>CM028129.1:1249965000-1254765000 GCA_016271365.2 Neoceratodus forsteri | reverse complement strand
CATTCTGAACACCTGGCAGGTAGACCGCTTGAATTAGAGCCTTGTGCTCCAAGCACCATTCCCAGACCCTCATTGCTTCTCTGCATAAGGGGTAAGAATGAGCACCGCCCTGCTTGTTGATGTAATACATCACTGCTTTGTTGTCCATTTGGAGCAGAATATTCTTGTGACAAAGAATGTCCTTCAATGCTCGGACCGCATAAAGGATGGCTCTCATTTCTAGGACATTTATGTGAAGCTGGGACTCGAGTTGAGTCCACACACCCTGAGTGCTGAGAGCCTGACAGTGAGCTCCCCACCCCATTAGTGAGCCGTCTGTGGTGATGGAGATCTGATGGTCTAGAGGAGCAAAGGGGTATCCTTCCAGGAGATTGTCCTCTTGAGACCACCAGGTGAGTGACCTCTTTAAAGGTTCTGTCACCTTAATGAGATAGGACTGCGGATGAGTGGTAGGGGACCACTGAGTACTGAGCATCCACTGGGTGGTTCTCATGTGCAGACGAGCTAGAGGTACAGTGAACACTGAGGATGCCATGAGGCCTAGCATCCGTTGCATCGAGAGCACTGTAACTGACCTGTTTTTTCCGATGTAACGGGCCATCTGAAGGATATCGTTCCTTCTGTCTTCTGGAAGAAAGGCCTTCACACAGGATGTGTCCAGAAGGGTCCCTATAAAAAAGAGCCTCTGGGAGGGCTGCAGTTGCAATTTCTTGAGGTTCAGCAGGACTCCCATGGATGTAAGGAGGTGAGAGGCCATCTCTACGGCATCCAGAGTCCCTTGCCTGGAAGGGCTTGCCAGAAGCCAATCGTCCAGATAAGGGAACACCTGTATTCCGAGTTTTCTGAGGTGCGCTGCGAGAACTGCTCAACACTTTGTAAAACCAGCGGACGAGGATAGCCCAAAGGGCAGGACTCTGAACTGATAATGTTGTCCCAGAGCCACAAACCTCAGGAATTTGTGATGCCTCGGTGAATGGGAATGTGCTGGTAAGCATCCTGCATGTCTAGGGAGGCTAGCCAGTCGTGCTGATGAAGCAAGGGTAACAGGGTTCCCAGAGAAATCATTTTGAATTTCTCCTTGGGGAGAAATTTGTTTAGCTTTCTGAGATCTAGAATGGGGCGCATTCCCCCAGATTTCTTCGGAACCAGAAAGTAATGAGAGTAGAACCCCGTGTTTCGTTGATGCAGCAGCACAAGTTCTACTGCCCTGTTGTTCAGAAGGCCCTGAATCTCGGCGGTGAGAAGGTCTGACTGAAGGGTAGACAGTCTGGGCTGTCGTTTGGGAGGACGATCCGGTGGGGGTTTCCACAAGATTGAGTGAATACCCCTCGCGAATTATCTGAAGGACCCATTTGTCTGAGGTTATGGACTTCCACTGGCTGTAGAAGTGCATCAGCCGACCTCCCACCGGAGAGGAAAAGTCCACCTCAGGCAGTTGAGGTGGGACTTGGGCCGGCAACTCATAGGGTAGCGCTGGGCGCTTTGGGCCCTTGCGCTTTCTGTTGCGCCTTCTTTTGAGGCTGGGCTGGTTGGTTCTTATGGAAACTTCCTCTGCCTCGAAAGGACTGACGGTTATGAAACTGCCGTTTAGTGGCATGCCCTCGAGAGGGGGCAGGAGGGGGTCTAGCTAACTTAATGGCTGACCTAGTATTTTGTGTAGCTTCTAGAGCATGCTCAACCTGAGGACCAAAAAGATATGCACCATCAAAGGGCAATGCCATTACCTGCTGTTGCGCATCATTCGTGAAACCTGAAGTGCGCAGCCAGGAATGGCGGCGGGTGCAAATACCAGCAGCTGCTGAACAGGAAGCGGAGTCTAAAGCGTTCATGGCTGCTTTAACCTGCTGGTTGTTAGATTCAATACCTCTGGTAATGGTTTGAAGAAGCTCTGGCTTTGAATCCGGCTCCGGAAGAGCTTCAACCATTTACTTGAGAGAGTGCCACACGATATACTCGTACTGGGAAAAATAGCCTTGGTAACTGGCAATACGCATACTTAGGGTAGAAGCAGCAAAGACTCTCTTACCTAAGGTGTCTCTCTTACGAGATTCCTTGTTAATAGGTCAAGCTGTAGTAGTTTGAGGAAGGACGACCTTATCATTCTCTGCCAGGACTACAATAGGATCCGCAAAGGCTTGAGATGCCAAAATGGGACGATCCTTGGGGGCTGAATATTTTCTATCAATGGATTTAGACACCAATGGGGAGAGAGCAGGATTATTCCATACCATTTGAGACAGCGTCTCGAAGGAAGGCTGAATCGGAGGAGTCAAATCCGTAGGGATCTCCGAAGCATGAAGGTATTGGAGTCTTAACAATTTCCCAGGATCGATGTCTGTAGTCTGGAGAGAAAGTGTGGAAATCATATTCTTCAGCAGAGACTTAAATGACAGGTCCTCGACCACAGGCTCTGCAGCAGTAAAAGATCCTGCTTAGGTCTACTTCGCCATGCAGCGAAGGTCTGGGTCAGGCTCAACGTCATCTCCTGACAGTCAGGAAAGGGATGAAAAACAGAAGAAGAGGAGGAAGCGAGAGAAAGGGAAGTCCCGAGGCCCCAGGCGCCGAGGCGCCGCAGGCGCTGAGAAGGACACCCGAGGAACCCGCAGTGCAATGGTGCCAAGAAGCCGCCCGGCGCCGAGACAGTGCCGACAGTGCCCGGCGAGGCGCGCGGCACCGCGGACAACACTGAGATGCCGCATGGCACAGAGGGGCGCCACCATGGCGCGCAAGCGGCGCCGAGCCGCACTGCGAAACCACGCAGCGCCGAAGGACTCCCAGAGAGCAAAAACAGGTTTTGAAGGAAAAAGAGCAGGAGATAAGGGCATCGGTGTGGCCCCCTGCGCCAAAGCCATGTGAGGGGGGGAAACACCTAAGCACGGAGTCGACGACACCGAAGAAGGTGCCGTGCGACCAGGAAAGTCCAACCACCCTACCTGGTCGCCCAAAGAGCCCGAAGGCCCACGAGCGACCGGGCCAGGTAGCCGAACCAACCTCCCAGCCCATTGCTCCATAAGAGCGGCCCACTGATGAAACTGCTCATCTGAAGACCTACCTGTGGGCAGGGTAGGACTCCGATGTCGAAGCCGTCGGCTACCAGAAGCAGATGTTGGTGACTCCGAAGGAGGAGACTGGCAACTAGCCCCAACAACTGACGTCTACGGCGCGGAAGCGTATCAGAGGGCGACCTCAGTGATGCCT
This sequence comes from Neoceratodus forsteri, assembly GCA_016271365.2. Taxonomy (NCBI): domain Eukaryota; kingdom Metazoa; phylum Chordata; order Ceratodontiformes; family Ceratodontidae; genus Neoceratodus; species Neoceratodus forsteri. The sequence goes on along the minus strand of CM028129.1, from coordinate 1,254,761,802 downwards.
TCTCTTTTTAGACCTGTGGGCCAAGAAGGCTCGAGGCTGAGCGGTGCCGAGAATACGACCGTTTGCTTTTATGTTTCCGTGTGACTGCCGTCCCCAGGCATTGGACTGACCGTTGTCAGACCCCCCCTTCCGGAGAAGGCGGCGGACCGGACCCAGCCCGACTGACTGAACAGCTTTCATACGAAGTCTCCCTACCGTCACCTGACCTGCTCATGGTCGACTCCGTCAAAGTAGGCTTAGACTTCTTTATTGTTTTTATTTAAAAATAAGAATAACTTTAAGTGATACTGTATCGACTACAAAATAATAAAAAAACTGAAAACTATGCTGCTAGTTTGAAGTTTGACTCCCGACAGGCGAGAGACGTCATCACTGAAGCGCACTCGATGGCAGGAAAAAAGGAACAGAGGCGGTTGGAGAGTCGACGCCGAGATGGTCATTACCGCGCGAGCTAGGGCTCGCGATGCCATTCCTCGCGGCGCCATCTCTAGCGCTGACTCTCCAGCAAAAAGTTTGCTCCCGATGGGTCCTGGTGCCTCCGGCGCAGATCCCAATAGTGTGAATGAGTGGTAGAGACTTATGTCCAGGAAGATCTTCAAAATTAATTTAAAGAGAAACCAAGAAAAAGGAATTACTTTTCATATGAAACTGCCATAGATCAGTATTAATAGATATATAAATACATAAACATGCTTCAGTATTTCTTACCCTACTTTCGTGTTTGAACTCTACCCCATTATGTCTGATCCATTGGTCTACCCTGAAAAATGTACAGTTTAGAAGGGTTTTAATTATCAAAAATTTAAAGAATACGTATTAAGAAAGAGAAAGCTGTGAATTGCTTTTTCTTCTATTAAAAACTCCCAGCTTGCCTGTTTGAGGTCTGTCCCGTCAGTGTATTACACAAACTGCATAAACTGATTTGGAGCCGCAGAATGACCATTGAGCCTTTACTATACATTCTCAACAAGTCATATAGCCGTGACTCCTGTATGCAGTGTACATTACTGCTGTCTATAAACTGAACAGATCCTATGTGCTTTCTCCCAAGGGGAACAGTGTGAATTTGTGAGACACTTAATTTAGAATGTATGGAAGTGTTAGAACTTAAAAATCCTGACAAGGAACTTTCATCTTACATGTTTAAGGTTTATCTTTTTGTACTACTTTTTCAGCTATATGTTTAATGTGTAAATAATCTGTGAGAATGTGCTATTTACATCAAGTGAATTTTTACCTCCATAAAGTTGAAAGAGAGACTGGAGAATATACATTGTAAGCAAGGAATGAATAAGTATTATAGTTTAAATTCTATATTGTTGCTGTTTAATTTTTTAGTATGGAAATTTAATCTTAATTTGTTATCCTGAGAGCTAACTATTTGGGCCATTATAGTGGACTCATTTAAACTTAACGGTGACCACCTAATGGCAGGCTTGATTTAGCCACTAAATTGCTTTTTTTTTTCTCTTCCAAGGCGTAACATACATGGGTTGGGATTATGCTGTGATTCTGCTCAAAGTAAAGGAAAGGTACTTTTTATTAGACATTACAGGTTGGGTTCATGATATACAAAGTATAGAAATTTCAAGGCAAAACACTGTCTAAAGATGGCAATGTGTACACTGGGACAGGACCATTGCTGTTGTATGCCCTGCTACGTCTTGGACTTTTCAGGGTCCCTTTCCCAAAGCTTGGTGGTAAAGGACCATAAATGGCCTATATGGAATGTCAGCCTGGGAACTTTCACCCAGGAAAGACTAGTACACTGGCCTAATTTGGTTTAACATTGTCCAAGGGATTTAGGTTATCAAGGAGATGTTGCCCTTGCTGGCATACTGTGGGTTTCTACACCTGATGGAGGACTGGTACCACACATATCACCCATAGGATAAAGTGTGCTCTGGAAGAGTATCAGAAACGTTAATTGTATTCTGGTACAAGGTTTATATCCGACAAAGCTCTTTTCACCTAAACAATGGGCACTCTTGTTGAAGCTCTTTCTGACCTGGTTGACTGCCCTTCTTACTTAGGTGGAAGCATACTTGTGCCTTTTTAGCTGCTTGTTATTCTGAGTGATCTTGGTGAGAATACTAGCAAGAATATAAAAATTAGTCAATGGACTGCATTTAAAAAATTTAGAACAAGATTGGTCTATTAAAGGTATGTTTAATTATGGATGATGATAAAGAATGATTAACTGCTATCCTTATTATCATTATAGACTCATTAGGGATATGTACTAATTTTCCATTGTCAGCTTTCTGTTACAAAGTTTAAGGTACATATTGTCTGTAATATTCTGACAATTGTGCTTATTGTGTTTTTATGTATTTTACTGATAATTTGCAATGACCTAATGGTCGAACAAATAAACCTCTGATGATGGTAAAAGTGTGCACTGTGCTCCAAGTTGCAGCCCTGCAGATCTTGTCAACTGGCACCCAATGTATCTCTGCAAAAGAAGTAGCTAACACTCTGGTGAAGTAGGCATCCACTTTGCCCTCTAGCTTTACCCCTGCCATGGTATTGCAGTGGCAAAGGCAACTCATAATCCAAGAAGAAATGCATTTAATTGTGATAGGCAGTCCATTTTGGTTGGAACTGAAAGAGATAGGGAGTTGCTTTGCCTTTCTGTAGTACTTGGTCCTATCCAGGTAAAACTTAAGGACCCTTTTCTCATTGAAGGAGTGCAGAGTTCTCCCTCCCTCATTCTGGAAGTTGGCAAAGTAGGTAGTCAGAATCAGTGCCTGATTCAAGTGGCACTCTGACACCACCTTAGGTAGAAATGTGGGGTGTGTATGAAGCAATACATAAAAACATAGAATTTGTAAGCAGAAGGGGACTGCTTGGCCCACCCAGAGGTTCTCTGCCTAATATGTGTGTTCAGACCCTAACTAGTCTCCAGCAATCTTCCCTCTTCCCTGCCTTTTCTACTATATCTCTGTGTCTACCCCATGCATGCTTGAATCCCCAGTGTTTACTCCTCTACCACTTCCGCTGGCAGTCTACTCTATGTATCTACCACCCTTTCAGTGAATTCGTGTTTCCTCACATCTCTCTCTTAAACTTCCCTCTCTCCAGCTTCATAGCATGCCCCCTGGTACAGGAGCTCTTTTCCATTTGAAAGAGACCCCACTCCAGCACCCTGTTCACCCCTGTCAGGTATTTGTAGGTCTCTATCTTGTTACCTATAGCTCTTCTCTCTTCTAGGGTGTACATCTGGAGATCCCACTGTCTCTCTTTGTGGGGCTTCTCATGAAACCCCTGTACCATTTTAGTTGCCCTCCACTGGACTGCCTCCACCCTGTCTATGTTCTTTCTGTGGTGTGGCCTCCATAAATGGACACAGTACTCCAGGTGGGGTCTCACCAGTGAGTGATACAGTGGGGACACCACCTCCCTCCATTTGCTGGCACTACCCCACCCTATGTACCTCAGCATCCCACTAGCTCTATCCACTGTTTTGTCTCAATGTCCTGCCATTTTGAGGTAGTCCAATATGTTAACCCCAAGGTCTCTTTCCTATTTATTGACTACCCCCATCCCATACTCAGCTCCTGGGTTACAATGATTTTGTGATTTTTGGCACTGCTCTGAACCCCAGTTGCCATACTCTTGACCACTCCTCGAGTTTCCCAAGATCCCTGTGCATTCTCTCCACCCCCCCTCCTTAGTGCCCACTCTATTGCAGATTTTGGTGTCATCTGCAAAAAGGCATACCTTCCCTTCCAGTTCTTCTTATGAAGACACTGAAGAGGACCGGTCCTAATACTGAGCCCTGTGGTACTCCCCTGGTCACTCTCCCATCATTAATGTGAGTGCAGTTAATTATCAGCCTTTGTCTCTTATCTATGAACCAGTTTCTAACCCAATTCACCACTTTACCCCTAGGCTGCTCAATTTCTTTATCAGCCTCCTGTGTGGCACAGTGTCAAAGGCCCTGCTAAAGTCCAGATAGGTCACACCCACTTCCCTTCCTGGATCTATTTAGCTAGCCACCCATTCAAAGAAATATATCAGATTCATTTGGCATAACGCTCCCCCACCCACCCCATAAATCCATACTGCCTGTGGTCTTGCAGCCCGCTGGATTCAAAATACTCTTATCAGTCTTTCCTTCAGCAGGGTTTCCATGAATTTCCTAATCACTGAAATAAATCTGACTGGCTTATAGTTGCTAGCCTCCTCCCTTCTGCCGCTCTCAAGTACAGGGACATCAGCTCTCCACTAGTCCTCTGAACCACACTTGTTTTAAAACAAGAAAGCAAGCACAGGTTGGTCCGATACTTGTTTTTGGAAGTGTTTATGATTTAGAGATTCGACGTAGCTTGGCAATATGAGTTTGAAAGTGATTGTTGTTATACATATATTTTTATATTTGTTACCAGGAGTAAGTGGTGGGAGTCGAATGAAACATATAAAATGAAGAAACATATGAATGAGCTATGAGTAGGATAAACGTCAGGGCTAATTTTATATCTTTGTAAACCATAAAAGGATGATATGTGAATATGTGGTAGAAAACATATAATTTTGTTGTTTTTTTATTATTTTAAAGGAACCAGTCTTCCTGATGAAGGGATATTTCCCGAAACGTAGAAACTAATTGTGACTGGATGTTACAACAATAAATTAGAATTTGAAATGGAACAGAGTGTAACAGTTATTTTTTGGGGTGAGTGGGCTAGTTAACCAGTGTATTCTGTGTGTTTATTATAGTGTAAGCTTATACTGGAATTTGGTCTCCCCCATAGAACAGAATACCAATATATTTTAATATGTTTGTTTTGAGGCGATGGCTGAACTGGTGAAACTTGTTTCCATTCAGTACCTTGTGTAACAGCTAGCAGCATCTCTTGTTTTGTCTTTGTATCTGGCACGGCCTCTGCCAGAGACTTAAGCTTGGACCAGGGGGCATATTCATACTTGGAGAAGTGGTCCTGGTAGCTAGCTATCTTCATGCCAAGGGTAGCCAAGGCACAGACCCGCTTGCCAATGTTGTATACCTTGCACGACTCCTTTTTAGTGGGGTGTGCGGTGAGTTCCTTCAGCACTATGGCTTTGTCATTCTTAGCTACAATAACATTGACATCTGCTATTGGCCGAATGAAATACATGGGCTTCATCATCATCATCATCAAGTTTACTGGAGAGCAAATTGAGAAAAAGTCTCATTTACAATTGCATCCAGCTGGTATACAAATATTTACAGTACAATATAAAACATAATGAGAAATACATATGGGATAAACACAAAATAAAAACTGAAACAAATATAAACATTAAATATATATCTAAATATAGTGAAAAGGAAAAAAATCCAAGATGGTTAAATCAAAAACTCAAAAAACTTATTAAACTTAAAAACAAAATGTTCAAGCAATTGCAACAGAACAAAATTAGTCAACATACATATAGGGACCAGCAAAGGAAAGTAAAAAAAGCCATAAAAGTGGCCAAGGCTACATTTGAAAAACAACTGGCCATAAACAGTACTGATAACTATAAAAGTTTTTTTTTCTTATATTAACAACCAAAAAGGAAGCAAACAAAGTATAGGCCCATTCAGGGATGATAAGGGGGAAATATTAAAAGAAAAGGATATGGTAAATGTACAAAATAAATATTTTGGTTCAGTGTTTAATCATAAGGATAATTCTACTAAGGATAATAAATATACAAAAATCAATAAAAAATTTAATATTAATAGATATAAAGGATGTAACAACCAGACTCAAGAAAATAAATAAAAATAAATCTCCAGGACCGGATAACATCCACCCTAGAGTAATCGCTGAGATTGCAACTGAAATAGCTCCAACTGTGACATATGTTTTCTGGAAATCCTTGGATAGTGGGGAAGTGCCTTCAAATTGGAGGGAGGCTCATGTTGTACCAATATATAAAAAGGGAAAGAAAGACTCCCCAGAAAATTATAGACCAGTGAGTTTGACCTCAGTTTTGGGAAAAATGTTCGAGGGAATAATCAAAGAATATATTCTCCTAACATTATCTGAAAAACAAAATTTAGATCCCAACCAACATGGTTTTACAAAAGCAAGCTCTTGCCAAACAAATCTACTACAGTTTTACGAAAAAGTGAGTAAGGTTTTGGATGAGGGGAGCTCAGTGGACGTGGTACAATTGGACTTCTCAAAAGCTTTTGATAAGCTTCCACGTCCCAAATTAATTGAAACACTTTATGAACAAAATATACAGACAAATATTATAAAATGGATAAGAGCATGGTTGGAAAACAGAAGGCAGAGGGTCACAGTGAATGGTGTATTATCAGAGTGGATTTCGGTGTCAAGTGGGGTCCCGCAGGGGTCAGTGTTGGGACCCTGTCTGTTCAACTTGTATATATCCACCTTACAGTGCAAAATAGACAATATCTGGATCACAAAATTTGCTAACAATTGCCGAGTGGGAAGTGTCATAAAATCACTTGATTAAAAAAAGCGGCAACATTTTCTTAATTATATCAAGCAATGAATAGGAAAATATAAGCATAAACTGAATAGGCATGAGTACATAGTTCTTCATATGGGTAAGAAAAACTCAGAGTATGAGTATAGGATAGGTACAGATATCAATCAATCAATCAATCAAATCTTTATTTATTCAGGCGATCATCATTGAGCAAAGCTCATTTACAAGATGGACCTGATAAGGTCAAGGTTCGAGTTGGTGCACAGCAATTACATCACATACTTATGAGACAGTTATACATACAGAAACAAGAAAATGTTATTTATAACACAATAATATACAGAGAATTCACATGTTAAAGCTTGGCAAGAGAAAGTTAAACTAACATCTACAATATGTACAATACATATATATCACAATGAGGGCCATGACAGTCACTCACATAATGGTACAAGGATAGTGAAAGGAATATTGGGTGCCATATACTGGCGGTGTCTGGCTGGAAGGAATATGCCATATGTGATTGGAATAAGGTTTTGTGGGATGACTATTCTATCTCTAGCGGTAGCAACTGCATTTCTCTGAGAAGAAGGCTGTACAGTGCTGCTTGAAGGATGTAAATGGAATGATAATGGACAGTTTTAGGGATTTTTGTAGGGTGTTCCATGCTATGGCTAGAGAGTAGCTGATTGCTGCCCTCCCTATTTTGGTGTTGACTTTGGGCAATTTGAGCAGGATGATATTGTTGCTTCTTAGGGCATAGGAGCTGGGAGTGGTCAGGTTGAAGCAGTCCAGGATATAGCTTGGGAGTTTTTGATAAAGCTCTGTAGATCCATAGAGCTGCATTTCTGCTCCTCCTGACATGAAGGAAACCCATCCAACTGAATCATAGAGAACAATGGTGAGTATTATATGGCAGGTCTGTAATGAACCTTATTGCTCTATGGTATAAGGTATCCAACTTTTGAAGGTGAGGAGTGGAGCAGTGACTATAGAGAAGTCTGCATAGTCAATGACTGATAGAAAGATGGCCTGGACTAATCTCATCTTTAAATCTCTATTAGGGAAGGGTTTTAATCTGTAGAGGAGGCCAAGCCTTAGCGAAGCTTTTCAGCAGTTGTTCTAGATGCTGAGTAAAGTCAAGTCTGTTGTCAATCCACACACCTAGGTATTTGAAATTTTCAACATACTCCAGATTTTCTCCAAGTATAGTGCATATCTGGGGAGACTGATTGAAGAGGATGTGTTGGTGGAGTTTTGGGTTGTGAACATCATTGCTTTGGTTTTCTTTGCATTTGAAGCTTTTCTCAAGAAGCTGATGTTGTAACAGGAGAATTCTGCTTGTAGGATTTCATGAGCAACTTTAGGTGAAGGGTTTCTGACATACAGTACAGTGTCATCAGCAAAGAGATGTACTGAGGACTTGGTAAGGGTTGAATCAATTTTATTTATATAAATGGCAAAAGGATAGGACCCAGAATAGAGCCTTGGGGACTCCTCTTGACAGTGGTCTTAATGGGGAGAGGTCACCTTCAGCTTTTACCTGCTGTGATCTAAGGAAGGTAGCATCTGAACCACTTAAGGAGGATGGATCTAGGCCAATGGAGTGTAGGGATGAGAGTAGCAGTTCATGGTCCACAGTGTCGAGATGCTTTGCTCAGGTCCAGGAATACTGCACAGACATTGTTCTTTTATCCAGTTCGGTTTGCCAATCATTGGTGACCTTGGCTAATGCAGTGATAGTGCTGTGTTTGGCCCTGAATCCAGATTGAGCTGGATTTAATAGATTAACATTGTCCAGATATTCCCTTAACTGAATACTCACTAATTTCTCCAGCATCTTGGATAACACAGGTAGGATGGAAATGGGCCTGTAGTTATTAAGATCCATAGGGTCCCCTGATTTTAGAAGGGACCACTTGAGCTGTCTTCCACAGTGTGGGAATAGAGCCAGAGTTTAGGGAAAGGTTAAAGAGGTGAGTTAGGGGACTGCAAGCACATGACCGCAATCTTTAGAAAGAATGGGTCAGAAGATCTGCTCCTGCACTTTTTGGTATCTAGATGCCATAATAGATCCTCAACTTGTTTCAACAGTATAGGTTTGAAGCTAAAGGAGGAGTCAACTCTTTGTTCACCAGTATAGTGGGAGCTTAAATGATCTCTAAATAGGTTAGCTGGGGAGGAGTCAAAGGCAAGGCCAGCTGTTGTGAAGTGGTTGTTGAATGCATCCAGGATTTCCAATGTGCCAGTAATGGGGCCATAGTTACTGTGTAAATGGGTTGGAAGGGGTTGTTAACATCCTGGCCCATCATCCCTTGATGGTGCCCCAAAATCTAGAGTATTATGGTAGGAGGAGTCGAGCTCGGCCAGGTAGTAGGCAGCCTTTGTATCCCTAACTTTCCTAGTGCATTTATTCCTGGCTTTCCTAAAGATCATCAGTCCATGATATTCTTAGTTTTCTTGCTACTTTCCAAAGTTTATCTCTCTCCAGCAGTGCAGCTTTGAGGTCAGCTGAAAACCAGCGACAGGATTTGTTTTTATTCGGATACTAGAATTGGGGCATGGGTGTTAAGGGCATTTAATATAATGCTATTTAGCACCTGCTGAGCTTTTCTACAGAATGTGCAAGACAGAACTTTTGCCAGCGTGGAGAGTAGGCTAGATCATGCAGATATCCTTCAATATTGATGTTTTTCTTGGATCTCCTCATGAGGAATTTTGCAGGATCTGTTTTAATGCCTTTGGATCTTACCCCTGCGATGGGGCAGTGGTCACTTTTGTTGCATAGGAGCACTCCAGCGTGTGTGAATAGATGTGGTTTACTCACTAGTATGATGTCAAGTAGAGTACTGTTACTACTATTCCTTGCATTTAGTCTTGTTGGTTCATTAATTAACTGTGTGAGCCCATAGGTGTCACAGAATGATACCAGAGGTGTAGCTGCCTGAGTGAGCCAGTTGAAATTCAGGTCCCCTATGATAATGACTTCTTCAGTACAGGACTTGACCAGGTTTCCCAGGTGGGATAAGAGCTTGTGTTCAGCAGAGGGGGGTCTGTAGCATCCAATTAAATGGAAAGCTGCTGTATTGGGAGAGAGACTTTTAGAGATAGACACTCAAATTCCTTGGGCATAGATGTTGCAGCAGTACAGGATACAACTAAACCAGCTTTTACATATATGGCTACTCCGCCTCCCCTTGTTTGGCGATCAGCTCTGAATAGCTGATATGTTAGGTAGTTAACTTCCCTGTCCATTGTGGTGGTCTTGAGCCATGTCTCAGTTATCACAAGAAAGTCTGGCAAGGTGTATACTGAAAATATATATATATATATATATATATATATATATATATATATACTGAATATATATATATATATAGATATACTGAAAGCATCTGTGGCAGACAGAGATCTGGGTGTTATTATAAAAAATGACCTCACATTTGGAGCCCATTGTAATCAAATGATAAGTAGAGCTAATAGGATATTAAATTGTATTCTAAGACATATAGGTTATTTATGTTTGATGTATGGTTTTCATTTGTATGTTTTGCTTACTCTTATTATTGTTGGAAAATTGCTAAGCTCTGTCCTGTACTGTTTCTATGCTACCTATGACTGATTGTATGATTGTATTATGTAATCTCCCGGGTCGCGACAGAAAATGGGCAGGCTTATTGCCCAGTGTACTTACCCGGTTATCAAAAGCTAATGAATAAATAAATATTGAGAGCAGAAGCAGAGAGGTTATGATGCCACTCTATGGGTCACTGGTGAGAACACAACTTGAATATTGCTCTCAAGTGTGGGCGCCACATAAGAGGGGGGATATTGACAGAGTGGAAAAAGTGCAGAGAAGAGCTACTAGAGCAATTAAAGGCTTAGAATCTGTATCATATGAGGAGAAGGAGAGGATGAGGAAATTAACTCTTTACTTATTAGCATATAGACGTTGGAGAGAGGATATGATATTAGTTTATAAAGCATTTCAGGATCCTGAGCTTAGACTAGACCTAGGGCTTGAAGTTAAACAAAAGAGGTACAGTACCAGAACTCATAACCTACAGACAGATCTACAAAGGTGGAGACTAGTTAAGTGGAAATATTGGTTTACTCAAAGGGTAGCACCCCACTGGAATGCACTTCCAAAAGTAGTAGAAGACAGTCCTTCATTAGAAAGTTTTAAAGAAAGACTGGACACCTATAGTCAAAATAAAATCTATGAGTACTAATTATATACGTTTTATGTAAAATGGGTATATAGCAAGCAAATGGGTGAAAGTCCAAATGATGCTTTGTATTTACTACGATACTATGATACACAAATTTTGACATACGTTACATATTGCACATAGGTATAAACAGTTAAATATTTAGTACAACATCTCATCCAGGCTTAGATTTAGGCACCATATATTTCTTATCTGCCTGCTTGGGGATAACGGACATAGTAGCAGGCCTCCACCAAGTCACCTCAGAAAATGTCTCCAGCGCCAGCTGAATGGGAGGAACTAGAGAGACCTGGATATTAGGCACGTTTAAAAAAAATCCTGCTGAAGGCACCTAGCCCGGTCTATGGCTGCTGGCTCAAAGTTCAAAGCAGAATTCATATTTCTGAGCACAGCATGGAAGGAGAGATCCTCCTGAGGTATGGTGACAGGAACTGGTTCCTGGTTCTCTGGACTGTAGTACGAGTCATCATCCCCACCACTGGAGATGATGAGGATCCGATTAGTAAAGAGGAGGCGGTCAAAAGGTGCCAGAGCACCCACCTAGAGAAAGGTGGTGGCCAGACAGAGCCCCGTTGCCAAAGCAACTTGCCTTTCCTGGCTCTTCCCTTCTTCCATGGTAGTCAACTGTTAGCTTGAGGTAGGGCTGAAAGAAAACTGTAAATTTTTGTGTACAAAATTTGCTAACCTGACACAAAAATAATAAATTCTAATGCATTTAAAGCTAAAGGCGAAGAACTGAATGCTGTTGTTATATGCACGATGCAGTTCTAGCCCTGAGGTGGAGAAAAGTGACACTGCTGCTACACACTTGATGGTGGGAAAAAAAGGAATGGAGGAGAGTGGAAGCTGGTGCCGCTGTATGCCAGTCGATGCATGTGGTGATGCACACAGGGCCTACACATGCCGCCAGCCCTCCATAAAAGTTCTGGCTCCCACAGGGTTCTAGCAGCTCCAGCACTGACCTAGTAGTAGGAATATAGTGAGAAGACTGATTTTTGGAAGATCTCATGACATACATCTTCACATATATAATTCTATATATTACTGTTTGATTAGGAACCAGGAACTCTAAACCAGGAACCAGTGAAAACTGCAGTTCACAGGGTCTCTGGAACCACCTGAGAACCAGAGAAACAAGCATTTGTCAATGCTGAATGTTGGTTGCTTGTTTAACACTGGCACTTCCCTGAGCTCCCCTTATACCCTGCAGTGTACCTCATCTGGTCCCATAGCCTTACATACTTTCAAGGCAGCAACTTCTTTCAGTAACACCTATTTAAATTCCACCCTCCTATTCACCCAGCACCCACAATTTATTTTTCTGCCGAAAAAAACCTTTAATGGGGACTGGCACAACCCGCTCACCTCCACAGCCAGCCCCATCTTATAAACTAGTTAGTAAGGGCAGCAGTGCCAAGAATACAGAGTAATCCCCCAAATTTAAGCAAGAGACAGCAGTGCCAAGAATACAGAGTAATCCCCCCCTCCAGCAACAACAAGCAGTGACCTGACCACTCCATCCATCCATCACCTCCCCTGCACCCGCACCCAGCGCCCAATTCTCCTTATTAGGAAAAGGCAATTGCCACCGCCACCCATCGGTATAGCACAGCACAACCCTCCCTCCTCCACTGCCGAGCACCGGCTTCTGATGAATGAAACCATGCTGCTTGTTGCTATAGTACAGCCAGCAGATCACATTGCAAAAAAGTACGTTAATGCATCAGTTAGGGTTTTTATTAAATCGTCATAAGCTGGGAAATTCAATGTTAGGGTTCCCACCATGACCACCCCACACTCCACACACCAACAGGCATCAGGGTGTGCCATGAGGTCATCAGGCCCAACTCTCACCCTATTCCACGTGTAAACAAGCTGACATGGTACGGTATAAGAGAATGGGGTGAGAGGTAGGCCTGACAACCCCATGGCACACCCCGATACCTGTTGGTGTGTGGAGGGTGGGGGCCCTAACATTGAATATCCCAGCTTTTGACGATTTAATAAAAACCCAAACCGATGCATTAATGTACTTTTCTGCAAATTAATTTCCCTTCTTTTTGAGATAGTATAAGCTCCAATCCCACAAAGTTATGTGCGTGCGTAGAATAAATTCAATGGATGCACTTAACTTGGGCATTTTCAGGAATTTTTCACCAAATTTTCCACATGGCCTTTTGAGAACCCCACATCATGAACACTGCCACTGTCATTTTGTTAATCTGTCCCGAAAGTTGATTTCACAAAGCGGCCGCACCATTCTGCGCAGCAGGTGCGAAAACATGCTTCCATTAGGATGTGAAAAGTGATAGCTGTATACTGTTCATGAGGAGGTGTGAAAAATGGCAATGTTGAAAATATGGAGTAAAAATATGAAAAAATTGTCAAAGTTATGTGCGTGCATAGAACCTGCACAATGCACGCTCGTAACGTGGCCATTTTTTGGAATTATTTCACCAAATTTTCAACATGGGCTTTTTGAGACCTTCCATCATGAACACTGGCACAGTGATTTCATTAATCTGTCCTGAAAGTTGATTTCGCACAGCAACTGTGCCATTCTGCACCACAGGTGCAAAAAAAAGGTTACTCACCTGTAACAGTAGTTCTAGGAGTGGTATATGTTGTTCATCCACACTGTTTGGCATGTCCCTTTCCCCTTTAAGATCATCTGGAAGTCTTCAAGCTGGCTTCTCCCACCCACCCAGGTGGTATATACCTTGACTCCGCCCCATGACGCCACATCTTAGCCCGCTGGAAGCCAGGTTGTGTGTGTCCGCAGCCAGGGAGGTCGGGTGGGTCCGTGTGGATGAACAACATATACCACTCCTAGAACTACTGTTACAGGTGAGTAACCTGTTTTTCTAGGATCGTGGATATGTTGTTCATCCACACTGTTTGGCAGACTCCTAGCAGTTCTCAGGAGGAGGGAGGCAAGGCGCACACCCCCTACTTAGGGAACAAAGATTGGAGAACCAAGGCCCCAAAACCAGCATCTTGGCGTGACTCAAGGTTGATGTAGTAGTGGGTAATAAAGGTGTTTACTGACTTCCAGGTAGCAGCCCGACAGATTTCCTGGATAGGGATGTCCCTGGAAGCAGCCACCGATGCAGCAGTATGGCGGATGGAATGAGCTCTTATCCCTCTGGGAGGCTCCTTGCCCGCCAACTCATAGCACAGATCTATGCATGATGTAATCCATCTTGCTATGGTCCATCTGGCTGCAGGTCTGCCAGAAGCAGCTTCGGCATAAGTGACAAACAGCTGGCGAACCTCTCCACGAATTTCCACCGTCCTCTCCTTATAATAGGAGAGCGCATGTCTCAGGTCCAAAGTATGGAGCCTGTACTCGGCCTCCAAGGTGTAATTAGGGTTGTATACTGGCAGAGTCAACACCTAGTTAAGGTGAAACTCTGACACCACCTTCGGAAGGAATTTCGGGTGGGGGTGCAGGACAACTTTGTCCCTGTGGAAGACCAGATAAGGCGAGTCCACCGAAAGCAGCGCCTGGAGCTCCCCTGTCCTTCTGGCAGACGTGATAGCCACCAGGAAGGTCATCTTCCATGACAAGTGTGACAGCTCGCATTTGTGCATTGGTTCGAATGGCTTGCCCATGAGCTTTGCCAGTACCAGCAGTAGATCCCACGGAGGTGGAGATTCACACACCGGAGGGGATATGTGATCCAGGCCTTTGAAAAAGCACCTGACCACTGTCTCCTACGCCAATGTTGGCTGACCGTCCCATGCCCGGTAAGCAGAAATGGCTGCCAGGTGCACCCTAAGGGTCGATGACCATAGTCCCCCTTTGGAGAGAGACCAAAGGTAGTCGAGAATGTTAGCCACAGAATTGGACAAGGGGTCCAGACCCTTATCCTGACACCAAATGGAAAACTTTTTCCGTTTGAAGGCATAACATTTCCTGGTCGATTCCTTTTGAGATGCCTCCACCACAGCGTAGACATCTTTGGAAAGACCCAAAGCCTGGAAAGGAAAATTACGTACCTACCGTAATTCTTGATCTTCTCTTGTATCTTCACCATTCATTACTTCCTGGGTGTAAGCCGGAGGCACGCACCCGTCACGGGAGCTTTTTTTTTTTTTTTAAAGTGCCTACTTGGCCCACTCGAGAGCGGCGTCATCGCCATACGCGAGGGCGCGGCCGTTAGTAGCGCCGACTCCTCCTCCAACTCAGTTCTGTGAGCCGGAGAGGCAAAATGAAAGCAGAAAATATAGATAGCGAGGCAAGATGGCGAGGATAGCAAAAGCAAGGAAGAATGAACTGAAAAGGAATAAGCCGATGGAGGAAGGACAGAGGAGATAAGAACATCCTAGCCTAGGGTGCAGAGGCCTCCTTACCTGGGCGACTCTAGGAGGAGAGATGAGTAAGGAAATGAGAAAATAGAAGAAGAAGAAGAAGAAGAAGAGAGAGATGGGATGTTGAAGGGACCAGAATGCCGAACGAGCATAGTTAGCTTGTAGCTGAAGGCTCGACTAAAGGGGAAGCAAGAATCCCCGGAGATAGAGCTGAAGAGAAGGTTCACCGAACCCGCTAGACAGACTCAGGAGGGCATAGTCCTCATCTTCAACATGCCATTGTTCTTGACACCCACCTCGGGCTCCTGGCCGCGGAAGGCCTTTAACTGGAGGACAGCCGAGGAGGGAAGAATAAAACCCCAGCAGCATGAGAGCGCTGCTCAGGGGTTTAGAAATGGAAAATGTAAGCCTTTCAGGCGTTCCAAGATAGAAACGGGACTCAGACTGACTGGCTAAGGCCAGCCAAGGCTTAGGCTGGCTAAGATTGGATATGGTCAGCAGAGCTCTACTGTAAAAATTGTCCAGGAGGACACTTAAAGGGAGAAACCACTTAGCAAAACAGCGAAGGATAGCCTACCTTCTCATTTGCCTTCTTGTTTGATTTCTCCTTTTCCTTTTTTTTTTTTTTTTACAGATAAAAAAAATTTTTAACTAGATGCATGACCAGATACCAAGATGCCTATAGCAGTCGGAGAGGAGTTCCCTCAGCATTTTTTTTTTTTTTTTTTAGAGAAAGGAACAGATGTACTCGTTCCTCTGCTCTGCAAAGGCAAGAATAGAGGGGGATTAGATTTCAGGGCAACTATCTGAACACGGGATTGCAGGATCAAAACTGAATAGCCTGAGCCAGGCCAAACAACCCAGAGGTATCTTGCCATAAGAATAGCAAAGAGATAGTTGTGCAGTCTGATCGCCAATGCAATCCAGCGAGATGGCCCATGAATCTTAGAGTAAATAATTTTCTGGTTTAAACCCCCAAGAAGAATTTTTTTTTTTACTTTTGTTTTTTTTTTTTTTGGGAAAATGACAATTTCCTATATTTTATATAAATGCAGAGAGAGGGAAGGAGGCCGGAGGTGGAGAAGCCACAGGAAGAGGCCACTGAGGGGATGGTGGGCGGGTGTAAGTAATGAATGGTGAAGATACAAGAGAAGATCAAGAATTACGGTAGGTACGTAATTTTCCTATCTTCCTTGTCAATCTTCACCATTCATCTTTCTCCTGGATGAGTACTAAGCTCCTCTTCCCTGGAGAGGAAGAGGCCATACCCTGAGGAGAACAAGACCTTCCAGCCTTCTGTTGGTGAGAAACAGAAGGAAGACCTAGCTTATTCAGAAAGCCTAAGTGGGAGAAGAGCTAGGAGGTGCCTCCCGAGGAGCGAGGGAGACGGAGGGAGCCCCTGTAAAGTCTCCTAGCTCTGGAAGAGAAAGAGCAGGGTCCCCGGAGGCCGAGGCCAATCACCCTCACGCCCGGGCCAGGGGTGACAACCTGGAAAAAACCAAGCCATGCCGTCCGCCTGATGCAGATCGCTGTCCCGCAAGCCTGGAAGCCACCTCATTGGCGTCATAAGATGCCCTTGGCAGGTATCTTGCCAGCTCCAGACCCTACAGCGGAGAGGCAGCGGCTTGTCTGGTTTGCTCCGTATCAGGCATAGATGCCAGCAGCTGGGACATCATCGACCACAGATGCGGTTGTGAGCGGCGTGGTGAGCCTGATGTGATGCAATACATGCACTCACGAGAAGAAGGGCACTCTTAGCTAGCAGTCGAACTGGAGAGTCCGAATCGGTGGCTGATCGTGCATGAGCAAGGCGCCCAGAAGGAGTATCCATATACCAAACCTGAGACGGGTTGGGAAGAACCTAGAGACTCAGAGGGGCACAATACCTCGCTGGCAGTTCGCGGGGCTGGGGAAGAAGCGGCAGGGGACTGCCATGACCGGATAGGCGCCTCCTGGAAGGGATAGGCCAGGAAGGTACCACCAGATGCTGGGCACTGAATTCACCAAGGAATTCACGTCTCCGTTCGGTATTGTCTCTTGAATGTAGGAAATCCGAGATCCTCACCATCCTCGAGAGAAGCGCTGATATTCTGTGAAATCAGCATCGGAGGACAGATGAGCAGGGGGTTCCTCTCCCTCAGGAGGAGGGAGACGAGGATGATGGGGAACTGGAATGCCCAGAGGATTCCTGCGGCGGTGGGGAGAGTCGAAAGACCCGCTCATGCATGTATCTAACATATGAGGGGAAGGCCGCCGCAGAACCCCTGAACTGCCCCCAGGATAACGGACCCGTAGGACCGACATGGCCTGGGAGCGGGGGTGGTGAAGGCAGAGAGATGGGAGAGGGGCACCTCAAGGAGGCAACTGCTCTCTGCGAGGGCTCTGGAATCCGGGGAAAGGAGCCCTGGAAGAGGGATCCCGGATATCAAACCAGGCCGCAGAGCGGAACTCTGGGAAGCGGGCCTGGAAGAGCCCTGAGGAGAACCTCCCCTATGGCAGCCTTGAGGACTGCATGGATCCAGAAGAGCAGTCCGCACAAACGCCGCCGGAGGACACCCTAGAACCCTGGAGGGAGGGGCAAGGCTCTGCACTTCGGCTCCTGGCCACCCCCCCTGGAGTGGCCAAAGAAGACCGAGCAGCAGACCCCCTGCCCCTCAACCCCTCGGACTCCGAGAGGGCCCTCCTCCTCGACCACAGCGTCCCCCTGTCCCTAGAGAGGGCAACAGCACCCCGTAAGGTAGCTGTCACCGGGCCTCCAGAGAGAGGAGCCTCCCCCTGCGTCACCCCCACGCCTGCCCCCCGGGGCTCCCGGCCACCCCAGCAGGAACCCTCAGGAAGCGGCGGAAGGGGGGACAGAGGAGGGAGCCCGCTCGCCGCCCTGGCACCTCTCTAGCCACGAGACCCAGACTCCGAAGAGTGGGGTGCCAGGATGGGTCCACGTCTGAATCATCGCCCTCCGAGGAGGGCCGAGATCAGCAGGACCTCAATGCTGGCCACCCAGGGGTCCCTGAGCCCGCTGAGGCATAAGCGGCCCGGTACCAAGGCGCCGGCTCGTCTCCTTCCGCGCGGATGCAGCCAGGCTAGCTCCACACCCCCATGGCGCCCGGCAAAGGCCCCACCACCTGGAGGAAGGACAAGGCCCCGGGCTGGGCGTCTGGAAGCGAGTGCGGCACTGCCGTGACGCCCGCCTTGTCCATCGGCGCGGTGGGCGGTGCGAGGCCCAAGCGGCACCGCCAATGCGCCCGCCCGATCACCAGCCATAAGCGGTGAGGATCTAGCGGCGCCTGTGGCGCCAGCTCTGATCACCGGCACCATGAGCAGCGCGGGACTCAAGCAGACACCAGAAAAGCGCCGCGCCGATCACCAGCACATGACGGTGCCAGGATCCAACGGCGCCAAAGGCGGCGTCGAGTCCACCGAGCCGGGCCCAAAAGTCGAGGCCTCGCCCGCAGGAGGCCTGCACCTCCGAAGAGGTGACTGCCGAGGCGGTGTACCGGTGCCATGACCCCAGGAGGGACTCTGACGCTCCCCAGCGGAAGGGCCTCCTCCTCGGCAAGAAAAGACGAGGAGACCCCCTCCTCCTCAGACCGTATAGGCCCGGGAGGGGACCCGGGGGAAGGGCCTAGAGACCTTACCTGAGAATCCCTTGAGCGACGTCGTCCCCCGAAGGTCGGCGGGGCTTGCCCGAAACATGATCATGGCGGACTTGAAGGACACGGGCGGTCCATGGAGAAACAGGCGTCGCCTCGAGATCCCATGTCATGGTTGGGTCCCAGGCAACAAAGACAAACGTCATGCCGGTCCGAGGCGGAGAAATGCAGCCACAGTAACTTACCGGCATGGGGGCGCGGCCGTCTTGACACGTTTAGCTCGGGAACGGACATATGAAATCAACAAGAAAAACAGTAGGGAAAGCACACCGGGGCCGCTTTAGAAATAAAAAAACGGTCTTACCGATTGGCGTCGGTGTGCGAAGGAAAGAGTCGCTAGCGCAGTCAAAATGGGCGGCTCAAGCGGGTGCTGCCTCAGCGGTAGGGAGGAAACAGAACTGAGTTGGAGGAGGAGTCGGGGGTGCGCTACTAACGTGACATCCCTCGCGCATGGCGCATGATACCGGCTCTCGGTAGGGGCAGTTAGGCAACTAAAAAAAAAAAAAAGCTCCGTGTGGTCTGCGCCTCCGACTACACCCAGGAAGTAATGAATGGTGAAGATTGACAAGGAAGATCTCTGCAGCTCGGTACCAGGCTGTGAGGTGCAGGGATTGAAGGTCCAGATGAAGACCTTCCCCTGCTTCAGAGATATCAGGTCCAGGCGTGTACAAAGCTGCTCCGGGGGCCTGCAGCTGAGGCTGAGGAGATCTAGATACCAGAACTGGCGCGGCCAGTCTGGGGTTACCAGAATCACCTTTGCCTTGTCCCTCCTCACCTTGAGTAACACCTTGTGGATCAAGGGAATTGGAGGGAAGGCATAGAGGAGGCCTGGGGTCCATGGCCTCAAGAAGGTATCCCCCTGCAGTGAGCCCTGATGAGGGGGGTGGGCATGATACAGCCTCAGCTTGGTGTTTTCCCTGGAGGCAAACAGGTTCACCATCAGTTTGCCCCAATGGATGAACAGGCTGTAAGCTACCTCTGGATGGAGAGACCACTCGTTGGATGTCTGGCCTATACAGCTGAGAGCATCTGCCAGCTGGTTCGAGACTCCTGCCACATGAATGGCTAGGAAATCCACCTCCAACCAGCTTACGAGGGTCCAGATACAGAGTGCCTCCTTGCACAGCAGACGGGAGTGCATGCCGCTCTGTTTGCTGAGGTAGTACAGGGTCGTGGTATTGTCCATCTGGACTTGAACCACTTGACCCCAGAGCTGAGGAGCGAAAGCTGACAGTGCCAGTCTGACTGCTCTGAGCTCCAACAGGTTGATGTGGCATCGGGATTCCTCGGGGGTCCAGTACCCATGGGCCCTGTTGTCTCCATGTGGGCTCCTCAGCCCATGAGAGAGGCATCGGTCGTAGGGACGAACGTCGGCTCAGGGCGAACAGGATCCCTTCCTGCAACTGGTCTGGGGTGGTCCACCACTGGAGAGCATCCCACATCTTCTGGGTTACAGTGATCAGCTGGTCGAAATGACCATGGTGCTGAGTCCACTGGGCAGCCAGCTCCCATTGGAGGAGACGCATGTGCAACCAGGCCCAATGGACCACTGAGGTGCATGCCACCATGTAACCCAGAAGGCACAGAAAGTCCCGGGCAGGGCGCAGGTGCCCAACCAGAAATGATTGGGCAAAGGAGGAGAGAAGCTCTGCACTATGCCAGGAGCCGAGCTCTGGCTTAACAAGAGTCGAGCTCTGCCCCGATGAAGACCATCACCTGAGAAGGCACGAGTTCTGACTTGGCCTCGTTGATCAGGAGGCAGAGCTGGGAGCAGGTTTGGAGGGCCAGATCCCTGGACCTCTCCACCTCCTGTTGGGTGGAACCTGCCAAGAGCCAATCGTCGAGGTAGGGGTAAATTTTGACCCCCCCAACGCCGGAGATGGACTGCCACCACTGCAATGCATTTAGTGAAGACCCAAGGGGCCGATAACAGGCCAAATGGCATGGCTCGGAACTCGTACAGGGTCCATTCGACCCTGAAGCAGAGGAACCACTGATGGGACTGATGGATTGGGACGTGAAAGAACGCATCCTGCAGATCCAGTGAACAGAACCACATGTTTTGCTCCAAGGATGGTATGATCTGGGACAGAGTGACCATCCAAAAGGTGCGTGACCTGAGAAACTGATTCAGGTTGTGGAGATCTAGAATGGGGCACCAGCCCCCCCATCCACTTAGGCACCAGGAAGTACCTGGAGACAAAGCCTGGGTCTGCAGACGGATCCACCATGGTAGCTACTGCCTCCTTGAGGAGGAGCTGAGCAATGTCATCTCAAAGAGCTGACTGGGTGCATGCTGAAGTCTGTTTTTCCCGAGGGGTCCGAGCTCAGCTGGGAGGGTACTGCTCAAATTCTAAAGGCAGTCCCTGACCGACCACTTCGAGAACGCACCTGTCTGTACAGATAGTGGACCAGGTGGAAAGGAAGTGATGGAGCCAGCCCCACACAAGAGGACCCAGAGCTGGCATGACGGAGATAGGGGTGGCAACCCCCACCCCATCACTGGGCAGGCTTAGAGGAGGAGGAGGAGGCTCCAGGGTCTGAGCCTCGGCCTCCTTTGTGGGCCGGTTGTGGTCCAGGCTTGGGCCAAGGGTGCCAAGCTTGCACCTGCTGCTGATGCTACAGTCCTCCTTGGTAGGAGGACTGCTGGACCGCAGGAGAAGAGTGCTGAAAGGGCTTCTTCTGCTGGTTCTTGCCCAAAGAACTCTCAGTAGAAGTGGCGTCCAAGGTGGCATTAGACTGTTCAATGCGCTGTAGGTGACCAGCCACTCCTGAGCTGAACAAGTCAGTCTCGAGGAAAGGCACATCAGCTAACATGCTGAGTATCCGCCAGGAAGGAGGATAACCTCAGCCAAGGCCTGCGGTGAGAGGCCACTGTGGCGGCCATCAAGCAGGCACAAGAATCCCCAATGTCCAGGGCCGTTTGGAGCTGCTGTTTGGCAACAGCACGGCCCTGGTCCCAGACCTGCTTAACCGTGGTTTGCATGTCCATGGGGAGATGTGGGAGGACTTCATCTAATGACCCAAGAAGGGCATGAGAGAAGTGTGCCATGATGACGGCCGAACTGGCCTGACGAAGGCCCAAGGAGGAAGTCGTATAGACTTTCTGTGCCGAATGGTCCAAAAGCTTAGACTCATCGAGGGGATGGTTTGTGTAGGCAGAACTGCCAGTACGCCTGAACACAGAGGCGGTCACCAGGCTCTCGGCCGAAGGGTGCTCTGTGAACCCCACAAGGGACCCCATGGGCACCCCGTACTTGTGGGCCATGCAGGTAGACGGTGCTGGACATGAGGCAGGGCACTGCCATAGTTCGAGTGCCGGACCAACAATGGCCTCGGCCACAGGAAAGGCCTCCGTCGGGGTGTACCCACTCTTCAGGATGTCCGTGAGAGGGTACTCCACTTTTTTCTGGATGGGTTCCAGGGGCATCCCTGTAGAATCAGAGATGAGATGGAGGATCCCTGGAAGGAGGAAGGACCTTCCTCCATTTCTGTGCCAATGGACGACTCATCATCCCCTGGATGTGAGTGGAGCCCGGTGATGTCCGAGTCTGAGGAGTCGGGATACAGCGGTCTGCTGCCCAAATCACCCTCGACCCGTTGAGGACAGTCCGGGGTGACCGTGACTGATAGACGTTGGGGAAGTCCAGTATCTTGTCAGTCCTCTTTTGAAGAAGCCCCTCCCACAGGCTTCTTAGGCGGCGGCTCCACCACTATCGGTGGGGAGACTGGCAAAGGCCGGAGTGGAGGCAGGCCGGCCCAGGGTGGGGGAACCAAGGGCTTTGGTTCCGAGGGGGTCGGCTTCGGCCTAGGAGATGAAAGCCAAGTAATGGCCGGGGTTGGTGGCAGAGCCGGCTTCTGCCCAGTCAAAATCAGCTGTTGCCACATAAGGTCCTTGTAGTGCCGATGGAGTTTCCGTCGGAGCCTCTTCTCATCCCAGGAGGATGAGGACGACCTGTGGCATCGCCTCTTCTTGAAGCGTTTATGGCTCCTCCTTGGCCTTTCAGCCGAGGGGGTTCTAGACCTCGACCAAGATCAGCAGGGTGACTCGGTCACTCGGGAGACACCGGAGGGATCGTTGAAACCCGGGGGCCTGGAACCAGGACCTCGATGGGGACACCAGTGGACTAGGTCTTCTCATTGGGGAACACGAGGACCGGAGTCCTCTCCAAGGAGTCGTTCGGCCACGGCCGGTGACAGAGGGTCGATTGGGTCGAGAATAATCTCAACCTCATCGGCCACTTCCTTAGTCGTCTGGCCAGATGGAAGGTCCGTGAAGCCTGTGGCCGAGGAAGCGATCTCAACCACATGCTCCTGGGACTGAGACCTCTCTCAGTCCCAAGAGCGCCTTCGTCGAGACGAAGATGAGCCAGACTCTTTATCCCTCTTTCGAGAGTGGGAGGAGTGCAAGCCCACAGGTGCCTCACCCCAGGTGGGGAGAGACTGGCACAACTCCTTAAAACAACCTGTAAAGGTGGAGCCCAGGTTGAGTGGAATGAAAAAGTTTCGATTAGCCGAAGTGCGGACAGCTTCTTCTTCGAACGCCTTCATGCGTTCCAGCTGCTCAGCGGAACCCACGGCCACAGAAACCACCCACCTAGCCTCCTTAGACTTTACTGGAAGGTTCCTTTTCTCCGGTCTCCCCAACTTCAAAAGCGCCTAGCGGTCTTCCAGGACGTTGGGATGGAAGGCGAGGCAAAAACTGCAAGACGAGGTGTCATGGCCAACACCTAGGCAGTAGACGCATGTGAGATGGGGATTGGTGCGCGACATCTTCTGGCCACAAGGACACCGGCAAAATCCTGGAGAAGATTTCTCTTCCATGATCGAGGAGGCAAAAGTGCGATCGTTATCTCGAATGAGTTTTAGTTTCGGTAAAACCGAGGTTTTGAAAGCCAGGGCCTACGAAATGCGTGAGTACAAGGGAGGCAACCTGTATCTTCCAGCAGAAAGGAAGATCTGGCATCATGGGGTGGAGCTGAGGTGTATATACCACCCGGGTGGGTGGGAGGAGCCAGCTTGAAGACTTCCGGCTGATCTTAAAGGGGAAAGGGACATGCCAAACAATGTGGATGAACAACATATCCACGATCCTAGAAACACATTTCGGGCAGGATGTGAAAAATTACAGCTGTACTGTCCAGGAGAAGGAGGGGAAAATGGCAATGTTGAAAATATGGAGTGAAAATATTAAAAATTGGCGAAGTTACAAGCATGCATAGAAACTGTGCAATGTATGCTCATAACGTAGTCATTTTTGGGACTTTTTGCACCAAACTTTCAACATGGGATTCTTGGTACCCACCTCATGAACACTGGCACTGTCATTTCGTTAATTGGTCCCGAAATGTGATTCCACGCAGCAACCACAAAATCATCTTTACGGGACCGATTAACAAGCTGACAGTGCCAGTGCTGATGAGGTGGGGTCTCAAGAACCCCATGTTGAAAAGTTGGGGTAAAAATTCCTAAAAATGGTGAGATATCATATAAGTTGAAAACCCCACTGACAGCCATTATACGGCTTACCTTGATTCCTTCAGTTCGCGGTTCACCTTTGAAGAGTGCAGACGTGTCCTGGTCCAGAGAAGATTTGATCGCCGACCTCCGGAGGTAAGTATAGAGTGAGGGGGGTGCAGGAGGTTGCGTACTAGAGGAGGGTGCGGGTGAGGGAGAGGGATGGGAGATGACGAGGGACTGTTTTCTTTTTCCAGGTTTAAAAAAAATAATAAAAGACATCAGGGAACTGTTTTCTTTTCTACAGGTACATTATACATTTGGGGACACTGGGAGTGGCCTACCCAGTGTCCCACACTGTTGGGGAGCTACTGCCGACATGGGGATTGGGCACCCTGCTGTTGGCAAATATAAGGGGGGGGAACAGCAATACTGCTGTGCGGAACATACTGGGAACATTGGGAGTGGGCTCTCCAGTGTTTCACGACAATAATATGGGGATTTTATACACAACTGGGGACACTGGGAGTGGGCTACCCAGTGTCCCACGCTGTTTGGGGGGGCTACTGCTGACTCGGGGATTGGGCACCCCACTGTTGGCAAACCTTATATCAAGAGGGCCCACTGTTGGGGAAGAGGGGGGAACCATACTGAGCTGAAGGACAATTGGGGACACTGGGACTTGACTACCCAGTGTCCCACAGTGAGGTGGATGGGAGGCCTGTTTTTGTTGGTCTGGGGAGGAGATTTGTTTGTTGTTGTTTTTTTAAGCCGCTGTTACGCAATACTTCCCCTTTCACTCCACAAGCCAATCAACTGTTTACTGACGTGGGCTTCATGCAAATCAAAGGACTGAAGTCTTCTCTGATTGGAGTGGCTTTGGCCCTTTGTAGTGCATGACCGTTGAGCCCACCTAGCAGAGAGTTGCGTCAGGACCACACTGAGTGGTCACTAGTGCGGACTGCCAAGCCCATTACAAGTCACTGGTTTTGTGTACTGCAATGGGCCTGGCAGCGACATACACCCAAAATCCCGTATTGCAACAATACGTTGGTCTGCGAAAAGTACAGTTACGTAAGAACTTACTGTAACAGTAGATCTTCGAGAACAGCTCTTGCAGCAGGTTAAACCATTAGGACTGAAGCCGTCAGGTGGCAGGACCCCACGGAAAACTTCTAGCTAGCTACATACAGTGGGAGACCACCCACTGACGTCCCTTACATCATAAAAGGAGTGGTTCCCCAGCATCCCTCAGTTCTCCCACCGGAAACTCTGGCATAGCAATAGAAATTCTGAAGGGAGACCGATGATTTGCTTCCAAGGGAAGACTAATATCATGTTGCCAATGCAAATGCAGATGACCTCCTGAGGGGAAGGTGGGTGGGAAAGTACCTGCTGCAAGAGCTGTTCTTGAAGATCTACTGTTAGGGTACATTCTTACGTAACTGTACTATCTTACTTCGAGATACAGCTCATGCAGCAGGTTACACCATTAGGACTGAGTCCCAAGCAATGTGTGGTAGCCCTTAAAACAGGAGAAGGACTGAAGAAGGGTGAAAGGGAACCCATCATGAAAGAAGCCCCTGCAGGATGGCTAGGCCAAAGCCAGCTCTGCGCCTGGAGGCAACGTCCAGACTGTAGTGTCTGATGAATGTGTGCATAGTACTCCAAGTAGCTGCTGCGCAAATGTCTGAGGCCGATACGTTCCTCAGAGAAGCAAATGAGGCTGCCATCCCTCTGGTAGAATGACCCTGTACGGGTTTGTTCTGCTTCTGATAACAGAACACAATGCAGTTTACCAACCATTTCTAAACTGTCTGTTTAGACACAGGTGCCCCTAGCATTCTGGAGGCAAACGAAACAAATAACTGATCTGACTTACGGAGCAGTGTGATTCTAGTCAGATAGTACCTGAGTATCCTGTGTACATCCAAAGTGTGCAGGAGAGCCTCTCCTCTATTGGAATACTCTGGGAAATAAACAGGAAGGTTCATCTCTTGGTTAAGAGTAAGCTCTGACACTACCTTAGGTAAAAACTTAGGATTAGTTTTTAAGGAAACACTGTCCTTATTAAACAAACAAAAAAAAAAAAAAAAAAACAGATACGGCTCTTTGCACATAAGTGCCTGGAGCTCTGAAATTCTTTTTTTTTTATTTTTATTCTTTTTCCACCGAGCTGCCAGCCGCCTGATATTCATATCAGCCTGGTCATGGGCCGCCGGCTTCTGCAACCCCAAATCGGCCATGAACCCTCCGATACCCCATGGCTTACCCCCCACGGCGGGGCTGCGGCACTCCCACTTGCAGGCCGCAGGGTTCGGAATAGGTCGGAGGGCTGGCCTGGGGAGCATATCGAAGCCGCGGCAAGCTTCATTCACGGCGGCAGGCAGCTTTCCCCTTTTTCCGTTTTTCTGGGGAGGCGGGGTCGTGCAATAACGCCGGCGTCTGCCCCGCCTCCAATGCATTGCTGAGTGCCGGCAGCTATGCGACTCCTGGCCTCCACCAGGGGTCAGCAAAGCTCCGGACACCACCTCTCCCACCCCCCCGGAGAAGGAGAGCAGTCCCTAGGATGCTCCATCCTTCTCCTCCCAGCCGGCCCTCCAGCGACCCTGGTCCGTTCCCAAACCCGGGTCACCGGCGTCGCCATGCAGAAATCCAACCGCTGCACCGACGGGCCGGCTGAGGAGCTCTGAAATTCTTCTGGCAGAAGTAATTGCAACTAAAAATAGCACCTTCCAAGAGAGAAGGTATAGCGTGCAGTCCACGGCTGGTTTGAAAGGAGGTAGTGTGAGCTGTTCCAAAATGAAAAGAAGGTCCCAAGGAGGGATCGGGTGCCTAATGGGTGGTTTCAGGTGGAGAATGCCATGCAGGAAGGTGTGTGACAGGTCCAACTGGGTTAAAGATTTGTCTCCAAAAGGTGCATGGTATGCTGATAATGCTGAAAGGTGCACCTTTATGGAGGAGTAACTTCACCCTGTGTCTGACAGGGAAAGAAAGTACTCTAGGACCGAGTTCACCAGGCAAGTCAATGGGTCCAGGCCACATGCCAAGGACCAAATGCAGAAATGGAGCCATTTCATGATGTATATGGCCCTGGTAGAGGGTTTCCTTGCTGCCACAAGGATATATGCTACCTGAGTTGAGACCCCATGGTGAGAAATCACTAGGTCTTCAGGAGCCAAGTGTGTAGGTGTAAGGACCGCAAGTTGAGATGGACTAGTGATTCATTGCTCTGGGACAGTAAGTGCAAGCTGAGAGGTAGAAGGAGCGGTGGCTCACTTGCTAGATGTTGGAGTAAGGGGAACGAAATCTATCTGGGCCAAAATGGGGCTATAAGAATAATGTCTGCTCCTTCTGCTTTCAATTTGAGCAGGACTTTCTGAATGAGTGGGAAAGGAGGGAAGGCATAAAGAAAGTTGCCTGTCCAGGAGAGGGGGCAATGCATCTCACCAGAAAACACCAGGCCCTGGATCTAGTGAGCAAAGATTGGTCAGTTTTGCATTGTATGGGGAGGCGAACAAATCTAGCTCTGGAGTCCCCCCATTTGCCAAACAGAATTTCTGCTGCTTGCTGTAGAACCTCCCACTGGTGTGCGCTGGATCTGGACCAGCTTAGCATGTCCACCAGCATGTTCTGCACTCCTGGGACATGAACTGCAGATAGAGTAATATTGTGGTCTATGGCCCAATACCATACTCTCATCACTTCCCAACAGAGTTGGTATGAATGGGTACCTCCTTGTTTGTTGATGTAGAATACTATTGACATGTTGTCTGTTTGAATCAATAGATGTCCTAGGCGTAGGTCTGTCTCCAAGGCCTGTAGGACATACATGACTGCCTCATCTCTAGAATATTTATGTGTAGAGCTCCTTCTGAGCTGGACCATAATCCCTGTGTCCTTCTGTCGCCTAGATGGGTGCCCCAACCCGATCCTGATGTGTCTGGTCAGGATCTGTGAAGGTGTGGCCGACAGGAAAGGCACTCCTGCTACTAGGTGCTCTTAAACTAGCCACCACTGAAGAACTCGGTGTATGGAGACAAGGACACAAACCATCAGATTGAGATCGCCCCGGCGTTGGTCCCACTGGACTCGGAGCATTCACTGAATGGTCCTCATATGGAGACGAGAAAGAGTTACTGTGGCTATGACAGCTGCCATATGGGCCAACAGTCTTAGCATGGTCCTCACTGTGACCTGTTTCTGTCCCTGGATGTGTCTGAGCAAGCCTCTGAGGTGATATGCCCTGTCATCCGGTAGGAAGACCTTCTCTCTGGTTGTGTTCAGGACTGCTCCTAAGAACTGCAGTCTCTGGCATGGGGTGAGGAACAACTTCTGCAGGTTGATGGTGACACCTATTTCTTTGAAGATGGAAAAGGTGTCTTGTAATGCCTGATGGAGTCCCCTCCTGGACAACGCCATGAGAAGCAGTTGTCCAGGTAGGGGAAGATGTACTGTCCCTTTCTCCTGAGGGCCTGTGTGCTGATGACAGGCCGAATGGTAGTGCCCAGAAAAACAGGTTACTCACTTGTAACAGTAGTTCTTGAAGTGGTATATGTTGTTCATTCACACTGTTTGGCATGTCCCGTTCCCCTTTAAATTTTGCCCGATGGTCTGAAAGCTGGCTCCTTCCACCCACCCAGATGGTATATCCCTCGGCTCCACCTCTTGACGCCAGATCTTGCTCGCTGGAAGCAGAGGGTTGTGCGTCGAAGCCGGGGAGGTTGGGTGGGTTCGTGTGGATGAACAACATATACTACTCCTAGAACTACTGTTACAGGTGAGTAATCTATTTTTCTAGGATCATGGATATGTTGTTCTATCCACCCTGTTTGGCAGACACCTAGCAGTTCTCTGGGAGGAGGGAGGCAAGGTGCACTCCCCCTACTTAGGGAACAACGATTGGAGAACTGAGGCCCCAAAACCAGCATCCCAGCATGACTCTAGGTCAATGTGGTAATGGGTAATGAAGGTGTTTGCTGACTTCAAGGTATCAGCCCTGCAGATATCCTGGATAGGGACATCCCTAGAAGCAGCTACTGACGCAGCAGTATGGCGGTGGAATGAGCTCTTATCCCTATGGGAGGCTCCTTGCCCACCACCCGATAGCAGAGATCAATGCAAGATGTAATCCATCTGCCAATCGTCCACTTGGCTGCAGGTCTGCCAGGTGCGACTCCAGCGTAGGTGACAAACAGTTGGTGAACCTCTCCCCGAACTTCAGCCGTACGTTCCTTGTAATAAGAGAGCGCTCATCTCAGGTCCAGAATATGGAGCCTGTACTCAGCCTCCAAGGTGTAATTGGAGTAGTATACCAGCAGAGTCATCACCTGGTTCAGGTGAAACTCCGATACATCCTTCGGAAGGAACTTCGGGTTGGGGTGCAGGACAACCTTGTCCCTGTGGAAGACCATATAGGGAGACTCAACAGAGAGCGCCTGGAGCTCCCCAATCCTTCTGACTGACATGATAGCCACTAGGAAGATGGCTTTCCATGACAGGTGTGACATCTCACTCCTGTGCATTGGTTCGAATGGCTTGCCCATGAGCTTTGCCAGTACCAGCAGAAGATCTCACGGTGGTGGTGATTCATGCACCGGAGGGGAAATGTGGTCAAGGCCTTTGAACAAGCGCTAGACCACCTTCTCCTGTGCCACCATCTGCTGCCCTGCCCACGCCCAGTAGGCAGAGGTGGCTTCCAGGTGCACCTTAAGGGTCGTAGACCGAAGACTCCCTTTGGAGAGAGAGAGACCAAAGATAGTCGAGAATGCTAGTCACTGGGCAGGACAAAGGGTCCAGGCCTTCACAATGGTGAGAACATCTTCTGAGAGACCCAAAGCCTGGAACTCTAGCCGCTCAGGAACCAGACTGTCAGGTGCAGGGATTGAAGGTCTAGGTGAAGGACCTTCTCCTGACTGACTGAGATCAGGTCAGGGCATGCTGGAACACATCTCGGGAGCCTGTTACTGAGGCTGAGGAGATCGGGGTACCAAAACTGGCGAGGCCAGTCCGGTGCCACCAGGATCACCTGTGCCTTGTCCCGCCTGATCTTGAGAAGCACCTTGTGGATCAAGGAAAGTGGAGAGAAGGCATAGAAGAGGCCTGGGGTCCACGGCCTCGAGAAGACATCCCTCTGCAGCGAGCCCTGCTGAGGGGGGTGGGCATGAAACAGCCTCCACTTTGTGTTCTCCCTAGAGGCAAACAGATCCACCTGAGGGATGCCCCACTGGGATAACAAGCTGTGTAGTACCTCCAGATGGAGAGACCACTCGTGGAACGCCTCACCCACATGGCTGAGGGCATCTGTTAGTTGATTTGAGGTTCCTGCCACATGGATGGCTAGGAGACCTGCCTCCAGTCAGCTTACAAGAGTCCAGATGTGGAGTGCTTCCTTGAATAGAGGCCAGGAGTGCATGCCACCTTGCTTGTTGAGATAGTACATGGTCATGGTATTGTCCATCTGGACCTGCACCACTTGATTCCGATGGAACAGAATGAATGCAGTCAGCACCAGCCGAACAGCTTGGAGCTCCAGCAGGTTGAGATGACATCGGGATTCCTTGGGGGTCCAGAGCCCATGGACTCTGTGATTCCCCATGTGAGCACCCCAGCCCGTGAGAGAGGCATTGGTCATGAGGACGACTATTGGCTCAGGGCGGACAAATGGGATCCCCTTCCTGCAGATGTTCTAGGATGGTCCACCATTGGAGAGCGTTCCATATCTTCTGGGTCACAGTGCCCAGCTGGTCGAAATGACTGTGTCGCTGAGTCCACTGGCTGGCCAGTTCCCATTAAAGGGGGCACATATGCCACCAGGCCCATAAGACCATGGAGGTGCAGGCCGCCATGTAGCCCAGAAGTCGCAGGAAGTCCCGGGCACAGTGCAAGTGCCCAACCAGAAATGATTGGGAAAAGGAGGAAAGAACCTCTGCCCTGTCCACCAGGAGCCTGGCTATGGCTCGGCAAGGGTCTAGCTCTGATCCAATGAAGCAGATCACCTACAAAGGTACGAGTTCCGACTTGGCCTCGTTGATTAGGAGACCAAGTTGGATGCAGGTCCGAAGGGCCAGATTCCTGGACCTCTCCACCTCCTGTTTGGAGGGACCCACTATGAGCCAATCGTCAAGATAGGGGTACACTCTGACCCCTGACAATGAAGATGGGCCGTTATCACTGCAGTGCAATTGGTGAAGACCTGGAGGCCAATGATAGGCCCAATGACATGGCTTGGAACTCGAAGAGGGCCCCCTCTGCTTGGAAGCGGAGGAACCTTCAGTGTGACAGACAGACTGGGATGTGAAAGAATGCATCCTGCAGATACAATGAGCAAAACCACATGTTCTTCTCGAGAGATGGTATTATCTGAGATAGCGTTACCATACTGAAGATGCGAGACCTGAGGAATTGATTCAGGTAGTGCAGATCTAGAATGGGGTGCCAGCCCCCCCCCATCCATTTTGGGACCAGGAAGTATCTGGAAATGAACCCTGGGTCGACAGGGGGATCCGTGACTCTGACCACTACCTCCTTGCGGAAGAGTTGGGTGATGTCGTCTCAGAGAGCTGACTGAGTGTGCATGGAAACCATTTCCTCCCATGGGCGTGGGCTTGGATTGGTGGGTACTGCTCAAATTCCAGAGGCAGCCCCTGGCCGACCACTTCTAAGACCCACCTGTCTGTTGTGACAGTGGACCGGGCAGAAAAGAAGTGGCAGAGCTGGCCCCCCAATGGAGGGCCCAGTGTGGGTGTGACAGGTATGGGGTTGGCAACTCCCATCCCGTCACTGTGCAGGCTTGGAGGAGGAGGAGAATCAGCCTGGGGACTGCCAAGACCATGCCCTCCAGGCTTACAGGCCACCAAGGCCCCTGGCTTGGGCCGAGGGTGCCAACAATGAGCCTGCTGCTGTTGATGCCCCAACTGAAAATGGGGCTGCTTGGCCGCAGGGGCAGAAGGCCGAAAAGGCTTCCTTTTCTGCTTTTTGAAACCCTTGGGTTCCTTCTGGGCAGAAGTAACAAAGTCCAAGGTGGCACTGGACTTCTTGATGCACCAAAGGTGACCATCCACTACTGGAATGAAGAAATAGGTGCCCAGGAAGGGAACATCTGTCAATTTGTGCTGAGTGTCTGCCGTGAAGGTCGAGACCCTCAGCCAGGCCCTGTGGTGCATGGTGACCGCGGCTGCCACTGAGCGGACGCAAGAATCCCCGATGTCCAGAGCTGTCTGGAGTTGCTGTTTGGCAACCCACCTGACCCTGGTCATGGACCTGCTTGACCATGGTCTGGAGGTCTGCAGGGAGGTGAGGGAAAACCTCCTCCAGAGAGCCCAAGAGGGCATGAGGAAAAATGTGCCTTGATGAGAGCCGAGCTCGCCTGACGAAGGGCCAAGTGAAAAGGCAGCATAGACTTTCCTGGCAGAGTGATCCAGTTTCCTAGACTCTTTGTCCGGTGGTCTATCAGTGTCTTTCAGCCTCCCGAATTACCCGAATGCTGAAACACAGACTCAGTCACCGACCTGTCAGCCGAGGGGTGCTCTGTGAATCCCGAAAGGGAGCCGATGGGGACCGGATACTGTACTTGCAGGCCATCTGGACTGAAGGCGCAGGGCAGGAGGCTGGGTGCTGCAACAGCTCCAAGGCCAGCCCAACAATGACTTCAGCCACAGGAAAGGCCTCTGTCAGAGAATCCACCCTTTTGAGGATATCAGTAAGGGGATACTCGGACCGGTTTTGAACGGGCTCCAAGGGCATCCCCGTAGATTCAGAGATGAAACAGAGGATGCCCATGAAGGACGTGGGACATTCCTCTGTCAAGAGACTGTGAGTGGATTCTTCATCCAAGTGACAGGAATGCAAGTGTCAGAGTCCGGATAGATTGGCTGACCACCCATGTCACCTTCGACCTGCCGAGGGTGGTCGGGAGTGAGGATGTCAGACAACCTGTGCAGAAGGCCCTTGATGGGCCGAGACTCCTTAGCAGGGGCCCTGGTGGGAGGCTGCTTAGATGGCAGCTCCACCAGAATTGGTGGAGAGGCCAGGTTTGACCGAGCCGGGAGGGTCTTCACTGGCTCCACAGGCAGAGGGACAGGGTCGACCGGCTCTGGAGGAGTCAGCATTGGCCTGGAGGGCAACATCCAACTGACAGCTGGCGTGGAAGCTGGGGTCGACTTTGAACCTGCCATCATCAACTGTTGCCACATTAGGTCCTCATAGCATCGATGCAGTTTATGTCAAAGCCTCTCCTCTTCAGAGGAGGATGAGGATGAGGATGAATGGCGGCAGCACCGCTTTTTAGAATGCCCTGAGTGGCGTTTATGGGATTCCTTCGGCCTGTCAGTTGAAGGTGTCCAAGACCTTGACTTCAACTGTCAGGGGGACCAACAGAGGTGCTCAGAAGGAGCTGGGAAGAACCGTGGCTCCTCCAGGTCAGGGACAGGGACCATGAAGAGGTTCCCAGTGAGCTGGGTCTCCCCCTCGCCATCCTCGGTAGGTCTAGTCAGGACCGGGGTCCTGAATAAGGAATTGTCAGCCTCATTGAGCAACAACGGGTCAACAGGGTCAATAATAATTTCGACCGGGTCATCGTCCCATGTCTTAGCCGGCTGGCCTGACAGGGGTACCTTGAAGCCAGCAGCCGAGGCCGCAATTTTGACCGAAGTCGAAACAACAGATTCCTGGGACCGAGACCTCTCTCGATCCCAAGAACGCTGTCGATGAGACGAACCTTCTCTCGACTCCTTGTCCTTTTTATGGCAGTGGGAGATGTGCGTGCCCGAAGGGCCCCCCCCTACCTTGGTCGGGAGAGACTGGCACAACTCCTTGAAGGAGCCTGAAAAGGTGGAGCCCAATTTGAGTGGGACGAAGACCAACACAGAAGAGGACCGATCAGCGGCCTGAGCCGCTTCCTCCTCTAAAGTCTTCATCTGCTCTAGTTGTTCAGCAGATCCTGCAGCTGCGGAGACCCCCCCAACGGGCTTCTTTGGATTTGACCGGCAGGTTCCGTTTCTCCAGTCGACCGAGCTGAAGTCGTGTGAGATGATCATCCAGGACATTAGGCTGGAACACGGGACAGAAGTCACAAGCCTGGGTGTCATGAGTATAGCCCAGGCAGTAGACGCATGAGACGCATGATCTTCTGCCCGCAAGAGCACCGGCGAAACCTGGGTGAGGACTTGTCCTCCATCACGGTCATGATTGCAAAACTGTGGAGAAACTCAACAAGTTTAAGTTTAGGTAAATCCAAGGATTTGTTCGCCAGGGTCTACTCAACATGGGAGCGATAAAGAGGAAACCTGAATCTTCCAGCAGAAAGGAAGATCTGGCATCAAGGGGCGGGGCCAAAGGATATACCACCTGGATGGGTGGGAGGAGCCAGCTTTCAGACGATCCGGCAAGATTTAAAGGGGAAAGGGACATGCCAAACAGTGTGGACAGAACAACATACCCACGATCCTAGAATTGGTAATGTTGTCCTCTGAATTCGAACCGCAGAAACCTCCTGTGGTGTTGTATGATTGGGATGTGGAGATATGTGTCTTGCATATCCAGTGATGCTAGCCAGGCATCTGGGCATAGCATCGGGATCAACCCTGGTAGCTGGACCATCCTGAAGCGTTTGTGTGCCACAGAAGTGTTGAGATCGCTGAGGTCCAGGATGGGACGTAGGTCCCCTGTCTTTTTGGGTATTAGGAAGAAGTGGGAATAGTACCCTCTTCCTCGTTGAACCCCTGGGACAAGTTCTATAGCCTCTTTCTCTAAGAGAGCTTGGATTTCCTCCTGGATGAGCATGGCATGGTGGTAGGAATACTGGGATAGCAGGGGTGGCCTGGATGGTGGCTTCCCAGTGAACTCGATAGAATGGCCACTTTGAATCAGCTGAAGAACCCATTGGTCAGAGGTAATTCGCTGCCACCCCTCCAGATGTTTTGAGAAGAGACCCCCAATCACCTCTTCCTCCAGAACAGGTGGGAGAGGAGGGCTCTGCAAGGAGTCAGGTTGTGGAGGGGGAGGGGAGGTTTGCCTGGGGGGGGACTTGGTATTACGTGCATTTGCGCCAACTGCAGTTTGAGGGGGCCTTTGCGGGTGAGGTTACCTCTCTGCTGTTGGCCATATCTGGATTATTGTCCTTGTTTCCCACGAAAACGCTGTTGCTGTCTTTGAAATGACTTCGGCTTTGGTTTATACATGGCCTGTACTGACCGGGCCACTTTGCCTGCATCTTGTATTTTTTTTTTTTTTTTTGTTTATTTTTTGTTATTTATTTACTCCCCCACCCTGGCTCTGGTCGACCCTCGTCCGGCCACGGCCCATCGCCTCCATCCCATCAGGCCCTCACCCCTGAAGCTCCCATGGCTCACCTCCCATGGCGGGGCTGCAGGAACCCCCAACCGCCATCAGGATGTAGGCTTGGTGATTCACTTCCAGAGATGGAGAGCTGTCCATTGGACACTCTATCCATCTCCTCCCCGACAACCCCCGGCAACCTGCACTTGTTCCCGAATGTGGGTCACCGGCATGGCGTGAGGTGTAGCATCCAGCGCCTCAACCCCCAGCGCCACCAGGCTGAATCTTGTAGTTTTGTGATAATCTTTTCAGATTCTTCTCCGAAAAGCACTGTCCCTTTGAAGAGGACGTCCAGAATGCCTGTCTGAATGTCCAGCATGAAGGCTGAAACTCTTAGCCAAGAGTGTCTCCGAAGGCACATGCCCGCTGCTGTCCCTCTGGCAGCTGAATCCGCAGAATCATAAGCCGCTCTCAGTACCTGGGTGCCCATGTCAGAGGCTGTTTGTAAAAGCTTGATGAATTCCACTTTCTGCTCCCCTTCAGGCAGGTTTTTGGCCAAGTCCAGCCCCTGTTCCCACAGGGCATTTTGAAACTGGACCATATGGGTTAAGAAGTTTAAGGGATGGATGGGGCATGTAGAGGATGCATACATCTTACAGCCTAAAGAGTCAAGCTGCTTCGGTTCTCTGTCCGAGGCCTGAGTGCTCAGGTGTCTTGGCCTCTGGGACCTATCATGAGTGGTGGTGATAACAACAGAATCCACCACTGGTTGCTCTCCCAGGTAAGGCTCTTCCAGCGGTGCCCTATACAGGAGATCAACCTTTTTGGGGACCACTGAGGATGTGTAGGGGTGCTTCCAGGTGGCCTTGATCACATCCTGAAAGGTATCCACCAATGGAGGGACCACTACTGGCTTAGGGTCCTTCTGGTGCAGATACTTTGCCAGACGGCGCCATTCAGGGTCCAAGTCCTCTGTGTCCCATCCCATGTTATCTTGGATATATCTCATTATATCCATGAAAGTGGGATAATCTGGGGGGACCTTGGCAATTCCTTAGTGTCCGGGGAGGGAACGCTGACTGGAGAGATGGACCTGGAAGATGAAGCAGAGGATGAGTAAGCCACTTCTGAGGAGGAAAACTCTGACCTCCAATGACGGTGTTTCTTTTTGTGCCCTGTTGGCGAGCGGGGAAGGGGTCCTTGACAGGGACCTCGACTGCTTCTTTTCATGAGAACGGCCCCTTTTTGGAATGGGGCTTTTCTCCCTGGGAGGAGGGCTAGGGGACCTTGGAGGTGATTGGTCTTTTGGTGGAGACTTAGTGGGGACCACTTCCTTTCTGATTGTCTCCCACCAAAATGAGAATAAATCTTTGACCTCCGACATCTGGAGGCCCGTGCTCGGGCCCTTCGGTGGCTGTGATGTCTGGCTGTCATCGGTGACTTTGGATGGTTACCTGATGCACCCATTGTCTGGTCATCGGGCGTCTGTGGCTTCAGGATGAGATGCCAGAGGCCCTGGCTCTTAGTGGAGGGGGGATCGTGGACAAGCATTCGAATCAATGGTGAAGATATTCTGGAAGATCAATAATTACACTAAGTATGTAATTTTCATATCTTCCAAAAGTCAATCTTCACCATTGATTCATACTAAGATCCGAGTACCAAACCTCCCAATAAGGAGGAGATGGCCCACTCTGAAGGCAACAGGTACCTTCAACTCTCTGCATGGGGTCACCTGAGGGCATGGGCTCCTCACGGGTCTGGCGAGACCCAAAAATGTTCTGAGTCAGATGGATGAGCACAAAAATGCCCTGAAAGCTCCCATCTGACCCTAGGGGAAAAAAAGTGAGCCCCCGGAACTAGGAGTTAAGCACCTTTCATTAGTTGCCAGTCGAGAGAGAGGTGAAGTTATGCTGTCCACTGAAAGCAGACTCCAGTGCTCATCAGCCTGGAGGCCAATTCACTATCATTGTACAAATTGTCTGGTGCCTTGCCTCCTACTCCAGGCCCTTGGTGGAAAGACAAATGGCTTGCCTGACCAGCTCCAAATGTGGCATGGTAGCCAGGAGTTGCCCTAGTTGTGTCAATAGGCGCTTGTTGTAAGCTGCCAAGTATGCCTGATGTGAAGAAATGCACAGTATGGTGTGAGCCAAGGAAAACCCCTTCCTTCCCAAAGCATGTCTACGCAGTCAGCTTCAGGAGGTCGATGAGGCACTGAATGACAAAGCCCTGCTGGGGTCTGGATTAACTGAATCCCTGAAGTGGGTGAGGTACTGTGTTTGCAAAGCCTGCGGGTGCCAATACCTCTGGTAGATGTACTTGGAGGTAGAAGGGAGAGTGAAGGGATGTCTCCAGATTGTCCTGGAACATTCCTCAAAGACTCTAGGTGAGGGAGGGATAATGCAGTTGGTATCACTGAAAGTTCCTAGGTGTCCCAGCTGCATGGACAGGGCACTGCATGTGGCAATGGTGACAGGTCAGAGAGGCCTCATGATCCCTGGAAGCTCAAGAACAGATGGCATAGACCTAAGAAGGACAGAAGAGCCAGGCAATACCTGGGCTGCGGGAATATTCAGCAGACCTCGCCCAAGAGTAGAACACCTACCAGAGAGGAACAACCAGGTCACTGCCCATGTGGAAACCCCCAGGTGAGGTGAGCGGAGCTGTTCAGTCCATTCAGGGCAGCTCCGGTCCTCACCAGTGATGGGCTTAGCCAGCAGTTCCAGAGAAAACGTCAGGTCACAGCTGACCTCCAGTGTTGAGCCAGTGCTGCCTCTAGCACCAGGCTCACGGTCAGAGACCAGCATAGATACAGGACTTTGGAACTGTTTTCAGTGCTGGGCCCACTGCCAGTTTTGGCGCCAACATTGGGTCTGTCCAACACCCTAACACCACCCGGTGTCATGAACAACACTGGGACTGGGGACAGACATGGAGGTGGCACTGTCACTGGCACCATGGCCTATGCCACGCCCACCCCCAGGGCTGCGAGGGCTACACAAGAGAAAGACCAATACCAGTACCTCAGCAACCAGACACTGCACAGCATCAGTACCAGTCCCTCTCCTGACACCATGAACAGTGAGTGTCAGGTGGGGGCCTGATGTCACGACAGGCACCACCCTGCTCATCAACACTGCGGGCGGTATCAGGAGCAGGTGCCACACCAGGCCGTGACACTGAGGTGTCCACTGGTGTAGACCAAGAGTATAGCTTTGATCTCATCACCAGGGACATCTGCTGATGAGGACAGTCAGACTGGGAGGGTGTGCAGCTGCCCACCCAGAAGGAGACAACTGTCTACCAGACCCATCCCCCAGGGTCTCTGAAAAAAAAAAAAAATGAGAACCCTGTATTTCCTCTATACCAGTGATACTGGGAAGGGACCCAGGGGAAGGGCCCTGAGATCTGACCTTGGCTACACAGGTTAGTTGCCTGCCTCCAAGAAGTGGTCACCTCTTCATCACTTTTTGACTGCTTCCATGAAGTGGGGACCAGGTGACCCCACTTTAGGGCACAAAACTCCAAGGTGCGGTAGTCCATGGAGAAACAGGCATGAAGATCCAAGGCAAGTCCAGCAGACATGATGTCAGTCCTTTGCCATGATCAGCTTTCCACAAGGGCAATAACACAAAACAGAGTCTTGTTTAGTCCCCTTTTTCTCAGACATCGGTATCATGGAAAGATAATAAAACAGAAGTTGCACCGTGAAAAAGAAGACTTGTCGGCGATGACACAGAAGACGTTTTGACAACAGTCGAACTGAGGCACTGTCACTCCCATGGCGTGTACTCAACAGCTTGAAGAACAGAACTGAGATGAGTGAGGGAGCTGATGATGGCTACTTCCTAACGTGCGTGGCACCATGTCAGGTGTGTGTGTGTGTGACATCACTAGCAAACCTTGACTCCCTCCCAGTAGGAAAACAAGCACCAGCGGGGTCCTAGTGCCTCCAGTCCTAAACCATAAGTATGAATCAATAGTGAAGACGGATTCTTGGAAGATCTGTATGCTTTACTCAGGATGGAGTCAGGCCAGTGACATGTATAGAGAAATTACAATATCTCTTGATCTGCTACAATTTTATTTCCTTTGCTAGCTGCTGCCCCACACTGTTGCCCCACTTAAAGTTGTTACTGATGGGCCGGCCCAGTGGCGCTGAGGGTTGAGGCGCTGGACGCCACACCTTGCGCCACGCTGGCAACCCGGGTTTGGAAACAAGCCTGGGTCACCGGGGGTTGGCAAGGGAGGAGAAGGATTGAGTGTCCGTAGGACTGCTCTCCTTCTCCAGGAAGGGGGGGGGTGCAGTGCCATCGGTGCACTGGTGGCCTCTAGCGATGGCTGGAGGCAATGCAGTGCACAGGGAGTCTGTGGGGGATGTGCTGGGGCTGATGCCAGGAAGCGCGCGTGTTCCTGTCCATTGGCGTCATTGCACGCCACACATGTCAAGGGGATCCAGAACAGGGAAAAAGGGCACCAACCGTGGCGGCATGATGGCTGTCTCCATGGGGGATCTGCTCGGCACCGAGGGTACGCAGCAGTACTGGATCCAGTCCTGTTGGAGTGTAGAGGGAGCTCTCCACCTCCCCGCCATGGGAGGCAAGCCGCGGGGGTTAAGCTGCGGGGCCCAAAATGGGAGCAGAGAGGAATCCTCAGGACAGTGGCCGGAAACCTGGGAGGATGCCAGGACGTGTAGAAAGGTAGGCAGACTGGTTGCCTGGGGGAAAAAAGTACCAACAAAATGAAAAATTAATAAAAAGTTGTTGCTGATTGTTACCCAAAGGCCTTTTTCCTTCTGAGATTCAGTAACGTCTGTGTTGTAATTGTATAGTCAATTGCATTTTAGGCTGATTCTTAAAGTGATTTTGTCATATTTAAAATGGACTTACCACCTTGGATAGTCAAAGGTAGCGAAAGTCAGTCTATCCTGTTTTTAATACTGAAAGCAGTACCTGAACTGAGAAATCTGACATCATATTTTGCCCTTGACAATATCAGCCAGCACATTCATCTACTCCTTCATTCAGTAATTCAGTAATACGCTCCCGCACTATGACATTCTGCAAGGGAGAGCATGGGACAGCACACCATTGAAGTGAAATGAACTTGATTTTGCATCCAATTTAACAACATATAATGGCCAGTTTGAGATTAATGAAGGACACGCCCAACTAACAAGGGTCTTGTTAGTTGGCCAGTCCTCATTCATCTCAACAACAAGCCTTAAATCGAAACAAAATCAAGCCCCATCTCTACAATGGTGTACCTTCATGCTCTCTTTGTAGGATGTCATAGCAGCAAGGACATTGAATGAGGAAGTAAACAAATGTGCTGGCTGGTACTGTCGAGGGCAACACATGATGTAAAATTTCTCAATTCAGGTACTGCTTTCCGTATTAAAAAGGATAGACTGACTTTTGTTACCTTTGATTGTTCAAGGTGGTAAGTACATTTCTATCAGGGTAAATGTGACAAAATCACTCTAAGGTTGCCTTTTCATGACAGTACAAAGCACACACTGCAAAAGTACAGTTTCATAAGTACTTACTGTAACAGTAGCTCTTTGAGAGACGCTCTTGCAGTAGGCAATAACATGTAGGACTGAGCCGCCAGGCACTAGGACCACACAGAAAACTTTAGCTAGCAGTGTCTGGGGGGGACCACCCACCTGTTGTCACATGGCCGACGTCGGCCTGGCACTATATAGTGGGCGGTCCCGCACCTGCCCTCCAGTTCCCCTGCCGAAGACCTAAGAAAAGGTGTGACCGGAGAAGGAGTGGGCTCCTGGAGCTAATAGAAAGGCTGAGAGGAAGCAGCAGCAACAGGAGGAAGGAGGGAGGGAAAAAGCTTGCCTACTGCAAGACCCTCTCTTGAAGATCTACTGCTATGTAAGTTCTTACGTAGCTGTACTATCTTACTTTGAGAGGGCTCTTGCAATAGGTAATAACATGTAGGACTGAATCCCAAGCAGTGACAATCAGAAGGACTTAGCACAGGAGGCAGGAAAAGGTCTGCAGTAAGCAGGGAAACTTAAGACAGAAGGTCCTGAAGGACAACTAGTCCAAAGCCTGCCCTGTGCCTAGAGGCAATGTCCAAACTGTAATGCTTAGTTAAGTTGTGGACAGAGCTCCAAGTAGCTGCCGTGCAAATGTCTGCGGCTGAAACATTCCTGAAACAAGCAGTAGATGCAGCCATGCCTCTGGTTGAGTGTCCCTTAACTTCCGGGTTGCTGTATTTTTGATAACAGAATGGAATGCAGTTTGACAGCCATTTGGATAAATCTTGCTTCGAAACTGCAGCACCCTCCCTTTTGGGCACAAATGAAACAAACAACTGGTCAGATTTCCAGACTGACTTCATCTGGTTGGTATAGTAAAGTACAGTTACGTAAGAACTTACCGTAACAGTAGATCTTCGAGAACAGCTCTTCAGCAGGCTACACCATTAGGAGTGAAGCCGGCAAGTGCCAGGACCCCATGGAAAAATTATAGCTAGCAGTATCCAGCGGGGGACTGCCCCCGCCGTCGGCCCCGGCCCCGACATCGGGTATCATATAAAAGGGGGTGGTCCCCCAGCATCCCCAGTTCTCCCGCTGGAGACTCCCGGCTGAAAGGTGACATCTGAAGGGGAGACCGAGGATCTGCTTCCAAAGAAAGGTTTGTGATAGGATGGCGTCAAAGACGCTGTAGCCTAGAAACTAGGTCAAAAGACTCAACCTCCTGAGGGGAAGGTGGGAAGGAAAAGTACAGTTACGTAAGAACTTACCGTAACAGTAGATCTGCGAGAGAGACTCTTGCAGTAGGTAATTACATATAGGACTGACGTCGGCAGGCGGCAGGACCCCACAGAAAAATTTCTAGCTAGCTGTCCCGGCAAGGGATCATCAATGTCAGGTGACTGCATCAGGAGACGCCGGCATAAAGGGCTGTCCCTGACACCACCTTCCAGTTCTTTCCTCGCCACAGGCCAAAGAGGCTGGACGAGAGAGCAGATATTTCCTCAATGGAAAAGGAGCTGAAAAAGCTTAGGGGGATGGAGGGCGGAAGGTATTTTCACTGCAAGAGCCTCTCGCCGGATGATCTACTGTTACGGGTAAGTTCTACGTAACTGTACTATCTTACTTCCAGAGGGCTCTTGCGGTAGGTAATTACATATAGGACTGAGTCCCAAGCAGTCTGGAACAAGGAGAAGCACCGGGGAGGAGGAAATCTACTCCAAGTAGAACCTGTAGCTGTGCAAGCCTTAGGAAAGGAGGCCTTGCAGGACAGTCAGCCTGCAGCCTGCTCTACGGCAAGAGGCAATATCCAAACTGTAGTGTTTTGTTAATGTGTGGACGGAGGTCCAAGTGGCGGCAGCACAGATGTCTGCCGCTGACACATTCTTGAAACAAGCCGCTGAGGCTGCAACTCCCCTGGTGGAGTGGCCTCTTACTTGACCCGGCAGGGTCTTGTTGTACTTGTCATAACAGAAAGTAATGCAATGAGCCAACCATTTGGATAGGCTTTGCTTAGAAACAGCACTGCCTTCCCTTTTGGGTGCAAAAGAGACAAACAATTGATCGGTCTTCCTGAGATCTTTTGTCCTGTTAGTGTAGTATCTCAGAGTCCGGTGAACGTCCATACTATGGAGTAAATACTCCCCTTGATTAGAGTACTGCGTAAAAAAGGTGGGTAACTCGATGGACTGGTTCAGAGTATACTCTGCTACTCCCTTAGGAAGAAACTTAGGGTTAGTGCACAGAGCCACACGTTCCTTGTGAAAAATCAAGTATGGAATTTTACACATCAGGGCCTGGAACTCGGAAATTCTCTGAGCAGAAGTAATGGCCACCAGGAAGAGAGTCTTCCATGAAAGGAACTTCAAGTCTGCAGAAGCTGCTGGTTCAAAGAGAGGCAGAGTAAGTTTCTCGAGAAAAAAGTTCAAATCCCAAGGAGGAGCAGGAGTACGTATGGGAGGTCTCAGATGGAGGACCCCTCTAAGGAAAGTCGCAGAGACCTCCAGTTGAGCAAATGTCCTGTCTGCAAAGGGGACATGATAGGCTGAGATGGCCGCCATGTGGACTTTCAGAGAAGAATGGCTAAGACCCAGGTCGAAAAGATGGCGTAGGTATTCCAGCAGAAGCCCCGCTGAACAGGAAAAGGGTTCCATGTGTAACCCCTAGATGGCGCTATCCCAGGGGCTACTACCCCTGTCTGATTTGCCACTAACAGGTTGAGGGGCCTGGATCCAATGACGGGTGCCTCCACCCAGAGGTCAGGGTTTGCAATAGTTAAACTAACTTGGTCACAGCCCTCTGGGACACTGCAACCCCCCTTTCTTCCCACTAGTGGCCCACACAATATATCAGAATTACCTTCACAGTATACACTTACCCCCAGGTCTGGTTCCGCACTGGACCTCCTGTGAAATGAGATACAGTGCAACAATCACAGTACAGTACTTTAACATAGACAAATACCTCAGGCAGTATAACTTTGCTGAGCAAGCAGCTCTGATTTATTTAAGGGGATATAAGCAAGGACAGGAAATCAGGTTAATCAGCTTATCACTCTAATAATCACTTTATGGCTCTGTGCACAGGCCTATCCCTATCAGTTACTGTCCCTGGGTACCCAAGCCCTAGTGGCTAGTCCAAACCGTGGCAGCTGGTAGGGGCCCTTTCACACAGAGAAAAGGAGAATTAAACAGTCAGCAGTACAGTAATTCCGTTTGATTTAATGTGGCAATTCAACAGGAGCAACCCTGAATTAGTACTCACGACCTCCAAATAAGATAGGGTCCTTCAATGTCAGTAGGCTCACTTGAGGTACACAAACCTCTTCACACATCCATATAAAAGAAAGCACTATACCAGGCAGGCTGCATCTGTATTCAGTCATAATTACTGCACAATACCGGGAGAACACACAGCAGATTCCAGTTCCTGACAGACCGAGTGCAATTTTCAGCAATTCTTCCAGTCTTCTACAGGGTGAGCCTGGTTTCTACTCAGAGATCCTTTGATTCTTTTCACAGGACGGATTCAGTCCTAACAAGCTGTTACACAAGCTGCAGACCGAACTCTGGGCCTTATACACGTTTTTTGACTAAAACTGCACACTGAAAAAGCACAGGGCTCCTTCCTTCTTCACTGCCAAAGCTCAACTGAATCTCCAACTGACAAAACCGGGCACTTCCTTTGAGTTCCTCCCAGTTCTTGACTGGATTGGCTGTCGCTCACAATAGACTGCTGCTGTTGGTCCAAAAAGGCACTGAAGTCTAAACTACATCTCCCAGAGTCACTGCCCATACAATCCTCTTGTGGCTGGCTCAGATTATGAGTCCAAGTTCTGATTCGTCTAAGGCACCATTTTAGAGCTAGCTTACCCACACTGATTGGTCCAGTTCAGCAGTTCAAAACTAGAATGGGAACTA
Source organism: Neoceratodus forsteri (assembly GCA_016271365.2). Lineage (NCBI taxonomy): Eukaryota > Metazoa > Chordata > Ceratodontiformes > Ceratodontidae > Neoceratodus > Neoceratodus forsteri. The sequence goes on along the minus strand of CM028129.1, from coordinate 1,254,717,023 downwards.
GCAGACACAGTTCTGACTGCAAAGAAAGCAGGTTAGACAAACTGTAATTTCATTATTACTCTAAATAATTTCTGGCAAACAGTTACATCTTTCAGATAGGTTCCCTTTGCACTCCTAGTGACTGCAAAAATGAAGTGAATTGGCAGCAGCTTGAGTGGTACTCAATCAAAGAAACACACAGTCCCCCCATAAACTAATTATGTCTGCAAGCAGACAGCTCTTAAAGAGACAGTACCAGAGGTTCTAAAACACTCACTGATAAATGGCTTAAATGCCAAACACCATTCAGGCTTGGAGCATTCAGAAAGCTCCTGGAAGTCTTTTGGGAACCCCCATTTGCAGGGGTTACACCTTCCTGGCCTGGGAAAGCTTGACGTCCGCTAGCAAGTACCCCATAAGTTTCAACTGCAACCACATACATTTGCATTAGGCTCGCATATGTAATCATCAGTCAATATATCATTTTACCAAGAACACATTTCTGAAACATTGCAGTACGTTACTCTTCACAGTATTACATACACATTGTACCATAACTCAAGTTATTACCTCTTGTACATGAAACCTGAAGAGAGGGGCCCTTCCTATCAGTTACCTTGGGCTGGACGGGGCAAGGGCACCAGCTAGAGGGCACACAAGTAACTTGGAGTTAGCACTGACGCTCAGTTTGGGCAATGAGCCTGGGGACACATACACTCCTTTATGGACAACATTGAGAGGCAAATCCACAGGCCTCCCAAGGAATCATAACTGAGGTGCACCACAGGCTTTTACAGCTCGACCAGTCTTTCTAGGGGAACTGTTACAGTCTCTGCACTCTGAGCCTCATTTTCAGCATTGTCCACACTTGTCAGGGAGTCTCCCTGGGGTAGAGAGGCTAGAACTTGGGGCACTTTCAGCTCCAGGAGTTACAGTTTCTGAGTCCACAACATTTGGCTTGCACAGAGAGCTTTCGACACTGGCAGTGGACTTTCAGGGCACTCAAAATACTCTTCTTGTTCGGTGTGTCACCAGTCTGCCCACTATCATTTTCCTCCCTGAAAGCTCAAACAGTTCAACCATGCACAATGATTCCATTTCATCTGATCTGATGCTTTGCACTTCACTTTCTGGGAGCATTGGCTCCAGGGATGAAGCTGGGGGCTTAAACAGTCCAGAAGGCCCAGCTTTGTCTCCAGTATTGACTAGGGATTGCCCCGAAACAATTGACTCAGTTCTGTAAGAAGGATAGTATTCAAAGTCACTCTCACTTTCTTCCGATATGGACTGACAGTCATGCTCAACTGGGACTTGTGGAGGGAACACTAAGGCTAGGGTCTCTACTTGTTCGGCTACTCCAGCCACGGAGGTGGGAAAGACAGCCAAATTCGGATATACCCGAATAGGGGTAGGCCTTCTCACTTAACCCCATACATGCAGTCCTTCTAATGGTTGTAAGGGTACGTCTGACAAATGCTTCTGATACCAATCTTGGAACATAATTGTCACTTGGGAGCCACTGTCTAATATAGCTTTGTAGACACTCCGCTCACCTTTACAGTGGTCTCCATGGAGGGACCCACTATTCTGGACCAGTCTGGAGAGGCGGTAGTGGGGGCCTGGGCAACTGACCTTGCCACAAAAGGACGTGAATTAGCATTTTGGTGCCCTCACTGGGATCATCGTGCACCTCTTAACCACTGATTTCTTCTCCGAAGCTCTCCTTGTAGCCTATATGCAACTTTGTCAGTGTCTTTTGGGACTGGCATTCCCTTTTCATGTGCCCATCTTTCCCACAATTATAGCAAAACATACTTTCTGGAGTTTGAGCTGGCGAGGCGCCACACAGAGACCAGGGCGGGGGTATTACTAACTGGAAACCTTGGTGCCATCTCTGTCTGCGGCGTGATAAGCATTTGGAACATCTCGTCAGTTTCTCCACTTCCATGGTCAAGAATCGAGTTCGAGCTGTTATCAGCAGGAGGTACATGGGTGGGTACCCCCACCCCCAGCAGATGCAGTCGGATATAGGCCAGGGCCTGCACTTGCAGGCGTGGCTTCATAAAGGGACTGTTTTTGAATTCCGGATCTCTCTCAACAGTTCAGCCCCATTGTGACATATCTTTTTCCTTGTCAGAGCACTCATTGACTGCCAACCTCTGCCCTGAACTTCACTTGATGGGTCACCTCAGTCACTCGGGTCGTAGCCGCAGCTATTGGTGCAGGTCCCTCCGAGGTCGTCTTTTTCTCAACTCCTCGAATTTCTCTCATTAACTCATCATAGGAGGGTGGGATTCCAGTCGATCTGCCAGGTGTAACTGAAGCAACAGCAGTTCTGAGAAGGGGGCAGACTTAAGGATCCTGTCCAGCCTGGTTCGGTCCAGTTCAATCGCTGGCAAACTACCTTTTCTGAGGCATTCTTGCAACAATTTTTCCAGCCGAGATACATACACAGACAACAACTCCCTTGGTACTGTTGTGCATCTCTTACTCTCCACCATAGGTCCTCATCAGAATCTGGCTCCCATACACATTCTCCAAGGCCTCAAGATAGGCCTGTGCAGTCGCTTCAGGGTTACTGGCCCGTTTAGCACGGATGGTAGCCAGGGCAGGACCTCGAGGCTCTCACCAACCTCTTCGCTTTCACCTTCGAGCATTGCCATTCTAGCACTTGGGGGGCAACATAGTCTATCCAGGTCTCCCAGTCATCCTCCCTTGGGGGTGGGAGGAGTGCCAGAGAAGATCCTCAACCTTGGTGAGTCGTGACTAATGGCAGGTGCAGAAATAGGTCTGCATTGGTTCAGCCACCATTACGGGCACTGGAGCAGGAGAGGGTGTTGGGGAGGAACACCCCAGGTGGCAAAATAGTTTCTTCAGTCCTCCACAGTTTTCCCTCTCCAAACCATTCAGCAAATTTCTCCTCAAAAGTTTCAGATAGTGGTGGGGCTGATTCCCCAGTCTTTACTGTCCTTAGTTATCACTCTCAAGCAGTGAGGGCTCCTCTGGGGTAATGGTCTGTGGCACTTTGGAGCTATCTATGGGATCCTTAAACTCTACTAGGGCCAGGAAAGTGTGGGTGAGCAGATTAGCATGCACCCACCACCACAGGGTTTTGTAAACCTTCCACCTTGGAAAGTATTCCTGCACAGTGTCCGTATTGATACCCAGGGGGATGTCCAGGATAAGCATAGCATTTTGGGGTCATCTCCTCCCCCAGTACACCCACTCCACCAGCCGTGCACAGCCACTTCTGTCGGGGTACCCATTTTTTCTTAACAGTGGTTCGTGAATATGGCCACTAGAGGACACACAATCCCAGCGGTGAGCCTCCAAGATGTAACCCTAGATGGCGCTATCCCAGGGCTACTACCCTGTCTGATTTGGCTACTAACAGGTTGAGGGGCCTGGATCCAATGACGGTGCCTCCACCCAGAGGTCAGGGTTTGCAATAGTTAAACTAACTTGGTCACAGCCCTCTGGGACACTGCAACCCCTTTCTTCCCACTAGTGGCCCACACAATATATCAGAATTACCTCACAGTATACACTTACCCCAGGTCTGGTTCCGCACTGGGACCTCCTGTGAAATGAGATACATGCAACAATCACAGTACAGTACTTTAACATAGACAAATACCTCAGGCAGTATAACTTTGCTGAAACAAGCAGCTCTGATTTATTTAGGGGATATAACAAGGACAGGGGAAATCAGGTTAATCAGCTTATCACTCTAATAATCTATCTAGTGGCTCTGTGCACAGGCCTATCCCTATTAGTTACTGTCCCTGGGTACCCAAGCCCTAGTGGCTAGTCCAAACCGTGGAGCTGGTAGGGCCCTTTCACACAGAGAAAAGGAGAATTAAACAGTCAGCAGTACAGTAATTCCGTTTGGATTTAATGTGGCAATTCAACAGGGAGCAACCCTGAATTAGTACTCACGACCTCCAAATAAGATAGGGTCCTTCAATGTCAGCAGGGCTCACTTGAGGTACACAAACCTCTTCACACATCCATATAAAAGAAAGCACTATACCAGGCAGGCTGCATCTGTATTCGATCGAATTACTGCACAATACCCGGAGAACACACAGCAGATTCAGTTCCTGACAGACCGAGTGCAATTTTCAGCAATTCTTCCAGTCTTCTACAGGGTGAGCCTGGTTTCTACTCTTCAGAGATCCTTTTGATTCTTTTCACAGGACGGATTCAGTCCTAACAAGCTGTTACACAAGCTGCAGACCGGAACTCTGGGCCTTACACGTTTTTGACTAAAACTGCACACTGAAAAGCACAGGCTCCTTCCTTCTTCACTGCAAAGCTCAACTGAATCTCCAACTGACAAAACCGGCACTTCCTTTGAGTTCCTCCCAGTTCTTGACTGGATTGGCTGTCGCTCACAATAGACTGCTGCTGTTGGTCCAAAAGGCACTGAAGTCTAAACTACATCTCCCAGAGTCACTGCCCATACAATCCTCTTGTGGCTGGCTCAGATTATGAGTCCAAGTTCTGATTAGTCTCAAGGCACCATTTTAGAGCTAGCTACCCCACACTGATTGGTCCAGTTCAGCAGTTCAAAACTAGAATGGGGAACTAGCAGACACAGTTCTGACTGCAAAGAAAGCAGGTTAGACAAACTGTACTTCATTATTACCTAAATAATTTCTGGCAACAGTTACATCTTTCAGATAGGTTCCTTTGCACTCCTAGTGACTGCAAAATGAAGTGAATTGGCAGCAGCTTGAGTGGTACTCAATCAAAGAAACACACAGTCCCCCATACAAACTAATTATGTCTGCAAGGACAGCTCTTAAGAGACAGTACCAGAGGTTCTAAAACACTCACTGATAAATGGCTTAAATGCCAAACACCATTCAGGCTTGGAGCATTCAAGCAAGCTCCTGGAAGTCTTTGGGAACCCCCATTTGCAGGGGTTACATATGTCCTAGAGGCAGCCCAGATAGTGAACCTTTTCCACTTCATGGCGTAAGTAGATCTAGTAGAGGGTTTTCTAGCCTCCACCAAGATCTCTGCCACTTGGGGAGAAACCCCAAAGTGGGATTGAGCTACGTCTGCAGGAGCCATGCATGCAGCTGAAGAGATTTGAGGCCTGGGTGGACCGGGGTCCCCTGATCCTGGGTCAGCAAACCTCGTGATAGAGGAAGAGGAAGAGGATGATCCTCTGAATATTGTTGTAGAAGAGAGAACCAAACTTGCCTGGGCCAGAAAGAAGCAATCAGAATCATTCGTGCTTCTTCTGAAGCTAGTTTCTGTAAGACTTGTGGGATAAGCGGAATTGGGGGAAAGGCATAGACGAATCTGTCCTTCCAGTCTAGAGACAGAGCGACTCTCCAGAAAATGCCTCGATCTGGAATGAGCGAGCAGAAGACAGGAAGCTTTGCATTTAGAGGAGATGCGAACAGGTCAACCTGTGGTGTCCCCCAAAGTCAGAAGATACCTTCTAGGACCCCTTGGTCCAGTTCCCACTCGTGAGCCAGAGCAGACGAGCAACTTAGCTTGTCTGCCAAGATGTTGTCGACTCCTGGAACATGAATTGCCATGAGGAAGGTCGTGTTGTGTTGCCCAATCCCAAACCCTCATTGCTTCCCTGCAAAGAGGGTAGGACCGAGTCCCCCCCTGTTTGTTGATGTACCAAACTACGCACATATTGTCCGTCTGAACGGCTAAGTGGCCAGGAAGAATGTATGGATGAAGGGCTTGGAGAGCATACAACACTGCCCGAAGCTCGAGCACATTGATGTGGAGTGTCTGTTTGAGCTTGGACCAGGAGCCCTGGGTCCGATGGTGACCTAGATGGGCTCAGCAACCTTCGCCCAAGGTGTCTGTGGTTAGAGCCTGGGAAGGGGGAGGATGAAAGAAAGGAACTCCCTGAAGCAGATTCTCTCGAACTATCCACCATTGCAAGTCTCGGAGCATCAGCGAGGAGACCAGAACTGGGTGATCTAAGTCATCCACTAACTGAGCCCATTGGGAGCAGAGTGTCCACTGAGAAACTCTCATGTGAAGCCGAGCGCGAGGAACTGTCGGGATAGCAGCCACCATGAGCCCGAGAAGGCGAAGGACTGACCTTGCACTGACCTGCCTGCGGCTGGACAACAGACTTATTTGAGTCTGGAGGGTGGACACCCAGTCCGGTGGCAGGAAGGCCCTGCCCATGGTCATGTCCAGAATTGCTCCTATAAACTGTAGTCTCTGATATGGGATCAAGTGAGACTTGGAATGGTTGATGGTAATACCCAGGCAGGAAAAAACCTGCTGGGTAAGTTCGAGGAAGCGCAGAAGTTCCTCCCTGGATGAGGCCGCCAGAAGCCAATTGTCCAGGTACGGGAAAACCTGCACACACACACCCCCCCCCCGAGTACGCAGGTAGGCCTCCACCACTGCCAGGCATTTGGTAAATAATACTCGGGGTGCCGAGGACAGGCCAAACGGAAGTGCCTTGAACTGGTAGTGGCCCCCCTGGAATGCAAAACGAAGATATTTGCGATGAGACGGGCGAATGAAAATGTGCAGGTAAGCATCCGGCATATCCAGAGCACACAGCCATTGTCCCGACTGAAGGAGGGGCAGAAGGCTCTGCAATGAGAGCATTCTGAACCTTTTGTATTCCACTAAAAGATTCAGGGAACTGAGATCTAGAATGGGTCTTAGATCTCCTGTCTTCTTTGGGACCAGGAAGAAGTGGGAATAGAAACCCGTCCCTTGAAGATGGAGGGACGGGTTCTATTGCTTCTTTCAGTAGCAGAGCGTAAATCTCTTCCTGGACCAAGAGAAGATGTTCCCGTGAATATGACAACTTTAGGGAGGGGGTGGCGAGACGCTTTCTGTAGAAACTGTATTGAGTGTCCTTCTGTGATCAGCTGGAGCACCCAAGAATCTGATGTTATCCTCTCCCAGCCTGGAAAGTGGAGGGAAAATCTCCCTTGTACCAGTTCCTCCAGGGAGTCCAGAGGCTGTGGGAGAGGAGAGGAGTCAGGTGGTGTGGGGCAGCACCGCAGCTGAAGCACCCGCTGCTTTTTTGGGCGGGGGGGGCTTAGCAGCTGTGGGGGCCTGATGTTTTGTGGACAGCTTTCCTGGGTTTCGCTTAGGGCCGATTCCGCTCATGGTAAGGACGGCGCGCTAAAGTTGATGGGGATGGTACATGGAGTCAACAGACTTTAGTGCCATCCCTTCTCCTGCAAATCAATGATGATGTCCTTGACATCCCCACCGAAGCACTGACCCCGGAAGGGCGCTCCTGATAGTGGACTGCACTTCCGGGACTAACCCTGACACATGGAGCCAAGCGTGACGCCGTAAGCCTACGGCAAAAGCTGAGCTCCGTCCAGCAGTGTCCACTGCATCGTAGGTCGCATGAAGCATATGTCGACTGGTCAAACGTGCAGGGCGGACAAGATCAGCCAACTCCTGCTTGACCTGACAGTCAGGCAGGGAGTCAAGTTTGGCTTCCACCTGAGTAAGAATGGCCTTCTGGTAATCCCCCATATGACCTACATAGTTCAGGGCCCTAATCCCCAGCGTGGAAGAAGCAAAGATCTTCTTACCATACTGGTCCAGTAGGCGGGATTCTTTATCAGGTGGCGACAAGCTAAAATACTTTGGATTAGCCGACCGGCCGTGAGCGACGCTAATCACTACCGAGTCAGCACAAGGGTGAGAATCTAAGAAGTCAACACCCTCGGGAGCCTGGTATAGCCTATTTGACTTCTGTGGAAGTGGGGCTAGAGCAGACGGCTGCTTCCAAATGGTGGTAACGAGGTCGGCATGAGGCTCTATCCAGGGTGGCACCAAAGTGGGAGCTGTCACGGGCAGATCCAGATGCTCGGCGAGTTTCAACCGCTGAGGCTCTGGTTCCAAAGAATGCCACTGTTGAACCTCCTGGATTTTGTGCAGCAACTCTGTAAAGGAAGGATCTTCCGGAGGAGACTTCGGAGGAGTCCTTGGCCTGGGCTTCGACGGAGAGCACGGCTCATCGTCCCTTTTGGAGCAACCGTCGGAGGAATCCAAGGAGTCCAAGGGTGAAGAGGAAGAAGAGAAGGAGGAAAAAGACTCCCTTTCATGACCCAGGGGAGGAACGGACCCCTTGGGAAGCCCTCGAGGAAGCATGTCCTGCCCCTCTCTGGACCCAGAGGGATTAGCCCTGGTGTCCAGAGGTGGTGAGAGAGTGTGCCACCGTGGACGACGGGAACCGGGTCGCACCGCTGCCGGTAGGCGGTTTTCCACCTCCCTGGTGAGCTGAGCTTGGCCTCAGCCTGACCAGGAGGCCAGAGTCTCCTGCAAATCCACTGGCGGCTGCGGGGGCGATCGGGGAGGAGGAGGAGGGGGATAAGGGTATGGATTATATCCATATGGGGAGTATCCGAAACCCATCGGCGGAAAATCCGGCGTCAGGTATTGTGGCGTCGGGTACTGCAGCATCGGAAAGACCGGCATCGGGTACTGTGGCGTCAGATACTGTGGTCCCGGATACAACGGCGTCGGATAGGACGGCGGGTATCCAGAAGCTGGAGGAGCTGCCGGAGCAGACGGCTCGGCCGGCGGCCACACGGGCGGGTCCAGATTGGAGGACCCGGCATCAGGGCGACATCCAGGAGCGGGATGTCGGCCGGAGTCAATAAAACTGGCGTCGGAGGCCCCGGCATCAGAGGTACCGGCATCGGAGGTACCGGCGTCGGAGCCGGCGTCTGGGGAACCAACGTCAGATCCGGCGCACCTAAAGGAGGACGGTCTGACGGAGGAGGAACCCCAGCGTCGCCCAGGGATGGAGTGGAAAAATACTCTTGGTTGGGCTGGGGACTCAGGTCCCCGGAGGGCAGTGAAGTCTACGGAGAACCGGGCGATGGACGGAGGGGTCCGGCTATCGGTTCTTTTCGCTGGACTGGACGCCGGGCCGCAGCCGACGCGCGGTTTTACAGCGAGATTCTGGCGGGCGCGAGGAGCCGGTGTCCGATTTAGGGACCTTTCACCGGAGGCAGAGCGAGAAGAAGAATTGGCCTGGTCCAGCGGAGAGGTGCCGCGCGCCGCCCGAGGGTCACGCGCCCATCGATTTTCTCCCAAGGTGGGGACATCAGAGGAACCGACGTCCGGCTTACCAGAGTCATCCACGCCAGTAGGCCGCGAAACTATGGCTGAACTGGGGCGGAGGCCTAACTGCCCAGAGGTGCCTGAAAGGTCCGAGCACGAGCCAGACGGGCGATGCCGCCGCCTCCCTGTCGAGGAGCGGTCTCATGAGGACGTCATTTGAGTCATGGCGACTCCCGAGGGAGACGCGTGGAGGAGCCCTTGTCCCGTGCCTCCTTGTCTTCTTCTTCCGATGGCCTTCAGAGGAAGTGGACGTCTGCCTCTGTTTTTGAGCTCCTTCCCATCAAACTCATCTTTTCTTCAAGATGTGGGCTTCCAGGGATTGCTGCTGCCTCTTTTGGGTAGTCATGACTGAAGCTGCGGCAGTGCTGGCACTTCGACTGGGTGATAGCGGCCTAGACAGAATAGGCACAGAGGCTGCTTGCGTCACTTATGCACGGGGTTGGGCGCTGCAGTGCGCACTTAGATTTGTGCAAAGAGGGTGTAGGGACGACATAACCACTGGGATGTACTGACCATTGTTGAAAAAAGGCAATACTGTATTCGGTAAAACCGATGAAGGAGGCTGACGAAACGAAGAACTTTTTCAAGAGCTGCACGAGCCAACAGCTGGAAAGAACTGGCAGGCAGGCCAGGGACCGCCTTTATACACGACGTCTCCTGATGCCGGTCACCTGACGGGGGTGGTCCTCGCCAGGGACCGCTAGCTAGAAATTTTTCCGTGGGGTCCTGCTGCCTCCGACATCAGTCCTATATGTATTACCACTGCAAGAGCCCTCTCGAAGTAAGATCTACCTGTTGCAAGAGCTGTTCTCGAAGATCTACTGTTACTGTAAGTTCTTACGTAACTGTACTATCTTACTTCGAGAAACAGCTCTTGCAGCAGGTTACACCATTAGGACTGATTCCCAAGCAGTTAGGGAACTATTTCCAGATCAGGAGGAGGATAGGAGAGATGTTAATCAGATTCAGGACAAAAGTCCTCGAAGGACCACCAAGCCGAAACCTGCTCTGCGCCTAGAGGCAATATCCAGACTGTAATGCCTGATGAAGGTGTGTACAGTGCTCCAGGTTGCCACTGCACAGATGGCTGACATAGAAACGTTCTTGAGCACTGCGAAGGACAAAGCCACCCCCCTCGTAGAATGACCTCTTACCGGTCCCGGTAAAGATTTGTTGCGCTTCTGGTAACAGAATGAAATGCATTTTACAAGCCATCTGGAGAGCGATTGTTTAGACACAGGTGCACCCTGCATCCTGTGTGCAAAAGAGACAAAGAGCTGGTCCAACTTGAGATGAGATCTGGTTCTAGCCAGATAGTATCTGAGGCTCCTATGTACATCCAGGGTGTGTAACAGGGCTTCTCCTCTGTTGGAGTGGTTGGGGTAGTACACCGGAAGGTCTATATCCTGGTTGAGAGGGACAGCCAAGACCACTTTGGGAAGAAACTTAGGATTTGTCCTTAAGGACACCCTGTCCTTATGAAAAATCAAATAAGGATCTTTGCACATAAGTGCACGAAGTTCAGAAATTCTCCTGGTGGAAGTAACAGCAACTAAAAATAGCATCTTCCAGGCAAGGAGACGCAGCTCACAATCCGTGGCTGGTTCAAAAGGGGGCAGTGTAAGCTGCTCTAGGACAAAAGGGAAATCCCAAGGTGAAATCGAGTCTTTGATGGGAGGTCACAAGTGCAGGATACCGCGTAAGAAAGCGTGGGAAGCCTCCAGCTGCGCCAGAGACCTGTGACCTACTGGTGAATGGTATGCCAAGATGGCACACAGGTGTACTTTGATAGAGGAGTAGGCAAGCCCTGCTTCATAGAGGCATAGGAGGTAATCCAGGACTGACCTCTCTGAGCAGTCCAATGGGATCGGTCCACGAGCCAGAGCCCAAATTCAAAATCTGCACCGCTTCATGGCATAGGTGGCCTGAGTGGATGGTTTTTCTTGCCACCACCAAGACGTCTGCAACGTCATGCGAGACCCCGTATCGCATGACTGCTATGTCCTTAGGAGCCAGGCATGCAGGTTCAGCAGCCAAATGTCCGGATGGACCAAGGAGCCTGCCTCCTGGGACACTAGGTGAGAGCTGAATGGCAGAGGCACTGGAGGTTCCTGGGCCAGTTGGTGCAATAGAGGGAACCATATTTGCCTGGGCCAAAAGGGCGCTACCAGAATGAGAGATGCCCGCTTCTTGTCGGAGCTTCAGGAGAACCCTCTGGATCAAAGGGAAGGGTGGGAAAGCATAGAGGAACCTGCCCATTCAGGAGAGGGACAACGTGCCTTGCCAGAAAACACCAGGCCCTGGATCTAGCGAGCAGAAATGGGGCAGTTTTGTGTTGCATGGGAACGCGAAGAGATCTAATTCTGGTGTCCACCATCTGTGAAACAGGTCCTCTGCGACTTCCTGTAGCAGTTCCCACTCGTGGACTCTGACCTGTGATCAGCTCAGACTGTCCACGATGGTGTTGTCCACTCCAGGAACATGCATTGCAATGATTTCTGCGCCATGCTGTAATACCCAATCCCATACCCTCTTGGCCTCACTGCAAAAGGGGTAGGAATGAGTGCCTCCGTGTTTGTTGAGATAATACATCACCGCAGTGTTGTCTGTTTGTAACAGAAGGGTACCCAGTGGAATATCTGACTGGAAAGCCTGCAAGGCGTACAGGACCGCTCTCATCTCTAGGATGTTTATGTGAAGATGGGATTCCAGAGACGACCAGGAGCCTTGGGTCCTGACTCCGTTCAGGTGAGCTCCCCATCCAGACCCCAAGGCGTCCGTGGAGAGAGTCGCAGTTGGAGACGGCGCTACGAAGGGGACTCCCATAGAAAGATGCTCTGGGATGAGTCACCATTGCCAGTCTTGGATGACAGCATTCATGATCCGGACTGGATGCTGCAGTTGGTCTTGCTTTTGGTCCCATTGGGCCCGTAACATCCATTGGGTGACCTGCATATGGAGTTGCGCTAGGGGAACTGTTGCAATGGCAGCTGCCATGTGCTTGAGCAGGCAAAGAACAGTCCTGGCTGGTACCGCTTTCTTTCCCATTATGTCCCTTATGAGGGATCTGATGCGTTCCGCCCTGTCCTGAGGTAGGAATGCTCTCCCGTGAGTAGTGTCCAGAATTGCACCTATAAATTGCAAGTTCTGAGATGGGAGAAGGCACGACTTCTCCTGACTGGTGGTGATGCTGAGCGATTAGAAGAGGGAACGGGTATCCTGAATTGCGGTCATCAGGGCCTCCCGAGAGGGGGCCATGAGGAGCCAGTCATCTAGGTACGGAAACAGATAGTGGCCCTGTCTCCTGAGAGCCGCTGCCATGACTGCCACACACTTCGTGAACACTCAAGGTGCCGAGGACAGTCCGAAGGGGAGAGCTCAGAACTGGTAGTGGCTTCCCAGAAACTCAAAGTGCAGGAACCTTCAATGCACTTGAGCGATCGGGAGATGGAGGTAGGCATCCTGCATGTCCAGTGACGTGAGCCATGTGCCCTCTCTGAGCATGGGAATAAGGCCCGGAAGGGAGACCATGCAAAAGCGTTTGTACAACACAAAGGTGTTGAGATCGCTGAGGTCTAAGATCGGGCAAAAGTCCCCTGTCTTCTTTGGAACCAGGAAGAAGTGAGAATAGTATCCTCTTCCTGTCTGACTCCATGGTACTGACTCTATGGCCTCCTTGTCCAGGAGTGCCAAGATCTCCTGCCAAATGAGCAGGGCATGCTGACCCGAATAGTGGAAAAGCAGGGGAGACCTTGAAGGTGGGTGGTCAAGGAACTCAATAGAGTGCCCTTGACTTACCAGCTGTAGCACCCACCAGTTGGAGGTTATCCTCTGCCATCCCGAAAGGTGATGACAGATGCGACCCCTGACCTTCTCTTCCTTTAGATCCAGCGGAGGGGCGGGGTCCGGGAAGGAGTCATGCTGTGGTGGTATTCATCCCTGCGGGCTGGGCGGACTTTTCATGTTTCTGACCCTGGCCCATAGGGAACCTAGCTTGACCTTTTCGACCAAAGTTGCCCCTTGGTTGCTGGCCGGAACGTGGCTGTTGCCTTTGTTGCTGGCCACGAAAGCGGTTCTGGTTCCTATGAAAGGAACTAGATTTGGGCCTGTACAGTCCTGAATGCCTTCCAGGCATCCTGTAGCCTGGTGATCACTCTTTCAGATTCCTCACTGAACAGGACCGCTCCATTATAGGGGACGTCCAAGATGTTCTTTTGGACGTCTGGAGTAAAACTCTCAGCCAAGAGTATTTCCAGAGACAAATGCCTGTGGCTGCTCCCCTGGCTGCTGAGTCCGCTGATTTGTAAGTGGCTCAGAGAACCTGGGTCCCCACGTCTGACCCAGTTTGAAGGAGATTAAGAAGTTTGTCCTTCTTTTCGCCATCCGGGAAATCTTTCATAAGGTCATGGCCCTGTTCCCATAGGGCATTCTGAAACTGCACCATGTGTGTTAAGTTGTTCAAAGACCTTATAGAGCATGTAGCAGCTGCTTACATGCATCTTCCCAGTGACTCTAATTGCTTAGATTCCTGGTCCAGTGGCTGGATACTCAGGTGTTGAGGCCGCTGGGAACGATCATAAAAAGCTGTTATGACCAGAGAATCGGCATGGGGTTGTTGTGCCAAGTACGAGTCCTCCAGAGGAGCCCTGTAGAGGCAGTCAGCCTTCTTCAGAACTGCTGGAGTAGAGTGTGGACGTTTCCAAGAAGCCTTGGTGACATCTGTAAAGGTGTCCACCAACGGTGGGACCACACAGGCTTCGGGTCTTTTTGCCTGAGATATCTGGCAAGGCGTTGTCTCTTGGGGTCTAAATCCTCCGTCTCCCACCCCATGTTCTCTTGGATGTGCCTCATAATCTCCAAGAATGAGGGATCATCCGGTGGTGACCTGGGGAGGTCTCATGGGTCAGGCGATGGGAGACTGATAGGAGAAGCAGATCTGGAAGTGTCGGATGAGTCTGGTCTTGAGTCGTCCTCTGGAGAGGATCATCTGCCTCTGGGCCTTTTAGGGCTGGGGACCCTGAGGGAGACTTAGATGAGGGTCTTCTCCTTTCATGTGATCTGCCCCTAGGAGGCGGTGTAGGCTACTTGTAGGTCGGGGGTCTTCTGTCCACTGAATACAGAGGAGGCAGTGGGGTTGGTTTTACGGGCACCACATCTTTTTTGATGGTGTCCAACCAAAAAGGAAAAAGATCCTTAACCTCTTGAAGGTTCATGCCTGACAATGGGCCCAGTGTCGGGGTTGGCCTGTCGACAGGATCTGGCATTGGACCTTGGGGAACTACTGGGTCCGGTGATGGGGCAGTCCAGCATCCTCTGTGTTGCCTTCCTGGTCATCAGGCAACACCATGACCTCCTCCTCAGAGGACCCCCGGTGACCGGTATCCGCCGGCGTCGGTGAGGCAGGTGTCAGTTCCCTAACCCATTTAGCAGGTGTTAGGTCAGTTGCTCATCTAGGCTCCGAGGTCCGCTTGAGGGACGTCAGCTCTGTTGCCTTCCTGATGGGGGCACCCGTTCTATTTGGCGGTTGGGAGACTGATCGGCTGTCGTAATCCCAGCATCAGTCTGACGTCCCGGAACCTTGTTTAGGAGATGACTTGGACTTGTGACGCTCAGAAGTCCCAGTCTTGGCCACAGAGTCGGGCATCCAAGGAGACTTCAGCGGGTGTAGGGAAGCTGAGGAGCCTCCAGAGGACCTTACCTTCACTGGGGGAGGCTGACAGTGGGCCTGGGAAGGAGATCAATCCGAGCGCATGCAGCTGGAGCTAGCCCGCGATTCTGAGGCCCGGCTTGATGATCTCGACCTACCCTTCTCCTGGTGCCGGTGTTTCGATTTATGGGAAGATTCCCCCCTGGAAATAGGGTCTTTCTCCATTTGCTTAAGCTTTTCCTCAAGAAGGAACCCTGAAGGGCCTTTTGGTGGCAGATCCTGGTCCTACTGTTAAATTATTGGCAGATAGGACAGGCCTGAATATTGTGCTTTGGGCCGAGGCTCCACATGCAGGCCATATGGTGGTCTGTGAATGGAATTTGCTTGCTGCAGGCGCACTTGGAGGGGTGTCCTTCAGTAGAAGAAGTTGGAGAAGTTGGCATGCGGGTGATCTTTGAAGGAAATTTGTTAATTTGTTGTTTTCAGTTGTCATTCATCATTCAAGGCATCCGTGAAGCTGATGCTGGTGAGTCGACGGCAGGAAAAGAACTGGGGATGCTGGGGGACCACCCCCTTTTATATGATGCCTGACGTCGGGGGTGGGGCCGACGTCGGGGGCGGTTCCCTGCTGGATACTGCTAACTAGAATTTTTCCATGGGGTCCTGGCGCCTGCCGGCTTCAGTCCTAATGGTGTAACTTGCTGCAAGAGCTGTGTCTCGAAGTAAGATCGCAGAATTCTGTGCACATCTAGCGTGTGCAGGACTGCTTCCCCTTGATTAGAATGCTCAGGGTAGTACACTGGCAAGTGTATGGTCTGATTCAAAGTAAACTCCGAAACCACCTTTGGTAGGCACTTAGGATTAGTATGCAGAGCCACCCGGTCTCTGCGAAAAATTAAATAAGGCTCCTTACACAGCAGGGCCTGAAGCTTGATAATCCTTAGAGCAGAAGTAATGGAAACTAAAAATAGTGCTTTCCAAGACAAGTAGTGCAGGTCACCCCACGGCCGGTTCAAAGTGAGGCAAAGTGAATTTCTCAAGAACGAAGTTCAGATCCCACGGGGGAACCGGGTTCCTGACCGGGGGCTTCAAATGGAGAATCCCTTTCAAAAAGGTATGGGAAACCTCCAACTGAGCTATAGTCTTGCCTTCTACTGGGGTGTGGTAGGCAGATATGGCAGACAAGTGGATCTTCAGCAATGAATAGCTGAGCCTAAGGTCAGAGAGGTGCAAGCGATACTCCAGAACCTGAGGAACAGTGCATGAAAAGGTAGTCCTACCCCTTGGAGGCAGCCCAAATGAAAAAATTACTCACCTTAGTAAGGTTGTTTCTTCTAATAGAGTCTTGCTGTATTCTGACTATTGCAGTTAGGTCCTGCCTTTCAACTGCCCCAGAGAACAAAGAGTTAACTTTCCATGGTCAGCATGGAACGTTCAGCGCGAGCTTGGTTGAAGCCCCTGTCTGCTGTTGTTTAAACTCCAACCGTCAGATCTTTACGAGCAATACTCACTACAAGTTCTGTGTGGAAACTGTAAAACTCACACTAGCCAACTGGCAACTAAATTTATTAAAAAGGGTTTTTTGGTTTCAAAGCAAAGACTCAAGTCAGGAAACCCAAAAAACAAAACACAACACACACCCAAAGTAAAGGAGGGTGAAAAAGGGGCACCCCCAGGGTGCCAACACTGCTCCTGCCTACCCACATTCCAAAAACCAGGTTCTGAGAGGGGAGACGGGTGGGGTCAGAATACAGCAAGACTCCATTAGAAGAAACAACATCACTAAGGTGAGTAATTTTTTCTTCAAACAACATGAAGTCTTGCTGTATTCTGACTATTGCAGACTACAAGCAGTACCTCCATGGAGGAGGGACAGAACCTACTTTGGGAATAGGCTCTGAAGTACTGTCATACAAACCGAGCATCACTCCTAGCCTGGATATCCAGAGAGTAATGCTTGGTGAATGTATGGACTGTTTTCCAGGTGGCTGCTTGACAAATTTCTAAGATAGGAATATCCCTGGCAGCAGCCAGGGAAGCAGCTGCATACTTAGTAGAGTAAGCCCTCAGGCCTGAGGGTGGGGTTCTACCCAGTTTTCATAGCAGAATTGTATACAAGAGACAATCCACCTGGCAATAGATCTCTTAGTAGCAGGTTTGCCCTCACCGACCTCTCCATATGTGAGGAATAACTGAGGGACTCAAACCAGACCCTTGGTGCGCTCTATGTAGTAGCTGAGGGCACTCTAACATCCAGTTGTGCAGCCTCCTCTCCAGAGGAGGAATGGTCAGTGAAGAAAACAGGGAGAGATATAGACTGATTAAGGTGGAAATCTGAAACCACCTTAGGCAAAACTTCCTGTTAGTTCTTAGGACCACTTTATCTCTATGGAAAGAGATGAAATGAGGCTCCACTGACAGGGCATGCAATTCACTGATATGTCTGGCAGAGGTAATGGCTACCAAAAACACAGTTCTCCAAGTCAAGTACTTAAGCTCTGCAGAGGACAAAGGCTCAAAGGGTGGTTGCATAAGCTGAGCAATGCAAACATTAAGGTCCCAAGCAGGAGCAGGGTCCCTAAAGGGGGCATTGGTGTGCAGCAATCCCTTGAAGAACTTACAAAACACAGGATGGGCTGACAGAGGAGAGGGCTTGCCTACTAACGAGAAGGCAGAAACAGCTGCCAGATGCACTTTAAGTGTAGCTGGCCTAAGTTCTAAGCCATTAAGATGGACCATATAGTCCAGAACTGTAGGCAACCCAGCAGATTCTGGAGAAATATGCATATTAGAGCACCAAATAGTGAACCTTTTCCATTGGAGTTGTAAGTCTTTCTGGTGGAAGGAAGCCTTTTGAGAAGTCTTAAGGATATCCAGAACCCCTTGAGAAAGGTGCAGATCAGCAAACTCTAACTCTTCAAGAGCCATGCCTTGAGATTGAGAGATTTGAGGTTCGGATACCAAATCCTCCCCTGAGAGGACATCAACAGGTTGTAATTCCTGGGCAGAGACAGGGGAAGGTGGACTGCTGAGGACAGCAACAGTGGGTACCAGGGCTGTCTGGCCCAGTCTGGAGCAATCAGAATCACTTTGCATGGTTGAGACCTGATCTTGACTAACACTTTGAACAGGAGAGGGAAGAGGGGAAAAGCATACAGAAATTTCCCTTCCCAATTCAGAATCAGAGCATCCAGGGGGACTGAGCCCAAGACTGGGGGTCTGCAACAAAAGAGAGGAAGTTGGTGATTGTCTGGGGCTGCACAAAGATCTGTCTGTGGAGTGCCTCATCTCGAGAAAATCACCATTAAAACTAGGGGATCTAGGGTCCATTTGTGATGGCCCTGGGATATCCTGCTGAGAGCATCTGCTAGGACATTGTCCTTCCCTGGGAGGTGAACTGCTATCACAGAAGTTTGCAGGGAATAGGTCAGGGACCACAACTTCATTGCCTCTGTGCACAAGGCCGTAGACCGAGTGCCTCCTTGCTTGTTGATGTACTACATGGTGGTGGTGTCTGTTCTAATCTGGACCACCTTGTTCTGTACAGATTTGGAAAAGGCTTGCAGTGCCAGAAACACTGCTCTGAGTTCCAAGAGACTGATGTGAAGCAGAGATTCTTGAGGTGACCACAGTCCCTGGGTGGTAAGATCCCACAGGTGGGTTCCCCAGCCGAGCAGGGAAGCATCAGTGGTGAGTATCACTGAATGAGACTGAATGACAAAAGGAACTCCTTGTCTCAAATTGTCCTGATCTTGCCACCATTGCAAAGCCTGGATCAGGGTTCGGGTCACTGGGACTGGTTTGGTAAGAGAATCCTTTCCTTGGGACCAGAAGGCTCTTAAATGGAACTGAAGTCCCTCATCTGGAATCTTGCTCCCTGGACCACTGCTGTGGAAGCTGCCATGTGGCCCAGAAGCTGAAGGAAATGCCTTGCTGGTCGAGACACCCGTAGGGTGAATGAAGAGGCCAGTTCCATAAGGGTCCTTGCCCTGTCCAGGGGAAGGAAGGCTCTTGCCCTTACTGTATCCAGTTCTGCCCCTATGAAGGTGAGGAGCTGTACTGGCTCGAGAACTGACTTTGGAAGGTTGAGGAGGAATTCTAAGGAAGTGAGTACTTGCTGAGTTACTTGCAGATGTGACTTGACTTGGTCTGGAGACTGACCCACTATGAGCCAGTCATCCAGATATGGAAAGATGGAAATCTTTTTTTCTCCTTAGGAAGGCAACCACTACTGCCAGGCACTTTGTGAACACCCTTGGGGCTGATGTTAGGCCAAAGGGCATTGCTCTGAATTGATAGTGTCCTAAGGGCAACTCGAACCTTAGGTACTTTCTGTGGGAGCATCTAATGGGAATGTGAAAGTAGGCATCTTTGAGGTCCAGAGAGGCTAGCCAGTCCCCTGGCCTTAGAGAGGGCAGAATAATTCCCAGAGCCACCATTTTGAACTTTGGTTTTAAAAGGTGCTTGTTCAAATATCTTGGATCCAGGATGGGCCGCCATTCTCCTGTTTTTTGTGGGGGGTTAGGAAGTACCTGGAGTACAATCCTTTGCCCTTGTGTAGGGTAGAAACCCCTTCTATGGCTCTGAGAGCCAGGAGGAAAGAAACCTCTGCCTCTAGGGCAAGGGTCTCTGATGGATTTGCAGGTGGAAAGGATCTGGTTCTCATCTTGGGAAATTTTTTGAAGCTGAGAACCAGTCCCTGGCTTACTACTTCCAGGACCCACTTGTCTGATGTCAGAGACTTCCAGTCCTGGACAAAGTAAGCCAGCCTGCCCCCTACAGGTATTGGAGAATCGGCCTGGGCAGACCCATCAGGGTGTCTGCTTGGCAGGGGCTTTAGGCTGAGGAGTGGAAGCAGGCCTGCTCATTCCCCGTCTGCCTCTCCCTCTGAAGAACCCCCTCTGAGCATAAGCAGATAAGGAGGCCTGGGCTTGGTAAAAAGGCCTTTGAAAGGGCCTGCCCCTGCCGCTGGAGTGCTGCCTTTGAAGAGTGGCTTGCCTTTCTTTGGCCTGAGCACTCCTGTAGGTCGTCCTGTACTCGTCCATCTTTTTCATGTAGTTCTCTGTCTGCTCCCCAAACAGAGAATTACCAATGACAGGGAAATCCATGGCCTTAGCCTGGGTATCCTATGATAGGCTAGTACATCTAAGCCAAGCCATCCTCTGAAGGGCCACAGATGTAGCCATGACTCTAGATGAAACATCATTGGAGTCCACAGCAGCATGAAACTGCACCTTGGATGCCTCAATCCCATCCGCAGCCACCTGCTCCAGCTCCTTGGCAAGCTGGTCAGGGGCCTGTTTAGCCAGAGCCAGAACAGTGTCCCACCTGGACTTCTGGTATCTAGCTGTGTAGGCCATATAGTTAGCCTGCCTGAGTCCCAAAGATGCTGCCATGTACTGCTTCTTTGCCATGACATCAGTCCTCCTGGAGTCCTTATCTGGGGGGTGTGATGCCAAGGGAATATTTGCCTTATCACAGGCAGCAGCCTGCACTACCCCAACATGGCTGCATTGCTGAGAAAGGAACTCCGTGTCCGAGCCTGAAAGGGTATACTTCTTGTCCATTCGTCTGTCCACAGGAGGTATGGAGTTGGGAGTCTTTAGAATTTTAAATGTCTGTTTCTCAAAAGATTTGTGGAGGGGAATAGACAGCCTCCTGGACTCTGGGATATCCATAATTTCAACAAAATCAGGCTCCTCCTGATCCTCTACTGCTTCTTCCATTGGAAGCTGGAGGGTTTCAGCCACTTTCTTGTAAAACATAAAGTGGGAAGGGGACCCAGAAAGCCTAGGAGGAGAAACACCTGAAGGTCTGTCTGGGGAGATGTCCGGGTCAATGGGCACATCTAAACTTTCATAATCACCATCATCATCATCCTCATACTCTCCCTCCTCCTTCTCCGGTTCATAAAATTCTTCTAAAGTATAATCCGGAACTGACCGAACCGAGACCCTGCCAGATGGTGCCGGTTCGGTCGGAACCGAAGTTAGCAATTGCACTATCCTTATCGCTTTGGCTATTTCATCAGCTGTCGTAGAAAGAACTTGTGGATCCGAACGGATGATTTTTTCTTCTTCTTTTTAACCGAACCGACTCCTCGAATCGGCTCTCTTTGCCCGAAGAAGTTTCCCTGGTCGAGAGCACTCTTCTGGGTTTGGTCGGAACCGAACCGGGCTGGGCCATCTGGGTCAGCGGACTTTCGCCTCCCTTTCCTCAGTCTACCTACTTCTTATCCAGGGTAGCTTTGGGAAAACTCTACAAATTTGGCAGTCTGAATCGAGGTGGTCAAACCCCAGACAATAAACACAGGTGGTGTGGGGATCAGCCTTAGCAAAGGCTTCCCCACACACACTGCAGTGTTGAAACCCAGTGGGCCCGGTTTTTTTCTTGGGTTTCTCAGACATGGCCAATCCTATCCAAAACTTACCCTTTTTTCGGCAATCCACCAGGCAAGACTCCCCTATCGGTTCCTGACCATGTTACGGGTTGTGGAATAAACCGTAATTAAATCAGTTTTTTTTAGAACTGATACGGACCAGTTACTACACTCTAAACAAATTCAAAACTTTTTAGACCGAACTGATCGGTTCAAACCAAACCAATCCCAAATTTACAAGTTCCACACAGAAACTAAATGTAAAACCTATCTAGTACTCACGGTACAACAGACAGAGACTTAAACCGACAGATTCGGTAGCAGAAATTCGGTAGAAACCGAGAGAAAAACGAAACTTTAACCGACTTTTTTGAACCGAGTAAAGGAGAATCTCCGGAACGACTGTTCAGTGAGGCGGAGTAAAGAATCTGATGGTTGGAGTTTAAACAACAGCAGACAGGGGCTTCAACCGAGCTCGCGCTGAGCGTTCCATGCTGGCCATGGAAAGTTAACTTTTTGTTCTCTGGGGCAATTGAAAGGCAGGACCTAACTGCAATAGTCAGAATACAGCAAGACTTCATGTTGTTTGAAAGAGAACCTTTTCCACTTCATGGCATATGTAGTTCTCTTTGATGGCTTTCTGGCCTCCACGAGGACCTAAGCAACTCTGGAAGAGACCCCATAGTGTGAAACTGCTACATCAGAAGGTGCCACACATGAAGGTGAAGGAATTTCAGGCCTGGGTGAATCAACTTGCCCTGCTCCTGGGTCAGAGGATCCTGGCAGATGGGTAGAGGCACCGGGGACTCCACTGACAACTGCTGGAGCAGAGGGAACCATATCTGGTGAGGCCAGTAAGGGGCGATCAGAATAAGGTGAGCCCCTTCCGCCTGCAACTTGAGAAGAACCCTCTGAATCAGTGGGAGGGGAGGGAAGGTGTATAAAAACCTACCTGTCCAGCAAAGAGACAGCGCGTCTCACCAAAAAACACCAGGCCCAAGAACGAGTAAGCAGAAATTGGGTAGTTTTGCATTGTGTAGGGATACGAACAGATCTAGATCTGGGCGACTCCAGAGGTCGAAGATGTCTTCGATCACTGACTGTTTTAGTTCCCACTCATGTACCTGGGCCTGAGTGTGGCTGAGACTGTCCGCTAGAACATTTTGGATGCCTGGAATGTGCACTGCCATAAGTTGAAGCCGGTGCTGGATCGCCCAGTTCCACACACACACACACACACACATACACACACACACACACACACACACACACATTGCCTCCCTGCACAGGGGGTATAACCATGTGCCTCCCTGCTTGCTAAGACACAAGACCACACACATATTGTCTGACTGGACCAGGAGTGGAGCTGGGAGAAGGAGAGGCTGAAAGGCCTGAAGGACGTAAAGCACTGCACGAATCTCCAACACGATGATATGCAGAGAGCTCCCATTGAGATCAGGATCCCTGGGTTATGTGATCCTTCAAGTGGGCACCCCAGCTCTGACCGGAAGCGTCCGTGGTCAGGGTTTGGGTCAGAGGGGGAGACCGAAAAGGCACCCCTCTGCAGAGGTTGTCCAGGTTCTGCCACCAGAGGAGATCCTGTCGCATGGGGCCAGATATCAGCACTCTGTGATCTAGGTCGTCCAACCTCTGGTCCCACTGAACTCTGAGCATTCACTGCGTAATTCACATGTGGAGCCTGGCTAGAGGGACAGTGGGAATGGATGCTGCCATAAGGCCTAGGAGGTGCAGAACCGACCTGGCCGTAGACCAGCAGCTGGAGACCACTAACATGGCCTGCTGCTGCAAGGTTTCCACCCCATCCAAGGGAAGGGAAGGAAATCCTCACCCTGGGTTGTAGCCAGCACTGCCCCAATAAACTGGAGGCACTGGGAGGGCATAAGGTGAGACTTGGGGTAGTTCACCGTAATCCCCATCTGACGGAACAGATCCAGGGTAGTTGACAAAGAGACTTTCAGGTTGTCGTCGAGGGAGCTGTAAGGAACCAATCGTCCAGGCACAGGAACACAAAGAGCCCCTGGTGCTGCAAAGCCGCCACCGCCACCGCTAGGCACTTGGTAAACACCTTGGGTGCCGAGGAGAGGCCAAAGTGGAGGGCCTTGAACTGAAAGTGCTCCTCTTGGAAAGCAAACCTGAGGACGTGGAGGTGAGGTGGAAAGACGGATATGTGCAGGTAAGCATCCTGCATGTCCAGGGCACTGAGCCAGTGTCCCTGTTGCAGTAGGAGCAGCAGGCCCAGAAGGGTCAGCATGCAAAATCTCTTGTACTCTACATACAGATTGAGCTTGCTGATGTCCAGTATGGGCCAAAGGTCGCCTGTCATTTGGGGCACTAGGAAGAAGTGGGAGTAGTACACCCTTCCCAGTTGGCCCTGAGGAATAAGCACTAATGCAGATTTTTGCAGCAGAGCCTTGACCTCCTCTCTGATGAGAGGAATGTGACTTTTCGGGTAGTGAGAGTGACCTGGTGGATTTTCTGGAGGTCTCTGTATGAATTCTAGGGTGTGGCCTCAAGTTATCAGCTGAAGGACCCACGAGTCTGCCATAATCGCCTCCCACTCGGGAAGGTGAGTGGGGAATCTGCCCGCTACCTGCTCCTCTGGAACTAGAGATGGAGGAGGGGGAGCGGGCCGTGAGGCAAGGAGATGGGGAACCCACCCTCTGGAGACTTAGCTGGAGGTGGTAGTGGCTGGGGAGGCCTGGCGTTTGCCCTGACGCTTGGTGGGCTGGGGCTTAAACTGACGTCGCTTCTGCTTGTGATGAAAGGGCTGTCATGGTTTGGTGCTGGGACGATACATGGACTGGACTGAACGTAGCGCTTTGCTGCTTTCCTGCAGCTCAGTCAAGAGATCCTTAAAATCGCCCTCGAAGAGGACTGGGCCACAAAAAGGGGCATTCAGGATTGAGGACTGTACATCCTGAGTGAATCCTGACACTCAAAGCCAGGCATGCCTGCGAAGGCAGACTGCTGTGGCAGTGCTTCAAGCAGTGGCATCAACTGTATCATATGTGGCATGCAGGATATGATGGCGAGTAATTTCTGCTATCCTCACCAGCTGCTCGATCTTGGTCTTGGCCTCCAGGTCAGGCAAGGCCTCAAACTCTGACTTGAGTTGTCCCAGGAGTGCTTTCTGATATCAGACCATATGGGCAACATAATTCAGAGCCC
The DNA here is from genome assembly GCA_016271365.2 of Neoceratodus forsteri. Taxonomy (NCBI): domain Eukaryota; kingdom Metazoa; phylum Chordata; order Ceratodontiformes; family Ceratodontidae; genus Neoceratodus; species Neoceratodus forsteri. The sequence continues at coordinate 1,254,692,727 of CM028129.1, read as the reverse complement.
TTAGTGCCAAAGTGGAGGACAAATAAACTTTGCATCCGAACTGGTCCAGCTGCCTCGACTCCTTATCTGGAGGGGAGGTGCTCATGTGCTTGGGTCTAAAGGACCAGTCATGGTTCGCATTTATCACCAAGGAATCAGCCTTAGGTTGGGTACTGAGATGGTCCTTGCCCTCCGGGGCATGGTATGTCCTGTCTGCCTTCTTAGAGATTGTGGTTACAGACGACGGCTGTTGCTAAATTGTAGAGGCAAGGTCATCATGAGGCCTGATCCATGGGGGATCAAAAGAGGCATTAGGTCTGGGAGGTCAAAGTGCTCTGCCAGCCGCCTATGCTGAGGATCATGTTCCTCAGTCTTCCACCTCCTGGCCTCTTAAATCTTCTTGAGAATCTCTGTGAAGGAAGGATCCTCTGGGGGAGACTTGGGAGTCTCCTTGGAAGTAGGTTCATCCGGAGGCGGGGATTCATAACCAAAACCCGACAAAGAGGAATTGGACTCCGAGTCCGACGATGGTCTAGTGTCTGGGGACGGCGCCTGACAATGGGGGACCTCCTTCTGAGGAACTACCAGTCTATCTCCATGCCCCTCCACAATGGGAGCAGCTACTGCATGGCCAGAGGAGGAAGGTCAGGACTCCACCGGGGACAAAGACCTGGGAGAAGGAGTAGGCCAGGCTGGCGTAGAGGCCAAAACTATTTATCAATGGTCCTGTTCTAAGACCAACTGAGCCTTGGTTCTGCTCCACCATGACTCAAATAGAGCCTGACAGTTCACCAGCAGTTGTGGGTTAACCGATGGAGGAGGCTGGTAGAGCGGGGTGGTAACCCATTGAAGGATGACCTGGTATCGAGTAACCCAGTGTTGGGTAACCTGGCTTATGATACACGGGCGAAGGATAGCCTGGTGTGTGGTACTCTGGCATGTGGTAGCCCGGTGTTGGGTACCCTGGCATCGGATACCCCGACATGGGGTAATGCAGCATGGGATAACTTGGCATCAGGTAGCCCAGAGCAGGAGCCGATGGTGGTGCTGACAGACCCGACAGGGGAGCCGATGGGCCTGGCTGAGGCCCCGAGGGTATGCCAAAAGGACCCAGTCAGATGGGGTCTGATGGTGGCCAGACAGGATGGAGGCCGGGTGTTGGCCCAAAAGGTCCTTCCAGAGTCTGGGGAGGCACAGAGGGCCCAGACAGATGGACCTGGAAGGTGAGGTCCGGGGGATCCCTTGGAAGACCAAGCGGGGCATCCAGTCCTCCACTTCTGGGGGAAGATCCAGAGGCTCCATTGTGAGCGGCAGAGAAGGGCCCCGGGGGGGGGTAGGATTCCTCCCAGGCTGGCTGTGGCTTCTTCGGTGGCTGGCACTGGTCGGGAAGATCAATGTCAGGCCCTGAATCGGGGACCAATGTGAGCACCTGGGCTGGGCGGAGGCACCTGCAGCCGACTTATCATCCGTCAGACTCAGCTTAGACCTGAGTGGTTTTAAGGGCCTAAGAGTGGGAAGTACTTCCGAATCCCCGGAGGCCCCCGTCTGAACTGTGACTAGCTTAGGCAAGGGGACCAAAACTGCTCCACGGCAGGAGGAGCAGGTTTGACCAGAGGGGTGCTCTCCTTGCTGGTAGAGGGCTGCTCGTTGGACGCAATCCCTGAGGAGAGCCATGGCCTGGAAGAAAGCCAATCCCAGTCCCAATGCTTCTCCTTTTCCCTCTTCTTCTTCTGCTTGTGGGAGTCCGACGAACCCCCCCCCCCAAAGAGGATGATGCGCTTGTCATCTCCTGCAGCTCCTTCTCCATGGAAGCTAGTTTTTGTTTTAAAAGATGAGCTTCCAGGGCTTGCTGATGATGTTTCCGTGTGGTCTGGTAAAACTTCTGTCAGGTTTCACAGCCCTCGGTGTCGTGATCAGGCCCCAGGCACAGGAGACAGAAAGTATGACCATCCTTCTCCGGGATCTGCTTGCTGCGGGAGCACTTGTTATGATGAACTTCAGAAGAAGCTGAAGAAAACATTCAATCTGATGACTATTTTAGATGAAATTACGAGAAAAATAAATGAAATACTTATCGGAAATGGCGGTCGATTGTAGCAGCATTACGTGAGGTCTGACGTGCACAGGTCGATGGCGGGAAAGAACTGGAGGGCAGGCATGGGACTGCCCACTATAAAGCGCTGGGGCAACGGCTACACTACGCCGGGTAAGCGGTCCCCGCCAGACACTGCTAGTTAAAGTTTTCCGTGTGGTTCTAGCACCTGGTGGCTCAGTCCTACATGTTACTGCCTACTGCAAGAGCCCTCTCGAAGTCAGATCTAGCAATGCTGCAAATAATGTATAGAAAAATGACAACTGACAGCAGCAAATGCCCACTGACCTATCTAGTCTGTCCAGACTCACATATAGTATGACAGGAATTTTCTAGTAGTCACTCAGTGCTTTCCCCCATGTCATCCTCCCCCATTATCCTCCCCTGCCCTATAAGCAGACCAACCCCTCCGGCAGCCTATTACACTTATCCTCCACCCTCTCTGCAAAGAAATACTTTCTGTCACAAACCCACTCAGCAAGTCAGCCCTCTACTCTCAAAGTGCCAACCTCTGAGCATAGTCTTGTGAACAGTGAATAGAACAAGGTAGCCCTCTTGTCTGTTTTGTGGATTCGAGTCACCTTAGTCCCAAGTTCTGGAGGGATTCAAACTTGTTAACCTCTTGTTAGCATACCTAATTGTCAGGATCAGATAATTCTGTCTTTGGGGAGCCAGATAGCTTTGCCTACGGGCACCTAACCAGGTATTACAAAATGAACCCTTTTAGAACTCTATACAAGACCCAGAGAAACTCTTAAACTGTTTCCCAGTTTGGTACACCCATAAACTCATGCACCGTGTCAGCTTTAACTCATTCAGGCCTAGATATGTTTGTAGGTGGTGTCTGAAAGCATAGCCACTCAGGACAATAACGCCTGTAGACGTACTCAACTGACTTTCACTCAGGCCGAGAAACGTCTGAGAAAGTCAGCACCTTTTACCTAACTATTAAACAAACCGAATTGCTTAAAATTGATTGCATAGCAGCGTTAGAAAGGTAATTTTGCTCTGAACAATTCTGCTGCTGATACTTTGTGTCTATCATGTATACTTTAGGAGTTATTCATATGTGTTTAAGGTATGGTGTGCATGGCTAACATTTGTCTCTCAAGCCTCACCTACGCACCTTGAATAAATCTGAAAAAAAAAACAGTTGTTTGGTATTTCAGCTACTATAAAATAAAAACTAAATGGATTACAATTGATTGCAAAGCACAATTAGAAAGGTTATTTTGTGCTGAACTATTTTGCCACTGATACTTTGTGTCTACCACATACAGTATACTTTAGGAGTTATTTGCATTTGTTTAAGGTATGGTGTGCATGGCTGACATTTGTCTCTCATGCATCACCTAAGCACCTTGAAAAAAAATCAGAAAAAAATCAGTTGTTTGGTATTTCAGCTAGTATAAAATAAAAACTAAATTGATTACAACTGATTGCATAGCACCACTGGAAAGGTAATGTTGTGCTGAACAACTTTGCCACTCATACTTTGTGTGTAGCACTTATGGTTCAAGAGGTATTCACATTTGTTTGTGGCATACTGATTATGACTTGATTTTGTTTAGAAAGGCCCAGGATGCAGTGCTAAGAGTATACAGGGCACAAGTGGTGGAAGTCTCAAAGAGCTCTTGTGGTGTGAATGAGTTAAAACCATCTAACTTCCCTTAAAACCAAATAAATGTTTCAAGGCACACCGGGCAGTTTCTGTTTTTAAAATACATCTTTACTAAACAAAAGGTAAAATAGTAAACAGTAATATACAGAACTCTTATCACAAAAACATACAGGTCATTGAATAAAAAGTTGAAAAAGTGCAACTATATTTCCTATCCACAAAATACTTATCTCCTAAAGGCTTGATGTTGCTGTTTCAAATTCAGGCAAAGAAGTCAATCTATGAAACCAGAATCATAATTTTTAAAAGCTGCTTTCTCCAGCCCCCTGGATGAGGTCACTGTACTTCCTCCCTATCAGGATATTATTACTAAAAATATATCTCTACAGGAAACAGGATCCTTATAAGGCAGTAAGAAAAATTACTCACCTTAGTAATGTTGTTTCTTCTAATGGAGTCTTGCTATATTATGACATATGCAGTGAGTCCCACCCTTCGAACTGCTCCAGAGGTGAAAGAGTTAACTTTCCATGCCAGGCATGGAACTTTGAGCACAAGCTCAGTTGAAAACTCTGTCTGTTGTTCTTCAAACTCAAACTGTCAGATCTTTATGAGCAAAACTCACTAAGGTTCTGTGTGGAAGCCGTAAACCTACACTAGCCAACTGGCTACTAAATATAAGAACACATTTTTTGGTCCCAAAACAAAGACTCAAGTCAGGGGATCCAAAAAATGAAAACACAACATCCAAACACCCCAAAAGGAGGTGAAAAATTAAGGTGGGCATCTAGAAATTGCCAACACTGCACTGCCATCCACATCCCAAAAAGCAGAGGTTCTGAGAGGGGCAGGCAGGGGAGGTCATAATATGGCAAGACTCCATTAGAAGAAACAACATTACTAAGGTGAGTAATTTTTTCTTCAAACATGAAGTCTTGCTATATTATGACATATGCAGACTACACAGCAGTACCTCCATGGAGGAGGGACAGAACCTACTTAGGAAATAGGCTCTGAAGCACAGCTGTGCCAAACCGAGCATCACTCCTAGCCTGGATGTCCAGGGAGTAATGCTTGGTAAAAGTGTGAACTGTTTTCCAAGTAGCTGCTTGACATATCTCTAGGATAGGAATGTCCCTGGCAGAAGCCAGAGACGTAGCTGTACCTCTGGTAGAGTAAGCCCTCAGGCTTGAGGGAGGAACCTTACCCAGTTTTTCATAGTAAAATTGGATACAAGAGACAATCCACCTGGCAATGGATCTTTTAGTGGCAGGTTTCCCTTTACCAACCTCACCATAAGTGAGGAATAGTTGGAGGGAGTCAAACCTGTGACCCTTGGTATGTTCTATGTAGTAACTAAGGGCTCTTTTGACATCTAAACTGTGCAGTCTCCTCTCGCCAGAGGAGGAATGGTCAGTGAGGTATACAGGAGAGACATAGATTGATTAAGGTGGAAGTCTGAAACTACCTTAGGCAAGAACTTTCTGTTAGTCCTGAGGACCACCTATCTCTATGAAAGGAGATAAAATCAGGCTCCACTGACAATGCTTGTAATTCACTTATGCCTGGCAGAAGTGATGGCTACAAAAACACAGTTTCCAAGTCAAGTACTTAAGCTCTCTGAAGACAAGGGCTCAAAAGGGGTTGCATAAGCTGAGTAATGCAAATATTAAGATCCCAGGCAGGGGCAGGGTCTCTGAAAGGAGGGTTGGTGTGAAGCAACCCTTGAAAACGGAGAATACAGGATGAGCTGAAAGAGAAGAGGTTTACCTGCTGATAAGAAAGCAGACATGGCTGCCAGGTGCACATTTTGGGGTAGCTGGTCTCAGCCCCAAAGTATTCAAATGCACCATATAATCCAGGACTGTGGGTAAGTCAGCAGATTCTGGGAAATATGTTGCCAGCACCATATGGAAAATCTCTTCCATTTGGAATTATAAGTAGCCCTGGTGGAAGGCTTCCTAGAAGCCTTCAAGATATCCAATACACCTTGGGAAAGGTGTAGGTCAGCAAACTCTAACTCTTCGAGAGCCAGGCCTTGAGATTGAGAGATTTGAGATTTGGGTACCAAACCCTCACCTGAGCACAGGTTAAGAGGTTGTGATTCCTGGGAAGACACAGGGGAAGGTGGACTGCTAAGGACATAAGGAGTGGGTACCAGGGCTGTCTGGCCCAATTTGGAGCAATCAGGATCATCTTGAAGGGTTGAGATCTGATTTTGACTAGCACCTTGAACAGAAGAGGGAAGGGGAAAGCATAGAGAAACTTCCCTTCCCAACTGAGAAGGAAGGCATCCAGAGGGACTGAGCCCAACACTGGGGGCCTGCAGCAAAAAAGGGGAAGTTGGTGATTGTCTGGGGCTGCAAAAAGATCTATCTGCGGGGTGCCCCATCTGGCAAACACTACCTCCAGTACTAGGGGATCCAGTGACCATTCGTGATGGCCCTGGGAAATCCTGCTGAGAGCATCTGCCAGGACATTGTCCATGCCTGGGAGGTGAACTGCTGTAAGGGAGGTGTTCAGGGAATAAGCCAGAGACCACAACTTCATTGCTTTGGTGCACAAGGCCGTAGACCAAGTGCCTCCTTGCTTGTTGATGTACCACATTGTAGTGGTGTTGTCTGTTCTGACCTGTACAACTTTGTTCTGAACAGAAGTGGAAAAAACCTGAAGTGCTAGAAAAACTGCTCTGAGTTCCAACAGATTGATGTGGAGCAGAGATTCCTGAGGGGACCACAATCCCTGGGTAGTGAGTTCCCATGTGAGCTCCCCACCCCAAGAGGGATGCATCTGTAGTAAGGATTAAGGAGTGAGACTGAGGGGTGAAGGGACCCCTGCCTCAGATTGCTCTGGTCCTGCCACCACTGAAGGGCTTGGATCAGGGTTCGAGTCACTGGGATCAATTTGGTCAGAGGGTCTCTCCTTTGAGACAAAAAGGCTCTCAAATGGAACTGGATGTCCCTCATCTGAAATCTTGCTCCCTGCACTATTGCTGTAGAAGCAGCCATGTGCCCCAGGAGCTGCAGAAAATGCCTTGCTGGTCAAGAGACCTGCAGGGTGAAAGAGGAGGCCAGAGAGACCAAGGTCCTTGCTCTTTCCAGAGGAAGGAAGGCTCTGGCCTCTTTTGTGTTCAGTTCTGCACCTATGAAGGTGAGAAGCTGGACAGGCTCTAGAACTGACTTTAGAAGATTGAGAAGGAAACCTAGAGATGTGAGCAGTTGCTGAGTTACCTGAAGGTGTAGTTTGACTTGTTCTGGAGACTGACCTACTATGAGCCAGTCATCCAGGTAAGGAAAAATGGCAATCTTTTGCCTTCTTCAGTGGGCAACTGCTACTGCCAGGCATTTTGTGAATACCCTCGGGGCAGAGGTGAGGCCGAAGGGCATTGCTCTGAACTGGTAATGGCCTGAGGGCAGTTCGAATCTGAGGTACTTTCGATGGGAGCTTCTGATAAGAACATGGAAGTAGGCATCCTTAAGGTCCAGGGACGCTAGCCAGTCCCCTGGCCTTAGAGAGGGTAAAATAATTCCCAGAGTCACCATTTTGGATTTTGGTTTTAAAAGGTGCTTGTTTGGGTATCTGAGATCCAGGATGGGCCGCCATTCTCCTGTCTTTTTTGGGGTAAGGAAGTACCTGGAGTACAACCCTTTGCCCTGGTGTAGGGGTGGAACCCTTTCCACAGCTCTGAGAGCCAGGAGGGTAGAAACTTCTGTTTCTAGGGCAAGTGCCTCTGAAGGATTTGCAGGTGGAAAGGACCTGGCTCTCATCTTTGGAAATTTTTTGAAGTTGAGAACCAGTCCCTGGCTTACTACTTCCAGGACCCACTTGTCTGATGTTAGAGACTTCCAATCCTGGACAAAGTAAGCCAGCCTGCCCCCTACAGGTAGAGAAGAATCGGCCCTGGCTACCCCATCAGGGTGCCTGCTTGGCAGGGGCTTTGGGCTGAGGGGTGGAAGCAGGCTTGCTTGTACCCCATCTGCTTCTCCCTCTAAAGAACCCCCTCTGGGCATAAGCAGAAGAGGAGGCCTGGGCTTGGTAAAAAGGCCTATGAAAAGGCCTGCCCCTGCCCCTGGGATGCTGCCTTTGAGGAGTGGCCTGCCTTTCCTTGGCCTGTGCACTCCTATAGGTGGTCCTATATTCATCCATTTTCTTCATGTAATTCTCTGTCTGCTCCCCAAACAGAGGTTGCCCTACACAGGAAAATCCATGGCCTTGGACTGGGTATCCTGTGACAGGGTAGTACATCTGAGCCAAGCTATTCTGCAAAGTGCCACAGATGTAGCCATGACCCTTGATGACACATCATTAGAGTCTACTGCAGCATGAAATTGCACCTTGGATGCCTCAATACCATCCGCAGCCACCTGTTCCAGCTCCCTGGCAAGCTGGTCAGGGACCTGTTTTGCTAGAGCCAGCACAGTACCCCATCTGGATTTCTGGTACCTAGCAGCATAAGCCATATAATTTGCCTGTCTGAGTCCCAAAGATGCTGCCATGTACTGTTTCTTTGCCATGGCATCAATCCTCCTGGAGTCCTTTTCAAGGAGGTGCGAAGCTAGAGGAATATTTGCCTTGTCACAGGCTGCAGCCTGCACTATCCCCACATGGCTGCATTGCTGTGTGAGGAACTCCGTATCAGAGCCTGATAATGTATACCTCTTGTTCATCCTTTTATCAACAGGAGGTATAGTGTGAGGAGTTTTTAGAATTTTTACTGTCTGTTTCCGAAAAGATTTATGCAAAGGAATAGACAGTCTCCTAGACTCTGGAATATCCATCATTTCTACATAATCAGGCTCCTCTTGGTCATCAACAGCTTCCTCAACAGGGAGCTGGAGAGTTTCAGCAACTTTTTTATAGAACATAAAATGAGAAGGGGACTCAGAGAGCCTGGGAGGAGAAACCCCTGACGGTCTGTCTGGAGAGATGTCCGGTTCAATGGGCACATCCAGACTTTCAAAACCACATTCACTCTCCTCATACTCCTCTTCCCCCTCCTCCGATTCATAAAAATCCTCAAAATCATAATCTTGAACCAGTGGAACCGGCCGAACCCAGCGCTTCCCTGATGGTGTCGGTTCGGTCGGAACCGGGGAAAGTGACTGGACAATTTGAATTGCTTTAGCTATTTCCTCAGCGGTTGGAGAGAGAACTTTTGGCTCCACACCAGCTGACTTTCTAGTCCTTTTAGTTGGAACCGGCTCCTCAGCGCTGGCTCTTCGTTTTCCTGAGGAAGTATCGCCCTGGTCACAGGGCACTCCCTCCGGTTCGGTTGGAACTGAACCGGGCTGGCCATCTGGGTCAGCGGACTTTTTGGCCTCCCTTTCCCTGAGCCTACCAACTCTCTTTTCTATGGTGGCAGCAGGAAAATTCTTACAAATCTGTCAGTCTGCATTGAGGTGGTCAAACTCCAGACAATACACACAGGTGGTGTGGGGGTCAGCCTTAGCAAAGGCTTCCCCACAAACACTACAGTGTTGAAACCCAGTGGGCCCGGTTTTTCTTTTGGGTTTCTCAGACATAGTGCCAGCCTAACCAAACTTGCCCGTTTATGGCAATCCGCCAAGCAAGACTCTCTTATCGGTTCCCAACCGTGTCACGGGTCGTGGAAAAAACTGTAATGAAATCTGTTTTTTTTAGAACCGATAAGAACCGGGAACCGCACTCTAAATAAGGACTAGTAAATTTTGAAAATAACCTGATCGGTTCAAACCGAACCGAAAAGCGTTTACAAGTTCCACACAGAATAAATATAAATGTAAGCCTATCTATTACTTACAATACCACAGACAGAGCTTGAACCAACTGGTTGCGCTTTAATTTTGGTCAAACCACCGATAAAATAATACTTTAACCAACAAAACGAACCGAGCAGAAGGAGAAATCTCCGGTTCAGTGAGGTGGAGTAAAGAATCTGACAGTTTGAGTTTGAAGAACAACAGACATAGATTTCAACCGAGCTTGTGCTCAAAGTTCCATGCCTGGCATGGAAAGTTAACTCTTTCACCTCCGGAGCAGTTCGAAGGTTGGGACTCACTGCATATGTCATAATATAGCAAGACTTCATGTTGTTTGAAGATCCTGTTTTTCTCAGCATAACATCAATTCTCAAATGACACCTCTTTGATGAAAAAGGGTCTTCCTGATCTTCACAGATATCATAGCCTTTTTAATTTCACAGAGAAGTGTCATACCCTGCTTTCCTTTCCTGTAAATGTTGTAAAATGGATATGTTCTTTCCTGCCAACTTGGCTACTGATAATAGAACTAGCTAAACAGGATGCCCCTGATTTTAGGTACCTTTTAGCACTGCAATTATCTTGGCCTTGCAGGTGTTACATTTTTTTTAATCTAAGTTCCTGTGTGTGTGGTCATCTCACATACTGAGATCGGGGAAGGGGGATATGTGAGGGAGGGAGGTCACTCCAAGTGCACTGGCATTTCCAGCAGACAAATTCAATACCACATTTCTGTTATTTTTAAGAAATAAAAAATGATACAGCACTCAGAGCTGGCTGTCTATGTCACACTTTCATCCTTCCTGAATCTCTCTCCCACCAGCTTCTTTGACTTCTACCTTGTGCTGGTGTTTCCCCACATTGGGGGCTATCTATGAATGCTTGGCTGAGTGTGCGTAATCACACATACCAGGCCCAAGTAGCTCCACACCTGCGCACAGGCAAGAGGTGGCCAGCATTCCAAATAAGCAGATTGGAGGACACAGGCAGGTATCCAGTTGGATCTCCATTCTGGTCCTCTAGTAAATCCCCTGCTCTGTGCGGGATGGGAGATTCTGGGACAGTGTGGGACAGTAAGTTTTTAAAAAGATGGGCAAGTGCCCTAATGGCTGTCCCTAGCCCTCCCTGTCAGTCCAGAGGGCTGGAGCAGCAAGGTGGGGGATATCTCATCCCACCACAGCCACTAGGTGTAAACTGGGGGGGTGCACAAAATATACAGCAGAGTCCTTTTTGCTGTATCCTGCAACTTGCCCTACACTCCATTGCTGCATGAATGATGTGGAGTGAGAGCAACCTCCCCGACACAACTACGGGATGGCCGCACACGCAGCTGTGCATCCAGCAGGGAGATTCAGTGCAGAAGGGACATGTGTCTCTTCCGTGAATGCTGCAGGTTTTTCCCAGACCCCTGGTGCACAGCATTTAGTCATAGGGTTGCCTACGCACTACAGATTCCCAGCACATGGGCAACCCGTCCCTTAATACATAAGGGACATTGTGAACAGCTTCTTGATGTCTTTCTTGTTTATCTGTAAAGAAACTTGAAAGTTTCAAACATGTCCATTCCTCTCCCCTCCTGGCCTCCAGTGTATATATGTTGAGATCCTCGAGCCTCCCCATATAAGACGTCTCTTGCTGCCCCTGAATAATTTTTGTTGTTCTCCTCTATACCACCTCAAACTTATTCCTGTCCTTCTTTAAATGTGAGCTCCAAAACTGCACAAAATATTCAAATGTAGCTGCACCGGGGATCTGTACAGGGGCAGGACCACCTCCCTCCCTCTGCTGCTGATCCCCCGTGCTTATGCAGCTCAGCATCCTATTTGCCTTACCCACTGCTCTGTACTGACTGCTTTAAGCTGTCTGCTATTATAATCCCGAGATCCTTCTCCTCTGTCATTTGTTTTCTAACACTGCATCTCCCATTCTGCATTCTATTTTTGGGTTCCTAGCCCCTATGTGCATAACTGCACTTTTCTGTATTGAATTTTAGTTCCCAAACCCTTGATCATTTCTCCAGTCTCTTCAGATCTTCCATTGGTGCCCTGATTCCATCATGTCTGTCTACTCTACCACAGGTTTTTGTGTCATCTGCAAATAGGCCCATCTCTGCAAATAGGTCCATCTCCCCCTGGATCCCTTTCCCAATGTCACAAATGAAAATGTTGAAAAGTACTGGACCTAAGACCGATCTCTGGGGAACCCCACACTGGTGACTTTCCTTACCTCTCAGAATTTACAATTTAAGATTGCTCTTTCTGTTCTCCCATGGTCCATCCAGTTCCTGACCCATCCTCTAATCTTGAACCCCACCCCGAGGTCGTCTAAGTTCTTAACCATTCTCCCAAGTGGGACAAAGGCTTTGTTAAAGTCCAGATACAGTCTGTCCACTGTCATAAACACACTCAGCAGGTCAGGCCCTCTGCTCCCACAGTGCCAAACCTTGAAGTGCAATATGTTAACAGGAGACAAACAGGGTAACTCTCCTGTCTGTTTTGGGTCCGAAACACCTACCTGTTTTGAGTCCTGAGGTCAAATATTAACCCTTTTCACTAGCACGCCAGGTTAACAGGATCAAATATCACACCCTCTTCTGGGAAATGCAGTGCAATACCCAGCGGGCACCCAACCTGGCTCACAATCCCTCTTTGTCTCAGTTGAGACCTAGGTACTTTTCCTTACCTGAGTGCATATGGTAACACACTATAAGAGCTTAACAGTTCCATCAAACTTCTCAACACTGTCCCAGCATTCACATTTAAAATGAGAAAAGACTTAGGCAGAATTAAGGAAACCAAAAAAAGCTTACTAAAAGTAAAACAGTAAATAAATACAAAACACAGAACATATATACATTAATGCTTACAGTCAAAAGAAATTGGAATTACAAAAACAATAACTGAATTTCTAGTTCTAACTCAGTTTTCAGTTGGGTATTACCTATTCTTGACAGAAGTGCCCTTAAGTCCAGAACACAAGTGTGTGTTCTCTTTCAAAGCTGGAATAAGAGTGCGCCACTGTCTCCTCAGACAACTTGGCAATATTCAAAGTTAATATTCCAACCTCCTTGTGATGTCACAGCACATGATGTCACTGTGAATCCTATAATTAATTTGTAACATAACCAAGTATACCCAAAAGGGTGTTTACATTGTAACAGTCTCTTTCCTCATCAGAGCATTCCCCCTTTGATCTTCAGGAAAACATCCTGAAATGCATTTTTCTTAGCTGTGTGAATTTTCACAGGCATCCAACAGAAATGGCTTCCCTCCTGATGTCGTAAAAATGCAGTCTTTTTTTGGCTAGTTTCCTGGGTTCAAAGTAGCTGTCGTTTTACAACCTGTTACAACCTGGTGGCTGGAGGAAGCCCTTAATTAGAGAGTCTCATCTCCCCACACCACACTTTTGAAATTCCATCCCCCATACTGCTGTTCTGCTGGTTGCCATATTTTCCCAGCAGAAATTCACAGAACATACATTAATACCACAAACATAATCATCACTAGTAGAGGGTTACACGTTACATCCACTACCTCTCCTTTGTCCACCCCTATGTGACCCAGTCAAAGACGTCGATCAGATGTGTCTGACATGACCTATCCATTGTGAACCCATGCTGCTTTTTGTCCTGGAATCCACTGGCATCCAGAAACTGTCCTGTCCTTAATAATGGCATCCCACTATACATCTCAGGCTGACTGAATTTGTCTGTGTTCTATCCTATCTGTATACAAACCAATGAAAGCTTACAAACCAAATTAACATTATCTCCCCCCCTTCAGTGTGCAGATATGAACCTTTTTATTTGTACATCTAGATTTGATTACCAAAAGCTATGCGTCTGAGGTATGACTAGTGCTTGAGTGAACCCAATGTCCCTGTAAGCCCTAAAGTCTGACCTCTGCACTGCCGCAAGCACTTTGTCAATGTACCAGCGCTACTTACTCACTAATTTTTTAATAAAAAAATAGAAAAGAAACAGATCTATGCAACCCACCCCCCAGGACGCACCTGGAAACAAGCTGTCACAGATAAGTGTGCCTTTCTTGGTCACAAATTACAAATAACTCAGTAAATTGTGCAGCTGCTACATTCTTTACCAGGGAAGGGGAGAAAGTATCTAGAGGGCTGGACATAATATTTTTTTCCACTTGCCCATTTTATCTGTCTGACCACGAAGAATTCAACCTGCTATATAGTCAATCAGAACAGAGACATTCCAGGAAGTGTGGTGCAAATGTACAAACGTAACAACCAGTTCAAAAGCAGAGACACATTGCACTCACCATGTCACAGATATTGTCCAAACCATAATAGTTAACGTGCAGGCAGTACTTTATTCAGTGAGAAGAGCAATGTGCTGGCAAATGTTTAACCCCCCCCCCAGTCAACCCCCATCTCACCACCCACTCTGGTTCCCCCCCCCGGACACTTGGCACTGACTCCAGCCACTGACCCGCCCCATGTATCCCACTCTACTGTCACTATTTCCAATCTGTGACTTCCTCACTCCACCACTGCCATTCTTGCATTATTGCAATGAATTATCACAACTTTGGTGGACGTATGTGTTTTGCTCAAGACCACACACACACACACACACACACATTTACATACAAACAGCAATATCCAAAACATCGAGTAAAGCAACTTAATTTGCTGGTAGTAACATAATTAAGTAAAATAAAAAATTACTGAAGGATCTCAACTCAGCACAGAAAGGATGCATATACTGAACAATTCAGAGATGTAAGGTCACTGCTCCTGAGGAGCCAATGTCAATTTTTTAATAAACCAATGCAATATTTAAACTGGCAAACATTTAATGGAAACCACTGATTGGTGGATGTGACCCAGAACAGCATCTTGCACAAGCTGGACACTGGAGTTTCAGTTTTTTGTTCGGAAACTGAAGACTCGCTGAAGTCTGCAGAAGACATCATATCCAGCCTGGCCTGAAAAAAACCTGCATGGACCTCATCAAGACCCCCTTACTGTCAGTTATATACACTGCTAAATAGGAACTCAAACATCAAAGTCTGAGCCAAAGGTGGAGGAAAAATACTGTAATGCTCGTGGCATATTATATCATTTTAAATGAAATAATTGAACACACTCACCGTGTGGCACGACCACAGGCAGTTTTGACTCCTAGACTTAGATACACCAACACTGGGCAACTAGACTGAGACACACCAACACTGGACCACTAAACTGTCATGTTATACAGGCTTTTAGCACCAAGCCCAGGTAGGCAGCTGAGCTATTGTGTCTCCTGCACACACTGACCATGTTCCTGCTGCTTTCACTGTTGAAGGGATGGCTGTGGGATGGGACTGGTCAGAGGCAGTATGATACCCATTTGACAGCATAGTCTGTCCTCAATACAGTTGCACATGTAAGCCATGGGCATGAGCGTACGTGGCACTATTTTGAACGTTAGCACTGTAATTCACTTGACTCCTCCCCACACGCGTATCCAAACAGCTAAACTACTTGGGGGGGGGGGATAATGAGCGACAAAAGGAAAAAAAATTATAGAGCTAAGAACCAGCCCAGTTTGAGTTTTTCACACAGCTGGCTGCTTGGCCGCTCTGCTAACTACTGCCTCACATAGTCAGTAAAAACAGATTTAAGAACTGAACTACTGGCTTGAGCAAGCCAATGCGAGCTGGCTCCAGCACATCATTGATTGAGAATCAAACACATCCGAACAAAGTAGCTGGTGGAAAAATGCCCCAGCATTTCAAGCTCTAGCAAGATTTCACAAGGGTGGGGGCTCCCTCCTGTCCCATTCTTTTTATACACCAAGTCAGGTAATTTTAATTAACTTTTAAAGAAACAGTATCACACAACTTCACTTGGACAAAACATAATGACCTATTTAAAAACAGGGTGTGCAGTTGATATGATACATACTCAGTGTTTCATAAATACATAATAAATATATAAACAAGAATAAATAACACTGTCACCAAAAATGCCCACTACCATCAGGATTAAAAACAAGCATTTGTCAATGCCGAATGTTGTCGCGCTGGCATTGGCTTTGGTAATGCAGTGCGGAAACACATTTTGGGCAGGATGTGAAAAATTACAGCTGTACTGCTCATAAGGAGGTGTAAAGAAATGGCAGTGTTGAAAATGTGGCATGTAAATATTGCAAATTTGCGAAGTTACAAGGGTGCGTGGGAAATGCGCAACGCAGGCTTGTAACACAGTAATTGTATGGACTTTCGGCACCAGAGTTTCAACATAGGCATTTTAGCACCTCTGCTCATGTACAGTGTCACTGTCATTTCCTCACACTGTCCCAAAAAGTGATTTCGCACATCGACCACGCTATTCTACGCCGGACGTGCGAAAACACATTTCGGGCAGGATATGTAAAATGACAGCTGTACTGTTCATCAAGAGGTGTGGAAAAATGCCAATGGTGAAAATCCAGAATGAAAATATTACAAATGCACAATGTTACGAGTGTGGTGCAAGCTGCACAACGCACGCTCGTAACACAGTCATTTTAAGGAGTATCGTCACCAAATTTTCAACATAGACATTTTAGGACCTCTGCTCATGAACAGTGTCACTGTAATTTTCGTAATCTGCCCCAAACACTGATTTCACATAGCGATCACGCTATTGTGCGCCGGAAGTGCCGAAACACATTTCGGCCAATATGTGAAAAATGGCAGCTATACTGTTCACAAGGAGGTGAAGAAAAATGACAATGTTGAAAATCTGGTGTGAAAAATACTGCAAATTCGCTGGTTACGAAAGGCATGATTAATCAGGTAATGCGCATCAGAATATCAGTCATTTTGAGTATTGTCACCAAATTTTCAATATAGGCATTTTAGGACCTCTGCTCATGAACAGTGTCACTGTCATGTTTGTAATCTGCCTCAGACACTAATTTCCCACAGAGACTGCGCTATTGTGCGCCAGAAGTGCAGAAACACATTTCGGCCAGGATGTGAAAAATGACAGCTATACTGTTCACAAGGAGGTGTAGAAGAATGACAATGTTGAAAATCTAGTGCGAAAATATTACGAATTCGCGAAGTTACGAGCATATGTAGCAACTGCGCAACGCATGGTCGTAAAACAGCCATGTTTTGGATTTTTGCCACCAAATTTGCAACATAGGCTTTTTGAGAGCCCACCTCATGAACGTTGCCACTGTCCTTGTGTTAGTCGGTCCCGGAAGGTGATTCCGTGCAGTGACTGCGAAATCACCTTTCGGGACCGAGTAACATCATAACAGTGACAGAATTCATGAGGAGGGGTCCCAAAAACCCCATGTTGAAAATTTGGTGCAAACATTCCAACAAATGCCCGAGATATGCATCAAAGTTGAAAAAACCCTATTTATTACATTATACAGCTTACCGGCATTTCCTCAGTTCACGGTCGGCTTTGAAGAGTGCAGACGTGTTCCCGGTCCACCGAAGACTGCCGTGCCGAGCTCTGGAGGTAAGTATGGGTGAGGGGGGGTGTGGGGAGGTAGGGTGCGCAGTGGGTGGGTGCAGGTGGTGGGTAGCGAGACTACAAGGGACTGTTTTCTGTTTACAGGTAAAAAACTAAAAAACATTGCAGACGGTTTTCTTTTGTTACAGGCGGGCTTTTGGGGGGATACAGCAGCCAATGGGGATTGGGCACCCCGTCGGCAAATAGGGAGTGGGGAATGGATGCGGCCGGGACTGGGCACCCGTTGGCAAACAATGAAAGTGGGGGTGTAAGGAGCCGAGGGGATTGGGAACCCTCGGCAAGAAAGGAGGGAGGAACACAGTATGCTGCCGGGAGTGGCTCCCCGCCGGCACATAGATGATGGGCAGGGAAGCTGACGGGGATTGGGCACCCCGAAGTCGGCGGTTTGGCAGCCACTGTGCCGCCATGTTTGTAGCGGCTAAGCACGTAGGAAGGTCCGCTGCATGTGACGAGCTTTGCTCACATTGCAGCGGACCTTTCCTTAGATGTGCTCACCGCATTAACTATGCATGGTGTGGCGCCAGCATGCTGGCTGATTGTGGAATGAGGGACACACCTACTGGTGCATGTCCTGCATTCGCCCAACAGTGACCGCTCCTCCAAATCTCCACTGCTGCAAGATGTTGCCCGCGCAAGCGCGCCAACATAAAAATCATACAAATGGCAAACAATGGTAACAAAATTCTAAGGGTCGAGAAAAGCTCCCACCATGTATTCTTACCAAGCATGCCACTGCAACATAAGCTAACTAAAGTAAGCACTATATTGCACAGAAATATCATAGTAACACATTGCACTTCTCTGTATATATCATCCAAAGTTGTACATTAACATTCAGAATTACTCATCAAGATTCGTGTGCAGTCTGCTGCAGATTATACAGGGTAACATCATGTAACACCATCACGAACACATCCACCACCACTGGGATTAAAAAAATCATGCACATTACAAACAATGGTACCACAATTCTAAATGGCTAGAAAAACTCCCACCACGTATCTGTACCAGGCATGCCACTGAAAGATAAACTAACTAATGTAAGCGATATAATGCACAGAAATATGATAGTAACACAATGCACGCTTCTGTATATTTAACTACATATAACTATTGAGCTGTTTCATAGTGATACTGCCAGTTTCTAGCACAACTTTAAATTGACTGCTTAGTGCTAGCATAGCAAGGCAAGGCAAAGTTTATTTCTGAGGCGCCCAATCCAGGAAGCTCTGGGTGCCATACATAAAACATACAACAGGCAGGGTATCAGATAAAATAAATTATAAAAACCATACAAAATGAGAATAATATATAGGGGTGGTGTGTAATGCGGTTTTACACATCTGAGTTGTGGGATGCTACATAAACCCCGAGGCAAAGCCTGAGGGTTTAAAATACATCCCTAGCAATAGTTTATGAATCGAGTTTCACACACACCACCCCATATTTTATAATTGCTGTTGTGCCTTTTAGCCTCAGCAATTATATAAAATTAGAAAATAGATTGGCGTTCAGGCAGCCACCGACTAGTCAAGATTCTGTGCTGTCCCGATCCGTGGTCTGCCAGCTTACAGAGATCCAGTTATTTATGTGGAGCAAGTATGCATATTTTTTTTTCAAACTTACTGGTGAACGGCGCTTGCAGAGCTGTGGTGTGCTTCCAGTAGGAAGAGGTCAGAAGATCTGCTGGCTCTTGCGTGCTGGCAGGAAAACCAAAAGCAGCCGGTATGTTTAAATATTTTGTGTTTGTTTTTTCCTGCCAGTGACTACGGAAAGAGACTTTTTTTTTTTAATTGAAAAAAAAGATTCATCGCCGACTGAGACGGGGCGATGTTCCGAACGTCGCACACTGAAGGAAGACAGCATGATTGGCACATGCACGATCTGAGGGAAACCAGGTTATAATTTGCCATTAGGGGCTGGTCAGAACTGTACATCTGTGAATGCCAGGGAGAATAAGTGGGCTTTCAGGCCACTCTTGAACCTCTCAACTGATGGGGCCTTCCTGGCATCAGCTGGTGAGTTCCACAGGTCTGATCTGGTGATACTGAAAGCCCGGTCGCTGGAGGTTCTTAATCTGGTCCTGAGAACTTCAAGAAGGCCCCTGGTCGAGGAGCAGCGGGAGTAGGTGTCAGAAGATCAGTCAGGTAGCCAGGGCCTATAGGGTGGGCGTTGATGAACTCATTATGCCATGTTCAGCAGGGGTTACAGAGTTGAGAGTGCTCGGGAAAGAAGGCGGGGATCATTTACAGTTGCACAGGAAGCCTCACAGACCTCCTCACATGGCAATACCACCCCCTCCTACTGGCCACCATCTGATGCAAACAGGCAGCAATGATCATGCGATGCACGGACCAATATACTGGCCTAACCCAGCACCAGTCCATAATCGGTACTGAGCCACAAATTAAACAGCAGAACTACTCAGTTGCCACTTACATTTTATTTGCATGCTAAAACAGATGATACCATCCCATGTGTACAGATAACGAACCTGCAACCATACTGGCCTATAGCATCAAGTCCAAAAATGCAATTATTTTATGATTCCTGGACATCGTGGGTAATCACAAGGAGAGTCACAGGACGCATTGGGATGATACATGCAGATGCACTAGCTAATGTTTCACCATCACGGCTTCCTCAGAGGATTTGAACTTGTTATGCAAATAAGGTTTAGGCTGTGATCAAGTAGTTATGCTGCATGATTGGCAGTTCAGTACCAATTACAGACTGGTGCTGGGTTGTACAAGAATATTGGTGCTTGTACCAAATGCTGCTTGTAAACTGAATCCTCATATACTGAGCATCCCGGTCGACTGTGTTTGTGTTTTGACATAGAATTGCACTGTTACTACTGCTGTTCTTCCTAAGGCAGCAATGATTTTGCAGCATGCCGAGCAGCCCAAGCAGTACCATCTGGGCACCACACTTGTGGGGGAGCCACTGGACCACCAGGAATACTGACCACTGGGGAAGCAGGAGGAGGGCTCACTGGACCCTATGGGGCACACATATGAGACTTGGCAGGGAACCACCGGACCACAAGGGAACCAGAGACATGAGGGGCTGTGGTGAAACCATAGTGCTCAGATGGCCACGTGCCTAGCACTAGAAATGTGGCACAGCTTTGTGCATCACAGCTTACACTGGCTGCATAATGTAATGCCGTGCTCCGATGCATTGTTAGTTGCACACCAGGTTGTTGGCCCATAACAATCCATTTTACCCACCAGCATCTGATATGGTAGATTCTATTTCACCACTCTCACGGGAGGGACTCTTCTCCAGCCCCAATGATATAGGCTCAGCAGTTTCAGATGGTGGTGTCCATTTTGCATTGCCCAGGACAGTAACTAAGAACTGGGCCTATGATATGGAAGTACTGTTTCCCATCAGAACAACATCATGTATCCTATGCAGCCCTTCTATACAAGCCACAGAAGAAAAACACACTGCAGTGGAGTGACACCCCAGATCATCTGGTTCGGGGCATCAGGCACTTGGATTTGCCCATCACTGTGTATATTTTAGTATGCTTTTCTGGTCACAAAAGTCCCACTGATACACCCGTACCTAACAGCAGACACACGTCTTTTGCCAAACAGACCTTACAATGAAAAAGAAGTACATACGAATGGATATCATATCCCATTAATGTCGTCAATGGAATTTTATTTTTTAAATGTCTCTGTAACAGGTATGGAGCCCGCTGCTCTCATATGGTTCACATATGGACCTGGGGCAGCTTAGTCGATGGAACAGCAGCCTCACTGGTTAGTAGTTGGGTCAGACCTAGAATCTTTTTATGAGCCATTAAATATGCCGCTGCCTGTTGTGTACCTTTGGGCAACAACATATTATGGCAAACAGGAAATTTGCATTATCATTTCACCTGGTCGCAATCTTAACACATCAGGCTCTGCAACCGAATAAATCTAGAGGTGTTCCCCAATCAGTCATTCACCACCGGAATCTGTGTGAAATAACTGGACCACACTCACCTTGCAGGTCACACAGCCTACCCATCTGCAGGTTCTGCTCAATGTCCAAATTATGCATGCTCAACCGTAACGACTGCGAATGCCCTGAAATACAAAACACATGTACCAGGCATTATGTTATGTGCAGGCCGGCTCATTTCTGTTTGCAAGGATCTACTTCTGCAAGTGATTGTATATAATTAACAATTTTTTTTTTTATATTTTAACCATTGATATGTTTATCCAGAAACTATGAACATACAAAAACGTTGGCAGAAAAACGCCTAGAGGTCTACTGAATCTGCCCAAGTGAGCAGCTCACAGTGTACTTTACTGCAGCTGCCCACCACAGTCCCTCCTCCCGATCATCCCTGCCCACCACTGACACCTTCCCTAACCTCCTTTCTGTACTGACCTTTCCTTTGACCCTATCCCAACCCCTCTTAAAACTGCCCCCGTCTTCAGCAAGATCACCTCTTCTGGTAATTCATTCCACCCTGCCACCACTCTTTCTGTAAAGTAGGTCTCCTCATTTCCTCTTAAATCCCCCCCAGTTTCAGACTGTGTCCCTCGTGACCCTCCCTCCTTTAAGATGAACAATCCCTCCATACTAACCCTATTTATACCTTTTAAGTATTTGAAGGTCTCTATTGTGTCCCCCCCTCTCCTTTTTATCTTCCAGGGAATGCATACTGAACTCCTGCAGTCTTTTCTCATAGGGTTTTCCCCCAGTCTTAGGATCATCTTTGTCGCCCTGCGCTGCACCCCTCCAGTAATTTGACATCCTTTCTTAAATAGGGGCACCAGAACTGTACACAGTACTCCAAGTGTGGTCTCACCAGAGACCTGTACAGTGGCAGGATGACTTCCTCCCTCCTAGAGGTGATTCCTCTGGCTATGCACCCCAGCATTTGGTCGGCTCTTGCTGCTGCTCTACAGCACTGCACCAAAAGCTTCAAGTCCCCTGTGACTAGCACTCCTGGGTCCTTTTCCTCCTCTGAAATAGAAATCTGCACTCCCCCCAGCCAGTAGCTAGTCCTGGGGTTTCTGGCTCCTAGGTGCATGACCTTGCACTTTTTATCGTTAAACCCCAATTGCCATATATTTGACAAGCGTTTGAGTTTTGCCAGGTCATCCCTGAGTTCTTGCCTCCCTTCTTAACTGTCCACTGTTGCACAGATCTTTGTGTTGTCTGCAAACAGTCTGATCTTACTCTTCACTCCTTCTGCTATGTCCCCAACTGGGTTGCTATGTTAGATTTAGTGAATGTTTTCAGTAAACCTTTGGAAAAAAACTGATTAGCAGGTATCTAATAAAATGTTCAACATGATTATGTTTATAGCATTGCATTTAACTGTATTATTCAAAGGCTTTGTCTCATTCTACAATTCATTTAGTAACACTAATACTCTGGATAGTGTGTCCTTGGAAGTTGCAACAAACATATTATGTTACGTTATGTATGATTATATGACTGCTGTTTTTGACATGTTGCTCTTGTAATGATATTTATGTAACTAATTCAGGGTAACCCCTGAAAAAAGGGCATCCTATCCCAGTGGGCTTACATAGTCACCAAATTAAAAAAAAATCAATACAAAGTCTTTTTATTTTTTTACTGTCCGTTTCAAGAATGCCTGACTGTCTCCAGCTGAGCTCACAACTGCTGAGTTTTAATTTATTTGCAATTTCTTTTTCTGTACAGCTTTTTCCATCCAGTGTTACCTGCACAGTACTCAGGCCAGAGGGCCTTCTGCCTATGGTGGAGCTCCTAGCTCTGCCCTCCACTAGCCTCACCGCTCACACTGGTAGGATCCAGTCCCCTGGTGCCTGGCAATGCTGCCGATAATTGGCTTTGTATACACAGATGTCCTTTGTAGTGCAGCAAGCTCCCTGGCCCTCCACAGGGCCACCTGTGGCACTGCAACCTGATCCTTCCCCATCCCGGCTGGTAGTGCTGCAGTCTGCAAGCACTTCCCAGCATTCCTCTGAGGCTACATGACCAGCTCCTGAGTCCACATCCAAAGCTGGATTGCTGGCACACAACTGGACTATCGGGCTGCTATTAATTTGTACTTTTTTTTTGTTCTTTGGTAAAGAGGTAAGGCCCACTAGGCACAAGGCCTGTTTTTATGGGCAACCAGGGAGGACTTGGGAGGATAAGTGACCGCTCAGGGTCACAGAGTATGCAAGTGGAGCTAGTGGGAATCAAACCCAGGTCTGCTGGATGTACCAAGCTCTTTCACAACTCTTTACTCTAACCTCTAGGCTATACTGCCAGATAGCAGTGTTTTTGACCAGGAAAGGAACACTGAAGTGTGACAGCTTATTTCCAGATGTGTTCCAGCTGTTAGGAGAACAAAGGCGCAGACAGAGGAGGGCTTGGCATGGTCTGTGAGAAAAGGGGACAAGACATTCTATTGGTACATCAGCGAAAGAAGAAAAAATGGGGGGGGTTGTGAGGCTCAAAGGGATGGAGGGAGAGGATAAGAAGGGGGATCTAGACAAGGCAGAAATGCTGAGTATTCACTAAGGAGGGGGAGGTCCAAGGACCACAGTTGGGTTGCAGAGGCTGGGGTGGGGGGAGTGAATACCAGTCCGTTCACAGTGGAGAGAGTTCTGGAAGAACTCACAAAGCTGAAGGTGGATAAAGCTATGGGGCCAGGTGGCATACACCCTAGGATATTAAGGGAGTTGCGAAGAGAGCTAGCAGTGCCTCTGGAAGCCCTGTTCACAGAGTCACTCAACACGGGCGTGGCCCCAGAGAAATGGAAATTTCGTACTTACCGTAATTATTGATCTTCTTGGACAGTCTCCATCACTCATTCACACAAGTGGGATAGCGCCGGAGGCGCTAGGACCAAGTGGGAGCCAAAATTTTCTGGAAGGGTCGGGCGCCGAGAAGACTTACGCGCCGCACCACGAGACTCGGACTCGCCACTGTGTAGGTTATTCGGCATCGACCCTCCAACCGCCTCAGTACCTTTCGACCAAGGAGGTGCAGCGTAACTAATGAGAATAACTCATTCTGAGTTTCTGGGCCTGAGAGGACCCAGATGGCATTTGTAAGAAAGGTCAAAGAACAATGTCTTCACAGTCCGAACCATAGGCCATGAAGACCAGGAAAGAAAAACGAGTGAACCCAGGGATGGGAGGGAGTGAATGAGTGATGGAGACTGTCCAGAAGATCAATAATTACGGTAAGTACGTAATTTCCATATCTTCCTGGACTAAGTCTCCATCACTCATTCACACTAGTGGGAGAGTACCAAGCTAAAACCCACAACCCTGAGTAGGGTGGTAGTAAATAGGGTTCACCCAGAAAGGACGGCCAAGGACTGTCCTGCTAATAAAAAGAGCCGTCTTGTAAAGAGCATCTAGAACATAGTGCTTACAAGATAAGCGCTCGAGTTGTACCGCACCACTTTGCAGACGACTGCAATGGGCACAAAATGAAACTCTGCCAGGAAGCCGCAACCACTCAGAGAGAGGTGAAAACCCGGACTCACAATTTGGTATGTGACCAAAACTAATAGTGTCAAAGACATGTACTAATCTAATGTAAAGGACCTCAGGAACTGCAAGAGCCGGAGGTAAAGTCTACAGGTTCAGGGCAGACCGAAAAGCGGAGACGGAACCCCCACTACCAAGTATGGCTGACCTGCAAACAACAGGTCCAGTAGCACTTGAACCCCTTACTTGGTGAGCAAAAGAAGGTCCAGGTGGGGTTAGCTCATCAAGGAAAATGGTTTTCACTAAGTCACTGAAAACTTCCTGATGGAAGGCGAAGCACAACTCAGAAGCCTCTTGTGGTGGTCTAGTAGAATCAAATCCTAGTCACTGCATATTCCAAAAGGGAATCATCCTGCCCCTGTGTGTATAACTGTAGCAGCAGTCTCTGAACTCAGGGAAGAAAGGAAAAGTGTACAGGAGGACGTGTCCACTGTGGAAAAAAAAAAAAAAAAAAATTTCGACAGAAAAAAACAGGGGCTGGATTTGTAAGGCAAATAGAGGCAGATGTGCATTGAGGAGGGACACAGCAGGCCCAAGTTAGGGCTAACCCATTCGTTGAAGTGACTGAAAGCGGCAGAAGTGGCTCAATGCGGTGAGACACTACTTACTCCAGCCTCCCTGTAGGGAGTAGGAAGGACTCTAGTTTGCTTTGTTGAAAAAAACAAACATCACCGCTCTGTCACACAGTCGGAGAGGATAGCTTCGAGTGCTACTGGCACGGAACCAGTGCACAGGAACTGAAGGTGTGAATATTTGAGAAGCTACCTCAGAAAAAGACCTACTTGACCTATGGTCAAGAAAAGAGCATGTCGTCTGTTAAGTTGAAGCAAGCATGGAAGTAGGAATCTAAGTTCCGACTCGCTGAAGAGTCACTTCTGTTGCTGCGAGGCTCTGATCAAGAGAAGAAAGCCTGATTAAAAACAAAAAGGGACTAACAGACTGGTTGGACGCCTAGGTTTTGGAAATATCTTGGAATAAGAGAAAATTCTCTAGAGAAAAGAGGTGAGCTATACCACCGCTGGATCGGACTGCCCCTAGGGGAAGAAGAAATCAGGTACTCTTTACTGAAGTTTAGAGACGACCGCCTCAGGGTTGAGGCGGAACCTGACCAGATCCAAAGTGTGGTATCGGGAAATTCCAACTAGGCCCTGTGCTGTGATAATTCTGACCCTTTTTTTTTTTTTATTGATTATCATTAGTCCGAGCCTGACAAGGTTGCTGGCTGCTATTTGGCAAGGATTGCCTGATACAGAAATGACAAGGATGTCATCCCTCTGAGGAGCAGGAGGAGCCTGAGGATCCATAACTGAACTCTTGAGTGGACTAATAATAGCTAGACAGATGTTAACCACCTATGCCGAAGCAGCCACCAGAGGGGCAGCATCAAAAGAGGGCTGTATACCCCTATCAAAGGAGCGGAACAGTCTGTGTGGCTCCCGACCATTGAATTAGAATGTTCCACAGAGTGTAATTGTCTTGACGACTGAAAGAGTCTAGACGCAGAGGTATGTGGTTCACAGATCCAGTCTGAACACTATGGTAGACCCCATAAATGAGGAACTACTGAAAAGAGCTTCCATCACAGACTCTGATGATAGAGAGGGCATGTCTTTCAGTATATAAAATGAGTCTTCCGCTGTATCACTGACCAGAAGGACAGGGAGAGACTCATCTAGATGCTCTTCTACCACAGAAGGACCCCAAAAAGAGGTCTAGGTTAGAGCCACTAGAGACTCCGCCACCAGGAAGGGTGTCGAGGAGCTTGGCACCACGTAGGGAGCTGAGAAAGTGCTGAACGGAATGAGAGATTCCGCTGACAGAACAGAACAGAAGAGTCCCATCAGCGGAAAACCGCTGGATGATGAGACCCGATGCAGACCGCCACCCACTAAGATGTGTGGAAAAATAATCCGCAGAATAGGACTTCATTCCGCAGAAACATCCCACCACAAGTCCTGTGGAAGAGAGGTCTGCAAACGGAGATCTTTCCCTAGTTCTGTCAGACAGCACCAACTGGCACCCCTGCGGCACCAGCATCACTCGTGGCACAGGAGGGCACCAAGCAGTACCTATGCCAACCTGGTAGACACCCGAGGGCACCCAAGGCGGAACCCGCAGGTATCCTTGGCAGCAATGGCACGCAAGGGCACCCCCGACGCCCATGGCACCCATGGTACCATGGCACCCAAGAAACCCATGGCACCCATGGACCCATGGCACCCATGGCACCCCTGCCAGGTGTCCAGCACCCGTGGGTGCCGGCACCACCCAGGTGCCTGGCACCACCCGCAACACCCATGAGCACCTGTGGGCATCCGTGGCACCGTGAGACACCCACAGCACCGCTAGCGGCACTGGCAATGAAGGCAACAATGACAGCACCCACAGCGCCGCACAGCCCATGGCGCCGAGTGCGGTGCTGAGTGCGGTGCCGAGCCATGGCGCTGATCCATGATGCCGAGTCCCAGCACCGACCCAAACACCAGCGGCACCGCCTATGGCACCAATGCTAAACCAGTGGCACGGCGCCCGACCTGCGGTGCCACCACGGTGTCGGGCACAGTGCCAGGAAAAACACAGTGGAAAAGCTAATGGAAAAGATGGGGAGAAGGAGAAAGGTGGTGCCCATGCCAGCCCCAGCATGGAAAAGGAAGAGGGGGGTAGGCACGAGGGGCTGACACGATGGCGAAGGCACCAAGAGGGCACCGCACTCATTCTGATCCAATTGACCCAGCTCCGGTCCAATGGCTCCGAGGCCCGGAGGCCCTGAAAACAGGAACACAACCAAGAAAAAAGGAAAGTCAAACCCCCTGCTCCACAGGAGCAGCCCAGAGGTGAAACTGCTCACCAGAACTCCAACGAGGACAGAGATGGAGTCCGGAGTCGAGTATGCGCCGTTAAGAGCGGGGCCAAGGGGAACCCACGAAAGTCGGTTCAGACCTATCGCCCCTACCAACGAACAATCCTCGTGCAGACATACCAACGGCAACCTCGAAAGGCACCGATTCTTCTTCCCCAAACGAAGAAGAAGAGCCTGAGGCTGGAGCCAGATCCCCAGCACCGCCAGATTCAGTGCTGGTGGACTGTCCCCCGAGCACAGGACTGTCCGAGTCAGACCCTCCCCCGTTACTTAAGGGTGGCGGACCAGGCACAGCCCCTCTGCCATAACAACTTTCAAACGAAGTCTTCCTACTGTCACCGCTACCATCCAAGGACGACTCCGTTGATGGCAGGAAAGAATTTCTTTTTGTTCATAAAATAAAAAATTACTACTAAATAGTTAAATTAAACACTAAAAGCTGCTGTCGTATAGACGAAAACTTTGACTCTGGCAGACGAGCGACGTCGACATCCAAACGCACTCGACAGCGGGAGAAAAGGAACTGAGGCGGTTGGAGGGTCGATGCCGAAATAGCCTACACAGGCGCAAGTCAGTCTCGTGGTGCCGCGCATGCGCGGTCCTACCTCGGCGCCTACCCTTCAGAAAATTTTTGGCTCCCGCTTGATCCTAGCGCCTCCGGCGCTATCCCACTAGTGTGAATGAGTAATGGAGACTTAGTCCAGGAAGATCTGGGGGAGGGCGCATGTAGTCCTACTACACAAAAGCGGCAGTAGAAAGGAAGAGGGGAACTACAGGCCAGTCAGCCTCACCACAGTGGTAGGGAAGATCATGGAGACACTGCTAAAAGAAAGGATAGTGGCACACCTGGAAGCCAGGGGTGCCCAGGATATGAGGCAACATGGATTCACAGCAGGAATGTTGTGTCAAATGTAACTGATAGATTTTTTTTGATTGGGTGAATAGGGAAGTTAGCCAGGGAGGGGTGGTAGACATTGCCTACCTGGATTTCAGCAAGGCCTTCGACACTGTCCCACATAGAAGGCTGGTTAACAAGACAGGTAGCCTGGGCATGGGACAAAAGGTGATACACTGGGTTAATAACTGGCTGAAAGACAGGAGGCAGAGGGTGGTAGTGAATGGGATCCAATCCGGGGAGAGAGGGGTGACCAGTGGAGTAGCACTGGGATCAGTACTGGGACTAGTCTTATTCAATGTCTTCCATTAGTGATATTGCAGAGAGGCTGGAAGGAAAGGTCTGCCTATTTGCAGATGACACCAAGATCTGCAACAGGGTGGATACTCCGGAAGGGGTACAGAAAATGAAGAGGAACCTGGAGAAGCTTGCGAGTTGGTCAGAGGTGTGGCAACTGAGGTTCAATGCAAAGAAATGCAAGATAATGCACCTGGTTAGAGGGACCACTGGGGAAAGCTACAGAATGGGGGGTGGGAGTGCTGACCGACACCAAGGAGAAAACGGACTTAGGGGTTATCATCTCTGATGACCTTAAGGTATCAAAGCAGTGCGCAAAGTCTGTGGGGAGGGCCAGTGGCATGCTAGGGTGCACAGGCAGGGGTATCACTAGGAGGAGGTGGGAGGTGGTGATGCCATTGTATAAAACATTAGTAAGGCCTCACCTGGAGTACTGTATGCAATTCTGGAGGCCACATCTGCACAAGGATAAAACAAGGTGGAGGCTGTCCGTAGAACAAAGATGGTGCAGGGCTTGCACCACAGAACATATGAGGAGAGACCAAGAAAAAATGACTCACCATAGTAATCTTGTTTCTTCGAATGGAGTCTTGCTGTATTCTGACAATATGCAGTTAGCCCTTCCAGTTCAACTGCTCCAGAGATGAAGGAGTGAACTCTATGCAGAAGCATAGAACGTTGAGCTTGAGCTCGGTTTTCAAACCCTTGTCAGTGGTACATTCTCTGTAAACTGTCAGATTCTTACGAGCACTAAGTGACACTAAGTCTAACTATTACTACTTAAATCCCAAAAGGCAAAACCAACACCAACCTCCCGGGTAAGACTCAAGTCGAAAATCCCAGGAAAATAAAACACATTTCACTGTAATAATGATAATAATAATAATAATAATAATGCAAAACCCTCTGAGTTGCAGCACTGGCACATGCCATCTCCTAAATAAGCTTTTTGGGGTTCTGTGAGGGGAGGCAGGGAGGGAGGTCAGAATACAACAAGACTCCATTAGAAGAAACAAGATTACTATGGTGAGTAATTTTTTCTTCAAACAACATGAAGTCTTGCTGTATTCTGACAATATGCAGACTACCAAGCAGTATCCCCTGGAGGGGGGTACAGAACCTATATAGGGAACAGGCTCTGCAGAACTGCTGTGCCAAACCTGGCATCACTTCTGGCTTGAGTGTCCAGGCAGTAATGTTTGGTAAATGTGTGAACAGTCTTCCAGGTGGCTGCTTTACAGATTTCCAAAAGGGGAATGTCCCTAGCTGCTGCCATAGAGGTAGTTGTACCCCTGATTGAGTAAGCCCTCAGGCCTGAGGGGGGCCCTCTGCCCAGCTTACTATAACAAAACTGGATACAAGAGACAATCCAGCTAGCAATAGTCCTCTTGGTGGCAGGCTTTCCTTTGCCCACTTCCCCATAGGTAAGGAACAGCTGAGAACAGCTATCTTGATGGGCTTTAGTTTGATCCAGATAATAACTAATGGCCCTCTTGATATCCAGACTTTGCAATCTTCTTTCACCTGAGGCAGAATGGTCAGTGAAAAACACTGGAAGTGTCATTATTTGGTTAAGATGAAAATCTGAGACTACCTTGGGGAGAAATGTTCTATTTGCCCTAAGAACAACCTTATCCCTGTGAAAGGAGATATGGTCAGGCTCAATAGAGAATGCTTGCAGCTCACTAATCCTCCTGGCAGATGTGATAGCTACAAGAAAAACAGTCTTCCAGGTCAAATACTTAAGTTCAGCTGAAGACATGGGTTCAAAGGGGGGCTGCATGAGCTGTGCAATGCATACATTCAGGTCCCAAGCAGGGGTGGGCTCTCTGTGAGGGGTGTAAATGTAACAATCCCTTAACAAATTTCTTAAAACCTGGCTGGGATGCCAGGGAGACAGGCTTACCTGCAGAGACGAAAGCAGACACAGCTGCCAGATGAACCTTTAAAGTAGCAGACCGGATGCCCAAGGAAAGTAGATGAACTAAGTAGTTCAAAGTTTCAGGCAAACCAGCTAAATTTGGGTGTATACTCTTTTGAGAACACCAAATAGAAAATCTCTTCCACTTGGAATTATAATTTTTTCTGGTGGCTGGTTTCCTAGAAACCTTCAGGATATCCATCACTCCCTGAGAAAAATGCAAGCCTGCATATTCTAACTCCTCTTGAGCCATGCCCTGAGCCTGAGGGAGCTGAGGTTGGGATACCAAATCCAACCCTGGGAGGAGGTGAGAAGATTGTGCCTACTGGGGAGGCAAATCAGAGATGCCACTGAGAGGGACATCAACAATGGGTACCAAGGTTGCCTGGCCCGGTCTGGAGCAATCAGAATCACTGTGCAGGGTTGTGTCCTGATCTTTATCAGGACTCTGAACAGGAGGGGAAAATGAGGAAAGGCATACAGAAACTTGTTCCCCCAATCCAGAACCAGAGCACATAGGGGAACAGACCCCAAGATAGGGGGCCTGCAACAAAACTGGGGAAGCTGGTAATTGTCTGGGGCCACAAAGAGATCTATTTCTGGGGTGCTCCACTTCCTGAAGATAACCTGAAATACCTGCTTGTTCAGAGACCACCCGTGGTGGCTCTGAGGGATCCTACTAAAGGCATCCGCTAGGATATTGTCCTTGCCCGGGAGATGCACTGCTACTAGAGAGACCTGAAGGCAGTAAGCCAGACTCCAGACCTTCATGGCTTCTGTGCACAGAGCTGTGGACCTTGTTCCTCCTTGCTTGTTTATGTAGTACATGGTGGTGGTGTTGTCTGTTCTGATCTGCACCACCTTCCCTTGAACCTCTTTTAAGAATGCCTGAAGAGCCAGGAGAACAGCTCTGAGCTTCAAAAGGTTGATGTGTAAGAGAGACTCCTGCCCTGACCATGTGCCCTGGGCAGTAAGGCTCCCTAGGTGGGCTCCCCCAGAAGAGACACATCTGTAGTGAGAATCACTGAGGGGGACTGCTGGAGGAAGGGGACACCTTGTCTGAGGTTGTCCTCCTCCAACCACCATTGGAGAGCTGGGACAAATGTCCGAGAGACTGGGACCAGCTTGGACAGTGGATCCCTCCTCTGGGACCAAAAGGACCTGAGATGAAACTGAATGTCTCACATCTGAAACCTGGCTCCTGGGACCACTGCAGTAGATGCTGCCATGTGGCCCAAGAGTTGAAGAAAATGCCTGGCTGGGCAGGACACTAGCACTCTGAAACAGCCTGCCAGGCTGGTTAGAGCCTTTACCCTTTGCACTGGTAAGAATGCCTTTGCCTGAATGGTGTCTAATTCTGCCCCTATGAAGGTGAGTACCTGGACTGGCTCCAGAACTGACTTGGATAAATTGAGCAGTAAGCCTAGGGAGCCCAAGAGTTGTTGGGTTGCTGCCAGAGCTGTCCTGACCTGCTCTGGAGACTGTCCTACTATGAGCCAGTCATCCAGATAAGGAACTACTGCTATTCCCTGCTTTCAGAGAAACACTACCACCACTGCTAGGCACTTGGTGAAAGCTCTGGGGGCAGAGGAGAGGCCGAAAGGCATAGCCCTGAACTGGTAGTGGCCTGAGGGCAACTCAAACCTTAAGTACTTTCTGTGGGAGCATCTGATTGGGATATGGAAATAGGCATCTTTGAGGTCCAGGGATGCTAACCAATCTCCTGGCCTTAGAGAGGGAAGAATAGTGCCCAGAGTCACCATTTTGAACTTGGGTTTTGTAAGAAGTCTGTTTAGATAGCTGAGGTCTAGGATGGGTCACCACTCCCCTGTCTTTTTTGGGGTGAGAAAGTACCTTGAGTACAAGCCTTTCCCCCTGAATGAGATGGGGACCTGTTCCACTGCCTTTAGCAGCAGCAAGAAACTGACTTCTGCCTCTGAGGCAACTGTTTCCAGCTGAGTGGCAGGCTTGAAAGAACTTGCTCTGGACTTGCAGAATTTCTTGAAATTTGGAGCAAGTCCTTGGCTCACCACCTCCAGGACCCATTTGTCTGTAGTTACAGACTTCCAGGCATGGAAGAAATGAGCCAGCCTGCCCCCTACTGGAATATGGGAGGCAACCCGAACTGACACATCAGGGTGTCTGTTTGGCAGGGGTTCCAGGCTGGGAGATGGATGCAGTCCTGCTTATCCCTGTCCTGCCTCTCCCTCTGAAAAAAACCCTCTGCTGGAAAGTAGAGGAAGCCTGCCTTAGACTGCTGCTTCTGAGGAGTAGCAGCCCTTTCCTTTGCCACTGCACTCATGTAGGTGGTCCTGTATTCATCCATCTTTTTCATGTACATCTCTGTCTGCTCCCCAAACAGAGAGTTCTGTACAACAGGAAAATCCATGGCTTTCGTCCGGGTATCCTGGGAAAGGTTGGTACATCTGAGCCAAGCAAACCTCCTAAGGGAGACAGATGTAGCCATGACCCTATATGATACATCATTAGAATCTACAGCAGCTTGAAATTGCACTTTACATGCCTCAATTCCATCAGCAGCCACCTGCTCCAGCTCCTTGGCTAGCTGAGGTGGCGGGCACCTTTAGCTAGGTCTAAGATAGACTCCCATCTAAACTTCTGGTACTTAGCCGCATATGCCATGTATGAAGCCTGTCTGAGCCCCAAGGAGGATGCCAAGTACTGCTTCTTTGCCATGGCATCCACCTTCCTGGAGTTCTTATCCAGGGGGTGCGAAGCCAAGAGGATGTTAGCCTTGTCAGAGGCTGCAGCCTGCATGACCCCAACATGGCTGCAATGACTGTAGAGGAACTCATTACAAGAACCTGACAGCATGTACCTCCTATGTACTTCCTATCCACAGAGGTATGGAAGTAGGCACCTGCAAAATCTTATTTGTCTGTTTCCCCAAAGATTTGTGTAAGGGGATAGACAGCCTCTTGGACCCTGGGATGTCAGTCATTTCCACAAAGTCAGGCTCCTCATCCTCCTCAGATGCTTCAACAGTGGGCAGCTGTAGAGTGTCAGCCACTTACTTATAAAAAGCAAAGTGGGGAAGGAATTCACCAAGTCTGGGAGGTGAAACAGAGTTAGGCCTATCAGGGGAGATATCAGGCTCCACTAGTTCATCAAGGCCTTCTTCATCTTCCTCTTCTTCACCTTCCCATTCCAATTCATAATAAGCCTCCGGATCGTAATCCGTTTGAATCTGAACTGACTCAACCGACCTAAGGTTAGGAAGCGTCGGTGCGGTCGGTCCGGTTTGCAGCGATTGAACTATTTGAATAATTCTGGCTATTTCGTCCGCAGTTGGGGTCGGAGGCTTTGACTCTGAACCGGCAGACTTTCTCTTCTTTTTTGCCGGAACCGGGGATTCAGTTTTGGCCCTTCTTTTGCCTGAAGAGGTATCGCCCTGGTCAGAAGGCACCTCCTCTGGTTCGGCTGAACCCAAACCGGGCCAACCATCTGGGTCAGCGGATTTTTCAGCCTTCCTTTCCTTCAGCCTTTGTAAGCGCTTATCCAGCGTGGCTTTGGGAAAGTTTTTGCAAATTTGGCAGTCTGTTTCTAGGTGGTCAAACCCCAGACAATAAACACACATGAGGTGGGGATCCGCTTTAGCAAAAGCATCCCCACACTCAGTGCAGTGCTGAAACCCAGTGAGTCCGATCTTTTTCTTGGGTATCTCAGACATAGCACTAAGCCAAGTTACCCTCAGTGGCGGTCAGGCTGAGTTACACCCAAAAACCTTCGGTTACCAACTGTGTCACAGGTTGAAGAGAAAATAATGAAAAATCATTTTTCTATGTAACCGAAGATCGCCGGATCCCAATAATAGAAAACACAAACAAGAATTAACAACAAACAGTCGGTTCTTCACCGGACCGACCAATGAAAAACTGACACTTACCCCAAACTATCTATCTAACCTACTACCTGTACTATAGACAGAGGTTTGAAGACCAATGAATTTTTATAACGTTTGAGGTTGAAAAAAATGAACGAAACCACTACCAAACTGAAGCAGCTAAGGAGAAATCTCCAGAGCGTCTTCACAATTAGGAGGAATAAAGAATCTGACGGTTTACAGAGAATGTACCAGTGACAGGGGGCTGAAAACCGAGTTTGAGCTCTACGTTCTATGCTTCTGCATAGAGTTAACTCCTTCATCTCCGGAGCAGTTGGACTGGAAGGGCTAACTGCATATTGTCAGAATACAGCAAGACTTCATGTTGTTTGAAGGGACCTCAATATGTACTCACTGGAGGAAAGGAGAGAGCGAGGAGGGAGGACATGATAGAAACTTTAAAGTACCTCAAAGGCATAAACAGGATGCAGGTGGGAGACCTGTTCCAATATAGAAAAAGTACTAGAACGAGGGGGCATGATATGAAACTGGAGGTGGGTAGATTAAGAGGTAATGTGAGGAAGTTTTTTCTACACAGAGAGAGTGGTCGACGCTTACAATAGTCTGCCACAAAAGGTAGTGGGGGCAAGCACAGTAATGGGTTTTAAACACACCTGGGACAGGCACAAGGGAACCTGGGTGGGGGAGAGTAATGAAAAGTCATTGATCACATAGGGTCAGTGGACGCATACAAAATATAGGGCCTATAGGCAGACTGGATGGACCTGGTGGTCCTTATCTGCTGACCATTTCTATGTTTCTATGTTCTGGGAGTGGGTTAAATGGACCTGTTATATTGACAGGGGGAATGCTGGCCAGGACACTGGGGGTTAATCCCCTGCTCTTTCAATAAGTGCCACGGGATCTGTAACTTACATCTAGACCACCACCAGAGATTATTTATTTATTTGAAAATTGGTAACCAGGAGAGGCCCACTGAGCCAAGTCTTGTTTCCAGGTGCGATTCAGGGGAGAGAATGGGAAATACAATACAGACGGGGGGCATCCGGCCACCCCAGAAAACAAGAATCCCAGTAGGGCTACAGGACAGAGAGCGAGGAAGGAGAGAAGTCTTAGGACAGGGGAAGGCATTAGGGTGGCTGAAGGGTGGAAAGTCATATGTACAAATGCTAGGAGTTTGGGCAACAAGGTCCCGGACCTGGCAGCAGTCATGGCCGAAGCAGACTTAGACCTGGTGGGAATCAGAGTTGTGGAGCCACGAAGGGCAGGATTGGGAAATGAATATACCAGGTTACAAGCTGTTTAGGAGAGACAAGTTCGGAAGGGGGGGAAGTGGTGCTTTACGTGAGGGAGGGGATTCAGGCAGCAGAAATACAGGACCTGTGAGGGGACACAGAGGCTTTATGGGTCTGGTTGACCACACGGAGGGGGAAGGTTGTGCGCATCAGAGTGATCTACAGGCCACCAGGGCAGCAAGAAAGGGTGGACAACCACATGACGGATGAGATTCTAAGGATGACAATGAGGGGGGAGGTGCTGCTGATGGGGGATCTAAACCTGTCGGATGTGGATTGGGACACACTGTCAGTAGCATCACCTAGAAGCAGGGTAATTCTGGATGCCCTTCAAGTTGGCTTACTCAGACAGATGGTCAGGGAATCAACACAGGATGGGACGGTGTTAGATTTAGTGCTAATGAATGGGGACAGGGTGGGGAAAGCATCGGTGGGGGACAACTTTGGTACAAGTGATCACGGCACCATGTGGTTCACGGTACACATGTCAGCTACCATAAATCAGACCAAGGTGAAGGTGCTTGACTTCACACAAATGGATTTTCACAAGATGAGGGAATACGCTCAGCAGGCACTGGAAGGAGTGGGGAATCTTGAGGGTGTGGAGGATATGTGGAACTCAATAAAGGGGGCAATCGTGGGAGCTATAGACCTCTGCGCAAGGAGGGTGAGCAAAAATAGGAGGAAAAGGAAGCCACTGTGGTTTAACAGGGAAGTGGCAGAAAGCATCAAAGCTAAGAGGACAGCCTTCAGGAGGTTTAAAACACAGCAGGGGACGGGGATTGGGAAGAATATCAGGTAAGGCAGAGGGAGGCGGGAAGGGAGGTCAGGCAAGCAAAGGCACGGACAGAGGAAAACATTGCCAAGGTGGTCAAAAATGGGGACAAAATCTTTTTTTGGTATATAGGAGAAAGGAGAAAAACAGAGAAGGGGATAACCAGACTGAAAAACGGGGCAAGAGAGAGGGTGGTGCAGGACCAGGAAAAAGCTGAGCTGCTTAATAGCTACTTCTGTTCAGCATTTACGAAAGAAGAGGAATGGAAGATGAGTAGCTCTAGGTTGGCAGGCATTGCAGGGGAAGAGGTGGATGTCAGTACCTTTTGGGAAGAGGAGTTCCTGAGGGAGCTTAAGGACTTGAAGGTGGACAAAGTGGTGCGTCCAAGAGTTTTGAGGGAACTGAGGGAGGTACTGGCTGCTCCCATAACCACCCTATTCGACAACTCCTTAAGTTCGGGGGTGGTACCTAAGGACTGGAAATGTGCAGATGCAATACCACTGTACAAGGGGGGGTTGGGAGGAAGAGGTGGGCAACTACAGGCCAGTAAGCTTGACATTTGTGGTTGGCAGGCTCATGGAGAAACTGCTCAAGTACAGAATCAACAACTACCTGGAGACAAACGGCCTTCAGGATCCAGGGCAGCATGGGTTCACTGAGGGCAGATCCTGTCAAACAAACTTGATAGAGTTCTTTGACTGGGTCACCAAGATGGTGGATCAGGCAGCTCGATGGATGAGGCCTACCATGATTTCAAAAAAGCATTTGACTCAGTGCCGCAGAAGAGGCTATTGCACAAGATGGGTCGCCTGGGGCTGGGGGAGGTGGAATAAAGTGGGTGCAGAGCTGGTTAGAGGGCAGAACCCAGGGAGTATTGGTCAATGGGACACCCTTGGAGGAGTCTGTGGTCATCAGTAGGGATCCCCAAGGGTCAGTGTTAGGCCCTCTACTGTTTAACATCTTTATAGGGGACATTGCAGAGGGTCTGGAAGGGAGGATGAGCCTATTTGCGGATGACGCTAAGGTTTGCAATACAGTGGACACACAGGAGGGGGTGGAGATGATGGCATGTAACCCCCCTGCAAATGGGGGTTCCCAAAAGACTTCCAGGAGCTTGCTTGAATGCTCCAAGCCTGAATGGTGTTTGGCATTTAAGCCATTTATCAGTGAGTGTTTTTAGAGCCTCTGGTACTGTCTCTTTAAGAGCTGTCTGCTTGCAGACATAATTAGTTTGTATGGGGGACTGTGTGCTTCTCTGAGTACCACTTGAGCTGCTGCCAATTCACTTAATTTTTGCAGTCACTAGGAGTGCAAAGGAACCTATCTGAAAGATGTAACTGTTTACCAGAAATTATTTAGAGTAATAATGAAATTACAGTTTGTCTAACCTGCTTTCTTTGCAGTCAGAACTGTGTCTGCTAGTTCCCATTCTAGTTTTGAACTGCTGAACTGGACCAATCAGTGTGGTAAGTAGCTCTAAAATGGTGCCTTGGACGAATCAGAACTTGGACTCATAATCTGAGCCAGCCACAAGAGGATTGTATGGGCAGTGACTCTGGGAGATGTAGTTAGACTTCAGTGCCTTTTGGACCAACAGCAGCAGTCTATTGTGAGGACAGCCAATCCAGTCAAGAACTGGGAGGAACTCAAAGGAAGTGCCCGGTTTTGTCGGTTGGAGTTCAGTTGAGCTTTGGCAGTGAAGAAGGAAGGAGCCCTGTACTTTTCAGTGTGCAGTTTTAGTCAAAAACGTGTGTAAGGCCCAGAGTTCCGGTCTGCAGCTTGTTAGGACTGAAACCGTCCCTGTGAAAAGAATCAAAGGATCTCTGAAGAGTAGAAACCAGGCTCACCCTGGAAGACTGGAAGAATTGCTGAAAATTGCACTCGGTCTGTCAGGAACTGAATCTGCTGTGTTCTCCCGGTATTGTGCAGTAATTGCGATCGGATACAGATGCAGCCTGCCTGGTATAGTACTTTCTTTATATGGATGTGTGAAGAGGTTTGTGTACCTCAAGTGAGCCCTGCTGACATTGAAGGACCCTATCTTATTTGGAGGTCGTGAGTACTAATTCAGGGTTGCTCCTGTTGAATTGCCACATTAAATCCAAATGGAATTACTGTACTGCTGACTGTTTAATTCTCCTTTTCTGTGTGAAAGGGCCTCACCAGCTGCCACGGTTTGGACTAGCCACTAGGGCTTGGGTACCCAGGGACAGTAACTGATAGGGATAGGCCTGTGCACAGAGCCATAGGTAGATTATTAGAGTGATAAGCTAATTAACCTGATTTCCCTGTCCTTGTTATATCCCCCAATAAATCAGAGCTGCTTGTTTCAGCAAAGTTATACTGCCTGAGGTATTTGTCTATGTTAAAGTACTGTACTGTGATTGTTGCACTGTATCTCATTTCACAGGAGGTCCCAGTGCGAACCAGACCTGGGGGTAAGTGTATACCTGAAGGTAATTCTGATATATTGTGTGGGCCACTAGTGGGAAGAAAGGGGTTGCAGTGTCCAGAGGGCTGTGACCAAGTTAGTTTAACTATTGCAAACCCTGACCTCTGGGTGGAGGCACCCGCATTGGATCCAGGCCCCTCAACCTGTTAGTGGCAAATCAGGCAGGGTAGTAGCCCTGGGATAGCGCCATCTAGGGGTTACATCTTGGAGGCTCACCGCTGGGATTGTGTGTCCTCTAGTGGCCATATTTACGAACCACTGTTAAGAAAAATGGGTACCCGACAGAAGTGGCTGTGCAATCGCTGGTGAGTGGTGTACTGGGAGGAGATCGACCTCAAATGCTATGCTTATCCTGGACATCCCTCTGGGTATCAATACGGACACTGTGCAGGAGTACTTTCCAAGGTGGAAGGTTTACAAACCCTGTGGTGGTGGGTCGGCATGCTAATCTGCTCACCCACACTTTCCTGGCCCTAGTAGAGTTTAAGGATCCCATAGATAGCTCCAAAGTGCCACAGACCATTACCCCAGAGGGAGCCTCACTGCTTGGAGAGTGATAACTAAGGACAGTAAAGACCTGGGGAATCAGCCCCACCACTATCTGAAACTTTGAGGAGAAATTTGCTGAATGGTTGCTGGGAGAGGGAAAACTGTGGAGGACTTGAAGAAACTATTCTTGCCACCTGGGGTGTTCCTCCCCAACACCCTCTCCTGCTCCAGTGCCCGTAATGGTGGCTGAACCAATGC
Source organism: Neoceratodus forsteri (assembly GCA_016271365.2). Taxonomy (NCBI): domain Eukaryota; kingdom Metazoa; phylum Chordata; order Ceratodontiformes; family Ceratodontidae; genus Neoceratodus; species Neoceratodus forsteri. The sequence goes on along the minus strand of CM028129.1, from coordinate 1,254,653,203 downwards.
AGACTCCTATTTCTGCACCTGCCATGAGTCACGACTCTACCGAAGGTTGAGGATCTTCTCTGGCACCCTCCCACCCCCAAGGGAGGATGACTGGGAGACCTGGATAGACTATGTTGCCCCCAAGTGCTAGAATGGCAATGCTCGAAGGTGAAAAGCAAAGAGGGTTGGTGAGAGCCTCCGAGGTCCTGCCCTGGCTACTATCCGCAAGCAAACGGGCCAGTAACCCTGAAGCGACTGCACAGGCCTATCTTTGAGGCCTTGGAGAATGTGTATGGGAGCCCAGATTCTGATGAGGACCTATGGTGAGAGTAAGAGATGCACAACAGTACCAAGGGAGTTGTTGTCTGTGTATGTATCTCGGTTGAAAAATTGTTGCAAGAATGCCTCAGAAAGGTAGTTTGCCAGCGATTGAACTGGACCGAACCAGGCTGGACAGGATCCTTAAGTCTGCCCCTCTCAGAACTGCTGTTGCTTCAGTTACACCTGGCAGATCGACTGAACCCCACCCTCATGATGAGTTAATGAGAGAAATTGAGGAGTTGAGAAAGACGACCTCGGAGGACCTGCACCAATAGCTGCTGCTACGACTGAAAGTGACTGAGGGTGACCCATCAAGTGAAGTTCAGGGCAGAGGTTGGCAGTCAATGAGTGCTCTGACAAGGAAAAAGATATGTCACAATGGGGCAACTGTTGAGAGAGATCCGGAATTCAAAACAGTCCCTTTATGAAGGCCACGCCTGCAGGCACGGGCCCTGACCTATATCCCACTGCATCTGCTATGGGTGGGGGTACCCACCCATGTATCTCCTGCTGATAACAGCTCCGAACTCGATTCCTTGACCATGGAAGTGGAGAAACTGACGAGATGTCTCCAAATGCTTATCACGCCGCAGACAGAGATGGCACCAAGGTTTCCAGTTAGTAATACCCCGCCCTGGCTCCCAGTGTGCGCCCGCCAGCTCAAACCCAGAAAGTATGTTTTGCTATAATTGTGGGAAAGATGGGCACATGAAAAGGGAATGCCAGTCCCCAAAAGACACTGACAAAGTTGCATATAGGCTACAAGGAGAGCTTCGAGAAGAAATCAGTGGTTAAGAGGTGCACGACATGATCCCAGTGAGGGCACCAAAATGCTAATTCACGCCCTTTGTGGCAAGGTCAGTTGCCCAGGCCCCCACTACCGCCTCTCCAGACTGGTCCAGAATAGTGGGTCCTCCATGGAGACCACTGTAAAGGTGAACGGAGTGTCTACAAGAGCTATATTAGACAGTGGCTCCCAAGTGACAATTATGTTCCAAGATTGGTATCAGAAGCATTTGTCAGACGTACTTACAACCATTAGAAGGACTGCATGTATGGGGTTAAGTGAGAAGGCCTACCCTATTCCGGTATATACGAATTTGGTTGTCTTTCCCCACCTCCGTGGCTGGAGTGGCCAACAAGTAGAGACCCTAGCCTTAGTGTGTCCCCCCACTGGACTGTATGATGGTGTCCCTTGTTGATTGGAACAAATGCTCATATGTTCGAAGGCTGGCACAGTTGTGTTATGAAAACAGGGTCAAAGACTAGTAGAGCTTTAAGAGTTCCGCTTTAATTAAGAAGGCCTATGAGGCACAGAGAGATGCTGAAAAACAGAACCAGAGGAACCGGTCGGAATTGTATGGAAGAAGGATCCTGAGTCTCTGATCCTGGCGCCAAATGCCCAGTGTACCTTACAGGAGAGGTCCATATCAGAAAGGATGTTAAGAATAAAATATTAATGTTGGATGCACCAGGCGATGGAAAATTGCCAGAGGGACTGCTGGTCAAGCCTAGTATTTTGCCCGCTAGAGCCCATGCTTATGCCAGAAGGGTATGGTCCAAGTTCATAATGTGTCTGAAAGAGACATTCGAGTAAACAGAGGTTGCATCCTGGCTAATGTGCATTGTGCAGACACTGCAGTGCTACCCAGCAGCAAGAGTTCAAGGAAGAATGACAGAGTAACGCCTGACTTGTTTGATTTCGCTACCCCGCTGCCAGCTGAATGGAAAGTGAAGATCAGTGAGAAGCTTGCCCAGAGAGACCAGGTGTTTTCTTTAAAGGAATGGGATGTAGGATGCTGCAAGGAGCTGAGCACAATATCCGCTGCATGACGAAGACCATTTCGTGAGAGGTCTCGACGCCTGGCACCTGCTGACATAGATGATGTGAGGACGCATCTGCAAGAGATGTTAGCTGCTGGTGTAATACAAGAATCCAGAAGCCCTTATGCTTCCCCCATTGTGGTAGTGAGGAAAAGAATGGAACAGTAAGGAGTGTGTGGATTATCGCACCTTAAACCGGCGGACTATCCCTGATCAGTACACAATGCCCCGCATTCAGGATGCTTTGGACTGCCTAAACGGGAGCAAGTGGTTCTCTGTGCTGGATCTCCTGGTGGGTACTATCAGATCCCGATGGCCTCAGAGGACCGTGAAAAGACAGCCTTTATCTGTCCGCTTGGCTTCTCATGAATTCATGAGGATGCCTCAGGATTTCTAGGTGCCCCAGCCACTTTTCAACGATTGATGGAGTGGTGTGGGGACATGAACATTAGTAGAGTGCCTGGTATACCAGATGATGTTATTGTGTTTGGCAGCTCACTGGAGGAACATGAGAGCAGATTATTTAAGGTATTGGACCGACTGGAGGACTTTGGCCTTAAACTGTCCATTGATAAGTGTCAATTTTTCAAACATCAGTAAAGTATGTGGGACACATAGTATCCACCGAGGAATAGAGACCGACCCAAGTAAAGTTGAGGCCTTGACCACCTGGCCACAGCCCAAAATCTAAAAGAACTGCAAAGATTCCTGGATTCTGTGGTTATTATCGGCGCTCATCAAGGACTATTCAAGAGTGATCCGCCTTTACTTAACCTTACTCAAGGGTATCCCCAACCCACAAAAATACCCAAAGTCAGCATCCCTCAAGACTGAAAGAGTGTATTTTCATCCGAGTGAAGTATTTGGGGCCCGCTGGACTCCTGATTGTGAGACTGCTTTCATGAGATCATATATCAACTTACCCATGCTCCAGTGCTGGCCTCTGCCGATCCAAGAAAACCTTACGTCCTGCACACTGATGCTAGCTTGCAAGGGTTGGGGCCTGAAGTTGTACCAAGAGCACGAGAATGGCCTGAGACCAGTGGCCTTTTGCCAGTAGAAGCCTGACCCCATCCGAAAAGAACTATCCTGTACATAAGTTAGAGTTCCTAGCTTTGAAGTGGGCTATTGTTGACCAATTCCATGAGTACTTGTATGGGGCTAAAATACTAGTAAAACTGACAATAATCCTTTGACCTATGTGCAGACCTCAGCTAAGTTGGATGCCACTGGCCATAGGTGGCTTTCTGCATTATCTACATATGACTATGCTCTCGAATACCGAGCAGGTCTGAACCACATAGATGCTGATGCTCTCTCCCGGAGGCCTGTTCCCAGAATGATTGGGTCCGACTGGCAGAACCCTGACATTCGGCACTCTGCCGGAAGTTTGACAGGGAGGAACAAATGTCCACGGACGAGTGGACTGCATGGTGGATTGCTTGGGAGCTCTGAGAATTGCATACCTGCTGCTTATTGCCACTTTTCTGCAATAGACATTGTGCACTGCCTCAGCTGGACAATGACAGTATTCGGCTGGCTCAACTCGCGATCCCATGATCAAAGCAGCTTTAGAAGCCTCTATGCAGGAAAAGATGTGTCCAAATTACGCTCCACTGATTTGAGAACTGCACTGTTATACAAAGAAGGTCCTAAGTTGAAACTGATCAATAAACTGTTATACAGAGAAACAGTAGACAGAGGGGACAAGTAGACAAACAACAACTAGTGCTGCCCACTGCCTTCGAGACTCAGTATTGAGGTCCTTGCAACAACCACATGGGGCACCTTGGTATAGACAGAACACTTGACTTGGTGAGATCCAGATTCTATTGGCCTAAGATGGGGGCTGATGTGGAGCAACACATTCAACTTGTAGTCGCTAGCTTACAGAGGGAAAGCTTGACCCCAGAGGGCTGCCCCTTGTTAACATAACCACCAGTGCACCCATGGAGCTGGTCTGTATTGATTTTCTAAGTTTGGAGTCAGATCAAAGAAATATCAGTAATGTGCTGGTGGTCACTGACCATTTCACGAGATATGCCCAAGCTTTCCCACCAAAGACCAGAAAGCATCCACTGTAGCCAAAGTACTTGTAGAAAACTTTTGTTCACTATGGGGCTCCACAAAGAATCCATTCTGATCAAGGGAGAGACTTTGAGAGTCGTCTGATCAAAGAGATGCTTTCTCTGTGGGAGTGCGAAAGTCCAGAACCACTCCTTACCACCCCAGGGGACCCACAGCCTGAACGTTTCAACCGTACTTTGCTAGATATGCTAGGCACCCTGCACCCAAAGGACAAGCCTAGATGGAGCCAACAAATTAGCACCCTGGTACATGCTTATAACTGCACCAAAGTGATGCCACTGGATTCTCCCCTACCGCCTGATGTTTGGAAGAGAAGCTCGACTACCAGTAGATGTGTGTTTTGGGGTCTCCTGATGGGGTTCAAGCTGACAACTATTTACAGTATGTGCAAAAGTTAAAGGCCCAGCTAACTCATGCACAACTGGCTCAAACCATGGCTGCCAAAAGAAATCTGGCCAACAAAGAAAGGTATGATAAAAAGGTGAAAGCACAGGAACTCCAGGAGGGAGATCGGTATTGCTAAGAAATCTGGGACTGCATGGCAAGCACAAGATTGCTGACAGATGGCACCATCTCCCTCACATTGTAGTGGGCAAACTAGATGATCTGCCAGTGTACAAAGTAAGGCCTGAGAATAATTCAAAAGATGTAAAACAATGCATAGAAATCATTTACTGCCCATTGGACAAATCTTAATTGAGTCTGAGCCCCTAGAAGATGCCCCTCTGACCAGTGACTAGAGCTGCTGCTAAGAAAGATCAAGAAAGTCTGCACCTACAGAAGCAAAGTAAAGTGTTCCTCTCCACAAGTCCCAGTTGAGCATGACTGTCAGTCCATCGGAAGAAAGTGAGAGTGACTTTGAATACTATCCTTCTTACGAACTGAGTCAATTGTTTCGGGCAATCCCCTAGTCAATACTGGAGACAAAGCTGGGCCTTCTGGACTGTCTAAGCCCCAGTCATCTCCCTGGAGCCAATGCTCCCAGAAAGTGAAGTGCAAAGCATCAGATCAGATGAAATGGAATCATTGTGCATGGTTGAACTGTTTGAGCTTTCAGGGAGGAAATGATAGATTGGGGCAGACTGGTGATACACCCGAACAAGAAGAGTATTTTGAGTGCCCTGACAGTCCACTGCCAGTGTCCGAAAGCTCTCCATGCAGCCAAATGTTGTGGACTCAGAAACTGTAACTCCTGGAGCTGAAAGTGCCCCAAGTTCTAGCCTCTCACCCCCATGGAGACTCCTGACAAGTGAGGACAATGCTGAAAATGAGGCTCAGAGTGCAGAGACTATAACAGTTCCCCTAGAAAGACTGGTCGAGCTGTAAAGCCTGTGGTGCACCTCAGTTATGATTCACTTGGGAGGCCTGTGGACTTGCCTCTCAATGTTGTCCATAAAGGAGTGTATGTGTCCCGAGCTCATTGCCCAAACTGAGCATCAGTGCTAACTCCAAGTTACTTGTGTTGCCCTCTAGTATGGTGCCCTTGCCCCATCCAGCCCCAAGGTAACTGATAGGAAGGGCCCCTCTTTCAGGTTTCATGTACAAGAGGTAATAACTTGAGTTATGGTACAATGTGTATGTAATACTGTGTAAAGAGGACGACTGCAATGTTTCAGAAATGTGTTCTTGGTAAAATGATATATTGACTGATGATCACATGTGCGAGCCTAATGCAAATGTATATGGTTGCAGTTGAAACTTATGGTACTTGCTTGACGCGACGCCAAGCTTTCCCAGGCTAGGAAGGGTGTAACCCCCTGCAAATGGGGTTCCCAAAAGACTTCCAGGAGCTTGCTTGAATGCTCCAAGCCTGAATGGTGTTTGGCATTTAAGCCATTTATCAGTGAGTGTTTTAGAGCCTCTGGTACTGTCTCTTTAAGAGCTGTCTGCTTGCAGACATAATTAGTTTGTATGGGGGACTGTGTGCTTCTCTGAGTACCACTCAGCTGCTGCCAATTCACTTAATTTTGCAGTCACTAGGAGTGCAAAGGGAACCTATCTGAAAGATGTAACTGTTTACCAGAAATTATTTAGAGTAATAATGAAATTACAGTTTGTCTAACCTGCTTTTGCAGTCAGAACTGTGTCTGCTAGTTCCCCATTCTAGTTTTGAACTGCTGAACTGGACCAATCAGTGTGGTAAGCTAGCTCTAAAATGGTGCCTTGGACGAATCAGAACTTGACTCATAATCTGAGCCAGCCACAAGAGGATTGTATGGGCAGTGACTCTGGGAGATGTAGTTTAGACTTCAGTGCCTTTTGGACCAACAGCAGCAGTCTATTGTGAGTGACAGCCAATCCAGTCAAGAACTGGGAGGAACTCAAAGGAAGTGCCCGGTTTTGTCGGTTGGAGTTCAGTTGAGCTTTGGCAGTGAAGAAGGAAGGAGCCCTGTACTTTTCAGTGCAGTTTTAGTCAAAAACGTGTAAGGCCCAGAGTTCCGGTCTGCAGCTTGTTAGGACTGAACTGTCCTGTGAAAAGAATCAAAGGATCTCTGAAGAGTAGAAACCAGGCTCACCCTGTAGAAGACTGGAAGAATTGCTGAAAATTGCACTCGGTCTGTCAGGAACTGAATCTGCTGTGTGTTCTCCCGGTATTGTGCAGTAATTGCGATCGGGATACAGATGCAGCCTGCCTGGTATAGTACTTTCTTTTATATGGATGTGTGAAGAGGTTTGTGTACTCAAGTGAGCCCTGCTGACATTGAAGGACCCTATCTTATTTGGAGGTCGTGAGTACTAATTCAGGGTTGCTCCCTGTTGAATTGCCACATTAAATCCAAATGGAATTACTGTACTGCTGACTGTTTAATTCTCCTTTTCTGTGTGAAAGGGCCCCTACCAGCTGCCACGGTTTGGACTAGCCACTAGGGCTTGGGTACCCAGGGACAGTAACTGATAGGGATAGGCCTGTGCACAGAGCCATAGGTAGATTATTAGAGTGATAAGCTAATTAACCTGATTTCCCTGTCCTGTTATATCCCCTCAAATAAATCAGAGCTGCTTGTTTCAGCAAAGTTATACTGCCTGAGGTATTTGTCTATGTTAAAGTACTGTACTGTGATTGTTGCACTGTATCTCATTTCACAGAGGTCCCAGTGCCGGAACCAGACCTGGGGGTAAGTGTATACCGTGAAGGTAATTCTGATATATTGTGTGGGCCACTAGTGGGAAGAAAGGGGGGTTGCAGTGTCCCAGAGGGCTGTGACCAAGTTAGTTTAACTATTGCAAACCCTGACCTCTGGGTGGAGGCACCCGCCATTGGATCCAGGCCCCTCAACCTGTTAGTGGCAAATCAGGCAGGGGTAGTAGCCCCTGGGATAGCGCCATCTAGGGGTTACACGCAGAGATCTGGGGAGGTTGGAGGACTGGTCCAAGGAATGGCAATTGTCGTTCACTATGGCAAAGTGTGAGATCATGCACTTAGGCAGGAATAATGGGAAGGCTGAGTATGGGATGGGAGGTAGGTCCCTGCAAGTAACAGAAGAAGAAATGGACTTGAGCATTATAATCTCAAAGGACCTGAAGGTGGATAAGCAGTGTGGCGGGGCAGTGGCAAGAGCCAGCAGGATATTAGGTTGCATAGGGAGAGGGATCTCCAGCAGGAGGAAGGAGGTCATAGTTCCCCTGTACACTCAGCTGGTCAGGCCACACCTAGAGTATGGGGTCCAGTCCTGGAGGCCATACCTCAGGAAGGAAGTGGAGAGGGTTGAGAGAGTCCAGAGGAAGGCAACAAAAATGGTGAGGGGGTTAGAACACTTACCATACAAAGGGAGACTAAATGAATTAGGCATATACTCACTGGAACAGAGGAGGGAGAGGGGTGACATGATTGAGATCTTTAAATACGTAAAGGGGATCAACAGGGTGCCTGTGGAGAGCCTTTTCCAGCTAAAGGAGAGATCTAGGGTAAGGGGACATCAGTTCCAAATTAAGGGGGGGTGCAATTTAAGGTTAACATTAGGAAGTACTTTTCACTGAGAGGGTGGTGGACAACTGGAATTGGCTGCTGGAGAAGGTAGTGGGGACAGGACAGTGGGGGGTTCAAGAGGGCATGGGATAAACACAGGGGGTTGGTGGGTCAGGGGGAGAACTACGGTAAAGGCCTAGTGGAAAGCTAGGCAAACTGGGCAGACTGGGTGGGCCTGGAGGTCCTTTTCTGTCATCACATTCCTATGTTAAAGCATACACAATATTAATGAACAGTACAAAGTAAAGAAATGAAAATTAAGTACCTACCATAATTCTTGATCTCCTTGGACGAAGTCTCCACCACTCATTCACACTAATGGAAACTACACTGGAGACGCTAGGACCCAGCGGGAGCAAACATTTTTGCAGGAGGGTCGGCACCAGAGATGGAGCCATGAGGAGTGGCGCCACGAGCCTCGGCTCATGCAGCAATGACTATCTCGGCGTCGACACTCCAACCACCTCAGTACCTTTTTTTACGAGGAGGTGCAGCGTAACTAACCTAGAAGGATAGCCCAACAAAACCGCCATAAGATAATCCGGAAGACCCGTATAAGAAGGGTCAGAGAAAGTCTTCACAGCCAAAGTTTGAGGGGAGGAAGACCAATAGAGGTGAGCCTGGGATGGTGGGAGGGAGGGTAGAATGAGTGGTGGAGACTTCGTCTAAGAAGATCAAGAATTACGGTAGTGCACTCTTCCATATCTTCCTGACATAAAGTCACCACCACTCATTCACACTAATGGAGAGTACTGAGCTAATAATCCCCTGAGAGGGCGGCAGGAGAAACCAAGAGCTCATAAATTTAGGACAGAAGTCCATTCAGGATGGTTCTGCCAAATGAAATATGTCGCCTGGCATGGACATCCAGGGCATAGTGTTTAACGAACGTATGCACTGAGCTCCAGGTAGCCGGATTGCAAATATCTGCAATGGACACATTGCGAATTTCCACCAGGGATACCATGACTGCTCTAGTAGAGTAAGCGTACACTCTACCCTCCAGCTTAACCTGCACCATGGAATAGCAGTGCAGAAGGCATGCCACCAGCAATGCTGAAATGCATCTGATAGTGACAGGTTGACCCAGCTGGGTCTCGCTGAAGGAAACAAACAGTTGTTGAGCTTTGAGAATTTCTTTTGTTCTATCTAAATAGAAACGCAAAGCTCTTTTGACGTCCAAAGAATGAAGGGAACACTCTCCTTCATTTTGGAAGTTCACAAAGGAAGTAGGTAGGACCAAAGGTTGGTTTAGATGGAATTCTGAAACAACCTTAGGGAGAAACTTAGGATGGGTCCTAAGAACTACTTTGTCTTTATGAAACACAGTATACGGAGGGTCTGTGACCAAGGCATGTATCTCGGAGACCCTCCGGGCCGACGTGATGGCACCAGGAAGGCCGTTTTCCAAGTGAGAAATTTCAGCTCACAGGTAGCTAGAGGCTCGAAAGGCTTTCGAGTGAGCATGTCTAGTACAAGATTAATGTCCCAGGCTGTGACTGGACATCTGATAGGGGGTCTGGTATGCAGAATTCCCTAAAGAAACCTCTTAACCACAGGTAACTGAGCCAATGACAAGGAAAGTACTGGCTCATGATAAGCTGAAATGGCACAAAGGTGAACCTTGACTGTAGAGTATTGCAGACCTGAATTTGAGAGGTCTAAAAGGTACTCTAGAACTTCACTTGGCGGACAGGAAAAAGGATTCAAAGAGGATGTTGCACACCAGAGCGAAAAATGCTTCCATTTGGCTGTGTAGGTTTTTCTAGTGGCTGGCTTGCGTGCAGCCAGAAGAATATCCGAAACTCTGCGAGAGACATTGAATCTGTTCACCTCTATCTCTTCAGGAGCCAAGCGTGAAGGTGAAGCGATCTCAGATTGGGATGGACCACAGGCTCCTGAGTCAGAAGGTTCGTCTGAAGGGGAAGCGGTTTCGGAGGGGTTTCCGACATACTGTTGAGTAACGGAAACCATATTTGCCGAGGCCAGAAGGGAGCAATGAGGATCATTTTGTCCCCCTGGGACTCAAACTTGAGAAGTACCCTCTGAATTAGAGGAAGAGGCAGAAAGGTATATAGAAAGCGTTTTGTCCACTGCAGCCTGAACGCATCCTGACGGAAAATGCCAGGCCCTGGATTTCTGGAGCAGAAGAGAGGCAGTTTTGTGTTGAGTGGGGATGCAAAAAGGTCCAGGTCTGGAGTTCCCCACTCTACGAATAGTGACTGAACTACGGTTGAGTCGAGAGACCATTCGTGATGATCTGTCTCTGTTCTGCTGAGACGGTCTGCCAGTTCGTTCTGCACTCCCGGCAGGTAGACCGCTTGAATTAGAGCCTTGTGCTCCAAGCATCATTCCCGCACTCTCATCGTTTCCCTGCATAAAGGGTAAGAGTGAGCACCGCCCTGCTTGTTGATGTAATACATCACTGCTTTGTTGTCTGTTTGAAGGAGAATGTTCTTGTAACAAAGAATGTCCTTCAAAGCTCGGACTGCATAAAGGACGGCTCTCATTTCTAGGACATTTATGTGAAGCTGGGACTCGTTCTGAGTCCACGTTCCTTGGGTGTGGAGATTCTGACAGTGAGCTCCCCACCCCATCAGGGATGCATCTGTGGTAATGGAAATCTGATGATCCAGAGGAGCAAAGGGATATCCCTGAAGGAGATTGTCCTCTTGCGACCACCAGGCGAGAGACCTCTTCAAAGGTTCTGTCACCTTGATGAGAAAGGACTGAGGGTGAGTGGATGGTGACCACTGAATACTGAGCATCCATTGAGAGGTTCTCATGTGGAGGCGAGCTACAGGTACAGTGAACACCGAGGATGCCATGAGGCCGAGCAGCCGTTGCATCGAGATAGCTTGAACCGAGCAGTTCTCTCTGATGTATCGGGCCATCTGTAGGATATTCCTCCTCCTGTCCTCTAGTAGAAAAGCTTTTGCAGAGGAGGTGTCCAGAAGAGTTCCAATGAAAAGGAGCTTTTGGGAGGGCTGCAACTGTGATTTCATGAGATTTAGCAGGACTCCCATGGACGTGAGAAAGTCCGAGGCCATGGCTACGGCGCCTAGAGTTCCTTGCCTGGAAGGGCTCGCTAGAAGCCAGTCGTCCAGATATGGGAACACTTGTATTCCGATCTTTCTGAGATGCGCTGCAAGAATTGCACAACACTTTGTAAAAACTCGCAGCGCTGAGGATAGCCCAAAGGGCAGGACTCTGAACTGATAATGCTGTCCCAAAGCCACAAACCTTAGGTGTTTGCGATGCTTTGGGTGAACAGGGATATGCTGGTAAGCATCCTGCATGTCCAGGGAGGCTAGCCAGTCATGTTGATGAAGCAAAGGTAACAGAGTTCCTAGCCATTGATCCATCGGAACTATCTCTACTGCCCTGTTGTTCAGAAGGCCTTGTTTCTCGGTGGCGAGAAGCTCTGATTGAAGAACTGACAGCTGGGGCTGACGTTTGGGGGGACGATCCGAGGGTCTCTGAAAGATTGAGGATACACTCAGAGATTATCCGAGGACACATTTGTCCGGGTTATGGACTTCCATCGGTTGTAGAATAGAGTCAGACGACTCCCCACTGCTCAAGAAAGAGTCCCCTGGGCAGCTGAGGTGGGACTTGGGGCCAGAAACTCAGAAGGCGGCACTGAGCACTTTGGGCCCTTGTGCTTTCTGTTGCATTTTCTTTTGAGGCTGGGGGGTTTGATTCTTATTAAAACCTCCCCTGCTCTTGCCTCAAAAGGACTGACGGTTGTGAAATTGATGCTTATTAACACCCCCCCCCAAGAAGGGGTGGGAGCGGGTCGAGCCAATTTAATGGCAGACCTAGTCTTTTGAGTGGCCTCTAGAGCATGCTCTACTTGAGGACCAAAGAGATACACACCGTCGAAGGGTAACGCCATGACCTGTTGCTGGGCATCATTCGTGAAGCTTGAAGTGCGCAGCTAAGAGTGATGGCGGGTACAAATACCCACCACTGCCGCTTCTGGAGGCAGTATCGAAGTGTCCATAGCTGCTTTAACCTGCTGGGTTGTTGGACCTGATAATTTGGTTATGGTCTGGAGAAGCTCTGAATTAGAGTCCAACCTCAGGTAGAGCTTCTACCAATTGTTTGAGCGAATGCCAAAGAACATACTCATACTGAGAGAAATAACCCTGGTAGCTGGCAATACGCATACCCAGGGTGGATGCAGCAAAGACTCTCTTACCTAAAGTATCTATCTATCTTACGAGATTCTTTGTTTATAGGTCGTGCTGTAGTAGCCTGAGGAAGGACGACTTTATTATTCTCTGCCAGGACTACAATAGGGTCTGCAAAGGCTTGCGAGGCCAAAATGGGTAGATCCTTGGGAGCAGCGTACTTTCTATCTATGGACTTAGCCACAGTAGGAATGAGAGCGGGATTATTCCATATCACTTGAGAAAGAGTCTCAAAAGTGGGGTGTACCGGGGGAGTTCGATCCATAGGGATCTCCGGGACATGAAGGTATTGGAGCCTTAAAAGCTTCCAAGGATCGATATCTGTAGTCTGAAGAGAAAGAGTGGAATTCAAATTCTTTAGCAGAGACTTAAAAGACAGGTCCTCGACCACAGGCTCTGCAACAGGATTAGGTCCTGCTCCTTCCACATCATCACCCAGTCGAAGGTCTGGGTCAGGCTCAATATCATCTCCTGACAGCCCAGGAGGGACTGTATGGACAGGAATGGAATGAAAATCAGCAGGAAATGAGGAAGGAAAAGAATTCGGAGAGGAGAAGCCCTGAAGATTGGCCAATGAAAAGCCAGGCCTCGGCACTGAAGAAGAACACGGCGCCGAAAAGTCGCATGGCGCTGATAAAGCCGATGGCGCCGAAGAAGAACACGGCACCAAAAGGCCACACGGCACCGAAGACGATGCCAAGGACGGCACCGAGGATGGTGCCAAGCGACCCACAGACGCCGACGGTGCCGAAACTAACCCAGGGCCCCAAAAATTAGGATTTGAGGGAAAAGGAAGAAGACCAGGAGATAGAGGCATCGATGTGGCCCCCTGCGCCGCAGCCATGTGAGGGGGGAAAGCACCTGAGCGCGGAGTCGACGGCACCAAGGAAGGTGCCGCACGTCTAGGGAGGCCCAACCGCCCTGTCTGATCCCCCGAAGAGCCTGAGGGCCCTGGAGTGACCGGGCCAGGCAGCTGGACCAACCTCCGAGCCCATTGCTCCATCAGAGTGGCCCACTGATGAAACTGCTCATCGGAAGCCCTACCAGAAGGTGGGGAAGGGCTCCGATGTCGAAGAGGTCGGTGACTAGTACCAGAAATCGGTGACTCCGAATGAGGAGACCAGCAACTGACCCCAATGACTGACCGTTGACACACAGACATATCAGAGGGTGACCTCGAGTGATGCCTTCTCTTTTTTGACCTACGGGCCAAAGAAGAGCTCGAGGTCGAAACGGTGCCGGTATGTAACCGCTTTCTTTGCAAGCCTGGGGGACCGCCCCTCCCTCGGGCATTGGACCGTTTGTCAGACCCCTCCGGAGAGGGTAGCGGATCGGACCTGAGCCCAGCTGGCTTTGAATAGTTTACACGGGTCTCCCTACCGCCACCTGACCCGCTCATGGTCGACTCCGTCAATGTAGGCTGAGACTTCTTTCTTTAAAAAGAATAAATTATCATAAGCGGTACTTTATTCGAGAAATACTACAAAATACTAAACTGAAAACTATGCTGCGTCATCATCACTGAAGCACACTTGACGGCGGGAAAAAAGGAACTGAGGCGGTTGGAGAGTCGATGCCAAGATAGTCATTGCCGCACGAGCCGAGGCTCTCAGCGCCGCTCCTTGCGGCTCCATTTCTGGCGCCGACCCTCCTGCAAAAAAGTTTGCTCCCGCTGGGTCCTAGCACCTCCGCTGTAGCTCCCATTAGTGTGAATGAGTGGTGGAGACTTTATGTCCAGGAAGATCCAACACAGTACAAGTAAACAAATTACAAATGCACATAAAAAGTAACGGTGCCGGCTCTGTGGCACTGAGCGATGGGGCATCGGTCTGGCACGCTGGCAACCCGGGTTCACACCCCAAGCCTGGTCAACAGGAGTGGAGGCTTATGGGGAGGGAGTCCGAGAGTCCTTTGGACAGTTCCCTCCTGGGGAGGAGGGGTGGGGAGTGGGAGGTGTTGGTCCGCATTACTGGTGGCTCCTAGTGGTGGCTTTTATGGAGGCAACCTTGCCAGCATGTAGCATCACCCATGTTGCCAATCGCCCCTGCCCTCAGGATGCTACTGTGGCCAACCAAAGTGGGAGGCAGGAGGGGCCCCAGAACAAGAAAACTTACCCATCCAACCACCAGACGATGGCTACCATGTTCCCCCGTGTGCCAGGTAGCCTTGCTCAGCTGCGACCATCAATCCTCCTGGCTCCCGTACCCAGTCAAGGTAGTGGAACAATCTTTCCTCCTCTGGTGCCGAGGGGAGGGAGGACCCCCCATAAGGGCTACCCTGGGTATACTGGAACATGGGGACAATTCGGAGGATGACCAGGTGGCCAACGGGGGACGGCCAGTGGGCAGGGAAGCAAATGATGAAGTGACTGAAAGGAGTGGTGGGCTGGGGGGCATGAGAAGGAGCAAAAAGGAAAAGTAACGGAGCTGAACAAAGGTACCATGTGCAGCTTTTTTTTTCTTATTCTTTTTCTCCCTGCTGGGGTGGGCTACTCCTTCCACCAAGCATACCAGGGAATTACCTCGATCCTGGTCTTTCCCCATGACTTGTCCCCCATGGTGGGGGTCGGCAGCTCCCACCTGTTGATGAAATGGACCCAGTTTCCGGAAGAGGGCCCTGTAGCCTGGGTGCGAAGCCTGCAAGGGGTCAGTTTCATCCTGCCCTGCCGCAGGTCATTTTCTACTTTTCCTCCCATCGGAGGAGATGACATGCTATGCCTTCCAGATGTGGCTACGCATGTTCCCATGCACAGGATATCGACAGCCACCGCGCCATCATTCCACACATTGCAGTCCTGGCTGCCTGTAGCCCCAGCCACCACTAGTGGTCAAGCGAATGCTGGGGCCAGTGTCCCCCCCCCCCCAAGAAGGAGAATTGTCCTCCGTATGCTCTAGTCTTCTCTCCTCAGCCGATCCCCGATGCCCCATGGTCACTCCTGACCCCAGGTCACCAGCATGGTGGTAGGTGAGGCATGGTGCCTCAGCCCTCCATGCTACTGGGATGGTCCCATGTGCAGCTTTGACATGCAAGTGAAGAGACAAAAGCTGGTGGAATAAATGGCAGTGTAGATGTAGAAAAGGAAGCAGCCTGATACAGGCTGAGGTAGAACACATGAGGAAGCCCATAAAACAGGGATGGAAGGGACTTCAACAGGGGAGAAATCAGAGGGAAATAGCAGGAGCAGGTGCAGGTGAGAAGGAGTTTTAGCTGGAGTCTAAGGCAGTTGGGGAGGGGGAGAGACTGACAGAGGAGGGGAGCAGGTTCCCAAGATGAGCAGAAGGATCTCGGTTTAACATTGCATCCAATGGACGGCACCTCGGCAGTGCAGCACCCCCATAATGCTGTACTACAGTGTCAATATTGGGAAACAGACCAAGTTCCTGGAGTAGGTCAAGAACCCATGGCCATCTTCCACCGCCAAAGATGAGCTTGCAATATACAGAGCCACTCAGACTGTTGTGTTTGTGACATCATGGTCTGCTGTCACAGTAAGCACTATGATGTCATAACAAGAGCTCTATGAAGTCAGTTGTAGTGTCTTCTCATGTTTTATTTTAACAGAATTACTGATTATATGACATCTATTCCTTTCTTGTAATTATTTCATTGTTGTGCAGTTAAAGCTACACTATAAAAAGTCAACCTGCAATGACTGTAGGTTGCATTACAGCAGAACAAAATCAGCTCTTTAAACAAACAAATTCTAAAATGTTTTAAAACAAACATTTGTCAATGCCAAATGTTGCTTGCTTATATGTGTTGTTTAGGTATTTGGAAGTGAAAGTACCATGCCTATGAAATAAGAACTAACCCCCCCCCCAAAAAGACATCCATTGTATTATTACAGCAATCATAACAGCATAGCTCAGTACTTGGGTAAGTTAGAGAAATAAATAGAACAACTAAATCTGTATCATTACAGCAGTCCTAAAAGTATCCAGTCATTGCTTTGTGTCCACTCCCTGCTGTAATATACAGGACCACAGAGGACCTTGGGCGGGAGGGGTGCAACTCTAAAGTCCCGCAGAGCCCACTGAGCTCGCCACCCCTCTCTCACCTTCACTCATTCTATTTCTGCCAATGCTGTAGGCTGCCCTTTTGTACTGGGCTCCTGCTTGCATTGGCGCCTTTTTCTGCCCACAAAGAAATCTGCAGCAGTCCTGACAGAGCTCCGTTAAGCTCGCTCACGCCCCATCTCTTACTCGCTCGTTCTGTTTCTCCCGGAGCTGCAGGCTGCCCTTTTGTACTGGGCTCCTGCCTGCATTGGCACCTCTTTTTGCCCACAAAGAAATCTGCAGCAGTCCCAACAGAGCACCGTTGAGCTCGTTCACTCCCCCTTTGTCATGCGGTCCTTCTGTTTCTCCCGGCACTGCAGGCTGCCCAGTTGTACTGGGCTCCTGCCTGTGTTGGTGCCTTTTGCTGCCCACAAAGACATTCATAGCTGTCCCAACAGAGCTCCGTTGAGGTTGCGCATTCCCCCTCTCTCACTTGCTCATTCTGTGTCTCCTGGCACTGCAGGCTGCCCTTTTGTACTGGGCTCCTGCCTCCATTGGTGCCTTTTTCTGCCCACAAAGAAATCTGCAGCAATTCTGACAGAGCTCCGTTGAGCTCACTCACTCCCCCTCTCTCAGTCACTCTTTCCGTTTCTCCTGGCGCTGCCGGCTGCCC
The DNA here is from genome assembly GCA_016271365.2 of Neoceratodus forsteri. Taxonomy (NCBI): domain Eukaryota; kingdom Metazoa; phylum Chordata; order Ceratodontiformes; family Ceratodontidae; genus Neoceratodus; species Neoceratodus forsteri. The sequence continues at coordinate 1,254,636,160 of CM028129.1, read as the reverse complement.
TTTTGTACTGGACTCCAACCTGTGTTGGTGCCTTTTCTGCCCACAATGAAATCCGCGAGAGTCCTGACACAGAGCCTTAGTTGAGCTCAGTCACTCCCCGTCTCCTTTCACTCGATCCTAATGTGTCCCAAATACTGATTTCCCAAAGTGTATCAGCGCTTATTGTGCACTGGAAGCGTGAAAAACTTATTTCGGCCAGGATGTCAAAAATGACAGCTGCACTGTTCATAAGGAGGTGTGAGAAAATGCCAGTGTTGAAAATCTGGCGTGAAAATATTGCTGATTTGCGAAGTTACAAGGGTGTGTGAAAACTACGCAATGCATGCTCATAACACAGTCATTTTATGGACTTTCATCACAAAATTTTCAACATAGGCATTTTAGGACCTCTGCTCATAAACAGTGTCACTGTGATTTTCTTAATGCGTCCCAAACACTGATTTCCCACGGCGATGCACTGGCGCCCTTTTCTGGCCACAAAGAAATCCGCAGCAGTCCTGACAGAGCTCCATTGAGGTCGCTCATTCCCTCCTCACTCACTCATTGTTTCTCCTGGTGCTGCAGGCTGCCTTTGTACTGGGCTCCTGCCTGCATTGGTGCCTTTTTCGCCCGCAATGAAACCAGAGCAGTCCTGAAAGCTCAGTTGAGCTCAGTCACTCCCCTCTCACTCAATCTTAATGTGTCCCAAACACCGATTTCCCAAAGTGACTGCGCTTTTATGCGCTGGAAGCGCGAAAACTTATTTCGCCAGGATGTGAAAAATGACAGCTGCACTGTTCATAAGGAGGTGTGAAAAAATGCCAGTGTTGAAAATCTGGCGTGAAAATATTACTAATTTGCGAAATTACAAGCTGCGTGGAAACTGCACAACGCACGCTCGTAACTCAGTCATTTTATGGACTTTCATCACAAAATTTTCAACATAGGCATTTTAGTGTCACTGTGATTTTCTTAATGTGTCCCGAACACTGATTTCCCACAGCTATTTGGCGCTGGAAGTACGAAAACACATTTTGGCCAGGATGTGTAAAATGACAGCTGTACTATTCATAAGTAGGTGTGGAAAAATGGCAATGTTGAAAATCTGGGTAGAAAATCTTGCAAATTATCGAGTTACGAATGCGTAGCAACTGCGCAATGCACGCCATAAAACAGTCATTTTTGGGATTTTTACACCAATTCTGTAACATAGGCTTTTGAGAGCCCACCTCATGAACACTTGGTACTGTCATTTGCTAATCACTCCCAAAAGGTGATTCCGCGAATCGACCACAAAATCACCTTTTGGGACCGAATAACGCCATGACAGTGCCTGAATTCATGAGGAGGGTCCCAAAACCCCATGTTGAAAATTTGGTGTCAAAATTCCAAAATGCCTGAGATATGCATCAAAGTTGAAAAACCCTATTTATGCCATTATACAGCTTACAGCATTTCTTCAGTTCTGGTCGGCTTTGAAGAGTGCAGACGTGTTCTCAGTCCACCAAGATCATCGTGCCAGACTCCCCAGGTAAGTATGGGGTGAGGGAGGGTGTGAGGAGGCAGAATTGCAAAGGGTGGGTGGGTGCGGGTTAGCGGGCGACGGACTCAACAAGGGACCGTCTTCTTGTTTACATGGTAAAACAAAAAAAAAAATCACAGGACTGTTTTTTTTATTTCAGGTGCATTTGGCACACTGGGGTGGGCTCCCAGCATGCAATCTGAGTGGTTTGGGGGCTGTAGCCAGCGGGATTGGGCACCCCGCCGGCACACATACGGAGGAGGTGGAGAGCCGAGGGATTGGGCACCCCCTTTGTAGACAAAACATTGGGGGACATTGACCAACGGGAGTGGGCTCCCCACTGACAACTTCATAATGGGCAAGGGGATCAGCTTAGCTGGGATTGGGGTGCCCCGCCTGCAAAAGAAAGAGGGAGGGCATGATGCCGAGGGGGATTGGGCACTCCTCGCATACAGCAGAAACGGAGGATGGGGACATTATGCCGATGGGAACTGGGCCCTGTCAGCAAACTGGGTCGGGGCCATGCAAGGGACCACCCAGCAATGAGGGGTCGCTCCCTCATTGCAGTGGATGATGCTGCAATGACGAGGCGACCCTTGATTGCAGCGGCTAAAATGTTTCAAGGTGGTAGCATGCTGGCTGAACTAGTGTCAGCAGCAGCGTGCCACCCCATTGGGGAACATGGGCCACGTCTCCAAAGGCAGTGGGGGCATCAGCCACAACAGAGCCGCACCTCCACAACCTGCTTCTGCAGCAAGCTGCCGCAACATGTTTCTTGTGCATGCGCACAAGCAACATAAAAAAGTAGTGTTCAAAGTAAAGACAAATGAAGAGTTTAGCACATGCCACAACATGGTGTCAACCTGAGGGTTTCTGCCAGTCTGCTGGTGCAGTGGTAGTGATGCTGTTCATGATGTTGGTGACCTAAGTATAGGAATGAGCTTGGTCCATCATGTGCCACTGGAGAAGGGAGAGCGAGCATCCCAGAGGTTGCTGTCTTTCTCCAGGGAGGGAGGGCTGATGCTGCAGCAACCACACTGCTACCTGGGTGACCACAGGTGGTAGTGCAGCAGCAGCACAAGTGGGGGGGACATCGGACAGCATCCTCAGTGGCATGCTCAGTGTGTGTTAGTCTGGACCTCCCAGCGTGCAGATGTCACTAGGGGCTATAACAGAAAAAGAAGAAAAAGCCTGCCTCAAGCAGGATTAGCCTGGGCCTGCTTGGGCCCCAACCACTAAACGTTTGATCCAGAACCCTAGGACTTCATACCCCCATGTCCAGGAGGAGACTGGATCCAGCTCAGCTGGATCCCACAACAAGAAGGCAAGCCCATGGTGTTGTAATGCAAGCCAGGTAAGTAGTAGGGACGTTATGGGCCTGACCTGTGGGGATGGGGACAAAAACGATAAATTAACAACAGTAAAAACAAACAAACACTTGAGGGTTTCTAGCAATTAACGTGACCTATAAAAACATGATTGGTCAGTTAAGATTCTTGGATTGCTGACTGGCGATCACTGTTTGGTGTATGGCGGCATCCATTTTTGTGGATAGGAATGGTGCTGTGATATTACTGCCTCACTAGCCCTAACTGTATACAATAAAGCAGGTGAAAAAGGATTGCTTGTGCTGGTAGAAATCCAATTAAAATATGGGGAAAAATAGATTTATTTTTGCCAGAATTTAATGAGCAAATCTAGTGCTTTCCCTGAAGATTTAACAGGATACCGGACCACAGAAGCAATTTGTTCTTGCCTGCCTCAGTGGACACAGTCAAGGCTGATGAGCTAGTGAAAACATCACAACAACCTTTCTGCCCACAAAATGGATACCTCCACATCACAACTGAAAGTGCCCTTTTCTATGTTTTACTGACATTTGCTAAATCTAACCTACAGTACCAACCTGGTTACTGGATCCTTACACAGCAGTAACCTTTAAAGTAATCACATGGGAACAGTAAACGTTCCCTTTAATTTCATTCAGGCAAATCCTCTGTAAATCTCTCATTTCCTTTGGGATTCAAACACTTGGTTTTACTGTAATGTCATCCTAAAGAGGTTTTTCTAGTAGGACACAGTGGGCACCATTATACGTCAAATGTGAACTGCTTGTAGTAAATGTAATAACTATAAAGGATAATTATGTGATTGATTTTTAACGTTTTGTGATTTGTGGAAAGCATTACATTTGATGGAAAATAACACATTTTTACAGAATTCTGAAAGGTGACTGGTTACCTGTATATTATATCATGAAGAAACTAGCATATCAAGCACAATAGACAGAGAAAGAGGGACATGCAAAGACATCCCTTCCTGGCCATTCTCCAGGGTGTCCTTTCTATTAATTTTGTCTCCAGAGGAAGGCTCCTAAATGTAATGTATTACATTTATCCTTGAAGAAAAGACCCTTCGGAGTTTCCAGCGCCATTAATTTATGATGTGTTCCACTTTTGTTCCTTTCTCATGGACTGTAAGTGCCACTGCTTCACATACTTGTGATAAATGTCGACACAAGCTTCCTGACAAACTGCAGATGTGCAGTATGAAGGCACTGACAGGAGAATCTGATACTCGCTAGTGTTGTCACACAGACAGTAATGAAATATCAACTTTGGGGGTTACTGTTTTCATTCAGCTGTCATTCACACTAAAATCAGCCACTACACTGCATTTTATACCTAGTTAAGGAACAAAGACATTTACAAAAATATAAAACTGATTTCAGATTTGCATGTTTTAATAGAAATATATGTATACAGTATATGGTTAGCCTTTGTTCTGTATAATAATCAGCCTGCTCAAAATCCTTGTTGTGCACATTCTGAACCATTGTACAGTACGTATTCCAGTGTTGTGTGTATTCCAACAGTCGCTCAGCACAGTTCAAAGGTCATAACATTTTTAAATTCTCATTCACCCCACACCCGGCAGCTTAATAACCACCCTGTGCACAAAGCTGTGCCTTTTAACTTGTAAAAGTCTGTACATTTGATTTGGGTGATTGAACAGAACTAAGAAATGGCAAGTTGTTTTTGTTTTCACTTCAGGGGGAGGTGTCTGTGACTCCTGTATAAAAAAACACATATACTATCTAAATTAAAATATGAGAAACCATATACTACTGGGCATGTGTTTAGATCTGGCTGAGATGACAGCATTGACCTCTATGCTTCACATGCTGTCATCTCAACCCTCAATAGAAACACAGCCTTGTTGTGTATGGTTGCCTATACATTATTCTCAATATTTATTTTAAATAATTACCAGGATGCTCCTGAAAAAAAAATGTTGTCATATTTAAACAGTCCCATTTGCATTGCTGTGTGGAGAACAGCTTTAAGTTCCCAATTCATAAATGTAATTAAATAATTACATTAGTGCTAATTAACATGAAACTGCAGATTATTTAAGCGCAAAAAACACTATTCAACTTCTTAATTATTCTTGTTCACACAGCATTTCCTTTCGCTCAGGCGCCCTAAGTGCAAATAAAGCTTCCCATCTGCTCGTAATTAGAACTAAATAATTTCAGACAATGTAGCTTATCATTTTGACTGCACATTTGATTAAAACCAGTGTACAAGCAATATCCCGCTTATTGCCGTGAATAACCACAACAAGATCAGGTCTGCATTCTCATATCATTAAAGAAGATAGAAAGCATTATCTGTTATTTCAGGGGAAAAACTTTTACTTCATTTCATACAAATGAAAGCGAATTACAGCAAATCACCTCTCCACTGAATACCAGCCCCGCGAATGACTTTATTTGCTTAATCCCCAAATTAAATGTTGTTTCAGCGAGGCCCCATATTATTACTCTCATCATCTCAAGAACATTTTTCCTGCCGAGACCAATTTGAATAAAAAAGGGGCCTTCCTTGAACTCAATCAAGGAGTCATAATGTGGTGGGTAATAGAGGTTGCTGATAGATTTGCGGGCAAAAGTGATATACCTAATGATGGGATATGGATAATAGTCCTCCTGGAGGTCCTGATGCGATTCCAGTTGGCTGCCAGATGCTGAAAATCAAGAAGAGCATTGATCAGTGACAGGAAGCTATAATGGATTCATCCAGTCAAACTTCAGCTGCTTCTCCAACTATACAGTCAAGCCAGATCAAGCTAGGCATAAATTATATTAATTGATTTAATTACATACTTAAAACATCTTCCCAATTAATTTAATTAGGTGGCTACATGATGCTACTGGCAGGGAAAGACTAAAGCCTGCTCGCTTAATTAAAGAATATGAATGAAAAAAAAAAACACTGAAAGCAAACATAAACGAAACTGTGAGTACTAATTAAAAGGCTGTCTGCAAAATTTAAATACTTTCTGACAAAGTAGTGACAGCACCTTAGACAAGAGAGAGAGAGTTTTATCTGACAAATTAAAAGTGCCAGGAGGTACATATAGAACACAACAGTAATGCAGTTTAAAAATTGATTTTCTGACAGAACTACCAAAGATAAAGTACAGGCCTTTCTGTAGAGAAGAATTGTGACAGATTTTGCAACTATGAAGGTTGAATCTCTGATGAGGGATGAAATATGATGCTCGGACAAGTCTACAGACAGAGGGAACAAAACTGGAAACAGATTTGCTGAAACCACTCAAGCGGGAGATGTTTGGAAAAGCAGCACTGGCATAACAGCTGGCAGCACCACACACCTTGGCCCTGATGCGAAAATTCTCCAGGTGTTGCTGACGTGATTCCTTGAGGGCCTTTTTCACACGTGCCATCTGAGCGTGCAAGAGCCAAGAAATGGCGATCACACCTGCCGCCCACTTCTGCTGTCTGTATTTGAGATAAGCCTTCCTGTCCTGGTACCGGCGCCAAGTTGCTTGGATCTTCACAGCAGCCATCTCTGTCCCGTTCTGACCTTTATACTGTCGGCCTGGACATTCTAAGATCTCCTCCACAGCTACTCGGTTCTCCAGCACTGAGAGGAGGTCTGTTTTTGTATACTTATTGCTCAGCTCCAAGTCTAAAGCCAGCTCCATCACCTTCTGACCCTGCACAACGGCAGTTGGTATGGCATAATCTTAAGAAGCTTCTCCAGATGTTCCAAGAAAGTAAGAATACTTCCCAGGACAAGCAGTAATGCTGTTTGAATGCCAGGAAGTCTGGAGCCATCTCATCTATCTTGCCTTCATAAATGGTAAAGCAGTACTCTGAAGATGAACCCTGGGAGTGTGCACTGGCGCCACATGGAGAGGCTGCGGAAACAGAGCATTGCCATGATTAAAAACAATTGCAATCCTTTTTAAATGAGTGGTCAAGATGAATTACTGCACCATCCTTTACCGCACAACTGTGGAAATATATTGATCCAGCAATGTTTTCTTCCTATTGATTAAACATATACATGTCATAACCACAAAGTCTGACCTGTGCATATCATAAAAAACATTACCAGAAAAGTACCTTGGGGTCACTCAAGTCTTTTAATGCTTTTTGTCCTAAAAGGTATATAAATTACTCAAGGGAACAGTATTACATGTGTTTATAAGTAGCTTTAGGTTTTCTAATAAGTCAAAACAGGTTTAAGGACTAGAAAAGGACTAACATTTAACAAACCTGGGATTTATCCCAAATGCCTGCGTGCCCACAGTCACAGGAAACCCAACTAGAAGGTGGTTTTGCAGCTTTTTCTGTCTTTTTTTTCTTTTTACTTACATGAGACTGCAGCAGAAAAGCCATGCCATTAGAAGGCCCCTTGTCCACACCTGAAGTGAAAGCAGCCTGCTTTACAGGGAACCCTCCGATGAGACAGATTCAGACGCTGCTGCAGACAGTGAAACACTTCTGCTTTTTATCTTCATTTCTGAACAGAAAACCTTGCAAAGATCACAGTTCTCAAAACTGTGATACAGTTCCAGACAAGCAGGGACTGGTTATAGCCGGCTGCCATGCCCATTCACTTATCACCGGACATACACTGTTTAAACCCGTGGGACCTATCTTCTTTTAGGCCCTTGGCAGTGCCCATTTGCCAGAGAACAAAGATCAAGAGTTTGTATAGCCAACAACAGCTGCTTTGGCTCGGCATCAGCTTAATGTTTAAGGTTGTACTGCATGTGCTGTTTGCTGCAATACAAATTCAACTTTACACATTAAGGTAAGGAGAAGCAGCCAGTGTTGTCTTTGGCATACTTAAGCAGTTCAGCAGTCTTGCATGCTGTGAAAACACACACAGACACACACACACACACACACACACACAACATATTCCCTCCCCAATCTCCCCAACTACCCTTCCCACTACATCTGATGATTAATTAGGTATGCACCTCACTCCCCACTATCCCAACAAAGTTGCTGTTAAAATCAGTCACATTCATCACAAAATAAATTGCCCTTCCCCAGCCCCAGATGAATTCCTTAACTGTTTGCCATAGCAAGGGAAGGTTTTTCTTTATAGGTCATGAAAGGCTCAACACTGACAGCAGCACTGTGCCTATCCTTTGGGTGGGAGGATGAGTGCCAGAGAGTGGTGGGGTGAGAGTATTTATGTATTTTACTGGGTCAAGTATGTGGAGCTGGTGCCAGGAACTCAACTAGGGTGGGGAAGGGTGATTTATTTTACTGATGAATGTGACTGTCTTATTTTAACAACATTGCTGGAACAGTGGGGAGGAGGGTAGGGGTACTAGAGGATGGTAGAGTGGGGTTATCACTAATTTTATGTCTAATGGCAAACAAAGCAGCTGCATAAGGACGCACAGTGCACCACACCACAAGTGGCATTAAGCAGTCCCCCCCCCCCACCTTTTGGTTGGCTGACACATACGCCTGGACTTATCTGTGCATAATTGGCCATTTTGCACTCAGAATTTCAGTGTGACCGAACTGCCATTCCATCTCACGATTATATGAGCTGTGCTTTGTCAATGTGAGCCCAAATTTGTTTTTGTGGGTATGAACCCCCACGACACACTCCAGATTGGATTTACAATGTGCAGCTTGCATGGTCAAGGCTTGCATTGGCAATTTGCCCACCCTGAAAATATGGGGCCAAAATGGGCACAAATGGCAAACTTCTGACAAAAAGAAAACAAAATGGAAAAGAAACTACGTAAGCATACATGCATGCACAGTGGGCCCTATTCACAAAAGGTGCAGATGAGATACAACATGCCATGTAACCCGGTGCATAGCCCACATGCACCTGGCAGTGCACACTGCACCCATCCATGGTATTCACCACACAGGTCTGCCCCACCCACGCGTCCGATACCCAGCCAAGCACACAGCTCCACACCAGGGCGGGGCGGGCGGGGCCATGACAGCACTCCATGAGATGCACAAACCGCAGAGTGCTGTGTGCACAGTGGCTGGCGGCTACACGATCCATGAGCAGCCAGAACCCAGGCGGCCAGTTACATACCCCGGATGGAGCAGCTGGCTGCAGCAGACATGGCAGGGGCATCAGCCCCCAACAGAGATACCCTGCCACTGGGGCACACTGGGCGGGCTGGGGCAGTCGACCAGTGACATCGCCTCCATCATTCGTGCCTGGCACTCTGCGCGCCAGGACCAACTGGCACCTCAGGCGCAAGGGTTCCACTTTAGGACCCGGTCTAGGCAGCCGCTTGTCTGTGCGGCCAGGTCTGTAGCCCAGCTAGACTTCCCTCACGAACCTGCACACCAGGGGGCCGGGCTGCAAAAGGGAGCTGGGTGGGGACTGGTGTTTATGAATACGGTCCTCCCGCAGGTGCAGAGCTGCGATGGGGGGATACATGCCATTCGCGCCTACTCCCTCCCTCTTTTGTGAATAGGGCCCCATATGCGCATTTTAGGACTTAGTTCATTCTTCAGGTTTTTTCCTTTTTGTAGATAGAGAAGCATGTTGAGGGACACCGAGGAATCAGTGATGAGGGACTACAGGTGGACACATGTTGAGGGTTGAAGAGGTGCGGGGTGCTGCAGTGTGGGTGAGGTGTCTTTTTACAACATGGTGGGTGGGAAGGGGATACCAGAAGTGGGGTTGGGCACCTATCTCTGACATATTATTTAGAGATCGGATGGCCAGAAGGGAGCGGTGTACCAGCAGTAAGATTGGGCATCCATTGCTGATGTATTCTATTAATGATCAGGTGGCTGGGATGGAGGGTACCAGAGGTGGAAAGGGCACCTGAAGCAGGTATGCTTGTCAAAGTTCACTGTAAATCCAGTGCCAGAATCCACAATGTGTCACCTCACAAAGTCTCTCCCGACCTACAACAGCCCTCCGATACAGATCACACAAAGTTTACTTACATGCAGTCTCTATAGGGATATCCTTGGGCAGGCAGGTAGTGGTGGAGGGACACTCAAAAGTAGCACAGAATTCACAGGGCAATTTTCCTGGCCTGCACAGACTCCATTTTGAGTGCCTGCAAGAAGTCTGCAGGCTTACGTGAAGCAACATTAAATGAGCACACAGTCTGGAGCTCAGAAGCATTTGCAGCAGGACATGCATGCTGCATGCTTCCTGCACGGTTTTGCCCGTGAACCTTAACCAATGAGAAACCAGCATTCTGAAGATGCAAAGGCTTGAGGAGTTGGAGATTCTGGGCTGTTCCTGCTCTAGACTGAAGGGAACCAGACATGCTGCCAGCATCCCACATGGGGCTGTTAGGACTCAGAGAGTGTAACATTCCGTTAAATCGGAGTTAGCAGCCCCATTCTGTAGCTGAAAGGGATAAAGGCTAAATTTTCTGGATCTGGACAGCTTTTCCAAAGGGACTTCCCCAAGTGATGTTTTTCTCTAAACAGCCAGAGTCTGAAGCTGACTGAGGCAAATACCAGCAGATAGACTGTTTCAGCCAGAGCCCATCCAGAGAGAGAGAGAGAGAGAGAGAGGACTGTAGGAATGACTGATCCCAGCCTCCAGCCACATGATCGCAGAAAACCCCATGTGGGGCAGAAAAGGAGGAAGAAAGTCCCCACCAGGGGGAAAAACAGTGTCTCCTGGTAAGATGAAGATGCACAGGGTTGGGGTCATTCGACCACAGCTCATTCTTGCAAGCCTCTTGTGCTGCAGAAATTGCCGTGAAACCACACAGAGGGACAACATCCCAACTGCAGCTGTTGCACATCGAAGAAACCAGCATCCAACATCTGAGGTCTTTTGAGTTCTTATTGGATCTGCAAACCATGAGTTATCTGTTCTGGGCATTGGCTCTGCAACCTTTTAGTCAATGGTTAGGAACAGGGAACAACAAAAGCTCCTTGAATGGACTGCACCTTCTTTGGGAGTGCCAGCTGAAGACTCGCAGTAAGGCCACCAGGCCTTGTTTTGCATTACAACTGAGCTCTGTATAGGCCATCTGTGTAGTGCTGCTGCTTGCCATCCTGATGACCCACATTCACGCTAGAGCCAGAACATCTGGTACTGACCGGCGAGGTGAGGTTCTGGCACCAGTCTCGATGCCTCCTTCTGCTGCGCGCGAGGTTCAATAAAACAGAATGCGTATACTGTGCACGGCAATGTTTAACACAAATGAAGATAAATGCATTCAAATGGCATGAGTTTCATTATAGTGAGAACAGTGAGAACTTAAATTTATGAAGTTTTATCTATGCAAGAAAAATTCAACCTTGCTCATACAGTTTATAGACTGCGATCAGCCCTTCACCTTGGGACTTTGACAATATTCAGTGTTGATTCAGGTCAAACTAACTGTTCCTCAATGCCAAAAAAAAAGTTTCTATGATGCCTGGCACCTGACAGGCTTATCAGACTCACCTCCCTCTCATTATTCCATACCCTTGATGATGATGATGATGCGGTTGAGGATGCCAAGGATGTTTCCTCCAAACATCTTCAAGAACGGCACCATCAAGGGTATGGAACAATGTGAGGAGGTGAGTCTGGTAGCTTCTGTCAGGTGGCAGATGTCATGGAAACTGTTTTTAGCATGATGCATTAAATTAGAACAAAGCGAGTATCCTGTTTCCTGCATCACGGAGACTGTTCTGAAGATTATGCTTCCCATCTTTGACAATGGTAACACAGTCTGCAGTGCAGTTCTCAAACTCTCCCTAGCCAGCCTGGACCCCCTCTTTCACTCCTTTTGTGTTTTGCCTCAGACTGTCCCCCTTGTACCCACCGCTGCTTGCTCTACTCTGCTTTCTCCCCCCACCCACTTCCTTTACTGGCATATGCCTTTCCCACCGTGCCTACTTTACATTAGGGATGCTCAAAATCAGCAGATTCCAGTCCATTGTATATCTGATGGATTTCTAGAAATCTCCAAATTTTAAGTCCGATTAAACTCCGATTCCATTTAGCTCTCAGATATTGGAATTTCAAATTTTAAAAAAATCGATTCCGTATCCAATATTGGTGCCAAATACATTACAATACTCATTCATTTCTCATCCCCCCAGGGCCCCCGGTAGCTGGAGTCAGAGTTACTTATGCTGGCTGCCACCTGTCACCATCCTCCAGGTCCTTGTAACATAGAAACATAGACTCTGATGGCAGATAAGGACACCTACTGGATAAGCTGCATATTATAGTTGACCAACAGCCTACTTCCTGCCACCCCCCACTACAATTGCCTTATGTCTGTCCCATGCATGTTTGAATTCCCCCACAGTTTTAGACCCAACAACCTCCCCAGGAATGCAGTTCCATGCATCCACCACTCTCTCTGTGAAAAAAAAATTTCCTCACATTACCCCTGAGCCATCCCCCCTCTATCTTTAAATTGTGCCCCCTTGTTCTTACACATCTCTTTTTCTGAAAGATGCTACCTTCCTGGACTTTGTTGATTCCCCTGAGGTACTTGAACGTTTCTATCATGTCCCCCCATCCCTCCTTTCATGAAGGGTATACATATTAAGCTCTCTCAGTCTCTCTTCATACGGTTTCTGATGCAGACCCTGCACCATTTTAGTTGCCCTCCTCTGGACTGTTTCCATCCCGTCTATAGCCTTGCGTAGATGAGGTCTCCAAAACTGCACACAGTACTCCAGATGGGGTCTCACCAACTGTCTGTACAGAGGGATAACCACTTCTCTTTTTCTATTTGTGATTCCCCTTCCTATGCATCCCAGCATCCCCCTGGCTCTCCTTACTGACTTTTCACATTGTTTACCAACCTTTAGATCATCTGATATGACTACCCCCAAGTCCCTTTCCATTTTTGCTGTTGTTAGTACCTCCTCTGCTATTGTGTACCCTTCTCCTGGGTATTTGTTTCCCAAGTGCATTACTTTGAACTTCTTTGCATTGAATCTAAGTTGCCATATGTCTGACCATTCCTCCAACCTTGCCAAGTCCCTTCTCATCCTTTCTACCCCCTTGTGTATCAACTCTGTTACAGATCTTTGTGTCATCTGCAAAGAGGCATACCTTTCCCTCCAGACCCTCTGTAATGTCACCTATAAAGATGTTAAAGAGGACTGGACCCAGTACTGAGCCCTGAGGTACTCCACTAGTAACCCCCCTTTCTTCGGAATGTGTTCCATTCACTATTACCTTCTGTGTCCTGTTGTGCAGCCAGTTTGTTACTCAGGCTACCACCCTGGGACCCACTCCCAGGCTGGCTAACTTGATTATTAATCTTTTGTGTGGGACTGTGTCAAATGCCTTGCTAAAGTCTAGGTACGCCATATCCACAGCCCCTCCCTGGTCTATTACTTTGGTCACCCAGTCAAACAAAACAATTAGATTTGTCTGACATCACCTTCCTGCTGTAAATCCATGCTGCTTTGGGCCCTGTGCCCCGCTGGCCTCTAGGTACTCAACAATTCTTTCTTTCAGAAGTGATTCCATCATTTTCCCTACCACTGAGGTCAAACTTACAGGTCTGTAGTTTCCTGCTTCTGCCTTGCTCCCACTTTTGTGAAGGGGAATCACATCTGCCCTCCTCCAGTCCTCAGGTACCACCCCATCCTCCCATGATTTGTTAAAAAGTGTGGTCAGTGGTGTCACTAGGTCCTCCCTTAGTTCTTTTAGGATTCTGGGGGTGAATCCTGTCAGGCCCCATTGCTTTGTCCACCTTGAGTTTTAGGAGTTCTTTCAGGACTCTTTCTTCTGTAAATGGACTGGTGTCAACCCCCCAACCCAGAGTGCTTCTAATGTCTGGTTTAGGTAACTCCTCCTCATCTTCTTTTGTGAATACTGAGCAAAAGTATTCATTCAGTATCTCTGCCTTTTCACTGTCTCCCTCTGCCCACCTCCCCTCTCCCTTATTAATCTTCAATATTCCTCCCTTAACCTTTCTATGCTCCCTAATGTACCTATAAAAGGTCTTATCCCCCTTCTTAACTGAATTGGCTATTTTTTCCCTCGGTTTGGGCTTTTGCTAATCTGACTGCCTTCCCCACTTCTTTCTGCTTTAGTTGATACAGTTCACTGTCGTGCTCCTTCTGTGATTCCTTATACTTTCTGAATGCAGCCTTTTTCTCCTTAACCTTCCCTGCCACCTCTTTTGAGAACCATAGTGTTTTTTTACTCTGCTTTGTTTTCTTTATTTGTTTCACACAAAGGCTTGTTGTCTCTATGATGGCAGTTTTGATTTTTCTTCATTGTTCTTCCATCCCTCCTTTTTGGCCATTTGCTAGCGTATTCCTCAGGTATTCGCCCATTTTGCCAAAGACAGCCCTTCTAAAGTCCAGTATCCTTATTTTTGTATGGCTCGTCTCCATGGTTGTACCTGTCCATCTGCAGTCTAGCCTTACTCTGACTTTCTTTCAGGTGACAACTCCCCAATGACCAATGTCCTCCTCCAGTCCTGTCTACTAGTCTGTGGGACTGTGGAGAAATGAAAATGATGCACCTACCACAATTCTTGATCTTCATGTGCATCTTCACCATTCATCACTGATGGAGTGATCACCGGAGGCGCAGCACCCCGCAGGAGCTTTTTTTTTCAGGGGAGGAGTCGATGCCAGAGTTGGTGCTGCCCTTGAGGCCGATGCATTGCGTGGCGTTCGCAGGTTGGCCAGTAATGGCCACCGACTCCTCCTCCACCCCAGTTCTGCTCACCAGAGAGAGCGGAAAATAGATCGATAGAGAAAAGACTTGGCCGGGGCAAGGGAGCCCAAGGATAGTAGACGGAAAGGATGTAAAACTGAAAAAGGAATATGCCGGCCAGAGGATACAGAAGAAGGACCTGAGTGGGTTTTGGCCCCAACCCCAGGGCGGCCAAGAAGAGAAGAGAGAGAGATGAGAGACAAGACAGAAAGAAAGGCAAAAGGAAGAAAAGATTGGGGGTGGAGAGAGACCCACCACACTCAACACAAAAAAATTAAATCCTGGGAGACGTTGAATGACATCTGAGAGGACACCAAGCCTTTCCCGTCCCTACGCCTACAACAACTGGATTTTCAAGTGGTCTCTCATCCAAATAGAAACAGGCCCAACTCTACTTGGCTACCAAGATCAGATAGAGTGGTGCAACCAGAGAAGACTGTAGGTGGAGATTCCGATTTGGCTGAACAGCAGTTCAGATGGATAGGCTCCGGAACCAAGCTCCTCCCAGCTTAAGAAGGTGTGGAGAAGGTCCCCCTCTCACTTCAGTACAGGGTGGGATAGCCACCCCGGGACAGGACCACCCCCCCAGTTACCGCTGTCCCAGACGGAGAACCCGAGAGTTCATGGGGGATCCTGTCCAGCATAACTCCCCCCCCCCCAAGGAAGGGAGGAAGAAAGAGGACAGAAAAATTATACGGAGAAAATGAGAGTCCCCATGGGCCCTCTCCCCTCTTTCCATCTTAGGGGGGTATCCCCCACCAAGGGAGTCGACCATGTCTCACATGACCAGCCGGGTCCCGGAGGAACCCACCCGAAAAGAATGGAGGGACCCACGGGGAGTCTACATGGCCAGGGCGAAAAGCTCTACTTGCACTCCCCCTCAGGGTGGGCCCTCTCTCGCTTAAGAAGGTAACAGAGGACCCAGAGGTACCATTGGGACTCACCCCACAATATGCCTCGGGAGAGAGAGGGCAAGCAGGGAGGAGGCATCGCCCAGTTACTGAGGCCCAAGAGAGGAAGGTGGATGGGTTTCACTGACGAATGGTGAAGATACACAGAAAGATCAAGAATTACGGTAGGTAAGTACTTTTCATATCTTCCCTGTGTCACTCTTCACCATTCATCACTGACTGGGTGAGCACTGCCCTGAGGGACCAGAGTCCCTCAGCCCCCCATAGGGGAGAAGTAAGGAAGGAGGAGACTCAGTACAGGCCAGTTAGGCCTGTGACTGGTCAGGGTGAGGCGGGGTCTCCTGTGACCTGGGAGATGGAAGTCGCCCCTGCCGTTCCCTCCTTGCCCTGCAGGAGAAAAGACGGGTCCCCCAGAAAGCGGAGGCAAGCACCCTATGCCAGGCAAAGAGTGACAACCTTGATAGACAAAGACAAGCCTTCTGCCTACTGCAGATCGCTGTCCCCGCTATCCTTGAAGCTACCTCACTGGCATCGTAAGACACCCTTGCCTGGTGCCTTACGAGCTCCAGACTCTGCGGGGAGAGGGCAATGGCCTATCTGGTCACCTCCGAATCAGGCAGCAATACCAGCACCCGGCTTAGCATTGACTACAGATGCCTAGTGTCGACAGCGTGGTGCACCTGATGAGCTGCCATGCAAAGCATAACACATGCCGAGAAGAACATTCTTTGTCCCCAACAGTCTAACTCCATGGAGTCTGCATCCAGGAGTCAGTTGCACGCCAGGTGTCTATGCCCAGAAGGGGTGTCCAGCAACCCCACTCCCAAAGTGGGATGAGGCAAGTCACCTGGAGACCCCTTGGGTGTGCAATACCTGCACTGGCAGTCCACTGGGGCTGGAGCTGGGGCGGACGGACAAGGAGGTATCCTCTTCCTCACAGGAGGAAGACTAGGAGGCAGACAAATCTGAAGAGTCAGAGTCTGGTTGCTGCGGGGGAGGAACAGGTGGAAGACCTGTTTGTCCATAGCCCTGACGTACCTGGGGAAGGCGGCAGAAGTGGCTCTGAATTGCTCCCAGGTCAAAGGCCCCGAAAGACCCATGTGACCCGGGAAATGAGGAAAGGGCTGCAGAGGCAAAGGGGAAAGGCAGTATAGTGCAGTGGTTTAAGGCTCTGAGCTGCAAATCTGGAGACCTGGGTTTGATCCCACAGCCCCCACTTGCATACTGTGTGACCCTGAGCAAGTCACTTAACTTCCTTGTGCTCCCAGGTCACACCTGTAAGCAAGCTTTCAGCTTAGTGTGCCACTCCTGGTTAAACAATTGCAAAAAAAAAAATGCATTTCGCCTTATGTGAACAACCTCTGCCAGGGCTAAAGAACCTCACTGGCGATCTCGGACACACTGTAGATCCGATGCTTAACCAGTTCGAAATGGTCAGAACTGAGTCCTGAAGGGGAAACTCACCTGTGAGGAGACCAGGGCTGCATGTATCCAGAAGGGTGGGCCCCAACCCCACCCAATGAGGTCTCACTTGAAGGGGATGAAGCAGAGAGGAAGGCTCGGCGCAACAATTTTTCCCGGAACCCCGAAGGATTCCCAGGGAGGGTTTCTGCCCCTCACCTCACTCCCTCAACCCTGCCAACTCCAAGGCAGAACTCCTCCTCACTCCCGAAGCTAGGGACTGCTCCAATCCTACAGTCCCCCCAACGGAGGACACAGAAGAGGGAGTCCCTGTTCTGGCCCCAGAGGAATGAACGGCACCAGCGCCAGGGCTAGCAGCCATCTGAATCCCCGAGGCTAGAAGCACCATCCCCCCAGACCGAGGGCTGCTGTCAACTGACCCACTCCTGATGCTGCCCACGGCGCAGGAGCTGGTGCTGACCACAACCACCGGAGCAAAGGGAAGGGGAACCTGGGAGGGCGCAGACGTAGTGGGCACCGGAGAGCCTTCTTACTCAAGGAGTCAGGCCACCAATCTGGATCAGTCTCTCGATCATCCAGCTCTGGAGAGGAGGAGATTCAAAAGACCTCCAGATCAGTGACCCCAGAGGTTCTCCCATCCTCAGTACTATGAGGCCCAGTACCGCTTGTGACACCACCCAAATTACCAGAGCCAGAAACGGATCCAGGATAAGAGAACGGCACCAACGGGCAGCACTAAGGAGCCACTCCATGCTGGGCCCAGCAGAGATGGGCCACAACACCAGGGGAGCCTGCACCTCCAAGAAGGTGACTGCCCGTGTGGTGCTCTCGACCCGCCCCGAGGGAGCCAGACCAATCCTCTGGCACCGAGGAAGAGGCCTCCTCCTTGGCAAGGCTAGAAGGGGAGGAAGCCCCCTCCTCACTTGTATGTATAGAACCAGGAGGGGACCCGGAGGAAGGGTGGAGAGACCTGCGCTTGGAGTTCCTTGTATGACGTCGCCCTCTGAAAGTCATCAGAGTGCGGTCAACTTTCAGTGCACGTAGCTCAAGAACTCAGCGGTCCATGGAGAAGCAAGCACTGCAAGTATCCATGTCATGAGATGGGCCCAGGCAGGTGAAGCAACAGTCATGTTGGTCCATGACGGATATCTGCTGGCCACTGGGACACGACACAGGAGGCCGCCCACCTTGTAAGAACGCTTTTCTTGTGCCCGGACTAACCCGACATGACGCCGGTAACTAAAATCAAAATAAGTAGCAGACTCAACGCTGCTAATTAAAGGAAAGATCTTACCAGTTTCTGTGGAAAAACGGCACCGAGTAGTAGTGACTGGAACAGAACTGGAACGGAGAACTTAGGCATCAACAACGGCAGCGTAAACGGCATCAAACTCAGAGCCGAATCAAACTAGGCCGCAATGTTGCAGTTGAATTCACTCCGCGTGGTGAGGTGCTGTGCTCTAAATGGTGGGAGAAGCAGAACTGGGGTGGAGGAGGAGTTGACGGCTGTTACTGGTCAACCTGCAAGCACCACGCAGTGCGTTGGACCTGAGGGGAGCACTGCCTCCGGCACCGACTCTCCCCTGAAAAAAAAAAAGCTCCCGCAGGGTGCTGCCTCTCCGGTGATCACCCAGTCAATGATGAACGGTGAAGACTGACATAGGGAAGATCTATGGTATCTGGCCACAATCCATGTCTTTGCCTACTGCCACTGGCCCCAACCCCATGCCTGCCCTTCCCCCGAGGTGAGCTGCAATTACACTGCCAGGTGCCAGTGCAGGAGTGCATGGACTATATGATGCAAGCTGACAAAAGGTAATAGGTCTGAGGTCATCATCTTTACTACACTGATAAGGGAAGGGGACAGTGTTTAGTGATTGCTGCCAATGCTGACTGAGTACATCTGACCCGAGTTTGCCGCAGTAAGTCTGACCTGTGTGCGTTTTTACATCAGCTTGGTGTTCCAAAGTCCTTCTCATGGCAGGAACAGGGAGGTGGCAGAATGCTATAGTCACTGCAGAGGACAGAAGAGAATGGAATCGGCTGTGGCTGTGGTTCTACTAATGTCCTGGTAGGTCCAGTTACAGTGGCAGGAACTGGGAAGAGGGAGTGTGTCAGGGTAATCAGGATCTGGGGTCAGCTCAGGATGTGGCACCGCACAGGGATGTTGGAGCTGTTGATAACTGGTGCAGTGGCTTAAGGGATGTATTTTAAATAACTGGCCTAGTCATCAGATGGTATTTTCGGTATTTGGATTTTTGGCCATAGATTCCGAAAATCTGAATTCTGAAAAATGAGACAGAATTCAAGGAATCCAGTTTTGATTTTGTGATTATGAGCATCCTTACTTCACATCCAAATTCTGGTTTGGTTCCCTTCCTTACGACCTTGCCTCCCTCCCTCCTATCTTCTCCACCTCCTAACTTCTACCTTCTCCCCCTCTCCATAGTAATGTTTCCCATTTCCTTTCTATTCTATCCAGGAAATCTACTGCTGGTCCAGCTGCCTACTCATTTCACTTTCCTAAACTCTGGTCCTCTCTTCCCCTGTCTATCTGCTCTGCCTCTTCTCCCTTCTCCCTGAAGTCCTTTCTTCTTGACTTTTCTACCCACCTACAAACTGTTCATGACTCCTTACTTTAAATGATCCCTCCCACCCACACATACTGCCATTGCCATACTGGTCTACCCCCATTATGTCTGGTTGGAGAAATTTCTTGTTTATCCAAACACAAGTTTTGTCTACCACATGCACCTTGTGTACTGTTTTGCCTTGTAATGTTTATGATTATGCTCCTTTTGATGTATTTTATTGCTTGCTCAGACTATTACTTTTGTTCATCTGTTAATTGCTATTTACTTTTTCTCCTTTTGTACTATCGTCCCTCCCCCAAAGACACATCAGGAAACAAGCTGTTATCAGCTCAGTAAGTCTTTCCTAGTAAAAATTTTGAAATAGAGAAATATAGAAATATTGTGGGCACTTCTATTGTACAGCTTTGTTGCATATTATGATTCCTCTGCACCCCCCAGGGTACAACTGGAAATGATCTGCCCTCAGCTAAGCATGTGTAACCCCTCACCCCTGCCTTTTTGCCAAAACGACAGGTGGCATGCTGTTGAGCTGACAGCAGTACCTGGTGGGGACCTGGGTTTGGGAAGATGAGGTTACTCGGCACAGGGGACCTAGGTTTGGCTACTCTGCACAGGGGCACCCAAGTAAATCTGAACACGGAAGCAATAACTGTAATGTCCAGGACCAGGAATGGATTCTTCAGTGTGGCTTTTATTCACATCCAAGCTGAACAAACAAAGCATAGACGGACCCCCATGGGGCCTACATTTCCTGGTAACACGCAGATTAGAGACTACAAGAACACTTTATCACCATTTCCAGCCCTCAGGCTCTGAACCCACCAGGCACACAGCCCGAACTGCCGCAGCTTTGGGTGCACAGCCCGACTTGTACACACTTGGGTTTTCCCCACTGGCCCGGCTCTGCTGGCACTTGATCCACGGTCCATTTGAGGAATGAACCAATTATCCTGTTGTGGCTCCCCACACCACACTAGAGTCTGTGACTCCTAGAGAGAATTTTCCTTACAATCCCACATCTGGGTACTTCCCCCATCACTGGCCAAGTGCCTGAGGCAAAGTAGAAAACCACAGAAGAAATCCGTAGAGGTGGACCTGGTCACTAAAGATGGGGGGCCACCCACCTCCAGCTCCCACAGCCCATACCCGGCCATTTCTCTGGAAAACTGAACAATTCCTTTACTGAACTTTTTAATGTACATTAAGGGTAGACGTCTGTCACAACTCCTCTACATATTATTTGCATCCCAACAAACTCAGGAACTTGAAACTACTTTTACTTTGCTTGGCCCATTTTTCTAGGCTTCCCAATATTTAGTAGTTCAATCCCCACATTATCACACAAGTGCCAGGGTGAAAACATAGGCCCTTTTAGCCAGAGCAGACACTCACCCTTACGTTGCAGGTGCCCCACAGGCGACTCACAAATCTTCTTTTCTCCCAAAATAAATACTGGAATGAATAGGCAGCTTTTCCTCCACAAGCAGAACTAAGGGGATTTCCCCAGGAATCTGCAGGGAATCCTTCTCATCCCCGGAGGGAGAGGGCACTAAGACCCGAAAACAGCGGTCTCCACCACTTGAGTACTGTTCCTGTGTCTCTCTTTAAGGTGAAGACACACACCCTATTACTGAAAAGTAGCCCTCTGTCAGGGCTGAGGCTCCTAGAGCCTTTACTGAGCTGCTTAACAGCAAGCTCCCTACTTCCAACTTCACTTACTGAAGACAAACGAAAGACTCTCCTTTAAAATTCCCAAGGTTCTATCTAACTCCCTTTGCTGCAGATTCCAATGTGGCTTATGCAGCTGCGAAAGTTCTATTGGTGATGTCATCCCTCAGTCTCAGCTGAGACTGAGAACAGAGGAGACAGTGTGGAAACCCATTTAACTGGAGTTTCCTGGCTGCCTTCCTGCCTACCACTAGGTCTTACTGGGATTCTAGTAACCCGCGAAACAATGGGGTTACACATGCCTTCCGGGTAAATTTAAACAGATAAATAATAAAAGAGCAGGGAGCATTCTCTCTTCTTCCATGCTGTTTTTTTTACTTACTTTTATGCCCCTGTTCCTCCAGCCGGCCACATCCTCTTTCTCTCCCCAGCTCTTTCACTCATCTTCCCTTGGACTTACTGCTCTCCTCTACTGCCCCACGGCTTACCCCCATCCATGTGGGGCTTTTTCATCAGGGCAGGAGGGAAGCACCTTGAGTCATCTTAAGCCAGCAAGAGGGAAGAGATTCTGAAGATGACAGCATGGAGCCTGGGTAGAGAGTCACAAAGCCTGTTACAGCTGGGGGGTTATCCTTTAGTGTTCTTCTGACCCCACAGTCACAGTCAAAGATGTCACGGGCGTGCACACGCAACGCATGCCATTGCACCAGTATTAGCATCATCTACCCACCAGCTGGCTCTCCAACCACACTACCACCTGTGGTCACTCAGCTAGCAGTGTTGTGGAGGGAGGTACCCTCCGTCCCTGAAGAAGGAGCAGATCGTCCTCTGGGACACTCAATCCCCCCCCCCCCCATCTGGCCCTGATCACCCTGGCCTGTTTCCAAATGCACGTTGCCGGCATTATGAGTGGTAACCCTTCTACTGCACCAATGGGTTGCCCCCCTCCCCAATCTCTGGGAAGATTCCTTTCTGAGGTAGCCATGCATAAAAGACCTCTCCTGAACTGAAGGCCTTGAACTCTGTGAAAGTACTACAATAGAAACACCCCACAGTCCCTAACCCCACAGCACTAAGATTACAGTGCTGTAAATACAGGTTCCCAAGAGAAGACCAACATTTTATACTCGGCTCTGTCTTAGGTAAGTCCTTGAATCACATGTGTCCAAGGTGCCTGTACTAAAGGGTAGGGTTCCTGACTGTTTCTCAGTTCTCCTTTTGGCAGAAAGAAAATAAGTCCCCATTTTAAAGAGCTGGTGACATGTTCAGGAGAACTTTAACAAAACCTGGTATTTAGACACAGTCCAGCTTGTATTTCCATTAGTGCTGTATTCCTCCTCTCCATTATTTATTACTGAGGTCATTTGTATGAAAACAGGATCTTTGCTCCTGAAGAGTTTATCTGTTCCTGCTGCTTTCTCCCTACCTGAAGGCACTGATCATTCCTTGTGATATCACAGTTACTCCCATGGCAACAGATTGTGATGTCACAACAGAGGATTATGACTTGAAGTAGGGAGTAAGCTATAGAGGCAGATGGTCTCTAAAGGAACTCTAAGGGATGCCGATCATATATTCATACAAAGTTCCTTAGTAATAAATAATGGGGAGGAGAAAAATACATTTAAATGGAATGCAGGCAGACTTGTACCTAATTATTATGTTTTTAAAGTTTTCTTTGCGACGTCAGCAGCTCTTTAATGCTTAAAAATAATTTTTAGAAGTCGTGCTTTTTCTTCATTGAACACACAGGAAAATAAACCAGCACTGATCTGTATAGTCCTATTTCTGAACTTAAAAAACATTAATTTCTATACATTTTATAACATGTTATCATTAGGGAGTTTTTTTCTATACCTTGCTCCGGAAGGCTTATAAGCTACCAGTTCTTGACCTGGCTGTGTGAAGTCTTTTGTGCTTTGTAGTTGACCTCCTGGAAGTTCCTGAAGGTGGGGAGCAATGTTACCCTTGCCTGGAAGGGGATGTGAAATGTAGATCTAGTCCCAGTAACCTTTGCTTTAGAGGTGTGCGTCTGTGATCAGCATCTGCCAGTTTACAGGAGACATTATCTGAAAAATTATAAAGTGACCATTAGAATATTATCCTTTCACAAAAATGAATTCTGTAATTGTTAGGACAGCCTTCTACATTTGGTAACTGTCAGTGACTCATCTTTAAGCGTATTCAGATGCCAAACTGGAAAAAGGAGCTGGCCACTCCATGGAATAAAGCAGTATGCATACAACATGACACCGACTTAAAATAAAAAAGCATTTGTCAGTGCCGAATGTTGCTTGCTTGTATGTGTTTTGTAGGTATCTGGAAGTCAGTGGAGTGCAAATATTGAAAATTTGCAAACTTACGAGCGTGCGTAGGAACTGCGCAACACACGCTCGTGAAACAGTCATTTTTAGGAAGTTTATGACCAAATTTTCAACATAACCATTTTAAGACCTCTGCTCATGAACAGTGTCACTGTAATTTTCTTAATGTGTCCCATACATTGATTTTAAGCACACCGGCCTAGCGCCATTGTCGCTAGATGGCGGAAGCTTTATGTTATTAGGCGAGATGTGAAAATGACAGCTGTACTGCTCATAAAGGAGGTGTGGTAAAAAGACTGGAGTGAAAATATTGAAAGTTGAGGAACTCACGAGAGGCATGAGGAACTGCGCAACGCATCGTCAGAAACAGTCGCTTTTTAGGAATTTTTTCACTGAATTTTCAACATAGGCTTTTTGAGAGCCCTCCTTATGAACACTGCAGTAGTGTTTGTTAATCGGTGCTTTAAAGGTGATTTCAAGACAGTGATCATGTAAATCACCCTTCGACCATTAACGCCATGACAGTGAGAGCATTCATGAGAAGGGGTCCCAAAACCCCATGTTGAAAATTTGGTGCAAAAATTCCAAAAAATGGCTGAGATATGCAGCAAAGTTAAAAAAAAAAAACTATTTATTACATTATACAGCTTACTGGCATTTTCTCCGTTCCGGTCAGCTTTGAAGAGTGCAGAGCGTGTTCCTGGTCCACTGAAGATCGCCGCCGCCAAGGTCCGGAGAGTATGGGGTGGGGTGGGGAGGCGGGCACAGTGGTTGGCGGGTAGGGCCCAGACAGCGAGGGACCGCTTTTGTGTTGCAGGTTGTTTTTTTTTGTTTTTAAAACAGGAGGATGACAGGGATGTTTGCCACACTGGGGTGGGCTCCCAGCGTGGCACAAGGACACTGTTTGGGGGGCCATGGAGCCGGACGGGGATTGGGCACCCGTCGGGCGATAAAGAGCTGTTGTCACGCTGGGGTGGTCTCAGCGTGGCAACGCGGTACTCGGGAGGATAGGAGCCGACGGGGATTGGGCACCCCGCCGGCTATACCATGTGTTGCCATGCTGGGGTGGGCACCCAGCTTAGCATGTGCAACTCAGTTTTTGGGGAAGATTAAAGCACGCCGACGGGGATTAGGCACCCTGTCGGCTATACAGTGTGTGGAAGAGCACGCAGTATGCGGCGTGTGTGTGTGTGTGGAGAGCGGCATGAGCAGGTGATATCTTATCGCTGCTCACTGAAGCGTAGCTCCCCCTTTCAACTGTACGCCACTGCATTTTAGACTGCTGTCATAGACAGCTCCAGCAGCGATTGGAGAACTGCGGCCGTGCCTGCAAACACACTGACTGAATTGGAAGAGGGCTGCCACACCTCCGAAAACTCGGATGATGGCACTATGTTTTTTGCACATGCGTGCAAGCAACATAAAAAGGGGAAAGCACTCACACCAGCCTTAATGAGAGATGTCTACATACAGTACACTAGGTTGAAAAAAGTGGTCATTTTAATATGGCTGCTGTGACCATGATACACACACTTTGCTGGATGCTTCCAACTAACGCCCGTTTCATGTCGAAACAGGTGCATTCAAAAGGGTTGGTGCCCACTGTATTTCTACAATGTTTATACTGTAAATGGAAGTTAAAAAGTACACACACTTTCCCAATACATCATGGGAAAGCATCACTCACAAACAGCACCAAAGTTACTAAAGTGATGCCACCCAATGTTATGGCAGCGCATTGCGTTGCCATTCCAACAAAAAGGGTCCGGCAGTGGGCCCAGGGGTTGGGATGGGAGGCAGAACAGGGTCCAGAGAGCCGTCCACTCAGCAGTGTGTCTCGGCCAGGAGGCCTGGCAGTGGGCACCACCACCACAGAGACCTCGGCAACTGGGCCAGGCAGTTTGCTCCTGCCACAGGTGAAGCTGTGCATGTGAGGCCGACAAAGTCATCACTCATGTCAGGGGTGAAGGACGGACAACAAGAACCTGGGGAGGGGGAAGAAACCCAGTCAGCTGCCTAAACAATGACAGGATATGGCCTGAACAAGGTTTATCAATGCAAGCAGGGGAAAAAGAAACAGTCAGCTGTCTAAACAATAATGAAGTATGGCTTGTACTGGGTATATTCCTGCATGGACAAGCTGCAGGAGGAAAAAACCTCTATAGATGAAAGTGACTAAAGTGCAAAAATGCATATTTTAATCTAACCGTTTTTAAATAGAAGCTTCTAATAGTCTGATACATATTTAGGCAGTTAATAAAAAGTTGCCTTTGTTTTAGTACATATGATC
This sequence comes from Neoceratodus forsteri, assembly GCA_016271365.2. NCBI lineage: Eukaryota > Metazoa > Chordata > Ceratodontiformes > Ceratodontidae > Neoceratodus > Neoceratodus forsteri. The sequence goes on along the minus strand of CM028129.1, from coordinate 1,254,610,467 downwards.
AAAGCTGAAGGCAACTGGAAATGCTGTTAAGTCACCAACATACAGCAGCATGTTATTCAGTCATTCTTATAAAAGCACATGTTATGAACTATATAAATTTAGTTTATAAAGGGCCTTGTTAGTTGAGCGGTAGCTTTCATTTGTTCAACTATAGGCCCTCTAAAATATCAAAAAAAGTATTTTAAAAATGTCCACATAGAATTCTATGGAGTGCATCCCAATGCTCTCCAGACTATTAGAAAATGGGCTAAGAAATTCCTGGGCTCTGACTGGCTGATACCCCTGGCAAGGTGGGCATCTATCAGACAACAGAGCCGGGGTAAAAAAAAGTGCCAGTCCCAACTGACCTGATTACTAAAATCATGGCACCAGTTAGAATTCTGAAAGTCGATCTGTCACCATTTTTTTCCCCTCGCTTAGAGGGCGAGTTGGCGGCTGGCCAAGCCCCCTGAGTTTGTCTTAGTTTGAGTTAAACAAATTAAATATAAATAACAAAAAAAAAACCTGCCTACTGTTTCGGTAACAGCTGTTTGAAAATGAAACTCCCGCTGATGAAAGACATCCCATAAAGACATGAAACATAGAAACATAAAACATAGAAGTTGCTGACGAATAAGGACACAAAGGCCCATCCAGTCTGCCCATTTCTTTTCTACCTTATAAATGTGCCTTGACCTTTGCTCTGTCAGTGACCTATCTATTCATAGTCATTTGAATTGCTCCCTTATGCCTATCCATGCCTGTTTGAAGCCCTGCACTGTATTCATAGCCACCACTTCTTGTGGTAAGCCATTCCATGCATCCACCACCCTTTCTGTGAAAAAGAATTTCCTCACATTCCCCTTATCGGCCTCCCTCTAATCTCATGCTGTGTCCTCTTGGCCTGCTATTTTCTTATATTTAAACATGTTAGACTCTTTCACCTTGTTTATGCCCTTAAGGTGTTTGAATGCCTCGATCATATCACCTCTCTCCCTCCTTTGCTCAAGGGTATACATATTGAGCTCCGTTAATCTGTCCTCATATGTCTTCTGATGCAGTCCCTGCACCATTTTGGTTGCCCTTCTCTGGACTGCCTCAATTTGGTTAATGTCCTTGTGAAGGTGTGGCCTCCAATACTGCACGCAGTACTCCAGATGGGGCCTAACCAGTGTCTTGTACAGAGGGATTATTACCTCCCTCTTACGACTTGTGATACCCCTACTAATACACCCTAACACCCCCCCTAGCCTTACCTACTGCTTTAGAGGTCTGCTTGGATGATTTTAGGTCATCAGTGATGATGATGCCCAAGTCTCTTTCTTCCTTTGTGACTGCTAGCAACTCCCCTCCCAGCCTATAGGTGGCTTCAGGATTTCTCTTCCCTATGTGCATGATTTTGCACTTCTTTGCATTAAATCCCAGTTGCCACTCTTCTGACCATTCTGCTAGTTTATCCAGATCTCTTCTCATTCTGCCCACCCCATCTGGATCATCTACTCTGTTGCAGATCTTGGTGTCATCTGCAAACAGACAAGCCTTACCCTCTAGTCCATCTGCAAGGTCACTAATGAAGATGTTGAAGAGGACTAGCCCCAGGACTGATCCCTGAGGTACCCCACTTGTGACTTGCATCTCTTCTGACTGTATACCATTTACCACCACTCTCTGTTTTCTGCCCGTCAACCAGTTTGCCACCCAGTTGACCAACTTCTGACCCACCCCGAGCCTACCAAGCTTATTTATCAATCTTCTATGTGGAACAGTGTCAAAAGCTTTGCTGAAGTCAAGGTAGGCGACATCAACTGCTCCCCCTTGGTCCACCACTCTGGTTACCCAGTCAAAGAAATCTATGAGATTAGTTTGACAGGACCTTCCTTTTGTAAACCCATGCTGTCTTGGATCCTGTGCCCTATGGATTCCAGGTGTTGCACTATTCTTTCCTTAAGGAGTGCCTCCATAATCTGCCCACTACTGAGGTAAGACTGACCGGTCTGTAGTTCCCCGCCTCCTCCCTGCTACCACTCTTGTGGAGCGGGATCACATGAAACCCTTCTCCAGTCTTCTGGGACCTCTCCTGTGCTCAGAGACTCACTAAACAATTTGCTAATGGCTCTGCTAGTTCCTCCTTTAGCTCCTTAAGTACCCTGGGATGTATGCCATCAGGTCCCATTGCCTTATCCACCCTGAGCTTAGCAAGCTCTTGTAGGACCCTTTCTTTTGTGAAGGGAGTAGTGCTCACCTCCTCCCCTGTGTCCATGATGCTGAGAGCACTGACCAAGCTACCAGCGAGCAGGCTGTCATCAGTCATCTCTCTATCTTAATGCATTACAAATTAAAACTAGCGAGCGAGACCCCTCCACACTGAGTTCAGTAGTCGTGACTGACTTTGAACAAAACTCCTTTCTGTAGGCAAAGAAACCTGGGCTTTAAAATGTCACCAACCTTGAAAAGAAAAAGTACCCGACTCCAGCGCTATGTCCAACTGCACTCAACTTCAAATAGGCACCACACCATTACTGTTATGGCACTCAGTCAACCAGCGCTTCTCTAGAGTGGTCTGACTGTAAATTTGAGGAACTGCATAAAAATAAAAACTTTGTCAAATGTAAGCTGGAGTTCTCCTTAGGGGTAGAAGCAGACAAACATTTACTAAAAAAAAAAAAAATTTCTAACTGCAATAATACCCTCCAGGGTGGGTAGTATGGGTTATACTGGACCCCCAGGGGCTATAAAACTCTCCGCCTGTGGCATCGGGCCCCATTACATCCCTGGGTGGTCCAGTATAGCCCAATACCACCCTCTCTGTCGGGTGGCTCAAGGGCTGGTGCCAGGAAAAAGGACACAGATTTGTAGGGAACTGGCAACAGTTCTGGGAGTGAAAGTTCTTTAAATTTGATGGACTGCATCTGACTAAGGAGGAAGTCAGTGCATTGGTGCAGAAGTTTGATGTCTTTGCAGAATATTTAAACTAGCAAATGGGGAGGGGGTGCAGCACCCCATAGGTCGAATGGGAAGAACACCCCTCCTCCCTCAGCTAATGGTCAAACAAGGATTCAGCATGTTTGAAGTTCATTTGCATCACCAGGTAAGAAAAAGGGTCCGTCTCCCCATACGATGCACAGGAGAAATGCCAATCCTCACCCAACAACTAACACACCGAAATCTGGCCAATGGAAAATCATGTACAGAAATGCTCACAGCCTGGGAAATAAGATCCCAGACCTGCAGGCAATAATGTCAGAGGCTAAACAGGACATAGTAGCAAGTAGTGAGATGTGGTTTACTAGTAACCACACTTGGGAGACTTCAGTACCTGGCTATGTACTGTTCAGAAGAGACCGAGGTGCAAAGGGGGTGGAGTGGCCCTGTATGTCAATGAAAATATCAAAGCTACAGAAATTCAGAATACACATAAGGAGCCAGAAGAAATGTGGGTCACCCTGGAAACAGGAAATGGGACAGCCATAAGAACTGGGGTTGTCTACAGGCCCCAGACCAGGGGAGGACATAGACACATTACTGTTAGAAGATATACAAAACATGACAGCTAAAGGGGAGGATCTGATAATGGGAGACTTCAACATGCCGGATACAGATTGGTCAATACCAGCAGGAACATCTGCCAGAACTAAACACATGGTGGATTCCCTGCAGGGGGAGGGCCTCAAACAACTGGTACAACAGCCCACAAGAGACAGGGCTATCCTAGATCTAGTACTGACTAAGAGGAAGGGATCACAGATCTCAGGTAGAAGGTCACCTGGGGGCCAGTGACCATCCATGGTATGGTTCAGTTTGGCCACTACATCTAAATCATCCCATTCCAAGGCAAAAATATGGGACTTCAGAGGAGCTGACTTTGATAAGATGGCCTACAGAGTTAAGCTAGCCCTGGCAAAAGAAACACAGGGAGGGATACAGGCAAAGTGGGCAATCATTAAGGATGCAATACTTAAAGCAACATCCCATTGTGTTAGACAGAAAAGGAAGTGCAAAAGAAGAAGGAAACCACTTTGGTTCTCAAATACAGTAGCAGAAAAGGTCAGAGCCAAAAGGCTGACCTTCAGGAAATATCAGGGAACACAGCGGGATGAAGATAGGGAGGCATACCAAACTGCCCTAAGGGAAGCAGGGAAGGCAGTAAGGCAGGCAAAGTCCCAAACTGAGGAAACACTAGCACAAACAGTAAAAGAAGGTGACAAGACTTTCTATAGATACATTAGTGAAAGGAGAAAGTCCAGAGGGGGTATTTCTAAGCTCAAAGGAAAAAGGGGGCATGTGAGGAAGAGGACCCTGTAAAAGCATCTATCCTAAATAGATACGTTTGCTCAGTATTTACTGAAGAGAAGGTAGGGCAGGGCCCACAGCTCAAGCACCATGGACACAAGGGGAGAGGTGAGCACTACCCCTTCACAAAAGAAAGCTGCCCTACAAGAGCTCGCTAAGCTCAGGGTGGACAAGGCACTGGGACCTGATGGCATACATTTCAGGGTACTTAAGGAGCTAAGGGTGGAACTAGTAGAGCCATTGGCAGAACTGTTTAGTGAGTCTCTGAGCACAGGAGAGGTCCCAGAAGACTGGAGAAGGGCTCATGTGATCCCGCTCCACAAGAGTGGTAGCAGGGAGGAGGCAGGGAACTACAGACCAGTCAGTCTTACCTCAGTAGTGGGCCAGATTATGGAGGCACTCCTTAAGGAAAGGATAGTGCAACACCTGGAATCCATAGGGGCACAGGATCCAAGACAGCATGGGTTTACAAAAGGAAGGTCCTGTCAAACTAATCTCATAGATTTCTTTGACTGGGTAACCAGAGTGGTGGACCAAGGGGGAGCAGTTGATGTCACCTACCTTGACTTCAGCAAAGCTTTCGACACTGTTCCACATAGAAGATTAATAAATAAGCTGGGTAGGCTTGGGGTGGGTCAGAAGTTGGTCAACTGGGTGGCAAACTGGTTGAAGGGCAGAAAACAGAGAGTGGTGGTAAATGGTATACAGTCAGAAGAGATGCAAGTCACGAGTGGGGTACCTCAGGGATCAGTCCTGGGGCCAGTCCTCTTCAATATCTTCATTAGTGACATTGCAGATGGACTAGAGGGTAAAGGCTTGTCTGTTTGCAGATGACATCAAGATCTGCAACAGAATAGATGATCCAGATGGGGTGGGCAGAATGAGAAGAGATTTGGATAAACTAGCAAAATGGTCAGAAAGAGTGGCAACTGGGATTTAATGCAAAGAAGTGCAAGATCATGCACATAGGGAAGAGAAACCCTGAAGCCACCTATAGGCTGGGAGAGGTTGCTGGCAGTCACAAAGGAAGAAAGAGACTTGGGCATCATCATCACTGATGACCTGAAATCATCCAAGCAGACCTCTAAAGCAGTAGGTAAGGCTAGGGGGGTGTTAGGGTGTATTAGTAGGGGTATCACAAGTCATAAGAGGGAGGTAATAATCCCTCATTACAAGACACTGGTTAGGCCCCATCTGGAGTACTGCGTGCAGTACTGGAGGCCACACCTTCACAAGGACATTAACCAAATTGAGGCAGTCCAGAGAAGGGCAACCAAAATGGTGCAGGGACTGCATCAGAAGACATATGAGGACAGATTAACGGACTCAATATGTATACTCTTGAGCAAAGGAGGGAGAGGTAAATGATCGAAACATTCAAACACCTTAAGGGCATTAACAAGGTGAAAGAGTCTAACATGTTTAAATTAAGAAAACTAGCAGGACAAGAGGACACAGCATGAGACTAGAGGGAGGCCGATTAAGGGGGAATGTGAGGAAATTCTTTTTCACAGAAAAGGGTGGTGGATGCATGGAATGGCCTACCTCATGAAGTGGTGGCTATGAATACAGTGCAGGGCTTCAAACAGGCATGGGGTAGACATAAGGGAGAAATACAGATGAGTATGAATAGATAGGCCACTGACAGAGCAAAGGCTGATGGCACATTTATAAGGTAGAAAAAGAAATGGGCAGACTGGATGGGCCTTGCGGTCCTTATCTGCCGTCAACTTCTATGTTTCTATGTTTCTATATTATTGCTTGCTTATATTACAAAAAAGAGTGAGTGCAGGAGTGGAGCTCAGTGTCGGGAAGCAACAGACTCTCAGCTCCACAGAGCCTAAATATGATCCATTCCCTCCCAAAAGCCTAAGAATATAAAATTCCCCTTTTGGCAGCCTTGAACTTCGACATATGTAAGGGTCCTTGGGTGGTTATGAGGACAGCTTATAAGAGGCATGAAAGGTGCTTTTTAAAGACCCGATTTACAGCATCTCTATATGTGGGCAGCACCTTTTCAATGTGGGATGGAAGTGGATAGAGTATTTCTGAGGGGTAATTAAGAACATCCCCTCATAATGAGGGACAGTTGAGAGATAAGGGAGTGCCACTAGATGCCAAGCATATCTGCAGCTAGTTGGGGGCTCCAGTGTTGTGGGCTGTGACCTTGGCTGGACCAGTACCACTGACAACCACAGGCTGCATTATGGAACACTCATCCTGCACCAGTATGGAGGAGCAAATGTTTGCTCCTCATATTATAATGATAGTATCCTGACATGCAAATGTCCTCTTTGCCCCATCCATGGTCAAAGGGTCATTTGCATACCATAGATCTATTATGGGTCTGTATGTTGCAGGAGCAGACAGCTTTTCCCTGTGCAAATGTTTATTTGCTCCAGTGAACTCCGCAAATACCTTTTCATTAGCTGCACCTGCTGTCTTGGCCAGCAGGAGGCTTTAATTTATTGTTTACCAGGTGGGTGCACTGCTCCCAGTAACCATTTTCAGGCATGACTGGGGCCATACATGGGGTAGGGAGGGGGAATTCCTGGAGTGAAAGAGGGCAGGGGGAGGACAAGAGGAGGGGAACAGAGGAATGATGATGGGGATGTAGGGTGCGGGCTGAGGGTAAGATAGGAAGAGCTGTGGAGTATGAGAACAGACAGAAGGAGAGACAGTCAGACTAGGGGAGGAGAGAGGTAGGAGTCATGGTGGAAAGTAGTATCTCTGAATGCATGGAACCTATGGAACAAAATGGTTGAGTTACAAGTGCCGATGGCTGAGAGGGAGATTGACATGGCAGCCATCACAGAGACTTGGTCCATGTTGAACCACGACTGGGACCACTCTGTCCCAGGGTACAAACTATATAAAAGGAACAAGAGGGTTGGGGAGGTGGCGGAGTTGCAGTGTATGTAAGAGAGGGAATAATCTGTACAACGGAGGAAGAGACTGGTGAGAGGACTGATGTGTTGTTGGTGCAGGTACAGTCCACAAAAGGGAAAAAACTTGGACTGGGGAGGGGTGTACAGGCCACCAGGCTAGGAAGAGGAGATGGACAGGGACCTGGGGTCCAAAATAGTGAAGATGGCAAGTAAGGGTGAGGTGGTGATTATGGGGAACTTCAATCTGCCTGGTGTGGATTGGAGGAACCTGCCTACTTCCTGTAGCAGGTCACAGGTGACGCTGGATGCATTTCAGAGTGGGTTCCTGACACAAGTCCACCAGGGAAAGGTCCATTCTGGACCTGGTACTGACAAATGGTGCACATGTTCAGGAGGTAAGAGTGAAGGAACCCCTGGGTGGGATTGACCACCACATAGTGTCAATGCATCTGGACATGGCTAGGGAGAAAAATAACACAAAACCAAAGTATTAGATTTTAGGAAGGCAGACTACAATAGGATGGGAGAGATTCTAAGTGGACACCTTGCTGGTTTCAAAGAAGATATAGGGGTGGACCATATATGGGCCATCATTTGGGGGGGTAGCCACTATTGAGTGTGCAAAATGGAAAAGTGAAAAGTCAAAGGACAAAAAGACCAGCTATTTAGATGGGCAGGTAGCTCAGACAGTGAGGGACAGAAGGTCGGCCTTCAAGAAATTCAAAAGGGCCCAGCAGGAGGAAGACATGGCATAGTACAATGTTAAGGCTAGGGTGGTGGGCAGAACAGTCTGGAGCTGCAACTGGCAGAAGGGTGAAAAAGGAGGGAGAAGGCTTTCTTCCAATATATCAGAGAGAAAAGGACATGAAGGATGGGATTGTCAAGCTTAAAATGGGGGAGTGGGAGGAGCTAAAGGTAGTGAAAAGAAGGCAGAAGTACTAAATAAGTATTATGTTCAGTCTTCACCAGGGAAAAGGATAGTCCGATGCCCTCAAGAAAAGAAAGGGTGGGCATGAAGTGAGGAAAACACTGATGGGGATATTGGTGAGGATACTGTAAAGAAGTGTTTGAGGGCTTTGAAACTGGACAAGCCCCTGGGCCCAGAAGGTATACATCCACAGGTGCTAAGGGAATTGACATATGTGCTAGTGGATCCCTGATGTACCTAACAGCTAACTGGTGTCAGGAGGTACCCTTAGACGAGAGAACAACACACGTGAGTTCCACTCCACAAAAAGTGGGCGAGGGATGACCCTAGCAATTACAGGTCTGTTAGTCTGACCTCGATAGCAGGAAAACTCATGGAAACCTTACTAAAAGAAATAGTGGCATGTTTCGTTGAGGATAATGGATCCTAGAATGAAAGGCAGCATGGGCTTGTGGCAGGTCAAGCCCGACAAACAAACCTAATGGATTTTTTGATTGGGTGACCAAAACAGTGGCTAAAGACCAGGCTGTAGACATACTGCATCTGGATTTTAGTAAGGCGTTTGTCTCTGCTCCCCAGAGGAGATTAATCAGGAAGCTGGAGGATCTGGCGTAGGAGTAAAGCTAAAGACCTGGGTAAAAAACTAATTGCAGGACAGGAGTCAGAGGGTAGTGGTCGGGGGGGGGTTGGTTCAGAATTCTCAGGGGCTAGAGCAGTCACTGGCCGTATTCCACAGGGTTCGGTGCTCAGTCGGGTGCTGTTTAATATATTTAGCAGTGACAGTGGACAGAGTAAAGGGTAAGATCTGCCTCTTTGCACATGACACCAAACTGTGGGAAGGTGGACACAGAAGAGAAAATACAGGATCTCAGGGAAGATCTAGCCAGACTCGAGAGGTGGTCAGTATTTTGCAAATGGGGTTCAATGCCAATACGTGCAGAGTCATGCACTTGAGTGCTATGAACCCAAAAGACTGAATTCTGTGTGGGTGGTGTTCAGGTTATCAAGTCAGAAGAGGGAATGGTTCAGGGGTGATCATCACAAGTGAACTGAAACACTCTGTGCAGTGCAGGAAGGCAGCAGCCAAGGCAAATAGAATGTTGGACTGCAGAGCCACAGGAATTACTAGCAGTAAGGCAGAGGTCATTCTGCCACTATGCAGAACCCAGTGCGTTCACACCTGAAGTACAGTGTGCAGTACTGCAGCCCACACCTAAGAAAAGATCAGTCTTCTGGAAACTCTCCAGAGGAGGGCAACTAAAATTGTCTGGGGTCAGCAGAGTAGGATGTACAAAGAAAGGATCAGGGACCTTAACATGTGCTCCTTGGAGGACAGGAGGGAGAGGGGAGACATGACTGAAAAATTTAAATACCTCAGTTATATAAACAAGGTGAAATCTGAGGGTCTCTTTAGTCTTAGCAGTAAAAAAAACCACTAGAGGACACTGCCTAAAACAGGTGGGAGATGATTCAAGAGGGAGATGAGGAGGCACTTTTTCACTGAGAGGGTGGTGGCTAAGTGGAATGAGTTGCCAAATGAGCTGCAATCCTTAAAGACAGTGAACAGCTTTAAGAGGAGTTGGTACAAAGTAAAGGGGAGAGATGCAACTAAAAGTAGAAATATGGGAGGTCTCCTATCGTGGAGGAGGAAACTCCTAATGGGGAGGGAGGGCCCCTTCAGTAACCACTGAGTGATCCATATTATGAAACAAACAGGTAAGATAAACCATTTGGCCTTATTCTGCTGGCCTTTTTCACATATTCATATAAAGATGGCACATTATACTGGTGAAAGATGTATTGCTTTTTTCTGTACTTTCTAAGTGTGTGTCAACACTTGATTGTATATGCTTCGCCTCTCAATAAAGCTAAGTTTCAGGGAAAAAAAAACAATGGCACATAATGGATAATGGCAAAATCACATACAGGCAAGGTTGGTAGCACATAATGGACAATAAGCCATTTGGTGAAACAAAACAATTGATAGACTGGGCAATAAATACAAAAGTTACAGGACAAAATGCAATTAATGTACCATGGTTATGAGAGTGAAACCCACGCAATAAACATAGATAATATGTAATGGAAAAGACTTTGCATGGTCAGAGGTCAGACTTGGCTCTGCACCTGTTCCATTACACCACTTTGTGCACATCTGGCAACTTTGCTCAAAAGTAGTGCTATATTCAGACATAATGCAGACTACCAAGCAGTTCCCTATGGAGGAGGGAATGCAGAACCTACTTTGGGAAGAGGCTCTGCAGTACTGCTGTGTCAAACCTAGCATCACTCCTAGCCTGGATGTCCAGGGAGTAATGCTTGGTAAAAGTATGTACTGTTTTCCAGGTGGCTGCTTTACAGATCTCTAACAAAGGTATATCTCTGGCCGCAGCTAGAACAGCAGCTGTACCCCTAGTCGAATGAGCCCTCAGGCCTGAAGGGGGCATTCTATCCAACTTGTCATAACAGAATTGTATACAAAAAACAATCCACCTGGCAGTAGTTCTTTTAGTGGCAGGCTTACCTTTCCCCACTTCACCATAAGTGAGAAACAATTGAAGACAGTCATTTCCATGTGCCTTAGTATGCTCAATGTAGTAGCTAAGGGCCCTCAACGTCCAGACTGTGTAACCTTCTTTCACCTGAAGAAGAATGATCAGTGAAAAACACAGGGAGAGATATAGACTGGTTCAGATGAAAATCCGACACCACTTTGGGCAAGAATCTCCTATTGGTTCTTAGGACCTCTTTGTCCCTATGGACGGAGATGAAGTCAGGTTCCACTGACAGAGCCTGTAACGCACTAAACCGTCTGGCAGAAGTAATAGCTACCAGGAACACAGTTTTCCAGGTCAAGTACTTCAATTTGGCTGAAGCCAGAGGTTCAAAGGGTGGCTGCATAAGCTGAACTATGCAGACATTAAGATCCCAAGGAGGAGTGGGCTCCTAAAGGGAGGTTAATGTGAACCAGTCCTTTGAAAAACTTTCTGAAAACAGGATGAGATGCCAGGAAGAGCCCTTCCCAGCTGAGAGGAATGCAGAGACAGCTGCTAGATGAACCTTCAGAGTGGCAGGCCTAAGGCCTAGACCATTCAGATGAACTAGATAGTCTAAGGTTGTGGTAATGTCTGCAGAATCAGGCAGGATGCCTTTCTGAGAGCACCAAATACTGAACCTTTTCCATTTGGAGTTGTAAGTTTTTCTAGTGGAAGGTTTCCTGGAGACCTCCAGAATATCCAGAACTCCCTGAGAAAGATGTAGTGCTGCATATTCTAACTCTTCAAGAGCCAGGCCTTGAGATTGAGAGACTGGAGATTGGGGTACCAGATCTGCCCCTTGGAGAAGGACAGGAGATTGAATGTCCTGGGCAGAGACAGGGGACGTGACACTGACAAGGACAGCAGCAGAGGATACCACGGCTGTCTGGCCCAATCTGGAGCCACCAGTATCACTGTGCAGGGCTGAGTCCTGATCTTGATCAGAACTCTGAACAGCAGAGGAAAGGGAGAGAAGGCATAGAGAAACCTGCCCTTCCAGTCCAAAATGAGAGCAACCTGGGGAACTGTCCCCAGGACTGGAGGTCTGCAACAAAACAGAGGAAGTTGATGATTGTCCGGTGCTGCAAAGAGATCTGTCTCTGGAGTGCCTCACCTGGAGAAGATGACCTTCAGTATGTGAGGATCCAGGGACCATTCGTGGTGTCCCTGTGACATTCTGCTCAGAGCATCTGCTAGTATGTTGTCCTTCCCAGGAAGGTGAACTGCTACCAGAGAAGTCTGAAGAGAATAGGCCAGAGACCACAGCTTCATGACTTCTGTGCATAAGGCCGAGGACCGAGTGTCTCCCTGCTTGTTGATGTACCACATTGTGTTGGTGTTGTCCGTTCTGACTTGAACCACCTTGCCCTTGATTGAATCCAAGAAGCTCTGCAGGGCTAGGAAAACTGCCCTGAGTTCCAGGAGATTGATATGAAGGAGAGACTCTTGTGGGGACCAGACTCCTTGAGCTGTCAGGGCTCCCAGGTGAGCTCCACACCCTAGGAGAGAAGGATCCATAGTTAGAACTACTGATGGGACTTGAGGAGAAATGGAACCCTTGTCTGAGGTTGTCCTGGTCCAGCCACCTCTGGAGAGCTTGGACCAGAGTCTGAGTCACTGGGATCAGTTTGGTAAGTGAATCCTTCTTTTGAGACCAAAAAGACCTTAGATGAAACTGAATGTCCCTCATCTGGAACCTTGCTCCCTTCACCACTGCCGTGGAAGCTGCCATGTAGTCCAGGAGCTGGAGGAACTGTCTTGCTGGGTGGGAGACCTGAGGTCGAAAGGAGGAAGTGAGATCCACTAGGGCCTTCACTCTTGCCAGGAGAAGGAAGGCTTTTGCTTGTACAGTGTCCAACTCTATGCCTAAAAAGGTGAGAAGTTGAACTGGTTCGAGGACAGACCTTGGCAGATTGAGAAGAAACCCCAAGGAGCTGAGTAGGTCCTGGGTAGTTTGAAGAGCTGACTTGACCTGTAAAGGTGATTGACCCACTAAGAGCCAGTCGTACAGATACGGGAAGATGGTGATACCCTGTCTTCTGAGGTAAGCCACCACTACTGCAAGGCACTTTGTGAACACCTTTGGAGCTGATGTTAGGCCGAATGGCATAGCTCTGAACTGGTAATGGCCTGAAGGCAACTCAAACCTGAGGTATTTTTTGTGGGAGAACCTGATAGGAATATGGAAGTAGGCATCCTTGAGGTCCAGAGATGCTAGCCAATCTCCTGGCCTTAAAGAGGAAAGGATTATTCCCAGAGTTACCATTTTGAATTTGGGCTTTGAAATGTGTTTGTTCAAATACCTTAGGTCTAGGATGGGTCGCCACTCCCCTGTTTTCTTTGGGGTAAGGAAGTACCTGGAGTACAGTCCTTTTCCCCTGTGCTGAATAGGAACCTTCTCTATAGCTCTGAGAGTTAGAAGACAGGAAACCTCTGCCTCTAGGGCAATGGTTTCTGAGAGTGATGCAGGTGGAAAAGACTTAACCCTCTTTTTTGGAAATTTTTTGAAGCTGAGGGCCAGTCCCTGGCTTACTACTTCCAGGACCCACTTGTTTGAGGTCACAGACTTCCAGGCCTGGAAATAGTAAGCCAGTCTGCCTCCTACTAGAAATGGGGAGTCGATCCGGGCTGACACATCAGGGTGTCTGCTTGGCAGGAGCCTTAGACTAAGAGGAGGAGGGCAGCTCTGCTCATCCCCTCCTGGACCTCCCTCTGAAGAACCCCTCTGTGAGAAGGAGAGAGGCCTGGGCTTGGTAAAAGGACTTTGAAAGGCCTGCCCCTGCCCCTAGACTGTTGCTTGTGTGGAGTGGCTTGCCTTTCTTTGGCCTGTGCACTCCTGTACGTGGTCCTGTATTCATCCATTTTCTTCATGTAAGCCTTTGTCTGCTCCCCAAACAGAGAGTTACCTATTACAGGAAAATCCATAGTCTTAGTCTGGGTATCCTGTAAAAGGCTAGTACATCTGAGCCAAGCATGTCTTCTGAGAGACACAGATGTAGCCATGACTCTAGATGCCACACCACTGGAGTCCACAGCAGCATGAAACTGCATTTTTGGATACCTCAGTTCCATCAGCAGCCACCTCCTCCAGCTCCTTGGCTAGCTGGGGAGAGACCTGTTTAGCCAGTTCCAGAACCGTATCCCATCTGGATTTCTGGTACCTGGCTGTGTAGGCCATATAAGTAGCCTGCCTGAGTCCCAAAGAGGATGCCAAATACTGTTTTTTGGCCATGGCATCCAGTTTCCTGCAGTCCTTATCCGGGGGGGTGTGAAGCCAAAGGAATATTAGCCCTGTCACAGGCTGCAGCCTGCACTACCCAATATGGCTGCAATGACTATAAAGGAACTCCACAGCTGAGCCTGATAACAAATACCTCCTGTCCATTCTCTTATCCACAGGAGGTATTGAATTAGGGGTTTGTAAAATGTTGTGTGTCTGTTTCCCCCAAGGATGTATGAGGAGGGATAGACAGTCTTTTGGACTCTGGAATGTCCATCATTTCCACAAAATCAGACTCTTCATCCTCCTCTGCAGCTTCAACCAAGGGAAGCTTCAGGGTTTCTGCCACCTTTTTGTAGAACAAAAATGTGAAGGGGACTCAGACAGCCTGGGAGGAGAGACACCTGAGGGCCTGTCTGGGGAGATGTCCGGTTCAATGGGCACATCCAGACCCCCCCAGGTCATCGTCATCATCATCATCTTCAGGATAGTCTTCGTCTCCCTCCCACTCCTCATAAAAAGCGTCGGGATCATAATCCAGAGGAGACGGACCAACTGAACCAACCGCCTAACCGGCAGTACCAGTTCGGACAGAACCAGTCTAAGCAATTGAACAATGCTAACCGCTTTGGCTATTTAGGTCCTCGGTTGGAGAGTGAGATACTGGATCGAACACGAGACTCCTTCTTTTGATGGAACCCGACCTCTTGGGATTGGCTCTCCTTTTGCCGAGAGGTATCGCCTAGGTCAGTGGGCAGCTCCTCAGGTTCGCCAGAATCGAACCAGGCTGGCCATCCGGATTCTACGGATTCTCGGCCTCCTTTCCTTCAGCCTACTCAGTCTTTTTGTCTAGAGTGGATTTAGGAAAGTTTTACAGATTTTGCAGTCCGACTTGAGGTGGTCAAACCCAGACAATAAACATAGATGAGGTGGGGTCAGCCTTAGCAAAGGCCTCCCCACACTCAATCAATGTTGAAACCCAGTGGGACTGGTTTTCTTCTCGGGTTTCTCAGACATGGACAACCTAACAAATTACCCTATTGCAGCTTTCAAGCCAGGTAATACAATGACCGATCGGTTACAAACCGTGTCACTGGCTTTTTAAAAGAACCGGCCAAAAACCTTGCTTCTTTTGAAATCGATCGGTACCGGAACACCACTCTAATCCCAGAAATAAATTTAAACAGAATGGGTCGGTTCTAAACCAGACCGACCGGAAAGAAACCGAAGAAAAGAACAATTTCCAACTTTTTCACAGAATAAAACACAGTCACTACCTATCTACACACTACCTGTACCGTAGATAGAGGCTGGAAATCCGAAAATAATAAAAAATTATACGGTTTAAACCGAACACTTTACTTTTACCGAACCAAGCAGAGGAAATCTCCGGAGCGACTTCACTGTTAGGCGGAGTAAAGAATCTAACGGTTACACTGAGAATTACCACAGACAGAGGTTTGAAAACCAAGCTCGAGCTCAACATTCTATGCTTCTGCATAGAGTTAACTCTTTCCTCTCCGGTGCAGTTCAAGTGCTGGGGCTAACTGCATCATGTCTGAATACAGCAAGACTTCATGTTGTTTGAAATACATAAATGTTTACAGTGCAAAAGAAATGGAAATTACAAAAGCAAAACACCTTGTACTTGAACTTCTAGTTCTAACTCAGTTTTCATTTGGGTATTACCTATCCTTGACAGAAGTGCATTTAAATCCAGAACACAGTGTGTGTTCTGTTAGGAATCTAGAGATAGGATGTTGATTTCACTCCTTTCAGCCAGATTGATAATAAGCCAATATGTCCCTCCATTCTGTGAGGTCACAGCTCATGAGGTCACTGTTAGTCCTGTAATTATTTTGTAACATGACCAAGTATATCCCAAAGTGTGTCATTTACCGCTTGCTTGATATCTACAAAGATAGCTATATTAAATTATAACAGTCTCTTTCCTATCAGAGCATTCCCTTTGATCTTCAAAACACATCCTGACAGCTATTTTCCCCTAGTGGTGAGAAATGTAACAGGTATCTGTTAGAAATTGTTGCTTCCTAAGATATCATAAAAATGCAGTCTTCTATGGCTTCCTGGACTTCAGAGTAAATAAATGGTTTATAATGTGTGATAAACTGGTGTCTGAAGGAATCTCTTTATTAATTTATCCACTGGGTCACTTCTACTACTGCCAGCTGTTCCAGCAAGCAGGTGCCTTTGGGGTCAAGAGGTCACACCCCTTTAAAAGCTAGTCTTTCCCGTGGTCCTGCTGATTGCCATATTTTCCAAGCAGATATTCAAAGAAACCTATATTTATATTACAAATATGATACAATATAATAACACGCAGATGCTAACCGTCACACTCCTCCCTCCTAGACTGAATTAGGGGGAATCCATTCCTAGGCATGGGATGAGTTTCCCAAATTTAGTTCACCGTTCTAACTGACGTGATAGCCCATCTGTGTTTTTGTTTGCTGCCCTGCCCTGTGTGTAATAGGTCATGTTGTACCCTGCAAGGCAAGGCTCCATCTTAAAAGTCTACTGTTTGTTTTGCCATTTGTGCCAGCCAAACCAGGGGTTGTGATCTGTCTGTACCTTGAAGTGCTGCCCGTATAGGTATGGCTCTAACTTTTTAGTGTCCACACCACTGCAAGGCATTCTTTCTGTACTGTAGAATCGTCTGCTCCTGGGAAGTAACTTCTTACTGAGGTACACTATGGGGTGATCTTCCCTTGGTCAGACATTTGATTAATTAATGCCCCAATCTACATCCGAGGCATCAGTCTGGACTACAAAGGGTTTACTATAGTCTGGACTGGCTAATACAGGAGCACTGCACAGTGCTTCCTTTAGCTGTGTAAGGCTTGCTCACAGGCTAGTTCCCAAATAACCTTCTTAGGCATTCTTTTCTTTAACAGGCCAAACAGGGGAAGTACCCTGCAGTCCTTAGAAAACTCCAAACCTACTTCTGTGTTTCAGGTCCGGGCCATGCCTCGATTGCCTCAATTTTTGCTTGATTAGGACAGAGCTGTCCCCAGCCTACTACATGCCTGAGGTATGCCACCTCAGCCATGACCACCTGGCACTTTTCAGCTTTTACAGTGAACCCGGCCCTCAGTATCCTGCCCAGCACTTCTCTAAGGTGGGACAGGTGTTCCTTGCAGCTGGCACTGAAGATGGCAATGTCATCCAGGTACGCCACAGCGTACTTTTCAGCACCACTTAGCACCTGGTTCACCAACCTTTGGAAGGTGGCAGGGGCGTTCTTCATTCCAAAAGGCATTGCTTTAAACTCAAATAACCCTATCGGAGTGGATACCGACCTCTCCTAAGCTTTGGCAGTTAACTCTACCTGCCAATACCCTTTCATCAGGTCAATAGTGGTAAAGTGTGTCGCCCCTCCCAACTTGTCCAGTAGTTCACCATCCATGGCACTGGGTGGGCGTCTGACTTCGTGAATGCGTTGAGTCCATGATAGTCCACACAAAAATGAGTAGAGTCATCTGGCTTGAGAACAAGGACTACGGGTGATGTCCAGGGGCTGTGGGATTACTGGATTACCCCCTAAATCCAACATTTCCTCCACCTCCCTCCTAATGTCCTTTTGGACAGCCTCTGACACCCGATATGCTGTTCGCCGTATGGGCGCTTGTGTCCCCGTCTCCACATCATGCATCACTAAGGAGGTTAGTCCAGGCTTGATGCTAAACAATGGGACAAAGTCTGCTAAAACCTCCCTTACTTCCTGGATCTAGTCCAGGGTCAATTGGGGTGACATTTTAATTGCCTCCACAGAGGACTCCTGCTTGCTTTCTTCCAGCAAGTCCAGAAGGGGGTCTTCTCGTCTGTCCCCTCCCCAGGACTACACACTGCAAAGACCATGTCAGCCCTATTTGAATATGGCTTCATCATATTAACATGGTGCATTCTTTGGGTATGTCTCTTGTCAGGCAGTTCTATAATGCAATTTATGTCATTCGCTTGATGACTACTTTATGCAGTCCTGCCCACTTGGCCTGCAGCTTATCTTTCCGGACTGGGATTAGGACCATGACCTCCTGGCCCACAATATACGAGGAAGCTCTGGCTCTGTGGTCGTACCATACCTTTTGCTTTTGTTGGGTAGATGCCAGGTTGCTGTGGGCTGTTCCAATAAGCTCCTTCAGCTTTTCCCTAAACTTAAGGACATAATCCACTGTGGGAGTTCCCTGGGTGGAGTGCTTGCCTTCCCAGTCCTCCCGGATCAAGTCTAGGGACCCAAGTACCCTGCATCCATATAAGAGCTCGAAGGGAAAAACCCTGTCGACTCTTGGGGCATCTCCCTGTATGCGAACAACAGGTGGGGAAGGTATTTCTCCCAGTCCCTCCCATGCTGTTCAGCAAACGCTTGGAGCATCGATTTAAGGGTACCATTGAATCTTTCCACAAGCCCATTGTCTTCTTGGGTGATAAAGTTTTATGCGTCTCTGCACTACCCACACTTCTCCCCAAACATTTTATCAGGTCTAACATGAAGGAACCCCTCGATCGATGATAACCTCCTGCAGGAACCCAACACAGGAGAAAACCCCTAGCAAGGCATCTGCCACTTTGTCTGTCCTCAGTGAGGATAGGGTGACTGCCTCTGGGTACCGGGTGGCATAATCCACCACTGTTAGGATAACCTATTCCTGGAGGAGCTGGGGGGATTCAAAGGCCCCACAATATCCATTCCTACCCTCTGGAATGGTTCCTCCACTATGGGTAAGGGGATTAGGGTGGCTTGGGTTTTCCTACCCGCCTTCCCTATTTCTTGGCACCAGTAACAAGACCTGCAATACTCCTTCACCTGCTGGGTGAAGTTGGGCCAATGGAAATTCTGGGCCAATCGCTGTGTAGTGCGCACGATTTCCAGATGTCCAGACGTGGGAATATCGTGAGCAGTTTTGAGCAACTGCTCATGGTACTCCTGGGGAACGACAAGTTGCCTGCCCATCACATCTCCCTCTGTCTTTATGTCCTGCATATACAGCAGTCCATTGTCCCAGTAAACGTTATGCTTCCCATCACCTCCCAGTGCTCTGTCAGAGTCTGCCCAAGCCCTCAGTTTCTCTAAATTAGGATCATTTTACTGAGCAGCTACAAAATCTTTACACATTCCCAAGGTATTGGACAGGTCCCCTCTAGTTTCTAAACTAGGGTCCCTAGCTCTAGCATCAGGGCATTCAGGGTCACTGCCATCCCTAACCCTCTGACTATTGGCTACCCCTCCTTCCTTAGAGTAGCCTTCTGTAGCTGTTCTGTTAACTGTTACCGGGAGAATTTTTACCCACCTTTTACTATTCTCCATATCAGGAGAGACAGGCTGGGGAACCAGCTTTCCAGTGTTTTCCACAGGGGCTTCTATGGGGTCCAGGGAACTACAATTTACCTTTGCTGCTTGACTGCGGGTAACTGCATACACCACCCCCTTTTTGAGATTGTTCCTGATAATTACATCCAGGGCAAGGTTTTTCTGCCACTGCAACTCTTTGCACAGTCTCCCCTGTCTCACCTCAGTCCAGGAGAACACTAGCAAGTGGCAGCATTTTCTCCTCCCCAGTGAACCCACATAGAAATGCCAACTTTTAGGCATCTTTGCGGGTGCTCATTGCCAATTGGTAGTATTTTTCCTGTGACCAGTTTCCCTAATAATCCTTTGTTGCAGGCTGTGCTCATAATATTGAGGGTGCTTATTTCAACTTTGTGGGTGCTACAGCACCCAAGCAACTATGGAGTCGGCTCCTATGAACCACCGTACAGTAACAAACTGATTGGGTATAAGCTGTTCAGGCTCAACCAAATCCCCTTTTACCAAAGTCAGAGACACCCCCATGTCCCTTAACCAATGGGTCTGTACCCTATTCACAATAACTGGGTGTATGTGCTCCCTCATGTTTACTGGCATATTTTCAGGGATACACAAAAAACCCACTTCTTTCCCAGCACTGCTTTGTGTGCTCTGTGCATTTTAGGACACTGTCTTGCAAGTTGCCCAGATTGTTTAGCAAACCCATTCCTTCTTTTTATCAGGCAGATCTTTCTATGTAACCTGGGACTGCCTGATTTCGGTGGGGCAGGGAGAGTTTTAGCTGCCCTGAAGGCACGCGTTTCCCTTTCTGCACTGCCATGCCCGCCCCACTCCCTCTCAGAGCAGGTCTGCTCCTGGCATAATGGTCCAAGAGTTCGGCAGCCTCCTGCACTGTTTTTGGATCTAGGTCCTCTAGCCAGGTTTTCAGCTCTGTAGGGCAAGCCCAAAAGAACTGCTCTAAAAGTACTACATTCTCAATTTTCTCTACAGAGTCTGCTTGTATTCCTTCCCACCAATGTTTCAAAAACTGATGTTGTTTAGTGGCTAGCTCCTTGTAGCTCATATCAGGGCTTCTCCTGGGCTTACAAAATTTAACTCTGTATGCTTCTACTGTCAAATCATATTTTTTTAATAAAGCAGCTTTAAGTTTGCCACAATCATTACTGTCCTGATTGTCCATTTGACCCAATGCGTCACAAGCTTTCCCGTTCAGCAGGCGGGGATAGCTGGAAGCTCAGGACTCTCTGGAATTTTGCCTGAATACATACTTTTTCAAATGAATTTAAAATGCATCCATATCTTCCCTTCTTTAAATTCAGCTATCAGTTTAGAATTAAATTTTTAACCTAGTCCTGGAGTCCCAGATTCACCCATGCCACTTAGCTGCTCAGGCACTGGTCTTTGGAGTTGTAGCTTCTCCAGTTCAAATCTCCTCTGATGCTCTCTCTCCTCTCACTTGGCCTCTCTCTGACGATGTCGATCTTTTTCCTTGGCCACATGCTGCTCTCACTTCTCCTCTCTCTCTCTCTATCTCCATCTTCCTCTGTTCAAGCTCCCTTTGCTGCTGGGCTGCGAACCTTTTCTGTTCAAACTCCGGCTCCATTCTCCGCAACTCCATGTGCAGCACGATCCTGTCTGGGTCCAGCATGGTGGCGACCTTCTCCTGCTGTGGTTGCTCACGCCTTACATTGGTCCTGCTGTCCTCCTCTCTGGGTCTGGACACTGTGATGGACCGTGACCCCTCCACACCCAAAGTTTGGTCCTTTGCAGTCACTGACTGTGACTTGAGATCTTGGGCATTGGCTGCCACGAGAGCCTCCACAGTGTGCTTGTTTGCTCCGCACCAGACTCCTCTCCTAGCACAACTGCCTTGGATAGTCTGTAGTGTACTCACTGTAGTTAGAAGCCATCTTCTTCCCTAATCTACAGCTACACTAGCTTACACCTGAAAAAAATAAAACAGGTAGGGAACTAGACTGTAACCACAATGATATAGTTCTTTATTGTTTTAAATCACTGCCTTATTTTGCACGTGAGCTGTTACAGTTATCAATCTGACACACTGAACTGTTAATACTTGTTTTACCAAATACTTATAAATCGCACCACTGCCAACCAGATCTGTCACAAGCACTCCCAGGTCAGGCCCTGTGATCCCACCGTGCCTCAACCTCAAGTGCAATATGTGAACAGGAGACAAACAGGGTAACCCTCCTGTCTGTTTTGGGTCCAAAACACCTACTAGTCTCAAGTCTTGAGGTAAAATATGAACCCTTTTCTAGCACGCCCTGTTAACAGGATCAAATACCGCACCCTCTTCGGGGAAATGCGGTGCAATTAATTAACCCAGTGAGCATCCAATCTAGTTCACAATTCTCCCCTTTTTGACTCAGTTGAGACCTAGGTATTTTCTTACCTTTAGTGTAAAATGGTAACACACTATAAGCCGTTTAACAGTCATGTCAGAATTATCAACACTGTTCCAGCATTCACATGCAGAATGAGAAAAGACACAGGCAGAATTAAGAAAACCAAGACGTTTACTAAAATAAAAAAAAATAGTAAAGACATACAAAGCATAGAGCATATATACATAAATGTTTACAGTCCAAAAGAAATGGAAATTACAGAATCAAAACGCCTTGTACTTGAAATTCTAGTTCTAACTCAGTTTTCATTTGGGTGTTACCTATCTTTGACAGAAGTGCTTTTAAGTCCAGAACACAGTGTGTGTTCTGTTAGGAGTCCAGAGATAGGATGTTGATTTCACTCCTTTCAGCCAGATTGATAATAAGCCAATATGTCCCTCCCATCCTGTGAGGTCACAGCTCATGAGGTCACTGTTAGTCCTGTAATTATTTTGTAACATGACCAAGTATATCCCAAAGTGTGTCATTTTACTGCTTGCTTGAAATCTCAAAGATAGCAATATTAAATTATAACAGTCTCTTTCCTATCAGAGCATTCCCTTTGATCTTCAGAAACACATCCTGACAGCTATTTTCCCTAGTGGTGAGAAATGTAACAGGTATCTGTTAGAAATTGTTGCTCCTAAATATGTAAAAAAATGCAGTCTTCTATAGCTTCCTGGACTTTAAAGTAAATGAATGGTTTAATTGTGTGATAACCTGGTGTCTGAAGGAAGTTCTTAATTAATTTATCCACTGGGCCAGTTTTACTACAGCCAGCTGTTCCAGCAAGCAAGGGCCTTTAGTTAAAAAGGTCAGGCCCTTTAAAGCTAGTCTTCCCATGGGTCTGCTGATTGCTATATTTTCCAAGCAGACATTCAAAGAAACCTATATTTATATCACAAATATGATAAAATATAATAACACATAGATGCTGTCCATCACAGAATATACCATGGCTGCCTGGCCCAGTCTGGAGCAACCAGAATCATTGTTGCAGACCGACTCCTGAGTTTGAGAAGGACTCTCAACAGCAGTGGAAATGGAGGAAAAGCATACAGGAATGTCCCTATCCAGTCCAGGGCTAATGCCTCCATGGGCAATGTGCCCAATGAGGGGGGGCCTGCAGCAATAAAGAGGAAGCTGATGGTTTTCTTTTGAGGCAAACAGATCTATTTCTGGACTGCCCCAACATCTGAAACTGTGTCCAATACTTGCTTGTTTAAGGCCCATTTGTTTTTGTGTGTTTTTTTTTTAGTTATTTATTTCTCCCCTGCCAACCGGCTCCCTTCCACCACCCCCCATCACTGCCACCGGGCGACGTGCTGGCCATCGCCTCTCACCAATTGAGGCACCAGCTGACCTGGTGCAGCAGGGAGATCGGCTTCATCCCACCGGTTGGCTTCTTTTCTCCTCCGGTATTTGTCCCACCCCCAAGCACAGAGCCAAGGCGTACAATGACGCCAATGGCCGAGCCGCACACACTTCAGTACACAGGATGCCAGGCATCTTGCTCGGCTGTGCTCCCCCTTGTGTGGGTCTGTTGCACCAGCCCCCAGCCACCACTAGGGGCCAATCAAGCAGCGGACTCCATCCCCACCCCTCCCCGGGAAAGGAGAGCTGTCCTCCGGACGTTCGATCCTCTCCCTCCCCAGCCGACCCTCGGCGACCGCTCACACTGCAGACATGGGTTGCCAGCGTGGCAGGAGGTAAGGCATCGCTGCCTCAGTCCTCACGCTACTGGGCTGACTGTTTAAGGCCCATCTGTGATTATCTTGACTGATTCTGCTGAGTGAATCTGCCAGTGTATTGTCCTTCCCTGGAAAATGAATGATGGACAGATGCATTTCCAGGGAATATGCTAGGGACCAGATTTTCATGGCCTCTATGCACAGCCTTGAGGTTCTTGCATCCCCTTGCTTGTTTGATGTATCACATGGTGGTTGTGTTGTCTGTCCTGACCTGGACTGACTGACCCCTCAATTGAGCAGCAACGGCCTTTACATCAAGAAGGACTGCTCTCAACTATAAGAGGTTAATATATAACTTGGATTCCTGAAGGGACTATGTCACACTGGTTTTGAGGTCACCTGTGTGTGTGTCCCACCCTAGGATGGAGGCATCTGTTGTTGGAACCACAGTGTGGTGCTGTTGCTGAAAAGCGATGCTCTTCCTGAGGTTGTCCCTTTTTTTCCACTACTGCAGAGCCAGTAGAAAAATTCTTGTAAGTGGCACAAGCTTTGAAATGGAACTGCCTTGCAGTCCTGGGCTGACCCAAGGCAATGGAGTTTGCCAGGGCCAGGGTCAGTAAGTTGTTTACCCTCTCTCTTTTTTTTTTTTAACTCTTTTTATCGTCCCTGTCCACTGACCTTCTCTCCAGCATGGTCTCTCGGCAGTGGCTCTGCTGCCCGCCTGAAGCTCCGGTAGTCCTCTTCGGGGCCCGGCATCCTCCTCCTCACAGTGCTGCCCTAATCCCCCGGCTCTGAGTCCCCCGAGGAAGGACCACCACTCCTACAAGAGCTCTATCTAGAATGCTGGTGGGCACACTGCACTTGGGGGAGGATCCGGAGAGTACCTCCCGGAAGCCTGGCTTTGGGCATGGGGCCGCTGCCACTGGAACCACCTTCGCCTGTCAGCGGGAGTTTTTTTTTTCCTGATTAAGTCTCGGGAGTGCGGACATGCAATGACATCCAGTGCAGTGTGGGCACACTCCCACACCCACCTGCAGGACATCTGCCGCTGCTCCCATACCCCTGCTCTAAGCTCCTTGATGTGCTGCAGTCTTCCGACTTCTGCCATGGGCCAAAAATGCAGCAAGGTGCTTCAACCACCTTCCCTAGGGAGAGGACAGCAGTCCTCCGGACCTCAATCCTCCTCTCCATCCCCTGCTGACCCCGCCATCCGAGTCTGTTCCAAACCTGGTAGCCGGCGTGGCATGAAGTGTGGCGTCCAGTGCCTCAACCCTCAGCGCCACTGGGCCAGCTTAGTTTACCCTCTCTTGAGGGAGGAATGCTTTGCCCTGGACTGCATCTAGTTCTGCTCCAGTGAATTCCAGTGACTGAACTGGTTCCATCTGAGACTTCTGAGTATAGATGAGGAAGTTGAGAGTCTCTAGGGTACTTTGGGTGACCCTGATGGAGTCCTTTACCTGTTGGTATGATTTTCCTATGACTAGCCAGTTGTCCAGGTGAGGGAATAGTATGATTCTGTGCCTTCTGAGATAGGGTGCCACCACAGCTAGGCACTTTGTGAATACGCTTGGGGTAGAAGTGAGCCTGAAGGGGAGTGCTGAACTGGTAGTGGCCTGAGGGCACAGTGAACTTTAGGTACTTTTCGTGGCAAGGTCTGGTTGGGATGTGAAAAGTAGGCATTTTTAGGTCCAGAGATTCCAACCAGTTTCCTTTCCTTAGAGAAGGGATAACAATGACAAGAGTTACCATTTTGAACTTGAGCTTTGCCAAGTGTTTGTTCAGAATCTGAGGAGAGGATTGGCCGCCATTCCCCATTATTCTTCTTCGTCAGGAAGTATCTGGAGTACATGCCTTTCCCCTTTGGGAGAGAGGACTAGCTCTATTGTTCTTGCCTGCAGAAGCTTTTTACCTTCAATTTCAGCAGAATTTTCTCTGCAGGTGTTAAAGGCCAGCTCAATTCTGTGGTCCTGAAGTTTTGCAGGATTCTGTCTGGGCTAAGGTTTGGATGCTGGGGTAGAATCAGTCTGCCTAGAATGCCTCCTCCCTTGCACTGTAGTAACCTCTAGCCTGAGTATAATCTACAGGCATGGAGACTGGGACATAAGCTCTGGGGTAATACCAACTACCCCACCTCCCTTTCTCATGGATCTAAAAGAAGAGGAGGCTCTTTCTCTTGTAGAGTTGCTTCTATACATCCTTTTGTACTCTTCCACCATTTTCATGTATTCCTCAGTCCTATCACCAAAAAGGAAATTGTTTTCACAAAAACAATCCATGGTCTTTAACTGTGTGTCTTGGGTAAGACTGGTTGTTCTGAACCAGGCAAACCACCTCAAAGACACTGACAGGGCCAAAAACCTGGATGCAGTGTCATCATACCTCTCAACCTATTACCGCATTAATCAGGGACAAGGCTTAAAAAAATAAGGGACAAAGACCCAAAATCAGGGACACATCTTAAAAATGTATACTATTCACTCAGAAAGCTGATAGACTAAAGAGATGTGTGTTAAGATGCATTTTCTGAAGAAGAACAAGTCTGTAACTTTAATGTTTAACATTATATTGTGATTTTAATCCCCACTGTTCTGTCACAAAAACACAAATTTTACAAATGACAGAGGAAACTTTTGAGGCAAAATCAGGGATGACCCTGAAAATCAGGGACAGTTAAGAGGTATGAGTGTCATTTGAATCCACAGCCATGTGAAATTGATATTTGGTAGCATCCAATGTCATCCTTGCAGTGTCAGCCTGATCATGTACCACATCACCTAGCACTCTATCAGTTATTGCCAGTACAGAGTTCCAAAACGGCCTTCTGATATTGTGCAGCATATGCCATATCAGCTGCCTGTCTAAGGAGAAGGGAGGAGGCTAAGTAACCCTTCTTCCCCATGGTGTCAATTTTCCTCAAATCTTTATCAGGGGATGAGATAAGAGAGGACTTTAGCTTCATCACAGGCAGCAGCCTGTGCCATGCCCTCATGATCTGGATGAGAACACAAATACTCAGCAGCAGACCTAGCAACTTGATTTTTTTTAACCTTCTTGTCCACCCCAGGAACAGAGGACAGTGTTTGTAGAATTTTTAGGCTGGCTTTAGAGAATTGTTGATAGGGAGGAACAATCTCTTAGAGGAAACCAGGCCCATTATATCCAGAATTTCTTTTTGTGTGTGTGTGTGTGAATTCTGTTTTATTCTCTGGAGGTCCAGGGCATCTCTCGAGGGTACCCACACGACAGCTGCCACTACTCCCAGCCTGAAACCTCCTCTGTCAGTCTCCCCAACTGGCTCCCCAGCTTGTCCAGCCCCCGAGATCACCCCAAAAGAGGGCCACCCACAGATCACCCCTCAGAGGAGGGCCCATCCACCCTTGGCAGCCTTTCTGTGATTAGAGGGACAGCCGCAGGACTGGGGTAAGGGTCAGGAGATCCAATGAGGCAGGTCCAGCAGTGGGATGTGGGCAGGTGTCCGGGGCCCCCTTCACCTCCACTGGGCCAACAGAGTACTTCTTTGTGTGTTGTTCCCCTTGGAGTGTGGACATGCAATGATGTCAGCATACCTAGCAAGCAGACGTCTGCTGCCGCTCCACCCCCTGACATTGCATCAAGCCTTGCTACTGATAGGGTCCCTGGTCTCCACCAGGGGCCACTATGGAGCGTGCTTACCCCAAAGCCCACCCTGGGAGAAAGCAGTCCTCCGGACTCTCACTCCCTCCCTCCTCCCTCTCCTGCCAACCCCCGATGAACCAAGTCTGTTCCCAAACCTGAGTCATCGGGCGTGGGCGCAAGGTGTGGCGACCAGCACCTCAACCCTCCGCGCCACCAGGCCGCCAACTATATCCAGAATTTCTGTCTCCTCCTCCTCATCTTCCATAGGCTCTTGAGAGGGGAGACCTGAAGTGTCAGCCATTTGTCTGACAAAAGAAAAAATGAGATGAAAATCATCCTGTCCATGAGGAGGGGTACCAAAATCTTGCTATGGGGATACCTCAGTCCTTTTCAAAATAAACTTCATGACCCAGGTCTGTGGGAAACAGTGGAGGGATTGGAACAAAGTCAACCTAGAGGCAGCAGTTTGAATGTAGCATTCTTTTTTTTTTTTTTAACAATTATTTTTATCACTCTCCCTACCTGAACTTTCTCCGGAGAGGTCTCTCAGGGCTTGCCTTTATCCCGCCCGCCTGAAGCTCTGTTCTTCTCATTCCTCATGGGCCCTGGCTCTCCGACCATTACCCAGCCACCCAGCCCCCCAGCTCCCCAGCTCTGAGTCCCCTGAGGTGGGACCACCAGATGCTCCTCCTCCTGGCCCTCTATCTAAAATCTAGATAGGCAACCAGGCATGGAGGAGGCGGAAGAAGATGAGACGAGAGCCCGACATGGATCGTGGTTGGATGACCCCCTGGACCCTCCTTGGCCTATCAGGAGGCAGAGGTATTTTTACTTGGTTTTCTCCGCCCACCACCCTCCCACAGATCCCGGATGTGCAATGATGACCAGTGTCCCCGAGCTCTGTACACCAGCACTTTAGCACCGCAGGCTCCAGGCCCCCCCAACTCACACACAGAGGTCACTCAAGAAGCGATGCAAAACCCTACTCCATCGGGCGCTTGATTCCTCCCTGCCCTGCCGACCCCTGACAATCCGGGCACAACCCGAACCCGGGTCGCCGGCGAGAAGCAAGGTGAGACAACTAGTGGCTTGACCCACAGTGCCCCTGGGCTGGCATGATTCTGTAGCATTCTAACTGCATAATTTGCATACATTCCATATTAAATCATTACAGCTCCAGGGCAGTCAGAGATTCTGAGCTGACTGAATATGTCTAATCTTACTGGGAGATTCCTGAGGTTTGAAATGCTGTTTTCCAAGTCAGACCTTTCATGTCACAAGTCACCATAGGCTCAAAAGGTCTGCGAGTGAGCATGTCTAGCACAAGATTGAGGTCCCAAAAGCTACCAGCTTCCTAATGGGGGGCCTCATGTGCAAATGCCCGAGGAACTTCTTGAATAGTGAGCCACACCACAGAGAGGGTACCTACAGGTTCAGGGTACACTGATATAGCTGACAAATGGACCCTGACTGTGGAGTATTGCAACCATGTATCAGACAGATCCAGTAGATATTCAAAACCTTCAGACTGGCACCTAAAAGAGTCCATGGAGGTTTTAGAGCACCAGATGGAAAAGCATTTCCCTTTGGCTGTGCAGGTTTTCCTGGTGATAGATTTAGAGCTACTAACAATACTTCAGAGACATTCTGAGATAACTTTGAACCTGTTCTTCTATTTTTCAGAAGCCAAGCCTGAAGTGAAGAGAGCCAGGTTGGGGTGCATTAGACAGTCTTTGGCTAACCAGTTCCGATGGGGCTTGCAGACTGTAAAGAACTGCACACTTTCCCAGCACATTTCGTGAGAGATGTACTTCTAATCTGAAGTGCTCCCAGACTTCTTGTGTCTAGAGACCTTGGCAGCTGACTACCCATACCACCAACGAGGCATCCTTTGAGAGTACCTCTGTCTCCAGTGGAGAGAAGGAAGCCCTAGAGGAGGTTTTCTTCCACAGACCACCTTAGCAGGGACCTCACTAGTCATTTGTCACCTGAATGGGGTAGCCTTGAGGCTGTGATGCGTAGGGTTCCAACAAATGAAATTTACATACTTACTATAATTGTTGATCTTCCAGATAATTTTAACCACTGATTCAGATGTATGGGTCCAGGGTCGGAAGCACTAGGACCCCCAGGATCTTTTTCTATGGGAGAGAGCCAACATCAGCTACTGGCACCGCATGCACTCTACACAGTACTGTATTAGCAATCGTCAGCTCCCTCACACACCTCAGTCCTCTTCGTTGGAGAGAAACAAAAGTGGAGAGAAAATAAAAGAGAGGACTAGATACTTTCTAGACCAAATTGATAGTAAAAGGATATAGGAAATAAAATAAACAACCAGTTAGAACCCGACTACCAACTTACAGACTAGCGTTGGGCCTACCAGGTGTCACAAGGGTAGTGGGTCTAAAGAGCCAGAGCCTGTTATCACTAGCCAGACAGAGTGTGAATAGTGATGTGCAGAAAGAGAGGGCTGCAGCCTTCAGCAAATGACTGTGGCAGAAGTAGGAAAAGGGGAAGCCCTAGGTGAGGCCCCCCTTGTAAATGAGATGGCAAAATGCCAACAATGGAAAAAAGGATATGTGGACTCCTCAAAAAAACAGCAGCTCTATGCTACCAGTTAGAATTTCAGTAAATTCAAGAGCAAACCCATAGTCCTCTTTTCTCTAAGACAGATGGGAGAAAAATAGGGATGAAGAGCAAAGGAGTTGCAGGACTAGCAGTCCTAGGGAGTCAAGAAATGGTTATCTCCTCTGGCATGTCCCAGTCAGAATGGGCAAAGCCTAAAACACAGAGAGGAGGGACAAGAGATACCAACCAAAAATTGCAACATGAGAAGAACATGCTCTGCATCTCCCTGCAATGACAGGGATGTACCGGTGTGAATCTAGTACACTGATCCAAACCAGTGCATAGCACCTCACCAAGACAGAGCACTGCTCAGTGGAGTTACATTAGATAGTGTCCGGAGTGCATGATGCATATACTGTAGCAACTAATAGGGATATACTCTTCAGGAGATATACCCCAGGCAGGGAGAATAAGGATAAAGAAAAATAGAGGGATGGGGGCCGCCTACCAACTACATAGAAAACAAGCATTTGTCAATGCCGAATATTTGCTTGCTGGTATTGGCATTGGTACTGCAGAAGTTAGAAAGAGATGCATAATAGGAATGGCAGTAAAGTATTGAAATAATGCCAACCCTCACCCCACCCTGCAAAGACTGAGAGACGTGGGGTGTGCCTTTGGGTAACGCTCATGCCACTCCACCTTACCCCATCCTACAGACACTGACAAGTGTCAGGGTGTGCCTTTGGGTCTTCGGCCTTTACACTTACCCGATTCCATAAGGAAATAAGCTGAGACAGGTGTAGTATAGGAGAATGGCGTGAATGTTAGGGCTGAAGACCCCAAGGCACACCTCGATGCCTGTCAGTGGCTGCACGGTGGAGATGGGGGTGTAATGGTGTGAGCATTATGGCTGACAACCCTAAGCCACACACTGCGACGCCTGTCAGTCTGTACAGGGGGGACAAGGTGGCAGCAACGTGAAGTTGCTAGTGCTACCGCTTTCCTTCCCACCTACCTCTGTACTCTCAAGCAGCGACTTGCTGCTATGGTGTTTCATCTCCCCCGCTTTAACTGAGTCGCTATGCGGCTCTGTCCCTATGGCCCAATGGTATCTTCCCTTGCCACTCTGCTCTAAGTAGTCAGTCACTGTGTAGTAAGTAAGCAATAACCTATGACAGGGTGTGCTGTTCTGGGGATTAACGCACACCGGGTGAGTTGTGAGACATGAGGCTGCAGGCTGAGTGTCCTCACACCACCCGGTGTCATTAACCCCTATAACAGCACATTCTGGAGAGGGTTATTGCACTTATAATATGGGTTATGTCTGACAAGTACAAAAGAGGCACATAAATGCCTTTGCAACTGTCACAAGAGCAGAAAAGGAACTGTATCCTGCCACCCTGCAAAATAGTCCCCAACACAGACTGCATTTCTCACTACTGCTATGCACATACAAATGTCACACATACAATATTGACAGCATTTGTGACACTTGTTGTGCAGAATATGCTGACCTTCAATTGTTGCACCCCTTACTGTGCTGCCCCTCCAAACCCCAACAATACATCCAATACCAGAATTGCTGCTACACATGCTGCCTGCCTGCTGCTGTCCTTTCCCTGTGTTTGTCTTTTCCTACCTCTGTCTCTGGATGCCTACTGCCATGTACATGTCTGATTGACTGTAGCTGTTGACAATAGCAAAAACTAGCATACTATGCACTGTGGCCACAGGCCTCCTCCATAGTCAACATCTGTGACACAGACAACTACACAAACACAAACTTTTGAGGTGAACAAGTGGCTGAGGACATAGGCGAAGCTCAGGGATATGGGGTAGTGGGGGATTGGGAGGCAACCTGGGAAGACAAGGGATTATATGCAAGGGATAGGCTTCACCTCCAACCAGGAGAGAAGGAGGTCCTGAAACAAAACTGACAAATTTCATACAGGACAGATGGGGTTTAAACTTGTAAAGGGGGAGGGAGGGGATGCGAGGCAGACCCCTGCGGTCCACACAATGGGGCAACGAGATGTGGACCTGGGTCATCATGGGCACAGAGGAATGTAGTCTCTGGGGTGCAGAATGGGGACAAGGGTGGAGTTTGGAGGGTGGTCTTGATAAATGTCAGGAGCTTGGGCAACAAGATTCCGGAGCTGCAGGCTATGCTGGTGGAGGGGCAAGTGGATGTGGCGGCCGTCACCGAAACATGGGCCACACCCAGGCATGACTGGGACCTTAACCTCATTGGGTATACTGGGCTTAGAAAGGACAGAGCGGTGGGCAGGGGGCAGGAGTGGTGTTGTTTGTCCGGGATGGCATACAATTATGCAAAGTAGAGAAATCGGATGACAGCGTGGAGGCCTTGGGGGCCACCATGAGGACCCGGGGGGGTAGGGTGGTCAAGATGGGGATGGTCTACCGACCCCCAGGGCTGGCTGATGAGCTGGAGGATTGTCTGCTAAGTAACCTTAAGGACCATTGCATTCCTGAAGGGGAAGGGGTAGTGATGTTAGGGGACCTAAACATGCCAGCAACTGACTGGGGGAACCATGGCGTCCCCAGTGGTTAGGGAGCAGAAGCTGTTGGATGCCTTTCAGGATGCTTTCCTTGTGCAACAGGTCGCTGACCCAACATGGAGTGGCCGCATCCTGGATGTTGTTTGACTGACAGTGACCTACAGTAGTTCAGAGCTCAAGGTGGGAGACCCATTGGCTGGAAGCGACCATGACACGGTCTGGTTTGCATACACCTGGGAAGGGGGAAGGATCCCACAAAAACTCGGTTGGTTGACTTTAGAGGGGTGGACTTTGTGCGCATGGATTACATACTCAGGGACCACTTGGCTGGGATTCAGCAGGCAATGGATGTAGACAGTAGGTGGAAAATCATCAGGAGAGGACTACAGGAGGCAACCAGGGCCTGTGTAAGGGTGAGACACAAGGGAGGTAGATCTGGGAGGCCATGCTGGTGGACCAGGGAGGCGGAGGAGGCGGTGAGGGAAAAGAGGGCAGCCTACAGTAGGTTCAAGAGATCACAAGGGGTTTTAGATAGGGAGGAGTGTATTCGCACATCCAGACAAGTTACTAGGGTGGTGAGGGGAGCCAAGGCAACGATGGAAAAGAAATTGGCACAAGGGATCAGGAAGGGGGATAAAAGTTTCTTTCAGTACATTGGGGAGAGGAGGAGAGTAAGAGGCAGATTGGCTACAGGGAGAGGTGGGGAGGAGGAGGTGGAGGATCAGGCGGAGGTGCTCAATGAATACTTTGTGTCTGTTTTCACAAAAGGGGCGCAGAGCGAGTCACAGGATGCAGGGGCCAAGAGGATGGATGGGGCAGGGCCCCTCACGAGTGGGGGTACCTCTAGTCACAGAGGAGGAGGAATCTGACTCACATGGGGAGGATGCAGGATTGGAGGAGAGGTTTGGTAGCATAGATGGAGAAATACCTGTTGTTAGGGTGTGGGAGGCCCTCCGGACACTAAGGAAGGACAAATCCCCGGGTCCTGATGGAATCCACCAGAGTGTGCTGTGGGAACTGGCTGATGTCCTGGCCGAGCCACTGGTGGCCCTTTTTAATGCCTCTCTGCAGACAGGAAGGGTGCCGAAGGATTGTAGGGAAGCACATATTGTGCCCATCCATAAGCGGGGCTCGAGGGAGGAGCGGGGCAATTACAGGTCAGTCAGCCTAACATCAGTGGTGGGTAAGCTGATGGAGTCCCTAGCAAAAGAGAGGCTGGGGGTGTTCCTGGAGGAGGAGGGGTCTCTGGATGATCGTCAGCATGGCTTCGTCCGGGGGAGATCATGTTAAACTTACCTTGTGGAGTACTACGAATGGGTGATGGTCGCACTTGACCAGGGCAGGCCTGTCAACCTGATCTTTCTGGACTTCAGCAAGGCATTTGACTCTGTCCCCCACACAGGCCTGCTGGATAAGCTGTGGAGAATGGGGGTGGGGGAACGGATGGTCAGGTGGGTGGGTAGCTGGCTAACAGGGCTTACCCAGCGGGTGGGGGGGGTAGTCTCATCCCCAGGGAGGTCATCAGTGGGGTCTCACTGAGCTGAGTTCTGGGTCTGCTTCTGTGTAATACCCACATCTGTGACATCAGGGTGGGTATCAGGAGCAAATGAGTCTCTTTGCGGATGACTTCAAGCTGGGGGTGGTGGTGGATTGGGTGATGGGTAGGGTGGACCTACAGGAGGACCTGGATGCTCTAGGGGATGGTTACGCATCTGGGGCTGAGGTTTAACACCGCTAAATGCAGGGTGCTTCACCTGGGACATGGAAACTTGGGTCAGGTATACAACTGGGGGGGCATATTGCAGCTCTCAAATGGGAAGAAGGACTTGCAGGTTTTGGTGGATGCCAAAATGAATAATTCAGAACAGTGTAGGAGGGCCGCTGCCAGGGCAAATAAAATGCTGGGCTGTATTGCCAGGGGGATCACCTCAAGAAGTAGGGAGGTGATTTTACCGCTGTACAATTGTCTTGTTAGGCCGCACCTCGAATACTGCATGCAGTTTTGGTGCCCACACCTCAGGAAGGACATTCAACTACTGGAGAGAGTCCAGAGGAGGGCAACCATGATGATCCAGGGTCTGGGGGACAGGACTTACGATGAGAGGCTTGAGGAGCCAAACCTGTTCTCGCTGGAGGACAGGAGGGCCAGGGGGGACATGATCGAGGTTTTCAAGTATTTAAAAGGGCTGAACAAGGTTAGTTTACATGGGATTTTCAGCGGAAGGTGGGGGGGCCACTAGGGGGCATGATTGGAGGTTGGAGGGAGGGAGACTTAGGGGAGAAAGGAGGAGACGTTACTTCACTGAGAGGGTAGTGGAGCCATGAAATGCACTGCCTGATGAACTGGTGGAGGTGTCTACGGTGGAGGGGGTTCAAGAGGGGCTGGGACAGGTACAGGAGGGAGGTGCAGAGGAGGATTGCCAGTCAGGGGGTTGGGAACCCCTGGCTGGGGGAAAGGGGATGGGGTGAGAAATCATGAGAGTGGTTGCAGTGCCCTTCAGTGTGCTGATTCTCGTAGAACTCAATAGACCTTTGGACCTATTCTGCTGGCATTTTAGTATGTTACTATGTTGCGCTGCATTTTCTGATACAATTTTGGCACAGACACACATGAACTGATTCTCAAAGCCCTGTGGTATGTCTTTCTGTCTTGTTCCTCCGACCATGCCTGCCTGTGTTCAACCCTGCTACTGTTGCGCTGTGCGTCACCAACAATAAGAGCAGCTCGATGGGCATACCACCTGAATGTCCTCACTGTGGAAGTCTCCTGTTGCTCTGGGAGGGTTCAAGTAGGGTACAGATCTCATTGACAGGCTCCGGACACACGCCGATTGCACACAGACACACCGAGTTGTGGAAAGAGCACTTGCCTGCTGCAGCTCCACTGCCATTATACCTCCCGTTGCTCGGTGCCTCTGTTGGAACATGTGGGGGGTGGGGTGGCTACACTTTCCATTTACAGCAGCAACCACTGGATGAGGCACAACACAGCAACACGGTGAAGAAGCACTTGTCTGTTGCATCTACGCTTCACTTACACCTCCCACAGCTTGTTGCCTCTGTCGGAAAGACAGATTGCTGCACAGCCCTTCCTTGCACTCCTCTTTCTAGAGGTACAGAGGTGTCAGTTTTGGTGACTGCTTTCACTCTCTCCCCGATCCCTATAGCTGGTGCACCTGTAAGTGCTCTCTCCCACACTGCTGTCCTGGTCACCATCTGTGCCTCATCTTCTGCCCATTTCTACCCCAGATAACACAAACAAAAGGGAAGTTCTTTCCTGTTACTGCCTTACTTTCTCTCACTCCACCTCTCGTTGCTACGGGGCTACCAGTCACACTTTCTCCAGCACCGTTGTTGACTGCAGGATGGTGACCAGATACTGGCGGAGGAGGACTGCACACATGCGCTGTTGTCCAGGGTAGACAGACTGCCCTGCGGCTCTGAATTCTTTGCTTTGCATGGGGGGGGGCACGCATTCCTCAGCAGGACACTGTGAACACAGTGAGAGACAAGCTTCTATGACACTGGACACCATGTGTGTGTGTGTGTATGTGTGTGTGTGGTTGGGGGGAGAAACATTTGACGTGTGACACAGTGCCTGCCATTTATGTTGCTCCTGTGTACTCTGGTTTCACTTTGGGCTTGGCTATGGAGGTCCGCGGCACGGGTGAGTGGGTGGGTAGAGACAAACCTAAGGGGAAAAGTACGAGATCCGTGGGGTTGGTGGCTGTGACATTTCTCTCTCTCTCGCTTGGTCACTTTGCAGGGAACAGGTGACACTATGGGCAAAAGTAGGAGATCTACAGGGCGGGTTGGTGGGACATCATGTAGCAGTTGGGACACTCACTTCTAACTTATAACATGGGTTGCTGAAAACATGTGGTAGCATTCACAGTACCGCACACTTCTCACTTGTCACACTTAGCAGGAAAATTAAATGGCTGCCACTGACCGTTGCTCTGGCTGGCCCATAAACAAGTGTGGGTTGTGAGCAGGGGTCATGCCACCAGAACTATTCACATCAACTGTGCTGATATTGTGGATTAATCCATGGCCACACATACTGAGTGGACCAATGGGGTTCCACATTTTCAAAAACCTATGTTATAAGTAAGCAATAACCCACGACAGTGTGTGCGGTTATTGGGGACATGCCTCACAATGCACCGGTAAGTGCATCCCCAATAACCACACACCCTGGAGTGGGGTTATTGCTACATAACGTGAGCAAAGTGACGTAATCCTACTGTTTGTAAATAAGACAAAATATATAACAATCTGATGGCAACATTGGAACTTTATTATGTATCCTGCCACCACGAGATCTGAGGAACAAGAAGCAGGGCAACAAAATATATAGCACAGTGCTCACTGTCAGAACTAGAACAGTGGAAGGGCAAGGAGATGGCACTGTCATATATATAAACAGAAGCACCTGTCATATAATGTAGTGTGGCAGCTGTTTGAGACTAGTAATTCAGCTAGTTGTATGAGATACATTTTCTAAGTGCACATCAAAAAACAGAGCAGCAACAAAAGTGGAACAGATGTATATACTTTAACACAATCACTAAAGCAGCAACAAATACAGTGGAGCACACACACATACTTTAGCATGCTGAGTATTCGGCATGATTTCTGCTGTTCATTGAGTCTGCAGCCAGCGAATGACAGAAATTCTGGGACTGCCATGCTGTGTTAAGAAACTGATGAGGAAATGGTCAGAGACCCACGATTTGCCCTGCTCTTCTGACAGTGTGGCTCTGGGACTGCGCTGTTCTGGTTCCTAAGCAACGAGCACCAGCCGAGGCGGTGACCAACCTTTTGGGGCCACCTAATACCAGCATCCCAGCACTCCGAGTCCGGGACCATCATGAAGACTGCTGCATGCACAGGCACATTTAGTCGCTCAATCTCATGAACTACAGGCACCATTCCCACAGGTCATGACGGAGGGGGCTCAAAAATTGTGCTGATAGTAGCATGCTGGTAATTAACAGCAACGGCAGCATGGGGCTGTACCAAGACATGGAGAATGTATTTTGAAACTATCCACTGCGACTCTGTCCAAGACATATTTAAATGCATGCCAGTGGAGTGACAGTGTGTGCGGTGAATTGAGTTCCATGAAGCAGGTGGGTGGGTTAAACCGTAGTGAGATCACACTGAACAAACAAATCCCAATACTTGTCTATCAGAAACTAGTGACTTTGTCACACATAGCTTGAATCTGGTTACAACTACAGTTCTGAGTGCAGGCTGGCTACAGCTTACACCTCTCATTTACTGCCATTTTAATGGCAGCAATAACATACATCTACTCCTAAACAGTGAACAAGTTCCATGCCACCAGACAGATTATGCCAACTCCAACTTCACTGTTTGTTAACAGTCATTAATGAACAGTCATGGGGTCAAATTCCACCAATTGTGTCTATTTATTGCCCCATGTTATGAGCTGCTTCAGCCTCCTGTAGCTCTTCCTGATGTTGTGCCATGCCACAAAACATTTTGCTATAAAAGATACTATTTGCTGCAAGAAACAGGGATTGCCCGGCACGCAGCGTCAGCTTCTCATCTGCATGCAAACTATTCAGAAGCGGAGCGAGAGGCTGATGCTGAAATGACGAAGGGCTCACTGATTGCAGCGGTGAAATTCTTTCAAGTTGGTGGCACAGTTGCAACCTACTGTCATAGCCTGCATGCTCATTAATTGGTGCTGCACAGACAAGCCCCAAAAAGCAGTGGTGGCATTGGCCATAACACTGCTGTACCTCCACAACCTGCTTCTCCAGCAATCTGCCACAACATGTTTCTTGCGCATGTATGCAAGCAAACATAAAAATGAACTGCAGAAGCATCATTAACAGGTGACCACTCACAAGCAAAATAAATGTTTACTTGTGTAGGGAGATTGCAAAACGGCAAGGGAGTGGTTGAAATACTGCTGCCTTAATTTGTTACTGTCTACAGCATTTTAAGTCTTTGCTGGAACTGTAACATCATTCAGAATGATGTAAAAGTTGTTATTTACATGTCATGGATTTTTCAGAGTACTATTTTTGGTAAAGGTTCCAAGACATTGCTGCATAAAAGGTGTCTGTTGACATTTGTTTATTTAGTATACTTTCTTCTCCTTCAGCAGCCATCTCCCATCAATGCTACCCATTCTTCAGCCCCCTCAGGAGAGGAGAGGAGAAAGGGGAGGAGAGGAGAGCAAGAGGGTACATAATTGAGACCTATAAGTACCTCACAGGGGTGAACAAGGTGCAGGAGGGGAGTCTTTTTCATAGGAAGAGGAGCACCAGAACATGGGGGCATGCTATGAAGCTGGAGGGGGCTTAAGAGGGATGAGGAAATACTTTCACAGAAAGGGTGATGGATGCATGAACTGCCTGTTAAAAGAGGTGGGTGAGGCAAAACAGTGAGAGTGTCAAGTATGTCTGAGATAGGCACATAGGTATGTTAAGTAGAGGAATGGGAGGTGGGAGGGACAAATAGGGTTGAAGGTGTTGGAATAGGCAGGGTAAAATAAGATAAACTGTATGGCCCTCCTCGTCCTCTTCTGCTGACGAATATTATGTTTCTGTGTTTCTATGCTTGCTATGTGTTGTTCTCATCCACCTGTTTTTACCTGCTTGCTACACGACTTCTCTGTCTCTCCTGAAAGACCACCAATGTGGCAGCACAGACACTGTGCCAGATGTGCAAAAACACAAATCAGGCAGGATGTGAAGAATGACAGCTGTACCATTCATAGGGAGGTGTGAAGAGATGGCAATGTTGAAAATCTGTAGTGAAAATATTACAAATGCTTGAAGTTCCAAGCGTACGTGGAAACTGC
The DNA here is from genome assembly GCA_016271365.2 of Neoceratodus forsteri. Taxonomy (NCBI): domain Eukaryota; kingdom Metazoa; phylum Chordata; order Ceratodontiformes; family Ceratodontidae; genus Neoceratodus; species Neoceratodus forsteri. The sequence goes on along the minus strand of CM028129.1, from coordinate 1,254,571,648 downwards.
GCAACACATGCTTGTACCGCAGTCATTTAGTGGAATTATTTCTCCAAATTTTCAACATAGGCATTTTGTGACCCCTGCTCATGAACACTGTCACTATGATTTTCTTAATCTGTCCAAAACATTAATTTCCCACAGCGACTGCACCATTGTGTGCCAGATGTGCAAATGCATATTTCGGGCAGGATATGAAAAATGACAGCTGTACTGTTGATAAGGAGGTGTGGTAAAATGCCAATGTTGAAAATCTGGAGTGAAAATATTACAAATTTGCGAAGTTTCGAGGGTGCATGGAAACTGCGCAACACACGCTTGTAAGACAGTCATTTTATGGACTTTTGTCTCCAAATTTTCAACATAGGCATTTTAGGACCTCTGCTCACGAACTGTGATTTTCTTAATCTGTCCCAAACACTGATTTCCCATAAGCGATCGTGCTATTCTGTGCCGGGAGTGCAAAAACACATTTCGGCCAGGATGTGAAAAATGACAGCTGTACTGTTCATAAGGAGGTGTGGAAAAATGCCAATATTGAAAACCTGGAGTGAAAATATTGCAAATTCACGAAGTTATGCTCATGCGTAGAAACTGCGCAATGCACGCTCATAACGCAGTCATTGTTTGGAATTTGTTCACCAAATTTGCAACATAGGCTTTTTGAGAGCCCACCTCATGAACAGTGATACTTTCATTTTGTTCATCTATCCGGAAAGGAGATTCTGCGCAGTGACTGCAAAATCACCTTTCGGGACCGAATAACGAAATGACAGTGACTGAATTCATGAGGTGGGATCCCAAGAACCCCATATTGAAAATTTGGTGGCAAAATTCAAAAAAATGGTTGAGATATGCACCAAAGTTGAAAAAAAACCATTTATGCCATTATACAGCTTACAGGCATTTCTTCAGTTCGCAGTCGCCTTTGAAGAGTGTAGACGTGTTCCCGTCCACCGCAAGATCATTGTGCCGGGCTCTAATGGTGGTATGGGGAGATGGGGTGAATGGGGAGGTAGAGTACACAGCAGGTGGGCGGGGTTGGGGGAGGGGCATGGTGCTCAATGAGGGACCGTTTTCATTTTTTACAGGATTTAAAATTAAAGACATCACGGGACACTTTTGACACACTGGGTTGGGCTCCCAGTGTGCCACCTGGCCGGGTGTTTGTTGGGGAGGTGGTTACTGGAGCTGATGGGGATTGGGCACCCCATCAGCCATACAGTGTGGTGGGGGTGGGAGTGCATGAGCCGAGGGGATTGGGCACCCCTCGGCACATAACAAATGGGGGGGGGGCACATCATGACGACGGGGATTGGACTACCCTGTCTGCAAATAAACTGCAGATGGGGACATGCCGACAGGGGGATTGGGAACCCCCAAGTCATCTTTCATCGGGACTCTGAGGCGGGTGGCGAGAGTCGCCACCCGCCATGTTATACAAAATTTTACACCAGGCAAGGAAACGCCCTTCAATGACGGGTCACTCCCTCATTGTAGTGGCAGATTCCTTTCAAGGTGGTGGCATGCTGGTTGAACTAGTGTCAGCAGCAGCATGCCACTGCATTGGGGAAAGCCTCAAAAGGCACTGGGGCATTGGCCCCACAGTGCCCCTCCTCCAAAACCCCGCCTCCTAAGCTGTAGACAATGTTTCCTGTGCATAATGCCAGAAGCAAACATAAAACAGGGAAAAATTTGGGGTGGCAAGTGATCTCCACTCCCTTTTGTTGTTTTTGTTTTGTTTTGGGTGAGGGAGGCAATGATGTGTCAAACCCTCTCTTTTTTGTTAAAACAACAAGGAAAAACCACCCAAGGACCATGACAGAGGAGAAAAAGCAGACTGGTCTGCTGCCAGTATCCCACAGGGTGAGTTGCCAGAGGCCCTATCTCTCAAATGAGAGGAGGGTGGTGGGCAGGTGTCTGAATCAATGCTGAAGAGATTCTGGAAGACCAACCATTACAGTAAGTATGTAATTTTCATATCTTCCAAGAATCAATCTTCACCATTGATTCATTCATATGGGTCCGAGTACCAAGCTTCCCAAAAATGGGAGGATCTGGTTCACCCTGAAGGTAAGAAATACCCTCAGCACTCTGCATGTGGGAGAATACCTGATGGCAGTGGCTCCTCATAGGTCTGGCAAGAACCAAGACTGGCTAGAGTCAGGCAGTTGAGTAGGAGGGCACCCTGATAGCTCCCACCTAACTGATGGGAGAAAATGTGAGTCCCTGGATTTTGGAGTTTAGCACCTTTCTCTAGGCCATAAGTGCCAGTCACACAAGGTGAAGCCACGCCATCCACAAAATGCAGACTGCAGTTCCAACCAGCCTGGAGGCCACCATACTGGCATCATCACGATGCCTTAAAAGGGACCTCAGCAACTCCAGGCCCTTTGCAGAAAGGTAGATGACTTGCCCAACTAACTCTGTTTGAGCATGGCAGCTGTAACCAGGAGCTGAACCAGCTGTGCCCACAGATTCTTGCTGTAAGCTGCCTGGTGTGCCTGATGTGTGGAAAAGAACATCATGGTGTGAGCCAAGGTGAACACCTTCCTGCCCAAAGCATCCACCTGGGCAGTTTGCATCAGGAGGTCGGTAACACACTGGGCCCTGAGGTCTTGTCTGGTTCTGCATTACCTCAACCCCTAACATGGGGTGAGGCACTGCTCCTGCAGAACCTGAGGGGGCATAGTACCAAATCTGAAGTCCCTTGGTGCTGGGGGGTTAGCGGAGGGATGTCACCAGACTGACCTTGAACAATCCTTGAAGGCTCCAGTCAAAGAGGAATGACACAGTTAGCATCACTGAAATCTTCTAGGAGTCCCAGTGGTGTAGATAGTAAAGTCCCAGCTGCAAGGCCATGGTACAGTGGCTTGCAATTGTACCAATGTCCAGCGCCTGCAACATGACAGCCAGGAATCTCTGGTACAAGGAGTACTTAGAAGTCAAGGATATTTGTAGGAGAGGAGGCTTCATGCCCTCAGGAGGACGCTGATGGAAAAGAGGTGATGGGCATGGCAGTGGGTGGTGCCGGGGTGGTCGGGTTGGAACCAGACTTGGGCAGTGTGTCTATGGAAGTGGTATAGTGTACCAGCCGCATGTCCATAATTAGACCAGGTGATCGGCCCCAGAGGGCCCATGATCTCTGGGAGCTCTAGCAGAGGTGGTAGAGGCCCAAGAGGGAAACAACAGCCAGAAGTACTAGGGCCTGTATCTGGGCTGCAACGATGCTCAGAAGACCTTGTCCAAGGGGAGGTATTAGCAAGACTGCCCCAGAAAAGCCGCCTACAGAAGAGGAATGTTCAAGTCGGTGCCCATGGGAGGAGACCCCCAGGTGAAGAGAACAGAGCCATACAGTCCCCTTGGTCACCTTCAGTCCTCACTGGTGGCAGTCTCAGCCTGGGGGTTCAGAGAGAACTCCATGTCCCACCTGTCATCTGACACCAAGCCAGTGCCACATCTGGCACCAGGCCCAGAGCCAGGGACTGGACTAGACATAGGTTCCCCTGTGGCACCACAGTGGGCACTACCCTTGGTGCTGGGCCCAGTGCCAGGTCTAATATCATCACCAACCCCGTCATCACTCCCCAAAACCACAAGCATCATCAGAGGCCAGCCCAGTGCTGAGAACAGCACTGGAACCAGAGACAGACCTAGGAGCGACACTGTCACCTGCACCATGGCCTGTGCCATGCCCATATCTGGGGCCCACCCCCAGAGTTGTGAGGGCTACATGGAGGACAGAATAACATCACTACCTTGGTAACTGGACATTGCATGGCCTTAGTGTTAGTCTGTCTCCCAACACCACAAGTGGTGTCAGGGTGGGCTCCACTGTCATGGCCAGCATCACTCTGCTCATTGACACCACAGATGGTGTCAGAAGCAAGTGCAGCACTGGGCTGCGACAATGAGGTGTCCACCAGTGTAGACCAAGCATATAGCTTTAGCCTCCACCACGGGACATCTACTGCCTGGGGCAGTCAGACTGGAGGGGTGCTCAGCTGGCCACCAGAAGAGTGGGACCGGAGCTTCGCCACTCTTGAGGACCAACCTTTCTTAAATCTGTTGCAACAGTCCTTCTATTTCTAAGCCTAATCTATCCTTTACTATTTCTAGTCCATAAGGTTGACCACCTGTGGGCACCCCCTTCTCCCTCCCTTGACTATGCTACAGTGTCCTCTTTAATTTTCCTTTTTCCTCTCATGTCCTCGCTACAAGGAGGTTATTGTGGTGACTCCAAGTGTACATAAAACAGATTGTGTTTATTGTTGAATTTAGTATGTAATAGCACTATGTTATAAAAATACCTTGATGTATATACCTTATGTTTATGAAACCTGTAAATGTTGAAAATACCATGGCACTAGGTGTTTTTGATAATGGTAAAAAGTACTAGGTGACTATTATAGAAATTAAGCTAGTTGTGCTATATAAAATGCATGTAAATTGTTGTAAACTTAACAAGCCAGAAATGACATGGTGATGTGCATATATCCCATGATGCATTGCATTATGGAAGTATGTATGATGTTGTATTTCTTTAAAACTTGATTTGTTGCCAATGGCCTTTGGGGTAGACCTTCTTTCAGGGATTCTGCATTGAGATTCTTTGTCTATAGCTTGTTTTCTTTTGTTTTTTCCTTTTGAGCCCCCACTACCCAAGCAAATGGGGCCTGCAAAGGGGTGGTGGCTACATCTCAACTAGTGATTTGGACCAGAGATCAGGGTCAGTAGGTGCTGGCTGCCTGCAGAGAAAGGACATTCATAGTCTGTTACTGCCAACTGATGTACTGAAAAAGGGATATGCCATTGCTTAAGGTTGTCTCTTGTATTTTGAATAAACATCACACAGAGATTGTGTTTGAACCTGAAGTCCGGTGTCTGGTCCATCTGTTATCCCACAACCCCTCCACAGACTTGGTGTCAGAAGTGGGATAATCTCTGGAAGCGCCTGGACTGGCCAAAGAGGGATGTTTTCTGGTGGATATCACCCAGATATCCCAGGTGGACCAATGGACCAGGAGTTGCCGGAGAAGAAAGTCCGTGGAGTTCTGCCCAGAACCATGGCTGACAGATGGAAAGAAGCTGCTGCCTGGACTGGACCCAGGAGCTCGGAGGAAGGCCAAGCCTGAAGACAACAAAGAGATGCAGGTCAAGGCAGACTGGAGGTGCGAGAGACAACACCTCAGAGGTGGAGACCCTGATGAGGATGGTCCACTGAACGAGTGGGCAATGGCTGGAGGCAGACCGACTACACAGAGAGGTGGAACACTGGTGCCAGGTGCTCAAGAGGTTCCTGATGGAGAGTTTGAATAAAGTATCAGAGGAGGATTTTTCGTGGGCTCAACTGGAGAAGGACTCCCTGACTGAGCAGGATATTCTTTTGTTTCCTGTGTTCCCAGGATGTTACCTGTTGGTGGTCGGAGATACAAGTATGGAACTTGAATGTGAGACCACAGGTAAGACTGTGTCTAGTGATATTGTGCTGGGGTTGAAGATTCCAAGCAAGCAAGAAGACGCCTATGAGGCTGAAGGGACTTTTTCTTGTATTGATGCAGCTAATTAACAGTTTTGACTAGGGTATACCGCATGCTAAAAATACTAATATTGTCAAACTGTTACAGTATGTTAAAATTAAGGAGGGTAGAGGTCATTTAAAAAAATGCCACCCTTTGAAAAAGGGAAACTCTCACATAGGTTATAAGGTATTAGATGGTAACAGATGGCTGAAAATAGCACAGTGATTAAAATGATGTTTACTAAGACACCCCAGAGTTAAAAGGTTTAGGAACCTGCTGTTTAACATTGCAGGGTATTCAGCATGAGAGGTTCCTTGGGGTCCTGTAGGTTTCTGTAGAGACCTGCCTGGGGATAAGATGACCACAGATTTGGGGTCATAGGTTATAAAAGGTTGAAACAGGAGAGTAGAAACTACTACTGCTCCTTCCATATTCCCGCAGGCACTTTGCATAAGACAGACGGGTCAAGTTAGTTGCAGGCAAGGCCAGAGGAGACTCGGCAATGGTCCCTTTCTGTAGGCAAAAGTGTAGCATATTTGATCAGGGGGGCCGGTCTGATGTCAAAGAAAGAAGTATCCAAGGGCAGACAAGGAGTCTGAGGTATGTACGTGTGTTTTATTCTTTTCTGAGTGAAAACCTACAAAGGAGAAGTGGGTGGAAAATGGATTGGAACCTGTGCTGGGGTAAGACCTTGAGTGTCTACCCTCAGGTGTCTATATATGTAACAAGGAAATGAATCAAGAGTCATAGTGGGTTTATGTAGAGGGGTTGAACCTAGGAATGGGCCCCTGCTTAAAACTGACTTGTCTGGTGGGGTTGGAGCAGGTAGTTACTCACCCCAGAGAAAGTCTTTCTATGGTACTGGACTTTACAACCGTCCAGATTTTTGGTTAAGAAATATAACGGACTTTCCCTAAAAGGAGATGAGAAGGTACCGTTAGTCTCTGCTGAGAAATGTGTTTATGCATCAGGGTAAAGAATGGTGATATCCACCATGTTTATGATAGAATGTTTATCGTTAATATGGACCCTGAGACAGAGCTTCTGAAGATGGATGGGTAGAAGCTCCATCCCTTCCTGGGACAGGAAGGTGGTAAGCAGTCTGCAATAACTGCTTCCCTCTTAAGGTGGGGGATATGTGACCGGGAGCTCCTCCCACTCTTGAGGATCAACCTTTTCTTAAATCTGTTGCAACAGTCCTTCTATTTCTAAGCCTAATCTATCCTTTACTATTTCTAGTCCACAAGGTTGGCCACCTCTGGGCACTCCCTTCTCCCTCCCTTGACTATGCTACAGTGTCCTCTTTAATTTTCCTTTTTCCTCTCATGTCCTCGTACAAGGAGGTTATTGTGGTGACCTCCAAGTGTACGTAAAACAGATTGTGTTTATTGTTGTTGGATTTAGTATGTAATAGCACTATGTTATAAAACACCTTGATGTATATACCTTATGTTTATGAAACCTGTAAATGTTGAAAATACCATGGCACTAGGTGTTTCTTATAATGGTAAAAGGTACTAGGTGACTATTATAGAAATTAAGCTAGTTGTGTTATTTAAAATGCATGTAAATTGTTGTAAACTTAACAAGCCTGAAATGTCATGGTGATTTGCATATATCCCATGATGCACTGCATTATGGAAGTATGTATGATGTTGTATTTCTTTGAAACTTGATTTGTTGCCAATGCCCTTTGGGGTAGACCTTCTTTCAATGATTCTGCATTGAGATTCTTTGTCTATAGCTTGTTTTGTTTTTTTTTCTTTTTGAGCCCCCACTACCCTAGCAAATGGGGCCTGCATAGGGGTGGTGGCTACATCTCAACTAGAGATCAGTGTCAGTAGGTGCTGGCTAAGTGCAGAGAAAGGACATTCATAGTCTGTTACTGCCAACTGATGTACTGAAGAAGGGATATGCCATTGTTTAAGGCGGTCTCTTGTATTTTGAATGAACATCATACAGAGATTGTATGTTGAACCTGAAGTCTGGTGTCTGATCCATCTGTTATCCCACAACCCCTCCACAAGGAGCCAGCTGTCCAGTGGACCCACACCCCCAGGGCCTCCAATGCCTCAGCAAAGTAAGGAGCACCTTGTGTTTCCTCAGCATGAGAATTGCTGGGAAAGTACCCAAGGGAATGGCACAGATACTATGCCATGGCCTCACTCATGCTGTGCTTGCCTCCGAAGATGGGGAAGGGTGACCCCACTTCAAAGTGCAAATTTCTGGAGTATGGTAGTCCATAGAGAAGCAGGCATTGCATGCATCCATTTCTTGAGCCAAGCTAAGGCAGATCCAGCACCGCTGATGTCAATCATTGCCACAATAGGTTTCCCATAAGGGTAACAACACATCATGGGGAGCTGATGCTCTTTTGCTAACCCCTTCTTCTTACCAGACTTCAACATCATGAAAAATAACAAAACAAAAGGCAACATCACGGACAGAAGTAACTTCAGTGGTGACGCATAAGCAATAAGTCGAAGATGGTTGAACTGAGGTGCTGTTGCTCCCGGGGTGTGCACTCGACGGCTGGAAGAACAGAACTGAGGTGTGTGTGAGGGAGCCAACAATGGTTACTGGCTAGTGCATGTGGCATTGTGTAGTGCATGTGTGATGTCAGCAGCCAACGATGGCTCCCTCCCTGTAGACTAAAAACTTCCACAGGGTCCTAGTGCTACTGGCCCTAGACCCGTATGTATGAGTCAATGGTGAAGATTGTTTCTTGGAAGATCTTTAAGGATTATCCCTCCCAGATAATCCTTAAAACCCAGCTGCCTGTTGCAATGGTTTCCCACGGATGACAGAACTGGGCGTGGCACCCCCCCACCCCCACCAGTGAGGAGTGGTTCACCTCAAGCGGCTGAAGTAGAGCTTGGGCTTGAACATCAGATGGTGGCACTGAGCACTTTTAGTGCCTGCGCCTTCAGTTGCACTTTCTTTTGGTGTTGAGGCTGGACCCTGTACTGAGCACTTTTCTGGTCCTTACCATGAATGGACTGCTTGCTATGGAAAGAGTCACACACCCTACCCCTCTGGGGGGTGTATTGCCTTGGCCTGGAACTCTTAAGAGTCATTCTGTTGTCAACAGACTCCTTAAGAGACTACTCCACCTACTGTCCAAATGCATACATACCAAAGGGCATATTCATAATCTGCTGCTGAACATCTGAGGTGAAGCCAGCAGCCCACAATCAGGAATGCCTTCTGATGCAGATACCTGCAGTCGCATAGCATGATGCTGCATCAAAGGAATCCACTGAGGCCTTATCCTGGTGACTGATTCAATCTCTGTTTGACCATTAACAGTATTTCCCTGTTTGACCATTAACAGTATTTCCTGTTTGCCATCTATGTCTGGCAGGGACTCTTCCAGAGTTTTTAGACTAGACCAGATGGTGTACTCATACTCAGAGTAGTGGCCTTGGTAGCTGGCTATTCTCATGCCCAGAGTAGCTGAGGCATAAACACACTTGACCATGGTGTCCACCTTGTGTAACTCTGTATTAGAAGGGTACACTGTGACCTCCTTGGGTGCTACAGCCTTATCATTCTCAGTCAAAATTACAATGGCATCAGCATTGGCTGAGTGAAATATGAGTGTTTAGATTTAGGGGCCATGTATTTTCTGTCCACCTGTTTGGGGACAGAGGCTACAGTAGCAGGCCTCATCCAAATAGCCTTCAAGAGAGTCTTCAAGGCAACCTGGATGGGGGAGTATGATAGAGACCAGGATATTAAGCACATTTAGGAACTCCAGCTGGAGCAGCCTGGCCTGGTCTATAGCTGCTGCCTCAAAATGCAAGGTGCTATGCATGTTTTTGTGCAGAGCTTGGAAGAAGAGATCCTCTTGAGGCACCAAAACTAGAACCCTGTCAGGGCTCTCTGTACCATAGATGTCATCATTATCATCCCTGTCAGATATGATGAGGTCTGGGTCCAACTCATCTCGCTCTACCCGAGGAAGGCTGAAGAGGACTCTAATGGGCTAAAGTGCAGGCTGTGGTCTCAGCAATATCATTGACACCAGACTTGTCCCTGCAAGGGGTCTCAGGAAATATACCACAGGCAGCACTGAGGATGGCCAGTGGGTTGACCCCGAAGGAGTCAGCACAGGTACCGAGAGCCCATATGGCACCAATAGAGGCACCAGTGTCAGTATCGCGGTAAGCTCAGAATGACCTGTAGCCGGACATGGCACCAACATAAACATCATAGGTACTACTGGCCTCAAAGGGTCCCGCATCAGCACCATGGCTACCACCATCCCTGAAAAGGTTGGCAGTGACACCACAGATGAAGTTAGTGTAGGTGGCACCGACAATGACCCTGACACCAAGGCAGGCATTAGTGCTGGAGTAGAAGTCAGTGCACCTAAGTCTGACATCACCGAAGATGGCACCAGCAACAGTGGCCCCAAAGGAGCTGGCACCGGCACCATCAACAGCATCATTTACATAGAAACATAGACTTTGACAGCAGATAAGGACCGCTTGGCCCACCTAGTCTGCCCATTTCCCTACCTACAGGATAAGCTGCAGATCCTAGTTAACCAACAGCCTATTTCTTCCTACCTTTTACTTATATGCTGAAACCACTGCTCCAAAGGAGTTGCCCAATAGCCAAACCACTCACCGAAAGCCTCCCTATGGGACAAGGAGAGGTTCCAAGCCAGAGACAACAAGCCTGCAGGTGTTGGGGCCTTCAGTGTCCTCAGAGACAATGGTGGGGACTCTTGACCTACAGACACTGAATGCCTTGTGGTAGAAAGGCCAGAGGGCAACCTTGACCGGTGCCTTTTCTTCTCTTTGTGCTTTGTGCGAAAAGAGGTGGAAGCCAAACAGTGCAAATACTACCATACATGGTCGTTGGCCATTGTCAGGCGACAGGGATGTAAGGCAACTTGTTTTCTTTTCATGTGTGTAACTGACTAGACTGCAGAAAAATAACAAACTCTAATAAACTGTATGATAACACCAAGACCCGAACCCTGATGTGGTGTAGATGGTAAAGTTCTGGTCACAAAAAGTAGAGTGAAAAGATGCTGCGTACTCGACAGTGGGGAAAAAAGGAATTGAGGTGGTTGGGGGCTGGTGCTGCTGTATACCAGCAGGCATGTGCCAAAGGCATATGTACAGGGGCTATTTGTGCCACCAGCCCCCACCAGAAAAGTTCTGACTCCCACAGAGTCCTATCGCCTCTGGCTCAGACCCATCCGTCTTTCGGATGAGACGTTAAACCGAGGTCCCATCTGCCTGGATTGGTGGTAGTTCAGGTGGATGTTAAAGATCCCATGGCACTTATCGAAAAGAGTAGGGGAATTTCCCCGGTGTCCTGGCCAAATTTCCCTCATTCACTAAAAAAAAAATACCACCAACAGCTTAATCTGGTTCAAGGTCAGTTGGCATTCATCTGTATCCCTCCTCCCCCGGGTCGTGCCTGAAAATAGGCAGGATTTGTCTAGTGCACTTACCCAGTCAACAAAAGCTAAATAAATAAAAATAAAAATTTAAGTGAGAATCTATGGAGAAGATTGATTCTTGGAAGATCATGCTGATGCGTGCTTTTCACCATCAGTGGTAACCCCTCCATTTTAGAGTTTTTTATGTAGGAGTGCTTTGAGGTGAAACAGAAGCAGACTGTGGAGCTGAAAAAGACTCCCTTAATTTTGCCCTTTCCTTTTCTGACTTAGGGCAAACGCGTTTACACAAGTCACAGTTTTTAAAGTCATTGTCGGGACCTAAACACTTAAAACACTGCTCAAGGTCGTCTGCTTTCACCAACAGCTTAAAGCAAGATTTTCATTTTTTAAATCTTGTAGGCCCTGTTTTCTTTTTAGGCTGATCAATCATGCCAACCAAGTGAAAAAACGGCACCACAAGATAATTGATTCCTGAATGAAATCTGGTGAAGAATGCTACAAAAACATAGTTTCGTAGTAATGTGATGGCAGAAAAGGACCATCCTGGTCCATCCAGTCTGCCCAATTCCTTCCTCCCCTACCCATTTCCCTTTATCACAGTTTCTTTTTTCTTCCCCTCCTCCAACCCCTTATAGCTGTCCCAGGCTCTCTTAAATCCTTCCACAGTTTCAGTACCCACCTCCTCCACAGGTAAACTATTCCATGGCTCTACCACCCTCTCTGCAAAGAAATACTTCCGAACATTACTTTTGAATCTACCTCCTTCTAGTCTCAAGCTATGACCCCTTGTTTTTACCTCAAGTTTTCTTTTAAATATACTTCAATCTCTTACTCTGTTTATCCCCTTGATGTACTTAAATGTCTCAATCATATCCCCTCTCTCCCTTCTAATCTCCAGAGGGTACAAATGTAACTCCTTCAATCTAGATTCATATGTTTTATGTGAAATAGTGTTGTTTTATAATATTTATATACCAAATATGGTTCCCTTGCTCAAAGCAGGAACTGCACCTCACCACGATTTCTCAGGTTCCAGAAACCAAATGGGAACCAGAGAAAAACACAAAAAATTTAGATAAAAAATGAAAAACCTCTAATTAGTGAAGAGAACTGAAAAAAACCTAATTCAAAATAAATAAATGTAAACTTGTAAATTAAAAAAAAAACTTTCCTAGGAGGATTGGGAGAGGACTCCAGGGTGACTGCTCTCATCCACAAAGGAGAAAACAATTCTGACATTAGAACACTAGGGGGAGCGTGACCACACTGCAGAATTTGAATTACATTCCATATTCCGTTCTGTCCCTGGGGCAACACTACCAGCTGGTGCTGAGTCACATTGTCTGACTCACTATTAGACTCCTGTTGTTAGAAGTTCAAGTTTTTTTTTGGTTTTTTTGAGGGGATGCATATTTTTTGTAACAGAGTTCTGCTAATGCCAACTGGGAACTTTAAATGAAAATAAATAGTTACGCTGCCACAAGGAGATCCAGGTGTAGTAGTGACCTTGAGTCTCTTTGCTAGCTGGGTTCTTCGAGGAGGAACAGTTCATGCATGTAATGCTGCAGCGCCCCCTGCGGTCAACTTAGTAACACAGTAATTTTAGTTTGGAAGGTACTCTAGATCCATCAGGTCCACTCCCCCCCACACACACACGCACACTTCATATGAGGTATGAATAAGTATGACAAGCATGTCCAAATTTATAGGTATTCCCTACCCTCTCTTCTGCCCGTGGTATCCAGTGATCTCCTTGAACAGCAGAAATTTGTGTTAGCCTACCTTGAAGGCCTGTGCTGTCTTTATATCCTCTGTCTCTGCTGATTGGCTTTTCCATAGGTTCATCACCCTCTGGGATACAAAGTGCCTTCTACCTTTACCAATGAATGTACCACCCCTGAGCAGGACTCCATAGGGTCCGGAGGAGACCAGCATCTACACCCCTCACAGCTGCAGCAGGGTGCTGGAAGGCAGTCTGTGAGTTCTGGGGAAAGGGAGCAGGGAGAAAAACAGGGTGCCTGACCCCTGAACAAAAGGTTACTGGTTGAATTGGGGTGGAATTTATAGCCACTGCAGCTGCCTTTTGCAAGGAATAACTCCCCCCACCTTGCTTTGTCATCCAATTTGGGCTTCAATAATTGATATACTGATAAGTAATAGGCATACAGAGAGATATGCACTCAGACTGGTGGTGCTAATGAAAAGAGTCCAAAGCACTAAACCAAAAATTCCAGCACTCACCACCTCAACCTTGAATCAGGATGCCTGGCCTAGGTGGGGAATGTGGGGCTTTTCAAGCAATAAAATGATTTTGCTGTAAGTTTCCTTCATGATGGTGTCCTGATTCAAGGTCGAGGTGGTGAATGCTGGAATTTTTGGTTTTGTACTGATAAGTAAAACTAGTCCTATTAGCAGGTTCCATTTTCTACACATACAAGTAAGAGGATTGCATGACAAACTTTCCTGGTTTAAAAAGCCCAAAGAACTGATTGGGAATAAGTCACTAATTTTCTAACAGTAGGGGGCTAAAAGTTTTTTGTGAACCTCTTTAATCTCCTTACCTGCTGGTTCTGGAACTGTTTTTTTATGCGTTCCTGGGAAGACATGGAGGGGTGCTGCCTTAGGTCTTAGGGGCGGAGGCTCAATGGTAATTTGTGCTGCTGGGGGGATCAGTCCACGCTCCAGAAGGCTCAAAATTCCTACAACCAAGAAGTGATTTAACTTTCATTTTCTTGATACAGACAGACAGACAATCATGATACACAACAGAAACATATCACCGATTTTACTGAAGCGACTCTTTTCAGCTCCAAAAGACTACCACAGTGTAATTCCTTGCAAGACCCACACCTATTAGCTAACTAAGTAATAACGAATGAGACGCCAATAATTTCCTGGGGATTAATGACTGGATGGGAGGGCCACCTCCCGGGTCGTGCCTGAAAATAGTCATTGCTATAGCTAGTGCACCTACCCAGTAAACAAAAACTAAATAAATAAAATAAAATTAATCCTAGGAAATGACTGGCTCTGAGGTTGTCTAATCGCACTAACAATGTTGTTTTTTGAGGTTTTTTTTATTACCTTTCTGTATTGAGCACTGTGGAGGGAGTAGTTCAGGGTGAGAAAGTCTTGCATTGTATATGTTGCTGGTGCACAAAGTGGATTGGCAGCTTGATCTGTCATTTCTAAAAGATGATTGGCTTCTGATACAGCCTCACTAGGCTCATGAATATTCAATTAGATTATAATTTACTTTTCATCTGTCCTATACATCATTTTGGTAATGTTATGTACTACAGTCAGAAATAGGCAGTTACTGCATCTCTTTTACTTGTTCAAGTAACAATCTTTTCATCTGTCTTTGAGCCACATAATGCATCCAGGTTCAAGTTTTAAATTAATTTATCAAACCACTTGTTCGGCAAGCAGCATTTAATGTCTGGGAAAAGCCCCAGCAATCCCAAACAACTGAGACATTCACATCTCACTGCATCTTTAGCATACAATGCAAGTAATCACCAGTTTCAGAAACCACATTTTATGTCAACTCACTGCACAGAAAACATAAACTAGAAGAAAAAGTTGTACCACATGTTACAAGCCGTACTTATAAATCATTTTTAAAAGGACAGAAGAAATCCTGCCTGAAGCCAGATTGGTCTAGAGGGAGTTCCAGCTAGGAATATTATCTCAGCAGAGCATCATAGTCTGCAACTAAGCTAAAGAAACCTACATAAAAAAGCTTCTTATTAAGTTTACAGGATCCATTTTATAATGGCAATAAGGCACTCCAGGGTGTGTGTTTTGTTGGGTACTGCAACTTTTGGGCTGACTGAAGGCACTCAGCTGCACCTCATACCTCATAGCACACCGGAGGTGTTATGTTATACCAGCTTATAACACTCACTCTATCATGCCTTATTGCTATATTTTAAAACTGGTTAGCTATCTAATGTCTGCTTTATTATAAAATGTGTTATACTAAAGCCTATAAAATAATGCCGGCCCGGTGGCACTGAGGGCTGAGGCGCTGGACGCCTTACCTCGCACCATGCTGGCAACCCCGTGTTCGGGAACGAGCACGGGCCGTCGGGGGTTGGCAGGGGAGGAGAAGGATTGAGCGTCTGTGGACTGCTCTCCTTCTCCAGAGTAGGGGAGGACACCAGCTCTTGGTGTATAACTGGCCCCTAGCAGAGGCTGGGGACTAGCACACCGAGGCTCAAAGAAGAGCACTGGATGCAGCAGACGCTTGGAGGAGCACGTGCGGTAGCATGCGTGCTCACTCCTTGACGTCACTGCACGCTGCATCTTGGGGTAAAATGGAGGAAAAACTGAAGGCACTGGCAGGCACAATGATCCGATCCCCGCAGGTACCGCCTTCGTGACAGGCAGTAACCCTTTGTTCTGGATTCGTGGGAGACGGTGGACGGGTCCCGCCACCCTTCCATGGGGGGCATAGCTGTGGGGACACACCAAGAGGTAAACTGTGAGCGGGGGACGGGGCTGGGGGATCTGAGAGGTCAGCCGACTGCCTGGGAGAAAAATAAGAGTAGCTGCAAAAAAAAAAAAAAAAGCCTGCAAAATGTGTTTAAGAAATATATTTTAAAAATGCAGTGAAGTCCTGTAACTGAAGGTTGCAGATTGCACTTACGTTTGTTTTATGAAGGGCTGCATGGGTGCGATAAAATATAGTGAATTTTTGCCATTATGAAAAGAGCTCATTCATACATGGGATTGCTCATTTAAAGCAGCAGCACAATTAAAAATGTTTTCCCAAAAATCTCGTTTCCAGCTACAGTACCTTTAATGAAAATATTAGCATATCTGTTAAATTGGCTTTTCTAAGCACTTCCAATGCTGTGCACTATTTGTTTTTATAACTGCTGAATCCTAACCCTTGTCAGATCCATAATGTTATTTCTAAGCCAAATAAAGAGTTTCCTTTTCTTTCTTCAGAAAAAAATAAATTAATTAAAGCAGAGTGCATGACAGCAGTGTAAATGCTGACCTGTACTTTTTTATTCTATTGTAGATTGCCCTTTTTCTCTTGACTTGTACAATACCTTTTTTCCCTCCAGTTTAGTCTTCTTTACCACTTTCTTTTATGGTTGAAATAACAAAATTTAGAGTGCCTTATAATACTGCTTGGACCAGGTTTTCATCAGTATTCTGTTGGGTTTGAACACCAATTGTATAGGATCACTTTCCTGGTGACTATAATGAACTAGAATGCAGCAGACACTGCTCCCTGACCTGATGGGACAATAGGTGTACAGAAACAACTAAGGATACCGATGAAAACCAGGTCCAAGCCATATTAAAAAGAATGGTCTTTTTATTATTTCAAATGTGAAAAGAGTACTAAAGCAGCCTCAAAATGGGGACAACATGGTATCATATAAGTCAAGTGCAAAGGAGCAATCTAAAATAGGATAAAAGAAAAAAATACTCACCTTAGTAATGTTGTTTCTTCTAATGGAGTCTTGCTGTATTCTGACACATTGCAGTGATGTTCAACCTTTGAACTGCCCCGGAGATGAAAGAGTTAACTTTCCATGCCAGGCATGGAACGCTGAGCTCGAGCTCGGCTGAGACTCTGTCTGTTGCTGTTTGAACTCAAACCGTCAGATCTTTACAAGCTATACTCACTGGGTGTCCTGTGTGGAAACTGTAAACTTACACTAGCCAACTGGCTACTAAATATAATAAAAAGATTTTTTGGTCCCAAAGCAAAGACTCAAGTCAGGAAACCCAAAAAATAAAATAAAACACAACACACACACACACACCCAAATTAAGGGGGTGAGAAAAAACGGGCACCTCCACAGTGCCAACACTGTTGCTGCCCACCCACATCCCAAAACCCAGGTTCTGAGAGGGGAGGCAAGGGGGGAGGTCAGAATACAGCAAGACTCCATTAGAAGAAACAACATTACTAAGGTGAGTAATTTTTCTTCAAACAACATGAAGTCTTGCAGTATTCTGACATATGCAGACTACTAAGCAGTACCTCCATGGAGGAGGGACAGAACCTACTGAATAGGCTCTGAAGCACTGCTGTGCTAAACCGAGCATCACTCCTAGCCTGGATATCCAGAGAGTAATGCTTGGTAAAAGTATGTACTGTTTTCCAGGTGGCTGCTTGACAAATCTCTAAGATAGGAATATCCCTGGCAGCAGCCAGGGAAGCTGCTGTACCTCTGGTAGAATGAGCCCTCAGGCCTGAGGGTGGGATCCTACCTAATTTTTCATAGCAAAATTGTATGCAAGAGACAATCCACCTGGCAATAGATCTCTTAGTGGCAGATTTTCCCTTACCAACCTCACCATAAGTGAGGAACAGTTGGAGGGAGTCGAACCTGTGACCCTTGGTGCACTCTATGTAGCAGCTAAGGGCCCTTTTCACATCCAAGCTGTGCAGCCTCCTCTCCCCAGAGGAGAAAGGCAGAGACAGCTGCCAGATGCACTTTTAGTATAGCTGGCCTGAATCCTAAGCTACTAAGATGAACCATATAGTTAAGGACTGTGGGCAGGCCAGCAGACTGGAGAAATATGCTTCCCAGAGCACCATATAGTAAATCTTTTCCACTTGGAGTTGTAAGTCTTCTGGTGGAAGGCTTTCCAGAAGCCTTTAAAATATCCAGAACACCTTGAGAGAGATGCAAATCAGCAAACTCTAACTCTTCAAGAGCCAGGCCTTGAGATTGAGAGATTTGAGATTCGGATACCAAACCCTCCCCTGAGCACATGTTAACAGGTTGTAATTCCTGGGAAGAGACAGGGGAAGGTGGACTGCTAAGGACAACAAGAGAGGGTACCAGGGCTGTCTGGCCCAGTCTGGAACAATCAGAATCACTCTGCAGGGTTGAGACCTGATTTTGACTAGCACCTTGAACAAGAGAGGGAAGGGGGGGGGAAGCATACAGAAACTTCCCTTCCCAATTGAGAACTAGGGCATCCAGGGGGACTGAGCCCAACACTGGGGGCCTGCAGCAAAAAAGAGGAAGTTGGTGATTGTCTGGGGCTGCAAAAAGATCTATCTGTGGGGTGCCCCATCTGGAGAAGATCACCTTCAAAATCAAGGGATCCAGGGGCCATTCGTGATGGCCCTGAGATATCCTGCTGAGAGCATCTGCCAGGACATTGTCCTTCCCTGGGAGGTGCACTGCTATAAGAGAGGTATTCAGGGAATAGGCCAGAGACCACAACTTCATTGCCTCTGTGCACAAGGCCGTAGACCGAGTGCCCCCCCTTGCTTGTTGATGTACCACATTGTGGTGGTATTGTCTGTCCTGATCTGAACTACTTTGTTCTGAACAGACTTGGAAAAAGCCTGAAGTACTAGAAACACTGCTCTGAGTTCTAAGAGATTGATGTGAAGCAGAGATTCTTGAGGTGACCACAACCCTTGAGTGGTCAGGTCCCCCAAGTGGGCTCCCCATCCCAAGAGGGAGGCATCTGTAGTAAGGATTAGAGAATGAGACTGAGTGACAAAGGGGACTCCTTGTCTTAGGTTGTCCTGATCCTGCCACCATCACAAAGCCTGAATCAGGGTTCGAGTCACTGGGATTAGTTTGGTCAGAGGATCCTTTCTCTGAGACCAGAAGGCTCTTAAGTGGAACTGAATGTCCCTTATCTGAAATCTTGCTCCTTTGGACCACTGCTGTAGAGGCAGCCATGTGGCCTAGGAGCTGCAGAAAATGCCTTGCTGGTCGAGACACCTGGAGGGTGAATGAAGAGGCCAGTGAGACAAGGGTCCTTGCCCTGTCCAGGGGAAGGAAGGCTCTTGCCTTTAATGTGTCCAGCTCTGCCCCTAGGTGAGGAGCTGCACAGGCTCTAGAACTGACTTTGAGAGATTCAGAAGGAATCCTAGAGAAGTGAGCAGTTGCTGAGTTATCTGTAGGTGTGACTTGACTTGGTCTGGAGACTGACCTACTATGAGCCAGTCGTCCAGGTATGGAAAGATGGAGATCTTTTGTCTCCTTAGGAAAGCAACCACTACTGCCAGGCATTTTGTGAACACCCTTGGAGCTGAAGTTAGGCCAAAGTGCATTGCTCTGAATTGATAGTGGCCTGAGGGCAGCTCGAACCTGAGGTACTTTCGGTGGGAGCTTCTGATGAGAATGTGGAAATAGGCATCCTTGAGATCCAGGGAAACTAGCCAGTCCCCTGGCCTTAGAGAGGGTAGAATTATTCCCAGAGTCACCATTTTGAACTTTGGCTTTAAAAGGTGCTTGTTTAAATATCTGAGATCCAGGATGGACCGCCATTCTCCTGTCTTTTTGGGAGTTAGGAAGTACCTGGAGTACAATCCTTTTCCCTTTTGTAGGGGTGGAACCCTTTCTATGGCTCTCAGAGCTAAGAGGGAAGAGACCTCTGCCTCTAGAGCAAGTGCCTCTGAAGGACTTGCAGGTGGAAAGGATCTGGTTCTCATCTTGAAAAATTTTTTGAAGCTGAGAACCAGTCCCTGGCTCACTACTTCCAGGACCCATTTGTCTGATGTTAAAGACATCCAGTCCTGGACAAAGTAAGCCAGCCTGCCCCCTACAGGTGGTGGAGAATCAGCCCTGGCAAACCCATCAGGGTGCCTGTTTGGCAGGGGCTTTAGGCTGAAGGGTGGTTGCAGGCCTGCTTGTACCCCGTCTGCCTCTCCCTCTGAAGAACCCCCTCTGAGCATAAGTAGAAGAGGAGGCCTGGGCTTGGCAGAAAGGCCTATGAAAAGGCCTACCCCTGCCCCTGGAATGCTGCCTCTGGGGAGTGGCTTGCCTTTCCTTGGCCTGAGCACTCCTATAGGTGGTCCTGTATTCATCCATTTTCTTCATGTAGTTCTCTGTTTGCTCCCCAAACAGAGAATTACCTAACAGGAAAATCCATGGCCTTAGTCTGGGTATCCTGAGACAGGCTAGTACATCTGAGTCAAGCCATCCTACGAAGGGCCACAGATGTAGCCATGACTCTAGATGAAACATCATTGGAGTCCACTGCAGCATGGAATTGCACCTTGGATGCCTCAATACCATCCACAGCCACCTGCTCCAGCTCCTTGGCAAGCTGGCCAGGGACCTGTTTAGCCAGAGCCATTACATTGTCCCATCTAGACTTCTGATATCTAGCTGTATAGGCCATATAATTAGCCTGCCTGAGTCCCAAAGATGCTGCCATGTACTGTTTCTTTGCCATGGCATCAGTCCTCCTGGAGTCCTTATCTGGGGGATGTGAAGCCAAGGGTATATTTGCCTTATCACAGGCAGCAGCCTGCACTACCCCAACATGGCTGCATTGCTGGGTAAGGAACTTTGTATCTGAGCCTGAGAGAGTATACCTCTTGTCCATTCTCTTGTCCACAGGAGGTATAGAATTAGGAGTCTTTAAAATGTCTATTGTCTGTTTCCCAAAAGACTTATGAAGGGGAATAGACAGCCTCCTGGACTCTGGGATATCCATCATCTCAACATAGTCAGGCTCCTCCTGATCACCTACAGCTTCTTCCATAGGAAGCTGAAGAGTTTCAGCCACTTTTTTGTAAAACATAAAATGGGAAGGGGACTCAGAAAGCCTAGGAGGAGAAACCCCTGAAGGTCTGTCTGGGGAGATGTCCAGGTCAATGGGCACATCCAGACTTTCGTAATCACCATCACTATCCTCATATTCTCCTTCCTCCTCCTCCGGTTCATAAAAATCCTCTAAATTATAATCTGGAACCGGAGGAACCGACCGAACTGAGCCCCTAACCAATGGTGCCTGTTCGGTCAGAACCGGAGTTAGCGGTTGAACAATCCTTATCGCTTTGGCTATTTCATCAGCGGTCGGAGAAAGAACTTGTGGATCCGCAGCAGCTGATTTATCCCTTCTTTTTCTTTTACCCGGAACTGACTCCTCAGAGTCGGTTCTCCTTTTGCCTGAAGAAGTTTCGCCCTGGTCAGAGGGCACTCCTTCTGGTTCGGTTGGAACCGAACCGGGCTGGCCATCCGGGTCAGCGGACTTTTTGGCCTCCCTTTCCCTGAGCCTACCAACTCTCTTTTCCAGGGTAGCTGCAGGAAAATTCTTGCAAATCTGGCAGTCTGAATCGAAGTGGTCAAACCCCAGACAATAAACACAGGTGGTGTGGGGGCAGCCTTAGCAAAGGCTTCCCCACACACACTACAGTGTTGAAACCCAGTGGGCCCGGTTTTTCTTTTAGGTTTCTCAGACATGGCCAGTCCTAACCAAACTTACCCTTTTTTCGGCAATCCACCAGGCAAGACACCCTTATCGGTTCCTGACCATGTTATGGGTCATGGAAAAAAACGTAATGAAATCAGTTTTTTTTAGAACCGATAAGGACCGGTTACCACACACTCTAAAAGTAGTACAAACTTTTTTGAACAAACCTGATCAGTTCAAACTGAACCGATCCAATGTTTACAAGTTCCACACAGAAGAAAACAATAATAAACCTATCTAGTACTCACGATACCATAGACAGAGACTGAACCGACAGTTTAAATGGATTAAATTCGGTCGAAAACCAAGGAAAACGGCACTTTAACCGACTCAATTGAACCGAGCAAAGGAGAAATCTCCGGAGCGACTGTTCAGTGAGGCGGAGTAAAGAATCTGACGGTTTGAGTTCAAACAGTAACAGACAGAGTCTCAACCGAGCTCGAGCTCAGCGTTCCATGCCTGGCATGGCAAGTTAACTCTTTCTTCTCTGGGGCAGTTCAAAGGTTGGACATCACTGCATATGTCAGAATACAGCAAGACTTCATGTTGTTTGAAGAAGTATGTGTCAAAAAGTTTCACCATTATCGTGCACTGTTGCCTTAAACATTTAAAAACACTTAAACTATGATAGAACTGGAACAGTTTACATGCAGATTAAACTGGAAAATGTCTGGAATCTTTTACAGTTAAAAAAGGTAGGGTCAGAATTTTTTGCTGAACGTTGCTGCAGTGCCGCTACGTTAAAATATTAAGTGGACAGCCTCTCCTTACAGGTTGCTGTCTTGATAATGTAAATGTACGACCTCTCTCTGCTGCATGCTGCTTCCATTTTTTGTTTACATATTATATAGCACTACTATACTTGTATTGTTGTAACACAGTTTTCTAGTGCTACTGTAACACTGCATTTGCACAATTATTGCATACACATGTTTAGCACTTTCCTAGAGCCTTTACATATCCATTCCACTGTAATGTGAACTTGCATAGTGCATCTGTTGTCTTGTCCCGGGTCACCCCTGAAAAAGGGACTGTACTGTCTCAGTGGGCCAACCTGGTTACCAAAATTCAATAAATACTATACAAACTGTGTACTATATATAGTATTTAAATAACATACATGGATAGGACTTTTCTCCAGTTATTTCACTGTATACATAACTGTACTCAAAACTAAGAGTAGCCATCCAAATGTAGTGTATAAAATATAAAATAAAGGATGGGTAAGTCCACATACTCACAGATTATCCCATTGAGGAGGCTAACCACATTATAAAGCCACTAACCCTTTAGCCTTGAGATTCTATGATCTGATAGCTCCCTCTATGGATTTACTTCCTTATGTATACCAGAATTAACCATCATTCATTCCATACAGTGCTACTATACTATATTTATTTACTATATATAGTATTTATAAACATGGGATAAATTATGAGTTTAAACAATGGAACCACATGCCATTTGTCCTGGCCATTGCACTGCTGACTCACCTTTACTTCTGTCCTTCTCAGACAGTGGAGGAGGAGGGAGGGTGGGGTCCTTTCGATGAGATGCAGGCAACACAGAGAGATTGGTGATCCCAGGCCCTCCTTTTATTATCTTCTGAAGTTGTGCCTAGTGTGATATGAAATTAGCAACATCAAAAGAGAATACATTTAAAAATGGCAAAAAGAAATGGACACAAAGCAGGTTATAGAGCCTCTGATGCCAGAGGGAAAACTTCGAAAAACATTGGGCACCATTCACAGTCACCAGGAACCACTGCCAAATCATTACAACAATGATTCTGTGGTGGTCCCTTGATTGTGGCCCCCCTTCCTGCCATCTAGAAAGAGGGCTGCAGCCCTTTGTGTGACCAAGAACTAGCTTGCAACAGCATGGGGAAGGGGGCCCAAGAAGCATGGCAATTCTCATATGGCACCATTGCATCTTTAGAGACACATCATAAATGAAAACTGTTAACTGCAGTTCTATGGGATGTTGCTGAACAGTGCTGTGCAATAGGCGGTGCTGGCGAGGGATGGTGATTGGGCACAGACACGATGATGGAGGCATGTGGAGTGGGGAACTGGTTTAGGGTGAGCAGATTCATTGGATTACAAGGACCTGTACTTAGAATGGGGCTATGAAGAAGGAGCACTGGATCACTCAACAGGCCACAGGAGGTCCGGAAATCAGAAGTTCACTTCGACCCATAGGCCTTGAGGTACAGGTCAGGGGGAGACTTGGGGCAGTGTCTCTGCCACAGCCATCTGTGCATGGCACAGCACCACACAACTGCTGTTGTGCCATGCACAGAAGGCTGTGGGTGTCACAAAGCAGGTGGGTTTGCACCCGTTAACATCTGGCAACCCTAACTTGCACTGCAACTTAGTCGCTGCAGGAACTCCTCCCCCAATTACTAAGTCAGCCTTTGTGGACAGTCACAATGGGGGAGGGGTCACAATGGGGTGACTGTTTGTCCCCAATTTGCAGTTCCCCATATTGTGACTATAAATCTGGCTCCCAATATTTAGACACCATTCAACTTACAATTCAAATATTTGCTGTATTTACCTTCCCCTATTGTTCATTGCTAAGGACACATGTATAATAAGATCGGTGTCGCTTGTTCTTTATTTGCTCTAGCTCTCTGTGTTCAAGTGACATCACAGTTCTCTGCTTGAGACATCATCATATTTATTACAGCAACTTGTTGTGACATCACAAGCAGAGAGTAATGATGCCATTCATAGACAAGCAGCATGGATAGATGAAGGCCAAGAGGGAGTAATCCTAGTTTCATGATAAGCAATAAAGCATCAAAGAAAGGGAAGCACATGAAATATAAACACCGTTTTAGTTTTTAAACTGTTTTTTTCATTTTTTTTTAATCAACCTTCCTATCCGCTGGTACCAGTCCATTTGGACTACAGTTTGGGGTTACCATGGCTACCTCCAAGACCTGTCATACATAGTAACAGTAATTGATGGCAGATAAAAACCGGTAGGCCCATCAAGTCTGCCCATTTCCTTGCCTGCATCAGTGGATTCCAACCCTTCTTCTTGATCATAGGCTTTTGCCTCTCTTTCCCACCCCTAGGGTTCCCTTGTGTCTGTCCCATGCATGTCTGAATCCCTCTACTGTGCTGGCTCCCACCACTTCCTGGGGTAGTTTATTCCATGCATCCACCACCCGTTCTGTGAAGAAAAACTTCCTCACATTCCCCTTTATCCTGCCTCCCTCCAATCTCATATCATGCCCCCTCGCCCTTGTACACCTCCTATACTGAAAGATGTAGCCCACTTGCACTTTGTTTATGCCCTTGAAATACCTGAAGGTTTCAATCATATCCCCCCTCTCCCGCCTCTCCTCCAGCGTATATGTATTGAGGTCCCTCAGTCTTTCCTTATATGTCTTCTGGTGCAAGCCCCTTACCATTTTGCTGCCCTTCTCTGGACTGCCTCCACCCTGTCCATATCTTTGCAAAGATGCGGCCTCCAGAACTATACTTCATACTCCAGATGATGCCTCACCAGCGTTTTGTACAGTGGCATCAGCACCTCTCTTCTTCTGCTTGTAATACCCCTTCCTATGCATCCTAACATCCCACTGGCTCTCTCCACCCCCTTGTGACATTGTTTGGTCACTTTTAAGTCATTTGAGATGATTATCCCTAGATCCCTTTCTTCCCTAGTGACTGTTAGCAGCTCCCCCCATCCTGTAACTCTCTGCAGGGTTTCTGCATTATAGGTGCATGATCTTGCACTTCATTGTGTTGAATATTTTTTTTAATTTACATTTTATCCCCCATATTTTTTTCCACTTGCTGGCAGGTGGGCTCTGCCACCCCACCCCCCCGGGGGAGAAGTGACTCCTTTGCCATCCTCCCACGAAGGTCCACGTAACGTGGGCCATGAGAATGCCTGTAATTGGGCTTTCATCACCATTTTTCTCCCTTTCTTCCTCCAGGGTTAAGTCACTAGATGGTGCTGCCACAAACATTAGTGGCCTTGGATGCTGCAGTGGAGCCCCAGAGTGAAGTAAGCTCCCTGGTCTCCAACAGGTTCTGATGTGGTTCCAGGTGCAGCGCAAGCTCCTTCCTAGGCTGGGACGCTCTGTCATCTCCAGCACTATTTAACCAGTGTAACAGGCACAGAGAAGGCGTGCCTCTGAATATTTTTTTTAATTTGTCCATCTGGTATTGGAGGCTTGTTACGGTGTACAATTCTAGCAGTTCATCTTGTTTTACACACATAGGGATAGATTGTCACATGCACCATTTTGAAGAGCTACACATCTACAGCATGCTTACAGCCAAAGCATTTCACATTATTTTAGGGGTGAATCTTGCAGCCATAACATAGAAACATAGAATTTGAAGGCAGATAAGAACTGCTTGGCCCACCTAGTCTGCCCATGTCCCTACCTGATGGATAAGCTGCAGAGTCTAGTTAACCAACAGTCTACTTCCTCCAACCCACTGCTAGAATTGCCTTATGTCTGTCCCATGTATTCTTGAATTCTCCCACTGTTCTTGATTCCACAATCTCCTCAGGAAGGCTGTTCCATGCATCCACAACCCTCTCCATGAAAAAATACTTCCTCACATTACCTTTGAGCCGTCCCACCCTCTATCTTCAGATTGTGTCCCCTTGTTTTGCACATCTCTTTTTGTGAAAGATGCTACCCTCTTGGACTTTGTTGATTCCCTTGAGGTACTTCAAAGTTTCTATCATGTCCCCCCTTCCTCCTTTCCTCAAGGTGTATATATATATATATATATATATATATAGATAGATAGATAGATAGATAGATAGATATACATATACATATATAAAGCTCCTTTAGTCTCTCTTTGTATTTCTTCTGGTGCAGACCCTGCACCATTTTGGTGGCCCTCCTCTGGACAGCCTCCACTCTGTCTATGTCTTTGCGGAGATGGGGTCTCCAGAACTGCACGCAGTACTCCAGATGGGCCCTCACCAACTGTCTGTACAGAGGGATAACACCTTCCTGTTTTCTACTGTTGATGCCTCTCCCTATGCATCCCAGTATCCCCCCAGCCCTCCTTACTGCCTTCTGACACTGCTTGCCCACATTTAGGTCATCTGATATAATTACCCCCAGGTCCCTTTCCATTGTTGTTGTTGTTAGTATCTCACCCCCATTGTGTACTCTTCCCCTGGGTTTTTGTTTCACAGGTGCATTACCTTGCACTTCTTTGCGTTGAATCTGAGCTGCCATACATTTGACCATTCTTCCAACCTTGCCAAGTCCCCTTCTCATCCTTTCCACCCCACCTTGTGTAGCAACCCTGTTGCAGATCTTTGTGTTGTCTGCAAAGAGACATACTTTTCCTTCCAGTTCCTCTGCAATGTCACTTATAAAGACATTAAAGAGGACCGGTCTCAGTACTGAACCCTGTGGTACCCCAGTAGTAATCACCCTTTCTTCACTGTGGACTCCGTTTACTATTACCCTTTGTGTCCTGTTGTCCAGCCAATTATTTATCCAGGCTACCACATTGGGACCCACTCCAAGGCTGGCTATCTTGTATGTTAATCTTTTGTGTGGGACTGTGTCAAATGCCTTGCTAAACTGTAGGTAGGCCATGTCCATAGCCCCTCCCTGGTCTGCTACTTTGGTCACCCAGTCAAAGAAATCTATTAGATTCGCCTGACACAACCTTCCCACTGTGGATCCATGCTGCCTTGGGTCCTGTGCCCCACTGGCCTCTAGGTACTCAACAATTCTTTCCTTCAGAAGTGATTCCATCATTTTCCCTACCACTGAGGTCAAACTAACTGATCTGTAATTTCCTGCATCTGCCCTGCTCCCACTTTTGTGAAGTGGAATCACATCTGCCCTCCTCCAGTCCTCAGGTACCACCCCATCCTTCCATGATTTGTTAAAGAGAGTAGTCAGGGGGCACTGTGGAGCCCGAGCTTGATGGTGGCAGTCTGAAAACGCTCCGCTAATACGTATCATTTAAATCTAAAAATATAACTTTATTGGTCAAGGTTTATTGACTTTTCGATTAACAATTTGAAGCTGATACTGCACTGAACAACATGGGCAACCCTCGTAAGGACAAGGCATCGGGAGAGGGTACTAAACAGAAAACAGTTTCCGGGCCTCCTACCACGACGATAACACTTGGCCGTGGTCTGGAATCAAAGGAAGGCATGAAAGAGGAAACCTTGCAAACCTTAGGAGCCAAGCTTAATCAGCTCTTCTCATCGGTGACAGACCTCTCAAATAAATTTGATACGCTAACTGATGGGTGGCTACTGTGGAAAACTCTGTAGAAAAGTTTTCCACAGTACCAGGTGGTATCAACGGATGCCTCCAAAAGAGCTGAAGCCGTGATGGGAGCTGTATTGACCATAATTAAAGAGAATACCCATCTCAGACTGAGAATAGAGACACTTGAAAACCAAATGAGGCTCACAATCTTAGGCTTTTGGGACTACCTGAGGGGTGTGAGGTGGATCGCCTATTGATGTTCCTTCAGGATTGGCTAGTCCTATAGCTGGGGGAAGAAATCGCTAATGTGGTTCAAAGATTCAAAAAAGCCTACCGAGTCACACCCCAGAGACACCCAGATAATCGGGAGGCCCCTCGCACAGTACTGATCGTGACGGATGGGGTCGGTTTAAGGGACCAGCTTACAGCACTTGCCCCGCATAGAAAATCCCTGTTCTATGATGGGCAACAAGTGCTGATGTATCCAGATCTATCATATGCCACTCAGCAAAAGCGAAAGAGGTTTAACGGGGTTTGTGCTCTTCTGCGTGAGATGGATGTTTCTCACAGCATAGTTTTTCCAGCTCATATCAGGATTGTACACCGTGGAAAATTCACTTGTTTTCGGATCTGAAGGAAGCCCAGAAATGGTGTCAGAGGAATGCTCCAGCCAGATCCCGAGACCTGGAAGAAGAGGATGTTTCGTCCGATGAGGACATTTCTTGAACTTTAATGTTAATATTTGATGCCTCCAAATATCTTGGGTGGGTAAGAGGAAGGCGGTTTTTCATTTTATATACCCCAGAAAGTAAGCAATGCTGATTCATGAAACTGAACATTTTATGTATAAGCGCCTTGTTTAATTGTTGCTAAAGTGCTCTTTTAGCCAATTTATATGGTTTTGCTATTAAGTAGATTTAAATGATCGTTGGCAAACGTCTTTCTGCCCTATTTTGATTGATTGCACTTTTAAGGTGCCTAATCTTTGGGAGAGCATGATAGACTTTATACCCACTTATAGTGGGCTGGATACAGGACTTTATAGACTTTTTTCCATTATCGGTCTTATATCATGCAGCTCATGGACTCCTTTCAGCTAAAGGGATATATTTTGAAAAAATTTATTATCTGCTTTTCCCCCGTAATGACGTATCTGTTAACATTTAATGGACAATTTGGTAATATTAAGAGGAGTGGCGCCCTCTCGGTTAAAATATACATGTGTTAAAATTAAATGTTGGAATTGTAACTCTATGTATTAATTACAAATTAATAAACATAAAGTTTCAGAAAAAAAAAAGAGAGAGTAGTCAGTGGTGTCACTAGCTCTACCCTTAGTTATTTTAGAATTCTGGGGTGAATCCCATCAGGACCCATTGCTTTGTCCACCTTCAGTTTTAAGAGTTCTTTCAGAACCCTTTTTTCTGTGAATGGACTGGTATCACCCTCCCCCCATCCAGAGTGTTTCTCTTGTTTGGTTTAGGTACCTCCCCCTCCTCTTCCCTTGTGAATATTGAGCAGAAATATTTGCTCAGTATCCCTGCTTTTTCAATGTCACCTTCTGCCCACATTCTCTCCCCTTTATTAAGCCTCAGTATCCCTTCCTTGGTCTTTCTTCGCTCCCTAATGTACCTATAAAAGGTTTTATCCCCCTTCTTAACAGAGTTAGCTGCCTTTTCCTTGGTTTGGGCCTTTGCTTTTCTGACTGCCTTCCCTGCCTCCTTCTGCTTTAACTGATACAGTTATCTGTCCTGCTCCTTCTGTGTTTCCTTATATTTCCTGAATGCTACCTTTTTCCTCCTTAACGTTCCCTGCCACCTCTTTTGAGAACCATAGTGGTTTCTTCCTTTGTTTTGTTTTGTTGATTTGCTTCACACAAAGGCTTGTTGCCTCTGTAATGGCTGTTTTGATTATTCCCCATTGTTCCTCCACTCCTCCTTCTTGCCCGTTTGCTAGTACTTTTCTGAGGCACTCTCTCATTTTCACAAAGTCAGCCCTCCCAAAGTACAATACTCTTGCTTTTGTATGGCTTGACTCTATGGCTGTGTTTATCATGCACCACACTGTTTGGTGGTCACTTGTTCCCAGATGGCTACCCGCTTCTAAATCTGAGATCCTTTTTCCGTCCCCGTTTAAGAGTACCAGGTCTAAAATTGCTCCCTTCTGAGTGGGTTCCAATACTAGCTGTCTGAGGCGTGCCCCTTGTAGGGCATCAAGAATGACCCTGCTCTTGGATGTGCCTGCAGCAAAGGTGCTCCAGTTAACAACTGGTATATTCAGGTCCCCCATCAACAATATCTCCCCCTTTTCTGCCACTCTAAGGATGCCTTCTATCATTTCCTTGTCCTTTCCCTCCCCCTGAGATGGGGGTCTGTAAACAGCCCCCATGCGGACTGTGGTGCCATTTCTTGTCTCCTGGGTGACCCACAGTGCCTCATCTACTCCCTGTTTACTCCTTAGTTCTGTTGCTTTGATCCCTTCCCTTACATAGAGAGCTACTCCTCCTCCTCCTCCTCCTCTTTTACCCTCCCTGTCCCTCCTGTACAGTGTGTATCCTGGTATGTTGACATCCCAGTCATGGTTCTCTGTGTACCACGTTTCTGTGATAAAAATAAGACATTTGCTCCAAAGTACAGCTTTTGTATGAGAATGTCAGGCACAAACTGCCAAAGACTCCCACAAATTAGAAGATGTTATCACAGGCCATGATTGCTAAAAAAGTAAACCTAAAACCTCTCAGACTTTTAGAGAACAAGAAACAACTGAACCCAAGAAGTAAAATGATTGTAACCCTCCCATGTCCTTCTCCCTGTCCTTGAATAGGAGAATGTTTTCTTCCACAATATCCCTAATACAGTCCTTGACAAATTTAACAACCCTTTAAACAGCATCTGTAGATTTGTACAAGCCTTGTCCAGACTGACTCAGCACTGTCAGATCTTTATACACATACAGGTGTGCTGCCCCTGTAGCCAGGAGACATTATCAACTGGGAGCAGTCCTTCTCTTCGAGCTAGGAACAAATGATGCACCAGTGCTTCTGAAAAGCACTCTAGGTTTGAAACAAGAATCCCCTCCTTCTCAGATCATCACCTGCAGAAGAAGGGGTATTTTCCCTCTAGACAAAACCTGTAGAGGTTTAAAGGGCTTTCTCTCAGCTGGGCTCCTCCGTTTTCTCTCAGCTGGGCCCCAAGATGATGGTGGAGTTGGTGGGCAGATGTAGTATAGCAAAGGCAGACTCAATGGGCCTTTAGTCTCCTTCTGCCATTAAATTCTATGTTTCTAAGACCAGGAATAACCTCTCCTTATCTGTGATGTAAACTCAAAAACACTCCAGTTTCAGACTGAACTCAGTCTCTGTAAATTTAATTATGTGTTGGGCTAACCACTGCCCCCTTCCCCACACTGTAATCACATTCTCCATAAACATCATGGTTAAGAGCAGTATACTAGGTCCTGTTCTCCACATCTAAATGAAAGTTCTACTGTTGTACGAACATACAAAAACAGCCAGTAGAAGAAGGTGGTCTAGCTAGTCTGTTTGATTTGTGGAGCCCTTTCTCAGCGACCACTGCTGGCTCCATTTCCCGCCGCCCCGGTATCCCATCAAAGGGTGACTGAGACTGAGTGACTCAAATATGAGCGACTCAATCTCAGTGCCTGTGTTGTGGTCTACCCTAAAAGGGTAGCAATGGGGTGAACAGGAGGGCAAGCGGATCTACACCGCTGGGGAAGGAAGAGGAGGGAAGGTATGTGGGAGGTAGTGCAGTGGAAAGCTGCCAAGCTGGTCATCTAGAAAAAGTGGTGGTGAGGGTGGCTTGCTACGGTTGGGAGGGTGCGGGGTTTATTTCAAGTCCACCCCTCGACATGACACCCCGGGCTCAGAATCTTAGTTAGGTGCCGGGGCTGCCCACTGCATAACAAGTAGATCTGTGTTGGTGCCTTTGTTTCGCAGTGAACCCGCCGCCCCATCAACCCTGATCCTTCCCTTCACCCAGTTCCCCACCCCGACCCTCCCTTTCACCCTGTCTCACCATATCTTGAATCCATTCCCCATCTCCAGAGAGACAACCTCCTCTGGGAGTTTGCACCACCCTGTCAACACTCATTCCAGGAAGAAGTGTCTATTGACCTCCTTCTTGAACCTTGCCCCTGCCAGCTTATAACAGTGCCCCCTTGTGGTCTTATTCTCACTAAGACAAAAAAGTACCCTGTATTCACCTTGTTGATACCTTCTATGTACTTCAAGATGTCAAGCATGTCCTCTCCTCCTTCCTCTCTTCAAGGATGCACATGTTGAGGTCATTTAGTCTGTCCCCATGTCTTGTCTGCCCTGCTGTCCCTGGATCATTCTCTTCATCCTCTTCTGGACTACTTTGATCAGGATACCATCTCTTTGTCCTCTTCTGGACTACCTTGATCAGGATACCATTTCTCAGGTAGGGTCTCCAGTATTGCACACCATACTCCAGATACAACCACACCAAGGATCTGTACAAGAGCAATATAACCTCCTCCCTCCTGCTCGAGATCCCCCTAGCAATACACCCAAGAATTTTGTTTGCTTTGGCTGCTGCCTTCCTGTACTGCATCAATTGTTTCAGGTCAGTGGTAAGGGCTACCCCTAAGTCTTTTCCTCTTCAGCTTGGTAACCTGCCCCCACCCCCCACAGTAGTCAGTCCTCAAGTTCCTACGTCCTACATGCATGGCTTTGCACCATTTTGCATTGCCATATTCAAGACCACATTTTAAGCCTGGCTAGATCTTCTTTAACGTTCGATATCCCTTAGCAGTGTCTTTCCTCCCACAGAGCTTGGTGTCAACCTACTGAACATCTCTCTGTTCCTCCTCCCAGACATTCCTTAGCCCCTCTCTGCCCTTTGCTTTCCGACCTCCCCCCCAACTTCTCCGCTGGCCCTCCTCCCTTCACCCCAACCTATTCTTACATTGTATTATTATTATTATAGATCATTTGTTAAGCATGATGTTTTATACACACTTCACTAGGCTTGTACTGAGGATAGATGGGTTCACTGTTTATTAATACATTAAATGCTGATGGCTTTAAATTAATTAATGTAAGTTACACTACATGCTATCACTTTAACTCATTCATGTTATTTGCATATGTATTTGTATAAAAGTAGCTCTTGTAGTGAACCCATTACATTTCTGAAAAGCGTCAGTATGACATGAAACTCTGGCAACAGGTGGGATGCTACTCGGGCATTTTTAAATAAAGCCTTTTTAACTTTTTCAATATAGTGAAATGTATTTCAGTCAAAGGAATGTGCAGCCAAGTTTATTAAGTTGTTGATTTTTACGTGTCTCCATCCGGCCGTGTCTTTGAGTCACCTGCTGTTCCTTTAAGAGCTTGGCAGATCTTGCCCTTTATGCCATCTCCAATGTCACTTATAAACATGTTAAACAACTCCGGGCCAAGCACTGAGCCCTGTGGTACCCCACTAGTGACTTCTCTAAAATGGGAGAGCATCACCCCCCACCATCCTCTGAGTCCTTCCTCCCAACCAATTTGCCATCCATCTAGTTAATTTAGTCCCTACATATAAGTCCTCAAACTTTCTGATCAACTTATTATGGGGTACCACGACAAAGGACTTGGTGAAGTCCATGTACAATATGCTAACCACTGGGCCCTTGTCGGATGTTCTTGTTACCAAGTCAAGGAAGTCAATCAGATTGGTCTGACAGGATCTTCCTGCCATGAAATCATGCTGCCTCTCATCCTGTAGTACATTCACCTCCAGAAACCTGACCAGTCTTTCCTTAAGGATGGTCTCCATATGTTTACCAACAACTGAAGTCAGAGTGACCAGCCTGTAGTTGCCCATGACACATCTGGGCCCACTTCTATGGAGTGGCTGGCACCACTTCTACAGTTCTCCACTCCTGTGGTACCACCCCTGTATCCAGTGACCTGCTGAACAGATCCGCCATCACACATGCCAGGTCATCTGCCAGCTCCCTCAACACCCTCAGGGAAATACCATCTGGACCTGGTGACTTATCAACTTTGAGGGCAAAGAGCCCTCTTTTCACCCTTTCCTTCTGTGTATTACTTTCCACTCCCCTTTAACTTCATTATCCACTCCTTTTTGCCCCTTTTCTCCCTGATGTACTGAAAAAAGGCTTTCTCCCCCTTCCTGATCCCCTCGCTGTCTACAACTATTTTCTGGCCTTGGCTAGCCTGACTAACCTGCTTGCCTCCTTAGTCTTCCCCAAGAATTCCAACCAATATTCCTTCCTTTGGGTCTTCCTACAGTTTCTGTATGTGGCCCTCTTCTCCCTTTCTGCCTGTCAAACCAACTTGGTTTCTTGGCTTTGGAGCTTTTTTTCTCTTCTGTCTGACACACTCTTCAACTCTTTAATGGTAGCTGCTATCCCTTCATTGATGATGAACCACTTCTGATCCACTCCCATACCTTCTCTGAGGCTAGCTAAGTGACCCCGTATTACCGCCTCCATCTTCCTGAAATCTGCCTTTCTGAAAGCTAACACTTTCGTCCACGTACTTGCGGACTCCTTACCCATATTCATTCTGAACCAGGTTACTTGATGGTTGCTGACCCCCAGGGGCTTCACCACCTTGATGTGCTGGACCTAATACCCATTTGTTAGTATCAGATCCAGGATGACCCCCTCTCTTGTGGGCTCAGTAACCCCCTGAACCAATTACCCGCTCTGGACTGCATACAGGATCAACTGGCTCCAGGCACAGGCCAAGAATGGGACCTTCTAATCCTCCATGGACAGATTTAAATCCCCCACTATCACAACCTTACCCTTACTCACAGTCGTCTGAATCAGGGTACTCAACTCCTTGTCCCTTTCCTGTTCTTAGTTAGGTGGTCTATATACTACCCGGAGCCTCATCTTCCTTCTTTTGCTGTTTGGAGTTGCACCCACAGTGCCTCTACTTTCCCTTCTCAAGTCTCTTCCCCTGTGGCAGTAATGTCCTCCCTTACGTAGATTGCTACACCCCCCTTCTCTTTGTTCCTGTCCCTTCTGTATAGCTGATACCCTGGAATAGAGAGGGCCCAGTAATGGTTTGGGGTCACCCACGTCTCAGTGACTGCCACTATATCCACTTTTCCTTCCTCCATCAGTGCCTTCAGGTTATCCGTTTTGTTCCTTAGACTTCTAGCATTAAGGGACACCATCCTCCACCATGACTCCATGCCACTCTTTTCCTCTGCCTGGCCTCCCTTCCTCTTCCTCCTCCTCATCCTCTGTTCTTGCCTGTTAGCTCCTCTCTGGTACCTCTGATCTCTCCTCTATCTGACCCCCCCATGGCCTTTTCCTGAACACTCCCCCCTCCCTTAGAAGCTTTTTTCCCTGCCCCCTTTCATTCCCTGTAATCCCTCCTTACTGATTCTGCCACCAATTCAACCTGAGGAGGGCCTAGCTGCCCCTCCTTCAAGAGACCCTGGGTACAATGACTCATTCTGCCCCCAACCTCAGTTTAAATTTAGGCTCTTGCATATATATTTCCCAATTTCTTCCATGAGTATGTTGAATACCCCTTTACTTAGATGCAGCAGATCCAGTGCGTCGAGGGGTTTATCTTTCCAGGTTCCTTCCCAGTTCCATATGCACTCAAAACCTTTCTCTCTTCACCACTCTCTCATCCAGTTATTGAAGTCTTCTATCCTATGCTTCCTTGATGTGCTGGCCCTCGTACAGGTACCACTTCTGAGAAGGCTACCAACCTAGCCCCCTTCCCATGGAAATCTGCCCCACTACCCT
This sequence comes from Neoceratodus forsteri, assembly GCA_016271365.2. Taxonomy (NCBI): domain Eukaryota; kingdom Metazoa; phylum Chordata; order Ceratodontiformes; family Ceratodontidae; genus Neoceratodus; species Neoceratodus forsteri. Next base: position 1,254,536,508 of record CM028129.1, on the reverse strand, counting down.
GAACCTTCCCTGCACTGTTATTCTGAATCATGGTCTGTGTTATTCTGTGATTGCCTATGCAAGCTGTAATTATATCTTGCACTAGAAGCGTGCCGTACTGTCTTAAGTTATGTACTTTCTGTAAACACTCAAAGGATGTGGCTAAAAATAGGAAATGTTTCCCTAGTCCTCTTTTTCCAGTTGCAAAAAAAAAATTGAATAAAGAAATAAAAACACAGTCCACCCCACAGGGCGGGTGACCGTCTTAAGTTGTCTTCGATCTTCCATGTACAGTGTGCTGGATGTCATGGTATGTATTTATTTTTCTTTATTTATTTATTAAATTTTGGTGACCGGGTAGGCCCACTGAGCCCCGAAGGTCCCTTTTTCAGAGGCGACCCGGGATAACAATACAAGTTATAAGAATGAACAAGGACATAAGGAACATTTGTCCCTTGGTGCCCTCCTCAAATTAATCTTCTACCTTCTGATCTGTTTTGGTACCATTGAAATAAATCCTGGCCCCATTGAAAGTATTTTTTCCCCTGCTGATTTATCCTCTATAAATGGCCTAAGCTTCCTACATATCAATGCCTGCAGCCTTTTAAAAAAATTCTCCGTAATACAGGCCTGGGTGGTACATACCCTGCCTGACTTTCTGGTCATCTCTGAATCTTGGCTCAGACCATCGACCAAAGACAGTGTTGTAAACCTTACCAACCATCAGCTCTTCAGAGCAGATCGCCTTCCAGGGGTGGTGGGTGGCCATATACATTAAGGACACCATCTCTGCTACCTGCCTCATCATCACATCCGACCAAAGGAATTTGAATGTTTATCAATCAAAATATCCCTTCCAAACTTGTCTCCATTTAAATTGATTGGCTGCTATAGGCCCCCTCAGCAGGCCTCAAATTACTATCTCACCTGGGGTCAATAAACCAATCTAGGCCCTGAAGATACCATCATCCTTGGTGATTTGAATTTAAACTGGCTATCTAATGCATCTGCTCCATTGGTAACCTTCTGTGACACCTATGGCTTTACACAGCTAATAAAAGACCCAACCAGGGTTAACCTAAAAATTCTAGCAACAGCTCACTCCTGGATATTATGTTGGTAAATAGCCTCACTTATATACTCATGCAGGAGTACTACCGAATGATGTAAGTGACCATTGTCCCATAGCTGGCATAAGATCTTCACCCAAACCATCCAACCCCTGCTGAATTTGTCCCCAAAAGGTCAAAAAGAAGTTCAACATACCAGGTTACCTCCATGACCTGAGTAACACAATATATTGGCAAGATTTCTACCTTACAACCTCAGTGGAAATAGCTCTCAGATCTTAAAGGACATTATCACTAATGCTCTAAATATTCATGCACCATTCACCAATATCAGAACTAAAGCAGGTCCTGCCCTGGTTCACCACTGATCTTAAAACAGCCTTGCTAGCCAGAGACAAACTATGGAAAAAGGCAAGAAAAACTAAGGACTCCATAGACTGGCTAAATTTCAGAAAAGCAAGAAATTCATGTACAACACAAATAAGATCTGCCAAAGCCCTATTATAGAGCTGAATTGGATGCCTCCTATAATAACCCAACCAGGCTCTGGGGAACTATAAAGGGTATCTTGGCCAAAACTCTACTCCTGCCTTAACCTGCAAACTGCTACTAAATAACACAGAAATTACGGATAAACAAGAAATTCTAAATACCTTCAATGACCACTTCACCACAGCTGGACTAGCATTTGACTCTTCACCTGCAAATCTCCTGAGATCTTCCTTGAATCTTCAATCCACCGTGGGCCAAAAGGCTACATCAACCTTCTCCTTCAACCCAATATCATTGAAAGAAGTGGAAGATCTCCTCTCCAATTTGGATACTTCAAAAAGTGCAGGTACAGACTCCCTGGACCCCTACTTCCTCAAGATTGCATCTCAAGTCTTATCTGCCCCTCACTCATCTCTTCAATCTTCCCTCACCACTGGATCCATTCCTCCATTGGAAAACAGCTCAAGTAGTTCCTTTACTCAAATCTGTGATCCATGGATCTCAATAATTACAGGCCCATTTCCATCCTATCAGTTCTGTCCAAGATGCTCGAAAAAGTTAGTAAACTCACAATTAAGGGTCTACCTGGATAACAATAACCTCCTAAACACAGCACAATCAGGATTTAGATCAAGGCACAGCACCATTTCAGCCCTAGCCAAAGTAACCAACGACTGGCAGACTGCTATGGATAAGAAGAATAGTACCTGTGCTGTGTTCCTGGATTTGAGCAAAGCATTTGACACAGTGGACCATGAATCACTGATCACCTCCCTTGGCTCAATAGGGTTGGATTCCCCTTCACTCAATTGGTTCAAGTGCTATCTATCAGACAGATCACAACTGGTAAAAAATGGAAACTACCTATCCACTTTAAAACCACTGCTAAGAGGTGTACCGCAAGGCTCTATTCTTGGCCCCATCCTCTTTGCCATCTATATTAATAATATTGATGCTAACCTCACTCAAACATCCATCTGTTTGCTGATGATACTGTGCTATATGTTAGCAATCCTTCATTGTCTAAAGCCTGTGAACTGCTACAATCTGAATTCTCCATCCTACAACACAACTTACTGGATAAAAACTACTTCTAAATGCCAAAAAACAAAAGCTATGCTCTTTTCCTCACAAAGTTGCTCTGCCACTACCCCATCATCTACCACCTACAACTAACCACCTTACTTGGAGAGAAGCTGGAATACGTTGATAACTTCAAATATCTTGGTGTCTGGATTGATAACAAACTTGACTTTTCTGTCCATATTGAGGAGCTACTAAAGAAACTGAGACAAAGGCTTGGTTTTATTTTTAGAATAAAGCACTACCTCAACAGAGACTCCAAAAAAGATTAATCCAGGCTTCATTCCTATCCCTCATTGACTATGCTGACTTTCTGTATGGACACTGTTCACTCCCTCTTAAATAAACTGGACACCCTATACCACAGGTCCATCAGATTCATTACTGACCTTCCTTCAGCACCCACCATTGTTCCCTTTATAAGGCAGTTAACTGGTCATCATTACAACACAGAAGAAATAGGAATGCTGCAATTTGGATATTCAAAGCCTTATCAGGCAAGCTACCTACCTACATCTCGGACTGTTTTACTCAAATCACTCTAGGCCATACAACCTAAGGATCAGCAAAATTATCATTCTTAAGGTCCCCAATGCCTGCACCCAGCTTGGGAGGGCTGCTATCAGCTACTCACTAGCAATTGTTTGGAACTCACTCCAAAACCATGAAGCTAAATAACCTCCACCCTTAATATCCTTCAAAGATTATTCACCACCTATTCCCAGAACTCTGCAACTGCTTCCACAAGGCCTAATTCACGGCCCTACCCACCCCCTTTTCTGCTCGCGTGTTTCTATATGCAAAAAACTCTGCTCCCAGTCTCAAGATTCACCTCAAAATGCCTGCTAGGTCCTATAATCTACATATTAACTCTGATGTGCCAACTGCCTACTGTCTCCCAGATTAAAAGTGTTAATGCCTTGTACATATGTATATTGTTATATACTAGCACTTATGTCATTGTATTACTGTTTTTTGTTACCCCTGTCATTGTATTACTGTTTATGATACCCTTGTCAATGTAATAACACTTGCACTTCTTGACCACTCAGGTCCATCTTGTAAATGAGCTATGCTCAATGATGTTCGCCTGATTAAATAAAGATTTTGATTGATTGATTGATTGATTGATTTGAGGCCTTGTGAGTTACATCATGAGGTGGTTGCAGTAAAGAAAAATAGTGGATACAGGCATGGTTACAGGCATGGTAAAAGAAAAGCACTGGATACAGGCATGGCTTACAGGCACGATAAAAGAAAAGCAGTGGATGCAGGCATGGGTACAGGCATGGTTATCATCATGACATGTGAGCAATTGGTAGTACTTTGCATATAGTTTATTCAGAGGTTACACGTGGCCTCTGGCGAGCAGTCTGTATAAGGCAGGTAGTAGGAAGGTTAAGCTAGGAGATGGGAGTTGGAGAGGAGGGGAGTACCTTAGGAGCTTTAAGTGCCATGACAGTGGCATGCGCTTGAGGTCAGCAGATGGGACTTAAGCCTGGTGTGGAAGTTTATGAGTGTGGAGGAGGTCTGGACCTGGGGAGGGAGCTTGTTCCATTGGCAGGCTGCTTGGGAGGAAAAGGATCTTCCGCCAGTGTTTTTCCTTACCCTGGGGACTTCTAATAGCATTCTATCTGAGGTCCTTAGGTTCCTTGGGTTGTGTTTGAGGGTTATGGTCCCGGCAATGCTTGGCGAAGCGTGGGGTTTGAGAAGCTTGTAGACCTGGACAAGCAAGGAGTGTTGCAGGCGGGCGACCAATGTGGGCCAACAAAGATTGGCCAAAGTGTCTAAGGTTGCGAAATGAGCTATTTTATTAAATAGGGTTTGCATCCTGGTAATCTCTTGTTTAGCCATGCCCTGTATAATAGGGGCCGCAAAGGTCAGGTTGGGTAGAAGGACGCTGGTAGCTATGGAGAGCCTGGCTTCAGGGATGAGTTGGTCCCTGAGTCGTTACAGGGTGCCAAGTTTCCGATGTAGGGTCCTGGTGACCTGGTCCACGTGTTCCTTGTATGTGATATTCTGATCCAACGTGAGGCCTAAGTATTTAAGGGAGGGGACTACATTAATGGCTTTACCAGAGAGTGAGGTTAAGGAGAGGGATGAGGACCTGTCAAATCCCAGGGATCTTGGCCCAAATAGCATTGCCTTGGTCTTGTCGGCATTTAGTACCATTCTGTTCTTACATAGCAAAGTCTCTAGTGAAGTGAGATCCTTTTGGAGTAGAGGGCCTAGGGCAACCACGTCACGCAGTGGTCGGAAGATGACAGTATCATCAGCGTACTGCACAACCGAGCTCTCCCTGCAGTGGGTACGCAGGTCATTGGTAAACAAGGAAAACAGGAGGGGGCCTAGAATTGAGCCCTGAGGTACACCCTGGTTTAGGGGTAGTGGGTCAGACATGGTCCCTTTCCATGAGACCCTCTGTGCCCTGCCTGATAAGTAGCTCCCAAACCACTTCAGGGCATGATTGTCTAGGCCTATATTTTGCTTCTGTAACAGCAAGTTGTGGTCGATGAGGTCGAATGCCTTGGATAAGTCTATAAAGACTGCACCAGTGGGTATCCCTTTATCCATTGCCCTGAGAAATTCATCCATGAAGTTAATGAGGGCAGTGTCAGTACCATGGTTTGTTCTAAATCCATGTTGGGAGGGGGCAAGGAGCTGATGAGCTTCCAGGTAGTCCCCGAGTTGATTGTAGATGACTCTTTCTTGCACCTTAGCAAGTCAGCAGAGGAGGGAGATGGGCCTGTAGTTGTTGATTTTTTCTCTGAGCCCTCCTTTGTGAATAGGGACAACATTGGCATGTTTCCATGGGTCAGGGACTGCTCCTTCCCTCAGTGATTGATTGAGGAGCATGGTTACAGGCCAGGCTAAGGAGGTAGCTCCTATCTTGAGTAGCCGAGGGTTGATACCGTCGGGTCCCCCTGACCCTTTCGGTTTCAGGTTCCTTAGGAGGTTTAGTACTTCAGTGCGTTTAGCCAGTCTCAGGTGAAATCTGGGTCTTTCCATGTGGGGTGGTTCATCTGAGGTAGGGGGGAGAGTCTAGGGAGACAGGCAGGTCTTGTAGGCTTTGAGGTCTGAGAAGTGCCTGTTAAGGGCAGCCCATATTTGAGAAGGGTGAGTTGTGAGCTGACCGTTAATCTCCATGGGACAGGACTCTGGCTTTTTGCTGCCCTTGATCAGGTCATTGTTATGATTCCAGAATTGCTTGGGGTCATCCAGGCTGGTTTTCTGAAGGTGTGTTAAGTAATCTCTCTTAGCGAGTTTTATGGCTCTCTTGGCTTTGTTCCTCAGGGCTTTGTATTCAGCGAGATCTGCCAAGAGGGAGGAGAGCCTAAACTTTTTCCAGGCTTTTTCCCCCGAGTAGCCATTAGGGCTTTGAAGGAGGGAGAGATCCACTTGTAGCAGCTGCCTTTAGCCCTCATTCTCTTCATTGGAGCAAAGAGGTTGGCCGCTGTGGTTGCTCATCCTGGAAGTATTGCACAGCCTCAGTAAGAGTAGGGAGAAGATTTATGGGTTCCAGTCCACTCTACCTAGGTAGCGACTGTATTGTAGTTCAGAGAACTTGGAGAAGTCACTGAGCAGAGAGAATTCTAGGCTGGACCTTGGGTGGTTTGTTTTCCATATACAGAAGATTGAGAATGGTCACTCAGGAGTCTGCGATTGTGCCCGCCTCTGTATATTAGTGGGTTGGACACAGAGCCCAGTCAGGGCTGTGTGGTTCCCAGTTTTGTAATTAAGTCTGGTCGGTTCAGAGATGACCTGCGTCAGACCTGCTTCATGGGTAAGTGACTTCGAGGCATGACCAGGGTCCTGGCGCAGTTAATGTTGAAGTTGCCCAGGATTAGTTGCTCCATTGTTACCTTGGTAGCAGTATCGCTTGTGATGGCTTCAAGGGATTTGAGGGCTGATTTTGGTGGGTGGTAGACGCAGCCAATTGTTAGTTGTTTGGTGTGCCCTTGGGTTATCCAGATGTATATGCTCTCTCCCTCAGCAGTAGGATTAGTCTGCTGGGGTAGAGGTGACACGGAGAGGTCATCCTTAGCATAGATTAGGACCCCACCCCCTTTTTTGGTTTCTCTGTCATTGCGGTAGCTATTGTAGCCCACGACCTGAATCTCGTGGTCATGGATGTGGGCTTTTAGCCAGGTTTCAGAGATGACTAGTAAGTCCAGTTTGTAGTGGTCCAACCAGGCCTGGACTTCGTGTATTTTTGGTCTAAGACTACATATGTTCATATGTGCTATCTTCAGACCCTTGGTGGCCGCCCATTGATGGTCCTGGGGGAATGCTACCAAGGTATTGGGTATGTATGGGCTAGGGTTAGGTTGGATATCACCTGATAGGAGAAGTAGCAAAACTAGTAACCTGAGCAGTTTAGTGCTAGGTATTGAGATTAGGTGTCTTCGACGCATCCTGCTCATATAGTAAAGCAGGTCATAGCATACACCCTTTATTATGATCTCATGCTCTGTTAAGAGACTAGATATACCTGAGATAGGGTAGCTGCTAAGGAAGTCATGTGGGGGGATATTATGTAGATTGCTCACTGGTTCTGGGGGGAATGGGTCTATGAGCCTGTCCACCCAGAGTAGGGTCAGTGAGTAGATCTTACTTCGCGAGGGCTCTTGCAGTAGGTAATTACATATAGGACTGATGCCGGCAGGCATCAGGACCCCACAGAAAAATTTCTAGCTAGCAGTCTCTGGCAGGAACCGCCCCCATGTCAGGTGACTGACATCATGCAACATCAGTATAAAGGGGCGGTCCCCCATGCCTGACTTCCAGTTCTTTCCTGCAATTAGCTCGTGTAAGTGCCTTGCGGTTAAGTTCAACTGCTCGTCAATCTGTCATCAGTAGTTATACCGTCAGTTTTTTCTCAATTTATATGAATTTTGTTCACTATTTTGGTGGTGTATGTCGTCCCCTACACTCTCTGAGCACAAGAATAAGTGTGACTCGTGTGGCGCTCAACTCCCACACAAGGATGGTCACTCCCAGTGCCTCTTCTGTCTGGGCCCAGATCACCCCATGGAGAAGTGCAAGCATTGCCTGAAATTCAACGCCACCACCCACAGATGGAGGCAGCAGTCCCTGGAGGCCCACATCCTTAAAAAGAAAATGACTTCCATGGAGAAGGAGCTGAAGAAGCTTTGCCAAGCCTCAACTTCCCCAGAGAGCCACCATAAAAAGAAAGACAAGGAGAAGCACCGGGACCGGGACCACTCTTCCTCGGCCACCGCGACTTTGGCTGGAGTCACCGTACTAAAGGTAATGTCCCCCCCCCCCCGAGGGACCACTCTGTGACAGCCGTCTTGGAGGCTTCCAAGATGGCATCGGCCCACCCGTCTGGCTCGCGCTCGGGCTCTTCAGGTGCCTCCGGGCTAAAGGAGGCTTCCACTCCCAGCAAGACTGCCGCCGCATAGCCTACTGGTGCGAGTGGCTCTGGTAAGCTGGACATCAGCTCCTCTGGTGCCTGCCCGGAGAAGGCCGCTAAGTCGTTCGACCCTTCGGGGCAGCGCACAGCCCCAAAACCACCCAACCAGACCGCAACCCCATCGCGGCCTGCCTCAGGCGATGGTTCTGCTAAGTCGGACGACAGCTCCTCTGACATCCGCCAGGATTCCGCCGGTAAGTCGAATGTCAGCCCCTCCAATGGTCGCATGGCGTTGGAGCCGATGCTGGACCCTAATATTCTGTTCGCTGTCCCCGGCTCCCCGCAGCATTTGCTGCCCTCCAAGGCCCCAGTGTCTCCTCAGCTTGACCCCGGGGATTTTTCCCCTCCTATTCCAGGCGATGCAGGGGATATGGGTATGCTCCCATCAGGTCTCCCTGCTGCCGGGCCAGACGACCTGACGTCAATCCCTCAGACGCCGATCTTGCCATTGCTGGGCGACATCCATCTTCCACTCCCGGATGCTGTCCCTGCACTGGGCCTGCCGCCCGCCAGGCCTCCTGTCCGAGGCCTGCCTGCTGGGCATCCTTCCGGGCCGTCTGCCCCGCAGACCCCCCCGGTCCCTGGGTACCCAACCCTGTCCTATCCGATGCCATCATACCTGGGGCCGCAGTATCCGGCGCCCCAGTACCCACCGCCGGCCTATTTGATGCCGCAGTACACAGTGCCTCACTCCTCAATGCTGGGTTACCCACCGTTGGGGTATGGATATGTGCAATATGGATTTCCACAATATCGTATCCCCCTCCTCCTCCTCCTCCTCCTCCTCCACCACCTCCTCAGCCGCCGGTGGATTTGAAGGAGACTCTAACCTCTTGATGGGCTGAGGCCAAGGCTCAGCTCACCAGGGAGGTAGAGAGCTGTCTTCCGATGCCGGTCTCAGTCCCGGGACTCCCTCCGTCGGAGATGAGAGACTTCCTCCCCTCCTCCGGATACCAGAGGCAAACCCTCCGGTTCCAGAGCGGGGCAGGATACGCTTCCCCGGGGCTCCCCAAGGGGTCCATTCCTTCCCTGTCTCAGGAGGAGGAGGAGTCTTTCTCTTCTTCTTCCTCCTCCTCGGAGACCTTGAATGACTCCAACAGTCATTCCGACCTGGACGACGAGCTCCACTCTTCGAATAAGCCCAGGCCAAGGACCCCTCCAAAGTCCCCTCCGGAGGATCCCTCTTTTATGGAGTTGCTGCGTAAAATCCAGGAGGTTCATCAGTAGCATTCCTTGGAGCCAGATCCACATTGTAAGAAACTAGCTGTGCAACTGAATCTGCCCGAGACCGCTCCGACCCTAGTGCCACCCTGGATTGAGCCTCATGCCAACCTTGTCTCCACTATTTGGAAGCAACCGTCGGCCATAGGCCCTCTTCCTAGGAAGTCAGACAGGCTTTATCAGGCTCCTGAGGGTGTTGACTCCCAAAATTTTCACCCTCAAGCTGATTCAGTTGTGATTAGCGCTGCTCATGGCCGGACGGCTAATCCAAAGCACTTGAGCTCATCACCACCTGACAAGGAATCTCGACTTCTGGACCAGTACGGCAAGAAGGTCTACACTTCTTCCACTCTGGGTATCAGGGCCCTGAATTATGTTGGTCATATGGGGGATTACCAGAAGGTGATCCTTAGTGAGGTGGAATCTAAGTTGAACTCCCTTGCTGAGTCTCAGATGAAGCAGGAAGTGGCTGATCTAGTCCAGTCTGCACGTTCGGCCAGCCGGCACATGCTTTGTGCCACATACGATGCAGTGGATGCTGCCAGCAGGAGCTCAGCTTTCGCTGTGGGTTTGCAGTGTCATGCCTGGCTCCATGTATCAGGATTGGTCCCGGAGGTGCAGTCTGCCACCCAGGACGCACTCTTCCGGGGTTCGGTGCTGTTCAGTGGCGATGTCAAGGACATCATCACCGATCTGCAGGAGAAGGGTACTGCACTGAAGTCCGTCGACTCCATGTATAAACCCCTCTCAGGCTCAGCGTTGTCCCTTTTGCAGGCGTAATCGGCAAAAAGCAAAACCACAGCGATAGTGGGCCAATAAACGTCAAGCCCCTCTGGCTGCCAAGTCCCCCCGCCCAAAAAAGCAGCAGGGGCTCAGTGGCGGCGCTGCCTCACACCACCTGACTCCTTTCCTCTCCCACAGCCTCTGGGCTTTCCAGAGGAACCGGTAGGAGGGAGATTCTCCCTCCACCTACCAGGTTGTGAGAGGATCACTTCAGACACTTGGGTGCTCCAGCTGATTGCAGAAGGACACTCAATAGAGTTTCTTCTGAAATTTTCTCGAAAACCTCCCCCCAGGTCATCTTACTCCCTAGAACATCTTCTTTTGGTTCAGGAAGAAATATCCACTCTTCTCTTGAAGGAAGCAATAGAGCCCGTTCCTCCCCACCTTTGAGGAATAGGGTACTATTCCCATTTCTTCCGGTCCCAAAGAAGTCAGGAGATGTGAGGCCAATTCTCGACCTCAGCTCCCTGAACTTTTTTGTGGAGTACAAAAGGTTCAGAATGCTCTCTCTACAGGGCCTTCTGCCCCTTCTTCAGCTGGGACAGTGGCTGTGTGCTCTTGATATGCAGGATGCCTACCTGCATATCCCTATCCGCCCTTCCCACCACAACTACCTATGTTTTGCGTTCCAAGGGGGCCACTACCAGTTCAAGGCCCTCCCATCTGGTCTCTCCTCGGCACCCCATGTTCACCAAATGTCTTTTAGTGGTAGCGGCCTTCCTATGTACCCAGGGGGTGCAGGTTTTTCTGTACCTAGACGATTGGCTCCTGACGGCCTCGTCCAGGGAGGAACTCCTGCACTTCCTTTCCCTTACCCTGCAGGTTTTTGCCTGCCTGGGTACTACTGTCAGTCAGGCTAAGTCCCACTTGATCCCATCCCAGAGGCTCTAGTTTATCGGGGGCGATCCTGGACACAACCTCTGGCATGGCATTCCTGCCACTGGACAGGGCGGCCTCACTCCAGGCTCAGGTCAGCCTGTTGTCCAGCCGCAGGTGGGTCAGTGCAAGGTTGGTCCTTTGCCTCCTCTGGCTCATGGCGGCTGCGATTTTGACAGTCCCTCGCACTTGGCTCCACATGAGAATTTTTCAGTGGATGCTTCGATCTCAATGGGATCAGCTGGTGGATGACCTAGATCAACTCGTTCTGGTCTCCACTCCTATAGCTCGGGACTTGCAATGGTGGATGGTTCTGGAGAACTTTTGCTGGGGAGTTCCCTTCTGTCTTTCTTCCCCCTCCCAGACGCTGACCATGGACGCCTCGTGCAAGGGTTGGGGAGCCCGTCTCGGGGCCTCACAGAACCCAGGGCTCCTGGTCCAAGCTCGGGCAATATCTCCACATCAATGTGCTTGAGCTTCGGGCGGTGCTGTATGCTCTTCAGGCTCTGCATCTGCATCTGCTTCCCGGGCACCTGGCCGTTCAGACGGACAACATGTGTGTGGTCTGGTACATCAACAAACAGGGAGGAACTCATTTTTACCCTCTTTGTAGGGAGGCAATGCGAGTTTGGGATTGGGCAGTGCAGCACAACCTTCACCTCACAGCGATTCATGTCCCGGGGGTTGACAACACGTTGGCAGACCGACTCAGTCGGTCATCTGCTCATGCTCACGAGTGGGAACTGGATCAATGAGTAGCAGACGATATCTTCCTACATTGAGGAACACCACAGGTAGACCTGTTCGCATCCCCTCACAATGCAAAACTTCCCGACTTTTGCTCGCTCGCTCCAGGGTGCGGCATTTTTGGGAGAGACGCTCTGTCTCTAAACTGGAAGGGCAGATTCGTCTATACTTCCCCCCCAATCCCCTTGATTCCAAGAGTCTTACAGAAACTCAGCTCAGAAGGAGATCGAATGATTCTGATCGCTCCTTTCTGGCCCAGGCAAGTTTGGTTCTCTCTTCTGCAACAGTATTCAGAGGAACCTCCTCTTCCTCTGTCGCAACCTTTGCTGACCAGGATCAGAGGACCCTGGTCCATCCAGGCCTGAAGTCCCTTCAGTTGCAAGCGTGGCTCCTGCAGACATAGCTCAAGCCCGATTCGGGGTTTCCCTCCGAATGACTGAGATTCTGGTGGAGGCCAGGAAAACCTCCACTAGATCCACCTATGCCATGAAATGGAAAAGGTTCACTATCTGGACTGCTTCCAAAGATTTAGAGCCTTTTTCATGCTCTGTTGGGCGGCTTCTGGATTACTTGTGACACCTCTTTGATCTGGATCTCAGTCATTTCTCTCTGAAGGTTCAAATGGTGGCCATCTCGGCTTACCATGTTCCTTTTGGGGACAGGACTTTTGAGCAACTGGAAGTCTCCAAGACTTTCCTTAGAGGGGTCCTCCACTTCAGACCCCCAATCCAGGTTCCTGACCATCCTTGGGATCTGAATTTTATCCTTGAGAAGCTTACTCTGCCTCCTTTCGAGCCGGCAGCCTCAGCAGACCTGAAGTTCCTCTCGTGGAAGACCCTCTTCCTCATGGCCATTATTTCTGCTCGAAGGATTTCTGCGTTCCAGGCCCTGATGTGTAAAATCCCATATTTGATTTTTCACAAGGAACATGTGGCTGTGCGTACCAACCCTAAGTTTCTCCCCAAGGTTGTAGCGGAATCTATGCTGAATCAATCCATAGAGTTACCTGCTTTCTTTATGCAGCACTCCAATCAAGGGGAGTATCTCTTACATACTCTGGATGTTCACCAGATTCTGAGATACTACACCACCAGGACGAAGGATCTCAGAAAGACTGATCAACTGTTTGTCTCTTTTGCTCCTAAAAGAGAAGGCAATGCTGTTTCCAAACAATGCCTGTCTAATTGGTTGGCTCATTGTATCACTTTCTGTTATGACAAGTACAACAAGACCCTGCTGGGTCAAGTCAGAGGCCACTCCACCAGGGGGGTTGCTGCCTCTGCGACTTGTTTCAAGAATGTGTCAGCGGCCGACATTTGTGTAGCCGCTACTTGGACTTCCGTCCATACCTTTACAAAACATTACAGTTTGGACATTGCCTCTTACCGCAGAGCGGGCTTTGGGTTGGCTGTTCAGCAAGGACTCCTTTCCTAAGACCTTCACGGCCAGAGGGTCTACTCCTGAGTAGTTTTCCTCCTCCCGTTTGCTTCTTCTTGTTCCAGACTGCTTGGGACTCAGTCCTATATGTAATTACCTACTGCAAGAGCCTTCTCGAAGTAAGATAGTACAGTTATGTAAGAACTTACTGTAACAGTAGATCTTCGAGAAAGGCTCTTGAATTAGGTAATACCTTCCCGCCCTCCACCCCCCCCAAGCTTTTTTTAGCTCCTTTTCCAGGATGGGAAATGTCAGCTTCTCTCTCGTCTCACCTTTGGGCCTTTGGCGGGAAAGAACTGGAAGGTGGGCATGGGGGACCGCCCCTTTATACTGACGTCGCATGACGTCGGTCACCTGATGTGTGGCTGGTCCCCCGCCAGAGACTGCTAGCTAGGAATTTTTCCGTGGGGTCCTGACGCCTGCGTCAGTCCTATATGTAATTACCTACTGCAAGAGCCTCTCTCAAAGATCTACTGTTACAGTAAGTTCTTACATAACTGTACTTTCTCTAATGCTAAACATTATATAAACAGAATTAAAAAAGAAAAAAAGAAGAAAAGCAAATGGTAGCCACGCTGTTTTGGTGAGTATGACTTTAGTGTAACAATGTTTTTAAAAGTCAAGTAAAGTGATGGCTGTCCAGTCTCCAAATGAAGGGGAACCCAAGGGTTATGTACCTGAAGAGTTTACAGAGTTAAAGATTGCAAATGTTAAATATCTGCAAGCCTTGTCTACCTTTGGCAATCCCAAAAGGACCATTATGCAGGCAGGGATGTTACTACAAACTGTTTTGGATGTAACTCTTAATATGTATGTGCAAGGTAAGGAATAACACACAACTGGGGGTGCATTGAACAGTATCACTGGGGGTGGGGGGTGGCACTGTAAGACATGAGGCCACAGGCTAAATGCCGGCATCCACTCAGGAAGTATAGCGATTATAGCTTAGTGCATTCCTGGGAGTGTGCCACTGCACTGATAAAATGGATCTTTAACAAAGAAAATATGTAGAAAGAAACTAAAACATGGGACTGTGCATTAAGCAATATTATAAAATGGGTAAGAGAAATACTGTACTGTAATTGTGGAATCCAGTCACATGACATGCTGTTATCCAAGGACAACAGCACAGGTCAGAAATTCTTAACTTTCTGAATCTCATTACATGGTCCTCAAATAAAAAAAAGATCAGGGAAGCCATTTTATATTCGCAGTAAGGCATTCCAGGGTCTGCATAATTGAGGGAAAATGGCATGTCTCGGGTGCGTAAAGCCCTTAGCAAACTTCCCGAGGTGTGCTGTTATCCCACGTTAACACACACCCTGTCATGCCTTATTGCTTAATCAAGGCACAGTGATGTGACTGGTCCCAGACAATCACTGTTTTCTGTTTTTATCTACCCATTTTATAAATGTTGAAGATTCTATTATGTATTTCTGTTTATGTTTGTATTTGAACAAATCTTCAGTAAAGACATTATTATAATACAAATGTTAACATAAAAGCTTTTAAAACAAGCTGTAAATGTTATTTTACAGCTGAGAGGAATGGGGCACATGGAAGTCAAGACATTTAGATCTCGGTGTCCAGAGCTTGAACTGACAGATGACCCTGCCTTTTCTGCTACTGTTCTCTCCCTATCTGCACTACCATAACCCTGCACCCTGCCTTTTTTATTTATTGCTGGGCCAGTCCAGGTAGGAAAAAATTAGACATATATCGCTTTGGCATTCAGTTTAGTGGCAAGACAATGCAAAAAGATTCTACATCCTTTTCTTTAATGTACAGTGTCCTCTGCATTTGACTGTAGCATGGCCCACAAGACAGTAAAAAAAAGAGTGTCTAAATTGTTCCAAATGTACATGCATCTGTTTGGTAGCCTGCTTGTTTTCACACTGAATAGTACTGTGACTTTTATATTCCTCAGTATGTGTGAGAAGACCTCTTGCACATTTTAGTGTTGAGGCAGTTCCGGTGGTGTTCTGATTAACTTAGAGAAATATGACAACCTGGGGGTGGGGGAGAAACAGTCAGCCCAGCTAAAAATACAAAAGGCAACTGAATAACCAAGTTAAGTTACTGGAGTTCTCTACAACTGAGCATCTCAGTCCTCTGCCAGGTGCCTGTAGGTACTCAACTAATAACCTGAAATGTACAAACTCTGTTATATTGTATATATTCTACTGTGTGTAAAATCTTTGTAAAATCTATGTAAAGGTATATGTATAACCTATGTAAACCTATATGTCTGACCGCTGTAAATCTGTAACAGTGTTGTCCTCTCTGTGACGAGGCACCTTTGCAAACGAGCCTCTGGCTCAAAAGTTTCAAATCCGATCTTTAACAAATAAATAAACAAAATAATTGTTCTACCTAAAAGGAGTTGGAGCAGAAGTAACCCTAAAAAATTAGGCAGGATACAATCAACCATTTCTTCACCAAAAGGAGAGGTATTAATTATGTCATGTTTCTACCCAATGAGGATTGCTATGCTGCTGTCACACCCACGGTCTATTATAAGGGCAGCAGCCTTTTTTTTTTTTTTTTTTTTTAAATCAAAGCTAGTAGCTCACATGCTGTGCACTAAATTAAGGGGGTAAGATTGAGTGCTGAGAGCTTCCAGTTTCAGAAAATGATAGTTTTCCTTCACAAATGTACACTGTCTCTTTTAAGTGGCATCTGAGAGATTACAGCTGATGGCACGCTGCTGGCTTTCCCAACTTCTACCTCTTGTCAAGGTTTATCACAGCAGGTGTGCAGGAGAATGGATGCAGAACTTTTGCAAATCCCACATCTGTTTTTTCGAAGAAAGGAACAGAAGCAGCACAGAAGGAAGTAGATGTGTGCTGGCTTGGATTGCAGTGTATTTTACTTGCGGGCAGAGGGCCAGCTCATGCCATGTAGAAAACACGGGCCCATCTTATTGGAATTCAGGGCCGGCCCTCCGTTCTTGTCCGGAGACAGCTGTAAACCAGCAGCCCATAGCATCGCAATCAGGCGCTGAGTTTTTTCAAAGAATGCTGATACGTACTAAAGCAGCTTTGCCTGCTTCTGCTGCACCCTGCCTAGCTAAATGACAGACAGTCTCAAATTCCAGATGACAAGAACTGGATAAAAACTTAAAACAAATGGTGACCTTTTGAAAGATTAATTTGTTTACCAACAAAATGTTCCTTCTCTGTCATCCGAGATGAGGGTGACCTTCACATTCCCATTTCTAGGTTGAAAGGATGCTGACTGTAGTCATCTGTTAACTTAACTCCATCTCTGCAATTATTTTCCATTTTTTTCTCTGACAACAGCAGTGTATTAATTCACCATGCCTCTTGTAATGCTTCATAAATGTTACAAGCCAATTCTGAATTACTGCAGTGTAACAGCAATTTATTTAAATCTATTGTGTGGTACTAATGCCAAATTATATTCTGACTTCAACGTAAACGACATGCATGGCTACTTCCAAGTTTCCTTTTGGTTTTTACATGTTTATCTTTTGTTATTTTATCAGCTTTGTTTCTGATTTCTGAGACTGTGTTCATTTTCACATCAAACTCAGATGGGCGGGTTGATCAGTCAAAGGCCTCCATGTTACCAGGTGGATTAAAGAGCTCTTAATAGGATAAAGGCTCAAATTTTTGGGTGGGTGGGTGGCGGGGGCTGAGAGACAGGGGATTACAAAATGGATCTGTCTTTGTTCCATACACTGTATTTTCTCCTTTTTTTTAAGTTTTTTTTCTTCAGTGTGTGAATTTAGTGCTCGTGAAAGGTGCTGGATTGACAGCACTGGAACCTGAAGTCCTCTGATTACCCCATAACAAGTACGCACTGCTGATCACAGTGTAAACTTCGCTGTGGTCTGGTACTGCCACAGCAATGTGTCTCAACCCTGCCATGGAGAGACCACCATGTAGGTGAGAGGGTAGTTCAGACTCCATGTCCATTCATTCCTTGGCCTCTCGTGTGAGACCGCCAGCAGGGGTGCCAATTAGTGCCAGTTGTGTTACTGGTTTTGTGATGTGGACACCTGCCTATTGGCAACTGGACTGAGATCACCACAACTCATTTCACATAGGTCACTGAGCAGCCCTCGGGTGATAATGACTTTTGGACGCTGCCAACCTGTGCTAGATTTGAACCCATGACCTAGAGGTGAAAGGCTCCTTAACCCACTGCCAATCCACTGAGCCATCCAGTTCCTCTCATACACCATATTTTCAAAGCAGACATTCAACCACACTGTTAGGCCATCTTTTCAATGAACTAACAGCATCTTAAAACTCTAGTAGCAATCATGAACGCATTTGCATCACAAAATTATACACATCTCAATTTGTGCCGTTTTTTCGGATGCAAACTGCCGAAAATCATGACTTTCTATTTCAAACACCCACAGCCCTTTAAAACTAGGTTAGGCAGGTCTGGATGTATTTAGTTGGACCTAGATACCGGCAGATAGAAGACGTTTTATCAGACTTGCCATACTTTCTTTTTCTGTTAGTTCCAATGTTGTCACTGGGCATTCATTTACTGCTAGGTTACAGATGCTCGCCTACTGGGGACCAACACGCTCCGCAGCTGTAACATCATCATAGAACCTTGACACTTCCCCATTCTGAGGCAGTTGGGTTTGAATCCTCAGTCCTAAACTTTTCAGAGCCACATAGTACATAACATTACCAAGGTTAACTTCTACATTCTGCAAAAGATAAAATGAAATCACAGCCCTGCCTTGGAGATGTGTGGCAGTATCAGACTTTCTGTAATTTTCTGTGTCTCAGTGAAAGAATGTGCCTCAACCACTCTGTAGACAACGTAACTTAGTCACCCACAACTTCTGCAATAGCAGCTTCAAATATGAACTCATTCCAGAGAATCTCTGAATATGTGAAAAATGTACTAAAGAACTACACGCCTAAAACAGTAACATCAAATGTAACTGACAGACAAGAACTGAATTAGATTCAGAGCCTGGCTGCAGAATATTCTGTATAGAGTAACATACTCTATTTTCATTTATTTCATTTTTGTTGACCAAGAACGGAGGGCTAGGCAGTTCTGCCTATTTTCGGCCTCATCCCGGCATGGGGGGAGGAGGAAGAGATACAGATACCCACTGACATATTGAATCAGGTTATACTGTTGGGGGGATTTGTAGTGGTTTAGTAGTTTTACTTTAAGGTGGATCCCAGTGACAACATTGGAAGAAACAGAAAAAGAAATTACAGACAGTTTGATAAAATTTCTTCCTTCTGTATCTTTCCACGTTGTCACATGGGCATTCATTTACTGCTGCGATTTAATAAGCCACCAAAATGTATACAACAGGGAGAGAATATTCTTTGAATCTGAGTTGTCTGAGCCAGTCTAGTGGTGTGGAGGAATAAAGCATTGAACGCCTTACCTCCTGCCATGGCAGTGACCCATGTTCAGGAACGTGCACTAGTTGCTGGAGGTTGGTGAGGTGGAAGAGGATCGAATGTCCCAGGGACTGTTGTTCTCTCCCAGGGAGGGGTGGCTAGTCGTCTTGGCCTCTGACTGCTACCGGGAGGAGGCCTGATGGTAGTGCAGGTTATGGGCATCTCAAAGGGCGAAGTCACGACTCTGAAGGACATGCGTGCCTCCATACACATGTACTGATGTGTCGCCATGGTGGGGGTCAGTACTGGAGAAAACTGGAAAAGTGGGGAGTACAGGCTTCAAGAAGCCATGCCCACTCACTCGTGGCCCAAGCCACCACTTGTCCACAGGGGCAAACTGGATTATTGACTGTGGGGAAGGACGGCTGTCCCTCTTCTGGCACCTCCATGGGGGAAATCCATGGGGGACATGGCTGAGAGCTGCCCATCTTCCTCTGGAGGGAAAAAAAGCTATTATCAAAATCTGAGTTGTCTGAGGCTAACTTGGTAGCACAGCTCACTGTGTCTGTGACACAAGTTTGGAAATGGAATTAGGTAGCTCAGAAGCCAGCTGGAGCAGGGAAGATCAAGCGACCTAAGGACTGCTCTCCTCCCTTGGGGAGAGGGGGATACTACATTCTGCTATTTGGCTGCCACCTGGTGGAGGCCATGTGGCATCACATCGGGAGCACAGATGGGGAGAGGGCAACTGCTGGATGCCAAGCATGCATGCATGCCGCTGGACACATGCGTGTGCATCATTACACGCCAGGACCTTTGGGGAAAAACCAGGATCAGGTGGAAAAAGCCCTGGTTTGCTGTTGTGTCTGCACCCCATGCAGTCCAATGCAAAACCCACATTGCAGGCCACCCACCACTACTGTGGTCCTTGGTAAGTGTTAGATAACCAGTAAGTTCATGATAAGGTTAGTAAGAGACTTGGGGTGGGGAAGGGGCTTGATAAAAAAAAATTGAATTATATATCTACTTATGGCAGCTTCAAGCACCTTTTGTGTGAAAGCTGTTTCAGCAGTGATGAGTGCCCAAGCTATAATGCTTTGAGAAAGTGTGCAAAGAAGACCAGGTACCTGCCTTGCAGAAGTCTTCCATTGAGGCATCTGCCCTTTTTGCCTTGGAAGCTGCCATAGCCCTGGTCGAATGTGCTTATATCAGAGCTGGTGGCTTCACTTTTGCCGCCACATAGGCCTTTGCTATGTGTCTCTTGACACATACAGCCACGATCACCTTGGAAGCTTTCTGACCTCTTTTTGCTGCACCAACCAGTACAAGCCATCTGATTTCCACAAAGATGGCATTCATATAAGGTATGTCTTAAGTGCTGTAAACGTCTAGCTTCTGCTACGGTTTCTTCCTTGCCATTTGCTGACTTTGGACAAAAGGCTGGAAGGCTCATCTCTTGATTAACATGGAACTTGGTAGGAACCTTTGGGAGAAAAGAGGCTGCTGCACCTAATAGTATCCTATCCTGGTGAAAAAACAACTGTATGACAGTGCCTGAAGTTCTCTTATCCATGTAGCTGAGCATTTCTGGCAAGAAACGCTCTCCTACCCACGTTGCTAAGCATTTGCAGCAAGAAAGTATGTCTTAACAGAAGAGATGTCTTCTGATACTTGAAAAAGAGACCTAAACTGGGGCCCAGCAGAATGCAGTAAGGATCATATTATGGTCCCAAGGTGGAGGGATCTAAGATGGAGGCACCAGTAGACTTGTGTGTGCATCTGTGAGCTCCAGCATTGCCCTCCCCTCCCAGCTCAACTTGACATAAAGGATTTCTTAAACTTCCCAGCAGGTATTCCAGCAGCAATCAGCAAAAGCCCAGCACATTTTCTAAATCTTACCAATGACATCAGGAGATGTCCAAACTGTACAAGAAGGTCCAATAAATCATGGAATTTAAGCATGCTGAGACAGTTTCCAGCATGCAAACAGAACAGCAGTAGGGGCCATGGCTTCAGGAGTGATCAAAGCAGGACCTGCCTTTTTTTCAGCAGATACAGGAATGGTAGCAAAGGAAAACAGAGCAGTGGTAACCTTTAAAATGGGACAGTACAACAAAAATCACAGCTTCCTTATTCTCAGTTACTGTAGTATAGCACAGTGGTTTAAGGCTCTGAGCTGCAAACCTGGAGACCTGAGTTTGAATCCCACAGCCCCCACTTGCATACTGTGTGACTCTGAGCAAGTCACTTAACTTCCTTGTGCTACCAGATCGCACCTGGAAACAAGCTTCAGCTTACTGTGCTTCTCCTGGTTAAACAATTTTTCCTTTCCTTTCCTTTCCCTATCTGTGCAACACGTGGGTACATCCAGTACTCCAGGTTTCTCCTATAGATATCACACTCACGCCTGACAAAAGGATTCCACAAAATGACAGGGGTGATGAGAAAAATAATAAACAACAAAGTGAACCTGGCAGAGGATTTGAATCTAATGAACAAGTGCTCAAGGAAGTTTGCTGTAGGATCATTTAAGCATGCGATCACTTGTCCTTTTGATAAAAATGGATGTCATCTCTCTGTGCACTGAAGAGCTTAAGATGTGAGTATCCCTGGCTAAGGACCAGATAGCCCTTCTGTAACAGTAAGCAGAAAGGCAGGACAAATACTTACGTGCTAATGTTATAGACACCCTTGAGATGAGGTCAAAAGAAAAACGTACTCACCATAGTAATGCTGTTTCTTCCAAAGGAATCCCTCACTATGCTTAACAACTGCAATCATTCCCCTGGAATGAGCTGCTCCAGAGCTTTTAGAATTTTCTGCTAATTTTGGAACTTCAAATGAAATTCAAACTCTGCTGTGTGGTCATGCTCACCCCTACACTCTTAACATCAGATTGATTTCTATAGCTAGGATAAGCAGTGACTACTACTAAAACTAGCAAAATGACTACCAGAAATACTAAAATTGTTTCAAAATGTTGAATACAAAATAGCTTAAACATGGCAGAACAATTTGAATTGGTATGAAACATTAGATGGCTGAGACCACTAAGCAACAATTGTAAAGGCACTGTAACAAGCAACGCTCAAGCAAACAGAAAGAATGGATTCTTGTTTGAACCTTTTTCCAGGTTCTGGAGGGATTTGGGATTGTTAAGTATAGTGAGGGATCCCTTTGGAAGAAACAACATTCCTAAGGAAAGTAATTTTTTCTTCAAACTGTAAGAATCCCTCACGTGCTAAAGGGGATCTCAAATCACCCCTTCTTATGTTACTTTTGTGTTCAGTAATTCATAGCTTTAAAAATCTCGTTGTTTCTCCAATATAGTATAAACCACAGGGGCAATAGATACAACATATTCCTTATCGTCCCATGTGTTTTTTATGGATTTTCTTTTTACTCCATTATTACAATGGACACAGTTACCACAAGGAAAAAATCCCTTTACATCAGGGTAAAAAAAACAGTGGCACAGAGGGAAGATGTAAAGTTAATTTGGAAGAAGTATCAAAAAGATTTCGGGGGAGGGAGGTTATACAGAAAAAGTGGTGGAAGAGGCAAAACAGAAAGTGAATGAAAAAGAACGGGGTGCTTTGCTAGAAAATAAGGATGTAGGTTCGAGTCCCACCCCAGATAAGATTACTATGTCCACCCAATACTCTGAGAATTTTGGTGTAATCAAAAATATTGTACTTTCAAACTGGAAGTACTGCAGACCAGTGAAATGGGGTTAAAACTGTTTGAACAAAAACTTTGGGTCACTGCATGTAAAACCACCACAATTCATGATAAAATAATAAGGACTCAGCATTGGAAACCAGAATCAAACACATCCTGGCTGAAAAGTGATGTAAAGGGAATTTTTCCTTGTGGTACCTGTGTCCATTGTAATAATGGAGTAAAAACTGTAAAAAATCCTCAATCCATACGTTCCCTATAATCTGGCACAGTAGACCTGCTTGTCTGTAATCACACCTGTATGAAAATACCGTTATGCTGCTAAACCCTTTTATTCTACTGTTGTCAATTATACCATATTTTGTTCTGTATCACACTACCAATGTTGCTGTTACCATGTGCCATTAATGCGTGTCTGTTTATACTCATGCACTGCTCTGTATGTACCCCTCTTTTCTGTATTACCTGTATTATCTGTTTTATTTGTATTATTCCGAATTTTCTACCGTTGTTGACGAGGTACCTTTGGAAATGAGCCCTTGGCTCAAAGGTTGTAAACTGATTGCTTTATAAATAAATAAATAAAAAGAAAATCCATAAAAAGCACATGGGACGATAAGGAATATGTTATTAAAGACTTAGAAAATGGGTAGGGAACAGTCTAGTTTCTGATTGGCTAATGGCACTAACTTGCCGGTCGGGTATCAGACAACAGAGACCGGGAATGAGTCCCAGTCTCTGGCTACCTGATTACCTCGCAATATTACAGGGACGATCGAATGTTCACTTTCAAATAGCCACCATTTGTTTTGTCTCTGTTAACGAGAGAAAGAGCCTGCCATGTTAATTTCAACACAGAAACGGGTAGTGTCTCCCAAAATGTATCACAAGGAGCCACATAGCATGTACCTAGCAACACCAGCACAAAGTAACCACAGCATCAGCCTGACAGAAAGACTTTTCATACCCGAAGCAGCCTGACAGAAAAGCGCCCCCCACAGTCCTGCAACTGAACTGAACTGCAGTGCAGTGTCAAGAAAAGTAAGCCATTAAAAATTACATTTCTCACGAACTGCTATTTTCTTCTATAAATTATTTAAAATTGTTTCACATTAGCCTGCCTCAGATATTGAGCCTCGCGTCTCCGTTCCTTCGCCTCGCCTCTTTCCGCTTAAAATGTTTTTCCCAAATCTACTTATTTGTTAAAAAAAAACTGCTGCACACTTGCCCTGGCACACAGATTTGAAACATGCTGCCATTCAAAATTTAACCTTCATAAGCATTAGCAGTTTTTATTCACTGCGTTCAGTGATATCACGTGAAAGCTTACAGGATGTTGACAGCGCAAACCCCATGCAACAGTGGGACTATTCTGTACCTTCTCGGCACCTCCACAGCTGTCCGCATGTCAGTAGCATTCGTCTCCTGATCTAATTTAAAATGGTAGCACTACCAAGTAAGGGCGCTCAGTGGAGCCACATAACAAAATAAAAATACTACTCTTTTTTTTTTTTTTTTTGCCAGCTTTCTCCGTTCACCTTCAGACCTTCTGTTCCTCTAAGCAGCTCCAGATGCATGATCGTTCACATGTAGCCTCTCCTGCTCCAACACTGTGTGTCTTTTTTTGGGGGCAGCTAGGAATGACAAACCACAGTTTGTCACCCAATAAATAAATAAATGAAACTCCTTCACCAAGGAGTTAAAAAGAGCACAAGGTGTACTCACAGTATGTGTGTGTGTGTTTGGGGGACAAATTAAATTGACAGTCTCTGTGCCTGTGTATTTCTGTTGTAGTTGGGGGAAGGGAGCACGGAGTGAAAATATACTGCAGCAAAACAAAGTCGACCAACAGTCTGTCAACTTACAAAAGGAGGCAGTTTTTAAGTACAGTCTTCAGACATAACAAAAGTCAACTGCAGGCGGAGGAACGATTTTATTTCAAAACTTACTTTAAATTTATTTTTCATTAACATTTTTTAACTAATTTTTTTTTTTTTTACAGTACCCATTTTCTAAGCGCAATAATACCCTCCAGGGTGGGCGGTAGTGTGCTATACCGGACCTTTCAGGTATAAGGCTCTCTGCCCGGCGCGCCGGACTCATTGCACCCTGGGCGGTCGGTATAGCACATACCGCCACCCTGTTGGGTATTATTGCTTACTATAACATGTAATACAGATTTTGTAGTGATTTATCTATTGCCCTATGGTTTATACTATATTGGAGAAACGACAAGATTTTAAAGACAAGTTACTGAACACAAAAGTAACATAAGAAGGGGTCATTTGAGATCCCCTTTAGCAAGACATTTTTTGGAAAGCCAGCATCACATTTCATGCTTAAAATTTTTTGGGATTGAAAAAAATACATGATTTTCCAAGAGGGGGGAATAGGGAATTAACCTTGTTGAAACGTGAGGCTTGGTGGATTTTCACACTAAAAACTCATCAGCGGAGATATGTTTTAAATGAATCTATTTTTTTTTCCCCACTCTGTTTATCCGCCTTACTGACTCAGTCCTCCACTCGTTTAGATCCCCTCATGCCTCGCTACATCTCCCCTTAATGCCCCAGGAGTCTACCCCTGGAGTGCAACCAGTCACTCGTGAGACCCTTAATACCCCTCGGATAACCCCCCCCCCGGGTAGAGCGAGGGAAGGCCCCCTTACCTTCCTCAAACTATGGTGGAGCGGATGGTGCACATTGGCGTCTGCCCCGCAAAGAACTGGAGGACGTGCCTGTCGGCTTCTGGAGAGGTCATCACCTAGGAGTGATGGAGTTGATTTTCCCATTTTCTGGTGCCCCTTCAGTTGCTGGTGCTCAAGGAGAACCAACTGGTAGCGTGCGTCGAGACGCGACTCCTCCCAGGGCTCTCGGCTGACGTCTGCCCTACTCATTGCTTGTCCCCGACTGCACTGCCAAGCCCAGGTTCACCTGGGAGATGGCAGTAGCAGCAGGACAGCACAGAACCCTCCCCAGAGAGGAGAGCTGCCTCTGGGTGCTCAATCCCTCCCCACGCTGATCCTCGCGCCCGAGTCAGTCCTGAACCGGGTCGCCGGCGTGGCGCGAGGTGTGGCACCAGCGCCTCAACCCTCAGCGCCACCAGGCCAGCCCTGACAATTTTAATTGGACCAGTTTTGACTAAAGATTAATGTAGCAATATTTATTTTTCTGACATTGCCCTATTTGCATTTTGAATCTCCTTTTGCCTTTCACTGGTTATTTGTGATGCCTGTATTTAATTTTCATTCCACTGTCTGATTTCTAACCAGTTATTTGTGATGCCTGAATTTTACGTTCTTCTCCCTCACATAATCTCAACCCATCTTCTCCGCCCCCCTGTTTGTTTCTCCTATTCTGTTCTGTCCATCATTCCCTTATTTCCATAGAGACAATTAATATTAGAAGTGGAGCTATTCACTTTGAACTATTGGGGTTTCCTGCTTGTAGTATTGTTTATTTGAAAGTAATCATTTAAATAGCATTGTGTAAAATAATGGTGTACTTAGTTTTTACATACAGCCTCGGTTTCCTGGAACCACTTAAATGTGTAACTAAAGACCAAGACAGGGCCTGTGTGAATTCTTCTTTATAAATATACTCTTTTGTACTGACAACTTGGACAGAGACAGGTCCAGAGAAAAATTGGGGACTTCCCACTTTGTTAATTTGGGTAGTTTCATTAATTGACTGGGCTGCAGGAGGTGATTGTTACCATGGTAAAGTTAGCACGCATTTGCGTGCTCTCCTCTGTTGGCCCTGCCCCTTTTCTTTAACACCTGCTAAGGTGAGGATGAAGAAGTAGCTAGTTTCGGCCTTTTCAGCATGTCTGCTAATGGCGGCAGGTGAGCCAAACAACCATGGGGAATCTTTTACCTATGAGGGAAATTTGGGAACTGTTTTTCACCTTATCCAATGAACTTTAAAGGTAGGGGCCCTTTCGTCCTCTGTGGAGGGTTGCCACCTGTCAGATTTTTTCCCTGGTGATCGGGTTTTCAGGGTCCCTAACAGGTAATCCAGTTTTGCTCTGTGCTGGTCAGGTTTTTGAGCCATGTTGAATGGTCACATACTTTTGAAACAAATTTTGTCGTATCATTCATTGTTTCCGCTACATGTCCAGGTTACAGACACCTTCTGTTGTCAGTATATCCCTTTGTTTGTGAAAGCAGTCAGCCTGGGAGGTGTAAAGTATGGCCATTAACACCATTAGCACTTATTTAACCTAATCTTTTCCACTGCATCTTAAAGTAGCATAGCAGCAAAGCTGCCCCCACCTTTTGTGACAGTAACAGAGACAATTGTCTTCTACTTTCATTTGCTGGTGAACATATTCATCTCAAAGAGAATTTAGGCATTTTTAAATGTTTTAAATTATTTTTTCCCTCAAGAAAAAGAGTATGGTCACTTCTTTGGCTTTGAAATAGTACTGTAGACATGAACAGGAAATAGAGCCAGAAAAAGATACGATGGAC
Organism: Neoceratodus forsteri; assembly: GCA_016271365.2. Taxonomy (NCBI): domain Eukaryota; kingdom Metazoa; phylum Chordata; order Ceratodontiformes; family Ceratodontidae; genus Neoceratodus; species Neoceratodus forsteri. Next base: position 1,254,509,874 of record CM028129.1, on the reverse strand, counting down.
ACATTACAGGAAACAATGTATTATGTATTATTATATACTATATACTGTTGTATGCTATTTACAGTGCTTCCCTTGTTTCCCCTAGATCATATTTGTAAATGAGATGTATTTTATCTTCATGCACGAACCATGCACAAGGTAGTTGTGGTGCTTTCAGCTAAATAATTAATTTTTCTGAAAAAGCTGAAGCACACACACACCCCACTAATACTCGGATCCAGAGCTTCTTTAACAAGTTTATTCCACCAACTGCACCACCTGCTGCGTTTCGGACAAAAGTCCTTTATCAAAGGCTAAAAACATTAGTACATACATACCAATTGAAATACCAAATCACCTCTTACATCATAATGACGAAATACAAATTCATTTGTTCTACAATAAATAATTTAAATTACCATCACCCTTAAAACCATAGCAGCACGTCAAACGAAACATCAAAAGTAAGCTTGCCAACATCAAATAATCTATACTTTAGGCATACTACAGTTACCATCTAGAATACCTTTAAAGTATTATTTTATATATATATATGTTAACTAATCTGACCCATATCAGACAATACTCCAATTATGATTAAATAAAACAATCCATTCTGATGAACTTCTAAATAACATCCCTCACTATAAATAACTACAATACAATGTGAGACCTCTTAAGTTCTATGCAGCAATACTGAAGCCTAATCTGGACTTGAATATACGTGAATTCTATCTATATTCCAGATAAGGTTTAAGTTCCAGATGGGCACTGATACCTGTTTTTTTGTAAGCATTTAACCTTAAGATCCATTCATTTTCTTTTTTTCAGAATTTTATTTCGATAATTGCCACCTCTTGGACCATGAAAAACTTTTTCAATGCCTGTAAATTTAAAATCATGTCTCTCCAGTTTTTCCTTATTCTCAAAAACATGTGCTGCAGTTGCGCAAGTTAGGTCCTGTCTATTTATAGTTCTAACATGTTCTAATACTCTAATTTTAAAAGCTCTTTCTGTTTTTCCAACATAAAAAGCTCCACAACTACACTTTGCCAAACAAATAACCCCCTGAGTATTACATGTTATTAGTTGTCTAATGGTAAAGATTTTCCCCTGTCGACAAATTACACTAAAATCCTTCTCTTTTACAATATAATCACATGCACTACAATTTTTACACTGTATGCAGCCTATATAATTTCCTAACCAACTATTGGTGTGTCCCACTATGGGTGTAAAATGACTTCTCACCAAAGTGCCTTTTAATGTAGGTGCATGTCTGTAAGTCAAAATCGGGGGCTGGGAGGAAACCTCTTGTAACCCTGGTTCAACGGCTAACACTTGCCAATGTTTTTTTATTTTCCCTATCTGCCAACTTTGAGCGCTATAAGTTGTCACAAAATGAAATCTTTTGCTATTGTCAGACGCCTCATTTTTGTCTGCCAACAGTTCCTTTCTATCAACTGCAACTGCAGCTTGATACACTTTATCTATTGTTTTCCTAGTGTATCCCCTATGGTTAAGATGACTTTTCAAAGCTGCTGCCTCAATTTCAAAAGCTGCTTGTTTGCTACAGTTCCTTTTCAATCTAAGGAATTGTCCTTTGGGAATATTTTCTACCATATGTGCAGGATGGCAACTTGTGGCAAACAATAAAGTGTTCCCATCTTTAGCTTTTCTAAAAAGATTTGTGCTCAACCGTCCTTCCTTTTCGTGGATAATCCACAAATCCAGGTAATTTACAGAGTCCTTACTCACATGATATGAGAATCTCAAGTTCTTGTTGGTACCATGTAAATAATCAACAAATTCTTTAAGCATTATTTCGTTCCCTTTCCAAATTAATATGATGTCGTCTATCAAACGGCTCCACAGCAACACATTATAAAAAAATGGGTTGCTCTGGTTGTTAAAGACGACATCATATTCCCACTGACCCACATATAGGCTGGCAACTGACGGAGCACAGGTGGCCCCCATTGCAGTCCCCTTTATTTGTCTAAAAACATTACCATCAAAAACAAAAATATTTTTAGTCAGAACATGTTCGAGGAACTTTAAAATCACTACTACTTCCTCATCAGTTTTGTCACCAGAATGATTTAAAAAAAAAAGCAACAGCATCCATAGCCCCATCATGGGGTACATTAGTGTAAAGGGCTTCAATATCGAGTGTCACCAACAAACAATCCTCTCCAACTAGCATCTCATCCAACACTTTAAAAACGTCTTTGGCATCTTTAATATACGATTGAAGCTTTTTAACATAGTTATTAAGAATAGAGTCCACATATTGAGATAAGGGTTCTGTTAGACTCCCCAGGCCGCTGACTATTGGGCAGCCTGGGGGGTTTTGACTATCCTTATGCACTTTCGGCAATATATAGAAAGTTGGTCTTACCAGATGTTCAACTTTTAAAAACTTACTAACTTGATCTGTTATCACTGCCTGTTTAAGTGCTTCTTCTATTGTTTCATCAATACATGTTTTATACTCCCAAGTCAGATCAAAATTCAACTTTTCATAAAACACTGCATCATTTAATTGCCTCGTCACTTCCTGCTTATATTTTCACACATCCCATAGTACTACACAACCCCCTTTATCTGCTTGTTTAATGATAATACTAGAGTCATTTTGTAAAAGTCTCAAGGCTTCTCGTTCACTCTTAACCAAATTACTGAATTCCAAACACGGTGGACTTTCAAATAACTTCTCCAAGTCTCTGTCACATAAATCCCCAAATACACTCACTGTGTTGCAAAGAGGTGGATTAAACACAGAGTTCGGTTTAAAAGTCGTCATTGGAGCAGGAGGGTAAACCGAAAGTTCTGAAGCAGGCTCTCTATCAATATGTTTGTTAAAAAAAGCTTTCACATTCAAGTTTCTGCACATCAAATGCAAACCAATAATAGTTTGTTCAGGGTTCAGCAAAGTTGTTGGTGAAAAACTTAAACCCTTTTTGAGCAACAGTCTCTCCGATTCGGTTAACATATGTTCTGAAAGATTAATGATCTGGATATCTTGACTCACCTCCTCGTTGTTCTGGCGTTCCACCTGTTGCCATTCCTCTTCCAGTTGTATCGTCCCCTCTGCTCGTGATATACAACGTTTTTTTCTGTCCCCTCCGCCCCTTAGGAAGACCCACTTCAGGGTTGAAGCACAGGGCTTGGTCTGTAAGGCATTCTGCCGACCTAATAAATTATTTCACTGGGAATTTCAGTACTTTAAGTGCCTGCTTTTTCTCTTTTTCTTTTATTGATATAACAAATTACTTTCTAGGAGAAGCAATGCATGATGAGCCCATGAAAAGGGGTGGGGCTGGGGCGGAGCTTAAGGTCCAGTTTTTGCCTCATCCAAAGGTGGCAACCCTACTTCTGTGAGCTCTTTAGAAAGTACTGAAATACGATTTTTTGAGACATTTAAGATTTCAAACTTAATGAGGCTTTTGCGGTTTTGTCTTGTGTAGAGAAAGCAGTCCAAGCATAATTAATGTGACTGGAGAAATAATTTGGACATTTGACAAAGTAATTCGGAATTTTGAATTACATACTTTAATAAATAAACATTATTTGTTTAAAGCACATTTGCTTGACCTGGAAGGACACTACTTCTTTATTCAGCTGTGAGCGAAATTCTATATTGCACTTGATATCTGCAACAAACGTGCACTTTTGCTTAATTCTGTGGGAGGTGAAACTAACTACCCTTGGTAATTGTTTTTTATTCACATATTTATTTTGTGTTTAACCAAGAAGGGGCTTGAAAACTCTGTTTATCTTGTTAGTAACTTCAGAAGGATTTAAATACAGCATTTGGGTAGATCCTTGGAGGTAGCTAGATTGTCTACTAGGATTTTCTGACAGTTAAACTATTTTTAAATAAATTACAGGTGGCTGAGAAGTTGAAAAAGGAGCTTGCAAACTCTGCTTATCTTGGAAGTAACTTCACAAGTGTTTGAATACTGCATTTTGGTTATCCCTTGGGGTAGCTGGATTGACTACTAGGATTTTGGGACAGAAACTATTTTTAAATAATTTACTGGTGCGTAGGAGTTTGTGATAGTTAAACTATTTTTAAATAAGTTACTGTGGTTAAGGAGTTGTTTTAGAAAAACCTGCAGTGTGAAACAGGAAAAGACAGTCTTTCAAGCAACAGAGGGAGGTGGATCTAGGTTTATGTTTGTTTGTTACAATTCTTAACATTTTCAGTGCAGGAAGAGTTTAAAGCACAGCTGACTTATTTTGGGGCTGACAGCTTTCAGAGCACAAACTACCAGGCCTGATTTGGGGCTGGGGAGGTTTACCTGTGTCTGACTTGGATGTGTGGATTTTTCTCTGTTTGATTAGCAGGGTATTTTCTCTGTCAAATTGTTGTGTAGGGCATCTTGCTAACAGGAAGGCACTCATCGCAGCGGTGGGTCAGAGCTTTAGCTGATTGTTTTGTGAGGGCAGGCTTAGGCTCAACCCTCCCCACCCTCACCCCACCCACCCCTGGAAATAGTTCCTTTATACCTGGGGTTCTGACATCATTTCCTGAAAAGTGCAAGGTGCATATCACTGTCATATCCTCTCTAGCACACTGCACTGACAATATAAGATACACTTTGTATATATATATATATATATATATATATATATATATATATATATATATATATATTACAAACCAATCACACACACACACACAAAAAAAATGTGGGGAGTAGTGCAATGTAATGGCTGTGGGGCAGCAGTCTTCCGGGAGTCTTTCTGGAGGCTGAGATGCTGCCCATTTGCAGACAACTCTGCCCTGGGGGAGGGAAGCTGCCCTCCCTCAGGCCACACTGGACAATAGTAAGGGACCTTCCCCCAGGCCACACTGGACGGTAGGAAGGAACCTCCCCATCCAGGGAGCACCACACCACCACCACTACCTCAGAGGTTGCAAGAAAGCACAGCAGTTGGACCACAGTGGGCTCAGGGAGGGTGAGGATGGTGGAACAGAGGCACACCCAGTCAGTTGTTCCACACCACAATCCATACACCATTCTGGGGGAGCATAGCTCCCCTATGGATGCACCCGCAGAGGAGACTAAGGAGGCTGAGGACAATTGTCACAAGGGAGGCCCACAGGAAGGAGGCAGAGGACACCACAAGGAAAGGAAGCAGCTCCTGGTGGAGGACTCAATTATTAGGGGGATAGAACTGGGGGAGCAGGGAAAACTGAAGTAAGGTGCCTGCCTGGTGCCATGGCTTGGAGAGACAGGAAGCGCATCCTCAGGATCACGAGAACAGCTGCATGGGAGTCTGAGCTGGACGTCATTGTCCACCTAAGGACAAATGACTTGGCTAATCATGAGATTAGAGTAGTGCAGAAGGACTTTGTAGAATTGGGGAGGGGCCTAAGACAAGTAGCACACACAATATCCTCTGAGGTGCTGCCTGTCAATGGCATGAGTGAGGCGAGGGTACTTTGCACCATGCAGTTTAATGAATGGTTGAAAAAATGGTGTGGAGCACAGGGGTTTGGCTTCATTGGGAACTGGGGTTCCACCTGGAGGGACACCAGCCTATGCTGACAGGATGGTCTGCATCTGTCCAGGAAGGGAACAAGTCTTTCGAGCAATCGGTTTAAAATGCTTCATTGGCAAGCTTTTAAACTAGTCAAGGGGGGAGGCACTGATAAGCAGCATGAAAATCCCAGCCTCTCCCTACAAAACAGGGTACTAAATGAGAAAAAGACTGCGGTAGACAGGTCATGTGGGGATGCTGCAAAGAAGGTAAAGCCATCAAAAATGGAGAGCAATGAGTACCAATGCCCGTAGTCTGAGTAACAAGCTTCCTGAATTAGTGGCCTTGATGGAGGAGGAACATCTGATATCGTGGCAGTCACAGAAACATGGTACACACAAAACCATGACTGGGACATAAACATACCAGGATACATTATCTACAGGAGGGACAGGGAGGTTAAAAGAGGAGGAGGAAGAGTAGCTCTTTACATAAGGGAAGGAATCAAAGCAACAGAACAAAAGGGAAAACAGGGAGGTGAAGAAGCACTGTGGGTAAATTTGGAGACCGGCAATGGCACCACAATCCGCACAGGGGTTGTATACAGACCCCCTTCTCAGGGGGAGGAAATGGACAAGGAAATGATAGAAAGAATACTTAGAATGGCAGAAAAAGGGGAGATATTGCTGATGGGTGATCTGAATATGCCAGATGTTAACTGAAGTGCAGTTGCAGCAGCCACTTCAAAGAGTGGGGTTATTCTAGATGCCCTACAGGGGCATGCCTTAGACAACTAGTATTGGAGCCCACTCGAGAGGGAGCAATCTTAGACCTGGTTCTCTCAAATGGAGATGAAGAGAGGATCACAGATGTAGAAGTGGGTAGCCATCTGGGAACTAGCGACCATCGAACAGTATGGTTCATAACAACACAGCAACAGAGTCAAGCCATACAAAGGCAAAAGTACTGGACTTTAGGAGGGCTGACTTTGCTTAAATGGATGAGTGCCTCAAGGAATGCACTAGCAAATGGGCAGGAAGGAGGGTGGAAGAACAATGGGAAAAATAAAACTGCCATCACAGAGGTAACAAGTCTTTGTGTGAAGCAAATAAACAAAACGAACGATGTAAGAAACCACTATGGTTCTCAAGGAAGTGGCAGGAAGGTTCAAGAGAAAAAGAAAGCATTCAGGAAGTACAAGGAATTACAGAAGGAGCAGGACAGAGAACTGTATCAAGTTAAAGCAAAAGGAAGCTGGGAAGCAGTCAGAACAGCAAAGGTCCAAACCGAGGAAAGATAGCCAGCTCAGTTAAGAAGGGGATAAAACCTTTATAGGTACATCAGGGGCCGAAGGAAGACCAAGGGAGGGTTAGTGAGGGCTTAATAAAGAGGAGGAGGGTGGGCAGAAGGTGACTGTGAAAGGTAGAGATACTAAACAAATATTTTGCTCAGTATTTACAAAGGAAGTGGGGGAGGTACCTAAAACAAACAGTAGAAACACTCTGGATACAGAAGTTGATACCAGCCCATTTACAGAAGAAAGGGTTCTGAAAGAACTCTTAAAACTGAAGGTGGACAAAGCAATGGGGCCTGATGGGATTCATCCCAGAATTCTAAAAGAACTAAGGGTAGAACTAGTGACACCACTGACTATCCTCTTTAACAAATCATGGGAGGATGGGGTGGTACCCGAGGACTGGAGAAGGGCAGATGTGATTCCCCTTCACAAAAGTGGAGAAGGCAGAAGCAGAAAACTACAGACCTGTTAGTTTAACCTCAGTGGTAGGAAAATGATGGAATCACTTCTGAAGGAAAGAATTGTTGAGTATCTAGAGGCCAGAGAGGCTCAGGACCCAAGGCAGCATGGATTCATAGCGCGAAGGTCATGCCAGAGAAATCCGATAGATTTATTTGACTGGGTGACCAAAATAGTAGATCAGGGAGGGGCTGTGGACATGGCCTACCTAGACTTTAGCAAGGCATTTAACACAGTCCCACACAAAAGATTAATATACAAGTTAGCCAGCCTGGGAGTGGGTCCCAAGATGACAGCCTGGGTAAAGAATTGGCTGGAGAATAGGACACAGAGAGTAATAGTAAATGGAGTCCACTCTGAAGAAGGGGGTTACTAGTGGGGTACACATGAGTTTCAGTATTGACTGGTCCTCTTCAATGTCTTTATAAGCGAATACTGCAGAGGGACTGAAGGAAAGTATGTCTCTTGCAGATGACACAAAGATCTGCAACAGAGTTGATGCACAAGGTGGGGTGGAAAGGATGAGAAGGACTTGGCAAGGTTAGAGGAATGGTCAAATTTATGGCAGCTTAGATTAAATGTTAAGAAGTGCAAGGTAATGCACCTGGGAAACAAAACCCAGGGAAGAGTACACAATGGGGGGTGAGATACTAACAACAACAAAAATGGAAAGGGACCTGGGGTAGTCATATCAGATGACCTAAAGGTGGGCAAGCAATGTGAGAGGGCAGCAAGGAGGGCTGGGGGATACTGGGATGCATAGGGAGAGGCATCACCAGTAGAAAACAGGAAGTTATTATCCCTCTGTACAGACAGTTGGTGAGACCCCATCTGGAGTACCATGTGCAGTTCTGGAGACACAATCTCCGCAAAGACATAGACAGAATGGAGGCTGTCCAGAGGAGGGCAACTAAAATGGTGCAGGGTCTGCACCGGAAGACATATGAAGAGAGACTTAAGGAGCTTAATATGTATAGCCTCGAGGAAAGGAGGGAGGGGGGGAACATGATAGAAACTTTCAAGTACCTCAAGGGAATCAACAAAGTCCAAGAGGGTAGCATCTTTCAAAAAAAAGAGGTGTGCAAGAACAAGGGGGCACAATTTGAAGATAGAAGGGGGGCGGCTCAGAGGTAATTTAAGGAAGTATTTTTTCACAGAGAGGGTTGTGGATGCGTGGAACAGCCTTCCGGAGGAGGTTGTGGAGTCAAAAACAGTGGTGGAATTCAAGCATGCATGGGACAGTCATAAGGCAATTCTAGGGGGTGGGGGTAGGAAGAAGTAGGCTGCTGGTTAACTAGGATCTGCAGCTTATCCATTAGGTAGGGAAATGGGCAGACTGGGTGGGCCAAGCGGTCCTTATCTGCCGTCAAAATCTATGTTTCTATGTTTCTATGTTACACATAAATGCGAAGGTTATAATACTGGTTCCTCTTGTTTTAATAGAAATAAAAAATAAATTATTTGAAATGGAAGAAGGTGTACCTCCGCCCCCTTAGCAGACATTTTCTGGGTTTATGTTGTGCTTGAATCTTGTTAGTATGAAAAAGTTAGAATGTTAAAAAAGGGAAGGCAACTGAACAGAAGGTCAGAGGTAGTTATTTGTTGTATTTTTTTTTACAGTCAGGCTGGCACCACTGTTGGCAGAAACAAGATGACTGTGATTTTGTTTCCTTCATGTTCTGAGTGGGCAGCATCACTCATATCAATGCCCACTGGGCACTGCTGGTCCTTTTTCCTGTGCATAAGAATGAATATCACATCCCTAGCAACCAATCAGAGCTCTTATTTTAGATGCTCATTTCAAGTAGTAATTGTTATTTATAGAGGTGCTAGAGTTTAACACATGGCTAGGAGGCGTAGTGAGGATAGGCCAACGGCCGAGTGGTCCAGCCTCCCAGCCGTGTGTTAAACTGTCTAATGCACACCCTGGAGTGGTTTATTGCGCTTATGAAATGGCCATCTTTCGTTCAACTGCATTTGGTAGGTTAAATTTCCAATTTTAAGTAGAAAAAAACATGTATGTTTGTGTCACTTTTAAGAAAATAGTTCCTCCGCCTAAGTGTGCTGTGTGTTTTTTTGTTTGCATTGAAGTAATTTTGTCCTACAAAGGCTTCTGTACTTTAGTAGGTCTGGTTGTCATAGCAGTAGCCCCCCCCCCATGCTGCTGGACAGAAATAAGATAGATTGCAGCTGTTTCTTTCTTTTTTTTTTTTTTTTTAATTAAAAAACAAAAACTCTAGTGAGCAGGTGGGCTGATAGAGCGAGTGGGTGGGCTGGTACAGAGATCGCGGAGGTCTGGTAATGATAGCAGTACCCCATGCTGCTTGTGGAGACAAATAAGAGAAATTGCGCTGTTTTTTTTTTTTTAATTTAAAGACAAAGTGAGCGAGGGGGCTGATAGAGACAACGACTGGGCGGGCTGGTACAGAGATCGTGGTTGTTCCGATTTTTTTTTTTTTGGTAGATGAAGGAGCGTCCGGGTTGGGAGACACATCGCAGTTGTTCGTTTCTTTTTCTGTTAAAATTCAAACAATTGAGTTTAAAGAGCGAGCGATCGGGCTGGTGAAGAGATCGTGGCTGTCCCGTTTTTTTTTTTTTCACTGAGGCAAAGTGAAGAGGCGTCAGAGGTATTTATTTTTAACAGTTCAGCTGGCACCACTTCTGGCACGAACAAGATGGCTGCGTTTTGTTTTGCTAACATTCTAAAGTGGGCAGCATCACCTATATCAATGCCCACTGCCCAGTGTTGGTCCTTTTTCCTGTGCATCAGAATGAATATCACATCCCTAGCAGCCAATGAAAGCTCTTAATTTATGGTGCCCATTTCATAAGTCTGTTTATATAGAAGCAAAGCTCCAGTGTCTGATAAAGGAACATTAGCTCTGAAACGTATCACAGCATCTATTTTTGGAGCTATATGTTGGAAAGAAGTAACATGATTTGAAAGCAATGAAGAATAAATTTGTTTAATTGGATTTGGTTGAGGAGGTGTCTCTTTTTGTTTGACTTCATTAATAAAACATGATTTTACTCTGCCATTTTATAATTTTGTTGTAAAGCAACAGTGAGGGATACCAGGTGTTAGAAAGAGAAAGAGAAAGAGAAAGAGAAAGAGAAAGACTCCAGGTCGTGTCAACTCTAGAAACAGGACTACTCATTGCAGACCAGCAGCACATCACACCTAATGAGGAATTCGATTTATTACATCTTTTAACTATCAGAGAACAACTTAACAAACTAACTCAGCAGGTGGCAGAGAAGGCATTCAATGAGCCTCGTCAAAATATTATTAATAAGAAGCCTGACAAACTACTGTCATACCAGTTACAGTGTGAAAAGTACTTAAATTCTATCACTAATATATAACAACGAAACAGGCTTATCACAACAGAACAAGTCAATGACACTATTTACCTATTCTGCTCTGGCCTTTACACCCTGGAGAATGCTCCAGATCAAATTGAAGTTAACGACTTTCTTGAGTGTTTGGCTCTACCTAAGAACTGTGAATCAGACTCACAAAATCTAAGGACACTATACTAACTGAACTAATGAATGGGATGAAGGATTTACCAAATGTTAAAGCTCCAGGACCTGATGGCATAGAAACATAGAATCTGTTGGCAAATAAGGACCATATGGCCCACCTAATCTGCCCATTTCCCTACTCACTGCTGCAGCCCCAGATCTTATTTGATCTGCGGCTCTCCTGCTGTGCACATCTCCATGGTACCCTTATGTCTATCCCATGTACTCTTGAACCTTCATATTGTTTTCACCCCCACTTCTGCTAGAAGGCTGTTCCACAGTTCCACCACCCTTTCAGTGAAAAAATACTTCCTAACATTACCCCTGAGCCTTCCACCCTTCAGCCTCATATCATGCCCCCTTGTTCTCATGCAGAGTTTTCTCTGAAATATGCTTTCCACCTGTACCCTGTTTGTTCCCCTAAGGTACCTGAAAGTCTCTGTCATATCTCCACTCTCCCTTCTTTCCTCCAGGGAATAGATATTAAGATACTTAAGTCTTTCCTCGTAGTGCTTCTGGTGCAGTCCATTAACCATCTTCGTTGCCCTTCTCTGGACTGCCTCTATTTTGTCAATGTCCTTCTGGAGATGTGGTCTCCAGAACTGGACATGGTACTCCAGCTGAGCCCTCACCAGTGATCTCTACAGTGGCATCACCACCTCTTTCCTCCTGCCCCTCCCTATGCTTCCCAACATTCTGTTTGCTCTCCCCACTGCCTTTTCACACTGTTTGAGTCACCTTCAGGTCGTCAGATATGATAACCCCCAGGTCTCTATCCTGACTTGTGGTGGCCAGAATTTCCCCACCCATCCTGTACTCCTCCTTTGTATTCCTGTGACCTAGGTACATGATCTTGCACTTATTAGTGTAACCCCTAGATGGCGCTATCCCAGGGGCTACTACCCCTGCCTGATTTGCCACTAACAGGTTGAGGGGCCTGGATCCAATGGCGGGTGCCTCCACCCAGAGGTCAGGGTTTGCAATAGTTAAACTAACTTGGTCACAGCCCTCTGGGACACTGCAACCCCCCTTTCTTCCCACTAGTGGCCCACACAATATATCAGAATTACCTTCACAGTATACACTTACCCCCAGGTCTGGTTCCGGCACTGGGACCTCCTGTAGAAATGAGATACAGTGCAACAATCACAGTACAGTACTTTAACATAGACAAATACCTCAGGCAGTATAACTTTGCTGAAACAAGCAGCTCTGATTTATTTAGGGGATATAACAAGGACAGGGAAATCAGGTTAATTAGCTTATCACTCTAATAATCTACCTATGGCTCTGTGCACAGGCCTATCCCTATCAGTTACTGTCCCTGGGTACCCAAGCCCTAGTGGCTAGTCCAAACCGTGGCAGCTGGTAGGGGCCCTTTCACACAGAGAAAAGGAGAATTAAACAGTCAGCAGTACAGTAATTCCATTTGGATTTAATGTGGCAATTCAACAGGGAGCAACCCTGAATTAGTACTCACGACCTCCAAATAAGATAGGGTCCTTCAATGTCAGCAGGGCTCACTTGAGGTACACAAACCTCTTCACACATCCATATAAAAGAAAGTACTGTACCAGGCAGGCTGCATCTGTATCCCGATCGCAATTACTGCACAATACCCGGGAGAACACACAGCAGATTCAGTTCCTGACAGACCGAGTGCAATTTTCAGCAATTCTTCCAGTCTTCTACAGGGTGAGCCTGGTTTCTACTCTTCAGAGATCCTTTGATTCTTTCACAGGACGGATTCAGTCCTAACAAGCTGTTACACAAGCTGCAGACCGGGAACTCTGGGCCTTACACACGTTTTGACTAAAACTGCACACTGAAAAAGCACAGGGCTCCTTCCTTCTTCACTGCCAAAGCTCAACTGAAGCTCCAACCGACAAAACTGGGCACTTCCTTTGAGTTCCTCCCAGTTCTTGACTGGATTGGCTGTCACTCAATAGACTGCTGCTGTTGGTCCAAAAGGCACTGAAGTCTAAACTACATCTCCCAGAGTCACTGCCCATACAATCCTCTTGTGGCTGGCTCAGATTATGAGTCCAAGTTCTGATTCGTCCAAGGCACCATTTTAGAGCTAGCTTACCCACACTGATTGGTCCAGTTCAGCAGTTCAAAACTAGAATGGGGAACTAGCAGACACAGTTCTGACTGCAAAGAAAGCAGGTTAGACAAACTGTAATTTCATTATTACTCTAAATAATTTCTGGCAAACAGTTACATCTTTCAGATAGGTTCCCTTTGCACTCCTAGTGACTGCAAAATGAAGTGAATTGGCAGCAGCTCAAGTGGTACTCTAGAGAAGCACACAGTCCCCCATACAACTAATTATGTCTGCAAGCAGACAGCTCTTAAAGAGACAGTACCAGAAGCTCTAAAAACACTCACTGATAAATGGCTTAAATGCCAAACACCATTCAGGCTTGGAGCATTCAAGCAAGCTCCTGGAAGTCTTTTGGGAACCCCCATTTGCAGGGGGGTTACATTAGCATTGAAAGTCAATTGCCAGACACCCGACCAATCCTCCAATAGGCTTAGGTCCTTTCTCATTTTTTCCACCCCCTCCGGTGCATCCACTCTGTTGCAGATCTTGCTGCTATCTGCGAAGAGGCACACCTTTCCCTCCAGATGCTCTGCAGTGTCACTAATGAAGACACTGAATAGGACTGGCCCCAGCACCAACCCCTGTGGCACCCTGCTAGTCACCTCCCTCTCCTCAGATTTCATGCCATTTACCACCACCCTCTGAGTCCTGTCCCTTAGCCAGTTCTCAACCCACTTTACCACCATAGGACCCACTCCCAGGCTCCCCAATTTGTTTAGCAATTTCCTGTGCGGGACTGTGTCGAAGGTCTTGCTGAAATCCAGGTGGGCCACATCCACTGCCCCTCCCTGATCTACCACCCTGGTTACCCAGCCAAAGAAATCTATAAGATTCATCTGACAGGACTTTCTTACTGATAATCCATGCTGCCTTGAATCCTGTGCCCTGCTATCCTCCAGAAACTTCACAATCCTCTCCTTAAGTAAGGACACCATTAGTTTCCCCACTACTGAGGTCAGGCTTGCAGGCCAGATTCTGCAAAACCATAGGAAAATTAGAAAATGCAAAATGTTTTGGGGGGAGCAAGCCTGAAATGTTACCAATATGCCAAAGTGCACTATGAAAGGTATAAAATGAAAATTATTATGGGGAGCAAGCCTGAGATTTTACATTCATCAACAAAGGTGGTGGGTTGCCCAAGTAATTTTGTTTCTCCACTGGGTTTATTTCAATTGCACTTGACCCATATATCCTGTTTGCATATCCCCATACATGTTTGAGTCTGTAATCAAACATAAATAAATTGTGCAATACTCACTGATCCTTCCTTTCTCTTTGTAATAAGAGGCAAACAGATCCTATAATTCTGACTGAGAAGATTCCGGTTGATGGGGTTCAGTGGGTCATATATGATCTTTAGCTGCATGGCTACTCTGTGCTGTAAGAAACACACAAATGTTCACCCACTTTGCAAGTCTGCTAATTAAGAATGACTAAAAACTAATCAGTATTTTTTTTAAACTTATAATTCCTGCCACTGAGTCACCGACATGGCCCTCAGCTGTCTTACCGCCTCCCAGGTCCATGTCCCACCTTCTTTGTCACTTACCTCCTTAGGCCAGGGCTTGTCCTCATGGCTGGAACCTCAGGCTGGGGGACAGACCCACAGGAGCCCCTTGGTGGGAGAATGGTAAGCAGAAGTCAAGTTTGTGAGTGCCCATTGTCATCCTGCTTACCAGACTTGTACTATTTAGTGTCTCCCAGGACATCAATTTGAGGGCCTGGGCACACATCTGCAAGTGTGCTGCACCAGCCCATCAGTGTCCCTGTCCCTGTCAAAGCCCACCTGCCCCACCACCCATGATAAGCCAGGTGGTGGTAGAACAGCAGGCCTAGGAACCCTCTTCCTTGGAGTAGAAGAGCGTCCTGTGTTATGCTCAATCCTCTCCCCCCCAACCAGCCCACCGACACTGCCGGTTTGACTACCGTAATGCTGTGTACCTCGGAGTCAGTGGAAGTATGCTATGGTGCCTGCAGCTAGTGCAGAATGCAGTGGCCAGGATGATGACTGGCCTTCCTAGGATGTGCCACGTCTCCCCAGTGCTGAGTGATCTGCACTGGCTGCCAGGTGAAGTGGCGCATCTCCTTTAAAGCCAGCTTGCTGACTTACAAGGCCCTTCATGGGTTGGGACCTGGCTATCTGGCAGAGCTCCAGCAACCTCACTCATCTTCTTGCTCTTTCCACTCCACTGATGTGGGCATCTTGTCAGTACCAAGGACCAGGTAAAACTTTTTGGAGACTGGGCCTCTGTGGTGGCTGGTCCAGTTTTCTGGAACTCGTTCCTGAGGGCCCTTAGAGAGACTTTTAAGAGGGGTCTGAAAATGCACCTGTTTAAACAGGAATTTGATGAATGCTGAATGTAACTGTTCTATAAAGCAGCAGCACATGATAGGGAACATTCTGACCTATTCCTTTTTATTGTAGTGTAGATTGCCCCTTATCTCCTGTCTAGTATGATACCCTTTTCCCTCTTTTGAATTTGCCTTAACACTTTTTTTACATTTAAAAAAAAAAAAAAAGGAGCACTCCTTTTAATATGACTTTTTAGACAAGGTTTTTATTAATGTTTTCTGTTGTTTTTGAACACCCATTCTTTAACATCACCTTTCTTGTGACAAAAATGAACAAACAAGCAGTAGGCAGTGCCCCCTGTCCTTACGGAACAATAGGTGTACAAAATGAAGAATACGGCCGAAAACTTGGTCCCAGCCATATTAAAGGTAGTGCTACTTTTTTATTTCAAATGTAAAAAAAAAACTGATTAAGCAGACTCAAACTGGGAAAAGAAGGGTATTATTCAATAAAGGCGGTAAGGGCAATCTAAAATGGAATAAAAAAGGTCAAAAACTGTCACTGCTATCATGCACTGCTGCATTAACTGATCCCAGCTGTTTTATGAATAATTAAGTATTTATCGATGTTAATTTATATTCCTGTTTTTATGAATGCTTAACTTATTCCTGTACTGTGCTGTAAGGTGCCCTGTGTCTCAGGGGAAGGGCATCAATATAAATAAAATCTACTCCTCCTCCTATTCCGAGCTTGGAACACAACCCCAAGTCATATGTGTGGCAGGAGGCAGAGCTGCCATTGTGCATGTGGGCCAGCCCTGAAACCAGTCTGTATTAACACGCTACTTAGTAGCCTGTACAAAGTGAAAATGTTTATATATAACATCCAACCTTCTTAGCATAAGTTTAGCTGTGTTGCAATATACTATATCATACATCAATCTGGGTAATAAGATGGCTTGGTCAATAACCCTCATAGCTTTGAATGTCACATTATTTCATAATCCTCTGCTTGTGATTTCAGAATCATTTCTATGGTAATAGGCTGTGATGTCATACACAGACTTATTTTATTTCATTCCATTTCTATTTTTGTTAAAGGGACACTGTCAACTCTTTTTGCATTATGTAGAGAATAAAGGATGGGGAAGGGTGTGCTATGAGAATTTAATGCACACCCGAGTTGTGGGATGCTACATAAACCCAGAGGGCGAAGCCCGAGGGGTTTATCAAAGCATCCCACAACGAGGGTATGCATAAAATTCTCATAGCACCCCCTTCCCCAACCTTTTACTTTTTATAATACACTAGGCAGCAATTTTTTTCAGGCAGGATCAACCAGATATAACAAAACTTATGCTGAAAACTTATGTTGTGGCAGCTCTGTGGTAAGCGAGAGACAGAGCTGCCATGTTTTTTAAACTGCTATGCCTGCTCACAAGCAAGACAAGAGCCAATGAGGGAGTGGCATACTTTGATTGAAATGGCTCGTGAATGCCGTAACAACCCGTCAGTTGTTACGGGAAATATCAACTGGTCCAGCCCATAGGAAAAATTGCTGACCAGTTATTATATTATTTTTGGTTGAAAACCCACATCTTATGATTGTATACCTTCTCTAAAATTCATTGAGAAGTCTAGTTATTTTATTTAGTTCCTTCCTCAGTTGAATTGAAATGCATGCTAATAGTGTAATTAGACACAACCTTGTTTTGTTTCAAATCCTTGATCTACTCTTTCTGTACACTGCCTGAACTTTAGGAGCAACCCAAAACAGTGCAACCACTTCTGATACAACAGCCTCATCTCCTTCTGCTTTATTCTGGGGGTCTAGACTGGGTTGGGGATGTTCCCAAGTCTAGGAAAGATGCCGTGGGAGTTGATCAAGGAATATAAACAAACATATTTTGGTGTGGTAACACCAGTATGGTGGGGTAGTGTGTTTTCCACTTTTAAAAAGACAAAAGGAATCAGAATTAAACTACCAGCTACATTAGTAGCCTCTATAGAATGAGACCAATCATAACAGGCATTTTTTAAACTAGGGACACTTTGAAACCTAAGGGGGTTGACAGTGTCCCTCTAACTGGGTAGGTACACTGAGCCAAAGGCCAGTTTTCTGGAATGACCAAGAAATCAAGGCCAAAGACATTACAAAATGTGCACATAACATTTAAAAACAGTTGTAAATCGACTTTGCACTCAAATACTGTTTACTTTTATTGTAACTCACCAATGTGATTTCAGCCAATCAGCACTCATAGCCCCTGCGCATCTTATCCTGTGTACAGTGTGCTCACATGCAGGAGTGTTAGGGGAGCACACTCCACTTCAGCATTAGGGAGAGGATGGTGTACGTAAATTTGAAAAAGGCTGTAAACATACTGTAAATCAACTGAGCTAAAATTGAGTGATTTGTAATAACTTAATAGGGCCTCTGAGGGATGTCCCTTGTGGTGTCAGAAACACCTCTTTTGAGGTTTGGGCAGACAGAACCACTCAACTTCACTTCACAGTCCTCTTGCCCAAACGACATGCTTGGTGTCTCTTATACCATAAGAGACACCCCTTGGAGGCCCTGTTAACTTATGGTAATTTGAGATCTGTCGCAAATGATCTGGTGGCTCATTCTAGAAAAACAGGGTACAGAAACAAAAACCTTTTTTCACCCATAACAGAAGTTACTGCTGGAGTTTCCAGTAAATTGAAATCTGAAGACTGCAAATTTGTAGCAAAAGCTTTTGAACCAAGTGATAGGCTAATGGGGACTTATCCTTATTCCAATGCATCTTATCTAACAAACAACCCAACTGGACAAAAATCTCCTCAAATTAAGAGGGAGCCCATTTAAATTCTTATATCATCCGCCATGATGTCATTTATAATGAGAAAGTAATACAGACAAATGTTGTTATATGCAGTATTTAGACAATTTAAACTAGAGATGGGAGCATTCAAAAAACCAAAGAACAGTATTCAAAATGAAGCAGTAATGTACTGCTAGCAATCGCAATCCTAGTCATAAGATAAAAGATTTTTTTTATTTATACGAGGCTATTATTAAGCCTGGCTCATTTAGGTTTTGAACAAAAAAAAATAAATTACTCACCATAGTACTGTTGTTTCTTCCAAAGGGATTCCTCACTATGCTTAAAAAATATCAATCCCATGGAATGAGCTGCCCTGGAGCTTTAGAATTTTATGCTAATTAGAGAATTTAGAATGAAATTCAAACTTTGTTGCGCAGTCACACTCACACCTGCATTCTTACATAGAGGATAATATATGGGCATATATCTGTAACTGGTTTATAGTATATGGTTACCCTTTGTTATGTATAAAAATCAGCTTGCTCAAAATCCTTGTTAAGAACATTCTAAACCGTAATGCACATTCCAAACAGTTGTTATGCGCAGTTCAAAGGTCATACAATTTTAAATTTCTCATTTATTCTACACCTAGCTACTTACTAACCAACCAGTGTCCAAAGTCATACCTTTTACCTTTCAAAAGTTTGAAAATTTGATTTTGATATGTGAGTAGAACAAAGAAATGGCAAGATTTTTTGTTTTCTCTTCAGTGAGGGGTCTCGCACTCCCGTACACACAACTCGACGTGTGTTTTCATCTTGGGGTTGAGATGGCAGCATGGACCTCTCAAGCTTCGCTCTCGAGGTTCATATGCTGTCGTCTCAACCCCTTGATGGAAACACAGCCTTGTTGTGTATGGTTGCCCATACATTATTCTCTATGCTAACCATCGAGAGGTTGCCGTGGTGACTATGTAAACCTCGAGAGCCAAGCTCAAGAGGTTTATGTCACCATGGTAACCTGAAGACGGTTCCACAAACTGGTTGCCGATATATATGACCATACATTATATTTTATAGTGTATGGTCCCCATAAGTAGTAAAAAAAAAAAAGAAGCCGGATCCTTACTATTGCTATTTTCAGTCACCACCAGTCTGTTCCAGGTCATGCTCTTACCGCTGTGGCCATTTCAAGAAGGCCATTGGTTCAGGTAGCGGGCATGCGCAGAGTAATTCCCATTGTTATACCATCAATGGGTTAACAACATAGTGACGTCACATCGATGGTATAACAACGGAGTAAAAGAAAAAATTACTCACCTTAGTTATGTTGTTTCTTCTAATGGAGTCTTGCTGTATTCTGACTATTGCAGTTAGGTCCTGCCTTTCAACTGCCCCAGAGGACAAAGAGTTAACTTTCCATGCCCAGCATGTAACGTTCAGCGCGAGCTCCATTGAAGCCCCTGTCTGCTGTTGTTTAAACTCCAACCATAACATCTTTACGAGCAATACTCACTAGAGGTTCTGTGTGGAAACTGTAAAACTCACACTAGCCAACTGGCAACTAAATTTATTAAAAAAGGGTTTTTTTAGGTTTTAAAGCAAGGACTCAAGTCAGGAAACCCAAAAAAACACAACACAACACACACCCAAAGTAAAGGAGGGTGAAAAAGGAGCACCTCTAGGGTGCAACACTGCTTCTGCCCACCCACATCCCAAATACCAGGTTCTGAGAGGGGAGGCAGGGGGGATGTCAGAATACAGCAAGACTTCATTAGAAGAAACAACATTACTAAGGTGAGTAATTTCTTCTTCAAACAACATGAAGTCTTGCTGTATTCTGACTATTGCAGACTACCAAGTAGTACCTCCATGGAGGAGGGACAGAACCTACTTTGGGAATAGGCTCTGAAGTACTGCTGTGCCAAACCGAGCATCACTCCTAGCCTGGATATCCAGAGAGTAATGCTTGGTGAATGTATGGACTGTTTTCCAGATGGCTGCTTAATAAATTTCTAAGATAGGAATATCCCTGGCAGCAGCCAGGGAAGCAGCTGTACCTCTAGTAGAGTGGGCCCTCAGGCCTGAGGGTGGGGTTCTACCCAGCTTTTCATAGCAGAATTGTATACAAGAGATAATCCACCTGGCAATAGATCTCTTAGTAGCAGGTTTGCCCTTACCGACCTCTCCATATGTGAGGAACAACTGGAGGGACTCAAATCTGTGACCCTTGGTGCGCTCTATGTAGTAGCTGAGGGCCTCTTAACATCCAGGCTGTGCAACCTCCTCTCTCCAGAGGAGGAATGGTCAGTGAAGAAAACAGGGAGAAACGTAGACTGATTAAGGTGGAAATCTGAAACCACCTTAGGCAAAAACTTCCTGTTAGTTCTTAGGACCACTTTATCTCTATGGAAAGAGATGAAATCAGGCTCCACTGACAGGGCTTGCAATTCACTGATACGCCTGGCAGAGGTAATGGCTACCAAAAACACAGTTTTCCAGGTCAAGTACTTAAGCTCTGCAGAGGACAAAGGCTCAAAGGGTGGTTGCATAAGCTGAGCAATGCAAACATTAAGGTCCCAAGCAGGAGCAGGATCCCTAAAGGGGATTGTGTGCTGCAACCTTGAAGAACTTACAAAACACAGGATGGGCTGACAGAGGAGAGGGCTTGCTCTACTGACAAGAAGGCAGAAACAGCTGCCAGATGCACTTTAAGTGTAGCCGGCCTAAGTCCTAAGCCATTAAGATGAACCATATAGTCCAGGACTGTAGGCAACCCAGCAGATTCTGAAGAAATATGTTTATTAGAGCACCAAATAGTGAACCGTTTCCATTTGGAGTTGTAAGTCTTTCTGGTGGAAGGCTTTCTAGAAGCCTTAAGGATATCCAGAACCCCTTGAGAGAGGTGCAGATCAGCAAACTCTAACTCTTCAAGAGCCAGGCCTTGATTGAGAGATTTGAGGTTCAGATACCAAATCCTCCCCTGAGAGGGTGTCAACAGGTTGTAATTCCTGGGAAGAGACAGGGGAAGGTGGACTGCTAAAGACAGCAACAGTGGGTACCAGGGCTGTCTGGCCCAGTCTGGAGCAATCAGAATCACTTTGCATGGTTGAGACCTGATCTTGACTAACGCTTTGAACAGGAGAGGGAAGGGGGGAAAAGCATACAGAAATCTCCCTTCCCAATTCAGAATCAGAGCATCCAGGGGGGGACTGAGCCCAAGACTAGGGGTCTGCAACAAAAGAGAGGAAGTTGGTGATTGTCTGGGGCTGCAAAAAGGTCTATCTGTGGAGTTCCCCATCACGAGAAAATCACTTTTAAAACTAGGGGATCTAGGGTCCATTCGTGATGGCCCTGGGATATCCTGCTGAGAGCATCTGCTAGGACATTGTCCTTCCCTGGGAGGTGAACTGCTATCAGAGATGTTTGCAGGGAATAGGCCAGGGACCACAACTTCATTGCTTCTATGCACAAGGCCGTAGACCGAGTGCCTCCTTGCTTGTTGATGTACCACATTGTGGTGGTATTGTCTGTTCTGATCTGGACCACCTTGTTCTGTACAGATTTGGAAAAGGCTTGCAGTGCCAGAGACACTGCTCTGAGTTCCAAGAGATTGATGTGAAGCAGAGATTCTTGAGGTGACCACAGCCCTTGGGTAGTAAGATCCCCCAGGTGGGCTCCCTGGCCCAGCAGGGAGGCATCTGTGGTGAGTATCACTGAATGAGACTGAGTGACAAAAGGAACTCCTTGTCTCAAATTGTCCTGATCCTGCCACCATTGCAAAGCCTGGATCAGGGTTCGAGTCACTGGGACCAGTTTGGTAAGGGAATCCTTTCTTTGGGACCAGAAGGCTCTTAAGTGGAACTGAATGTCCCTCATCTGAAATCTTGCTCCCTGGACCACTGCTGTAGAGGTTGCCATGTGGCCCAGGAGCTGCAGGAAGTGCCTTGCTGGTCGAGACACCTGAAGGGTGAATGAAGAGGCCAGTTCCATAAGGGTCCTTGCCCTATCCAGGGGAAGGAAGGCTCTTGCCCTTATTGTATCCAGCTCCGCCCCATGAAGGTGAGGAGCTGTACTGACTCGAGAACTGACTTTGGAAGGTTGAGGAGGAATCCTAAGGAAGTGAGCACTTGCTGAGTTATTTGCAGATGTGACTTGACTTGGTCTGGAGACTGACCCACTATGAGCCAGTCATCCAAGTATGGAAAGATGGAGATCTTTTTTCTCCTTAGGAAAGCAACCACTACTGCCAGGCACTTTGTGAACACCCTTGGGGCTGATGTTAGGCCAAAGGGCATTGCTCTGAATTGACGGTGGCCTGAGGGCAACTCGAACCTGAGGTACTTTCTGTGGGAGCACCTGATGGGAATGTGAAAATAGGCATCTTTGAGGTCCAGGGAGGCTAGCCAGTCCCCTGGCCTTAGAGAGGGCAGAATTATTCCCAGAGTCACCTTTGGTTTTAAAAGGTGCTTGTTCAGATATCTTAGATCCAGGATGGGCCGCCATTCTCCTGTTTTTTGGGGGGGTTAGGAAGTACCTGGAGTACAATCCTTTGCCCTTGTGTAGCGTTGGAACCCTTTCTATGGCTCTGAGAGCCAGGAGGGAACTGAGAGCCAGGAGGAAAGAAACCTCTGACTCCAGGGCAAGGGTCTCTGATGGATTTGCAGGTGGAAAGGATCTGGTTCTCATCTTGGGAAATTTTTTGAAGCTGAGAACCAGTCCCTGGCTTACTACTTCCAGGATCCACTTGTCTGATGTCAGAGACTTCCAGTCCTGGACAAAGTAAGCCAGCCTGCCCCCTACAGATAGTGGAGAATCAGCCCGGGCAGACCCATCAGGGTGTCTGCTTGGCAGGGGCTTTAGGCTGAGGGGTGGAAGCAGGCCTGCTCCTTCCCCATCTGCCTCTCCCTCTGAAGAACCCCCTCTGAGCATAAGCAGAAGAGGAGGCCTGGGCTTGGTAAAAAAGGCCTTTGAAAGGGACTGCCCCTGCCCTGGAGTGCTGTCTCTGAGAAGTGGCTTGCCTTTCTTTGGCCTGAGCACTCCTGTAGGTGGTCCTGTACTCATCCATCTTTTTCATGTAATTCTCTGTCTGCTCCCCAAACAGAGAATTACCAATGACAGGGAAATCCATGGCCTTAGCCTGGGTATCCTGTGATAGGCTAGTACATCTGAGCCAAGCCAT
This sequence comes from Neoceratodus forsteri, assembly GCA_016271365.2. Lineage (NCBI taxonomy): Eukaryota > Metazoa > Chordata > Ceratodontiformes > Ceratodontidae > Neoceratodus > Neoceratodus forsteri. The sequence goes on along the minus strand of CM028129.1, from coordinate 1,254,486,728 downwards.
ACTCTGAAGGGCCACAGATGTAGCCATGACTCTAGATGAAACATCACTGTAGTCCACAGCAGCATGAAATTGTACCTTGAATGCCTCAGTCCCATCCACAGCCACCGGCTCCAGCTCCTTGGCAAGCTGGTCAGGGGCCTGTTTAGCCAGAGCCAGCACAGTGTCCCACCTGGACTTCCGGTATCTATCTGTGTAGGCCGTATAGTTAGCCTGCCTGAGTCCCAAAGATGCTGCCATGTATTGTTTCTTTGCCATGGCATCAATCCTCCTGGAGTCCTTATCTGGGGGGTGTGATGCCAAGGGAATATTTGCCTTATCACAGGCAGCAGCCTGCACTACCCCAACATGGCTGCATTGCTGAGAAAGGAACTCCGTGTCCGAGCCTGAAAGGGTACCTCTTGTCCATTCGTCCGTCCACAGGAGGTATGGAGATAGGAGTCTTTAGAATTTTAAATGTCTGTTTCTCAAAAGATTTATGGCGGGGAATAGATAGTCTCCTGGACTCTGGGATGTCCATCATTTCGACAAAATCAGGCTCCTCCTGATCCTCCACTGCTTCTTCCATTGGAAGCTGGAGGGTTTCAGCCACTTTCTTGTGAAACATAAAGTGGGAAGGGGACTCAGAAAGCCTGGGAGGAAAATCACCTGAAGGTCTGTCTGGGGAGATGTCCGGGTCAATAGGCACATCCAGACTTTCATAATCACCATCATCATCATTATCCTCATACTCTCCCTCCTCCTCCTCCTCCTCCTCCGGTTCATAAAATTCTTCTAAAGTATAATCCGGAACCAGGGGAACCGACCGAACTGAGCCCCTGCCAGATGGTGCCGGTTCGGCCGGAACTGAAGTTAAAGATTGAACTATCCTTATTGCTTTGGCTATTTCATCAGCGGTCGGAGAAAGAATTTGTGGATCCGAACCGAATGATTTTTCTCTTCTCTTTCTTTTAACTGGAACCGACTCCTCAGAATCAGCTCTCCTTTTGCCTGAAGAAGTTTCGCCCTAGTCAGAGGGCACTCCTTCTGGTTCGGTCGGAACCGAACCGGGCTGGCCATCCGGGTCAGCGGACTTCTCGGCCTCCCTTTCCCTCAGTCTACCTACTCTCTTATCTAGGGTAGCTTTGGGAAAACTTTACAAATTTGGCAGTCTGAATCGAGGTGGTCAAACCCCAGACAATAAACACAGGTGGTGTGGGGATCAGCCTTAGCAAAGGCTTCCCCACACACACTGCAGTGTTGAAACCCAGTGAGCCCGTTTTTTTTCTTGGGTTTCTCAGACATGGCCAATCCTATCCAAAACTTACCCTTTTTTGGCAATCCACCAGGCAAGACACCCCTATCGGTTCCTGACAGTGTTACGGGTCTTGGAAAACAATGTAATTAAATCTGGGTTTTTTTAGAACTGTTACGGACCAGTTACCACACTCTAATAAATTAAAAACTTTTTTAAGACCAATCCGATCGGTTCAAACCGAACCGATCCCAAATTTACAAGTTCCACACAGAAACTAAATGTAAGACTTATCTAGTACTCACGGTACCACAGACAGAGACTTAAACCGACAGATTCAGTAGCAGAAATTCGGTAGAAACCGAGAGAAAAAAATACACTTTAACCGAGCAAAGGAGAAATCTCCGGAGCGACTGTTCAGTGAGGCGGAGTAAAGAATCTGACGGTTGGAGTTTAAACAACAGCAGACAGGGGCTTCAACCGAGCTCGCACTGAATGTTCCATGCTGGCCATGGAAAGCTAACTCTTTGTTCTCCGGGGCAGTTGAAAGGCAGGACCTAACTGCAATAGTCAGAATACAGCAAGACTTCACGTTGTTTGAAAGATGAATTTCGGCATATAACAATGTTCTACCGTATATTATATCAGATTTATTTCTAAAGCTAGGGAGAGCAGTAACCACTAAACGTAGCTAACTAGCTACCAAAAAATATACCAAAATGGAAATTAGTAAGAAGTTTGTAAAACTGTTTTACATGGCGGAATAATTTTATAAGGCTATGAATGATTAAAAAAGCTGAGATCACGGAGTATCAATTGCAAAGGTACTGTAACAAGTAATGCTCAAGCAAACGAAGAACTGGTTCTTGTGTGAACCTCTTCCCCAGTTCTGGAAGGGGAGGTAGGGACTGGGATTGTTAAGCACAGTGCTGGGTCCTTAGGAAGACACAACATTACTATGGTGAGTAATTTTTCCTTCAAACCCCAAGAATCCCTCACTTAAGCTTAGCAACTACATACTCCATAGCAATAACTTGGGAGGCTGCGTACAGAACTTATTTAGGGAAGAGGTTCTGCAAAACAGCAGTGCTAAGGCTAGCATCCCTTCTGAACTGTATAACCAGGCAGTAATGCTTTGTGAAAGTACATACTGTTTTCCAGGTAGCTGCTTTACAGATTTCCTGCAGGGAGACACCTCTTGCTGCTGCCACAGAGGCAGAAGTGCCCCTTGTGGAGAGCCCGAGCTGGCACATTACGTGGTGCTCACGAGTTGGCCAGAAACAGTTGTTGGCTCCTCTTCCACCTCAGTTCTGCTGGCCGGAGAGACAGGAGAAAAAAGAGGGGCAGAGATGAAAAGAATGGTGAAGCAAGGGAGCCTGAGGGACAGCACAAGGAAAAGGATATAAAATTGAAAAAGGAGTAGGCAGACCAGAGGACAGAGGAGGAGGAGAATCTGGAAGGGTATGGGCCGGAAGGCCCCCAGTCCCTGGACGGCCAATACAGACAGGAAAGGAAAAGAGAAGAGAAGAGGGAAGAGAGAAAGAGAGAGAGAGAGAGGAGGGGAGAGGGGAGGAGAGGGGGGACCAACACTAGGTGACTCAGATCTTGAGACCAGAAAGTGCCTCCAGGGAGGGCAGACAGCCAACCACGGGTAGCTGTTACCAAGGCTGAATCTGTTTACCGATATCCCCTTTAAGGATAAGAAGCATGGAGAAGGTCCCTCCCTTCCTCCTCCCTCCAACCCCTGAGGGTGGAGACCACCCTTGGTGAGGATTCCCCACTACTCCCCTCCCCCGGTTAGCATTTTCCAAAGGAAGAACCCACAGGGTTCAGTTGGGGGGAGTGAGGATCCCACCTATAATATCTCCCTCCCGGAAGGGGAAGGAGACAGGGTGGAGAAAAACAAATATAAATAGGGGAGCGGAGGGAGTCCTGTCAGCTCCCCAGCCCTCATCCTGGGGACCCAAAGAGTCAGATCATACCCAGGACAAGGAAGAGGTCCCACCAGGAAGTCCCCACTGGATTTTAGCTGAAAGCCCACTGCCAAGTCGCCATCCTCCGAAGAGTTCGTCTTGACACCTCCTAGGACAAGGAGGGGCGCCAAGAAATAGAGGGACCCAACTAGATCCCAGAGGAGGAGGGTGAGCAGGGAAGAGGCATTGCCCAGGGACTGAGGCCTTGTGAGGGGAAGGTGGGTGGGATTCAGTAATGAATGGTGAAGATACACAGGAAAATCAAGAATTACGGTAGGTATGTAATTTTCATATCTTCCCTGTGTCAGTCTTCACCATTCATCACTGGTGGGTGAGTACCAAGTCCCTGCAAAGGAGGCCCAATATTTCCATGAGAGATTAGCATCCTTCAGCCCCCCATGGCGGAAACACGGGGGAGGAGACCCTCCACTGGGCAGTTAGGCCTGGGACTGGTCAGGGCGAGGTGGGGTCCCCTTTCCCTTGGGGAAGGACGGCGCAGCTGCAGTTCCCATCTCACCCTGCGGGAGAAAAGACGGGTCCCCAGGAATGAGGAGGCCATCAGCCTACACTGGGCCAAGGGTGACAACCGTGAAAGGTGAAGCCACGTCATCAGCCTAATACAAATCGCTGTCCCTGCAAGCCATGAAGCGACTTTATTGGCATCGTAAGATGCCCTTGACTGGTGCCTTGCCAGCTCCAGGCCTATTGCAGAGAGGGCTATGGCCTGCCAGGTAGCCTCTGAATCAGACAGCGATGCCAGTGCCTGCCCCAGCATTGCCCAGAGATGCCTACTGTAGGCAGTGTGGTGTGCCTGATGTGAAGCAATACATAACATAATCTGTACAGATTCAGGTCCCAGAGGGGAACAGGATCTCTTACTGGGGAGTGCATGTGATTAAGGCCTTTAAAGAACCTTTTGAAAATGACCTGTTTGGCCACTGATTTGTCCTTGTTAGTTAAGGTGTAAGCTGACACTGCTGCTAAATGAACTTTTAGGGATAACGGCCTAAGGCCCAAGAACTGGAGGTGGACTAGGTAGTCCATTATTGTGGCTATACATGCTTGCAATGGATTGAGCTGTCTAGGTGAACACCAAAAGAAAAATCTTTTCCACGTTGAGGCATAAGTTTTTCTTGTTGCTGGTTTCCTGGAAACCTTTAGCACTTCCATAACCCTGTCTGAGAGATGTAGTCCAGAGAACTCTATGTTTTCAAGAACCATGCTCTGAGATGCAGAGTTCTCGGATCTGGGAATATTATCCTGCCATGGGACAATGTCAGCAGATTGTATCACAAGGGCAGGTTGTCAGGGTGTCTGTTGGAGAGGGATAGTAATAGGGAGTACTAAATCTGCCTGGCCCAATCTGGAGCTATGAGAATCATTGTTGCTGATTCCTTCTCAGTTTTAGTAGCATTCCCAGCAAAAGTGGGAAAGGTGGGAAGGATCTTCCCTGACCAGCTGATGGCTAGAGCATCCTCTGGGACTGTACCCACCAAAGGTCTGCAACAGAACAGTGGGAGCTGGTTGTTCTCCCAAGATGCAAACAAGGTCTACTTCTGGGGTACCCTACCTTTTGAACGCTGTCACCAGCACCTGCACCTGCTAGTTCAGGGTCCATTTGTGATTTCCCTGGCTGATTCTATTCAGGGAATCTGTCAGCACATAGTCTTTCCCTGGCAAGTGGACTGTTGAAAGTTGAACCCCCAAGGAATATGGCAGGTTCCAGATCTTTTTTTTTTGTCAGTTCTATTTCTTCACCCTACCTCACTGGACTCTCTCCAGCTGGGTCATGTGGCTAGTCGGCTGATCTCATCCTCCTGAAGTCCAGACACCTTTCCTGGTCCACGCACCTCTTTCTCGCCACATCCCCCAAACCCCCCCCCCCGGGATCTAAGACCCCCAGGGCAAGGACCGCCAATTCCTAACTGGCACTCAATCTATAGTGTCTGGTGGGAGAGGACAAGAGGAGGACCGAAGGATGACTTGGGCCTGGAATGGACGTGGTGCTGTGCCCCTAATCCCGTCTTCGCCTACCAGTGAGAAGGGGGTATTTTGTCTTTTCTCCCCCCCCCCTTGACCTGGCAGTACAATGCACTCCAGCACAGCACGTGAGTGCTCCCTCTCACGCCCATAGGAGCATCACTGTGGTCGTTCCCCACTTGCTAGGACCCAACAGCTGAGTTTGCCTCCAGTTACCACTTGGGGCTCCAGACGGCAAGGCGTACATCCCCCCTTCCTCCCAGAAAAGGACAGCTGTCCTCCGGACGCTCAATCCTTTCCTCCCCTGACAACCCCCGATGGTCTGAGTCCGCTCCCGAACCCAGGTCGCCGGTGTGGCGCGAGGTGTGGTGTCCAGCGCCTCTATCCTCAGCGCCACCGGGCCAGCTTAGGTTCCAGATCTTTATTGCTTCTGTGAACAGCTCTGTAGATCTTGTACTCCCCCCCCTTCCCATTTGTTTATGTAATACATAGTTGTGGTGTTGTCTATCCTGATTTAGACAGACTGACCTCTGATGTGGAGGAAAACGGCCTCCACTGCCAGCTACACTGCCTGAGCTCAAGGAGATTTATGTGATCCTGAGTCTCCTGTGTACACCACATACTGCTTACAGCGAGATCCTCCAGATGGGTACCCCAGCCTAGGAGGGAGGCATCTGTTGTGAGTATGGCAGTAGGAGACTTCTGAAGGAAGGGAACTCCCTCTCTGAGGTTACCCCCTTCCTTCCACCATTCTAGTGCCCTTATCAGAGACTTTGTGACAAGCACTAGTTTTGAAAGTGGATCCCATCTCTGGGATCAATGGGTCCCTAGATGGTATTGGATATCTCTCATTTAAAACCTGGAACCTGGTACCACTGTGCTTAACAATGCCATGCGCCTCAGCAAATGCAGGAAATCTCTTGAGGGTCTGGGCTCATCTGCCTTGAAAGATTTTGCAGTTGTAATCAGATTTGTTAGCCTTGTCTGGGGAAAAATGCCTTCCCTTGCATGGTATCTAGCTCTGCATCTATAAAGTCCAGCATATGTTTTGGCTCTGTTTGTGACTTTTGGACATTTATGAGAAAGCCCAGGTCCTTCAAGGTGCCCTGTATCAGAATGAGGGAGCATTTGGCCTCATGGTGTGATTTTCCTAAGACTAACCAGCTGTCAAGATAGAGAAAGGCCACCACCCCTGCCTCTTCAAATATGCTGCCACTATGACTAGGCACTTTGTGAACACCCTAGGTGCTGAGGATAGGCTGAAGGGAAGTGCTCTAAGCTGGCAGTGGCAATTTTCTATCCTGAACCTGAGGTACCTTCTGTTGCTGGGCCTTAATGATATATGAAAGTAGGCATCTTTCTGACACAATGACCCCAGCCACTCTCCTTCCTTGCAGAGGTTGGATCACTAAGCCCAGTGATACCACCTTGAATTTTTCTTTTTTTAGGTGCTTGTTCAGAAATCTCAGATCAAAAATGGATTACCGCTCCCCATTTTTCTTGTCAGTCAGGAAGGACCCTAAATAAAGTCCCTTTCCCCATTCTGAGGGAGGTATTTTTCCACTGCATTTGTCTACAGCAATTTTTTCATCACCAGTTCCAAGATGATTCTTTATGCTGGGGTGTAAGGTTGGGACCCTTTGTGGTTCTGCAGTTTGGGGAACGTTCTGAAATGCAGAGACAAACCCTGAGTCACTATTTCCATGTCCCACTTGTCTGTGGTTATTTTTATCCGTTCCTGAAAATAGTGAGTTAGCCTTCGTCCCAATGGAAATGGATGGGCAAACTGTGCAGACCTGTCAGGTGTTTTGCTTAGCCTGAGCTTTGAGAGCTGGTTGAGCAGTTGTGCACCTGGTGCTTCTTCCACCCTGACCTCTAAAGTAACCCCTTCGAGGAGTGTAGTCATAGGGGATGTAAGAAAAAATTACTCACCTTAGTAATGTTGTTTCTTCTAATGGAGTCTTGCTATATTATAGACATTAGCAGTTTGATCCAGCTCTAGAACTGCCCCGGAGTGAAATGGTTAAAACCATTCCAAAATAGAATTTTGGCACGAGAGCAGCTCTATCTGTGTCATTTCAAATTTGAACTGTCAGATCTTTACGAGCCAAACTCACTAAGGTCTGTGTGGAAGCTGTAACCTACACTAGCCAAATGGCTAACTAAATAATAACAACCATTGATGGTCCCAACACCCAAGACTCAAGTCAGGGGACCAGAAATACTAACACCATTCTAATAATATGAAAATGGAACATAAGTATAATAAAACACACACCGCAGCGTACACATACACACCCCCAAAGTCCCAAAGGGGACAAAATGCTAAAGAACATAAGTAGTGCCCACACTAAGTTGCCCGCACCCCACCAAGTAGAGGTTCTGAGAGGGCAGGTTGGAGAGGTTTGTAATATAGCAAGACCCATTAGAAGAAACAACATTACTAAGGTGAGTAATTTTTCTTCAAACAACATGAAGTCTTGCTATATTATAGACATTAGCAGAATACACAGCAGTACCTCCATGGAGGAGGGCAGAACCTACTTAGGAATAGGCTCTGAAGAACAGCTGTGCCAAACCGAGCATCTCTCCTGGCCTGGACATCCAGGGAGTAATGCTTGGTAAAAGTGTGTACCGTTTTCCAAGTAGCAGCCTGGCAAATCTCTAATAAAGGGATATCTCTGGCAGCAGCTAGAGACGCAGCTGTACCCCTGGTAGAATGAGCCCTCAAACCGGGAGGGGGGGGCTCTGCCCACTTTCTGATAACAAAATTGGATACAAGAAACAATCCACCTGGCTATTGATCTCTAAGTGGCAGGTTTGCCTTTCCCAACTTCACCATAGGTAAGGAAAAGTTGGAGGATTCGAACTGTGACCTTTGGTACGCTCTATATAATAACTAAGAGCTCTCTAACATCCAGGCTGTGCAACCTCCTCTCACCCGAAGAGGAGTGATCAGGAAAATACTGGAAGGAGATAGATTGATTAAGATGGAAATCTGAAACCATCTTAGGCAAAACTTCCTATTAGTCCTAAGGACTACCTTATCCCTGTGGAAAGAAATAAAGTCAGTCTCCACTGACAAGGCTTGCAATTCACTTATGCATCTGGCAGAAGTGATAGCCACTAGAAAACAGTTTTCAAGTTAGGTACTTAAGCTCTGCAGAAGACAGAGGTTCAAAGGGGGTTGCATTAACTGGGCAATGCAAACATTAAGGTCCCAAGAGGCCGGTTCTAAAGGGAGGATTAGTATGGAGTAATCCCTTAAAAACTTGGAAAACACAGGATGAGAAGAAAGAGGGATGACTTTCCTGCTGACACAAAAGCAGACACAGCTGCCAAATGAACTCTCAGGGTAGCTGGTCTGAGACCCAAGGAATTAAGATGTACCATGTAATCTAACAAAATGGGCAATTCAGCAGATTCTGGGAAATATTTTTCCAGCACACCAAATGGAAAACCTTTTCCATTTAGAACTATAAGTAGCCCTAGTGGAAGGCTTTCTGGAAGCCTTTAGGATCTCAAGAACACCCTGAGAGAGGTGTAAATCAGCAAACTCTAACTCCTCAAGAGCCAGGCCTTGAGGTTGAGGGATTTGAGGTCCGGATACCAAACCCTTCCCTGGGCACAAGTCAACAGATTGTGATTCCTGGGGAGGCACAGGGGAAGATGGACTGTCAGAGACAGAAGGAGTGGGTACCAAGGCTGCCTGGCCCAATCCAGGGCAATCAGAATCACCCTGCAAGGCTGAGATCTGATTTTGACTAGTACTTTGAATAGGAGAGGAAAGGGAAAGCATGAGGAACTTCCTCCCAATCCAGAAGAAGGGCATCCAGGGAACTGAGCCCAGCACTGGAGGCCTGCAACAGAACAGAGGAAGTTTGTGATTGTCTGGGGCTGCAAAAGATCTATCTGAGGATGCCCCTACTGCAAAAACTATCCTTAGCACTTGAGGATCCAGGGACCATTCGTGATGGCCCTGAGAAATCCTGCTGAGGGCATCTGCTAGGACATTGTCCTTCCCTGGAAGATGAACTGCTATGAGGAAGTGTTCAGGGAATAGGCCAGAGACCAACTTCATTGCCTCGGTGCACAAGGCCGAAGACCGAGTGCCCCCTGTTTGTTGGATGTACCACATTGTTGTGGTGTTGTCTGTTCTGACTTGTATCACCTTGTCGTGGACAGATGCAGAAAAGCTTGAAGAGCTAAAAGACAGCTCTGAGTTCCAGCAAATTGATGTGGAGCAGAGATTCCTGGGGGACCAAACTCCTGAGTGGAAAGGTCGCCCATGTGGGCTCCCAACCCAGAAGGGAAGCATCTGTAGTGAGAGAGTCAAGTCGAGAAGGGGAAATGAAGGGGACCCCGCTCTTAAATTGTTCTGATCCTGCCACCACTGGAGAGCTGGATCAAGGTTCGAGTCACTGGGACCAACTTGGAAAGGGGTCTCTTCTCTGAGACCAAAAGGTTCTCAAGTGAAACTGAATGTCTCTCATCTGAAATCTGACTCCTGCACAACAGCTGTGGATGCAGCCATGTGCCCCAGGAGCTGCAGAAAGTGTCTTGTTGGTCGAGAGACCTGCAGAGTGAAGGAAGAGGCCAGAGCCACTAAATTCCTTACCCTTTCTGGGGGAAGAAAGGCTCTGGCTAGCTTTGTGTCCAATTCTGCCCCTATAAAGGTGAGTACCTGGACTGGTTCCAGAACCGACTTTGGTAGGTTTAGCAGAAAACCCAGGGAGGTGAGAAGCTGCTGGGTGACCTGCAGGTGAGATTTTACCTGTTCTGGGGACTGGCCTACAATGAGCCAGTTGTCTAGATGGGGAAAAACAGCAATCCTCTACCTCCTTAAGTGGGCCACTGCTTTTCACTGACACTTTGTGAATACCCTTGGAGCAGAGGGTAAGGCCAGGGCATTGCTCTGAACTGGTAATGACCTGAGGAGTTCGAATCTGAGGTACTTGATGGGATCTTCTGATTAGGACATGAAATAGGCATCCTTGAGGTCCAGGGAGGCTAGCCAGTCCCTGGCCTTAGGGAAGGTAAAATCATTGCCAGAGTTACCATTTTGAACTTTGGTTTCAAAAGATGCTTGTTCAGATATCTGAGATCTAAGATGGGCCGCCATTCTCCTGTCTTTTGGGGTAGAGGAAGTATCTGAATACAGACCCCTGCCCTGATGCAGGGGAGGAACCCTTTCTACTGCTCTGAGAGCTAACAGGGATGAGACCTCTGTTTCCAGAGCGAGGGTCTCTGAAGCACTTGCAGGTAGAAAAAATCTGCTTCTCAACTTGGGAAACATTTTGAAGCTGAGAGCCAGACCCTGGCTTACTACTTCCAGAACCCACTTGTCTGAGGTTAAAGAAGCCCAATTCTGACTGAAGTAAGCCAGCCTGCCCCCCACTGGTACAGAAGAATCGGCCCTGGGCACCCCATCAGGGTGCCTGTTTCGCAGGAGCTTTAGGCTGGGGGGTGGGAGCAGATCTGCCCACCCCTCGTCTGCCCCTGCCTCTGAATAAGCCCCTCTGAGCATAGGCAGAGGAGGCCTGAGCCTGGTAGAAAGGCCTGTGAAAAGGCCTACCCCTACCCCTGGGGGCATGCCTTTGAGGAGTGGCTTGCCGCTCCTTAGCCTGGGCACTCTTGTAAGTAGTCCTGTATTCATCCATCTTCTTCATGTAATTCTCTGTCTACTCTCCAAACAGAGAATTTCCCACCACAGAAAAATCCATAGCCTTAGTGTGGGTATCCTGTGACAAACTAGTACACCTGAGCCAGGCCAACCTACTTAAAAGCTACAGATGTGGCCATGACCCTAGAGGAAACATCATTAACATCCACAGCAGCATGAAACTGAACCTTAGAGGCTTCAATGCCATCAGCAGCCACCTGTTCTAGTTCACTAGCCAGCTGGCCATGGGCCTGCTTGGCCAGTGCATAACAGTATCCCATCTAGATTTCTGATACCTAGCTACATAAGCCATATAATTTGCTTGCCTGAGTCCCAGAGAGGCTGCCATATACTGTTTTTTTGCCATGGCATCAATCTTCCTGAACCTTGTCAGGAGGATGTGAGCCAAGGGAATATTAGCTTTATCACAGGCAGCAGCCTGAACTACCCCAACATGACTGCATTGCTGAGAAAGGAATTCTGTATCAGGGCCTGACAATGTATACCTTCTGTCCATCTTTTTATCTACAGGAGGCACAGAATTAGGAGCTTTTAAAATTTTAACTGTTTGTTTCCTAAAAGACTTATGTAAAGGAATAGACAATCTCCTAGACTCTGGAATATCCATCATTTCTACAAAATCAGGCTCCTCTTGCTCATCCACAGCCTCTTCTAAAGGAAGCTGGAGGGTTTCAGCAACTTTTTTATAAAACATAAAATGAGATGGGGACTCAGACAGCATAGGGAGATTCTAAAGGTCTGTCTGGGAGATGTCCGGTTCAATGGGCACACCCAGACCTTCCCAGCCACATTCATACTGTTCATCCTCCTCCCCTCCTCTGGTTCATAAAATTCCTCAATATCATAATCCTGAACCACTGGGACCGGACGAACCGACCTTTTACCAGATAGTGGTGGTTCGGACGGACCCTGAGACAGTGATTGGACAATTTGTATGGCTTTTGCTATCTCTGCAGCAGTTGGAGAAGGAATTTTGGACTCCAGACCTGCTGATTTTCTTGTTTTATTTACTGGAATTGGTTCCTCAGAACCAGCTTTTCTTTTGCCCGAGGAAGTCTGGCCCTGGTCAGAGGGCACTCCCTCTGGTTCGGTTGGCACCGAACCGGGCTGGCCATCCGGGTCAGCGGACTTTTTGGCCTCTCGTTCCCTGAGCCTGCCCAATCTTTTTTCCAGGGTGGCTGCAGGGAAATTCTTACATACCTGGCAGTCTGACTGGAGGTGGTCAAACCCCAGACAATAAACACATGTGTGTGGGTCAGCCTTGGCTGAAACTTCCCACAAACATCACAGTGTTGAAACAGTGGGCAGTTTTCTTTTGGGTTTCTCCAGACATAATGCCAGCCTAACCAAAAACTTGCCCTTTGCCCAGCAGTGCCAGGCAAGACACTCTTATCGTTCCTAACCGTGTCACAGGTATTGGAAAAAACGTAATAAATCTTTTTTAGAACCGATAAGAACCGAACCGCACTTTAAAATAGTAACTTTTAGTTTTAAATGAGTTTTAACCCACTGATCGGTTCAAAACCGAACCGATAACTTACAAGTTCCATACAGACAAAACCTTCATTTACTTATACGTTACCACAGATAGAGCTTGAACTAAACGGTTTTATGGTTAAAATAAAACTATTCTCGTTAAATCCATCCGAGAAAACACTTTTTAAACCGAGAAATGAACCGAGCAGAAGGAGAAATCTCCGGAGCGACTGTTCACTGAGGCGGAGTAAAGAATCTGACAGTTCAAGTTTGAAATGACACCGATAGAGCTGCTCTTGTGCCAAAATTCTATTTTGGAATGGTTTTAACCATTTCACTCCGGGGCAGTTCTAGAGCTGGATCAAACTGCTAATGTCTATAATATAGCAAGACTTCATGTTGTATGAAGCACAGGGAAGTATCCCCTACCTCTACTCCCCTTCCCTAAGGCATACTGGAAGCAGAGGCCTTTTCCTTTTCAGTACTGCTCTTGTAGGTGGTCTTGTATTCATTCACCTTTTTCATATAAACCGCAGTGTTGTCACAAAATGGTGAATTTCCCTCAGGAGAAGATGAAAGGGTTGATATCTTTTATTGGACCAAACAAGTGTCTTGTACAATGATGGAATTATACACAAGCTTTCGGGCCACTCAGGTCCCTTCTTCGGGTGAATAGCAAAACTGAGCAACATAAGCAGTATTTATATCCACTGTGGAGCAATTAGATATCAAGAAGTGAAGTAGGAAGGTGACAAAAGGGACTAGAGATGAAAGTCAAAGATGCAAAATAAAAACATGAGAAGAAATGAGGAGGGGGGCTGAGTAGGAACTGGTCAGTAGGAGATGAAAGGAAGCTAAAGGGAAGACAAAAGCACACAGATAGGTTCTGGGACCAAAGGCTGGCTGTAAGGGTTGAATAGACAGGAGATGCCTAAGAGATGCAAGAAGACAATAAATTAGGAGAAACAAAAACATAAAGGCCTAGATAAACACAGTGTGAAGTGATATAAATAGAGGTATGAAAAATGAAAATTACGTACCTACCGTAATTATGCTCTTTCTGTGTATCTTCACCATTCATCACTGTTGGGTACTCGGTCAGAGGTCAGGACCCTGTGGGAGCTTTGCTTTTAGGGTAGGCGGAGCCGACATACCATCGGCACCGCCCTCGAGGCCGACACACTGCGTGGCGCTCGCGGGTTGGCCGTTAGGCTGTGTCGACTCCGCCTGCCTGCCAGTTCTGAGCCGCCAGAGAGGTAAGAGGAATGGAGTGGAGGGTGGGACAAGGAAGTCCAAGGGACAGAAAAAGGAAAAGATATATAAACTAAAAGGAGAAATAACGACTGAGAGGACAGAAGAGGAAGAAGTAGTCGGAAACTAAAGGGATTGGAAGGGGCCCCAATCTCTGGAAATAGAAGAGGGAGGTAGGGTGGGTAAAGAATTTAGGAGGAGAGGGGGGAGTTAAACATCCCAGACTCTGGTTCGTCTCCAGATTACATAGGAACTGCAAGGAGTAGCCAAAGGCTTTCTGCCAGAATTCAAGGCACAGAATGGCTGGCAAAACACTCCAGATAAGCAGAGTCGGCTATTCTGGAAGAAGGACAGGTACAGAGAATTAACACCCTCTTAAGGAAAGATTATTGGTGAAAAAAAGGAAAACATTTTTTCTTTGTAATAAACAAGGAGAAATAAGTTGGACGGAAAACAAGGGGGAGGAGAGAATGGAGGGCAACTGCCAACTCTCACCCCACGGGTTGGAGCCAAAGCACTGGAGAAGGAGTGCCCCCCCATGCTGTCCAGTCTCCCCAGAACTTTATCCCACTATGTGCCCCTGTTTTACCCCACTCCTGAAAAGAAAGGAGAGGGGGAGGGATGGGCACAGAGAGGGAGGGGGACCCAGAGACTGAGGCCCCAGGGGGATGGAGGGTGGGATTGTGATTAATGGTGAAGATACACAGAAAGATCATAATTACGGTAGGTACGTAATTTTCATATCTTATCTGTGTCAATCTTCACCATTCATCACTGTTGGGTGAGTGCCAAGCCCCCCGAAGGGGGTTTTCTTTTACACCCTAAGGAACAAAGTCCCTTAGCTCTCAGCGGGTGACACACTAAGAGGGAGAACCTTCAGGGCCTGGAGAGGCCTGAGAGTTGGGGGGGGGAGGAAGTTTCCCCGACAAGCGCCGTCTCACTCTACGGGAGAAAAGATAGGTTCTCTGGTGAGCGGAGTTAATCACCCTACGCCGGGCCAAGGGTGACAACCGGGAAAGACACAGCCATGCCGTCTGCCTAGTGCAGATCGCTGTCCCTAAGACCCTGGTAGCTACCTCGTTGGCATCATAGGATGCCCTAGCTTGGTGCCTTGCTAGCTCCATGCCATGCGCAGAGAGTGCAATGGCTTGTCTGGTTTGCTCCGTATCAGGCATTGAGGCTAGGAGTTGACCTAGCCTGGACCACAAGAACCTGTCATAGGCTGCATAGTAGGCCTGATGTGCAGAAATAGAAAGCAATAACCATGCTGAGTAGAAAGTCCTCCTACCCCAAAAGTCAAAATCCGAGGAGTCTTGATCTGAGGGCCGGTCACGGTGAAGGGCACGAAGTCCATCAGGAGTATCCAACTGCGTCAATCAGGACTGTGGATGAGGCATGGAACCTGGAGACTCCGGGGGGGGGGCGCAATACCTCTGGCTGAGATCCCTAGGGGCAGGAACTCCAGAGAAGGGCCTCTCCCAGGAACGCAACGACGCCTCCCGAAAGGGAGCAGGCCAGGGCGTCACCACAAGCGTGGCCTCGCCAAAATCGCCTAGAAAGGCGTGTGCCGAGTGCTCAGGATTGCTAACAGTGACAGGGGTGAGGTGCAAGTCCTCCAACATCCTCACGAGGAAGCGCTGATACTCAGCGAGATCAGCAGCTGGAGAGATGTGGACAGAAGATTCCTCTCCCCCAGAAGAGGGGGATGAGGAGCTGGAGAGCACCGGCTGTTCAGAGGGCGGCTGCTCCGAGGGAGGTTGAAAAACCTGACAGTCCATCGCCCTAACGTAAGCTGGGAACCGAGCAGCCAACGCTCTGAACTGTTCCCAGGAGAGAGGCCCACTAGGACCAAGGATGCCTGGGAGTGCAGGAGAATGTGGCAGAGAAATGGGGACAGAGCCATGAAGAGATGTCGGCTGACCTCCGCCTGGGCTAAGGAGCGGACCAGGAGCACCCATGGAAGAAGGTGCCCTGGAAGACCCCACAGACGACAGCTGAACAACCATTTTGGTACTGCCTTGACTATGCCCGGAAGAATCCCCCCTGTGAGGAGACCAGGGCCGTATAGGTCCAGAAGGACGGTCCCCTACCTCAAAAGAATGGGACTCTCTCAAGAGACCGAGGAGGAGGAAAAGCAGAGATCCGCACTACGGCTTCTCCTAGAGCTCAGGTGGACCCTGGAAAAAGGCCGCCGTGCAGACCCCATGCCCCTCGACCCCTCGGAGTCCAAAAGAGCCCTTCTCCTCGAGAGGGCCAGCCTAGGTAGCTGACAGCTCTGGGCAGCACCCAAAGGAGCTATCTAGGGCACCTGAAGGAGCTATCTAGGGCACAGCACCCTCCCCTCTCCTCTCCTCCCGTAGGTGCTCTGATTGGCCCCAAAGTTGGGTGATCTAGGCACACCACAGGTGGGGGTACCACTGCTGAGGGGTCAGTGAACCCATCAAGACCAGGCTGCAGAGCAATGGTGGCCTGCACCACTGCCCGCTGGTCAGCACCTCTGACCCCAGTCTCGGTAGCCACCAACCCCACCTCAGAAAGGGGCTGACTCGAGCTTGTCGAGGAAACTACTGGGCTGCCCACTCCAACAGTCAACCCCAAAAAGTCAGACTGTCCGTCTGACTCACAGCCCGACTCCATCTCCAAAGAGGTAGAGGCCGAGGCCCTGTGCCAGACCATAGGAGGGCACCCACTGCCATCTTTGCCAAAGGGGGTGCCAGAGACCAAAGCCATGCCTGAGCCAGAGCCAGTACCAGTGCCCCCTACAGCACTGCAAACAGAATCCACAGGGGGCATGGCTCCAGCCCGAACAGGAGCTCCAGAGTTGGGACCAGCCACGGTGCCATCTGGCCCCACGGCACCGTAAGCGGCACCGAGGACGAAGACAGCGCTGACGACGGCCCTGACGGCACCATCGGCACCGAGGATAATGCCGCCTGGCTCCACGGTGCAGCGAATGGCATCGAGGGCAGAGGAGGCACTGACGGAACTGGACATTCCCACAGCACCGAGTCCTGAGGACACGGTGCAGTGCTCAACCTCAGTGCCGTGGATGGTGCCGAGGCGAGACATAGACAGAGACGGTGCCATAGAAGCTCCCATGGCGCCGTTAGCAGTATCAGCGAATGGCTCTGATAGAAGCCACAGCACCGCGTGACAAGTCGGTGCTGACAACGGCTCCGTCAGGGCCCACGGTGCCGTGAACGGCGCTGAGGCCCGCAATGGCGCCGACCGGCATCGAGGATGGCACCAACCTGGGCCTTGCGAACTGTGGGTCCGACACCGGGGGAGCCTTCACCCCCGAAGGGGCGACTGTCATGGCGGCACCTCCCACCCGCCCCCCAAAAGGAGCAGGACGGGCCTCCTGCGCCACGGAAGGAGCCTCGGCAACAGCTAGGCTACTAGTAGCCGAGGCTCCCTCCTCCTTGGTCTGTGTAGAACTGGGAGGAGACCCAGAGGAAAGGCTGAGAGAGCGAGGCTTGGCCCGATGAGTGTGCGTCCGACCCACGAAAGTCGGCGGAACTCGCCCCACTTTCCACGCGTGTTGCTCGATGACCCAGCGGTCCATGGAGAAACAGGTGTCACACAAATTCATGTCATGAAGCGGGCCAAGACACGAAAGACAACTGTCGTGCTGGTTGGTGACAGAATATTTTCAGCCGCATGGGTACCGTCGCATGGGGGGCCGACCTGTCCTGGAAGTTTTCTTGCCCTCCGACCGAGACATGACCTACGGGGAAAAACACAACAAAAACAGACTCGACATCGCAGAAATATAGAAAAATGGAAAGATCTTACCGGGCGACGTCGAGTATGGCAAAACACAATCAGCAGGAGGAACTGACGGACTTTGGTACCAAAGGAATTGCAAACACGGAGTCGAGAAACTGCAAAGCAGGCCTCAAGTTTTTCTCTCAGCATCCCACTAGGTGACCTCTATGGTGGGAGATGAAGAACTGGCAGACAGGCGGAGTCGACAGAGCCTAACAGCCAACCCGCGAGTGCTACGTAGTGCGTCAGCCTCGAGGGCTGCGCCGATGGTGTGTCGGCTCCGACTACCCTAAAAAAAAAAAAAAGCTCCCACGGGGTCCTGACCTCCGGCCGAGTACCCAACAGTGATGAATGGTGAAGACTGACAGAGATAAGATCAAGAGGGAGTGGGAGCGACTGAGCTAAAGAGTTATTAGGAGAGGCAGGGAGGATGTGAGGTACAGGTTAAAAAAAAAACAAAAAAACGGATCAGGCAGAACTAAGAAAAAAAATGTAATAATAAGAGAAATACAGAACCAAAGTGTGATAAATAATGACATGATTTAGTACAAAATAAAGAAGAACTACAGTTTACCATAGTGTCATGAAACCGATGTTCCGATTCAGTCCAGAAATGTTAGATTTAAATTGTTTAATATATTTCAATTCCCATGTCCTTCTGTCCTGTGTGTTTCTGAAGTTGCCTCTTAGTATCAAGACAGATAAATCCAAGAGATAGTGAGCTGTCTGTGAAAAATGGCTTCCTACTGGAGTGCTGATAATCTGGTTTACTATTGTGTAATGGTGGTGATTCATTATGGTTTTCAGTGGTTGGCTAGTTTCCCCAATATAGCAACCATTTGTGCACTTCTTGCATTAAATTAGGTAAACCACATTGCTGGATTGACATGTGTAGGATCCATTAATTTGTATTATGTTGTTCTGGCTTGTCTTAATGGTGTCCTGTGTGCATATGTGGGAGCAGGTCTTACATCTTGCCACGCTGCATGGTGTTGTCCCTCTTGTTTTCTGGTTATTTTGATCTGATGGGCATTTGTTATGAATTATTATGTTCGAGAGGCTGGGGGGGCTGCTTATAGGCAATGATAGGTGGTTTAGGGAAGATGTCTTTCAGTGTTTCATCTTCTCTCAGCATGGGTTGTAGCTCTTTGACAATTTCCTGAAGGGGTTTTAGCATGAGGCTGTAAGTGACCACTAGGGGCGTGCGGTCAGTTTGACGCCTTTGCTTCTATTCCAGCAGATTGTCTCATGGTATTTGTATGGCATGTTCAAATTCTCTGTCAATTTGTCTTGGAGAGTGGCCCTGCTGAATTAGGGAATTCCGAAGTGTGGAGAGCTGTCTGTCTGTCTCTTGTTCTCTCATCAAAGCAGATTTGATGGTATTGAATTGCCTGACTGTAGATTACAGATTTTTTGCATGATTTGGGTGGAAGCTGGCATTATGTAGGTAGCGGTGTCTGTCAGTGAGTTTTCTGTAAAGAGCAGTTTGTATGTGTCCCTTTTTAGTGATACTGACTGTGGTGTCAAGAAAATGTATGCTGGTGGTGGAATATTCAACAGTGAGATTTATGGAAAGATGAAAGTTGTTAAAATCATGATGGAATTTTTTGAGAGAGTCTTCACCTTCTGTCCAAATCAGGAATATGTCATCAATAAAACGGAGGTAGACAGATAGATTATAAGGGTGGTGTTTAAAAAATCCTCCTCTAAGCAGGCCATGAAAAGATTGGCATATTGTGGTGCCATTTTAGTGCCCATGGCTGTCCCCATGATCTGTAAAAAGTGCTTGCCGTTAAAGGTGAAGTTGTGTGTCAAAATGAATTTTATTCGGGTGCTGATGGTGGTTTCTGGAATGTCTCCTGTGGATGTGTTTTCTTTTAAAAATTTCTGACATGCTGCTATGCCATCTTCATGTGGGATGTTGGTGTACAGGGCAGCGACATCATAGAAACATAGACTTTGACGGCAGATAAGGACCACTAGGCCCATCTAGTCTGCCCATTTCCCTACCTACAGGATAGGCCGCAGATTCTAGTTAACCAACAGCCTATTTCTTCCTACCCCTCACAAGAATTGCCTTATGTCTGTCCCATGCATTCTTGAATTCTCCCACAGTTTTAGACCCCACAACCTCCTCAGGAAGGCTGTTCCATCTATCCACTACCCTCTCTGTGAAATAATACTTCCTCACATTGCCCCTGAACCGCCCTCCTTCTATTTTTAAATTGTGTCCCCTTGTTCTTGCAAGTCTCTTTTTCTGAAAGATGCTACCCGCTTGGACTTTGTTAATTCCACTGAGGTACTTAAAAGTTTCTATCATGTCCCCCCTCTCCCTTCTTTCCTCAAGGGTATACATATTAAGCTCTTTTAGTCTCTCCTCATACGGCTTCTCTTGCAGACCCTGCACCATTTTAGTTGCCCTCCTCTGGACTACCTCTATCCTGTCTATGTCCTTGCGAGATGGGGTCTCCAGAACTGGACACAGTACTCAGATGGGGTCTCACCAACTGTCTGTACAGAGGGATAACAACTTCCTGTTTTCTGCTGCTGATGCCTCTCCCTACATCCCAGTATACCCCAGCCCTCCTACTACCTTCTCACATTGCTTGCTAACCTTAAGGTCATCTGATATGAATTACCCCCAGGTCCCTTTCCTTTGTTGTTGTTACTACCTTCCACCCATTGTGTATTCTTCCCTGGGTTCTTGTTTCCCAGGTGCATTATTTTGCACTCTTGCATTGAATCCTAGCTGCCATACTTCTGACCATTCCTCCAACCTTGCCAAGTCCCTTTTCATCCTTTCCACGCCTCCTTGTGTATCAACCCTGTTGCAGATCTTTGTGTCATCTCCAAAAGGCATACTTTTCCTTCCAGTCCCTCTGTAATGTCACTGATGAAGACATTAAAAAGGACTGGACCCAATACTGAACCCTGCGGTACCCCACTAGTAACCCCTCTTTCTTCAGAGTGGACTCCATTTACAATTACCTTCTGTGTCCTGTTGTGCAGCCAATGTTTTACCCAGGCTGCCACCCTGGGACCCACTCCCATGCTGGTTAATTTGACTATTAATCTTTGTGTGGGACTGTGTCAAATGCCTTGCTAAAGTCTAGTAGGCCATGTCCACAGCCCCTCCCTGGTCTACTACTTTGGTCACCCAGTCAAAGAAATCTATTAGATCTGCTTGACATGACCTTCCGCTGTGAACCCATGCTGTCTTGGGTCCTGTGCTCCACTGGCCTCTAGGTACTCAACTATTCTTTCCTTCAGAAGTGACTCCATCACTTTCCCTACCACAGAGGTCAGACTGACAGGTCTGTAGTTTCCTGCCTCTGTCTTGGTCTCACTTTGTGAAGGGAATCACATCCGCCTTCCTCCAGTCCTCGGGTACCACACCATCCTCCCATGATTTATTAAAAGAGTAGCCAGTGGTTTCACTAGTTCCTCCCTTAATTTTTTAGAATTCTGGGGTGAATTCCATCAGGACCCATTGCTTTGTCCACCTTTCAGTTTTAGGAGTTCTTGCAGAACCCTTTCTTCTGTGAAAGGACTGGGATCGACCCCTCTATCAAGAGTGCTTCTGTTAATTGAATTAGGCACTTCCCTCCTCTTTTGTGAATACTGAGCAGAAATATTCGTTCAGTATCCCTGCTTTTCACTGACCCCTCTGCCCATCCACCGTTCATTCTATTCAGCCTCACTATCCCTCCTTTTGTCTTTCTCGCCGTGATGTACCTATAAAGGTTTTATCCCCCTTCTTAACTGGGTTGGCTATCTTTTCCTCAGTTTGGGCCTTTACTATTCTGACTTCCCTCCTGCTTCCTTCTGCCTTAACTGGTACAGCTCTCTGTCCTGCTCCTTCTGTGTTTCCTTATACTTCCGGAATGCTATCTTTTCTTTCTGACTTTCACAGCCACCTCTTTTGAGAACCATAGTGGCTTTTTCTTTCGTTTTGATTTGTTTATTTGCTTCACGCAAAGGCTTGTTGCCTCTGTGATGGCAGTTTTGATGATTCCCCATTGTTGCTCCACACCTCCTTCTAGCCTGTTTGCTAGTGCTTTTCTGAGGCACTCTCCCATCTTGCCAAAGTCAGCCCTCCTAAAGTCCAGTACCCTCACTTTTGTGAGCCACATTGTGGCTAGGATAGTGTTCAGTGGCAGTTGTCCAGTTTGTTTCAGTTTCCTGAGGAAATCGGTGGTGTCCTGAATAAAACTGTTAGTAGCCCTTACTAGTGGTTTTAAAATGGATTCAATGAGTCCTGAAATGTTTTCAATGAGTGTGCCAATACCAGAGATGATGGGTCGTCCTGGATTCCCTGGTTTGTGTATCTTGGGTAGCATATAGAATGAATTTCCCTCACAATGAAAATCTACAGCCTTGGTTTGAGTGTCCCGGAACAGATTGGTAGTTCTAAGCTAGGCAAATTTGTAGATGGGCAACAGCGACCTCTGCTGGAGTCAAACCCATCATAGCCAAGAATTCCACCTCATCCTCATCCTCCTCAGTCTCTAGTGATGTGATTTTGAGGGTGTCAAATCATATGTCTCATAAAAGTATAGTGAGAGGTACAATCATCAGAGGGTCAAGGAGGGGAGCCAAACTCTTGTTCAGGAGAACCATCTGGCTCTTTGGGCTCTCCTTCCTCCTCCTCCTCATAGTACATTTTGACCTCCTCCTCCTCCACAGGCATTGGGAAAGGAAACAGAAGTGGGGGGCAGGCATATTCAAG
Organism: Neoceratodus forsteri; assembly: GCA_016271365.2. Classification (NCBI taxonomy): domain Eukaryota; kingdom Metazoa; phylum Chordata; order Ceratodontiformes; family Ceratodontidae; genus Neoceratodus; species Neoceratodus forsteri. The sequence goes on along the minus strand of CM028129.1, from coordinate 1,254,464,637 downwards.
AAACTCCCTATAGCCTGCAATGCCTTGAGGAATTGCTGTGCCTTAGTCATGTCCTCTATTGAAGGCATTTTATTTGTGTCGACTGGCAGCTCCTTTCCTTCTTCAGGAGGAGGGACAGCAAAATGTTTTTCTTTTTGTTTTCTCCTGGCAGGCACCACCTCTGGTGTCTGCTCTAAGGTTCTTTTATTTTTGTTGAATTCAATGTTTCCCCGTTCAGACACCCGGATTTCTGAACCGTCTTTTGCTGCTTTACCTTTCTTATCTGTCCCCTTTGACAGAGACGGCTGCTTATTTTGAGGTGCTGGACCCTCATCTGAGCCTTTTGGGTGACATGGAGGCAGAATGAGATGCCATAATATCTTCTAATTGTTTAGCCCTTTTTTTTTGCATTTTAGGCAAGACTTTATACTAAGTTCATGACTGATGAAATCGTGATCTGTACCCAGACACCTCAAACACAACTCATGGCAGTCTGTCTTAGCCAGGAGTTGAAAACAATCTGTACAATTTTTAAAGCCTGTGGGTCTCGTCTTCTTGGGCCTGTCAGTCATGCCAAACACTGACAGCCCTGAGAAGCCATTCTGGTTCCCCAAAACAACAATTTTCAACAGTAAAAGACCATTATTTTTTTTTTTAAATAAAGGTTTGAAATACAGAAATGTAGTTCGGTTCTGTTAAAACAGAAATGCAAAAGGAACGAAACACCGAATGGTGTTAAAACTGAATTTTGAAGCCAATTATTGTCACGGTTCCACAAAAAAGGAACCAAGAATACAACAGCAAAAATACTATGAAGCAGTACAATTTAAACTACAAAAAAGAGTTTTTAAATAAATTTGAAGCACTTTCCTAATGGAGGGAACCATGCTGCAAAACAAACTTCTTCTGTTCCTGGGACATAGAACCAGAGAAAATCACAAAAAACACAGATGCATCCTAACTAACACAGATTCATAGACATGTGGCAGCAGAAAAGATTCTTCCTGGCCCATCAAGTCTGCCCATTCCCTCCTCTACCTGTCACCTTCCCCAAGATTCCCTTGTCAACCCTTTGTGTTTGTCCCAGGCCCTCTTGAATCCATCCGTTGTACTGGCACTCACCACCTCCTGTGGCAGTCTGTTCCAGGGCTCAACCACTCTCTCTGTGAAGTAATACTTCCTAACATTTCCCCTAAACCTTCCCTTTCCACCTTCAGTCCATGCCCCCCAGTTCTTGTATTTACCTTCCCTGTAAATAAGCTCTTCCCCAATTTTTTCATCCCCTTTACATACTTGAACGTTTCAATCATGTTCCCTCTTTCCCTTCTTATCTCCAGAGGATACAAATCCAGTTCCCTCATCCTCTCCTCTCCTCATATGCCATCCCTCTTAGCCCATGCAGCATTTTAGTGGCCCTTCTCTGCACCCTTTCCATGCCATGTATGTAGCAATAATACCCGACATGGTGGGCGGTATTGGGAATACCCGGACCGGGTCAGAGCGCGCAGGCGGAGGGTTCTTATAGCCTCGGAAGGTCCGGTATTCCCACACCGCCACCCTGAGGGTATTATTGGCTTAGAAATGGGCTACTGGTGAACTTTTAATAAAATATTTCAAAGTAAAACTAAACTAAACTTGCAAATAAGCAAAAATTAATAGAAAGTCCATGTTCTTGTAAAGTAGTCCCTTTACTGGTATACTTGCCAGTAGAGGGTCTGCTGTGTTTCACAGACTATTTAAATCACCTGTCCACTTAACTGTTACTTACTGTTTTACCCCCCCCCCAACAGTTCAGTGTGTTCCCTCTAGCAGCAGTCCATTAGTCAATTGACTTACCAAGGGTTACATCGTGGCCAGCAGTGACAAATCTTCGGGAGAGATGAGCGCGGCTGCAGGGCAGTGTGAGGGTCGGGACAGAAGGGTATGAGAGTGATCAGCGATGTGCAGTCCGGACAGGGGCTTTAATTTAAGTAAACAGAGTGAGAAAACAAAAAATAATTTTGTTTGATCTTGTTTAACTTGCACTTTGTTCTAAACTGTTGTCAGACACGTACTCAAGTCGTCAAGATGACGTAAACCCAGATGTAAACACAGGATGTCAGGAAATGGTGAGAGGCGGTAGCGCATCAACTGTGCTTTTATTTAAATGTGTACAGCTTCTTTTCAGATAGTTTTTTTAATGTAAGCCCAGTAGTATGACTTTATTTATTTGCTTGTCTGGCAGCAACAGGGATCAGGATCCAAATGATGCCGCTCAGTGATAATGTTAGAGCGTGGTGGCGCTAATGGTTAGTTTTTTTCCGCCTTCAGAGCAAGGAGAAAGCAGCAGTCATTAGTGGGAGTGTTACTGCAGCGCTAAGGTAACCACGCCACCTCAGTGAGTTTTTTTTTTTCACAAAAAAAAGTTTATTCGCTGCAACCAGCAACTTACACCATCACCTGGCAGTTCAGTGTGCATGCCGTCGGATCGGGGTTTCTCCGATGGTGGGGAGGGGTGCTGTAAATCAAAAGAAAGAAACCGGGAAAAGAAGTTACGCCATTTAATGAAAACGGTAATGAAATGGAGACCTAGAATGCTGACAGAAGAGTGAGAAACAAAAATCGAGTGAAGTGAAGGGTGTTTTATATGTCTCGCTAACCGAGACAACATGGTGGATAATTCAACTTACAATTTATTGCACAAGGATTTCAGAACGAAATCAGGCAACAGAGACTGGGGCTCATTATTTCCCGGTCTCTGTTGCCTGATACCGGACCAGATGATTGGTGTCCTTAGCCAATCAAGGTGAAGATTGATCCCTACCCATTTTCTAAGTCTTTTCTTAGATGGGGCCTCCAGAACTGTACCCCATACTCCAGGTGTGGGCTTACCACGGAGCTGTAAAGTGGCATCAGCACCTCCCTCCTTCTGCTGGTTATCCCTTTCCCTATGCATGCCAGCATCCTTTTAGCCTTGCCCATTGTTTTGCTGCCCTGGGTCCCCACCTTAGGGTCATTTGTGATTATAATCCCCAGATCCTTCTCCTAACTGGTTGCTGCCATTTTCTCCCCCCCCCCCAAGTATGTACAGTACGTGATATTTGGAGTCCTCCTCCCCAAGTGCATCACTTTGCATTTCCTGGCACTGAATTTCAGCTGCCATGTTTCTGACCACTCTTCCAGTAACCCTTTATCATTTTCATTGCCTCCACCCCCCAAGTATCCACCTGTTACTGAGTTTTGTGTCATCTGCGAAAAGGCAGACCTTCCCCTGAAGCCCCTCTGCTATGTCGCCAACGTAGATGTTAAACAGAATGGGCCCCAGGACCGACCCTTGAGGGCCCCCGCTCAACACCCCAGTCTCCCCAGAGTGCACCCCATTGACAACCGGCCTCTGGCTTCTCCCCGTCAGCCAGCTGTCCACCCATTTTACTATTTTCTGCCCCACCCCTAGACTCCCCAACTTATTAACCAGCCTTCTATGGGGCACCGTGTCAAAGGTCTTCCTGAAGTCCCAGGTAGGCCACGTCCACTGCCCCACCCTGATCAACCACCCTGGTTACCTCATCGAATAATTCAATCAAGTTTGTGTGACATGACTGTCCCCAAGTGAAGCCATGCTGCCGAATGTCTTGTAGCCCCCCTCTTCCAAATATCTAACCATCCTTTGTTTCAATATTGCCTCCATTACTTTACCCACCGACGATGTGAGACAGACTGGACGATAATTGCTCGCTTCCTCCCTGCTGCCACTTTTATGAATTGGCACCACATCTGCCTTCTTTCAGTCTTCCGGTACCCACCCTGTATCTAGGGACAACTTAAACAACCCCGCCAGTGGTTCCGCCAGTACCTCCCTTTAATTCCCTGAGCACCCTAGGGTGAAGACCATCTGGTCCCATGGCCTTGTCCACCCGCAACTTACCTAATTCCTCCTTTACCTCTTCCACACTGATTGAGCTAGGATAAAATAATTAACAAATAAAACTATATATACTGTAAATAATAAAATAACAAACCGTGACAGGCTCAGAAGAAAAAATTACTTACAATAGTAATATTCTTTCTTCCAGAGGATCCCTCAGTATGCTTAACTATTGCAGACAGCCTCCTATGCTGAACTGCCCCAGAAAGACTGGAATGTATGTAAATAATGGAAGCATTATCCAGCAAGCAACAGTCCTCTTTGAAGCTGGCCTACCCTTACCCACTTCACCATAAGTCAGGAAGAGCTGCGAGTGACTGGATCTGAAAGGTGTGGCGTGCTCAAGGTAATGGCTAAGTGTCCTCTTGACATCCAGGCTGTGAAGCGTTAGCTCACCTGAGCTGGACTTTGCTGTGAGAAACACAGGGAGGGTCATGGACTGATTCAAGTGGAATTCAGAAACCACCTTAGGAAGGACTTGCCTGTTGGTCATCCTGAGGACCACCTAGTCCTTGTGGAATGCCATATAGCTAGAGTCAGTGCAAAGGGCTTGAAGTTCAGATACCCTCCTAGCCGAGCTGATGGCTACCAGGAAGAAAGTCTTCTAGGTAACATTCTTCAGGCCTGCAGTAGCCAGAGGTTTAAATGTGGGCACCATGAGCTTGGCTATACAGAGGTTCACATCCAAGGGAGGGACAGGCTCTCCAAGAAGTGGGTACAGGTGCAGAAGTCCCGTGAAGAACTTCTTGAAAATGAGGTGAGAGGCCACTGACTTTACCTTCCCTTCTGAGAGGTAAGCTGAAATTGCTGCCAAATGAACCTTAAGAGTGGCAGGTCCGAGACCTAGGCAGGTGGTCTAGGTAATCAAGTATCACAAGCAAGCCTGCTCCAGGGGATTGATGTGCTTAGGTCTGCACCAAAACAAAAACCTCTTCCACGTGGATGCATAGGTTTTTCTGGTTGTTGGCTTCCTAGATACCCTGAGGACATTCGGGACCTCACTAGAAAAATGGAGATTAGAGAAAGTACAGTTATGTAAGAACTTACCATAACAGTAGATCTTTGAGAAAGGCTCTTGCAGTAGGCATTCACATATAGGACTAAGCCACCAGGCATCAGACCCCACAAAAAAACTCCTAGCTAGCAGCCTCTGGCAGGGGACTGCCCCCACGTCAGCCGACGTCAGTATAAAGGGGCAGTCCCCTGTGGCCGCCTTCCAGTTCTTTCCTGCCAAAGGCCAGAAGAAGCATGATGACAGAGAAGAGGATATGCCCTCATGGAAGACAGAAAAGGGAGAAAACTCAGGGGGATGGAGGGAGGGAAGGAAGGCAAGATAGAAACATAGAATTTGACGGCAGATAAGGACCGCTTGGCCCACCCAGTCTGCCCATTTCCCTACCTGATGGATAAGCTGCAGATTCTAGTTAATCAACAGCTTACTTCCTCCTGCCCCCCACTAGAATTGCCTTATGCCTGTCCTACGCATTCTTGAATTCTCCCACTGTTCCTGACTCCAAAACCTCCTCAGGAAGGCTGTTCCATGCATCCACAACTCTCTCTGTGAAAAAATACTTTCTAACATTACCTCTGAGCCATCCCCCCTCTATCTTCAAATTGTGCCCCCTTGTTCTTGCACGTCTCTTCTTCTGAAAGATACTACCCTCGTGTACCTTGTTAATTCCCTTGAGATACGTGAAAGTTTCTATCATGTCCCCCCTCCCTCCTTTCCTCAAGGGTATACATATTAAGCTGCTTTAGTCTCTCCTCGTATGTCTTCTGGTGCAGACCTTGCACCATTTGGTTGCCCTCCTCTGAACAGCCTCCACTCTGTTTATGTCTTTGCAGTGATGGGGTCTCCAGAATTGCATGCAGTACTCCAGATGGGGTCTCACTAACTGTCTGTAGAGAGGGATAACAACATCCTGTTTTCTACTGTTGATGCCTCTCACTATGCATCCCAGTATCCCCCCAGCCCTCCTTGCTTCCTTCCCATATTGCTTGCCCACCTTTAGGTCATCTGATATAATTACTCCTAGGTTTCTTTCGATTGTTGTTGTTGTTATTAACTCACCCACCATTGTGTACTCTTCCCCTGGGTTTTTGTTTCCCAGATGCATTACCTTGCACTTCTTTGCATTGAATCTGAGCTGCCACATATTTGACCATTCCTCAACCCTTGCCAAGTCCCTTTTCATTCTTTCCACCCCACCTTCTGTATCAACCCTGTTGCAGATCTTTGTGTCATCTGCAAAGAGGCATACCTTTCCATCCAGGTGCTCTCCAATGTCACTTATAAAGATATTAAAGAGGACCGTCCCAGTCCAACCCTGCGGTACCCCGCTAGTTACCTCCTTTCTTCATGTGACCCCCATTAAGTCTCTGTATCTCCCTTGGTCTTCTTCCACTCCTAATGTACCTATAAGGTTTTATCCCCTTCTTAACAGAGTTGGCTATCTTTTCCTCAGTTTGTGCCTTTGCTATTCTGACTGCCTTCCCTGCCTCCTTCTGCTTTAACTGATAAAGTTCTCTGTCCTGCTCCTTCTGTGTTTCCTTATATTTCCTGAATGCTATCCTTTTCTCCTTAACCATCCCTGCCACCTCTTTTGAGAACCATAGTGTTTTTTTCCTTCATTTTGTTTTATTGATTTGCTTCACACAAAGGCTTGTTGCCTCTGCGATGGCTGTTTTGATTATTCCCCATTGTTCCTCCACCCCTCCTTCTTGCCCATTTGTTAGTGCTTTTCTAAGGCACTCTCTCATTTTCCCAAAGTCAGCCTTCCTAAAGTCCAGTACCCTTGTTTTTGTATGGCTTGACTGTATGGCTGTGTTAATTGTGAACCACACTGTTTGGTGGTCACTTGTTCCCAGATGGCTACCCACTTCTGAATCTGAGATCCTTTCTCCTTCCTCATTTGAGAGTACCAGGTCTAAGATTGCTCCCTCCCGAGTTGGTTCCAGCACTAGCTGTCTGAGGCATGCCCCCTGTAGGGCGTCAAGAATGACCCTGCTCTTGGATGTGCCTGCATCAAAGGTACTCCAGTTAACATCTGGCATATTCATGTCCCCCATCAACAATATCTCCCCTTTTTCTGCCATTTTAAGGATGCCTTCTATCATTTCCTTGTCCATTTCCTCCCCCTGAGATGGGGGTCTGTACACAACCCTCATGTGGATTGTGGTGCCATTTCCTGTCTCCAGGGTGACCCATAGTGATTCATCGACTTCCTGTTTACTCTTTAGTTCTGTTGCTTTAATCCCTTCCCTTATATAGAGAGCTACTCCTCCTCCTCTTTTACCCACCCTGTCCCTCCTGTAGACTGTGTATCCTGGTATGTTGACTTCCCACTCGTGGTTTTCTGTGTACCATGTTTCAGTGACTGCCACAATATCCAGGCATCCCTCTTCCATCAAGGCCACTAGTTCAGGGAGCTTGTTGCACAGACTGCGGGCATTGGTACTCATCGCCTTCCATTTATTTTTTATGGCCTTACCCTTTTTAGCCCCATCCCTGTCCTTAACACCTTTTTCTGCATTTATCCCTGTCCTGCTCCCTACTGACTTCTCTGCCTTGGTGTTTACCTCTCTAACTACTGTGCTTTGTGGGAGGCTGGATTTCCTGCCCTTTTCAGTGCCCCCCTTGGCTAGTTTAAATGCTTGCCAATGAAGCATTTAAACCAGTCACCTAGGATCCTGGATCCCCCCGACAGATGCAGACCATCACGCCAGTATAAGCCTGCATCCCTCCAGGTGCTCCCCAGTCCCCAATGAAGCCAAAACCCTGAGCTCCACACCAGTTTTTCAACCATTCATTGAATCCCATGGTGTGGAATACCCTAACAACATCCTTGCCATAGACAGGCAGCACCTCCGAGAAGGTTACCGTACATGCTACTTGTCTAAGGCCCCTCCCCAACTCCACAAACTCCTCTTGCACCGCTCTGATCCCATTTACAGCCAGGTCATTTGTCCCTATGTGGACAGTGATATCCAGCTCCCTCCCTTGTGCAGCTGCTCCTGCGATCCTGAGGATTCGCTTCCTGTCCCTCCAAGCCGTGGCGCCAGGCAGGTACCTTACCTCCCTATCCCCTTCCTCCCCCATGTCTACCCCCATAATGATTGAGTCCCCCACCAGGAGTTGTTTCCTTCCCCTGCGGGGTCTTGTGCCACCCTCCTGTGGGTCTCCTTTGTGGAGGTTCCCAGCATCCTCCTTGGTCTCCACTGCAGGTGCCTCCATAGGGAACCACTCTTTGCCAGAACAGCATATGAATTGTGGAGAGCTACAACTGGAGGGATGCACCTCTGTTCCACCACCCTCTCCCTCCCTGAGCCCACCTTGGTCCAACCGCTCCTCTTTCTTGGCAACCTCTGAGGTAAAGGTGGTGGCTCTGGTGGTCCCTGGGTGGGGGAAGAGGTTTCACGAATCCTACCCAGATCAGCCTGGAGACGGGCAACCTCCTCCCTCAGACCAGAGAGGTGCCTGCAAACAGGGCAGCATTGCAGCCTCCAGAATGTCTCCTGGAACACTGCTGCTTCACAGCCATTGCACTGCACCACTCCCATCTTGACTTATTTTGTGCCCCCTCTCCTGTTGCTTTGTACGCTTATTGTCTCCTCCCTCTATTTATTTTTACACTTACTTTCCTACTGTCTATGTGCCCTTACAACTCTTACCCTTCCTGTTCTGGGACAGGAACTTCCTGTAGTCTTCGGTAGTCTCCTTCCTCCGTGCTTGGATTCAGACCTCCAGCAGCCAGGGGGGATAAAGAGTTATTTTTTTATTTTTTTTTTAGGTTCCTTCAAGGTTGCTGAAAGTAATGTGTCTCAGTGACCCTTCCCTTCCTACTGCCAAACAGGAAGTTCCTGTTGTCAGTCAAATTCAGTGGCTATAAAACTAGAACTGGCTTTGGGTGGGACGGTGGAGGGGTGGGAAGCAGGGCAGTTAGTAAAAAATCTGTAGTTCTGGACTTCTGTTTCTTGCTCTGTAACCAGTTCTCTTCTGCCAGAAACAGCTGGAAGCTGTAATTGGAGCCAGCTGCTTTTGTACACCTAAGCTGCTAAGCCACACCCACAATTAGATTCACTCTCTGCTCTCAGTAAATTAAGCCGATACTGCCCCCTTCCTCAGAAAAAAACACTTTTTTTTTTTACTTAAATAAGGCCCCCTTCTTCTAATAAAGTATCTGTTTGCTTAATCCAAACAGGTACTACTCCTGCTGAGAAAGAAGTGATTAATTAGTAAAAAATCTGTAGTTCTGGACTTCTGTTTCTTGCTCTGCAACCAGTTCTCTTCTGCCAGAAACAGCCGGAAGCTGTAACTGGAGACAACTGCTTTTGTACACCTAAGCTGCTAAGCCACACCCCCAATTAGATTCACTCTCTGCTCTCAGTAAATTAAGCTGATACTGCCCCTTCCTCAGAAAAAACACTTTTTTTTTAACTTAAATGAGACCCCCTTCTTCTAATAAAGTATCTGTTTGCTTAATCCAAACAGGTACTACTCCTGCTAAGACAGAAGTGATTAATTAGTAAAAAAAATCTGTAGTTCTGGACTTCTGTTTCTTGCTCTGCAACCAGTTATCTTCTGACAGAAACACAGGAAGGGTCATGGACTGATTCAGGTGGAATTTAGAAACCACTTTAGGAAGGACTTTCCTATCGGTCTCTCGAAGATCTACTGTTATGGTAAGTTCTTACGTAACTGTACTATCTTACTTCGAGAGGGCTCTTGCAGTAGGTATTCACATATAGGATTGAGTCCCAAGCAGTCTGGAGCAAAAAGAAATACAGGAAGAGGATAGTCATCCACAACTGATATAAATCAGGGCTGAGCAGGTCTCATGATAGGAGGCACTGCAGAACAGTCAATCCAAAGCCTGTTCTATGGCGAGAGGCAATGTCCAAACTGTAGTGTTTCATGAAGGTATGGACGGAAGTCCAAGTTGCGGCTGCACAGATGTCTGCCGCTGACACATTCCTGAAACAAGCAGCAGAGGCAGCTACACCTCTAGTGGAGTGACCTCTGACCTGACCTGGAAGGGTCTTGTCGTACTTGTCATAACAGAAAGTGATACAATTCACTAACCACTTAGACAGGCATTGCTTGGAAACTGCATTGCCTTCTCTTTTGTGTGTGAAAGAAACAAATAGCTGATCCATTTTCCTGAGATCCTTAGTCTGATTGGTGTAGTATCTCAGGAGTCTATGTACATGCAGAGTATGCAAAAGATACTCTCCATGATTGGAGTGTTCCGTGAAAAAGGCTGGTAGTGCAATGGATTGGTTCAGCGTAGACTCAACCACCACACCTTAGGAAGGAACTTAGGAGTGGTGTGCATAGCCACTCATTTCTTGTGGAAAATCAGGTACAGGATTTTACATATCAAGGCTTGGAGCTCAGAAATTCGCTGAGCTGAAGTAATGGCCACCAGAAAAGCGTCTTCCAAGAAAGAAAGTTTAAATCTGCCTCCGCTGCCAGTTCAAAGGGGCAGTGTGAGCTTCTCCAGGATGAAATTCAGGTCCCATGGAGAGGCAGGATTTTGGATAGGGGGTCTCAGACGGAGAACCCCTTTGAGGAAGGTCTTAGAGACTTCCAGCTGAGCAAAAGACCTGTCTCCAAAGGGAATGCGGTAGGCTGAAATTGCTGCCATATGAATCTTTACAGAGGAATGACTGAGACCCAGATCAAAGAGGTGTCTCATGTAATCCAGGACTTTGTTAGCTGGGCATGAAAAGGGCTCTAAATCCTTAGAACTCACCCAGATGGAAAACCGTTTCCACTTCATAGTGTAGGTGGATCTGGTGGAAGGCTTTCTAGCCTCCACTAAAATGTCCGCCACCAGAGGGGAGATTCCGAAGCACGCCTTGGCTACATCTGAAGGAGCCATGCATGGAGATGAAGTGATTTGAGACCTGGATGAACCAGGGTCCCCTGATCCTGGGTCAACAATTGTTGCAACAGAAGAAGAGGAGTGGAGGGTCCCCGGACAACTGCTGCAGAAGAGAGAACCAAACTTGCCTGGGCCAGTAGAGAGCGATGAGAATCATTCGTGCCCCCTCTGCCCGAAGTTTGTTCAGCATCCTCAGAATCAAAGGAATGGGAAGGAAGGCATAAACGAATCTGTCCCTCCAACAGAGAGACACTGCGTTTTGCCAGAAAACGTCTCGCCCTGGAACGAGCAAGCAAAAGGCAGGAAGCTTGGCATTGTCGGGGGAGGCAAAGAGGTCCACCTGAGGAGTCCCCCACTGCCGAAAAATGTTGCTTACAACCTTTTGATCTAGTTCCCATTCATGGGACCTGGTTGATGAGTGGCTGAGAGCATCGGCTGGAGTGTTTTCCACTCCCGGAACATGAACCGCGGTCAGGTGAAGGCTGTGCTGGACTGCCCAGTACCAGACTTTCATCGCCTCCTGGCATAGAGGATAGGAACAAGTGCCTCCCTGCTTGTTGAGGTACCAGACAATGCACATGTTGTCTAACTGAACTAGAAGATGACTGAGAAGAATGAAGGGAAGAAGAGCCTGTAGGGCATAGAGGACTGCCCTCAGCTCAAGCACATTGATGTGAAGCTTCTGCTCGAGATGAGATCAGCTGCCCTGTGTCTTGTGAGACCTGAGGTAGGCACCCCAGCCCTCCCCTGACATGTCCATTGTCAGAGTCTGGATTGGAGGGTCAATGTAGAACGGGACCCCCAGCCTGAGGTTCTCCTGAATCATCCACCACTGCAAGTCCCTGATCATGGGATCCGACACTAGCACCTCGTGGTCTAGGTCGTCCAGAGTTTGGTCCCATTGAGACCGAAGTGTCTACTGGGAGACTCTCATGTGGAGCCAAGCTAAAGGAACCATCAGAATGGCAGCCACCATGAGCCCGAGAAGGCGAAGGACCTTCCTGGCTCCTACCCACCTGAGGCCGGACAAGAGACAAGCATGATTCTGAAGAGTCTCAGCCTGTCCAGAGCCAAAAAGGCTCTGCCTAGGGTCGTGTCCAGCACTGCCCCTATAAACTGTAGACGTTGGCAAGGGACCAAATGGGACTTGGCCTGGTTGATGGTTATACCCCAAGGCTGGTGAAAACCTGCAGAGTAAGGGAAAGAAAGTGCAGGAGTTTCCCCCTGGATGGGGCAGCTAACAGCCAGTCATCCAGGTAAGGGAAGACCTGCACTCCCTGAGTATGCAGGTGGGCCGCCACCATCGCCAGGCATTTGGTAAATACTCGGGGGGGGGGCGGAGAAAGACCAACTGGGAGGGCCTTGAACTGGTAGTGGGCCCCCTGAAAACAAAACCAAAGGTATTTGCGGTGGGAAGGACACATGGGGATATAGAGGTATGTGTCCTGCATATCCAGAACACATAGCCACTGTGCCGGCTGAAGCATTGGAAGAAGGCTCTGCAAGGAGAGCATTCTGAAATGCTTGTACTCCATGAACTGATTTAGGGAGCTGAGATCTAGGATAGGTCTCAAGTCTCCTGTCTTCTTTGGTACTAGGAATAAATGAGAATAGTAACCCATCTCCTGAAGGGGGGTGGGGATGGGGTCTATCGCCACCTTCAACAGAAGAGACTGGATTTCCTCTAGTACCAGAGGAAGATGTTGTGATGAATACAATGACTGAGGGGGTCAGTCTGCAAGGTGGTTTCTCGAGAAACTCTATTGAGTGTCCAGCTGATATTAGCTGAAGCACCCAAGCATCTGCCATTATCCTCTCTCAACCCGGTAGATGAGTGAAGAATCTCCCCCCACCGGTTTTTCTGGAATGGCCAGAGGCAGAGGGAGATGGAGAGGCAGGGAGTCAGGAGGTGGAGGGAAAAGCAGCAGCCGAAGCTCCGGAAGGTTTTTTACTGGGGGGAGCTTTGGATGCTGGATGGGCTCTACGCTTGTTGGGACCTTTAGCCTGTGTTTGCTTCTGTTTTGGATGGTTTTGGCAACGAAAGGAACGCCGATGCCCTTGAGAGGGTCTGTACAAAGTCTGAACAGACTTAAGTGCAGTACCCTTTTCCTGTAGTTTGGTTATAATGTCCTTGACATCACCCCCAAACAGCACTGAACCCCTGAAGGGAGCATCCTGGGTGGCAGTCTGCACTTCAGGGACCATTCCTGACACATGGAGCCAGGCATGATGTTGTAAGCCTACGGCAAAAGCTGAGGTCCTACCTGCCATGTCCACCACTTCGTATGTGGCACATAACATGTGCCTACAGGCTGAACGTGTGGAATGGACAAGGTCTCTCAGTTCCTGTTTGGTTTGTGAATCAGGAAGGGAGTCCAGTTTTGCTTCTACCTGACTAAGGAGAGACTTCTGGTAATCCTCCATGTGGCCAACTTGGTTAAGGGCCCTTATACCTGGGGTCAAAGATGCATAGATTTTCTTCCCATACTGGTCCAGAAGCTGTGATTCCTTGTCAGGGGGAGACAAGCTGAGGTGTTTCAGGTTGGCGGAATGGCCATGAGTGGTGCTAATCAAAACCGAATCCGCCTTGGGGTTAAGATTAAGAAATTCTTTATCCTCTGGAGCCTGGTAAAGCCTATCTGCCTTCCTAGGAAGGGAGGCTAACGAGGAAGGTTGTTTCCAAATAGTGGAAACAAGATCCGCGTGAGGCTCTATCCAGGGCAGAATCAGTGTAGGAGCAGTTTCCGGAAGATCCAGATAGGCAGCGAGTTTTTTATACTGTAGATCTGGCTCCACTGATTGCCACAGACAGGTGTCCTGGATTTTTCTTAGTAACTCCAGAAAAGAAGGATCCTCTGGAAGAGACTTCGGAGGGTCCTTCAGCCTGGGATTTTCTGGAGTACTTGGCTCATCCCTAGGATCAGAGGGATCTGAGTCGGTGTCCGAGTCAGATGGTTCTGAAGAGGAAGAGGAAGACTCCTCCCTGTTGGGGGTGGAACGACCCCTCTGGGGTTAGCCCAGGGGTGCGTCTCCTCCCAAACTGAAAGCCAGATGGTTCTCTAGCATCAGGTAAAGGGAGGGGTCTCCCTGTCACCGCGTAAGGGGTCCGCGTGGGGACTGGCGTCAGCAGGCGACTTTCAACCTCCCTGGTGAGCTGGGCCTTGGCTTCTGCCCACCAGGAGGCCAAGACCTCCTTCAGGTCCACCGGCAGCTGCAAAGGTGGCAGAGGAGGATGAGGAGGAGGAGGAAGGGATCTTGGGTGCAGGTAATTGGGAAACCAATAGTATGAGTATCCATAGCCCGATGGTGGGTAGCCCAGCATTGGGTATTGAGGCGCCGGGTACTGTGGCGTCAGATACTGGGGAGCCGGGTACTGTGGCGCAGGGTATTGCAGCATCGGGTACTCTGGCGCCAGGGGCTCTGACGGAGCAGAAGGACCTGGCGTCGACCCTGCAGCTGGTCTGGATGGTGAGGTGTCAGTCCTGAGGGTGTCGGATCCAGAGTAGGTTGATCCCTGGAAGAGTCCAACGGCCCTGATGGTGGAGCGGGTCTTCCATCAGGCAACAGGATACTGGAGGGCGACATAGGGTCAGTGGGCGTCGGGTCCGGCGTCTGAGGATCCAGTGTCGGGGGGGGGCACCCTTGATGGCAGCGTCCCGGTATCCTCGACCTCGGTTGGGGAAGGAGAAGCAGAAGCCCTGGGGGGAGCCTGAGTGGACGAGGGGATCTCAGAGGGCAATGTTACGATACGCTGCACAGAATCCCGGACGTCGGGCATGACATTGGAGCCTGACGTGGGTTCACTGGCTAGGTGGTTGTCAAGGGGCTGATGACCGGCTTAGCAGCAGTGTCTGGGTGGATGTCAGCAGGGCCAGTGTCCGGCTTAGCGGACTCACTCTGTCCAGAAGACGATGAGGGAGGAGTGGCCTTAGTGGAAGAGGAATGGGCTGGGCGGTCGTTAGCAACGCCGGCAACCAACTTAAGGGCCTTGTCCAGGCAGACATCAGAAGAACCAGAGTCTGACTTACCAGATCCACTCTGACTGGAAGGCCGTGAAGGAGGAGTGGCCTTGGCAGGAGTGGAGGCCTCCTTTGCCTCGGAGGCTCCCAACGGGCCCGAGCGTGAGCTCACCAGGAGGGGAGACGCCGCCTTGGTAGCCACCAGCACAGCCATCGAGGATTGGTCCCTTGGAGGGGCAGATACCTTGAGGGCCGCGACTCCAACCGAAGTCACAGCAGCTGTGGACAACAAGTCTCGGACCCGGTTCTTCTCTTTGTCCCTTTTCTTTTTTGCGGCCTTCAGGGAAGGTGGGTGCCTGCTTAAGTTTTTTCAATTCTTTCTCTATGGATGCCATTTTCTTCTTGAGTAAGTGGGCTTCCAGGGACTGCTGCCTCCATTTTCAGGTAGCTAAATTTAATTTCTGGCAGTGTTGGCACTCCTCCATGCGGTGGTCCAGGCCTAAGCAGAAAAGGCACAAAGAATGGTCGTCCTTATGAGGGAGCTGGGAACCACATGAGTCGCACTTGTTTTTATGCGATTCGGAGGGCCTCGGGAACAACATACGCAGCAGATGTTGAAAATTATCAAAACTATGAGAAAATTGCAGTTAGGCTGAAAAGCGATAACTTTCAGCCGAAAAAGGCGAAACGAATGAGCGCTGTTCTACCGTGAGGAACTTTTACAAGCTGACAGCGGGAAAGAACTGGAAGGCGGGCGTGGGGGACCACCCCTTTATACTGACGTCGATCACTTGACGTAGGGGCGGTCCCCTGCCAGAGTCTGCTTGCTAGAAGTTTTTCCTTGGGGTCCTGACACCTGGTGGCTTAGTCCTATATGTGAATACCTACTGCAAGAGCCCTCTCGAAGTAAGATCTCTAGGTTTTCAAGAGTCAAGCCTTGAGGTGAAGAGACCTGAGACTGGGGTATAGAATCCTGCCATGGGAAGTGGTCAGGAGATTGTGCCTCTGAGGGAGATGAACAGGCTGTGCAACCAACGGGGCTAGCAGGAGGGGAGTACCATCATTGTCTGGCCCAGTCTGGGACCACAAGAATCATGGTTGTTGACTGGGTCCTCAAATTGAGGAGAACCCGAAGCAACAGGGGAAAAGGAGTGAAAGCATAAAGAAGCCTCCCTGTCCAATTCAATGTCAGGGCATCCAGGGCAGAGTGCCCTTTGTTTGAGGCCTGCAGCAATATTGTTGGAGTTGTTGATTCTTCCTGGATGCGAAGAGGTCTATCTCTGGAGTACCCGACCTCCTGAAGGCAGTGTCCAGCACCTGTTTTTTCAGGGATCACTCGTGGTGGTTCTGGTTGATTCTGTCCTTCCCTGGAAGATGTACTGCTGAGAGATCTGATTGGAGTATGCCAGTCTCCAAATGTTCATGGCCTCTGTAAACAACATGGTGGACCTGACTCAGCTCTACAATGCCGGTTCGACAACTATGTTGTCGACCCGACATCTGTTATGTAGCCATGTTTGTGGTAGACATGAATCTGAATGGAGACCCCAGTCTTTTCTCTATCAGGGGCTTTCACCCCTGAACCCCCCCAAACTAAATGATTCTAACTCTGAGTTGGAGTTGGTTCGGGGAGAGTGCAGGACTGGGAGACACAGTGCCAGGGTCTCGGGCGGACCATTACAGCTAACTATTGATGTTGTCGGCATCGACGTGTTCACTGTAATGGTGTCACAGTATGGTCGGCATATCACCAGGCTCCACCCTGCTTGTTGATGTAATACATAGTGGTGGTGTTGTCTGTCCTAATCTATACAGACTTTCCTTGGAGCTGGGGGGCAAAGGACTGCAGTGCCAGAAACACTGCCCTGAGTTCTAGCAGGCTGATGTGCAGGCATGACTCTTGAAGAGTCCAGGTACCACTTACCGTGCGATCACCCAGATGCACCCTCCCACCCTAAGAGGGAGGCGTCTGTTGTAAGGATGATGGAAGGGGCCAGTTACTGAAAAGGCAACCCCTCCCTGAGATTGTCTCTTTCCTTCCACCGCTCGAATGCCTGAAGTAGGGACCTTGTAACTGGGACCAACTTGGAGAGTGGGTGCCTTCTCTGGGACCACAGGGATCTGAGGTGGAACTGTATGTCCCTCATTTGTAATCTGGCACCTAGGACCACTGCCGTAGTGGCAGCCATGTGGCCTAAGAGCTGCAAGAAATGTCTTGCTGGTTTGGGCTGTCCTAGGGTGACTGAGTTTACCAGTGCTAGCAAACTGTGTGCCCTGTCCTGAGGCAGAAATGCTGTCCCCTGCCGGGTGTCTAACTCTGCTCCTATAAACTCTATGATCTGTACTGGCTCCATCTGAGATTTTTGGTGGTTTATTAGAAACCCCAAGGATTTGAGGATGTGCTGAGTTAAACTGAGAGATTCTCTGACCTGTTGAGGGGAGTCTTCCATGACTAACCAGTTGTCCAGATAGAGAAATACTGTGACTCCTAGCCTCCTGAGGTGTGCAGGCACTTTGTGAATACCCTGGGAGCCAAGGTGAGACTGAAGGGAAGGGCTGAGCACTGGTAGTGACCTGAGGGCAACCTGAACCTCAGATATTTTCTGTGGCTGGGCCTGACTGGGACATGGAAATAAATGTCCTTCATATCCAAAGAGGCCATCCAGTTCCCTTACTGAAGTGAAGGAATGACTATGGTCAAAGTGTCCATCTTGAATTTGGGCCTTGTCAAGTGTCTATTCAGGAGTCTGAGATCCAGAATGGGTCACCCCTCCCCAATTTTCTTTTGGGTATGGAACTATCTTGAGTAGAGCCCTTTTCCCCACTGAGGTATGGGAACTTTTTCCACTGCCTTTAACTGGAGGAGCTTACTGACCTCCAGTTCTATGAGGCTCCTCTCTGCTGTGGTTGCAGGGTTGAACCTTTTGTGACCCTGAAATCTGGGAACGGATTTGAAACTGAGTGCTGTGTCATGGCTCAGCACTTCCAGGACTAACTTGTTTGTGGTAATGGTTTCCCATTCCTGGAAGAAGTGAGCCAGCCTGCCTCCTGCTGCGGATGGGGGGGGGTGGGCGACCTGAGCAAACACATCAGGGGTTTTGTTTGGGATGGGACCCTGGCAGCTGGCGCTGGGTCAGACTTTTGGAGGGCCTTCTGCCCCTGCCACTGAAATAACCTCTGGGCTGCTGATAGCCAAGGGCTGCCTGAACCTGAATGAATGGCCTAAGGTAGAGACCCCTACCCCTGCCTCCCCTTCCTCTGTAGGAAGTAGAAGGTTTGTATCTAGAAGCGTTGCTTCTAAAAGTGGTTTTATACTCCTCCATCTTCTTCATAGAAGCCTCTGTTTTGTCACTAAAGAGGGAAGAAATTTTATTTGACTCTGCACTAAGAAGCAGCCACTATTTTTGCTTACAAAAGTTATGTGATTACAATAGTTACTTGGTGAATAGGATTTAACCATAAAGCTAGAATGTTTTTACTTTTACTTGTATTGCCTGGACGTTTTTATCTATGGGCCTCAGTACTTTGAATTCAGCATTCCGCCTAGCCCTCGGGTCAGTTGGCATTTCATTGGCATTTCACCGGCTGCTCTACTAAAGTAAACTAAATCCAAATTATGTTTACTTATTGCTTTGCTGATTGATTGGATTTGGATTCTGGACTGGTCCTTTTGACTCCAGTACTACATTATTTTCCTTTGAGGTTGATGGTTTTATATCAGGATAACACCTTTGTACCACTATTGCATGGAAAATCTGCCATAATTTATATGAAGAACAGATGAGCCATTCATGAACCTACTAATTTAAGGACGGAACAGTTCTCTGCTAACTTTGCTGAACTAATCAGAAACTTTATCCCCTGCATAAAGACTTTTGTTTCCTGGCTGGCATCTTTGTCATCTAGAAGCAAGATCCATTCTAGATACCGAAGGATAATAACTTTTTTCTGTTTCCATACCTTTGTATGGTTATCAAAGGACTTAGAACTGCAAGAGTAATATTTATTCTTTTGCTTTGATACTCATATAGCATACATTCAAATAGCACATATAAACTATATAAGTACTTTTTGATAAATCTCTCAAGTATTGTTGGAAGTGTTATAATTATATATTAGAAGGTCTCAGGATAGGAATCAGTGAATCACCATGGTTAGTACCAGAAGTGGTTTAGTTTGTTCTCCACAAATTCCTATAAGGCAATTAGGTGAGAAATTAGAGGCTAAGGGTAAAAACAGGAAATCTAAGATTAAGGAGAAAATGGATAATTCACAAGATTTTTGTACAAAGAGAAAAATGGACAAAAATCAAACTAAAATTACAAATTAAAAAAAAGACACAATGTAGTTAACAGGGAATGCGCAATCCACTCCAGTGTATACTCCATTGAGGGAAGCAGAGGAAAATGTAAAATCTAAATCATCCTCTACGATAAAACAAATTAACTTACTGAGATCACCAAGATTAACAGATTCCTATTTGGAGGCCATTTCACTTGCTTCTCAGAACTTGTATAACTTCTTGGATGTATAGTGTATCTATAGACCCTTCTGATTTGAGTAATTATATGGATGACTCACAGCTGAGTGTTAATCAGGTACAAAGACAATTGAATCTGAAATTGACATCTAAGAATAATTAAGTTAATTTAACAATTCAGGAAAGGGGTAGTAAGACTGACTTAGAAAGAACACCTGATCTGGCGGGACTGGAGGAAATTGAAGCACCTTCAGATCTAGTATCAACAAACCGGTGTTTCCAAACTAAAAATAAAAATCAGAGAACTACACACAGTACACAGATATAGTGGATGAAAGAACTCGGAAAGTTAATGTATCATCTGTGATACAAGATTTAAACCAAATCACTGAAGGACTTAAATGATTAGCTTCCAGCTATCTGAGTTTTGATAGAGATGAGGTAGGCAGCATGAATGATACGCAGGACTCAAGTTATGGATCTGTCCCTAGAGTTTCATCTTGTACTACCCCTTCAGGGCCTTTAGAAAAGGAATATAAAGGAGAACAAATACCTCACAACAAAGACTACTTTACAAATTAAGGTGATTTTACATCATCAGCATCATTATTCAGACACATTTTAGAGATAATTAAGAACCCATATTATGCTAACATAGTGATACTAGAGAATTTATGGGTTATTAAGGAAGAGACAGCATCTTTAAGAGCAGATGTTTTTACAAGAAAACACTACTGGGTAAACGCAAGGAACAGAAACTTGACACACAGGACCAAGATGAAGAAATACAAAAACTCAAAACAGTAGCTAATAAAGCAATACAAGTTTAGTTACCCCACCCTTCCAGAAGGGAAAAGATGAAGTAACTGAATTAGTAGATGCAACAAAAAGAGATAGTGGGAAACAACAGTAGTCATGGAAAAATTGAGAGAAAAAAAGGAAAAACAAAAAAACTTCAAATAAGCCAACCAGCAGGGTAACATATCAGAAGTATTAAAAGGAAAAAATATAAAACCTACTACACTAGGGATGAAATTGGGAGTAGGGGAGGATCATGGAGTACAAAAGGTACAGACATCTATAACTGCACTATGGGATTTGGAGTGTGGAATAAGAAACACAGGGTTAGAGCCCCAACAAAAGGAAACTTCGCCCTTCCCCTCTACCAAACAACAAGTCACATGGGCTACAACAGTGAATAAAGGGAAATCTAAGTCAAAAGACAATGTGGCAAAAAACTACTTTTTTCAAAATTTATAGCCAAAAGAGACCAGTAACGTATCTTCAGACATTAGTAATAAAGAGATTTTTTTCTTGAAGAGAAATGTGCCCAATGTGAGTATCTGACAGAAGTGTATGGAGTCCCTAGGTTATACAGTGAAACTCAGGAGACCCTAAGAGACTGGGTACTTAAGTTATTTCATATTGAGGATGAGTTGGATGAAATATATATCACAAGACCACCAAATACAGCATATCTGGATTGTGTATTATTTTATACTAAAACTGCGCAGACGGCAAACAAGATATGGGACATGAAGACAGAATAAAAAAATAAAGAGATTAATGTTCTGCCCCCTCAGATGATTCCAGCCCCTACTTTTACTGTGGAGGATACAGTTAGGAATAATGAAATACAGGATAAGGAATGGATTGTAAGAACCTTGGAAGTGATTGAAGAATATAATAAAAAACAAAATTTAGCATGGGAAAACAAAATCCTTTTCTTATTTGGTTGGGAATCTGCTAAAGGACAATCAATGGGGCAAGCTGAAAAGGAAATGGCTACCTTTCTTATGTGTGCTAAAGCTGAACATTAGTTATAATCTGATTGAACATATAAAAATACACAGAAGTAATACAAATACTCCACAGATTGACTTAACCTTTAGGTCTTCAAAATTGTCAGCATTGATACTAGAGGTAGCAATGACACTAGATCCACTGGGGATCTATTTAACAGACATCAAAGTGTGGTATAAGAAAAAATTACTCACCATAGTAATCGTGTTTCTTCTACTGGAGTCTTGCTGTATTCTGACAATATGCAGTTAGCCCTTCCAGTTCAACTGCTCCAGAGACGAAGGAGTTAACTCTATGCAGAAGCATAGAACGTTGAGCTCGAGCTCGGTTTTCAAACCCCTGTCACTGGTACATTCTCTGTAAATCATCAGATTCTAACGAGCACTAAGTGACACTATGCCTAACTATTACTACTTAAATCCCAAAAGGCAAAGCCAACACCAACCACCTGGGTAAGACTCAAGTTGAAAATCCCAGGAAAAAAACAAATTTCACTATAATAATAATTATAATAATAACAATAATAATAATAATAATGCAAAACCCTCTGAGGTGCAGCACTGGCACATGCCATCCCCTAAAGAAGCTTTTTGGATTTCTGTGAGGGGAGGCAGGAAGGGAGGTCAGAATACAGCAAGACTCCATTAGAAGAAACAAGATTACTATGGTGAGTAATTTTTTCTTCAAACAACATGAAGACTTGCTGTATTCTGACAATATGCAGACTACCAAGCAGTATCCCCTGGAAGGGGTTACAGAACCTATTTAGGGAACAGGCTCTGAAGAACTGCTGTGCAAACCTGGCATCACTTCTGGCTTGAGTGTCCAGGCAGTAATGTTTGGTAAATGTGTGAACAGTCTTCCAGGTGGCTGCTTTACAGATTTCCAAAAGGGGAATGTCCCTAGCTGCTGCCATAGAGGCAGCTGTACCCCTGGTTGAGTGAGCCCTCAGGCCTAAGGGGGGGGGGCTCTCTGCCCAGCTTACCATAACAAAACTGGATACGAGAGACAGTCCACCTAGCAATAGTCCTCTTGGTAGCAGGCTTTCCTTTGCCCACTTCCCCATAGGTAAGGAACAGCTGAGAACAGCTATCTTGATGGGCTTTAGTTTGATCCAGATAATAACTAATGGCCCTCTTGACATTCAGACTATGCAGCCTTCTTTCACCTGAGGAAGAATGGTCAGTGAAAAACACTGGAAGTGTCATTGTTTGGTTAAGATGAAAATCTGAGACTACCTCGGGGGGAAATTTTCTATTTGTCCTGACAACAACCTTATCCCTGTGAAAGGAGATATAGTCAGGCTCAATAGAGAATGCTTGCAGCTCACTAATCCTCCAGGCAGATGTGATAGCTACAAGAAAAACAATCTTCCAGGTCAAATACTTAAGTTCATCTAAAGACACGGGTTCAAAGGGGGACTGCATGAGCTGTGCAATGCATATATCCAGGTTCCAAGCAGGGGTGGGCTCCCTGTGAGGGGGTTGTAAATGTAACAATCCCTTAAAAAAATTCTTGAAAACTGGTTGGGATGCCAGGGAGACAGGTTTACCTGCAGAGAGGAAAGCAGACACAGCCGCCAGATGAACCTTTAAAGTAGTAGGCTGGAGGCCCAAGGAATGTATATGGACTAAGTAGTCCAAAGTTTCAGGCAAACCAGCTAAATTTGGGTCTATATTGTTTTAGGAACACCAAATAGAAAATCTCTTCCACTTGGAATTATAAGTTTTTCTGGTGGATGGTTTTGTTGTCCCTGGGTCCCACACCCCTTGCACCCTCATGCACATGCCAATGACAGATGTTTTATCATTACTGTAATATTGCTGTATTGCACTAACATGTAATAATGGGTATCCACTGTACAAACATGGTACTAGGGATCATGCTTGCTAATTGTATACACTATACAATATATATTCATTTTACAGCACCATTTCTTAGTTTTCTGTTTATACGTAATATTCATTTTGCTTATATTTTACTGTTACACATTTGCTTATATGAGGCATATGTGCTTTGGGCCTAACCATATCTTTTTACCAAAGTATTCTTTTCACATGTATTTCTGCTGACACTGCTTTTGCATCATAATGACCTTGCACCTGCTGGAGTACTTCAGTATCGTCTTTGTTCTAACTAATGTTACGTTTTCTGTATAACGTAATGCTTTTCTTTCTGCTGACTCTACACTTCCTATCCAGCAATGTAGTGGTACCACTTGCTTCAGCCAAT
The DNA here is from genome assembly GCA_016271365.2 of Neoceratodus forsteri. Lineage (NCBI taxonomy): Eukaryota > Metazoa > Chordata > Ceratodontiformes > Ceratodontidae > Neoceratodus > Neoceratodus forsteri. The sequence continues at coordinate 1,254,441,393 of CM028129.1, read as the reverse complement.
AAGAACTGTTGCACCTCTTGCCTTATCTCACTATAAGAGGAGCCGTTCTAGAAAGGTTTGCTGAGCATTGCTGCGTCTAGACGTAGGGAAACTTGTTTTTCTCCCAGTATTTTGTACTGCAGGTTGTAAGACTGCATTTTTGTAATAAACTTATTTATTACACGATTTGCCACTGTCTGTCATTCCTTCCACTTGTTTATCTCTAACAAGACCCTGATGCTGGAGTCTTTTCACTCCCTACAGTTTCCTAGAAACCTTCAGGATAGCCATCACTTCCTGAGAAAAATGCAAGCCTGCATATAACTCTCTATATCTAACTCCTCAAGAGCCATGCCCTGAGCCTGAGGGAGCTGAGGCTGGGATACCAAATCCTCCCCTGGGAGGAGGTGAGAAGATTGTGCCTCCTGGAGAGGTAAATTGGAGATGCCACTGAGAGAGACGTCAACAATGGGTACCAGGGTTGCCTGACCCAGTCTGGAGCAATCAGGATTACTGTGTAGGGTTGTGTCCTGATCTTTATCAGGACTCTGAACCAGAGGAGAAAAGGAGGAAAGGCATATACTGTAGAAACTTGTTCCCCAATCCAGAACCAGAGTATCCAGGGGAACAGACCCCAAGATAGGGGGCCTGCAACAAAACTGGGGAAGCTGGTAATTGTCTGGGGCCACAAAGAGAACTATTTATGGTGTGCCCCACTTCCTGAAGATAACCTGAAGTACCTGCTTGCTCAGAGACCACTCGTGGTGATGCTGAGAGATCCTTCTGAGGGCACCCGCTACGACATTGTCTTTGCCCAGGAGATGCACTGCTACTAGAGAGACCTGAAGGGAGTAAGCCAGACTCCGGGCCTTCACGGCTTCCATGCACAGAGCTATGGACCTTGTTCTCCTTGCTTGTTTATGTAGTACATGGTGGTGGTGTTGTCCATTCTGACCTGCACAACCTTCCCTTGGACCTCTTTTGAGAATGCCTGAAGAGCCAAGAGAACAGCTCTGAGCTCCAAGAGGTTGATGTGTAAGAGAGACTCCTGCCCTGACCATGTTCACTGGGAAGTGAGGCTCCCAAGGTGGGCTCCCCACCCCAGAAGGGATGCATCTGTAATAAGAATCACTGAGGGGGACTGCTGGAGGAAGGGGACACCTTGTCTGAGGTTGTCTTCCTCCAACCACCATTGGAGAGCCTCGACAAATGTCCAAGAGACTGGGACCAACTTGGACAGTGGATCCCTCCTCTGAGACTAAAAGAACCCGAGATGAAACTGAATGTCTCGCATCTGAAACCTGGCTCCTGGACCACTACAGTGGATGCTTTCATGTGGCCCAAGAGTTGAATAAAATGCCTGGGCAGGGCAGGACACTAGCACTCTGAAAGTGCCTGCCAGGCTGGTTAGAGCCTTTACCCTTTGCACTGGGAAGAATCCCTTTGCCTGAACGGTGTCTAATTCTGCCCCTATGAAGGTGAGTACCTGGACTGGCTCCAGAATTGACTTGGGTAAGTTAAGCAGGAAGCCTAAGGAGCCCAAGAGTTGTTGGGTTGCTGCCAGAGCTGTCCTGACCTGCTCTGGAGACTGCCCTACTATGAGCCAGTCTTCCAGATAAGGAAATACTGCTATTCCCTGCTTTCTGAAACGTGCTACCACCACTGCTAGGCATTTGGTGAAAGCTCTGGGGGCAGAGGAGAGGCCAAAAGGCATAGCCATGAACTGGTGGTGGCCTGAGGGCAACTCGAACCTTAAGTTCTTTCTGTGGGAGCATCTGATTGGGATATGGAAATAGGCATCCTTGAGGGCCAGGGATGCTAACCAATTTCCTAGCCTTAGAGAGGGAAGAACAATGCCCAAAGTCACCATCTTGAACTTGGGTTTTGTAAGATGTCTGTTTAGATACCTGAGGTCTAGGATGGGTCACCACTCCCCTGCCTTTTTTGGGGGTGAGGAAGTACCCTGAGTACAAGCCTTTCCCCCTGAATGAGATGGGGACCTGTTCCACTGCCTTTAGCAGCAGCAAGGAATGAACTTCTGCCTCTAAGGCGACTGTTTCCAGCTGAGTGGCAGACTTGAAAGAACTTGCTCTGAACTTGGGGAATTTCTTGAAATTTAGAGCAAGTCCTTGGCTCATCACCTCCAGGACCCATGTGTCTGTAGTTACAGACTTCCAGGCCTGGAAGAAATGAGCCAGCCTGCCCCCTACTGGAATATGGGAGGCAACCCAAACTGACACATCAGGGTGTCTGCTTAGCAGGGGTTCTGGGCTGGGTATCCAGCTTTGCACCTATAAAGTCCAGAACTTGAAGTGGTTCTGTCTGGGACTTTTGATGATTAATGAGGAAGCTCTGGTCCTCCAATATGCCTTGTGTCAACAACAGGGAGGACTGCTTTATTTTTTCTGAGGCCAGCCAGTCATCCAGATAGGGAATAACCACCTTCCCTTGCCTTTTCAAATGTGCTGCTACCACAGCTAGACACTTTGTAAACACTCTTGGAGCTGAAGTGAGGCCAAAGGGACGGGTTGTGAACTGGTATTGGCAGTTCCCTATCCTGAACCTGAGGTACTTTCTGTGGCTGGGTCTGACTGGTATATGAAAGTAGGCACCCTTCAGATTAAGTGACCCTAGCCAGTCTTCTTTTTGCAGAGATGGAATAACAGCCCAGTGTTATCATCTTGAATTTTTCTTTCTTTAAGTGTTTGTTCAGCTATCTCAGGTCTAAAATGGGTTGCAACTCCCCATTTTTAATGTGGGCCAGGAAGTACCTGGAATACAGTGTCTTGCCCCACTGTGAGGGAGGTACTTTTTCTACTGCACTTGCTTGCAACAATTTTTTCACCTCCATCAAGATTTTTTTTCTGTTGGGGTGTGAAGATGGAAAACCTTGTGGTTCTGCAGCTTTGGGAATTTTCTGAACTGCAGGGACAAACCTTGACTCACTATTCCCAGGACCCACTTGTCTGTGGTTATTTTTGTCCATTCCTGGAAATAGTCAGCCTTTTTGTATGTTTGTTACCTATTACTGCTTACAGTAGACTATCTATGTTAGCCTAGTTCCCTTGTATCAATGTACTCAGCTCTACTCATTGTTATGTACTCTGCTTGTACCTGTATCTTCACTGTACTCTCCTGGGTCGTTCCTGAAAATAGGCATATAACTTGTCTAGTGTACTTACCTGGTCAACAAAAGCTAAATAAATAAATAATAAATAGTTTCTCCCCTTGGCAAAGGATGGGCGACCTGTGCGGTCTTGTCAGGGGTTTTGCTTTGCTTGTGTTTTGGGAGCTGGTGGTGTAGCTGCATGCCTGGTGCCCCTTCTACCCCTACCCCTATAGTAGCCCCTCTGTGGAGGGTAGTCATAGGAGATAAAAGCACAAGGGAAGTATCCCCTACCCCTACCTACCCCCACTTCCATAAGGCCTGTAGGAAGTTTCTTTCTCAGTGTTACTGTTGTAAGTGGTTTCGTATTCATCCACTTTTTTCAAGTAAGCCTCTGTCTTGTCACCAAATGGTGAATTTCCCTTCAAGGAGAAATCCATTGGTTCTGTTTGGATGTCCTGGGATAGGCTGGTAGTTCTAAGCCAGGTAAACCTCCTTAAGGACACTGCATGGGCCATGACCCTAGTTGCGGTATCATTTGTGTCCACTGCCAGAGAGAACTGGTACTTTGTGGCATCTATGACTGATCTTGCTGTGTCAGCCATATCCTGTGCCAAGTCTCCAGTAGCCTTTTCACTCAGTGCCACTATGGAATTTCACAGGGCTTTCTGGTACTGTGCTGTGTAGGCCAGGTAAGCTGTCTGCCTTAGCAGCAGGGAAGCTGACATATAAACTTTTCTGCCAATGCGATCCAGTTTTCTGGAACTTTCTCAGGAAAATGGGAGGAAAGGGGCACTTTGGCCTTGCCACAGGTGGCAGTCTGGACTACTCCCCTCATGATCAGGGTGGAAACAGAGGTACTCGGAGCCCTGCATGTCCACCTGATATTTTTTCTCAATTTTCTTATCTATGCAGCAGCTGAGGTAGGTGCTGACATGATTTTACAATTGGCTTTTCTGAGGCATTTAAGGATGGGCAGCATCAACCTCATTATGGGAGCTAAGCCATCATACCCATAAATTCTACCTCACCCTCATCCTCCACAGTTTCCTGTGTGGAGATGTTGAGGGTATTTACCATATGCCTTAGAAAGGCATAATCTTTGGAATCTCGCTTCTAGCTCTTTCGTTCCTTTTTCATCTCCTCTCTTTCTATCTTTTTATCTCCTTTTCTTCTTCCCTTTCCCTCTTTATTCTTGTTTACTTTCTTAGATATTTTTCTCTTTTTTATGTTCTTCCTTTATACAATCTTACACATACTTGTATTAAATTACAGCATAATAGAAGTACAATCACTACTGCTCATATTTCTTGTTTGTATCTACTCCTTTTACCCCTTGAACCATAAATTGCTGTATTTTCTCTCTATCATACAGATTGTAGTGCTACATATTGTTTTCTCAACATTTGTTTTCCCCTTTAATATCATTGTATAATACTTCAGACAACATGTTTTTTTCCTTTTCCCATTAAGAATTTATGTAAGTGTATATTGGAAAATGTAGTGTATTTGTATGTATAATCATAATAATTACAATAAAAAGATTAACTGCAAAAGAAAAAAAAAAGAAGAAAAGTATAGTGAGAGGTATAATCATTTGAAAGCCTAGGAGGAAAGCCAAATTCTTGCTCAGGAGAACTATCTGATTCTATGGGTTCTCCTCCCTCCTTATCTTCATAGTACATTTCAACCTCCTTCTCATCCACAGGTATTGGAAACTGAACTGGGGGGGGGCAGGATTATTAATGAAATTTCCCATAGCCTGTCATGCCTTGAAAGAATTGACATGCCTTTTTCATGTCCTCTAGTGAGGGCATGTATCCACTGGCAGCTCCTTTCCTTCTTCAACAGGAGGGACAGAGACATTTTTCTCTTTTTTTTTCTCAGCAGGCACTGTCTCCAGTGTCCGCTCTGAGGCTCTTTTAGTTTTACTGGATTCAGGGTTCCCCCTTTCGGACACCCTGGGTTCTGAACCATCTTTTGCAGCTTTATCTTTCTTTTCTGTCCTCTTTGACAGGAACTGCTGCTGACTTTGAGTTGCTGGATCCTCCTCTGAGCCTTTAAGTGATGTGGAGGCAGACTGAGAAGCCATAATACCTTTCCATTTTTTAGCCCTTTTCTTCTGCGTTTTATGGCAAAACTTAACACAGAGCTCATAACTAGAAAAATTGTGGTCTAGACCCAGGCACTTTAAACACACCACATGTCAGTCTGCCTTTGCCAGGAGTTGAAAACAAACTTTACAAGTTTGAAAGCCTGTAGGTCCCGTCTTCTATTTGGGCCTGTCAGTCATTCCAACCACTAATGACCCTTTGAAGATGTTTGCAGTTCCCAATAGAAAAAGTTGTAATTATAAAAAGCCCAACAATTCTTAAAACGGGATTTAAATAAGAAAAAATGTAATTTGGTTCCTCAAAAATTAAAACCGCGAGTTAAAATTGCGAGGTTTCTTAGTAAAATTATCAGATTTTCATCTCAGGTCCTAAAAAATTAAGAACCGAGAATAATCTAAAATAAAACCAAAAAGCGGTTTAAGTAATTTTCTTTAACGCATAAAAGAGTGGTTCCCTGACAGCAGAAACCATGCCAGAAATGGCCTTCTTCGATTCCTGGGAACCAAATTGTGAACCGGAGAAAGGATGAAATTTACACAAAAAATAACACTAACACAGAGTATGAAAAAGTTAACTAACACAGTTAAATACTTTTAAATAATAAAATAATACACTTTAACCAGCCAGAAGTGAAGATGACTTTGGGGCTACTGCTTTCTCAGGAGGAGAAATAAATCTGACTGTAACCCCCTACAAATGGGGGTTCCCAAAAAGTCTTCCTTGAGCTTGCCTAAATGCTCACTGCCAGGCTGGTGTCCTACATTATAGCAGTTTAAATGTGATTACCAGAGCTTGTATAGCCTCTGTGTACTGTCTCTTTAAGAGCTACCTAATTGCAGCTTAAGTAGTCTGAGAGGGAGCTCTGTTGAAAGATGTAACTATTTACTGAAAATCATTTAGAGTGATAATGATAATGTAGTTTGTCTAACCTGCTTTCTTTGTAGCAAGGACTGTTTTGTTTGTCTCCACTATCTTGGTCCTGGACTGCAAATTGGACGAAACAGTACTGGTGGGACCTAAAATGTAGCCAGACTACAGGAGCTGTCTGAATTCAAAATCTGTAGGAACTTTAGTTTGGAGCTTTTTTTGCGCCTTTTTTGCAACTGAAGGGGGCGCTCTTGCTTTGACTGACAGCCAAATCAGCCAACCAAATCTTTTGGATCTTGGGGAAGTCCTGGGCTGCTTACAGTTTTCAGTTAGAACTAAGCTGGAAGCTGAGCAAGAAGGAGCTGAAGTGTTTCTGAGCAGCAATCCTGAGTGGATTCGCATGGGAGAACACTGAAAAGGCTAAGTTTTTGGCCTGCATGCCAGTGTGCTGCTCCTGAGAGGGAGAGAGGAGAATTATTTTGGACTAAATCCAAGTTTGTGTGACTAAAGTAAGCTACTAAAGTGGGCCAGGGTCAACCTGAAGAAGACCAAATATTTTTGCTGAATGCAATCGGCCTGTCAAGAGTTCCAGCTACCCCTAAGCTCCCGGTGTGTGCAGAGATTTTGCGATTGTGCCCGGGGAGCACTTTGCCTGGTACAGTAGAATTCCCGTACATGTAAATGTGCTATGAGCTGCTAGTGGGTTGTGAGTTAGTTCCCCACTGTGTGAACTGTGTTCTGCTTGCTGGAAGCTATATCTAGCCCAAAACGAACTGCTTCCGAACTTGTCTCCATGCGGTCTGGGCTTTGCCAGACTAGCCCAGCCAGACTACTTACTGCACAGAGAAGCCATCAATGAGAGACCTGCCTGGGGATCAGACCCCTGCTCCACGCTTGAAAAGGAACGACGCCTCTGCGACTTGTGTGGTCCCTGCTTCTCCTGACATTCCAGATCAACCACCTGCAGTCTCGATTTTCGTCCAGCCTGTGTCCAGTCTTGGATATCGTGAGTAAATACCGGGGTAGCTCCCTATAACAACAGCTTAATCTGAGTGTGTCATCTGATTGTCTTGTTGTTTTGTTTCCTTTACGAACTGAGCCCTCTGGCTCCGGATTACAAATATTGTGTACTGTGCATGTTGTGTTTTCCATCACAGGGCCCCAACCAGCTGCAACCCTGGACAACTGTCCTGGCTAGCCCATCTCTTCTCTACCCCTGTACTCAGAGGTGGACTGTATGGGGGGACTCAAAGCGCATGCATAACCGCTTGATTGATATAACCTTTAAGCTAATTAACCTGATTTTGCCCCTCCCTTGTTCAAGTCCCCTGAATAAATCAGATCTAACTTTTTCTGCATGTAATCTGACTGTGGTTCTAGTTTGTGCTCAAAGTACTGTACTGTTGCTATTTGCTGTGCTTAACCTTGTTTTACAGGGGGTCCCCAGGTCAAGCCAGAGAAACCAGCCCTGGTGGTTAAGTGCAAACAGTGTGGGTCCTTGTGTGGTGTACCAGGGGTATTGTGAAAGTGATAATTGTACAGTGTTCAGGCCATTAGAGGGGAAAGAGGGGGGTTACAGTGTCCCGGAGGGCTGTGCCCAGGTTAGCTTGACCACTACCAACCCTGACCTCCGGGTGGAAGCACCCGTTTCAGAACTTAGGCCCCTTAACCTGCTACTAGCCAAGCAGGCAGGGGGTAGTAGCCCTTGGGATAGCACCACCTAGAGGTTACATGATGTTAGAGTGCTGTATTGAGCGTGACCACGCAGCAGAGTTCATTCTAAATTCCATAATAAGCATACAGTCCTCTAAAGGTCTGGGGCAGCTCATTCCAGGGGAATGACTGCATTTGCTAAGCATAAGTGACAAATTGTAGTAAGAAATAAATCATGTGACCTACTGAGAATTGAACCCAGGCCCCTGGAATACTGTCTCAGTGCTCTAACCACTAAGCTACAAGCTCACATGGTTGGACCAGCAGTTCCCAGACACACTTCCTTTCTCTAGTTCCTGCAACTAGGAACAATCAAGAGAACAATATACCTGTCAGAGTTTGACATGACCTTCCTGCTGTGAATCCGTGTTACCTCAGATCCTGAGCACCACTGGATTCCAGATGTGCCATTATCATTTCTTTCAGCAGTGTCTCCATGATCTTTCCCACTACTGAGGTGAGGCTGACTGGCCTGTAGTTCCCCACCTCATCCCTACTGTCACTTTAGTGTAGTGGGACTGCATGTGCCCTCCTATAGTCCTCTGGAATAACAACCGTGTTGAGTGACTCTGTGAACAGGGCCACCAGGGGCACTGCTAGTTCCCTTCGTAGCTCCCTTAATATCCTCGGGTGGATGCCCTCTGGCCCCATGGCCTTATCCACCTTCAGCTTTGTGAGTTCTTCCAGAACTCTCTCCACTCTGAATGGACTGGTGTCCACTTCTCCCCCAATGCCTCTGCAACCCAAGTGTGGTCCTTGACCCTCCCCCTCCTTAGTGAATACTGAGCAGAAGTATTTGTTCAGTATTTCTGCCTTATCCAGATCCCCCTCCTTACACTCTTTCACTGACCTGTACCTATAAAATGCCTTATCCCCTTTGTTTACAGACCGTGCTAAACCTTCTTCTGTCTGTGCCTTCGCCCTCCTAACAGCCTTCCCTGCTTCCACTTAGACATTAAAGGTACACCTCCCTGTCCTCCTCCCTTTGGCTCCTCTTATATTTCCTGAAACTCAGCCTTTTAGCCCTGACTTTGTCCTCCACCTCTTTGAGGAACCATAGTGGTTTCCTTGTTCTTTTCTCTTTGGCCACTGTCCTAATGGATTGGTTTATTTCCTTTCAGTTTCTCCTATTGTTCTTCCACCCCCTCTATTACTGTTCCCTTCCCCAGGACTGCTTGCATACATCTACCCATTTCAGTGAAATCCACCCTCCTGAAATCTAGTACTCTTGCCCTTGTGTGACTTAATTGAGTCCATGTCTCCATGCTGAACCACACCATGTGGTGGTCACTGGACCCCAGCTGCCCTTCCACCTGTATTTCTTCGACTCTGTTCCCATTGGTCCATACCAGGTCCAGAATCAACTTGTCTCCGGTTGGCTCATGCATCAGCTGCCTGAGTCCAACCCCCTGCAGGGATTCAAGGATGGCTGTGCTTCTGGTTGAAGCAGCCACCTAGATGGCCCAATCCACATCCAGCATATTGAAATCCCCCAGTAGTAGGATTTCTCCTTTAGCTGCATTGTCATGTATGTTCTCCACTAGTTCTCTGTCTACTTACTTCCTCCGTGTTGGAAGTCTGTAGATCACCCCTGTGCATATTGCTGTTCCATTCCCTGGCTCCAGGGTGACACCCATTACCTCAGCCTCCCCCGGTCTTCCCTGAACTTCTGTAGCCTTTATACCATCTTTGATGTACAGGGCCACTCCCCCACCCTTTTTATCCTCCCTGTTCCTCCTGAACAGTGTATAGCCTGGTACACTGACTTCCCAGCCATGATTAGCAGAGTACCATGTCTCTGTTATTGCTCCTGTATCAAGGTCTGCATCTGCCAACAAGGCCTCCAGATCTGGAACCTTATTTCCTAAGCTACGGTCATTTGTTAGCATGACTTTCCATATTTTTCAGTCTGCCCTTCCTCTGTTCTTGTTCTCCCTCTCCAGCGTCTTCCCCTCACCCTGGTTTCCTTTCCTATGTGCTTTTGCCCCCCCCCCCGTATCACTCATTATACATTCTTCACCTGCCTGCCCCTCCCTGCCTGCTTTAGCTGTTCCTGTAGTCAACTTACGATCCTGCATGTTCCCATGGGGGGGGGCCTGTTCCTCCTGACCCTCCTGGCTCTCCCCCCTTGGCCAGTTTAAATGCTCACAGCTAAAGCATTTAAACTTCTCACTAAGGACCAAGGTCCCCTTCTCGGACAGATGCAGACCATCCTCCTTATATAAGCTTGCATCTGCCCAGGTCAGGCCCCAGTCCCTTATGAAGCCAAAACCCTCCCTTGCACATCAATCCTTCAACCAGGAGTTGAAGGTATGGATGTGGAGTGCCCTAGCTTCCCCTGTGCCCTGGACAGGTAGCACCTCCAAGAATGAGACAGAGCGTGCTTTCTGTTTCAGGATTCCCCCCAGCTTCCTGAAATTCTCCTGGACTCTGGCTAACTCCACCCTTCTCCTGGCCAGGTCATTGGTCCCCAGGTGGACAATGACAGCCAGCTGCTCCCTCCTAGCTATTGCCCTAGCGATCCTATGGATCCGCTTCCCATCCCTCCATGCAGCGCTTCCTGGGAGGCACTTGACCTCTCTCTCTCTCTCTTCCCTGCTAGGAGTCCCTAACTCCACTCCCCGGACAATAGAGTTCCCCACTAGGAGAAGCTTCCCCCTCCTCCAGGGTCCCCTGCCTCCCTTCTCTGGAGGACCCTCCCATCCTCCTTGGTCCCAGCCTAGGGTTCCTGAATGGGGCTTTCCCATTCCTCCAAAACAGTGTAGGAGTTACTAAGCAGGACTGATTGGGGGATGTGCTTTTGACCCCCCTCTCTCACCCTCCCTGAGCCCACCATAATCCAATCACTCCTCTTCCTACAGGTCATGGACCCGGTGGTCTCTGAGTGGGGCTGTGTCCAAAAACAGTGGCTCTTCACTCCACTCACCGTGGTACAGACACAGCCAATTACACAGTCACAAACTTACCAGCTAGAATCCCAATCCTGCCCAAACTAAATGGAGAAGCACACTGTAATGGCAGTTAAGAAAAGACCTCACATTCAAACTACATTAATCCCTGTAATATGATGCCTGCACTTAAGGTTCAGACACAGCCAATTACAAACACACAGTCACAAACTAATCTGCTAGAATCTCTCAATCCTGCCCAAAATAAATGGAGAAACACACTGAAATGGCAGTTAAGAAAACACCTCAGAGTCAATTACAAACACACAGTCACAAACTTACCAGCTAGAATCCCTCAGTCCTGCCCAAACTAAATGGAGAAGCACACTGAAATGGCAGTTAAGAAAAGACCTCACCTTCAAACTACACTAATCCCTGTAATATGATGCCTACACTTAAGGTTCATACACAGCTAATTACAAACACACAGTCGCAAACATATCAGCTAGAATCCCTCAATCCTGCCCAAACTAAATGGAGAAGCACACTGAAACAGCAGTTAAGAAAATACCTCAAATCCAATTATAAACATGCAGTCACAAACTTACCAGCTAGAATCCCTCAATCCTGCCCAAACTAAGTGGAGAAGCACACTCCGTGTGCAATGCTGTCCAGGCGTACCCATGCATGCTCCAATATGTGGGATGTCGCCGGCTGCCGTTCCTCCATTCCCTAAGTTGCGGTCCCCGACTGCCTGCACCCCAGCCACTACTAGAGGCCAGACATGTGCCAGAATCTGTATCCTTTCCTCCCCAGAGGAAGAGTGCAGCCCACCCAATGCTTAATCCTCCCCTTCCCTGCCAACTATAGCGACCCGAGTCTGTTCCCGAACCCAGGTCACTGGTGTGGCAGCAGGTGAGGCACAGTGGCTCAGCCCTCCATGCCACAAGGTTGGCTGTTTTTAAATTAAGAGCCTCTGTTTTTTATCGTGCCTGTAGCGTGTCCTGATTGACTCCGTTGAGCCGCGTGGTAATTGACCATTATTTTTCTTTTGGCAGTGGAATTGTAAGGGCGCATGCCCTTCTGTCTGTTTGGAGCAGTTCCCGCTCCATAATCTCAGTGAAATTTCATGCCCTTGTTCCCGGCGCATGCTTGCCAACATAGTGACGTTACTCGCAACCTCATGATGTCACCAGTTAGCATGCTCACTAGTCCGGGCTTGAACTACCAATCTGACTGTTAAGAGATTATTTTCCAAAAGTCAGTTTCCTCAGGTGTCAGGTGAAAATAGTGAGGGAATAGCAGTGTGGAAATAACAGCGAAGAAAGAACAGCACCGGGGAAAATAGCAAATGTGAGACTACTGCGCGAGTCATTTGGGCACTGTTTCCCATTGAGCTGCAGTGCCTGTGACAAGTGGAACGTAGAGAATGGTTATATTTTTGGAGCGGGTGTGGGGGGGTGAAGCCCCTTGCATTACATGTTGCAGATTAATTATCTCTCCTTCTTGCAGCTGCAATGATATATCACTGCTGTCGGTGTTCTTCCCATCTGTCAGTACTGTGACTGTCGTTCTGCAGCTGGTTTGCTTACTTGCTGCTGTATTCTCCACGTCACTTTTCAGTGGTCTGCTGTGGGTGGCAGGTGTGACTGTAGCTCCTTACACTGGCTATTTCTATGTGTGTGTGTGTCTCGCATTGGGTGTGTGCTGTTTGTGAAGGTCCTACTATACGGATGTTACTGTGGTGATTCGCGGTGTGACCTTCAGTCCTCCTCTGGATATGTCCATGGAGTGTTTCAACAGCACAAGGGGAGAAATCTTTTACTGTGCCCACTAGTGTGGTTTGGTATGTTTCTGCCTGTGTACTGTTGGCAGATGTTTCTGCCTCTTCTTATCCTCGCTTGATTTCCTCTCCTTTGTGATCGTTCACTCATGTTGCCACTCCTTGTCTTTCCGCTCACTGTTCTGCATGTGCTGTTTTGACTTCCACTATTTTTGACTCGCTGTTTTCACCTAGCACCATTTTCTTAACCTACAGGGATTCAGTTCATTTTTAGCAGGGGGGCTGCTTTACAAACTGGAACACCAGTCCCCTCAAAGACACTTGTCTTTTGTTTACAGAGTACCTGGTACTCTATTCAGGTGGGTCCAGACCTCAGCTTCTCTCAGCAATAGGAAAAGGGGGATAGGACGCTTGAGTAACTTCTTTATCACAACCATAAGCAGCCTCACATATTTTGTATTTATTTCATAGTCTGGAGACATTATTAAAAATAAAAAAGGTGGCACCATGGCTAATCAGAGCCCTGTGGTATTTAAAAAGGGTAAGATCTGCAGGAGGTCTATTTCAGTATCCCCCCCCACCAAAGCCGGAACCCCAAGCTGTGGAGGTGCACCTGCTGTACTGACTGGCAGTGGAAAGGTAAAATTGCGCAACTCTGTATTATTGCTCTTAAATGAGCTACTGAAACCGGATGCCCCACAGGACATCCCGACGAACATACCCAAACCCAAGGGGGGATCTCCCAGGTCAAGCGGGGCCTGCACAGGCATGTCCAGATGTGCCAGAGCAGGACAAGACTGCTAACCCAGATCTACATACAGACTCTGACCTCGATGTAGGAGGCCATGATGATGATATAGGGGGTCACGAGGGAAATCCTGACCCAAGTTTGCTTTCTGATGAGGAAGAAGACCCCTCTGAAGAGGAATTGGAAGGGGAGTGGACAGAGCCTAAGAGAAAGGTCCAATCCCTCTCATATCTGATACAAAATCTGTGTGCTACCTTATAATGGAGGCTTGTAGGACACTACAGTTGAAAGAGTTGCAGGCCATGGAGGGGCTAGATGTGAACCCGATCCTAACCATATCCTCCTTCGCTCCTAAGTGTTTCCCACACTTTCTGCACTGCAATCAGATTATTGATCAGGAATGGGCAGGCTCTGAATAGAGAAAACATCTACCCTGGGAACAGGTGAGGTGTTATCCGTTTCTGGCGAAGACATCCCAGAAATGGGAAACCACTTCCCTGTCAGATAAAGCTGTGCATAATTCTGTTAAGCACACAACTATACCAATTGAAGGGTCTCTGGCTTTAACTGATTCACACGATAAGCAAGTGGACTCTGCATGCAGAAGAGCCTTTGCTTCAAATGGAGTAAATCTTTGTATCTTCTATGCATCTTTTATTGTTTCCAGAGTCTTAAACTACTCGATTTCGACTCTAGGTAGTTTCATTCCCTGGGACTCCTGGGTGGGGGGGCAAGCATTTTACAGCTGGTATCCATGACCTCTGCCTTTTTAGGGGATGACACCGTGGACAATCTATGAATGTCAGCATGCTCCGCTTATTACATTGTGTCAGCTATGCGGGGTGTATGGCCTTGACATTGGGTTGCAGACCAGGCATCAAAAGCCAAGCTCTTTAACCTGTTCTTTGATAGAGGACTGTTATTCTGATCAGGTCTGGATGGCATTTTGAAAGATGTCCAAGATAACAACAGGAACCAGCTGATGTCGAAGCAACAGCAGAAAGCAAGCTCGACCCTAAGGGATCAAGGTGGCGGTCAACAGGGCTAGTTTTGAGAGGGTTTTCATCCCTTTTGGAATTTGGGAACCAAAGGAATAAAGGATACTATTCCCAGTTCAAGGGAAATAGTATCAGACAAGCCTTTACCCATAGGCATAACAGAGGTGCAGGACGAAGAGGTGGCAACTCACACTGATGGTACGTATGCCAATCTCTGCCCTTTCCCTTGCTGGAAGACTGCAGAATTTTTTTTTAAAGCTTAGTTTTATTGTGGAACACAAAAAGAACATACATTCAAACAACATAAAGTCTTGCTGTATTCTGACATATGCAGTTATCCCCAACCTTTGAACTGCCCCGGAGAACAAAGAGTTAACTTTCTATGCAGAGCATAGAATGCTGAGCTCGAGCTTGGTTGGAGTCTCTGTCTGGAGTGTTTCAAACTCAGACCGTCAGATTCTTTACTCCGCCTCACTGAACGGTCTCTCCGGAGATTTCTCCTTCAGCTCGGTTCGAAAGTCGGTTAAAGTCTCAGTTTTTAAACCGAAAAAGTTATCCCCTTAGTCGGTTTAGTCTGTCTGTGGTGCCATGAGTACTATATAGGAATTGTTCTGTTTTCTGTGTGGAACTTGTAAAAGTGCAGGTTGGTTCGGCTGAACCAACTATTTGATTGTGAAATTTTGTGTTTTACTTAGTGTGTGTGGTTACCGGTTCTTATCGGTTCTAAAAAAACGTGTTTTTCTGCGTTTTTTTCCAATACCTGTGACATGGTTAGGAACCGATAAGGGTGTCTTGCCTGGCTTTAGCCATAAAAAGGGTAAGTTGGTTAGGTTGGCCATGTCTGAGAAACCCAAGAAAAAAAACCGGCCCACTGGGTTTCAACACTGCAGTGAGTGTGGGGAGGTCTTTGCTAAGGCCGAGCCCCACACCATCTGTGTTTATTGTCTAGGGTTTGACCACCTTGATTCAGATTGCAAATATGTAAAAATGTTCCCAAATCTACCCTTGAAAAAGATTAGGTAGACTGAGGGAAAAGGAGGGCGTAGAAGTCCGCTGACCGGATGATACAGCCCGTTCGCTTCGACCAACCAGAAGGAGTGCCTCTGACCAGGGTGATACTTCGGGCAAAGGAGAGCCAATTCCAAGGGATCAGTTCCAACAAAAAGAAAGCGCAAAGGAAAATTGTCCGGTTCGGATCCAGAGGTTCATGTTCCGACCGCCGAAGGGATAGCCAAAGTGATTCGGATTGTAGAATCGCTTCACCCGGTTCCTACCGATCCGGCACCTTCTGGCAGGGGTTCGGTTTGATTGGTTCCCCTGGTTCAAGATTATGCCCTTGAAGATTTTTATGAATGGGAGTTTGAAGAGGAAGAGGAATTTGAGGATGGTGAAGGTGAAAGTGAGGGTCTGGATGTGCCTGTGGAACCGGACGTCTCAGACAGACCCTCAGGTGTTTCCCCTCCTAGGCTTTCTGAGTCCCCTTCTCACTTTATGTTCTACAGAAAGGTGGCTGAAACCCTCCAGCTTCCTATGGAGGAGGCATTGGAGGATCAAGAGGAGCCTGATTATGTAGAAATGATGGACATCCCAGAGTCCAGGAGACTGACTATTCCCCTCCACAAATCCTTTGGGAAGCAGACACAAAAAATCCTAAAGTCTCCTAATACTATACCTCCTGTGGATAGAAGAATGGACAAGAGGTATAAACTTTCAGGCTCAGACACGGAGTTCTTATACCAGCAATGCAGCCATGTTGGGGTAGTGCAGGCTGCTGCCTGTGACAAGGCAAATATTCCCTTGGCTTCACACCCCACTGACAAGGACTCCAGGAAGATTGATGCCATAGCAAAGAAACAGTACATGGCATCCTCTTTGGGACTCAGGCAGGCGAATTATATGGCCTATACAGCCAGGTACCAGAAGTCTAGGTGGGACACTGTACTGGCACTGGCTAAACACGCTTCCCCCCAGCTAGCCAAGGAGCTGGAGGAGGTGGCTGCAGATGTGATCGAGGCATCAAAAGTACAGTTTCATGCTGCTGTGGACTCCAGTGATGTGTCATCAACAGTCATGGCTACATCTGTGGCTCTTCGGAGAATGGCTTGGCTCAGATGTACTAGCCTCTCGCAGGATACCCAGGCTAAGGACATGGATTTTCCTGTAGTGGGTAATTCTCTGTTTGGGGAGCAGACAGAGAATTACATGAAGAAAATGGATGAGTACAGGACCACTTACAGGAGTGCTCAGGCCAAGGAGAGGCAGGCAACTCCTCAAAGGCAGCAGGCTAGGGGCAGGCCTTTTCATATGCCTTTTTACCAAGCACAGGCCTCTTCTCCCTTTTCTCAGAGGGGGGTTCTTCAGAGAGAGAGGCAGAAGGGGGATGAGCAGGGCTGCATCGACTCCTCAGCCTAAGGCCCCTGCCCCTGATGGACCTGCCCAGGTCGACTCTCCTATTCCAGTAGGGGACAGGCTGGCTTACTTTGTCCAGGACTGGAGGTCTATTACATCAGACAAGTGGGTCCTGGAAGTAGTAAGCCAGGGTCTGGTTCTCAGCTTCAAAAAATTTCCGAGGATAAGAGCCAGATCTTTTCCACCTGCAGGGCTCTCAGAAACCATTACTCTAGAGGCAAAGGTTTCATCTCTTCTGGCCTCAGGAGCCATAAAGAGAGTTCCTACCCTACACAGGGGCAAAGGCCTGTACTCCAGGTACTTCCTTACCCCAAAAAAGACAGAGGAGTGGCGACCCATCCTAGACCTAAGATACCTGAACAAACATCTTTTAAAACCAAAGTTCAAGATGGTAACTCTGGGAATAATTTTTCCCTCTCTAAGGCCAGGGGACTGGCTAGCTTCCCTGGACCTCAAAGATGCCTACTTTCACATTCCCATCAGGTGCTCCCACAGAAAGTACCGCAGATTCGAGTTGCCCTCAGGCCACTATCAGTTCAAGGCAATGCCCTTTAGTCTAACATCAGCCCCAAAGGTTTTCGCAAATTGCTTGGCAGTAGTCGTTGCCTTTCTAAGAAGGCAAAAGATTTCCATTTTTCCATATCTGGACGACTGGCTCATAGTGGGCCAGTCTTCAGACCAAGTCAAGTCAGACTTGCAAGTGACCCAGCAAGTGCTCACTTCTCTAGGATTTCTTCTCCACCTTCCCAAGTCAGTTCTTGAGCCAGTGCAGCTCCTTACCTTTATAGGGGCAGAGCTGGATACTGTCAAAGCAAGAGCCTTTCTTACCCTGGAGAGGGCAAGAGTTCTTATAGAACTGGTTTCTTCCTTCAGCCTTTACGTGTCTCTACCAGCAAGGCATTTTCTCCAGCTCTTGGGCCACATGGCAGCTTCTACAGCAGTGGTCCAAGGTGCAAGATTCCAGATGAGGGATATCCAGTTCCATCTGAGGGCCTTTTGGTCCAAAAGGAAGGATTCCCTTACCAAACTGATTCCTGTGACTCAGACCCTGATCCAAGCCCTTCAATGGTGGCAGGATCAGGACAACTTAAGGCAAGGGGTTCCATTTGCCACTCAGTCTCATTCAGTGGTCCTTACCACGGATGCTTCTCTTCTGGGCTGGGGAGCCCATATGGGGGCCCTCACTGCCCAGGGACTGTGGTCCCTTCAGAAATCCCTTCTACATATCAATCTCCTAGAACTCAGGGCAGTTTTTCTGGCCCTGAAAGCTTCTCTTAGTCAGTGCAGAACAAGGTGGTTCAATTCAGAACAGACAACACCACCACCATGTGGTACATCAACAAACAGGGAGGCACTCGGTCTACGGCCTTGTGCACAGAAGCCATGAAGTTGTGGTCCCTGGCTTATTTCCTGCAGGTCTCTCTGACAGCAGTTCACCTTCCAGGAAAGGACAATGTGTTAGCAGATGCACTGAGCAGGATCTCTCTGGGCCATCACAAATGGTCCCTGGACCCTCAGGTGTTGAAAGTGATTTTTTCAAGGTGAGGCACTCCAGAGATAGATCTCTTTGCAGCCCAAGACAATCACCAACTTCCTCTCTTTTGTTGCAGACCCCCAGTCTTGGGCTCAGTCCCCCTGGGTGCTCTAATTCTGAATTGGGAAGGGAAGTTTCTGTATGCCTTCCATCCCTTCCTACTCCTGTTCAAGATTCTAGTCAAGATAAGGTCTCAACCTTGCAAAGTGATTCTAATTGCTCCAGATTGGGCCAGACAGCCTTGGTACCCCCTGCTGTTGTCCCTAGCAGTCCATCTTCCCCTGTCTCTTCCCAGGAATTACAACCTGTTAACATCCTCTCGGGGGAGGATTTGGTACCCCAATCTTCAGTCTCTCAATCTCAAGGCATGGCTCTTGGAGAGTTAAGAGTTTGCAGACTTGCAACTTTCTCAGGGGGTTCTGGATATTCTCAAGGCTGCTCGAAAGCCCTCCACCAGGAAGACTTATAACTCCAAATGGAAAAGATTCAGCATTTGGTGTTCAAGAAGCATATTTCTCCAGACACTGCTGAATTGCCTACAGTTCTGGATTATATGGTCCATCTTAATGGCCTAGGCCTCAGACCAGCTAATCTCAAGGTAAACTTGTCAGCTGTTTCTGCTTTTCTGTCAGTGGGAAAGTCTTCCTCACTATCATCTCATCCTGTGTTCTGTAAATTTTTTAAAGGATTGCTTCACACCAATCCTCCCTTTAGAAACCCTGCCCCTGCCTGGGATTTGAATGTGTGCATTGCTCAGCTTATGCAACCTCCTTTTGAGCCTACGTCCTCAGCAGAGCTTAAGTACTTGACTTGGAAAACTGTGTTCTTGGTAGCCATTACCTCTGCCAGGCATACCTCTCAACCTCCTGCCACATAAATCAGGGACAAGGCTTAAAAAAAATCAGGGACAAAGGACCAAAATCAGGGACACTTCTTCAAAATTGGAGATATTCACTCAGGAAGCTGGTAGAATAAAGGGCTTAGTGTAAAATGCATTTTCTAAAGAAGAACAAGTTTGTAACTTTAATCTTTGACATTATTTTGTGCTTATAACCCCCGCTGTTTGGTCACAGAAACACAATTTGTAGGAGGGACCGAGTGAAATTTTGAGGCAAAATCAGGGACAGTTGAGAGGTATGCTGCCAGGCGTATCAGTGAATTGCAGGCCCGGTCAGTGGAATCTGATTTTATCTTCTTTTACAGGGATAAAGTGGCCCTTAGAACCAATAGGAAGTTCTTGCCCAAAGTGGTTTCAGACTTCCATTTGAATCAGTCTATGTCTCTCCCTGTTTTCTTCACTGATCATTCTTCCCCAGGTGAGAGGAGGCTACACAGTTTAGACGTTAAAAGAGCCCTTAGTTACTACATAGAGCGTACCAAGGGTCACAGGTTTGACTCCCTTCAGTTGTTCCTCACTTATGGAGAGGTGGAAAAGGGCAAACCTGCCACTAAGAGAACTATTGCCAAGTGGATTGTATCTTGTATACAATTCTGCTATGAAAAACTGGGAAAGATTCCTCCCTCGGGCCTGAGGGCTCACTCCACCAGAGGTACAGCTGCTTCCCTGGTCAGGAAGCATAGGAAAACCAGGAGAAGTTATAAAAGTTGCAAGTAGCATTCTATTATTATCAATAACAGTAAAATAAAAAATAAAAATATCTTCAGTATAACTATTTACAAAGGCAGTACAAACAGAGAAAACAAAGTTCTTCATCTGAGGGTATTTCTAATTCCAAGTTTCAGTCTCTCCTCAGCTAAGACTGCTGCTCTTTTTATGGCTGCAGTGGGCAGAGGCTGCAGCCATTTTGGGAGTGTTAAGAAAAAGGAGCCGACTGGATGGGTTCTTATCAGTTCTACTTCCGTGGTCAGTCTCCTCTCCTCTCCTCTGAAATGCTGACTCTCAAAAGCACATGGATGAGTGGCAGGGGGGGGGGGGCAATGATTTTTTTGTTGGGGGTACTCATTCTATATACCTTTTTTTGAACTGTTTAAAACATTTTTGTATAAGTTAGTACCCTTGTTTGATTATATATAAATTGTGTGAACCCCCCCCAAAAAAAACTTCTTGGCATGACATCTGTGCAGATGTTGGGACACTTGCCTTCACCATAAGCACTGCAGTCCCAGCAGATCGAAATGGAACTCTGCATTAGTGTCTAGTCTGTGCTAGTTTATTATTAAGGACAAATGCCTAACAGCATACAGCTAACTCCAACCACTCTGATGATCCCAGGCACCTCAAGGTATTTCACCTCTTCCTCAGACCATCAAGGGTCTGTCCTGGGCCACATTCTTTTTTCCATATTTTTGAATGACCTCCCTCCTGCCTGTTTCTGTGTGTCCATTCATAGGTACACTGATGATACAGTGCTCAGTGCTCTTTGTATCAGTTCCCTCTTCCCATGGCTTAACTGCACAACTATAGCTGGCATTTGACAATATTCAGCACTGGTTCTCATCAAAGCAGCTATCCCTCAGTGCCAAGAAAAAAACAGTTTTCATGACATTTGATACCTGACAAAGCTACACCTCCCTCACACTGTGCTACTCCCTTGATAGTGCTGTGCTTGAGGATGTATCCTCCTTTGAGTACCTTGATGTCTGACTGGAGAGTCATCTTGATTTCTTGGTACATATTGATGCCATACACCATAAGCTCCACCCCAAGCCACTGCTAAGATGGCAGAACTCACTGCTGTGCTCAGTGATGTCTATCTGTATGTCTGCACTTTCCTGGTGGAGAACCGCTTTGAGAAGGCAGCGCAGGAGTTTGTCAAGTGGGACAACACTGTGTTGGTGAGTAGCTGAGGGTGCAGGGAGCTGGCGAGCTGCAGACTGGTTTGTTTCCACCAGTGGGGTGGGCACTTTATGCATACTGCCTTTTGTGGTTTGGATTGCTGTTTGCAGAGTAAACACTGTTTAGTTTTGTTTGTTTTTACTGGGCTGTTTCCATCGGTGGGAAGGGCAGCATGGAGCCGGCCGAAGTGTGGTGCATTGCTGTGTTGGTGAGTAGCCAGGGTAGCAGGGAGCTGGCGAGATGCAGACTGGGCTGTTTCCATCAGTGGGAAAGGCATCATGGAGCTGGCCAAAGTGTGGTGCATTGCTGGTTCACAAACAGTGCCACTGCTAAGACTGCGGAACACAGTGCCGGGCACAGTGATCTCTGTCCATATGTCTGCGCTTTCCTGGTGGAGAACTGCTTTGAGAAGGCAGTGCAGGAGTTCATCAAGTGGGCCAACACCACATTGGTGAGCCATGTTGGTACAGTCTGCACATGTGCAAGACCCCAGGGAAAGGGTACTAATTTATTAAAAAAAAATGCTGGCCTCAGCCATCCAGTAGCTAGCCTACTAGACCACCAGTGCTAAATGTTACATAGTGACCCCTCCCCAAGGCATTTCCTAACCTCAAGACCACCAATGCCTCTTCCTATTTAAACAAAAGGGCTACTAGCCCCCCAAGAGCCTCCACTAGCCTGCCTGGGCTACTAAGTAAAATACTGGTGACTCAACCACAAATAGGGGACGGGGTTCTGGCTGAGTCTCCCTTCCCAAACCACACTCCCTTTCCTCTGTGTCTGCTCTGTTACTGTTTTTTTTTTTTTTACTAACCTAACTTCTCTTTTTATTTAGCAGGTCTGACGGGACATGGACGCCTACCTCATCAGATGAGTATAATTCCCTCCTAACCAGTCCTTTCTGCCCTGTTTTACCTTCGTAAGAGCTGCAGCTCCTTTGTGTCTCCAGGACTACCCCTTGGCAACCCGCACTCAGGTAAGTCCCTCTATTTTGCATATATAGGGTGGGTTGACTGTAATGGGGTTGCCGCGCCCATTATACCTGGGTCAGTCACACTGTTATCCACCTAGGATTTGCAGTGTTGTTTCACCTGTGAAATGTTTTGTAAGTTAAAATCACACGCATAACTCATTGTAACCATCTTCAACATGGTGGACAGTGCCGTGTTCCATCAGACTTCAGCTGCAGCCATATTAGCTCTTGCTAGAGTTTTATATAACAAGCCTTTGCCTGACAATTAACTTCTTCATCCTGAGCATGATAAGGAGACATCATGTTTCTCACAAAATGTGTCAGAGTTCTTGTCAGTTTCTTAGCAGAGCAGGCTTACAAACAGAACAGTGTCCCAAGCTGGCCTCCTGCTGACAGCTCTGCAAAAGAGTTTGCAAACAAGCCTGAAGTGAACTCAAACTGCACCTCAAGGTAACCCTCTAAATTCCAAATAGCTTTTTGCAATCATTTCAACAGTATAACTATATACATTTTCAAGTCAAGGGATACCAGTTTCACATACAGATTCACATATATTTTATAACCACAGATATGTAAGGGGGAAGAAAAGACAGAAACAGCAAGAGAAGGTAGAGAGATAGCGAGAGGCAGAGAATCATGAGACTGTCAGAGTGAGCAGTTCCTAGGTCTCACGAGAACAGTTGGTTGTGCAACCAGACAGATAAGAGACAGAAAAGGAGAGAATAGGCCAGATTCTTGAGTTTAACTCTTTCTGCATAACAAATGAGACAGGGCCTTATTCAACCCTGTCAGATTCCCATAACAGGGCACTTCCTGCAATTCCCAGCACTAAAGGGCTCAATGAAGGGAAAGGAAGTGTCTCAAACCTTGGATCACCTCATACAGATTGGAGCTGTTGTTCAAGTGCCCCCCGGTGAAGAAAGTCAGGGATTCTACACAATGTAGTTTGTGGTTCCCAAGAAGTTGGGGGTGTCAGACAAATTCTGAACCAGAAGCACCTAAACAAGTTTGTCCACCACACAACCTTCAATATGGAGTCCCTGCGGTCAATCATATGGGCAGTCCAGCCGGTGGATTATATAGCATCCATAGACTTGAGGGATGCATATTTCCACATCCCCATTCAACAGTCTCATCACAAGTTCCTCAGGTTTCCGATTCTGGAGCAGCACTTCCAGTACAGAGCATTCTCTTTTGGGCTGGCAACAGCACCAGGTGTTGTCAAAGGTCCTCATAGTACTGGTGGCTCAACTGAGGCAGGAGACACATCATGTATATCCCTGTCTCGATGACTTGTTCATTCGAGCGTCCTCTGCTCAGCTAGCAAGGAAGTCAGTGGCCAGGACCCTGGAGTTACTGCAGTCCCACAGTTGGGTAGTCAGTCAAGAGAAGAGCTCCCTCAATCTGTCCTAGAACCTGGAACACTTGGACACAGTGTTCAGGATGGACAAGGGAAGGGCTACCTCTCGGCAGCCAGGAAGGAGACCCTGAAACAAGAGGTTCAGTGGTTGAGAAGCCAATCACTGGCCTCTGCTCACAGACTACTATGGATTTTGGAACTCATGACTGGAACAATCAATCTAGTTCCTTTGGCCCGCTTACAAATGCGACTTCTTCAGAATGGAATGCTAGCACCCTGGGACCTGACCTCAGAGGATTACCAGGCCATGATCTCACCTACTCAACCACTTTGGCAATTGCTGAATTGGTGGGAGAGCTCTGAGACCCTAAGTAAGGGGTTCCCCTTAGATGTTCCTCCAAAGTTGATCCTGATGACCAATGTCAGTCTGCTGGTCTGGGAAGCAGTCCTGGACCAAGTTCCAGTCCAGGATTTTTGATCTGTGCAGGAACAGCAGCTACACATCAAAGTGTTGGAAATTAGGTCAGTACAACTTGCTCTCCTTCACTTTGACAAGCTGGTATGGTCAAAAACTGTGAAAGTAACGTCAGACAATGCTGCCATGGTGGCATACATAAACAATCAAGGAGGCACAAGAAGCAGGCAGATGTTAGCAGAAGCAACCAAACTGCTACTGCTGGCAGAGAAGAATCTTCTAGCTCTCTCAGCAGTTCGCCTGGCAGGAGAGTTGAATGTCCAGGCTGACTGGCTAAGCCAAGAGACTGTCCATCCATGAGAGTGGATGATGACTCCAGAGGTGTTCAACCTTCTGTGCAGAATGTTCAGTCGTCCTCAGATCGACCTGTTCACCTCCAGCCAAAATGCTCAGGTACCGAGTTTCTTCAATCGGTAGTGGTGTCCACAGGTGGAAGCAGTGGATGCTCTGTCACAGATATGGGATTTCTGCAGGGCATATGCCCTTACTCCTCTGCCCTCCTCTCCAAGGTCATTCACAAAACAAGACACTCAAAAGGAAGCTTTCTTCTAATAGCCCCAGAATGGACAAGAAGGCCATGATTCTCAGACCTAATGAATCTAGTCTGGCACATGCTATTCCGACTCCCAATCTTGGGTGACCTTCTCTCCCAAGGACCCAATTTTGCATCCAAACCTGGAGGCTATGCAGCTGGGAGCCTGGCTCCTGATAGGAGGAGGCTGCTAAAACAGAGATTTTCGAAAAAGGTAGTGGATACTCTGATGGCCACCAGGAAAGTCTCTATGTCTGCAGCTTATGATCGAGTGTGGACCACCCTCTCAGCTTGGGCCAGAGAGAGAAAAATATCAGGCCTTCAAAAGCCATGATTCCACAGATTTTGGATTTTCTGCAGGTGGGAGTGGACAAAAAGGTGGCCCTGAGCACCTTGACAGGCCAGGTATCAATGCTTGGAGCCTCCATGGGCTCGTCACCAGGGACAAACTGGGAGGTTATATGATTCCTAAGAGTGGTTAGCAGAAGCAGACCTCTGTTTTCGCTCCCCACTACCTCCATGGGATCTGAATCTGGTTTTGAATGCTCTTTGTAAAGAACCCTTCAAATCTCTTTCATCAGTTTCACTTGACGTTCTGTCATATAAGGTGTGCTTTTTAATTGCTTTGTGCTCAGCCAGAAGGATTAGCAGGCTTCAGGACTTGCCCCACAAAAAACCCTACCATATCATTCATAAGGAGAAGGTGGTTCTAAGGACAGTTCTGTCTTTTATTCCAAAAATACCTACAGCTTTTCACGCAAATCAAGAAATATGTCTCCCGTCCTTCTGTCTGAAGCGGATTCATCCAAAAGAATGAGAGTGCACAAGTTAAATTTATGGAGGGCAGTTAGGACATATGTTAGGCAAACTGCAGAGTTCAGGAAATTGGACAATTTTTGTGTGCCTTCTTCAGAGCTGCAAAAAAAGGTCAAAAGCTTCTGCGCCACCTTAGTAAGGTGGGTAAAAGCGTGCATCACCAAAACCTATGCAGCAGTAAAGAAGAAATGCTTCTGTTCTTATCAAGGCTTACGCCACCAGGGCTTTGGCTACTTCCTGGGTGAAGAGCAGGGAGGCAACTGTGTTAGAATTGTGCAAGGTGGCAACATAGTCCTCCATCCACACATTCACTAAGCACTACAGATTGGATGTTCAAAGCTCCGCCAATGCGGTCTTTGGTTACAGAGCTTTGCAGATGACAGCAGATAAATTCTTTCTCCCATATGGTTTGCATATGGGACAATATTCTCCCCCACCCAGTTGGAAATGGGTGCTGCTTAACAGAACCCATATGCACTAACTACCCATTGACATTGTGGAGCACTACAGAAAAAATAAATTATTTCATAATTACATAATTTCCTTTTCTGTTAGCTCCAACGTTGTCAGTGAGGCCTCTCCCGGGAGCCTGACTCTTGTTGGAGAATATTATGGGATATACAATTGGCTGACTCAAAATATACAATTTATCTTCAAGTGTGAGGGGGCAGGACCACAACTCACAAGTGGCAGAGCCGCAAGTGAGTTATGAAAGTCCTGTCCACTCACAAGTGATGATAAATTGCCTATTTTGAGTCAGGCTATTGCATATTGTCTGATATGTACCTGGAATGTCCGTTTTGTCTTCAGAATTTTGGTTTGTAAGTAGTGTTGACATCCTTCTCTGATTTTATCTGCTGATGTGAAAATTAGGCTACAGAATATTTGGTTACAGGCATGCAGGCTAACAGGTTGATATTTTTGAACAATGGGTGGTGCCTTTCTGCTACAGGTTCATGCTTACACTGTTTGTAGTTATTGTATTGTTATGTACCTTTTATGTTAACAGTTTTGGAAAGACTAGTACTAGCCAGTTAGATTCAGCACAGAAGAAACGCAGAAGGCGAACATCCTTCCATCATTCCACCTATCAGAATGAGGTAGGGAATCATGTACTATATTTTCTTCTTAAAGTGCACCTTTACTGATTGTTATAAAAAATTACCCCAGAAACACTATAGGTGCCTCACATGCTCCGACGTCCCTGGGAGCCAAAAGTACAATTTAAATGTGACCAGATTTCCGTATGGAAGGGACTGTAATTTGGCTCCGTGGAGCCAAGTTGCAAATCCCTTCCATTTCCTAGTCTTCAGGGCTGTCCCCACACTAGCCTGTTTTGTGACATACTTATATGGACAGCATGGGGAAGTGCTCTATAGACAACTATAGGGACTGACTTTTATGTGTTTTTTTAATACTTCAGGGTTCCGATTCGGATACATCAAAGCCACCGTTCAACTAACAAGAGCCTTGTTATTTGTATGATGGCCTTGTTTTATCTAAATCAGAACCCTTAATTATTAAAAAAAAAAAGAAATCGGTCGCTATAGTAATCTATAGCGTGCGTCCACACACTCTCCACATAAAACATTATAGTAGGTGCTAGTGTGGGGGTGGCGCTGAACTAGGAACTAGAAGGGATCAGTGTCTCTCGGCTCCACAAAGCCAAATTACGATCCCTTCCATTGTGAAATCTAGCCACTTTTAAATAGAACTTTTGGCTCCCAGGGACTTCGAAACAGGTAATGCTGCTCTGCAGCTTTTGTACAAGGTACCATGAAAGGTGCTCTTTAAAGCAAAAGTGTGGTTCTGCAAAAAATTTGATATAATGGATTGCTGCGAGTGGGAGCAGTATACTCTGAACATGTTTAGTTTGTTTTTGGCTTATATATAACTATAGGCACTGTGAGGACAAATGCGACTGGAGAGTCCTTGCTATTCAGAATGTTCACGTGCCCAGGAGGCCATGCTGGTTTGCAGTGTTGGGCTTGCCATTTCCCCTAGCAGGGGTGAAAATTACCTATATGTAATAACTAACCATTGACAATGTTGAAGCTAACAGAAAAGGAAATTACGGTAAGTATGAAGGAATTTCTTCTATCTGTACCATCCTTAGCAGCTTTGTCTCTTTTTCCTGTCCCCTTTGACAGGGACTACTGCATATTTTGAGGGGCTGGACCTTCATCTGAGCCTTTTGGTGACACAGAGGCAGACTAAGAAGCCATAAAATCTCTTTTTTAGCCCTCTTCATTTGTGTTTTAGGGCAAAATGTTTTACAGAGATCACAATTCAAAAAATCATGGTCTGGAGCCAGGCACCGTAAACATAGCTTGTGGCAGTCTGCCTTTGCCAGGAGCTGAAAACAAATAGTACATTTTTTGAAGCCTATAGGTCTGGCCTTCTTTTTAGGCCCATCAGTCATGCCAGACACTGGAACTTAAGAAAAATGTTTCCGGTTCCTAAACTTAAAATATCAAATTGACATCAAGCCTGGAATATTTAAAAAATGGGCTAAACTGTAAAAATGCAGGTCAGTTCCTCAAACAAGGACTGCAAGTAATTATTATCCCAGAAGAGATTAGATACAGAAAATTTGTAAGAAAAAATGCCTTGGTTCCCAGATATCAAAGCCGAGTATTAATTTAACCAAAATCGCAAATGCAGTTACAACAAAGTTGTTTTATTATAAAATGTGTTATCGCAGTTTCCTAAAGGTGGGAAGCACACTGAGAAATGGTCTTTTCTAGTTCCTGGAAACCAATCAGGAACCAAAGAAAGAACTGTAGATTCACAAGTAAAGTAAAATAACACCCTAACTAACTCTGAGTTCTTGAGGGATAAACTAAAATATTTTAGTACTGTAAAGTATAAAATAATAAACCATAAACCAGCCTGAAGTGAGGAGATGACTTCGGGGTGACTGCTCTCTTCAGCGGAGAAATAAATCTGATATTTGAAAGCTGGGAGGAGCATGACCACACAGCAGAGTTTGAACTTCATTCTAAAGTTCCATAATTAGCATAAAGTTCCAAAACTCCAGGGCTGCTCATTCCAGGGGAATAATTGCATATTCTGAATATAAACTGATAAATTTCTGGGGTTAGAATAGTAGAAAAGTAAGATCCCAGTAACAAAAATATTTTTTACCTCCTAGAAACTGTGACAAATGTCAAATTGTAGCTTCCTGTACATGAAGCGATTAATTAGGGCCAAAGGGCACATCAGAAATGCAAAGTGGAAAGTGAAAATGCTTCCATTTCTGTACAGTGCAGCTTAAAAGCACTGGAGCTAAAAGGAGGCGAGTAACTGATAAATTTAGCAAAAACAGTTAAAAATAGAAAAAGGTAGCCAAAAGGTGGTGTCCAGTTCCTAGGAATCATAACAGGAGGTGGAAGGACCAGTGTTTAAAATTAAAATATCCTAACTGATGCAGAGTATAATAGAATACGTGTATATACTTTTTATAAAAGGACTAATTTTTTTTTAAATAAATAAGCGACTGGAGACCCAGTTGTACTAGAACTTGACTTGGGGCAACCATTTTCTCTAGGCCAAGAAACATATCTGGCAATTGCCACACCGGAAGGTGGCTGCAGAGTTTTTCAAACCTCTATTCTAAATTCTTAATTCTGATCATTAGAATAGGGTTCTGTCTCTGTGGCATCTGTCTCCTAGAAGAGGGTGCTTAGAAACTAACCATTAAGTGAGGGATTCCTGGAGTTAGAAATAAACAATTACAGTGTGTGTTTGATAAAGTGAAGCACTAGATGGTTGTGAACAGGCTGCTATTAAATGCAAAGAAATCAAACTAATGATCTTTTCAAACCAATGTGGAAACCACGCAGACTTTAGTATCTATACAACTGAGAATGGGTGCCTAAAATAAGACTAAAGCTTCAAGTATCCAGGGTACAGCTAGCTCTCCATCTACCCTTGGATAAGCACACAGAACAAAAACCATACACCAAAAGACTGCATGCTGTTCAAACACGAGCACAGCCTGGAAATGCAGACCAGAAAACTGACCTTAATGCAGTGCTTTCTCCCAAGTCTAGAGTACGCTGATTTGGTCTACAGGATGGCATGCCAAAAAAAATACTGCATAAGCTGTCATTTATAACCCAGCATGCAGGTTTACACTGGATGCGTGTTACAGAATACATCACTGTGACCTACTGTATATCACTTGTCATCCTAGCTCTCAAGAATAGAGATGCATTGGGTGATGTCTATATCTAAATGTACTAAGGGCACCTCCCCGATGTCCTGAGTGATATACTTACCAAAACCATCTCTATTTTGAGGCTGTCACAGACAAGGGAAGTCCTCCACGTTCTCAAAACAAAGCGAAAGATAGCTGAAAAGGCACGTAGCATTGTAGCAACCAAAAGCTGGAATGCATGGCCAGACTATGTGAAGTGTGGGCAACCTTGCCCAATTCAACTCAGCTATGTATAAGCATTTATTTATTTAATTTATTTAAACATATCATAGGATTTACAACCCTTGACAACCCTAGACAAACCATGCAACTGCCACAAGGAACAACAGGTGAGCCATTGCATCTTTAGTGAGCAGCTGACACTCAACTGTTATGCCTTATTGTCTAACACTACCTAATGTACCTCCTGCCTTTCCCACAGGCTGATGTTTTCTATTGGTAAGATCATTCCCCCCAAATGCTGCATACTTATATGGACCTTGCATTATTTAGTGAACAGACTTGATAGACCAAATGAAAAAATTACTCACCTTAGTAACTGTGTTTCTTCTAATGGAGTCTTGCTGTATTCTGACATTATGCAGTTAGCCCCAGCACTTGAACTGCTCCGGAGAGGAAAGAGTTACATTCTATGCAGGGCATAGAACGTTGAGCTCGAGCTCGGTTCAAACCTCTGTCTGCTGCACTTTGAAGTGTAACTCTCAGATTCTTATGAGCTAATACTAACTAACTAACCCCACTATGTGGAAATTTTAAAAGTTTTACTAGCCAAATGGCAACCAAATATTTTGGATCCCCAAAAGACTCAAGTCGAGAAATCCAAAACCAAAAACTAGGTAGTGAACAACTTATGACTATCAAAACAATAAAACAAACCCACTCCCCCTCTCTAAAAAAGAGGGAGTGCCCAAATACACCCCTGGGGTGCAACACTGCACCCACCAGCCCACTTCCCAAAAACAAGGTTCTGAGAGGGGAGGCAGGGAGGGAGGTCAGAATACAGCAAGACTCCATTAGAAGAAACACAGTTACTAAGGTGAGTAATTTTTTCTTCAAACAACATGCAGTCTTGCTGTATTCTGACATTATGCAAACTACCAAGCAGTACCTCCATGGAGGAGGGAACCAAACCTGTTTTGGGAATAGGCTCTGTAGTATTGCTGTATCAAACCGAGCATCACTCCTAGCCTGGATATCCAGAGAGTAATGCTTGGTGAATGTATGGACTGTTTTCCAGGTGGCTGCTTTGCATATCTCTAGTAAGGGTATATCCCTTGCAGCAGCCAGGGAAGCAGCTGTACCTCTAGTCGAATGAACCCTCAGGCCTGAGGGTGGTATTTTGCCCAGCTTTTCATAGCAGAATTGTATACAAGAGACAATCCACCTGGCAATAGTTCTCTTAGTGGCAGGTTTGCCCTTTGCCACTTCCCCATAAGTGAGGAACAACTGGAGAGAGTCAAACCTGAGTGCCTTAGTATGCTCAATGTAGTAGCTAAGAGCCTTTTTAACATCCAAACTGTGTAATCTTATTTCTCCTGAAGAAGAATGATCAGTGAAGAAAAGAGGGAGAGACATGGATTGGTTCAGATGAAAATCTGAAACCATTTTGGGTAAGAACCTCCTATTGGTTCTAAGGACCACCTTATCTCTAAGGAATGAGATAAAATCAGGCTCCACTGACAGAGTTTGCAATTCGCTGATATGTCTGGCAGAGGTGATAGCTACCAAGAACACAGTTTTCCAAGTCAAGTACTTAAGCTCTGCTGAAGACAAAAGCTCAAAAGGGGGTTGCGTAAGCTGAGCAATGCAAATATTAAGGTCCCAAGCAGGAGTAGGATCCCTAAAGGGGGAACTGGTATGAAGCAATCCACTGAAACATTTACAGAAGACAGGATGAGATGCCAGTGAGGAGGGTTTTCCCACTGACAGAAAAGCAGAAACAGCTGACAAGTGTACTTTGAGGGTAGCTGGTCTGAGGCCTAGGCCATTAAGATGAACCATGTAGTCCAGAACTGTAGATAAGTCAGCAGTATCTGGGGGTATATGCTTCTTGGAACACCAAATGCTGAATCTTTTCCATTTGGAGTTATACGTTTTTCTGGTGGCAGATTTTTAAGAGGCTTTGAGAATGTCCAGAACCCCTTGAGAGAGATGCAAACCTGCATACTCTAACGCTTCAAGAGCCATGCCTTGAGATTGAGAGACCGAAGGCTGGGATACCAGATCCTCCCCTGAGAGGAGGTTAACAGGTTGTGATCCCTGGGAAGAGATAGGAGAAGATGGACTGCCAGGGACAGCAACAGCGGGTACCAAGGCTGCCTGGCCCAGTCTGGAGCAATCAGAATCACTTTGCAAGCTTGTGCCCTTATCTTGACCAGAACCTTGAACTGTAGAGGAAAAGGAGGGAAGACATCCAGAAATTTCCCTTCCCAATCCAGAATCAGAGCATCCAGAGGGGCTGAGCCCAAGACTGGGGGTCTGCAACAGAAGAGACGAAGTTGGTGATTGTCTGGGGCTACAAAGAGATCTATCTCTGGAGTGCCCCAGCTTGATGAAAAAATCACTTTTAACACTAGGGGATCCAGGGACCATTCGTGATGGCCCTGGGAAATCCTGCTCAATGCATCTGCTAGCACACTGTCCTTTCCTGGGAGGTGGACTGCTACCAGAGAGGTCTGTAGAGAATAAGCCAGGGACCATAATTTCATGGCTTCCGTGCACAAAGCAGTAGACTGAGTGCCTCCCTGCTTGTTGATATACCACATGGTGGTGGTGTTGTCTGTCTTAACCTGAACCACCTTGTTCTGTACTGATTTCGAGAAGGCTTGCAGGGGAAGGTAAACTGCCCTGAGCTCCAGAAGATTGATTTGGAGAAGAGGCTCCTAAGTAGACCACACTCCCTGGGCTGTGAGAGTCCCCAGGTGAGCTCCCCACCCCAGGAGAGAAGTATATGTGGTTAGGACCACAGAATGAGACTGAGTGGTGAATGGGACCCCTTGCTGGAAATTGTCCTGATCCTGCCACCATTGAAGAGCCTGGATCAGGGTCTGAGTCACTGGAATAAGTTTGGTTAGAGGATCTTTTCTCTAAGACCAAAAGGCCCTCAGGTGAAACTGAATGTCCCTCATCTGAAATCTGGCCCCTTGGACCACTGCAGTGGAAGCTGCCATGTGGCCCAGAAGCTGAAGGAAGTGCCTTGCTGGTCAAGAAACCAGAGGGTGGAAGGAAGAAGCCAGCTCTATGATGGCCCTTACTCTTACCAGGGGAAGAAAAGCTCTTGCTTTGACATTATCCAGCTCTACCCCATGAAGGTCAGAATCTGTACTGGCTCGAGAACTGACTTGGGGAGATTGAGAAGAAATCCTAGAGAACTGAGTACTTGCTGGGTGATTTGCAGATCTGACTTGACTTGGTTTGGAGATTGACCCACAATGAGCCAGTCATCCAGGTATGGGAATATGGAGATATTTTTTCTCCTTAAGAATGCTACTACTACTGCTAGGCATTTTGTGAACACTCTTGGAGCTGATGTTAGGCCAAAGGGCATTGCACTGAACTGGTAATGGCCTGAAGGCAGTTCGAACCTGAGGTACTTTCTGTGGCACCACCTGATGGGAATGTGAAAGTAGGCATCTTTTAGATCCAGAGAGGCCAGCCAGTCCCCTGGCCTTAGTGAGGGAAGAATTATTCCCAGAGTCACCATTTTGAACATTGGCTTTAGTAGATGTTTGTTCAGGTATCTTAAGTCTAGAATGGGCCGCCACTCCCCTGTCTTTTTCAGGGTAAGGAAGTATCTGGAGTACAGACCTTTGCCCCTGTGAATTGTAGGCACTCTCCCTATGTCCCTTAAGGCCAGTAGAGATGAAACCTCTGCCTCTAGGGCAATGGTTTCAGAGAGGTTGGCAGGTGGAAAAGGTGTGGCTCTAAGCTTTGGGAATTTTTTGAAGCTGAGAGCCAGTCCCTGGCTTACTACCTCAATGACCCACCTGTCTGAGGTAACAGACTTCCAGTCCTGGAAGTAGTAAGCCAACCTGCCTCCTACAGGAATGGGGGAGTCGACCCGGGCTGACACATCAGGATGTCTGCTTGGCAGGAGCCTTAGGTTGAGAGGTGGATGCAGCCCCTATGAAAAGGCCTGCCCCTGCCCCTAGCTTGCTGCCTTTGAGGAGTTGCCTGCCTTTTCTTGGCCTGTGCACTCCTATAGGTGGTCCTGTATTCATCCATCTTTTTCATATAGTGTTCTCTGTCTGCTCCCCAAACAGAGAATTATTAACTACAGGGAAATCCATAGCCTTAGCCTGGGTATCCTGAGATAGGCTAGTACACCTGAGCCAAGCTAGTCTCCGAAGAGCCACAGACGTAGCCATGACTCCAGATGATACATCATTGGAGTCTATAGCAGCATGAAATTGGATCTTTGATGCCTCAATCCCACCCACAGCCACCTCCTCCAGCTCCTTCACAAGCTGGGGGAAGGCCTGCCTAGCCAGTGCCAGTACAGTGTTCCACCTGGACTTCTGGTACCTGGCTGTATAGGCCATGTAATTAGCCTGCCTGAGTCCCAAGGAGGATGCCATGTACTGTTTCTTTGCCATGGCATCCAGCTTCCTGTAGTCTTTATCTGGGAGGTATGAAGCCAAGGGTATGTTAGCCTTATCACAGGCTGGAGCCTGCACGACCCCAACATGGCTGCATTGCTGGTACAAGGACTCCGCACCTGAGCCTGACAGCATGTACCTCTTGTCCATCCTTCTGTCTACAGGAGGTAAAGAATTTGAAGTTTTTAACAGTTTTTGTGTCTCTTTCCCAAAAGACTTATGAAGGGGAATAGACAACTTCTTGGACTGTGGGATGTCCATCATCTCCACATAATCAGGTTCCTCTTGTTCCTCAACAGCTTATTCCAAAGGGAGCTGGAGGGTTTCTGCCACTTGCCTGTAAAACATAAAGTGGGAAAGGGACTCAGAAAGCCTAGGAGGAGAAACACCAGAAGGCCTGTCTGGGGAGATGTCAGGTTCAATGGGCTCATCCAGACCTTCCATTCCATCATCATCATCATCATCACCATCACCTTCATAATCATCATCCTCCTCCAAATCCGGTTCATAAAAATCTTCAGGGGCATAATCCTGAACCGGAGGAACCGACCGAACCGAATGCCTGCCAGAAAGCGCCAGATTGGTCAGAACCAGACGAAGCGATTCAACAATCCTAATTGCTTGGGCAATCTCCTCGTCAGTCGGAACATGCGATTCTGGATCCAAACCGGCCGATTTATCCTTTTTCTTTCTTTTCGACAGAACCGATCCCTTGGGATCGGCTCTCCTTTTGCCCGAAAAAGTATCGTCCTGGTCAGAGGGCACTCCTTCAGGTTCGGTCGGAACTGAACCGGGCTGGCCATCCAAGTCAGCGGACTTCTCGGCCTCCTTCTCCCTAAGCCTGCCCAATCTCTTATCCAGGGTAGATTTAGGGAAATTCTTGCAGATTTGGCAGTCTGAATCGAGGTGGTCAAACCCCAGACAATAAACACAAGTGGTGTGGGGATCAGCCTTAGCAAAGACCTCCCCACATACACTGCAGTGTTGAAACCCAGTGGACCCAGTTTTTCTTTTGGGTTTCTCAGACATAGCCATATTAATAATCAAACGTACCCTTTACAGAGCAAAAGCCAGGCAAGACCCCCTTATCAGTTTCTAACCGTGTTATGGGTGTTTGAAAAAAATGGAAAAAACACGTGTTTTTTTAAACTGATAAGGACCGGTACCACACACTTATACCTAAAGCAAGAAAGAGAAAACAATAATATACAAGGTAACCAGTTCAACTGAACCGGTTAAAAGTTCATAAAATTACAATTTCCACAAGTTTTTTTTATAGCTAGTCCACTACCTAAACACTTACTGTACCACGGACAGGGATCTGAACCGAAAATAACACAAACAGATCGGTAAAACCAACAACTTTAACCAACTTGAACCATGAGCAGAGAAGAAATCTCCGGAGCAACTGTGCAGTTAGGTGGAGTAAAGAATCTGATGGTTACACTTCAAAGTGCAGCAGACAGAGGTCTGAACCAAGCTCGAGCTCAACGTTCTATGCCCTGCATAGAATTTAACTCTTTCCTCTCCGGTGCAGTTCAAGTGCTGGGGCTAACAGCATAATGTCAGAATACAGCAAGACTTCATGTTGTTTGAAGGTCTTCTGCTGTTTGTGTGTAAGATGCAACTGCTGAGCTCTGTAAATAATGTATAAACGGGATACTTCCGATTGGCCGAAATGCATCAGCATGACCGGCAATATCCCAACCCCCGGCGCCCGAAACACAGTTGCCCCATATCAGAGTTTGCCCCCGAGTGAGAATCCTAAGTGCACGGGGAGGTGTGGAGCCCCCACATTGCCACATTGAGTGCGGGGGCAAAGCCCCCAAATCACTCCCTGGAGGTAAAATCTCGATGTCAGTCAACCGTGTTTTGGGCACCCGGGGTCAGGATAATGACGGTCGGGCTGATGCATTTCAGTCGACCACAGAATATCCATATAAATTATACCTTCATATCTCATATTACACTGGAGGAGAGAAGAATGAGAGAGGATATGTTGCAGTTATTCAAACTAATGAATGACAAGGAATTGATGTCTGATATGCGGATAGAAATACAAGATAAGGAGTTTAATCTGAGATCACACAATGAACAAATCAAGCTAGAAAACACCAAAAAGAATGACAGGAGAGACTTCTACACACAGAGAGCAGACAAATTCTGGAACTGTTTACCAAGGGAGATAGTGGAAGATGATACCTTATCTAGTTTTAAAAATAGGCTGGAAAAATACCTTATAGAAAGGAAAGGAACATTGCGGACCAACTAAGTGGAAGAAGGACACAATGGGCAGTATAGCCTTTTTCTGTCTCATTACTCAGTGCAGCTCTCAGTATCAATGGAATCCTAACCATTATACCTTAGTAGATAAATATATCTAAAGCTATGTAAGCAAAATATTTTATGTATAATTTGCTGCTACTGCTGTTTTTAATGTCACTTGCCCTAGGAGTCTGTTGAAAACTAGGTGATGTACCTAAATTAGACTGTCCCTGTGCTGAAAATGTCAAATAAATAAATACAAATAAATGTCCTTCTCCATGCCATATGGGCAGTGCTATGAGATGCACACATGGTGACTGCGTGGGAGCTAAGTATTGATGGCTATCGTATCTCACCTCCTGACTACAATGT
This sequence comes from Neoceratodus forsteri, assembly GCA_016271365.2. Lineage (NCBI taxonomy): Eukaryota > Metazoa > Chordata > Ceratodontiformes > Ceratodontidae > Neoceratodus > Neoceratodus forsteri. The sequence goes on along the minus strand of CM028129.1, from coordinate 1,254,404,844 downwards.
ACCATGCCCTCCTCTGCCTTATCCCTTTCCTCCTCCTTCTACTCCTACCCCCTCCTCCTCCCTCCCCCATCCTGCCAACCTTCCCTCCCCTGCTCCTACCCCTCCTTCTCCCTACCACACCCTATAGACCTTCCCCCATTCCCCCACTCCACCCATCACTCCTTCTGTTTACCCTCCTCCCTTCCTATCCACCCTTGTTTCCTCTCATCCCCCAACCTTAACCTGGAGTTTATCCATCATGCCCTCCTCTCCCTCACCTGCCCCACCGAACTCAAAGGGGCAGAAATCCCACTAAATTCATTCACTCCTTTTCATGTCTGAACACATGGAGTCTAACTCTGTTCCCTCCCCTCTCCTCCTCCCTCCTTCTCTGCCTCCCCAGCTACCAAGGCTTGAGCATCTATCACCTCAGTGCTTGGAGCTGTCTTCCAAAACATGACTTCCTGTCTGTCTGGGTTTCATGATACTCACCTGTAATCCTCTGTATCTCAGAATCTTGGCTCTCCTCCAGGATTCCAGACTCTAGCCTGACCCTTCCTATCATCTCTTCAGGCAGGACAGGGGAAAATGTGATGACAGTGTTGCCATTTATGTTAATCTGGGCCACTCTTGCACCATGGCTATCAGAGAGGTTACACTCTCTTCCCACAAGTTTCTTCTTGTAAGGCTGTCATTCCCCTCCACCATTCCCATCTTCAGTGGAGTTTTCTATGTGTCACCCAGAATCTCCACCTCCACCCTGGTTGATTCTTTCTGTACCATTACCTCTCATTCCTCTGCTAGTGAACACATCCTACTAGAGGACTTCAATATCAGTTGGCTCACACTGGCCTCCAGGCTGACCATCCACAAGGCTGAGTTCCATAATCTCTCACAGATTATACTTGAACTCACTCAGCTCAACCACTACTCCCACACCTATTCCCTCTTGGACTGGGTACTCTCCTCCCACCCCCACAGCACTGCTGCAGAAGGTATCTTGCTGGGTGCTTTCGGTGACCACTGCATGACATTCTGCATCAGGAAAATCTGACGTCCACCTTCCACCCCAAAATACATCTGGACCAGGTTGTCCCAGTCACTCAACACCAATGCTCTTCTGAGTGACTTTGCTGCAACAGATTGGCCAGCCATCACCTCTGTCATTGATATTGACATTGTCCTTTTCTGTTTCACTCGAAATTCTCCTCAGTTTAGGACAAGCACACTCCACTTAGAAAATCTAGGGTCAAAACTTACCACCACCCGTGGATTACCCTCCAAATCACTGACAAGTGCAAGTCTTGTGTCTTGCCTGGACACGCTGCAAATTATCACACTCCCCTTCCTGATTTCCTCTTACACAGGACTAGTAGAAACTCCCGCATAAAGGCTGACGGGTCACAAAATCACATTATTTTAAGGGCAACCTTCCGAACAACCTTAATGCCCCATCAAAGTTCGGGAAGGTAATTCACTCCTGTTTTGACCCTGCAACCCAGTCCACCCCCAGTCCTTCTGGTAAATGGTTCACCAGTTGTCTGACCCCTCCTTTGTCGCCGCTCACTTCAATGTGTTCTTCACCGCATGTGCTCTCCCTTCCACTCTTCGTCCAGCCGCACCCATTGCATCTCATGTTCCCTTTCCTCCCTTCTCCTCCTGGGGTTCCCCCGTTACTACCCAGGAAACTCCGAATGCCCTTTCTCCTTTAACCTGCCCAAGTCCAACCCCAACAGCTGGATCCTAAATTCTTCCACATCTCCTCTCCTGCCACAGCATCTCCTCTGATTCACCTACTCAACCTCTCCTTCTTCCTCAGTGCTGTTCTTCAATCTCGGCAGTTGGCCAAAATTCTTCCACTTCACAAAGGGGAGACCCTTCCTCCCCTAGTAACTTCCGGCCAATCTCCCTCCTCCCCTCTTGCTAAGCTGCAAGAGAAATTTATCTTCACAAGCCTCTCTGATTCCCCCTCCTCCACCAATTTCCTCTCCCCTTTCATGTCAGAACCATGACTCTAGTCTCCTCTTTGCTGCGTGTAACTGATTCTATCTTCTCATGGATGGATCAGGGCACATCATGGCTGCCATCTTCACAGATCTGGCCAAAGCCTTTGATTCAGTGTCCCACCCACTCCTCCTGGACAAGCGGAATTATGCTGGCCTCTCAGCTCAGCTGTCAACTGGTTCTGCTCTCATGTCATAGGCCGTCTACAGTCAATACAGGTTGGTAGCACCCTGTCACCCCCACTTCTCATCCAGGCTGGGGTCCCACAGGGCTCCATCTTGGGTCCCATACTCTTCTCCATTTTTCTTAATAACACCCCTCTGCCTGTGTCAACTCGCATGTTCACAGGTATGCAGATGACACAGTCATCTACACCTCCAGTCCATCTATTACAGCAATGGAAGGTCTGCTCCAACAAGACTTCCACAATGTCCTGTGCTTGTTCCAATCCAACCAGCTCTGGATCAACACAAAAAAAAACTGTGTCCATGACCTTTGGCACCAGCCAGAAACTGGTCAGACTCCGTACTCTGCCCATCTTTTCCCTCTTAGAAAGCTCTGCTCTAGAAATGGTTCAGTCCTTCAAGTACCTCACTGCATGGCTAGACAGCAAGCTTGCCTTCTCTGCCCACATTGACCCCATCCATGCCAAGCTCCACCCTAAATTTGGTGCCTTGTACCACAATAAAGATTGTTTGTCGCCACAGGTACACTGAGAGCTTGTTATCAAAATGGTGCTCCAGGTTTTTAACTATACAGACGTGATCTAGGGCACCATGTCCTCCCCCCTCCCTGGCCAGACTGGACACCCTCTGCAACTCCTTTGGCCACTTTGCTACCAACTCCCCCCTTCATTCTCATCATTGCTCACTTTACCCCTCCTTATCCATTCTCCCCCTACCCTCACATCGTCAGATCCACTTCGCCCCATACTATCCAAACACTGGTTTAGGTCCCTTCCCTCTTAACTTTGTACACTGTTAGGCTCTAGTTTTGTTTAAGATGTAATTATTTCTTATCTGTATGTAGTCCTCCTGCCCCGGGTCGCACCTGGAAACGAGCCTTGACTAAGTGTGCCTTTCCTGGTTATCAACTTTTTTTTTTTAGATTGTTTATGCTCCTTGCTCCTGTAGCCCTTGCAATCAGGGGGAGCCATAGCCCCATCACCCCAGCGACCACCAACCGGCACATATGCTCTCAGGGTTTACCCCCCAGTGGGGTAATGGAGGGGGGCCCCCCTCCACCGAGTCCAGATCCAGGATTGCGCCGTGGCTGGCCGGGTGCGGGGCCTTTGAGGTCCCCCGTCATCCACTGTGAGTTATTTTCTTAGTTTTTCTCCCAACGGGGTTGGGCATGCAATGATGCTCGTGACGGCGATGAACACGCTCCCATGATTGACACCGTTTGGCATCTGCATTGCTCCCCATTCCTTGTGTTGTGGCATCAATGCACCTGCTAACAGCCTCCACTAGGGGCCAGGCAAGCTCCGAATGCCAGAGTCCCCCTCCCCAGAGAAGGAGAGCTGTCCTCCAGACGCTCAATCTTTCTCTTCCCTACCAACCCCCGGCGGCCCATGCTCGTTCCTGAACACGGGTCGCCGGCATGGAGCGAGGTGTGGCACCCAGCGCCTCAACCCTCAGTGCCACCGGGCCAGCAGTTATCAACTTTTAAATAAATAAATAAATTACTGCTCTTCCTCGCCCCCTCTATTTCCTGCTCTCTCAGCTCCAGGGATCCTAAGACCTTTGCCATTCCACAGCCCTGCTCCTCTGCTGAGCAATCAGCTTTTTCCTATCATCTTTACACACTTTGGAACCAGCTCCCCTCATCCCTCCACTTCACTGCCTCCCCTGGCTCCCTTAGGTATCAGCTGAAACTCTTCTCCCCCCACCCCCGGTTTCCCTCTTCCTGACATTTTAACTGCAACTGCTAGCCTATCCCAGCATAGGTATGGTCGAGGCACTTAACTGTCATCTTTGCCTAGCTTATTTATGCTGTACTTATACCTGTACCCATCATGTTATTTTGATTGCACTTTATTGTAATTGCGAACAGTGTCTGTGCTATATCATTTGTAGCCCTTGTCCCCTTCCCCTAGTTTGCACCTGGAAATGAGCCTCAGCTCGGTGCGCCTTTCCTGATCATCAGTTTTCAAATAAATAAAATGCATTTTGGGGGTTTTTGTCGCTCACTATGTGAGTGGGGGAAAGTAGTGTGCTATAGAAGTTGGGGAAGGGGGGTGTTTTCTTGTTATGGGGTCATAATTAACCAGATAAAAATGTAAATCTGTCAGTCAGTGAAAAAGCTCCCACTGTACTTGCATCATCAGGACACCACTGAGCATGCACCAGTTTAAAATGTTAATAATTTGAAATGAGCAATTTTTTTAAATGACACAATAACCACATTAGAGCAAATCCTAACAAACTGCTAAACTTCCAAATTCGATGACGTGTAGTTTTTGAGGAAATCATGGCTGAATTTTTTGTAATAAAAACATGGGTAGGGCTTTTTTTGGTCCTCAAATTCTCAAAATCTTCTTGGCCAAGAAACTGCAAGATATCCTGACAGAAAACAAACCATGAACATTTTAAATTCATATTCTAAAAGACTGCCAAGTTATAAGCAATGCAAAATCAACTTATATTTTAACCTGTCCATCATACCCAAACCTGGGAGCCAGGGGTCGACAAATCCTATAGCCCAATGCCCCGGGCTATCAGTTCACTTACCAGGACAAGCACCAACTACCCAGCTGGTTGTCCCAATGGACAACGACCAGAAAAACATCAGTATTTTCTTTTACTTGCCTCAGTTGCCTGCCTTTCTTCTCCTTGCTACTAGGGTGTAGACTGCATGTGGGATGTCTCATACTCGGAGCATTACTGGAGTCGGGGTATCAGAAGCAAATGACAGAGTAAGACAAAGAAGGTGTGACACAGCCAGGAGGGAGGCAGAGGTCAAGTAGCGAGAGCAAGCTGGAGTGGCAAGAGTGAGCGGCCGAGCAGGAGGAGTGAGCGTGTCCATGGCGCAGCACACAGCAGCAGCCTGAGTGACAGGATGTCCAAAAAACAGGGTGACTGTCATGAGATACCTAGGGTCCCTTACTAGAAATGGTGGCACTTAGGAAGGGTGGAGAAGGTAGTATGGGAGCTGAGAGCAGTTGATGAACATTGTTGGCAGCATGCTTGGGCCTTAACAGTAAGCCAAGAAGAGGTAGCACAAGTACATAAAATTGAAGTGAGCAAGTACATACGACAAATATTTGGACTCATTTTTTGTTGAAGAAGGAGCCAAACAATTTAACTGCAGCAGTTAGAAATTACATGTTAGAGAAGGAAAATGGTCAGGGTTCAGGCAGGTTCATAGCCTATTACCCACAGCACTCCAGCTTAAAACAAAGAAAAGAAAAATTTTAAATAAAGAACAGACAAATTATAAAGAAAAGAAAGAAACTGTAAAGGGAAAGCCAAGGGCCACACCACAGCAGTGAGTGGGCAGATCAGGTTGTGAAGTCTAGGGCTTGTTTCTAACCAGACTACCAACTCGAGCACCAGGACTACTAATTTTAGTCCAGTCATCTGTCTGTGGAGAAGTACTTAATTTTAAGATTTGCTGGCCTACCGGCCCACCGGCACAGTGGCATGACATCTGTCTGTGACACCGACATCCCAGGTTCGGGAACGGACCCGGGAAGTCAGAGGGCAGGCCAGGGGGAGAAGGACTGAGTGTCCCAGAGCTGGCTATCCTTCTCTAAAGGGGGGGCTGTGTGTCCGGCACAAGTCGGACCCCTAGTGGAGGCTGGGGGCTTCGCTGCAACCAGTACCTGGATTCCTCAGGAGGTGTGCCCGATGCTGGCGTCATTGCACACCACGCTTCCTTCAGGGAAAATCAGCAACAGGAAAAATTGCAGCTGCCTAAATGATGCCCACTCCATGGCCCCAATCGCCAGTCCTGGCACTCCTAAAGCTGACCTATCCCATCTTCCGCTGGCTCTGACCTGACCTCACACCCTGCCCAGGGGAAAAAGCCAGGGAGGCAATGTCGGTAAGCACCCCTACTGGCAGCCTACTCCTGTCGCCATGTAGGTTCACATAGTTGCGGTGGCCCTGCCATGGGAGGTGATCCAGGGGGTATCATTTGGGAGGTAAGTCCGGGAGGGGAGGGTGGGCAAGGAGGGGGTATGGGGAGGGCAGGGCTGAGCATTCAGCAGTAGGCAGCAAAAAGCATACTAAAATAAGATTTGCTGACCTCTGGTAGGAGCGCAATCATTTATACAGCATTGCCCTTAGAGATCCAACATCTTATTTGCTCTATGGCTCAAAATTGCTAACTACAGTACAATTATAATGCCTTCTACACGTTCTCCAATCCCATCTATTTCCACCTCTTTCGTTTCATAGCTACTTCTGTATGTGAGGCTATTTACATTAATGCACAGCCTGTTGCTGACTGTGCTCAGTCATTGGGGCAACAGTAGCGTGATGACAGGCAGTGCTTGCCAGACAACTGGCAATGATACTGCAATGCTGCCTGTCACTGCATAACCATTACCCCGATGACACAGTGTAATTGGCGACAGTTGGTGCCTCATTGTTTGATAATTTAAATGTGTGCTGTTATTAAATGGATCACTATCTTTATTACTTCAAACTGGAATGTCTGTAAAGCATTTTAAAATATACTATATCAGGGACACTATCGAAAATTTGAAAAATGACAGTTTTCAGAAGTGTCCATGCACAACAAAATGCAAAGGTCACAATGTAAGTGTCAGTTTTAATGTAACTGTGGGGTAAGCAATCATTAAGTACATATAACAGGGCGGATAATCACACAGTAATTAAATGTTTGTTGCATGCAGCTACATTGCAGTTGCAATGCAGTAATACAGTCTAGTTACACTGTAACTACAGTGTAGTTAACTGACACTTAAGGTGTTAATGATACAAACTCTGAAGTTCTTTCATACCAACTTTAAATTTAAGAGCTTATTAATTTTTCCATGTCCTAATATCACAATAAAACTAAGAACACAGTAAGAATAAACTAACCTACAAAAGTTATATTTAAATGAGTAACTGCTTAACTACTTTACCAAGTACAGGTCCATGTGGAATATCAGTATGACTGTATATGATAGCAAAAAAATTACATTTCGTTTATTTCAACAATAAAAAAAACAACCCTTATAGGGCAGTTATATTAGCAGCAATAATACGTATGCTATAACTGAAAGTTAATTTCATAAATGTTCCTCAAAGCAGTGATAACCAGAAAATTAATGGGCATTTTTTTCTCATTAAAGGTAACTCTGAAAATGCAAAACACCCTTAAACAGTTAGCACTTCATAGTGTTGTCTTTTGATTGTAATTACAAAAACAGATACTTCAAGTGTGACTCTCATTTAGACTGTGGTTTATAAGAACAAAAGTTATTATCAGAGCCAATTATTGCATTACCTACATGGCTGCACAGAGGCAGATTGTTCAATTTTCACCTCAACAATGATTTCCATGTATTTATTTTATTACTATAGGCAGCTTTGAAAAGGGAAATTATATTCTTGTGTGCTATAAAGCAAACTAGAGACACTGAAGCTTTTCCAATAACTCAGTGTTAATCTTGCAGAGACCCTATTCACATTAAAACAGAACAAATGGCCTTAAATGCAAGATCCTCAGTCACCCATTTGGTATTGAAAAAATAAAATAAAAAAAACTAGATGCTATGGATTGCTGATTAAAAGGCTCAGGCAGATGATAATTTGACAAAGCTGGGCCCCCACCCATTTAATGATTTTCAAGGATCCTACATAAATGCCTAGAAGCCCAATTCTGGAAAAATACCTCATTCATTTTGAAATGCTAGATAAGAAATTATTTTTTGTAAAAAAATATTTAATTGGTATATAAATACAGGTACAATTATCAAAACAGTAACAGTACCACAGAATATTGCATATAAGCAACTAAGCAAAAAATAAAATAAAAAAATGAAAAATAAAACCAAAAGATATGTACATCACCATAAAATATAATATAGTATAGTTACTTTTTCCTAACATATAAAACAAGGACTCTTTCATATATGTAATTGGGACATATCTGGTGAATTAGGTTCTACAACTGAGGTAAAAGACTGACACATCCTTTGACCTCTATGTACCGGGTCACACAGTTAAGTATATGGGGGCTGTAGTAGGATTCAAACCTGGCTCTCCCATGTTCCAAATCTTAAAAGTAGCGTAGACCCACATCTTGGACACATTTGTGCCTCAACCAGAAAATATAGAATTTTTGCACATGGCACTGGCCGGCATCAACTAATGCCCAGACAGAGGCCCACATATACTGAAATCTCAGCGGTGAAAAAATACCAATTATGTGTTTTACCTTCCATGTACAGTTTCCATTTATTTGTGAAAAATACGGCAGTGCATTCTGCTTGATCACAAGAAAGTTAGTTTGCAAGACAGGATCAGGATAGATAGTTTCTGCAAAATGCATCTGTATCAGACGCTCTGCCAGCAAGCCATCCTCCATGATCATCCACTGCCTAACACATTTCACTCATGACAGCTTTCTCAAAGGCTGATGGGAAAAGCAGAGCCTGGGGAGTTCTACGAATGGGTAACATTAAAACTGGACAAGGGAAAGCCTGTTGATATATTATTCTTGGACTTCAGCAAGGCGATCGACTCTATCCCCCACAATGGTCTGGTGGAGAAACTGACGGGGTTGGGAGTAGACCCTTTGATGGTCAGATGGATTGAAAACTGGCTAGCTGGACACACTCAGAGAGTAGTGGTCAGTGGGGAGCTCTCGAATCCTAGAGAGGTCAGTAGTGGGGTACCGCAGGACTCGGTCCTTGGTCCAATCCTGTTTAATGCATACATTTCAGACATCAGGGAGGGTATAGGGTGTGAAATGAGTCTCTTTGTTGACGACTCCAAGATGGGAGCAGTAGTTGAGGGAGAAGAAGGGAGGCTGGCCCTGCAATGGGACCTGGACACCATGGAAAGGTGGGCTCACACATGGAAATTAAATTTCAATATCACCAAGAGCAAGGTGTTACATCTTGGGGGGAGACCCTAAACACAGATATACCCTTGGAGGGGAGGTGCTGGAGGCCTCAACAGGGGAAAAAGACCAAGGGGTCATGGTGGATGCATGTATGGATAACTCTGAGCAGTGCAGGAGAGTGGCTAGCAAAGCAAACAGGATGTTGGGATGCATCATAAGGGGGATCACCTCTAGGAGCAGGGAAGTGATTCTGCCGCTGTACAATGGATTGGTTAGACCACACCTTGAGTACCGTGTACAGTACTGGAGACCACACTTGAAGAGGGACATCCAGCTCCTGGAGAGGGTACAGATGAGGGTGACTAAGATGATACGAGGACTAGGGGATTTGACATATGAGGACAGACTTGAGGAGCTCTGCCTGTTTTCGTTGGAGGAGAGGAGAGAGGAGGGGGCATGATTGAGGTCTTCAAGTACCTCAAGGGAATAAATAGGGTAAACATGGAGGGGATCTTTAGACTAAAGCAGGGAGGTATCACCAGAGGGCATGGTTTGAAGGTGGAAGGGTGAGGGGGGAAAAGAGGAGGAGGTTTTTCACTGAGAGGGTGGTGGATCCTTGGAACGTGCTGCCTGGTGAGCTGGTTCAGAGATTCAAAGTGGAGGGCTTCAACAGAGGGTGGGACAGACACAGAAAATGGATGTATCAGATGATGGCCTGGTCCACGGGGGTGGGGATGGATGATAGGGGTTTCTGGAACACGGGGTTGGTACCCAACTAGGGATCTGAGGTTCGAGCAGACTCAATATACCGTAAGGCCTAATCTGCTGGCAATTAGTATGTTAGTATGTTGTCCCTTCTAACAACTGTACCTTAAAGACATACTCCCCATAAAGTGCACAGTGCAAGTCTTAAAGTTTCAGAAGATTCCCATAATACCTTTAAATCATGACGAAACAATGTATAAACAATGAAAAGCAGACTAGTAGTTAAATAACAGTTTTGTCAAATGCATTACGTACCCAGGTTCTAATCCCACCACTGCCACCTGAGAAACAGAACTGGAAGTTCTTGTATTCATTTGCAGGTGCAGCGTCTTGGTCAGTAAGCTAATTTTATTTTAAGGGGAGAAAGCCCTCATGGAATTCACCAGACATCAGTACACTTAGTGAAACATTTTAAAACAGTCTCGCAAGATATGATAACCCATTTTTATTTATTTAGATTCGGATTAATTACCTTTGAGCCAAGGGTTCATTTACAAAGGTTACAAGTTAGATAACAAAAATACAGAGATGAAGGTAAAGGCAGTAAACAACATACAGTGGGGAAAAAGGGGTACATGTAAACACAATAAGCATTAAAAAATTATCAGTTGGTGGCAGAAAAAAAACAGTATGATTGGTTACAGAAGACAGAAGTGCAATCAGAAAGTGCAAGGGATATCAACAACAACACTGCAATAGTGGGGAATTACTCTTATGTGAACTTGGGGTCGGGGACAGATCCCAGGCTAGGACTTTAAAAGTAGAGAGAGCAGCAGCCAGGGCAGCATTGTCCAGAAGAGGGGGGGAGAGAAGGTAGGTAAAGGGTGGGGGATGGGGAGGTAAGTCAAGACAGTAGGGGGCTGAGATGGGAGAAAGCCAATAGGGGTATGTGTTATAGTTAACAACAGCAGGTGGTTTCATATGCCAAGAGACTGTGGAGTCCAGATTTGAACTGGCTAATTTTGCTACAACCAAGGAGTTCAGTAGGGAGGTCATTAGCCATTTAGGACCCTGGTAGGAAAGGGATCATTGTGCGAGTGTGGTGCACTTAAGAGGGAATAGGAACGCCCCTTTAGTCGCACTTCTGGTGTTCATGGTAGGTTGAGTGTTTTTGAATAATTTTGAGGTGGAGTCGGGCATAAGGCCAAGCAGTGATTTTTTCCCCGTGAGACAAGCCTGGTATTTGGTTCTGAGACGGAAGGGAAGTCACCCGGTTTCTGCATACAATGTGCATGTATGCATCAGATAGTCGGCCCCAAGGACCAGGCAGCAAGCCTTGTGGAGGAGGGTAATGGTCCTCTTAAGAGCGGTGCCCGAACCAGCACCATAGATCACCAGACCATAGTCTATGGTGCAGAGCTGCAACTGATCAGTTTCAGAGCCTCTGGAGGCATACAATGTCTATGTCGGTATAAAACTCCCAGTTTGGAGTTAGCTGTTTTAATGACCTGCTCAATATGTGTTGAGAAAGGAGAGCGTGTTATCAAGGTGTACACCAAGATATCTGAAGGTGTCGACCTGCTCCAGCAACTCTCCTTTTTGGCTCATTATTTGTAATGGACCATGCTTTTTCTTGTTCTGAGGCACAGTAAAGAACATACACTTTTATTTTTGTAATTGAGTAACAGCTTATGCTGGGGAAACCAAGATTCCAGCCTTTGAAAACTGTCCTGCAGATCGGTGGTGATTGCAGAGATTTCACTACCAGGTGCTGAGATGACCGTGTCATCAGTGTAAAGCACCACACTTGCTGGGCAGGGAGACAGTAGGGAGTTTATAAACAGACTAAATAAGAGTGGTCCCAGTATTGAACCTTGGGGGAATCCAAGGCTGAGTTCCCTAGTCTCAGAGAGTGTATTGAAAACCTTCACACATTGTGTTCTGAGTGATAGGCAGCTTTCAAACCAAGTAACAGTGTTTATTGAGAGGCCAATGGATTGGAGACATTGTAGTAGAAGTTGGTGGTTGACAGTGTCAAGTGCCTTGGTGGGGTCTATGAATATAGACCCCACTGCCCTTCCATTATCAATTGCCTCATAGATCTGTGTGGTGTAGTCTACCAGGGCGGTTTGGGTGGAGTGATGTTTTCAGAAGCCATGGTGCTGTACGCAGAGTAGATTGTGTTTCTCCAAGTATTCAGTGAGTTGGTCAGATACCACATGTTCCAAAACTTTGGAGAGTGGTGGTTAAAGTCACAAATAATCCAAATTTGAAAGAGACATGGCAGATTTTAAAGAGGCTGCATTTTAATTGAAGTACTACAAGTAAAGGGAAGAACAAGGGGATTAATCCCGAACAGGGTCCAGTTTAAGGAGGAACAGACAACCTTTGGACTATGGCATGAAGAACGGCAAGATATAAAGTAGAGCATCAAGGATTCCAACTACTTTGGGAAAAGGAGACAGCAGAGACATCCACCCCATCAAACCTCCGCAGGAGCAGTAATACAAGGGATTCGTAGGAAACACACTGGGTGGGGGGTGGAGGAGGAGGAGAAAACAACGGAAAATTGGACCAGAAGAGGCAATACAACAGAAATTGTTACACTACATGGTAAATATAATAAACTTGTCAGACTTACTGATATGGAAACTGCTGTGCTTAACAGAGGACTTAACAGTGGTTGACATGAACAAACTGGTGAGAAACGTACATTTAAAAATTGTTCTGTAGAAAACAGAAGTGAATCATAGAGCTCAGAATGAAATGGTAAGTACCAGTACTGTGCAGGACACACAAGACAGTGCATAAAGGATTCTAAATAAACAGGGAACACAGGATAGTGGGTTAGAGATGCTCCCTAATGAATTTCACAGCTTCAGACCTAAATTGAGATTTTGTTCACCTCTACCGGCAGCTGACAGTGTTTCAAAACAAGTTTAGAGGAAGATCTCAAAAAAAATGGAAAAAGAAAGTGTGAACGATTTTCACATCAAACTTTGAAACTGAAGCTCCAAAAAAAATGACCTGATAATAAAAACATCAGCAGAAATGGGAGGGTCATTAGTGGTTATGAACAGCAGTAATTATGACAAAGACGTATCAAGACAGCTTTTGGATAAAATATATTATGAAGTACTGAGATCTGACCCCACCCCAAAATTTAAAACCACTGCCGCATTTTACAGAAACTACTGTATCTATATTGATCAATATGTCCTGCAAACTGACTTTTTTTGTGATCAAGTGGGTACACTGTTGTATTTCACACTAATAAATGGAAACAGCACATGGAAGGTAAAACACATATCTGATATTTCTTTGCTACTGAGAGTTCAATATATGTGCTCCTCTGTCTCTGAGTTAATTGGTGCCAGCCATTATCACATGCATAAACTCTCCCATGCACACAATTATGTGTTGTAACTACCAGGATATACTGCTTCCCATCAAAAATGGTGGGGGCACGGTGAGATAGTGTCTGAGTTCCACCCTTCTCCCCAGTGGCCTACTACTGCTTTCCGGACGCTCTAAATGATGCGTCAGATTCTGAGAGAAGTCAGTGGTGTGCCCCTGTAGGGGAAAAGTCACAAAAAAGAGGAAAGCCAGGTAGGAGAACCAGATTGGCAGCAGTGCTGGGGGGAGAGCCCAAGGACAAAGATTGTGCAGTCCCCATCAAGTGGGAGAGCAGAGATGTATATTAATTAAAAAAAAGCAGTTGTCAATGCCGAATGTTCGCCATGTGCACTGGTGTCATACAGGGTGTGTGTCTGAAAATTGCTTCAGTGAAGGAATCATTTTATTAACATTTAAGAATACAAAGTAGAAGTGATGATGTTGGGCAGTGCAACTGTCTTGTTTGTTAATATCTGTGTGCCAAATTTTCAGCATACCCTTCTTATGACTCCCACCACATGAACAAGTGCAGAGAAAATGTTCAACTCCTGGCTGAAAGATGATTTCATGCAGCGACTGCGGAATCACCTTTCGCGATGCAAAAACACATTTTATCCAGGATCTGAAAAATGACAGCTGTCACAATCATGAGGTGCTGTGAAGAAAGAAACAATTACTCACCGAAGTAGTTACAACAAGCCTGCATTCATAAATTTCAACGTAGGCTCATAACTTTGTTGTCTAATATTTTTGCCCCAAATTTTCAACATAGCCTTCTTATGATCCCACCTCATAAACAAGTGCAGAGAAAAATGTCAGCTTCTGCCCAAAAGGTGATTTCGCACAGCGACTGCAAAATCACCTTTTGGAATGCAAAAAAAACATATTGGCCTGGATATGAAAAATGACAGCTGTCACATTCATGAGGTGCTGTGAAGAAAGAAACAATTATTCACCGAAGTAGTATTACTTCTTCCAGGGTATTCTTTAGCATTATTGACAGGTGCAGTATGCCAGCTGGGTTCAGCTGCCCCGGAGAGGAGGAGTCAATGCAAATGAGGAAGGCATTGGCCAATCAGGATACAGATAGAGTAGAGTGCTGTCTGCAGTCAGCCTGAGGGACCTCAGAACGCATTTCGGAGGTGAAAAAAAGCAAAAACTGTGACCGCTAGGGGCCAAAAAACTGTTAGCAATAACCTAATATATATTCTAACCCACAATTAAGAAACATTTTTTTTTTTTTTTTAAACACGCGAATGAATGACAGTCATCAAATTTGGCTAAATCCCCTAGCAGAGCCTTTAGACAAGGTTTCCAAGGGAGGAAGGGTGGGAGTGTCTATAATGCTAAAGAATACCCAAGAAAAAGTAATATTACTTCTGTGAGTAATCGTTTCTTCTCACCCCAGGAATTCTTTAGCATCTATTGACATGTGCAGACTTTGAAGCAGTGTAGTTGGGGGGAGGGCACAGAAACCTATTTAAAGAGGAGGCTCTGAAGTACCATCCTGCCAAAATTGGCATCCTATCAGATTACACATACAAGAAAGATCTTATTGAATGTGAAAAGCAAATTTCAAATAAGTGGTCTGCACACTTCTGGTGAGGATATAGCCTTGAACGCTGCCCAGGAGGCAGCTGGTCTCCAGGAAGTAGGCCCTAAGCATGAGAAGGGCTGAATGTCAGCCTTACTGAAGCAGACCCAAAATATGGGAAAAACAGTCCCATGGTAAAATACTCTTGGTCACTGGTTTCTCCTTTTCTGCAAAAATGCAGGAAAGGAAGGTATGATAATAACAGTACCTGAACTGCTAGGACTGCTGATGCAGACCGGCAGGACTAATTCATGCCCCATCCAAGCAGATTGAGATAGCCTAGACAGGACTGGCCTGAGAGGAGTACAGGCAGAGAAAAAGGGTTGATGAAGGTGGAAATGGTAGAACCTTTGGGAAAAGGATTTCCTATCCGTCCAGAAGACTGAATTGTTCTTAAAGGCTCTGAGAGAATAAGGCCTAAGAAAACAACCGGAAACTCTGAAACACATCTGACAGAGAAGACAAGCAGAAAAGTTGTCTTCGATGTTACTCTCTTCAGGACGGAATTTCCACAGGTTCAAAAGGACATCCCATGAACCTGAACGCACAGAGGTTTGTGTTCCATGGGAAAAAACTGTGGACCCTAGAAGGGTCTGGCGAAATGGTTCTCATGGAATTCTTTTTGAAATGGTCTGAGAAATGACAGATTTCTCTCGCCTGACGGAAAAAGAATCCAAGTAACCATTAGGTGTACTCCCAAAAAAAGAGGCCTACTGTCCCACTGTTGGAAGGAAAATAAAAACCTTTATGTTTTTAAAGGAAACAAGTCACAAGGCCAAACTAGTTCAAAGTACAAGACAGTAATGCCTTGATATGAACTAAATAATCCAGTCATGAGACGAAAGAGGATTGAAAAACTCTAGGCTCTTGTCCTTGTACCAAGTGGAAAAACCACTTCCCCTAGGAAAACTGAGTTTTTCGTGATGCTAAAACCTTTTTTTTTTCATAGATGTTCCAGACCTTGTTTGGATACAGGGACTCGAGCAGATCTAGCCTCTCAGGAACCAGGCCTTGAGAAGAAAAGACTGGGAGCAGAGAAAAAACACTACTCCTGCAAGAAAGGAAGTAGCTTGTGGAAACGAAAGCAGCCAGAAAGCTGTTTAACAGAAACATTTTTTTTTCCCCCAAAAAGTACCAAGGTTGTCCAGAGCCACCGGTATCGTGGTGGCTGATACCTTAACTAGAGAGGTACTTAGGAAAGAAAAAATTACTCACCTTAGTAATGTTGTTTCTTCTAATGGAGTCTTGCTATATTATAGACATTAGCAGTTTGATCCAGCTCTAGAACTGCCCCGGAGTGAAATGGTTAAAACCATTCCAAAATAGAATTTTGGCACAACAGCAGCTCTATCTGTGTCATTTCAAACTTGAACTGTCAGATCTTTTACGAGCCAAACTCACTAAGGTCTGTGTGGAAGCTGTAACTCTACACTAGCCAAATGGCTACCTAAATAATAACAACCATTGATGGTCCCAACACCCAAGACTCAAGTCAGGGGACCAGAAATATTAACACCATTCTAATAATATGAAATGGAACATAAAGTATAATAAAACACACACACGCGCATACACACACACCCCAAAGTCCCAAAGGGACAAAATGCTAACAGGACATAAGTAGTGCCCACACTAAGTTGCCCGCAGACCCACCAAGTAGAGGTTCTGAGAGGGGCAGGTTGGGAGGTCTAATATAGCAAGACTCATTAGAAGAAACAACATTACTAAGGTGAGTAATTTTTTCTTCAAACAACATGAAGTCTTGCTATATTATAGACATTAGCAGAATACACAGCAGTACCTCCATGGAGGAGGGCAGAACCTACTTAGGAATAGGCTCTGAAGAACAGCTGTGCCAAACCGAGCATCTCTCCTGGCCTGGACATCCAGGGAGTAATGCTTGGTAAAAGTGTGTACCGCTTTCCAAGTAGCAGCCTGGCAAATCTCTAATAAAGGGATATCTCTGGCAGCAGCTAGAGACGCAGCTGTACCCCTGGTAGAATGAGCCCTAACTGGGGCCTTGCCCACTTTCTGATAACAAAATTGGATGCAAGAGACAATCCACCTGGCTATTGATCTCTTAGTGGCAGGTTTGCCTTTCCCAACTTCACCATAGGTAAGGAAAAGTTGGAAGGATTCAGAACCTGTGACCTTTGGCACGCTCTATATAATAACTAAGAGCTCTTCTTAACATCCAGGCTGTGCAACCTCCTCTCACCCGAAGAGGAGTGATCAGTGAAAAATACTGAAGGAGATAGATTGATTAAGATAGAAATCTGAAACCACCTTTAGCAAAACTTCCTATTAGTCCTAAGGACTACCTTATCCCTGTGGAAAGAAATAAAGTCAGTCTCCACTGACAAGTTTGCAATTCACTTATGCCTGGCAGAAGTGATAGCCACTAGAAAAACAGTTTTCCAAGTTAGGTACTTAAGCTCTGCAGAAGACAGAGGTTCAAAGGGGTTGCATTAACTGGGCAATGCAAACATTAAGGTCCCAAGCAGGGGCCGGTTCCCGAAAGGGAGGATTAGTATGGAGTAATCCCTTAAAAAACTTGGAAAACACAGGATGAGAGGAAAGAGGGGATGGCTTTCCTGCTGACACAAAAGCAGACACAGCTGCCAAATGAACTCTCAGGGTAGCTGGTCTGAGACCCAAGGAATTAAGATGTACCATGTAATCTAACAAAATGGGCAATCCAGCAGATTCTGGGGAAATATTTTTCCCAGCACACCAAATGGAAAACCTTTTCCATTTAGAACTATAAGTAGCCCTAGTGGAAGGCTTTCTGGAAGCCTTTAGGATCTCAAGAACACCCTGAGAGAGGTGTAATCAGCAACTCTAACTCCTCAAGAGCCAGGCCTTTGAGGTTGAGGGATGGAGGTCCGGATACCAAACCCTTCCCTGGGCACAAGTCAACGGGATTGTGATTCCTGGGGAGGCACAGGGAAGATGGACTGTCAGAGACAGAAGGAGGGTACCAGGGCTGCCTGGCCTAATCTGGGGCAATCAGAATCACCCTGCAAGGCTGAGATCTGATTTTGACTAGTACTTTGAATAGGAGAGGAAAGGGGGGAAACAAGAGGAACTTCCTCCCAATCCAGAAGAAGGGCATCCAGGGGAACTGAGCCCAGCACTGGAGGCCTGCAACAGAAAAGAGGGAAGTTTCAGGATTGGCTGGGCTGCAAAAAGATCTCATCTGAGGGATGCCCCACCTGGCAAAAACTATCCCCAGCACTTGAGGATCCAGGGACCATTCGGTGATGGCCCTGGGAAATCCTGCTGAGGGCATCCGCTAGGACTATTGTCCTTCCCTGGAAGATGAACTGCCATGAGGGAAGTGTCAGGGAATAGGCCAGAGACCACAACTTCATTGCCTCGGAAGCGCAAGGTCAAGACCGAGTCCCCTGTTTGTTGATGTACCACATTGTTGTGGTGTTGTCTGTTCTGACTTGTATCACCTTGTCGTGGACAGATGCAGAAAAGCTTGAAGAGCTAAAAGACAGCTCTGAGTTCCAGCAAATTGATGTGGGAGCAGATTCTGGGGACCAAACTCCCTGAGTGGAAAGGTCACCCATGTGGGCCTCCCAACCCAGAAGGGAAGCATCTGTAGTGAGAGCAAGTCGTGAGAAGGGGAAATGAAGGGACCCCCGCCTTAAATTGCTCTGATTCTGCCACCACTGGAGAGCTAGGATCAAGGTCTAGTCACTGGGACCAACTTGAAAGGGGTCTCTCTCTGAGACCAAAAGGTTCTCAAGTGAAACTGAATGTCTCTCATCTGAAATCTGGCTCCCTGCACAACAGCTGTGGATGCAGCCATGTGCCCCAGGAGCTGCAGAAAGTGTCTTGCTGGTCGTAGAGACCTGCAGAGTGAAGGAAGAGGCCAGAGCCACTAAATTCCTTACCCTTCTGGGGGAAGAAAGGCTCCTGGTAGCTTTGTGTCCAATTCTGCCCCTATAAAGGTGAGTACTCTGGACTGGTTCCAGAACCCGACTTTGTAGGTTAGCAGAAAAACCCAGGAGGTGAGAAGCTGCTGGGTGACCTGCAGGTGATTTTACCTGTCTGGGGACTGGCCTACAATAAGCCAGTCGTCTAGATAGGGAAAAACAGCAATCCTCTGCCTCCTTAAGGGCCACTGCCACTGCTAGACACTTTGTGAATACCCTTGGAGCAGAGGTAAGACCAAGGGCATTGCTCTGAACTGGTAATGACCTGAGGAAGTCTGAATCTGAGGTACTTTCGATGGGATCTTCTGATTAGACATGGAAATAGGCATCCTTGAGGTCAAGGGAGGCCAGTTCCCTGGCCTTAGGGAAGGTAAAATCATTGCCAGAGTTACCATTTTGAACTTTGGTTTAAAAGATGCTTGTTCAGATATCTGAGATCTAAAATGGGCGCCACTCTCCTGTCTTTTTTGGGGTAAGGAAGTATCTGGAATACAGACCCCTGCCCTGATGCAGGAGGAACCCTTCTACTGCTCTGAGAGCTCAACAGGGATGAGACCTCTGTTTCCAGAGAGCCGAGGGTCTCTGGAAGCACTTGTAGGAAAAATTCTGCTTCTCAACTTGGGAAACTTTTTGAAGCTGAGAACCAGACCCTGGCTTACTACTTCCAGAACCCACTTGTCTGAGGTTAAAGAAGCCCAATTCTGACTGAAGTAAGCCAGCCTGCCCCACTGGTACAGGAGAATCGGCCTGGGCACCCCATCAGGGTGCCTGTTTCCTGAGAGCTTTGGCTGAGGGGGGAGCAGGTCTGCCCCCTCATCTGCCCTGCTCTCTGAAGAAGCCCTCTGAGCATAGGCAGAGGAGGCCTGAGTCTGGTAGAAAGGCCTGTGAAAAGGCCTACCCCTACCCCTGGGGGCATGCCTTTGAGGAGTGGCTTGCCGCTCCTTAGCCTGGGCACTCTTGTAAGTAGTCCTATATTCATCCATCTTCTTCATGTAGTTCTCTGTCTGCTCTCCAAACAGAGAATTTCCCACCACAGGAAAATCCATAGCCTTAGTCTGGGTATCCTGTGACAAACTAGTACACCTGAGCCAGGCCAACCTACGAAAAGCTACAGATGTGGCCATGACCCTAGAGGAAACATCATTAACATCCACAGCAGCATGAAACTGAACCTTAGAGGCTTCATGCCATCAGCAGCCACCTGTTCTAGTTCACTAGCCAGCTGGCCATGAGGCCTGCTTGGCCAATTGCATAACAGTATCCCATCTAGATTTCTGATACCTAGATACATAAGCCATATAATTTGCTTGCCTGAGTCCCAGAGGCTGCCATATACTGTTTTTGCCATGGCATCAATCTTCCTGGAATCCTTGTCAGGAGGATGTAGCAGGGAATATTAGCTTATCACAGGCAGCAGCCTGAACTACTCAACATGACTGCATTGCTGAGAAAGAATTCTGTATCAGGGCCTGACAATGTATACCTTCTGTCCATCTTTTTATCTACAGGAGGCACAGAATTAGGAGCTTTTAAAATTTTAATTGTTTGTTTCCTAAAAGACTTATGTAAAGGAATAGACAATCTCCTAGACTCTGGAATATCCATCATTTCTACAAAATCAGGCTCCTCTTGCTCATCCACAGCCTCTTCTAAGGAAGCTGGAGGGTTTCAAAACTTTTATAAAACATAAAATGAGATGGGGACTCAGACAGCATAGGGGGAAATTCTAAAAAGGTCTGTCTGGGGAGATGTCCGGTTCAATGAGGCACACCCAGACCTTCCCAGCCACATTCATACTGTTCATAATCCTCTCTCCCTCCTCTGGTTCATAAAATTCCTCAATATCATAATCCAGAACCACTGGGACGGACGAACCGACCTTTTACCAGATAGTGGTGGTTCGGGCCGGACCTGAGACAGTGACTGGACAATTTGTATGGCTTTTGCTATCTCTGCAGCAGTTGGAGAAGGAATTTTGGACTCCAGACCTGCTGATTTTCTTGTTTCTTTACTGGAATTGGTTCCTCAGAACCAGCTTTTCTTTGCCGAGGAAGTCTAGCCTGGTCAGAGGCACTCCCTCTAGTTTGGTTGGCCCCGAACCGGGCTGGCCATCGGGTCAGCAGACTTTTGGCCTCTCGTTCCTGAGCCTGCCCAATCTTTTTCCAGGGTGGCTGCAGGGAAATTCTTATACCTGGCAGTCTGACTGGAGGTGGTCAAACCCAGACAATAAACACATATGGTGTGTGGGTCAGCCTTGGCAAAGACTTCCCCACAAACATCACAGTGTTGAAACCAGTAAGGCCAGTTTTTCTTTTGAGTTCTCGAACATAATGCCAGCCTAACCAAAAACTTGCCCTTTAACGGCAGTGCTAGGCAAGACACCCTTATCAGTTCCTAACCGTGTCACAGGTATTGGAAAAACATTAATAAATCAGTTTTTTAGAACCGATAAGAACTGAGAACCGTACTCTAAAAATAGTAACTTTTAGTTTTAAATGAGTTTTAAACCCACTGATCGGTTCAAAGCCGAACTCGATAACTACAAGTTCCACACAGACAAAACCTTCATTTTACTTACAGTTACCACAGATAGAGCTTGAACCGAACGGTTTTATGTTAAAATAAAACTATTCTCGGTTAAATCCAACCAGAAAACACTTTTAAACCGAAATGAACCGAGCAGAAGGAGAAATTCGGGAGCGACTGTTCACTGAGGCGGAGTAAAGAATCTGACAGTTCAAGTTTGAAATGACACAGATAGAGCTGCTCTCGTGCCAAAATTCTATTTTGGAATGGTTTTAACCATTTCACTCCGGGGCAGTTCTAGAGCTGGATCAAACTGCTAATGTCTATAATATAGCAATACTTCATGTTGTTTGAAGAGAAAACTTCTCAGGCCAGTCTTGAGATAAGAAAATCCGTTGGATGGAACCCCGAGCTGGGACCTGCAACAGGAAAAAAGGAAAAACTGGAGGTTAGGGCTGGAGGCGAAAATTGAGATCTGGGCCTGACCTTTCCCCCTGAATGATATGGCTAGGACTTGTATGCTGAGGGCTCACTTGCGGTGGCCCTGACTATTGCAGCTTAGAGGATCTGCTAAAGGTCCCACTTGTGGTGGCCCTGCCAAAGTTTTGTCCTTACCCGACAGATGGATGAGTAACTAAGACACCTCCAAAAAAGCCAGCTAGAGATCACAACTCATAGCTATTCGGAGAGATTGGAAACCCTGTGTCCCAAATGCTCGTTAGTGCAATACAGGGCAGGGATATTGAACTAAAAGGCCTCTGGACTGAAAAATGCAGGCCTGATGGAGATTCTCTGAGATCCCAGCGACTGATGAAGAAGGACTCTCTCAGAACCAAGACCCAATGATGGAACCCCTGAAGGAAGCGCCAACGGAAGGAAGCCTCTGCACTGAAGATCTGAAGGGAGAAGTGTAAGTTCACTGTTTCCTTACATCCAGCTTGTAACAGGGTTCAAGCTTCTGAAAATTCTTTATTTGAATCTAATCTGAGGCCTAGCCCCTGGGATTTAATGACAAAATTATGCACCTCATGCAGAGATGAACATTGCCCCCTAAGAGTTGCCGAGATTTAAATAGTTGAGAACTTTTTTCTAGTAGGTACAAAGAACCCTCGAGACTGTAGGAAACAAAATGTCAGACTTAAGGCTTGAAAACCAAAGTCAAAGAGAACTGGTTAAAGTCACGCAAGCTCTGATAAGGGAAAACCAGAGATTCCCTGTCTTCAGGGGAGAACCACCAACCTACCGAGATACCTGGAGAAACAGCCTTGATTTTTATTCCAGATCTGAGAACACTCTGAGGCAGTCTAAATGGCATGGAATAAAACTGCCTGAGAAAAACCCTGTACTTAAGGAACTGAGAACACAGAATGTATCAAGGAGACAAGAAAATCCTCTACGCTTTGCATCAGAAAGACCTGAGTCAAAAGTATCCTGACCCCAGGTTATGATAACTGATAATGATTTGCTGTTCATGTTCCTTTAAGATTCAGAGCCAGCTCCTTTGGGGCCACTGTTGCTGGTGCCATCTTGGTGATGTCAGACTTAGGTGCACTGACTTCTACTCCAGCACTAATGCCTGCCTTGGTGTCAGGGTCATTGTCGGTGCCACCTACACTAACTTCATCTGTGGTGTCACTGCCAACCTTTTCAGGGATGGTGGTAGCCATGGTGCTGATGCGGGACCCTTTGAGGCCAGTAGTACCTATGATGTTTATGTTGGTGCCATGTCCGGCTACAGGTCATTCTGAGCTTACCGCGATACTGACACTGGTGCCTCTATTGGTGCCATATGGGCTCTCGGTACCTGTGCTGACTCCTTCGGGGTCAACCCACTGGCCATCCTCAGTGCTGCCTGTGGTATATTTCCTGAGACCCCTTGCAGGGACAAGTCTGGTGTCAATGATATTGCTGAGACCACAGCCTGCACTTTAGCCCATTAGAGTCCTCTTCAGCCTTCCTCGGGTAGAGCGAGATGAGTTGGACCCAGACCTCATCATATCTGACAGGGATGATAATGATGACATCTATGGTACAGAGAGCCCTGACAGGGTTCTAGTTTTGGTGCCTCAAGAGGATCTCTTCTTCCAAGCTCTGCACAAAAACATGCATAGCACCTTGCATTTTGAGGCAGCAGCTATAGACCAGGCCAGGCTGCTCCAGCTGGAGTTCCTAAATGTGCTTAATATCCTGGTCTCTATCATACTCCCCCATCCAGGTTGCCTTGAAGACTCTCTTGAAGGCTATTTGGATGAGGCCTGCTACTGTAGCCTCTGTCCCCAAACAGGTGGACAGAAAATACATGGCCCCTAAATCTAAACACTCATATTTCACTCAGCCAATGCTGATGCCATTGTAATTTTGACTGAGAATGATAAGGCTGTAGCACCCAAGGAGGTCACAGTGTACCCTTCTAATACAGAGTTACACAAGGTGGACACCATGGTCAAGTGTGTTTATGCCTCAGCTACTCTGGGCATGAGAATAGCCAGCTACCAAGGCCACTACTCTGAGTATGAGTACACCATCTGGTCTAGTCTAAAAACTCTGGAAGAGTCCCTGCCAGACATAGATGGCAAACAGGAAATACTGTTAATGGTCAAACAGGGAAATACTGTTAATGGTCAAACAGAGATTGAATCAGTCACCAGGATAAGGCCTCAGTGGATTCCTTTGATGCAGCATCATGCTATGCGACTGCAGGTATCTGCATCAGAAGGCATTCCTGATTGTGGGCTGCTGGCTTCACCTCAGATGTTCAGCAGCAGATTATGAATATGCCCTTTGGTATGTATGCATTTGGACAGTAGGTGGAGTAGTCTCTTAAGGAGTCTGTTGACAACAGAATGACTCTTAAGAGTTCCAGGCCAAGGCAATACACCCCCCAGAGGGGTAGGGTGTGTGACTCTTTCCATAGCAAGCAGTCCATTCATGGTAAGGACCAGAAAAGTGCTCAGTACAGGGTCCAGCCTCAACACCAAAAGAAAGTGCAACTGAAGGCGCAGGCACTAAAAGTGCTCAGTGCCACCATCTGATGTTCAAGCCCAAGCTCTACTTCAGCCGCTTGAGGTGAACCACTCCTCACTGGTGGGGGTGGGGGGGTGCCACGCCCAGTTCTGTCATCCGTGGGAAACCATTGCAACAGGCAGCTGGGTTTTAAGGATTATCTGGGAGGGATAATCCTTAAAGATCTTCCAAGAAACAATCTTCACCATTGACTCATACATACGGGTCTAGGGCCAGTAGCACTAGGACCCTGTGGAAGTTTTTAGTCTACAGGGAGGGAGCCATCGTTGGCTGCTGACATCACACATGCACTACACAATGCCACATGCACTAGCCAGTAACCATTGTTGGCTCCCTCACACACACCTCAGTTCTGTTCTTCCAGCCGTCGAGTGCACACCCCGGGAGCAACAGCACCTCAGTTCAACCATCTTCGACTTATTGCTTATGCGTCACCACTGAAGTTACTTCTGTCCGTGATGTTGCCTTTTGTTTTGTTATTTTTCATGATGTTGAAGTCTGGTAAGAAGAAGGGGTTAGCAAAAGAGCATCAGCTCCCCATGATGTGTTGTTACCCTTATGGGAAACCTATTGTGGCAATGATTGACATCAGCGGTGCTGGATCTGCCTTAGCTTGGCTCAAGAAATGGATGCATGCAATGCCTGCTTCTCTATGGACTACCATACTCCAGAAATTTGCACTTTGAAGTGGGGTCACCCTTCCCCATCTTCGGAGGCAAGCACAGCATGAGTGAGGCCATGGCATAGTATCTGTGCCATTCCCTTGGGTACTTTCCCAGCAATTCTCATGCTGAGGAAACACAAGGTGCTCCTTACTTTGCTGAGGCATTGGAGGCCCTGGGGGTGTGGGTCCACTGGACAGCTGGCTCCTTGTGGAGGGGTTGTGGGATAACAGATGGATCAGACACCAGACTTCAGGTTCAACATACAATCTCTGTATGATGTTCATTCAAAATACAAGAGACCGCCTTAAACAATGGCATATCCCTTCTTCAGTACATCAGTTGGCAGTAACAGACTATGAATGTCCTTTCTCTGCACTTAGCCAGCACCTACTGACACTGATCTCTAGTTGAGATGTAGCCACCACCCCTATGCAGGCCCCATTTGCTAGGGTAGTGGGGGCTCAAAAAGAAAAAAAAACAAAACAAGCTATAGACAAAGAATCTCAATGCAGAATCATTGAAAGAAGGTCTACCCCAAAGGGCATTGGCAACAAATCAAGTTTCAAAGAAATACAACATCATACATACTTCCATAATGCAGTGCATCATGGGATATATGCAAATCACCATGACATTTCAGGCTTGTTAAGTTTACAACAATTTACATGCATTTTAAATAACACAACTAGCTTAATTTCTATAATAGTCACCTAGTACCTTTTACCATTATAAGAAACACCTAGTGCCATGGTATTTTCAACATTTACAGGTTTCATAAACATAAGGTATATACATCAAGGTGTTTTATAACATAGTGCTATTACATACTAAATCCAACAACAATAAACACAATCTGTTTTACGTACACTTGGAGGTCACCACAATAACCTCCTTGTACGAGGACATGAGAGGAAAAAGGAAAATTAAAGAGGACACTGTAGCATAGTCAAGGGAGGGAGAAGGGAGTGCCCAGAGGTGGCCAACCTTGTGGACTAGAAATAGTAAAGGATAGATTAGGCTTAGAAATAGAAGGACTGTTGCAACAGATTTAAGAAAAGGTTGATCCTCAAGAGTGGGAGGAGCTCCCGGTCACATATCCCCCACCTTAAGAGGGAAGCAGTTATTGCAGACTGCTTACCACCTTCCTGTCCCAGGAAGGGATGGAGCTTCTACCCATCCATCTTCAGAAGCTCTGTCTCAGGGTCCATATTAACGATAAACATTCTATCATAAACATGGTGGATATCACCATTCTTTACCCTGATGCATAAACACATTTCTCAGCAGAGACTAACGGTACCTTCTCATCTCCTTTTAGGGAAAGTCCGTTATATTTCTTAACCAAAAATCTGGACGGTTGTAAAGTCCAGTACCATAGAAAGACTTTCTCTGGGGTGAGTAACTACCTGCTCCAACCCCACCAGACAAGTCAGTTTTAAGCAGGGGCCCATTCCTAGGTTCAACCCCTCTACATAAACCCACTATGACTCTTGATTCATTTCCTTGTTACATATATAGACACCTGAGGGTAGACACTCAAGGTCTTACCCCAGCACAGGTTCCAATCCATTTTCCACCCACTTCTCCTTTGTAGGTTTTCACTCAGAAAAGAATAAAACACACGTACATACCTCAGACTCCTTGTCTGCCCTTGGATACTTCTTTCTTTGACATCAGACCGGCCCCCCTGATCAAATATGCTACACTTTTGCCTACAGAAAGGGACCATTGCCGAGTCTCCTCTGGCCTTGCCTGCAACTAACTTGACCCGTCTGTCTTATGCAAAGTGCCTGCGGGAATATGGAAGGAGCAGTAGTAGTTTCTACTCTCCTGTTTCAACCTTTTATAACCTATGACCCCAAATCTGTGGTCATCTTATCCCCAGGCAGGTCTCTACAGAAACCTACAGGACCCCAAGGAACCTCTCATGCTGAATACCCTGCAATGTTAAACAGCAGGTTCCTAAACCTTTTAACTCTGGGGTGTCTTAGTAAACATCATTTTAATCACTGTGCTATTTTCAGCCATCTGTTACCATCTAATACCTTATAACCTATGTGAGAGTTTCCCTTTTTCAAAGGGTGGCATTTTTTTAAATGACCTCTACCCTCCTTAATTTTAACATACTGTAACAGTTTGACAATATTAGTATTTTTAGCATGCGGTATACCCTAGTCAAAACTGTTAATTAGCTGCATCAATACAAGAAAAAGTCCCTTCAGCCTCATAGGCGTCTTCTTGCTTGCTTGGAATCTTCAACCCCAGCACAATATCACTAGACACAGTCTTACCTGTGGTCTCACATTCAAGTTCCATACTTGTATCTCCGACCACCAACAGGTAACATCCTGGGAACACAGGAAACAAAAGAATATCCTGCTCAGTCAGGGAGTCCTTCTCCAGTTGAGCCCACGAAAAATCCTCCTCTGATACTTTATTCAAACTCTCCATCAGGAACCTCTTGAGCACCTGGCACCAGTGTTCCACCTCTCTGTGTAGTCGGTCTGCCTCCAGCCATTGCCCACTCGTTCAGTGGACCATCCTCATCAGGGTCTCCACCTCTGAGGTGTTGTCTCTCGCACCTCCAGTCTGCCTTGACCTGCCATCTCTTTGTTGTCTTCAGGCTTGGCCTTCCTCCGAGCTCCTGGGTCCAGTCCAGGCAGCAGCTTCTTTCCATCTGTCAGCCATGGTTCTGGGCAGAACTCCACGGACTTTCTTCTCCGGCAACTCCTGGTCCATTGGTCCACCTGGGATATCTGGGTGATATCCACCAGAAAACATCCCTCTTTGGCCAGTCCAGACGCTTCCAGCGAGTTATCCCACTTCTGACACCAAGTCTGTGGAGGGGTTGTGGGATAACAGATGGACCAGACACCGGACTTCAGGTTCAACACACAATCTCTGTGTGATGTTTATTCAAAATACAAGAGACAACCTTAAGCAATGGCATATCCCTTTTTCAGTACATCAGTTGGCAGTAACAGACTATGAATGTCCTTTCTCTGCAGGCAGCCAGCACCTACTGACCCTGATCTCTGGTCCAAATCACTAGTTGAGATGTAGCCACCACCCCTTTGCAGGCCCCATTTGCTTGGGTAGTGGGGGCTCAAAAAGAAAAAACAAAAGAAAAGCTATAGACAAAGAATCTCAATGCAGAATCCCTGAAAGAAGGTCTACCCCAAAGGCCATTGGCAACAAATCAAGTTTTAAAGAAATACAACATCATACATACTTCCATAATGCAATGCATCATGGGATATATGCACATCACCATGTCATTTCTGGCTTGTTAAGTTTACAACAATTTACATGCATTTTATATAGCACAACTAGCTTAATTTCTATAATAGTCACCTAGTACTTTTTACCATTATCAAAAACACCTAGTGCCATGGTATTTTCAACATTTACAGGTTTCATAAACATAAGGTATATACATCAAGGTATTTTATAACATAGTGCTATTACATACTAAATTCAACAATAAACACAATCTGTTTTATGTACACTTGGAGGGTCACCACAATAACCTCCTTGTACGAGGACATGAGAGGAAAAAGGAAAATTAAAGAGGACACTGTAGCATAGTCAAGGGAGGGAGAAGGGGGTGCCCACAGGTGGTCAACCTTATGGACTAGAAATAGTAAAGGATAGATTAGGCTTAGAAATAGAAGGACTGTTGCAACAGATTTAAGAAAAGGTTGGTCCTCAAGAGTGGCAGAAGCTCCCGGTCCCACTCCTTCTGAGTGGCCAGCTGAGCACCCCCTCCAGTCTGACTGCCCCAGGCAGTAGATGTCCCCGGTGGTGAGGCTAAAGCTATATGCTTGGTCTACACTGGTGGACACCTCATTGTCGCAGCCCAGTGCTGCACTTGCTTCTGACACCATCTGTGGTGTCAATGAGCAGAGTGATGCTGGCCATGACAGTGGAGCCCACCCTGACACCACTTGTGGTGTTGGGAGACAGACTAACACTAAGGCCATGCAATGTCCAGTTACCAAGGTAGTGATGTTATTCTGTCCTCCATGTAGCCCTCACAACTCTGGGGGTGGGCCCCAGATATGGGCATGGCACAGGCCATGGTGCAGGTGACAGTGTCGCTCCTAGGTCTGTCTCTGGTTCCAGTGCTGTTCTCAGCACTGGGCTGGCCTCTGATGATGCTTGTGGTTTTGGGGAGTGATGACGGGGTTGGTGATGATATTAGACCTGGCACTGGGCCCAGCACCAAGGGTAGTGCCCACTGTGGTGCCACAGGGGAACCTATGTCTAGTCCAGTCCCTGGCTCTGGGCCTGGTGCCAGATGTGGCACTGGCTTGGTGTCAGATGACAGGTGGGACATGGAGTTCTCTCTGAACCCCCAGGCTGAGACTGCCACCAGTGAGGACTGAAGGTGACCAAGGGGACTGTATGGCTCTGTTCTCTTCACCTGGGGGTCTCCTCCCATGGGCACCGACTTGAACATTCCTCTTCTGTAGGCGGCTTTTCTGGGGCAGTCTTGCTAAACCTCCCTTGGACAAGGTCTTCTGAGCATCGTTGCAGCCCAGATACAGGCCCTAGTACTTCTGGCTGTTGTTTCCCTCTTGGGCCTCTACCACCTCTGCTAGAGCTCCCAGAGATCATGGGCCCTCTGGGGCCGATCACCTGGTCTAATTATGGACATGCGGCTGGTACACTATACCACTTCCATAGACACACTGCCCAAGTCTGGTTCCAACCCGACCACCCCGGCACCACCCACTGCCATGCCCATCACCTCTTTTCCATCAGCGTCCTCCTGAGGGCATGGAAGCCTCCCCTCCCTACAAATATCCTTGACTTCTAAGTACTCCTTGTACCAGAGATTCCTGGCTGTCATGTTGCAGGCGCTGGACATTGGTACAATTGCAAGCCACTGTACCATGGCCTTGCAGCTGGGTCTTTACTATCTACACCACTGGGACTCCTAGAAGATTTCAGTGATGCTAACTGTGTCATTCCTCTTTGACTGGAGCCTTCAAGGATTGTTCAAGGTCAGTCTGGTGACATCCCTCCGCTAACCCCCCAGCACCAAGGGACTTCAGATTTGGTACTATGCCCCCTCAGGTTCTGCAGGAGCAGTGCCTCACCCCATGTTAGGGGTTGAGGTAATGCAGAACCAGACAAGACCTCAGGGCCCAGTGTGTTACCGACCTCCTGATGCAAACTGCCCAGGTGGATGCTTTGGGCAGGAAGGTGTTCACCTTGGCTCACACCATGATGTTCTTTTCCACACATCAGGCACACCAGGCAGCTTACAGCAAGAATCTGTGGGCACAGCTGGTTCAGCTCCTGGTTACAGCTGCCATGCCGCAAACAGAGTTAGTTGGGCAAGTCATCTACCTTTCTGCAAAGGGCCTGGAGTTGCTGAGGTCCCCTTTAAGGGCATCGTATGATGCCAGTATGGTGGCCTCCAGGCTGGTTGGAACTGCAGTCTGCATTTTGTGGATGGCGTGGCTTCACCTTGTGTGACTGGCACTTATGGCCTAGAGAAAGGTGCTAAACTCCAAAATCCAGGGACTCACATTTTCTCCCATCAGTTAGGTGGGAGCTATCAGGGTGCCCTCCTACTCAACTGCCTGACTCTAGCCAGTCTTGGTTCTTGCCAGACCTATGAGGAGCCACTGCCATCAGGTATTCTCCCACATGCAGAGTGCTGAGGGTATTTCTTACCTTCAGGGTGAACCAGATCCTCCCATTTTTGGGAAGCTTGGTACTCGGACCCATATGAATGAATCAATGGTGAAGATTGATTCTTGGAAGATATGAAAATTACATACTTACTGTAATGGTTGGTCTTCCAGAATCTCTTCAGCATTGATTCAGACACTGCCCACCACCCTCCTCTCATTTGAGAGATAGGGCCTCTGGCAACTCACCCTGTGGGATACTGGCAGCAGACCAGTCTGCTTTTTCTCCTCTGTCATGGTCCTTGGGTGTTTTTCCTTGTTGTTTTAACAAAAAGAGAGGTTTGACACATCATTGCCTCCCTCACCCAAAACAAAACAAAACAACAAAAGGAGTGGAGATCACTTGCCACCCCAAATTTTTCCCTGTTTTATGTTTGCTTCTGGCATTATGCACAGGAAACATTTCTACACTAGGAAAGGCGGGTTTTGGAGGAGGGGCACTGTGGGGCCCAATGCCCCAGTGCCTTTGAGGCTTTCCCAATGCAGTGGCATGCTGCTGCTGACACTAGTTCAACCAGCATGCCACCACCTTGAAAGGAATCTGCCACTACAATGAGGTGACCCGTCATTGAGGCGTTCCTTGCCTGGTGTAAATTTTGTATAACATGGCGGGCGACTCTCGCCACCCGCCTCGAGTACCGATGAAAGATGACTTGGGGTTCCCAATCCCCCTGTCGGCATGTCCCCATCTGCAGTTTATTTGCAGACAGGGTAGTCCAATCCCCGTCGTCATGATGTGCCCCCATTTGTTATGTGCCGAGGGGGTGCCCAATCCCCCTCGGCTCATGCACTCCCACTCCCCCACCACACTGTATGGCTGATGGGGTGCCCAATCCCCATCAGCTCCAGTAACCACCTCCCCAACAAACACCCGGCCAGGTGGCACACTGGGAGCCCAACCCAGTGTGTCAAAAGTGTCCCGTGATGTCTTTAATTTTAAATCCTGTAAAAAATGAAAACGGTCCCTCATTGAGCACCATGCCCCTTCCCCCAACCCACGCCCACCTGCTGTGTACTCTACCTCCCCATACACCCCATCTCCCCATACTTACCATTAGAGCCCGGCACAATGATCTTCGGTGGACCGGGAACACGTCTGCACTCTTCAAAGACGACTGCGAACTGAAGAAATGCCTGTAAGCTGTATAATGGCATAAATGGT
Source organism: Neoceratodus forsteri (assembly GCA_016271365.2). Lineage (NCBI taxonomy): Eukaryota > Metazoa > Chordata > Ceratodontiformes > Ceratodontidae > Neoceratodus > Neoceratodus forsteri. The sequence goes on along the minus strand of CM028129.1, from coordinate 1,254,373,111 downwards.
TTTTTTTCAACTTTGGTGCATATCTCAACCATTTTTTTGAATTTTGCCACCAAATTTTCAATATGGGGTTCTTGGGATCCCACCTCATGAATTCAGTCACTGTCATTTCGTTATTCGGTCCCGAAGGTGATTTTGCAGTCACTGCGCAGAATCTCCTTTCGGATAGATGAACAAAATGAAGTATCACTGTTCATGAGGTGGGCTCAAAAAACCTATGTTGCAAATTTGGTGAACAATCAAACAATGACTGCGTTATGGCGTGCATTGCGCAGTTTCTACGCATGAGCATAACCGTGAATTGCAATATTTTCACTCCAGGTTTTCAATATTGGCATTTTCCACACCTCCTTATGAACAGTACAGCTGTCATTTTCACATCCTGGCGAAATGTGTTTTTGCACTCCCGGCACAGAATAGCACGATCACTTATGGGAAATCAGTGTTTGGGACAGATTAAGAAAATCACAGTTCGTGAGCAGAGGTCCTAAAATGCCTATGTTGAAAATTTGGAGACAAAAGTCCATAAAATGACTGTCTTACAAGCGTGTGTTGCGCAGTTTCCATGCACCCTCGAAACTTCGCAAATTTGTAATATTTTCACTCCAGATTTTCAACATTGGCATTTTACCACACCTCCTTATCAACAGTACAGCTGTCATTTTTCATATCCTGCCCGAAATATGCATTTGCACATCTGGCACACAATGGTGCAGTCGCTGTGGGAAATTAATGTTTTGGACAGATTAAGAAAATCATAGTGACAGTGTTCATGAGCAGGGGTCACAAAATGCCTATGTTGAAAATTTGGAGAAATAATTCCACTAAATGACTGCGGTACAAGCATGTGTTGCGCAGTTTCCACGTACGCTTGGAACTTCAAGCATTTGTAATATTTTCACTACAGATTTTCAACATTGCCATCTCTTCACACCTCCCTATGAATGGTACAGCTGTCATTCTTCACATCCTGCCTGATTTGTGTTTTGCACATCTGGCACAGTGTCTGTGCTGCCATTGGTGGTCTTTCAGGAGAGACAGAGAAGTCGTGTAGCAAGCAGGTAAAAACAGGTGGATGAGAACAACACATAGCAAGCATAGAAACACAGAAACATAATATTCGTCAGCAGAAGAGGACGAGGAGGGCCATACAGTTTATCTTATTTTACCCTGCCTATTCCAACACCTTCAACCCTATTTGTCCCTCCCACCTCCCATTCCTCTACTTAACATACCTATGTGCCTATCTCAGACATACTTGACACTCTCCACTGTTTTTGCCCTCACCACCTCTTTTAACAGGCAGTTCCATGCATCCATCACCCTTTCTGTGAAGAAGTATTTCCTCACATCCCTCTTAAACCCCCTCCAGCTTCATAGCATGCCCCCATGTTCTGGTGCTCCTCTTCCTATGAAAAAGACTCCCCTCCTGCACCTTGTTCACCCCTGTGAGGTACTTATAGGTCTCAATTATGTACCCTCTTGCTCTCCTCTCCTCCCCTTTCTCCTCTCCTCTCCTGAGGGGGCTGAAGAATGGGTAGCATTGATGGGAGATGGCTGCTGAAGGAGAAGAAAGTATACTAAATAAACAAATGTCAACAGACACCTTTTATGCAGCAATGTCTTGGAACCTTTACCAAAAATAGTACTCTGAAAAATCCATGACATGTAAATAACAACTTTTACATCATTCTGAATGATGTTACAGTTCCAACAAAGACTTAAAATGCTGTAGACAGTAACAAATTAAAGGCAGCAGTATTTCAACACTCCTTGCCGTTTGCAATCTCCTACACAGTAAACATTTATTTTGCTTGTAGTGGTCACTCTGTTAATGATGCTTCTGCAGTTCATTTTTATGTTTGCTTGCATACATGCGCAAGAAACATGTTGTGGCAGATTGCTGGAGAAGCAGGTTGTGGAGGTACAGCAGTGTTATGGCCAATGCCACCACTGCTTTTTGGGGCTTGTCTGTGCAGCACCAATTAATGAGCATGCAGGCTATGACAGTAGGTTGCAACTGTGCCACCAACTTGAAAGAATTTCACCGCTGCAATCAGTGAGCCCTTCGTCATTTCAGCATCAGCCTCTCGCTCCGTTCTGAATAGTTTGCATGCAGATGAGAAGCTGACGCTGCGATGCCGGGGCAATCCCTGTTTCTTGCAGCAAATAGTATCTTTTATAGCAAAATGTTTTATGGCATGGCACAACATCAGGAAGAGCGACAGGAGGCTGAAGCAGCTCATAACATGGGGCAATAAATAGACACAATTGGTGGAATTTGACCCCATGACTGTTCATTAATGACTGTTAACAAACAGTGAAGTTGGGTTGGCATAATCTGTCTGGTGGCATGGAACTTGTTCACTGTTTAGGAGTAGATGTATGTTATTGCTGCCATTAAAATGGCAGTAAATGAGAGGTGTAAGCTGTAGCCAGCCTGCACTCAGAACTGTAGTTGTAACCAGATTCAAGCTATGTGTGACAAAGTCACTAGTTTCTGATAGACAAGTATTGGGATTTGTTTGTTCAGTGTGATCTCACTACGGTTTAACCACCACCTGCTTCATGGAACTCAATTCACCTTACACTGTCACTCCACTGGCATGCATTTAAATATGTCTTGGACAGAGTCGCAGTGGATAGTTTCAAAATACATTCTCCATGTCTTGGTACAGCCCATGCTGCGTTGCTGTTAATTACCAGCATGCTACTATCAGCACAATTTTTGAGCCCCTCCGTCATGACCTGTGGGAATGGTGCCTGTAGTTCATGAGATTGAGCGACTAAATGTGCCTGTGCATGCAGCAGTCTTCATGATGGTCCCGGACTCGGAGTGCTGGGATGCTGGTATTAGGTGGCCCCAAAAGGTTGGTCACCGCCTCGGCTGGTGCTCGTTGCTTAGGAACCAGAACAGCGCAGTCCCAGAGCCACACTGTCAGAAGAGCAGGGCAAATACGTGGGTCTCTCGACCATTTCCTCATCAGTTTCTTAACACAGCATGGCAGTCCCAGAATTTCTGTCATTCCGCGGCTGCAGACTCAATGAACAGCAGAAATCATGCCGAATACTCAGCATGCTAAAGTATGTGTGTGTGCTCCACTGTATTTGTTGCTGCTTTAGTGATTGTGTTAAAGTATATACATCTGTTCCACTTTTGTTGCTGCTCTGTTTTTTGATGTGCACTTAGAAAATGTATCTCATACAACTAGCTGAATTACTAGTCTCAAACAGCGACGCCACTACATTATATGACAGGTGCTTCTGTTTATATATATGACAGTGCCATCTCCTTGCCCTTCCACTGTTCTAGTTCTGACAGTGAGCACTGTGCTATATATTTTGTTGCCCTGCTTCTTGTTCCTCAGATCTCGTGGTGGCAGGATACATAATAAAGTTCCAATGTTGCCATCAGATTGTTATATATTTTGTCTTATTTACAAACAGTAGGATTACGTCACTTTGCCCCACGTTATGTAAGCAATAACCCACTCCAGGGTGTGTGGTTATTGGGGATTAACGCACACCCGGGTGCATTGTGAGGCATGTCCCCAATAACCGCACACACTGTCGTGGGTTATTGCTTACTTATAACATAGGTTTTTGAAAATGTGGAACCCCATTGGTCCACTCAGTATGTGTGGCCATGGATTAATCCACAATATCAGCACAGTTGATGTGAATAGTTCTGGTGGCATGACCCCTGCTCACAACCCACACTTGTTTATGGGCCAGCCAGAGCAACGGTCAGTGGCAGCCATTTAATTTTCCTGCTAAGTGTGACAAGTGAGAAGTGTGCGGTACTGTAGAATGCTACCATGTTTTCAGCAACCCATGTTATAAGTTAGAGTGAGTGTCCCAACTGCTACATGATGTCCCACCAACCCGCCCTGTAGATCTCCTACTTTTGCCCATAGTGTCACCTGTTCCCTGCAAAGTGACCAAGCGAGAGAGAGAGAAATGTCACAGCCACCAACCCCACGGATCTCGTACTTTTCCCCTTAGGTTTGTCTCTACCCACCCACTCACCCGTGCCGCGGACCTCCATAGCCCAAGCCCAAAGTGAAACCAGAGTACACAGGAGCAACATAAATGGCAGGCACTGTGTCACACGTCAAATGTTTCTCCCCCCAACCACACACACACATACACACACACACACATGGTGTCCAGTGTCATAGAAGCTTGTCTCTCACTGTGTTCACAGTGTCCTGCTGAGGAATGCGTGCCCCCCCCCATGCAAAGCAAAGAATTCAGAGCCGCAGGGCAGTCTGTCTACCCTGGACAACAGCGCATGTGTGCAGTCCTCCTCCGCCAGTATCTGGTCACCATCCTGCAGTCAACAACGGTGCTGGAGAAAGTGTGACTGGTAGCCCCGTAGCAACGAGAGGTGGAGTGAGAGAAAGTAAGGCAGTAACAGGAAAGAACTTCCCTTTTGTTTGTGTTATCTGGGGTAGAAATGGGCAGAAGATGAGGCACAGATGGTGACCAGGACAGCAGTGTGGGAGAGAGCACTTACAGGTGCACCAGCTATAGGGATCGGGGAGAGAGTGAAAGCAGTCACCAAAACTGACACCTCTGTACCTCTAGAAAGAGGAGTGCAAGGAAGGGCTGTGCAGCAATCTGTCTTTCCGACAGAGGCAACAAGCTGTGGGAGGTGTAAGTGAGCGTAGATGCAACAGACAAGTGCTTCTTCACCGTGTTGCTGTGTTGTGCCTCATCCAGTGGTTGCTGCTGTAAATGGAAAGTGTAGCCACCCCACCCCCCACATGTTCCAACAGAGGCACCGAGCACCGGGAGGTATAATGGCAGTGGAGCTGCAGCAGGCAAGTGCTCTTTCCACAACTCGGTGTGTCTGTGTGCAATCGGCGTGTGTCCGGAGCCTGTCAATGAGATCTGTACCCTACTTGAAACCCTCCCAGAGCAACAGAGACTTCCACAGTAAGGGACATTCAGGTGGTATGCCCATCGAGCTGCTCATTGTTGGTGACGCATAGCGCAACAGTAGCAGGGTTGAACACAGGCAGGCATGGTCGGAGGGGAACAAGACAGAAAGACATACCACAGGGCTTTGGAGAATCAGTTCACTGTGTGTCTGTGCCAAAAATTGTATCAGAAAATGCAGCGCTAACATAGTAACATACTAAAATGCCAGCAGAATAGGTCCAAAGGTCTATTGAGTCTACTCGAGAATCAGCACACTGAAGGGGCACTGCAACCACTCTCATGATTTCTCACCCCATCCCCTTTCCCCCAGCCAGGGGTTCCCAACCCCCTGACTGGCAATCCTCCTCTGCACCTCCCTCCTGTACCTGTCCCAGCCCCTCTTGAACCCCTCCACCGTAGACACCTCCACCAGTTCATCAGGCAGTGCATTTCATGGCTCCTACCCTCCTCAGTGAAGTAACGTCTCCTCCTTTCTCCCCTAAGTCTCCCTCCCTCCAACCTCCAATCATGCCCCTAGTGGCCCCCACCTTCCGCTGAAAATCCCATAAACTAACCTTGTTCAGCCCTTTTAAATACTTGAAAACCTCGATCATGTCCCCTGGCCCTCCTGTCCTCCAGCGAACAGGTTTGGCTCCTCAAGCCTCTCTCCGTAAGTCCTGTCCCCAGACCCTGGATCATCATGGTTGCCCTCCTCTGGACTCTCTCCAGTAGTTGAATGTCCTTCCTGAGGTGTGGGCACCAAAACTACATGCAGTATTCGAGGTGCGGCCCTAACAAGACAATTGTACAGCGGTAAAATCACCTCCCTACTTCTTGAGGTGATCCCCCTGGCAATACAGCCCAGCATTTTATTTGCCCTGGCAGCGGCCCTCCTACACTGTTCTGAATTATTCATTTTGGCATCCACCAAAACCTGCAAGTCCTTCTTCCCATTTGAGAGCTGCAATATGCCCCCCCCAGTTGTATACCTGACCCAAGTTTCCATGTCCCAGGTGAAGCACCCTGCATTTAGCGGTGTTAAACCTCAGCCCCCAGGTACGTAACCATCCCCCTAGAGCATCCAGGTCCTCCTGTAGGTCCACCCTACCCATCACCCAATCCACCACCACCCCCAGCTTGAAGTCATCCGCAAAGAGACTCATTTTGCTCCTGATACCCACCCTGATGTCACAGATGTAGGTATTACACAGAAGCAGACCCAGAACTCAGCTCAGTGAGACCCCACTGATGACCTCCCTGGGGGATGAGACTACCCCCACCACCCGCTGGGTAAGCCCTGTTAGCCAGCTACCCACCCACCTGACCATCCGTTCCCCAACCCCCATTCTCCACAGCTTATCCAGCAGGCCTGTGTGGGGACAGAGTCAAATGCCTTGCTGAAGTCCAGAAAGATCAGGTTGACAGGCCTGCCCTGGTCAAGTGCGACCATCACCCATTCGTAGTACTCCACAAGGTAAGTTTAACATGATCTCCCCGGACAAGCCATGCTGACGATCATCCAGAGACCCCTCCTCCTCCAGGAACACCCCAAGCCTCTCTTTTGCTAGGGACTCCATCAGCTTACCCACCACTGATGTTAGGCTGACTGACCTGTAATTGCCCCGCTCCTCCCTCGAGCCCCGCTTATGGATGGGCACAATATGTGCTTCCCTACAATCCTTCGGCACCCTTCCTGTCTGCAGAGAGGCATTAAAAAGGGCCACCAGTGGCTCGGCCAGGACATCAGCCAGTTCCCACAGCACACTCTGGTGGATTCCATCAGGACCCGGGATTTGTCCTTCCTTAGTGTCCGGGGCCTCCACACCCTAACAACAGGTATTTCTCCATCTATGCTACCAAACCTCTCCTCCAATCCTGCATCCTCCCCATGTGAGTCAGATTCCTCCTCCTCTGTGACTAGAGGTACCCCCACTCGTGAGGGGCCCTGCCCCATCCATCCTCTTTGCCCCTGCATCCTGTGACTCGCTCTACGCCCCTTTTGTGAAAACAGACACAAAGTATTCATTGAGCACCTCCGCCTGATCCTCCACCTCCTCCTCCGCCCACCTCTCCCCTGTAGCCAATCTGCCCTCTTACTCTCCTCCTCTCCCCAATGTACTGAAAGAAACTTTTATCCCCCTTCCTGATCCCTTGTGCCAATTTCTTTTCCATCGTTGCCTTGGCTCCCCTCACCACCCTAGTAACTTGTCTGGATGTGCGAATACACTCCTCCCTATCTAAAACCCCTTGTGATCTCTTGAACCTACTGTAGGCTGCCCTCTTTCCTCTCAGCCTCCTCCGCCTCCCTGGTCCACCAGCATGGCCTCCCAGATCTACCTCCCTTGTGTCTCACCCTTACACAGGCCCTGGTTGCCTCCTGTAGTCCTCTCCTGATGATTTTCCACCTACTGTCTACATCCATTGCCTGCTGAATCCCAGCCAAGTGGTCCCTGAGTATGTAATCCATGCGCACAAAGTCCACCCCTCTAAAGTCAACCAACCGAGTTTTTGTGGGATCCTTCCCCCTTCCCAGGTGTATGCAAACCAGACCGTGTCATGGTCGCTTCCAGCCAATGGGTCTCCCACCTTGAGCTCTTGAACTACTGTAGGTCACTGTCAGTCAAAACAACATCCAGGATGCGGCCACTCCATGTTGGGTCAGCGACCTGTTGCACAAGGAAAGCATCCTGAAAGGCATCCAACAGCTTCTGCTCCCTAACCACTGGGGACGTCATGGTTCCCCAGTCAGTTGCTGGCATGTTTAGGTCCCCTAACATCACTACCCCTTCCCCTTCAGGAATGCAATGGTCCTTAAGGTTACTTAGCAGACAATCCTCCAGCTCATCAGCCAGCCCTGGGGGTCGGTAGACCATCCCCATCTTGACCACCCTACCCCCCCGGGTCCTCATGGTGGCCCCAAAGGCCTCCACGCTGTCATCCGATTTCTCTACTTTGCATAATTGTATGCCATCGGACAAACAACACCACTCCTGCCCCTGCCCACCGCTCTGTCCTTTCTAAGCCCAGTATACCCAATGAGGTTAAGGTCCCAGTCATGCCTGGGTGTGGTCCATGTTTGGTGGCCACGCCACATCCACTTGCCCTCCACCAGCATAGCCTGCAGCTCCAGAATCTTGTTGCCCAAGCTCCTGACATTTATCAAGACCACCCTCCAAACTCCACCCTTGTCCCCATTCTGCACCCCAGAGACTACATTCCTCTGTGCCCATGATGACCCAGGTCCACATCTCGTTGCCCCATTGTGTGGACCGCAGGGGTCTGCCTCGCATCCCCTCCCTCCCCCTTTACAAGTTTAAACCCCATCTGTCCTGTATGAAATTTGTCAGTTTTTGTTTCAGGACCTCCTTCTCTCCCTGGTTGAGGTGAAGCCTATCCCTTGCATATAATCCCTTGTCTTCCCAGGTTGCCCTCCCAATCCCCCACTACCCCATATCCCTGAGCTTCGCCCTATGTCCTCAGCCACTTGTTCACCTCCAAAAGTTTGTGTTTGTGTAGTTGTCTGTGTCACAGATGTTGACAATGGAGGAGGCCTGTGGCCACAGTGCATAGTATGCTAGTTTTTGCTATTGTCAACAGCTAGTCAATCAGACATGTACATGGCAGTAGGCATCCAGAGACAGAGGTAGGAAAAGACAAACACAGGGAAAGGACAGCAGCAGGCAGGCAGCATGTGTAGCAGCAATTCTGGTATTGGATGTATTGTTGGGGTTTGGAGGGGCAGCACAGTAAGGGGTGCAACAATTGAAGGTCAGCATATTCTGCACAACAAGTGTCACAAATGCTGTCAATATTGTATGTGTGACATTTGTATGTGCATAGCAGTAGTGAGAAATGCAGTCTGTGTTGGGGACTATTTTGCAGGGTGGCAGGATACAGTTCCTTTTCTGCTCTTGTGACAGTTGCAAAAGGCATTTATGTGCCTCTTTTTGTACTTGTCAGACATAACCCATATTATAAGTGCAATAACCCTCTCCAGAATGTGCTGTTATAGGGGATTAATGCACACCCGGGTGGTGTGAGGACACTCAGCCTGCAGCCTCATGTCTCACAACTCACCCGGGTGTGCGTTAATCCCCAGAACAGCACACCCTGTCATAGGTTATTGCTTACTTACTACACAGTGACTGACTACTTAGAGCAGAGTGGCAAGGGAAGATACCATTGGAGCCATAGGGACAGAGCACGCCGAGCGACTCAGTTAAAGCGGGGGAGAGGGTAAAACACCGCATAGCAGCAAGTGCGGCTGCTTGAGTCAAAGTAGGTGGGAAGGAGCGTGGCACTAGCAACTTCACGTTGCTGCCACCTTGCCCCCCCGTACAGACTGACAGGCGCCAGTGTGTGGCTTAGGTTGTCAGCCATAATGCTCACACCATTACCCCCATCTCCACCGTGCAGCCACTGACAGGCATCGAGGTGTGCCTTGGGGTCTTCAGCCCTAACATTCACGCCATTCTCCTATACTACACCTGTCTCAGCTTATTTCCTTATGGAATCGGGAAGTGTAAAGGCCGAGACCCAAAAGCACCCCTGACACTTGTCAGTGTCTGTAGGATGGGGTAAGGTGGAGTGGCATGAGCGTTACCCAAAGGCACCCCGTCTCTCAGTCTTTGCAGGGTGGGGTGAGGGTTAGCATTATTCAATACTTTACTGCCATTCCTATTATGCATCTCTTTAACTTCTGCAGTACCAATGCCAATACCAGCAAGCAAATATTCGGCATTGACAAATGCTTGTTTTCTATGTAGTTGGTAGGCGCCCCCATCCCTCTATTTTTCTTTATCCTTATTCTCCCTGCCTGGGGTATATCTCCTGAAGAGTATATCCCTATTAGTTGCTACAGTATATGCATCATGCACTCCGGACACTATCTAATGTAACTCCACTGAGCAGTGCTCTGTCTTGGTGAGGTGCTATGCACTGGTTTGGATCAGTGTACTAGATTCACACCGGTACATCCCTGTCATTGCAGGGAGATGCAGAGCATGTTCTTCTCATGTTGCAATTTTTGGTTGGTATCTCTTGTCCCTCCTCTCTGTGTTTTAGGCTTTGCCCATTCTGACTGGGACATGCCAGAGGAGATAACCATTTCTTGACTCCCTAGGACTGCTAGTCCTGCAACTCCTTTGCTCTTCATCCCTATTTTTCTCCCATCTGTCTTAGAGAAAGAGGACTATGGGTTTGCTCTTGAATTTACTGAAATTTAACTGGTAGCATAGAGCTGCTGTTTTTTGAGGAGTCCACATATCCTTTTTTCCATTGTTGGCATTTTGCCATCTCATTTACAAGGGGGGCCTCACCTAGGGCTTCCCCTTTTCCTACTTCTGCCACAGTCATTTGCTGAAGGCTGCAGCCCTCTCTTTCTGCACATCACTATTCACACTCTGTCTGGCTAGTGATAACAGGCTCTGGCTCCTTTTAGACCCACTACCCTTGTGACACCTGGTAGGCCCAACGCTTAGTCTGTAAGTTGGTAGTCGGGTTCTAACTGGTTGTTTATTTTATTTCCTATATCCTTTTACTATCAATTTGGTCTAGAAAGTATCTAGTCCTCTCTTTTATTTTCTCTCCACTTTTGTTTCTCTCCTAACGAAGAGGACTGAGGTGTGTGAGGGAGCTGACGACTGTTATTGGCTAATACAGTACTGTGTAGAGTGCATGCGGTGCCAGTAGCTGATGTTGGCTCTCTCCCTATAGAAAAAAGATCCTGGGGGGTCCTAGTGCTTCCGACCCTGGACCCATACATCTGAATCAGTGGTTAAAATTATCTGGAAGATCAACAATTATAGTAAGTATGTAAATTTCATTTGTTGGAACCCTACCGGCATCACAGCCTCAAGGCTACCCCATTCAGGTGACAAAATGACTAGTGAGGTCCCTGCTAAGGTGGTCTGTGGAAGAAAACCTCCTCTAGGGCTTCCCCTTCTCTCCACTGGAGACAGAGGTACTCTCAAAGGATGCCTCGTTGGTGGTATGGGTAGTCAGCTGCCAAGGTCTCTAGACACAAGAAGTCTGGGAGCACTTCAGATTAGAAGTACATCTCTCACGTAAATGTGCTGGGAAAGTGTGCAGTTCTTTACAGTCTGCAAGCCCCATCGGAACTGGTTAGCCAAAAGACTGTCTAATGCACCCCAACCTGGGCTCTCTTCACTTCAGGCTTGGCTTCTGAAAAAATAGAAGAACAGGTTCAAAGTTATCTCAGAATGTCTCTGAAGTATTGTTAGTAGCTCATAAATCTATCACCAGGAAAACCTGCACAGCCAAAGGGAAATGCTTTTCCATCTGGTGCTCTAAAACCTCCATGGACTCTTTTAGGTGCCAGTCTGAAGGTTTTGGAATATCTACTGGATCTGTCTGATACATGGTTGCAATACTCCGCAGTCAGGGTCCATTTGTCAGCTATATCAGTGTACCCTGAACCTGTAGGTACCCTCTCTGTGGTGTGGCTGCCACTATTCAAGAAGTTCCTCGGGCATTTTGCACATGAGGCCCCCCATTAGGAAGCTGGTAGCTTTTGGGACCTCAATCTTGTGCTAGACATGCTCACTCGCAGACCTTTTGAGCCTATGGTGACTTGTGACATGAAAGGTCTGACTTGGAAAACAGCATTTCAAACCTCAGGAATCTCCCAGTAAGATTAGACATATTCAGTCAGCTCAGAATCTCTGACTGCCCTGGAGCTGTAATGATTTAATATGGAATGTATGCAAATTATGCAGTTAGAATGCTACAGAATCATGCCAGCCCAGGGGCACTGTGGGTCAAGCCACTAGTTGTCTCACCTTGCTTCTCGCCGGCGACCCGGGTTCGGGTTGTGCCCGGATTGTCAGGGGTCGGCAGGGGCAGGGAGGAATCAAGCGCCCGATGGAGTAGGGTTTTGCATCGCTCTTGAGTGACCTCTGGTGTTAGTTGGGGGTGGCCTGGAGCCTGCGGTGCTAAAGTGCTGGTGTACAGAGCTCGGGGGACACTGGTCATCATTGCACATCCGGGATCTGTGGGAGGGTGGTGGGCGGGAGAAAACCAAGTAAAAAAATACCCTCTGCCTCCTGATAGGCCAAGGAGGGTCCAGGGGGGTCATCCAACCACGATCCATGTCGGGCTCTCGTCTCATCTTCTCCGCTCTCCTCCATGCCTGGTTGCCTATCTAGATTTTAGATAGAGGGCCAGGAGGAGGAGCAATCTGGTGGTCCCACCTCAGGGGACTCAGAGCTGGGGAGCTGGGGGGCTGGGTGGCTGGGTAATGGTCGGAGAGCCAGGGCCCATGAGGAATGAGAAGAACAGAGCTTCAGGCGGGCGGGATAAAGGCAAGCCCTGAGAGACCTCTCCGGAGAAAGTTCAGGTAGGGAGAGTGATAAAATAATTGTTAAAAAAAAAAAGAATGCTACATTCAAACTGCTGCCTCTAGGTTGACTTTGTTCCAATCCCTCCACTGTTTCCCACAGACCTGGGTCATGAAGTTTATTTTGAAAAGGACTGAGGTATCCCCATAGCAAGATTTTGGTACCCCTCCTCATGGACAGGATGATTTTCATCTCATTTTTTCTTTTGTCAGACAAATGGCTGACACTTCAGGTCTCCCCTCTCAAGAGCCTATGGAAGATGAGGAGGAGGAGACAGAAATTCTGGATATAGTTGGCCGGCCTGGTGGCGCGGAGGGTTGAGGTGCTGGTACGCCACACCTTCCGCCACGCCGATGACCAAGGTTTGGGAACAGACTTGGTTCATCGGGGGTTGGCAGGAGAGGGAGGAGGAGGGGAGTGAGAGTCCGGAGGACTGCTTTCCCCTCCCAGGGTGGGCTTTGGGGTAAGCACGCTCCATAGTGGCCCCTGGTGGAGACCAGGGACCCTATCAGTAGCAAGGCTTGATGCAATGTCAGGGGGTGGAGCGGCAGAGCGTCTGCTTGCTAGGGTATGCTGACATCATTGCATGTCCACACTCCAAGGGAACAACACACAAGAAGTACTCTGTTGGCCCAGTGGAGGTGAAGGGGCCCCGGACACCTGCCCACATCCCACTGCTGGACCTGCCTCATTGGATCTCCTGACCCTTACCCCAGTCCTCGGCTGTCCCTCTAATCACAGAAAGGCTGCCAAGGGTGGATGGGCCCTCCTCTGAGGGGGTGATCTGGTGGGTGAGCCCTCTTTGGGGGTGATCTCGGGGGCTGGACAAGCCTGTGAGGCCAGTTGGGAGACTGACAGAGGAGGTTTCAGGCTGGGAGTAGTGGCAGCTGTCGTGTGGGTACCCGAGAGATGCCCTGGACCTCAGAGAATAAAACAGAATTCACACACACACACACAAAGAAATTCTGGATATAATGGGCCTGGTTTCCTCTAAGAGATTGTTCCTCCCTATCAACAATTCTCTAAAGCCAGCCTAAAAATTCTACAAACACTGTCCTCTGTTCCTGGGGTGGACAAGAAGGTTAAAAAAAATCAAGTTGCTAGGTCTGCTGCTGAGTATTTGTGTTCTCATCCAGATCATGAGGGCATGGCACAGGCTGCTGCCTGTGATGAAGCTAAAGTCCCTCTCTTATCTCATCCCCTGATAAAGATTTGAGGAAAATTGACACCATGGGGAAGAAGGGTTACTTAGCCTCCTCCCTTCTCCTTAGACAGGCAGCTGATATGGCATATGCTGCACAATATCAGAAGGCCGTTTTGGAACTCTGTACTGGCAATAACTGATAGAGTGCTAGGTGATGTGGTACATGATCAGGCTGACACTGCAAGGATGACATTGGATGCTACCAAATATCAATTTCACATGGCTGTGGATTCAAATGACACTCATACCTCTTAACTGTCCCTGATTTTCAGGGTCATCCCTGATTTTGCCTCAAAAGTTTCCTCTGTCATTTTGTAAAATTTGTGTTTTTGTGACAGAACAGTGGGATTAAAATCACAATATAATGTTAAACATTAAAGTTACAGACTTTTCTTCTTCAGAAATGCATCTTACACACACATCTCTTTAGTCTATCAGCTTTCTGAGTGAATAGTATACATTTTAAGATGTGTCCCTGATTTTGGGTCTTTGTCCCTTATTTTTTAAGCCTTGTCCCTGATTAATGCGGTAATAGGTTGAGGAGGTATGATGACACTGCATCCAGGTTTTGGCCCTGTCAGTGTCTTTGAGGTGGTTTGCCTGGTTCAGAACAACCAGTCTTACCCAAGACACACAGTTAAAGACCATGGATTGTTTTGTGAAAACAATTTCCTTTTGGTGATAGGACTGAGGAATACATGAAAATGGTGGAAGAGTACAAAAGGATGTATAGAAGCAACTCTACAAGAGAAAGAGCCTCCTCTTCTTTTAGATCCATGAGAAAGGGAGGTGGGGTAGTTGGTATTACCCCAGAGCTTATGTCCCAGTCTCCATGCCTGTAGATTATACTCAGGCTAGAGGTTACTACAGTGCAAGGGAGGAGGCATTCTAGGCAGACTGATTCTACCCCAGCATCCAAACCTTAGCCCAGACAGAATCCCTGCAAAACTTCAGGACCACAGAATTGAGCTGGCCTTTAACACCTGCAGAGAAAATTCTGCTGAAATTGAAGGTAAAAAAGCTTCTGCAGGCAAGAACAATAGAGCTAGTCCCTCTCTCCCAAAGGGGGAAAGGCATGTACTCCAGATACTTCCTGACGAAGAAGAATAATGGGGAATGGCGGCCAATCCTTTACCTCAGATCTCTGAACAAACACTTGGCAAAGCTCAAGTTCAAAATGGTAACTCTTGTCATTGTTATCCCTTCTCTAAGGAAAGGAAACTGGTTGGAATCTCTGGACCTAAAAATGCCTACTTTTCACATCCCAACCAGACCTTGCCACGAAAAGTACCTAAAGTTCACTGTGCCCTCAGGCCACTACCAGTTCAGCACTCCCCTTCAGGCTCACTTCTACCCCAAGCGTATTCACAAAGTGCCTAGCTGTGGTGGCACCCTATCTCAGAAGGCACAGAATCATACTATTCCCTCACCTGGACAACTGGCTAGTCATAGGAAAATCATACCAACAGGTAAAGGACTCCATCAGGGTCACCCAAAGTACCCTAGAGACTCTCAACTTCCTCATCTATACTCAGAAGTCTCAGATGGAACCAGTTCAGTCACTGGAATTCACTGGAGCAGAACTAGATGCAGTCCAGGGCAAAGCATTCCTCCCTCAAGAGAGGGTAAACTAAGCTGGCCCAGTGGCGCTGAGGGTTGAGGCACTGGACGCCACACTTCATGCCACGCCGGCTACCCAGGTTTGGAAACAGACTCGGATCGCCGGGGGTCAGCAGGGGATGGAGAGGATTGAGTGTCCGGAGGACTGCTGTCCTCTCCTAGGGAAGGTGGTTGAAGCACCTTGCTGCATTTTTGGCCCATGGCAGAAGTCGGAAGACTGCAGCACATCAAGGAGCTTAGAGCAGGGGTATGGGAGCAGCGGCAGATGTCCTGCAGGTGGGTGTGGGAGTGTGCCCACACTGCACTGGATGTCATTGCATGTCCGCACTCCCGAGACTTAATCAGGAAAAAAACTCCCGCTGACAGGCGAGTGGTTCAGTGGCAGCGCCCCATGCCCAAAGCCAGGCTTCGGGAGTATCCGGATCCTCCCCAAGTGCAGTGTGCCCACCAGCATTCTAGATAGAGCTCTTGTAGGAGTGGTGGTCCTTCCTCGGGGACTCAGAGCCGGGGATTAGGGCAGCACTGTGAGGAGGAGGATGCGGGCCCGAAGAGGACTACGGAGCTTCAGGCGGGCAGAGCAATGCCGAGAGACCATGCTGAGAGAAGGTCAGTGGACAGGGACGATAAAAGAGTTAAAAAAAAAAAGAGAGAGGGTAAACAACTTACTGACCCTGGCCCTGGCAAACTCCATTGCCTTGGTCAGCCTAGGACTGCAAGGCAGTTCCATTTCAAAGCTTGTGCCACTTACAAGAATTTTCTACTGGCTCTGCAGTAGTGGAAAAAGGGACAACCTCAGGAAGAGCATCGCTTTCAGCAACAGCACCACACTGTGGTTCCAACAACAGATGCCTCCATCCTAGGGTGGGACACACACACAGGTGACCTCAAAACCAGTGTGACATAGTCCTTCAGGAATCCAAGTTATATATTAACCTCTTATAGTTGAGAGCAGTCCTTCTTGATGTAAAGGCCGTTGCTGCTCAATTGAGGGTCAGTCAGTCCAGGTCAGGACAGACAACACAACCACCATGTGATACATCAAACAAGCAAGGGGATGCAAGAACCTCAAGGCTGTGCATAGAGGCCATGAAAATCTGGTCCCTAGCATATTCCCTGGAAATGCATCTGTCCATCATTCATTTTCCAGGGAAGGACAATACACTGGCAGATTCACTCAGCAGAATCAGTCAAGATAATCACAGATGGGCCTTAAACAGTCAGCCCAGTAGCGTGGAGGACTGAGGCAGCGATGCCTTACCTCCTGCCACGCTGGCAACCCATGTTCGCAGTGTGAGCGGGTCGCCGAGGGTCGGCTGGGGAGGGAGAGGATCGAGCGTCCGGAGGACAGCTCTCCTTTCCCGGGGAGGGGTGGGATGAGTCCGCTGCTTGATTGGCCCCTAGTGGTGGCTGGGGCTGGTTGCAACAGACCCACACAAGGAGCACAGCCGAGCAAGATCTGGCATCCTGTGTACTGAAGTGTATGCGGCTCGGCCATTACAAGCGTCATTATGCATATGGCTCTGTGCTTGGGGTGGGACAAATACCGGAGGAGAAAAGAAGCCAACCGGTGGGATGAGCCGATCTCCCTGCTGCACAGGTCAGCTGGTGCCTCAATTGGTGAGAGGCGATGGCCAGCACGTCGCCCGGTGGCAGTGATGGGGGGTGGTGGAAGGGAGCCGGTTGGCAGGGGAGAAATAAATAACTAAAAAAAAAACACACAAAAACAAATGGGCCTTAAACAAGCAAGTATTGGACACAGTTTCAGATGTTGGGGCAGTCCAGAAATAGATCTGTTTGCCTCAAAGGAAAACCATCAGCTTCCTCTTTATTGCTGCAGGCCCCCCCTCATTGGGCACATTGCCCATGGAGGCATTAGCCCTGGACTGGATAGGGACATTCCTGTATGCTTTTCCTCCATTTCCACTGCTGTTGAGAGTCCTTCTCAAACTCAGGAGTCGGTCTGCAACAATGATTCTGGTTGCTCCAGACTGGGCCAGGCAGCCATGGTATATTCTGTGATGGACAGCATCTGCGTGTTATTATATTTTATCATATTTGTGATATAAATATAGGTTTCTTTGAATGTCTGCTTGGAAAATATAGCAATCAGCAGACCCATGGGAAAGACTAGCTTTTAAAGAGGGGCCTGACCTTTTAACCCCAAAGGCCCTTGCTTGCTGGAACAGCTGGCTGTAGTAAAACTGGCCCAGTGGATAAATTAATTAAGAACTTCCTTCAGACACCAGGTTATCACACAATGTAAACCATTCATTTACTTTAAAGTCCAGGAAGCTATAGAAGACTGCATTTTTTTACGACATTTTTAGGAAGCAACAATTTCTAACAGATACCTGTTACATTTCTCACCACTAGGGGAAAATAGCTGTCAGGATGTGTTTCTGAAGATCAAAGGGAATGCTCTGATAGGAAAGAGACTGTTATAATTTAATATTGCTATCTTTGCAGATTTCAAGCAAGCAGTAAAATGACACACTTTGGGATATACTTGGTCATGTTACAAAATAATTACAGGACTAACAGTGACCTCATGAGCTGTGACCTCACAGGATGGGAGGGACATATTGGCTTATTATCAATCTGGCTGAAAGGAGTGAAATCAACATCCTATCTCTGGACTCCTAACAGAACACACACTGTGTTCTGGACTTAAAGGCACTTCTGTCAAAGATAGGTAACACCCAAATGAAAACTGAGTTAGAACTAGAATTTCAAGTACAAGGCGTTTTGATTCTGTAATTTCCATTTCTTTTGGACTGTAAACATTTATGTATATATGCTCTATGCTTTGTATGTCTTTACTATTTTTTTTTATTTTAGTAAACGTCTTGGTTTTCTTAATTCTGCCTGTGTCTTTTCTCATTCTGCATGTGAATGCTGGAACAGTGTTGATAATTCTGACATGACTGTTAAACGGCTTATAGTGTGTTACCATTTTACACTAAAGGTAAGAAAATACCTAGGTCTCAACTGAGTCAAAAAGGGGAGAATTGTGAACTAGATTGGATGCTCACTGGGTTAATTAATTGCACCGCATTTCCCCGAAGAGGGTGCGGTATTTGATCCTGTTAACAGGGCGTGCTACCGGAAAAGGGTTCATATTTTACCTCAAGACTTGAGACTAGTAGGTGTTTTGGACCCAAAACAGACAGGAGGGTTACCCTGTTTGTCTCCTGTTCACATATTGCACTTCGAGGTTAGGCACGGTGGGATCACAGGGCCTGACCTGCGGAGTGCGTTAGTGACAGATCTGGTTGGCAGTGGTGCGATTTATAAGTATTTGGTAAAACAAGTATTAACAGTTCAGTGTGTCAGATTGATAACTGTAACAGCTCACGTGCAAAATAAGGCAGTGATTTAAAACAATAAAGAACTATATCATTGTGGTTACAGTCTAGTTCCCTACCTGTTTTATTTTTTTCAGGTGTAAGCTAGTGTAGCTGTAGATTAGGGAAGAAGATGGCTTCTAACTACAGTGAGTACACTACAGACTATCCAAGGCAGTTGTGCTAGGAGAGAGGAGTCTGGTGCGAGGGGCGAAACAAGCAATACCTCGTGGAGGCTCTCGTGGCAGCCAATGCCCAAGATCTCAAGTCACAGTCAGTGACTGCAAAGGACCAAACTTTGGGTGTGGAGGGGTCACGGTCCATCACAGTGTCCAGACCCAGAGAGGAGGACAGCAGGACCAATGTAAGGCGTGAGCAACCACAGCAGGAGAAGGTCGCCACCATGCTGGACCCAGACAGGATCGTGCTGCACATGGAGTTGCGGAGAATGGAGCCGGAGTTTGAACAGAAAAGGTTCAGAGCCCAGCAGCAAAGGGAGCTTGAACAGAGGAAGATGGAGAGAGAGAGAGAGAGAGAAGTGAGAGCAGCATGTGGCCAAGGAAAAGATCGACATCGTCAGAGAGAGGCCAAGTGAGAGGAGAGAGAGCATCAGAGGAGATTTGAACTGGAGAAGCTACAACTCCAAAGACCAGTGCCTGAGCAGCTAAGTGGCATGGGTGAATCTGGGACTCCAGGACTAGGTTAAAAATTTAATTCTAAACTGATAGCTGAATTTAAAGAAGGGGAAGATATGGATGCATTTTTAAATTCATTTGAAAAAGTATGTATTCAGGCAAAAATTCCCAGAGAGTCCTGGAGCTTCCAGCTATCCCCGCTGCTTACTGGGAAAGCTTGTGACGCATTGGGTCAAATGGACAATCAGGACAGTAATGATTGTGGCAAACTTAAAGCTGCTTTATTAAAAAAATATGATTTGACAGTAGAAGCATACAGAGTTAAATTTTGTAAGCCCAGGAGAAGCCCTGATATGAGCTACAAGGAGCTAGCCACTAAACAACATCAGTTTTTGAAACATTGGTGGGAAGGAATACAAGCAGACTCTGTAGAGAAAATTGAGAATGTAGTACTTTAGAGGCAATTTTTTTGGGCTTGCCCTACAGAGCTGAAAACCTGGTAGAGGACCTAGATCCAAAAACAGTGCAGGAGGCTGCCGAACTCTGACCATTATGCCAGGAGCAGACCTGCTCTGAGAGGGAGTGGGGCGGGCATGGCAGTGCAGAAAGGGAAACGCGTGCCTTCAGGGCAGCTAAAACTCTCCCTGCCCCCACCGAAATCAGGCAGTCCCAGGTTACATAGAAAAGATCTGCCTGATAAAAGAAGTGAATGTTGGGTTTGCAAACAATCTGGGCAACTTGCAAGACAGTGTCCTAAAAATGCACAGAGCACACAAAGCAGTGCTGGGAAAGAAGTGGGTTTTTTGTGTATCCCTGAAAATATGCCAGTAAACATGAGGGAGCACATACACCCAGTTATTGTGAATAGGGTACAGACCCATTGGTTAAGGGACATGGGGGTGTCTCTGACT
The DNA here is from genome assembly GCA_016271365.2 of Neoceratodus forsteri. Taxonomy (NCBI): domain Eukaryota; kingdom Metazoa; phylum Chordata; order Ceratodontiformes; family Ceratodontidae; genus Neoceratodus; species Neoceratodus forsteri. The sequence continues at coordinate 1,254,353,116 of CM028129.1, read as the reverse complement.
TTGGTAAAAGGGGATTTGGGTTGAGCCTGAACAGCTTATACCCAATCAGTTTGTTACTGTCACGGTGGTTCATAGGAGCCGACTCCATAGTTGCTTGGGTGCTGTAGCACCCACAAAGTTGAAATAAGCACCCTCAATATTATGAGCACAGCCTGCAACAAAGGATTATTAGGGAAACTGGTCACAGGAAAAATACTACCAATTGGCAATGAGCACCCGCAAAGATGCCTAAAAGTTGGCATTTCTATGTGGGTTCACTGGGGAGGAGAAAATGCTGCCACTTGCTAGTGTTCTCCTGGACTGAGGTGAGACAGGGGAGACTGTGCAAAGAGTTGCAGTGGCAGAAAAACCTTGCCCTGGATGTAATTATCAGGAACAATCTCAAAAGGGGTGGTGTATGCAGTTACCCGCAGTCAAGCAGCAAAGGTAAATTGTAGTTCCCTGGACCCCATAGAAGCCCCTGTGGAAAACACTGGAAAGCTGGTTCCCCAGCCTGTCTCTCCTGATATGGAGAATAGTAAAAGGTGGGTAAAAATTCTCCCGGTAACAGTTAACAGAACAGCTACAGAAGGCTACTCTAAGGAAGGAGGGGTAGCCAGTAGTCAGAGGGTTAGGGATGGCAGTGACCCTGAATGCCCTGATGCTAGAGCTAGGGACCCTAGTTTAGAAACTAGAGGGACCTGTCCAATACCTTGGGAATGTGAAAGATTTTGTAGCTGCTCAGTAAAATGATCCTAATTTAGAGAAACTGAGGGCTTGGGCAGACTCTGACAGAGCACTGGGAGGTGATGGGAAGCATAACGTTACTGGGACAATGGACTGCTGTATATGCAGGACATAAAGACAGAGGGAGATGTGATGGGCAGGCAACTTATGCGTTCCAGGAGTACCATGAGCAGTTGCTCAAAACTGCTCACGATATTCCCACGTCTGGACATCTGGAAATCGTATGCACTACACAGCGATTGGCCCAGAATTTCATTGGCCCAACTCCACCCAGCAGGTGAAGGAGTATTGCAGGTCTTGTTACTGGTGCCAAGAAATAGGGAAGGCGGTGGGAAAACCCAAGCCACCCTAATCCCCTTACCCATAGTGGAGGAACCATTCCAGAGGGTAGGAATGGATATTGTGGGGCCTTTGAATCCCCCCAGCTCCTCCAGGAATAGGTTATCCTAACAGTGGTGGATTATGCCACCCGGTACCCAGAGGCAGTCACCCTATCCTCACTGAGGACAGACAAAGTGGCAGATGCCTTGCTAGGGGTTTTCTCCTGTGTTGGGTTCCTGCAGGAGGTTATCATCGATCGAGGGGGTTCCTTCATGTTAGACCTGATAAAATGTTTGGGGGAGAAGTGTGGGGTAGTGCAGAGACGCACAAAACTTTATCACCCGCAAGACAATGGGCTTGTGGAAAGATTCAATGGTACCCTTAAATCGATGCTCCAAGCGTTTGCTGAACAGCATGGGAGGGACTGGGAGAAATACCTTCCCCACCTGTTGTTCGCATACAGGGAGATGCCCCAAGAGTCGACAGGGTTTTTTCCCTTCGAGCTCTTATATGGATGCAGGGTACTTGGGTCCCTAGACTTGATCCGGGAGGACTGGGAAGGCAACACTCCACCCAGGGAACTCCCACAGTGGATTATGTCCTTAAGTTTAGGAAAAGCTGAAGGAGCTTATTGGAACAGCCCACAGCAACCTGGCATCTACCCAACAAAAGCAAAAGGTATGGTACGACCACAGAGCCAGAGCTTCCTCGTATATTGTGGGCCAGGAGGTCATGGTCCTAATCCCAGTCCGGAAAGATAAGCTGCAGGCCAAGTGGGCAGGACCGTACAAAGTAGTCAGACAAGTGAATGACATAAATTGCATTATAGAACTGCCTGACAAGAGACATACCCAAAGAATGCACCATGTTAATATGATGAAGCCATATTCAAATAGGGCTGACATGGTCTTTGCAGTGTGTAGTCCTGGGGAGGGGACAGACGAGAAGACCCCCTTCTGGACTTGCTGGAAGAAAGCAAGCAGGAGTCCTCTGTGGAGGCAATTAAAATGTCACCCTCAATTGACCCTGGACTAGATCCAGGAAGTAAGGGAGGTTTTAGCAGACTTTGTCCCATTGTTTAGCATCAAGCCTGGACTAACCTCCTTAGTGATGCATGATGTGGAGGAGGGGACACAAGCGCTCGGCGAACAGCATATCGGTGTCAGAGGCTGTCCAAAAGGACATTAGGGAGGTGGAGGAAATGTTGGATTTAGGGGGTAATCCAGTAATCCCACAGCCCCTGGACATCACCCGTAGTCCTTGTTCTCAAGCCAGATGACTCTACTCATTTTTGTGTGGACTATCATGGACTCAACGCATTCACGAAGTCAGACGCCCACCCAGTGCCATGGATGGTGAACTACTGGACAAGTTGGGAGGGGCGACACACCTTACCACTATTGACCTGATGAAAGGGTATTGGCAGGTAGAGTTAACTGCCAAAGCTAGGGAGAGGTCGGCATTCGTCACTCCGATAGGGTTATTTGAGTTTAAAGCAATGCCTTTTGGAATGAAGAACGCCCCTGCCACCTTCCAAAGGTTGGTGAACCAGGTGCTAAGTGGTGCTGAAAAGTACGCTGTGGCGTACCTGGATGACATTGCCATCTTCAGTGCCAGCTGCAAGGAACACCTGTCCCACCTTAGAGAAGTGCTGGGCAGGATACTGAGGCCGGGTTCACTGTAAAGCTGAAAAGTGCCAGGTGGTCATGGCTGAGGTGGCATACCTCAGGCATGTAGTAGGCTGGGGACAGCTCTGTCCTAATCAAGCAAAAATTGAGGCAATCGAGGCATGGCCCGGACCTGAAACACAGAAGTAGGTTTGGAGTTTTCTAAGGACTGCAGGGTACTTCCCCTGTTTGGCCTGTTAAAGAAAAGAATGCCTAAGAAGGTTATTTGGGAACTAGCCTGTGAGCAAGCCTTTACACAGCTAAAGGAAGCACTGTGCAGTGCTCCTGTATTAGCCAGTCCAGACTATAGTAAACCCTTTGTAGTCCAGACTGATGCCTCGGATGTGGGAATTGGGGCATTAATTAATCAAATGTCTGACCAAGGGAAAGATCACCCCATAGTGTACCTCAGTAAGAAGTTACTTCCCAGGGAGCAGACGTATTCTACAGTACAGAAAGAATGCCTTGCAGTGGTGTGGACACTAAAAAAGTTAGAGCCATACCTATACGGGCAGCACTTCAAGGTACAGACAGATCACAACCCCCTGGTTTGGCTGGCACAAATGGCAAAAACAAACAGTAGACTTTTAAGATGGAGCCTTGCCTTGCAGGGGTACAACATGACTGTTACACACAGGGCAGGGGCAGCAAACAAAAACACAGATGGGCTATCACGTCAGTTAGAACGGTGAACTAAATTTGGGAAACTCATCCCATGCCTAGGAATGGATTCCCCCTAATTCAGTCTAGGAGGGAGGAGTGTGACGGTTAGCATCTGCGTGTTATTATATTGTATCATATTTGTAATATAAATATAGGTTTCTTTGAATATCTGCTTGGAAAATATGGCAATCAGCAGGACCACGGAAAGACTAGCTTTTAAAGGGGTGTGACCTCTTGACTCTCAAAGGCACCTGCTTGCTGGAACAGCTGGCTAGTAGAAGTGACCCAGTGGATAAATTAATAAAGAGATTCCTTCAGACACCAGTTTATCACACATTATAAACCATTTATTTACTCTGAAGTCCAGGAAGCCATAGAAGACTGCATTTTTATGATATCTTAGGAAGCAACAATTTCTAACAGATACCTGTTACATTTCTCACCACTAGGGGAAAATAGCTGTCAGGATGTGTTTCTGAAGATCAAAGGGAATGCTCTGATAGGAAAGAGACTGTTATAATTTAATATAGCTATCTTTGTAGATATCAAGCAAGCGGTAAAATGACACACTTTGGGATATACTTGGTCATGTTACAAAATAATTACAGGACTAACAGTGACCTCATGAGCTGTGACCTCACAGAATGGGAGGGACATATTGGCTTATTATCAATCTGGCTGAAAGGAGTGAAATCAACATCCTATCTCTAGACTCCTAACAGAACACACACTGTGTTCTGGATTTAAATGCACTTCTGTCAAGGATAGGTAATACCCAAATGAAAACTGAGTTAGAACTAGAAGTTCAAGTACAAGGTGTTTTGCTTTTGTAATTTCCATTTCTTTTGCACTGTAAACATTTATGTATTTCAAACAACATGAAGTCTTGCTGTATTCAGACATGATGCAGTTAGCCCCAGCACTTGAACTGCACCGGAGAGGAAAGAGTTAACTCTATGCAGAAGCATAGAATGTTGAGCTCGAGCTTGGTTTTCAAACCTCTGTCTGTGGTAATTCTCAGTGTAACCGTTAGATTCTTTACTCCGCCTAACAGTGAAGTCGCTCCGGAGATTTCCTCTGCTTGGTTCGGTAAAAGTAAAGTGTTCGGTTTAAACCGTATAATTTTTTATTATTTTCGGATTTCCAGCCTCTATCTACGGTACAGGTAGTGTGTAGATAGGTAGTGACTGTGTTTTATTCTGTGAAAAAGTTGGAAATTGTTCTTTCTTCGGTTTCTTTCGGTCGGTCTGGTTTAGAACCGACCCATTCTGTTTAAATTTATTTCTGGGATTAGAGTGGTGTTCGGTGCCGATCGATTTCAAAAGAAGCAAGGTTTTTGGCCGGTTCTTTTAAAAAGCCAGTGACACGGTTTGTAACCGATCGGTCATTGTATTACCTGGCTTGAAAGCTGCAATAGGGTAATTTGTTAGGTTGTCCATGTCTGAGAAACCCGAGAAGAAAACCAGTCCCACTGGGTTTCAACATTGTACTGAGTGTGGGGAGGCCTTTGCTAAGGCTGACCCCCACCTCATCTATGTTTATTGTCTGGGGTTTGACCACCTCAAGTCGGACTGCAAAATCTGTAAAAACTTTCCTAAATCCACTCTAGACAAAAGACTGAGTAGGCTGAAGGAAAGGGAGGCCGAGAAGTCCGTAGATCCGGATGGCCAGCCTGGTTCGATTGCGGCCGAACCTGAGGAGCTGCCCACTGACCTAGGCGATACCTCCTCGGGCAAAAGGAGAGCCAATCCCAAGAGGCCGGTTCCATCAAAAAAGAAGCGTAAGTCTGCCGGTTCGGATCCAGTATCTCACTCTCCAACCGAGGACGAAATAGCCAAAAAGCGGTTAGCATTGTTCAATTGCTTAGACTGGTTCTGTCCGAACTGGTACTGCCGGTTAGGCGGTTGGTTCAGTTGGTCCGTCTCCTCTGGATTATGATCCCGCCGCTTTTTATGAGGAGTGGAAGGGAGACGAAGACTATCCTGAAGATGATGATGATGACGATGACCTGGGGGGGTCTGGATGTGCCCATTGAACGGACATCTCCCCAGACAGGCCCTCAGGTGTCTCTCCTCCCAGGCTGTCTGAGTCCCTTCACATTTGTTCTACAAAAGGTGGCAGAAACCCCTGAAGCTTCCCTTGGTTGAAGCTGCAGAGGAGGATGAAGAGTCTGATTTTGTGGAAATGATGGACATTCCAGAGTCCAAAAGACTGTCTATCCCTCCTCATACATCCTTGGAGAAACAGACACACAACATTTTACAAACCCCTAATTCAATACCTCCTGTGGATAAGAGAATGGACAGGAAGTATTTGTTATCAAGCTCAGCTGTGGAGTTCCTTTATAGTCATTGCAGCCATATTGGGTAGTGCAGGCTGCAGCCTGTGAGAGCTAATATTCCTTTGGCTTCACACCCCCGGATAAGGACTGCAGAAACTGGATGCCATGGCCAAAAACAGTATTTGGCATCCTCTTTGGGACTCAGGCAGGCTACTTATATAGCTCTACACAGCCAGGTACCAGAAATCCAGATGGGATACGGTTCTGGAACTGGCTAAACAGGTCTCTCCCAGCTAGCCAAGGAGCTGGAGGAGGTGGCTGCTGATGGAACTGAGGTATCCAAAATGCAGTTTCATGCTGCTGTGGACTCCAGTGGTGTGGCATCTAGAGTCATGGCTACATCTGTGTCTCTCAGAAGACATGCTTGGCTCAGATGTACTAGCCTTTTACAGGATACCCAGACTAAGACTATGGATTTTCCTGTAATAGGTAACTCTCTGTTTGGGGAGCAGACAAAGGCTTACATGAAGAAAATGGATGAATACAGGACCACGTACAGGAGTGCACAGGCCAAAGAAAGGCAAGCCACTCCACACAAGCAACAGTCTAGGGGCAGGGGCAGGCCCTTTCAAAGTCCTTTTTACCAAGCCCAGGCCTCCTCTCCCTTCTCACAGAGGGGGTTCTTCAGAGGGAGGTCCAGGAGGGGGATGAGCAGAGCTGCTCCCTCCTCCTCTTAGTCTAAGGCTCCTGCCAAGCAGACACCCTGATGTGTCAGCCCGGATCGACTCCCCATTTCTAGTAGGAGGCAGACTGGCTTACTATTTCCAGGCCTGGAAGTCTGTGACCTCAAACAAGTGGGTCCTGGAAGTAGTAAGCCAGGGACTAACCCTCAGCTTCAAAAATTTCCAAAGAAGGGTTAAGTCTTTTCACCTGCATCACTCTCAGAAACCATTGCCCTAGAGCAGAGGTTTCCTCTCTTCTAACTCTCAGAGCTATAGAGAAGGTTCCTATTCAGCACAGGGGAAAAGGACTGTACTCCAGGTACTTCCTTACCCCAAAGAAAACAGGGGAGTGGCGACCCATCCTAGACCTAAGGTATTTGAACAAACACATTTCAAAGCCCAAATTCAAAATGGTAACTCTGGGAATAATCCTTCCCTCTCTAAGGCCAGGGGATTGGCTAGCATCTCTGGACCTCAAGGATGCCTACTTCCATATTCCTATCAGGTTCTCCCACAAAAAATACCTCAGGTTCGAGTTGCCTTCAGGCCATTACAATTCAGAGCTATGCCATTAGGCCTAACATCAGCTCCAAGGGTGTTCACAAAGTGCCTTGCAGTAGTGGTGGCTTACCTCAGAAGACAGGGTATCACCATCTTCCCGTATCTGTACGACTGGCTCTTAGTGGGTCAATCACCTTTACAGGTCAAGTCAGCTCTTCAAACTACCAGGACCTACTCAGCTCCTTGGGTTTCTTCTCAATCTGCCAAGGTCTGTCCTCAACCAGTTCAACTTCTCACCTTTTTAGGCATAGAGTTGGACACTGTACAAGCAAAAGCCTTCCTTCTCCTGGCAAGAGTGAAGGCCCTAGTGGATCTCACTTCCTCCTTTCGACCTCAGGTCTCCCACCCAGCAAGACAGTTCCTCCAGCTCCTGGACTACATGGCAGCTTCCACGGCAGTGGTGAAGGGAGCAAGGTTCCAGATGAGGGACATTCAGTTTCATCTAAGGTCTTTTTGGTCTCAAAAGAAGGATTCACTTACCAAACTGATCCCAGTGACTCAGACTCTGGTCCAAGCTCTCCAGAGGTGGCTGGACCAGGACAACCTCAGACAAGGGGTTCCATTTCTCCCTCAAGTCCCATCAGTAGTTCTAACTATGGATCCTTCTCTCCTAGGGTGTGGAGCTCACCTGGGAGCCCTGACAGCTCAAGGAGTCTGGTCCCCACAAGAGTCTCTCCTTCATATCAATCTCCTGGAACTCAGGGCAGTTTTCCTAGCCCTGCAGAGCTTCTTGGATTCAATCAAGGGCAAGGTGGTTCAAGTCAGAACGGACAACACCAACACAATGTGGTACATCAACAAGCAGGGAGACACTCGGTCCTCGGCCTTATGCACAGAAGTCATGAAGCTGTGGTCTCTGGCCTATTCTCTTCAGACTTCTCTGGTAGCAGTTCACCTTCCTGGGAAGGACAACATACTAGCAGATGCTCTGAGCAGAATGTCACAGGGACACCACGAATGGTCCCTGGATCCTCACATACTGAAGGTCATCTTCTCCAGGTGAGGCACTCCAGAGATAGATCTCTTTGCAGCACGGACAATCATCAACTTCCTCTGTTTTGTTGCAGACCTCCAGTCCTGGGGACAGTTCCCCAGGATGCTCTCTTTTTGGACTGGAAGGGCAGGTTTCTCTATGCCTTCTCTCCCTTTCCTCTGCTGTTCAGAGTTCTGATCAAGATCAGGCCTCAGCCCTGCCTCAGTGATACTGGTGGCTCAGATTGGGCCAGACAGCCGTGGTATCCTCTGCTGCTGTCCTTGTCAGTGTCACGTCCCTGTCTCTGCCCAGGACATTCAATCTCCTGTCCTTCTCCAAGGGGCAGATCTGGTACCCCAATCTCCAGTCTCTCAATCTCAAGGCCTGGCTCTTGAAGAGTTAGAATATGCACCTACATCTTTCTCAGGAGTTCTGGATATTCTGGAGGTCTCCAGGAAACCTTCCACTAGAAAAACTTACAACTCCAAATGGAAAAGGTTCAGTATTTGGTGCTCTCAGAAAGGCATCCTGCCTGATTCTGCAGACATTACCACAACCTTAGACTATCTAGTTCATCTGAATGGTCTAGGCCTTAGGCCTGCCACTCTGAAGGTTCATCTAGCAGCTGTCTCTGCATTCCTCTCAGCTGGGAAGGGCTCTTCCCTGGCATCTCATCCTGTTTTCAGAAAGTTTTTCAAAGGACTGGTTCACATTAACCTCCCTTTAGGAGCCCACTACTTTGGGATCTTAATGTCTGCATAGTTCAGCTTATGCAGCCACCCTTGAACCTCTGGCTTCACAGCCAAATTGAAGTACTTTGACCTGGAAAACTGTGTGTTCTGGTAGCTATTACTTCTGCCAGACGGTTTAGTGCGTTACAGGCTCTGTCAGTGGAACCTGACTTCATCTCCGTCCATAGGGACAAAGAGGTCCTAAGAACCAATAGGAGATTCTTGCCCAAAGTGGTGTCGGATTTTCATCTGAACCAGTCTATATCTCTCCCTGTGTTTTTCACTGATCATTCTTCTTCAGGTGAAAGAAGGTTACACAGTCTGGACGTTGAGGCCCTTAGCTACTACATTGAGCATACTAAGGCACATGGAAATGACTGTCTTCAATTGTTTCTCACTTATGGTGAGTGGGGAAAGGTAAGCCTGCCACTAAAAGAACTACTGCCAGGTGGATTGTTTTTGTATACAATTCTGTTATGACAAGTTGGATAGAATGCCCCTTCAGGCCTGAGGGCTCATTCGACTAGGGGTACAGCTGCTGTTCTAGCTGCGGCCAGAGATATACCTTTGTTAGAGATCTGTAAAAGCAGCCACCTGGAAAATAGTACATACTTTTACCAAGCATTACTCCCTGGACATCCAGGCTAGGAGTGATGCTAGGTTTGACACAGCAGTACTGCAGAGCCTCTTCCCAAAGTAGGTTCTGCATTCCCTCCTCCATAGGGAACTGCTTGGTAGTCTGCATTATGTCTGAATATAGCACTACTTTTGAGCAAAGTTGCCAGATGTGCACAAAGTGGTGTAATGGAACAGGTGCAGAGCCAAGTCTGACCTCTGACCATGCAAAGTCTTTTCCATTACATATTATCTATGTTTATTGCGTGGGTTTCACTCTCATAACCATGGTACATTAATTGCATTTTGTCCTGTAACTTTTGTATTTATTGCCCAGTCTATCAATTGTTTTGTTTCACCAAATGGCTTATTGTCCATTATGTGCTACCAACCTTGCCTGTATGTGATTTTGCCATTATCCATTATGTGCCATTGTTTTTTTTTCCCTGAAACTTAGCTTTATTGAGAGGCGAAGCATATACAATCAAGTGTTGACACACACTTAGAAAGTACAGAAAAAAGCAATACATCTTTCACCAGTATAATGTGCCATCTTTATATGAATATGTGAAAAAGGCCAGCAGAATAAGGCCAAATGGTTTATCTTACCTGTTTGTTTCATAATATGGATCACTCAGTGGTTACTGAAGGGGCCCTCCCTCCCCATTAGGAGTTTCCTCCTCCACGATAGGAGACCTCCCATATTTCTACTTTTAGTTGCATCTCTCCCCTTTACTTTGTACCAACTCCTCTTAAAGCTGTTCACTGTCTTTAAGGATTGCAGCTCATTTGGCAACTCATTCCACTTAGCCACCACCCTCTCAGTGAAAAAGTGCCTCCTCATCTCCCTCTTGAATCATCTCCCACCTGTTTTAGGCAGTGTCCTCTAGTGGTTTTTACTGCTAAGACTAAAGAGACCCTCAGATTTCACCTTGTTTATATAACTGAGGTATTTAAATTTTTCAGTCATGTCTCCCCTCTCCCTCCTGTCCTCCAAGGAGCACATGTTAAGGTCCCTGATCCTTTCTTTGTACATCCTACTCTGCTGACCCCAGACAATTTTAGTTGCCCTCCTCTGGAGAGTTTCCAGAAGACTGATCTTTTCTTAGGTGTGGGCTGCAGTACTGCACACTGTACTTCAGGTGTGAACGCACCAGGGTTCTGCATAGTGGCAGAATGACCTCTGCCTTACTGCTAGTAATTCCTGTGGCTCTGCAGTCCAACATTCTATTTGCCTTGGCTGCTGCCTTCCTGCACTGCACAGAGTGTTTCAGTTCACTTGTGATGATCACCCCTGAACCATTCCCCTCTTCTGACTTGATAACCTGAACACCACCCACACAGAATTCAGTCTTTTGGGTTCATAGCACTCAAGTGCATGACTCTGCACGTATTGGCATTGAACCCCATTTGCAAAATACTGACCACCTCTCGAGTCTGGCTAGATCTTCCCTGAGATCCTGTATTTTCTCTTCTGTGTCCACCTTCCCACAGTTTGGTGTCATGTGCAAAAGGCAGATCTTACCTTACTCTGTCCACTGTCACTGCTAAATATATTAAACAGCACCGACTGAGCACGAACCCTGTGGAATAGGCCAGTGACTGCTCTAGCCCCTGAGAATTCTGAACCAACCCCCGACCACTACCCTCTGACTCCTGTCCTGCAATTAGTTTTTACCCAGGTCTTTAGCTTTACTCCTCACGCAGATCCTCCAGCTTCCTGATTAATCTCCTCTGGGAGCAGAGACAAGCATACTAAAATCCAGATGCAGTATGTCTACAGCCTGGTCTTTAGCCACTGTTTTGGTCACCCAATCAAAAAATCCATTAGGTTTGTTTGTCGGGCTTGACCTGCCACAAGCCCATGCTGCCTTTCATTCTAGGATCCATTATCCTCAACGAAACATGCCACTATTTCTTTTAGTAAGGTTTCCATGAGTTTTCCTGCTATCGAGGTCAGACTAACAGACCTGTAATTGCTAGGGTCATCCCTCGGCCCACTTTTGTGGAGTGGAACTACGTGTGTTGTTCTCTCGTCTAAGGGTACCTCCCCTGACACCAGTTAGCTGTTAGGTACATCAGGGGATCCACTAGCACATATGTCAATTCCCTTAGCACCTGTGGATGTATACCTTCTGGGCCCAGGGGCTTGTCCAGTTTCAAAGCCCTCAAACACTTCTTTACAGTATCCTCACCAATATCCCCATCAGTGTTTTCCCACCTCATTGCCCACCCCTTTCTTTTCTTGAGGCATCGGACTATCCTTTTCCCTGGTGAAGACTGAACATAATACTTATTTAGTACTTCTGCCTTCTTTTCACTACCTTTAGCTCCTCCCCACTCCCCCCCCCCATTTTAAGCTTGACAATCCCATCCTTCATTTCCCTTTTCTCTCTGATATATTGGAAGAAAGCCTTCTCCTCCTTTTCACCCTTCTGCCAGTTGCAGCTCCAGACTGTTCTGCCCACCACCCTAGCCTTAACATTGTACTATGCCATGTCTTCCTCCTGCTGGGCCCTTTTGAATTTCTTGAAGGCCGACCTTCTGTCCCTCACTGTCTGAGCTACCTGCCCATCTAAATAGCTGGTCTTTTTGTCCTTTGACTTTTCACTTTCCATTTGCACACTCAATAGTGGCTACCCCCCCCAAATGATGGCCCATATATGGTCCACCCCTATATCTTCTTTGAAACCAGCAAGGTGTCCACTTAGAATCTCTCCCATCCTATTGTAGTCTGCCTTCCTAAAATCTAATACTTTGGTTTTGGTGTTATTTTTCTCCCTAGCCATGTCCAGATGCATTGACACTATGTGGTGGTCAATCCCACCCAGGGGTTCCTTCACTCTTACCTCCTGAACATGTGCACCATTTGTCAGTACCAGGTCCAGAATGGACCTTTCCCTGGTGGACTTGTGTCAGGAACCCACTCTGAAATGCATCCAGCGTCACCTGTGACCTGCTACAGGAAGTAGGCAGGTTCCTCCAATCCACACCAGGCAGATTGAGTTCCCCATAATCACCACCTCACCCTTACTGCCATCTTCACTATTTTTGGACCCCAGGTCCCTGTCCATCTCCTCTTCCTAGCCTGGTGGCCTGTACCCCTCCCCAGTCAAGTTTTTCCCTTTTGTGGACTGTACCTGCACCAACAACACATCAGTCCTCTCACCAGTCTCTTCCTCCCTGTACAGATTATTCCCTCTTACATACACTGCAACTCCGTCACCTCCCCAACCCTCTTGTTCCTTTATATAGTTTGTACCCTGGGACAGAGTGGTCCCAGTCGTGGTTCAACATGGACCAAGTCTCTGTGATGGCTGCCATGTCAATCTCCCTCTCAGCCATCCGGCACTTGTAACTCAACCATTTTGTTCCATAGGTTCCATGCATTCAGAGATACTACTTTCCACCATGACTCCTACCTCTCCTCCCTAGTCTGACTGTCTCTCCTTCTGTCTGTTCTCCTTACTCCACAGCTCTTCCTATCTTACCCTCAGCCCGCACCCTACATCCCCATCATCATTCCTCTGTTCCCTCCTCTTGTCCTCCCCCTGCCCTCTTTCACTCCAGGAATTCCCCCTCCCTACCCCATGTATGGCCCCAGTCATGCCTGAAAATGGTTACTGGGAGCAGTGCACCCACCTGGTAAACAAATAAATTAAAGCCTCCTGCTGGCCAAGACAGCAGGTGCAGCTAATGAAAAGGTATTTGCAGGCCTCACTGGAGCAAATAAACATTTGCACAGGGAAAAGCTGTCTGCTCCTGCAACATACAGACCCATAATAGAACCATGGTATGCAAATGACCCCTTTGACCATGGATGGGGCAAAGAGGACATTTGCATGTCAGGATACTATCATTATAATATGAGGAGCAAACATTTGCTCCTCCATACTGGTGCAGGATGAGTGTTCCATAATGCAGCCTGTGGTTGTCAGTGGTACTGGTCCAGCCAAGGTCACAGCCCACAACACTGGAGCCCCCCCAACTAGCTGCAGATATGCTTGGCATCTAGTGGCACTCCCTTATCTCTCAACTGTCCCTCATTATGAGGGATGTTCTTAATTTAACCCCTCAGAAATACTCTATCCCACTTCCATCCCACATTGAAAAGGTGCTGCCCACATATAGGAGATGCTGTAAATTCGGTCTTTAAAAAGCACCTTTCATGCCCTCTTATAAGCTGTCCTCATAACCACCCAAGGACCCTTACATATGCCGAAGTTCAAGGCTGCCAAAAGGGGAATTTTATATTCTTAGGCTTTTGGGAGGGAATGGATCATATTTAGGCTCTGTGGAGCTGAGAGTCTGTTGCTTCCCGACACTGAGCTCCACTCCTGCACTCACTCTTTTGTAATATAAGCAAGCAATAATATAGAAACATAGAAACATAGAAGTTGACGGCAGATAAGGACATCGCAAGGCCCATCCAGTCTGCCCATTTCTTTTCTACCTTATAAATGTGCCATCAGCCTTTGCTCTGTCAGTGGCCTATCTATTCATACTCATCTGTATTTCTCCCTATGTCTACCCCATGCCTGTTTGAAGCCCTGCACTGTATTCATAGCCACCACTTCATGAGGTAGGCCATTCCATGCATCCACCACCCTTTTCTGTGAAAAGAATTTCTCACATTCCCCCTTAATCGGCCTCCCTCTAGTCTCATGCTGTGTCCTCTTGTCCTGCTAGTTTTCTTAATTTAAACATGTTAGACTCTTTCACCTTGTTAATGCCCTTAAGGTGTTTGAATGTTTCGATCATTTCACCTCTCTCCCTCCTTTGCTCAAGAGTATACATATTGAGCTCCGTTAATCTGTCCTCATATGTCTTCTGATGCAGTCCCTGCACCATTTTGGTTGCCCTTCTCTGGACTGCCTCAATTTGGTTAATGTCCTTGTGAAGGTGTGGCCTCCAGTACTGCACGCAGTACTCCAGATGGGGCCTAACCAGTGTCTTGTAATGAGGGATTATTACCTCCCTCTTATGACTTGTGATACCCCTACTAATACACCCTAACATCCCCCTAGCCTTACCTACTGCTTTAGAGGTCTGCTTGGATGATTTCAGGTCATCGGTGATGATGATGCCCAAGTCTCTTTCTTCCTTTGTGACTGCCAGCAACTCCTCTCCCAGCCTATAGGTGGCTTCAGGGTTTCTCTTCCCTATGTGCATGATCTTGCACTTCTTTGCATTAAATCCCAGTTGCCACTCTTCTGACCATTTTGCTAGTTTATCCAAATCTCTTCTCATTCTGCCCACCCCATCTGGATCATCTATTCTGTTGCAGATCTTGATGTCATCTGCAAACAGACAAGCCTTACCCTCTAGTCCATCTGCAATGTCACTAATGAAGATATTGAAGAGGACTGGCCCCAGGACTGATCCCTGAGGTACCCACTTGTGACTTGCATCTCTTCTGACTGTATACCATTTACCACCCTCTCTGTTTTCTGCCCTTCAACCAGTTTGCCACCCAGTTGACCAACTTCTGACCCACCCCAAGCCTACCCAGCTTATTTATTAATCTTCTATGTGGAACAGTGTCGAAAGCTTTGCTGAAGTCAAGGTAGAGGTGACATCCACTGCTCCCCTGTCCACCACTCTGGTTACCCAGTCAAAGAAATCTATGAGATTAGTTTGACAGGACCTTCCTTTGTAAACCCATGCTGTCTTGGATCCTGTGCCCTATGGATTCCAGGTGTTGCACTATCCTTTCCTTAAGAGTGCCTCATAATCTGGCCCACTACTGAGGTAAGACTGACTGGTCTGTAGTTCCTGCCTCCTCCCTGCTACCACTCTTGTGGAGCGGGATCACATGAGCCCTTCTCCAGTCTTCTGGGACCTCTCCTGTGCTCAGAGACTCACTAAACAGTTCTGCCAATGGCTCTACTAGTTCCACCCTTAGCTCCTTAAGTACCCTGAAATGTATGCCATCAGGTCCCAGTGCCTTGTCCACCCTGAGCTTAGCGAGCTCTTGTAGGACGCTTTCTTTTGTGAAGGGAGTAGTGCTCACCTCCCTCCCCCTTGTGTCCATGGTGCTGAGCTGTGGGCCCTGCCCTACCTTCTCTTCAGTAAATACTGAGCAAACGTATCTATTTAGGATAGATGCTTTTACAGGGTCCTCTTCCTCACATGCCCCTTTTTTCCTTTGAGCTTAGAAATACCCCTCTGGACTTTCTCCTTTCACTAATGTATCTATAGAAAGTCTTGTCACCTTCTTTTACTGTTTGTGCTAGTGTTTCCTCAGTTTGGGACTTTGCCTGCCTTACTGCCTTCCCTGCTTCCCTTAGGGCAGTTTGGTATGCCTCCCTATCTTCATCCCGCTGTGTTCCCTGATATTTCCTGAAGGTCAGCCTTTTGGCTCTGACCTTTTCTGCTACTGTATTTGAGAACCAAAGTGGTTTCCTTCTTCTTTTGCACTTCCTTTTCTGTCTAACACAATGGGATGTTGCTTTAAGTATTGCATCCTTAATGATTGCCCACTTTGCCTGTATCCCTTCCCCTGTGTTTCTTTTTGCCAGGGCTAGCTTAACTCTGTAGGCCATCTTATCAAAGTCAGCTCCTCTGAAGTCCCATATTTTTGCCTTGGAATGGGATGATTTAGATGTAGTGGCCAAACTGAACCATACCATGGGATGGTCACTGGCCCCCAGGTGACCTTCTACCTGGAGATCTGTGATCCCTTCCCTCTTAGTCAGTACTAGATCTAGGATAGCCCTGTCTCTTGTGGGCTGTTGTACCAGTTGTTTGAGGCCCTCCCCCTGCAGGGAATCCACCATGTGTTTAGTTCTGGCAGATGTTCCTGCTGGTATTGACCATCTGTATCCGGCATGTTGAAGTCTCCCATTATCAGATCCTCCCCTTTAGCTGTCATGTTTTGTATATCTTCTAACAGTAATGTATCTATGTCCTCCCCCTGGTCTGGGGGCCTGTAGACAACCCCAGTTCTTATGGCTGTCCCATTTCCTGTTTCCAGGGTGACCCACATTTCTTCTGGCTCCTTATGTGTATTCTGAATTTCTGTAGCTTTGATATTTTCATTGACATACAGGGCCACTCCACCTCCCCTTTTTGCACCTCGGTCTCTTCTGAACAGTACATAGCCAGGTACTGAAGTCTCCCAAGTGTGGTTACTAGTAAACCACATCTCACTACTTGCTACTATGTCCTGTTTAGCCTCTGACATTATTGCCTGCAGGTCTGGGATCTTATTTCCCAGGCTGTGAGCATTTCTGTACATGATTTTCCATTGGCCAGATTTCGGTGTGTTAGTTGTTGGGTGAGGATTGGCATTTCTCCTGTGCATCGTATGGGGAGACGGACCCTTTTTCTTACCTGGTGATGCAAATGAACTTCAAACATGCTGAATCCTTGTTTGACCATTAGCTGAGGGAGGAGGGGTGTTCTTCCCATTCGACCTATGGGGTGCTGCACCCCTCCCCATTTGCTAGTTTAAATATTCTGCAAAGACATCAAACTTCTGCACCAATGCACTGACTTCCTCCTTAGTCAGATGCAGTCCATCAAATTTAAAGAACTTTCACTCCCAGAACTGTTGCCAGTTCCCTACAAATCTGTGTCCTTTTCCTGGCACCAGCCCTTGAGCTAATCTGACAGAGAGGGTGGTATTGGGCTATACTGGACCACCCAGGGATGTAATGGGGCCCGATGCTACAGGGGAGAGTTTTATAGCCCCTGGGGTTCCAGTATAACCCATACTACCCACCCTGGAGGGTATTATTGCAGTTAGAAATTTTTTTTTTTTTTTTAGTAAATGTTTGTCTGCTTCTACCCCTAAGGAGAACTCCAGCTTACATTTGACAAAGTTTTTATTTTTATGCAGTTCCTCAAATTTACAGTCAGACCACTCTAGAGAAGCGCGGGTTGACTGAGTGCCATAACAGTAATGGTGTGGTGCTCATTTGAAGTTGAGTGCAGTTGGACATAGCGCTGGAGTCGGGTACTTTTTCTTTTCAAGGTTGGTGCACATTTTAAAGCCCAGGTTTCCTTTTGCCTACAGAAAGGAGTTTTGTTCAAAGTCAGTCACGACTACTGAACTCAGTGTGGGAGGGGGTCTCTCGCTCGCTAGTTTTAATTTGTAATGCATTAAGATAGAGAGATGACTGATGACAGCCTGCTCGCTGGTAGCTTGGTCAGTGCTCTCAGCATCATGGACACAGGGGAAGGGAGGTGAGCACTACTCCCTTCACAAAAGAAAGGGTCCTACAAGAGCTTGCTAAGCTCAGGGTGGATAAGGCAATGGGACCTGATGGCATACATCCCAGGGTACTTAAGGAGCTAAAGGAGGAACTAGCAGAGCCATTAGCAAATTGTTTAGTGAGTCTCTGAGCACAGGAGAGGTCCCAGAAGACTGGAGAAGGGCTTATGTGATCCCGCCCACAAGAGTGGTAGCAGGGAGGAGGCGGGAACTACAGACCGGTCAGTCTTACCTCAGTAGTGGGCAAGATTATGGAGGCACTCCTTAAGGAAAGAATAGTGCAACACCTGGAATCCATAGGGGCACAGGATCCAAGACAGCATGGGTTTACAAAGGAAGGTCCTGTCAAACTAATCTCATAGATTTCTTTGACTGGGTAACCAGAGTGGTGGACCAAGGGGAGCAGTTGATGTCGCCTACCTTGACTTCAGCAAAGCTTTTGACACTGTTCCACATAGAGATTGATAAATAAGCTTGGTAGGCTGGGTGGGTCAGAAGTTGGTCAACTGGGTGGCAAACTGGTTGACGGGCAGAAAACAGAGAGTGGTGGTAAATGGTATACAGTCAGAAGAGATGCAAGTCACAAGTGGGGTACCTCAGGGATCAGTCCTGGGGCTAGTCCTCTTCAACATCTTCATTAGTGACCTTGCAGATGGACTAGAGGGTAAGGCTTGTCTGTTTGCAGATGACACCAAGATCTGCAACAGAGTAGATGATCCAGATGGGGTGGGCAGAATGAGAAGAGATCTGGATAAACTAGCAGAATGGTCGGAAGAGTGGCAACTGGGATTTAATGCAAAGAAGTGCAAAATCATGCACATAGGGAAGAGAAATCCTGAAGCCACCTATAGGCTGGGAGGGGAGTTGCTAGCAGTCACAAAGGAAGAAAGAGACTTGGGCATCATCATCACTGATGACCTAAAATCATCCAAGCAGACCTCTAAAGCAGTAGGTAAGGCTAGGGGGGTGTTAGGGTGTATTAGTAGGGGGTATCACAAGTCGTAAGAGGGAGGTAATAATCCCTCTGTACAAGACACTGGTTAGGCCCCATCTGGAGTACTGCGTGCAGTATTGGAGGCCACACCTTCACAAGGACATTAACCAAATTGAGGCAGTCCAGAGAAGGGCAACCAAAATGGTGCAGGGACTGCATCAGAAGACATATGAGGACAGATTAACGGAGCTCAATATGTATACCCTTGAGCAAAGGAGGAGGAGAGGTGATATGATCGAGGCATTCAAACACCTTAAGGGCATAAACAAGGTGAAAGAGTCTAACATGTTTAAATATAAGAAAATAGCAGGCCAAGAGGACACAGCATGAGATTAGAGGGAGGCCGATTAAGGGGAATGTGAGGAAATTCTTTTTCACAGAAAGGGTGGTGGATGCATGGAATGGCTTACCACAAGAAGTGGTGGCTATGAATACAGTGCAGGGCTTCAAACAGGCATGGGATAGGCATAAGGGAGCAATTCAAATGACTATGAATAGATAGGTCACTGACAGAGCAAAGGCCGAAGGCACATTTATAAGGTAGAAAAAGAAATGGGCAGACTGGATGGGCCTTGCGGTCCTTATCTGCCGTCAACTTCTATGTTTCTATGTTTCTATGTTTCATGTCTTTCGCGGGGATGTCTTTCATCAGCGGGAGTTTCATTTTCAAACAGCTGTTACCGAAACAGTAGGCAGGTTTTTTTTTTGTTATTTATATTTAATTTGTTTAACTCAAACTAAGACAAACTCAGGGGGCTTGGCCAGCCGTCAACTCGCCCTCTAAGCGAGGGGAAAAAAATGGTGACAGATCGACTTTCAGAATTCTAACTGGTGCCATGATTTTAGTAATCAGGTCAGTTGGGACTGGCACTTTTTACCGGCTCTGTTGTCTGATAGATGCCCACCTTGCCAGGGGTATCAGCCAGTCAGAGCCCAGGAATTTCTTAGCCCATTTTCTAATAGTCTGGAGAGCATTGGGATGCACTCCATAGAATTCTATGTGGACATTTTTAAAATACTTTTTTTGATATTTTAGAGGGCCTATAGTTGAACAAATGAAAGCTACCGCTCAACTAACAAGGCCCTTTATAAACTAAATTTATATAGTTCATAACATGTGCTTTTATAAGAATGAACTGAATAACATGCTGCTGTATGTTGGTGACTTAACAGCATTTCCAGTTGCCTTCAGCTTTGATCATATGTACTAAAACAAAGGCAACTTTTTATTAACTGCCTAAATATGTATCAGACTATTAGAAGCTTCTATTTAAAAACGGTTAGATTAAAATATGCATTCTAGGGACATGGATATGTTGTTCATCCACACTCATTGGCAGTATCCTTGCCGCTTTAAATCTTGCCGGAAGGTCTTCAAGCTTGCTCCTCCCACCCACCCGGGTGGTATAACTCTCGGCTCCGCCCCATGACGCCAGATCTTCCTTACCGCTTGGAAGCTCAGGTTCCCTCCTTAACGCTCTGCGTTTGTGACTGGTTCCTATTTCTCCGTTTGCGGATTTAAAAATAATATTTTGCAAAAAGACTTCAGTCTTCGATCCATCGCGGCTGCGATGGATAAATCGACTCCCGGATTTCGGAGATGCCCATGCGGGCAGAAGATGTCTCGGACGGATCCACACTCCCGTGTGTCTACTGCTTAGGCCTTGAGCGCACCCGCAGGCTTGCGACCTGTGCTCATCTTTCGCCGGCCTCACGTCCTCGAAGCCGTGCTGCCCGATTGCAACTGGGCCGTCGAGAAGCGTTCCCTCGGTGAAAGTCAAGGAGGCCGGTTGGCGGTGTCATGGCGGTAGTTTCAGCGGATCAGCTCGGCGGATGGTAGCCCTCGAAGAGGCGGAGCGGGCCGTATCTTCCTCGGCCGCGGCATTTATCCCGCTCTCTGGGTTCTTCCTACACGGCTTCCTTTAAGGGCTTTGTCTGTCCCTCTCCACTAAGGAGAAGGGCCTGCGTCTGCTGGACCTTTTCTCGGTCCAAAAGAGGACAAGGTAAGTCCCTCCGTCGACGCTCTTGGGAGGCGGGAAGGTCCCTCTCCCGGACCGTCGACCGTCGGCGATCGACCGCTTTCGGCTTAAGCCACTGGCCTCCACAGTGTCCCGTCAGGTCAGTTGACCGAGACTCCACTGATGAATGTAGATTTTCTCGACCCATTGACCGAGCTGTCGCCTTTAGCAGCAGATTCCCTCTCCCGGTTCCCCGGGAGGAGTTGAGGATCCCGTGAGGCTCGCCTGTGCCTCGGTTCCGGAGCCCTCGGATGGACCTTCCGAGCGAAGGGAGTGTCGGTTCCCGACACCTCCCTGCACCGACCCGAAATTCCGGGACTCTGGGTCTCGGTCTCCGGGACCTCTTCGGCGGTCCAGCCCGTTCCCACCGTCATAAGCGTTCGGATCTCGACTGCCGCGGTGATGGCGGCGTCGCCGTAGTCTCGTCCTCCTCCTCGGATGAGGAGGCTTCGGCGTCAAGTCATTCGACCCGATGCGAGACCTTATGTTGCAACAGCTCCTCCTGGCGGGAATAAAGCCGACTCCGGCGCCTTCCCGGCCATTAAGAACTGTCACGGGCAGCCCGACACAACCCTCGACTTGCCGAGGCCTATACCCAGGCGGTTGTTCGGCCAAAACCAGCTGCTCCACCGATTGCGGTGGAACCTCCGCTCCACAGCCACCAATTGGGGCTCCGACCAAGAGATTCTCGATCGGCTAAGGGTTTACCCCATCGGCTGTCAGTTACCCTCACTCCCGACCGACCTCGGCTGGTGAAGGTGGTTCAGGCCAGAGGCAGCTCTTGAGGACTCTTCGCGAGTCGAAGATGATTCCTCCTTCTTCTCAAGCGACTGGACTTGGAGTCTTCAGGAGGTCAGCCAATGGGACGATAGCCCGTCGTCCTTCCTAGGACTGCTTCGGCTCATCTCGGAGTCTACCGGGATGGAGCTCGAACCCGTTCCAAACGGGCCAGGTATCCCCTCACGGAGATTCTGGACCGGTTCTCCGACGGAGGCCTTTCCGGTGGCGAGGCCATAGTGGGTCCAGCACTGGAACTTTGGCAGCGCCCTGCTTCCTGCCCTCGCCTTGACCAGGATGGCCAGGAAGTATCACGGTCCCTACCGGTTCCTTGTCGGTTTTTGGAACACCCTCTGCTGAGGGTTGGTTACCGACAGCGTTTTCCGGTAGCGCCGGCATAGCGCCAGGATATGGACAAACCTCCACAACAAGGAGTCAAGAGTGGACTATGTCGGGCGAAAAGTCTACGCTCACGTCCACTCTCGGCCCTTCGTCAGGCCAGTTCGGCCGTCCTCATGGCACATTTTCTCATGCCCTGTTGGGCTCCCTGGATGAGGTCATCCTCATCTTCCGCCGATCTGCAGACTACGGTTAGCAGGTGCGGACCAGGGCAGGGCAGTGGCCAAACAGCAGCCCAGACTGCTTTGGATGTGGGGACTCATGTATGCCAGATCGGTGGCGGCCGCAGTGGCTGCTCACGTCGGCGGCTTGGCTGAGATATCCACCTTTACTTCGGATACCCAGCACAAGTTGGCGGATGTTCCCTTTTTGGGGACTGACCTCTTCGGCCCTGGGGTGGAAGGTCACCTGCAGAGGATCGAGAAGTCCAATGCCACCTTGGACTCGGTCTCTTCCGCTCAGAAGGACAAAGGCCGCAAACCACAGCCTAAGCCCTTTCGTCCTTCTGTGCCCCCGGTGCGCCCGGCCCAGCAACGTCAGGGCCAGCAGGCTCGGCCTTGGCATCCCAAACCCAAGCCGCCGGCTTCCTCTAACAGGAGGCAGGGAGGAAAGGGCCCAGGAGGTCCCTCGGCCGGTCCCTCCTCCAAGCCTGCCCAGTGACTGGCTGAGGGGTGTCGCCCCCATCCCCGTCACCTTACCCCTGGGTCCCCCCGTGGGGGGACGGCTCCGGCACTTCCGTTCCGCCTGGTCGCTGTTACCACGGACGGGTGGGTCTTGGAGGTGGTGGGAAGGGAGCCTGCCTCTGGAATTGAGCAGGCACCACCCTTCAGAGCCGTCGCCCCTCGGGAGCCCGGGATCCCCAGCCTCACTGGCGGCTCGTCGAGCCGACGCCGGCTCCTCCTCCAGAAGGGAGGTGGTAAGAGAGGTGGTGGACCCTCTTTCAGACCCAGGGTTTGTGTCCAGGTACTTCCTGGTTCCGAGCAGACGGGGGCTGGCGCCCATTCTCAAACCTACGACCTAAACAAGTTCCTAAGGTCTCGAACCTTCAGGATGGTCACTCTGGCTCAGATAATACCATCCTTGGGCAGCGTGTGGTTCTGCTCTCTGGACTTGCAGGGCCAGCGTTTTTCACGTCCCTATCCGTCGTCTCACCAGAATTCCCTCCGCTTCGGCCGGAAGGATCTCTCTTCGAGTTCAAGCCATGCCCTTGGCTTGTCTCCAGCTCCAGGGTCTTCACCAAATGCATGGCAGTGGTGACAGCATTCCCTCGCGGGCGCCGAGGGGTCGGTGTACCCTTACCTGGGCGACTGGCTGATAGCAGCTCCCTCCAGGAAGGAGGCGGAGTGGTCAGAGATCTGGCCCTCCAGGTCTGCTCTCAACTGGGCCTCCTTATCAGCGAGGCCAAGTCGAACTCGAGCCGAAGCAGGTGATTTTATTCATCGAGCGCCTTCGACTCTCTTGAGCCAGGCGGCTCCCGGCGGACAGGGCGAGTTCTTTCCTCCTTTGCCCGATCATTTCTGGTTGGGCAATTGCGCCCTGCCGGGACTTCCCTGCGCCTCCTGGGTCTCATGGCGGCCTGTACCAGCGTGGTCCGTTGGGCCCGCTGGAACATGCGTCCCCTTCAGTGGGGACTGGCCAGCCAGTGGTCACAACGCTGCGATCCCTTGGACCAGCTTGTGTCGGTGACACAGGGGATGTGGAGCAGCTCTCCAGTGGTGGACCATTCCAGATCATTTGCAGGAGGGCATCCCGTTCGTCCGCCCAGCCGACCGGTCTCTCTGTCGACCGATGCCTCTCTGATGGGTTGGGGTGCCCATCTGGGGAACACCGGGCTCATGGCCTCTGGTCCCATGGAGTCCCGATGCCACATCAACCTGCTGGAGCTCCAGGCGGTCCGCCTAGCTCTCACCGCCTTTGCTCCCGTTCCTCCGAGTCAAGTGGTCCGAGGTCCAGACGGACAATACCCGACCATGTACTATCTAAACCGCCGAGGCGGGGCCGCTCCATGCTTCTATGCAAGGAAGCTCTCCGCATTTGGTCACTCGTGCGCAGCCTGGGCGGATCTCCTAGCCATTCACGTGGCAGGAGCCTCCAACACCCCTGGCCGATGCCCTGGGCCGGATGGGGCTGCATCCCAAGTGGTCTCTCCTGCCGGAGGTAGTACAGCATCTGTTCTCCTTTGGGGCACACCTCAGGTGGACCTGTTTGCCTCCATGGAGCAGCGAGCTGAGTCTGTTTCATGCCCGCCCCCCTCAGCAGGGCTCGCTGCAGGGGGATGCCTTCTCGAGGCAATGGACCCCGGGCCTCTTTTACGCCTTTCCCCATTTCCCTTGATCCACAAGGTGCTTCTCAAGGCGAGGAGGGACAAGGCGCAGGTATTCTGATAGCCCCAGACTGGCTCGCCAGTTCTGGTACCAGATCTCCTCAGTCTCAGCTCCAGGACTCCACGGCAGCTTCCAGCTCGCCGGACCTGCTCTCAGTCAATCAGGGAAGGTGTTCCATCCGGACCTTCAATCCCTGCACCTGACGCGCCTGGTTCCTGGTGACTAGAGTTCCAGGCTTTGGGTCTTTCGACGAGGTCCCTCAATGTAGTTGAGGCGTCCCGTAGAGTCGACCAGAAAATGCTATGCCTTCAAATGGAAAAAGGTTTTCCATTTGGTGTCAGAAGCAAGAGGCTTGGACCCTTCCTCCTGTTCCTTGGCAAGCATCTTGGACTATTTATGGTCCCTTTCTAGTCAAGGGCTTAGATTCGACGACCCTAAAGGGTGCACCTGGCAGCCATCTCTGCTTACCAGGCGCGGGCGGGAAGCGATCGATGGCATGAGAGGAGAAGGTGGTCTGGCGGCTTTTTCAAAGGCCTTGATCATTTCCTCAGTCGGGAACCCCCCCACCTCAGTGGGATCTACTGCTGGTACTGGCAAAGCTCATGGGCAAGCCATTCGAACCTATGCACAGGTGTGCTCTCTCTCACCTGTCGTGGAAGACCGCCTTCTTGGTGGCTATCACGTCAGCCAGAAGGATGGGAGAGCTCCAGGCGCTTTCCATCGAGTCTCCTTACCTGGTCTTCCACAGGGACAAGGTTGTCCTGCGCCCCCACCCGAAATTCCTTCCGAAGGTGGTGTCGGAGTTTCACCTTAACCAGGTGTTGACTCTGCCGGTGTTCTACCCCAATCACACCTCGGAGGCGAGTATAGGCTCCATACTCTGGACCCTGAAGGGGCTCGCTTATTATAAGGAGCGACGGCTGAAATCTGGGGAGAGGTTCGCCAGCTGTTTGTCACCACGCTGAAGCCGCATCTGGCAGACCTGCAGCCAAGCGGACGATAAGCAGGTGGGTAAACTCCTGCATAGATCTCTGTTATAAGTTGGCGGGCATGAGCCTCCCAGAGGGATAAGAGCCTCATTCCTACCCGGCCATACAGTGCAACGGTGGCTGCTTCCAGGACGTCCCTATCCAGGAAATCTGCAGGGCTGCTACCTGGAAGTCAGCAAACACCTTCATTACCCACTACCACATCGACCTTGAGTCACGCCGGGATGCTGGTTTTGGGGCCTCGGTTCTCCAGTCTCTTTCCCAAGTAAGTATATGGGGTGTCGTTTGCCTCCCTCCTCCCGGAGAACTGCTAGAGTCTGCCAATGAGTGTGGATGAACAACATATCCATGTCCCTAGAATACAGGTTACTCACCTGTAACAGGAGTTCTAGGAATGGTATATGTTGTTCATCCACACATCTCCACCCGACCTCGACTCGCCGACAACCTGAGCTTCTCCAGCGGGCCAGATCTGGCGTCATGGGGCGGAGCCGAGGTTATACCAACGGTGGGTGGGAGGAGCAAGCTTGAAGACCTTCCGGCAAGATTTAAAGCGGCAAGGATACTGCCAATGAGTGTGGATGAACAACATATACCATTCCTAGAACTCCTGTTACAGGTGAGTAACCTGTATTTTTTGCACTTTAGTCACTTTCATCTATAGAGGTTTTTTCCTCCTGCAGCTTGTCCATGCAGGAATATACCCAGTACAAGCCATACTTCATTATTGTTTAGACAGCTGACTGTTTCTTTTTCCCCTGCTTGCATTGATAAACCTTGTTCAGGCCATATCCTGTCATTGTTTAGGCAGCTGACTGGGTTTCTTCCCCCTCCCCAGGTTCTTGTTGTCCGTCCTTCACCCCTGACATGAGTGATGACTTTGTCGGCCTCACATGCACAGCTTCACCTGTGGCAGGAGCAAACTGCCTGGCCCAGTTGCCGAGGTCTCTGTGGTGGTGGTGCCCACTGCCAGGCCTCCCTGGCCGAGACACACTGCTGAGTGACGGCTGTCTCGACCCTGTTCTGCCTCCCATCCCAACCCCTGGGCCCACTGCCGGACCCTTTTTGTTGGAATGGCAACGCAATGCGCTGCCACTAGGCAATTGGGTGGCATCACTTTAGTAACTTTTGGTGCTGTTTGTGAAGTGATGCTTTCCCATGATGTATTGGGAAAGTGTGTGTACTTTTTAACTTCCATTTACAGTATAAACATTGTAGAAATACAGTGGGCACCAACCCCTTTCGAATGCACCCTGACTCGACATGAAACGGGCGTTAGTTGGAAGCATCCAGCAAAGTGTGTGTATCATGGTCACAGCAGCCATATTAAAATGACCACTTTTTTCAACCTAGTGTACTGTATGTAGACATCTCTCATTAAGGCTGGTGTGAGTGCTTTCCCCTTTTTATGTTGCTTGCACGCATGTGCAAAAAACATAGTGCCATCATCCGAGTTTCGGAGTGTGGCAGCCCTCTTCAATTCAGTCAGTGTGTTTGCAGGCGCGCGACGCGGTTCTCAATCGCTGCTGGAGCTGTCCTATGACAGCAGTCCAAAATGCAGTGGGCGTGCAGTTGAAGGGGAGCTACGCTTCAGTGAGCAGCGATAAGATATCACCTGCTCATGCCGCTCCCCTACACACACACACACGCACGCATACTGCGTGCTCTTCCACACACTGTATAGCGACAGGGTGCCTAATCCCCGTCGGCTGTGCTTCAGTCTTCCCCAAAAACTGAGTTGCACATACTAAGCTGGGTGCCCACCCCAGCATGGCAACACATGGTATAGCCGGCGGGGTGCCCAATCCCCGTCGGCTCCACTATCCTCCCGAGTACCGCGTTGCCACGCTGAGACCACCCCAGCGTGACACGGCTGCTGTCGCCCGACGGGGTGCCCAATCCCGTCCGGCTCCATGGCCCCCCAAACAGTGTCCTTGTGCCACGCTGGGAGCCCACCCCAGTGTGGCAAACATCCGTGTCATCCTCCTGTTTTAAAAACAAAAAACAACCTGCAACACAAAAGCGGTCCCTCGCTGTCTGGGCCCTACCCGCCAACCACTGTGCCCGCCTCCCCACCCCACCCCATGCCTCCGGACCTTGGCGGCGACGATCTTCGGTGGACCAGGAACACGTCTGCACTCTTCAAAGCTGACCGCGAACGGAGAAAATGCCAGTAAGCTGTATAATGTAATAAATAGTTTTTTTTTTTAACTTTGCTGCATATCTCAGCCATTTTTTGGAATTTTTGCACCAAATTTTCAACATGGGGTTTTTGGGACCCCTTCTCATGAATGCTCTCACTGTCATGGCGTTAATCGGGTCCGAAGGGTGATTTACATGATCACTGTGCTTGAAATCACCTTTACAGCACCGATTAACAAATAGACACTGCAGTGTTCATAAGGAGGGCTCTCAAAAAGCCTATGTTGAAAATTTCAGTGAAAAAATCCTAAAAAGCGACTGTTTCTGACGTATGCGTTGCGCAGTTCCTATGCCTCTCGTGAGTTCCTGAATTTCAATATTTTCACTCCAGTCTTTACACACCTCCTTTATGAGCAGTACAGCTGTCATTTTCACATCTCGCCTAATAACATAAAGCTTCCGCCATCTAGCGACAATGGCGCGGTCGGTGTCTTGAAATCAATGTATGGGACACATTAAGAAAATTACAGTGACACTGTTCATGAGCAGAGGTCTTAAAATGGTTATGTTGAAGAAATTTGGTCATAAACTTCCCTAAAAATGACTGTTTCACGGCGTGTATTGCGCGGTTCCTCGCCTTTCGTAAGTTTGCAAATTTTCAATATTTGCACTCCACTGACTTCCAGATACCTACAAAACACATACAAGCAAGCAACATTCGGCACTGACAAATGCTTTTTTATTTTAAGTCGGTGTCATGTTGTATGCATACTGCTTTATTCCATGGAGTGGCCAGCTCCTTTTTCCAGTTTTGGCATCTGAATACGCTTAAAGATGAGTCACTGACAGTTACCAAATGTAGAAGGCTGTCCTAACAATTACAGAATTCATTTTTGTGAAAGGATAATATTCTAATGGTCACTTTATAATTTTTCAGATAATGTCTCCTGTAAACTGGCAGATGCTGATCACGAAACGCACACCTCTAAAGCAAAGGTTACTGGGACTAGATCTACATTTTCACATCCCCTTCCAGGCAAGGGTAACATTGCTCCCCCACCTTCAGGAACTTCCAGGAGGTCAACTACAAAGCACAAAAGACTTCACACACAGCCAGGTCAAGAACTGGTAGCTTATAAGCCTTCCCGGAGCAAGGTATAGAAAAAAAAACTCCCTAATGATAACATGTTATAAAATGTATAGAAATTAATGTTTTTTAAGTTCAGAAATAGGACTATACAGATCAGTGCTGGTTTATTTTCCTGTGTGTTCAATGAAGAAAAAGCACGACTTCTAAAAATTATTTTTAAGCATTAAAGAGCTGCTGACGTCGCAAAGAAAACTTTAAAAACATAATAATTAGGTACAAGTCTGCCTGCATTCCATTTAAATATTTTCTCCTCCCCATTATTTATTACTAAGGAACTTTGTATGAATATAATCGGCATCCCTTAGAGTTCCTTTAGAGACCATCTGCCTCTATAGCTTACTCCCTACTTCAAGTCATAATCCTCTGTTGTGACATCACAATCTGTTGCCATGGGAGTAACTGTGATATCACAAGGAATGATCAGTGCCTTCAGGTAGGGAGAAAGCAGCAGGAACAGATAAACTCTTCAGGAGCAAAGATCCTGTTTTCATACAAATGACCTCAGTAATAAATAATGGAGAGGAGGAATACAGCACTAATGGGAAATACAAGCTGGACTGTGTCTAAATACCAGGTTTTGTTAAAGTTCTCCTGAACATGTCACCAGCTCTTTAAAATGGGGACTTATTTTCTTTCTGCCAAAAGGAGAACTGAGAAACAGTCAGGAACCCTACCCTTTAGTACAGGCACCTTGGACACATGTGATTCAAGGACTTACCTAAGACAGAGCCGAGTATAAAATGTTGGTCTTCTCTTGGGAACCTGTATTTACAGCACTGTAATCTTAGTGCTGTGGGGTTAGGGACTGTGGGGTGTTTCTATTGTAGTACTTTCACAGAGTTCAAGGCCTTCAGTTCAGGGAGGGTCTTTTATGCATGGCTACCTCAGAAAGGAATCTTCCAGAGATTGGGGAGGGGCAACCCATTGGTGCAGTAGAAGGGTTACCACTCATAATGCCGGCAGCGTGCATTTGGAAACAGGCCAGGGTGATCAGGGCCAGATGGAGAGTTGGTGTCCCAGAGGACGATCTGCTCCTTCTTCAGGGACGGAGGTACCTCCTCCACAACACTGCTAGCTGAGTGACCACAGGTGGTAGTGTGGTTGGAGAGCCAGCTGGTGGGTAGATGATGCTAATACTGGTGCAATGGCATCGTTGCGTGTGCACGCGTGACATCTTTGACTGTGACTGTGGGGTCAGAAGAACACTAAAGGATAACCCCCAGCTGTAACAGGCTTTGTGACTCTCTACCCAGGCTCCATGCTGTCATCTTCAGAATCTCTTCCCTCTTGCTGGCTTAAGATGACTCAAGGTGCTTCCCTCCTGCCCTGATGAAAAAGCCCCACATGGATGGGGGTAAGCCGTGGGGCAGTAGAGGAGAGCAGTAAGTCCAAGGGAAGATGAGTGAAAGAGCTGGGGAGAGAAAGAGGATGTGGCCGGCTGGAGGAACAGGGGCATAAAAAGTAAGTAAAAAAACAGCATGGAAGAAGAGAGGAATGCTCCCTGCTCTTTTTATTATTTATCTGTTTAAAATTTGCACCCGGAAGGCATGTGTAACCCCATTGTTTCCCGGGGTTACTAGAATCCCAGTAAGACCTAGTGGTAGGCAGGGAAGGCAGCTTGTGAAACTCCAGTTAAATGGGTTTCACACTGTCTCACTCTGTTCTCAGTCTCAGCTGAGACTGAGGGATGACATCACCAATAGAACTTTCGCAGCTGCATAAGCCACATTGGAATCTGCAGCAAAGGGAGTTAGATAGAACCTTGGGAATTTTAAAGGAGAGTCTTTCGTTTGTCTTCAGTAAGTGAAGTTGGAAGTAGGGAGCTTGCTGTTAAGCAGCTCAGTAAAGGCTCTAGGAGCCTCAGCCCTGACAGAGGGCTACTTTTCAGTAATAGGGTGTGTGTCTTCACCTTAAAGAGACACAGGAACAGTACTCAAGTGGTGGAGACCGCTGTTTTCGGTCTTAGTGCCCTCTCCTCGGGATGAGAAGGATTCCCTGCAGATTCCTGGGAAATCCCTTAGTTCTGCTTGTGGAGAAAAGCTGCCTATTCATTCCAGTATTTATTTTGGGAGAAAAGAAGATTTGTGAGTCGCCTGTGGGGCACCTGCAACGTAAGGGTGAGTGTCTGCTCTGGCTAAAAGGGCCTATGTTTTCACCCTGGCACTTGTGTGATAATGTGGGGATTGAACTACTAAATATTGGGAAGCCTAGAAAAATGGGCCAAGCAAAGTAAAAGTAGTTTCAAGTTCCTGAGTTTGTTGGGATGCAAATAATATGTAGAGGAGTTGTGACAGACGTCTACCCTTAATGTACATTAAAAAGTTCAGTAAAGGAATTGTTCAGTTTTCCAGAGAAATGGCCGGGTATGGGCTGTGGGAGCTGGAGGTGGGTGGCCCCCATCTTTAGTGATCCAGGTCCACCTCTGGATTTCTTCTGTGGTTTTCTACTTTGCCTCAGGCACTTGGCCAGTGATGGGGAAGTACCCAGATGTGGGATTGTAAGGAGAATTCTCTCTAGGAGTCACAGACTCTAGTGTGGTGTGGGAGCCACAACAGGATAATTAGTTCATTCCTCAAATGGGCCGTGGATCAAGTGCCAGCAGAGCCGGGCCAGTGGGGAAAAACAAGTGTAATAAGTCGGGCTGTGCACCCAAAGCTGCGGCAGTTCGGGCTGTGTGCCTGGTGGGTTCAGAGCCTGAGGGCTGGAAATGGTGATAAAGTGTTCTGTAGTCTCTAATCTGCGTTACCAGGAAATGTAGCCCCATGGGGGTCCGTCTATGCTTTGTTTGTTCAGCTTGGATGTGAATAAAAGCCACACTGAAGAATCCCATTCCTGGTCCTGGACATTACAGTTATTGCTTCCCGTGTTCAGATTTACTTGGGTGCCCCTGTGCAGAGTAGCCAAACCTAGGTCCCCCTGTGCCGAGTAACCTCATCTTCCCCAAACCCAGGTCCCCACCAGGTACTGCTGTCAGCTTCAACAGCATGCCACCTGTCGTTTTGGCAAAAGGCAGGGGTGAGGGGTTACACATGCTAGCTGAGGGCAGATCATTTCAGTTGTACCCTGGGGGTGCAGAGGAATCATAATATGCAACAAAGCTGTACAATAGAAGTGCCCACAATATTTCTATATTTCTCTATTTCAAAATTTTACTAGGAAAGACTTACTGAGCTGATAACAGCTTGTTTCCTGATGTGTCTTTGGGGAGGACGATAGTACAAAGGAGAAAAAGTAAATAGCAATTAACAGATGAACAAAAGTAATAGTCTGAGCAAAGCAATAAAATACATCAAAAGGACATAATCATAAACATTACAAAGGCAAAACAGTACACAAGGTGCATGTGGTAGACAAAACTTGTGTTTGGATAAGCAAGAAATTTCTCCAACCAGACATAATGGGGGTAGACCAGTATGGCAATGGCAGTATGTGTAGGTGGGAGGGGGATCATTTAAAGTAAGGAGTCATGAACAGTTGTAGGTGGGAGTAGAAAAGTCAAGAAGAAAGGACTTCAGGGAGAAGGGAGAAGAGGCAGAGCAGATAGACAGGGGAAGAGAGGACCAGAGTTTAGGAAAGTGAAATGAGTAGGCAGCTGGACCAGCAGTAGATTTCCTGGATAGAATAGAAAGGAAATGGGAAACATTACTATGGAGAGGGGAGAAGGTAGAAGTTAGAGGTGGAGAAGATAGAGGGAGGAGGCAAGGTCGTAAGGAAGGGAACCAAACCAGAATTTGATGTGAAGTAAGGATGCTCATAATCACAAAATCAAAACTGGATTCCTGAATTCTGTCTCATTTTTCAGAATTCAGATTTTCGGAATCTATGGCCAAAAATCCAAATACCGAAAATACCATCTGATGACTAGGCCAGTTATTTAAAATACATCCCTTAAGCCACTGCACCAGTTATCAACAGCTCCAACATCCCTGTGCGGTGCCACATCCTGAGCTGACCCCAGATCCTGATTACCCTGACACACTCCCCCTTCCCAGTTCCTGCCACTGTAACTGGACCTACCAGGACATTAGTAGAACCACAGCCACAGCCGATTCCATTCTCTTCTGTCCTCTGCAGTGACTATAGCATTCTGCCACCTCCCTGTTCCTGCCATGAGAAGGACTTTGGAACACCAAGCTGATGTAAAAACGCACACAGGTCAGACTTACTGCGGCAAACTCGGGTCAGATGTACTCAGTCAGCATTGGCAGCAATCACTAAACACTGTCCCCTTCCCTTATCAGTGTAGTAAAGATGATGACCTCAGACCTATTACCTTTTGTCAGCTTGCATCATATAGTCCATGCACTCCTGCACTGGCACCTGGCAGTGTAATTGCAGCTCACCTCGGGGGAAGGGCAGGCATGGGGTTGGGGCCAGTGGCAGTAGGCAAAGACATGGATTGTGGCCAGATACCATAGATCTTCCCTATGTCAGTCTTCACCGTTCAT
This sequence comes from Neoceratodus forsteri, assembly GCA_016271365.2. Lineage (NCBI taxonomy): Eukaryota > Metazoa > Chordata > Ceratodontiformes > Ceratodontidae > Neoceratodus > Neoceratodus forsteri. The sequence continues at coordinate 1,254,320,397 of CM028129.1, read as the reverse complement.
CATTGACTGGGTGATCACCGGAGAGGCAGCACCCTGCGGGAGCTTTTTTTTTTTCAGGGGAGGAGTCGGTGCCAGAGGCAGTGCTCCCCTCAGGTCCAACGCACTGCGTGGTGCTTGCAGGTTGACCAGTAACAGCCGTCAACTCCTCCTCCACCCCAGTTCTGCTTCTCCCACCATTTAGAGCACAGCACCTCACCACGCGGAGTGAATTCAACTGCAACATTGCGGCCTAGTTTGATTCGGCTCTGAGTTTGATGCCGTTTACGCTGCCGTTGTTGATGCCTAAGTTCTCCGTTCCAGTTCTGTTCCAGTCACTACTACTCGGTGCCGTTTTTCCACAGAAACTGGTAAGATCTTTCCTTTAATTAGCAGCGTTGAGTCTGCTACTTATTTTGATTTTAGTTACCGAGCGTCATGTCGGGTTAGTCCGGGCACAAGAAAAAGCGTTCTTACAAGGTGGGCCGGCCTCCTGTGTGTCGGTGTCCCAGTGGCCAGCAGATATCCGTCATGGACCAACATGACTGTTGCTTCACCTGCCTGGGCCCATCTCATGACATGGATACTTGCAGTGCTTGCTTCTCCATGGACCGCTGAGTTCTTGAGCTTCGTGCACTGAAAGTTGACCGCACTCTGATGACTTTCAGAGGGCGACGTCATACAAGGAACTCCAAGTGCAGGTCTTCCACTCTTTCCTCCGGTCCCCTCCTGGTTCTATACATACAAGTGAGGAGGGGGCTTCCTCCCCTTCTAGCCTTGCCAAGGAGGAGGCCTCTTCCTCGGTGCCAGAGGATTGGTCTGGCTCCCTCGGGGCCCGGGTCGAGAGCACCACACGGGCAGTCACCTTCTTGGAGGTGCAGGCTCCCCTGGTGTTGTGGCCCATCTCTGCTGGGCCCAGCATGGGTGGCTCCTTAGTGCTGCCCGTTGGTGCCGTTCCTTATCCTGGATCCGTTTCTGGCTCTGGTAATTTGGGTGGTGTCACAAGCGGTACTGGGCCTCATAGTACTGAGGATGGGAGAACCTCTGGGGTCACTGATCTGGAGGTCTTTTGAATCTCCTCCTCTCCAGAGCTGGATGATCGAGAGACTGATCCAGATTGGTGGCCTGACTCCTTGAGTAAGAAGGCTCTCCGGTGCCCACTACGTCTGCGCCCTCCCAGGTTCCCCTTCCCTTTGCTCCGGTGGTTGTGGTCAGCACCAGCTCCTGCGCCGTGGGCAGCATCAGGAGTGGGTCAGTTGACAGCAGCCCTCGGTCTGGGGGGATGGTGCTTCTAGCCTCGGGGATTCAGATGGCTGCTAGCCCTGGCGCTGGTGCCGTTCATTCCTCTGGGGCCAGAACAGGGACTCCCTCTTCTGTGTCCTCCGTTGGGGGACTGTAGGATTGAGCAGTCCCTAGCTTCGGGAGGTGAGGAGGTTCTGCCTTGGAGTTGGCAGGGTTGAGGGAGTGAGGTGAGGGCAGAACCCTCCTGGGAATCCTCCTGGGTTCCGGGAAAATTGTTGCGCCGAGCCTTCCTCTCTGCTTCATCCCCTTCAAGTGAGACCTCATTGGGTGGGGTTGGGGCCCACCCTTCTGGATACATGCAGCCCTGGTCTCCTCACAGGTGAGTTTCCCCTTCAGGACTCAGTTCTGACCATTTCGAACTGTTAAGCATCGGATCTACAGTGTGTCCGAGATCGCCAGTGAGTTCTTTAACCCTGGCAGAGGTTGTTCACATAAAGCGAAATGCATTTTTGCAATTGTTGTTTAACCAGGAGTGGCACACTAGCTGAAAGCTTGCTTACAGGTGACCTGGGAGCACAAGGAAGTTAAGTGACTTGCTCAGGGTCACACAGTATGCAAGTGGGGGCTGTGGGATCAAACCCAGGTCTCCAGATTTGCAGCTCAGAGCCTTAAACCACTGCACTATACTGCCTTTCCCCTTTGCCTCTGCAGCCCTTTCCTCATTTCCCGGGTCACATGGGTCTTTCGGGGCCTTTGACCTGGGAGCAATTCAGAGCCACTTCTGCCGCCTTCCCCAGGTACGTCAGGGCTATGGACAAACAGGTCTTCCACCTGTTCCTCCCCCGCAGCAACCAGACTCTGACTCTTCAGATTTGTCTGCCTCCTAGTCTTCCTCCTGTGAGGAAGAGGATACCTCCTTGTCCGTCCGCCCCAGCTCCAGCCCCAGTGGACTGCCAGTGCAGGTATTGCACACCCCAGGGGTCTCCAGGTGACTTGCCTCATCCCACTTTGGGAGTGGGGTTGCTGGACACCCCTTCTGGGCATAGACACCTGGCGTGCAACTGACTCCTGGATGCAGACTCCATGGAGTTAGACTGTTGGGGACAAAGAATGTTCTTCGGCATGTGTTATGCTTTGCATGGCAGCTCATCAGGTGCACCGCTGTCGACACTAGGCATCTGTAGTCAATGCTAAGCCGGGTGCTGGTATTGCTGCCTGATTCGGAGGTGACCAGATAGGCCATTGCCCTCTCCCGCGGGAGTCTGGAGCTCGTGAGGCACCAGGCAAGGGTGTCTTACGATGCCAGTGAGGTAGCTTCAAGGATAGCGGGGACAGCGATCTGCAGTAGGCAGAAGGCTTGTCTTTGTCTATCAAGGTTGTCACTCTTTGCCTGGCATAGGGTGCTTGCCTCCGCTTTCTGGGGGACCCGTCTTTTCTCCTGCAGGGCAAGGAGGGAACGGCAGGGGCGACTTCCATCTCCCAGGTCACAGGAGACCCCGCCTCACCCTGACCAGTCACAGGCCTAACTGGCCTGTACTGAGTCTCCTCCTTCCTTACTTCTCCCCTCAAGGGGGGCTGAGGGACTCTGGTCCCTCAGGGCAGTGCTCACCCAGTCAGTGATGAATGGTGAAGAGTGACACAGGGAAGATATGAAAAGTACTTACCTACCGTAATTCTTGATCTTTCTGTGTATCTTCACCATTCGTCAGTGAAACCCATCCACCTTCCTCTCTTGGGCCTCAGTAACTGGGCGATGCCTCCTCCCTGCTTGCCCTCTCTCTCCCGAGGCATATTGTGGGGTGAGTCCCAATGGTACCTCTGGGTCCTCTGTTACCTTCTTAAGCGAAAGAGGGCCCACCCTGAGGGGGAGTGCAAGTAGGGCTTTTCGCCCTGGCCATGTAGACTCCCCGTGGGTCCCTCCATTCTTTTCGGGTGGGTTCCTCCGGGACCCGCTGGTCATGTGAGACATGGTCGATCTCCCTTTGGTGGGGGATACCCCCTCAAGATGGAAAGAGGAGAGGCCCATGGGGACTCTCATTTTCTCCGTATAATTTTTCTGTCCTCTTTCTTCCTCCCTTCCTTGGGGGAGTTATGCTGGACAGGATCCCCCATGAACTCTCGGGTTCTCCGTCTGGGACAGCGGTAACTGGGGGGGTGGTCCTGTCCCGGGGTGGCTATCCCACCCTGTACTGAAGTGAGGGGGGGACCTTCTCCACACCTTCTTAAGCTGGGAGGAGCTTGGTTCCGGAGCCTATCCATCTGAACTGCTGTTCAGCCAAATCCGGAATCTCCACCTACAGTCTTCTCTGGTTGCACCACTCTATCTGATCTTGGTAGCCAAGTAGAGTTGGGCCTGTTTCTATTTGGATGAGAGACCACTTGAAAATCCAGTTGTTGTAGGCGTAGGGACCGGGAAAGGCTTGGTGTCCTCTCAGATGTCATTCAACGTCTCTCCCCCAGGATTTAATTTTTTTGTGTTGAGTGTGGTGGGGTCTCTCTCTTCCACCCCCCCCAATCTTTTCTTCCTTTTGCCTTTTCTTTCTGTCTTGTCTCTCATCTCTCTCTCTCTCTTCTCTCTGCTTGGCCGCCGCCCTGGGGTTGGGGCCAAAACCCACTCAGGTCCTTCTTCTGTATCCTCTGGCCGGCATATTCCTTTTTCAGTTTTACATCCTTTCCGTCTACTATCCTTGGGCTCCCTTGCCCCGCCCAAGTCTTTTCTCTATCGATCTATTTTCCGCTCTCTCTGGTGAGCAGAACTGGGGTGGAGGAGGAGTCGGTGGCCATTACTGGCCAACCTGCGAGCGCCACGCAATGCATCGGCCTCAAGGGCAGCACCAACTCTGGCATCGACTCCTCCCCTGAAAAAAACAAAAGCTCCTGCGGGGTGCTGCGCCTCCGGTGATCACTCCATCAGTGATGAATGGTGAAGATGCACATGAAGATCAAGAATTGTGGTAGGTGCATCATTTTCATTTCTCCCACAGTCCCACAGACTAGTAGACAGGACTGGAGGAGGACATTGGTCATTGGGGAGTTGTCACCTGAAAGAAAGTCAGAGTAAGGCTAGACTGCAGATGGACAGGTACAACCATGGAGACGAGCCATACAAAAATAAGGATACTGGACTTTAGAAGGGCTGTCTTTGGCAAATGGGCGAATACCTGAGGAATACGCTAGCAAATGGCCAAAAAGGAGGATGGAAGAACAATGAAAAAATCAAAACTGCCATCATAGAGACAACAAGCCTTTGTGTGAAACAAATAAAGAAAACAAAGCAGAGTAAAAAAACACTATGGTTCTCAAAAGAGGTGGCAGGGAAGGTTAAGGAGAAAAAGGCTGCATTCAGAAAGTATAAGGAATCACAGAAGGAGCACGACAGTGAACTGTATCAACTAAAGCAGAAAGAAGTGGGGAAGGCAGTCAGATTAGCAAAAGCCCAAACCGAGGGAAAAAATAGCCAATTCAGTTAAGAAGGGGGATAAGACCTTTTATAGGTACATTAGGGAGCATAGAAAGGTTAAGGGAGGAATATTGAAGATTAATAAGGGAGAGGGAGGTGGGCAGAGGAGACAGTGAAAAGGCAGAGATACTGAATGAATACTTTGCTCAGTATTCACAAAAGAAGATGAGGAGGAGTTACCTAAACCAGACATTAGAAGCACTCTGGGTTGGGGTTGACACCAGTCCATTTACAGAAGAAAGAGTCCTGAAAGAACTCCTAAAACTCAAGGTGGACAAAGCAATGGGCCTGACAGGATTCACCCCAGAATCCTAAAAGAACTAAGGGAGGACCTAGTGACACCACTGACCACACTTTTTAACAAATCATGGGAGGATGGGGTGGTACCTGAGGACTAGAGGAGGGCAGATGTGATTCCCCTTCACAAAAGTGGGAGCAAGGCAGAAGCAGGAAACTACAGACCTGTAAGTTTGACCTCAGTGGTAGGGAAAATGATGGAATCACTTCTGAAAGAAAGAATTGTTGAGTACCTAGAGGCCAGCGGGGCACAGGGCCCAAAGCAGCATGGATTTACAGCAGGAAGGTGATGTCAGACAAATCTAATTGTTTTGTTTGACTGGGTGACCAAAGTAATAGACCAGGGAGGGGCTGTGGATATGGCGTACCTAGACTTTAGCAAGGCATTTGACACAGTCCCACACAAAAGATTAATAATCAAGTTAGCCAGCCTGGGAGTGGGTCCCAGGGTGGTAGCCTGGGTAGCAAACTGGCTGCACAACAGGACACAGAATGTGATAGTGAATGGAACACATTCCGAAGAAAGGGGGTTACTAGTGGAGTGCCTCAGGGCTCAGTACTGGGTCCAGTCCTCTTTAACATCTTTATAGGTGACATTACAGAGGGTCTGGAGGGAAAGGTATGCCTCTTTGCAGATGACACAAAGATCTGTAACAGAGTTGATACACAAGGGGGTAGAAAGGATGAGAAGGGACTTGGCAAGGTTGGAGGAATGGTCAGACATATGGCAACTTAGATTCAATGCAAAGAAGTTCAAAGTAATGCACCTGGGAAACAAATACCCAGGAGAGGGTACACAATAGCAGAGGAGGTACTAACAACAGCAAAAATGGAAAGGGACTTGGGGGTAGTCATATCAGATGATCTAAAGGTTGGTAAACAATGTGAAAAGTCAGTAAGAGAGCCAGGGGATGCTGGGATGCATAGGAAGGGGAATCACAAATAGAAAAGAGAAGTGGTTATCCCTCTGTACAGACAGTTGGTGAGACCCCATCTGGAGTACTGTGTGCAGTTTTGGAGACCTCATCTCCCAAGGCTATGAGCAGGATGGAAACAGTCCAGAGGAGGGCAACTAAAATGGTGCAGGGGTCTGCATCAGAAACCGTATGAAGAGAGACTGAGAGAGCTTAATATGTATACCCTTCATGAAAGGAGGGATGGGGACATGATAGAAACGTTCAAGTACCTCAGGGAATCAACAAAGTCCAGGAAGGTAGCATCTTTCAGAAAAGAGATGTATAAGAACAAGGGCAAATTTAAAGATAGAGGGGATGGCTCAGGGTAATGTGAAATTTTTTCACAGAGAGTGGTGGATGCATGGAACTGCATTCCTGGAGAGTTGTTGGGTCTAAAACTGTGGGGAATTCAAACATGCATGGGACAGACATAAGGCAATTGTAGTGGGGTGGCAGGAAGTAGGCTGTTGGTCAACTATAATATGCAGCTTATCCAGTAGGTGTCCTTATCTGCCATCAGAGTCTATGTTTCTATGTTACAAGGACCTGGAGGATGGTGACAGGTGGCAGCCAGCATAAGTAACTCTGACTCCAGCTACCGGGGCCCTGGGGATGAGAAATGAATGAGTATTGTAATGTATTTGGCACCAATATTGGATACTGGAATCGATTTTTTAAAATTTGAAATTCCAATATCTGAGAGCTAAATGGAATCGGAGTTTAATCGGACTTAAAATTTGGAGATTTCTAGAAATCCATCAGATATACAATGGACTGGAATCTGCTGATTTTGAGCATCCCTAATGTAAAGTAGGCACGGTGGGAAAGGCATATGCCAGTAAAGGAAGTGGGTGGGGGGAGAAAGCAGAGTAGAGCAAGCAGCGGTGGGTACAAGGGGGACAGTCTGAGGCAAAACACAAAAGGAGTGAAAGAGGGGGTCCAGGCTGGCTAGGGAGAGTTTGAGAACTGCACTGCAGACTGTGTTACCATTGTCAAAGATGGGAAGCATAATCTTCAGAACAGTCTCACGGTACGCAGGAAACAGGATACTCGCTTTGTTCTAATTTAATGCATCATGCTAAAAAAACAGTTTCCATGACATCTGCCACCTGACAGAGGCTTACCAGACTCACCTCCCTCACATTGTTCCATACCCTTGATGGTGCCGTTCTTGAAGATGTTTGGAGGAAACATCCTTGGCATCCTCAACCGCATCATCATCATCATCAAGGGTATGGAATAATGAGAGGGAGGTGAGTCTGATAAGCCTGTCAGGTGCCAGGCATCATAGAAACTTTTTTTTTGGCATTGAGGAACAGTTAGTTTGACCTGAATCAACACTGAATATTGTCAAAGTCCCAAGGTGAAGGGCTGATCGCAGTCTATAAACTGTATGAGCAAGGTTGAATTTTTCTTGCATAGATAAAACTTCATAAATTTAAGTTCTCACTGTTCTCACTATAATGAAACTCATGCCATTTGAATGCATTTATCTTCATTTGTGTTAAACATTGCCGTGCACAGTATCGCATTCTGTTTTATTGAACCTCGCGCAGCAGAAGGAGGCATCCGAGACTGGTGCCAGAACCTCACCTCGCCGGTCAGTACCAGATGTTCTGGCTCGCAACGTGAATGTGGGTCATCAGGATGGCAAGCAGCAGCACTACACAGATGGCCTATACAGAGCTCAGTTGTAATGCAAAACAAGGCCTGGTGGCCTTACTGCAGGTCTTCAGCTTGGGCACTCCCAAAGAAGGTGCAGTCCATTCAAGGGCTTTTGTTGTTCCCCTGTTCCTAACCATCTGACTAAAAGGTTGCAGAGCCAATGCCCAGAACAGATAACTCATGGTTTGCAGATCCAATAAGAACTCAAAAGACCTCAGATGTTGGATGCTGGTTTCTTCGATGTGCAACAGCTGCAGTTGGGATGTTGTCCCTCTGTGTGGTTTCACGGCAATTTCTGCAGCACAAGAGGCTTGCAAAATGAGCTGTGGTCGAATGACCCCAACCCTGTGCATCTTCATCTTACCAGGAGACACTGTTTTTCCCCTGGTGAGACTTTCTTCCTCCTTTTCTGCCCCACATGGGGTTTTCCTGCGATCATGTGGCTGGAGGCTGGGATCAGTCATTCCTACAGTCTCTCTCTCTCTCTCTCTCTCTCTGGATGGGCTCTGGCTGAAACAGTCTATCTGCTGGTATTTGCCTCAGTCAGCTTCAGACTCTGGCTGTTTAGAAAAACATCACTTGGGAAGTCCCTTTGGAAAAGCTGTCCAGATCCAGAAAATTTAGCCTTTATCCCTTTCAGCTACAGAATGGGGCTGCTAATTCCGATTTAACGGAATGTTACACTCTCTGAGTCCTAACAGCCCCATGTGGGATGCTGGCAGCATGTCTGGTTCCCTTCAGTCTAGAGCAGGAACAGCCCAGAATCTCCAACTCCTCAAGCCTTTGCATCTTCAGAATGCTGGTTTCTCATTGGTTAAGGTTCACGGGCAAAACCGTGCAGGAAGCATGCAGCATGCATGTCCTGCTGCAAATGCTTCTGAGCTCCAGACTGTGTGCTCATTTTAATGTTGCTTCACGTAAGCCTGCAGACTTCTTGCAGGCACTCAAAAGTAGGTCTGTGCAGGCCAGGAAAATTGCCCTGTGAATTCTGTGCTACTTTTGAGTGTCCCTCCACCACTACCTGCCTGCCCAAGGATATCCCTATAGAGACTGCATGTAAGTAAACTTTGTGTGATCTGTATCGGAGGGCTGTTGTAGGTGCGGGGAAGACTTTGTGAGGTGACACATTGTGGATTCTGGCACTGGATTTACAGTGAACTTTGACAAGCATACCTGCTTCAGGTGCCCTGTTCCACCTCTGGTACCCACTCCATCCCAGCCACCTGATCATTAATAGAATACATCAGCAATGGATGCCCAATCTTACTGCTGGTACACCGCTCCCTTCTGGCCATCCGATCTCTAAATAATATGTCAGAGATAGGTGCCCAACCCCACTTCTGGTATCCCCTTCCCACCCACCATGTTGTAAAAAGACACCTCACCCACACTGCAGCACCCCGCACCTCTTCAACCCTCAACATGTGTCCACCTGTAGTCCCTCATCACTGATTCCTCGGTGTCCCTCAACATGCTTCTCTATCTACAAAAAGGAAAAAACCTGAAGAATGAACTAAGTCCTAAAATGCGCATATGGGGCCTATTCACAAAGAGGGAGGGAGTAAGCGCTGAATGGCATATATCCCCCATGCAGCTCTGCACCTGCGGGAGGACCGTATTCATAAACACCAGTCCCAACCCAGCTCCCTTTTGCAGCCCGGCCCCCTGGTGTGCAGGTTCGTGAGGGAAGTCTAGCTGGGCTACAGACCTGGCCGCACAGACAAGCGGCTGCCTAGACCGGGTCCTAAAGTGGAACCCTTGCGCCTGCAGGGTGCCATGTTGGTCCTGGCGCGCAGAGTGCCAGGCACGATGATGGAGGCGATGTCACTGGTCGACTGCCCCAGCCCGCCCAGTGTGCCCCAGTGGCAGGGGTATCTCTGTTGGGGGGGCTGATGCCCCCTGCCATGTCTGCTGCAGCCAGCTGCTCCATCCGGGGGGGGGTATGTAACTGGCCGCCTGGGTTTTCGGCTGCTCATGGATCGTGTAGCCGCCAGCCACTGTGCACAAGCACTCTGCGGTTTGTGCATCTCATGGAGTGCTGTCATGGCCCCGCCCGCCCCGCCCTGGTGTGGAGCTGTGTGCTTGGCTGGGTATCGGGCACGTAGGTGGGGCAGACCTGTGTGGTGAATACCATGGATGGGGTGCAGTGTGCACGGCCAGGTGCATGTGGGCTATGCACCGGGGTTACATGGCATGTTGTATCTCATCTGCACCTTTTGTGAATAGGGCCCACTGTGCATGCATGTATGCTTACGTAGTTTCTTTTCCATTTTGTTTTCTTTTTGTCAGAAGTTTGCCATTTGTGCCCATTTTGGCCCCATATTTTCAGGGTGGGCAAATTGCCAATGCAAGCCTTGACCATACAAGCTGCACATTGTAAATCCAATCTGGAGTGTGTCGTGGGTTTCATACCCACAAAAACAAATTTGGGCTCACATTGACAAAGCACAGCTCATATAATCGTGAGATGGAATGGCAGTTCGGTCACACTGAAATTCTGAGTGCAAAATGGCCAATTATGCACAGATAAGTCCAGGCGTATGTGTCAGCCAACCAAAAGGTGGGGGGGGGGGACTGCTTAATGCCACTTGTGGTGTGGTGCACTGTGCGTCCTTATGCAGCTGCTTTGTTACGGCCATTAGACATAAAATTAGTGATAACCCCCACTCTACCATCCTCTAGTACCCACTACCCTCCTCCCCCACTGTTCCAGCAATGTTGTTAAAATAAGACAGTCACATTCATCAGTAAAATAAATCACCCTTCCCCCACCCTAGTTGAGTTCCTGGCACCAGCTCCACATACTTGACCCAGTAAAATACATAAATACTCTCACCCCACCACTCTCTGGCACTCATCCTCCCACCCAAAGGATAGGCACGGTGCTGCTGTCAGTGTTGAGCCTTTCATGACCTATAAAAGAGAAAACCTTCCCTTGCTATGGCAAACAGTTAAGGAATTCATCTGGGGCTGGGGAAGGGCAATTTATTTTTGTGATGAATGTGACTGATTTTAACAGCAACTTTGTTGGGATAGTGGGGGGAGTGAGGTGCATACCTAATTAATCATCAGATGTAGTGGGAAGGGGTAGTTGGGGAGATTGGGGGAGGGAATATGTTGTGTGTGTGTGTGTGTGTGTGTGTGTCTGTGTGTGTTTTCACAGCATGCAAGACTGCTGAACTGCTTAAGTATGCCAAAGACAACACTGGCTGCTTCTCCCTTACCTTAATGTGTAAAGTTGAATTTGTATTGCAGCAAACAGCACATGCAGTACAACCTTAAACATTAAGCTGATGCCGAGCCAAAGCAGCTGTTGTTGGCTATACAAACTCTTGATCTTTGTTCTCCTGGCAAATGGGCACTGCCAGAAAGGCCTAAAAAGAAGATAGGTCCCACGGGATTTAAACAGTGTATGTCCGGTGATAAGTGAATGGGCATGGCAGCCGGCTATAACCAGTCCCTTGCTTGTCTGGAACTGTATCACAGTTTTGAGAACTGTGATCTTTGCAAGGTTTTCTGTTCAGAAATGAAAGATAAAAAAGCAGAAGTGTTTCACTGTCTGCAGCAGCGTCTGAATCTGTCTCATCGGAGGGTTCCCCTGTAAAGCAGGCTGCTTTCACTTCAGGTGTGGACAAGGGGCCTTCTAATGGCATGGCTTTTCTGCTGCAGTCTCATGTAAGTAAAAGGAAAAAAAAGACAGAAAAAGCTGCAAAACCACCTTCTAGTTGGGTTTCCTGTGACTGTGGGCATGCAGGCATTTGGGATAAATCCCAGGTTTGTTAAATGTTAGTCCTTTTCTAGTCCTTAAACCTGTTTTGACTTATTAGAAAACCTAAAGCTACTTATAAACACATGTAATACTGTTCCCCTGAGTAATTTATATACCTTTTAGGACAAAAAGCATTAAAAGACTTGAGGTGACCCCAAGGTACTTTTCTGGTAATGTTTTTATGATATGCACAGGTCAGACTTTGTGGTTATGACATGTATATGTTTAATCAATAGGAAGAAAACATTGCTGGATCAATATATTTCCACAGTTGTGCGGTAAAGGATGGTGCAGTAATTCATCTTGACCACTCATTTAAAAAGGATTGCAATTGTTTTTAATCATGGCAATGCTCTGTTTCCGCAGCCTCTCCATGTGACGCCAGTGCAGCACTCCCAGGGTTCATCTTCAGAGTACTGCTTTACCATTTATGAAGGCAAGATAGATGAGATGGCTCCAGACTTCCTGGCATTCAAACAGCATTACTGCTTGTCCTGGGGAAGTATTCTTACTTTCTTGGAACATCTGGAGAAGCTTCTTAAGGATTATGCCATACCAACTGCCGTTGTGCAGGGTCAGAAGGTGATGGAGCTGGCTTTAGACTTGGAGCTGAGCAATAAGTATACAAAAACAGACCTCCTCTCAGTGCTGGAGAACCGAGTAGCTGTGGAGGAGATCTTAGAATGTCCAGGCCGACAGTATAAAGGTCAGAACGGGACAGAGATGGCTGCTGTGAAGATCCAAGCAACTTGGCGGCGGTACCAGGACAGGAAGGCTTATCTCAAATACAGACAGCAGAAGTGAGCGGCAGTGTGATCGCCATTTCTTGGCTCTTACTGCGCTCAGATGGCACGTGTGAAAAAGGCCCTCAAGGAATCACGTCCAGCAACACCTGGAAATTTTCGCATCAGGGCCAAGGTGTGTGGTGCTGCCAGCTGTTATGCCAGTGCTGCTTTCCAAACATCTCGCTTGAGTGGTTTCAGCAAATCTGTTTCCAGTTTTGTTCCCTCTGTCTGTAGACTTGTCCGAGCATCATATTTCATCCCTCATCAGAGATTCAACCTTCATAGTTGCAAAATCTGTCACAATTCTTCTCTACAGAAAGGCCTGTACTTTATCTTTGGTAGTTCTGTCAGAAAATCAATTTTTAAACTGCATTACTGTTGTGTTCTATATGTACCTCCTGGCACTTTTAATTTGTCAGATAAAAAACTCTCTCTCTCTTGTCTAAGGTGCTGTCACTACTTTGTCAGAAAGTATTTAAATTTTGCAGACAGCCTTTTAATTAGTGCTCACAGTTTCGTTTATGTTTGCTTTCAGTGTTTTTTTTTTCATTCATATTCTGTTAATTAAGCGAGCAGGCTTTAGTCTTTCCCTGCCAGTAGCATCATGTAGCCACCTAATTAAATTAATTGGGAAGATGTTTTAAGTATGTAATTAAATCAATTAATATAATTTATGCCTAGCTTGATCTGGCTTGACTGTATAGTTGGAGAAGCAGCTGAAGTTTGACTGGATGAATCCATTATAGCTTCCTGTCACTGATCAATGCTCTTCTTGATTTTCAGCATCTGGCAGCCAACTGGAATCGCATCAGGACCTCCAGGAGGACTATTATCCATATCCCATCATTAGGTATATCACTTTTGCCCGCAAATCTATCAGCAACCTCTATTACCCACCACATTATGACTCCTTGATTGAGTTCAAGGAAGGCCCCTTGTTTTATTCAAATTGGTCTCGGCAGGAAAATGTTCTTGAGATGATGAGAGTAATAATATGGGGCCCTCGCTTGAAACAGCATTTAATTTGGGGATTAAGCAAATAAAGTCATTACGCGGGGGCTGGTATTCAGTGGAGAGGTGATTTGCTGTAATTCGCTTTCATTTGTATGAAATGAAGTAAAAAGTTTTTTTCCCCCTGAAATAACAGATAATGCTTTCTATCTTCTTTAATGATATGAGAATGCAGACCTGATCTTGTTGTGGTTGTTACGGCAATAAGCCGGGATATTGCTTGTACACTGGTTTTAATCAAATGTGCAGTCAAAATGATAAGCTACATTGTCTGAAATTATTTAGTTCTAATTACGAGCAGATGGGAAGCTTTATTTGCACTTAGGCCTGAGCAAAGGAAATGCTGTGTGAACAAGAATAATTAAGAAGTTGAATAGTGTTTTTGCGCTAAATAATCTGCAGTTTCATGTTAATTAGCACTAATGTAATTATTTAATTACATTTATGAATTGGGAACTTAAAGCTGTTCTCCACACAGCAATGCAAATGGGACTGTTTAAATATGACAACATTTTTTTTTCAGGAGCATCCTGGTAATTATTTAAAATAAATATTGAGAATAATGTATAGGCAACCATACACAACAAGGCTGTGTTTCTATTGAGGGGTTGAGATGACAGCATGTGAACGCCAAGAGGTCAATGCTGTCATCTCAGCCCCGAGATGCAAACACATGCCCAGTTGTATATGGTTTCTCATATTTTAATTTAGATAGTATATGTGTTTTTTTATACAGGAGTCACAGACACCTCCCCCTGAAGTGAAAACAAAAACAACTTGCCATTTCTTAGTTCTGTTCAATCACCCAAATCAAATGTACAGACTTTTACAAGTTAAAAGGCACAGCTTTGTGCACAGGGTGGTTATTAAGCTGCCGGGTGTGGGGTGAATGAGAATTTAAAAATGTTATGACCTTTGAACTGTGCTGAACGACTGTTCGGAATGCACACAACACTGGAATACGTACTGTACAATGGTTCAGAATGTGCACAACAAGGATTTTGAGCAGGCTGATTATTATACAGAACAAAGGCTAACCATATACTGTATACATATATTTCTATTAAAACATGCAAATCTGAAATCAGTTTTATATTTTTGTAAATGTCTTTGTTCCTTAACTAGGTATAAAATGCAGTGTAGTGGCTGATTTTAGTGTGAATGACAGCTGAATGAAAACAGTAACCCCCAAAGTTGATATTTCATTACTGTCTGTGTGACAACACTAGCGGAGTATCAGATTCTCCTGTCAGTGCCTTCATACTGCACATCTGCAGTTTGTCAGGAAGCTTGTGTCTGACATTTATCACAAGTATGTGAAGCAGTGGCACTTACAGTCCATGAGAAAGGAACAAAAGTGGAACACATCATAAATTAATGGCGCTGGAAACTCCGAAGGGTCTTTTCTTCAAGGATAAATGTAATACATTACATTTAGGAGCCTTCCTCTGGAGACAAAATTAATAGAAAGGACACCCTGGAGAATGGCCAGGAAGGGGATGTCTTTGCATGTCCCTCTTTCTCTGTCTATTGTGCTTGATATGCTAGTTTCTTCATGATATAATATACAGGTAACCCAGTCACCTTTCAGAATTCTGTAAAAAATGTGTTATTTTCCATCAAATGTAATGCTTTCCACAAATCACAAAACGTTAAAAAAATCAATCACATAATTATCCTTTATAGTTATTACATTTTACTACAAGCAGTTCACATTTGGACGTATAATGGTGCCCACTGTGTCCTACTAGAAAAACCTCTTTAGGATGACATTACAGTAAAACCAAGTGTTTGAATCCCAAAGGAAATGAGAGATTTACAGAGGATTTGCCTGAATGAAATTAAAGGGAACGTTTACTGTTCCCATGTGATTACTTTAAAGGTTACTGCTGTGTAAGGATCCAGTAACAGGTTGGTACTGTAGGTTAGATTTAGCAAATGTCAGTAAAACATAGAAAAGGGCACTTTCAGTTGTGATGTGGGTATCCATTTTGTGGGCAGAAAGGTTGTTGTGATGTTTTCACTAGCTCATCAGCCTTGACTGTGTCCACTGAGGCAGGCAAGAACAAATTGCTTCTGTGGTCCGGTATCCTGTTAAATCTTCAGGAAAGCACTAGATTTGCTCATTAAATTCTGGCAAAATAAATCTATTTTTCCCATATTTTAATTAGTTTCTACCAGCACAAGCAATCCTTTTCACCTGCTTTATTGTATACAGTTAGGGCTAGTGAGGCAGTAATATCACAGCACCATTCCTATCCACAAAATGGATGCCATACACCAAACAGTGATCGCAGTCAGCAATCCAAGAATCTTAACTGACCAATCATGTTTTTATAGGTCACGTTAATTGCTAGAAACCCTCAAGTGTTTGTTTGTTTTTACTGTTGTTAATTTATCGTTTTTGTCCCCATCCCCACAGGTCAGGCCCATAACGTCCCTACTACTTACCTGGCTTGCATTACAACACCATGGGCTTGCCTTCTTGTTGTGGGATCCAGCTGAGCTGGATCCAGTCTCCTCCTGGACATGGGGGTATGAAGTCCTAGGGTTCTGGATCAAACGTTTAGTGGTTGGGGCCCAAGCAGGCCCAGGCTAATCCTGCTTGAGGCAGGCTTTTTCTTCTTTTTCTGTTATAGCCCCTAGTGACATCTGCACGCTGGGAGGTCAGACTAACACACACTGAGCATGCCACTGGGGATGCTGTCCGATGTCCCCCCCACTTGTGCTGCTGCTGCACTACCACCTGTGGTCACCCAGGTAGCAGTGTGGTTGCTGCAGCATCAGCCCTCCCTCCCTGGAGAAAGACAGCAACCTCTGGGATGCTCGCTCTCCCTTCTCCAGTGGCACATGATGGACCAAGCTCATTCCTATACTTGGGTCACCATCATGAACAGCATCACTACCACTGCACCAGCAGACTGGCAGAAACCCTCAGGTTGACACCATGTTGTGGCATGTGCTAAACTCTTCATTTGTCTTTACTTTGAACACTACTTTTTTATGTTGCTTGTGCGCATGCACAAGAAACATGTTGCGGCAGCTTGCTGCAGAAGCAGGTTGTGGAGGTGCGGCTCTGTTGTGGCTGATGCCCCCCACTGCCTTTGGAGCGTGTTCATGTTCCCCAATGGGGTGGCGCTGCTGCTGACACTAGTTCAGCCAGCTGCTACCCTTGAAACATTTTAGCCGCTGCAATCAAGAGTCGCCTCGTCATTGCAGCATCATCACTGCAATGAGGCGACCCTCTCGTGCTGGGTAGTCCTTGCATGGCCCGACCCAGTTTGCTGACAGGGCCCAGTTCCCATCGGCATAATGTCCCCATCCTCCGTTTCTGCTGTATGCGAGGAGTGCCCAATCCCCCTCGGCATCATGCCCTCCCTCTTTCTTTTGCAGGCGGGGCACCCCAATCCCAGCTAAGCTGATCCCCTTGCCCATTATGAAGTTGTCAGTGGGGAGCCCACTCCCGTTGGCTAATGTCCCCCAATGTTTTGTCTACAAAGGGGGTGCCCAATCCCTCGGCTCTCCACCTCCTCATTATGTGCCGGCGGGGTGCCCAATCCCGCTGGCTACAGCCCCCAAACCACTCAGATTGCATGCTGGGAGCCCACCCCAGTGTGCCAAATACCTGAAATAAAAAAAACAGTCCTGTGATTTTTTTTGTTTTACCATGTAAACAAAGGCGGTCCCTTGTTGAGTCCATTCGCCCGCTAACCGCACCCACCACCCTTTGCGAATTCTGCCTCCTCACACCCTCCCTCACCCCATACTTACCTGGGGAGTCTGGCACGATGATCTTCGGTGGACCGAGAACACGTCTGCACTCTTCAAAGCCGACCGCAAACTGAAGAAATGCCGGTAAGCTGTATAATGGCATAAATAGGGTTTTTTCAACTTTGATGCATATCTCAGGCATTTTTTGGAATTTTGACACCAAATTTTCAACATGGGGTTTTTGGGACCCCTCCTCATGAATTCAGGCACTGTCATGGCGTTATTCGGTCCCAAAAGGTGATTTTGTGGTCATACGCGGAATCACCTTTTGGGAGTGATTAGCAAATGACAGTACCAAGTGTTCATGAGGTGGGCTCTCAAAAGCCTATGTTACAAATTGGTGTAAAATCCAAAAATGACTGTTTTATGGCGTGCATTGCGCAGTTGCTACGCATCGTAACTTATAATTTGCAAGATTTTCTCTCCAGATTTTCAACATTCCTTTCCACACCTACTTATGAATAGTACAGCTGTCATTTTACACATCCTGGCCAAAATGTGTTTCGTACTTCCAGCGCTCAAATAGCTGTGGAAATCAGTGTTGGGACACATTAAGAAAATCACAGTGACACTAAAATGCCTATGTTGAAAATTTTGTGATGAAAGTCCATAAAATGACTGAGTTCTGGCGTCGTTGTGAGTTCCACGCACCTTGTAATTTCGCAAATTAGTAATATTTTCACGCCAGATTTTCAACACTGGCATTTTTTCACACCTCCTTATGAACAGTGCAGCTGTCATTTTTCACATCCTGGCGAAATAAGTTTTCGCGCTTCCAGCGCATAAAAGCGCAGTCACTTTGGGAAATCGGTGTTTGGGACACATTAAGATTGAGTGAGAGAGGGGGAGTGACTGAGCTCAACTGAGCTTTTTCAGGACTGCTGCGGATTTCATTGCGGGCAGAAAAAGGCACCAATGCAGGCAGGAGCCCAGTACAAAAGGGCAGCCTGCAGCACCAGGAGAAACAATGAGTGAGTGAGGAAGGGGGAATGAGCGACCTCAATGGAGCTCTGTCAGGACTGCTGCGGATTTCTTTGTGGCCAGAAAAGGGCGCCAGTGCATCGCCGTGGGAAATCAGTGTTTGGGACGCATTAAGAAAATCACAGTGACACTGTTTATGAGCAGAGGTCCTAAAATGCCTATGTTGAAAATTTTGTGATGAAAGTCCATAAAATGACTGTGTTATGAGCATGCATTGCGTAGTTTTCACACACCCTTGTAACTTCGCAAATCAGCAATATTTTCACGCCAGATTTTCAACACTGGCATTTTCTCACACCTCCTTATGAACAGTGCAGCTGTCATTTTTGACATCCTGGCCGAAATAAGTTTTTCACGCTTCCAGTGCACAATAGCGCAGTCGCTTTGGGAAATCAGTATTTGGGACACATTAGGATCGAGTGAGAGACGGGGAGTGACTGAGCTCAACTGAGCTCTGTCAGGACTGCTGCGGATTTCATTGTGGGCAGAAAAAGGCACCAACACAGGTTGGAGTCCAGTACAAAAGGGCAGCCGGCAGCGCCAGGAGAAACGGAAAGAGTGACTGAGAGAGGGGGAGTGAGTGAGCTCAACGGAGCTCTGTCAGAATTGCTGCAGATTTCTTTGTGGGCAGAAAAAGGCACCAATGGAGGCAGGAGCCCAGTACAAAAGGGCAGCCTGCAGTGCCAGGAGACACAGAATGAGCAAGTGAGAGAGGGGGAATGCGCAACCTCAACGGAGCTCTGTTGGGACAGCTATGAATGTCTTTGTGGGCAGCAAAAGGCACCAACACAGGCAGGAGCCCAGTACAACTGGGCAGCCTGCAGTGCCGGGAGAAACAGAAGGACCGCATGACAAAGGGGGAGTGAACGAGCTCAACGGTGCTCTGTTGGGACTGCTGCAGATTTCTTTGTGGGCAAAAGAGGTGCCAATGCAGGCAGGGCCCAGTACAAAAGGGCAGCCTGCAGCTCCGGGAGAAACAGAGCGAAGCGAGTAAGAGATGGGGCGTGACGGAGAAAGCAACGGGCTCTGTCAGGACTGCTGCAGATTTCTTTGTGGGCAGAAAAAGGCGCCAATGCAAGCAGGAGCCCAGTACAAAAGGGCAGCCTACAGCATTGGCAGAAATAGAATGAGTGAGTGAGAGAGGGGGAGTGAGCGAGCTCAGTGGAGCTCTGCCGGGACTTTAGAGTTGCACCCCCTCCCGCCCAAGGTCCTCTGTGGTCCTGTATATTACAGCAGGGAGTGGACACAAAGCAATGACTGGATACTTTTAGGACTGCTGTAATAATACAGATTTAGTTGTTCTATTTATTTCTCTAACTGACCCAAGTACTGAGCTATGCTGTTATGATTGCTGTAATAATACAATGGATGTCTTTTTGGGGGGGGGGTTAGTTCTTATTTCATAGGCATGGTACTTTCACTTCCAAATACCTAAACAAACACATATAAGCAAGCAACATTTGGCATTGACAAATGTTTGTTTTAAACATTTTAGAATTTGTTTGTTTAAAGAGCTGATTTTGTTCTGCTGTAATGCAACCTACAGTCATTGCAGGTTGACTTTTTATAGTGTAGCTTTAACTGCACAACAATGAAATAATTACAAGAAAGGAATAGATGTCTCCTATATTCATCCATCTTCTTCATGTAGTTCTCTGTCTGCTCTTCCAAACAGAGAATTTCCCACCACAGGAAAATCCATAGCCTTAGTCTGGGTATCCTGCTGACAAACTAGTACACCTGAGCCAGGCCAACCTACAGCTACAGATGTGGCCATGACCCTAGAGCAACATCATTAACATCCACAACAGCATGAAACTGAACCTTAGAGGCTTCAAATACCATCAGCAGCCACCTGTTCTAGTTCACTAGCCAACTGGCATGGGCCCTGTGGCCAGTGCATAACATCCCATCTAGATTTCTGATACCTAGATACAAAGCCATATAATTTGCTTGCCTGAGTCCCAGAGGCTGCCATATACTGTTTTTGCCATGGCATCAATCTTCCTGGAATCCTTGTCAGGAGGATGTGAAGCCAAGGAATATTAAGCTTTATCACAGGCAGCAGCCTGAACTACTAACATGACTGCATTGCTGAAAGGAATTCTGTATCAGGGCCTGACAATGTATACCTTCTGTCCATCTTTTTATCTACAGGAGGCACAGAATTAGGAGCTTTTAAAATTTTAATTGTTTGTTTCCTAAAAGACTTATGTAAAGGAATAGACAATCTCTAGACTCTGGAATATCCATCATTTCTACAAAATCAGGCTCCCTCTTGCTCATCCACAGCCTCTTCTAAAGGAAGCTGGAGGGTTTCAGAAACTTTTTATAAAACATAAAATGAGATGGGGACTCAGACAGCATAAGGGGAGATTCTAAAGGTCTGTCTGGGAGATGTCCGGTTCAATGGCACACCCAGACCTTCCAGCCACATTCATACTGTTCATAATCCTCCTCCCCTCCTCTGGTTCATAAAATTCCTCAATATCATAATCCAGAACCACTGGGACCGGACGAACCGACCTTTACCAGATAGTGGTGGTTCGGACGGACCCTGAGACAGTACTGGACAATTTGTATGGCTTTTGCTATCTCTGCAGCAGTTGGAGAAGGATTTTGAGACTCCAGACCTGCTGATTTTCTTGTTTTCTTTACTGGAATTGGTTCCTCAGAACCAGCTTTTCTTTGCCGAGGAAGTCTGGCCCTGGTCAGAGGGCACTCCCTCTGGTTCGGTTGGCACCGAACCGGGCTGGCCATCCGGGTCAGCAGACTTTTTGGCCTCTCGTTCCCTGAGCCTGCCCAATCTTTTTTCCAGGGTGGCTGCAGGGAAATTCTTACATACCTGGCAGTCTGACTGGAGGTGGTCAAACCCCAGACAATAAACACATGTGGTGTGTGGGTCAGCCTTGGCAAAGACTTCCCACAAACATCACAGTGTTGAAACCAATGGGCCGGTTTTTCTTTTGGGTTCTCAGACATAATGCCAGCCTAACCAAAACTTGCCCTTTTACGGCAGTGCAGGCAAGACACCCTTATCAGTTCTAACGTGTCTGCAGGTATTGGAAAAAAACCGTAATAAATCAGTTTTTTTTTAGAACCCGATAAGAACTGGGAACCGTGACTCTAAAATAGTAACTTTTAATTTTAAATGAGTTTTAAACCCACTGATGGTTCAAAACCGAACTCGATAACTTACAAATTCCACAAGACAAAACCTTCATTTTACTTCCAGTTACCACAGATAGAGCTTGAACGAACGGTTTTATGGTTAAATAAAACTATTCTCGGTTAAATCCAACCGAAAACACTTTTAAAACCGAGAAATGAACCGAGCAGAAGGAGAAATCTCCGGAGCGACTGTTCACTGAGGCGGAGTAAAGAATCTGACAGTTCAAGTTTGAAATGACACAGATAGAGCTGCTCTCGTGCCAAAATTCTATTTTGGAATGGTTTTAACCATTTCACTCCGGGGCAGTTCTAGAGCTGGATCAAACTGCTAATGTCTATAATATAGCAATACTTCATGTTGTTTGAAGAGAAAACTTCTCAGGCCAGTCTTGAGATAAGAAAATCCGTTGGATGGAACCCCGAGCTGGGACCTGCAACAGGAAAAAAGGAAAAACTGGAGGTTAGGGCTGGAGGCGAAAATTGAGATCTGGGCCTGACCTTTCCCCCTGAATGATATGGCTAGGACTTGTATGCTGAGGGCTCACTTACGGTGGCCCCTGACTATTGCAGCTTAGAGGATCTGCTAAAGGTCCCACTTGTGGTGGCCCTGCCAAAGTTTTGTCCTTACCCGACAGATGGATGAGTAACTAAGACACCTCCAAAAAAGCCAGCTAGAGATCACAACTCATAGCTATTGCGGAGAGATTGGAAACCCTGTGTCCCAAATGCTCGTTAGTGCAATACAGGGCAGGGATATTGAACTAAAAGGCCTCTGGACTGAAAAAATGCAGGCCTGATGGAGATTCTCTGAGATCCCAGCGACTGATGAAAGAAGGACTCTCTCAGAACCCAAGACCCAATGATGGAACCCCCTGAAGGGAAGCGCCAACCGGAAGGAAGCCTCTGCACTGAAGATCTGAAGGGGAGAAGTGTGAAGTTCACTGTTTCCTTACACCAGTCCAGCTTGTAACAGGGTTCAAGCTTCACGAAAAATTCTCTTATTTGGAATCTAATCTGGAGGCCTAGCCCCTGGGATTTTAATGACAAAATTATGCACCCCATGCAGAGATGAACATTGCCCCCTAAGAGTTGCCGAGATTTAAATAGTTAGGGAACTTTTTTCTAGTAGGTACAAAGAACCCTCGAGACTGTAGGAAACAAAATGTCAGACTTAAGGCTTGAAAACCAAAGTCAAAGAGAACTGGTTAAAGTCGGCCAAGCCTCTGATAAGGGAAAACCAGAGATTCCCTGTCTTCAGGGGAGAACCACCAACCTACCGAGATACCTGGAGAACAGCCTGATTTTTATTCCGTATCTGAGAACACTCTGGAGGCAGTCTAAATGGCATGGAATAAAACTGCCTGAGAAAAAACCCTGTACTAAGGAACTGAGAACACAGAATGTATCGAAGGAGACAAGAAAAATCCTCTACGTTTGCACCAGAAAGACCTGAGTCAAAGAAGTATCCTGACCCCAGGTTGTGATAACTGATAATGATTTGCTGTTCCCTATGTTCCTTTAAGATTCAGGTAATAGCCCGAGAAAAAAGGTCGAACTCCCAAGCAGGAGGGAACCCTTTCACGACTTCGACCCTCTCGAGGTTCTGGTGCTCTAGTTACCACTGCTGACATGCTACTGAAGAACAACAGAGAATGCAGCATACGGAGGTAAACTTTAGATATTTATTTAGTTATCATGCACATAGATATACTGTATACTGTATATATTTATATATTTAAATGTTAATATCTGCATATATCTATCTCCCTTTAATTTAATTTTTTTTTTTCACCAACCAAAGAAGAGGTAAAAACTTGAATCAAGAAGAAAAAGTAACTGAAGAAAAAAGGGATTAAAAGAAATGAAAAAAGCATTTATGTCTAAACCCCTGGAAAACTTCACATTTGGAACTCTCTTAATGTGTTGGCATAGGGAAAAAAGGCTAAAGGGAGAATAATTCCTACCCGAAGCACCCCATTGAGACTTCTGGGGAAGGAACGCTTATATTTAACTGAGTACTAGGAGAGTTAAACTCATCCATACGTGCCTGTCAGCTTCAGTGTGCCATAAAGACAAACCAAAATTTGCACCAAAGCATAACCCAAAAGGCTGGAACTTCTCAGACAGGCAAGCCTGAGAGAAATGACCTACGCCAAGACTCTAGAAGCTGTAACATTATGATTTACTTATGAGAGCATAGTGCTACTAAATGCCACTTGGGTATTCCAGCAAACCTCCTTGTGAATAGTGCTCCAGAAATGCCGCACTATGGCAAGGATAGTAAACATCAGTGCACTCTTAATATATAATAGCATATGCTACAAAGGTTAAAGGCATTGTGTAAAATTTCTTACACATGGCACATGATTATCTAGAGTCTAGCTCTGGAGGGAAAACAGATAGTGGCACGAGGCTGAGAAGCAGGCCACTGTTTGCACTAACTCTCTTTAATCTGAAAGTGCACAGATAAAAACAGCAGAACACTTACTGAGCTGGTAATTCATCTGAATGCTTCTTTCAACCCAGAAAGAGAAGGAGGGGTTTCCAGAACCTACCTGTAGGTGTCTTCAGAGAGTTGTCAACCTCTTTGGAGGAGAGCAACCACCAGATCCACAAAGTCATCGTCCTCCACCTCTTTATTGGTGTCATCCCAGAGGGGAAAGTCCAGGGAGTCCACCGGATGTATGTATATATATATATGCTTCATTATACCATAACCTGAATCAACCTCAGGGTGACCGACTGGAATTAGTGGGCCCCGAGAGGAGTTCATGAAGGAAAATCCTCTCCTAAATTACTAATAATAATCATAGCAATAATATCCTTGGGCGTAAGGATTAACAAGAAGAGGAATACTCGGACCCGAAGGAGCTGAGAACACGCCCAGAAAAATAAAGTCTGGAATAATTGCCAAGCTCTCAGAAATTCAGTTGCAGAGGGCATAATTTTATCAACCCCTGATGTCTCCCTAAGTTCTTCAGGAGGGAGGGTCAGAGGAGATTAATCTCTATCTTTGTGCAGGGAAAAGGACACCTGTCTATTTTCAAATTAAAGCTTGAACAGAGAAACAAGTGCTACAGAACCAGACTTGTAATAATAGAAGCCCCAAGGGGACTTGTCATTTCTTATGTGTTAACTTGAGGTACCCTCCTCAGCGCTTTTAGAGGAGGGGGAGGTAGACTAAAAGCCCAGATAATAATAGTTAGGCCAAAGCTTAAACAAATCAAAATCAACTTTGAGATTTTCTTTTTTTTACAAAGAGGAAAAAACAGAACCACCTCCACAACCTCTTGTTAACAAAGCCCACTGCACAGCAACAAGAGAGTCTCACCCCAAAAGAGAGGGGATTACCCTTCAAATATTAATCGTTTTGAATTTAAATAGAGAAAAAAGGGTTCCAAGAATTCGCGCTAGTGCGCAACGGAAAAATGCGCACGTGCGCGAAAAAACAAATCAATGATTTTACTGCAAAAGTGTTAAAAACCACCGATAAATACTAAAAACTAGGAAATTAAATAAAAATGATACAATTTATCATGCATGCGGGCGAATTTTACTTCCGAAAAAAACGCAGAAGTGGGAAAAACCGAAAAATTCCAGCAACTGCGCAGAACCCAGCGCAGATGCGGTAAAAATAGGCAAAATGAAGAAAATATACAAAATACCTTAAAGCAGCACTCAAAAAGAAAGAAAATGGCACAGGAAGATCTCTGAAGAGAAGAGCTCCAGGGCAGTGTTGCCAGTTCAGCAGAGAAAAAGTTCTGAGGTCCCTCAGGCTGACTTCAGGCAGCACTCTACTCTATCTGTATCCTGATTGGTCAATGCCTTCCTCATTTGCATTGACTCCTCCTCTCCAGGGCAGCTGAACCCAGCTGGCATACTGCACCTGTCAATAGATGCTAAAGAATTCCTGGGGTGAGAATGGCTATGCTGAAAATTTGGGGTAAAAATGTTGACAATTGCCAAACTTACGAGCCTGCATTTGGAAATTTCAACGCAGGCTCATAGCTTCATTGTTTTGCAATAGTTTTACACCAAACTTTCAACATATCCTTCTTATGACCCTACCTCATGAGCAAAGGTGGAGTAAATTGTCAACTCTGGCCCGAAAGGTGATTTTGTGCAGTGACCATGAAATCACCGTTCGGGACAGAATTTCATAATGACACGTAAGTGTTCATGCGGTGGGGTTCCAAAAAAGGTATGTGGAAAATCTGGGGCAAAATATTAAAAAATGGCTAAGTTATGGCAATAAGTTGAAAATCCCATTGAAATAGATTGAAACTAAAAACCCCAATGAAATATATTGAAGTGCTTACCTCAGTTCGCGGTTGGGCTTTGAAGAGTGAAGACGTGCCTGTGGTCCAAGGGAGGTTACAGTAACAGACCTCCAGTGGGTAAGTATGGAGGTTGGGTGGTGGGTCCTCAGTGGAAGGGTCAGGTAGGGGTGGTAACAGCGCAGCAGACAACAATGGACGTTTTTGTTTTTTTCAGGAAAATAAAATGACGAGGGAGAGTTTTCTTTACTTCAGGGAGTTTTCTATTAATGGAGGGCACTGGGAGATTGGGCACCCCCAGTATCACTGGGAGGGACAGTATTTAAATCATTAAGGACACTGGGGGATTTGGCACCCCCAGTGTCACTGAGTTATGTTGGGGGGGGCGCAACAGACATTGATGGATGGTTCTATTCTACACTGGGGGATTTAGCACCCCCAGTGTCACTACTGTGTGTGTATGTGGTGGGGCGCTGACAGGGTGGGTTAGCTTGGTGAACAGTAAGGCCCGCCAGCAACAGACATCGATGGATTTTTTTTTTGGTGCAGGCAAGCATTCCAGGCTGACCATGACAGATCAGTCTGGCATGTTGGGTGATGCGGATCAAAGAGATGGCAACTTCTTTTGAAGTTGGTGCCATCCCCGCTCAGCAAGCCAGAAACTCTGTCATAGTCAGCCTGGGTGCTGATTGGTGTGGCACTGTCAGGCTCCTGCAACACTACTCTACATTGGGTGGACAGTGTCACCCCTCAAAGGCTCACTCTCATACCAACATGTTCACTGCACTTGCGCGCATGGTAAACACAACAAGCATTTGTCAATGCTGAATGTTGTCATGCTGGTATTGGCATTGGTAGAGCAGGAGTTAGAGAGATGCATAATAGGAATGGCAGTGAAATATTGAACTCACTCCAATCCAACCCCCACCTTGCAGAGACTGACAGATGTTGGGCTGTGCCTTTGGGTCATCAGCCATAACGCTCATGCCATTTCAACTCACCCTACCCTGCAGACACTGACAAGTGTTGCAGTGTACCTTAGGGTCTTCAGACCTTACACTCACTACATTCCATAGGGAAATACGCTGAGATAGGTGCAGTATAGGAGAATGGGGTGAACTTTGGGTCCGAAGACTCCAAGGCACGCCTCGACACCTGTCATTGGCTGCAGGGTGGGGGTGGAATGGTGTGAGCATTACAGCCGACGATCCTAAGTCACACCCCAATGCCTGTCAGTCTCTACAGGGTGGGGCATTATGGTTGGAAACCCTAATGCCCTGGGTGCTTGTAGGTATTTTCACTCAA
This sequence comes from Neoceratodus forsteri, assembly GCA_016271365.2. Taxonomy (NCBI): domain Eukaryota; kingdom Metazoa; phylum Chordata; order Ceratodontiformes; family Ceratodontidae; genus Neoceratodus; species Neoceratodus forsteri. Next base: position 1,254,293,731 of record CM028129.1, on the reverse strand, counting down.
AATTTTCAACATGGGCTTTTTTGTGACCCACCTCATGAACAGTGGCAGTATCAGTTCATTAGCCAAATGTGATTTTGCACAGCAACTGCGCCATTTAGCGCCACAGGTGCGAAAACACATTTTGGGCAGGATGTGAAAAATGACAGCTGTACTGTTCATGAGGAGGTTTAAAAAATGGCAATGCTGAAAATCTGGAGTGAAAATATGAAAAATTGACGAAGTCACAAGCATGCATAGAAACTGTGCATTGCACGCCTGTAACACAATTATTTGGGGAATTTTTTTAACCACATTTTCAACGTAGGCATTTTGTGACATCCCCTCATGAACAGCAGCACTGTGATTTTGTTAATCTGCCTCGAAAGTTGATTTCCCACAACAACCTAGCCATTGTGCACCACAGGTGCGAAAACACATTTCGGGCAGGATGTGAAAAATGACAGCTATACTGTTCATAAGGAGGTGTGAAAAAATGGCAATGTTGAAAATCTGAAGTGAAAAATATTAAAAATTGTCAAAGTTACAAGCGTGCATGGAAACTGTGCAATGCATGCTCATAACGCAGTCATTTTTTGGAATTGTTTCACCAAATTTGCAACATGGGCTTTTGGGAAACCACCTCATGAGCAGTGGCACTGTTGTTTCGTTAATCAGTCCTGAAAGGTGATTATGCGCAGTGACCAAGTAATCACGTTTCGGGACCAAGTAATGTGATGACAGTGCATGTGCTCACGAGGTGGGGTCCCAAGAACCCCATGTTGAAAATTTGGTACCAAAATTCCCAAAAATGGCTGCGATATGCACCTAAGTTGAAACCCCCCATTGCCTGCCATTATAAAGCTTACCGCATTTTGTTCAGTTCCCAGTCGGCTTTTGAAGAGTTCAGACATGTTCCAACTCCACAGAAGAATGCAGCGCCAGCCCTCCGAAGATAATATAGGGTGAGGAGGGGTGCGGGAAGGTGGGGTGCGCACAGGGTGGGTTGGGGGAGAGGGTGTGGTGGGACGACGGGGGACCATTTTTCTTTTTACAGGTGAAAAAAAAAGAAACTGGACTTCAGAGATGGTTTTCTTTATTTATAGGTAAAAAAAATTTATTTGGGGCTCACTGGGGTGGGCTCCCAGTGTGCCACGAGTTTGAGGGGGGACATGATGCTGACAGGGATTGGGCACCCCGTCGGCAAAGAAAGTGTGTGTGGGGTGAGAGGAGCATGATGCTGACGGGGACTGGGCATCCCCGTCGGCAAACAAATTGAACTGGGGGGGCATGCTGACACCGGGATTGGGCATCCCTGATGTCAACCTTATGGGGCTTGTGTGGCGCGTGGCAGCAGCTGCCATATTTATTGGAATGTTTCACCAGAAAAGGCATGTAACAGAGCCTTGTCATCTGATGCTCCAATGAGGAAACTGCACCTCACTGGAGTGGCAGATTTCTTTAAATTCCGTGGCTCTCTCTGGAACTGCTGTCATCGCTAGCATGCTCGCTAATTGGTGGCTGAGGGAGGCAACCACTAAAGCGTTCCCTGCATTCACCAACATTAATACACCTCTGAATGTGCGACTACTACAAGATGTTGCTGGTGCCTGCGCAAGACAACATAAAAATGGCATGGATACTCTCATTCCATTTCTTTTTGTGTATATTGCTGCCCTTTCCTTTTATTTTGGCACATTATTAAACAGTTTATTTACCTGTATATACTCGCCTTCAACTCAATCCTCCTTTTCCTAGTCAATTTAAGTAAAATACAGACATGATTTTGCTGCCAAAATTGAATGGAAAAACTGTTTTGTGAAAAATCTGTTTATGACTGTTTTGTGTGACTCAAATCACACAAGGGCGAGAGTCCTGGACTTCCGGAGGGCCGATTTTAAAAATACGGGTGAATGCCTTAGGGATGCCCTGGTAGGGGGAGTATTTGGGTAGAGTGAAGGAACAGTGGGCGAAATTAAAAGAGGGCATAATACAGGCAACAAAACTCTGCATCAGGCAAGTGAGCAAAAGCAAGAGGAAATGGAGACCACCATGGTTCTCAAAGGAGGTGGCTGGGAAGGTAAGGGCAACAAATTTAGCATTCAGGAGCTATGAGAAGACACAGAGGGAGGAGGACAGGAGCTGTTTCAGGAGAAACAGAGGGAAGCATGGAAAGCAGTAAGGAGCACAAATGCGCAAATGGAGGACAGAATAGCCCAGGCAGCAACAAAAGGAAGAAAAAATTACTCACCTGTAGTAATCTTGTTTCTTCCAAAGGGATCCACTAATATTATTACTCTTGCAGTGCTCCTTTAAATCAGCACTGCCCCAGAGAGAATAGAATGCGATGCTAATCATGGAATGTTTAGCTTGTGCATCTATTTTCAAACTGCCCAGTGTCAACTGCCTACATTGTACCTCAGATTTCTTAGAAGCCTGCAAAGAGGCCATAATAACATGTGAATCACTATTTAAATAATTATAGAAAAATAATGCCCAACTGGGCAAATAACTACATTAACCAAAGGACTAGTATAAACAAATGTTCCTTTTTTTTGAAGTCAGATATGCCTTTAGAAAAGAACCTACAAGTTAAGACATTACTAGAAGGTGCCATCAGGTGGCATGCCACTCCAACTATACATCTTAGCAGCTGTTGAGAGGATTTTTCTTGTTACTGATTCTGAAATGGGAGGCAAGGGTGGGGAGTAATAATATTAGTGGTCTCTTTGGAAGAAACAAGATTACTACAGGTGAGTAATGTTTTCTTCTAACCCCAGGAATCCCCTAATATTATTACTCTTGCAGACTATGCAGCAGTATTTTAAGGAGGTGGGCCAGAATCTATTTAGGAAAAAGACTCTGCAAGACTGCTGTGCCAAATCTGGCATCACTCCTGGACTGGGTGTCCAGGCAATAATGCTTAGTGAAGGTGTAGACTGACCTCCAGGTAGCTGCTTTACATATTTCCATTAGAGGTACCTCTTGGGCAGCTGCAACAGTGGCAGCTGTGCTCCTTGTAGAGTAGGCCTTAAGACCAGAGGGAGGAACCTTGCCTGCCTTTGAGTAGTAAACTGAATACACTGGATTATCCATCGAGAGATAGTCCTCTTTGAAGCGGGAGTACCTTTACCTACTTCCGCACAGGCGAGGAACAGTTGCTGTCTGTCCTACTTATGATCTTTGGTATGGGTCATGTAATAACTCAGTGCTCTTTTTATATCCAAGCTGTGCAATCTACACTCACCTGAGCTAGAGTGTACAGTAAAGAAAACTGGCGATGTGATAGACTGGTTCAAATGGAAGTCAGAAACCACCTTGGGGAGGAACTTCCTATTAGTTCTCAACAATATCTTGTCCATGTGGAAAGAAACATAGTTCTTTTCCACACAGAGGGCCTGTAGCTCACTTACCCTTCTGACAGAAGTCATTGCTACCAGAAAAACTACCTTCCAGGTAAGAAATGTAAATTCTGCAGATGCCATCAGCTCAAAGGGCGGAAGCATAAGCTGGGCAATGCAAATATTAAGGTCCCATGCTGGCACTAGTTCCCTGTGAAGGGGAAACAAATGAGAGAGCCCTTTAAAGAATCTTTTGAATATAGGGTTTGATGCCAGGGAGGTATCCTTTCTAGTTGAAAGGTATGCTGAAACTGAAGCCAGATGCACCTTCAGAGTTGAGTGCTGCAACCCCAGGGAGTGCAGGCAAGACAAATAATCAAGAAGGGTTGGGATCCTGGCCTGGGCTGGAACTATACCCTTGTCACTGCACCAAATGGAAAATCTTTTCTATTTTGAGGCATGGATTTTCTTGGTGGAAGGCTTCCTGTAACCCTTAAGGACTTCTAAAACTGCTTCGGAGAATTGGCAATCTGCATATTCTAAGTCCTCAAAAGCCAGGCCTTGAGCTTGACAGACCAGAGGTAGGGGTACACTACCTTCCCCTAAAAGGAAGTCAGTAGACTGTACCTCTGAGGGAGGTGAATTGGTTTGCTCACAGACATTGAGAGCAGCAGGGAGTACCAAGGCTGTCTTGCCCAATCCGGGGCTACCATAATCATCGGAGCTGGTTGCGACCTGAGCTTGGTGAGCACCCTGAGTATCAGAGGAAAAGGAGGAAAGGCATAGAGGTACCTGCCTGTCCAATCCAGAATCAGGGCATCCACTGGATCTGTCCCCTTCAGTGGGGCCTTGCAGCAATAGAGAGGTAAGTGGTGATTTTGGTGGGAAGCAAAAAGGTCTATTTCTGAATAGAGCATTCACCACTTGCTTGTTCAATGCCCATTCATTATGGGCCTGATTTATCCTGCTCAAGGCATCTGCCAAGGTGTTGTCCTTGCCTGGCAGATGAACTGACTGCAGAGAGGCATTTAGAGAGTAAGCAAGGCTCCATATCTTCATTGCCTCTGTACACAGAGGAGTGGACCTTGTCCCTCCTTGTTTGTTGATGCAACACATTGTTGTGGTATTGTCTGTTTTGACTTGTATCACCTTTTCCTGTATGAGATGACAGAAAACCTGAACAGCCAGATAAACAGCTCTTAACTCCAGCAGGTTTATGTGCAGGAGTGAGTCTGCGCTATTCCAGGTACCACGGATGGTGTGATCCCCTAAGTGAGCACCCCAACCAAGCAGGGAAGCATCGGTTGTGAGAACCAGGAAGGGAGGCTCCTGCAGAAATGGAACTCCTTCCCTTACACTTTCTGGTTCCCTCCACCATTGGAGGGCCTGTAGTAATGTTTGTGTGACTGGTACTGGCTTTGAGAGGGGGTCCCGCCTTTGGCACCAGTGTGCTCTGAGGTGGAGCTGAATATCTCTCATCTGAAACCTGGCACCTATGACTGTGCTTTTTGTTGCAGCCATATGCCCTAACAGTTGAAGAAACTGTTTTGCTGACTTTTGCCTGCCCAGGACAAATGAGCCTGCCGGAAGCTGAATGCTTTGTGCCTTCTCCTGAGGGAGAAAAGCTCTTCCCACTACTGTATTCCGTTCTGCACCTATGAACTGCAGAACCTGCACAGGGGGTCAGGACTGACTTTTTGGTATTGAGAAGGAATCCCAGGAACAGCAGCATATCCTGGGTTACCTGAAGGTGGTCTGACACCTGTTGGTGAGATTTCCCTACGATTAGCAATTGTCCAGATAAGGAAAAATTGTGACACCCAGTCTTCTGAGGTGTGCCACTACTACTGTTATGCACTTGGTAAAGACCCTTGGTGCAGATGTAAGGCTGAAGGGAAGGGTTGAGAACTGGTAGTAGCCTGAGAGGAGTCTGAATCTGAGATACTTTCTGTGTGACTCCTTTATGGGAATACAGAAATATACGTCCTTTAGATCCAAGGAGGCTAGCCAGACCCCTTTTTGCAGAGTTGGCAAAATCATGGTCATTGTGACCATTTTGAACCTGGGCTTTACCAGGTACCTGTTTAGCAGTCTGAGGTCTAGTATAGGCCACCACTCTCCATTCTTTTTTGTTGTTAGGAAATATCTGAAATAGAACCCTTGCTCTCTTTGGTTGTGGGGGACAGGATCCACTGCTTTTGGCAGCAGTAAGGCCTGTACCTCCTGCTCCAGTAGTTTTCTTTCTGAGAAGGGAGCCGGTGCAAAATGTTTTAACCTTGGAGGAGGAAGGGACTTGAAGCAAAGGGAGAGACCCTGACTCACTATTTCCAGGACCCACTTGTTTGTGGTTATTTTTAACCATTCCTGGAAATAGTGGGTGAGTCTACCCCCTACAGGATGTGGAGAAGCAGCCTGAAGGGAAAAGTCAGGGGTTCTGTTTTGCTTGCTGCTGAGGCTAAGCAGATTGGGATCCTCCCCGAGAACCCCTGCTGCCTCTAGTTCTGTAAGATTCAGTCTGCTGTGGTTAGTACTGCTGTTGGGAAACAGCCTGTACCTGAAAGAAAGGCCTCCTAAAAGAGGACTTGCCCCTGCCTCCTCAAGAATAAGATGAAGTTGAAGTAGAGGGCCTGTTTCTGGACGAGTTGCTCCTAAAATTAGCTTTATATTCATCTACTTTTTTCATATATGCCTCAGTCTGGGCACCAAAAAGAGAGTGGCCTTCAACAGGAAAGTCCATTGCCTTAGTTTGGATGTCCTGGGTGAGGCTGGTAGCCCTCAGCCAGGAAAATCTTCTGAGAGCAATGGTACTAGCCATCCACCTTGCAGCTGTATCACTGGTGTCAGCTGCCATCTGAAATTGGTATTTGGAAGCCTCCAAGCCCAAATTTGCTATGTCTAGCAGCTCTGACACTGTTAAAGAGGGGTTAGCCTCAGCATTGTTTACTACTGACTGCCAGAGAGTTTTTTGATAAAGGGCTGCATAGGCCTGGTAGGTGGCTTGACGAATTGCCAGGGATGCCGAAAGGTACCCCTTTTTTGCCATGCTGTCACCTTTCTCGAATCCTTCTTGGGGGGGTGAGAGGATAAGGGACTTTAAGCTTTCTCACAGGCAGCCTGCTGTACAATACCCTGGTGGTCTGGGTGACAAAAAGAAACTCAGCACCAGATATTTCTAACTGATACTTCTTGCACACTTTTTGTCAGTGGGTGTGACTGTATTGGGAGCTTTTAGGATTCATAAAACATCCTTCTTAAAGAATTTGTAAATAGGCAAAAGGATCCTCTTTGAGGGTGTCAGCCCCATCAGTTCCATGTATTGTGCCTCCTCTTCATCCTGGATCTCTTCAGCTGTCTGGAGATCCAGGGTTTCTACCAGTTTCTTGACAAAAGAAAGATGGGAAGAGAAATCCTCTGAGGGTCTGTGAGGGGAGCCAAAATCCTGTTCTGGTGACACCTCAGGTTCAATTCCCTCTTCTTCCAGGTCTTCCTCCTCATATTCCACTGTAGCAGTAGGCAAAAGAGGGGCAGCAACAGTTGCTTTTTCAGCAGCAGTAATCACAGGCTGCTGAGGGGGTAGTAAACCCTGCAGCACCTGGAGTAAGGCGAATGCCTGTGTCAACTCAGCAGGAGAAGGAGCATTAATAGGCACCTGAGGGACCCCTTGAGGCATTTCAGCCGGGGTGTCAGTGTGTTTGGTTTTCTTTAATTTCTTGGCAGGCACCAGGGAGTCAGCCGGTTGATTGCCTCTCTTGACAGAGCCCTCACCCATGTCAGGAGTGGATTTAAAGGCTCTGAAAGGAACTGCCACAGTCTTAGCGGGGGTGGACCAGTTAGAGCCCATGGACCCCTCTTCTAGTTTTCTTTTAATCCTCTCCCTGCATTTCTCTACTGTCTTAACAGGGAAAGACTTACAAATATCACAGTCTTCACTGAAGTGCTGTTGCCCAAGAGAGATCAAAAAATGATCATGCTTGTCTGCCTTGGCAAACACCTCTGCACACTTCAAGCAGTTCTTAAACCAAGGGGGTCCTGTTTTCTTTTTAGGCTTGTCTGACATCATAGAAAACAGGAACCAGTAACCGACCAAAGCATAGTCTAAATTTAAATATTTGCGGTCGGTTTCAATAGAGAAAAGGTCAGTTCAGGAACCGATAAAATGAAAAAAACTACTGGTTCCAATTGGATCCGGAACCGAGAAACTGCTGAGAAAAAACAATAAACCTCAGTTCAAAAGCAGGTAAAATTAAATAAAATTAAAGAATAGAATAACTAGAACTGCCCAGAAAAGGATCCGATTAAATAAAAAGAAAGATTGGTTGCCCCTCGGTTAAAATGAACCACGAGAAACCGATAAACAAGTTTAAATTTAAAACTTATGAGGTATAAAACACTAAAGAACTATGACACTAGGCAGTAATGAAAAATAAAATAAAAATACTTACGGTTTTTTTGCTCTATGCACAACAGGAATCTGTCTTGACTGAGAGAGATCTCCAGGGCGCCTGAACTTTGTAACAGAGAGAAGAAATCTGAGGCAGAATGCAGGCAGTTGACACTGAGCAGTTTGAAAATAGATGCACAAGCTAAACATTCTATGATTAGGATAGCATTCTGTTCTCTCTGGGGCAGTGCTGATTTAAAGGAGTACTGCAAGAGTAATAATATTAGTGGATTCCTGGGGTTAGAAAGTACAGTTACATAAGAACTTACCGTAACGACTTCCGGTTCCACCACGACCCGACAGCAACTTAGAGGAAAGACTTCTCTACAGACGGGTAATAAAAACCTTCCTTATCCATACAATAGACCTCTCCAAACCTCAAAAATGCCCCCCAAAGGGAGGGGAGAGCATAAAACAGCTAAACACCAGTCGGACAGGACCCAGATGACATTGAATGGCTCTCGCTACAAACCCCCAGGACAAGAGTCGCAGCCCTTTCCCACCACGAGCTCAACAACAGGCCCCAAGCTCCGAGAGCGAAGCAAACCAGCAAGCCACCTCCTGTCTCGATACAGTCTTGACAGAAATTCGAGCACTCCGTAAAGAAAACAAAACAGAATTTCAACGGCTGCATATGAAACTCACCGATTTAGACTCATCATTGAAGGAGGTGGATAATAGAGTCACTAGGCTGGAAACGGACTCCTCCACACATAAGAACACTTTGTCAGCCCTCCTCAACCATTCTGAGCTACTACAAGCAAAGTGTATTGACCTGGAGGCTAGATCAAGGAGGGATAATCTCACGCTATCGGGCTTACCGGGGGGGGGGGTGGCAGAAACTGAGAATATGGCCATTTTTTGCAAGATTTGCTCCGTGATGTTCTCTCTTTACCACTCACACTGGAGGGATGCATTGAGCAGGCTCACCGCACCTTGGGGCCGAGGCCCTCCAACCCCACCTCTAGGCTGTGCCAAATCCTTATGAAATTTGACAGCTACAGTATCAAAGAGGAGGTCCTCTGACGTGCCTGGCAATAGAAAGAAATTACTTATAATGGGACCAGGCTATTTCTGGATCAAGACTACCCCCCTGAGATTCAAAGACTGTACCTGTTATGCAAACCAGTTATGAGGGCCTTATATAGCAAAAAAATACACTTTCGAACCCCCTACCCTGCCAAAATGAAAATGTTTTCGGACGAAGGTCCATGGATGTATCTTACCCCAGGAGAAGCTGTAGAGGCACTCAAGAATCAGGGAATCCCCCTGGAGAAGAGTCCGTAACAGAGGATGACGGAAACAGACAGGAACCTTCAGCATCTGTGTAAACTGCTCCCAGGGGGACAAGAAAGCCTGCAACGTGGTCCGCCCTCATTTGGCTCACTTTGGTATTCCTTGGGAATACACAGCGATCGTCTCAACAACAGAGAACAAGAAGCCACAAATACCTGAAGAAGCAGCGTTGTTTTTAGAGATACTCTTTAATTGACTCTTCACTCCCGGAGAAGTACTGCAACTTTGGAATGCAGAAGGTGGCAGGAATAGGAGCTGTGACCCTGGGGGGGGGAGGTTGATGTCTCCCTACAAGGCCCAGGTTCAAGTCCCAGAACGCTGACTGGGGGGTTGCTTGTTTCCTTTGTTAACAGCACTATTAAAGACACTAGAGCTGTGAGTTAAAATGGTTCCAGGACCAAGGAGGCCTTGCCTTGCTGCACCGTAGCCCGAAAATACATAGGGCTATGAACTTAACACTCATACCAGAGAACACATATGAAAGGCTGATATTAGAGAATAATACCTTCCAGAGGGGCACTAGTGTTATTTCAGGCTGAGTGGGAAGGGGGAAATAATTCAGAGGCTGGACACATAACAGATCCGGAAAAACTGAAGGACTGTGATAAATCTCAAGGAATGGGGGGTGGGGGCAGTGAAATACCTACAGTGGGTCATTATTGAAATCTACATACAATCGAATATGATGAACGTACATTCTGGTGGAAATAATTTTTTTTTTTGACAAAACCCATCGGTGGGGGGGGGGGTGAGAAAGCAGCAACTAACATGGAGACGTGTTGGCGGATTATTCTATTTTTTGCAGGGCAATGGTTGTACAGCTAGCTACATCTAGCGAACTGCTCCTATACCAATCCTCATAGTGAAGGATATCCACAACGCTACAGTTCTGCGGGTTCTTCTAACCTATGCAGAGAGAGGGGACTGAGATTACAGTTCCCCTACCTTGGAGGTGATTTTTGCCAAATTAATTTTAAAACTCTGACTTATGCAGACAGGTTGTTCAGTACACAATTTAAAATGTTTGTTAACGTTGCAACTGTTGGATTACTCACTGGGTTTAGTTTATTTCCCGACTCTAGAGTTGACATATGAGGAGGAGGAGAGGAAGCTGGCCCTGCCGTTGGCAAAGGTACAAACAGACAGACCTTACTAGTCAAGAATGAGGACCAAAATATTGATCTATAACATCAATGGTCTGACAAGCCCAATTAAGTGTAAAAAAACCCTACGTTATATGAAACAAATGAAACCAGACATCATTCTTCTACAAGAGACACATTTGTCACTAGAAGAACATAAGAAGCTATTAAACTTTGGGTACTCAGAGGTCTGCTCTTCTTCATATAAGCAAGGCAGACGATGAGGGGCTGCCATATTAGTTCCACGGCATGTACCTCTAGAGGTAACAGATTGGATACAGGATAATGAAGGGAGATATGCTCTTTTAAAAGGCACCCTTAATGGACATAAAATCACCTTGGCCTCGGTATATGTGCCTCCTAACTCTCCCTTTGAAGTATATAGGAAAATACTATTGCTCACAGCTGAGAAAGCAGAAGGGACGACCGTTCTGGGAGGGGACTGGAATATGACCCTCGACCCTGTAAATGACACCACCTCTAGGGTTCCCAGAAAATCATATAGGATAATAAAACAGGTCAGGGCCCTTCTATTAAAACTGGGCCTCCAGGATGTCTGGACTTTCCTGGAAGGGCAAAGGAAGGGCTTCACCCATTATTCGGCAACATATCGCTTATATTCGAGACTTGATTATTTTTTCTTATCCAGGGATTCCCTTACAAGGACAAAGAAGTGCGAGATTGGCACTCTTAGACTGCCAGATCATGCTCCTCTGGCCCTGACAATGGATCCCTCCATGCCGAGGAGGGACACATTCTGAAGGCTTAATTTGTCTCTTCTCAATGACCTTGAGGTCTTAGAGCAGATCCCACAAATTATAACGCAGACAATGCCGGAAAATGAGGCTAGTGGAGCGAGTAGGGGGATCCTCCAGGATACTATTAAGGAGGTTGTCAGGAGCAAGCTGACTGCAGTTGCAGCTGCCAGAAAACAGCAAAGGGCAGAAAAACAAAAACAATGGGAAGCACAAATAAAAACACTAGAAGAACAACAAATACGATTTGAAAGGGGGAGAGAAAGGGAGCTTATGGAACTGAAGAAACAGCTAAATAACCTACTTGACCTCAGGGTAGAAAGAAACTTACACTTCCTGAAGCAGAAGTACTATGAGGGAGGTCCCCGTTCTTAACAGCTCCTTGCCATCAGGCTTAAAGCCAGAAGAGCCCTGGCTCATATCATGCATGTAGTTCACTCTCAAACCAAAAGAAAGGCCATTACCCTTACTCAAATATCAGAGATCTTTACAGAATATTATCAAAGGCTCTATGCCCAATGAGATAACCCAGAGCCTGAAAAAATTAACAATTTCTTTTTTTTTCTATTTACTATGCTTTTGTCCCAGCCAGCAGCGGGACTTCTGCACTAGTCACAGCCCCGCCGCCTCCTGCTCCCAAATGAGGCATACTCCCCATGCCCGACTTACCCCACGGGCTGCGGCACTCAGCCAGCAAAGTCACGGACGTCAACTTGGGTCGGGGAGTCACCCCTGAAGCACATAGAGAGGGGTGGGAGGGCATCACAGAGGTGCTGACTGGGATTTTTTTTAGTCCCTGAAAGGACATTGTTTCAGGGGTGGGGACGTGCAATGGCGTCCCGTGTCTGCCCACCCCGGACGTCCAGATGCCAGTTTTCGGTGGATCCCCGGCCTCGGCCAGGGGTCCATAGTGCACTGGACCTTTGTCCCCTCCTTCCCTCGGAGAAGGAGAGCACTCCAAAGGATGCTCCATCCATCTCTTCCCGGCCGGCCCTCCAGCAACCCAGGTCCATTCCCGAACCCGGGTCACCTTTGTCGCATGTGGAAAACCAACCGCTGTGCCCATGGGCCGGCCAAAATTAACAATTTCTTATGAGGATTAGGCCTACCACAGCTGTCACAGACATGGAATTATCAGCTCATGGCCCCAATTACTAGTGAAGAAATCAATATAGTAATAGCAGAGGGGAAAACATGTAAATCTTTCCACAATGACAGACTTCCTTCGGAGTTCTATAAGAAGTTTCGCCAGACAATTATTCCATTAATAAGACCGGCCTACCAGGAGATATTGCAAGAGGGCTCTGTTTTGCCTCGATCTTGGAGACAGGCGGTAGTGTCTCTGATACCCAAGCCTTTCAGGGATTTAACGACTTGCTGCTCATGTAGACCAATCTCGGTTCTGAATGTGGACTATACCTTTTTACTTCCATATTAGCTAAACGACTTCAATCTATAATACCAAATTTGATCCACAGGGACCAGACAAGATTTATCCCTGATAAGACAAGCAGCGGATAATACCCGCTGGACAATCTATATAATAGACCATTTTAATAAGACCGGGGGGGGGAGGCATTAATGATAAGCCTGGATGCCAACAAAGCATTCGATCAAGTGAATTGGAAATTTCTATACGGGGTCCTTGCCAGGTTTGGGCTCATGGATAACTTCATAGATACAATTGCTAGGTTGTATACAGACCCACAAGCATATATACGAACCAACGAGATGGTTTCAAGGGGGATCACTCTGGGGCGGGGCACCCTTCATGGTTGTCCATTATCGCCCTTACTATTTGCCCTCTATATAGAGCCATTGGCACAGTGGATAAAAGCAGACAAGATCATAAGAGGCATCCGAGTAGCAGGGCAGGAACATAGGCTCGCACTGTATGCAGACGATGTCCTTTTATATCTAGCATATCCAGACACTTCCCTTCCTAGAGTGATGGACATGATTGCAGAATACTCCTCATTGTCCGGATATACACTTAACACCACAAAAATGGAGATCTTAAATATAAACTATACCCCCTCTCCTGACCTTCAGGCAAAGTACAGAATGAGATGGGATTTACCCACCCTTAAGTATTTGGGTATAACCTTAAGGGCTAATATTAATTATTTATATACTGACAACTATAAACCAATCTTAACACAAATAAAATCGGATATGAAAAGATGGACTTTACTCCCCTTTCAAATGCACTCCAGAATACAAACGGTAAAAATGAATATATTACCTAGAATTTTATACTTGTTCCAATGTGTCCCTGTCCTACTATCCCAGAAATGGTTTAGAGATGTACAAGGCAAAAATATTTAAGTTTATATGGGCCTATAAGAAACCTAGAATATGCAGAGTCCGCTTAATGGCAGATGGAAAATCAGGAGGCCAAGCGATACCAGATCTCTTAGAATACTGGATAGCCACCCAAGTAAAATATGCCCTCCTCTGGACACATAAACCAGCCTGGACACACTGGCAGGAAATGGAAACTACCCTTTTACAGGGTGACACACCATCTTCATGCCTATACGAAACTCCAACCAGAGGCCCCCAGCAGTAAAGAATTACAGAGCTATAGAGACCATTTTAGAAGCCTGGGATATGTTTTGTAAGTACCCAAATGTCAAAACTGATCTTTGGCAATATTGTTGGTTGGTTAATGCTCCAGACTTCTTACCAGGTAGCCAAGACCCCTGGTATAGACGTCAAGTGGCAAACGGCTTCATGTACCCAAGGCAGCTTATGCGAGGGGGCTCCTTCTTACCTTTGAGAAGTGTGCCAGTAAACTGGGATGGACCATGAGAAATAGATGGCACTATCTGCAGATCTCCACATATATCCAGAAGAAACTGAGACTTATGTCACAGGACCCCATAGAACCCACTAGAAATATAACCCTTGCGGACCTTTTTTCCTTAGCAACCCCTAAACAAGCAATAACGAAGCTCTACCAGTTTTTAAACTCCCATAAGACTAAGGCAGGTTAGTATATTATCACAAAATGGGAACAAGAGATGGGTGACCACCTTCCACCATTAGAATGGAACAGGATTTGGGGCAACTCATCTAGGGTAACATCCTCCCCGCTATGGCAGGAATTTTCCTGGAGGGTGAAGGTCAGATTTTTTTTTTTACCCCTGATAGGGTGACAAAGTGGAACCCAGCAGTACCCCCTCTTGCTAGAGGCAATGCGGGAAGGAGAGGGCTTCCAATTTTTTATATATTCTATTCCTGCCCTCTCCTGAGGATCTTTAAAAGACAGATACAGGAACAGTTAAATAAACAATTTCAAACAGAGGAGCATTTCTCTTTCTATAACATGGTAATGGGTTTCCCCATGTCGGGTATTAGGGGCTCTAACTCATTGTATCTGTGGTGCATCTGTATTACGGCATACAATAAAGCAATAACACATAAATGGCTAAAGCCATCCCCACCTACCCCTACAGAGTGGAGAGAACTTATATTACACATTCAAGGTATGGAAGACCTAACATTTCAAGTCCAGAACAGACATGAAACATTTGTGGAGAGATGGTCTAGATGGAATATTCAGCGAGAATAAAGATAGAAGGCAGTAGCACCAGACATACTGTAACAACGCATATGGGTTTGTTAGACAGAGACTAACAAGATTAGATATATCTAAGGCAGAAGGGCTTATCCCCTAGATAGCAGCCTAGAATCCTGAGTTGGGAAAATTGTTTTTGTTGTAGTATGTTTCTACCCAAGTGTTAACTTAAATGGTATGAAAACATGTTTTGTAGTTTTATCTATAAAAAAAAAAAATAGGCCCAAGAGAAGCCCTCTGGCATTGTTTAAATGACAGTATATGATACATTTTAACTCGTGACTGAAAGATGATAAATTTTCTAACATGGTGTATTTGCAACCAATAAAGTAAGTATATAAAAAATATGACCTACTGAAGGAACCTCTCTCGAAGATCTACTGTTACGGTAAGTTCTTACGTAACTGTACTAACTTACTTCGAGAGGGTTCCTTCAGTAGGTCATCACATATAGGACTGAGTCCCAAGCAGTCTCTCCTAAGAGAGACTGAGAGAAACACGGGAGGAGAAGAAACTCCAAATAAAAAGGAACAGAGTGGAACCAGCCTAGGACAGAAGGCCCTGCAGCACAGCTAGGCCAAAACCTGCTCTCTACCTAGAAGCAATGTCCAGAATGTAGTGCTTAGTAAAGGTATGGACAGAATCCCACGTTGCTGCTGCACAAATATCTGCTGCACAAACATTATGCAAAAAAGCTATGGATGCAGCCATGCCCCTAGTGGAATGATCTCTCACAGACCCCAGCAGAGGTTTGTCATACTTCTGATAACAGAAGCGAATGCAGTTGGCTAACCACTTGGACAGGCACAGCTTAGAGACAGCTTTCCGGTGAATAAAACAAAGAGCTGATCATCCTTCTGGAAATCTTTGGACCAATGGGTATAGCACCGGAGAATGTGGTGCACATCAATGGTGTGCAGAAGCCCTCACCTCTATTCGCAGGAGACGGATAGTAAACCAGTCTGGTTCAGTGTGAACTCCGACACCACCTTAGGCAAGAACTTAAGATTTGTTCTGAGGACCACCCGGTCCCTGTGAAAAGTCAAATAAGGCTCCTTGTACATGAGAGCCTGAAGCTCCAAAATCCTTCAAGCAGAAGTAACCGCAACCAAAAATAACATTTTCCACAAAAGATAGAGCAAATTGCAGCTCATTGCTGGTTCAAAAGGTGGGAGAGTGAGCTTCTCCAATACAAAATTTCAATTCCAAGGTGGTGTAGGGCTGTGGATGGGGGGTTTCAGGTGAAGAATCCCTTTCAGAAAGGTTTTGGAGACTTCCAACTGAGCCACGGGTTTGCCATCCACCAGCTCGTGGTACGTGGAATGGCCGATAAGTGGACCTTGAAAGAGGATTAGGAAAGGCCCGAATCTGAAAGATGAAGGAGGTATTCCATGACCTGTGGGGCAGAACAAGAAAAAGGGTTCCAATTTTTGGAAGCCGCCCAAATGGAAAAACATTTCCACTTCATGGTATAAGTGGACCGGGTAAAGGGCTTTCTAGCCTCGACCAGGACTTGGGCAACACCGTAGGAAACCCAAAGCGAGAAATCGCTATGTCTGCAGGAGCCACGCATGCAAGTACAGGGTCCTGAGCCCTGGATCCACGAGCTGGCCCTGAATCTACGTCAAGAGATTGTGTGTGAATGGAAGCAGAACTGGGGATTCCTCTGCTAGCTGCTGCAGGAGCGGGAACCAAATCTGCCTTGACCAGAGGGGGGAGATAAGAATCATTCTCGCCTTCTCTGCCTGAAGCTTGAGGAGAACCCTCTGGAGATTGGGAAATGGAGGGAAGGCATACAAAAATGTCCCTGTCCAAGACAGAGATAACACATCATGCCAAAAAACACCATGCCCTGGAACAAGCGAGCAAAAAACTGAGAAGTTTTGCATTGTATGGGGAGGTGAAGAGGTCGAGTTCCAGACTTTTAGGAAAAGAGAATCTGTCACTTTCTGATTTAGTTCCCATTCGTGGCCAAGGGTCTGAGACCTGCTGAGACTGTCCGCCAGGATGTTTAACACTCCTGGAACATGCACGGCTGTCAGAGACAGATCATGCTGGACTGCCCAGTTCCACACTCTCATTGCCTCCTTACAAAGGGGTTACGAGGGAGTTCCTCCTTGTTTGTTGATGTACCAGACTACCGACATGTTGTCCATCTGGATGAGCAGTGATCCCCAAGGAAGAAGAGTCTGGAACGTCTGCAGTGCATACAACAAAGAAACACAGAAACACAGAAGCTGAAGGCAGATAAGGACTGCAAGGCCCATCCATCCAGCCCATTTCTTTTTCTGCCTTATGAATGTGCCATTGGCCTTTGCTCTGTCAATGGCCTATCTATTCATACTCATCTGTATTGTTCCCTTATGCCTATCCCAAGCCTGTTTGAAGCCCTGCACTGTATTCATATCCACCACTTCCTGAGGTAGACCATTCCATTCATCCACCACCCTTTCTGTGAAAAAGAACTTCCTCACATTACCCCTTAATCTGCCTCCCTCTAATCTCATGCTGTGTCCTCTTGTCCTGCTATTTTTATTATACTGAAACATGTTAGACTCTTTCACCTTGTTAATGCCCTTAAGGTGTTTGAATGTTTCGATCATATCACCTCTCTCCCTCCTTTGCTCTAGGGTATACATACTGAGCTCCATTAATCTGTCCTCATGTTTTCTGATGCAGTCCCTGCATCATTTGGGTTGCCCTTTTCTGGACTGCCTCAATTTGGTTAATGTCCTTGTGAAGGTGTGGCCTCCAGTATTGCACACAGTACTCCAACTAGGGCCTAACCAGTGTCTTGTAAAGAGGGGTTATTACCTCCCTCTTCCAACTTGTGATACCCCTACTAATACACCCCAACATCCCTCTAGCCTTACCTACTGCTTTAGTGGTCTGCTTGGATGATTTCAGGTCTTCGGTGATGATGACGCCCAAGTCTCTTTCTTCCCTTGTGACTGCCAGCAACTCCCTTCCCAGCCTATAGGTGGCTTCTGGGTTTCTCTTCCCTATGTGCATGACCTTGCACTTCTTTGCGTTAAACTCCAGTTGCCACTCTTCCAACCATTTTGCTAGTTTATCCAGATCTCTTCTCATTCTGCCCACCCCATCTGAATCATCTACTCTCTTGCAGAGCTTGGTGTCATTTGCAAACAGACAAACCTTACCCTCCAGTCCATCTGTAATGTCACTGACGAAAATATTAAAGAGGACTGGCCCCAGGACTGCTCCCTAAGGTACCCCACTTGTGACTTGCATCTCTTCTGACTGTATACCGTTTACCACCACTCTCTGTTTTCTGCCTGTCAACCAGTTTGCCACCCAGTTGACCAACTTCTGACCCACCCGAGCCTATCCAGCTTATTAATCAATCTTCTTTGTGGAACAGTATCGAAAGCTTTGCTGAAGTCAAGGTAGGTGACATCAACTGCTCCCCTTTGGACCACCACTCTGGTTACCCAGTCAAAGAAATCTATGAGATTAGTTTGACAGGACCTTCCTTTTGTAAACCCATGCTGTCTTGGATCCTGTGCTCCTATGGATTCCAGGTGTTGCACTATCCTTTCTTTAAGGAGTGACTCCATAATCTTGCCCACTGCTGAGGTAAGACTGACTGGTCTGTAGTTCCCTGCCTCCTCCCTGCTACCACTCTTGTGGAGCGGGATCACATGAGCCCTTCTCCAGTCTTCTGGGACCTCTTCTGTGCTCAGAGACTCACTAAACAGTTCTGATAATGGCTCTGCTAGTTCCACCCTTAGCTCATTTAGTGTCCTGGGATGTATGCCATCATGTCCCATTGCCTTGACAACCCTGAGGTTATCGAGCTCTTGTAGGACCCTTTCTTTTATGAAGGGACAAGTGCACACCTCCTTCCCCCCTGTGTCCATGGTGCTGAGCTGTGGGCCCTGCCCTACCTTCTCCAGTAAATACTGAGAAGTATCTATTTAGGATAGATGCTTTTACATGGTCCTCCTCACATGTCCCCTTATCCCCTTTGATCTTAGCAATACCCCCTCTGAACTTTCTCCTTTCACTAATGTATCTATAGAAAGTCTTGTCACCTTCTTTTACTGTTTGTGCTAGTGTTTCCTTGGTTTGGGCCTTTGCCTGCCTTACTACATTCCCTGTTTCCCTTAGGGAAGTTTGGTATGCCTCTCTATCTTCATCCTGCTGCGTTCCCTTATATTTCCTGAAGGCCAACCTTTTGGCTCTGACCTTTTCTGCTACCGTTCTTTTTCACTTCCTTTTCTCTCTAACACAATGGGATGTTGCTTCAAGTATTACATCTTTAATGCTTGCCCACTTTGCCTGTACTCCCTCACCTGTATTTCTTTTTGCCAGGGCTAGCTTAACTCTGTTGGCCATCTTATCAAAGTCAGCTCCTCTGAAGTCCCATATTTTTGCCTTGGAATACAAGATCACTCCCATCTCCAATATGTTGATGTGTAAAGATCTCCAAACTGGACCAGAGTCCCTGGGCTTGGTGTTCCCCTAAGTGCACCCCCAACCCATGTTTGAGGCATCCATAGTCAGAGATGCCAGGGGGACTTGGCTCTTGAAAGGGAGGTCCAATGACAGATCGAAGAGATCTTTCCACCAATTCAAATCTTTCTGAACAGTGGACGACACAAGGACCAGATGGTCCAGATTATCCTGGAGTTGATCCCACTGCACCTGCAAGGACCACTGAGTGATTTTCATGTAAAGCCTTGCAAGGGGAACTGTTGTGATGGAGGCCGCCATCAGTCCTAGCAACCGGAGGACTTCCCTGGCCGGGAGGGTCCTGGAAGAGGCTACTAAAGTGGCCTGACTGATCAGGGTCTCCATCCTGTCTGGAGGCAGGAAGACTCTGCTCTGGATAGTGTCCAAAACTGCCCCAATAAACTGCAACCTCTGGGAGGGAGTAAGGGACAACTTGGGGATACTGACTTTAATCTCCAGTCTGGAAAACAAATCCAGAGTGATAGACAGAACTTCAGGAGAAACTCCCTGGATGGGGCCGAGATCAGCCAGTCATCCAGGTAGGGGGAAAAACACTATGCCCTGATGATGCAGGGCAGCTGCCACCACCACCACTGCTAGGGGTGCTGAAGAAAGGCCAAAGGGGAGAGCCCAAAATTGGAAGTGCTCCCCTTGGAAACAAAACTGCAGGAATCGGCGGTGGCTGGGGAAGATCGGGATGTGCAGGTACGCATCCTGCATATCGAGAGCACAAAGCCACTGGTTCTCCAGGAGGAGAGGGAGGAGGCTTTGGACAGTCAACATACAGAACTTTTTGTTCTTGACAAACAGATTGAGACTGCTCAGGTCGAGAATGGGTCACCTGACTTTTTTGGAACCAGGAAGAAGTGGGAGTAAAATTCTCTTCCCCATTGATGGAGGGGAACAATCTTTATGGCTTCTTTGAGCAAGAGATTTTAGATTTCTTCCCTTATTAGAAAGGCCTGGTCTCGAAAGTAGGCTGACCTTCTGGGAGGAGAATCTGGAGGAAACTCCAGGAAACTCTACAGTGTGTAATTGGGACATCAACTGCAGGACCCATACATCGAAGGTGATGCGCTGTCACTCCTGTGCATGGTGAGAAAACCTCCCCCCCACCGGCTCCTCGCTGGCAGGATAGGCAGGGGGAGATCCCACTGAACATCACTGATTCTTGGAGGCAGGAGGGGTAGCGGCACCATGGACTCACGCTTGCCCTGGTGCCAGGCCTGGGCTTGCTTCCTCTGCCTCCAGGTCCTTTTCCAAAAGGGCTGCTGCTGTTGGATGCCCGATCAGTCATGGACCGCATGGACCTCAGGGCTTGACCTCGGTCCCGTAGGTCCGTGATGATGTCCTTGGTGTCACCACCAAAAAGCACCGAGCCCCTGAAGGGGGCATCCTGAATCACAGTCTGGACCTCAGTAGCGAGGCCAGAGATGCAAAGCCAGGCCTGCCGTCGAAGGGAGATGGCAGTTGCCAAGGTGCAAGCCATGGAATCAATGGAGTCGTTGGTAGCCCACAATGCATGCCTGCAAGAAATCCTGGACAGGCGGAGATCCTTGGTGAGCTCCTCCTTTAGGTCTGAAGGGTCCATGGACTGGACATGGGTTCCAAGCCTGGCCAAGGTGGCTTTGTGGTGAGACACCATATGGGCCACATAATTAAGGGACCGTAACGCGCACGTGGCTGATGAGAAGACTTTCTTCCTGAACTGGTCCATCTGCCTCGACTCCTTATCTGGAGGAGAAGTGCTCATGTGCTTAGGTGCTGTGGAGCGATCATGAGCAGCCAAGATTACTACAGAGTCAACCTTCGGATGCACATTGAGGAAGGGGGCATCCTTGGGTGCCCAGTAAGTCCTGTCCACTCTCTTGGGGACAGCCGGGATTGAGTGAGGCATCTGCCAGACTGTAGTGGTGAGGTCTTGGTGAGGTTCGATCCAGGGAGGAACAGGGATCAGGAACAGAGACTCCAGGTCCAGATGTTCAGTGAGTCTCTGATGCATGGGATCCTGTTCCTCCAACTCCCAGTCAAAGTGTCATTGAATGGACCTCAATAGGTCTGAAAAGGAAGGATCCTCAGGAAGGGACTTGGGAGAAGCCTTACCCTTAGGGACCTGGGACTCATGGTCCGAGGGCTCCTCCAATGAATCACCCCCATGTCCGGATTGTCTTCTAAATCCAGAAGAACTATATCCTTGGAGGTAGTCCACATAATGTGAATGGTGGATGGGGACGAGCTCACCGGGGACGGGGACCAAGGAAAGTGGCGAAGTCAGAGTCTGCTCTCCAGGTCCGTCACAAACTCTGAATGCACTTCCTGCCACCAAGACTGGATAAGGGTCTTGAAATCTGGTTGCAGGGCCAGAGAAGGTGGAGGAGGAGGAGGAGGGACAGCCTGGGGAAGAGGATAGTGGTACCCCTGGTATCCTGTATAACCATATCCTGGGTACGGGGTGTAGCCCGGGAAGTAATGTCCCGCATCACTCCATTCTGGAGGAGGACCTGCCGGGGGATGGTCCAAGGGATACCCCGAAGAGTAATGCGGAACAGTGCGGGGTCTCGAATAAAGTCCCAAGATCAGTGGGCCTGATGGTGAGGGAACCCACATAGGGCCTGCAGAAGTATAAATAGGTGGCAGGTCCGGCGTAGGAGGTGCCGAAGTCGCGGCTGCCATCATCGGAACCGGCACCACTGGGTCCGGCATCAGAATAGGGTCCAGCATTGGATAGGCTGGCGTCAGGACCTGACAAAGAGGATCCAATGGAGGGACCCGGTCTGCCAAAGGAGCTGATGGCGGAGGCAGACGCGAATGCCCTGGCACAGAGACAGTCGTTGGTGGGGTCCAGCACTGGAATAGGTCCCACCGGATCTAATGGAGGAAGGGTGTCCGGCATAGGAACAACCACCAGAACAGAATCATTCCTCTCTGAAAGGATAGGAGGAGCCTCCGGTGTAGGGCTGGACAGCTCAGGAGGGACCTCCATCCCAGAGACCCCAGAAGGTGAGCGGGGAGTAGACCCCGAGGTGTGTTCCACATCCAGGGGGCCTGCACTATCTTTGCCCGGGGTGGCGGCCATAGAAGAACTGGCTACCAGCGGGGGAGAAGGGGCAGTCTCCCCTGGGCTTGTCTGGATGTCGTGTGGGATGCCATTAGGCCCTGACGGGACAGCTGTGTCTGTGCGGTCATCAAAGGCAGCCGTTTGACCAGACGTAGCTGAGCGGGAGAGGGAGGAGTCCCCTGCCGACTTAACAGCTGAGGCTGGGCTGGTCCCCAATGCTTGGGGTGCTGACCTACCAGCGGCCGGCGGTCCCCGGAGGAGCTTGGGGCTGACTTAACAGCAGATGCAGTGTGGCCATCGGAGGAGCCAGCGGTCGCCTTACCTGCTGCGGAGGATTTCCCAGATTTACTTGGATCCCCTGCTGCCGACTGTTGCTTAGGCAGAGGTGGCGGGGGAGAGGCGTTGCTGGTAGAGGGCCTAGAGGACTCGGCCTGAGATCTATCTTCGGAGTGCTCCCTTTCCTTATGTTTCTCCTTGCGGTGTCTTAAAGGAGGTGGGAAGAGGGGTTGTAATTCCGATTTCCTAAATAAATAATAATAAGAGGAATCATGAATGTGTTCCATTTGTTTCTCTAGAGACGCCAGCTGGGTCTTCAAGAGATGGGCCTCCAGAGCCTGCTTCCTCATCTTGCGCATGGCCTGGTTAAAGGGTTGGCAATCCGGGAAGGACGAGGTTGGATGGCCTGGGCCCAAAGAAAAAATTACTCACCATAGTAATGTTGTTTCTTCTAATGGAGTCTTGCTGTATTCTGACATAATGCAGTTAGCCCCAGCACTTGAACTGCCCTGGAGAGAAAAGAGTTAACTCTATGCAGAAGCATAGAACATTGAGCTCGAGCTCGGTTTTCAAACCTCTATCTGTGGTACTTCCCAGTGTAACTGTCAGATTCTTACGAGCAAACTAAGTAAGTATTATAGTATGGAAATTGTTCAAACATATAGCCAAAGGGCAAAAGATTTTTGGGTCCAAATAGACTCAAGTCGAGAACCCATGAAGGAAAGGTAGTGACAATATTTAACTATAGAAACACAAGAAAGAAACAATAACAGCTACCCCACCCTAGAAGGAGGGTACAAGGTACACCCCTGAGGTGCAACACTGTACTTGCCAGCCCACTTCCCAAAAAGTAAGTTCTGAGAGGGGAGGCGGGAGTCAGGTCAGAATACAGCAAGACTCCATTAGAAGAAACAACATTACTATGATGAGTAATTTTTTTCTTTAAACAACATGAAGTCTTGCTGTATTCTGACATAATGCAGACTACCAACCAGTTCCCTATGGAGGAGGGAATGCAGAACCTACTTTGGGAACAGAGTCTGCAGTACTGCTGTGCCAAACCTAGCATCGCTCCTAGCCTGGATGTCCAGGGAGTAATGCTTGGTGAATGTATGTACTGTTTTCCAGGTGGCTGCTTTACAGATCTCTAACAAGGGTATATCTCTGGCTGCAGCTAGAGAAGCAGCTGTACCTCTAGTCGAGTGAGCCCTCAGGCCTGAAGGGGGTGTTCTACCCAATTTGTCATAACAGAATTGTATACAATAAACAATCCACCTGGCAATAGTTCTTTTAGTGGCAGGCTTACCCTTCCCCACTTCACCATAAGTGAGAAACAATTGAAGACAGTCATTTCTGTGTGCCTTAGTATACTCCATGTAGTAGCTAAGAGCCCTTTTAACATCCAAACTGTGTAATCTTCTTTCCCCCGAAGAAGAATGATCAGTGAAAAACACAGGGAGAGATACAGATTGGTTCAGATGAAAATCCGATACCACCTTGGGCAAGAACCTCCTATTGGTTCTTAGGACCACGTTATCCCTATGGAAGGATATGAAGACATGTTCCATTGACATGGCCTGTAATTCACTAATCCTCCTGGCCGAAGTAATGGCTACCAGGAACACGGTTTTCCAGGTCAAGTATTTCAGCTTAGCCGAAGCCATGGGTTCAAAGGGGGGGTTGCATGAGCTGTGCAATGCAGACATTAAGATCCCAAGCAGGGGTTGGTTCTCTAAATGGAGGGTTTGTATGAACCAGACCCTTGAAGAACTTTTTAAACACATGATGAGAGGCCAGGGAAGAGCCCTTCCCTGCTGAAAGGAAAGCAGAAACTGCTGCTAGGTGAACCTTTAGAGTTGCAGGCCTAAGGCCTGGGCCATTGAGGTGAACCAGATAATCTAAGGCTGTGGAGATGCCGGCAGAATCAGGGACAATGCCTTTCTGAGAACACCAAATGGTAAACCTCTTCCATTTGGAATCATAAGTCTTTCTAGTAGACGGTTTCCTGGAAACCATCAGGATATCCATGACTGCTTGAGAAAGATGCAGGTCTGCATATTCTAGCTCCTCAAGAGCTAGGCCTTGAGATTTAGAGACTAGAAAGAGGACAGAAGATTGTGTCTCTTGGGAAGGGACAAAGGACGAGACACTGTCAGTGACAGGAACAGAGGGTACCAAGGCTGCCTGGCCCAGTCTGGAGCCACTAGGATCACTGCGTAAGTCAGAAAAAGAGATGTGCATGAACGAGGGGGCACAATTTGAAGATAGAGGTGGGATGGCTCAGACGTAATGTGAGGAAGTATTTTTTCACAGAGAGGGTTGTGGATGCATGGAACAGCCTCCCTGAGGAGGTCGTGGAGTCAAGAACAGTGGGGGAATTCAAGAATGCATGGGACAGACATAAGGTAGTCCTAGTGGGGGGTAGGAGGAAGTAAGCTGTTGGTTAACTAGGATCTTCAGCTTATCTGTTAGGTAGGAAAATGGGCAGACTAGGTGGGCCAAGTGGTCCTTATCTGCCATCAAATTCTATGATTCTATGTTTCCAGCCTGTCCTTAGCTTTGCTCAGGTAAGAACTCCAGAAATGGAAACAGTATTTCAGGTTCGACCTCACCAGTGATCTATACAGAGGTAATAATACTTCCTTTCTTCTGCTGCCAGTACCCCTCCTGATGCATACCAGCATCCTGTTTGCCTTACTGTAGGCCTTATTACATTACCTAGATTGTTTAAGGGAGTGAATTATGATGACTCCTAGGATTCGTTCCTCAGAAGTAGTGTCCAGCTTATAACCCTTCCCATCCAGTACTCTTTTGTGGGGTTCTTGTTCCCTATGTGCATCACCTTTACACTTCTTGGCATTGAATTTCAACTGCCAAACCTTGAACTACCCCTCTAGCCTTTATAGATCCTTCTGCATCTCCTTAATCTCCTTCTCACTGTCCACCCTACCACAGAGCTTAGTATCATCTGCAAAGAGATACATCTTGCCCTGAATTCTTTCTGTGTCAGTAATGAATACATTGAAAAGGACTGGACCCAGGACCAATTCCTGTGGCACCCCACTGGTGACATCCCTCTCTTTGGATTTGACTCCATTTACCACAGCCCTCTTCTATCTCCCTTCCAACCAATTTCCCACCCATCTAACTGTATCCTTTGCTGCGCCCAGAACCTCTGGCTTGTTCAGCAACCTGTGAGGCACCAAGTTGAAGGCCTTGCTGAAATCGAAGTAGAATAAATCTACAGCATGACCCTTATCCATTACCCTCGTTACACAGAAGAAAAAATTACTCACCTTAGTAATGTTGTTTCTTCTAATGGAGTCTTGCTATATTATGACATATGCAGTATAACCCCAGGTTAGAACTGCTCCGGAGGTGAAAGAGTTAACTTTCCATGCAGGGCATGGAACCTTGAGCGCGAGCTCGGTTGAACACTCTGTCTGTTGTAGCTCAAACTTAAACTGTCAGATCTTTACGAGCAAAAACTCACTAAGGTTCTGTGTGGAAGCCGTAAACCTACACTAGCCCACTGGCTACTAACTACAAAAACACATTTTTGTTCTTGATCCCAAAACAAAGACTCAAGGCAGGGGATTCAAGAAAGAAAAAATAAGCATAACACCTAAGCACCCTAAAAAGGGTGAAAATAAAGTGGGCATCTATGAAGTGCCAGCATTGCACTGCCCACCCACATCCCAAAAATAGAGGTTCTAGAGGGGCAGGTGGAGGGAGGTCATATATAGCAAGACTCCATTAGAAGAAACAACATTACTAAGGTGAGTAATTTTTCTTCAAACAACATGAAGTCTTGCTATATTATGACATATGCAGATTACACAGCAGTACTTCCATGGAGGAGGGACAGAACCTACTTAGGAAATAGGCTCTGAAGCACAGCTGTGCCAAATTGAGCATCACTCCTAGCCTGGATATCCAGGGAGTAATGCTTAGTAAAAGTGTGAACTGTTTCCAGGTAGCTGCTTGACATATCTCTAGGATAGGGATGTCCCTGGCAGCAGCCAGAGACGCAGCTGTACCTCTGGTAGAGTGAGCCCTCAGGCCTGAGGGAGGAACCTTACCCAGTTTTTCATAGCAAAATTGGATACAAGAGACAATCCACCTGGCAATGGATCTTTTAGTGGCAGGTTTCCCTTTACCAACCTCACCATAAGTGAGGAACAATTGGAGGGATTCAAACCTGTGACCCTTGGTACGTTCTATATAGTAACTAAGGGCTCTTTTGACATCTAAACTGTGCAATCTCCTCTCACCAGAGGAGGAATGGTCAGTGAAGTACACAGGAAGAGACATGGATTGATTAAGGTGGAAGTCTGAAATCACCTTAGGCAAAAACTTTCTGTTAGTCCTGAGGACCACCTTATCTCTGTGAAAGGAGATAAAATCAGGCTCCACTGACAATGCTTGTAGCTCACTTATGCGCCTGGCAGAGGCGATGGCTACCAGAAACACAGTTTTCCAAGTCAAGTACTTAAGCTCTGCTGAAGACAATGGCTCAAAAGGGGGTTGCATAAGCTGGGCAATGCAAATATTAAGATCCCAAGCAGGGGCAGGGTCCCTGAACGGAGGGTTGGTGTGAAGCAGCCCTTTAAAAAACTTGGAGAACACAGGGTGAGCTGAAAAGGAGAAGGCTTACCTGCTGATAAGAAGACAGACACAGCTGCCAAGTGCACTTTTAGAGTAGCTGGTCTCAGCCCCAAAGAATTCAAATGCACCAAATAATCCAGGATCGTGGGCACATCAGCAGATTCTGGGGAAATATGCTTACCAGCACACCATATGGAAAATCTTTTCCATTTTGAATTATAAGTAGCCCTGGTGGAAGGCTTCCTAGAGGCCTTCAAGATATCCAGTACACCTTGGGAAAGGTGGTGGTCAGCAAACTCTAACTCTTCAAGAGCAATGCCTTGAGATTGAGAAATTTGAGGTCTGATACCAAACTCTCCCTGGGCACAGGTTAACAGGCTGTGATTCCTGGGAAGACACAGGGAAGGTGGACTGCTAAGGACATGAGGAGGGGTACCAGGGCTGCCTGGCCCAATCTGGAGCAATCAGGATCATCTTGCAGGGTTGAGATCTGATTTTGACTAGCACCTTGAAGAGGAGAGGGAAGGGGGGAAAAGCATAGAGAAACTTCCCTTCCCAACTGAGTAGGAAGGCATCCAGAGGGACTGAGCCCAACACTGGGGGCCTGCAGCAAAAAAGGGGAAGTTGGTGATTGTCTGGGGCGCAAAGAGATCTATCTGCGGGGTGTCCCATCTGGCAAATACTACCTCCAGTACTAGGGGATCCAGTGCCCATTCGTGATGGCCCTGGGAAATCCTGCTGAGAGCATCCGCTAGGACATTGTCCTTGCCTGGGAGGTGAACTGGTCAGAAGGAAGGCTGCTCAGAGAATAAGCCGAGACCACAACTTCATTGCTCGTGTACAAGGCCGAGGACCCAGTGCCCCCTTGCTTGTTGATGTACCACATTGTAGTGGTATTGTCTGTTCTGACCCAACAACCTTGTTCTGAACAGATGTGGAAAAACCCTGCAGTGCTAGAAAACTGCTCTGAGTTCCAACAAATTGATGTGGAGCAGAGATTCCTGAGGGGACCACAACCCCTGGGTAGTAAGGTTGCCCATGTGAGCTCCACACCCCAAGAGGGATGCATCTGTAGTAAGGGTCAAGGAGTGAGACTGGGGAGTGAAGGGGAACCCCCTGTCTCAGATTGCTCTGGTTCTGCCACCACTGAAGGGCCTGGATCAGGGTTCGAGTCACTGGGATCAATTTGGTTAGAGGATCTGTCCTTTGAGACCAAAAGGCTCTCAAATGGAACTGGATGTCCCTCATCTGAAATCTTGCTCCCTGCACTACTGCTGTAGAAGCAGCCATGTGCCCCAGGAGCTGTAGAAAATGCCTTGCTGGTCAGAGACCTGCAGGGTGAAAGAAGAGGCCAGAGAGACCAAAGTCCTTGCTCTTTCCAGAGGGAGGAAGGCTCTGGCTTCTTTTGTGTTCAGTTCTGCGCCTATGAAGGTGAGAAGCTGGACAGGCTCCAGAACTGACTTTGAAGATTGAGAAGGAAACCTAGAGATGTAAGCAGTTGCTGAGTTACTTGTAGGTGTGAGTTTGACCTGGTCTGGAGACTGGCTCTACAATGAGCCAGTCATCCAGATAAGGAAAGATGGCAATCTTTTGCCTTCTTAAGTGAGCAACTGCTACTGCCAGGCATTTTGTGAACACCCTGGGGCGAGGTGAGGCCAAAGGCATTGCTCTGAACTGGTAATGGCCTGAGGGCAGTTCGAATCTGAGGTACTTTCGATGGGAGCTTTGATGAGAACATGGAAGTAGGCATCCTTGAGGTCCAGGGAGGCTAGCCAGTCCCCTGGCCTTAGAGAGGTAAAATAATCCCAGAGTCACCATTTTGAACTTTGGTTTTAAGAGGTGCTTGTTTAGATACCTGAGATCCAGGATGGGCTGCCATTCTCCTGTCTTTTTGGGGTAAGGAAGTACCTGGAGTACAACCCTTTGCCATGGTGTAGGGGTGAAACCCTTTCCACAGCTCTGAGAGCCAGGAGGGAAGAAACTTCTGTTTCCAGGGCAAGTGCCTCTGATGGATTTGCAGGTGGAAAGGGCCTGGCTCTCATCTTCAGAAATTTTTTGAAGCTGAGAACCAGTCCCTGGCTTACTACTTCCAGGACCCACTTGTCTAATGTTAAAGACTTCCAGTCCTGGACAAAGTAAGCCAGCCTGCCCCCTACAGGTAGTGGAGAATCGGCCCTGGCCACCCCATCAGGGAGCCTGTTTTGCAGGGGCTTTGGGTTGAGGGGTAGAAGCAGGCTTACTAGAACCCCTTCTGCCTCTTCCTCTAAAGAACCCCTCTGACATAAGCAGAAGAGGAGGCCTGGGCTTGGTAAAAGGCTCATGAAAAGGCCTGCCCTGCCCCTGACATGCTGCCTTTGAGGAGTGGCTTGCCTTTCTTTGGCCTGTGCACTCTATAGGTGGTCCTATACTCATCCATTTTTTCATATAATTCTCTGTCTGCTCCCCAAACAGAGAATTGCTCACAACAGGAAAATCCATAGCCTTAGACCAGTATCCCAGACAGGGCAGTACATCTGAGCCAGGCCATTCTGCTAAGAGGCACAGATGTAGCCATGACTCTTGATGAAACATCATTAGAGTCTACTGCAGCATGAAATTGCACCTTGGATGCCTCAATACCATCCGCAGCCACCTGCTCCAGCTCCCTGGCAAGCTGGTCAGGGGCCTGTTTTGCTAGGGCCAGCACAGTATCCCATCTTGATTTCTGGTACCTAGCTGCATAAGTCATATAATTTGCCTGTCTGAGTCCTAAAGATGCTGCCATGTACTGTTTCTTTGCCATGGCATCCATCCTCCTGGAATCCTTTTCAGGAGGGTGAGAGGCTAGAGGAATATTAGCCTTGTCACAAGCTGCAGCCTGCACTACCCCCACATGGCTGCATTGCTGAGAGAGGAACTCCATATCAGAGCCTGATAGTGTATACCTCTTGTCCATCCTTTTATCAACAGGAAGGATAGAATGAGGAGTTTTTAGAATTTTTACTGCTGTTTCCTAAAGGATTTGTGCAAGGGAATAGACAGTCTCCTAGACTCTGGAATATCCATCATTTCTACATAATCAGGCTCTTCTTGGTCATCAACAGCTTCCTCAACAGGAAGTTGGAGAGTTTCAGCAACTTTCTTATAGAACATAAAATGAGAAGGGGACTCAGATAGCCTGGGGGGACCCTGAAGGTCTGTCTGGAGAGATGTCCGGTTCAATGGGCACATCCAGACCTTCAAAATCACATTCACTCTCCTCGTACCCCTCCTCCCCTTCCTCCGGTTCATAAAAAATCCTCAAAATCATAATCATAATCTTGAACCGGTGGAACCGTCCGAACCGAGCGCTTCCCTGATGGTGTCGGTTCGGACGGAACCGGGAGAAAGAGACTGGACAATTTGAATAGCTTTAGCTATTTCCTCAGCGGTTGGAGAAAGAACTTTTGGCTCCACACTAGCTGACTTTCTAGCCCTTTTAGTTGGAACCCTCCTCAGAGTTGGCTCTTCGCTTGCCCGAGAAAGTATCGCCCTGGTCAGAGGCACTCCTCAGGTTCTGCTTGGAACCGAACCGCTGGCCATCCGGTCAGCGGATCTTTACCTCCCTTTCCCTGAGCCTACCAACTCTTTTCCACGGTGGCAGCAGGAAAATTCTTACAAATCTGGCAGTCTGCATTGAGGTGGTCAAACCCCAGACAATATACACAGGTGGTGTGTGGGTCAGCCTTAGCAAAGGCTTCCCCCACAGAGGCCACAGTGCTGAAACCCAGTGGGTCCGGTTTTTCTTTTGGGTTTCTCAGACATAGTGCCAGCCTAACCAAAACTTGCCCGTTAATGGCAATCCGCCAAGCAAGACTCTCTTATCGGTTCCCAACCGTGTCACGGGTCGTGGCAAAAACCATAATAAAATCCGTTTTTTTTAGAACCGATAAGAACCGGGAACCGCACTCTAAAGGACTAGAAAGTTAATTTAAAACCAATCTGATCGGTTCAAACTGAACCGAAAAAGATGTTTACAAGTTCCACACAGAAGAAAATAAACATAAGCCTATCTATTACTTACAAAACCACAGACAGAGCTTGAACCGACCGACTGCGGTTTAGTTTCGGTAAATAAACCAAGAATTACACTTTTTAACCGACAAACGAACTGAGCAGCAGGAGAAATCTCCGGAGCGACTGTTCAGTGAGGCGGAGTAAAGAATCTGACAGTTTAAGTTTGAGCTACAACAGACAGAGTGTTCAACCGAGTTCGCGCTCAAGGTTCCATGCCCTGCCTGGAAAGTTAACTCTTTCACCTCCAGAGCAGTTCTAACCTGGGGTTATACTGCATATGTCATAATATAGCAAGACTTCATGTTGTTTGAAACATAGAATTTGACAGCAGATAAGGACATGGCCAACCCCGTCAGCCCATTTTTCCCTACCTACATTATCACCACAGACCCTACTTGATCTACAGCTGTTTCTCCCCCTCCCCTTCCTTTCCACTATGATTCCCTTATACCTACTCATGCATTCTTGAACTCAACCACTGTTTTCACCCCCACAACCTTCTCTGTAAGGCTGTTCCAGGACTTCACCTCACTCTGTGAAAAAGAACTTCCTAGCATCTCTCCTGAAGCTACCCTCTCCAGGTTCATAGCAGGTTTCCTTGTTCTTGAGCACTTTTTTTTTTTTAAATACTTCCCTCCTGTATTTATTTACTTCCTGTGAGGTATTTAAAGGTCTCTTTCATATCCCCCTCTTCCTCCTCTGTTCTAGGGTGTACATACTGAGGTCCTTTAGTCTCTCCTTTTAGGGCTTTTGATGCAGACCCTGCACCATTTTACCTGCCCTCCTCTGGACTGCCTCCACTCTAAGTCCTTCTGAAGATGTGGTCTCCAGAACTGGACACAGTACTCTAGGTGGGGTCTTGCCAGCTATCTATGCAGAGGCAACACCACCTACCTCTGCTGGTGATACTCCTCCCTATGGAACCCAGCATTCTACTAGCCCTCCCAACTGTCTTGCTGCACTGCCTGGGCACCTTTAGGCCATTATCAGATATGAGTACCCCCAGGTCTCTTTCCTGATTGGTAGTTGTCAATACCACTCCACCCATTTTGTACTCTGTCCTGTGTCCTAAGAGCATTATTTTGCACTTTTTTGCACTGAAACCCAGCTGCCACACCCTTGACCACTCCTCAACTTTTTTCAGATCTCTGCTCATCCTTTCCACAGCACCACCCACCCTACTGCAGATTTTGATGTCATCCACAAAGAAGCAGGCCTTCCCTTCCAGCTCCTCTGCAGTGTCACTTATAAAGGCATTAAAAAAGGACCGGTCTCAGCACTGATCCCTGAGGCACCCTGTTGATCACCCTCCCTTCCTCAGAGTGAGCTCCATTTACCACCACCCTTTGTTGCTTGTCCCTAATCAATTTCTTATCCAGTTTACCACCTTCGGACCCACTCACTCCTAAGCTACCCAGCTTGCTTATTAGTCTCCTATGTGGAAAAGTGTTGAAAGCCTTTCTAAAGTCTAGACAGGCCATGTCCACCACTTCACCCTGATATAATTCCTTTGTTACCCAGTCAAAGAAATCTATCAGATTTGTTTGATATGACCCCCCCCCACCATGAACCCATGCTGCTTCGGGTCTTGTAATGGTACCCAGTTATAATAGTGTTACATTAATAGCGCCAGTCAAGATAGCGCTAGTCCACATAGCGCTATCATGAACAGCGAGTGGGGATTTACAGTGCTTGCTATATGCACTCCCCTGGTCGCTGTCTGTGGTGCTGCCACAGGACAAGGGCAGCAGAATACCAAGTGCTGGTCAAGCTGCTCCCATGGCATGGAGGGCTGGGGCATGGAGCAGCTCAGCAGGGAGGCAGTGGAGATCAGGGTTCAAATCTTGGTCTCCTGACATTTTGTCAGATCAGGACTTTTTTTTTTAATCTTTTTTTATAAGGGGCCGTGGAAACAGTATTCCACAGCCCCACAAATTTCATCTTGCCCCGCTATCCACTTCCCCCCAGAGTTGGTATATATTAATCCAGGAGGTGCAGGTGTAGAGGGCCCCGTCAGGGGGGTAGGTGCAAAGCCCCTACAAATAGTGTGACGTATTTCTGTCAAGATGAGCCTTGCTAACGTATTGTGGTCAACTATGTTCTGACCCCAGTGCCATTGTAACCAACTGGATTCAAGGTATTACACAACCCTTTCCTTCAGCAGTGATTCCATTAACTTTCCCGCCATCAATGTCAGGCTGACTTTCCTGTAATTGCCAGCCTCCTCCCTGCTACCACTTTTGTGAAGTGGGACTACATCTGCCCTCCTCCAGTACTCCAAAACCACTCCTGTTTCCAGTGAGTTGATAAACAGGATTGTTAGGGGTAAATATGACTGTCAGATGTACAGACAGTACCTCCCTGAGATCCCTATATACCCTTGGATACACCCTGTCTGGCCCCATTGCTTTGTCCACCTTCAGGCTAGTGAGTACCTTCGGTACTCTCCTGAAAAAGGACTAGTGTCTGCCTTTTCCTGGCCTCCCTCTGCACTGTCCCCTACTTCCCTTTTTAACCTTACAACCCACTCCTGGTCTTCCTCTTTTTACTTACATACCTAAAAAATGACTTGTCCCCTTTTGTTACCTCATGAACTATTCTCTTTTCAGTTTGTGCCATTGCACTCCTTACTGCTTTCCCTGCTTCCCTCTGTTTCAATCAATCAGTCAATCAATCTTTATTTAACCAGGTGGAACACCACTGAGCGAGCCCATTTGCAATGTGGGCCTGGGTGGTACACTTAAGTAATTCAGCAGAATAACAGAAATACATTGTCAGCATAGCAGAGTAACATGGGCAATTCAAGGAAGGTTAAGGCACAGGGTAATACAACAACTCAGGATACAACAAAAAATACAGAATTTATATACACTAGGCACTCATATAAATCAACAGTACTTAATATAACAATGTTGAAAGTATCTGAGTCAACCTGCTAGGAAATATGACAGAAAAAGTATGGAGGCACATAAAAAAAGGGCAGAGGTAAGGATAAGGTAGGAGGAAGAATGAGAACTACTAGTGTCACTGTAGAGTCAGCAATGCCATAAAGTGGTGTATCTGTTTCCCCAGATATACCTCCCTATCTTCCTCCCTCTGTATCTCCTTAAACCTTCAAAATGCTACCCTTTTAGTCTTTACCTTTTCAGCTACCTCTTTTGAGAACCAAAGTGGTCTTATTTTCCGCTTGCTTTTGCTGACTGGTTTGATGCAGAGGTTTGTTGCCTTTACTATGCTCCCGTTTAGCTACACTCACTGTTCCTGTACCCCACCCTGACCACCTCTCCTCCCACCAGGTCATCCTGAGGTATTCATCCATCTTCATATAACCTACCCTCCTAAATTCCAGGACCCTCACCCTTCTGTGGTTCAATTCCGCAACCATCCTTACATTGAACTATACCATACAGTGACCACTGGTTCCCAGGTGCCTCCCATCTTGAAATTTGCAACACTGTCCCTGTTTAGTGAGTACCAGGTCCAGTACTGCCCCATCATGAGTGGGTTCACTGACTAGTTGCCTAAAGAATGCCCCCTGCAGACAGTCCAGAATGTCTTTGCTTCTAGCTAAAGCCACTGCTGGGAAGCTCCAATCTACCTCCAGCAGGTTGAAAGCCCCACCAGCAGCACCTCCCCTTTTCTGCCATCTTGCCAATGGCTTTCACCAGTATATTATGTAATCCCCCGCTGGAGGTCTGCATGTCACTCCAGTATGAATAGTAGCTCCATTCCCCACCTCCAGGGTGACCCACAGGACCTCTGCCTCCCCTGTGCTGCCTGTAACCTAGTCAAAGAATACTATCAGGTTGGTCAGACAAGACCTCCCTGCTATGAACTCATGCTGTTTACTATCCTGGAGTGCATTTATGTCAAGGTAGTTCACTAGATCCTCTTTGACTAGTGTCTCCATCAGTTTACTCACAATGGAGGTAAGAGTGACAGGTCTGTAGTTACCTGGTTGCTCTTTGTCCCCACCCCCATGGAGCAGAACTACATCCACAACCCTCCAGTCTTTCAGAACTACCCCTGCCTGAACTGAGCTACTGAACAGCCCTACCAGGGATTCAACTAGTTCTGATACTGATGCCTTGAGGACCCTCGGATGCATCTCATCCGGCCCAGGGGCCTTATCTATATTTAGGGCTGCTAGCTCTTTTTGGACCCTTTCACTAGTAAATACCTGCTGCCTCATCTCTGGTAATCCCCCTTACAGATGCCTTTATGCTACTCTCTGGCAGAAGCCCTCTGCCCTTCCTTGTGAATACAGACCACAAGTAGTCATTAAGAATGGCTGCTTTTTGCACGTCCTCCTTTATTCCCCTTCCTCCCTCTGTTAGCCTAACATTTCTCCCTCCCATCTTTCTTTTTTCCCTAATACAAATTAAGAATGGTTTTATTCCCCACCTTTGACCCCTGCTTAATATGCAGCTCTGTGTTTGCTTTTGCATCCCTGGCTGCTCATTGGCTTCCCTCGTTCTCATGTGGTACTTGCCCCATTCTTCTTCCTCCCAGTTTTTCCTTGTACCTAGTGAAGGCCTTCATTTTGTCCTTCACTGCCTCCCTGACCTTTTCAGAGAAACATCTTGGTCTCTTGTACTTGTTTCTTTTGGTTACCTTTCTCATGCATGCATTTACTGCCTTGAGAATGCCCCCATCTTCCCTCCACTCCCCTGATGCTGCCCACTCTAACTGTCTTGTCCAGGACTAATTCCCTCATCTGGCTGAAGTCTATTCTTCTGAAATCCAGAACATTAGCCTGCCAGAACTTCAGCATTTGATGAGGGCTTACTGGTCCCAAGGGCCATCTCAAACCATATAGTTTTATGGTCGCTAGACCCTAGTGTCTCCCCAGCCTAAACTCCTTCTACCAATTCCGAGTTGGTGAGCACCATGTTGAGAATGGCAGCCTGCCTAGTGGGTTCCTTAACCAACTGCACCAGCAGGCAGTCCTGTAATGTACCTAGCAGTGGCTGACTTCTGGTGCTTCTAGCAGCTATAATGTCCCAATCAATATCTGCAGGTTGAGATTCCCCACTACCACCACTACCCCCTTCACCACCACCCCCTCTACTTCTGCCCTTAGTCCCCTATCTTTCTCTCTCTCTCTTGTCTCCTATCCTGGTGGTCTATAGACCACCCCCACCCATAATTTCTTACCTAAGGGCCACTGTGGGCTGAACCCACTGTGATTCTCATTCACAATTTTCTTTCTCGATGGATCCATCCTTTGCTACCTCAGTGCCTTCCCTGACATAGAGGGCTCCTCCTCCTCCTTTACATTTCCCTTTTTTCCCAACTAAACATGGTATAACCTGAGACTGTCAGGACCCAGTCAATATTTCTTGTGGCCCAAGTTTCTGTAATGGCAATGAGGTCCATCTGTGTGTCTGCCACCACTGCCTGGAACTCACGCATTTTATTTCTGAGGCTTCTGGCATTAAAGCAAACTGCTTTCCATCTTGTTCCATATACCCTCTTGCTTTTGATTTATAATAGGTTTATTTTTTCCTAGACTCTTTAACTTCTTGTTTTTCTTATTGTTTGTAGGCTTTGTGAGTCCTCCCTCTATGGCCTCTTCCATTATCCTAATCTGAGCTCCAACTTTTCTGTTTCCCTTCTCACTGCTACGCAGTTCAGGGGGAGCACTAGTTAGGTTCCACACCCTTTCTCCTTTCTCCCTTCTCAGTGATTACCCTAGCCTCAGCCGGTATTTCGAATGGCCTCCCAGAATATGTGATCAGTAGCAACAGTAATAAGAAATTCAAATTCCACATAGACAATCTAATATAAGTTAATACGACTGCTGAGGGTGGTCTCTTATGGTATAAGAGACACTGAGTGTGAGGTTTGGGCAAGAGGACCGCAAAGAGAAGCGGTTCTGTCTGCCCAAATCTCACGAAAGGTGTTTCTCGTACCATAAGAGACACCCCTCAGAAGCCCTATTAATTTATTATGACTCACTCAAGTTTAGCTTGAGTGATTTATAATAGGTTTACAGCCTTTTTTCTTTTATTGAGTATGCTTTATTAAAGTTCCAAAAACCAACAGCCACAGAAAAACAACAAGACACAAGACCATGTGAAAAAAAGGACAAACGACAAGGAATCATACAATCTGGAGGAAGCACATCCCACCACCCCCACCCACTCCCCAAGACCCAAGCTGGAGCCCTGGAAACACCCCCAAACTGGCGCAGGATCCCCAACCCAGAGATGGGTATATGAGAAATATTTACATACACAGTGTCAACAAGAAAAAAAGTGTGGTCATGCTTAGCAGTTACTAAGTAACAAGGTGTGTAAAGTCTCCCAGCAAGACCTGTAAGTGTGCAAAGTGTGATAAAAACTAGCAATTGATTTTTCTATGTTAAGAGCGGTCAACATTTCTTTGTGCCACTCAGCCCATGTTGGGATCATGGCATCCAACCAGTGACATAAAATAATAAGTTTTGCAACTATAGCAATCAGTGCCATGTATCCTTTCTTGGGCCCCAAGTGTTGGTTACCATAATCCCATATCATGCAAATCTGTGGGGTGAAGGCATCTTGCAGACCTAGAAGAGGATCCAATCTGGTTCTGATAGAGTCCCAAAAAGACTCTATTTTCGGACATTGCCCAATCATGTGACATAGGGTGCCGGCTTCCTGGCCACATGTAGTACAGGTGAGAGTCTGGTTCTTACCCATTTGAAAAGGTTTCATAGGTGAGAAGTAAAAATTACTCACCTTAGTAATTATGTTTCCTCTAGTGGAGTCTTGCTGTATTCTGACAATTGCAGTTAGCCCCAGCCTTTAAACTGCCCTGGAGAACAAAGGGTTAACTTTTCTATGCATGGCATAGAATGTTCATCTCAAGCTCGGTTGAAGCCTCTGCCTGTTGTTATTTGAACTGCAACCGTCAGATCTTTACGAGCAAAACTCACTAGGTGTTCTGTGTGGAAACTGTAAAATTTTTAACTAGCCAACTGGCAGACAAATAATGTTTTGGGTCCTCAATGGAAGACTCGGGTAAGGAAACCCCAAAACAAAAACCAATCAAATGAAATAACATTCCACCCAAAGAAAAAGAGGGTGTAAAAGGGGACACCTCTAGGGTGCCAACACTGCGCCTGCCCACCCACATCCCAAAAATCTAGGTTCTGAGAGGGGAAGCGGGGGGGGGAGGTCAGAATACAGCAAAACTCCACTAGAAGAAACATAATTACTAAGGTGAGTAATTTTTTCTTCAAACAACATGAAGTCTTGCTGTATTCTGACAATTGCAGACTACTACCCTGACTCATTTGTCTCCCTCCCAGGCTATACCTTATACCGGGAGGACCGAGTAGGCAAATGAGGGGGAGGCTGTGCAATCTACACCAGGGACACAATACCTGGACACGCACTCCCCACCCCTGCCCTTATAAATGGGGCCCAGACTCTTATCCTCAAACTCACCCCAGATCCCTCTAGTAGCCCTCTCTATCTCACCACAGCCTACGTTCCCCAAAAGAACCAGCACCCGGCCCTGGTATCTTAAACGGACTACCTGGCCACCCTCCACTATAAGGCAGAACAAGTCCTAGTGGGGGACCTTAATGTAAATTGGCTCAGCACCTCCTCATCCGCGATCAGAGACTCATTTGCCGCCCAAGATCTGACGCAACTCGTCACCCAGCCCACGAGACTTAACCCTAAGAGAGGTATCTAGCACCTTTCTGGATGTTAATATCACTAACCGACTCCATAAAATCCAAAACATCCAGGTCCTCCCAGACTCCCTAAGTGACCACTCCCCTATCCTATTTCATTGGGTAGTCCCCAATCCCAAACCCAAAGCCCAGACCACCCTCCGCAGGCGCCTCCACCCTGGGGGCTGAAAACTTGATCCTCACCCAGATAAACTGGTCCCCATTCAGCATGCAACCAACATTGACACTGCCTCGCCTTTCTTCACTCACACCTTCAACATGGCCTGTGATCTCTTTGCACCCTTCACCAAAATCCGTCCAAAAACAGA
The DNA here is from genome assembly GCA_016271365.2 of Neoceratodus forsteri. Classification (NCBI taxonomy): domain Eukaryota; kingdom Metazoa; phylum Chordata; order Ceratodontiformes; family Ceratodontidae; genus Neoceratodus; species Neoceratodus forsteri. Next base: position 1,254,254,746 of record CM028129.1, on the reverse strand, counting down.
ACGGACCCTGGGTTAGCCCGTTCCTCCTACAATTACTTAGAAACCGATAACCTCTGGCACCTTGCCACTGAAACAGGTCGCCTGTCTGATAGGCAAGCTTACAATGCAGCCCGAATAAGTGCTCATGGGCCATCAGGAAAGCCAAGGTAGACCATTACCAGGCCTCCCTTACCTCCTCCTGGGGCTCAGCCCGGACTTTCTGGGATAATATTAGCAACCTTAATGGTAAAGCTTGCTCCCTGCCCCATCCCAGCTCACTAAAAATGGCACCTCACTCCACCGAGCCTGCCACCATAGCTAACTGGTTCAACACCACTTTCACTGACCTTAGCTCAGTCCTCCTAGTAATTTCTTTGACCCCCCCAACCAACCTCCCCTGTCCTCCAGCACCCCAGCTTCCACCTCGCAAGATTTCCACCCGGAAGCCAGACCCATCCTAATCAACGCCTCAATGGCAACAATCCCAGCAGTGACTCACTGGACCCCAGCATCCTCAGGCTGGTGCTAGATGAAGTCCTTGCCCCACCTCACCAGCCCAATTAACCAGTCACTCTGCCTGGGACAATTCCCCACAGCTTGGAAAACAGCCATTATCACACCTAGTTCATAAGGCGACAGGTCATTGGCCAACAACCACCGCCAATCTCCATCCCCCCCAAAGCCCTGGAGAAAGAAAGTGGTGGCCATTCAAATCACTGATTATCTGGCTACATAACATTTTATGCCCAGAGCAACATGGCTTCCGTGCTGGTCACAGTACCAGCACTGCCCTTATTGAATTCTCCAACTTTCTACACTCCTCCTTGGATACCAGCTCTCAGCTGGTGCAGTGTCATCGACCTCTCAAAGGCTTCGACACCGCCTCCCATCCACTTCTGCTGAATGCACTCTGCCACACTGGTCTCTCAGCTGGCCCCTAGCATGGTGCACTAGCTATCTTGACACTCCAATCTCAGTGTGTAAAATTAATAGCACACTCTCCGATACCCATCCAATCCTCTGGGGTCCCCTAAGGCTCCATCCTGGGCCCCTTCTCTTCTCGCCTATCTGAACACCTGCCCAGTGCATGCCCTGCAAAATTCTACTGTATGCAGACGACGCTGTCCTTTTGCCACCCACATAATCCCATCTCCCTACAGGACTCCCTACAGCAGTCTTTCAACAGTGCGAGACTTGGTTTAAGGAGCGAGACTCATCATCAATCTTAATAAAACCAAAGCTATGCTCTTTCCCACCCCAAAACAAAGCTAGCAACCACCCACTCTATCCTTCCAAGTACCAATCAGCCACTGGAACAAGTCTGCTCCTACAAATACCTTGGGTTACCTTCGATCAGCCCTCACATCCACAACCACATCGACACCCTAACATCCGCCACTAACACACGGCTTGGCATCCTCTTCACCGTGAGAACCTGCCTCTCCCCCAAATGCTCTCCGGCTCGCTGTTACATCATCCGTTCTGTCCCTTGTAGACTATGGTCTACCAGTATATGGTGCTGCCGACACCACTGCACTCTTCAAAATTCACTTAACCCTGAATAAAGCCTGCAGATTGATTACTGGTGCCCCCAGGCTCACACACACCTGTCAGCTGTATGTCGAGGCTAACCTGCTTACCCTGGATGAACGGCTCCAATACCAAATGTGTCTCCTCACAAAAAAAACCCTACTCGGGCTCTCCCCCCCTGGGGTAACGGCATCCATCCACCAGAGCCCTCCCACTATTGCAACACGGTCTTCCTACAAGACCACTCTAAAGGTCCCCAGATCAAGAACCAGCCGTTGCCAGAGGTCCTTCTGCTAGAGCCCCAACCTGGTTTAACTCTCTCCTGCCCCCATCACCAATGCCACCACCATCTCCAAGTTCAAAACCACCCTTCGGAATCACATCATCAGTACTCGTAACTGCTCCTGTCTCTGAACATAGCCTCCACCTCTGCTTCTCTTGACAACGCCCCCCGGGCAGCTCTCCACCTAGCCATCCCCACCACCACTTCCATGTACACCGTGCCTATGTTTAACCTGGCCAGTGCCAGCTGTTTCAGTGTTTGCCAACTAGATTGCTCACTTGATACCAACTTGTGTAACACCTGTTATCAATTACATGTACCCTGTAACCTAATTGTATTTGTCTGACCACAGTGTGACGTGGCGCCTCTGTTGAACGCCTATTGTTTTGCAAATCTATGCTATGTAACCAAAAACACAATGTATGTCTTTATGTGACGAAGTACCTTTGGAAACGAGCCTCTGGCTCAAAGGTTGTAAACTGATTCTTAGAAATAAATAAATAAATAAACTAAGCAGTACCTCCTTGGAGGAGGGACAGAACCTACTTTGGGAATAGGCTCTGAAGTACTGCTGTGCCAAACCGAGCATCACTCCTAGCCTGGATATCCAGAGAGTAATGCTTGATAAAAGTATGGACTGTTTTCCAGGTGGCTGCTTGACAAATTTCTAAAAGAGGGATATCTCTGGCCGCAGCCAGGGAAGCAGCTGTACCTCTTGTGGAATGAGCCTTCAGGCCTGAGGGTGGAGTTTTACCCAGTTTTTCATAGTAGAACTGTATACAAGAAACAATCCACCTGGCAATAGATCTCTTGGTGGCAGGTTTGCCCTTCCCAACTTCTCCATAAGTGAGGAACAACTGGAGGGAGTCAAACCTATGACCCTTGGTACGCTCCATGTAGTAGCTAAGGGCTCTTTTAACATCCAAACTGTGTAGCCTCCTCTCTCCTGAGGAACAACGATCAGTGAAGAAAACAGGGAGAGATATAGACTGATTCAAGTGGAAATCTGAGACCACTTTAGGCAAGAACTTTCTGTCAGTTCTAAGGACCACTTTATCTCTGTGAAAAGAGAGAAATCAGATTCCACTGACAGGGCTTGCAATTCACTGATACATCTAGCAGAAGTAATTGCTACCAAAAACACAGTTTTCCAAGTCAAGTACTTAAGCTCTGCTGAGGACAAAGGCTCAAAAGGGGGTTGCATAAGCTGAGCAATGCAAACATTAAGATCCCAAGCAGGAGCAGGATCCCTCAAGGGGGGATTGGTGTGAATCAATCCCTTGAAAAACTTACAGAATACAGGATGGGATGACAGTGAGGAAGACTTGCCTACTAACAGGAAAGCAGAAACAACTGACAAGAGTACCTTGAGAGTAGCTGGTCTGAGACCTAGGCCATTGAGATGGACCATATAATCCAGAACCGTAGGCAATTCAGCAGAGTCTGGAGAAATATTCTTCTCAGAACACCAAATGCTGAATCTTTTCTATTTGGAGTTGTAAGTCTTTCTGGTGGAAGGCTTTCAAGAAGCCTTAAGGATACCCAGAACCCCTTGGGAAAGATGCAGATCTGCAAACTCTTAACTCTTCAAGAGCCAAGCCTTGAGATTGAGAGACTGAATATTGGGGTACCAAATCCTCCCCTGAGAGGATGTTAACAGATTGTAATTCATGGGAAAAGACAGGGGAAGATGGACTGTTAGGGACAGCAACAAGGGATACCATGGCTGCCTGGCCCAGTCTGGAGCAATCAGAATCACTTTGCATGGTTGTGACCTTACCTTGACTAACACTTTGAACAGGAGAGGGAAGGGGGGAAAAGCATACAGAAATTTCCCTTCCAAGTTCAGAATCAGAGCATCCAGGGGGACTGGGCCCAAGACTGGGGGTCTGCAACAAAAAAGAGGAAGTTGGTGATTGTCTGAGGCTGCAAAAAGATCTATCTCTGGAGTGCCCCATCTTGAGAAAATCACCTTCAACACCAGAGGATCTAGGGCCCATTCGTGATGGCCCTGAGGGTATTCTGCTCAGTGCATCTGCTAGAACATTGTCCTTTCCTGGAAGGTGAACTGCTATCAGAGAGGTTTGCAGGGAATAACCAGGGACCACAACTTTAGTTTAGTTTAGTTTAGTTTAGTTTAGTTTAGTTTATTGTTCTAGGAATTACTACCTTTGAGCCAGAGGCTCTTTTACAAAGGTTCCACGTTAATTAGGTACAGTACAAAAGGTTACATAGATAACACAACAATTTGTATTGTGTCAAGAGCAAGAAAACATATACAAATACATATCAAATCACTTGTGCAAAAGGACATGAGATATCAATAATCACATTATTATTACAAGAAAGAGGTCATGCCAGATTAGGAGAAACAAATAGGGAAAAAGTCCAGAACAGAGAGGTTAAGGAAAGGTGTGGGAAGCAGACAATAGCAGGAGAAAAGGTTTCCCAAACATGTCTTTGTCAGATAACGGAACAGGGTGGGTAGTGAGAAAATAGGAGGTTTAATCAGGGCAGTCACAGGAGCTGGAGGTGGCAAGGTGAGAGAAAAGCCTTGATTTGAAAATACCTAGAGAGGTGGAGGCAGTAATATGAGTGCTGAGGGCATTTAGCCAGCTGGGCTAAATTGCTTCTGTGCACAAGGCCACAGACTGAGTGCCTCCTTGCTTGTTGATGTACCACATGGTGGTGGTGATGTTGTCTGTTCTGACCTGAACCACCTTGTTCTGTACTGATTTGGAAAAAGCTTGCAGTGCCAGAAACACTGCCCTGAGTTCCAAGAGATCGATGTGTAGAAGAGATTCCTAAGGTGACCACAGTCCCTGGGTGGTAAGTTCCCCCAAATGAGCTCCCCAGCCCAGCAGGGAAGCATCTGTGGTGAGGACCACTGAATGAGACTGAGTGGCAAATGGAACCCCTTGCCTCAAATTGTCCTGATCCTGCCACCATTGAAGGGCTTGGATCAGGGTTCGAGTCACTGCAATTAGTTTGGTAAGGGAATCCTTTCTTTGGGACCAAAAAGCTCTTAAGTGGAACTGAATGTCCCTCATTTGGAATCTTGCACCTTGGACCACTGCTGAAGAAGCTGCCATGTGGCCTAATAGCTGCAGGAAGTGCCTTGCTGGTCGAGACACCTGAAGGCTGAGTGAAGAGGCCAGTTCCATGAGAGCCCTTGCCCTGTCCAGGGGAAGGAAGGCTCTTGCTTTTACCATGTCCAGCTCTGCCCCTATGAAGGTGAGGAGCTGCACTGGTCCAAGAACTGACTTTGGTAGGTTGAGAATAAATCCTAAAGAAGTGAGCACTTACTGGGTCACTTGCAGGTGTGACTTGACTTGGTCTGGGGACTGGCCCACTATGAACCAGTCCTCCAAATATGGAAAAATGGAAATCTTTTGTCTTCTTAGGAAGGCAACAACTACTGCCAGGCACTTTGTGAAGATCCTTGGGGCTGATGTTAGGCCAAAGGGCATTGCTCTGAACTGATAGTGGCATGAGGACAACTTGAACCTGAGGTACTTTCTGTGGGAGCACCTGATAGGAATGTGAAAATAGGCATCTTTGAGGTCCAGGGAGGCTAGCCAGTCCCCTGGCCTTAGAGAGGGAAGGATAATTCCCAGAGTTACCATCTTGAACTTTGGCTTTAAAAGATGTTTGTTCAGGTATCTTAGGTCCAGGATGGGTCGCCACTCTCCTGTCTTTTTTGGGGTTAGGAAGTACTTAGAGTACAATCCTTTGCCCCAGTGTAGGGTAGGCAGTCTCTATATAGCTCTAAGAGCTAGAAGAGAAGAAACCTCTGACTCTAGGGCAAGGGTTTCCGAAAGATTTGCAGGTGGAAAAGATCTGGCTCTCATCTTGGGAAATTTTTTGAAGCTGAGAACCAGTCCCTGGCTTACTACTTCCAGGACCCACTTGTCTGATGTAACAGACATCCAGTCCTGGACAAAGTGAGCCAGCCTGCCCCCTACTGGGATAGGAGAATCGACCCGGGCAGACCCATAAGGGTTTCTGCTTGGCAGGGGCTTTAGGCTGAGGGGTGGATGCAAGCCTGCTCATCCCCCTTCTGCCTCTCCCTCTGAAGAACCCCCTCTGTGAAAAGGAAGAAGAGGCCTGTGCTTGGTAAAAAGGCCTTTGGAAAGGCCTGCCCTTGCCCCTGAACTGCTGCCTTTGAGGAGTTGCTTGCCTTTTCTTGGCCTGAGCACTCCTGTAAGTGGTCCTGTATTCATCCATTTTCTTCATGTAATTCTCTGTCTGCTCCCCAAACAGAGAATTAACCACTACAGGAAAATCCATGGCCTTAGCCTGGGTATCCTGTGAGAGGCTAGTGCATCTGAGCCAAGCCATTCTCCGAAGAGCCACAGATGTAGCCATGACTCTTGATGATACATAATTGGAGTCTACAGCAGCATGAAACTGAACTTTCGATGCCTCAATCCCATCTGCAGCCACCTCCTCCAGCTCCTTGGCCAGCTGGGGGGAAGCCTGTTTAGCCAGTGCCAGTACAGTGTCCCACCTGGACTTCTGGTACCTGGCTGCATAGGCCATATAATTAGCCTGTCTGAGTCCCAAGGACGATGCCATGTACAGCTTCTTTGCCATGGCATCAATCTTCCTGGAGTCCTTGTCTGGGGGTGTGATGCCAAGGAAATACTTGCCTTATCACGGGCAGCAGCCTGTACAACCCCAACATGGCTGCATTGCTGATAAAGGAACTCCATATCTGAGCCTGAAAGAGTATACCTCTTGTCCATTCTTCTGTCCACAGGAGGTATGGAATTGGGAGACTTGAGAATTTTTTGTGTCTGTTTCCCAGAAGATTTGTGGAGGGGAATAGACAGTCTCCTGGACTCTGGGATGTCCATCATCTCTACATAGTCAGGCTCTTCCTGATCCTGCACTGCCTCCTCCACAGAAAGCTGGAGGGTATCAGCCACCTTTCTGTAAAACATGAAGTGTGAAGGGGACTCAGAAAGCCTAGGAGGAGAAACACCTGAAGGTCTGTCTGGGGAGATGTCTGGGTCAATAGGCACATCCAGACTTTCACCATCACCATAATCATCTTCCAACTCTCCTTCCTCCTCAAACTCCGGTTCATAAAATTCTTCCAGGGTATAATCCAGAACCGGGGTAACCAACCAAACCGAGCCCCTGCCAGAAGGTGCCGGATCAGTCGGAACTGATTGAAGCGATTCCACAATACGAATCGCTTTGGCTAGTTCATCGGCGGTCAGAGTATGAAATTCTGGATCTGAACCGGTTGACTTGTCTTTTCTTTTCCTTTTTGTCGGAACTGATTCCTCGGAATCGGCTCTCCTTTTGCCTGAAGAAGTATCGCCCTGGTCAGAGGGCACTCCTTCTGGTTCAGTCAGAACTGAACCGGGCTGGCCATCTGGGTTAGCGGACTTCTCGGCCTCCCTTTCTCTCAGTCTACCTAATCTCTTTTCCAGGTAGATTTGGGAACATTTTTTGCAAATTTGGCAGTCTGAATCGAGGTGGTCAAACCCCAGACAATAAACACAGGTTGTATGGGGATTGGCCTTAGCGAAGACCTCCCCACACACTGCAGTGTTGAAACCCAGTGGGCTCGTTTTTTTCCTTGGGTTTCTCAGACATGGCCAACCTACCAAACTTACCCTTTTCTCGGCAACCGCCAGGCAAGGCTCCCCTATCGGTTCCTGACCATGTCACGGGTCTTGGAAAAAGCGTACTAAAACACTTTTTTTGCGAACCGATACAGACTACCACGCTACTAAAGTAAAGAACAATTTTACCTGAAACTGATCGGTTCAGCTGAACCGATCCACACTTTTACAAGTTCCACACAGAAAACAGAACAAAACCTATCTAGTACTCATGGTACCACAGACAGAGACTTGAACCGACTATGCAGAAACAACAATTTCGGTAGAAAACCGACCGAAAAACCGACACTTCAACCGACTTTGAACTGAGCAGCAGGAGAAATCTCCGGAGCGACTGTTCAGTGAGGCGGAGTAAAGAATCTGACGGTTGTAGTTCAAATAACAACAGGCAGAGGCTTCAACCAAGCTCGAGATGAACATTCTATGCCATGCATAGAGAAGTTAACCCTTTGTTCTCCGGGGCAGTTTAAAGGCTGGGGCTAACTGCAATTGTCAGAATACAGCAAGACTTCAGGTTGTTTGAAATAGAGATTATGGAGAATATTAAACTGCTGTAATTGGAGATGGTCTTGTTTAACGTATTTATACAGATCTGCTCAAATCCGTTGCCAGTACTCATCAGAGTAATCTAAATCAAGAGTTATATCCCAGTAAAAAGCCTTGGAGGGAGTAGCATCCCAGAAGTGCTGATTAATGGTTTTATAAAAATTCAAAATTAGATGGGGCTGTTGGGTGATAACTGATAGGTTTTCAAAAAACAAACCCGTCTAATTGGACCATTAGGGAGGGCCTAGGAACCATGAGACACAATGTGTAATCTGAAAAAATTTAAAACAATCTCTATTGTGAACTCCACGTTCCTGTTGAAAAGAAAGGAAGGATTTGACAGCTTAATTCATTAGTAACCCATCCAAGGAAGAGATAGCAAGCCCTTTCCAAAAACCTGCGGTAATCAGCGTTTTATCTAATAAGAGATTGGGACTAAGAAATAATGGTTGTCAGGTATCTTTGTGGTGAAAAAGCTTCAGATGTTGACATAGTTGGGCATGAGCTCATACAAACCATGCAATCAGAGTGTGATGGAGTGATGAAGGGAGACGAGACAAGGGGATGTAGAACAGGGAATGCAATAAGCAGTGATAAGTGGCTGCCAGCTCCTGTTCAGTCTGTAGCCAGGTGGGAAGATAAGTGGTTTCAGTTTGGGCACCACCATGTTGCCTCCACTAAAAATATTTAGCACCATGAAGAGCAAAGTAATATTGAGAGAAGTGCAGTAAGTACAAACCACCATAAGTCTTAGGCTTCATCATTTTCCCATAGGCCCATCGAGCTGGCTTGTTTAGCCAAAGAAAGTGACTTAAAATAGTGTGATGCTGCTTAAACCAAGTTAACAGGCGTGCGATATTGAGCATCCCCAATGGGAATAGTAGCCTGGGCAAACCATTAATCTTAATTATAGTGGCCCTGCCCCACAATGTTAGAGGCAAGGATTTCCAACTGGAAAAGTCTTGTTTTTCTTAAGTTACGGATCAAGATTAAGGGACTTCAGGGATGTGGAGTGTAGGGAAAGCTTAATGCCGAGATAATTCAGACTTTTAGTTTCCTATTGCAGACCAAAGGGTTCCACAACATGCTTCCTAATATGGGGTGAAAGGGGGAAACCACCGATTTAGATATGTTAAGTTGATATGCTGAGAATGCACCAGATTAACCAACCACTTTAAGAACTTCAGGAATAGAGATTTGAGGATCCGTGAGGTGTAAAAGAATGTCGTCAGCACAGGCTGAGAGTTTAAGTTTCTGAGAGCCAATACGAATACCTCTGATAGAAGGGGCAGCGTTAACCTTCAGCGTCAATTACTCTAAATAGAAGTTAAAAAACATTGGGGAGAGGGGGCAACCTTGTCTGGTTTAGATCCTTTTTTAAATTTACTTATGCCATCCTCCCCCTGGTGCTGAAGTAGAGTGTTCTCTCCTAACAGTCCCATACAAGAGCGCACTGTACACTGGATAAGACGTACAGTGGCTCTGCGCACTGATTGGGTGAAATCACCAGTTATTTATAATAATGAGTAATGGAAATCTGGTGTTCTACCACTGAGTAGTGGTCTGCAGTCTCAAGGGGCGACTGGCCTGTTTCTGCTCTTAGTACCATAGAGTAGACCATAGTACGTTTAACTTATTCATAGTGGGTGTGGCCAGATTTATTCATAGTGGATGTGGCCAGATAGCAGTTCCCTTGAAAACCTTCAAACCCCCATGTCTCAATTCAGGAATGAGACACAATGAAAAGAATGAAAAAAAAAAAAATACCCCGATGTTTTTGCCAGAAATTTTATTTCATTTCATTTTTTATTTATTGACTGGGTAAGTACACTGTCGAAGAACATATCTTTTTCAGGTACGACCTAAATAAACTATATGATGGATTTTTTTTTCTGCTAACAACTGCTTTTCCTTCATTACCTTGCTTTGAATCTTTGGGGCCATAACTGAATCCCAGTGCCAATTGTTACATTTAATCAATTACTGTTAAGTGAATTATTAGACACTGTCAACCCTTTTCGCATCGTATGATTTCTTGTTGAAAACCCACATTTTATAATTGCTTATTTTCTCTAAAATTCATGGATGTTGCTGGTTGTTTTATCTGCTTATTTTCTTAACAGAACTGAAACGCATGCTAATGGTGTAATTATACTCAACCTTGTATTTCAAATCCTTGATCTGATGTTATTGCATACTTCCTAGCACTAGGAACACCCTCAAACAGTGCAGCCACTCATGGTGCAATAATCTTCTATCCTTTGTTGACAGTGTTCCCAAGTCCAGGAAAGATGCAGTGGGAGTTAATAAAGGACTGTAAGCAAACACATTTTGGTGTGGCAACACCAGTATTGGGGGCAATCTGTTTCTCACTTTGAAAGAGAAAAAAAGGAATCAGAATCAAACTAGCAGCTACATCAGCAATCTCTACAAAATGTGACCAATCAGAACATGTTTTTTAAACTAGACACTTTGCTACCTAAGGGGGATGACAGAGTCACTTTAACTCATTCCAGCATTTTCATAAAGACATTGAAACACAGAAACAAAGAAACTGTCAGCAGATAAGGACCGCAAGGCCCATCCAGTCTACCCATAAGCCCTATACTTGTTTGCATCCTCTGACCTCTATCTTGGCGTCATCTGCAAACAGGCAGACCCTTCCTTCCAGCCCTTCCACATTGTCACCAATGAAGACATTGAACAGGACTGGCCCAAGGACTGATCCCTGTGGAACCCCGCTGGTCACTCCCCTTTCCCCAGACTGTATCCCATTTACCATCACCCTCTGCCTCCTGTCCATTAGCCAGTTCCCTAACCCAGCTTACCACCTTGTGCCCCATGCCCAGACTACCCATCTTGTTAACCAGCCTCCTATGTGGGACAGTGTCGAAGGCCTTGCAGATACTGAGGCAGGTCATGTCCACCCCTCCTCCGATTGCATTTCTTTTTACTTGTTTCAAAAAATCTATCAGATTCATCTGACTTGACCTTCCTGCTGTGAATCCATGTTGCCTTGGATCCTGTGCACCACTGGATTCTAGGTTTGCCACTATTCTTTCCTTAAGCAGTGCCTCCATGATCTTACCCACTACTGAGGTGAGGCTGACTGGCCTATAGTTCCCTGCCTCCTCCCTACTACCACTTTTGTGCAGAGGGACTACCTGTACCCACTTTCAGTCCTCTGTGATCACTCCTGTGTTGAGTGACTCAGTGAACATGGCTGCCAGAGGCACTGCTAGCTATTTTCACAGCTCTTTTAATATCCTCAGGTGTATACCATCTGGCCCCATTGCTTTGTCCACCTTCAGTTTCATAAGTTCCTCCAGGACTCTCTCCACTGTAAATGGACTGGTATCCACCCCCCCCCTTTGTATTGGTGGCTCAGCTGTGGTCCCTGACCCTTCCCTTCTTCAGTGAATACTGAACAGAAGTATTTATTCAGTATTTATGCATTTTCTAGGTACCCCTCCTTACACTCTCCTTCCTCCTTTTAGCCCTTAACCCTCCCGGGTTTTCTTCTTTCACTGATGTACCTATAGAATGTCTTGTCCCCTTTCTTCACTGTCCATGCTGATCCTTCCTCAGACCGTGCCTTTGCACTCCTAACAGCATTCTCTACTTCCCTTAGATGCTCTAGGTACACCTTCCTGTTTTCCACCCGTTGGGTCTCCTTATATTTCCTGAACCCCATCCTTTTAGCCCTTACTTTGTCTGTCACCTCTTTCGAGAACCCTAGTGGCTTCCTTCTTTTCTTGCCTTTGGATACCAACCTGGTGCATTGGTTAGTCACTTCCACTATGGCTCCTCTTAGGTGCTCCCACTGCTCTACAATGCCCCCCCTTACCTCCCTCTTCTCCACGGCAACCTTTGTACATCTCCCTATTTCAGTGAAGTCTGCCCTTCTGAAATCTAAAACCTTTGCCTTTGTGTGACTTGACTGAGTCCCTGTCCCCATGGTAAACCACACTATGTGGTGGTTGCTGGACCCCAGTTGTCCTTCTACCTGGACATCTGCGATTCTGTCCCCACTGGTTGTATTAGGTCCAGAATTGCCCTGTCTCTGGTGAGATCAAGCACTAGCTGCCTGAGACCTACCCTCTGTAGGGAGTCTAGGACGCTTCTTCTTCTGGTTGAAGCAATTGTCTGGATGGTCCAATCCATGTCTGGCATATTGAAATCACCCAGCAGTAGAACTTCACCTTTAGTTGCCATCTTGTGTATTTCATCCACTGGCTTTCTGTCCACTTCCTCCTCCTGTGCCACAGGCCTGTAGATCATCCCTGTGCTATTGCTGTGCCGTTTCCAGGTTCAAGGGTGACCCACAGTGCCTCAGCCTCCCCCTGTCTACCCTGCACTTCTGTTGCCTTTATACCCTCTCTGAAATACAGGGCCACTCCCCTTTTTACTCCCACATCCCTCCTGAACAGAGTATAACCTGGTAAATGTATGTCCCACCCATGATTTGCAGTGTACCATGTTTCCATTATTGCTGCTATGTCCAGGTCCACCTCTACTAACAAGGCCTCCAGGTCTTGGATTTTATTTCCCAGGCTGTGGGCATTAGTTAGCATGGCCTTCCATGTACTACAGCATCTCCTCCCTCTGTACCTGTTTTGGCCCTCCTGCTTCTTCCCCCTACCCCAGTTATATTTCTTATGTAGCTTCGATTTCTCTGCTACTCCCTTTCCACCTGCTTCAGTTGGCCCCCTCATTAACTCATTTTCCTGCACCCAAATTCTGGTTTCTGTACCTTGTGGGGTTGGGCTGCTTGAGTTTCTCTGCACCTTTTGGCCCCCCCAGCTAGTTTAAATGCTCGTCAGTGAAGCATTTAAACTGTCCATTGTGGACTGCTTTCCCCTTCCTGTACAGAAGCAGTCCATCAGCACTATACAGGGCTCCATCGTTCCAGGTGGGTTCCCAGTCCCCAATAAAGCCATGCCTCTTCTCGCTGCACCAGCCTTTCAGACATGCATTGAAGTTTCTAATATGGCGATTTCTATCTCCTTGCACTGTCATGTTATTCAGTGCTTCCTTCAAGTTCACTCATTAGGTTAGAAGCTTCTTCAAGGAATTCAGTTGTAAATTGGAGGCCTCTACATGACCACACACAGAATCAAGTCAAATGGCTGTGTGGTCCCACAGAGGATCTATTTTCATGCCCAAAAAAACAAGCCAGACATGTCTTTGAAGCCCCAAAGCAGGATTCTGAAAGGCTTTGTTTGACCCAAGCATCTACTGTGTCTGATCATGGGCTCGCATCTTTTGCATCAGACATTCGGGTAGGATTTCCAAAGTCCTTCAGGGGCTTAATGTTCTGACTGCAATGCAGTTCCAAGATTTGCACTGGAAAGTAAAACCACCTAAAAAGTGGTCTAAAGTTTGAATGCATTTGACGTAATTTGCGGTAAAAAAATATGTGCCATTTTGTTGCCATAAACTGAGAAGACTGCTGCAAATCCATCAAAAGCTCTGCTGCTGCACCAGCAGGCTGACCTGGTTCTCTGGAGTCTTGACAAATCAGTGGTGAGGTCTTCCTTGGGGTTGTCAATTCTAATGCCCACCCTGTTCCGTAAGCAAACAATATCACACATAATTTCCTTTCTTTATGCATGGCCTGCAGGGCCGTGTGTGAAAAAAGCTACAAAACTTGTGTTGGCAGCATGTGGTGAGACATACTTCTCTGGCTTTGAAGAGTGTATCACTATAAGGTACTGGCTTAGAGCTGTACCTTATGCTTCAGACTGGAATCTACAGGCTGGGGGGAGGGGTGAGCATTAGGGTTGACATTCCCAAGGAAGACCCTACCGCTAATTCGCCCAGACTCCAGAGATCCAAAATCCAAAGTTTTTTTTTTTCCTTTTATTTATTTATTTACGAGTTTTACCAGGAAAGCATACTGAGCTAAAAGCTCGATTCCAGATGCGACCTGGGGTCCGAGACCCATAATTACAATACAAGGATATGTACAATAAACAGAACATTTTGCTGCTTGGTGGGTGTGGGTGGGGAGTTAGGGTTGGTAACCCTAACGCCACATTTCTCCACTTTTGTGGCATTTATTTATTTGCTTTTGGTGACCGGGTAAGCACGCTAGACAGCAAGTGCCTATTTTCAGGTGTGACCCGGGAGAATCACAGGGTAATTACATAAAACAGATACATTGACAACATTACAGTAGAGGAGCGGACATGCTCCAAACGTGATACAGAGTATCAGTTACAGAGTAAACATTTTTCCAGTGAACCCGGGAGAATCACAGGGTAACTACATAGAAGAGATACACAGTCAAGCATTACAATCCGGAGCAGACATATTCCAGTAGTGAGACAGAGTAACAGTTACAGAATTAACATTACAATTAGAGAGCCGAACAGGCTCCAAATAGTGGGATGCACATATGGGATTTATAAGGCAAGAGAACAAGCAATAGCATATCAGGCAGGGGAGGAGGCAAGGCATATCAAACAACAGATTACTAAACATACAGGCCCAAGAGCATTAAGTTACTGGTGCATTAACAACGTTTTTTGTAAAGAATATCTATATATGCAGCAGTGCCAGCCAGAATACAATGCAGTAATACTGCAGTATATCACAAAATGCACAGCATACTGCAGGGAACAGTGTAATTCAGTGGCAATTAAGCCCTTTTGTCATGCAGTATTCTGGGACATGTCATTTACTGCAAGATATTGCATTGCATCATGGCTGACCCATATATATCATAGGGGTGCAGTCGTGCCCCTGCATTTAGGGTTGAGTAGAGTGTTTAATGTTAAATCCCAGTTTTTGCACTTTAATAACTTCGCAATCATTCAACGGATTTGCACGAAATTTGTGCAGTCTTGTGGGGTAGATCTCTTGACATTCCAAGTTTTGTTTTGGTCAGATGTGTGGACTCCAAGATACGGATACCAAAAAAAGTGAATTTTTCAGAGCTTTTTGCTGTTTTTTTTTTTGTTTTTTGTCAGCCCCTAGCACCCAGGTGGTTTAGAATTTTGGTCTGAATCTTTCTGGGTAGAAAGGGCCTGGCCCACAATAGTGCCTTTCACTGGTTTGGTGAAAAAAATATTAATCCATTCCAGAGTTATTAATTTTTTAAATTTCAGTTCTCAGCATGCTCAGTAAGCAATTCAAGATAGCTGTATAAAATGAAAAAATAATCCTTTTTTGTATGAAGCAAACCCTTTTTTTGTGAGGAAAAATTCATCTTTGTTTGCTGGCAATTTTCTTTTTTTTTTCCAAAACCCACAAAAATGAAATCCTGCAGAGAGACCAATATATCTATCTTGCTCATCGGGACTCCATTAGGTGGCTTCTGTGAGACAGAATAGCATAGTGGTTAAGGGCCCTGAGCTGCAAACCTGGAGACTTAGGTTTGACTCCCATAATTCCCCACTTGCATACTGCGTGACCCTAAGCAAGTCACTTAACTTCCTTGTGCTCCAAGGTAGCACCTGGAAACAAGCTCCCGCTTAGTCTGCCTTTCCTGGTTAAACAATTTCCCCTTTCTCTTTCCCTTCTGCACTTAACTATTGGAAAAATGACCCTGAAATGTGTTTTTTTTTGCATTTTAAATCCTTTATCATGACTGGCTTCTGCTTTTATTGTTTGGACTCAGTACGAAAATTTCCATAAGAACAAAAATATCATACGAAAATTTTCATATGAATGAAAATATATGAACATTTTCACACAGAAGAAAATATATGAAAATTTTCGTATAACGAAAATATCATACAATCCTTACTTTTCCAAAATATCATCCGAAAATTTTCATATGAATGAAAATATCATATAAAAATTTTCGTATGAACAAAAATATCATACAATCCTTATTTTTCCTGGGTATCTAGTGGCACCCCCACCTTCTGATCGCCATCCCCGTAATTATTTAATGTTTCCCTGATGTTTAGTGGCACCCCACACCCTCTCGATCGCTGTCCCCATAATTATTTTTTCTCCCAGTGTCTAGTGGCACCCCCCCTCCAATTGCCATCCCCATGATTAATTAATCTTTCTCTGGTATCTAGTGGTGCCCCCCACCCTCTGATTGCTGTCACCATACTGTTTAATATTTCCCTGGTGTCTTGTGGCACCCCCCACCCTTCCGATCGCCGTCCTCATGTTTTACCACTGTTTCCTTGGAGTCTACTGGCACCCTCACTCTCCAATTGCTGTCCCCCTATATGTTTAATATTTCCCTGGTGTCTAGTGGCCCCCCCTCTGATTTCCATCTCCATATTTGTTTCTAGTTTCTCTGCTGTCTAGTGGCATCCCCCAACCCCTCCGATCACCATCCCTGTATTTGTTTCAGTTTCCCTGGTGTCTAGTGGCTCCCTGTCTGATTACTGTCCCAGTATTTTGTTAAGTATCCCTGGTGTGTAGTGGTACCCCCCATTGCTGTCCCTGTATTTGTTTCAGTTTTTCTGGTGTCTACTGGCCTTCCTGATCACCATCCCCATATTCTGTTAGGCGTCCTCCTCTGGTTGCCGTCCCAGTATTTTGTTAAGAATCCCTGGTGTCTAGTAGTTTTCCCCCCTCGACTGGTGTCCCCTGTTTGTTTCAGTTTCCCTGGTGTCTAGTGCCCCCCTCAATCGCTGTCCCTGTATTTTGTTAAGTATCCCTGATGTCTAGTGGCACCCCCCCAATTGCCAACCCCATAATTTGTTAAGAATCACTGGTGTCTAGTGGTATCGCCCGTCTTCAATCACCATCCCTGTATTTGTTACAGTTTCCCTGGTGTCTAGTGGCACCCCTCCCTGATCGCTGTACCTGTATTTGTTTCAATTTCCCTGGTGTCTAGTGGCCCACCTCCAATTGCCGTCCCCGTATTCTGTTAAGTATCTCTGGTGTCTAGAGGCACCCCCACCTCTCTCTGATCACCATCCCATATTTGTTTCAATTTCCTGGTGTCTAGTGACCCCCCACTGACATCCCCATATTTTGTTAAGTATCCCTGGTTTCCAGTGGTACCCCTCAATCACGCTCCTGTATTTGTTTCAGTTTCTCTGGTGTCTAGTGCCCCCCCAATCGCCATCCCTGTATTTCAGAACCCTGTAATAAAGAAAACTGTCCCTCAATGTCTTTTAAACCTGTAAAAAAAAAGGATCCTCACTGATCCAAACCCCCACCTCAACATTCCACTGAGCACCCACCGCCCCGAACCCCCCCTACATCCCCCACACATCCTCACTCACCTGAACAGGTGAAGATCCACTCTCCAGTCAAAGACATGTCTTGCTGCTGGAACCGTCGACTGCAATATGAGAAACTAAGGTAAGTGCAGTTCAATGTATTTTGATGGGGTTTTCAACTTTGATGCATAACTTTGCCACTTTTGCATATTTTGACACCAAATTTTCAACAAGGCCTTTTTGGGACCCCACCTCATAAACGATGGTGGTGGAATTAGGCAGATCCAGCCTGAAAGGTGATTTCATGGTTGCTTGGTGAAATCACCTTTCTGGCAGGATTTTAACATTTTCATTGCTCTTGTTCATGAGGTGGGGTCATAATTTATTTATTTTTATTTTAAATTTGTTAACCGGGTAAGGGCACTGGGCCAGAGGCCCTTTTTCAGGCCTGACACGGACATAAAAAAACACAGAAATACATCAAATACATATACACCATACAACAATTTATCCAAAATAATTACAAGAAAATTTCAGCAATAAATATTTTTTTAACTCTGCCTTAAAACATAACAAGGATGAAGCCTGCCATATTATTAAAGGTAATATATTTCAGTACCCTGGGCCTGCTATAGAGAAAGCTTGAGCAGCTATTTTTAGTTTAGGGACTACAGCATCCAACACAATACCATCTGATGATTGTAAACTAGACAAGGCATTTCACAGCCTTACAAGAACAGATAATGGGAATAGAGACTATGAGGAAACACATTTGTAGATGACACAGACAAAAAAATATTCTGTTCTAGCCACTGGCTCCAACCATCCCAACTGAGAATACAGTACACAGTGATGAGTACGAGGTGGCACCAAGAGAACAAAACAGCAAATGTTATTGTACACAACTTTCAAAGAATGTAGTTCCTTACTGCCAAGATTAAAATAAATATATGAAATATAATCAAAGTGTGGTAGCAATGATCCAGTTGCAATCAATTTTCTAACATCAAAAGAAAAAGGTTTTTTAAATTTATACAACACTCCTAGTCTTTGATTAATAGCACGCATGACAGCTTGGACCTGTAACGAAAATGACAAGCCAGGGTCCAATAGGACCCCAAGGTATTGTATTTCAATTGATTTACCTGTTCAATCACTTGTCCTTTCAAATCACACACATTCAAGGTCGGATTATCATTAAGTTTGAATTTAGAAGTTTGAATAAGAAGGTAATGTTGAAAATATGGGGTCAAAATATATAAAAATGGCAAAGTTATGTGCATCTGTTGAAATGTTGCTAAGCTCGCTCACAACTTTAGTAGTTTTAAATATTTTTACCCCAAATTTTCAACACAGCTATCTTTTTACACCACCTCATGAACATGACAGCTGTCATTTTTTTTGTCCTGGCCAAACTGTGTTTTTGCACCTGTGGCACAGAATGATGTTCTGCTGGTGCGGAATAACATTTTGGCAGGGATTTGAAAATTTTCAGTACCGGGTTCATGAGGTGGGGTAATAAGAAGTCTATGCTGACAATTTGGTTGCAGTTTTGCTGCAAATGCAAGCGCAGGGCCTGGAGGGCCCTGTATTTCCTCAACATACATGTCCGCATCTATGGAGGGATTGGAGTGCAGGGCCCAGAGGGTACTGCGCTCTCAAAGGCAAATGATGATACAACTATGCTATCTCAAAAAGTAAGCAAATTCTTTGCAAAAAAAAACTGCATTAATGCAACATTTAGAGTTAAGACTAAAGCAGCATAAGCAGGGAAATGTGGTTTTAGGGTTTCCAACCCTAAAACCCCACCACCACCTCAAAAATAAATTAGGGGTGCAGTCTTCCTTGAGGTTGTCAACCCTAAAGCTCACCCTATTCTATACACTCTAGAAATATGCACACCTAATAGGGTGAGCTTTAGGGTTGATAACCCCAAGGAAGACTGCACCCCTGATTGTTTTAAGGGGTGGTGGTGGGTTTAGGGTTGGAAACCCTAAAACCACATTTTCCTACTTTTGTCACTTTAGTCTTAACCCTAAATGTTGCAATAATGCATTTTTTTTGTGAGGAATATATATATATATATATATATATATATATATATATATATATATACACACACACACACACACACACACACACACACACACACACACATATTATACTGGCGCAGTAGCGCCTGTAAAGTTAGGGTTGAGGGATGACTTCTATGTTAAAGCCCAATGTTTACATCTTAATAACTTCACAACAGTTCACCGGATGTGCCTGAAATTTTGCATGCATAATTTCATGGTGTAGGTCTCTTGATGTGGTAAATTCCACTTGAATCAGTTGCGCTGTTTCTGAGATAGTCTGAAAATTGTTAAATTCACATGTTTTTTGCCGTTTCTTTGTCCACCTGTATCTCAGAAACCGTTTTAAACTGTGGTCTGAAATTTTCAGGGTAGAAAGCTTTTGCCTCACAGATGTTCTATTTGCTAGTTTGATGAAAAAATATTAATCCATTCCAAAGTTATTAAATGTTGAAGTTCCCATTATTTTCAATGGGAAATTAAAGATGTTCAGCACGAAAAAGGATCCTGTGCAGCAGGAGTTAATCCCTTTTCGCAGCCGGGTCATTCTGTGTCGCAGGAACCTAAACCCTTTTTGCAGAAGGGTCATCCTGTGTTGTAGGAATGTAATCCCTTTTCGCAGATGGGCCATCCTATGTTGTATATGGGAAAATCCTTTTTCAATCTACCGCCATTCTGTTTTTTCAGTTAGTGAGAGAAAGAAACCACATAAAAATGAATGGGTTTCAAAAAACAAACATCAGAACCTAGCTAAATGGGACTCATTTAGCTACATTTTGATGTTTATTTTTGAAAATGTTGCCAGCAAATACCTTTTCTGGGCACCCGAAATCCAGGGTGCCCAGCTTAGCGAGAGGAGCACTTTCCCTTCGTTCTCTGTAGGAGAACAGTGGGAATTTCTTGACTTCTACAGCCACAGCTGAACTCCTGCTGCTGGCTGCAGTGTGATCTGTGAGTCGCTGTTTCCCTGGTGTTTGCTGCCCCCACCACACACTCCACTGCCTGTCCCTGGTGTCTAGTGGCACCCCCCCTTCCAATCACTCTCCTCATATTTTCTGTTTATTCTCTGGTGTCTAGTGGCACCCCCCACCCTTCCAATTGCTGTCCCCATATTTTTTCTTTATTCCCTGGTGTCTAGTAGCACCACCCACCCTTCCAATCCTGTCCTGGTATTTTTTTCTTCATTCCCTGGTGTCTAGTGGCCCCCCTCACCCTTCTGATCACTATCCCCATATTTTCTGTTTATTTTCTGGTGTCTAGTGGCACCTCCCACCCTTCCAAACACTGCCCCAGTATTTTTTCTTTATTCTCTGGTGTCTAGTGGCACCTCTCACTCTTCCGATCACTGTCCCCATATTTTCTGTTTATTCCCTGGTGTCCAGTGGCACCCCCACCTTCCAGATCACTGTCCCCGTAGTTTCTGTTTATTCTCTGATATCTAGTGGCACCCCCCCACCCTTCCGACCGCTGTCCCCATATTGGCAGTTTAGTCCCTCATGTCTAGTGGCATCCCCCACCCTTCTGTTTGCTGTCCCCGTATGCCTGTAAAAGAAGGTCCTAATTTTTTTTTACCTGTGAAAAAGAAAACAGTCCCTCATTGATCAACCCCCCCCACCCTCACCTCTCACTATGCACCCAGCACCCCACACACCTCAGTACATCCCCACACATCCTCACTCACCCTCACAGGTCCCAGGTTCAAGATCCACTCTCCAACCAAAGACAATATGAGAAACTAAGGTAAATGTGGTTCAATGTATTTCAATGGGGGTTTCAATGTTTATGCAGAACTTTGCAACTCAATATGCAACTCCCGCCCAAAGGGTGATTTTGCAGTTGGTTGGTGAAATCACCTTTTGGGCAAGATTTGACAATTTTTCCTGACCTTGTTCATGAGGTGGGGCCATATGAAGTCTATGTTGAAAATTTGGGGTCAAAATTATTAAAAATGGCAAAGTTATGACCATTCTTTGCAACTTCGCTACGCACACTCCTAACTTTGGAAATTTTAACTATTCTGACCCCAGATTTTCAAGATAGCCTTCTTACTACCCCACCTCATATATGTGGTAGCTGTCATTTTTCAAATACAGGTCAAAATGTGTTTTCGTTCCTATGGCGTGGAACTGCGTTGCAGTGGCGTGGAAGAAATAAATTACTCACCTTAGTAATCTTGTTTCTTCCCAGTGATACTCAGGTATTCATAACTTTGTGCAGTAAGCCTGGAGGGTTGGACTGCCCGGAGAGAATGGAACATATGCAAATGACGGAATCATCTGCATGTGACAACTTTTCAAATGCTGCCCTATACTAACTGCCAATGTTCTAAACCTCCTCAGATTTCCTAGGAGCCTGAATAGGCAAAGCCATGCAGTAAAATACTGCAAGTATTTATGATTAGAGAGAGAATTCAAAATAACCCCAATTTTAATAAGAAGAAACCTCCAACTGGGGATAAACACATATATTTTTAAAGAATCAGCATGTCAGAAACACCTGAAGAAAGGTAAAGACCATAAGCCTTGTTTACCAACTTGTAACACTATGTGGCAACATATTTACAGTCATAGTGATGTGCCCTTTTGTGGTAGTGCAGCATGCGGGAGTGCAGAGGCTTGAGTTCTGGAAGGGAAGGTAGGGTGGGAAGTTATGAATACCTGAGTGTCACTGGGAAGAAACAAGATTACTAAGGTGAGTATTTTTTTCTACTAACCCCAGTA
Organism: Neoceratodus forsteri; assembly: GCA_016271365.2. Lineage (NCBI taxonomy): Eukaryota > Metazoa > Chordata > Ceratodontiformes > Ceratodontidae > Neoceratodus > Neoceratodus forsteri. The sequence continues at coordinate 1,254,232,837 of CM028129.1, read as the reverse complement.
ATACTCAGGTATTCATAACTTTCTGCAGACTACAAAGCAGTACCACTGGAGGTGGGCCCAGAACATTTACTTAAGAAATAGGCTTTGCAGGACTGCTGTGCCAAACCTAGCATCACTTCTAGATTGGATATCCAGATTGTAATGCTTTGTAAAGGTGTGTACTGTCTTCCAAGTAGCTGCTTTACAGATATCAACCAGTGGAACATCTCTCGCAGCTGCCAGAGTAGCAGCTGTTCCCCTGGTGGAATGCACCCTCAACCCTGTTGGGGTCTCCCTGCCAGCTTTTGTATAGCAGAACTGAATACACTGGGCTATCCAGCGAGAAACAGATCTCTTAGAAGCTGGATTACCTTTTCCCACATCCCCATGTCACAAACGCACTCAGCAGGTCAGGCCCTCTGCTGCACAGTGCCAACCTCCAAGCGCAGTACTGTAAACAGGTAACAGACAGGGTACCCTCCTGTCTGCTTGTGGGTCCAAATCACCTTTGGTCTCAAGTTCTGGGGGGATTCAAATGTGAACCTTATGCTAGCGTACCCAAATGTACAGGCTCAGATAATCTGCTCTTCAGGGGGATGCCAGATATCTTTCACCTAAGGACACCTAACCGGGTATCCAAAATGAACCCTTAAAACTCTATAAAAGACCTTAGGTATATTCTTACCTTTTTCCAGTTTAGTAACACCATCAAGCTTCTATGCAGTTTTGTCAGTCTCAACCCTCCATATGTCACATGCAAAAGAAAGAACTTGGAAGACCCAGGCAGTATCTTTCAAATGAAAGGTTTACTTAAAAATGAATAAAAATATGTAAAATGTAAACACAGAACACTATATCACAAAGCATACAATCACTTAAAAGAAAACAAGGAAAACTACAGACAAACTCCTACCAACATACAGTTAGACTTTTTCTATCTAATATATTACCTCTATAATGCTTACAGTTAGATCTGGTTTAAGAGCCCCAAAAGAAATGTTACTCAGTTGAAACACAGAATATAGTTTAAACTCTGTGTTTCCACCCCATCTATGATGTCATCTAGCTCCTCCTTTTAGAATATAAAAATTATACAAACAATGACCATCCTGTCAGGAGATATTTTAAATACTGTGACTTATGCAAAAACGAATTTCCCAATATGGCTCCTTAATTAACACCCCCTCTTTGATCTCAAGCAGTTCCTCTTCCCAGGGCACATCAAAGGATTTTATGACTTTTAGCACCCTAGTGATATAACATGTTTTTTTTCCTCTAAGACATCATAAAAGTTTTCGAGCCCTATATCCTGGTAGCTGGGTCAGTTCTAATTAAGTCAGATAAACAGGAGACCCTTAATTAAGTCTCTCCAGTCTTTTAGTTACCTCCTGGTTTCAGGTCACTTAACTGTAACTGAAACCTGGGGAAGGGGGCACTCATGGAAGCACTGTGACAATCACACACTATATTTTTTATATTACAAATATCATCTAACAATCATAGCCAGCTGGCCAAGCGTCACACCCCATAGGTCAGAAACAACTGTTTCCTGTCCTGCCTATGGTCCTTAGTGGCTGTAATATAATAACTGAGAGCTCTCTTTACATCCAAACTTTGAAGCCTTCTTTCACCAGAAGTAGAATGCTCAGTGAAGAAGACAGGTAGGGTAATGGATTGGTTAAGGTGAAAATCAGAGACTACCTTTGGTAGGAATTTTCTATTTGTTTTCAAAACTACCTTATCTCTGTGAAAAGAGATATTATCCTGCTCCACAGAGGGAGCCTGGAGCTCACTTATTCTTCTTGCAGAAGTCATTGCCACTAGAAAAACTGTTTTCCAAGTGACATATTTAAGTTGAGCTGTAGCCATAGGGTCAAAGGGGTGCCCCATGAGCTTGGTTATACAAACATTAAGGTCCCATGCTGGCACAGGTGCCCTGTGAGGAGGGTGAAAATGGGACAAACCCTTGAAGAACCTTCTAAAAATGGGTTCTGAAGCTAGTGTTACCCTGGCATCAGCAGAAATGTAAGCAGACAATGCTGCAAGGTGTACCTTGAGTGAATTGGGTTGTAGACCCAGAGAATGTAAATGAGAGAGATAATCCAAAACAGCTGGGACCCCAGCCTGTAATGGAATCAAATCCTTAGTCGAAGACCAGATTGAAAACCTTTTCCATTTTGAAGAATGTTTTCTTAGTAGAGGGGTTTCCTATAGTCCCTCAGAATGTGAAGCACTGATTCAGAGAGTTGCAAGTCAGCATATTCTAGTTCCTCAAGAACCAAGCTTTAAGGTTGAGGAACTTGAGGTTTGGGTATAACAGGGACCCCTGGTTGGAGGTCAATAGATTGTGCCTCAGAGGGAGTCATATCAGTTTAGCCACAGACATGGAGTGAATAAGAGAGTACCATAGCTGCCTGGGCCAATCCGGGGCTATTAGGATTAGAGATGCTGAGTGGGACCTGAGCTTGAGTAACACCTTGAAAACCAGGGGAAAGGGAGAGAAAGTGTACAGGAACCTCCCTAACCAATCTAGAGTCAGGGCATCAGGGGCAAAGTACCCTGATGTGGTGGCCTGCAGCAGTACTGAGGCAAATGGTGGTTTTGGTAGGATGCAAACAAGTCCACCTCTGGATTGCCCCACCTTCGGAAAAAAAATTATTTCCACCACCTGTTTGTTCAGAGTCCATTCATGATGGGCCTGGTTGATTTGACTTAAAGCATCTATCTGCCAAAGTATTGTCCTTTCCTGGTAGATGGATTACCTGCAGGGAGACTCCCAAAGAGTATGCCAGAGTCCAAATTTTCATGGCCTCTGTGCAAAGGGGCCCTGACCTGGTGCCTCCCTTCTTGTTGATGTAGTACATTGTGGTGGTATTGTCTGTTCTGACCTGTACAACCTTTGATTGTACTAGTCCTGAAAAGGTTTTTAGAGCCAGAAAAACAGCCCTGAGCTCCAGCAAGTTTATGTGCAGGAGGAACTCTGTGGTTGACCAAGTACCCATGGTTGTATGGTCTCCCAAGTGGGCACCCCAGCCCCATAGGGATGCATCTGTTGTGAGAACAACTGAGGGGTGTTCTTTCTGAAAGGGAACACCTTCCCTTAAATTGGGTACTTCCTTCCACCTCTGCAAAGCTTGCAGCAAAGTTCTTGTGACCGGAATGGGTTTTGAAAGAGAATCTTTCCTTCAACTCCAGTGAGCCCTGAGGTGGAACTGGATGTCCCTCATTTGAAACCTTGAACCCAGCACTGTGGCTGTGGATGCAGCCATATGACCCAGAAGTTGCAAGAACTGTCTTGCTGGCTTGCTCCTGTTCAAGGTGAAGGAATCTGCTACTAGCTGAAGATTTCTGATCCTGTCCAGAGGGAGGTAGGTCCTGCCCTGCAGGGTGTCTATCTCTGCCCCTATGAACTGCAACTTTTGTGCAGGAATGAGGACTGAATTTTTGAGAGTGATAATGAACCCCAAGGATTCCAGCAGGCCTTGGGTAAGGCTTAGATACTGAGTGACCTGTTGTGGTGACTTGCTCACCACCAGCCAATTGTCAAGGTATGGAAAAACTGTCACACCCTGTCTTTGAAGGTGTGCTACCACTTGTGCTAGGCACTTTGTAAACACCCTTGGGGCTGAAGAAAGTCCAAAAGGCAGGGTTGAACATTGGTAATGACCTGAAGGGAGTTTGAACCTGAGATATTTTCTGTGAGACTCCCTCATGGGAATGTGGAAATAGGCTTCTTTTCAGTCCAGTGATGCCAACCAATCCCCTTTCTGGACTGTTGGCAGAATCAATGCCAAAGTTACCATTTTGAACTTTGGCTTTTTCAGATGCCTGTTTAGGGCTCTGAGATCCAATATAGGCCACCACTCCCCGCTTTTCTTTGTGGTGAGGAAGTATCTGGAGTAGAAGCCCCTTCCTCTCAATAAGCTTGGGACAGGTTCCACTGCTTTTAAAAGTAACAGTTTCTGGACCTCTGCCTCCAGCAGGTTCTTTTCTGCCAGGAAAGGTGCACTGAAACCCCTGGCTGCTAGAGGAGGAAAGGATTTGAAAGCTAGAGACAGACCCTGACCCACTACCTCCAGGACCCACTTGCTGTGGTGATGTTCAGCCAGGCCTGGAGGAAGTGGGAAAGTCTGCCTCCGACAGGGAGTGAGGAGGCGGCCTGTACTTCAGGGGGTCTGCTTGGCTTGGGGTTGAGGCTGTGCTTGAGATCCACGCCTCGAACCCCTTCGACCCCTACCCTTAAAGTACCCCTGCTGTGGGTACTGTTGATGCTGGAGTGTGGCCACTGGCTGGAAAAAGGGCCTGGTGTGGAAGGACCTACCCCGGCCTCCCCTTCCATAAGGCCTGGTGGATGGGGAAGCTCTCTCTCTACTAGAGTTGCTTCTGTAAGTGGTCTTATACTCATCCACCTTCTTCATGTATGCCACTGTAGATGCTCCGAAAAGAGCATTTCCCTCTAAAGGAAACTCCAGGGCCTTAGATTGCGTATCAGCAGTGAGATTTGTGGCTGTCAGCCAAGCAAATCTCCTCTGGGCTACCATATTTGCCATCCATCTGGCTGCAGTGTCGTTGATATCAGCAGCCATCTGGAATTGGTACTACGCTGCTTCTAGCCCAAACCTATCTGTTTCCGCTAGGTCATCAGATAGGGGTGAGGGGGCTTTCTGAGAGATGGCCAAAACTGACTGCCACAGGGATTCTTGGTTCTGGGCAGCATAGGCCTGAAAGTTAGCCTGTCGTATGGCTAGGGAGGCTGACAGGTACCCTTTCCTAGCCATACTATTTATTTTCCTAGAGTTCTTATCTGGTGGATGGGATGCCAGAGGGGCTCTAGCCTTACCACAGGCTGCTTGTTGAATGACCCCTTGATGATCTGGATGGGAAAAATGGAACTCTGCCCCTTCCCTCTCCAACTGATATTTCTTGTCCATCCTCTTATCCAGAGGGGGGACAGAATTTGGGGTTTGCAACGATTTTAGAGCATCTTTTTTAAAGAATTAGTTCACTGGGAGGAGGAGGAGGGCTTTGGTGGGAGTCAAACCCATCATCTCCAGATACTCTAGTTCATCCTCGTCCTCCACTTCTTCTCCTGTGGAGATGTCTACGGCATCTGCCATTTTTCTCACAAAAGTGAAGTGAGAAGAAAAATCTTCAGATGTTCTAGGGGGTGAACCAAATTCTTGTTCTGGGGATACTCCGGGTAAGATGGGTTCCCCTTCATCCTCCTCATACACGCTGTATTCCTCCTCTTCAATAAGGGGAATTCTGCCAGGCTGTCCTGCTGGAGCAGGTGGTTGCTGAGCAGGGGGCACTAAGCCCTGCAAAGCCTGAATGACTTTAAAAGCCTGTGCGATTTCCTAAGGAGTAGGCATGATATTAGCAGGTACAGAATTTCCCTGATCAGTATTTGGGGGTTCTGTATGCCTTAGCTTGCATGCTTTTTTAGAGGGAACCAGGGAGCTAGCCAGTTCAGAAATTCTCTTGGTAGCTTTATCACCCATCTCAGGGGTGGAAGTAGCAACAGATGTGGGTTCAGCCACAATAACAGAGGGTACCGGCTGGTCAGAGCCAGAGGGACCCTTGGGTAGCTTCTTTTTCAGCCGTTCCAATCAATTTTCAATAGTTTTTTCAGGGAAAGTCAGGCAGATTTGACAATCCTCTTTAAGATGCTCATATCCCAGACAAGCCACACACTTAGTGTGCTTATCTGCCTTTGCAAAAACGTCCCCACATTGTGTACAATTTTTAAAAGTGGGCTCACCGGTCTTTTTCTCCGTTTTTTCTGCCATTGAACTGATAAAAAAAGAGAACTGCTAAGTAAAAAAGATTTAAATAATAACACTTGCGGTTGCGGTCGGTTCCGGAACCGAAGAGGAACCGGAGGAACCGAACCGACAGGAAAAATTGGAACCGGTACTAGCGGTTCAGTAACCGAAAAATGAAAATTACGTACCTACCGTAACTGTTGATCTTTCTGTGTATCTTCACCATTCATTACTATTTGGGTACTATGTCAGAGCTAGGACCCCGCAGGAGCCTTTTTTTTTTTCCCATGAGTGGAGCCAACGCAGGGCTGGCGCCATCCTCGAGGCCGGCGTTCCACGTGGCACTCGAGGGTTGGCAGTTAGCCATCATCGACTCCGCCCTAGCCCCAGTTCTGACACACCGGAGAGTGTACGGAAGGGAGGGTGGGTTGAGGCAAGAAAGCCTAAGAGATAGATAAAAGGAAAAAAAGAATCAACAAAAAGGAGAAATAAACGACTAAGGTGACAGAAGAATGAGACTTAAAAAAGGAAATTGGGGAGAAGGGGCCCCAATCTCCGGAAAGAGAGGAAAGAGAAGGAAAAAGGAGGAAAGATGGGGAGGGGGGGAAGAGTAGCACACCCTCAGGAACGGAGTTGCACTTTATCCTTTTCAGGAGATAAAGTCCAGACATGGACATAAAGTTCAGCTGCAAGACATGACTTGAAGGCAGCCTAGATCTTAAGACTAACCAACTAAGGGAGTGCAGACTGAGGGTGTGTCTCAACCCCCCCCCCCCCAAATAAGGGGGAAAAATTTTTAACAGCCGAAGGCTTAGAGGAGAAAGATGTGGGCTTGAATTTTGAGCTCACAAACAATAAGAAAATGCTGAAGGGGGGAGAGAAAAGAGGATGCCCCCCCCCACTCTGCGACTCCCTAGATAAGGGAGAAGAGAAGGGGGAGGCCCCCTCCAGTCTCTATAAGCTCTCAAAGAATTCACCCCTGTGTGTCTCCACAGTCCCCCCCGTCTACACGCAAGAGAGAGGAGAGAGAGGAAAGGAAAAACACACAGGGGGAGGGGTGGAGTCCAGAGACTGAGGCCCCAGGGGGAAGGAGGGTGGGATTCAGTGATGAATGGTGAAGATACACAGAAAGATCAACAATTACAGTAGGTATGTAATTTTCATATCTTATCTGTGTCAGTCTTCACCATTCATCACTATTTGGGTGAGTACCGAGCCCCCCCCCCGAGAGGGGGGCCCTGAAGCACCCTAAGGGACTAAGCCCTTATCCCGCAGTGGGTGAGACACTGCAGGAGAGAACCCTTACAGGCCTGGAGAGGTCTGAGACTGGTCTGGGTGAGACAGGGATCCCCCAGTGGGAGAAGGAAGGCGCCCCGAGAGCCGCTGTCTCACCCGTCGGGAGAAGAGATGGTTTCTCTGGTAGGCGGACTAAATCTCCCTACACCAGGCCAGGGGTGACAACCGGGATAGGTGAAGCCATGCCATCTGCCGAAGGCAGATTGCTGTCCCTACCACTCTGGAAGCTACCTCACTGGCATCGTAAGATGCCCTTGCTTGGTGTCTTGCTAGCACCAGGCCCTGCACAGAGAGGGCAATGGCTTGCCTGGTTTCCTCCGAATCAGGCATCGAGACTAGGAGTTGTCCTAGCCTGGACCACAAGTACCTGTCACAGTCTGCATAGTGGGCCTGATGTGCTGAAATTGACAGAGAGATCTGTGCCAAGTAGAACACTCACCTCCCCCAGAAGTCTAAATCCACAGAGTCCAATTCCGGAGGGCGGTCACGGTAAGGGGCGCGAGGCCCTGAGGGGGTGTCCAGGGAGGTCAGTCCTAAAGGGGGATGAGGCAGAGAACCTGGAGACCCAGGAGGAGTGCAATACCACTGGCATAGGTCCCTTGGGGCTGGCACTATGGAAAAGGGACGTAGCCAGAGCCGATGTGACACCTCCTGAAAAGGTATAGGCCAGGCGGGAGCCACCAGGTGGGCCGCACTGTATTCACCCAAAAAGGCGTGCATCACATGCTCGGCATTGCTGATCAGGACCGGGGTCAGGTGAAGCTTGTCCAGCATCCTCACAAGGAAGCACTGATATGAGGACAGATCAGACGCTGGGGAAATGTGGACCAAAGGTTCCTCTCTCTCTCAGTAGAAGGAGAAGAGGAGGAAGACAAGCTGCCAGGTGCAGGGTCCAGCTGCACGGGAGCGTGGTGAAACACCTGCTGGTCCAGGGCATGGAGGTAGGTAGGAAAATGTGCAGCCGAACCTCTAAACTGTTCCCAGGTAAGAGGCCCGCGAGAACTGGGAATACCTGGGACTACTGGGGATGGAGGCAGAGGCTCGGGGGACAGGCTCCTGGCAATAGAAGAATGGTCTCTGTCAGGGCAGGGAGGCAACAGGAAACCCTTCGCAAGGAGGGGGAACCAAAGGCCACTGCAGCTAACAGCTGTTCAACTGGGTCGGAACGGTCAGAGCTGTGCCCAAAAGAAGAAATCCCCCCTTGAGGTGACCGGGACCATGTGAGTCCAGAAGGACGGCCCCTGACCTCAGAAGTAAAAGTCCCCCTCTGGGACTCCTGTAGGGAAAGGCGAGGGCCTGTGCTTCGACTCCTACTAGAACCCAGCTGGACTCTAGGAAAGTCTCGCTGCGCCACACCTCTACCTCTCAACTCTTCGGAGTCAGAGAGGGACCTCGTCCTCTTTGCCACCAACCTAGGCAGCTGGCACCTCTGAGCAGTCTCTGAGGAGTCCACCCAGGGAACCATACCTTCCCCCTTCTGATGCGCCCCAGGCTGCCCCAAACTTGGGCTGTTCAAACACACCAAGGAGGGAGGTACCCCAACTGAAGAAACAGCCATGCTAGTGACCTCGGGCTGCTCAGCAGTAGTCACAGGGACCATCGCTGGCTGGTCAGACCCCCTGACCCTGAGATCTGCCAGCGAGAGCTGAGTCCCAGAGGGAGGCTGAGTGGGGGCCAAGGTGCTGGAGACAGAAGGATCCGAAGATTCAGAAGAACCCAGGAGCCAATCTGGATCTGACTCAAAATCCGCCTCCGAAGAGGTAGGCTCCGAGGCCCGATGCCAGATCACCCCACAGACCGCTCTAGTTCCCGGACCCTGAGGCCAGGCACCCTGGGACTCGATGCTTCCAATGGCCCCAGAAGAAAGCACAGCCCCACGCCCGACGCCGACACCCACCCTGGCGTCGCAAATGACACCGGAGTCGGGCATGACCCCGAGCATGGCTCTGCACTCTCCCTCGGCACCGTGGAGCACCAAATCCAGTGCAGCATCGCATCCGATGCTGACACCCACCCCGGTGCTACGAGCGGCACCGAAGACAGGCGTGGCCTCATACGTGGCGCCGCACAATACTCCGGCGCCACAAGCAGCACCGAAGGCATGATCGACCCCGACCATGACGCGAACCTTGAGCGGCGCTGGCTCCCACCCATGCATCTCGCATGGTGCCGGGACCAGAACCAGGCCCAGAAACCTCCAGACTACCCAACCCAATGCCGCCGAGAACCCCAATGCCGCGAACAGCATCAGGGATGACGGCGTTGCCGAGAGCAGGCCCGATGCTGACCACAGTGCTGCACTCAAAGCCCACGTCACCGCAGATGGTGCCGGGACCAAGAACAACGCTATGAGACGGCACCGGGGATGGCACCGGCCTGGTCCCAAGGGACCCGGAATGCGACACTGAGGGAGCCTTCGCTACCGTGGGGGTCATCCTGGGCCTCCTGCACCGCAGAAGAAACCCTGGCATGGCAAGGCTAGAAGAAGCGGGGGTTCCCTCCGTGGGCCATATAGGACAGGGAGGGGACCCGGAGGAAGGGCCGAGAGTCCTGGCCTTGGCCCAGCGACTGCGAATTCAACCTCCGAAAGTCGGCGGCGCACACCCGACCTTCACTGCGTGGTTTTCAACGACATGGCGGTCCATGAAGAAACAAATATCACAGTTATCCATATCATGTTTGGGGCCGAGGCAGGAGAGGCAATGGTCGTGCTGGTCCATTACGGAGTAAAGGCGGCCACAGGGGCACCGACGCATGGGGGCCTCCCCACCTTCGACGTCTTCTTGCCCTCTGGACGAGAAATGACTAGATGAGAAAGAAAACAAAAGTTCAAGTTCAAGTTTATTGCAGGAAAGACTCCGTTGAGCAAGCTCATTCACAAGGAGGTCCTGAGGCACATACACATACAGTTCACAATTACATAGACAGGAGATATAAAATGTAGAACAACAAAGAAAAAAGTATATATAATACAAGAGGTATACACAATAGAAGTCCTTATGCTATATATGAAGTACATTCCAGCTTTAACCTTGCCCTAAATTATGCAACACATTTCAGCTTAATAAGTAGAGGGCCAGTTGGTACCTAGGAAGTTGACTTGGCGTTGGGGGCCTAGTAGCACCTGCATATGTCTTTTAATTTAGAGATAGCTAGTGTTTTGTAGGAGTTAACTGATACGATGCTGGTTAGCTTCAGCATGGCTTGTAGTTGGTTCAAATGTTTGGGAGGGCATATGAGACAGCTCTTTGGCCAGCTGTGAGTACGTGTCCTAGGAACATCTAGTAGGATAAGGTCAGTTTTCTAGCAGGAGTAGGCTATCACGAGAATGTGTCACGAGACATTAAATAGACAGGCAGTTTGTGGAGTAGTAATTTGAGGGTCCAAATGCCAGCATGCAGGAGGCGTCTGGTGGCAAGAGAGGTCCACCCAACTGCTGCATAAAGATCACAGTGCTTGACGCCGCTTAATAAAAAGGAAAGATCTTACAGGAATTTTGAAGCGGCGTCGAGCAGAGGAGCAGAACCGAGGCAAATACTAAAAATACTCAACAGACCAGACTGCAAAGCTGCAGTCTCGCACGCAGGATCCTCACTCGACAGCAGGAGAAAAGGAACCGGGGCTAGGGCGGAGCCGACGATGGCTAACTGCCAATCCTCGAGCGCCATGTGGAACGTCAGCTTCGAGGGCGGCGCCGGCCCTGCATCGGCTGCGCCCATGGGGGGAAAAAAGTTTCCTGCGGGGTCCTAGCTCCGGCATAGTACCCAAATAGTGATGAATGGTGAAGATGGACACAGATAAGATCTAAGGTTACAAAAAAACACTTTTAAGCTAAAGTTAACCAAAAATAAAACGGGTTTTGTGTTAGAAAAACCCTAAAATATTAAAAACTAACCCGGTTCCCTCCCAGTTATTCCGAACTGAGAGGAACCGGCAAAAACAACTAAATAACTATAAAACTAAGTTTAGCTAAAGTAAAATAATTTATATAAGGCAGCAAATGAAATGGAAACGATACTTCTATATTTTTATACGTTTCTTCACGTCAAACAGTTGATTGAAGAGCGACATTCTGAGCGACCAAACTGTTCAGGCGGAGAGTAAAATCTGAGGAGGTTTTGAACATTGGCAGTTAGTATAGGGCAGCATTTGAAAAGCTGTCACGTGCAGATGATTCCATCATTTGCATATGTTCCATTCTCTCTGGGCAGTCCAACCCTCCAGGCTTACTGCAGAAAGTTATGAATACCTGAGTATTACTGGGGTTAGAATCACGTTTTGGTGATGATTTGAAAATTTTCAGCACCGGATATATGGGGTGGGGTACTAAGAAAGTTATGCTGACAATTTGGTTGCTTTGGTGCTATAAATGGGGCCCTGCACTTCCACAACAACATACATATACACATCTATGGAGGGATGGGTGCCCTGCTCTCCCATAGGCAAATAAGGATACGATTAGACTATCTGAAAAGGGAAGAAATTCATTGTAAAAAAATACATTAATGCATCAGTTAGAGCTGCCGCAACAAACGTAAGGAGATGTGGCATTAGGGTTTCCAACCCTATCACCCAACCCCCACCATGCACACACCAACATGCGTCAGGGGTGTGCCTCGGCATTGTCAGTCCTAACACTCACCCCATTCTGCTGTACTGTACCTATCTCAGCTTATTTACTTATGGAATGGGTGAGTGTTAGGGCTGACAACCCCAAGGGACACCCTCAACGCCTGTTGGTGTGTGTAGGGTGGGGGTGCATGTTAGGGTTGGAAACCTGAACGCCACATTTCCCTACTTTTGTCACAGCAGCCCTAGCTGATGCATTAACATAGTTTTTTGCAATGAATATATATATATATATATATATATATATATATATATATACACAGTATAACCTCAAAGATCTGAACCTCAAAGAACCGGACTGACCAGTTAACCGAACCCCCCCCCAAGCGCTAAGCGCTGTTAACAATTATCGTAATTGCCACCGAATTGCCACCTGTAGCCTGCTTTCTTGAATGCCTGTAAAAGCCCTTAATCGTTCTCAACACTGTCAGCACTAGCAGAATGGTAAAGCAGGCTAACAAACGAAAGCGGGTAACATTGTGTATTGAAACAAAACTTGAAATAATAAGTAAAATAGAGCTCGGTGCAAGTCTGAGCGCTGTTGCTGAGGAGTACGGAATTGGCAAATCTACTGCGTTTGATTTAAAAAAGTCACAGGATAAAATTAAACAGTTTGCCTTGCAAGCCCGAGATACTGGGTCTGCTCAAACACATTGCATTGTTCGAAAAGCAGCAAACAAAGAATTTGACCGTGCCATGCATTTGTGGTTCACCCAAGAACGCCACACTATCAGATGGCAGTGAAAGACAAGTTAAGAACTTTAAGTCAAACAAAGACAGAGTAACATTAATGGCAACAGTGAATGCTAGTGGCGATTTTAAACTTCCACTACTGTTCATTCACAACAGCACAAAGCCCAGATGTTTTGCAAACGTTACAATGTCAGCACTTCCAGTGCATTATTATAGCCAGCGTAGTTCTTGGATGGACCGAAGCATTTTCAGTGATTGTTTTTTTAAATACTTCGTCCCCCTGGTTAAAGAATATCTTAATTCAAAATCTCTACCAGCAAAGGCAGTCTTGCTTATGGATAATGTCCCCTCACACCCTGCAGTCGAAGATCTTACCGTGGGAGATGGCAGCATTAAGTGCCTCTTTTGGCCCCCAAATGTAACAAGCATTCTGCAGCCCATGGACCAGGGTGTATTAGAGAACTTGAAACGCCATTATAAGCGCAATCTGCTTCATCGTCTTCTGCTAGGAATGAATGACTACAGCTGTTACACTGAGTTTTGTAAGTCCCTGATTGTAAAGGATGCCGTTTACCTTAGTGCAAAAGTATGGGGTGAAATCAGATCAGACTCCCTCTGTAGGTCCTGGAATAAGCTGTGGCCATATCCAAACGAACAAGAGAATGACGTAACAGTTGCCGACACCCAGATTAACTTTGGAGAGGAGTGTGAAGTGCTTCAGGTAATCACTGAGGAGCGGGAGGAGTGGATTCATGCCGATAATGAAGAAATGGGACATCAAATATTAACGGACACAGACATCATTAATCTTGCAAGAGAGAGTACTGAAAATGAAATGGACAGTGAGGGAGATGAGGGGAATGAGGCAGTTACTGTGAATGTTCCTCACAGCAAAGCGGAAGAATGTTTCTCCGTTTGTGTTGAATGGCTGGAGCAGCGGCAAGAAGCGAGTCCAATTAACCTAATGTTACTAAGGGAGCTGCAGCACTTCGCTGCTAAAAAACGTCACTGCTCACTGAAACAGAGTGCAATAACCATTTTTTTTTTAAATTCTGAAACGTAACCTTATTTATCTTTGCTGTATTTATATTAAAAAGTGATTTGGTAATGCAATAAGTCACGTTGTAGTCTTTCTTTGTCAGTTTCAGAGTTACGAAAATTTCAGAGATATGAACACCATGCATTCCCATGCTGTTCATATCTCTGAGGTTTTACTGTATATATATATATATATACATATATGTATGTATGAAAAAATGACTTACCACAGTAATCTTGTTTCTTCCAAGGGAATCTTACTGTATTCTGACATATGCAGTATTGTCCTTCCATTGTACTGCCCCAGAACCGAAATGGTTAACCGAACCCATGCTAGTAATGGAACGTTAGGCTCGAGCTCGGTTCTCAAACCACTGTCCCTGGTCAACATTCTGCAACCATCAGATTCTTACGGAGCAAAAACTAATGACTAGCTATCTAAACTATATTACTAATAATAAACTAACAAATTAGTAACCTTCTAACAACTACTCCATTTTTCTTTCCCTAATTAACAATGTGGGTTGGTTAAGACTCAAGTCGCTAAGCCCAAAAAGACAGAAATTGCCCATAGGGTTGAACAACAAAACAGCTGTGATGCAGTGCCCATAGGTTCTAGCAGGGGAGGAAGGGTTGGAGCTCAGAATATAGTAAGAGTCCTTTGGAAGAAACAAGATTACTGTGGTAAGTAATTTTTTCTTCAAACCCCAGGAAATCTTACTATATTATGACATATGAAGACTACCCAAGCAGTACCTTTGGAGGAGGGTAGAGAACCTATTTAGGAAACAGGCTCTCCAGTACTGCTGTGCCAAACCTGGCATTACTTCTGGCCTGGGTGTCCAGGCTGTAGTGTTTGGCGATGGTGTGAACAGTTTTCCAGGTAGCTGCTCTACAGATTTCCAACAGAGAGATATCTCTTGCAGCTGCTATAGAAGCAGCTGTCCCCTTCGTAGAGTGGGCTCTGAGGTCTACAGGAGGCTCTTTGCCCACTTTGCCCACTTTGCTGTAGCAGAATTGGATACAGGCCACAATCCAGCGGGTGATGGTTCTTTTTGAGGCAGGTTTGCCTTTGCCCACCTCTCCATAGGTCAGGAAAGCTGTGTCCTGTCCTGCCTGTGACCTTTTGTGTGATCCAAGTAGAAGCTCATAGCTCTCTTGACGTTCACACTATGAAACCTCTCTCTCTCTCTCTCTCTCTCTCTCTCCTCCAGAGGTGGAATGGTCAGCAAAGAAGACTGGCAAGGTCATGGACTGGTTAAGGTGGAAGTCTGATTCCACCTTATGGAGGAATTTCTTATTGGTCCTCAAATCCACCTTATCCTTCTGGACTGCAATATAGTCTGGCTCTGTGGACAAGGCCTGTAGCTCACTGATCCTTCTGGCTGAAGCAATGGCTACTAGAAACACTGTTTTCCATGTCACATACTTAAGTTCAACTGTTGACAGGGGTTCAAATGGTGGCTGCATCAACTGGCCAACACATATGTTAAGGTCCCATGCAGGAGTGGGTTCCCTATGAGGGGGATGCAAGTGCAGTAGCCCTTTGAAGAATTTTCTGAATACCTGATTAGCAGCCAGGGATGCTCCCTTTCTAGCAGAGAGGTAGGCAGAGACAGCTGCCAAGTGCACGTTCAGGGTGGAGGGCTGAAGGCCCAGAGAGTGTAAATGTGCTAGATAGTCCAGGACTATTGGCAGATCAGCCTGGAGGTGGTCTATCTGTCTCTGCCCGCACCAAACAGAAAATCTCTTCTACTTAGATAAGTAAGTTTTTCTGTTGGAAGGTTTCCTGGACACTCTCAAAACCTCTAACACCCCTTCTGAGAGGTGTAGGTCAGCGTATTCCAGGTCCTCAAGAGCCAAGCTTTGAGTCTGAGGGACTGCAGATTGGGGTACAGGACCCTGCCCTGGGAGGATGTCAGCAGGTTTTGCCTCCTGGGTAGGGAGATTGGTTTGGAGATTGCGAAAGTCAGTAGCACTGAGTACCAAGGCTGCCTGGCCCAGTCTGGAGCAATGAGGATCATAGATGCTGACTGGACCCTGAGCTTGTTCAGCACCCTGAGTAGCAAGGGAAATGGTGGGGAGGCATACAGGAACTTCCCTGTCCAGTCCATCAGGAATGCATCTAGTGGCACTGTGCCCACTGCTGGAGGCCTGCCACAGAACAGAGGAAGCTGATGATTGTCTGGGGCTGCAAAGAGGTCCACCTCTGGAGTGCCCCATCTTCTGAACACCACTTGTAGGATCTGTTTGTTTAGTGACCATTTGTGGTGGTTCTGGTTGATTCTGCTGAAGGCATCCACTAGGACATTGTCCTTTCCTGGCAGGTGGACTGCCGAAAGGGATATTCCCAGGGAGTAAGCCAGATTCCATACCTTCATGGCTTCTGTGCACAGAGGTGAGGACCTTGTGCCCCCGTGCTTGTTAATGTAATACACTGTTGTTGTATTGTCTGTCCTGACCTGAACTGCCTTGCCCTGCAACATGGAGGCGAAGGACTGAATGCCCAGATAAACTGCCCTGAGTTCCAGCGGGTTTATGTGAAGCAAGGATTCCTGCTGGAGCCAAGTACTGTGGGCAGTATGCTCCCCTAGGTGGGCCCCCCACCCTAGGAGGGAGGCATCTGTTGTCAGAACTGCTGCTGGTGGCAGCTGGAGGAAAGGCACACCTTCCCTGAAGTGGTCCTTTTCCCGCCACCATTGCAGAGCTTGAAGCAGGGTTCCTTTGACTGGTACCACCTTTGACAGGGAGTCTCTTCTCTGAAACCAATGAGCCCTGAGATGGAACTGATGGCCCTCATCTGGAATCTTGATCCTAACACTGTTGCTGTTGATGCCGTCATGTGGCCCAGCAACTGAAGAAAATGCCTTGCTGGTCTGGGGGTATGCAGCTGAAAGGAGTTTGCTAGTTGCAACAAGCTGTCTACCCTGCCCTGTGATAGGAATACTCTTCCATTCAGGGTCTCCAGTTCTGCCTCTATAAACTCCAGGAGCTGAACTAGTGAGAAGACTGACTTCTTCTGGTTTACCAGGAAACTTAGCATACCTAGCGTATCCTGAGTGATGGTCAATGACCTTTCCACCTGCTGTGGGGACTGACCTACCACCAACCAGTCATTGAGGTATGAGGAGTCTATAACCCCCTGTTATCGTAGATGTGCCACCACTGCTGCTTGGTACTTGGTAAACACCCTTGGGGCTGATGCGAGGTTGAAGGGCACGGCCTTGAACTGGCAGTGACCTGATGGCAACCTGAACCTGAGGTACTTCCTGTGTGACAGCCTGATAGGGATATGAAAGTATGCGTCCTTTAGGTCTAGAGATGCCAGCCAGTCTCCTCTCCTTAGAGAAGAGAGAATGATAGCCAGAGTGACCATCTTGAACTTTGGCTTTGTCAATGTTTGTTCAAGTGTCTTAGATCCAGAATGGGTCACCACTCCCCTGATTTCTTTAGAGTGAGGAAGTATCTTGAATAGAGACCCCTTCCCCTTTGCATCAAGGGGACAGGCTCTATTGCCTGATCCTGCATGAGCTTGACTACTTCCTATTCCAGCAGGGAGACCGCTGATGAATTGGCAGGACTGAATAGCCTTGCTCTCAACTTGGGCAAGAATTTGAAGCTGAGTGCAAGACCCTGGCTCACTACCTCCTGGCTCACTATCTCCAGGATCCACTTGTCTGTGGTGATGGATTTCCAAGCCTGGATGTAGTGAGCCAGCCTGTCCCCTACTGGGAGTAGGGAGGTGACCCTGACAGGATTCTCAGGGAGTCTGTTTTGCTTGGACAGCAATCTGGGTACTGAGCCCGGCCCTGTTGCTGCCCCTTCTGCCTCTGCCTCTAAAGTACCCCCTCTGGGGTTGACAGGAAGGCAAAGCCTGTGCCTGGAAAAAAGGCCTGCAATGGGTTCTACACCTGCCTCTTTCCTGGAACTTTGGTAGAGTTGCTGCCTTCTCCTTGGCTGCAGCACTCTTGTAAGTGACTTTGTAGTCATCCATTTTTTTTCATGTACGCTTCAGTCTGTTCCCCAAACAGGGAAGTGGTCTCACAAGGAAAGTCAAGAACTTTTGTCTGGGTATCCTGAGACAAATTTGTTGTTCTCAACCAAGCAAACCTCCTCAGGAACACTGAGGCAGCCATCTGCCTAACTGCAATGTCGTTGGCATCCACTGCCATGCGAAACTGGGACTTAGAAGCTTCAATGCCCCTTTTAGCTGCCTTTGAAAGATCAGATGCCATGGAGTAGGGCATGCTTTTGCTATTTCTAGCACTGTGTTCCACAGACTCCTCTGATACCTAGCTATGTAAGCCATGTAAGTGGCTTGTCTAATAGCTAGGGAGGCTCCCAAGTATGACTTCTTTGCTATTGGGTCCATCCTCCTGGGAGTCCTTTTCAGGTGGGTGTGATACCAGGGGAATGCCTGCCTTATCACAGGCAGCAACCTGCATCACCCCCTTCATGGCTAGGATGTCCAAACAGAAATTCAGCCCCTGATTTGGCCACCCAGTGCTTTCTGTCCATCCTCTTGTCCACTGGAGGGATGGACATAGGTGTCTTTAAAATTGTTGTGGCTTGTCTCATTAAAGATTTATGGATGGGCAACAGAAGCCTTTTTGTTGCTGGGACATCCATCATTTCCATATAATTGTGTTCCTCTTCCTCCTCTGTGGACTCCTGAGTGGAAAGGTCCAATGTCTGTGCCACCTGTTTTAAAAAGGCATAGTGGGAAGAAAAATCCTCCATTGCCTTTTCTGGGGAATCAGTCCCATGAGGGTCTGGAGAAACCTCGGGTTCTACAGGTTCTCCAAATTCATCCTCATCTTCATCATCAAAATCATCTTCCTTCTCCGGGAAGATGTCGGTTGATTGTTCCAAAGAACCGGGAACAGAAAGGGAACCCGAGTCCGGAACCAATAACTGTGAACTGGGGCGCTGAACCGATACCACGGTACCAGTTTACAATGCCTGCAAGAGGCTAATGGCACTTCCAATAGCTTCTGCGGTATGAACCGCTGGAACCATCAGTTGCAGTTCCTTGGCTGAGTGCTTCTCTTTCCTCTTTTGTTTAGCAGAACTTGCTGGTTCAGCGGTAGTTTCTGCAGATCTTTTTCAGGTCGAGGAATCCCAGAGGGCTACTCACTCGGTTAAAAAGACTTCTCTTTCTGAGAAGTGGAGGCCTTGTCTGTTACTAGGTCAGCAGCTTTTTCAGACATTTTTTCCTTCAGCTGATTTAAATGCCTATCCAGTGTTGACTGAGGAAAATTCTTACAGATATCACAGTCAGCCTTTAGATGATCAAAACCCAAACACAGGACACAAATTAAATGGGGATCTGCTTTGCCAAATGGTTCCCTGCACTCTGTGCAGTGCTGAAAACCCGTTGGGCCAGTTCTCTTTTTAGGCAGTGACATAACCACTATCAGTGGACTAAAACAAGCCTAAAACCACCACAGAATAAACTCTACTGTGATTTTTTTTTTTAAACGGTCGGTTTAGCGACCGAAGAAAAATCAAGAATTACCCCGGTTTTTCAACAAATAAACCAACTGGACCCTAAATGGTCTTTCTTAAGACTAAATTAAAGATAAAGAAACCCAATTCCCTCCCTGTTAAAAGAACCAAGAAGAAATCAAGAAAACTTACCCGAATATGACTAAATCTAGATTAATCTACCTGTAAACCAAGGACAGTGATTTTCAAAACGAACAGAAATAAATTTTACTTCAGAAAACCGAAAAAATAAAATCTTCAAGACAGATGAAGGAGGGCTCTCTGATGCATTTGTACTAGTCAAGCGGAGTAAAGAATCTAACGGTTGTAGAATGTTGACCAGGGACGGTGGTTTGAAAACCAAGCTCAAGTCTAATGTTCCATCATTAGCATAGGTTCGATTAACTATTTCGTCTCCAGAGCAGTACAATGGAAGGACAATACTGCATATGTCCAAATACAGAAAGATTTCCTGGGGTTTGAAACAGATAGATACATAGATAACTAAATATATAGTATTTATATATCCATTGCAATAACCTACATTAATGCAGACATTAGTATTGAGGAACGCAAAATGGACAAAATGAGGAAATGAAAAACATTAGGGTTTTTAGTCTCGGGAATCTTGGCACATTGGTGTTGTGGTGTTCCACGGGGTTGTCAACCTTAATGCCCATCCCTTCCTACCAAACGATAGCCTCCTGTCCGAAGCACAAGGTACAGCTCCAAGTCAGTGCCTCATAGGCGTATACTCATTGGAGGTTGAGATGTCTGGCTTGCCACTTGTGGCCAACAGAATCAGTCATAGCTTTCTTCATGTTTGTTTGCTTAGGGGAATGAGTAGGCATTAGAATTGACAACCACAAGGAACACCACACCACCGATTTGCCAAGACTCCTGAAACTCCAGATCTTAATGGTTTTCATTTCATTACTTTGTCCGCTTTGAGTTCTTCAACCCTAATATCTGCATTAATGTATTTTTTCGTAATGAAGTTCCTTTCATTTTGTGATAGTTTTTTTATTTATTTGTATTTTGGTAACTGGGTAAGCCCACTGAGACCAGAGGTCCCTTTTTCAGGGGCGACCCAGAATTAGTTACAGGGAGAGACACACAAATGCATTCTTTACAGAGGAGGACTCATACTAGCATTCCATACAGTAGTTACAATAATTAACACCAATATTAACAAGGGACGTCCCAGCTATGTTACAGAGTAAGACACATAATAGCATTCATTACAGAGCAAAGACACATAACAGCATTCTTAACTGTAGTTACAATAATTACTCAGAGTATACAGTAGCATCCAGCCATAGGGGTAGTAAGCTTTTGTTAGCAGTACATGATGTCAGATTTCACATTCCGTTTAGTCTGCAATGTGAGACAGTCAGGAAGACGTCATATTAGATACATCCAGGAGGAAGGAGGGGTCAAGGCACTGCGAGCAAAAGGAGAAGTGTGCTTGGGAGCTAACGTGCAATGGTATCCTCATTTATGCTGACCACTTTAGGATCTGTGTGACCTGATGCACACGCACCAAGGTACGAGTCCCTCTGCCTGTGAATGTGCAAGGGCCTCTGGGCCCTGCACTTCTGTGCAGCTACGGATGCAAAGAATCTGTGTGGCTGTCTGTGGGGGCTGTGGAACTGCAGGGCCCTCTGAGTTCTGCACTTCTATGTGGCTATAGATGCAGACGTACAGGGCCAAGAGTTCATCTGGCTGCAGAAGTGCAGGGCCATCTGGGCCCTGTGCTTCCATGCAGCTATGGATGCAGAGGCACAGGGCCCGCTATACCTTATGTCAAGAGAAGAGTTCTCTTCACTATATGCTTACTTGTTGCCCATGCAGCCAGCACTGTAATGTCCCTCACCAGGCTGGGAGTGGTGCTGTATGGCAGTGCTGTCCCCCCAGCCTTGGTCCATGAAGCCAGTTCACTGATCTCGTCCTGAACTTAGCTTACCAGCATGGGATCACTGTGCGCTACCCACTGGCCCAGCAGCCAGCCCTGGAGACATTTCTTCATAATTTTTTTTTTTTAACATTATGACCCTACGTTTTTCAACACAGTCTTTTTATGAGCCCCCCCTTCTGAACATGATGGGTGTAATTTATTAAATACTGACAAAAACACCATTTTGTGGCACAACCACAAAAACACATTATGAACAGGATCTGAAAAACAACACCTGTCATGCTCGTCAGGTGGGATCAAAAAGGGTTATATTTAAAAGTTTAGGTCAAAATAGTGAAAATTAGCAAAGTTATGAGTGAATGATGAAAAATGTTAACTTTCATTTAAAACGTTGTTGTTATTAAACACTAATTTCTGAAATTAAAACCTCTAAATTACAACAAATACAGTAAAATACATTTTACAGAACTTATTTCACACCTGCCAGATTGCATACAATAAACAATAGTATAACATTGCTATGCCCAAGATGTGCACACACATCAGGCACAATAGTACACATGGGGTGGGATATTCAAAGCAGGTGCGCATGCGCAACTGTGGAATTGCGCCAAAGAGCGATATTCAGTGGCAGCAACTGCACAGCACAAGTAGCAGTGCGCCAATGCGCAATGGGAATGTATGCATGCGCAAGAGCAGGGGCAGACCCATGAATATGCGGCACAGTGCCATATTCAACCCCCGACCAATGGCGCAAGCGAGAAGCAACCGTCAGTTGCAGGGAGCAGACTTGAGCCTATAAAATCTGGGAGCACGTAGGAGGAGGGCACTTGCACCAGAGGGGAGCAGGACAGAGGGAGACAGACAGGCCGTCTGCCGACAAAGAAGGAGACAGGAAGAGAGAAAGAGACAGAGACAGGGAGAGACAGGGAGAGACAGTGTGAGAGAGAGAATGTGAGTGAGAGTGTGACTGACAGGGAGACGACAGCGGGTGTGAGAGAGTGCGAGTGCGACACAGAGCCACCAGGCCCAAGTGAAGCGACACAGGCACCAACAGTGGTGGGAGACAGAGGCCGCAGGCAACAGCCAGCCAGCTGGGGGCAGGGCACACAGGAGGGGGCCCTGCTGAGCGGCACGCACAGCCACACACAGCCGGGTGGGCCAGTGGAGCCGGACGCCCAGGGTGTGACAGGACAACAGGGGCCATGGCCAGTGTGATATTCCAGATGGAGGCCATAATGAGGGGTGTGGGGAGGCAGGAGGCAGAGCGCCATGGCTGTGGAAGGGCCCATCGGCAGTACGCCCGGAACAGGCGGTACCGACCCCGCATCAGCTATGAGACCTACGCTGACACAGAGATCGTGGGCTGGTAAAGACTGAACTTGGCAATTCTGAGGAGCTTTGTGAGCTGTGCAGTGAGGAGACGCAGGCACCCACTAAACGGAGCCACGCCCTGACAGTGGAGACAAAGGTAACAGCTGTCATGTGCCTGCTCACAACTGGCACCTTCCAGAGACCAACAGGGGATACCACAGGCATAACCCAGTCAGCCGCGTCACGGCTCCTCACACAATTCTTCAACGCCCTGCCGCACGCTGCGGAATACATCCACTTCCACAGCACACAGGCAGAGTGTACAGCACATATGCAGGAGTTCCACAGGGTAGCACATATGCCTGGCATGCTAGGGGTCATCGACTGCACCCATGTGAGCATCTGCATGCCACCTGGGCCAGAGGGGGTAGCCTACATCAACAGAAAGGGCTACACCAGTATCAACTGCCAGGTGGTGTGCGATGCCAGGGGGCGCATAACCAATGTCTGTGCCACACACCCTGGGGGAGCACATGACGCCTTCATCTGGCACAGCTCAGCACTGTGCCACAGGTTCGAGAGTGTGGACGTCCCCACCGGTCATCTAGTGGGTGAGTATGCGGAGACCACAGGCAGCAGGGCATGGGAGGAGGGGCTAGGGAAGGGGCACCGCAGAGTGTGGCTGGGAAGGACACGGGGCACAGCAACAGAGGACACCAGGCTAACCATATCTCCATCCACACAGGTGACAGTGGCTACCCACTCCAGCCCTGGATGCTCGCCCCCTACCGGCGCCCGTCGTCCCCAGCAGAGGAGCGGTACAATGAGGCACACGCCAGCACGTGGAACATCATTGAGCATGTCTTTGGTCTGCTGAAGGCACATTTCTGTTGCCTGCACTGGTCTGGCAGTGCCCTACAGTAAAGCTCCTTGAAGGCCTGTGGCCTATTCCTGGCTTGCTGCATGCTGCACAACATGGCCACTGACCATGGGATAGCTGTCGAGGATGAAGAGGGGAACAGCAGTGGGGACGACACGGCTGATGGTCCGTGTGGCGGTGAGCAGCCCCCCCGGGGTGGAGGGATCCCCGGCTGATGAAGATGGCATGCCAGCACCAAGACACCATAGCGGAGGAGCACTACGGTGCACGCATGTAGGTGGACAACCGCCCATACACAGGATGGACACAGTGGCAAGGCACACAGGCATGTGTGGGCATGTCCTGCAGCTTGCACAGACAGCCGTGGGGCCGGCAGGGACAGCCGTGGGGCCATGCCACACATCCACATGCAACAACACGGAGCACAGCAAACCACACACACACACACTGGCGCTCGCAGGCACGCGCCTGAGCGCAAGCACCAGGCATGCATCAGACGCAGGGCACCGGTGCACATGTGCAACCAGTGCAGTGGTGGCATCATCACACACACCACACAGGCCAGCAGCCGGGCAGATGTGCACACGGCCAGTGTGTGGAGCAATCCACGGATGCCACATCCGTGGCATGCACACAAGCACACACAACGCCCATGTGTACACAGGGCGGCAGCAGCGGACAGCAGACAGGGTGGTAGGCACATCAGCTCTGCCACGCAGTCACACGGCCACCACGGACACAAGGATGGCCGCGCCACGGCCGCCCAGGGGGCCCAGGCTGCGTGACGGCTACGGGGGGGGTCTGTGACCATCCCCGAGGGGTGGCACTGTGGGAACATGACTGTGTCCTCGCAGGGGTCTGCAGACCCCCAAACAGGCCCACACCAGGCGTGTCTGGGATGCCCACTGCGGAGCCGGGCATCAACACTGTGGAAGTCACCTGACACTGGGTCCATGGGGTGGACAATGCACTCCGCGGGGTCTGCGGCAGCCGGACGCACCCTGTGGCAGCCAGTGGGGCAAGGCCAACCATGACCACAGTGGCTAAGCAGTCCAGGGCCGCGATCATGTCCTCCCGCAGGTGATGTATGGACTCCTGGACCTGTCCGTTTCCCCTGTCGCACTGCTCAGCTGCCTGGCGCACTTCTGCGCGGAGTGCACATACCCCAGCCACAAGCAGCACCTGTTGGTCCACGGAGGCCCGCAGCAATTGGGTGTGCTCGGACAAGGGCTCGGTGCCTGGGGGTGCATGGGCATGGCGCTGACCCACCGGAGGTGTACGACCGCAATGCACTGCCCCCCCCCGCTCAGGTGGGCGCTGCACAGCGTGGTCCCCATGGGGTTGCTCAATGACAGGCGCACCGGCAGCAGACACTGCACCCGGCCTCCCGACGTCCCCAGCCATCTGCCGCCCCTCTGGCCCCCGTGCGCTGGCCAGCGCCTGTGTGGCTGCACCACCACCACTTCCCCACAGCACCGCATCGCCGTCGCACACAGCGGTGCCAGGGGCAGTGGCGGGTGGCTGTCCACCACCAACAGGCCACTGGCCACGCTGCCAGAGATGGTGAATGGTATGGGTGTCTCCCCCACGACAAGTCCCCCGCTGCTCAGAACAATGGTCACATCGTCATCAGTGCTGGACCCGGCCCTGATCTGTGTTTCCGCTCACAGTACGCCGTGGCTGGCATCCCACTAGAACACAGCCAGGGCCTCATCCGCCACCCCGCTCAGGTCATCCGGTCGGATGGCGGTGGTGTGCTGCAGCAGTTCATGCCCCCGGATGCCAGTGGAGGTGGATGACTGGTCCTCCAGGGCTGGGCATGCCCCCACGGCAGATGCAGGTGCCCCTGCCACTGCATACTGGCGTTCTAGTGCTGAAAGGGAACACAGATGTGTTAATGTTGCTGATGCAATGGATCCCCCACCCCTGATGCTGCTGTACCTACCATGCAGTGATGGGCTTCCTCCAGTCTGGAAGCCACCGCCTGGTACACCCTCGATAGCGCTGCGCCGCATGGTGGCAGCCACCAGCTTCTCCTGTGGCGTGAGCTGTGGCATGTCAGCCTGGCCCCCCCCGTGGCCGACCTGACAGCCGTATGACTGCCACCTTCTCCTTGATCCGACGCTTGGCGGTGCCACCTTCTTCTTGCACTCCTGTGCAGATCGCTGGTGGCTGCCCTGCTGGTTCACAACCTCTGCCACCTCCTCCCAGGCTGCAGCCTTGGCCTGGGGTGTGCCAGTGGTGCCACTGAGCAAAGGCTCCCTGTTGAGGTACGCCTCAAACAGGGCATCCGCCTCCACCTTCGTAAAGTTGGGCCTGCGCTTGCGGGCAGGCCCACGCTCCTCACCCTCCTCACATTCGGACATGCTGCTACCAGTGGGCTGGGACATGTGGTTAGTGGCTGCAGCGGCCCACACCAGCCATCCATCCTGCTGTGTTGTCCGTCCCCTTGGCAGGCGCAACTTACCTCGGATGGTTGCAATACCGTTCCATGGCCTGTGCTGTCGTGCGGCGCCTTTATAGCGCATCACATGCAAATGAGCTGTTGCGCAACAGTAATGAGATACTAATTCCCCCAGTTGCCGCGGGTAGGTTGATGAGCTAACCTGCATATGCCAGCTGAATATCGCGTTGTTGTGCCTTGCGCAATGGACTTGGGCTGGCACAAGTCATGGCGCAATGCTGTGATGTGCGCAGTGCACCCGTCAACACACATGCACCACAGCATGTACTACCGCCTATTGCGCAGCATGTACTACCACCTATTGCGCTAGGAACACTACTGGTGGCTAAAGTGCCCTATGCGCCAAGGGCCCTATGGCGCTCGGGCGCTATAGGGCCTATGGCACTCGGGTGCCTTTGGGCCTATGGCTCTGGCATACTATAGGGCCTATGGCGCTTGGATGCCTTTGGGCCTATGGCACTGGGGTGCTACTCGGCCTAACAGGCGCTATAGGGCCCTATGGCCTTCGAGCACTGTGGGGCCCTGTAGCTGAAGGGTGCTATAGAGCCTATGGCGCTTGGGCACTATAGAGCTTATGAGGCATGGTGCCCTCAGGGCCCTATTACGCAACATGCATCATGGCTCCAATAGCGCTCAAGCGCACTATGCGCCTGCTGACCCCTGCCCTGCCCTATGCCCCCCAGGGACTTCTGCCACATGTGCCAGTATGGCCACGCCCATGCTGCACATCTCTGGAGATGCGCAACTGCCACAGGCAGTGCATCTCCATGTGAGGTGCACATCCTGAGCATGTTGAGCTCGTGCACTACAGGGCACCATTTTGGACTGCTTCACTGCAGAGGAAGCATGCCGCAGCACGCAGTGCCCCATTCCCGAAACTGGAGCCAGGTCAAGCTCGTGAACCTGGTGGTCCAGATGGAGGCCCATGCTGCCAGCCTGTTTGGCCAGCAGCCCCTCAACAGGCCCAGGACTGAGGTGTGGCAAGAAGTTGCAGATGGGCTTGTCCAGGCAACCGGTGTGATGTGTACAAGGAAGCAGTGTCGCCACCTTTATGGGGACCTGTTCAGGAGGGACCCAGAGAGGCTCAGGTCACTGCAGGCGTGCATCAGGAGGGGGGCTGTGCCACTGCCAGGTAAGTGTGCTCCACCAGCGGCTGTGCATGTCCAGTGTTCCATGGGGCAGGCAGGGCTGCATGCCATGCCGGGGGTGGGCGCTGTCGCTGTGTGTCCAGTGGCTTAGAATTGCCAGTCACTGGGTGTACTGTGCCACTGCCCTGCGGCCTTGCCGGGCCGTGTTGCACTCTGTGCTTGAGGGGTGAGGGCAGTGGGCTAATGGTGTGACTGTGTTCTGATGTGTGCCTGTTTGTGTTCCCGTCCTAGGCCCTGAGAAGAGCCAGGGCAGCAGGGGCACCTACAGTGCTGCGGCAGGCCACTGCGGGCCCTTCTGCAGGTGCTGCGAGACCGAGGGGAGGAGCAGCAGGGCCGGCACGCACCACGGCGAGCAGGTAGGCGCTGTGCATTCAAAAACTGTTGTGCAGGGTGGTCGACGGGGGTTGGGGTACAGCCTCAGACCCCTGTGCGCCGAGCCTTGGCAGCTGTGTTCAGCCCGCAGTGTGCATGGCGCCATGGGGTGGCCATTGCACGTGTGTGGCAGCTGTTGGTGGGCTGTGAGTGCATCCGGCTGCCACCAGTGCCGCTGCTGCACCATGCCACCTGCCTGCCACTGTGCTGGCAGATGACCCTTGGGTGGCGGTGTCCAGCGCTTTGCACAGCCGTGGCATACCGGGTCGGCAGCAGTCGTAGGCCCACCCACTGCGGGTGGCCAGGGTGCCACCCAAGGGGCATGTGTCCCCACTGTCCGCTGCGCACAGTGGGGGGCTAGGGTGCCCTGGACATGCACTGATCTCCTGTTCCTTCCTTTCCCATAGGTTTCCAATGAGGTGGTCACGTGCCACTCTACGGCCGCCTCCTGTGGTGCATCATTTCGATCACCATCGCCACCCTGGAGATTGCGAGGTGAACGAGAAGGCTCCTGCTGCAGGGGAAGCACAGAGGGCACCAGGCGGCGGCAGGGACGTGGCCACCATAGGGGCCGACAGTTACCTTTCCTGCCCCTGACCACCCTTCCTCTGCCTTCCCATTGTATAAGCCCTGTCCCCTGTCCCCATCCCTCCCTCCCTCCCTCATCTACCCTATCCCTGCTTTGTATACAGTTCCCTGCCTTGTTCCCTGTTTTGTATTGTACATAGTTCTTTTATACAGTTTGCTTTGCTTACCCATCTGTGTCCGTGTCTGCTTTGTGGCTGGCGACTGGTGCCAAGCTGCAGTGGTGTAGTGGGTGGCTGTGTGGGGCGCCTGCATTGTTCTGTGGGCTATGCATGGTGATGTTTGCCCATCAGTCAGTGGCTGTGCCTTGGGGTGGCCATGGGCTGGTTGTTCTGGCTGTGTGGTGTGTGTGTTGGGTGCCGTGTGCCAGGGTGTGGCTGGCTGTAGACCGGGTGGGTGGGGGCATGCTGTCCAGCGGGGGTTGGCCAGTGGAAGCCCACCCTTGGCTGTTGGTGCTGTCTGTTTCATATATGTCCACTGCTCTGGTGCTAGTGAACGGTGGCTGGCTACATGCCCACGCTCCGTGGGCGGTGTTCTTTTGTGGGCCAGCTGTGCCTCCCAGCTTGGCTCCACCACCTCCCCAGTGGCCACCCCCCCTTCCCCGGTGCCTTGTTCCCTGCTGTGCCTGTGGCTGGTCCTTTTGTGCTTTGGCGCATCTTCCTCGGCCCCTTGTGCATCCATGGTTGCGCCACTGCGCATGTTGGGTTGTTCCCTGGCGCACCTCTGGCTGCGCTCTGGTGTATCCTTGCGATATTCAGCCATGTTGCGCTGGCACATGTTGCCATGCGCAACCTTTGAATATCACACTCATTGAGCCATGGCGCATCGGATTTGCGCTGCACCGGCCTTGCACTGACGTCTGGTGCATTTCTGAATATCCCACCCATGATTCATAACTGCCCATATTTAACTAACTTTTGGTCAAACATGATTCAAACTTTATCAAAACTACTTTAGATTATGATAGCTATCTCACCAATGTTAACACTATTAGCAACTCCCGAAGATAGGCAATTATTTGATTCAAACCAAAGAATTTTCATTACAACAGCAATAATAATAGCTAGGAAGTGTATTCTAGTAAAATGGAAAGATGCAGCCCCTCCAGTATATGAAATCTGGCTGAATTACATGAATGATATCATGAAACTGGAAAGATTGTATTATATTAGAAACGATGAGAAGGGCGTATTTGATAGAATTTGGGCCCCGTTCCAGATGGTAATAGCTTACGCTTGAAATACTGCAAAATTCACTCTATTGTTTCTTAGTAATAATTTGATTTCAGTTCATAATTATAGGATTATAATTATAGCAGTATAATATAATTAGGTTCCCTAGGTAGAATGGGATATGACAAAGCTATTTTTACTGATCAACCAAATCAGATGATAATCCCCCCCCCCCAAAAAAAAGAAAAGAAAAAAAGTTGATGTTTTTGATATTTCCACCCCAAATTTTCAACACAGTCCTTTTTTTGACCCCACCTCATGAACCTGGTAGGTGAAATTGTTCTAATTTCATCTCAAAGGTAAATTTGCGGAGCAGCTGCAAAATCATTTTTAAGGCCGGATTTGAAAAATGTCACCTACCTTGTTCATGAAGTGGAAGGGGTCCAAAAAAGGCCATGTTTAAATTCTGGTGAAAATATATTAAAAAATGACCAAGTTACGAATAAAAGTTCAAAATGCATTGAAAATACATTAACCGCACTTGCCTTGTTTCATCTTTTCCCAGCTGGCATTGAAGGAGCAGGACATGCTTCTTCAAAAGAGTGGATTTTCAGTGGTGGAACATTTTAGGTGAGTGAGGGTGTAGGGGTTGTGGGGAAGTGGGCGCTGAGTGGGTGGGTGGGTGGGTGGATGGGGGTGGGTTGCTGTCAGTGGCGAATGATGAACAGACATCGATGGATTGTTTTCTTTGTTGCAGGTTAAAAAAAAGACAAGGAACATTTTCTTTATTTCAAGACAACCAACACTGGGGATTGAGCACCCTAGTGTTGGTAAGGTGTTAGTGGCATCAGGAGTGGTTACTTTGGTATCCCATGGTAGCGGGGGGGAAACCATAAGTAATGGATGGGGGGGAACTACAAGACAACTGAGTTGCACCGGGTTGGGCAAACCAGTGTCGGCAATTACAGACCATGGAAGTACTCACTGCTATAGCTATAACCAGCACTGAGGGTTGGGCACCTTGGTGTCTGTAATTTATACGATACCAGCAGTGGAACTGAGCAGCTGCCATCGGTACTATATCTATAAGCACTGTGTGCGTGGATGGGGAGGGATACCAGCGGAAGGACTGGGCACCCTGCCACTGGTTTAAATTGTTTGAAAATGAACAGACATGCACTGTAGAATAATGCTGTCTGCAAGCAGACTGTAATGGTTGCTGCAACAGAACCAAGACAGGAAAGCTGGGGAGCGTCAGCATGCACAGACATATTGATATGGCCCTGGCCTGGAGAATGGCAGCACAGTGCACTTAATGAAAGCATCAGAGCACCATGCTACTGAACTATATGAAAGCCTGTTGTTATAGTCTCTTCAAACAAAACCATCACAACGTGCTTTTATCAAAATACATTTATCAGAAAGAAACTACTGAATATGCTCAGAAAAATGGAACAGAATTTTAAAAATATTTAAAAAAAATGGCTCCACACAGGAGTCCAAAAATAGCAAAGGAATGCACCTTAGGCCAAACTCTAGTAAACCTGAAAGTTTTCGTTTTCTGATTAAAGCCCTTTTTGAATTATAGGTGAGCAAGACAAGTCTTAAAAACAGAGGGTTTTGCTGGCCTGTCAGTGCAGCGGTAGTGCTACCGCCTGTGACTCTAGCGACCTGGGCAGGGGCCGATCTTAACATTGTTTTACTAGCCCAAACACTAGTGCAAATTGACCAGGGCTAGTGCAGCTAACTCTCTACTTGCCCGGCTTGATTAGTGCAGATTTTTATGGCTGTTAATGAAGTTAAAAAAATATCTACTTTAGCATTCTCTAGTCCTCATGCTAATCTCTCTCAATGTTCCAGATGGCCAGGTATGATTAACAGCTCATCAAGAGTTGCAATTATCTGGCAGTTAAAGAAAGGGATCCCACAAATGACTCAATGTGAGTCATTATCACTCCACTGTTAAGACTTTCAGCTAGTGTCCAGGGTGTGATCAAGGGTAGAGTGCTGTTAAGTCAGTAGGTTCCAGTTTTCTGAATGCGTCTATGTCTAACAATTTGTCCAATATTAATAAGACCAGTGCCCCTCATTTCTCTACATTTTGAGTGTTCTTATCCAACATTTCAGTGACAAAATGCAAAGAGGTATACAGGATCGGCCCTGCAGGTGGTAGGTTTTATCCCAACCTCACCATAACTTCCCTCTCCCAAATTTCTTAACGCTGTTCTTTCCCTGGACACCACTGCAGACCAGACTCTGAAGTAACTATCCATAGATCCATAGCTGCCATTACTGGCAAGTGTAGGGGGTCTTCAGCTCTTCTAAATGGACCATACCAGCCATCACCATCCATACATTTCCACCCTTATCCCACTCAGCATGTCCTTTCAGCCTAAAAACAAAGCTTTGGATCATGTATGGTACAAAAAATAAACCTTGATAAAATACATAATTTGAAACCTTGAAATAGGCATTCCTGGGGTGCATAGATCATCCTATACGGAAACAGAAATAGTATAGTGTTATGCTTGTGTACTGTTTCCCCTGGGCTGATGAAAGGACAATGTTAAAGAAAAATCTGTTATTGTTGGGGCAGAGCATATTAAAATCGATGTTTTTACAAATACAAATGTCATAGTTTTCATTTTCCAAGCCCCTTAGGTATGTCTAGCCCCCACCCCAAAGAAATCTTAGAAGTGCTCCTGGCTCACTTGACACTGTACAAAAACTTTCAAAAGTGCAGGTCTCCAGTTGACTATGGGGTGGGGACCACGAGTGTCTTTCTCTGCCTGACTCTGTTCATTGCCCTGTGGGTGGTGGTGACAGTGTGGTGAGGTGCATGATGATGCCAGCTATTGTGTACGCAGAGCTAGGACTGCTTGAGTGAACATTTGCTGTTGTGATATCCTCTCTCTGTTTGGTGTTTGTACGGGGGGAGGCAGAAGGAGGAAGAGACGAGGCCATAGTACAAAATAATGGGGGGGGGCTCACTGTCTGTGATGGATGGCATTGCAGTCTTTTTTTTCTGCTAGAGAGCTGGAAGCAATGTGGGAGCAGGATAAATATGCAATAATCAGAGTATTTCTTGGCTTTGCTTGCATTGTTTCTTGTATAAGTGATCACACTTTACTATTATAATTAAGGGCTAGTGCAACCATCTGCGGGCTAGTGCAATTTTGAATCAACTTGCCCTGCTGGTTAGTGCAAAAAAAGGTTAAGGTTGACCCTGGACCTGGGTTCAGGAATGACCCTCGGTTGTCAGGGGCCAGCTGGGAGGAAGTTCGAGTGTCCCATAGGACACTCTCCACCCCCAAGGGGGGAGGGCAGTACACTGCCCCATTCTCACTGCCGGTGGATGCACGGGTAGCAATAAAGGAATAGCAGTGTGTGGGGGAGGGGAGGACACCGTGAGACACTTGACCAAGATGTGCGTCAGCATGTTCACAGTCTGGACTATGTCCTTCATACTAATGCCCTCAGGGGTAGATCCACGGGAAAAGAGAAAACATGAAAATGGAGGCACAGACCGGGAGGATGAAACTTCAGCCTGCCCACCACATCCAACGCTGGATCCAAGCCACCGATCTCTGAAGATTCCACCAGTCTTCATCCCCACAGACACGGGTGGCCAGATGGACAGCAGCGAAGAAATGCCAAGAGATAGGCATATTCACCCTAGGTGGGTAAGCCAGGGGGCAGCACAACAGTGAGCGATGGGTGGGCTGATGGCTCCGCTGGGCTTAGTGGCAGGATGTTAGGCAGGATGGCATCAGTGTGTTTGGCCAGAGGTGGAAGGAGGTCCAGATTTGCCCTGTAGTAGGGATCATAAACAAAGTTTGCAAAAAAAAAAAAGAGACTTTTGCTATATTTGCACTACCATATTTGTACCTCTGTAACTTTGCCACCCGTGAAACGGATTGGAATAAAATATATGAGATCCAGAACTTTTGGCACCTACTCTGCTCCTGCCACATTTCACGCAAATTGGTCAGCTGGGGCCGAGTTATAAAGGTGCAAATATTAGGATTTAACATAAAAGTGCTTTCTCAATCCTAATATTTAGGCAGTACTGTGCCTGTAATATATATATGGGATATGCAATAAGCTGACTCAAAATATGCAAGTAATCTTCATGAGTGAAGTACCAGGACAATAACTCCTGAGTGGCGTATTATAGATATGATTTTTTTTGAATTCTTTGTTTATGCCCCTGTCACACCGGGGCTGGCCCCCTCATCCCAAAGAACTCAGCACCATCACAGTGCATCTCTGGCTCTTACCACATCCAAGACCCCTCAGGTTACCCCACTTGGGGGGCCTGGCAAGATCTCCTGCAGAGGGTTGGCAAGTGGCGGGAGGCAGGGCCCGAGTATGCCAGGATCATCCTGTGTGGGCCAGGGTTTTTTCCCACCCACCCTATAGGATGCCTGCTCACACAGGGAGCCATGCATAAACATGCAATGCTTGCTGTGTGGCACCCTGCTGAAAAGCCCCATACCAAAAGCACCACCACTGCACTGCCACTAGTGGATACCCAGGTGGCAGTTGAGTGGCAGAGGAAGTGACCCTTCCTGCCCAGAGGAGAACAGCGTCCTCTGGGGTGTTCACTCTTCCTCATCCAGCCCACCTCTCGATAACCCAGGCTCATTCCTGAACCCAGTGTGCCCGCTCCACAAGCAGTATCTCTACTGCTGCACTGATGGGCCGGCCTGATCAATAGTATATTAATACTGCCACTGAGACTACTCTAATGGTCGTAAGAGTGGTTTCAGTTACATTCTTAATGTAACTTTTGAATTGAACTGAGCGCAGTACTGCATTTTAACCGCTCTGGAGGTTAAAAGAGTGGAGCTGTACTTCAGGACGACTGCTCTCTTCAAGCAGAGAAACAAATATGACTATTGGTTGGAGCATGACTACAGTGCAGTGTTTGAACTTCATTCTAATTCTAAGATTCCAAAGGAAAAAATTACTTACCATAATAATGTTGTTTTTTCTAATGGAGTCTTGCTGTATTCTGACTATATGCAGTTAGCCTCAGCACTTCAACTGCTCTGGAGAGTAAGGGGTTAATTCTATGCAAGGGCATAGAACATTGAGCTCAAGCTCGGTTTTCAAACCTCTGTCTCTGGTACATTTCAGTGTAACTGTCAGATTCTTACGAGCAAATACTAACTAACTAGAATTATGGAAATCTTTTAAATTTTAGGCCCCAAAAGGCCTCAAAGCTTGGGTCCAAAAGACTCAAGTCGGGAACCCAAGAAGAAACAGAGTAGACAGTGAATTGAATATATAACAAATAACAACAACCCCACCCTAAGTAAAGGGAGGAGTGCAAGGTACACCCCTGAGGTGCAACACGGTACCTGCCAACCAACATCCCCAAAAACTAGGTTCTGAGAGGGAAGGCAGGGAGGGAGGTCAGAATACAGCAAGACTCCATTAGAAGAAACAACATTACTATGGTGAGTAATTTTTCCTTCAAACAACATGAAGTCTTGCTGTATTCTGACTATATGCAGACTACCAAACAGTTCCCCCCAGGAGGAGGGGACACAGAACCTTATTTTGGGAATAGGCTCTGCAACACTGCTGTACCAAACCGAGCATCACTCCTAGTCTGGATGTCCAGAGAGTAATGCTTGGTGAATGCATGGACTGTTTTCCAGGTGGCTGCTTTATATATTTCTACCAAGGGGATATCCCTAGCAGCTGCAAGGGAGGCAGCTGTACCTCCAGTCGAGTGGGCCCTCAGGCCTGAATGAGGTTCTTTGCCCAATTTGGAATAGCAGAATTGGATACGAGAGACATTACACCTAGCAAAAGTCCTCTTAGCGGCAGGTCTACCTTTTCCCACTTCTCCGTGAGAAACAGCTGAAGACAATCCTTCCTATGTGCCTTAGTATGCTCTATGTAATAGCTAAGAGCCCTTTTCACATCTAGACTGTGCAATCTTCTCTCCCCCTTGAGGAAGAATTGTCAGTGAAAAACACAGGTAAAGACATAGATTGGTTCAGATGAAAATCTGATACCACTTTAGGTAGAAACCTTCTATTTGTCCTGAGGACCACCTTGTCCCTATGAAAGGAAATGAAGTCAGGTTCTACTGTTAAGGCCTGTAATTCACTGATCCTCCTGGCAGAAGTATAGTACCAAGAAACAGTGCTTCAAGTCGAGTACTTAAGCTAGGGTAGAAGCTAAGGGCTCAAAGGGTGGCTGCATAAGCTGTGCAATGCAGACATTTAGATCCCAAGCTGGAGTAGGCTCTCTAAAAGGAGGGTTAATGTGGACCAAGCCTTTGAAGAACTTACTGAAAACAGGATGGGACGCCAGGGAAGATCCTTTCCCTGCAGAAAGAAAAGCAGACACAGCTGCTAAATGAACTTTAAGGGTCACAGGCCTAAGGCCTAGGCTATTAAGATAAACCAAATAATCCAAGGCTGTGGCAATACCTGCATCCTCCAGCTGTATACCACTCTGAGAACACCAAATAGTGAACCTTTTCCATTTGGAATTTTAAGTTTTCCTGGTAGAAGGTTTCCTAGAGACCTTCAAAATATCCATGACCTCCTGAGAAAGATGCAGGCCTGCATATTCTAACTCTTCAAGAACCAGGCTTGGAGACTGAGAGACTGGAGATTGGGATACCAAATCATCCCTTGAGAGGAGGTTAACAAATTGTATCTCCTGGATAGAGACAGTGGGAGTGACGCTGCTAGAGACAACAAGAGAGGATACCAGGGTTATCTGGCCCAGTCTGGGGCCACTAGAATCACTGTACAGAATTAAGACCTCATCTTGATCAGGACTCTGAATAGTAGAGGAAAGGAAGGAAAGGCATAAAGAAACCTGCCTGTCCAATCTAATAGGAGAGCATCCAGAGGAACAATTCCTAGGACTGGAGGTCTGCAGCAAAACAGAGGAAGTTGATAATTGTCTGGGGCTGCAAAGAGATCTATCTCTGGAGTGCCCTATCTGGTGAAGATGACTTTTAGGATATGAGGGTTCAGGGTCCATTCATGATGGCCCTGGGATATTCTGCTCAAAGCATCTGCCAGCATATTGTCCTTCCCTGGAAGATGAACTGCTGTCAGGGAGGCTTGGAGAGAGTAAGCTAGAGACCACAGTTTCATGGCTTCTGTGCACAAGGCTGTAGACCGAATGCCTCCCTTGCTTGTTTATGCACCACATTGTGGAGGTGTTGTCTGTCCTGACTTGCACCACTTTGCGTTTGACTAACTCTGAGAAAGCCTGGAGGGCTAGGAACACAGCTCTGAGTTCCAGGAGACTGATGTGAAGGAGAGACACTTGCTGTGACCAAATTCCCTGTGCAGTGAGAGTCCCCAGATGGGCTCCCCAACCCAGGAGAGAGGCATCTGTGGTTAAAACCACTGAGGGGGCCTGACTGAGAAATGTGACACCCTGTCTGAGATTGTCCTGATCCAGCCACCACTGGAGAGCCTGGACCATAGTCCGAGTCACTGGAATCAGTTTGGTGAGATAATCTTTCTTCTGAGACCAAAACGACCTTAAGTGGAACTGAATGTCCCTCATCTGAAACCTGGCCCCTTGTACCACAGCGGTAGAAGCTGCCTTGTGGCCTAGGAGTTGGAGAAAGTGCCTGGCTGGTCAAGAGATCAGAGGCTGAAAAGAAGAGGCCAGATCTGCAAGGGCGGTTATCTTTGTCTGTGGGAGGAAGGCCCTTGCCTGGACTGTATCTAACTCTACTCCTATAAAAGTGAGGAGTTGTACAGGTTCGAGAACTGACTTGGGAACATTCAGGATGAATCCTAGGAAACTGAGCAGATACTGTGAAACTTCCAGAGCTGACTTGACTTGGTCTGAGGACTGGCCTACAATGAGCCAGTCGTCCAGATAAGGGAAGAGTGAGATACCCTGGCTTCTGAGGAAGGCCACTACTACTGCAAGGCACTTTGTAAATACCCTTGGAGCTAAAGTGAGGCCAAAGGGCATGGTTCTGAATTGGTAATGGCCTGATGGCAACTCGAACCTGAGGTACTTTCTGAGGGAGCACCTGATAGGAATGTGAAAATAGGCATCCTTGAGGTCCAGGGATGCTGGCCAAATCCCCTGGCCTCAGAGAGGGGAGGATTACTCCCAGAGTCACCATTTTGAACTTTGGTTTTGTGATATGTTTGTTCAGATATCTTAAGTCTAGGATGGGTTGCCACTCCCCTGTCTTTTTTGGGGTAAGGAAGTACCTGGAGAACAGCACTTTGCCTCTGTGTTGTGAAGGAACTTGTTCCACAGCTTTGAGAGCTAGCAGAGAAGAAACTTCTGCCTCTAAGGCAATGGTTTCTGATGCTGATGCAGGAGGAAAAAAACTGACTCTCATTTTTGGAAATCTCTTGAAACTGAGAGCCAGGCCCTGGCTTACTACCTCCAGGGCCCACTTGTCTGAAGTGACAGACTTCCAGGCCTGGAAATAGTAAGCCAGCCTGCCCCCTACTGGTATAGGGGAGGTGACCCGAAGTGACACATCTAGGTGTCTGTTTGGCAGGAGCCTTGGACTGGGAAGAGGATGCAGCCCTGCTCATCCCCCTCCTACCTCTCCCTCGGAAGAACCCCCTCTATGGGAAGGAAGAGGAGGCCTGGGCTTGGTAAAAAGGCCTGTGAAAAGGCCTGCCCCTGCCCCCAGACTGCTGCCTCTGAGGAGTGGCTTGCCTCTCTTTGGCCTGTGCATTCCTGTAGGTGGTCCTGTATTCATCCATTTTCTTCATGTAAGCCTCTGTCTGCTCCCCAAACAGAGAATTATCAACCACAGGGAAATCCATGGCCTTAGTAGCCTGGGTATCCTAAGACAAGCTAGTACATCTGAGCCAAGAAAATCTTCTGAGAGACACAGATGTAACCATGACTGTAGATGCCACATCATTAGAGTCAACAGCAGCAGTAAATTGCACTTTTGATGCCTCTATTCCATCGGCAGCCACCTCCTCCAGCTCTTTGGCTAGCTGGGGGAAGGCCTTCTTTGCTAGTTCCATTACTGTGTCTCACCTGGACTTCTGGTACCTAGATGTATATGCCGTGTAGGTCGCCTGCCTGAGTCCCAAGGAAGATGCCAAGTACTTTTTTTTTGCCATGGCAACCACCTTCCTGGAATCTTTATCTGAGGGGTGTGAAGCCAAAGGAATGTTAGCCCTGTCACAGGCTGCAGCCTGCACTACCCCAACATGGCTGCAATGGTTGTACAAAAATTCCGCACCTGAGCCTGACAGAGTGTATCTCCTGTCCATTTTCTTATCCACAGGAGGTAAAGAGTTAGGCATTTGCAAAATTTTCCTTGTCTGTTTCCCCAAGGACTTGTGAGGAGGGATAGACAGCCTTTTGTGAGGAGGGACAGACAGAAGATAAAGCCATCAAAAAATGGAGAGCAATGAGTACCAATGCCCGTAGTCTGGGTAACAAGCTTCCTGAATTAGTGGCCTTGATGGAGGAGGAACATCTGGATATCGTGGCAGTCACAGAAACATGGTACACACAAAACCATGACTGGGACATAAACATACCAGGATACACTGTCTACAGGAGGGACAGGAGGGTAAAAGAGGAGGAGAGTAGTCTTTACATAAGGAAGGAATAAAAGCAACAGAACAAAAGGGTAAACAGGAGGAGAAGAAGCACTGTGGGTAAATTGTGAGACAGGCAATGGCACCACAATACTTCAAAAGGTTGTATACAGACCCTCTTCTCAGGGGAGGAAATGGACAGGAAATGACAGAAAGTATACTTAGAATGGCAGAAAAAGGGAGATATTGCTGATGGGTGATCTGAATATGCCAGATGTTAACTGAGAGCAGTTGCAGCTGCCACTGAAGAGTGCAGTTATTCTAGATGCCCTACAGGAGGCATGCCTTAGACAACTAGTACTGGAGCCCACTCGAGGAGGAACAATATTAGACTTGATTCTCTCAAATGGAGATGGAGAGAGGATCACAGATGTAGAAGTGGGTAGCCATCTGGGAACTAGCAACCATCGAACAGTATGGTTCATAATAAACACAGCAACAGAGTCAAGCTACACAAAGACAAAAGTACTGGACTTTAGGAGGGCTGACTTCCTAAAATGGGTGAGTGCCTAAGGAATGCACCAGCAAATGGGCAGGAAGGAGGGTGGAAGAACAATGGGGAATAATAAACTGCCATCACAAAGGTAACGAGCCTTTGTGTGAAGCAAATAAACAAAACAAGACGATGTAAGAAACCACTATGGTTCTCAAAGGAAGTGGCAGTGAAGGTTCAAGAGAAAAAGAAAGCATTCAGAAAGTACAAGGAATCGCAGAAGGAGCAGGACAGAGAACTGTATCAGTTAAAGCAAAAGGAGGCTGGGAAGGCAGTCAGAACAGCAAAGGCCCAAACTGAGGAAAAGATAGCCAACTCAGTTAAGAAGGGGGATAAAACCTTTTATAGGTACATCAGGGAGCAAAGGAAGACCAAGGGAGGGATAGTGAGGCTTAATAAAGGGGAGGGAGGGTGGGCAGAGGGAGACTGTGAAAAGGCAGAGATACTAAACAAATATTTTTGCTCAGTATTTACAAATGAAGAGGGGGAGGTACATAAAACAAACAGTAGTAACACTCTGGATAGAGAAGTTGATACCAGCCCATTTACAGAAGAACGGGTTCTGAAAGAACTCTTAAAACTGAAGGTGGACAAAGCAATGGGGCCTGATGGGATTCATCCCAGAATTCTAAAAGAGCTAAGGGTAGAACTAGTGACACCACTGACTACCCTTTTTAACAAATCATGGGAGGATGGGGTGGTACCCGAGGACTGGAGGAGGGCAGATGTGTTCCCTTCACAAAAGTGGGAGCAAGGCAGAAGCAGGAAACTACAGACCTGTTAGTTTAACCTCAGTGATAGGGAAAATGATGGAATCACTTCTAAAGGAAAGAATTGTCGAGTATCTAGAGGCCAGAGGGGCACAGGACCCTAGGCAGCATGGATTCACAGCGGGAAGGTCATGCCAGACAAATCTGATAGATTTCTTTGACTGGGTGACCAAAGTAGTAGATCAGGGAGGGGCTGTGGACATGGCCTACCTAGACTTTAGCAAGGCATTTGACACAGTCCCACACAAAAGATTAATATACAAGTTAGCCAGCCTGGGAGTGGGTCCCAAGATGACAGCCTGGGTAAAGAATTGACTGGAGAATAGGACACAGAGAGTAATAGTAAATGGAGTCCACTCAGAAGAAAGGAGGGTTACTAGTGGGGTACCGCAGGGTTCAGTATTAGGACCGTCCTCTTCAATGTCTTTATAAGCGACATTGCGGAAGGACTGGAAGGAAAGTATGTCTCTTTGCAGATGACACTAAGATCTGCAACAGAGTTGATGCACAGGGTGGGGTGGAAAGGACGAGAAGGGACTTGGCAAGGTTAGAGGAATGGTCAAATGTATGGCAGCTTAGATTTAATGCTAAGAAGTGCAAGGTAATGCACCTGGGAAACAAAAACCCAGGGGAAGAGTACACAATGGGGGGTGAGATACTAACAACAACAAAAATGGAAAGGGACCTGGGGTAGTCATATCAGATGACCTAAAGGTGGGCAAGCAATGTGAGAGGGCAGCAAGGAGGGCTGGGGGGATACTGGGATGCATAGGGAGAGGCATCACCAGTAGAAAACAGGAAGTTATTATCCCTCTGTACAGACAGCTGGTGAGACCCCATCTGGAGTACTGTGTGCAGTTCTGGAGACCCAATCTCCACAAAGACATAGACAGGATGGAAGCTGTCCAGAGGAGGGCAACTAAAATGGTGCAGGGTCTGCACTGGAAGACATATGAAGAGAGACTTAAGGAGCTTGATATGTATAGCTTCGAGGAAAGGAGGGAGAGGGGGGACATGATAGAAACTTTCAAGTACCTCAAGGGAATCAACAAAGTCCAAGAGGGTAGCATCTTTCAAAAAAAGAGGTGTGCAAGAACAAGGGGGCACAATTTGAAGATAGAAGGGGGGGGCTCAGAGGTAATTTAAGTGTAACCCCCCTGCAAATGGGGGTTCCCAAAAGACTTCCAGGAGCTTGCTTGAATGCTCCAAGCCTGAATGGTGTTTGGCATTTAAGCCATTTATCAGTGAGTGTTTTTAGAGCCTCTGGTACTGTCTCTTTAAGAGCTGTCTGCTTGCAGACATAATTAGTTTGTATGGGGACTGTGTGTTTCTTTGATTGAGTACCACCAAGCTGCTGCCAATTCACTTCATTTTTGCAGTCACTAGAGTGCAAAGGGAACCTATCTGAAAGATGTAACTGTTTGCCAGAAATTATTTAGAGTAATAATGAAATTACAGTTTGTCTAACCTGCTTTCTTTGCAGTCAGAACTGTGTCTGCTAGTTCCCATTCTAGTTTTGAACTGCTGAACTGGACCAATCAGTGTGGGGTAAGCTAGCTCTAAAATGGTGCCTTGGACGAATCAGAACTTGACTCATAATCTGAGCCAGCCACAAGAGGATTGTATGAGGCAGTGACTCTGGGAGATGTAGTTTAGACTTCAGTGCCTTTTGGACCAACAGCAGCAGTCTATTGTGAGTGACAGCCAATCCAGTCAAGAACTGGGAGGAACTCAAAGGAAGTGCCCGGTTTTGTCGGTTGGATTTTCAGTTGAGCTTTGGCAGTGAAGAAGGAAGGAGCCCTGTGCTTTTTCAGTGTGCAGTTTTAGTAAAAAACGTGTAAGGCCCAGAGTTCCGGTCTGCAGCTTGTGTAACAGTTTGTTAGGACTGAACTGGCCCTGTGAAAAGAATCAAAGGATCTCTGAAGAGTAGAAACCAGGCTCACCCTGTAGAAGACTGGAAGAATTGCTGAAAATTGCACTCGGTCTGTCAGGAACTGAATCTGCTGTGTGTTCTCCCGTGTATTGTGCAGTAATTGCGATCGGGATACAGATGCAGCCTGCCTGGTATAGTGCTTTCTTTTATATGGATGTGTGAAGAGGTTTGTGTACCTCAAGTGAGCCCTGCTGACATTGAAGGACCCTATCTTATTTGGAGGTCGTGAGTACTAATTCAGGGTTGCTCCCTGTTGAATTGCCACATTAAATCCAAATGGAATTACTGTACTGCTGACTGTTTAATTCTCCTTTTCTCTGTGTGAAAGGGCCCCTACCAGCTGCCACGGTTTGACTAGCCACTAGGGCTTGGGTACCCAGGGACAGTAACTGATAGGATAGGCCTGTGCACAGAGCCATAGTAGATTATTAGAGTGATAAGCTGATTAACCTGATTTCCCTGTCCTTGTTATATCCCCTAAATAAATCAGAGCTGCTTGTTTCAGCAAAGTTATACTGCCTGAGGTATTGTCTATGTTAAAGTACTGTACTGTGATTGTTGCACTGTATCTCATTTCTACAGGAGGTCCCAGTGCCGGAACCAGACCTGGGGTAAGTGTATACTGTGAAGATAATTCTGATATATTGTGGGCCACTAGTGGGAAGAAAGGGGGTTGCAGTGTCCCAGAGGGCTGTGACCAAGTTAGTTTAACTATTGCAAACCCTGACCTCTGGGTGGAGGCACCCGCCATTGGATCCAGGCCCCTCAACCTGTTAGTGGCAAATCAGGCAGGGGTAGTAGCCCCTGGGATAGCGCCATCTAGGGGTTACATAAGGAAGTATTTTTTCACAGAGAGGGTTGTGGATGCATGGAACGGCCTTCCGGAGGAGGTTGTGGAGTCAAAATCAGTGGTGGAATTCAAGCATGCATGGGACAGTCATAAGGCAATTCTGGGGGGTGGGGGTAAGATGAAGTAGGCTGCTGGTTAACTAGGATCTGCAGCTTATCCAGTAGGTAGGGAAATGGGCAGACTGGGTGGGCCAAGCGGTCCTTATCTGCCGTCAAATTCTATGTTTCTAAGTTTTGGACTCTGGGACATCCATCATTTCTATGTAGTCAGGCTCTTCTTCCTCATCAGCCGCTTCCACCACTGGAAGCTGGAGAGTTTCAGCCACTTTTCTGTAAAACAGAAAATGGGAAGGGAACTCAGAAAACCTGGGAGGGGAGACATTGGAAGGCCTGTCTGTGGAGATATCAGACTCTATAGGCTCATCTAGGCCTCCAAATTCAGT
The DNA here is from genome assembly GCA_016271365.2 of Neoceratodus forsteri. Classification (NCBI taxonomy): domain Eukaryota; kingdom Metazoa; phylum Chordata; order Ceratodontiformes; family Ceratodontidae; genus Neoceratodus; species Neoceratodus forsteri. The sequence continues at coordinate 1,254,190,019 of CM028129.1, read as the reverse complement.
ATCCTCGAAATCCTCTTCCTCCTCTTCATCTCCCTCCCACACCACATCATAAAACAATTCCGGATCATAATCCAATGGAGTTGGGTCCGACCGAACCAACCGCTTAGTCGGAGGGATCGGTTCAGAAGGAACTGGACGAAGCGACTGCACAATGCTTATTGCTTTGGCTATTTCAGCGGTGGTTGGAACTTGCGGTTCAGGATCCAAACTGGCCGACTTCCTTTTCCTTTTTGATGGAACCAACCCCTCAGAGTCAGATCTACTTTTGCCCGAGGGTGTATCGCCCATGTCAGCAGGCACCCCCTCAGGTTCGGTCAGAACTGAACCGGGCTGGCCATCCGGTTCAGCGGACTTCTCGGCCTCCCTTTCCCTCAGCCTACTTAATCTCTTATCTAAAGTGGGAAAGTTTTTACATATTTGTCAGTCTGATTTGAGGTGGTCAAACCCCAGACAGTAAACACAAATGAGGTGGGGATCAGCTTTAGCAAAAACCTCCCCACACTTAGTATAGTGTTGAAACCCAGTGGGACCGTATTTCTTCTTGGGTTTCTCAGACATAGCCTTAACCTACAAATTACCCTTAACAGCTTTAAAGCCAGGTAATACACCCTTATCAGTTACCAACCGTGTCATGGGCTGTGGAATAAAACAAAGAAAATCTTGTTTTTTTGAAACCGATAAGAACCGGACACCACTACTAAAATCCCAGAAAAACAGAAATAAGAGATTGTTTCGGTTCCCAACCGGACTGACTGACTGATAGGAAACAGAAGAAAAACAATTTCCACAAGAAAATTCAGAAACAATTCACTATCTATCTACTTATGCTACCCTGTACCGAAGACAGAGATCTGATACTAAAAAACAAGAAAATCGTTTGAACAAACCGACCGATTCAAACTTTACCGAACTGAAGGAGAAACCTCCGGAGCGACTTCACAGTTAGGTGGAGTAAAGAATCTGATGGTTACACTGAGATGTACCAGAGACAGAGGTTTGAAAACCGATCTCGAGCTCAAAATTCTATGCCCTGGCATAGAATTAACCCCTTACTCTCCGGAGCAGTTCAAGTGCTGAGGCTAACTGCACATAGTCAGAATACAGCAAGACTTCATGTCATTTGAATTAGCATAAGTTCCCTCTCCAGTGCAATTCAAGTCAGTGCATTGATTGCTATTGTAAAGCTATATTGATGGCTTCCTGGGGTTAGAATGTAATAAAACTACCACTGAGACCACTCTTATGGTTGTAAGAGTAGTCTCACTTACATTCTGAATATATTTATCTGAACTGCTCACCTTTGGTTCCTGACTCTCACACCCTAAGAATGCACCAGAGACCACTCTAACAACAGTGAGAGAGGTCAGCATGACAGTATTGATATAAAGGAGAGATAAAGTGGTCTGGTGTCTGTTTTAATTGAGTTTCGATAGTACCTTTTGATGTTTGCAAAACTGAAGCTGGCAGTGTCACTTGATCTAGGGGTGCAACAGATACACCCCCGATAGCATTCACATTGCTGGCTAGATCCTGAAGGAGACATTTATAAAATGGGTAGGGAATTTGCTTCAACTTGACTAGTCCACCGCTGTGCATGATAAGACCAATGCCAAACATAAACAACTTTCACCCACTTGGGCACAGTGCAGGTGAAATCAGTGTGTGAACAACCCTTTTTTTCTTGCAAACAACCAGCACATTTTAACAGTAAACCTGCCAGCTCCCCCTAGTGATTCTCAATGGTAGAATTATTCTACATTGACTTCAAACAAATGGTTTTTAAAATGGTTTTAAACTGTATATATTTTTTTATTTTTATTTTGTTAATTTACTTAGTTACCCATTTTATAAGTGCTGTAAGACACTCCAGGGTGTTGGTGGTTATGCCACAACCACACTTCCAGGTGCGGAAGGCATGAGGTTGGAACTACACTGCTGCAGCATGCAGCTGTGGTACTACTACCAACACCCTGTTGTATTTCATTGCATACTTATCAAATGGTCTGATTCAAGAAGACAAAAACTCTACTGATAATCTCGATAGTTATTTCATTTTATAGCCTTCTTGATCATTCCTCAAACCTGGAAATATGGTAGAAACTGGAAAACCAGTAATAGGACCACTGACGCAAAACCAGGAGCTTTTATTTTATTGCCATCTTGGTTGGATAAGTGGTTTCTTACCTGTGTCCCTGGAGAGAGATGTGTTGCTCCATGCCATGGCTGAGCTGCCTGAGGTTGATTATTAGGGGCTAGTGGATATAAATCTGTTTTTTGGACACATTTTTCAGCATCAAGTTGAGGCCCCCTAAAATTTAAAAACAAACAAACTAGATGCAGATAGACAGATAGACAGACAGACAGATAGATGGATATGTGGATACATACATACATATCACACTAGTGGTGAGTAAGTTGGGTAAATAAATCATGTTATTTTGGAATAAATATTTATTTTCATGGGAATTAGGGCATGATCACAGTATGGAGTTTGAATTTGTGTTCTGAATTTTGTAATTTGCATACAGTTCTATCTCTGGGGCAGCACACTCCTGCAGACTTGATGCCATTTGCAAGGCATCTCACTGATGGATTCCTGTTGTTTGAATGGTAACTTTTTTTAAATGTATCTGGTGTATATCTTGCCAGCAATGCAAAGGAGGGCAGTTGGCCTATAGTTACCGGGATAATATCTGTTCCCCTTTCTAAAATCTGGAACAGTGATCCCTACATTCTAGTTCTTAAGTAAAATAACTTATAATTTATTATTGAATGCTTTTAACTTTGTGAACAAAACAAACAAATGTTTTAAGTGTGTGCTGTGGGGATTTAGACTTTGGGAAGATGCCAGCAGTGGGAAGGCTGAGGCCGGGAAGGAGGTAGAACACCTGGCGCTACTGGAGGTTCAGTGGACCGCGTGGCTGCAGCCAGCAAATAGAGCGGCTGTAGTCCCTATATAATACCCAGAATTCCAAGCGACCCCAAAGCATGAGCAACTATGAAGTGTGAGAGCCATGAAGCAGGAGTGTGGTGACTAAGTGGCATCACAGGGTGTCAGCAGGGCTTTGGCAGGGAGGACCACAGGCCGCAGGCCACGCTGTTCAAAGGTGGGTAGGTAAGTGTAAATGAAGGGCAGAAAATACACTGTCAGGTGTTGGTAGGGGGTTTGTAGCTGATCCCTTTCTAGGGTCAGCTTGTAAATATATAACAGATTAGGGGAGTGCTAGAGAGAGCAGCCAGCTCCCATCTGGGACCAGATCACAAGGGTAACACAGGCAAGGGAGTGCAGCAGGACTCTATCTAGAGACAGCTTAAATTTGTACTGAGGTTCAAAGAAGCATAAAGAAGGAAGCATAGTTAAATACAATAATAGAGAAGGACTAAAATGTTAATATGTGGAGAAGGGGCATGCAGTGGGGGCAGAGTAAAGCAGGTGGAGTGCACGGGGTGTGGGCAGTGGTGTTTCTAGTAACTCTCTGATAGGTGGGGGGAGGTTTGATAGCTGAGGCATGAGATAGATGCACTGGTGGTGGTGGGGATTCATAGGGTAATGATGGGAGGAGGGGCAGAGGAGCCATAGGGCTTGGAGGTAGGTACAGGTGAGTGGGGAAGAATGAGCCAAGGCAGGAAGGGGCCTAGCGGGGGGGGGGGGTAGGAGGGAACAGGAGAGCAGACAGATCCCCTGGGTTCCCCTCCTCCAGCAGAAGAAGAGGCCCTGGGAGGGGAGTGGATAACAGTAAGAGGGAAAGGTAAGGCAAGAAGGGAAGTAGTAGTAGTAATGGATTTTATTTATATATGGCACCCAACCCCTGAGGCCCAGGGCGCTATTACAATAAAACGACACAGAAACATAAAAATAGACATAGCAAGCATCCAAAGATAAAACACAACAGTGTAAAAAATAACATTATAATAATATCAACTAAAACATACCCATACATAACAGCAGTATTAAAAAAGTAAAAAGCTATAGATAGATGTGCTGACAGTGTTATGGTGTTTGACCGAAATCCTGTTGAAAAAGAAAAGTTTTTAGCCCCTTTTTAAAAGTCTTCACTGAGGGAGCCTCCCTCAGGGACCTGGACAAGGAATTCCAGAGCACTGGGCCCACCACCTCAAAGGCCTGGTCGCCTGAAGATTTCAGTCTTACCCTCCGGACCGGACCATCAGGAGGTCCTCGGAGGAGGAGGAGTGTAGCAACCGAACTAGGGTGTACAGGTGCAGGAGATCACTTAGATAGGCCAGGCCCAGTCTATGTAGAGCTTTATAGGTTAACAAACCTAATTTGAACGAGATACATCACTTCACCAGCAGCAAATGCAGATCAGGCAGTGCTGGAGAAATATGGCTAGAGCTTGACGAGCCCGTCAGTAGCCAAGCAGCTGCATTCTGCAGCAGCTGCAGGTGTCGTAGCATACCTCCACTCACCCCGAGGTATACAGCATTACGATAGTCCAGCCTCAAGGTCACAAATGCATGGATCAGTATGGCCAAGTCTTGGGGGGATAATCAGGGATCTGATCTGGTGGATGTTCCTAAAATGAAAAAAAAGACACACCTCACAATTGCCAACACTTAGGCCTCCATTGTCAGGCTGTCATCTAGGATAACTCTCAGGGGCAGGCTAGCAGATACGAGTCACCAAGCCAAAGCCCAGTAGCTGGCTCGATCACTAATATCTCGATCTTCTCGGGTTTCAGTCTCAGCCAGTTAAAAGCCATCCAGTTCTGGATTTCTGCCAAGCACTTACAAAACACATTGACAGCAACCTTAGTCCGGGGCACAAAAGACAGACAGAGCTGGTATCATCCGCATAGCAGTGAAACCCCAGCCCAAACCATTTGATGGACCATGCCTAAGGGTAGCATGTACACTGCAAACAGCACTGGCAAAAGGACTGAGTCCTGGGGCATGCCACATGACAGAAATATCAGGCTGGATGAGTAATTCCCCAGAACTACCCTCTGGATTCTAGCCCAAAGAAAGTACTCGAACCAGCGGATCATAATGCTGGTGAGTCCAGTATACTTCCTGGGCCAATTCAAAAGTACACCATGGTCCATGTTGTCAAATGCCGCAGAGAGATCAAGGAGGACAAGAACTGATTGCCTATATCCCTCACTCTGAGCAGGTCATTAAGCACCCTGACCAGGCCCATCTCTGTGCAGTGCCTAGCTCTGAAACCTGACTGGAATGGCTAATAGATATTAGAGGCTTCCAAGTGTTTCTCGAGCTGCAGTGCAACCACTTTCTCGATAACCTTACCTAAAAAGGGAAGGTTCAAGACTGGATAATAGTTTGCCATAATATCCGGGTCCAATGATTTTTTCTTCAGCAGGGGTCACTCCAGAGCACACTTAAGTGCCTCTGGAACTAGCCTCTCCACAAAGAACACTGGAGAATTTTGGTGAAGACTGGGCCAAGTTGGACAACACAACTCACAAGGAGCCATGTAGGGCCCGGGTCCAGAGCACAGCAAGTCAGCCATAGCGACCACCTGGTAGACCTCTTCCACCATTACTGGTTGGAATTCCTCCCAAGAATCCCTCCTGCATTCCTGGCCCAGATGTGGAACATTGCTGGGAACATAAGACCCTGTTGGACTAATATCGGCCCTAACGGAGGACACCATATCTTAGAAGAACCGAGCCAACTCCTCGCATCTTGCGAGTGAAATCTCTCTCGCAGACCCTAGACAGGCCAAATGGAGCAGCCTGTCCACAGTTCAAAAGAGCTGAGCCAGTTGGGTCTTCCCAGCCTGATGTAGGGAAGGGAAGGGGGTCCAGTGGGAACATCTCCAGGATTGCCAGGGAGGAACAGATTCCCTCTACTGGACCAGGGGAGGCAGGGGAAAGTGGTAATAAGGAAAGGGCCAGAAAGAGGGGAAGGGTTGGAAGAGGTGGGAGGACATCAGGGTAAGTAGAGAGAAAGGGCAAGAGAATGTGAGTTCAAGTGAGAGGGGGAGGGTAGGTGGTGCAAGAAGGGGTGGGCATGGGAGAATGAGGGGATAGGCAGAACGAGGGGCAGAAGAGAAGGGTAGCGGCAGGCTAGGGGTGAACAGAAGGAAAGGATAGGGGGTATATCAGTGTGTGGAGAGGTCCAGGAGGAGGGGAGAAGGATAGCAGGTGTCCTCTAGGTGAGGAAGAAGTACAAGAGGGATAGGAGGGAAAGGGCGAGGCAGGTGGGAATGGTCAGCAGTGTGGGACGAAAGGGAAGGAAGGAGGGGGAGGGAGGAGGGAGGGAGGCTCAGGATGAGGGGCAGGGTGGTGATCTGGGGACTCAGTTGTGAAGGGTGGGGAGGGGGCAAATCATAAAGAGTGGAGAATGCAAGCTAGGAATAATGGCAGGGAGGGTGGGACCTATACTAGCACAGTGCATGGGACAGGGAGGAGGGAAACCTCACATTATAGTGCACCTGGGTAAGAATGACCTTGCAGGATGTGACATGGGGGGTAGTGCAAGAGAAGTTCAAGGAGGTGGGGAAAATCTGCAAGGTCCTGAGGGCTAGTACAAAAAGAAAGGGAAGGATTGTTGAATTTAACACATGGCTTAGAGAGGGTGTGAGGCAGAAGGGCACAAGTGCATCGCTAGTTGGGAGGGCATATGGGATAACAAGGACCTCTATGCAATGGACAGGTTATAACTAAGCAGAAAGGGCACAAGGGTCCAGAAGGGAAAGCTGGAGGATTTCATGATTAAAAATCTAAATTTAATCTGACGGGGTGGGGGGGCAGCATGGTGCACAGCACCCTTGGTCATCTGGTGGAGAAGGCTGATAGGCTTCCCCCCAAGCAGGACAGCAGAAAGAGAGGCGTGATGGGAGGGGTGGGGGAAGAAGGGAGAGACCAAGGGAAGAGGGGAGTGGAAAGTGGCAGGTCAAAAGGCTGCCACGTGGTGTCCTTCCGTACTGATCACAGTACGTGAAGGTCGCTGTTTTCAGAGATGCACAATGTTTTTACACAGAAGGGTTTTAGGACTTACTGTTTTGTCGGGAACTGTCCTAACTTGGTCATTTTTTCTTCTTTAACTGCTCCTGTCAGTGCTGCGATTAGATGTGTGGCTGCCGTACTGGGCATTTCTAAGAGATTTCAGACCGGCACGGCAGCTAATCAATGAGTTTCTTTAGCTCATGAATAATTAATTAGACTTATAATTAATCATACTGAAGAATCCCTTGGAAGAAACAAGATTATTACCATGAGTAATTTTCTCTTTAAACCCCAGGAAGTCTTCAATATGATTAAACTAATGCAGACTACCAAGCAGTGCCTTTGGAGGAGGTTACAGAATCTACTTGGGGAACAAGCTCTGCAGTACTGCTGTGCCACATCTGGCATCACTTCTGGACTGGGTGTCCAAACAGTAGTGTTTTGTAAAAGTGTGTACTGTTTTCCATGTGGCTGCTTTACAAATTTCAAGAAGAGGGATGTCTGTGGCTGCTGCTATTGAAGCAGCTGTGCCATGCGTGGAGTGAGCCCTCAGGCCTACTGGGGGCTACTTACCAGCTTTACTGTAGCAGAACTGGACACATGCCACTAACCAATGTGCAATGGACCTTTTTGGAAGCTGGCTTTCCTCTCCCCACTTCCCCAAAAGGCAGGAAGAAAAAAAATACTCACCTTAGTAATCTTGTTTCTTCAATCTAAGGGAATCTTACTGTATTCTGACTTAGGCAGTATGGTCCCACCATAGGACTGCCCTGGAGCCGAAATGGTTAACAGAACCTATGCAAATGATGGAATGCTAGGCTTGAGCTCGGTTTTCAAATCACTGTCCCTGGTAAACAGCTTCTAAACCAGCAGATTCTTACGGAGCCTGCGCTAAGCAGTTTCCTACTACTATAAAATAATGGTAATACTAATAGCAATAATAACAATGAACCTAAAACTCCCTTCCCAAATAAAAGTGGGGAAAGAACAACAATACGGGGTGTACCCCCTCTTTAGAAAAACATTTTTTTCCTTAATGACATCATTAAGACTCAAGTCACAGATGCCTAAAAAACAAGAACTCTAGATACCCCCAGGTTTGCACCAACTCTACCACAGCAGTAGTGCAGTGATCTTAGGTTTTAGTAGGGGAGGTGGGAAGGGAGCTCAGAATACAGTAAGATTCCCTTAGAAGAAACAAGTTTACTAAGGTGAGTAATTTTTTTCTTCAAACCCCAGGAAATCTTACTGTATTCTGACTTATGCAGATTACCAAGCAGTGCCTTTGGAGGTGGGCCTAGAACCTATTTAGAAAACAAGCTTTGCAGGACTGCTGTGTCAAACCTGGCATCACCTCTGGCCTGGACATCCAAACAATAATGTTTGGTGAATGTGTGGACTGTTTTCCAAGTTGCAGCTTTGCAGATGTCCACTAGGGGGATATCTCTAGCAGCTGCTAGAGAGGCTGCCGTACCCCTGGTAGAGTGGGCCCTGAGGCCCGCAGGTGGTTGCTTTCCCACCTTGTCATAACAGAACTGAATACAAGCTACAATCCACCTGGGAATGGATCGTTTGGTGGCAGGTTTACCTTTCCCACCTCTCCATAAGTGCCAGCGACCCCTTGTGTCGTCCAGATAGTAGCTGACTGCCCTTTTTACATACAAGCTGTGCAATCTACACTCACCTGAAGTGGAGTCATCAGTAAAGAAAACTGGCAAGGTAATGGACTGGTTAAGGTGGAAATCTGGTACCACCATGGGCAGGAATTTTCTGTTAGTTCTGAGAACTATTTTGTCCCTATGGACAGCAATATAACCTTGCTCTGTAGACAATGCCTGGATCTCACTGATACTTCTGGCAGAGGTAATAGCTACCAGGAACACAGTTTTCCAAGTCACATATTTGAGATCTGTTGTAGACATGGGCTCAAAAGGAGGCTGCATGAGCTGAACAATGCAAATATTCAAATCCCACATGGGAGTAGGTTCCCTGTGAGGTGGATGCAAGTGTAATAATCCTTTAAAAAAACTTTTTAAACACTGGCTTCAAAGCCAATGAGGAAGCCTTACCTGCTGATAAGTAAGCTGAAACAGCTGCCAGGTGCACTCTTAATGTGGCAATAGTTAAACCTGTAGAATGCAAATGGGCCATACAGTCTAGGACTATAGAGAGACTAGCCTGGGCATGGTCCAAACCATTACCCTGACACCAGAAAGAAAACCTCTTCCATTTAGAAACATAAGTTTTCTTGGTAAAAGGTTTCCTGGAAAATCTCAGTAAGTCCATAACTCCTTCTGAGAGATGTAAACCTGCATACTCTAAGTCTTCAAGAGCCATGTCTTGAGTCTGAGGGATAGAAAGTTGGGATACATAATCCTGCCCTGTGAGGATGACAGCAGGTTGTACCTCCTGGGAAGGCTGATTGGTTTGGCTACAGACAATGAGAGGAGCATGGAGTACCAAGGCTGCCTGGTCCAATCTGGGGCAATGAGGATCACTGATGCTGGTTGAGTCTGAGTTTGTTTAATACTTTCAGCAGTAGGGGTAAAGGAGGGAAGGCATACAGGAACCTCCCTGTCCATTCCAGCAGAAGTGCATACAGAGGAATTGTGCCCTTGATAGGGGGCCTGCAACAATATTGTGGGAGCTGGTGGTTGTCTGGGGCTGCAAACAGATCCACCTCTGGGGTGCCCCATCTCCTGAATATGGTCTGTAAGAACTGCTCGTTCAATGACCACTCGTGGTGGTTCTGATTTATTCTGCTGAGGACGTCTGCCAAAACACAGTCCTTGCCTGGAAGGTGGACAGCTGTGAGGGGAAACATTAAGGGAGTAGGCCAAGGCCCAAACTTTCATTGTTTCTGTGCATAGAGGAGTTGACCTTGTTCCTCCCTGCTTGTTTATGTAATACATTGTGGTTGTATTGTCTGTTCTGACCTGAGCCACCTTCCCTTTGACTTGATTGGAGAAAAACTGAAAAGCCAATAGAACTACTCTGAGCTCTAGAAGATTTATATGCAGGAGAGATTCCTGATTTTCCCATGTACCATGAGTAGTGAGGTCCCCCAGATGTGTACCCCACACCAGGAGGGATGTATCTGTTGTAAGTACCAGAGAAAGGGTCTGTTGCAGGAAGGGAACCCCCTGCCTGAGATTGCTTCTTTCCTGCCACCACTGCAGGGCTTGAAGAAAAGTGACTGTGTCTGGGACCAGCTTCGAAAGGGAATCCTTTCTTTGGGACCAGTGTTCTCTCACGTGAAATTGAATGTCTCATCTGAAACCTGACTCCTGGCACAGTTGCTGTGGAAGCTGCCATGTGGCCGAGCAACTGAAGGAAGTGCCTTGCTGGCCTTGAGACATGAAGCTTGAAAGATTCGGCTACCTGAATAAGGCTGTCCACTCTGTCCTAAGGCAGGTAAGCCATCCATTTCCTAGTGTCCAGTTCTGCTCCTGTAAATTTGAGGAGTTGAACTGGTTCCAGAACAGACTTTTTGTGGCTCACCAGGAACCCCAGAGAGGATAGAATGTCTTGTGTTAGTGACAATGCCTACCTGACTTGCTGGGGGGACTAGCCTACTATGAGCCAGTTGTCCAGGTAGGGAAAGACTGACACCCCTTGTCACCTTAGATGGGCCACAACCACTGCCAGGCACTTTGTGAACACTCCTGGGGCAGATCTGAGCCCAAAAAACATTGCCCTGAACTGGTAATGGCCTGAGAGCAATCTGAACCTGAGATAATTTCTGTGTGACTTTCTGATTGGGATATGGAAGTATACATCCTTGAGATCCAAGGATGCTAGCTAGTCTCCCTGTCTTAGACAAGCTAGTATTGTAGCCAGAGTGACCATCTTGAATTTTGGTTTTGTCAGATGCTTATTTAAGTACCTGAGATCCAGAATGGGTCACCACTCCCCTGTTTTTTTCACTGTGAGGAAGTATTTTGAATACAGTCCCTTCCCCAACTGACTGGGAGGCACTGATTCTACTGCCTTGAGCACTAGGAGGTTTGAAACCTCTGATTCCAGCAAGGTTGTTTCTGATGGGGAAGTTGGTTTGAAGGCTCTTGACCTGAACCTTGGCATAGCCTTTAAGTTGAGGGCAAGTCCCTGCCCCACTACCTCCAGGACCCACTTGTCTGTGGTGATGGGTTTCCACTCCTGGAAGCAGTGGGCCAACCTGCCCCCTACTGTGCATGGGGAGCCAACCCGGACAATCCCCTCTGGGTGTCTGCTTTGACTGTGCTGCTGGCTGGACACTGGGGCTAGTGCGGCCACTGCCCCTTCTGCCCCTGAAGTATCCCCTGGGATGGTACTGGGGAAAAACTTGAGGCTGGAAAAAGGGCCTATAGGGAGTTCTATCTATGCCACCCCTTGGATGGTGTTTCTGGAGGTTGGCAGCGCTCTCCTTGACTGCTGCACTTTTGTAAGCAGCTTTGTAGTCATCCATTTGTTTCATATATGCTTCCATTTGCTCTCTAAACACAGATACAGGGTCACAAGGAAAATCCATAGCTTTGTTTTGAGTGTCTTGTGTGAGGGTAGTAGTTCTGAGCCATGCAAACCTCCTTAAAGACACAGCTGAAGCCATCTGTCTGGATGCATTGTCATTAACATCCACTGCCATCCTGAACTGTGTTTTTGAGGCTTCAGTGACCCTCTTAGCAGTTTCCTCCAGATCAGCAGCCATGGGAGGGGGGACTGCTTTGGCTATCTCCAGAACCATGGCCCGCATATTTTTGTGGTACCTGGCTATATAGGCCATATAAGAAGCCTGCCTAATAGCCAGGGAAGATCCAAGATAAACTTTCTTGGCAACAGAGTCTATCCTCCTAGAGTCTTTTTCTGGAAGATGGGAGGCCAGAGGGATGCCAGCTTTGTCACAAGCTGCAGCCTGCACCACACCTTTATGGCTGGGGTGTCCAAATAGGAAATCAGCCCCAGTCTTAGCCACCCAATACCTTCTGTCCATCTTTTTGTCTGTAGGAGGGACAGAAGTGGGAGTCTGCAGGACCTTCATGGTCTGATTTCTTAAGGACTTGTGTAATGGGAGGAGCAACCTTTTAGATGGTGGGACGTCCATCATTTCCTTGTAGTCCTCTTCCTCCTCATCCTCTACTGATTCTTGGGATAGGAGGTCGAGAGACTGAGCAATTGCTTCATAAAAGCAAAGTATGAAATAAAATCCTCATTTCCCTTATCAGGGGAATCTGATCTATGTGGATCAGGAGAGATGTCTGGTTCCAAGGGATCACCATAGTCCTCATCCTCATCCTCATCATCTGGTTCATCATTGTAACCAGTGTCTTCAAAAGGCTCCTAACCTTGGTCTATTAAACCAGCGGCCTGTGAACCGGGAGTTCTTGGAACCGGTTGTGGATCAACCGGAACCAGAGACTGTAAGGACTGAATAATTCTAATCGCATTAGCGATTTCCTCAGCAGAAAGAACCATGGTTAATTTAGGTTGTGGTTCCCGGTGCTTTTCTTTCCTTTTCTTTTTAACCGTGATGGCCGGTTCAGCAGCCTTATCCGCAGTTCTTTTCTTAGCAGAGCTATCGCCCCTCTCACAGGGCAGCTCCTCTGGTTCCACTGGTTGCTCTCCGGCTGGATTAGCAGCCTTTTCAGCTATTTTTTCCCTTAGTCTTTTTTGTCGTCCTTCAATGGTAGGCCGAGGGAAACTGGCACAGATTTCACAGTATGTCTGAAGGTGGTCAGACCCCAGACAGAACAAACAAATAAGGTGTGGATCTGCTTTTGCAAAAAGTTCCTCGCAATTGGTATAGTGCTGGGGCCCCGTTCATTTTTTAGTCTTCTGTGACATAACCCAGATACCACACACTAAACTAAATTCTATTTTTTTTTTTTTGGCAGTTGTAAAACCGATAAAAAAAAAAACAGAAATTGCCCTGGAGTTTTTTGAATATAAACAAGCCCAGGGGTTAGCCCGGTTAAAAGTCCCACAAAAAACAGGAGTTACCCGGGTTAAACTAAGCTAAAACTAAACGACTATACTGAGTCGGAAATAAAATTAACAAAATATAACTAAAACACCATGAAAAATATAAGTAGATCATCGGTTTCTTCCCGGTTAAAGAACCGAGAAGAAAAATGACTACTTACTCTAAAATAAGCAAAATCTAAACAATTACAACCTGAAAACCAAGGACAGTGAAAGGAATACCAATAAAATAAACTTTACTAGTGATAAAAAAAACGAGAAAATAAAGTTTCTTGAAGCGGTGAAGGAGAGCTCTCTGGAGACGTCTTACTGAGGCAAGTGGAGTAAAGAATCTGACGGTTTAGAAGCTATTTACCAGGGACAGTGATTTGAAAACCCGAGCTTGAGCATAGCATTCCATCATTTGCATAGGTTCTATTAACCATTTTGGCTCTGGGGCAGTCCATACTGCCTAAATCAGAATACAGTAAGATTTCCTGGGGTTTGAACAATTACGTTCTGTCCTACCTGTAGGCCCTGGTATGGTCAAGGTAGTAACTCAGAGTTCTCTTGACATCCAGGCTGTGAAGCCTGCGCTCACCTGAGCTACAATGGTCTGTGAAGAAAACTGGCAGGGTGATTGACTGGTTCAGATGGAAATCAAAGACTACCTTTGGAAGGAATTTCTTCTTTGTCCTGAGGATTACCTTATCCCTGTGAAAGAAGATATAGTTCAGCTCTGTTCACAGGGCTTGTAGTTCACTAACTCGCCTGGTTGAGGTAATAGCTACCAGGAAGACAGTTTTCCATGTCACATATTTGAGATGTGCTGTAGCCATAGGCTCAAATGGGGGTTCCATGAGCTCGGCAATGCAGATATTGAGGTCCCATGATGGGACCGGTTCCCTGTCGAGAAGGTGCATGTGAGCCAGCCCGTTTAAGAACTTTTTGAAAATGGGGTTGGAGGCCATAGAGCACTTTACCAGCCGAAAGATATGCTGAAACTGATACCAGGTGAACCTTAAGGGTAGAGGGCCGGAGGCCCAGTAAGTGCAAGTGAGTGAGATAGTCTAACAGGACTGATAACCCCACCTGTGAAGGTACAATGCTGTTTCTGTCACACCAGATGGAAAACCTTTTCCATTTAGAAGCATAGGTTTTCCTAGTGGAGGGTTTCCTTGATACCCTGACAACATTGAGGACACTCTCAGAGAGATGTAAGTCAGCATACTCTAAGTTCTCAAGAGCCATGCCCCGAGCTTGAGGGACCTGAGGTTGGGGTAAAGAATCCTCCCTTGTGAGAAGGTCAGAAGATTGTGCCTCTGAGGAAGATGGAAGGGCTGGGCCACTGACAGGGATAGCAGGAGAGAGTACCATGGCTGCCTAGCCCAGTCTAGAGCTATTAGGATCATGGTGGCTGGCTGGGACCTCAGCTTGATCAGGACCGTGAGCAGCAGGGGAAATGGAGGGAAGGCATACAGAAACTTCCTTGACCAGTCCAACACTAGGGCATCCACTGGCACCGTGCCCTTTGCTGGAGGCCTGCAGCAGAATTAGGGGACCTGGTCATTTTCCAGGGAGGCAAAGAGATCTGCCTCTGGGGTGCCCCACTTTCGGAACACTGTCTCCAGCATCTGCCTGTTGAGAGACCACTCATGGTGGTTCTGGTTGATTCTGCTAAGTGGATCCGCCAAGGTGTTGTCCTTTCCTTGCAGATGGATGGCCAAAAGGGATACCTGTAAGGAGTAGGCTAAACTCCAAACTTTCATTGCTTCTGTGCACAGCAATGTGGACCTTGTACCCCCCTTGCTTCTTGATGTAGCACATGGTGGTGGTATTGTCTGTCCTGACTTGTACCACCTTGGTCTTGGTCTTTACCAGGGATGCAAAGGACTGAAGAGCCAGGAGCACTGCCATGAGCTCCACCAGGTTTATGTGCAGAAGTGACTCTGTAGGGGACCATGTGCCATGTACAGTGTGCTCTCTTAGGTGCGCTCCCCACCCTAAGAGGGATGCATCTGTTGTGAGGACCAATATGTGGGACTCTTGCCAGAATGGGACCCCTTCTCTGAGGTTGCCCCTGTCCTTCCACCACTGCAAGGCTTGAAGTAGTGACTTCTGTCACTGGTTCAAGTTTTGAAAGTGAGTCCCTTCTCTGGGACCAATGTGCACTTAAGTGGAACTGGAAGTCCCACATCTGGAACCTGGCCCATAGCACAGTTCCTGTGGTGGTATCCATGTGGCCCAGTAACTGCTGAAAGTGTCTTGCTGGCCTGGGTGTGTTGAGACAGAAAGAGCCTGCTATTTGTAGAATGCTGTCTGTTCTGTTCTGAGGGAGGAAAGCCCTTCCCCTCAGAGTGTCCAGCTCTGCTCCTATAAAGTTCAGCACCTGAACTGGTTGGAGCACTGACCTTTGGAGATTTATCAGGAAGCCCAGTGACTTTAGGGTGCTCTGAGTTCCTGAAAGGGCATCTCTTACCTGTTGTGGTGACTGTACCATGACTAGCCAGTCATCTAGGTAAGGGAACACTGTGATGCCTTGCCTTCTGATATGTGCCACCACCACTGCCAAGTACTTTGAGAAAACTCTGGGAGCGGAGGTTAAGCCGAATGGCAGAGCTGCAAACTGGTAGTGACCTGAAGGTAGTCTGAACATGAGGCACTTTCTGTGAGATTCCCTGATGAGAATGTGGAAATAAGCATCCTTGAGATCCAAGGATGCCAGCCAGTCTCCTTGCTGGAGTGTGGGAAGAATCATTGCCAGAGTTACCATCTTGAACCTTGGCTTGGTGAGGTGTTTGTTCTGAAGTCTTAGGTCCAAAATGCGTCACCACTCCCCATTTTTCTTTATGGTTAGGAAGTATCTGGAATAGAATTTCTTTTCCCCTTTGGGAAAGGGGACAGGTTACACTGCTTTTGCCTGCAGGAGGTTCGACACTTCTGATTCCAGAGGTGCCATTCCTGCTGGGGTAGCTGGGCTGAAATGTCTTGCCCTCAGTTTGTGAAATAACTTGAAGCTGAGGGAGAGACCCTGGCTCACTACTTCCAGGACCCACTTGTCTGTGGTAATATTTTCCCAAGCCTGGAAGTAGTGAGCCAGGCTGCCCCCTACTGGTAGTAGGGAGGCGACCCTGGCAAACACATCAGGGTTCTGCTTAGTCTGGGTTTTGGCTTGGGACCTGGGTCTGAGCGATCTGACGCCCCTTCTACCTCTGCCTCCGAAGTACCCTCTTTGCTGCCGGTATGGGAGAGCTTGGGCCTGGAAAAACAGCCTAGTGTAGGCTGTTCTACCCCGTCTCCTCTTCCCTGTGGTCTGTATGAAGTGGAGGCTTTTTCTTTGGCTGCATTACTCATGTATGTGGTTATGTACTCATCCATCTTTTCCATATAAGCTTCTGTCTTATCCCCAAACAAAAAGTTGTTCTCACATAGGAAGTCCATGGATTTGGTCTGAGTGTCCTGGGAAAGATTAGTAGCCCTGAGCCATGTAAACCTCCTCAGGAACACTGTTAGAGCCATCCGTCTGGCTGCAGTGTCATTGGCATCTACAGCATATGAAATAATGGCCTCCAGTCCACATATCTGGCTGTTTCAGTTAGGTCATCAGACAACCCTTAAGGAGCTTTGTTAGCAAGTGCCATAACTGAATTCCATAGTGACTTTTGGTACTGGGCAGTATAGGCCATGTAGTTTGCCTGCCTAATAGATAGAGAGGCAACCAGATTACCTTTTTTGGGGTTACATGTGATAATGGCGAAAGCCTAAAGGCAATCGCCGTATCGCGAAGTCAGAGTGCCGAAAATTTATTTTGGCACTCTGACATCAGCGCGCAAAATGGCACCAGGGACTTCATTTTGTAATGTTTTATGTTGGGGCTGTGCCTCCCTCCCCACTTAAGGATTCTCAATTCCAGGGGTGCAAGTCGGGGTATGTGAAAACATTTTAAAAAAAAAGGTTCGGGCCGGGCGCAACAAAAATGCACCAGCGCCCGGACCCAGTACCCTGCCGACCAACACCGCCAACCCGCCCACCACACCACGGGGTCGGCTTGGCCACCCACCATGGCACCACCCCTCACATTCCCTCCTGCCCCTTGCTGTGCATGCTCGCTCCCACCCCCCCGCGCATGTATGTATAGCGACATCCCATCGCTATATTCGCCGACCCCCCAATCTGGCCACCCTACTCCTCGGTAGCCCTGGAGACATGTGCCGGGGATTGGGTCCCCGTTACTGTAGGTGTCCAATCCCCAGCACTTATATCTCATGCTACCTTTTTTGGCAATGCTGTTCATTTTTCTGGAGTCCTTATCTGGAGGATGAGATGAAAGCGGTACCTTGGCTCTATCACAGGCAGCAGCCTGGACCAGCCCTTCATGGCCAGAGTGAGCAAAGAGAAACTCTGCACCAGTCCTGGCCAGTTGATACTTCATATCCACCTTCTTGTGTACAGGTAAGACAGAGGTGGGAGTCTCCAGAATTTTTAAGACCTGCTTTTCCAGAGATTTATTAATAGGAAGCAGCAGCCGTTGGGTGGGTGCTAACCCCATCATATCCAAAAATTCGGCTTCTTCCTCATCTTTCACAGTTTCATGAGTGGAGAGGTCAAGGGCATCCACCATCTGCTTGGCAAAAGTGTAATGAGATGAGTAATCTTCAGGCAGCCTGGTGGGGGGGGGATCCGAACTCCTGCTCTGGAGACAGCTCCGATTCAACCAGTTCCTCAAGCTCTTCTTCCTCTTTTTCCTCAAACTCCTCATAAGAGGGAACCGGTTCCTGGGAATACAGAACCAAGGATGGAACCGATAATGGAACCAATACTGGAACCGGTGGAGGAACCGGTGTTTGTTGATGCAGAACCGGAGTTGAGCCCTGTGAAGTAGCCGATAGCAAGACCTGCAAGACTCTAAAGGCCTGTGCAATCTCCTCTGCCAAAGGCACAGCCGATTTGTCATCCAAGAGCTCCTTTGCTTTTTCAGCAGGCAGTGCGGTGACATGCTTTTCTTTGTGTTTCTCTTTAGCTGGAACCGGCTCTGTGGTTGGTTCCCCAGTTCGTTTAGATTTAGAGGACTCACCCTTTTCAGAGGATTTCGGGTCCGGTTTATTTATTTTACTTATTTATTCAAGTGTTTCACCAGGAAGGCATGCTGATCGGGATTGCTCTTTTCCAGATGCATCCGGGGGGGGCACAGGGGAGGTGGACTACAAATAGCATAGTAACATGAATACATTGAGAATAGCAGTAAAAGTAGACATTTTAAAACAGCAATATTAACAATACATATTACACAAAATTTACATCAGAAATTTACATCCAAATACATAAACACGATCAGGACCGGCAACCATGAGACTTCC
Organism: Neoceratodus forsteri; assembly: GCA_016271365.2. Lineage (NCBI taxonomy): Eukaryota > Metazoa > Chordata > Ceratodontiformes > Ceratodontidae > Neoceratodus > Neoceratodus forsteri. Next base: position 1,254,171,796 of record CM028129.1, on the reverse strand, counting down.
GGTGACGTCACGCCCTTAATGGCTGCATAGTTCGATCAGCTCTCCACTTACCCAAAGAAATTCTCCTATAACTCCGATTTTATTGTGAAAAATTTTGTCATCCAACCGGAGGAGGATACCAGAAATGTTGAGGAGGGTCGACCAGTCCAGAGTTAACTCGGACGAGGACAGAGATCCATGCGGATTGTCTGAGGGAGATTCGGGCAGCGAGGGCTCCAGGGCCTCGGCCTCCTCGCGTGGTAGCAGGTCCCGGGCTAAGCAACCACCTCTGAGTTCGATCCAGTGGCAGATGTCCCTGGTACTGACTGAACTCAGGGATTTTAGGAAAGAGATGCGGTCCACCGTTACTGCACTACGCACCGATCTCTCTAAACTAGAAAGGCAGCAAGAAGACTTAGAGCTGCAGACCTCAGAGGTGGATCGGCAAGTGGAGGATGTGGAGTGCGCCATATTACAACTCCACCAAAATGTTCAGCACTTGCAGGCACGAGCAGAGGATGCTGAGAGCAGAAATAGGCGCAATAACATCCGATATTTCTGGAGTGCTGGAGGGCGCTGAGGGCACGGATATGATCAGTTTTGTGAGGCAACTCATCTTGGAAAATATTCAGCTTCCAGAGCCCCCATCCATGGAAATCGAGAGGACACATCGCATGTTGGGCCCGAAGCCGATGCCAGGGACCCGCCCCCAGACAATCCTGGTCCGATTTCTAAAATTTCAAGAGAAAGAAGCCATATTACATTCAGCATGGAAGCAAGGGACTGTGTTGCTAGGCTCAAACAGATTGTACCTTGAAAACGACTACGTTCCTGAAGTTATGATGCGCAGGAAACAGTACATTCCAGTACTAAGAGCCCTGAAGGCATCCGGACTCCACTTCAGAACCCCCTACCCCGCAAAGCTGATGGTCCACTTCGAGGAGGGAGCCCAGACTTTTGAATCGGCGGAGGAGGCAACCCGGGAGCTGCAAAAGCGCAAGATAGAGGTGAACCAGGGGCTCAACACAAAGAAGGCCACCATCTCAGCAAAATTGGCACAACAAGTGTGGAACAAGGGACAGTGGGAGGCACGCAGACGACAAGGGCAGGCGGCCATTCTACAAATAGCAAGCACCCTGCGTGGAGGAGAACTATCGGATGCTGCTGGCAAATGCACCCTGGTGGTAGCCGACCCAAAAAAACCCTGTTGAGGACTACAGTGGACGAAGGCGCCAACCTCACTAGAGGACCTTGTGTGTTCCTTCGCTGACTGAATTTTTCCTGATCTGGACAGCAAATGAAGAATGAGGACTGGGAAACCAGATAGCCCTGGAGTATTGCTCTGTGGCAGTTTTCCCGCAATGATGTACTGATACCTCCGGACCACACTCAGATAAGTCCCAGTCTTTACTAATAATTTTCTTTTCCTTCCTACTGTACCTAACCTGTATCAGACTAGGCTCTGGGTGTGCCCCCACTGATTGACTTAATTCTCCCAGAACGCTCACCTCACTAACGCTCCCCCCACCTCCCCCTTCATAGCAAGCTTCCCTTATGATAGGAAGCTATCCTTTTCTACGTCCCCCAAGCCATGGTGTATCAATGGAGGGCGCTCCATCCCCAGGGCTGGGACTCTTAATTTGTACTCTTTTGACTGGGACACTTTAACCTTACTAACTAATTTAAATATTGTTCCGTGGAGGGGGAAAAGGGGGGTGGGACTCTCTTGACATTGAGATGTCCGGGGCTGGGAGTCTCCGATGGTCCTGGGCTGATTAAGCCCCGTTTGTAATCCCCAGGGATCGCCTCGGTGTCAGGAGGGTCCTTACAACTTTGTGAGCTCTACTACCCTCCTCACTATGTTACATCGAGTAACATTGGGTGTAAGTGTGAGAGAGGTAGACGTCCTAAACCCGCACCCTTTTTCCCTTACTTGTCCCAGCTGGTACTCAGTAGAGAAGGGCATCCCCGGTTTCCCTCTGGGAAACATAAAGGAGGCTTGGAACCTCCCCAGGTCATGTACAATGACCGATTTGATGGAAGTACATTCAGATGAGTGTTGGACCAGGTGAGCCCCAGAAGCCCAGTCGGCCCAAGGGCTGGCTTGTAGCCACCTACGGTTAGAGGTTTTCACCTTTTGCAGTTTAATGGTTGCTTGTTTAGGGTTTATTGTACAAGCAATTGGGAAAGTTGTTTATCCCAGCCCACAATTATTAACCCTGGGCCCTAAGTTATTTTGTTACCTGGTGAGTTTTTGTACACCAGTCTTGTACTTTAGGTTCAAAGTATACAGTCGCATAGTAAGAACAGCTACGTCAGTGGTTATGTATGGCCTGCCATAAAACAGACAGAATGAAACACTATCTGTAGGTTGTTGGAATGGCTAGTGAACACCAGAAAATATATTCTTTGAATGTTAATGGTCTCGGGAGCCCGATAAAGAGGTCCAGAACTATCTCCTTAACGAAGAAAACTAGGGCAGACATAGTTTATCTGCAGGAGACACATTGGACACCAGCCGAACACCTGAAGCTTAAGGGGAGGGATACACACAGGTCTTTTCCTCAGCCACGAGTGAGGGTAGGAGTAGAGCGGTGGCCATTTTCATTACGGGCCACACTCCCTTTAGGAAACAGAAGGAGTGGACAGACCCTGAAGGATGACTGATCATAGTGCAGGGGTCTACACTAGATAGGGAAGTAATGTTAGCTAACATATACCTCCCACCAGCTACTAACTCACAAACAGTACAACACCTGCTTAATAAAGTAGTGGAATTGACAAGGGGGACCCTATTACTTGCAGGGGACTTCAACATGACCCCAAACCCTTCCCTGGACACAACCAGAGCACCAAGGGGAAGACAGTCTACTATACACAAATTCTTCAAACGGTTTATCAGGGAGGTGGGCTGGGTGGGATGTCTGGCGGTTCTTGCACCCCAGGGACAGAGGCTACTCATATTACTCGGCGGCTCATGGAACATACACATGTATAGACCATTGTTATACCCAGAGAGAGAATGTGGGTCTCATAACTAATGCTACGATGGGGACTATAGCCCACTCGGACCATTCCCTGGTAGTTACCACATGGGATCTGGGCACAGTGAGACGTAATACCAGATGGAGATTTAACCCAGTACATATGAAACATGAGCAGTTCAAGGAATTTCTCCAAGAGAAAATTTAGGAGATTATTCGGGAGAATCACTGCCCTGAGATCCCTGCCACTATCAGGTGGGACACCTAATAAAATATACTACCGCCTTATCTAAAAGATGGAAAGAAGAACAGGAGCAACTAGAGTAGACCCTGCAGTTCTTACAGCTAGCACACCAACAGGGAGATCAGTCGGTGATAGATCAGATTAAGCAGACCAAAAAAAAATTAGACTCGCTTTGTCTTCAACAGACCGAAATAGCATTAGCATACATCAAACTAAGATATGGCGAGATCGGACCTAGAGCCTCTCGTCTATTGGCATACCGCTTGTGCCAACAGCGTAATTCCTCCTCGGTTATGGTTATACGGGATCCCATTACAGGCATCCAATATACCAAATTAGAGCATATAACTCAAGTCTTCCTTCAGTACTACAAGGCACTTTATACCCTGGAAAACACAGCTAACCCTGTGGCCACCAAAAAATTCTTAGCAGACTTAAACCTCCCCAGCCTCACGCTGGACCAACAAAACAAGTTACTCTCCCCTATAACTGCAGAGGAACTGATGCATGCTTTTGCTAGATCTAAGACGCAAAAAGTTCCTGGCCCCGATGGGTATGGAGCAGAGTTTTACAAAGGCATGGCTCAATTAATTAAAGCATCACTGCTTCAAACCTTCAACGAGGTACTGCAGGGTGAAACACCCCCACCTAGTTGGACCTACGCAACAATTTCACTTATCCTAAAGCCTGGCAAGGACCCTCTGCAATGCGGATCATATAGACCGATCTCGGTGCTTAATATGGACTACAAATACCTTATGTCCATCCTGGCCAGAAGAATGGACTCGGTCTTGCCCTCACTCATTAATCTGGATCAGATGGGCTTTATTAGCTCCAGATCTACCTCAGACAACACATGGAGGGCCTTACATTTAGTTCATGAAATGCAGACACGCGGGGTCCCCGCTGTCCTTCTCAGCATAGATGCTGAGAAGGCTTTTGACTGTGTGTCCTGGCCCTTTCTGTTTTCCACCATGGCCACCATGGGTTTCCCTGCCCCCTTTATTGGGATTCTCCAGAAAATATATACAGCCCCCCCCCAGGCCTGTGTAAAAGTCTCGGGACACCACTCAGACTACTTTCCCCTAGCTAGAGGGACGAGGCAGGGCTGTCCCCTTTCCCCGGGCCTGTTTGCCCTTTGCATCGAACCTCTGGCACAAGCAATTAGGCTAGCCCCCAGAGTTTCTGGGGTGGGAATGGGTGAGACTGAACACCGCATGGCTCTCTACATGGGGGATGTCTTACTATTCCTTACTAATCCTACACAATCAGTTCCATCCATCTTCCGAATCCTAGAGGAATTTGGGGAACATTCAGGATATTGCCTTAATACTGGTAAAACGGAAGCGTTAACCTTCCACTTTAGACCCCCAGAGACACTGAAAAAGCAGTACCCATTCAGATGGGGACTGGAGAAATTAAAATATCTGGGCATCTTCCTGTCGCATAAAGCAGAAGATGCCATGCAAAATAACTATGCCCCATTCCTAACTCAGTTGAAGCAGGATCTAGGAAGGTGGAATATACTCCCCTTGAACCTATACTTGAAAATTGAAGTGGTGAGGATGATATCTCTCCCCAGGGCGCTCCATCTTTTTCAAAACATCCCGCTCCACTTACCAAATAATTTATTCCAAACGTGGAATAAGGCCATATCAGATTTCATCTGGGCCGGAAAAAGACCTAGAATTAAGCTTAGTGTACTGTTTCTGCCTGTCAAGCGGAGGTCTGGCTCTACCCAACCTCAAAATATATCATTGGGCCTCACATCTTTCCTTTCCTTTATACTCCGAAGGCTCCTGGGGCCCTCCCCGACCCATTGGAGAGAAATAAAGGAAGATTTGCTACCCCAATTAGAGCTGAAGAAGATTATTTTTCACTGTAGCACCCCCATGCAGGGATGACCCCTTTTGAACCTCTGGATCATACACCAAATGCAGGTCTGGCAGTGTTTACGCAGAGCACTGGGGCTTACCCCCTTCCTAGCTCTGCTATGCCCCCTGGAGCTACTGAAGATCTTCGCTCCAGCCCGAAATGATCATACATTTCACCAATGGAGGCATTTACACCTCACAAGGCTCACTCAGTTTCTGCCGGGCCCCCATTTTAAGTCTTTTGAGGAGATCCGGCAGGAATACCATCTATGACAATCGGACCTTTTCCGATATCTACAGTTATGACACTATTATGAGACTCTCCCCCGTGTGGTAAGGAACCCGGATGAACGTCCCCAGTTAGTTGGGGTGATTAGACAGGCATTAGTGGAGGGGGGAATGCCCCTTGCCATCTCTGTCCTATATAAATCCTTGTTAGGGTCAGTAGGCGGGGATTCAGAATCAACGAGGGAGAGATGGAGTGAGGAATTAAATGTGCAAATCCATCCCCAACAGTGGTGCATGATATGCCAAACAACATCGAGAATCACCTATTCTCATATATGGAGACTATTCTCACGGCAACTGCTCCTAAGGTACTTCCGCACACCAGTCATAACGGCACACTACCTTGTCTCCAAATCAGTAGCATGTTGGCGCCAATGTGGGGAGCACACCACACCCATATATTCTGGTCTTGCCCAAAACTACAAACGTTTCTCCGGGATCTGCAAGGTGATTTAGAGGAGCTTTTTGGGCTGGACATACATCTGTCAGGTGAATTTTTTGTATTACATGTGCTCCCACGGGAACTGAGAGTTCCTCACAACCGCTATTTAGTTGGGATATGTCTCCTGGCAGCGAAAATAAAAAATTACTCACCTTAGTAATGTTGTTTCTTCCAATGGAGTCTTGCTATATTATGACAGTAGCAGTTTGATCCAGCTCTAGAACTGCTCCGGAGGTGAAATGGTTAAAACCATTCCAAAATAGAATTTTGGCCACGAGCTCTAAGAAGCAGCTCTATCTGTGTTATTTCAAACCTGAACTGTCAGATCTTTATGAGCCAAAACTCACTAAGGTCTGTGTGGAAGCTGTAACCTACACTAGCCAAATGGCTACCTAAATAATAATAAACCATTGCTGGTCCCAACACCCAAGACTCAAGTCAGGGGACCAGAAATACTAACACAATTCTAATAATATGAGAATAAAACATAAGTATAACAGAACACACACACACACACACACCACCCAAAGCCCCAAAGGGGACAAAATGCTAACAGGGCATAAAAGGTGCCCACACTGTTGCCCGCACTCCACCCAAGTAGAGGTTCTGAGAGGGGCAGGTTGGGGGAGGTCATAAACATAGAAGACTCCATTAGAAGAAACAACATTACTAAGGTGAGTAATTTTTCTTCAAACAACATGAAGTCGCATATTATGACAGTAGCAGAATACACAGCAGTACCTCCATGGAGGAGAGGCAGAACCTACTTAGGGAATAGGCTCTGAAGAACAGCTGTGCCAAACCGAGCATCTCTCCTGGCCTGGACATCCAGGGAGTAATGCTTGGTAAAAGTGTGTACCGTTTTCCAAGTAGCAGCCTGGCAAATCTCTAATATAGGGATGTCTCTGGCAGCAGCTAGAGATGCAGCTGTACCCCTGATAGAGTGAGCCCTCAAACCAGGGGGGAACTCTGCCCAGTTTCTGATAGCAAAATGGAATACAAGAGAAAATCCACCTGGCAATTGATCTCTTAGTGGCAGGTTTGCCTTTCCCAACTTCACCATAGGTAAGGAAAAGTTGGAGGGATTCGAACCTGTGACCTTTGGTACGCTCTATATAATAACTAAGAGCTCTCTTAACATCCAGGCTGTGCAACCTCCTCTCACCAGACGAGGCGTGATCAGTGAAAAATACTGGAAGGGAGATAGATTGATTAAGATGGAAATCTGAAGCCACCTTAGGCAAAAACTTCCTATTAGTCCTAAGGACTACCTTATCCCTGTGGAAAGAAATAAAGTCAGTTTCCACTGACAAGGCTTGCAACTCACTTATGCTTCTGGCAGAAGTGATAGCCACTAGAAAAACAGTTTTCCAAGTTAGGTACTTAAGCTCTGCAGAAGACAGAGGTTCAAAAGGGGGTTGCATTAACTGGGCAATGCAAACATTCAGGTCCCAAGCAGGGCCGGTTCCCAAAGGGTGGATTAGTATGGAGTAATCCTTAAAAACTTGGAAAACACAGGATGAGAGGAAAGAGGGATGACTTTCCTGCTGACACAAAAGCAGATACAGCTGCCAAATGAACTCTCAGGGTAGCTGGTCTGAGACCCAAGGAATTAAGATGTACCATGTAATCTAACACAGTGGGCAAATCAGCAGATTCTGGGAAATATTTTTCCCCGCACACCAAATGGAAAACCTTTTCCATTTAGAACTATAAGTAGCCTCTAGTGGAAGGCTTTCTGAAGCCTTTAGGATCTCAAGAACACCCTGAGAGAGGTGTAAATCAGCAAACTCTAACTCCTCAAGAACCAGGCCTTGAGGTTGAGGGATTTGAGGTCCGGATACCAAACCCTTCCCTGGGCACAAGTCAACAGGTTGTGATTCCTGGGGAGAAAAAGGGGAAGATGGATTGTCAGTGACAGAAGGAGTGGGTACCAGGGCTGCCTGGCCCAATCCGGGGCAATCAGAATCACCCTGCAAGGCTGAGATCTGATTTTGACTCATACTTTGAATAGGAGAGGGAAGGGAGGGAAAGCATAGAGAAACTTTCCCTCCCAATCCAGAAGAAGGGCATCCAGGGAACTGAGCCCAGCACTGGAGGCCTGCAACAGAACAGAGAAAGTTTGTGATTGTCTGGGGCTGCAAAAGATCTATCTGAGGGTGCCCCATCTGGCAAAGACTATCCCCAGCACTTGAGGATCCAGGGACCATTCGTGATGGCCCTGGGAAATCCTGCTGAGAGCATCCGCTAGGACATTGTCCTTCCCTGGAAGATGAACTGCTATGAGGGAAGTGTTCAGGGAATAGGCCAGAGACCACAACTTCATTGCCTCGGTGCACAAGGCCAAAGACCGAGTGCCCCCCTGCTTGTTGATGTACCACATTGTTGTGGTGTTGTCTGTTCTGACTTGTATCACCTTGCCGTGGACAAATGCAGAAAATGCTTGAAGAGCTAAAAAGACAGCTCTGAGTTCCAGCAAATTGATGTGGAGCAGAGATTCCTGGGGGGACCACACTCCCTGAGTGGAAAGGTCGCCCATGTGGCTCCCCAACCCAGAAGGGAAGCATCTGTAGTGAGAGTCAAGTCGTGAGTAGGGGAAATGAAGGGAACCCCCAATCTTAAATTGCTCTGATCCTGCCACCACTGGAGGGCTAGGATCAAGGTTCGAGTCACTGGGACCAACTTGGAAAGTGGGTCTTTTCTCTGAGACCAATAGGTTCTCAAGTGAAACTGAATGTCTCTCATCTGAAATCTTGCTCCCTGCACAACAGCTGTGGATGCAGCCATGTGCCCCAGGAGCTGCAGAAAGTGTCTTGCTGGTCGAGAGACCTGCAGAGTGAAGGAGGAGGCCAGAGCCACTAAATTCCTTACCTTTTCTAAGGGAAGAAAGGCTCTGGCTAGCTTTGTGTCCAATTCTGCCCCTATAAAGGTGTGAGTACCTGGACTGGTTCCAGAACCGACTTTTGGTAGATTTAGCAGAAAGCCCAGGAGGTGAGAAGCTGCTGGGTGACCTGCAGGTGACATTTACCTGTTCTGAGGACTGACCTACAATGAGCCAGTCGTCCAGATAGGGAAAACAGCAATCCTTGCCTCCTTAAGTGAGCCACTGCCACTGCTAGACACTTTGTGAATACCCTTGGGGCAGAGGAAGCCGAAGAGGCATTGCTCTGAACTGGTAATGACCTGAGGGCAGTTCGAATCTGAGGTACTTTCGGATGGGAGCTTCTGATTGGGACATGGAAATAGACATCCTTGAGGTCCAGGGAGGCTAGCCAGTCCCTGGCCTTAGGAGGGTAAAATCATTGCCAGAGTTACCATTTTGAACTTCGGTTTCAAAAGATGCTTGTTCAGATATCTGAGATCTAATATGGGCCGCCATTCTCCTGTCTTTTTTGGGGTAAGGAAGTATCTGGAATACAGACCCCTGCCCTGGTGCAGGGAAGGAACCCTTTCTACTGCTCTGAGAGCTAACAGGGATGAGACCTCTGCTTCCAGAGCAAGGGTCTCTGAAGCACTTGCAGGTAGAAAAAGTCTGCTTCTCAACTTGGGAAACTTTTTGAAGCTGAGAACCAGACCCTGGCTTACTACTTCCAGAACCCACTTGTCTGAGGTTAAAGAAGCCCAATTCTGACTGAAGTAAGCCAGCCTGCCCCCTACCGGTACAGGAGAATCGGCCCTGGGCACCCCATCAGGGTGCCTGCTTAGCAGGAGCTTTAGGCTGGGGAGTGGGAGCAGGTCTGCCAACCCCTCGCCTGCCTCTGCCTCTGAAGAGCCCCTCTGAGCATAGGCAGAGGAGGCCTGAGTCTGATAAAAGGCCTGTGAAAAAGCCTACCCCTACCCCTGGGGGTATGCCTTTGAGGAGTGGCTTGCCGCTCCTTAGCCTGGGCACTCTTGTAAGTAGTCCTATATTCATCCATCTTTTTCATGTAGTTCTCTGTCTGCTCCCCAAACAGAGAATTTCCCACCACAGGAAAATCCATAGCCTTAGTCTGGGTATCCTGTGACAGACTAGTACACCTGAGCCAGGCCAACCTACGAAAAGCTACAGATGTGGCCATGACCCTAGAGGAAACATCATTAACATCCACAGCAGCAGCATGAAACTGAACCTTAGAGGCCTCAATGCCATCAGCAGCCACCTGTTCTAGTTCACTAGCCAGCTGGCTATGGGCTTGCTTGGCTAACTGCATAACAGTATCCCATCTAGATTTCTGATACCTAGCTACATAAGCCATATAATTTGCTTGCCTGAGTCCCAGAGAGGCTGCCATATACTGTTTTTTTGCCATGGCATCAATCTTCCTGGAATCCTTGTCAGGAGGATGTGAAGCCAGGGAATATTAGCTTTATCACAGGCTGCAGCCTGAACTACTAACATGACTGCATTGCTGAGAAGGAATTCTGTATCAGGACCTGACAATGTGTACCTTCTGTCCATCTTTTTATCTACAGGAGGCACAGAATTAGGAGCTTTTAAAATGTTTATTGTTTGCTTCCTAAAAGACTTATGTAAAGGAATAGACAATCTCCTAGACTCTGGAATATCCATCATTTCTACAAAATCAGGCTCCTCTTGCTCATCCACAGCTTCCTCTAAGGAAGCTGAAGGGTTCAACAACTTTTTTGTAAAACATGAAATGAGATGGGGACTCAGACAGCATAGGGGGAGATTCTAAAGGTCTGTCTGGGGAGATGTCCGGTTCAATGGGCACACCCAGACCTTCCCAGCCACATTCATACTGTTCATAATCATCCTCCCCCTCCTCTGGTTCATAAAATTCCTCAATATCATATTCCTGAACCACTGGGACCGGACGAACCAACCTTTTGCCAGATAGTGGCGGTTCGGACGGACCCTGAGACAGTGACTGGACAATTTGTATGGCTTTTGCTATCTCTGCAGCAGTTGGAGAAGGGGTTTTGGACTCCAGACCTGCTGATTTTCTTGTTTTCTTTACTGAAGTGGTTCCTCAGAACCAGCTTTTCTCCTGGATCGCCCTGGTCAGAGGCACTCCCTCCGTGTTCGGTTGGCACCGAACCGGGCTGGCCATCCGGGTCAGCGGACTTTTTGGCCTCTCGCTCCCTGAGCCTGCCCAATCTTTTTTCCAGGGTGGCTGCAGGGAAATTCTTGCATATCTGGCAGTCTGACTGGAGGTGGTCAAACCCCAGACAATAAACACATGTGGTGTGTGGGTCAGCCTTGGTAAAGACTTCCCCACAAACATCACAGTGTTGAAACCCAGTGGGCCCGGTTTTTCTTTTGGGTTTCTCAGACATAATGCCAGCGTAACCAGAAAACTTGCCCTTTTAACGGCAGTGCCAGGCAAGACACCCTTATCGGTTCCTAACCGTGTCACGGGTATTGGAAAAAAACGTAATAAATCCGTTTTTTTTAGAACCGATAAGAACCGGGAACCGCACTCTAAAATGTTAATTTTTAGTTTTAAATGGGTTTTAAACCCAGCTGATCGGTTCAAAACCGAACCGACAACTTACAAGTTCCACACAGACAAAACCTTTAATTTACTTACGGTTACCACAGATAGAGCTTGAACCGAACGGTTTTGCGGTTAAAATAAAAGTATTCTTGGTTGAATCCAACCGAGAAAACACTTTTTAAACTGAGAAATGAACCAAGCAGTAGGAGGAATCTCCGGAGCGACTGTTCACTGAGGCGGAGTAAAGAATCTGACAGTTCAGGTTTGAAATAACACAGATAGAGCTGCTTCTTAGAGCTCGTGGCCAAAATTCTATTTTGGAATGGTTTTAACCATTTCACCTCCGGAGCAGTTCTAGAGCTGGATCAAACTGCTACTGTCATAATATAGCAAGACTTCATGTTGTTTGAAAGGCTATTACACAGAGATGGTTGTCGGAGGAGATCCCCACACTGAGTTATTGGCGAGACATTGTTAACCACATATACAAAGCAGAGAGAATCACTCATAATTTAAATGACAAGGCAAACCTCTGTACCAATAGGTGGCGACGATGGATAATGCATATCATGAATAAAGACCCCAGTTTCGTCCCTTAGCTCACCAGCAAACTTTGGTTGTGGACACCTAGACATCTGGGCCTGTCCACAACTCCTACCTAAGGTAAGGAGGTTCTGGGATATTCCCGCAGGCACATCAGAGGACCCTAATCATAAAGGCATAGTATATCCCAGTCTCTGCAAATAAGGGTTTGGGGTCTGCAGGACTCGGGGTATTCCTGGCCAATGGAGAGAATGCAAGAATCTTTTCAAGGCTCAGCTAAAGAGACCAGCTCTTTGCAGTAGGCCCAGAGTATGTTATATACTATTATCAAAGATGTAAACTGACTTGATTGATGAAACTTTGAGAACTAGCACTGTGACTGTGAAATGTGAAAAATGTCAAAAAATATGATATTATAAAAAAAAAAAAAAAAAAAAAAAAAAAAGGACCGGCAACCAGATTGAGAAAATAGGAACAGCATTTGACAGGTGCTTGTTGGGGCTATCCAGTTAAGGTCCAGTGTCCTGAGGGGCCGCAGGTAGTTAGCTGATCAAAGTGTTGGGGGAGGCCTGGTGGCGCTGAGGGTTGAGGTGCTGGATGCCACACCTCACGCCACGCTGGCGACCTGGGTTTGGGAATAAGCTCGGGTCGGTGGGGTTGGCGGGGGGGAAGGGAGGGAGAGGACTGTGAGCGGCTGGTGGCTGGCAAGCTCTCCACCTCGAGAGGGACAGATGGGACTCTTGGTGCTTGGAGGCTAGGTGGCAGTGCCGCTTTCAAGAGCCTGGGTGCAATGTCAGGGGAGGGTGGAAGGAGCTGTTGACTGGAGCTGCAGTGCTAGTGTGGGCCTCCACCTGTACGCAGTCACTGCTTCCGGGGCTAGGAAGGGAGAAAAGCAGAGGAAAAGCAGAGGTTTCTGCTCAGTGAAGTCTCCGGGCCAGCTCCGGAGTTCCACTGGGATGCGCATAGCGCAGGCAAGCTCCCGAATGACCCCGAGTCTGGTTGGGTAGCTGAGAATTGCAGAGACCTGCCGAGGAGGGTAAATAAAAAAAAAGTGTTGGGGGAACTAGATAGATAAGATTGGTGTAGAATGTTGGGGGAAGGTACGTTGGGAGGGAGAAGATGAAAAAATTACTCACCTTAGTAATGTTGTTTCTTCTAATGGAGTCTTGCTATATTATGACAATTGCAGTTTGTCCCACCATTAGAACTGCTCCGGAGGTGAACGAGTTAACTCCCATTCTAAGAATGGAACTTGGAGCGCGAGCTCGGTTAGAGAAGCTCTGTCTGGGTTATTTCAAACCTAAACTGTCAGATCTTCACGAGCAAAACTCACTAAGGTCTGTGTGGAAGCTGTAACCTACACTAGCCAACTGGCTACCTGACTATTAACACATATTCCTGGTCCCAACACAAAGACTCAAGTCAGGGGACCAGAAGTAATAATATAATATAAGCAATAATATGAGGTAAAATAAAACATCACACCCCAAAACCCAAGAAGGGTGGAAAACATATAATGGGCATAACTAAGCCCACACTCAGGCTGCCCACCCCATACCCAAGTAGAAGTTCTGAGAGGGCAGGCTGGGGAGGTTATACATAGCAAGACTCATTAGAAGAAACAACATTACTAAGGTGAGTAATTTTTTTCAAACAACATGAAGTCTTGCTATATTATGACGACAGAGACTACACAGCAGTACCTCCATGGAGGAGGGACAGAACCTACTTAGGAATAGGCTCTGAAGCACAGCTGTGCCAAACCGAGCATCTCTCCCTGGCCTGGACATCCAGGAGTAATGCTTGGTGAAAGTGTGTACCGTTTTCCAGGTAGCTGCTTGACATATCTCTAAGATAGGATGTCTCTGGCAGCAGCTAGAGGCGCTGTACCTCTGGTAGAATGAGCCCTCAGGCCAGAAGGGGGAACTTTCCCCAGTTTTTGATAACAAAATTGGATACAAGAGACAATCCACCTGGCAATTGATCTCTTAGTGGCAGGTCTCCCTTTTCCGACCTCACCATAAGTGAGAAAAAGTTGGAGGGATTCGAACATGTGACCCTTGGTATGTTCTACATAGTAACTTAGGGCCCTCTTAACATCTAAACTGTGCAATCTCCTCTCGCCAGAGGAGGAATGTTCAGTGAAAAACGCTGGGAAGGAGATAGATTGATTAAGATGGAAATCTAGAACACACCTTAGCAAAACTTCCTGTTAGTCCTGAGGACTACCTTATCCCTGTGGAAGAAATAAAGTCAGTTTCTACTGACAGGGCTTACAACTCCCATATGCGCCTGGCAGAAGTGATAGCCACTAGGAAAACAGTTTTCCAAGTTAAGTACTTAAGCTCTGCAGAAGACAGAGGTTCAAAGGAGGTTACATTAACTGGGCAATGCAAACATTCAGGTCCCAGGCAGGGGCCGGATCCCTAAAAGGTGGATTAGAATGAAGTAATCCTTTAAAAAACTTGGAAAATACAGGGTGAGCAGAAAGAGAGGAGGGCTTTCCTGCTGAAACAAAAGCAGAGACAGCTGCCAAATGTACTTTCAGGGTAGCTGGTCTCAGTCCCAAGGAATTAAGATGGACCATATAGTCCAAAACAATGGGCAAATCAGCAGATTCCGGGGAAATATGTTTCCCAGAACACCAAATGGAAAATCTTTTCAACTTAGAATTGTAAGTAGCCCTAGTGGAAGGCTTCCTAGAAGCCTTTAGGATTTCAAGAACACCCTGAGAAAGGTGTAGGTCAGCAAATTCTAACTCCTCAAGAGCCAGGCCTTGAGGTTGAGGGATTTGAGGTTCGGATACCAAACTCTCCCCTGTGCACAGGTTAACAGGTTGTGATTCCTGGGGAGACGCAGGGGAAGATGGACTGCTAGTGACAGAAGGAGTGGGTACCAGGGCTGCCTGGCCCAATCTGGGGCAATCAGAATCACCCTGCAAGGCTGGGATCTGATTTTGACTAGCACCTTGAATAGGAGAGGGAAGGGGGGAAAGGCATAAAGAAACTTCCCTTCCCAATCTAGGAGAAAGGCATCCAGGGGGATTGAGCCCAACACTGGGGGCCTGCAACAGAACAGTGGAAGTTGGTGATTGTCTGGGGCTGCAAAAAGATCTATCTGAGGGGTGCCCCATCTGGCAAAAACTATCCCCAGTACTTGAGATCCAGAGACCATTCGTGATGGCCCTGGAAAATCCTGCTGACAGCATCTGCTAGGACATTGTCCTTTCCTGGAAGGTGAACTGCTATGAGGGAAGTGTTCAGGGAATAGGCCAGAGACCACAACTTCATTGCCTCGGTGCACAAGGCCGAAGACCGAGTTGCCCCCTGCTTGTTGATGTACCACATTGTTGTGGTGTTGTCTGTTCTGACTTGTACCACTTTGTTCTGAACAGACGCAGAAAACACTTGAAGTGCTAAAAAGACAGCTCTGAGTTCCAGCAAATTGATGTGGAGCAGAGATTCCTGAGGGGACCACACTCCCTGAGTGGAGAGGTCGCCCATGTGGGCTCCCCACCCCAGGAGGGAAGCATCCGTAGTGAGGGTCAAGGAGTGAGACAGAGGAATGAAGGGGACCCCCAGTCTTAAATTGCTCTGATCCTGCCACCACTGGAGGGCCTGGATCAGGGTTCGGTCACTGGGACCAACTTGGAAAGGGGGTCTCTTCTCTGAGACCAAAAGGCTCTCAAGTGAAACTGAATGTCCCTCATCTGAAATCTTGCTCCTTGCACTACAGCTGTGGACGCAGCCATGTGCCCCAGGAGCTGCAAAAAGTGTCTTGCTGGTCAAGAGACCTGCAGAGTGAAGGAGGAGGCCAGAGCCACCAAGTTCCTCACCCTCTCTAAGGAGGAAGGCTCTGGCCTGCTTTAGTGTCAATTCTGCACCTATGAAGGTGAGCACCTGAACTGGTTCCAGAACTGATTTTGGAAGATTAGCTTAAAGCCCAGGGGTGAGCAGCTGCTGGGTAACTTGCAGGTGAGATCTTACCTGTTCTGAGGGACTGGCCTACAATGAGCCAGTCGTCCAGATAGGAAAGACAGCAATCCTTTGCCTTCTTAAATGAGCCACTGCTACTGCCAGACATTTTGTGAATACCCTTGGGGCAGAGGTGAGGCAGAAGGGCATTGCTCTGAACTGGTAGTGACCTGAGGGCAGTTCGAATCTGAGGTACTTCGTGGAGCTCTGATTAGACGTGAAAATAGGCATCCTTGAGGTCCAGGAGGCTAGCCAGTCCCCTGGCCTTAGAGAGGGTAAAATCATTGCCAGAGTTACCATTCTGAACTTTGGTTTCAAAAGGTGTTTGTTCAGATATCTCAGGTCTAAAATGGGCTGCCATTCTCCTCTCTTTTTTGGGGTAAGGAAATATCTGGAGTACAGACCCTTGCCCTGGTGTAGGGAGAAACCCTTTCTACAGCTCTGAGAGCCAGGAGGGTTGAGACTTCTGTTTCTAAAGTAAAGGTCTCTAAAGAGTTTGCAGGTGGGAAGATCTGATTCTCATCTTTGGGAACTTTTTGAAGCTGAGAACCAGACCCTGACTACTACTTCCAGGACCCACTTGTCTGAAGTTAGAGACACCCAGTTCTGAATGAAGTAAGCCAACCTGCCCTACAGGTAAAGGAGAATCGGCCCTGGCACCCCATCAGGGTGTCTGTTTGGCAGGTGCTTAGGCTGAGGGGTGGTAGCAGGCCTGCCCACACCCCCGCCTGCCTCTCCCTCTGAAGAACCCCCTCTGAGCATAAGCAGAGGAGGCCTGGGTTTGGTAAAAGGCCTGTGAAAGGCCTACCTCTACCCCTGGGCCTGCCTCTGAGGAGTGGCTTGCCGCTCCTTAGCCTGAAACACTCTTATAGGTAGTCCTATATTCATCCATTTCTTCATATAATTCTCTGTCTGCTCCCCAAACAGAGAATTTCCAACCCACAGGAAAATCCATAGCCTTAGTCTGGGTATCCTGTGACAAGCTAGTACACCTGAGCCAGGCCAACCATGAAGCTACAGCGTAGCCATGACTCTAGAGGATACATCATTAAAATCCACAGCAGCATGAAACTGCACCTTAGATGCCTCAATGCCATCAGCAGCCACCTGTTCCAGCTCATTAGCAAGAGCTGGCCAGAGGCCTGTTTGGCCAAGGCCATGACAGTGTCCCATCTAGATTTTGATACCTTGCTACATAAGCCATGTAATTTGCTTGCCTGAGTCCCAAGGGCGGCTGCCATGTATTGTTTTTAGCCATGGCATCAATCTTCCTGGAATCCTTGTCAGGAGGATGTGAAGCCAAGGAATATTAGCTTTATCACAGGCTGCAGCCTGAACCACATCAACGTGACTGCATTGCTTGTGAAGAGATTCTGTATCAGGACCTGACAGAGTGTACCTCCTGTCCATTTTTTGTCCACAGGAGGCACAGAATGGGAGTTTTAAAATTTTTATTGTCTGTTTCTAAATGATTTATGCAAGGGAATAGACAATCTCCAGACTCTGGAATATCCATCATTTCTACAAAATCAGGTGCCTCTTGTTCATCCACAGCTTCCTCCAATGGAAGCTGGAGGGTTTCAGCAACTTTTGTAAAACATAAAGTGAGAGGGGACTCAGAAAGCAAAGGGAGATTCTAAAGGTCTGTCTGGGAGATGTCCGGTTCAATGGGCACACCAGACCCTCAAAGTCACATTCATACTGTTCATAATCATCCTCCCCTCCTCTGGTTCATAAAACTCTTCAACAACATATTCCTGAACGGTGGAACCCGACCGAACCGACCTTTTACCAGACAGTGGCGGTTGGAAGAACGAGGAGAAAGTGACTGGACAATCTGAATAGCTCTTGCTATCTCTGCAGCAGTTGAGAAGGAATTTTGGGCTCCACACCTGCTGATTTTCTTGTTTTCTTTACTGGAACTGGCTCCTCCGAGCCAGCTTACGTTGCCCAAGAAGTCTCGTCCTGGTCGGGGCACTCCTCCGGTTCGGTTGGCACCGAACCAGGCTGGACATCCGGTCAAGCGGACTTTTTGGCCTCGCCCCTGAGCCTACAACTCTCTTATCCAGGGTGGCTGCAGGAAATTTTTACAAATCTGGCAGTCTGAATTGAGGTGGTCAAACCCAGACAATATACACATGGTGTGTGGGTCAGCCTTGGCAAAGACTTCCCCACAGGCATCACAGTGTTGAAACCCAGTGGGCCGGTTTTTCTTTTGGGTTTTCAGACATAATGCCAGCCAACCAAAAACTTGCCCTTTTAAGCGGCAGTGCCAGGCAAGAACACCTGCTCGGTTCCAAACCATGTCACTGGTCTTGGAAAAAAACGTAATGAAATCCGTTTTTTTTAGAACCGATAAGAACCGGGAACCGCACTCTAAAACCTTCAATTCAAGTTTTAAACCCAGCTGATCGGTTCAAAACCGAACCGATAACTTACAAGTTCCACACAGACAAAACCTTTAATTTACTTACGGTTACCACAGATAGAGCTTGAACCGAACGGTTTTGCGGTTAAAATAAAACTATTCTTGGTTGAATCCAACTAGAAAAACACTTTTTAAACCGAGAAATGAACTGTAGCAGTAGGAGAAATTTCCGGAGCGACTGTTCAGTGAGGCGGAGTAAAGAATCTGACAGTTTAGGTTTGAAATAACCCAGACAGAGCTTCTCTAACCGAGCTCGCGCTCCAAGTTCCATTCTTAGAATGGGAGTTAACTCTTTCACCTCCGGAGCAGTTCTAATGGTGGGACAAACTGCAATTGTCATAATATAGCAAGACTTCATGTTGTTTGAAGAGGTTAGGAGGAGTGTAGAGATGATTGTACAGGATGAGAGATTGGTAGGTTTTGGCAGGAGCAGGCAGGGATTGTGTATTCACATAAGAGGCAGAAGAGAGTATGGTGTGAGTTGGCATTATGGATGGAAGGGGGAAGAGAGTTTCACAGTTTAGGACAGCAGAAAGAAAAGGCAGATTGTCCAGTGGAGGTAGATCGATGGGGGATAGTGAAGGATTTTGGGTCAGTGTGGCGGACAGCGTAAGTGCATTGGGAGGAAGCACAGATGGAGGAAGAAAGAAATGCTTGAATAAATAAATAAATAAATAAATAAATTTAAGAAATAATAAACATAGAAACATAGAAACATAGAATTTGATGGCAGATAAGGACCGCTTGGCCCACCTAGTCTGCCCGTTTTCCTACCTAACAGATAAGCTGCAGATCCTAGTTAACCAACAGCTTACAGCTCTTGATATAGAAGAAGGGTTAGTTTCAAGCAGTAACTGAAAGATCTTTGCGGTTGGTTCCCAAGTAGGAAAAAGAACCGCAAACTAAATAAAAATCAACCTCAAGTCTATAAGAACGGAAACTGAGGATAAACTATAAAATAGACCAAAAATAAAGTTAAAAGGTAAACCTTTATCATTTCTGCTTCAGTTCCACAGAACCGCTGAGAAACCGCAAAGTAAACCAAAAAACAACTAAAACTAGGCTAACTAACCTGAAAACACTAAAATAGGGGAAGCACTTGAAAGAAATAAAAACGATTTACTTTTGGTGTGGAAAATAAATCAAAGAGTCAGCTAAGCTGAGTCGCGAACTCCAAGGCGTCTTAACTAGGCAGGCGGAGAAAATAATATGAGCGTTATAGAACACAGCAGTTACTAGGGGTAGCAGTTTGAATGGTGGCATGAGTCAATTAGGCATTCCATCCTTTACATATGTTCCACTATCTCTGGGGCAATTCAACACAGGAGGCCGACTGCATTAGTTTAGTCATATTGAAGAATGCCTGGGGTTTGAATGGGCAGACTAAGTGGGCCAGGAGATCCCTATCTGCAATAAATCCTATGTTTCTGTTTATATGAATTTGCATCCCCCACCCCACCCGCCTGTGTATTAAGTGCAGTGTTTCTTTCAGTGTCCTTTCAGATGTCTAGGGCCCTTTAAGACTTTTTGCAGGGCAATGACAGATTTCAATTTCTGAATACCAGCAAAGAACAGTAGTGTCACATACCATATGGCTGGCTGGGCACTGCGGGCTTCTTTATCTTCTAGAGAAGGAAGAGTTAAAACCTGTCTGTTGATAACATGTAGATACTCTTCGGCATGTCTCTGTTGATGAAAACATCCTGGTTAAACTATTAATACATGGAAGCAAAGCAGATACCAATTTGCACATCTTTTTTGTCAAAAACTCTTCTTAACAACTGGCAATGTAAAACACTGTTTTACTTTTACTGGCGACATGTATTAGTTTAAAATGTGCATTTTAATAAAAAAAAAAAAGTTCAAATTTCCAGTAGGTTATACTTTTTCCTGATCTGTCATAACCACTAAATTCCGAGGATGTCATTTAGTCACCAAAATTATTTTTATTTGAAATTCACTACGAAAAGTTATTTAAAAAACAAAACAAAGTTATAACCTTTCATTTTCTTCAAACCAATAGACTTCAGCTGGCATCGTTTAGCTGAAGGAACACTATGCTGTTACTAGACTGACAACATGGAACCCTGACGGTTCTGAGAACCCCAATGAGGTAATAAGGACAAAAACGGCTAGTCAGTGATGGATGTTAACTTTAATTAGATCTTTTAAAGAGCATTTTGTTGCAAACATAGTTTACTATTCAAACTACATTGTCTGTTACTATTGATTGTAAAAAAAAGATAAACATATTTTTGTTTAATGTATAATGAAACAATATACAATATGTTGAACCCTCTATGGAGTCTCAGCAACTAGAAGCACATTTCAAGTATTTGGAAAAGCTTTTCAAAATATAATATTCAGAAACAATTCTGCTTTTATTTTATAAATTTTTTGGTATTTTCTCCCCTTATTCTTTTAGGATAGATCCTCCCCTCCCTAATTTTACAAGATTGTCCACTGCTCCTGTTCAAGTTCATTTTAAGTAAGCAATAACCCACAACAGGGCATGGGGTTATTGGGGATTAATCAACACCCCAGGGGCGTTGTGAGGCACGAGGCCGCAGGCCAAGTGTCCTCACAGCACTCGGGGTGTTGATTAACCCCCAGTAACCCCATACCCAGGAGTGGGATATTGCACTTATAACATGGGTTATGTGTAAAAAACAAAAAAAATCCAGAAAGGTGTTTTTTTGCTGTTTAAAGAGAGAAAATGTCACTATATCCTGCCGAGTTGAAAAATAGTCCCAACAACTCACACATATGTTATTTACTTTACAAACACAGAAATGCCACACAGAGTGCCAACATGCTTTCTCACATTTCTGGGTTCATAAAACACATAATATATGCATGGCTTTCCCCTCAGTCTCGGTGTCTGTCTGTCTGTCTGTCTCTCTCTCTCTCTCTGTCTGTGTGTGTGTGTGTGTGTGTGTGTCTCTCTGATACTGTCTCTCCCCCACGGTGTTCTCTCTGTCTTCCAAGTACATACAGCCTGTCAGGGGTTCCCTCTCTGTCTTTCTATCACCCTGCACTTTAGGGGGACTGATACTGCAGAAAGAATCTCATGGGTGTGTGTGAGACGGGGAATCGTGGTCACTTTAAGATCGCTCTCTACCATGCGGTGCACTGCTGCCTTTCTGTGTGTGTGTGTGTGTGTGTGTGTGTGTGTGTGTGTGTGTGTGTGTCTCCCTCTGTATGCAGGGTGAAGCAGCTTGTCATGGAGCACAGTCAGGGGACACTGTATCACTGGGGTGGGTGGAGGGGAATGGGCAATCTGGGTGGGGAGCTTTCTTTGTCTCTCTTGGTCTACCATGTGGTCTGCGGCTGACGTTCACTGTCTCACTCTTGGCATGCAAGGTCAAGCAGCTTGGCGTGGAACACAGCTGGGGGACACTGCAGTAACTGTAGCAGCAGGTGAAATGTATGAGTGGGGTGCCGCATGGCCCTGCAACCTCAACACCAGGACCTCACAACAGTCCCCTGGGCTCTCACTGTCTCCCGAGTCCCTGCACTGTCTCTCAGTCACACTCCCACCTGTTCTCCTTCTATCTGTGAAGCACAGTCTACTCCTTCACACGGGTGTCCCGCTTCATGATTATTTCAATGGCTGCCCTTCCATTGCACCTTCTGCAGAACAAACGAGTCCCAAGTGCACTTCTCAAAGTCGCTCCGCGGAACTGTGGATTAAAAAAGGGGCTTAATCCATGGCCACACACAGCAACTCAGCCAACTGAATTGTGCATTTCTGCCAACCCATGTTATAATGTTTCTTAATCACCTTGTTTGTTCTGTATCACTATGCACCAAGTATTGCTTTCTGCACAACTGTTAATGTATTGCAGTTTGCACCTTAATTTGTTTGTATTTTTGTATGGTATTACTATGCACCGAATACTGTTGTTTGCATACCTGTTCATGTATTGTACTTTTGCACCTTATTTTGTTGTCACTGCACACCCCACCACGACACATCTTGAAAAGAGCTATCACCAGTTTAGTATGTCATTCCTGGTAAAGCTTTTGAAATAACTAAATAAATAGTATTTACAGAAAAGCAAGATCTTTGTGTCTGACTTCATTTCATCTTCCTGCTTCTTCCCCACTCCTGCCCCGCCACCCCTATGGCTAAGCTTGTTCAGGCCCTCTTTAAGTTTGTCCCCATCCTCAAGGGAGTTCACTACGCTGGCCAGGTATCCAAACAGCAGCAGCAGTAACAACTACTCCATGACCCTGCAGCAGACTGTATTCCATCTGGATACTTTGCAGCTGCATTGAGACGGTGTCATCCTGACTCTCCGTCCAGTCACCCAGTGCTCTGGTGTACCGGCAATTGCAACACCTGAGCAGCCAGTAGAAGGAGGAGTCAGGGGACTGCCTGCAGAGGAGGAGGGGTGGTGGCAGATAAAAGAATGAGCCGCGCGTGGCTGCCAGAATGCTATCCAAACAGCAGCAGCAGTAACAACTACTCCACGACCCTGCAGCAGACTGTATTCTATCTGGACACTTTGCCGTTGCATTGAAGCTGTGTCATCCCAACTCTCACCCCAGTCACCCAGTGCCCCAGTGTACTGGCAGTTGCAACATCTGAACAGCCAGTAGAAGCAGGAATTGGGGAGTGCCTGCAGAGGAGGAGGGATGGCAGCAGATAAAAACACAAGCTGCGCACAGCTGCCAGAATGCTATCCAAACAGCAGAAGCAGTAACAACTACTCCACGACCCTGCAGCAGACTGTATTCCATCTGGACACTTTGCAGTTGTATTGAGACTGTGTCATCCTGTCTCTACCTCCAGTCACCCGGTGCCCCAATGAACTGGCAATTGCAACATCTGAACAGGCAGTAGAAGGAAAAGTCAGGGGAGTGCCTGCAGAGAAAGAGAGGCAGTGGCAGATAAATGCATGAGCTGCACACGGCGCGCACGCGCAAGAGTGGTGCAAGTGCCACTCGGTAAGAAAACGTCTATTTGTTGGCTCGAACAATTTTTAGTTTTATTGATAATTTTGTCCTACTTTTAACTTGGATAAATCTGTAAAGTAGAAATATTATAACTATTTGCAACTAATTGATGCTTTGATTTAATACAAACTTCTCACCATAGCTATAATATCATAATACTTAAGCTAATATTGGTGTTTAATAGATTTTTATCTGGTAGCACTGGAGAACTTAAATTGTCTAATTTACTGCAACTGGTACAAAATGTATTTGCACAAGATGATGGCATTATTATTTTTGCATTGCTTAGTGAGCACTTTCTCCTCCAAAGATGGAAAACAGAACACAATAGGGGCTTATTGGACATCCCTTGTACTAGAAAGACTGGATCAAACTAAGAGCCCGAATTTAACTAGAAGGAATGTGTTTTCCAGGATTTGGAGGCAGTATAGCTCACAGGGTAAAACAAATGTTCTTAATCCTTATGCCTTACATAACCTTTTGCAGGGCCTATGTGGTGCCAGCTTTATGTTCTTATTTTAATTTTTTGTCTTGTCTTTTTTCCGTCTGCCCCAGCTAGCCTCGCTGGCCACTCCCTCGGGCGACCGGTACTACCACTGCCACGATCCTCCATTCCGCTGTCTACTGTCTCTCTTCCTGCCGCTCTGACCAGCCCACCATATCCATTTGACGGGGGGGGGGGCCCTACCCATGGAGGGGCTACTGGGAGGGGGAGAATTCAGCACCTGGAGGCACCTTCTACATTCCTCGCCTGGGCGTCTACAGCACAGCACAGGGGCTTCCCGGCTACTGCAGCATTGGGAAGATGAGACGCCATCATCCGGCAGTGAGGCAGCTAGTTTTCTGTTTTTCCCCTCACCCACAATGGACGTATGCCATGGCATCCTGGTTGCTAGCGCATGTGGCGCGTGGTCACCCATGCCGCATTGCACGATGCCATACTGGCCACCTGGAGCTGCCAAAGGGTAGTATGTCCCGGTCCTTCCTCCCTCCAGAAGGAGAGTGCCCAAGGGCGCTACTGAGGCCTCCCTGTCGGCCTCCACTCTTGTCGCCCCAGGCTCAGGATGCAAACTTGAGTTGCTAGCATGCCAGGTGATCCCCTATTGCCTGGCACCATGCAGCCAGCTGTTTTATGTTCTTATTGACTATGGGAGGGGATACTGAACTAAACCATGACCCAGTTTTAATGATGATATAAAAATGTCGTCCTGGTGGCGCTGAGGGTTTTGAGGCACTGGATGCCACACCTCGCGCTATGCTGGCGACCCATGTTCAGGAATGAGCACGGATCACCGGGGGTCAGCCAGGAGGAGGAGGAGGAGGATCGAGCATCCCAGGGACAGCTTTCCTCCTCCAGGGAGGGTGGGGGTACAAGCGCCGAGGTGCCGGCTCCTAGCGGTGGCTGGAGGCTATGCAGCTTTGGGTCCAACAGCAAGGGACGGCATTGGTGGCATCCAACGTGCAATGTGTGAAAGCATGCGTTGCAGCATCATTGATGTCACTGCATGCCAGTGCTGAGGGGGGCTGCCTATAAGAAATAAATCCTTAGCAGCATATTGGCTGCCCCGATGGCACCGCCATGGTTGTGCACAAGTCAGCTCCCTCTTGGGCCTGCCCTCCAGGTCTCTGCAGTGGTGGGGTAAGTACCCACTGCGATGCAGTCTGGGAAGGGCTATAGCAGGGGAGGTGAAGCTCTGCCTGTGACCGGGGCAGTGGCCCTGAAGGCTGGCTGGAAGGGGGAACCAAAGGCACAACTCCCCCAGCCAAGGACAGAAAGAAATTAATTGTACACATAAATAAATAATTATATAAAAAATATTGCATGATAACGCACACAGTTTGGCTCCAAAAACTGATTTACTGTCGGCAATGGTAATTGAACAGAATCCAAGTATCCTTGGTCTGACTGAAACTTGGTTATCTAGGGGTGTGGAAGACAAAGAAATTACTATTCCTGGATATCAACATTTCAGATTAGGTAGAATTAAATGGGGTGGAGGAGTAATGATTTACATAAACCATGTTTTGGGCCATGTGGATAGTCCACGTAAAGGAAATGATAGCAACATAGACTATCTAGCGGTAAAGGCAGAAAAACTTTAAATGTTTGTTGGAGTTGTTTATGCACCCACAAGACAAATTTTGCAATGACTGAAGCAGTAGTAAATAAAATATACGATTGCACAGGGGACAAGTTAGTAGACATGAACTGTGATTGGTATAAACCAAGAGGAAAGCAACTTAAAGAACTCATCTCAGTACTTGGGTTAACACCGCACATATAAAGTCCTACAAGATGCACAAATACCTTAACTCAAGGAGCAATCCTCGATTTATTATTTACATCACCTCAAATTGATGTAATGGATTCTGGAATTCTCCCACCTTATTTAGGGGACCATAATCCAATCTGGGTAAAAATTTCTAAATTGCAAGTTCAGAGGCTACAAGACTATTCTAATTACCACTGGGTCAGGGATATACAAAGTTTTTCCACAGATACATTTTTGGTAAGTATAGGGCTAAAGCATGGATTGCTCAGGTCCTGGGTTCAAATCCCAGTGAGAGTCACACTTTTCCTTTCATTTCTACAATTGGATTTCTAAATTTGCCTCACAGTGGCATATACTGCACTTGGGAGAGACTGAGGAGGAGGAGTTATTTGAGTCTGTAAAAAGACTTCCTGGTTGCTCATTGCAACACCAAAATAAAGAAATGTATGTGTGATTCACATGGGAAAACTCAGGGGGCCTTAATTGGCTGAACTCTCATAGCTCAGTTGGTTAAGAGCTAAAGCACAATTGCTGAGGTCCTGGGATCAAATCCCAGTGAGAGTCACACTTTTCCTTTCATTTCTACAATTGGACTGATACGTACAGAGAAAGAAAACTGAGAACGATGCAAGCTGATATCAGACTTAGATCTGACAGTTAACTACCTTTTAGAAACTTTTCAAAATATATGTGACTTGCACACTCCTAAATGTAAAATTCCAAAAGAACAGCTAGATTTCTCTTGATAAATGAGAAGATCATGAAAAAAAATTAGAGTTAAAAACAGACCATGGCATAAGGCTAGAAAAGCTAAATAAGACAGCGATTAGGTGTCATTCAAACAAAAACGAAATGAGTGTAGAAAACGCATCAAAAAAGTTAAAGCTTTATGTTACAGGAACAAAATGGATAGTAACAAAGAGCCATGAAAATTTGGGCAAACAATCACTAAAGCAGCAGTGTAACATTTTTTTTCTCCAAAAAATGTAGTTTCAGCTGTGATTATAAAAATGTTGTCATACCTGTCAAATGTAATTGTCTTGGTGCCTTCTATGCTGCACAGTATGAATCTATTTTATTTTTTCAAACCTAGCTCTTTCCAGGTCTACAATGCTAATTCTATGGAAAATGTGGTGCCCATCTTTTTTTCTTGAGAAAAAAAATTATTTAAAACATTTATAAGATACTCAAATTTTGGTTGAATTAGAAAACTGTGCCACCAAATAAAACTGGAAAATGCCTGGAATCTTTTATAGTGGAAAAAAAGGTAGGGTGAAATTGTTTGCCCAGTTTCATTGCACTGCTGCTTTAACAAACCCAGGTAGAGTAGATCCACAAAAAGGAATGACCCTACGGATTTGGGACAATTTGATAGATGAACCTAAAAAAGCTACAGATGCGCTAATAATTATTTTGTGGATTTGCCAGACTTCCAAAGGGAAGATTGTTTTAGAGATCATTTTGAAAAAAAAAAAAGTTAAAGAATATACGAGTCAACTTCCACCATTTCATTTTAAGGTGTTAAGTGTATCTGAGGTCTGTAAAGGATGAAAAAATATCAATATTTACAAATCTACAGGTTGATGCTATATGGCAGAGGACTGACACACACACAAGTCAATTTTACAAAAAACATACTGACAAGGTGTTAGGATTTTGGCATAATACATTGCTAACAGGGTGTCTTGGGGAAGGGGGAACTCAGTATGTACATTGAGTGCTGGTAGTTTTCCCTCGCAGAACTACTGTGACTGCACAGTTTGAGTCACTCCTCTGCTCTATAGTGATGTCAGCAGTACAGCCCTGGGTTTACAGCAACAACAACTTGCTATAGAAGCTCTGGTACACCCTGCAGTCTTTAGCAGCTCAGAATGCAAAAACTAACTGCAGAGGACAGTAATGAAATACAATTCCAGAATCAATGCAAGAGGGGGTAATTTATGCATGAAAGTGAAAAGGACTGGGAAAGGTGCTCTTTTAGACTCCGAGGGATTCTTGTGACATCGCAAAACCACAAGAGAAGCTCAAATGCTACTAACCTCGAGGTTTTCTAACAACCCTGTTCTTCACAGTTAAGAGGTTTTTTATAATAGATGATTTTTCCGTTCTGCAAACACAAACTATTTAAATACCATACCTGCCAGAAGTCCTGAACAGTGTTGAGGCAGGGTAATGCAAATCCCAAGGAGTACCCAGCAAGGCAGTTACGTTTCCAAGTTGATGCAAGAAAGGTGACTGCACCCATCTTTCTTGCTGCTGCAGCAGTAGTAGTGCTACCACTTATAGCATCAATGACCTGGGTTGGGGAATCACCCCAGAGCATCAGACGGTTGGATGGTGGAGGAGGTTTAAGCGTCCAGTGAACAGCTCTCCTCCTCTGTGGAGAAGGGCAGTGTGCTCAGCAAGAGTCCAACACCTAACATTGGCTGGGGAACGAGTGAGCCTGAGACTAATCACAACTTGGAGACTGATGGAGTGGCAGATGTTGCCATATCAGGCATGGGAGCATGCCTGATATTGCCAGGACATTGCTGCATGGCCTCTCAATCACGGGAAACTGTTAAGGCAAAAATGCTGCCAGCTGGGCGAGTGATGCCACTCCTAACTACCCTGTTAATTGCCAGATCCTGCTGGCCTGGTCCTCGAGGCTTCACCTCCTCCTACTGATAACAACACATTTAGTGTAAGGGAGTTGCTGTGGAATTGAAGGTGTCCCTTCCTCATGGGGCAATTGGAAGGGGTATACCTGCCAGGTGAACCGCAGGTGGAGCGGGGGGCCAAGGAACTAAGTCAGGAGGATCTCGGCTAGATGGAATATGGTGCTGAGATGGCTAAAGGAGGCCCCAGCTGGTGGGAGTGAGGAGGGTATAAAGAAAGTAAAAAAAAAAATAAAACCAACAAAAAAGTGCTCGCTCATAACAGTGTTTTCACAAGCTCCATGGGAAAGCCATTCCTCACATTCCATGTGATTCTGCACAGTTCTAAGTTGTGAAAAAGTCATTCTGCATGGTTCTATGTGAAGAACGGCTTTCAAAAACCACCAGCAAAAATAGGTTTAATCACCTATGAGATGTTTGTTTCTAATGCCTAGCAATGACAAATACTGTACTGACAGCTTGCCACCTAAAAGAGCTTTATTCATTTATAAACTTGAGCTGCAAAATGTGCTATACTACCTTTAATCCAAATTCAGTTCGCTGTATTGCTGTTTCCAGTGCTTGAACATCCACATATTCTCCTTGTCCATGGATAGTGACCTGAGCCAGGTTTTCCTTTAAATGATGAAGATCTTCTTGAACCTAGGTGAATATCAACAATAATGGATATCAAGAAATGTCCTGAGCTACAATACACAGAAAATGTTAAATTATAACCTCCTGGCTTCATACAACAAATCTCAAAGAGTAATCATGTATGGGCTCCTTGGTGCAGCATTAGAGCTACTGCTCATGATGCCAGTGACCTAAACTCACCAGCGGGTAGGAGGAGGATTGAATATCCCAGAGCACACTCTCCTCCTCTGGGAAGGGCGTGTTGCTGCCTCTGCTGCAGTGCTGCTACCTAGGTGACCACAGGTGGTAGAGTAGTGGGAGGAAGAGAGAGTGGGTGGATGACGTGGTTGTGTATGAGCCCCACACATGCCCCCAGTGGGCGAGGAGAAGAAACTAGAAAAATGGGTTCCAGCATAGCAGATGAAGTACCTTGGTACATTTGGGTCCCCGCACTGCCAATGGCGTCTTCGATGAAAACAGGAAACTTGAGGTATGCACAATGTGCCAGCACAGATTCCAGCCGGCGTCCTTACCTCCCTCTGCTGTACATCGCCTGCACTACCACCAGTGGTGGCAGTACTGCAGTACAGGCAGTGACCTTCCCTCCCTACAGGAGGAGAACATCCTTTGGGATGCTCAATTACCTCCCCCCCCAGCAAGCCCCCAATGACCTGGGCTCATTCTTGAACCCAGGTTGCAGGCGTTGCATGCAGAATTTTTTCTTTTACTTTGGAGATCACCGGGGGTGAGGAGGTCTGGACTGGTCCTCTCTGGGACCCCCTCCTCCCCTAATCTGTTGCAGGACATTTACATTACTGAAAGAAAAAGGGACTTATCTGGTGCGACCTGACACTGCTCCGTTGCAAAATGGCAGCAGTATTTTATCCAAGGTCGGGATAGAATTTCTTCATTGCACTCCTGTCTGCAGGAGCTAGACAAAAGAAAAAGGCGCCAATTTCAAACTGCCGGGAGCAGTTTAAATTGGCAGATCAACACAGCGCCAGCTTTAGTTCGGAGATCACTGGGGTTGGGGAGGTCTGAAGTAATCCTCGCTGGAACCCCCTCCTCCCCAGTCTGCTGCAGGACATTTACATTACTGAAAGAAAAAGGGACTCATTTGGTGTGACCTGACACTGCTTCATTGCAAAACGGGAACAGTATTTTCTCCGAGGTTGGGACAGAATTTCTTCATTACGCTCCTGTCTGCAGGAGCTCGACAAAAGAAAAAGGCGCCAAGTTTGAACCGCTGGGAGCAGTTTAAATTGGCAGAGCAATGCACTGCCAGCTTTAGTTCGGAGATCACCAGGGTTGAGGAGGTCTGGACTGGTCCTCACTGGGACCCCCTCCTCCTCCAGTCTACTACAGGACATTTATATTACTGAAAGAAAAAAGCCCACTACCCACCCCTCCACCACGACTTCTTAAACACCCCTAAAAAGTCCGGGGTTGGCGGTTATGAATGGAAGAGGCAGGGCTTTCCTTAGGTACATGGGTAGAGCTGACTGTAGAAAAACAAAACCTGGCTAGTGTTTTCTCTGTTAATTGTTGCAGTTCTAAATATGGCTCAGGACCTGACCCTCAAGCAATGAAGTCTACCCTCCTAGAGACCCCGCTGTGAAGTGAACCTCTTTAAAAAAAAAAAAAAATCTGGCAGTGAGAACTGCTAGACCTGAAAGCTGTTCACTCTTAGGAAGGGACAATGTGGGATGGTCTTTGGTTCTGTTTTGAATCTGACAGGTACTAGTACTGATTTTAGTAGTCAAGTACAACTTTACATGTAGCAGTGACCTGTTATCTAGTAGTCTAGCCTACAACTACAAGCAGCAGTAACCTGTTATTATTTCTAATTTGTTGATTCTGGGTATTGAGTAACTTAAAATGAGGCTTGCCTAGGCTGTCTTATTGTTACCTGGCCCCTCCTCTGTTGTCTCTCCTAGTCCTGTTCCTGAAAGTCCAAAACTAGCTCACCCCCCGGACCTATTTTTGGCCTCTCAAAACAATTGGCGAGGTGGGCCCCAAATCATGCCTTCCTTTACGGGTAAAGGTACAGTGCCAGTGCTCTCCTCTACGGTCCTCATCCCCCTGACTTGCATTATTACCCTTACTGCCCTGTCTCTGTTATTACTCACTGTTTATTATCTTCCCCTCATGGTGGGCACTAGGGGAAACCCTGACCAGCTCCCGCAGTTTGCTTCTACCTACTCAAACCTCCTTGCCACTGCCGACCTCCAACTCTGGCCTACCTGATGCATGAACTTCAAGACTGTCCTGTTCACCACCAAATTGGTCAAACGATTCCTGTGTAAAAATGGGCCCTCCAGGTGTCATCTCTCCCTACCTTGCCTTTCATACCTAATATTGCTTTCATTACTACTTCTTGTCCTGGCAGGAGACATCAAGCCTAACCCTGGCCCCTCTCTCCTCCTGTCTCCTTAAAGTCCTCCACCCCCCTAGCTGGCAACACATCAAAGGTCTGAAAGTGGCCCACCTAAATATTCATGGCTGCATGCCAAACCTTGCTGAACTTACTGCTTGGGTAGGTCACTATAATCCAGACGTCCTGGGTGTTACTGAAACGTGGTTGAAGACCTCTACTCCTGACTCTCCGTGTGCTCTTCCTGGTTTCAGCCTTATCAGACTTGACTGTGCTGGGAAAAAATGAGGGGGACGGATACTGATCTATTACAAAAATCACCTAAACTATCTGCTATTCCCCATCTGCTTCCCTCCTCGCCCTCATGTGAGTTCCTTCATGTGCTGCTCCTGCTAGGTAATACAAAAGCAGAGGAGTGGTTAGACCAAGGTGGGCTCAGGGAGGGAGAGGGTGGTGGAACAGAGGTGCATCCCTCCAGTTGTACCTCTCCACAATTCATATGCTGTTCTGGCGAAGAGTGGTTCCTCTATGGAGGCACCTGCAGTGGAGACCAAGGAGGATGTTGGGAACCTCCACAAAGGAGACCCACAGGAGGTTGGCACGAGACCCCACAGGGGAAGTAAACAACTCCTGGTGGGAGACTCAATCATTAGGGGGGTAGAAGTGGGGGAGGAAGGAGATAGGGAGGTAAGGTGCCTGCCTGGTGCCACGGGTCGGAGGGACAGGAAGCGAATCCTCAGGATCGCAGGAGCAGCTTCTCGAGGGAGGGAGCTGGATGTCATTGTCCACCTAGGGACAAATGACCTGGCTGTGAATGGGATCAGAGCAGTGCAAGAGGAGTTTGTAGAGTTGGGGAGGGGCCTTAGACAAGTAGCCTGTACGGTAACCTTCTCGGAGGCGCTGCCTGTCTATGGCAAGGATGATGCTAGGGTATTCCACACCATGGGATTCAATGAATGGTTGAAAAACTGGTGTGGAGCTCAGGGTTTTATCTTCATTGGGGACTGGGGAGCCACCTGGAGGGATGCAGCCCTATACTGGCGCGATGGTCAGCATCTGTCCGGGGGGGAACCAGGATCCTAGGTAATTGGCAAGCATTTAAACTAACCAAGGGGGGAGGCTATGAAAAGGAGCAGGGAAATCCCATCCTCCCCCCATCAAAACACAGTAGTTAGAGAGGTAAACACCATGGTAGAGAAGTCAGTAGGGAGCAGGACAGGGGTAAATGCAGAAAAAAGCAGTAAGGACAGGGATGGGGCTAAAAGGGGTAAGGCCATCAAAAAATGGAAGGCGATGAGTACCAACGCCCGCAGTCTGTGTAACAAGCACCCTGAACTAGTGGCCTTGATGGAAGAGGGATGCCTGGATATTGTGGCAGTCACTGAAACATGGTACACACAGAACCATGACTTGGATGTCAACATACCAGGATATACAATCTACAGGAGGGACAGTGTGGGTAAAAGAGGAGGAGGAGTAGCTCTCTACATAAGGGAAGGGATTGAAGCAACAGAACTAAAGAGTAAACAGGAAGTTGATGAATCACTATGGGTCACCCTGGAGACAGGAAATGGCACCACAATCTGCATGAGGGTTGTGTACAGACCCCCATATCAGGGGGAGGAAATGGACAAGGAAATGATAGAAGGCATCCTTAAAATGGCAGATAAAGGGGAGATATTGTTGATGGGGGACCTGAATATGCCAGATGTTAACTGGAGTACCTTTGCTGCAGGCACATCCAAGAGCAGGGTCATTCTTGATGCCCTATGGGGGCATGCCTCAGACAGCTAGTGTTGGTACCCACTCAGGAGGGAGCAATCTTAGACCTGGTACTCTCAAATGGGGAAGGAGAAAGAATCTCAGATTTAGAAGTGGGTAGCCATCACAAGTGACCACCAAACAGTGTGGTTCACAATAAACACAGCCATAGAGTCAAGCCATACAAAAACAAGAGTATTGGACTTCAGGAGGGCTGACTTTGGGAAAATGAGAGAGTGCCTCAGAAAAGCACTAGCAAATGGGCAAGCAGGAGGGGTGGAGGAACAATGGGGAATAATCAAAACAGCCATCAAAGAGGCAACAAGCCTTTGTGTGAAGCAAATCAACTAAACAAAATTAAGGGAAAAAAACCCTATGGTTCTCAAAAGAGGTGGAAGGGAAGGTTAAGGAGAAAAGGATAGCATTCAGGAAATATAAGGAAACATGGAAGGAGCAGGACAGAGAACTTTATCAGTTAAAGCAGAAGGAGGAAGGGAAGGCAGTCAGAATAGCAAAGGCACAAACTGAGGAAAAGCTAGCCAACTCTGTTAAGAAGGGAGATACAATCTTTTACAGGTACATTAGGGAGTAAAGAAAGACCAAGTGAGGGATGCAGAGACTTAATAAAGGGAAGGGAATGTGGGCAGAGGGTGACAATGAAAAAGCAGGGATACTGAACAAATATTTCTGCTCAGTATTCACAACGGAAGAGGAGGGGGAGGTACCTAAACCAAACAAGAGAAACACTCTGAATAGGGGGGTTGATACCAGTCCATTCACAGAAGAAAGGGTTTTGAAAGAACTCTTGAAACTGAGGGTGGACAAAGCAATGGGGCCTGATGGGATTCACCCCAGAATTCTAAAAGAACTAAGGGTAGAACTAGTAACGCCACTGACTACTCTCTTTAACAAATCATAGGAGGATGGGGTGGCACCTGAGGACTGGAGGAGGGCAGATGTGATCCCACTTCACAAAAGTGGGAGCAGGGCAGAGGCAGGAAACTACAGACCAGTTAGTTTGACCTCAGTGGTACGGAAAATGATGGAATCACTTCTGAAGGAAAGAATTGTTGAGTACTTAGAAGCCAGTGGGGCACACGACCCAAGGCAGCATGGTTTCACAGTAGGAAGGTCATGTCAGATGAACCTAATAGATGTCTTTGACTGGGTGACCAAAGTAGTAGACCAGGGAGGGGCTGTAGATATGGCCTACCTAGATTTTAGCAAGGCATTTACCACAGTTCACACAAAAGATTAATATACAAGTTAGCCAGCCTTTGAGTGGGTCCCAAGGTGGTAGCCTGGATAAAAAACTGGCTAGACAACAGGACGCAAAGGGTAATAGTAAACAGAGTCCACAGTGAAGAAAGGAGGGCAACTAGCGGGGTACCGCAGGGTTCAGTACTGGGACCGTTCCTCTTTAATGTCTTTATAATTGACATTGGAGAGCACCTGGAAGGAAAAGTATGTCTCTTTGCAGATGACACAAAGATCTGCAACAGGGTTGATACACAAGGTGGAATGGAAAGGGTGATAAGGGACTTGGCAAGGTTGGAGAAATGGTCAAATATATGGCAGCTCAGATTCAATGCAAAGAAGTGCAAGGTAATACATCTGGGAAACAAAAACCCAGGGAACAAGTACACAATGGGGGGTGAGATAATAACAACAACAAAAATCGAAAGAGACCTAGGAGTAATCATATCAGATGACCTAAAGGTGGGCAAGCAATGTGAGAAGGCAGTAAGGAGGGTTGGTGGGATACTGGGATGCATAGAGAGAGGCATCAACAGTAGAAAACAAGAAGTCATTACCCCTCTGTACAGAAAGTTGATGAGACTCCA
Source organism: Neoceratodus forsteri (assembly GCA_016271365.2). Taxonomy (NCBI): domain Eukaryota; kingdom Metazoa; phylum Chordata; order Ceratodontiformes; family Ceratodontidae; genus Neoceratodus; species Neoceratodus forsteri. Next base: position 1,254,137,116 of record CM028129.1, on the reverse strand, counting down.
TCTGGAGTACTGCGTGCAGTTCTGGAGACCCCATCTCCGCAAAGACATAGACAGATTGGAGGCTGTTCAGAGGAGGGCAACCAAAATGGTGCAGGGTCTGCACCAGAAGACATACAAGGAGAGACTAAAGCAGCTTAATATGTATACCCTTGAGGAAGGAGGGAGAGGGAGGACATGATAGAAACTTTCAAGTATCTCAATGGAATTAACAAAGTACAAGAGGGTAGCATCTTTCAGAAAAAGGGATGTGCAAGAACAAGGGGGCACAATTTGAAGATAGAGGGGGGATGGCTCAGAGGTAATGTTAGAAAGTATTTTTTCACAGAGAGGGTTGTGGATGCATGGAACAGCCTTCCTTTGGAGGTTGTGGAGTCAGAAACAGTGGGAGAATTCAAGAATGCATGAGACAGACATAAGGTAGATTATTGTGATTGTAGTTGCCTTTTGATGGTAAGGGTAAAGAGCTGAGATAGAAATGTATGTATTTTTGAATGTTATAGAAGCCAGAAGGGGAAGGAAGCATATTCAATTCAATGCTTTACAGTAACTGGTAATTGCTGTTTTTCTTTTAGACTTGGATTGTGGGGTTTTGGTGACACTACTTTCTTTGTCGTCTTTACTTAGAATTGTTTTTGGGCTGTTGAGGATTTAAAACGTAGTGGTGGTGTATTTCTTTGCTGTCTTTGGTTGCTGCAAATTTTGCCCCCTTCCCCCAACTCTTGATTATATGCCCTGTTAAATCTGATTGACAGGAGCTAAACACTGGGTATAGTAAGGGGTGTGGAGTAGGAGGGGCATACCAGAAAAGGAACAGCAGCAAGTGAAGAGGTGAATGCTCTCTCAGTGGAAGGGAAGTAAATGCAAATCTAGGAGCATTCATTATTACTTCTTTGCATTGATATTGCATTGGGGAAAGGAGGAGTAGGAGTTTGAAGAAGGTTGTGCAATGGCTACTTAAAGTCTGTTTTTGAGTGTGGATAGGAAGGATAGGAATATAAAAAGCAGTTGCTCAATATATCTAATCGTGTGCAACAAAGGAGGTAAGGGAAATAAAGAAAATGTTTTGCACTGATAGAGGAGGGAGAGGGGAGACTTGGGGGAGTGTTTGGTATCCTGCATCTGGAAGGGTGGGGGTCGCTGGTGGGCAACGACAGCAATGGGTAGGGTGGTAGGCTGCAACAACGATGTGCACCAATCTTTCTAAAATTGCCTGGAGTGTGGGAGGATGTTTAGTGTGCAACCACATAGAAAAACTTAGAAAGGAGATTGAGGGTCTGCAGGAGGAACTAAGACAGGCAAGGCAGATTGGGGGTGGGTTTAGCCCAGTACTGGAGGGAGGAAGAAGGGGAGATGAGGGAGGGCGATTTAAGCCAACAGTGGTGAGGAGAGGGTCAGAAGAAGGGAAGCAGAGACAAATGGGCCCAGGCCAGGAAGAACAATTGCCGGGGAAACCAGGTCAGGAGACTAAAGACAAATGGAAGGAGGAGATAGGGACTTGTGAGGGGAGGCGAAGAAGTGGCAAAAGTCATGGAGTGGAAAGGAGAGAACAGGTTACTATGAAGAGAGAAGGAGCGGGCATTTGTGAAGGGCCTTCAGAAAATAGTTGTGCACTGCTAGAGAGGAAGAAGGTGGAGGAGGGAAATTATGAAATTAGAGGAGTAATTGATAAATGTTTGGACCAAACTGGAGCAGGGGGAAGTTCTGCTGGGAGAATTGCAACAGGGTTAAAAGGAGGAAATAATGTGCAGGAGGAAGAAGAGGAGCTGGAAATGAGAGAGGGAGATGAATAGAAGCAAGCAGGGAGTAAGAGGGGTGGAATCTTAGTGCTGGGACTCAATACTAAGAGGAGTTAGGTGGGGTAGCAAGGGGAGAGCGTAGTCGCATTTGGGTGGAGACCATGCCAGGAATGACAGCGGAAAGGGTGGGACAGTCTGTTCTGAAATATGCTAGAAGGGGTAGGGACAAGCCTCATTTAATTATACATCTTGGGACAAACAACCTGGCTGACAAGACAGTAGATACAGTCCAGATGAGGTTTGAGGAACTAGCACAATTATATGAGGGGGCAGAAAGATCAGTAACATTTTCAGAGATACTTCCGGTGCCAAAGGCAAGCACAACAAGAAAGCTGAGAATAGAGGAATTTAATGGATGGCTAAGAACCTGGTGTTGTGCTAAAGGGTATGGGCTGTTGGGGGGATGGGGAGGGACCTGGGAGGACAGTAGTCTCTATGCCAAGGACAGACTACACTTGAGTGAGGAGGGAAAGAGAAGTGTTGAAACAGAGGATGGAGGAGTACATAGAGGAAATTGGGAATTTAAACTAGGAGTGGGGGGTGGCAGTTGGGGAAGAGATATGCAGAGACCACAGGTTGGGAAACCATACGAGCTAACCCCCCATAACAGTGACAAAGGACAAATGGCAAGTACTGTTGGTGATGCTAGGAAAGGAGGGCAGGATGGGAGCGGGGGAAGAAAAAATTACTCACCTTAGTAATGTTGTTTCTTCTAATGGAGTCTTGCTATATTATGACAATTGCAGTATGACCGCTGGTTAGAACTGCTCCGGAGGTGAAATAGTTAACTTTCCATGCAGGCATGGAACTTAGAGCGCGAACTCGGTTGAAAACTCTGTTGTGCTTCAAACGCAAACTGTCAGATCTTTACGAGCTAAAACTCACTAAGGTTCTGTGTGGAAGCTGTAAACCTACACTAGCCAACTGGCTACTAACATAAACACTCATTTTTTGGCCTAAAACAAAGACTCAAGTCAGGAGACCCAAAAATGCAAAAACACAACATCAATTCACCCAAAAAGGTAGGTGAAAAACAACAAGGTTGGCATCAAAAAAGTGCCAGCCCTGTACTGTCCACCCACATCCCCAAAACAGAGGTTCTGAGAGGGGCAGGCAGGGAGGGAGGTCATAATATAGCAAGACTCCATTAGAAGAAACAATATTACTAAGGTGAGTAATTTTTTCTTCAAACAACATGAAGTCTTGCTATATTATGACAATTGCAGACTACACAGCAGTACCCCCATGGAGGAGGGACAGAACCTACCTAGGAAATAGGCTCTGAAGCATGGCTGTGTCAAACCGAGCATCACTCCTAGCCTGGATGTCCAGGGAGTAATGCTTGGTAAAAGTGTGAACTGTTTTCCAGGTAGCTGCTTGACATATTTCTAGAATAGGAATGTCTCTGGCAGCAGCCAGAGAAGCAGCTGTACCTCTGGTAGAGTGAGCCCAGAGGCCTGAGGGGGGGGAACTTTACCCAACTTCTCATAGCAGGATTGGATACAAGAGACAATCCACCTGGCAATGGATATTTTAGTGGCTGGTTTCCCTTTACCAACCTCGCCATAGGTGAGGAACAGTTGGAGGGAGTCAAACCTATGACCCTTGATACACTCTATGTAGTAACTAAGGGCTATATTCACATCTAGGCTGTGCAGCCTCCTCTCCCCCCAGAGGAGGAGTGGTCAGTGAAGTACACTGGAAGTGAAATAGATTGATTAAGGTGGAAATCTGAAACCGCCTTAGGCAGGAACTTTCTGTTAGTCCGAAGGACCACCTTACCTCTGTGAAAAGAGATAAACTCCTGCTCCACTGACAACGCTTGTAATTCACTTATGCATCTGGCAGAGGTGATGGCTACCAAAAACACAGCTTTCCAAGTCAAGTACTTGAGCTCAGCTGAAGACAAGGGCTCGAAGGGGGGTTGCATAAGCTGAGCAATGCAAACATTAAGATCCCAGGCAGGGGCAGGATCCCTGAATGGAGGGTTGGTGTGAAGCAACCCCTTAAAAACTTGGAAAATACAGGATGAGCTGAAAGAGAAGAGGATTTACCTGCTGAAATAAAAGCAGACACAGCTGCCAAATGCACCTTCAGGTAGCTGGTCTCAGCCCCAAAGAACTCAGATGGACCATATAATCCAGGACTGTGGGTAGATCAGCAGAGACTGGGAAATATGCTTTTCCGAGCACCATATGGAAAACCTTTTCCATTTGGAATTGTAAGTAGCCCTGGTGGAAGGCTTCCTTGAGGCCTTCAATATATCCATTACACCTTGGGAAAGGTGTAAATCAGCAAACTCTAACTCTTCAAGAACCAAGCCTTGAGATTGAGAGATTTGAGATTCGGATACCAAACCCTTCCCTGGGCACAGGTTAACAGATTGTGATTCCTGGGAAGGCACAGGGAGGATGGACTGCTAAGGACAGCAGGAGTGGATACCAGGGTTGTCTGGCCCAATCTGGAGCTATCAGAATGACTTTGCAGGATTGGGATCTGATTTTGACTAGCACTTTGAACTGGAGAGTAAAGGGAGGGAAGGCATAGAGGAACTTCCTTCCCAACTGAGGGCTAAGGCATCCAGGGGAGTGAGCCCAACACTGGGGGTCTGCAGCAAAAGAGGAAGTTGGTGATTGTCTGGGGCTGCAAAAGATCTATCTGCGGGTGCCCCATCTGGCAAATACTACTCCCAAGACCAGGGATCCAGTGACCATCTGTGGTGGCCTGGAAATCCTGCTGAGAACATCTGCCAGGACATTGTCCTTGCCTGGGAGGTGGACTGCCGTGAGGGAGATGTTCAAGGAGTAAACCAGAGACCACAACTCATCGCTTCTGCACAAGGCCGTGAGACCAAGTGCCCCTTGCTTGTTGATGTACCACATTGTAGTGGTGTTGCCTGTTCTGACCTGAATATCTTGTTCTGAACAGATTTGGAAAAGCTTGAAGTGCTAGAAAAACTGCTCTGAGCTCCAACAGGTTGATGTGGAGCAGAGATTCCTGGGGAGACCACAGACCCTGGGTGGTGAGGTCGCCTATGTGAGCTTCCCAGCCCAAGAGGGATGCATCTGTAGTAAGGATTAGAGAATGAGACTGAGTGACAAAAGGAACCCCTTGTCTCAGGTTGCTCTGATCCTGCCACCACTGTAGGGCTTGGATCAGGGTTCAAGTTACTGGGATCAACTTGGTAAGAGGATCCTTTCTTTGAGACCAAAAAGCTCTCAAATGGAACTGAATGTCCCTCATCTGAAATCTTGCTCCCTGCACAACTGCTGTGGAAGCAGCCATGTGTCCTAGGAGCTGCAGAAAATGCCTTGCTGGCCGGGAGACCTGCAGAGGAAATGAGGAGGCCAGGAGACTAGAGTCTTTGCCCTGTCCAGGGGAGGAAGGCCCTGGCTTCCTGTGTGTTCAGTTCTGCGCCTATGAAGGTGAAGCTGGACAGGCTCTAGGAACTGCTTTGAGAGATTCAGAAGGAAACCTAGAGAGGTAAGCAGTTGCTGTGTTATCTGAAGGTGTAAATTGACCTGGTCTGGGGACTGGCCTACTATGAGCCAATCGTCCAGGTAAGGAAAGATGGCATCTTTTGCCTTCTTAGGTAGGCAACTGCTACTGCAGCAGGCATTTGGTGAATACCTTGGGGCAGAAGTGAGGCGAAGGGCATTGCTCTGAACTGGTAGTGGCCTGAGGGTAGCTCGAACCTGAGGTACTTTCGATGGGAGCTTCTGATTGGAATATGGAAGTAGGCATCCTTGAGGTCCAGGGAAGCTAGCCAGTCCCCTGGCCTTAGAGAGGGTAGGATAATTCCCAGAGTCACCATTTTGAACTTTGGCTTTAAAAGGTGCTTGTTTAAATATCTGAGATCCAGGATGGGCCGCCATTCTCCTGTCTTTTGGGGTAAGGAAGTACCTGGAGTACAAACCTTGCCTGGTGTGGGGAGGAACCCTTTCCACAGCTCTGAGAGCCAGGAGGGTAGAGACCTCTGCCTCTGGGGCGAGTGCCTCTGATGGAGTTGCAGGTGGAAAAGATCTGGTTCTCAGCTTTTGAAATTTTTTGAAGCTGAGAACCAGTCCCTGGCTTACTACTTCCAGGACCCACTTGTCTGATGTTAAAGACTTCCAGTCCTGGACAAAGTAAGCCAGCCTGCCCCCTACAGGTAGAGGAGAATCGGCCCTGGCCATCCCATCAGGGTGCCTGCTTGGCAGGGGCTTTGGGCTGAGGGGTGGAAGCAGACCTGCTTGTACCCGCCTGCCCTCCCTCTAAAGAACCCTTCTGAGCAAAGGCGAGGAGGAAGCTTGGCTTGGTAAAAGGCCTATGAAAGGCCTGCCTCTGCCTCTAGGAAGCTGCTTTTGAGGAGGCCTGCCTTCTCCTTGGCCTGTGCACTCCTATAGGTGGTCCTATATTCATCCATTTTCTTCATGTAATTCTCGTTTGCTCCCAAATAGAGAATTTCCACAACAGGAAAATCCATGGCCTTAGACTGGGTATCCTGAGACAGGGTAGTACACCTGAGCCAAGCCATCCTGAAGTGCCACAGATATAGCCATGACTCTTGAAGAAACATCATTAGAGTCCACTGCAGCATGAAATTGCACCATGGATGCCTCAATACCATCCATAGCCACCTGTTCCAGCTCCCTGGCAAGCTGGTCAGGGACTTGTTTTGCTAGGGCCAGCACAGTATCCCATCTGGATTTCTGGTACCTAGCAGCATAAGCCATATAATTTGCTTGTCTGAGTCCCAAAGATGCTGCCATGTACTGTTTCTCTGCCATAGCATCAATCTTCCTGGAGTCCTTCTCAGGGGGGTGGGAAGCTAGGGGAATATTAGCCTTGTCACAGGCTGCAGCCTGCACTACCCCCACATGAGTGAGGAAATCAGTGTCGGAGCCTGATAAGGTATACCTCTTGTCCATCCTTTTATCCACAGGAGGTATAGTGTGAGGAGTTTTTAAAACTTTTACTGTCTGTTTCCGAAAAGATTTATGCAAAGGAATAGACAGTCTCCTAGACTTTGGAATATCCATCATTTCTACATAGTCTGGCTCCTCTTGGTCATCAACAGCTTCCTCAACAGGGAGCTGGAGAGTTTCAGCAACTTTTTTATAAAACATGAAATGAGAAGGGGACTCAGAAAGCCTTGGAGGAGAAACCCCTAGGGGTCTATCTGGAGAGATGTCCGGATCAATGGGCACATCCAGATCTTCAAAACCATATTCACTCTCCTCATATTCCTCTTCCCCTTCCCCCGGTTCATAAAAATCCTCAAAATCATAATCTTGAACCAGTGGAACCGGCCGAACCGAACGCTTACCTGAAGGTGTCGGTTCGGTCGGAACCGGAGAGAGAGACTGGACAATTTGAATTGCTTTAGCTATTTCCTCAGCAGTTGGGGAGAGAACTTTTGGCTCTACACTAGCTGACTTTCTAGTCCTTTTTGCTGGAACCGGCTCCTCAGAACCGGCTCTTCGTTTGCCCGAGGAAGTATCGCCCTGGTCAGAGGGCACTCCCTGGTTCCACCGAACCGGGCTGGCCATCCGGGTGCGGACTTTTTGGCCTCCCTTTCCCTGAGCCTACCAACTCTCTTATCTATGGTGGCAGCAGGGAAATTGTGACAAATCTGGCAGTCTGAATTGAGGTGGTCAAACCCCAGACAACAGACACATGTGGTGTGTGGGTCAGCCTTAGCAAAAGCTTCCCCACAAACACTACAGTGTTGAAACCCAGTGGGTCCGGTTTTTCTTTTGGGTTTCTCAGACATAATGCCAGCCTAACCAACTTGCCCGTTTATGGCAATCCACCAAGCAAGACACCCTTATCGGTTCCCAACCGTGTCACGGGTCGTGGAAAAAACCGTAATGAAATCCGTTTTTTTTTAGAACCGATTAGAACCGGGAACCGCACTCTAAAAAAGGACTAGTAGATTTTAAATACAACCTGATCGGTTCAAACCGAACCGATAAAGAATTACAAGTTCCACACAGAAAAATAAATGTAAAACCTATCTATTACTTACATTACCACAGACAGAGCTTGAACCGACCGGTTGTGGTTTAATTTCGCTAAAACCGAAAATAATACTTTTAAACCGACAAAATGAACCGAGCAGAAGGAGAAATCTCCGGAGCGACTGTTCAGTGAGGTGGAGTACAGAATCTGACAGTTTGAGTTTGAAGCACAACAGACAGAGTTTTCAACCGAGCTCGCGCTCTAAGTTCCATGCCTGCATGGAAAGTTAACTATTTCACCTCCGGAGCAGTTCTAACCAGTGGTCATACTGCAATTGTCATAATATAGCAAGACTTCATGTTGTTTGAAAAGGGTGGAAGGTGGTTACCCTTAATGCTAGGAGCCTTGGGAGGAAAACTGCAGAGTTACAGGTTCTCATGGCAGAGGGAGAGGTGGACATTGCAGCCATCATGGAAACATGGGCCACCCAATACAATGACTGGGACCTGTCTGTACCAGGGTACAGGTTATTTCATAGGGACAGGGTGATTGGGAAAGGAGGGGGGGGCACTATATGTGAAGGAAGGACTGAAGTGTGTAAGGGAGGAAGGGGAGTACGGAGTCACTTTGGATGCAAATCCAGGATTCCAAGAATAGGATTCTTAGAATGGGAGTGGTGTACAGGCCACCATCTCAGACGGAGGAGTTAGACAGGGAACTAGCGGGACAGATCACAGGGTTTTATTTAACTCTAAAAATTGATTAGCGTTTTGATCATAAAAGTGCTAAAACTTTGTGAAAATGCATAGCTCTTGCCTCACTGTGTTTAACAAACACAGCACTTCTAGAAAATCTATATAAATACTTTCTGTACAGTTAGTATGGTCCCAAGAAAAAAACTGCTAATCAATTATTTAAAACCCTGGATCAGGAGGACCTGCGAGAAGGGTAGTGTGGTGATTGTGCGGGACTTCAACATGCCAGGAGTGGACTGGAGCACCCCAACAACCAGGAACAGAAGGGAGCAGGTACTGCTGGATGCCTTCCATGACAGCTTCCTGCTGCAAATGGTCAGTGAACCAACCAGGTTAGGGAATACCCTTGACCTTGTGCTGGCAAATGGGGACTTTGTGAGAGAACTTACAGTGGAGGAACCGCTGCTAGGAGTGACCACCACTCAGTATGGCTCACATTGGATATAGGCAAGGAAGGAGAGAATCTGGCACAATAGTGCTGGACTTCAGGAGGGCCGACTTTGAGAGGATGGGGAAGTGGTAAAGGGTACCTGCCAGAATTCAATCTAGTATGGACACTAACCAGAGGTGGGCGCTCATAAAGCTGGGGATAGTGGAGGCATCCAAAACCTGCTGCAAAGCCCAGAGCAAGAAGGCTAGGGCTAAGAAACCGATCTGGTTGAGCACGGAGGTCATGGAAAAGGTAAGGAGGAAAAGAGCTGCCTTTAGGAAGTACAAGAAAACAGGAGGGGGGGGAGGACAGGGAGGAGTACTTGACATAATTGAAGGAGGTGACAAGGGCAGTAAGGGGAGCCAAAGCATCTACGGAACTCAGGCTGGCACAAGGCATTAAGAAGGGGGAGAAGGACTTCTTTAAGTACATCAGGGAGAAAAGGAGCTGTAAGGACCACATAGTAAGGATTAGGAAGGAGGGGGGTTGGGTGGAAGCAGGGTGCGATAAGGCGGAAGCACTAAATGAGTACTTCTGCTCAGTATTTACTAAAAGAGAGGAGGGGGGTGACACCCAAGATGGAAGAAATGGCAGAAGCAGGGTGGGAAGTGGTGACAGATGGGGAAATCATGGAGAGCAGAGTTCGAGAGGGTTTGAAGGCACTGAGGGTGGACAACGCGCCAGGCCCAGATGGCATCCACCCCAGGGTACTGAAGGAGCTGGCAGAGGTCCTTGCAGGACCGTTGGCAGACCTATTTAATGCCTCACTACATGGAGTGTGTACCTCAGGACTGGAGGATGGCTCGTGGTGCCCTCCACAAGAGTGGCCCCAAGGATGAACCGAGAACTACAGACCAGTGAGCCTCACATCCATCGTGGGTAAGCTAATGGAGACTATCCTGAAGGAGAGGCTGGTGGCCCTCCTAGAGGCCAAAGGACTACAGGACAGCAGACAGCATGGCTTCATACATGGCAGATCCTGCTAAACCAACCTGGTCGAGTTCTATGACTGGGTAACTAGGCAACTGGACAGGGGCCATGCAGTGGATGTCCTGTATCTGGACTTCAGTAAGGCATTTGACTCAGTGCCACATGGAAGGCAGGGAAGGAAGTTAGAAGGCACAGGGGCAGGTGCAAAGCTGGTGAGATGAGTAGGAAACTGGCTGCAGGGAAGGCAACAGAGGGTGGTGGTGGGTGGGGGCTCTCACACCCAGGGGCAGTGACGGCCGGTGTTCCACAGGGCTCGGTGTTGGGACCAGTGTTGTTTGGGATATTCATTGCAGACATATCATGGGACATCAAGAGCAAGATCAGTCTGTTTGCTGATGATACCAAGGTAGGCGCGGTGGTGGATGACCTAGGGGATGGCAGGGGTTGCAGAATGATCTGGCAAAGCTTGAAACCTGGTCAGACACCTGGCAACTGGCTTTAATGCCAAAAGTGCAAGGTGCTGCATTTTGGGATGAAGAACCCAAGGAGAAGTTACCAGCTAGGGGAGTGCAGCTAGCCCAGACAGAGGAGGAGAAGAATCTGGGTGTGCTCATTACAGGGTCAATGAACAACTCGGCACAATGTAGGAAGGCAGCTGCAAGGCCAACAAAATGCTGGGTTGTATGCAAGGGTATATCCTCGAGGAGGGAGGAGGTGATCTGCCACTGTATAGGTCATTAGTTAGACCACACCTGGAGTACTACGTGCAGTACTAGCGCCTGTATCTGAAGAGGGACATTAAGTTACTGGAGGGGGTGCAGCGCAGAGCGACAAAGATGATCAAGGGGCTGGGGACTTATCATACGAGAGGAGGTTGAAGGAGTTGAACATGTATTCACTGGAGGAGAGGAGAGACAGGGGAACATGATTGAAACCTTTAAATACATGAAAGGAATAAACAAGACGGGTACAGAGGGCTGTTCAAAGTAGGGAGGGGAGGGCCACCAGGGGCCATATGAGACTGGAGCGAGGAAGGTTCAGGAGGGAGATGAGGAGACACTTTTTTACAGAGAGGGTGGTGGCTGGGTGGAATGCGTTACCTGCTGAAGTGGTATGCAGTAGAACAGTGGACTGCTTCAAATGAGGATGGGACAGGACAAGGGGGAGGGTTAATGAAGGGGAAGGGTGGAAGGAAGGGGCAGCTGCAGAATAAGGGGTGCTAGCTGCACATTCGAGCAGACTTGATAGACCTCTAGGCCTTTATCTGCTGGCAAATTTTGTATGTTCGTAAGGCAATTCTAATGGGGGGTAGGAGGAAGTAAGCTGTTGATTAACTAGAATCTGCAGCGTATCCATCAGGTAGGGAAATGGGCAGACTGTGTGGGCCAAGTGGTCCTTATCTGCCGTCAAATTCTATGTTTCTATTACAAAAATCACCTAAACTATCTGCTATTCCCCATCTGCTTCCCTCCTCACCCTCACGTTAGTTCTTCATGTGCTGCTCCTGCTAGGTAATACAAAAAAGTTGTACATAACTTGCGTATACAATCCTCCCAAGGGTGGCGTGCAAGGATTAACTTACCTCCTTGACTACATAACTCCTATAGGCCGTGAGAACGAGTTGCTGCTACTAGGTGACCTTAACCTAAACTGGTTAGTGGGCAACACCAGACAATATGAGCCCCTGCTGGCTGGACTCTCCCTCTCACAACTTATCCGTGAGCCTACTAGGCTTTCAACAACAGTGGGAAAAGGTACTCTACTTGACTGGGTCCTGTCCAACAGACTGGAGAGGGTGGTTAACTCTGGTACTTTCCCAGACTCGATCACACCCCTATCTTTGTGTCTGGAAGGTCTCCCCTCTGAAGATCCCATACAAAATCCTCTTTATGAGGGATTTCTCTAAATTCAACTTGGGATCCTTCCATGCTGACCTGGGACTGACAGATTGGTCCTCAGTACTTGATTCCACTAACTCCTCTACTGCCTTAAACAACTTTCTTGCCATTTTTTCTACCCTGCCGGACAAACATGCCCCTTTCATCAAAAGGAGGGTTAGGGCACTGTAACAAATTGGCTCCATGGTAGCCTACTTGCCCTTATGAAATCTAGGGATAAATGCTGGGCTAGTTTCAAGGCCTCGCGTGACATATCTATGTATCAGGAATACAGATGCCTCAGACATGTGTGCAAAACAGCTATCAGGTCTGCAAAAAGTAAGTTTTGCAAATCTACCTTGCTATCCACAGCCAGAGACCCTAGGAATTTCTGGTGAAATATCAAGAACATAGTTAGTGGTTCCTCAAAACGGGATATGTCAGACATGACTATAGGTGGTACAAATTGTAATAATCCTCTCACAATTGCTAACGCCTTTAACTCTCACTTCTCCGACCTGTCTGCATACTAACATACTAAAATGCCAGCAGAATAGGCCTAACAGTCTTTCACATCTGCTCGTTTGGTCAGCCCCCACCCTGGGAGCTGACCTTGCTGCCCCCCTCGCCTTCTCTGGCTTCTCCCTTCCCAGCTGGATATTCTCACTGCATTGGATTTTGCTTCCAGAACCCTTCCCCTGTACCTGTCCCACCCCCTCTTGAACCCCTCCACCATCTCTGCCTCCACCAGCCCCCTAGGCAGCACATTCCATGGCTCCACCACCCTCTCAGTGAAGTAGCACCTCCTCTTTTTTCCCTGAATCTTCCCTCCTCCAGCTTCCACCCATGCCCTCTAGTGGCCTCCTCTTCCTTCCTTCGAAGCACCCTGACTGTTCCTCCCCTATTTAACCCCTTCATGTACCTGAAGACCTCTATCATGTCCCCTGGTCCTCCTCTCTTCCAATGTGTACATATTTAGCTCTTGAGCCTCTCCTCATCAGGTCCTGTCCCCCAAACCCCAAATCATTTTGGTGTCCCTCCTCTGGACCCTCTCCAGGAGTTTAATGTCCTCTTTAAGTGTGGCCTCCAAAACTGCACGCAGTACTCGAGGTGCGGCCTCACCAAGCAGTTATACAGAGGAGTATCCTTCCCTCCTTCTGGAGGTGATCCCCCTAGCGATGGATCCCAGCATCCTGTTGGCCTTGGCTGCTGCCCTCCTACAAGTCTCCGAGTTGTTCATCTTGACATCCACCACCACCCCCAGGTCCCTCTCAGCCATCGAGACTTATAGCATTTGCCCCCAGGGTGGACACTTGGCCCGGGTTTCTGGCCCCCAGGTGCAGTACCTTGCATTTCCCTGCATTGAACCTCAGCTTCCACTTTCTAGACCATCTTTCCAGAGCCTCCAGGTCCCCCTGTAGGGCCACCCTCCCCTCCTCCCCATCCACCACCACCCCCAGTTTTGAGTCATCTGCAGAGAGACTCATCTCACTCCTGATACCTGTCCTTATGTCAGAGATGTAGACGTTGAACAGGAGGGGCCCAAGGACTGATCCCTGTGGGACCCACTAATGACCCTCCTTGGGGATGAGACTATCCGGTCCTGGAGCCAACTGCCTATCCATCTGATCATCTGGTTCCCCACCCCCATTTCTCCCAGCTTATCCAACAGGCCCACATGAGGAACAGAGTCAAATGCCTTGCTGAAGTCTAGAAAGAGGATGTCCACTGGTCTACAGGTCCAAGGCACTCGTCACCCAGTCATAGAACTCCACAAGGTTTGTCTGACACGATTTCCCAGGATGAATCCATGCTGTCTATCGTCCAGGCACCCTAACTTTTCCAGGTCCCCTCAGCCTCTCCCTGACAATGCCTCCATCACCTTGCCCACCACCGATGTCAGGATGACAGGCCTGTAGTTCCCTGCCATCTCCCTTGATCCCCCCTTGTGGATAGGGACTATATGCACCACCTTCCAGTCCTGGGGCACCCACCCTGTCCTCAGAGAGATGGTGAAAAGCTCCGCCAGGGGTTTCGCCAGGACATCCGCAAGTTCCTTCAGCACTCTGGGATGTAATTTATCCGGCCCCGGTGCTTTCTCCATCTTAAGGGACCTGAGGGCTTCCCTCACTCTCTCTCTGCTGTGATTTCCACTTCTGCTACCTCTTCTCCTTGCTTAGTCTTCTCCCCTCCTGCCAGTGATGCCTCCCCCTCTCCCCAGACTCGCCAATCGGTAAGGGTCCCCCCTTCCTCAGGATCACTGTCTCCTCCCATGTATGATGCAGCACCCCCATTTTCCTTGGTGAAAACTGAGGTGAAGCACTCATTTAGTACCTCAGCCTGCTCCCCCGGGTCTTGTGCCCATCTCTCCCCCCTGTTTTAATCCTGCTAATCTGCCCCTTCACCCTTCATTTTCCACAATGTATCTAAAGAACCCTTGTTCCTCTCCTAATTTCCCTGGCCAGGTTCTGCTCCTTCCTTGCCTTAGCCCCTCACCACCCTAGTGTCCCTTCTAGCCATCAGCTCGTACTCCCTCGATTCCTTTCACTCCTTGAGCACCTGAACTGCCTATAGGCTGCCTTCTTTCCCCGCACCACCTCCTGGACCTCCCTGGTCCACCAGCAGGGTTTTCGGGCCCTACTGCATTTTTGTCTTACTCTTGCACAGGTGCTGGTAGCATCCTGCACCCCTCTCCTGATGATTTCCCACCTACTATCAGCGTCCATGTCTGACCCAATCCCATCCAAATGCTCCTTAAGGATCCTTCCCATTTCCTTAAAACCCGCCCCCCTGAAGTCAATTACCTCCGTCTTTGTGCAGCCTTCTACCCCTCCTAGGTCCAGACAGAACAAGACCGTGGCATGGTCACTCCCCGCCATCGGGGTCCCTTACCTCGAGGCCCCCAATCTGGTCACTGTCTGCCAGGACCACATCCAGTACCCACGCCTCGGCTGTTCCCCACCTGCCGAGTTAGGAACGCATCTTGAAAGACATCCAACAACCTCTGTTCCTGGCCACCGAGGGGATGTCATAGTCTCCCAGTCTGTTCCTGGCATGTTTAAGTCCCCAACACCACCACCTTCCCTGCCCAGTCTGCAGTGTCTCCCAACATCTGCTACCAGACTCTCCTCCAGCTCCTCCGCCAGTGCAGGGGGTCTATACACCACTCCTATTTTTACTCTCTTGCCCCCCCCCTTGTTATCAAGGTGACCCAAATCGCCTCCATGGTTCCCTCCGCCTCTTCTACTCCTCCTGTGCCAATGCAGTTTTTGACTATCATTGCTACCCCTCCTCCCCTTCCCTCCCCCATGTCCTTCCTGAACATAGTGTAACCCTCCAGGTTCAGGTTCCAGTCGTGTCCTGCGGTGGCCCAGGTCTCAGTGACCACTGCCACATCCACCGCTCCCTCAGTTAGCATCGCCTGGAGCTCAGGCATTTTATTGCCCAAGCTCCTGACATTTAGCAGGACTACCTTCCACCCTTTCCCTATACTTATGTTTCCCCTCCTCATGCTCCCATGGGGATTCTGTTTTCCCCTGGTCTGCACTTTACCAATCAACCTTTTCCCGCATTCCTCCTGCTCCCCAGGGGGGTGGAGACATAGTCCCTCCTTTATCGGCACCCCCTCGACAGCCTTTTCTCCCATCCCTCCCCCTTCACAAGTTTAAACCCCACTTTTCACCAATGAACCCCTCTATTTTTAATTTAAGGATTCCCTTCCCCTCCAAATTGAGATGGAGCCTATCTCTAGCATACAGCTCCTTATCCTCCCAGGTCTCCCGCCAATCCCCCATCAACCCATACCCTCTGGCTTCACACCACTCCCTGTGCCACTGGTTTATCTCCCTAATCTTCCTTTTGTCTTCCCCACTAGCCCTTGGCACTGGCAGGATTTCTGAGAAGGAAACTGTGCATCCTATGTCATGACAGACCCTGGCAAGCTCCCTGAATCTTGCCTGTATCTCTAGCTCGTTATTTCCCTCAATGTCATTTGCACCCAGGTGGACCAGTATGTCTGGGGAACCCCCACAATCCTTTGCCAGCTGATATACCTTGTGCTTGGCCCTGTGCACCGTTAATCAAGGGAAGCATTTTGTTCTAACTGGCCAGGTTTCTCCCTTCCTATCCCATTTGATACCCCTGATCATAGAATCCCCCAACAGGAGCACTCTGACCGCTCCTTTTCCTCCATTCCCCCTTTCCATGTCCCTCATCCTTTCTACTGGCCCCTCCACCCAGCCGGCTGCTTGTTCCTCCCCCTATCTGGGTGTCACATGCCGCTCCCTCCTTATTTACCCCGGCCACCCCTTCCCCTCCGATCCTATGCCTCTCCTCCTCCCAAGTATCCTTCTGTACCTCGCTAACTCCCCCCTCACTGCTCGCAACTGGTCCTTTTCCCCCATCCGCTAAACTAGCCTGGCTCGTCCTCCCTCCCTTCCTGTCTCCGTTTAGTCCCTCCTTGCTTGTCGTGCTCCCCTGGCCTAAACCTTCAGCTCCCTTTACTGTATCCTCCTTGTACTTCTGGTCCTTCTCCTTGCCCTTTCCTCCCAACTGGTCCTTCTCCTTGCACTTTCCTCCTCTTCCCCTGCCCCTCCTGCTCGATTCCTGCTCCCCCATTTTTCCTTCATTCCAGGTTCACCCTTTTCCTCCTGCTATCCATTCGCCTCCTGCCCCCACTCCCTTTCATCTCTAACCACCCCTGTTGTGGCTACATCCCCCCTCATCCTCAAGCAGAAGAAGAGAATCAGTGGTTACTGAGCATAAGGTCTGATCCACCTCCCCGCCCTGCTTCCTTCTGTCCAGCCCCAGCCATCTGCCTACTTCCCTGAGAATGTTGTCCCTCTGGCCCCCCTTTCTGTGGGTCCCCAGTTACCTGCCTACTTCCTTGGTAGAGTCCTCCTTTTAGGCCCCCTCTGCCAGGGTCCCTATGTGACCCCCGAGTATTCTCCTGCACTCCTTTTCCTATGCCCCAACCCCTAGTGCTTGGTGCAACCCCGTGGGAGATCCCCTGCCCCCTTCCCCAACCTCCCTATTTCTGGACCCAGATCATGATAATGAAGGTGTGCCTCACTGCCCCCAGACCAAATCCGCATCTCGCCCTTCCTTTTATTTCAAGGCTGTGTCCAGGAGGGAGATGCAGAGACTATTCTCTGATCTTCCCCCTCACTCTAGTGCTGGGCACGATAACTTGGGAGCCCAAGCTCCTCCGCCATGGTGCCCCTTTTATTGCCTTACCTATCTCCATATCTTTAACTCATCACTCTCCTCTGGGGTTATCCCTGACTTCTGGAAGGTGTCAAGGGTGGTCCCAGTTCTCAAACATGGCAACTCCAAAAACCTTGAAAACTACCGACCCATAGCCATCTTATCAACCATAACCAAACTCCTTGAAAAGTTGTTGCTACCCAACTTTCAGAATATATCCTGTCACACGAGCTGCTGATGCCAGCCCAACATGGCCTCTGAAAAGGCTACAGCACCTCCACTGCCCTCGCTAAGGTTACCTCAGAGGTCAGGGTTGCCATGGATCAAAGCAAACTCACTGGAGCCATTTTCATTGATCATTCCAAGGCCTTCGACCTGGTTGATCATGCACTCCTGTGCTCGCAACTCCAGTTCCTGGGCCTGTCCACCTCCGTCCTTGGGTGTTTTTCTGACTACCTTCAAGGAAGATAGCAATTCACTAAATTCAACAGGGCTCTCTCAGAGCTCAGCCCAGTTAAATCTGGAGTTCCTCAGGGGTCTGTCCTAGGGCCCATCCCTTCCTCCCTATGTGTTAACAAACTGCCCACTGTGCTGTCCTATTGCAGTGCCACCTTGTATGCCGATGACCTGGTCATCCTTACTCACTCCCGTGACATCAGTGACATAAACTGACACCTTAACGTTGACATTAACAACATACAATCCTGGCTAAATGCAAATAGACTTGTCCTCAATCTTAGGAAAACACAGGCCATGCTCTTCGGAGCCCTAGCAAAGTTAAAAGCGTCCCCTGTGCCCCTGAGTATTACCGGCACTGATGGATCCCCTGTCATGGTTGTTGACTCTGTCAAATACTTGGGCATTACCCTTGACCCTCAGCTTGACCTCTCCCTGCACATTCATCATGTATGCAGAGCTGTTAATAGTAAACTGTGCCTTGCTTACAGAGCAAAAAACAGCCTTACCCCTGCTGCCTGTGTTGCCCTGGCGAAAGGGGTGTTTCTCCCCACACTTTGCTATGGTCTCATCGCATATGCTCAGGTGGCTAAAACTTCACCTCTCTAAATGGGACGTGGCTTATAATAATATATGCCACTTTCCCTCGCAGCCCATCATCTCACCCACCATTGTGACCTTTACAGTAAGCTTACTTGGCTCTCACCAGGCCATCATCAGAGCTTTGCCATTGGGTGTTTTACCGACAAGGTTGTCAGAATGGCCACTCCTCTGGTTCTGGCTGAGCTCCTCAAACCTGCCCACTCCTTTTATTCCCTAAGGTCGCAGGGTCCAGTGATATTCCAGGTTCCAATTACCTGCACCCAAATGGGCAGCAGAGCATTTGCTTCTTGTGCTCCGAGATCATTGAATTCCCTTCCTGATCATGTTCGTACTGCACCCTCCTATGCCTGTTTCCGAAACGCCCTCTGGGATCACTTGTTGCTTTCCTCGGCCTGCAGCTGCACTTAAGATGCCAGTGGGCCCCCAAACTAGTGCCATACTGGTCCTCACTTGAGGGGTACCTGCCAGAACACTGTGTGCATTTGCTTCTCCCGGACATACCTACTCATAGTGTTCCTCACGTAGGTACTCAATGCTTTTAGAATTGCCTCTCTGTCTCTTTTTTGAAATGTCCTATATATTGTTTACCTGTTCCTCATGCATTCACTCTGTGCTACCTTGAATTGCCTCTCTGTCTCATCGCTGAACTGCCTGTTTACTGTTTACCTATGCATTGTATTACTTGACTGTTACTTGTGTCATTATCTCCTTGTAACCTCCCGGGTCGCACCTGAAAATAGGCATCTGTTTTTGTCTAGTGTGCTTACCTGGTTAACATAAGCTAAATAAATAAATAAATAGTTCTACCATTTCCCAAATGGTCCAGCTAATTTCCCCTGCTCATTCTGGAATTACTTGTTTTTTGTTCATTCTTTGGTAACCGGGTAAGGGCCTCTAGGCACAAGCACCTGTTTTCAGGGGTGACTGGGAGCACTGGGTAGGTTATATGACTTGTTCAGAGTCACACAATATGCAAGCGGAGGTTGTGGGAATCAAATCCACGCCTGCTGGATGTACTAAGCTCATTTGAAGCTAATTACTCTAACCTCTATGCTATACTGCCAGCCTGGAATTGCCCTGTGATCTTTAATACCCAGTGGAACAACCACCAGAACAGGCACACAAGACCTCGCTTTAACATCTCATCCAAAAAATACCAAACACCACATAAGCAGTTCCAGAAGTCAGATCTTAACCTTGTAAGATAAGTTATTTTTATCGTAATAAATGGATTGACTATGCATTACACAGGATATACTGTGCCTCACATACATATTTATTGTATTTAAAAGTTTTAGGTCTACTGAGCTGTGAAAAAGATTTATTTCCAGATGGGGGAGAAGCAAAAAGAGCAACTGTAGCAAAAATGGCAACGGTAAACTCAAATACAATAGATAGGTAGACAATACATAATACAGTTCTAAAGAGGTGGCTAAATATATCAGAATGGTTGAAACAGCCTGCACTGATGGTTTCTTAAAAGCACACTTCAACAAAGGTACTGGAGTCATAGAGGAAAGACTGTATTGTCAATTCATAAATCGTAGCTGATGACTTCCCTTATGATGTTACGGATATGATTTGATTCATATTTCACTGTATAATTGTGTGACCTGATAAGTGTCCTCTATGTATCTGCATAATAATAAAAACTGAAATATATATATGAAAAAATACATAATATGGTATATTGTAATATAGTGATAATTACAGGTGTGCAAAAAACAATCAAAAAGCAGAGGTGCAAAATGGCAAAAGTGCACTCAAATACAATAGATAAGTAGGGAATACATACATATGTACTGTACATAGACATACAGACATATACACACCATAATACATACCTAAACACACAGACAAATAAATGCCACACACACACACCAAATATACATACATAGCCCACATACAGTATACACATACACATGCATACATACATCATACACACATACATGCATGCATGCATACATACATACATTTACATAACTACACACACACACACACACACACAACAAATATACATACATAGAACACATACAGTATATACATACATACACATGCATAAACACATATACATGCATACATTTACATACACACACATGCATATGGTGCATACTGTGTAACAGAAACAGACAATGACGGCAGAAAAGAAAAAATTACTCACCTTAGTAATGTTGTTTCTTCTAATGGAGTCTTGCTGTATTCTGACTATTGCAGTTAGGTCCTGCCTTTCAACTGCCCCGGAGAACAAAGAGTTAACTTTCCATGGCCAGCATGGAATGTTCAGCGCAAGCTCGGTTGAAGCCCCTGTCTGCTGTTGTTTAAACTCCAACCTTCAGATCTTTATGAGCAATACTCACTAGAAGTTCTGTGTGGAAACTGTAAAACTCACACTAACCAACTGGCAACTAAATTTATTAAAAAGGGGTTTTTTGGTTTCAAAGCAAAGACTCAAGTCAGGAAAGCCAAAAAACAAAACACAACACACACCCAAAGTAAAGGAGGGTGAAAAGGGCACCTCTAGGGTGCCAACACTGCTCCTGCCCACCCACATCCCAAAAACAGGTTCTGAGAGGGAGGCAGGGGAGGTCAGAATACAGCAAGACTCCATTAGAAGAAACAACATTACTAAGGTGAGTAATTTTTTCTTCAAACAACATGAAGTCTTGCTGTATTCTGACTATTGCAGACTACCAAGCAGTACCTCCATGGAGGAGGAACAGAACCTACTTTGGGAATAGGCTTTGAAGTACTGCTGTGCCAAACCGAGCATCACTCCTAGCCTGGATATCCAGAGAGTAATGCTTGGTGAATGTATGGACTGTTTTCCAGGTGACTGCTTGACAAATTTCTAAGATAGGAATATCCCTGGCAGCAGCCAGGGAAGCAGGTGTACCTCTAGTAGAGTGAGCCCTCAGGCTTGAAGGTGGGGTTCTACCCAGCTTTTCATAGCAGAATTGTATACAAGAGACAATCCACCTGGCAATAGATCTCTTAGTAGCAGGTTTGCCCTTACCGACCTCTCCATATGTGAGGAACAACTGGAGGGACTCAAACCTGTGACCCTTGGTGCACTCTATGTAGTAGCTGAGGGCCCTCTTAACATCCAAGCTGTTCAGCCTCCTCTCTCCAGAGGAGGAATGGTCAGCGAAGAAAACAGGGAGAGACATAGACTGATTAAGGTGGAAATCTGAAACCACCTTAGGCAAAAACTTCCTGTTAGTTCTTAGGACCACTTTATCTCTATGGAAAGAGATGAAATCAGGCTCCACTGACAGGGCTTGCAATTCACTGATACGCTTGGCAGAGGTAATGGCTACCAAAAACACAGTTTTCCAAGTCAAGTACTTAAGCTCTGCAGAGAACAAAGGCTCAAGGGGGGTTGCATAAGCTGAGCAATGCAAACATTAAGGTCCCAAGCAGGAGCAGGGTCCCTAAAGGGGGGATTGGTGTGCAGCAATCCCTTGAAGAACTTACAAAACACAGGATGGGCTGACAGAGGAGAGGGCTTGCCTACTGACAAGAAGGCAGAAACATCTGCCAGATGCATTTTAAGTGTAGCTGGCCTAAGTCCTAAGCCATTAAGATGAACCATGTAGTCCAGGACTGTAGGCAACCCAGCAGATTCTGGAGAAATATGCTTATTAGAGCACCAAATAGTGAACCTTTTCCATTTGGAGTTGTAAGTCTTCCTGGTGGAAGGCTTTCGAGAAGCCTTAAGGATATCCAGAACCCATTGAGAAAGGTGCAGATCAGCAAACTCTAACTCTTCAAGAGCCATGCCTTGAGATTGAGAGATTTGAGGTTCGGATACCAAATCCTCCCCTGAGAGGATGTCAACAGGTTGTAATTCCTGGAAAGAGACAGGGGAAGGTGGACTGCTAAGGACAGCAACAGTGGGTAACAGGGCTGTCTGGCCCAGTCTGGAGCAATCAGAATCACTTTGCATGGCTGAGACCTGATCTTGACTAACACTTTGAACAGGAGAGGGAAGAGGGGAAAAGCATACAGAAATCTCCCTTCCCAAATCAGAATCAGAGCATCCAGGGGGACTGAGCCCAAGACTGGGGGTCTGCAACAAAAGAGAGGAAGTTGGTGTTTGTCTGGGTCTGCAAAAAGATCTATCTGTGGAGTGCCCCATCTCGAGAAAATCACTTTCAAAACTAGGGGATCTGATGGGATATAAAAGCTCTGCATCAATACTATGCAAGGCTTAAAATTTCACAAGTACGTGACTTATCCCAACCTTTATTAGGGACCCGAATCTTGTAATTGGGAACCAACCGATATCTAGTTTTGTAGCAGCAACAGCTGTTAAATTACGAGTTAGTGATTTTTATTTAAATGGGTCGCTACTCCCATTCCAGGCTTTGGTGAAAAAGTTTGGTGTGAGAGCTCAATCTTTCTTAAAATTAACCCAAATAATAAGTAGTCTTAAATCTTATTTCCACAAAAGTTGTGGGACGGATAATTTGGGAATCATGTTTAGTAGACTTAAAGAATTTATACTGTCAGGCAAAGCAATTTCTAAGACTTATAAATATATTACTGTTAGAAGGGATTCTAATGTGTCCTCGACTCCGACATATTGGGAACTAAACCTATCTTTAGGGAGGACACCTGAAATGTGGCAGAAAGTTTGGATCGACACCTATAAATATATTAAACAAGACAGGTTGAGAGACATTCAATTTAAGTTATTGCATAATTTATACTTTTCCCCAGCTAAACTTTCTAGGTTAAACCGTCAATTTTCTGCAAAATGTTTGGACTGCAATGACCCCCTTGCATCTACTTATCATAAGTTCTGGACTTGCCCCAAAATTTCGGGATTGTGGCAATTGGTGAAGCTAAGGATTAGCCAATTTTACGACTTGGCCGACTTTTTCAACCCTGAGGTTTGCATATTTGGGATGTATGATAAATTACCCGGCAAGGTAGTTAAATACCGGATGGCTATGGTAGCGGCTGTTACCAAGCTGATAATTCTACGCCACTGGAGAGATGATTGGACCCCATCATTTGGGGAATGGTGGGACAAATTCTTGAATGCACTGAATGCAGAAAGGTCGGTCTTATCATCCTTCAATACTTCAATGATTTTCCATCAATGTTGGGGTGGTCTGTACCAAGGTCTCAAGGATAGATCACGGTTATTAGTTTAGGAAATTTCTTTCACGTTTATTGTGTTGGTGTGACCCTTTTGATTTTGTTCAGGCATTGTCCTTTCCTCCTTTGCACTATATCCTAGCCTTGTTGTTTTCTTCTAGGTTTGTTAGGTGATGTCTTCTGGTATAATATGGTCTATTATTAGTTAATTACCGGATAGCCGCCAGGGATGGAGGGTGGGGGGAGTAGGGAGTTGAGTTTCTCTCTCTTTTTTTTATGCCTTTTCTGTATTATTAATTTATGGTCTTGGAATTGTATTTCCTTTTATGTCATTATTTATTTCATATGTAATTTGTGTTGGAAATTGTTCAATAAAGCACAGTTATTTGCAAAAAAAAAACAAAAAACTAGGGGATCTAGGGTCCATTCGTGATGTCCCTGGGATATCCTGCTGAGAGCATCTGCCAGGACATTGTCCTTCCCTGGGAGGTGAACTGCTATAAGAGAGGTTTGCAGGGAATAGGCCAGGGACCACAACTACTTAGCTTCTGTGCACAAGGCCGTAGACCGAGTGCCTCCTTGCTTGTTGATGTACTACATTGTGGTGGTATTGTCTGTTCTGATCTGGACCACCTTGTTCCGTACAGATTTGGAAAAGGCTTGCAGTGCCAGAAACACTGCTCTGAGTTCCAAGAGATTGATGTGAAGCAGAGATTCTTGAGGTGACCACAGCCCTTGGGTGGTAAGATCCCCCAGGTGGGCTCCCCAGCCCAGCAGGGAGGCATCTGTGGTGAGTATCACTGAATGAAACTGAGTGACAAAAGGAACTCCTTGCCTCAAATTGTTCTGATCCTGCCACCATTGCAAAGCCTGGATCAGGGTTCGAGTCACTCAGACTAGTTTGGTAAGGGAATCCTTTCTTTGGGACCAGAAGGCTCTTAAGTGGAACTGAATGTCCCTCATCTGAAATCTTGCTCCCTGGACCACTGCTGTAAAGGCTGCCATGTGGCCCAGGAGCTGCAGGAAATGCCTTGCTGGTTGAGACACCTGAAGGATGAATGAGGAGGCCAGTTCCATAAGGGTCCTTGCCCTATCCAGGGGAAGGAAGGCTCTTGCCCTTATTGTATCCAGCTCCGCCCCTATGGAGGTGAGGAGCTGAATTGGCTTGAGAACTGACTTTGGAAGGTTGAGGAGGGATCCTAAGGAAGTGAGCACTTGCTGAGTTATTTGCAGATGTGACTTGACTTGGTCTGGAGACTGACCCACTATGAGCCAGTCGTCCAAGTATGGAAAGATGGAGATCTTTTTTCTCCTTAGAAAAGCAACCACTACTGCCAAGCACTTTGTGAACACCCTTGGGGCTGATGTTAGGCCAAAGGGCATTGCTCTGAATTGATAGTGGCCTGAGGGCAACTTGAACCTGAGGTACTTTCTGTGGGAGCACCTGATGGGAATGTGAAAATAGGCATCTTTGAGGTCCAGGGAGGCTAGCCAGTCCCCTGGCCTTAGAGAGGGAAGAATCATTCCCAGAGTCACCATTTTGAACTTTGGTTTTAAAGGTGCCTGTTCAGATATCTTAGATCCAGGATGGGCCGCCATTCTCCATTTTTTTGGGGGGTTAGGAAGTACCTGGAGTACAATCATTTGCCCTTGTGTAAGGTAGGAACCCTTTCTGTGGCTCTGAGAGCCAGGAGGGAAGAAACCTCTGCCTCTAGGGCAAGGGTCTCTGATGGATTTGCAGGTGGAAAGGATCTGGTTCTCATCTTGGGAAATTTTTTGAAGCTGAGAACCAGTCCCTGGCTTACTACTTCCAGGACCCACTTGTCTGATGTCAGAGACTTCTAGTCCTGGACAAAGTGAGCCAGCCTTCCCTACAGGTATTGGAGAATCGGCCGGGCAGACCCATTAGGGTGTCTGCTTGGCAGGGGCTTTAGGCTGAGGGGTGGAAGCAGGCCTGCTCATTCCCGTCTGCCTCTCCTCTGAAGAACCCTCTGAGCATAAGCAGAAGAGGAGGCCTGGGCTTGTAAAAGGCCTTTGAAAGGGCCTGCCCCTGCCCCTTGAGTGCTGTCTCTGAGGAGTGGCTTGCCTTTCTTTGGCCTGAGCACTCCTGTAGGTGGTCCTGTACTGGTCCATCTTTTTCATGTAATTCTCTGTCTGCTCCCCAAACAGAGAATTACCAATGACAGGGAAATCCATGGCCTTAGCCTCGGTATCCTGTGATAGGCTAGTACATCTGAGCCAAGCCATCCTCCGTAGGGCCACAGATGTAGCCATGACTCTAGATGAAACATCATTGGAGTCCACAGCAGCATGAAATTGCACCTTGGATGCCTCAATCCCATCCGCAGCCACCTGCTCCAGCTCCTTGGCAAGCTGGTCAGGGGCCTGTTTAGCCAGAGCCAGCACAGTGTCCCACCTGGACTTCTGGTATCTAGCTGTGTAGGCCATATACTGTAGTTAGCCTGCCTGAGTCTCAAAGATGCTGCCATGTACTGCCTCTTTGCCAAGACATCAATCCTCCTGGAGTCCTTATCTGGGGGGTGTAATGCCAAGGGAATATTTGCCTTATCACAGGCAGCAGCCTGCACTACTCCAACATGGCTGCATTGCTGAGAAAGGAACTCCATGTCCGAGCCTGAAAGGGTATACCTCTTGTCCATTCATCTGTCCACAGGAGGTATGGAGTTAGGAGTCTTTAGAATTTTAAATGTCTGTTTCCCAAAAGATTTGTGATGGGGAATAGACAGTCTCCTGGACTCTGGGATGTCCATCATTTCAACAAAATCAGGCTCCTCCTGATCCTCTACTGCTTCTTCCATTGGAAGCTGGAGGGTTTCAGCCACTTTCTTGTAAAACATAAAGTGGGAAGGGGACTCAGAAAGCCTAGGAGGAGAAACACCTGAAGGTCTGTCTGGGGAGATGTCCAGGTCAATAGGCACATCCAGACTTTCATAATCACCATCATCATCATTATCCTCATACTCTCCCTCCTCCTCCTCCGGTCCATAAAATTCTTCTAAAGTATAATCCGGAACCGGGGGAACCGATTGAACCGAGCCCCTGCCAGATGGTGCCAGATGGTGCCAGTTCGGCCGGAATCAAAGATAGCGATTGAACTATCCTTATCGCTTTGGCTATTTCATCAGCGGTCGGAGAAAGAATTTGTGGATCCGAACTAGATGATTTTTCTCTTTTCCTTCTTTTAACCGGAACCGACTCCTCAGAATCGGCTCTCCTTTTGCCTGAAGAGGTTTCGCCCTGGTCAGAGGGCACTCCTTCTGGTTCGGTCGGAACCGAACCGGGCTGGCCATCCAGGTCAGCGGACTTCTCGGCCTCCCTTTCCCTCAGCCTACCTACTCTCTTATCCAGGGTAGTTTTGGGAAAACTTTTACAAATCTGGCAGTCTGAATGGAGGTGGTCAAACCCCAGACAATAAACACAGGTGGTGTGGGGATCAGCCTTAGCAAAGGCTGCCCCACACACACTGCAGTGTTGAAACCAGTGGGCCCATTTTTTCTTGAGTTTCTCAGACATGGCCAATCCTATCCAAAACTTACCCTTTTTCGACAATCTGCCTAGGCAGACACCCTACTCCGGTTCCTGACCGTGTTCTGAGTCTTGAAAACGTATTAAATCCAGCTTTTTAGAACCGATACAGGCCGGTTACCACACTCTAATAAATTCAAAACTTTTTAAGACCAATCTGATCGGTTCAAACCGAATCGATCCCAAATTTACAAGTTCCACACAGAAACTAAATGTAACACCTATCTAGTACTCACAGTACCACAGACAGAGACTTAAACCGACAGATTCGGTAGCAGAAATTCGGTAGAAACTGAGCGAAAAAACAACACTTTAACCGACATTTTCGAACCGAGCAAAGGAGAAATCTCGGGAGCAACTGTTCAGTGAGGCGGAGTAAAGAATCTGACGGTTGGAGTTTAAACAACAGCAGACAGGGACTTCAACCGAGCTTGCGCTGAATGTTCCATGCTGGCCATGGAAAGTTAACTCTTTGTTCTCCGGGGCAGTTGAAAGGCAGGGCCTAACTGCAATAGTCAGAATACAGCAAGACTTCATGTTGTTTGAAAGACCGATGGTCCATCCAGTCTGCCCATGGTTCCCTTATCAAACCCTGGGACCTACTGTCAATAGAGGGTACTAGCCCTCCATTTCCACCACCCTATTTCCCTCCCTGTTACTGTTGCCCTGAGTAACCACTGTACACTTCACTCTGTCCCAACATGCTTGAAACCATTAATGGTGGGGGACTTCCAGTGACGTCATGTGCTTGATAGGAGTATAACTTCAGAGGCTCTCTCCAGGATCGGCTTTTAAACCTTCATATTAGCTGCTAAATATAATCAAAATTCATTAAAATCGTAGAGGTAGGTTAAAGTATGCCAAGAAGGAGGGGCATGAGTAATTCCATGACTGCAGAACCCCAGGATGCTGAGAGATTGTCGTAGAGGGATTCTGAGAGTGAGGGCTCGTAGGCCTCCACATCCTCGCAGCAGTGCCGAGCACACCGAGACCGATCAAGCTTAACTACCTTACAATGCCAAATGACACTGATGCTAATGGAATTAAGGGACTTCCGTAAAGAAATCAGGTCTACAATGACAGCGCTAAGAATTGATCTGGAAAAGACAGAAAAGCGACAAGAAAGCGCTGAGGAACAGATCACAAAGATCGATAAAAGGTTGGACCATGCTAAAAGAGCAACCGTGCAGCTGCACCAAACTGCAACAGCCCTGCAGGACAGAGCAGAGGATGCTGAGAGCAGAAATCGGTGAAATAATATTTGGATCTTGGGGATACCTGAAGGTGCCGAGGGTCCAGACATGATCACCTTTCTCCAGAAATTACTCTGAGAGGTCCTGCCTCTCCCAGAGACATTCTCCCTGGAGCTAGAATGTGTGCACAGAACTCTCGGCCCAAAGCCCCACCCTAATGTCAGGCTGCGCACCGTGCTTGCTCACTTCCTTCGGTTCCAGGAGAAGGAAGCCACCATTCATGCTACCTGGAGGAACGGAACAGTCCTGATCTGAAACCAGTGCCTATATTTTGAAAATGATTATGCCCCCGAAGTGATGGCCAGACGCAAGGAATACATACCCATCACGAGATCCCTGAAGGCGGCGGAGCTCCATTTTAGAACACACTACCCTGCCAGCTAATGGTCTTTTTTCCAGAGGGACCCCTGTCTTTCGAATCAACAACTGCGGCATTGGAAGAACTGAGGAACCGAGGGATCAACATCGCACAGCATCAGACCCTAACTGCGACCTCACTGGAGACTAAGTTGTCTCAGAGGCTCTGGATGGAAGGACATTGGGAGGCATGGCGTCAGCAGGGGGCTGATGCCATACAAATGATAGTGGAAACACTGAGAACCCAGCACATACCCTCCACAGTGAACCCCCAGGAGAAGACTGGGTCCCCCTCCACGATGAGTGTGCTCCTTGCACCCTGAGAGACCCCAGCTACTGCCTCGTATTGTGGTTTTCACCAACCTGTGAGGGGCCCACACTAGAGAACATTACAGCCAGTGGGTGAATAACTGAACACATAACTGGATTCCAGCTTTGTTGGAAGCAGCTCCAGAATAAGAACAAAGACAGAATAAACCTTCTTGAATGACCCATGAACTCAGAACTGTGCCCACTCTGGACCATTTGAACTCTCAGAGATAAGTTCCAATTGAATTTCTCTGCTAATCTGGCCACCCCCTCCCTACTTTACCCTAGCTGACTTGTTGTACTGCGGGGGGGTTTTTACCATGAACACTAACACTAGGTCTCCTTCTGTCCCTTCCTACCTCCCCTTCCCTTCCCACCTCCCCTCTCTCTTTCTTGTTCCTTGCTGCAGGTCCACCCTGAAGTGAAGCATGTACATCTACCTACTAAACATGTAAGGAATCTGACTCTTTTCATTTCCTCCCCCCTTTTACATCTAGTAACTCCCTTAGTCCAGCGTATTCTCTCTGGAGATCTCGGGCGGGGGGATGTGGGCTGAGGTGCCGCGTGGCGTCCTGTTTGCGGGGAGTGAGCGGCTTTGGTTGGGACCAGCTTTGGGCATGGGGCTTCTGAGATGCGCAGTTCACCTGAGGTCATTTAAAATGGCAGCCGCGCATTGCTAGGGGCCTGAGATGAAGATGGTGATGGCTCAGACTGAGGATCTCCCCCGGGGCACTGGCTCTCCATATGAGGGGGTGAGCTGAAGTGCCACGGGCATCTTGACTGCAGGGGGTGAGTGGCTCTGGTTGGGAATCAGCTCTGGGCACGGGACTTCTGAGATGCGCAGTCTGCCTGAGGTAAGAATCTATAATAGCAGCCATGTGCCATGTCGCTAGAGGCCTGAGATGGTGACGGCTCAGAATGAAGATCTCCCCCAGAGCCCTGATCCCCTGTCAGGAGACTAGAGTGAACCAGGTCTGACAGAAGATAAGTGGGGTGGTCTGAGACCTGGAGGGGCACACGGAACCTCCCGCCATGCTCTCCCTGTGGCTGCCGGTCTGCCGCTGACATCCCCACCCTCTGTCTTTGTCTCTGATGTGTTGCCCTTCTTTGGCTCTCCACTTCCTCCTTGTACCTAGCCTATACCCCTCCTGTGTACATACTTCATCCTAATTAACAAGCAAAAAGCTTTTCTAAAAAATACAGGGAGTTCTAAAGATACACTCAGATGTGATAATTGAGGGCAACATTGAACTCTCCTAGATATTGTGCTTGTGAATATGCACCACCACTCTAGTGCTGACCTTCATTGATTTTTCTTAATTAAAGAGCTAACAGACACACCTGTTGTGAATGAGTGGGGGACTGAGGGGGCTGCGCTTCCTCTCCCGGGGGGGGGCAGCAGACATCCCACTGATCGTAATAACCGTGGTGAACCCTCCGAATGAGGCCCGCTCAAAGGGAGTTCTAGGCACAAGCCCCATTAGCAGACACCAGGTTCGGAATGTGGGGAGGTCCCCGAGCGGACCCCCCTCCTATCCATTGGGATTGCACTAATGAGGGGAGAGAGAGTGCACCGCCCCAGATGCTGGGGAGGGAGGGAGGACATGAATGTGAACTCCTGTGACCTCAGCTTTGTTTACACTGTAATGACACAGGTGAATTGAAACGGATTATTCTCTCTCTCTCACCCCTCCATCTAAGCATCGTTGGCTCGGGAGAGATGAGTGAGACACACCAGATCTAGAGCAGTAGCTATGGCAAGCTCAACAGAGGGAGCCTCGACAAGCACACCTGTCAGCATGGTGCAACCTCCTAGGAGTGGACCAGTGGTGATGACGTACCCACTCTGGGAAGGTGACCCCAAAGAAAACCCACACTGCAGGCTGAAGGGCAGCTGGTAGCTCCTGCTGACAGGTAAGGGGTGCATTGCTACGGCTGTGGGAGCCTGTTATGGGGGGGTTGACGGTGGGGTACACACTACTTGATATGGGTGAATTGGGGGCCCCATTGGTGAATTGGGGGCCCCACTGCCTCCCGGGAATCAAAAAGGTATGAATTGATACTGAGTTATGCCCTGTTAATCGGGGGCACCCCCCCCAAGCCCTGTCTCTTCGATCACTACTGGTGCCTCTCTTCCCCCCTCCCCCACTGGATGGACCAGTCCCCACACTGGGGACCCCTCCTCCCTCTGGAGGAGGGGGCTGACCTTGGGACACCTCTCTCTCCCTCTGTTGCACTTACACACAGTGGGAGGGTGAATGTCATCCACCCCCTCGGAATTCTGTCCCCACCATCAAGAAAAGACTGCTATTTATATGGGGACCAACAGATATGCACCCTAACCACCCCTCCTAAACTATTCTGAATAAGAGGTAGCCGATCCTGGGGGAAACTGGTGACGTCCCAACTCCCCCGCCACCCATACCCCAAGACACCATAGGTGTCAGGAGGATACTCGGCTGAGTCTGTCCCTCCCAGTAAGGTTCTTACCTTACAAGTAGGATCCCTGGCATGATCCTGGCCAATGGAAGTAATAGTTACCTGATTATTGTTCTGATAGCCCAGTTTGCAGCTAAGTCCATGGTTAGGACTACATTCAACATGCCTAGTTACAAGTACCCACTCCCAGTTAATACCCCTATCCCACCTCAAATACCCCAGTGTACTGCAAAGGTAAATTTATATGTTTTTATTCTACTGTTTACTATACGTAGTGTTGTTTTACAATCTTTATCAAAGGTCAACATGATTTATAATATAAACCTTGGGAGCCCCGGAGCAAGGCCGATTCATGTAACGGGTCGGGGAGTGAGAACCCCAGGCCAGAAAACAGCCTTAACCCCCTAAAATGTCATGACTGAACCTTCACTGAAGGTGTTCTCCCTGAACACGAACAGTCTGACTTCCCCAATTAAAAGATCATGAGTAATGGCATATCTTAAAAAAACTAAGTCAGACCTGATTTACCTTCAGCAGACCCACCTAACTGCTGCAGAGCATGCCAAGCTGGGTAGGTTTGGCTGCGGAGAAATTACCTCCTCCTCCAGTCGGAGTGGAAGGCGACGGGGAATGGCCATCCTGATCCCCCCCCCACACCCCCTTTCAACATAATATGACCTGGACAGACACGGAAGGCCGCCTAGTGATAATGCAGGGCTCCATTAACAACCAGGAGGTTACATTGGCCAGCGCTTACTTTCCTCCAGGACTTGCACTCCCACAGATAAGGATGCTGATGGATAAGATGGTCCAGCTGACATGGGGGGTGTTGCTGCTGGCCGGGGACTTTAACTTCCTCCCTGATCCTCGGGGAGACTCCTCCAACCCTAGGCCACCCCGTCAAGCCCCTGCACATAAATATTTTAAGAGGTTTCTCAGAGAGGTAGGATGGGAAGACACATGGCGCCATGTACATCCCCATACAAGAAATTACTCTCACTACTCGGCGGTCCATAGAAACATAGACTTTGAAGGCAGATAAGGAACGCTTGGCTCACCTAGTCTGCCCATTCCCTATGTACTGGATAAGCTGCAGATTCTAGTTAACCAACAGCCTACTTCCTCCTACCATTCACTAGAATTGCCTTAGGTCTGTCCCATGCATTCTTGAATTCCCCAACTGTTTTTGACACCACGACAACCTCAGGAAGGTGGTTCCATGCATCCACCACCCTCTCTGTGAAAAAATACTTTCTGACATTGCCCCTGAGCTGTCCCCCCTCTATCTTCAAACTGTGCCCCCTTGTTCTTGCACATCTCTTTCTCTCAAAGATGCTCCCGTCTTGGACTTCGTTGATTCCCTTGATGAAAAAAAAAGTTGTAGGTGCCGTATTGGTCCTTTTAAGAACAGATCCAGAAACAAATGATTTGATACATTTTATTGGACCAACATGGATGTTACAGAAAAGAACAAAGTGCTCTAGCTTTTGAACCTACCCGGTCCTTCTTCAGAAGCTTTATGGAAGTTATTTTGAAAATCCCATACTATTAACACCAGATTATGTTAAAAAAACAGAAATAATTCTCATTGGTTTAACATATACATTTAAAACATAACAGAAGATTACGTCAGAGAAGCTAATTAACATCAGTATGCTTTTAACTGAGAAGCCTCAGAAGGGCAAAGGTTATCAAGAATCCTCAAAAACCAGAGAGTTCTTCTCACATAAAATTTAAAACGTCTCAGTATGCTAAGAAAGCATTCTAGTGATTAAAAAAAAAAACCTGGGATAGCATTCTCTCTAATACATGTAAGATGAGGTTACAACTTACATTCCAAGTGTCCTGGTGTATTAGGCCCTGGACACACTACAGAACTGTTTTTGAAAACCGGTTTTAAAACCAGTTTAGCTAAACCATTTCAGTGTAGCCACACTAATCAGTAACCATTTTTGAAAACGGTTTAGTGTGGCCACACTGCTAGTGTTAAACTTGTACTCCTTGTAACTATTTTGTGTTAAGTCCAATACACAGAACTGTACTTGCCTGGACACACTGCAGCTAGAACTGTTTTAGTTAAACCATTACAGCTTAAAACACTTTTACTCCAGGACAGACCTGTAAGTAAAACAATGCTAGCTCCAACATGTTTTTAAAAATGGTTTTAAGACTAGGTATCTAGCAGGGTTTAAAAACACTTTTGTTAAAACATTTTAAGGGGCTTGTAGTCTGTCTGCAAACAGTGCTAGGGCGATTTAAACTGTTTTAAGGTACTTAAACCGTTTTAAGTTCCCCAGTGTGTCCAGGGCCTTAAAGAGCAGATAATGAGAGACAAAATCCTGAAATTGATGTTGGTTACATGACACATTATTCCACTTAAACTTACACAGACCTTTACTTTAAAAGATAGACATAAATACTTTAGTTCTTCAGCGGGCCTTTGATTTTGTAAGTTTATGGTTATCTACATGTTGACGTCTCACCTTAACACTGTGGTGAGTGTGTGTTAGTGTGTGTGTGTGTGTATTGATGTATGTATGTATGTGTGTGTCTTGCATGTGTTGTGTTTTTGTGTGTTGTGGGTATGGTGTGTGTGTGTGTGTTTTATTTGTGTGTGCGCATGTGGTGTGGTATGTGTGGGTTGTGTTTGTTATATTTGTTGTGTGGGTGTGTGTGTGTGTGTGTGTGTGTGTGTGGTGTGGTGTGGTGTATTTACACACGTCTGTGTGGAGGGAGTGTGGCACGGGACAAATGTTATGTGGCTAGGACACTTAGTTTTCACATATAGTGTACATTTACTTCTACTAGTTGTCAGTGGTTGGATTACACACTGTCACATTTTTAAATCTGCACATATTAAGATGCATATCTCATTTACTTGGGGGTTCATGAAAGGTGTAATTCCTTTGGGTAACGATTAGTATTGGTGTGAATGATGCTGTATTATTACTCTTGTATATACAGTATATCTCATTCCTACTAGTTATAGTATCTTTCCCAAGGAGAGAGAGAGGGAGAGAAAAGGGGAAAAAAAAGGAGGAGGCCTGGAGGATCTCATCCTTGGAAGTTTTCATTTAGGTTCCTTAGACTGATTTTGTGCATTTTTGATATACACTGACTCTGTGTTGAAATCTACACTTATCAGGCTCATTGTCTCATTTTCTTGGGGGTCATTGACAAGCATTTTTATTGGGCACTTACACTTACAAGTGATACTATCTCTGACATAATCTGTTATGTTTTAAATGTATATGTTAAACCAATGAGAATTATTTCTGTTTTTTCAACATAATCTGGTGTTAATAGTATGGGATTTTCAAGATAACTGCCATAAAGCTTCTGAAGAAGGACTGGGTAGGTTTGAAAGCTAGAGCACTTTGTTCTTTTCTGTAACATCCATGTTGGTTCAATAAAAGGTATCAGATCGTTTGTTTCTGGATTTGATTCCCTTGAGGTACTTGAATGTTTCTATCATGTCCCCCCTCTCCCTCCTTTCCTCGAGAGTATACATATTAAACTCTTTCAGTGTCTCCTCATATGGCTCCTGTTGCAGACCCTGCACCATTTTAGTTGCCCTCCTCTGGACCGCCTCCATCTTGTCTATGTCCTTACGGAGATGGGGTCTCCAGAACTGCACGCAGTAATCTAAATGGGGTCTCACCAACTATCTGTACAGAGGGATAACAACTTCCTGTTTTCTACTGGTGATGCCTCTCCCTATGCATCACAGTATCCCTCCAGCCCTTCTTACTGCCTTCTCACATTGTTTGCCTGCCTTAAGGTCATCTGATATGACTACCCCAAGGTCCCTTTCCATTTTTATTGTTGTTAGTGCCTCCCCCTCCCATTGTGTACTCTTCCCCTGGGTTTTTGTTTCCCAGGTGCATTACTTTGCACTTTTTTGCACTGAATCTAAGCTGCCATATTTTGACCATTCCTCCAACCTTGCCAAGTCCCTTCTCATCCTTTCCACACCCCCCCTTGTGTATCAACCCTGTTGCAGATTTTTGTATTGTCTGCAAAGAGGCATACTTTTCCTTCCAGCCCCTCTGCAAAGTCTCCTATAAAGATATTAAAGAGGACCGGTCCCAGTACTGAACCCTACGGTACCCCACTAGTAACCACCCTTTCTTCAGAGTGTACTCTGTTTACTATTACTCTTTGCATCCTGTTGGTCAGCCAATTTGTTACCCAGGCTATCACCCTGGGACCCACTCCCAGGGTGGCTAACTTGTTTATTAATCTTTTGTGTGGGACTGTGTCAAATGCCTTGCTAAAGTCTAGGTAGGCCATATCTATAGCCCATCCCTGGTCTACTACTTTGGTCACCCAGTCAAAGAAATCTATTAGATTCGTCTGACATGATCTTCCCGCTGTGAATCCATGCTGCCTCAGGTCCTGTGCCCCACTGGCCTCTAGGTACTCAACAATTCTCTCTTTCAGAAGTGATTCCGTCATTTTCCCTACCACTGAGGTTAAACTAACAGGTCTATAGTTCCCTGCCTCTGCCTTGTTCCCACTTTTGTAAAGAGGGATCACATCTGCCCTCTCAATCCCTAGGTACCATACCATCCTCCCATGATTTGTTAAAAAGGGTAGTCAGTGACGTCACTTTGCACTTTGCGCCTTAGTTCTTTTAGAATTCTGGGATAAATCCCGTCAGGCCCCATTGCTTTGTCCACCCTGAGTTTTATGAGTTCTCTCATGACTCTTTCTTCTGTGAATGGACTATTATCGACCCCCCTGTCCAGAGTGCTTCTATTTCTTGGTTTAGGTACCTCCCCCTCTTCTTTTGTGAATACTGAGCAAAAGTACTCGTTCATTATCTCTGCTTTTCCACTGCCATCCTCTGCCCACCTCCCACCCCTTTATTAAGTCTCACTATTCCTTCCTTCCTTGGTCTTCCTTCGCTCCCTGATGTACCTATAAAAGGTTTTATCCCACTTCTTAACAGACTTGGCTATCTTTTCCTTGGTTTGGGCCTTCGCTATTCTGGCTGCCTTCCTTATCTCCTTCTGCTTTAACTGATACAGTTCTCTGTCCTGCTCATTCTGTGATTCCTTATACTTCCTGAATGCTATCCTTTTTCCCCTAACCTTTCCCGACACCTCTTTTGAGAACTATAGTGTTTTTTTTTTACTTCGTTTTATTTTGTTTACTTGCTTCACACAAAGACTTGTTGCCTCTGTGATGGCAGTTTGATTTTCTCCTATTGTCCTTCTACCCCTCCTTCCTGCCCATTTGCTAGTGCATTCCTTAGGCACTCACCCATTTTTCCAAAATCAGCCCTCCTAAAGTCCAGTACTTTTGTCTTTGTATGGCTTGACTCTTCAGTTGTGTTTATCGTGAACCACACGGTTCAGTGGTCGCTAGTTCCCAGATGGCTACCCACTTCCAAATCTGTGATTCTCTCACCATCTCCATTTGAGAGTACCAGGTCTAAGACTGCTCCCTCCTGAGTGGGTTCCAACACTAGCTGTCTGAGGCATGCCCCCTGCAGGGCATCAAGAATGACCCTGCTCTTGGATGCGGCTGCAGCACATGTGCTCCAGTTAACATCTGGCATATTCAGGTCCCCATCAACAAAATCTCCCCTTTTTCTGAAATTCTAAGGATGCCTTCTAACATTTCTTTGTCCATTTCCTCCCCTTGAGATGGGGGACACACTCGCGTATCGACCAGTGTTTTATGCAGGTGGAGAATTTGGAGTGCCTGGTGGACTCCCATATGGGAGACATATTTCACTCACATCACGCTCCCCTGGCAACCCAATGGAGAATGGGGATGCAAAGGAAATGCACTAGATGACTTAACCCCTATTATTTAAAGTCCGAAGTATTAAGGGAATTTCTTAAAGGCACCATAGAGGATATCCTGATAAACAACCCCTCCCCCCCAGACTCCACCCCAGCACTTCATTGGGACACCATTAAGATAGACTTACGCGGGCACATTATTCAGTATACCGCCACCCAGACTAGGCAACGCCAGGAACACAAGATGCAGCTAGAAGACACACTACACTCCTTGCAAATGGCGCATAAGCAGGGGGACAAATCTATATTCCCACAGCTGCAGCACACCAAAGCCGAGCTGGACAAACTTTGCCTGCAGCAAACAGAAATCGCCTTCACGTTCCTGCAACAAAGATACTACGAAGTGGGCCCCCAGGCAACTAGACTGCTAGCATACCAGCTACGCAAACATAAGAAAACATCTACGATTAACACTATTTACCACCAATCAGAAAACAGTCTATTAACCCGATTGAATGATATCACGGACGGTTTCACATCCTATTACACCACCCTATATGCCCCTGAGAGAATGGTGCCTCCTGAGGAGGTGGTGCAATACCTACAAACTCTCACCTTATCAAGATTAGTGGAGGAGCAGGGAGAACAACTGATACAATCTACCACAGACCATGAGGTGGTAGCGGCTATATGTAGGACTAAAACCCTAAAGCCCCAGGCCCAGACGGATATGGGGCTGAATTTTACAAAACCACCAGGACACAAATCATCCCCAACTTGCTCTCTATTTTTAAGTCCATCCTGGAGGGGGACACTCCACCATCCTCGTGGGAGTATGCCACCATCTCAGTAATAGCAAAACAAGGGAAAAACCCACAACTTTGTTGTTCTTACCACCTAATATCAGTCCTAAACACAGATTACAAAATGTTCACGAGCATCCTGGCTCATAGGATGGACAAATTCCTCCCCCAGCTAATAGGAAAACATCAAACAGGCTTTGTGCAGGCCCAGTCTACTACAGATAATATAAAATGCACACTGTATCTCATACATGAAATGCAATCCAGCAATGCCCCTTATACTTTAATTAGCCTAGATGCTGAAAAAGCATTCGACTGGGTCTTGTGGCCTTTCCTATACTCAGTGTTGGGGGAAATGGGCTTCCCTGAGCACTCATTCAGGTTATCCAAAACATCTATGCTTCCCCAAAAGCCTGTGTTAAGGTAAGTGGACACCACTCTCCCTATTTTCCGCTACACAGAGGCACCAGGCAAGGCTGCCCCCTGTCCCCATTGCTATTTGCAATATTTATAGAACCCCTTGCACAAAATTCTGGGAATCAGACAACCATTCCAGGTTAACTGTGGGAGGCACAGAACACTGCATCACACTTTATGCTGATGATGTCCTCCTATGTCTCGGCGACCCCAAGAGGACCCTCCCCATTGTAAGACAAATTCTGGATGATTTTGGCAGAATCTCAGGCTATAAACTCAATAACAATAAAACAGAGGTACTTACCATTAATTATAATCCTACTACTACCACCCGTGCACAGTTCTCCTACAACTGGGACCTAACCAAACTAAAATACCTGGGAATCTAGCTGTCAAAATGACCCTCTACGATGTATAAAAACAACTACCTCCCTTTCACCACACAGCTGCAGGCTGACTTGGCTGGCTGGCATACCCCGCTCCTCAGCCTCTCTAGAAGAATAGATGTGATCTGAATGGTTACCTTCCCTAGAGCCCTTTATTTGTTTCAGAATATCCCAATCCCGCTCACACAGCGGACATTCCGAAGATGGAACCAGATCATCTCTAGATTTATCTGGGCCGGACAGAGACCCAGGGTACACCTTAAACGTCTGACTCTCCCAAAAACACAAGGAAGGCTTGCACTCCCGGACTTACAGTTATATTACTGGGCAACACAACTAACACATATTATGGCTAGGCAAATAACCACCGACTGCACACTCTGGCTGGAGATAGAGCAGGCAGTACTATCAAATGTCGATTACTATCACCACCTATACAAGGCTGAAACAACCCCCCCCCCCTCCACAGCCAGTAACCAACCCCTGGATAAGACACTATATAGCCACATGGACCACTATAAGAAAAGCTCTACACCTTACCCCGTTTCTGCCTCTGCTTGCCCCCATCTCTGGTCTCTCTGATTTCTCCTCAGGCACCCTTGATCATGGTTTCGAACTTGGGACAGATATGGATTAGATATCTGGCCCAGATTATCACTCAGGGTAAATTAACTCCTTTGAGGAAATACAGAGGCAGTTTGGGATACCTCGGATAGACTTCTATAGGTTTTACAACTCCAGCAATAGTATAACTCCTTGCCGGTGGGGTGAGAACTCCAGAAACACATCCTCCCTTAATTACTAAACTGACACACCTGACCTCAGTCCTAGACCAGAGACACCTTATATCAACTCTATACCAAACTCTCATTAGCCCACAAGAAGTACAGACAGCAAGGGTCCTACTATAGTGGCAGGAGGAGCTGGGAACACCCATTCTAGAGACAGAATGGCAAATGGCGTGCCAACATGTGGCAAAAATCACCAGCTCCCATCAGTGGCGGGAGTACGCCAGGAAGAATTTAATTAGATACTTCAGAACTCCAATGATTACCAGACACTATGCACCCATGGGGACAGCGGACTGCTGATGGAACTATGGGAAGGGAATGGCACATCATATACCTATAATGTGGACATGCCCTAAGCTCAGGCCCTTTTTCAGTCACTGCAATCTGAATAACAAGAACTATTTGGTGAACAGCTACAATTCACAGATAAACTGTACATCCTGCTCCAATACCCCACAGGGTACAGAGACCCTAACACTAAATATATGTTGGGCCTTCTAATAACTGTCACCAAAAAGGCAATTACAAAGGCCTGGCTTACCCCCGGTCACCCTCCCTGCAGGACTGGTGGATGGTGATTAAACAAATCTATCAGATGGAAAGAATAACACACAGACTTAATGATCAGGAGAAGAGATGTAACTCTACATGGACTAAATGGATACTTTACTATATGCTAAAAGACAATACCTTTGTTCCCCTGAGTTGCCCTTCCCGACCAACTGTGAGGAGTGGTGGGATGACAAAACAAACCTAACAACTGCCCTCCACTCCCACGATTACTGATCCCTTACTCCTTCTCCTCCACCCCCTTCCACCATTACCCCTCCTCCCCTCTCCCCCTCTCCTCTCCTCCTCTGACTCCCCCTGACTGGTGACTATAACCCTCTTCTCTAGCTTACAGCTCCATGGATCAGCCTCCACCTTCTCCTTCCAACAACTCATTACCGCATGAAATTTAACCAATTAGACTTGAAACCCAATAATCACCTTGGACTGAACTAACAGCTCCGGGATATAAGGATGTACTACTATAATATATAATAATATACTCTCCCATGACACTGTAACCCTGCGGGGGAGCTAAAATGCACAGGCTCTGGTATGCTGTACATGCTCTGAAAGGGAGGGAATGGTCCGGGTGTGCCAGGTGCCTCCCTAAGCTACCTTACAAATGATGTTGTTTGTTACCTCATTAAGTGATGTTGACCATCTGTCTCTCTTCAAAATAATAAAGATGATATTAAAAAAAAAAAATCAGTAATGCTTTTGGAACCCTGCACGTTGACTTGAAAACTGTTCCACGGTTCCACCACCCTTTCTGTAAAGTAATACTTTCTCATACCCCTCTTGAACTTCCCTCCTGTCAGTTTCCACTCATGCCTATGTGACCTCGAACTGTTACACATGCTAAATAAATCCCCCCCAGTTCACCTTGCTTATTCCTTTCAGGAACTTTAAGGTCTCTGTCATATCTCCCCTCTCCCATCTGGTCTCCAGCAAGTACATGTTCAGTGCTTTGAGGCAATCCTCATAAAACCGCCCTATCGGCCCTGAATCATCTTTGTCACCCTATGCTACACTGCTATACTGTCTTCAGCCTGATCTTACATTTCCTGAGATGAGGACTCCAGAACTGAGCACAATACTCCAGGTGTGGCCTCACCAAAGATCTATACAGAGGCAGCATTACCTATTTTCTTCTGCTGTCAGTACCCCTCCCGATACATCCCAGCATCCTAGTTGCTTACTATAGGCCTTGTTGCACTGGTTTCATTGTTTGAGGGGGCCACTAATGATAACTCCCAGGTCCTATCCTCAGACGTAGTGCTAAGTCTTAACCCCAACCCCCATTCAGTACTCTGTCCTGGGTTTCTTGTTCCCCAGTTGCATCACTTTGCACTTTTTGGCATTGAATTTCAACTGCTAAACCTTAGACCACCTCTCTAGTCCTTGCAGGCCACTCTTCGTTTCCCTGATTCCCTCGTTGCTATCCACTCTCCCACAGAGCTTAGTGACATCTGTGAAGAGACAGAACCTGTCCCAAATTCCTTCTTCAGTGTTGCTGCTGAAAATAGTGAAGAGGATCTGGCCCGAAACAGATCTCTGTGGTACCCCATTCATGACCTTCCTCCCTCTCTTCTAATTTGACCCTGTTAACCACAACCCTCTGCTGCCTCCCCCCTTGGCCAGTTACCTGCCTATCTTACTATATCGCTAGCCACACCCAGATCCTCCATCTTCTTCAGCAATCATCTCTGAGGCATGAAGTCGAAAGCCTTGCTGAAGCTGAAGTACAATAAATCCATTACGTGTCCCTTATTCAATGCCCTCATCACCCAGTTAAAGAAAACTGTCAGGTTAGTTAGACAAGCCCTCCCTGCCATGAACCCATATGGTTTACTATCCTGGAGACCACTGCTCTTCTGGTAGTCCATATGGCCCTCTTTCACCAGTGAGTCCATCAGCTTCCCTACTACAGAGATAAGCCTGACAGGCCTGTAGTTCCCCATTTGTTCCTTGTCCCCCCCCAACCCATGAAGCAGAACTACGTCCACCACCCTCCAGTTCTTCAGAACTATCCCCCACTGTGATGATCTACTGAATAGTCCTACCATGGTTTCAGGCAGTTCCGTTGCCAATTCCCTGAGCACCTTCAGATGCATCCCATCTGGTCCCAAGGCCTTATCTATCTTTAGGGCTTCTAGCTCTTTCCAGACCCTTTTGTATGAAAATATTGGCTACCTCATCTACGGGACACCCTTTGTGACTACTCTCATGTCACTCCCTGGCAAGGGACTGCTGTCTTTGCTTGTGAAGACACAGCAAAATTAATCATTAAGGACAGTAGCCTTTTGTGCATCCTCTTCTATCACACTCCCCCCACCCCGATGGCCTAACAAATCCCCCTCCTTTCTTCCTTTTTTCCCTAATATACTGGAAGAATTGTTTTTCTCTTGACCCCATCCGCAATATGCAGCTCACTGTCTGCTTTTGCCTCACTATTTCTCAATATGTATTGTCCCCATTCTTCCTCCCCCTGCTTTCCTTTGCACTTGGTGAAGGCCTTTTTTCTTGGGCCCTCACTGCTTTCCTGACCCATACTGAGAACCATAATGGTCTCTTGTATTTGTAAGTTTTGGTTCCTATTCTCATGTACAACTTAGATGCCTCAAGAATGGCCCCCTTTATTGTCCCATCTCTCTTCCGCACCTCCTATGCTGTCAACCTCGACTAACTTATCTAGGCAAGCAAGGTGAGGACTGCCTTATCTACCTGGGATCAGAACCTGCAAACCTCTAAAATCATGATCAAAGACCTAACCAGGGACTCTGAATGCCTAGCAGTAAAGCTTTTGATATAGCAAGGGCACAAACTTCTTGTCATTCTGTCTGTATATATCCCACTGGGTAAACAGAATCTGGGCTCTTACTCACTACTTCATGCAACTCAGGCAGAACTTGGAATACGTTGTTACTGGTGGCTTAAGTAATAATTAAATTGCTACGTCCAGCACAGGTCATAGTGATAAGATGTCTGGCCTGTTTCTCATACAAAAAATGGTCACTGAGCACACCAGAACCAATTATAAAACAGGCACCATGACCCTACTCAACTGGGTACTAATTACACACCCTGATAGAGTTAAAGTTGCCAAAGTTCTGCCAGATACCCTAAGTGACCACTTTCAATGCAATGTCTATGGGCAGTAGGGATGTGAGAATACCATAATTTGAACATTCAGATGAATATTCCTATTTGGGGCGTCAGATATTCCTTATTCCTTATTCATTATTTGGCCCCCCCCCGATAAGTTTTTTTTTAAAAAAAAAGACATTGTAACACTGTTAAACTCCACCACTTCCTTCTCTTTTGAAGTACACTAAGCAATTCTACCAAGAACACTCCCCAACTGTCTTTCAATGACCCAAAAAGGCAACAAACTACTTCACTGGTCAGTGGTCAGGTGACATATGGTCATCACAGATTGAGCAAAGGCCACAGATGAGGTGACGTCTTGTGTCTTGCCTAGGGCTACTAAAATGGCACTGGCGTAAGCGCATTATATGTCCACCCTGGAAGAGAGGAGAGTGAAATTGCTATGATAGAGACCTATACAAGTACCTCACGGGGAGAAGACAGGGCACATAAGGGGAGTCTCTTTCAAATGAGAAAGAGCACAAGTACCAGGGGCAATGGGTGCATGTGATGAAGCTGAAGGGGGAGTTCATCAAGACAGATGTGAAGAAATATTCAGGGTAGGCATAGTAGATGACTGACATGGACTGCAGGCATAAGTGATGGTGCTGAAAACACTGTGGGGCTTCAAGCATGCATGAGATAGGCATAGGGCTAGGGTGTATTTGAAAACAGGCAGGGAGGCAGCAGGGTTGTTTTAGGGTCTGCAGATGAGACTGATAAGGCAGGGATGGACAATCTGGGCTGACTGTGTGGGCCAAGCAGTCCTTTTCCAACAGATAATTAATAACCTAAAGCACACAATAGTAAGGTCAGTGAAACATGATACATTTTTTAAATGTTTCTTGTTTAACAGGGCCTCATGGTGGTCTTGCTGTTAATGCCAGGGAGTGGAGACTCAGTTACCCTTTTAATTAAATATTTTACATGATAGAAAAAAAGAAAGGGTGAGCCAAAAAAAAAACAACGGAACATTACACTCTCGTAACATTAGGCAGATTGAGAGCTGCACTGCAGCACCAGTTTTATGTGAGCAAATCATATTTGTAGCCAATTACTAGTAAGTTTAGCTTAAGGAACACTAGCTGTTCAATGTGTTGTGGGTCTAGCTTGGAACAGTGTGGCTCAACAACATCACCAGCAGTGCTAAACATCTTCTCGGACGGCACACTTGTGGGAGGGCAGCTTAGGTGTTTTAAAGCAAGTTGTACCAGGTGAGGAGAGGAGTTGATTTTCTGAACAGAGTAGCCCAGTAGATCAACATCAAATGGCTCAATTGATTCTGCAAATTAGCCATTAAGTAAACTTTCTGCAGAAAGAGGCTGAGACTGTGAGTGTTTGTGCTGTTGTTGACGCAAAGATGTGCTGAGTAATGTCCAGTCACTTTCCTCTACACTGTCACTATGCCGTCTTTCCCCATCTCCACCAGTATCATCCAATTGCAAACCACCACATGCCTGTCTGCCTCCCTCAGGAACCTGAACTGGAGCATGTCCCTCCCCTTCCAAGTGT
Source organism: Neoceratodus forsteri (assembly GCA_016271365.2). Classification (NCBI taxonomy): domain Eukaryota; kingdom Metazoa; phylum Chordata; order Ceratodontiformes; family Ceratodontidae; genus Neoceratodus; species Neoceratodus forsteri. The sequence goes on along the minus strand of CM028129.1, from coordinate 1,254,092,747 downwards.
CTTACTGTCTGCATGGCACTATTTAACACTTCACTGAGCTGTTGCCTGAAATGAGTCACCATGTGGGTGTCCATGGCTATATGAAGGATCTCGCATTTGAACCTAGGGTCCAACATGGTAGCAAACACGTGATGGCAGGTATCCATGACTATGGCGAACCTTGCATTAAGTTGTGCATTGAGATGATTAACAAGGTCAGTGACCTCTTGTGTACTGAGTGTGTTGTCAGCCAAAAACCATTGCAATGATCTTTTGAGAATATGCACAGCTGGGATAACCTGACTAAGTAAGGCTGTTGACGCACTTAGATCACATGTACTCCTCTCAAACAGCATGAGAACCTTCATCATGCCCTCAAGAACTAACCAATCAATGATGTCCTAGGACCCCTCCAATGTCTGCCTCCATAGACATTTCATGTAGTGTCCGCTTTTGCTCCAAAAGTGATGAAAGCATCAGGTATGAAGAGTTCCACCGAGTGCTAGCATCTTGTCAATCAATCAATCAATCAATCAATCAAAGTCTTTATTTAACCAGGCGATCACCGTTCAGCAAGCTCATTTTCGAGGTGGACCTGGGTTTGTTAACAAGGAACAAGGGACAATATACATGGGATGCAACACACAAGAAAATAGTAATAATACAAATAAAGTGAGATACAATAATACAGTATATACAAAGTATCAGCAGGTATCACTGACAGTAGTATATGTTTGGAACAGAAGATACAGCTAGTTTTGGGTAGGACACAATTTTTCATAAAAGTAAAGAAATATACATATCAGGTGCACCGAACACAAATAAAACCTAATATAAAAAGATATATAGTGCTGCGGTATGGAGAATTTAGAGCTGGAACCAGGGTCAAAGGAATGTGGAAGGGACAAACATGGGGGTAGAAAAAGGGGAGAGGAAAGAGTCGATTATAGATGTGATCAGTCTTTTAACAGTAGTAATGAGAGTGTGCTTGGACTTATAGGAGTCACTATTTAGGGTAGACAGGCACAGGACTCCTTATTATGATGTAGATATAGAGATTTAAAAGCTGCTAGGCTGATGGGGTGAGTTAATTTCAAAGTTTTTTGCAGCTTGTGCCACAGTTGAGGGAGCACAAAGTTGATGGCTGCTCTGCCAATGCGAGATTTTGCTTTGTAAACATAAAGGTAAATATATGAGGTGCTTCTCAGGCATACTTCCCAGAGTGCACAAAGGTAAACAGACAGAGATATACTGGGGCAGTTTATTTGAGATAGTTTTGTGTCCAAACCGCAGCATTTTTTGCCGTCTGTAAGCAAGGGATGCCCATCCCACTGCCGTGTACAATGTACAGTGGTGGGTTGAGTATGGAAGACCCGTGATAAATCTTATGGCCCTGTGATAAAGCGTATCGAGTTTTGCTAGGGTACCTGCAGGTCCCTGACTATATAGAAAGTCTGTGTAATCCAATAGGAAAAGAAAGGTAGTTTGAACCAGTTTCAGTTTAATGTCTCTTGTGAGGAGATTATTAATCCTAAAGAACAGACCAAGTCTTTGTCTAAGTTTCTTTGCCAGTTCTTCTAAGTGATCTGTGAAAGTAAGTCAATGGTCTAACCAGACCCCCAGGTACTTGAACTTTGGTACGTAGTCCAACTGCTCACCTAGAATGGTAGTGATCTGCGGGAGTGTCCCAGCAGTTGCAGGATTTATTGCATTCTGAAGGGGCGAGAGGAACAGTGCTTTGTTTTTTTTTTTGCATTTAAGAGCAGTTTCTGGTTTATAAGGTGATGTTGCAGCAGATTAAATTCATTTTGAAGGGCTTTACAGGCCGCTTCAGGTGTGGGCTACTAGCATAGAGTACCTCATCATCCGCGAATAGGTGTATTTGTGCTTCTTTGATGGGGGCATCTACGTTGTTAATATAAATGGTGACAAGCAAGAGACCAAGAATGGAACCTTGCGGTACACCCCTCCATAGGGGTTTTGGTGGAGAAACTTCCCCTTCTGCCTTTACTTGTTGAAGTCATCCTGAGAAGCAGTTGGAGAACCATTTAAGGGATAGGGAATCCAAACCAATGTTCCGGAGGGACGACAGAAGCAGTCTGTGATCAACAGTATCGAACGCCTTGCTTAGGTCCAAGAAAACTGCACAAAGTTTTTTTGTCTAGTTCGAACTGCCAGTCGTTTGTCACCTTGGCTAGAGCAGAGATTGTACTGTTGCTGTGCTCTAAAACCGGATTGTAACGGGTTGAGCAATTTCTCTGATTCCAGGTAGTTCCGAAGCTGGGAGTTCACTATTTTCGCCAGCATCTTTGACAGGATTGGAAGTAGGGAGATTGTCCTGTAGTTATTGAGGTCAGTAGGATCTACCGACTTAAACAAAGGGACCACAACTGCATTTTTCCAAATGGGCGGTAGGTCACCCTGGGACAAGGACAAGTTGAAGAGATGAGTAATTGGGACTGTGAGGACACGGTAGCCGACCTTTAAGAAGTACAGGTCAATGAGGTCGGCCCCAGCACTTTTCCTAGTGTCCAGCTGAAGGAGAAGATCTTCAACTTCTTTCAGGGAGGTAGGCTGCAGAGAGAAGGATGGACTGATGATGGGTTTTTCTTGTGTATCCAATCTAAGTTGTTGGCAAAGGATATTTGCGGGAGAGGAGTCAAAGGCTAGCCCTGTAGTGGCAAAATGATTATTGAGAGTATCGAGGACAGACGGTCTGTTGGAGATGACAGTATTGTCGATCAATAATTTAGTAGGTGGGGAATTTACAGTGGTGTAACCTTCAATGTCTTTGATAGTCCTCCAGAATTTGGAGGTATTTCTTGAGGAGCTCTCCAGCTGAGAGCGGTAGAAATTAGCTTTGGCTTCTCTGACCATTTTGGTGCAGAGATTCCTCGCCCTCCGGAAAGAATTCCAGTCATTTATTAAATTAGTTTTCCTAGCAGTTCTCCAGAGTACATCTCTATTCCACAACACATCTTTCAGGTCTTCTGTAAGCCACTGACAGGATTTGTTTCTGGCACAAACTTTTACTATGGGAGCATACTTGTTGAGAGCCCCTAGCACAATTTCTGAGAAAATATCATAAGCCGTAGTCAGGGACTTGGCTAGATAGAAGTCCTGCCATCGCATGGAGTCTCTTAGGTCTGATATATACCCATGGAGATCAAAGTTGCATATGTACCTTTTAACGGAGAATTTTGGTACAATTGTGGATTTAAGAGTGGATCTTACATATGCAATGAAGCAATGGTCGCTAATATCAGAGAAAAAGATGCCAGCATGGGAGAATAAATGGGGTTTGTTAACTAAAATGATATCCAAGAGAGTACTGTTATTAGGGTTCAGCTTGTTAGGATGAGTAGATTCATTTATTAGCTGTGACAACCCAAGAGAATCACAGAACATTTTAAGTGGGGTGGATGCACTGGAGAGCCAGTCTAAGTTGAAGTCCCCTAGTATGATACACTCTGAAGATGCCGAACCCAGGATGTTTTCAAGATGTTTTAACAACTGCAGTCCAGCTGATGGGGGTCTGTAGCATCCTATTATACATAATGAGACACCGGTGGCAATTTCAACCTTTAATGTCAAGCTTTCGAATTCTTTTGGGACAGAGGTTGAGTCAATTATGGAGGCAGGGAATTTATCCTTGATGTAAATAGCTACTCCACCACCTCTGGTTTGCCTGTCGGCTTTGAACAATGAGTAGGAGAGGATGTTAACTTCGTTGTTACTGGTTGCCGGTCGGAGGTAGGACTCCGTAATCACCAGAACATCTGAAGCAGTATGACATACCCAGGCCTGAACAGAAGTGATTTTTTTTTTAATAGGCTACATACATTAACATGCAAGAATGTAAGTCACTTGAGGCTTTGTAGCTCTGCTGGGGATTCCATGGGTGCCAGAGGGCCTGGATTAAGCTCAACATTTCCTGAGCATAGTAAAAGCAGGAACAAGAGTTTCCTGCAGAGTCCTAGGAGAAGTGTGGGTGGCTGGGTCTTCTTTCAGTTACGTGATTTGTCTGCGGCAGTATAGGGAGTTCTGAGGCTAGTTCCCAGTTTTCCTGGTGCTGCATACAATAATACCCTGACCGAGAGAGTCAATTGGGAGTAGGGGGGAGTATACAGAAGGTGGTGTAGCCCTGTGGGCAGGCTCTAGGAGAGTTCCTGTATGCCGGTGCAGGTGAAGGACCAGCAGCAGGCTAGGGGAAGTTAGAGCACATACAAGCTCTTCTACTTGATAGGAAAAGTCCCGGTCGGACAATGTAAAAAGAGAGCCATTCTCCACTCTAGGAGTTATTTTTTGATTCACGTTCGGGTCCAATACATGTAAGATGAGCAGAGACAAGCACAGAAGCATGTAATATGCCCTCTTTGTGAGACTATCACCCAATGGGCACTACAAGTGTGGGCAAGAGAAGGGATTCTCAATGAAGGAGAATTTCTTAATCCCTAGCGAATACTACTATAGGCAGTGGAGCCTGAAGCAGTAATCCTTAAGTACAGTTCCTCGTCAGGCTAATAAGAAAAGAGTTCACCTGACTATAGAGTAATACTAGGGGCAGAGAGGCTTTGAAGCAAATTTCTTAGCTACTACTCTGGAGCAGACTAAGTACTAGAGAGATCACCTGACCTAAATCAACTGCCTCAGCAAGACAGGATATGCTAGTGAGCAATAAGCAAACCCAAAGTACCAAAATGGTATGCCTCAGCAAGACTGAATGAGATAAAGCTGCTAGAAGGCTTAGTTGCAAAAAGGGGATTGGAAGAATTGCAGTTGTTGACAGTAAGTAACCAATAAATTAAAACATTAGATAGGAGGGGCGGAGACTGTGTGCATTTAAAGGAGGCCGAGGGGGTTGGGCGAAAAAACAAGGGAAGTTTGCAGAGCTAGCACTGAATCAGTGCACATACAGTTGGAGAGAAACTGCAGCGGGGGATGGTAGTTACTTTACACAGGCCGAGCAGAACAGGCTAAATTAAATATATAAATTAGAAGCCGAGTACAGGGATGCAGGCTTACGTTAAGCCACACGCCCGGGTGCTCCTGTCTCAGGTGAGTGAGACCAGCCAATCAGGAGCTCTACACAGGCGTGGAGCCAATAGCGCTACCCTGAGAAGACGCTGAAATTGAAAACAGCAAATTGCAAGTGATGATCCGGTTCAGCATTCACACAGCCCAGAGAAATCGTGGCAATTTTTCAAGCGTTGTACCTTATCTATCTCTTTGGGGGTGGTGGATCAGGCTCCTTGCACCGTAGAGGTGCTATGGCTGGATTGTGACTGCTGCCCGTGGGGGCAAGTGGCACCTGTAAGGAAGGAGACAGCAGATTAAATAGGAGCAGATTGGGGGGGTGTCTAAACAGAGACGCACAAAAAGAGCTGAGCACCAACTTGAAAGACAAGTCAGGGGGCGGTCTCAGACAGAGGCAAGGTGCCGGCTAACTCGGGAATCCAAAACAAGCACAAAAGAACAGACTGATGGGGGAGGGCAGGAGGGACAGAACAGACAGTAGAGGAGGACAGGGGGACAAAGGAAGATGATTAAGAATGAAAGTCAAGGGCAGGAGCCTTAGGCTCAAGACAGAGGCTACACAGATTTTACAATTCACTGAATTTTCTAAGTCCATAGCAGTAAGCATATAAACCCAATACAGTCTTAAATAGGATTAAAAAAATATATATATTAACAAAGGCAGTAAAACTTTTTTACAAACTCAGTTTAAGGCAGTGTACAGAGTGAAAGCTTAACTGGGGAAAAAAATCAAGGGGAAGTCTGCAGAGCTAGCACTGAATCAGTGCACATACAGTTGGAGAGAAACTGCAGCGGGGGAATGGTAAGTTACTTTACACAGGCCGAGCAGAACAGGCTAAATTAAAATATATAAATTAGAAGCCGAGTACAGGGATGCAGGCTTACATTAAGCCACACGTCTCGGGTGCTCCTGTCTCAGGTGAGTGAGACCAGCCAATCAGGGAACTCTACACAGGCGTGGAGCCAATAGCGCTACCCTGAGAAGGCGCTGAAATTGAAAACAGCAAATTGCAAGTGATGATCCAGTTCAGCGTTCACACAGCCCAGAGAAATCGTGGCAATTTTTCAAGCGTTGTACCTTATCTATCTCTTTGAGGGGTGGGTGGATCAGGCTCCTTGCACCATAGAGGTGCTATGGCTGGATCGTGACCGCTGCCCGTAGGGGCAAGTGGCACCTTATCTAACCTCTTGGGGCTGGGTGATCAGGCCTTGCACCGTAGAGGTGCTATGGGTGGATCGTGACCGCTGCCCGTGGGGGGCAGACCGAGGCGTTCCTGAACTTCTCATAATTTGTTAGTGGCTTTTACAGAGTGATGGAAATGGCTGCAGATGGAATGGGCTGTGGTTAATACAGTGGATAGTGTATGGTCTTTGGTTAATAACCACGCTGTAAACACATCAAGAGGTTGCCATGACATCATGGTAAACCTCAAGAGGTTTTCAGATGTCATGGCAACCTCGAGCAGTGTTTTAAGAGTGGTTGTTAACCAAAGACCATACATTATATTTTATAGTGTATGGGCTACCAAGATTGTGTAATCACAGATTGAATTACTATTCTGAATTACTTTACAGAACATTGATTGTTGTGAGCATTCCATTTTGTTAGAACATTGATTGTTGTGAGCATTCCATTTTGTTAGAACATTGATTGTTGTGAGCATTCCGTTTTTGTCATACCATTGATATGACATACTCAAGAAAGGTTAACAACAGAGTGATGTCATAACAATGGCATAACATAGAGGATAATGTATGGTCCGCTATCGGTAACCAGTCAGTTAACTGTCGAGAGGTTGCCAGGGCGACCGTGTAAACCTCGAGGGCGAAGCTCGAGAGGTTTACGTCGCCATGGCAACCTCGAGACGGTTAACATTGACCAGTTGCCGAAAGAGGGACCATACATTATTTTTTATAGTGTATGGTCCCACATAAAAAGGCTGCTTACTTTTTGCTAACTAGTCACCGCCGCGGCCGTTCAGTCCTTCCTAACCGCTGCTGTTCATCCGTCGGTTCCCCGCTGAAAAAAAAGCAGCGCAGATGCTCAGACCAATCGCTGTTGTTAACCTATCGATGTGACGTAGCATCGATAGGTTAACAACATGTCTACGTCACATCGATAGGTTAACAACCTTAGGAAATGATGATTTCCTAAGGTTAACAGCGTTCTACCATACATTATAAGGTTGTAATCTTCTTGATTTCAATTAATAATAAGGGTTCCACATACATTATATAGAGGATAATGGCTGGGGAGCGGGTGATAACCACACTGTAATCACTCGAGTGGTTGCTAGGCAACACGGTAAACCCCGAGACAGCCGAGAGGCCACTGCAGCCCTAGCAACCACGAGAGGTGATTTCAGCTGGTTGTCACCGATCCCCAGCCATCATCTTTTATAGTGTATGGTCAAAAACACACTGTTTGCATTCTATGTGTGAGAATTATGGAACTGTGGTGCATTCTTTTTTCTTATGCCACTGTTTGGAAGTTCGGAAGTGTGGTTAACAACTTTTAAAATTTTAAACAGTACATAACAAAGCTGTGTGACTGCTGATTATGGTGGTTAATAGGCACTTACCATACATTATATGTTATTGGGCTTACTACTGCTACACAGTACGCGAGTCACCACTAAATTTAGTGTGTGTGTGCAAAGCAACGAATACTGACAAAATGGCCATCATTGATGGCTTTCATCATGTTTGTGCCATTGTCGGTAACAAAAAAGTCAACTTTTAAATTGGTGTTAACACCAGTCCAAGACCGCAACATGCCTTGCAGGAATGTGAGAATATTATGTGCTCTGTGGTCTTCCTCCATGAGTCTGACGTTGACCAAAATTGACCTAATGAGACTACCAGATTGTGTGAGGGGGGGCCAAGGGTGAGCCACAAGGTGATGAATCGGAAACAGCAGCAGCAGGGTGTTGCACACACCAGTGTGCAGATAAGGACAGATAGGCATGCAGGGAGTTATCGCTAGTCCAGATATCTGATGTGAAAAACATCACGAACAGCCTCTGCAAGCAGAGCAGCAACAGCAGATTGCACGCCATCATACAGTTGTGGCAATATAGTTTGAGCAAATGTAGTATGAGACTGGATCTGATAACATGGGTGCAAATAGTTGAGAAGCCGTTGGAAGCCAGTATCTTCCACAACTGACATAGGCTGGAGATCCAGCGCAATCATCTCAGCAATCAGCTGTGTGATTTGCTGTGCTGTTGGATGTGAGGCATAATACTGTATTTTGTTCGTGTATGCAGAGCATCCATTACTGGAAGTGCCATCGATGTGGACTGCTTCCACAACGGTGGTGTGCAAACTGCTGATGACTGTCTCTGCCTTGTAGTATCAGTGGAGTCAGAGGTGACCACAAAAGTAGAGGCCGGACTCTGTGTTGGTGAGAGGAAAGGAGTGCCATGACCACTGGGTTGCTCTAAATCAGATCTGTCATTGGTACCACCACCATGGCCAACTCTGCATGCCTGTTCACCGGAGGGGTTTAGTCTTGGTGAAACCAAGGGTCCCGATCCAGACCCAGATGAGCTTCGATACACTTGAGGGTGCTTAAGCTTCAAGTGGTTCTGTAATGATGTCGTGGTTAAGTTAGAGAGTGATTTCCCTCAGCTTACAGTGGCATTGCAAAAAAGAACAGACTGCCTTCCTTGTGTCCTCCTTTAATACAGTTAAATACAGCCACACAGCACTTTTAACACAGCGGTTACCAGTGATTCTGCTAACAGCACATCCCCCAGTTTTTTTTTACAGATGTGCCTGTCTTGGCCTGATGTTCTTGCCCTATGACCACTGCCCCTGATGGTGCCATGCCAGTGCTGCCATCACCTGGCTGTCTTTCAGGCTGTGATGGAGCCTGCTGAAGAAACGTTAGTGTTGCTTGTTTGGTCTTCTTAGAGGGAGGGGGACCCTTACCCTTACTGCTATTTCTACTACCCTTGCCAGTTGTGCTACACCTAGAGGCTGTTTTGCCAGCCACCTTTTTTTTTCTGCCCTCAAGGTACATAGCATACTCTGCCTCATCTTCAAAGTCACTCACATGTGCCTCTGATGAAGAAGATGACGTGTCACTGGGCAACTCATCATGTGGAAGGAAATACTCAGAACCAGATGACTGGTCATCCTCTGCAACATTTTCAGGACTACTGAGAAGCAACAGGCATAACGGTATCAACTGTAGTGGTCATACTGGTTATATGCACCATGTCAGGGATACCAGACTGTGGTGATAGTGTTACAGTAGTGGCAGGGTTCACAGTGTCAGTAGCAGCTGGAGTGACAGTCACAATTGCAGGACTGGCTGTAGTAGTCAGGCTGTCCGTTGTTATGGTAGAGGAAGACAGAGTCTCTATAGTGGTGGTGGTGGTGGTAACAACAGATATGATGGTATTGTTGAGAGATGGGGACACATTGGTGGTTGTGGTGGGATTCGTGATGGTACTGGTGAGAGATGGGGACACATTGGTGGTTGTGGTGGGAGTTGAGAACAGTGTCCTTCTGCTTGTGCTTCTTGTATCACCTTGTCCTGAGCCAGCCACAGTGCTAATGTTGCTGGAAGACATAGGATTGGAAGGGGAAAGAATAATTTTGGGCGTCAAAGACGGGCTGACCGTTGCTCACATTCAGGTTCAGCACCACCAGCCTGTTCCTCCACTGTAGATTTGCTTGGACTGGACCAAGTACATTTTTTCCCACCTCTGCCTGTCATTGTCTTTGTCTAGGCCAGCAAGTTCTAAACACTCTCAAGTACTTAATACTTCGTAAATGTACAAAAGTTCTGCGTTATTGTAGCACTAAAAATACTTGCAAGCAGCACCTGCTGTAGTACTGCTTTATTGTAGCACCGAAAAATTACTGCAAGCAGCACCTGCTGCAGTACTGCTTTATTTTAACACTGAAAATTATTGCAAGCAGCATCTGCTGCAGTACTGCTTTATTTTAGCACAGAAAAATTATCGTTAGCAGCACCTGGTGCAGTGCTGCTTTATTTTAGCACAGAAAAATTACTGCAAGTAGCACACAAGCAGGGCAGGCGAGGGTGTGCACACTGCAAGCATCACTACCTAGCCCTAAACCGTGGTGGGGACGGGATGCAGTCAGCTGACTGCCCTCCGAGACTGCTGGCGGCTGACTTTCATGAAACCCCAGCCCAACTTCAGATTATAACACAAATATTTCTTATAGACATTTCTACGGCAGAACTACTACAATTTACTTTTATTTTTTTTTAATTTGTAAATGCACACAAGTTCTGCTGTATTTCAGCACAAAAAAAATGGTTGCAAGTGGCAGTACTGCTTTATTTTAGCACAGAAAAATTACTGTAAGCAGCACCTGCTGCAGTATTGCTTTATTTTAGCACCGAAAAATGACTGCAAGCAGCACCTGCTGCTGTCCTGCTTTATTTTAGCACAGACAAATTACTGCAAGCAGCACATGCGCAGGGCAGAGAGGGTGTGTGCACACTGCAAGCATCGCTACCAAGCCCTAAACCGTGGAGGGGGTGGGAGTGCAGTCAGCTGTGTCCCCTCTGAGACTGCTGGCAGCTACTGACTTTCATGAAACCCCACCCCAAACTCAGATTACACCACAAATATTTCTTAGAGATTTCTACAGCAGAACTACTGCAATTTACTTTTTTTTATTTGTAAATGGACACAAGTTCTGCTGTATTTCAGTACAAAAAAATGGTTGCAAGCAACAGTACTGCATTATTTTAGCACAGAAAAATTACTGCAAGCTGCACGCACACAGGGCAGGCGAGGGTGCACGCACACCGCAAGTGTCACTACCTAGCCCTAAACCGTGGGGGGGTGGGGGATAGGAGTTCAGTCACCCGACTGCCCTCCAAAACTGCTGGCGGCTACTGACTTTCATGAAACCCCTGCCCAACCTCAGATTATATCACACATATTTCTTATAGAGATTCTACGGCAGAACTACGGCAATTCACTTTTTTTTTATTTGTAAATGTACACAAGTTCTGCTGTATTTCAGTACAAAAAATGGTTGCAAGCAGCAGTAAGCAGCAAGCACGCAGGGCATGCGAGGGCGTGCGCACACTGCAAGTGTCGCTACCTAGCCCTAAACCATGAGGCGTGGAAGTGCAGTCAGCCGACTAACCTCTGAGATTTCTGGCTAAGCTACTACTGTGTTTTGTGAAACCTGAGGCCCTCCCCAGAAATACTTATTATTTATACCACCAAATTAAAGACTTTTTTTAAAATCAGTACAGTACAGCAGTCAAGGTAGAAGTTAGAACTACTGTAATTAAGAAGGCAAACTGCAACTTTAGTTTCTCTGCAGCTCCTCCTGGTAAAATAAATAAGATCATTTCTCTGGGGAAAATACAAAAAGCCTCATACCACTATCAGCCCCTGAAATGAAGGTATACTAGTTTCCCTCTGCAGCTCCTAGCAAAACAATCACTACATCAGACAATTTATCCAGGAAAACACAAACTCCCAGTGCTCCCACTACTACTAGGCACTAAAGACACACGGTACAGAACAAAAAATAAAGTATTTGTGCTGAAAATATTAGTTTTTTGCAACTTCTAATCCCTGCTGACTCACAGCTCTCTCACTATGATCTCTCTCCACTATGCAGCAATGGCCCCTGAAATTAAGGTATACTAGTTTCTCTGTAGCTCCTAGCAAAAAAAAAAAAAATCAGTACATCAGATGATTTAACCATGAACAAAAACCCTCCCAGTGCTCCACTACTACTAGGCACTAAAGACCCACGATACAGAACAAAAAAATAAAGGTTTTGTGATGAAAATATTAGTTTTTGCAACTCCTAATCTCTGCTGACACAGAGCTCTCTCCACTACGATCTCTCTCTCCACTATGCAGCAATGTCGAACTGTCATGTGATCTAGCTTTGGCAAACACTCAGCGATTGGCCAGCAAGTCCTGCAAGATCTTGAAATCTTGCAGGAACGCCGAATACCGAATATCGCCAAATTGCTGATATTTGGTATTCGGCTCCTGAATACCGTATTACCGTAGTATTCGTGGCATGGATTTAATATTTGTTACTTGCTCACCCCTAATTGGGCAGTTAAACAGACAAGGCGGACCCTCGGATCACAGTCAGATGAATCTTAAACAAAATGAAGGTGCCTGAATTCAAATCTTACTTGGCCCAAACTGACTGGAGTGTCTTAGATGCCATTTCCGATATTGACTCAGCCCTAGAATTCTTTGCCTCTGAGTTCACACATGCCTGTGATAAACTTGCAACTTTAAAAAATATAAGTCAAGAGGGACACCATCCAGATGGATCACCCCTGAACTCCCTGACTGCATGAGGAAGAGGTACTATCTCTGGGCACTGTCCAGGAGTATAGGGTCCCCTGTCCACCTGCAAAGGTGCAAGGAAGCCCACACTAAGTGCACCAGTATGATTAGAAAGGCCAACTCTGACTTCTATAAGGACCAGCGGACCCAGACCGAGAAGAATGGCAAATGACTCTGGGATAATGTATTGAAGCTCCTTGGCAAGGGAGTTAAAGCCACTCCTCAAATGCTCATGGTGCAAGGTTAAGAGGTTCTTGATCCCACTGAAATTGCTAATTACTTCAACACAGCCTTTACTGACCTCAGTTACAACATCCCCACTGACCCTGCCCAGTCCCCTGCAGGGAACTTGGTCCTGAAGCCTCCCAAATGGTGGACTCTGAACCAGGTTACCCTAATTCTACTTTAAGGCTGATTCAGTCAAAGACACCTCGAAATACATCAGTAAGGCACTTGGCAAAACTAGGTGTGGGAGTGATTCTGTTGATATGAAGCTTCTTGCCTTGATTGTAGAGGAACTTTCCCACCCCATCTCTAGAATTTTTTACTTTTCCCTGTGCTACTCACAGTTCCCTGAGAAGCTGAAATCTGCAATGGTTACACCAGTTTTCAAAAGTAGAGACTTCACTAGCCTTCCCAACTACAGATCTATTTCTATTCTCCCCCCCCTCCAAGGCCCCCGAGAGAATAGTCTCTGACCAGTGTGTCACATACCTCCAAAAACAGTGACCAAAGTGTACAGCAGCATGGCTTCCGGAAGCTCCATAGCACCAACACGGTGCTGTTGGTATACACCATGTTCATGAGGTCCTTGACAATGGTGACCTTGTTGAAGCAATATACTGTATATCAACCTTACTAAGACCTTCGATCTGGTCAACCATAAGCTCCTACTTAACAAACTTCTTGGCCTGAGTTTGTCACAGAACACAGTTAAGTGGTTTCACAGTTACCTTACCAGACACTCCCAGCATGTCAAGATCGATAACATTTTGCCCAACACAAGGGGAGGATCTATTGATGGTCCCCAGGGCTCCATCTTAGACCCACTCCTATTTGGTCTCTTCATAAAGCGAGTGACTGATGCCTGTCAGACAGCCAATGTACTCCATTAAGCCAGTGATGCAGTCATTTATTCCACAAACCCTGACCTTGACAGCCTTACCATCACCCTCTAAAGTAACCTTAGGTCACTAGAAAGCTGGTTTTCCAAGAACAAACTGGTCCTCGGCTACAAAAAAACAAAGACCATGCTCTTCTCTAGCCTCCCACAGAAGAGGAAAATTCCACCCTTTGTCATCCCAAACAGCCGAGGACAAAACCTTGAACAGGTGGAGACCTTCAAATACCTATAAGTAACTCTGGATGGCACCTTATCTTTTGCTCCCATGCAGACAATCTGGTGGCCATAGTTAACAGAAGACTGGGTGCCCTGTACCGTAACCAGAACAATCTCACTAGGGATGTTAGATACCGTACTGTGGCCAGCTCCATTCTGTCACTTATAGCTTATGGTTTCCCTGTCTATGCAACTGCCTGTGACACAGTACTAAACAGAGTAAAGCGGATCTATAATAAGGCGTGCCACTTTGTACGTGCTGCAGATAACCTCATTTATAGTTGTATCCTTTATGCACTCACTAACTGGCTATCTTTACCCAGAAGAATAAAGCTCCAAATCTGTTTGCTAGACAAAAAGGTGCTCTTGGGCCTAACACCCCCTGCTTTAACAAACAGCTTCTGCACCATCTCCAAATACAACACCAGGAACATGACCAGAAATGCCCTTAAGCCTTCTTCCTGGCATACTGAACCGGGCAAGCAATCATTTGCTGTTAGGGCCGCTAACTGGTTAAATGAACTGCCCAATACACTGCTGAATCTCCCCAAGTTTAATCAGTTTAAGAGATCTTTGCATGCTGTCTTTGCAGTCCAATGCAACTGTACAGTAACTATTAACCTGTTTTATTTAATTTATCTCTGTACATAACCTGTGAATTTTTACACAATGATCTGCATGCTTTTTTCAAAGCTGTAGTGAATTTTTTTTTTCTTAAGTGCGTATAGCCTGACTCAACTGTATTTCCTCTGGAACTGCTTATTGTACTTCTAATGTTTTTTTGTGACTACATATTTTCTTATTTTATTAAACTCTAGGATTACAAGTACCTTTGAGCAGGAACTGCTCATTTACAAAGGTTCCACGTCAAAGGATGTAGGGTAACATACATACAAAGGTCAACAACGGTTACAGTCTTGAAAACACAAAGATGTCTAAGCATTTATTAAACAACCAAAAATGGAGAGAGACAATGTAAGCCAGCTTCAGACAAGTTGCAGGGTGAACAGTATATAGTTAGTATAGGGTAAGAGGGAGTCAGGAAAAAGTAGGCAGGCTAAAGGGCCATTGTTGGCTGGTAGAGGTGGGTGACAAAAGTGTGAGGTGGATGGGTTGGAGGGCCCCATATCTGAAAGTGCCATTAGAGAGGGGAGGGGGTGGGTGAGGCAGTGTGGTGTGGTGGTGGGGGGGAAGGGATGAGAGTGGTGGGAAACTGGTTCCAGAAAAGTGGAGCTCTAAGGGAGGTTACAGGTCACCTTCGACTAGGGTAAAATGAGGAGGCAGTTACTTAGGAGAGGCAGTCACATTGAGTGGTAGAGGCGAGGAATAGTCAGTTGCCTTTTAAAGGGACTAAGCATCGCAGTTGTAAGTGTTTCTTTGTTAAGGGTATTGTACCACTGAGGAGCCCTGTGTGCGGACGACCTCTAACCCATTGTGGTCCGGCATCTGGGGACCTCGAAGGTTTGATATAGAGCACTGCGTGTAAGCTGGGTACTGCTGTTAGTAGTAAGGAGCTTTGCCACTCCTGATGGCATGAGCCCGAGAAGAACTTTTCTGGTTAACAAGCAGGTCTGGTATTGCATTCTACTAAGGAGTGGTAGCCATCCGGCCTGGGCGTACAGGTCACAGGTCTGTGTTAGGTGGGCGGCACCTGTTAGAAGCATACAGGCCTCGTTGAGTGTCACCGATATCCTCCAGAGGGCAGTAGGGGAAGCAGAGCCATAGATGACTATACCGTAGTTGATGATGGAGGTGACGGAGCTGTAGATGGCCAGTCTAAGGGCATCAGTGGCCATGCAGTGTTTGTGCTTGTGGAGCAGGCCAATCCATATGTTGGCGGCCTTAGCTACATTGCCAATGTGCCGCGTGTAAGAAAGGGAACTGTCCAAGGTGATGCCAAGATATTTAAATTCAGGGACATGTTCAAAAGAAGTCCCCACGAGGTTCTTGATGGTGAGGGACAGAGGTTTATACTTGCTCCGTGTGTTGCAGAATGTTATGACTTTAGTTTTGCTGTAGTTCAGGATGAGTTTATGTGAGCGAAACCATTTTTCAACATGCCTGAAATCACACTGCAACTGACTCTCAAGTTGTTTAGAGTCTTGGCTGCTAGTAAACAGTACTGCATCATCTGCATAGAGTAATATTCTCTGTTGGCAGACGCTAGGGAGACTGTTCAGGAAGAGAGAAAAGAGTAATGGCCCCAGTATAGACCCCTTCGGAACACCTGAGAGGACTGGTTTTTCATCAGAGGTGATGCCAGCAATCCTAATACGTTAGACCCGTCCCCTGAGGTAGGTAGCAAACCAGGGCAGTGTATCCTTGGAAAGCCCGAGAGTGGTCAGTTGCCTGAGTAGTAGTGGGTGGTTAACAGTATCAAAGGCCTTTGTCAGGTCAATGAATACTGCCCCCCACAGATTCCTTGGTCGAGGATGTCATGGATGAATCCAGTAAATTCCAAAAGTGCCATGGTGGTACTATGCCCTTTCCGGAAGTCATACTGTTCTGGGCACTGAATTTCATATTTGTCCAGGAACTCGACAAGCTGGTCCGAGACTATTCATTCCAGAGCTTCAGATGGGGGAGATGGGCCTGTATTTGGTATGCAGTGACTTGTCTCCACTGTTGTGTACAGGTGTGATAGTCACCTGTTTCCAGAGTGATGGGAATTGACCCAATCTTAGGGAAAGGTTGAAGATCTTTGTCGGGGGTTCAAGGATTTCATCTAGGACTAGTACAAGCAACTTCAGGTTGAGTGAGTCACCACTGTAGCCAGTTTTGAGGATGGCCTTGCATATATTGGTTCTGGCTCAGTGCACTGGGATCTCTTTGAAAAAGAACTGCGGAGCTGTGTGTACTTGGGACGCAGTGTCAAAGGGAGAATTGGTGGTGGGGGCATTAAAAAAATCAGGTGGAAGGAGGCTGCCAAGGTATCTGATGTGGAACCTTTGTAAATGAGCACTTGTGGTCAAAGGTAATCTCCGAAATTTTCATTTTATACATTTTTTTTTTAATTAAAAAGTTTTATCATGCTGGCCCAATGGCGCTGAGGGTTGAGGTGCTGGACGCCACACCTCACGCTATGCTGGCAACCTGGGTTCGGGAATGACCTCCGGTTGTTGGGATGCCGGTGGGGGGTAGGGCTGAGCAGGATCGAGCATGCCGAGGGTGGTGAAGGTGGGTTGGTGCCCCCCCGCGTAGTTCCACTCCCACCAGGTGGAGGTCTGGTGGGTAGCGTAGGCGGAGAGAGGGTGGCAAATAGGTATGGGAGGTGGAAGGGATTGAGCTTGCACCATGGGGTACGTAGCATGCCTCCACATGCTCGCACGGCTGTGCGTCAGAGCCTCGGGGGGGGGGTAGGGAAGAAAACCAGTATAACTACCTATGTGTCCATGTCGCCAGTTGGTGGGAGGAGGCGACAGGGACCAAATAGCTGGATTAAAAAAAAAAAGGTTTATCATAAATACAACTAGTACATCAGGCACCTATGGAACATTTTAAAACAACAGATGCAAGTACTGAATAGCACACAACAAAAGATAATTACAAGAGTTAAGTAATAGCAGAACTGGTACAGATTTAAAAAAAAAAGGGTGGACACTCCATTAGAAATCGTATTATTGCAATAAGAGACGCCAAGGTGCCACACAGGACACACAGTGCCTGATTAAACCATATCCGCTGGGAAAAAAAAAACACTAAACATTTTTATTGTTACAAGTAATAAACAAAAAAGGAGAAAAAACAGAGTTAAAACAATGGTGTCTAGACCTAGAAATAATACATTTAGAATACTCAGATTGATAAAGCAAGAAACCATAAAATACAACAAGTAATTGATAAAGCAAGAAACCATAAAATATAACAAGTACCTCTGCAAATACCTGAACCTTACCTGGGGCCCTCCCTGAACCATCACCCATCATCCCAAGTTGCTAACTGATCTAATATCGAAATACCTTCTATATCCTCTACAACAGATGTCAATGGGTACCACCTAGAATGACATTTCTCAGTTCTAGAGTGCAAGTGAGTGGTAAGATGTTCCATAGATCTGAAGTGTCTACAATTTAGCAACCACAGTGAAACACTCGGAGGAGGGGCTGCAGCCAAGATTGTGTAATTGATTTTAAAGCAGCTACCATAAGGATAAGAAATAAAAAGATTTTATCACCCTTCCTGGCCTACCATGGGGGGGGGGGAGCCCAAGTACAACTTGGTCACATCCTAATGGGGTGCGCAATTGCAGTGCTTTAGTAATCAAATGACATATCTCCTACTGGAAGGGGGATAACTGGGGACACCGAAGGAGTATAACTGGGGACACCCCCATAAAACATGAAAAGGGGTTCTCTTTTGGGCACAATTCCACCAACAATGATTAGTGGGGGTAGAACCCATACAAAAAGTTCTATCAGGGGTGAAAAAATACCACACTACCATCTTCCACTTAAATTCATGCAACTGGGAGAACTGATACACAGATTTACTTGCTATATGTGTTCTTGTCTGTATGGGTTCCTTTCCTCCTGTCCACCGAGAACTCTACTCTGATAACTCGTGTTGAAACTAAAATGTACCAAGATTACCTCTACTATGATATTTTGAACAATCTCAGTGTGATCTGGATCCAGCTCCCTGTATTAAAACTTGAATAAAGAAATACAAAAAATAAATAAATAAATTCATGCCAAATGGCTGATCCTGTACTCTTATGTGTCATTTGCCAAATTGTTCCCCACATTTTACCTAACGGAGGAATATTGGCCTCCTGCTCCCAAAAACCCTGAACCTGTGCCACCTGTACAGACCCTTGATCCTTATTTAGAAGTGTGTAAAATTTAGAAATAAGGTGGTCACTGTCGGGCTGTTCAGCTGCCTCCTCCTCCACCATGAACAAAAGAGGAAGGGGATCTTGGGACAAAACCTCCAGCAGTCCATGTGTATTAATAAACTGTCTCACCTGTAGCTATAGAAACAAATCTGAGGGAGGTAAATGAAACTTGATCTGTAATTGTTGAAAGGAAAAAAATTACTTACCATAGTAATATTATTTCTTCCTGGGGATCCCTCATCATGCTTAACATATGCAGTGAACCTGTCTGGTGAAGCCGCACCAGAGCATGTGGAATGGAATTTAGAACGCAATTCAAATCTCTGCCCTTTGGGGTGCTGCATTCTACAGCATAACGTCAGCACCTTTGGAGCCTAATCCCAAAATAGCCCCCCAGTCTACAAACCTAGCTAAGCAATATAAAAATGCAAGCCCAAAGGGCAACAACAGGAATGGCCCAAAAGGCCATGTATGGCAGAACAGGTAATTTTTAGCCAAAAATGAAGTCTGTGAATGCCAACAAATAATGTTCAAGCAGACAAAAATAAAACAACTAATGACTGTAGAACCCTTTTTTGGTTTGGGAAGGGGAGGTAGGGTAGGAGATTTAAGCATAATGAGCGATCCCTTGAAATAAACAATATTACTATGGTAAGTAATTTTTTCTTCAAACCCCAGAAACCCCTCATTATGCTTAACATATGTAGACTACAAAGCAGTACCTTGGGAGGCTGCATACAGAACCTACTTGACGAAAAGGTTCTGCAGTACAACAATGCCAGACCTGGCATCTCTTCTGGACTGTATGTCCAGGCAACGTTACTTTGTAAAGGTGTGAACTATTTTCCATGTGGTTGCTTTAGAGATTTCGAACAAGAGAACATCTCTGGCTGCTGCCACAGATACAGCAGTGCTTTGAGTGGAATGTGCCCTGAGACCCTGAGGTGGCTGTTTGCCAGCTTTGGGGTAGCAGAACTGAATGCATGCAACTATCCAGGCGGTTGTGGTCCGTTTAGAAGCTGGTTTGCCCTTTCCCACCTCACCGCTCAATGTAGTAACTGAGGGACCTTTTCACATCCAGGCTGTGCAGTCTCTGTTCACCAAAGCTGGATTTCTCTGTGATGAATACAGGAGGGTGATGGACTGGTTCAGGTGCAACTCAGACACAACCTTGGAGAGGAATCTCCTGTTGATCCTCAGAATTACCTTGTCCCTGTGGAAGATGATTTAGTTAGGGTCAGTGCAGAGAGCCTGCATCTCACACACCCTTCTGGCTGAGGTGATGGCCACTAGGAAGACTGTCTTCCAAGTGACATACTTCAAGTCTGCAAAGGCCATAAGCTTAAAAGGGGATTCCATGAGCTTGGACATGCAGATGTTCAGGTCCCGGGGAGGGACAGGTTCCCTCACTGGTGGATAAAAATTCAAGAGACCTTTGAAAAATCTCCTGACAATAGAGTGAAAGGCTACTGTTTTCTGCTTACCAGCTGATACACAGGCAGAAACAGCAGCCAGGTGAACCTTTAGGGTAGCAGGGCTGAGTCCTAGAGGCTGAAGGTGTACCAAATAGTCCAGTAGCAAAGGCAGATCTGCCTAAAGAGGGTTGATTTGCCTGGGGGCACACCACAGGGAGAATCTTTTCCACTTGGAGACATGTCACATATGTTTACCTAGTGGCAGGCTTCCTGGAAACCTTCTGAGGATCTGGCCTGAAAAGTGAAAATTAGAGTACTCTAACTCCTCAAGAACCAGGCTTTGAGGCACATAGACTTGAGGCTCAGATATGTCACTTTGCCCTGAGATGTGGTCAGTAGGTTGTGTCTCAGGGGAAGCCGAATGGGCTGTCTGATGGACAGGGTCAGGAGCAGGGATCACCAAGGCTGCCTGGCCCAGTCTGGAGCTACCAGGATCATGGATGCAGGCTGACTCCTCAGCTTCAATAGGACCCGAAAGAGCAGAGGAAATGGAGGGAGGGCATATAGAAACTTCCCTGACCAGTTGAGGAACAGAACCACCATGGGAACTGTACACACTGCCGGAGGCCTGCAATAGTAGAGTGGAAGCTGGCAATTGTCCTTGGCTGCGAACATGTCTGTCTCTTGTGTGCCCCATCTCCTGAAGATTGTGGACAATGCCTGCCTGTTTAGGTTCCATTCATGGTGGCTCTGGCAGATCCTTCTGAGGGAACCTGCCAGAACACTGTCCTTCCCTGGGAGGTGGATTGCTGAGAGCTGGACCTCTAGTGAGTAAGCCAGACTCCAGAGTTTCATGGCTCCTGTACACAGCTTTGAGGATCTTGTGCCTCCTTGTCTGTTGATGTAATACACAGTGGTGGCATTGTCTGTTCTGGCATGGACAGACTGACCCTCAACATGTGGTGCAAACGCCTGGAGAGCTAGGAGCACTGCCCTTAGCTCCAGCAGGTTTATATGCTCCCTGAACTCCCAAGGAGACCAGACACCATTTACTGTTAGGTCCCCAGGTGGGCACCCCAGCCCAGCATGGAGGCATCTGTTGTCAGGACAGCTGTGGATGCTTGTACCTGGCATGGTACCCCCTCCCTGAGGTTGTCTGTTTCTTTTTGCCAGTCTAGGGCCTGTAGCAGGTTTTTGTGACTGATACCAGACTGGACAGAGGGTGTTGCTTTTGTAAGCAGTGGAACCTCAAGTGGAACTGAATGTCATTGATCTGAAACCTTGTGCCTGGGACTACTGCTTTGGTGGAGACAATGTGTCCCAGAAGCTGGAGGAAGTGTCTTGTTGGCCTGGGCTGACCTAAGACAAAGGAATTTGCCAGCCCTACAAGGTTCACTACCCTTTCCTTGGGCACAAATGCCTTGCCCTGCTGGGCATCCAGTTTGGTGCCTATGAACTCCAGTAGTTGTACTGGTTCTGTCTATGACATCTGCACATTGATGAGGAGCTTTAGTCCCTCTAGAGTGCACAATTTGAGGTGGAGAGAGCATTGACCTGCTGATGGGACCTATTGACAACTAGCCAGTCATTTAGGTATGGAAAAACTATCACCCCCTGACTTCTGAGGTGTGCTGCCACTCAGCTGGACACTTTGTGAATACCCTGGGGGCGGAGGAGAGGTCAAAGTGGAGGGTTGTGAACTGGTAGTGACCAGAGGGCAGCCTGAAATGCAGGTACTTTCTGTGGCTGGGCCTGAAAGCAATGTGAAAGTAAGCATCCCTCAGGTTCAAAGATGCTAGCCAATCTCCCTGTTGCAAGGATGGGATGACTGTGGACAGGGTCACCATCTTGAACTTGATTCTATCCACATTTGTTTATGAATCTGAGATCCAGAATGGGATGCCATTGCCCATTTTTCTTGTGGGTCAGGATGTACCTTGAGTAAAGGCATTTTCCCCACTGGGAAGGAGGTACTTCCTCCACTGCATTTGCTTGCAGAAGCTTTGTGACCTCTAGCTTCAAGAGAATTGTTTCTGATGTGGAGCGAGGATGGAAATATCTGTTTACAGACAGAGATGGAAATCTTTTGAACTGGAGGGTAAGGCCTTGGCCCACCACCTCCAGGACCCACTTGTCTGTGGTGATGTGTTTCCAGTCCTGTAAGAAATGGGCCAGTCTTCCTCCCACTGGCAGAGGACTGGCGACCTGGACATACATATCAGGGGCTTTGTTTGGCCTGAGCTCTAGAAGCTGAAGCCTGGTCTGCTCTTCTGGCATCCCTTCTTCCTCTACCCCTGAAGAAACCTCTCATCTGAGAGTAGTCATAGAGCATGGGCATGGAGCAGAGCAGAAGGCTTGAGGTAACAGCCTCTACTTCTACCTCCCCTTCCATGAGGCCTGTATGAAGTAGAGGCCTTTTCTTTCTCAGTGTTACCCTTGGAAGGGGCTTTGTATTCCTCCACTTTTTTTCATGTACGCCTCTGTCTTGTCACCAAAGAGGGAGTTATTTTCACCGGGAAAATCCAAGCCCTTTGTCTGGGTATCCTGCGACAGAATGGTTGTTCTAAGCCAAGCAAACCTCCTTAGGTAGATAGCATGTGCAAGAACTCTGGAAGCAGTGTCATTGGCATCTACTGCCATATGAAACTGGTACTTTGTGGCATCCAGTGCAGACCTGGCTGTATTTGCTAGGTCCTGAACCTGTTTCCATAGTGCTTTCTGATACTGTACTGTGTATGCCATGCATATGATCTGCCTTATAAGCAGGGAGGCAGTCGTGTATGCTTTTTTACCCATACAGTCCAGCTTTCTGGAATCTGTCTCTGGAGGCTGGGAAGAGAGGGGAACTTTGGCCTTATCATAGGCAGCTGCTTGAACCACCCCTTCATGGTCAGCGTGAGTGTAGAGGTACTATTTATTTATTTAATAAAATGTTTCAATAGGAGGGCACACTGAACAACAAGTTGCTCATCTCATGGTGCGACCTGGGGGGGAAGGGGTTACATAGGGTTGTGAGGGATGATCAGTTACAATAGTATGTGGGTAGTACAAACAATACAACATAGTAAGATTATGCAACAGTTGGAACACAAGGTACTGTACAATAAACAGTAGTGGAACATTGGGTAAATTACAATACGTGTCCAAAATCATACAAAAGAACATATAAACGTACAAAACAGTAATAATGCAAAAGAACCATTATAGTGCATGAGTGTACCAGGAGCAGGCTTGAGGTAGTATGCAAGTGCTGTTGGAGTGAAAAGGACGGGGTAGGTTGTGCACATGGGTGACCCAGAAGGGCAGGAGGAGAAGAGAGGGGGAGAGGCAAGAAATGAAAATTACGTACCTACCGTAATTCTTGATCTTCTCTTGTATCTTCACCATTCATTACTTCCTGGGTGTAAGCCGGAGGCGCGCACCCGTCACTGGAGGTTTTTTTTTTTTTTTTTTTAAAGTTTGCCTAATGGCACCACCCTCCAGAGTGACGTCATGCGTCATGCGCGAGGGGCGGCCGTTAGTAGCGACCGACTCCTCCTCCAACTCAGTTCTGTGAGCCGGAGAGGCAAAAGCGAAAGCAGAGAATATAGATAGCGAGGCAAGATAGCCGAGGGATAGCAAAGCAAGGAAGAATGAACTGAAAAAGGAATAAGCCGATGGAGGAAGGACAGAGGAGATAAGAGTATCCCTAGCCTAGGGACTGCAGGGCCTCCTTACCTGGGCGACTCTAGGAGGAGAGATAAGGAAGGAAATGAGAAAATAGAAGAAGAAGAAGAAGAAGAAGAAGAAAGAGAGAGATGGGATGTTGAAGGGACCAGAATGCCCAACGAGCATAGTTAGCTTACAGCTGAAGGCTCGACTAACAGGGAAGCAAGAATCCCCAGAGATAGAGCTGAAAAGAAGGTTCACCAAACCCGCTAGACAGACTCAGGAGGGCATAGTCCTTATCCTCAACATGCCATTGTTGTTGATACCCCCCTCGGGTTCCTGGCCGCGAAAGGCCTAGAATTTGAGGACACCCGAGGAGGGAGAATGAACCCCAGGCAGCAGGAGAGTGCTGCCTGGGATTTAGAAAGGAAATGCAAGCCTTCAGGCGTTTTAAGCATAGGAATGGGACTCAGACAGACTGACCAAGGCAGGCCAAAGGCATAGGCTGGCTGGGATTGGATATGGTCAGCACTGCTCTTCTGTAAAAAATTGTCCAGGAGGACACTTAAAAGGAGAAACCAATATACAAACTAGCGAGAAGGGTAGCCTACCCTCTCATTTCCCCTCTTGTTTGTTTTCCTTTTTTTTTTTTTTTTTTAACAGATAAAAATTTTGCAGGCTAGTTGCATGACCCCAATACCAAGATGCCTATCGCAGTCGAAGAGAGTTCCCTCAGCATTTTTTTCCCATTTTTTTTTTTTTTTAGCAAAAAGGAAAAAAGGAACAGACGTGCCTGTTCCTCTGCTTCTGCAAGGCAGAATGGGGAATTTTGATTTCAGGGCAAATATCTGGAACACGGGATTGCAGGATCAAACTGAATAGCCTGAGCCAGGCCAAAACCCCAGAGGTATCTCGCCAGAAGAATGGCAAGAGATAGTTGTGCAGTCTGATCGCTAATGCAATCCACGAGATGGCCTATGAATCTTAGAGTAAGTAATTTTCTGAAAATTAGAAACCCCCCCAAGAAAGATTTTTTTTTGGAAAAATTAAGCAATTTTTCCTACATTTTAAGAATTTTTTTTTTTTTTGCAGAGAGAGGAAGGAGATGGGAGGTGGAGAAGCCACAGGAAGAGGCCACTGAGGGGATGGTGGGCGGGTGTAAGTAATGAATGGTGAAGATCAAGAATTACGGTAGGTACGTAATTTTCATATCTTCCCTTGTCAATCTTCACCATTCATTACTTCCTGGGTGAGTATCAAGCTCCTCTTCCCCTGGAGGGGGAAGAGGCCATATCCTGAGGGAACAAGACCCCCAGCCTTCTGCTGGTGAGAAACAGAAGGAGAAGACCCTGGCTTATTCAGAAAGCCTAAGTGGAGAAGAGCTAGGAGGTGCCTCCCGAGGACGGAGGGAGACGAGGGAGCCCTGTAAAAGTCTCCAGCTCTTGAAGAGAAAAGACGGTCCTCCGGAAGGCGGAGCGAATCACCCACGCCGGGCCAGGGGTGACAACCTGGAAAGACGGAGTTATGCCGTCCGCTGATGCAGATCGCTGTCCCCGCAAGCCTGGAAGCCTACCTCATTGGCGCATAAGATGCCCTTGCTTGGTGTCTTGCCAGCTCCAGGCCTACCGGAGAGGGCAACGCTTGTCTGGTTTGCTCGTGTCAGGCATTGATGCCAGCAGCTGGGACATCATCGACCACAAATGCCGGTTGTAGGCAGCGTGGTGAGCCTGATGTGATGCAATACATGCACTCGCATGAGAAGAAGGAGAACACTCTTCCCCAACGGTCGAACTGGAGAGTCCGGATCCGTGGGCGGTCGGCACCAGGCAACGGCGCCCAGAAGGAGTATCCAGGGTACACCAAACCCGAGGGCGGGTTGGGAAGGAACCTAGAGACTCAGAGGGGCACAATACCACGCTGGCAGTCCGCCGGGCTGGGAAGAAGCGGCAGGAACTGCCAGGACCGGATAGACGCTCCTGGAAGGGATAGGCCAGGAAGGTACCACCAATGCTGGGCACTGAATTCACACAAGGAATCTACGCTGCTTCCTGCTCGGGTATTGTCTCCTAACATAGGAAATCCGAGATCCCCACCATCCTCGAGAGGAAACGCTGATATTCCGTGAAATCAGCATCGGAGGACAGATGAGCAGGGGTTCCTCTCCCTCAGAGGAGGAGACGAGGATGATGGGGAGTTGGAATGCCCAGAGGATTCTCATATGTGGGGAGAGTCAAGACCCGCCATGCATGTATCTAACATATGAGGGAAGGCCGCCAGAACTTCTGAACTGCTCCCAGGATAACGGACCAGAGGGACCGACATGGCCCGGGAGCGGGGGTGGTGAAGGCAGAGAGATGGGAGAGGGGCACCTCCGAGGAGGCAACTGTTCTCTGCGAGGGCTCTGGAATCTGGGAAAAGGAGCCCTAGTAGGAGGGATCCCGGATATCAGGCCAGGCCGCAGAACGGAACTCTGGGGAAGCGGAGCCTGGAAGAGCCCTGGGGGAGAAACTCCCCTGTGACGACGCCGGGACTGCATGGATCCAGAAGGGCAGTCCGCACAAACGCCCGCGGAGGACACCCTAGAACCCTGGGGGAGGGACGGGCTCTGCACCACGGCTCCTGGCCATGCCCCTGAGGTGGCTAAAGAAGGCCGGGCAGCAGGCCGCCTGCCCTCAACCCCTCAGATTCGAGAGGGCCTCTTCCCGACTGCAGCGCCTCCCTGTCCCTAGAGGGGCAACAGCACCTCGGGGTAGCTGTCACCTGGCCTCCAGAGAGGGAGCCCTCTGTCACCCCCACGCCTGCCCCCCGGGACTCTCGGCAACCCCCAGCCGAGGAACCCTCAGGAGATGACGGTAAGGGGGACAGAGGGAGGGGCCCGCTGCGCCGCCTGGCACCCCTAGCCACCGAGGACCCAGATCCCAAAGAATGGGGGTGCCAGGATGGGTCCACATCTGAGTCATCGTCCTCCGAGGAGGACAAGACCAGCAGGACCTCAATGCTGGCCACCCCAGGGGTCCCCGAGGCCACGGGCCGCGAACGGCCCTGGTACTAGGGAGACGCCGTCACTTCCACACCGGCAGCAGATAGGCTTCATCCCCATACCCCCAGCGGTTCCAGCAGGCCCGCACCGCTTGGGGAAGGAGAAGGCAAACGCGCTGCCGGGCGGTATCGAGGCGAGGCGGTACCGCCGACGGCGCCGCCGATGTCCACCGGCACCGCGAACGGTGCCGAGGCCCAAACGGATCACCAACAGCGCCGCTGATCACCGGGCGCTTAACGGTGCCGGATCCAGCGGCCGCCAACAGCGCCACTCGATCACCGCGCCGCGAACGGTGCTGGGATCCGAAACGGCGCTGCGAGGCGGCGTCGAGGGTCCACCCGAGCCGGGCCCAAAAGCCAAGGGCCTCGACACGGGGGGAGCCTGCACCTGCGAAGAGGTGACTGCCGAGGCGGTGTCAGCGCCGCGCCCCGGAGGGCTACGACGCCCCCAACACCGCGAAGGGCCTCCCCGCAAGATAGGATGAGGAGACCCTCCTCCCTCGGATCAGAGCAGGCCCGGAGGGGACCCGGGAAGGGGCCTAAAGATCTTGCCCAAGATTCCCGCGAGCGACGCTGTCCCCGGAAAGTCGGCGGGGCCTTGCCGAGCTTGAACGCGCGGACTTCGAGGACGCGACAGTCCTTCGAGAAACAGGCATCGCACGAATCCATATCATGGTTGGGTCCCAGGCAAACGGCGGCAACGCTATGCCGGTCCGAGACGGAGAAATGCCGGCCACAGGAGCACCGACGCATAGGGGCGCGGCCTGTCTTCGAAAAGCGCTTAGCTCCAGAACCGGACATAACGCGAAACCAACGAGACTAAAACACAGTAAGAAACACACCCAGCGCCGAAAGATAGAAAAAAGAACAGTCTTACCGTATCGGCGTCGAGAGCGACGCAAAACGGAGTCGGTACACTACGCAGTACAGAAAACACTGAATCGCCGCAGTGGACAGGTGCGCTGCCTCGACGGGCGGAGAAACAGAACTGAGTTGGAGGAGGAGTCGGTCACGATTATCTGCCGCCTCGCGCATGACGCATGACGTCACTCGAGGGCGGTGCAGAAGAAAACTTAAAAAAAAAAAAAAAAGTTCCCGGTGACGGTGCGCCGCCCGCTTGCACCCAGGAAGTAATGAAAGGTGAAGATTGACATGGGAAGATCTGAATATGAGCAGAAGGGGTAGCTATACCCTGATTCCTTCAGAATGTTGAGAATTCTGCCGGGGAGGGCAGGGTAGGAAGGCAGAAACTGGGGATAGGTATTAAGGAAGGTTAAAGCAGGAACAACTGAGGGAGAGGTAATTGTGTAGGGGCAGAGGTAAGGGAGTAGTTGGAGGAGTGTCATATTTCGGGGGGGGAGGGAATTACAGATTTTAGGGAAGCGATGGGCGAAACCAGTCTGACCGATGAGGGTGGAGCGGTGAGGGACCATCAAGGTGTGGGCGTCATTAGATCTGAGAGAGTGGGTAGGGGGAGGTGGAGTGGAGAGAGAGGATGAGAGACAGGAGGGGAGCACTCCGAACCAGAATTTAGAGGTTAGTTTGGCACAGTGTGAGATGCGTCTGTGAGATAGTGGAAGGAAGGTTAGAGAGCAATAGAGTTTACAGTTGTGGGAGCGGGAAGGGGAGTCGAGAGCAAAGCACCTTGCTTATCAAGCTGGTACTTCTTTTCTATCTCTTTGTCTATACCTGGTATAGAAATAGGGGTTTGGAGGAGCTTGTAGGTTGCTTTCTTCAGGGACTTGTGTACTAACAAAAGTAACCTCTTAGAGTTAATCCCATCATGTCAAGGAAGTCAGTTTCCTCATCCTCTCCAGACTCCTGAGTGGAAAGTGTTAAGGTGCTAACCATTTGTTTGACGGAGAAATGTGAGGAATAATCCTCTGGTCCCTGGGGAGGGGAACCAAACTCCTGATCATGGGAACCATCCGGTTCAATGGGCTCTCCTTCTTCAGCCTCTTCTTCATAACATAACTTCTCTTCCTGGTCCATAGGAACTGGGGGAGGAACCGGAGGTTGAGGGGGAGTCGAGAATCCCATCATTGATACCGTGGCCTGGAACACCTGAAAAAATTGCCAGGCCTTTGTCATGTCTTCCTGAGAGTGCATAGGTACTGTGTCTGCTGTTGTCTCCTTTTGCTCTTCAGCAGGAGGGACAGTGATATGCTTTTCTTTTTGTTTCTTTTTAGCAGGACTCAAAGCTAAAGCCTGCTCTGCATTTTTTTTAGGTTTATCAGAGGGTTTTTCAGAGTGGTACTTCGAGGGTTCCTTACACTGGGAGGGACCCTTGTTGAACCGTTTAGGTGACTCAGAAGCAGACTGAGAAGTCATGAGTTCCTTAAGTTTTTTAGTTTGTTTTTTCTGACTACCTTTGAACAGAACACAGCTCACAGTTTTTAAAGATATAATCAGGACCTAAACACTTCCAACACAACTCATGGCTATCTGCCTTAGCTAGGAGATTTTTTTTAACCAATTATTTTACCAGGTGAGACACACTAAGCTGAAAGCTTGTTTGCAGGTGCAACCTGGGAGCACAAGGAAGTTAAGTGACTTGCTCAGGGTCACAGAGTATGCACCTAGGGGGCTGTGGGATTCAAACCCAGGTCTCCAGATTTGCAGCTCAGAGCCTTAACCCACTGCGCCATACTGCCTCCAAGATTAAAGATTAAAGCATTAAATACAATTTTTAAAACCAGTACGTTCCATTTTCTTCTTGGGCGTGTCTGTCATGTCAAACGAAATACAGAGTACCCAGAAAGAAAAAAATTACTCACCTTAGTAATGTTGTTTCTTCTATTGGAGTCTTGCTATATTATGACATATGCAGTGAGTCCCAACCTTCGAACTGTTCCGGAGGTGAAAGAGTTAACTTTCCATGCCAGGCATGGAACGCTGAGCTCGAGCTCGGTTGAAAACTCTGTCTGTTGTTCTTCAAACTCAAACCATCAGATCTTTACGAGCTAAACTCACTGAGGTCCTGTGTGGAAGCTGTAAACCTACACTAGCCAACTGGCTACTAACATAACAACATATTTTTTGGTCCCAAAACAAAGACTCAAGTCAGGAGACCCACAAAATGAAAAACACAACACCAAGTCAGCCCAAAAAAAGAGGGGTGAAAAACAACAAGGTGGGCACCTACTAAGTGCCAACACTGCACTGCCCACCCACATCCCAAAAACAGAGGTTCTGAGAGGGGCAGGCGGGGGTCATAATATAGCAAGACTCAATAGAAGAAACAACATTACTAAGGTGAGTAATTTTTCTTCAAACAACATGAAGTCTTGCTATATTATGACATATGCAGACTACAAAGCAGTACCTCCATGGAGGAGGGACAGAACCTACTTGGGAAATAGGCTCTGAAGCACAGCCATGCCAAACCGGGCATCACTCCTAGCCTGGATGTCCAGGAAGTAATGCTTGGTAAAAGTATGAACTGTTTTCCAGGTAGCTGCTTGACATATCTCTAGAATAGGGATGTCCATGGCAGCAGCCAGGGAAGCAGCTGTACCTCTGGTAGAATGAACCCTCAGGCCTGAGGGAGGAACCTTACCCAGTTTTTCATAACAAAATTGGATACAAGAAACAATCCACCTGGCAATGGATCTCTTAGTGGCAGGTTTCCCCATACCAACCTCACCATAAGTGAGGAACAGTTGAGGGAGTCAAACCTGTGACCCTTGGTACGCTCTATGTAGTAGCTAAGGGCTCTTTGACATCTAAACTGTGCAGCCCTCTCACCAGAGCAGGAATGGTCAGTGAAGTACACAGGAAGAGACATAGATTGATTAAGGTGGAAATCTGAAACCACTTTAGGCAAGAACTTCCTGTTAGTCCTGAGGACCACCTTTATCTCAATGAAAGGAGATAAAATCAGGCTCCACTGACAAAGCTTGTAATTCACTTATGCGTCTGGCAGAAGTGATGGCTACCAGAAACACAGTTTTCCAAGTCAAGTACTTAAGCTCTGCTGAAGACAAAGGCTCAAAAGGGGGTTCCATAAGCTGGGCAATGCAAACATTAAGGTCCCAAGCAGGGGCAGGGTCCCTGAATGGAGGGTTGGTGTGAAGCAATCCCTTGAAAAACTTGGAGAATACAGGGTGAGCTGAAATAGAAGAGGGCTTACCTGCTGAAATAAAGGCAGACACAGCTGCCAGATGTACTTTTAGGGTAGCTGGTCTCAGCCCCAAGGTATTTAGATGGACCATGTAATCCAGGACTGTGGGTAAATCAGCAGATTCTGGGGAAATATGTTTTCCAGAGCACCATATGGAAAATCTCTTCCATTTGGAATTATAAGTAGCCCTGGTAGAAGGTTTTCTAGAAGCCTTCAGAATGTCCATTACACCCTGGGAAAGGTGTAAATCAGCAACTCTAACTCTTCAAGAGCCAGGCCTTGAGATTGAGAGATTTGAGGTTCGGGTACCAAACCCTCCCTGAGCACAGGTTAACAGGTTGTGATTCCTGGGAAGACAGAGGGAAGATGGACTGCTAAGGACAGCAGGAGTGGATACTAGGGGTTGTCTGGGCTAATCTGGGGCAATCAGGATCATCTTGCAGGGTTGAGACCTGATTTTGACTAGTACTTTGAACAGCGGGGGGCATAGAGAACTTCCTTCCCAATTGAGGACTAAGGCATCCAGAGGGACTGAGCCCAACACTGGGGGCCTGCAGCAAAAAAGGGGAAGCTGGTGATTGTCTGGGGCTGCAAAAAGATCTATCTGTGGGGTGCCCCATCTGGCAAATACCACCTCCAGGACCAGGGGATCCAGTGACCAATCGTGATGGCCCTGGGAAATCCTGCTGAGAGCATCTGCCAGGACATTGTCCTTGCCTGGGAGGTGAACTGCCGTAAGGGAGGTGTTCAGGGAGTAAGCCAGAGACCACAACTTCATTGCTTCGGTGCACAAGGCTGTAGACCGAGTGCCCCCTTGCTTGTTGATGTACCACATTGTAGTGGTGTTGTCTGTTCTGACCTGTACCACTTTGTTCTGAACAGACTTGGAAAAAGCTTGAAGTGCTAGAAAAACTGCTCTGAGTTCCAACAGATTGATGTGGAGCAGGGATTCCTGAGGGGACCACAACCCCTGGGTAGTGAGGTCGCCCATGTGAGCTCCCCATCCCAAGAGGGATGCATCTGTAGTAAGGATTAAGGAGTGAGACTGGGTGACAAAAGGAACCCCTTGTCTGAGATTGCTCTGATCCTGCCACCATTGTAGGGCCTGGATCAGGGTTCGAGTCACTGGGATCAATTTGGTTAGAGGGTCTTTCCTTTGAGACCAAAAGGCTCTCAAATGGAACTGAATGTCCCTCATCTGAAATCTTGCTCCCTGCACCACTGCTGTAGAAGCAGCCATGTGCCCCAGGAGCTGTAGAAAATGCCTTGCTGGTCGAGACACCTGCAGGGTGAATGAGGAAGCCAGAGAAACCAGGGTCCTTGCCCTGTCCAAAGGGAGGAAGGCTCTGGCTTTCTCTGTGTTCAGCTTTGCGCCTATGAAGGTGAGGAGCTGAACAGGCTCTAGAACTCACTTTGAAAGATTCAGAAGGAAACCTAGAGCGGTGAGCAGTTGCTGAGTTATCTGTAGGTGTAACTTGACTTGGTCTGGGGACTGGCCTACTATGAGCCAGTCGTCCAGGTAAGGGAAGATGGCAATTTTTTGCCTTCTTAGGGAAGCAACTGCTACTGCCAGGCATTTTGTGAACACGCTTGGAGCAGAGGTGAGGCCAAAGGGCATTGCTCTGAACTGGTAATGGCCTGAGGGCAGCTTCAACCTGAGGTACTTTCGATGGGAGCTTCTGATGAGAATATGAAGTAGGCATCCTTGAGGTCTAGGGATGCTAGCCAGTCCCTGGCCTTAAAGAGGGTAGAATAACCCCAGAGTCACCATTTTGAATTTTGTTTTAAAAGGTGCTTGTTTAAGTATCTGAGATCCAGGATGGGCGCATTCTCCTGTCTTTTTGGGGTAAGGAAGTACCTGGAGTACAACCTTGCCCTGGTGTAGGTGGAACCCTTTCCACAGCTCTGAGAGCCAGGAGGGAAGAGACCTCTGCCTCTAGGGCAAGTGCCTCTGGAGGGTTTGCAGGTGGAAAGGATCTGGTTCTCATCTTTGGAAACTTTTTGAAGCTGAGAACCAGTCCCTGGCTTACTACTTCCAGGACCCACTTGTCTAATGTCAGAGACTCCCAGTCCTGGACAAAGTAAGTCAGCCTGCCCCCTACAGGTAGTTGAGAATCGGCCCTGGCAACCCCATCAGTGTGCCTGCTTGGCAGGGGCTTTGGCTGAGGGTGGAAGCAGGCCTGCCTGCACCTGCCTGCCTCTCCTCTAAAGAACCCCTCTGGGTAAAAGCTGAAGAGGAGGCCTGGGCTTTGGTAAAAGGCCTGCGGAAAAGCCTGCCCTGCCCCTTCGGAAGCTGCCTTTGAGGAGTGGCCTGCCTTTCCTTGGCCTGTGTACTCCTACAGGTGGTCCTACTCATCCATTTTCTTCATGTAATTCTCTGTCTGCTCCCCAAACAGAGAATTACCCACAACAGGAAAATCCATGGCCTTAGTCTGGTATCCTGTGACAGGCTAGACATCTGGAGCCAAGCCATCCTGCGAAGAGCGCCACAGATGTAGCCATGACTCTAGATGACACATCATTTGAGTCCACTGCAGCATGGAATTGCACCTTGGATGCCTCAATACCATCGGCAGCCACCTGCTCCAGCTCCTTGGCAAGTTGGCCAGGGACCTGTTTTGCAAGAGCCATAACAGTATCCCACCTGGATTTCTGGTATCTAGCAACGTAAGCCATATAATTTGCCTGTCTGAGTCCCAAGGATGCTGCCATGTACTGTTTCATTGCCATGGCATCAACCTTCCTGGAGTCCTTGTCCAGGGCGTGTGAGGCCAAGGGAATATTTGCCTTGTCACAGGCTGCAGCCTGCACTACCCCAACATGGCTGCATTGCTGTGTAAGGAACTCCATATCGGAGCCTGACAATGTATACCTCTTGTCCATTCTCTTATCCACAGGAGGTATAGTGTGAGGAGTTTTTAGAATTTTAAAAGTCTGTTTCCCAAAAGATTTATGCAAGGGAATAGACAATCTCCTGGACTCCGGGATATCCATCATTTCCACATAGTCAGGCTTTTCTTGATCATCCATAGCTTCCTCCATAGGAGCTGGAGGTTTCAGCCACTTTTATAGAAAATAAAATGAGAAGGGACTCAGAAAACCTAGGAGGGACACTCTGAAGGTCTGTCTGGGGAGATGTCCGGGTCGATGGGCACATCCAGACTTTCAAATCCACATTCACTTTCCTCATACTCCTCTTCCCCCTCCTCCGGTTCATAATATACCTCTAAATCGTAGTCTTGAACCGGTGGAACCGGCCAAACCGGGCGCTTACCTGATGGCACCGGTTCAGTCGGAACCGGAGAAAGCGACTGGACAATCTGAATCGCTTTGGCTATCTCTTCAGCGGTTGGAGAGGAAAGTTTTGGCTCCACACCAGCTGATTTTCTAGTCCTTTTGCTGGAACCGACCCCTCAAGTGGCTCTCCTTTGCCGAGGAATGTCGCCTGGTCAGAGGCACTCCTCTCGTTCGGTTGAACCCAACCGGCTGCCTATCCGGTCAGCGACTTTTTGGCCTCCCCTTTCCTGAGCCTACCAACTCTCTTATCCAGGGTAGCTGCAGGAAAATTTTGACAAATCTGGCAGTCTGCATGAGGTGGTCAAACCTCAGACAATAAACACAGGTGGTGGGGTCAGCCTTGGCAAAGGCTTCCCACACACACTGCAGTGTTGAAACCCAGTGGGCCCGGTTTTTCTTTTGGGTTTCTCAGACATAGTGCCAGTCCTAACCAACTTTCCCTGCTTATACAATCCGCAAGCAAGACCCTCTTATCGGTTCCCAATCGTATCACGGGTCGTGGAAAAACGTGAAGAAATTCTGTTTTTTTAGAACCGATAAGAACCGGTAAACCACACTCCAAATGATAGAATAAAATATTTTAAACAACCTGATCGTTCAAGAGTGAACCGATAACAGTTTACAAGTTCCACACAGAAGAGAAATAATGTAAACCTATCTAGTACTCACAAATACCACAGACAGAGCTTGAACCGACCGGCTTGCGGTTTAAATTCGGTCAAAAACACGAGAAATTAATACTTTAACTGACAAAATGAACCGAGCAGGAGGAGAAATCTCCAGAGTGACTGTTCAGTGAGGTGGAGTAAAGAATCTGACGGTTTGAGTTTGAAGAACAACAGACAGAGTTTTCAACCGAGCTCGAGCTCAGCGTTCCATGCCTGGCATGGAAAGTTAACTCTTTCACCTCCGGAGCAGTTCGAAGGTTGGGACTCACTGCATATGTCATAATATAGCAAGACTTCATGTTGTTTGAAACAAATGTTCCCATAGGGAAACACAAATTGCAGTCCAGTTCCAACCCCGATAAATACAGGTTACTCACCTGTAACAGGAGTTCTAGGAATGGTAT
Organism: Neoceratodus forsteri; assembly: GCA_016271365.2. NCBI lineage: Eukaryota > Metazoa > Chordata > Ceratodontiformes > Ceratodontidae > Neoceratodus > Neoceratodus forsteri. The sequence goes on along the minus strand of CM028129.1, from coordinate 1,254,057,639 downwards.
ATGTTGTTCATCCACACTTATTGGCAGGTTCCTTGCCGCTTTAAATCTTGCCAGAAAATCTTCAAGCTGGCTCCTCCCACCCACCCGGGTGGCAAAACTCTCGGCTCCACCCCATGATGCTAGATCTAGCCCGCTGGAAGCCAGGTTGTGCGTCGAAGCCGGGGAGGCTCGGTGGATCATGTGGATGAACAACATATACCATTCCTAGAACTCCTGTTACAGGTGAGTAACCTTCATATTTAGGACATGGATATGTTGTTCATCCACACTTATTGGCAGACTCTAGCAGTTCTCCAGGAGGAGGGAGGCAAGGCGCACACCCCTTACTTAGGTAGAAGACTGGAGAACCCGGGGCCTGACCAGCACCCAGCGCGACAAGGTCGTGTGGAGGTGGGCAGTGAGCCTGCTCGGGTGGAAGCCCTGCAGATATCCGGGACCAGAGTATCCGGAAGCAGCCACCGATGCAGCGGAGGACGGGCAAAATGAGCACTTATCCCTCTGGGAGGCTCCATGCCCGCCCGCCTATAGTGGAGACCTATGAGGGTGACCCACCCGCCGTCCACTTGGCTGCAGGTCTGCCAGATGCGGCTTCAGAGTAGATGACAAACAGCTGGTGAACCTCTCCCGAACTTCAGCTTTACGCTCCCTAGGTAGGTGAGCGTTAAACAGGTTCCTAAGGAACCTATATACGGCCTCCGAGGTGTGAATGGGGATGAACCCCGGCAGAGGCAATACCCCCGAAGGGAAGACTCTGCCACCGCTTTCGGAAGGACTTTGGGTGGGGCGCAGGACAACCTAGTCCTTGTGGAAGACCAGATAGGGAGATTTAAAGGAGCGCCTGGAACTCTCCCCACCTTCTGGATGGCAGAGTAGCCCCAAGAAGGTGTTCTTCCACAACAGGTGGGGGAAACTCGCACCTGTGCAAAGGTTCGGATGGCTTGCTCGTGAGCTAAGCCCATACCAGCAAGGATCCCACAGAATGGGGATACTCTCCCCCAAAGGGGAGACGTGATCGAGGCCTAGAAGTGCCAGACCACCTATTCTGCGCCACCAACTGCCTTCCGTCCCGCGCCCGGAAGACAGGGGTGACCACAGAAGCACCTAGAGGGTCGTCGGCCCAAGCCCTAATTCAAAGAACAGACGCAGATGGTCCGAAACGCCGCCTAGGGACGGAGAGGGCAGGCCCTATCCCATCATCAAATGGAGAACTTTTCCAAAGAGGACGAGCATTATTTTTTGGTCTCCTTCAGGGACGCTCGAAAAGTCGAGACCCTGTCAAGGATTCCTAGGCCTGGCCCCTAGCTGCACAGGGACCCGGCCTACAGGTGTAGGGATTGAAGGTCCAGAAGGAAAACCGCCTGAAAAGGAAATCAGGACCGGGCGGACTAGAAGCCGCCACGGGAGCCTGCGGCTGAGACTGAGGAGAGATGGATACCAGAGCTGGCAATCCAGTCTGGGGCTACCAGCATCACCTGCGCCTAGTCCCTCCTTGCCTTGCCCGTAGGTCAAGGGAAATGGGGGAGAGGCGCGGAAGGGCCCGGAGTCCGTGGCCTCGACGGCATCCCCCACAGCAGACCTTGCTGAGGGGGTGGGCACAAAGCAGGTCTTGGCCTCGTATTCTCCCTGGAGGGAGGAGGAGAAGATCCTGTGCTACCTCCGCAGGAAAAACCACCTCATGAGGTGCAGCCTATGTCCAGCTTAGGCAGTAGCCAGAGAATTGAGGCTCCCGCCATCAGAAGGCTGGGAACCCACCTCCGACCGCGCCGAAAACCCAATGCGGAGAACCTCCTCACGCCGAGGCAAGGGGTTCACCGACCTGGCGGGCAGGTAGCACATGGTTGTGGTATTGTCCGGATGGACCAAACCACTAGACCCCACACAAACGGGAGCAAGCGGTGTGTTGCCGGACCGCCTGGAGCTCCAGCGGTAGAGAGGGACATCGACTCTGCAAAGGACCAGAGGTGAAGCACTCTGTATTCCCCTAGATGGACACCCCCATCCATCTGAGAAGCATCGGTCGGAGAAGACCGTCGACCCAGGGGGGATGAACAGGATGTTCTCCTGCAGGAGCTGAAACGGTCCGGAGGGGAGTGTTCCACTAACTCCTGGGCTGTAGTCACAAACTGGTCCAAGGAACGCAGCACTGTGACCACTGGCAGGCCCGTCCCACTAGGGGAACTCAGCCGCCAAGAGCCCAGGAGGCAGGAGGTCCCGGAAGGGCACAATTACCGCCAACCTGACTGGGTAAGGAGGAAGAACCTCAGCCCTGTCCGCCCGGGCCGAGCTTGACTCAAGAGTGAGCCTAGTCCCGGAGAAACCTCACCCGCTAAGGCACGAGTTCCAACGTGGTGCAGTGGGGAGACCAGTGTAAGCCTGGAAAGGTATTAATCAGGCGCCATCCGGGTGGGATTACGCCGACCCTTCAAACGCGCAGAAACTGCGGCAGAGAACGGCGGCCTGGCCAGTAACTCGTAAGGAGACCTCTCGCTTGGGAAAGGGAGGGGCCCTCAAGAACGGACGGAACGAGGAGGAAGTACGCCTTGAGGCCCAGGAGGAAGTCACATGCTGCCGATCTGAGGATGGAGATCGCAGAGGACCATCCGTCGTGCACAAGGATGGGCACACAGCGCCCATCCATGTGAGGCCAGGAACACCTTGACCTCGAACTCCGGGTCAGAAGGAGGCTCACCACCTTCCTGACCACCTCTAATTAGGGGCCAGGCAAGTCGGCTCAGCAGTCCGATGAAGAGTCTGTGGACCCAAGATCCCCCTGGGGTAACGGCTCAAAGGGGAAACCTGTTCGCAACCCACGACAGGGCTTTCCTTAGCACCACCCAAGAGGAAGAGGGCTGAGCCGTCCCCCCACGGGGAATGCCCGGGCAGGGGCGATGGGGCTGGGGACAGCTCCCCTTTAGCCCGTCACTGAGCAGGCTTGGTGGAGGAAGAGGCCGAGGGGGCTCTCGGACCACTACTTCCCTGCTTCCTTTTGGAGGAAGACGCTGGTCTGGCAACAGGCCGCCCAGCGCATGCCTGCTGGCCCTCGAGCTGGGCCGGTCGAACCGCAGGGCAGGGGGCCAAAGGGCCACGAAGGCTGAGGACTGCCCCTTGTCCCTCCGGGCGGGATTGACCGAGTCCGGAGTGGCATTGGCCTTCTCGGGCCCCTGGATATGTCCCTCCACTCCAGGGCCGAAGAGGTCAGTCCCCAAGAAGGGGATGTCCGCCAACTCATGCTGAGTTTCCAAGGAAAAGGAGGATAACCTCAGCCACGCCCTGCGGCGCATGGCCACTGCGGCCGCCACCGATCTGGCACAGGAGTCGCCCAGATCCAGAGCCGACTGAAGCTGCTGTTTCGCCACCGCCTACCCCTGGTCCCGAACCCGCCGGACCGTGGTCCGCAGGTCGGCTGGAAAATGAGGAAGGACCTGGTCCAGGAGCCCAAAAGGGCGTGGGAACAGTGTGCCATCAGTGCCGCCGAGCTGGCCTGACAGAGGCCTAGGGAGGACACGGCGTAAACCTGGCGCCCGACGTAGTCCATCCTTCTGGACTCTTTGTCAGGGGGCCTACCCACGTCCTTAGTGTTTCCAAAACATTGGAAAACATTGTCGGTGACTACCCCTTCAGCCGAGGGGTGCTCCGAGAATCCGGGCAGAGAACCAACAGGGACAGGGTACTTCCTGGCCACCCTGGCTGAAGGCACAGGGCAGGAAGTAGGCCACCGCCAGAGCTCCAAGACTGGGCCCATGATAGCCTCACCACCGGGAAGGCCTCCGAGGGAGAGCCCCTTCGGTCCAGAATCTCTGTAAGGGGGTAAGGCGCCCGTTTGGAAACGGGCTCAAGCTGCATTCTGGTGGAATCTCAGATGAGCGGGAGCAGACCCAAAGAGGACGTATGGGTCATCGTCCACAGAATGTTCCGGGAAGACCATGGATCCTCCCTGCAAGGAAACATAACGGAGCCGACGCCAGGCTCCGAATTCTGCAAAAAGCTGCCGCAGGCCTGAGTCACTCTTCATCCGCCGAGGGCGGGCTGGAGTGAGGGTACCGAGTGACCTGCGAAACAGGTCATGGTCCAGCCTGGGTTCCGCCGATGGCGGAGGGGCAGCGAGGATCGGGTGAGCAACCGGCCCTGAAGAGGGCTCCTCGACGTTCCTCAGCAGCCGCGCTGCCAACCGGACGGCAGCTGCACTAGCCGGAGAATGAATCGGGGTCGATTGACTTCCAGACAACAGCATCTGCTGCCACATAAGTTCCTCGTAACGTCGACGCCAATGGCATCGGAGCCACTCCTCATCCGAGGAGGGGGACGAGGAAGAATGGCAAAGCCACTTGACTCGGTGCCCCGACCGAGAACGCCGAGGTCGGCGTGAGCGGCTAGACCGAGAGGAGGACCGAGACCAAGACCCGAATCCTTGGGGAAACCGAGGGCGGGCTGGAGAGGGAGCGGAACGCGCCCCCTCCTCCTTCAGCTCAGAGAATTTGGCCGAGGACTGTCGACCCAAGGGTACCGGCAGAACCTCAGCCTCCACCGGGGAAACCGGCGAAGGAATTGTGGCACTAGCAGGAGACGGCCCAGATGACATGCCGAGGGGCTCGGCCACGTCGACGGGGGTCCTGGCCGGCTGACCTGACGGGACACCGTGAGGCCAGAGGTCAAGCCGCATGCTCGACTGGAGCCGTCAGCCAGCTCACGGGGAGGGACTTTTCCCCCCGCTGGGCGACGGCGGACCCCGCCTCTGCGCCCTTGAATTGGGCCGAGGAGGAAGGTCCTAAGTGGTCCCTCTCCTTCAAGGAGAGACTGACGAGCCCTTGAATGAAGCTGAATGAGTAGAACCCAAGGACAGCGGGAAAAACGCTGCAACCGAGGAAGAGGGAGGTGGAGCCGCCCCCCGCCCGGCGGAATCAAGCTGCTCAGAAACAGCCGAAGCGGACGCCCGATGATCCGAGGGGTTTTCCGGAGCGGGAAAAACTACCAGATGTCCGAGCCCCGAACGGGCTGCGCGGTCCTCCAGAGAGCCGGCCGAAAGAGCACAACAAAACTCGCAAAGCTGAGGATCATGATCCAGGTCAATGCAGTACACGCACGTGGTGCGGGTCTCTCCTGGAGGAAAAAAACGGGCACCTCCTGGGGCCGGGAAGGGATTGAGCCATCGCCGCAGCGAGGAAGAAGATATCAAAAAATATTCTAAAAGATTTCGAAGACCGAAATTTCCAGGAACCAGTCGAACGCAGAGCGCTAAGGAGGGAACCTGAGCTCCCAAGCGGTAAGGAAGATCTGGTGTCATGGGGCGGAGCCGAGAGTTTTACCACCCGGATGGGTTGGAGGAGCCAGCTTGAAGACCTTCCAGCAAGATTTAAAGTGGCAAGGAACCTGCCAATAAGTGTGGATGAACAACATATCCATGTCCCTAGAAACCAAGTTATTTTAAAAATAAAATAAAGGCAGTAAACTTGACAGTAAAAAGAAAAAATCTGCCTCGGTTCCTCAGAAGGTAAACTGAGATGAAAAACCCAGAAAAACAGTACCAGAAAGGAAAAAAACAACTTCACCTCAAAGATGAGGTAAAAATGGCAGTTAAAACCAAATAACCCATATGAGCCTGCAGCGCCTCAAGGCGGAGAATTCTAAGGGTGGGCTGAACTTCCCAGATTTGAGGAGCTACTATGTGGCAGCAAAATGCCAATATATTCAAAACTGGGTGCATCGCTCACCTGAGGCCAGTTGGCTGGACCTTGAGGAGGTGGGTAGTGCTGGGCGTCTGTCCACCTATCTTGCAACCCATGGGAGGTAGGCCTATTCAAGGCAGGATACGTCTAACCTCTTGGTAACATGGACTTTGGAGGCATGGGGTTTACTGAGGTGATGCAGAGGGGTGCTCAGTGATATATATTGCATATAGCTGTATTCTGTCTGCCAATGTACTTGTGTTTGTATCATATGCCTGCCATTACAGTGTTCATACTATCACTTTATGTGAAACTGCCATGTCATATTAATTGTAAATACTTGTATAATGTCTGCTAGTGTACTTGTGATTGTATCAAATCATTGATGTGTATTTCCTCCAGGTCCATCTTGTAAATGAGTTTATGCTCAATGGTGTTTTGCCTGTTAAAATAAAGATTTTGATTTGATTTGATGATACCCTGCTAGTGCCAGTGTACTGGAATCCATTCTTTAAACCTAGGCTCTCCAATAGGGGGTTTGCTGAGTGGGAGGCCAGGGGTATTTCCTGCATAAAGCAGTTATATCTTAGGGAGGGGATTTGTTCCTTCTCTGAAATTCAGGAGGCCACTGGGCTCCCCCATTCTCACTTTTTCTGATATTTACAAGTGCATACTTTTAGGAAGCGTTTGGGTAGAGATTGGGAGGTTGATTCCCAGCTGGCTCAATTTGAACAGTTGGTGATGATGGCTGGCCTGGACTCATGGGGACTCGTCCACAAGGTAGTTCACCAGGACCAATGCTTTTACCCTGATGCCATGACTAAAACAAGAATGTTGTGGGAAAGGGATTTTGGGGCCCCTATTAGGGAGGAGGACTGGGGATTATTGCTGCAATCACATATGAGGTTCTTGCTCTGTAATCGGTATAAGGAACCTCAGTATAAATTTATCCATAGACTATACTGCCCACCTGTTATAGTTCACAAATATCACCCCACATGTCCCCTATGTGTGGCAGGTGGCAGGCTGTACCGGGCACATATATGCACTATTTTTGGCATGCCTGGTGTTGCAGACCTTCTGGCGATTGGTGGCTTGTGAGATTTCCAACATGGCAGGCAGGCAGATTCCGGTAACACCGATAGCTTTATTATTCAGTATGGAAGACATGGGGGAGAAGGATGGTAGTTATTCATTAGGTGGATCAGAATACTCTTAATTCTGGCTCGGCAATGCCTCATGAACACATGGGTGTCATGTATTCCAAAACATATCAAACAGTATAGTCTCCCAAGGTTCTTTTTAAAGTTCTAAATAATGTCTTAATGCCTTAATGATGCTGTGGGAGAAGGTAATGAGCAGATAAGTAATTAAAGCCAAAAGGAAGAAAAACCTTCTCAACCAGTTCCAAGTTTTATTTTGTATTTCAAATTTATTTTCAATTCTTTCATTTTAAAGTTCAATTTTGATATTTCTTTTTTAAAATACCAAATAGCTCCTTTAATGAACTCTGTGTAACATTTCAAAACTAAAGTTCCTTCATTAGACACTGGAGCATACTTCTGTTTGAAAAAAATATACAAACATTTACAATGCATCAAATACAAGGCTCTTAACATTTTCAATACAAAAAAACAAATTTGTTTAAATACTATCAGGTGGAACTAACCTGTAACTAGTTGCTGATATAAGCTTCAAACAACATTCAAACTTATTTCAAAAAAGTGTCTGCAATTTGGGGCGGTGGTACACCTTCTTAAGTTTCAAATTAGCTCAGTTTCTAGTTCTATTAAAGAAAAAGGAGATTCTATTAGAAATACCAAATTGTAGATATAAAAATATGAACATATGTATTGTTTAGCCGGCCGCCCGATGACTGACAGCGTACAGTACGGCTGTACGCCCATCATTTCGGGACTGTGTAGTACAGAACGGCTGTACGCCCATTGGCCCACGCGTTGGACCAATGGGCGTACAACCGTACTGCACGCTGTCAGTCAGCGGGCGGCTTGCGGGTGGGGAGCTGCTGACCGCCGCTGACCGGGGGAAGCGGGGTGGCAAGTCTGAGCGGGAAAGTGGGGAGGGGGGTACCGCTGGACCACCAGGGACGTTATGTTTTCAGCAGCCCATGATCGTGCTTGGGTTTGGGTCCACTGGACCACCAGGGAGTATTTAATTTTATTTAAACCCACGATCGGGCTTGAGAGCAGGTCCACTGGACCACCAGGGAGTATTTAATTTTATTTAAGCCCGTGATTGGGCTTGGGAGCGGGTCCATTGGACCACCAAGGTGTGTTACAGGCAGGGGCGCGGCGACTGGACCGTGGCTCTGGAGGTTGGGTGGCCACCCACAGCGTGACTGCCGTGTTGCACCCTGCAATACCGGCTCACCCGGGTGGCCAGGCCTTGCCCTTTTTTCACAGCGATCTTTGCGCCTCTGCACCGCGCAAGGCGGTGTGTGCCTGCATATGCGCTACATCCTGGACTGAATATCGAGATATTGCCGCATGCATGACACCCTCCAACACCACCGCATACATTACTGGTGCCGCCAGCGCATCAGGTTGGCGCGCAACATCCCCTTTGAATGTCGCGCCGGGAGCATCAGTGGGTTGCGCATGGCGCAACACTGTGGTGCCATGCGTAACCCCTTTGAATATCCTGACTTTGGTGTTTTATTAATCCATTACCCATTGTTCCATAATGCCTCTATCACTTGCTTCTGTTATTATTTCTCTAATTTTTGTTTTCAAGTCTGACAGAGGAATACTTCTAATCTTTTCATAAGTTGTTTCATCAGATAGTTGCTGTAAACATTCACTTCTATAATCTTCCCTATTCATTATAACAATGCCTCTGCCTTTATCTGCTGGCTTAATAATAATATTCTTATCTGTGCTTAAAGTATCTAAAGCTTCTTTTTCTTGTTTAGTCAAGTTATATCTAGGTTTTTTATTCTTGTTCTGTGCAATAACTTTATCAATTTCCATATTAGCTTTTTCTACGTAACTAGTTATATTTGCTGGCGTTAAGGTTATGGGGTCAAATAATGACTTAGAGCCTAACGCCTGTTTCAGAAAATACCTGTCCTTCTTTTCAGAGTCATTTTCAGTGATCTGTTCCCATGTTCCAAAAAAGTGTTTTAACCTTATTTTACGGAAACATTTTTCTAAATCTAATTTTAATTCAAAGGGATTTAATTTTTCAGTCAAACTAAAGGACAGACCATAACTTAAAACTTTAGTTTCTATTGGAGTTAAAGGACAAGAAGATAAATTGAAAACAATTAATTCTGGTGTTGTCTCGACCTCAATTTGTGTACTTTTTCTATTTCTGTGCTTTTTTCTCCGCCTCCTGTGTCTCTTTCTTTTCTTCGTGCTCCTAATGAACCTTTCTCCTCCATACCCCTTTGAAAATCCCTATCTGAACATCTTTCAGCAGCATATCGATCCTGTCTCCTCTCATCATAATAATCCTGTTCATAATAGTATCTTCTAGGTGTATATGATCTTCTATAAGGTCTATTAAACCATCTGTTACGTCTATTATAACATCTTCTGTTAGAAAAATCTCTGTTATATTGTGGTTCGAAACTATCTGAATCTATTGTTCCAGGTGAAGTATGAGTATCATCTAGATCAAAAATATTTGTGTGATATGATGATTTTTTCCAAGAATAAATATTACCAGTTTTGCAATCCTGCATGTCCCTTTTAAACTTACTGATCTTAATATTTTGGACATGTTTATCATATTCCATTAATGATGTGTCTATCTTATCTAAAAGCTGTTTCAAATGTGTAATTTCTACTGTTTCTTTTATTTTAGATTCCAAATCATTAATTTCACCCAGTAATCTACTCTGTTCAGTTGTTACAGTTTCAATCAATAAAAGCATAAAGTCAAACAAACACTTAGAATGTATTCCATCCCATTTCTGTTGAAAGCCTTCTGAAGAAAAACCTAATTGGGACTCCATCAGAACCCTTAAGCCCCTTGGAATTCTTTTTTGTGTCATATATTCTAATACAGTCACCGCATGCCAATCTAACCTAATTTCCCTTTTAGTGATTCTAATTTATTAACCATATTTTTAAGTATTTCAGTGGTGGCTGTTTGTCCCAAATGCTGTTTGCTTTTGACCAGAGCCATAATCCGTGTAGCTTCATCCTGGTTGATACTTAGTGCAGTGGATCAATCGTCAGTGATTTTTCCCAATTCTGCAAATGTTGCCATATTATACTTTGTGACGGACTCTTCATCGCTCCTTGTTCCTGAGTATCAATGAAGGTAGTTGAATTTAGGAAGATTTATGAAAAATTCCCATCCATAAGGAAAATCCAAAACATATCAAACAGTATAGTCTCACAAGGTTCCTTTTAAAGTTCTAAATAATGTCTTAATGCCTCAATGATGCTGTGAGAGAAGGTAATGAGCGGATAAGTAATTAAAGCCAAAAGGAAGAAAAACCTTCTCAACCAGTTCCAAGTTTTACTTGTATTTCAAATTTATTTTCAATTCCTTCGTATTAAAGTTCAATCTTGATACTTCTTTTTTAAAATACCAAATAGCTTCTTTAATGAATTCTGTGTAACATTTCAGAACTAAAGTTCCTTCATCAGACACTGGAGCATACTTCTGTTTGAACAAAAATATACAAACATTTACAATGCATCAAATAGTGAGATGTTTCATTTATGACCGGGCCGCAGGAGGTGTGTGTTACCTCGGTAACGTCAGCACGTTTTTGCATGCTCACCTTTGTGGCCCGGCCCCTTTTCTTTAACACCTGGAAGGTGAACAAGAAGTAGTTAGCTTGAGCGTTTTGAGCGTGTGTGCTAATGGCGGTGAGTGAAAGAAACAGTCATGGGGTTACTGCGACTTAAAAAAGAAACTTTGGAACTATCGTTTTCTTTATCTTTGAATCTCATAAGGTAGGGATTGTTTAGCTCACTCTGTTTTGAGAAAACGTTTAAAATATACTTTTGTACTGCAACAATTTTGGGAGTTAAGAAAGCATTTTTGGTTTCTATATTTACAGAGTAAAGAGGAAAAAGATACTACTTGAATGATGAATTAAACAGATTTTGGAGAAAGTAAACTACTAATTCTTTGAATTACATTTTCCAGCTTTACAAATATTCATATTTTTATATCTATAATTTGGTATCTCTAATTGAATCTCCTTTTTCTTTACTAGAACTAGAAAAGAAGCTCATTTGAAACTTAAGAAGGTGTACCCCCCGCCCCCATTGCAGACACTTTTTTGAAATAAGTTTGAATGTTGTTTGAAACTTATATCAGCAACTAGTTACAGGTTAGTTCCACCTGAAAGTATTTAAACAAATTTGTTTTTTGTATTGAAAATGTTAAGAGTCTTGTATTTGATGCATTGTAAATGTTTGTATATTTTTGTTCAAACAGAAGTATGCTCCAGTGTCTGATGAAGGAACTTTGGTTCTGAAACGTTACACAGAATTCATTAAAGGAGCTATTTGGTATTTTAAAAAAGAAGTATCAAGACTGAACTTTAATATGAAGGAATTGAAAATAAATTTGAAATACAAAGTAAAACTTGGAACTGGTTGAGAAGGTTTTTCTTCCTTTTGGCTGTCAGGTATTCCATCCACCGCTAGCCAGTGCAGAACACTGTTTATACAATCCCTAGCTCTACAGCACTTTTCATTTGTTTTAAAGGGGAGAGGTGAGCATTTCCTTATGGTTTGGGAGCCTTTCTTGAACTCCTTGTCTCCATCAGAGGCTCACACCTTATGGGAAGGGGTAGTGTATGGGGGCCTGGCAGGTTGCTGCAGAGAGAGAGCGAGGGGAGCTTCTCATCTCCTCTTGAAGTTTAAGCGGAAGGGGAATCTCACACAAACATCTATTTACAGCTCAAATTTTGCTGGACTCAGATACTGTACTTATTTTATAGGGTCTAATTCATATGCTTGTTATCTTTTTTAGGTACCAAAAATCAATTGTTTGACGGACCATCTGTGTGTGTGTGTGTGTGCGCGTGTGTATATGTATATATATATATATATATATGTAGTCATTGCAAAAAACTCCATTAATGTATCAGTTAGGGTTCATAGTACAGTGACAAAAGTCTGGAAATTCAGTGTTAGGGTTACCAACCCTACCAGCTCACCCCCACCCTACCCTCCACACACCAACAGGCGTTGGGGTGTGTCTTGGGGTTATCAGGCTAACTTTCACCCCATTTTCCTATACTGTACCATCTCAGCTTGTTTACACATGGAATGGGGTGAGAGTTAGGGCTGACAACCCCAAGACACACCCTGACACCTGTTGGTGTGTGGAGGGTGGGGTCGAGGTGGTAGGGTTGGTAATCCAAACACCGAATTTTCAGACTTTATCACTGTAGTAAGAACTCTAACTGATGCATTAACAGAGTTTTTTTGCAATGAATTTCCCTTCTTTTTGAGATAGTATAATAGTATCCCGCAAAGGTATGCGCATGCATAGAATAAAATCAACGGATGCATGTAACTCGGGCATTTTCAGGAATTTTTTCACCAAATTTTCAACATGGCCTTTTGGGGACCCCACCTCATGAACACTGGCACTGTCATTTTTTTAATCTGTCCCGAAAGTTGATTTCGCACAGTAACTGTGCCATTCTGCACCACAGGTGCGAAAACATGTTTTGGGCAGGACGTGAAAAATGACAGCTGTATACTGTTCATGAGGAGGTGTGAAAAATGGCAATGTTGAAAATCTAGAGTAAAAATATGAAAAATTGGCGAAGTTATGAGCGTGCATAGAAACTGTGCAACACACACTCGTAATGCGGTAATTTTGGGGAATTTTTTTCACCACATTTTCAACATGGGTTTTTTGAGACCACCCCTCCGTTAATCTGTCCCAAAAGTTGATTTTGCACAGTGACCGTGCCATTCTGCACCACAGGTGTGAAAACAGATTTCGGGAAGGATGTGAAAAATGACAGCTATACTGTTCATGAAAAGGTGTGAAAAAATGGCAACACTGAAAATTTGAAGTGAAAAATATTAAAAACTGGAGAAGTTATGAGCGTGCATCAAAACTGCGCAACACATGCTCATAAAGCAGTCATTTTTTTGGAATTTTTGCCCCAAATTTTCAACATGGGCTTTTTGGGACCCCATCTCATGAACACTGGCACTGTCATTTTGTTAGTCAGTCCCAAAGGGTGATTCTGCGCAGCGACCATAAAATTACCTTTTGGGTCCAATTAATGAAATGACAGTGACACTGTTCATGAGGTGGGGCCCCAAAAAGGCCATGTTGAAAATGTGGTGCCAAAATGTTGAAAAATGCCTGAGATATCAACATAAGTTCAAAATGCAATAGACAGCCATTACAGCATATGGCACTTACCTTGATTCCTTCAGTTTGTGGTTTGGCTTCAGAGAGTGCAGACGTGTCCTGAACCAGAGAAAATCACAGCCGCTGACCTCCAGAGGTAAGTATGGGGTAAAGGGTGTGTGTGGGGAGGTGGGTGCACAGAAGGAGAGTGGGGATAGGGGAGACGACGAGGGACCGTTTTCTTTTTTCTAGGGGGAAAAAGACGTCGGGGGATGTTTTTTTTTTTTAACAGGTATATAAATGCATTTATCAGGACAATGGGGGTGGGCTCCCCATTGTCCCAGAACAACAAGGACTACACCTGCAAATGGGGACATTGGCAGTGGCTACTCAGTGTCCCACACAGTTGGGGGGGTAGTGCCAACACAGGGACTGGGCACCCTGATGTTGGCAAAAGAGAAAGAAACATAATTTGGTACACTGGGAGTGGGCTCCCCAGTGTACCACTATGGTGGGTGTCCTGGGGGGGTAGATGACAGCTGCTGACACATGGATTGGGCACCCCAATGTCGGCATAACAAAAAATAATTTCAGGACACTGGGAGTGGGCTACCCAGTGTCCTACACTGGCAAGTGGGGGGGTATTCCTGCCACTGACATGGGGATTGGGCACCCCGATGTCAGTAGAAATTATTTTATTTAATAAGTCATATCTTGGCCCCCTTACAGGCATTAAAAGGAGAAAAACTCCTTTTATTAAGTAAACACCAACAGGTGTTTACCTAAACGGGGGCAGAGGAACACATATCTTTCACTATTTGGCCCAAAAAGTGGCCAGAAAATGTTCTTTTTTTTTAGATACAGGGGCCGATGTTTTTTTAATGGAAGTAGTGCCATAAATTGCAGCAGTTTTCAGATAATTTGTGAAAGAATGGCACAAAACTCTCATAATTTTGCGAAAGTGTCGCACCATTCTTTCACAGTTTGCAAAAGTACCGGGGGGGCTGATCTTCAAAAACATTTCTGGCCATTATTTTTAAAATCTAGTGGCAGGATCGTGTTCCTCGGCCCCCGATTAGGTAAACACAACTGTTGGTGTTTACCTAAGGCCAGTAACTTGTGAATTACAGCTGTTTTTCTATGCCACTAACTGAAAACAAGATGGCAGTGGCACAACACTACTGAGGGCATTTGCAACAGTAAAATGTACTGCCGGCAGCTTTCATGAGGCATAGATATTTTTTCCCATTGACCATAATGGGAAATTTGAAATTTGAATAACTTTTGAACGGATTAATATTTTGTTCACCAAATCTTCAAAAGGCACATCAGTGACCCAAACTACATATTACCTAAGAATTTCAGACCAGACGGACAACAGTTTGGGCTGTAGCCCCCAGCAAAGAAATAGTCAAAAAAGTGTTTTTTTACATTTTATGGCACTCCGCAGCTCCACAACTGCACATCCGACTGTAACGCACCCTGACAGATCCAGAGATCTATGGTACCAGACCATGCATGCAAAATTTCAGGCAAATCAGACAATCGGTTGCAAGGTTATTAACATGCAAATGTTTGGGTTTAACATAGACGTGGCCAGTCAACCCTAACTATACTGGTATTACTGTGTCAGTATAATGTATTTATTTTGTGTTTCTGTGTTTTTCTTTATTTTTGTTATACTTTTTCTCCCCATGGTCCTAGATGGCTCTTGTTCCTTTCTTCCACTTCCCCAGTGCCGTTCCCCCAAGGATCAGACCCCCTCCCTTATGCCCCCACAACTTATCCTTCATAGCAGGGTGGTGGGGAGTGAATCAAACCACCCGGAACTGATCCAGCCTGGGAGGTGTCATCTCAGGGGCTGTGCCTTCGGGGGACGATATTCATGCCACATGGCCAGTACCTGTTTTTCCACTTTTCTTGTGGAGAGGGATCGTGCAATGCTGACAGTGGCATGCAGCGCTCGTGTCTGCACACTGCATATCAGTTAGCTGTTCCTCCTCCACCCCCCAACGTACGGGACTCAGCATGCCAAAACCTAGCCTTCGCTAGGTGTCAGGCAAGTGCTGGTCAATGTTCCCCACCCTCCCCGGGAGAGGACAGCTGTCCCCTGGACGCTCGATCTCTCCCTCCCCGGCCAACCCCTGGTGACCCGTTCATACTGCAAACATGGGTCGCCAGCATGGCAAGAGGTAATGCACGATGCCTCAGCCCTCCATGCCACTGTGCTGGTGTGTTTTTCTTTTTAGCATTTGCTTTGTTTGCACTATTCATGTGAAAGTATGACATTTCAATAAAAAAGATTAGACTAAAAAAACAAAAATAAAGAAAGAGTTCTCTGGTTCCCTGGAACTGTGCAGAACCAGAGAAAACCCACTAAACTTAGCTAAAACCCCACAAAATACAAAAATAAACATAAAGAGAGGTCAGAGACTATAAAAACAATAATAAAAGAATAATGAAATCTACTTATTTTCGACACACGAACACTTCAAGCGGGTTGCTGAAGAGAACTCTTCGGGGTGACTTGTTAGTGTAGGCAGAGAAAAGGATATGACGTCATGCTGTACAACACAGCCCCACCCAGAAGGCAGAGATTTGAACTGTGTTCTAAATTCCATTCCACGTGCTTTGTGGCAGCTTCACCAGCCAGGCTCAATGCATGTGTTAAGCATAATGAGGGATTCCTGGGGTTTGAAGAAAGAACGTTTCTACCCTCCATGAGCTGTCCAAATGAAGAAAGCCATTTTCATGCATAAAGCCAAAAACTCAACTCAAATCTCGCAGGGTTAAACTGGGGGTGCCACTGAATGGGGATCCATTAGCACTTCTGAGGAGGAGTATAGAGGGTTCTCGTTAGCAAGAGCCATTGACGTAACGTGCGTCAGGTCCATCGGTTTGAAAACCGAGTTAAATCAGAAGGCATACTGATTAACCACGGTTGTATATTCAGAGGACTTGCTCCAAACAAGGCCACTTCCATTTGTAACCAAGAGCGGTCCGGGGAGTGTCACAGCATCTCTGCAATACGGGTGAGCTGAGCTGCTTGGAAGTAGTGTTTAAGGTGAGGAAGACACAAGTCCCTGCCCTGTTTATACCACTGTAAACTTCCTACCCCACAACTGATCCTCCTGGGCTGTTTACCCTGACAAATGAATTTTTTAATGGCCTGATCGAGAAGATGCCAATCTTGCCTGGGGACTGGGAGAGGTAGAATTTGATGCAAAAATGATTGGTTGGGTAAAACATTAATTTTGATAGATTCAATTCTATTTGTCAGGGATAGGGAAGAAGTGACCATCTCCAAAGATCCATATAGATTGCTTGGTATACCCTTCCATAGTTAACTTGATAAAGGGAGACCACACACCTGGAACCTTGTCCTTTTCCCAGTAGTATCCAGATTGTGATTTAAACTCCAGAGGAATACTACCACTAATCAAAATAATCTCAGATTTAGAGGTGTTCACTTTGACACCAAAAAGAGAACCATATTGGGTCAACAAGGCTTCGAGTTTAGGCATTTTTACCACTGGGTCTTGAAGAAATATTGCTGTGTCATATAACATCACTCTGTTGTCTACACCCCCCACCACCACCCTGTTTAATGCGAGAGGACTTACTGCCACTGTGAGTGGCTCCATACTAATGGGAAAGAGGAGCAACCTGCCTCATGCCTCTCACAATTGCAAAGGTAGAGGAAAGGGCTGCATTTAAATGGACCACAGCTCTGGAGGACGCATATAGCATATTCACCCATTTTTTTTTTAATTCTCGCTGAAACCCATTTTTTGAAGGCTTTTTTTTTAAAACACCCATTTAAGCCTGTCAAAGGATTTTTTATGCATCATCATAAGAGCGATCTGGGGTGTAGCGCCTTTGGCTCCCTCAGAAGGAATATTCAACATACGCCTAATACTGTCACTCAAATGCCTCCCTTGAATTAACTCAGTTTGATCCTGATGGATTAAGGAGGGTATCACCTTCTGTAGTCTAGTGGTTAATACTTTGGTAAATAATCTGAAATCTTGACTCAATAAAGATATGGGCCTGTATGATTCGCATGATTCAAGATCTTTCCCTGGCTTAGGTAAAACAGAAATAATTGCATCGTTCCACGATGGGGTATGGTTGCAGTTTTTTGGCAATCCTGAAATAAATCACAAAGAATTGGAGCCAATTTGAGTTTAAATTACTTTGTAAAAGTCAGCATTATAACTATGTGGGCCAGGAGCCTTATCTGTCAATTGATGGCATCTAAAATTTCCAGATGGTGGTTGGACTGTCTAACATCTCCCGGTCCTCAGGGCTCTCCGACGCTTTCAATAAATAAACCCCTTCAACCAGTTGAAATATGCCCTTCTGAAATCAAGAACCTCAGCTCTCAATTGAGGTTTTCCAGTCCAAGGTCCAGTTTGAACCAAATGAAGTTGTGGTCGCTGCTCCCTAGTGACACTTCTACTCTCATATCTCCTACCACCTCTGAGTTGGAGAGCACCACATCAAGAATGGCAGGCTGCTTGGTGGGTTCCTTAACTAGCTGAACCAGTAGAGAGTCCTGTAATATATCAAGCAAGGCTTCACTTCTGGTGCTCCTAGCCACTGGAACCTCCCAATCGATATCCAGCAGGTTCAAATCACCCACTACCACCACCTCCCCCTTTGCCACTCCACTACTTCCCCCTTTGTCACTCCCCTTTCTAGTTCTTCCCCAAGCTCCCTGTCCCTCTCTTTCCCCTTGTCCTGGTGGGCTATAGATCACCCCCCAACCATAGTTTCTTGCCTGAGGCTGCCATGAGCTTCACTCACAGCAATGCCACCACCCCAATACTACCCCTAATGTACCCATCTTCCACAACCATAATGCCACCCCTGACATAAAGACTATGCCTCCCCCTCTACCTTTTCCTCTGTCCATCCTGAACACTGCGTACCCAGGGACTATCAGGTCCCAGTTGTTATTTTCTAAGGCCCATGTTTCTGTGATGGCCACAAGGTCCACCTCAGTTTCTGCCATCATTGCCTGGAGCTCTCTGATTTTATTACCCAGGCTCCAAGCTTTAAGGCAGACCCCTTCCATCTAACTCCTATACACTTTTTGCTATTTACCTGTCTTTCTCCCTTGTTCTTCCCTTGTCTTTTTTAAATTTTTTTTTGTCCCCGGTAACCCTTCCTCCTATATCGGGGGCTCCGGCCCTCCGCCCCGCTCGCTGCCCCTTCGTGCCCGGGCTTACTCCCCCCAGCAGGGCCACCGGGTGGGCATCCCCTCCCTAAGGAACACGATCTCTTGCCCTGGTTTTGCCCCCTGGGGTGGGGCCACGAGAGCAGGACCTCCCCAATGGACATTAATCTCAGCGGGAGCAGCAGCGGAGACAGGGGTCATCATGAATGGGCCGGGATGTTTTTTGGTATGCAGAGATCCCCTGGGGGCAGGGAATTACAATGATGCCAGCATCCACTCCGCCCCCTAACGTGTGGCACTGGCAGCGGCAGCACCGCCAGCCTCCGCCAGAGGTCCGCATAGCGCCGGGCACTCTTCTCCCTCCCCCCGGAGAAGGAGAGCAGTCCCTGGGATGCTCAATCCTTCTCCCCCCCAGCCGACCCTCCAACTCCCAGGTCTGTCACCGAACCCAGGATGTCGCTGCCACAAGCAGACACCTTGCCGCCAAAAGTCATCCTTTTTTCTTCCTAGTTTCTTGTTTTTTGTGGTGATTGCACATTTTGTGTTCCCCCTTTCTATTTTCCCTTCCTCTAGCCAAGATTGGACCTCAACCCTATTTTTACTGGCTGTGCTGCTATGAGCCCCAAGATATAGGGGAGTACTAGCTTGGTTCCCCTTCTTTTCTCGTATCACCATGGTTCCCCTAGTCTTAGTCTCCCCTGCAGTCAGTTTAACTGTCAGATATAGATGTCAAACTTTGGCCCCAGCACACTGGCCCCTTCTCTTGTCAGGTCAAGTCCATTACCCTTGAACAGCCTCCTGTCCCAGAAGTCCTCCCAGTCCCCCACAAAGTGGTATTCCTTCTCCCGAAACAATACCTTAAGGGACCTATTAAACTCTTCTCTCTCATCCCTCCTTATTCTATCCTTCTTTCCCTCGCTGTCCCACAAAGGCAGGACCTCGGAAGGCCAGGGAGGCTCAGAGTGCCATCAATCTGTCTCCCAGTCTGTGAAAATCCACTTCACCATCTCCAATGACTGGTTTTTCAGATGATTGGTACCCAGGTGTACCAGCATCCCCAGCTCCCCCCTCCCTCTCTGCCATCCTCCCTATCCTGTCTAAATCCCAGATGGCCGATGCACTAGGAAGGCACCTGACCATCCCCCTTCCATCTCACCCCCCCTCCCACCACCATCTCAACTCCCCTAATCATTGAGTCCCTGACCATTAAGACTCTCCTGGTAGACTGCTCCCGTTTGTCCACCAGGGTTCCATCATA
Source organism: Neoceratodus forsteri (assembly GCA_016271365.2). Lineage (NCBI taxonomy): Eukaryota > Metazoa > Chordata > Ceratodontiformes > Ceratodontidae > Neoceratodus > Neoceratodus forsteri. The sequence continues at coordinate 1,254,038,225 of CM028129.1, read as the reverse complement.
TTGTTCTTCCCCTTTCCTCCAACTGACAGAGCCCCCCAAGTGGAGTCAGGTACCTGAACCTCTTCTAGGGGCAAAGTGGTTCACCATCTGGATGGTGTTGGACTGGACAACCTCCACTTGGCTAACCCTGCTTCCCTTCTTCCCTTCCCCCTCCGCCTCCCAGCACTCTCCACCCTCCTGGACATGGGGTTTCTAGGGGAGTGGGTATGTGGAATGGGCTCCAGCTGAGTTGGTCATGCACCTGAGATATTTCTTCTCTTGCTGCCACCAGCTAAGCATGGAGCTCCACCAAGGTCAAGCAGATGGGGCAGTGCCCCCTCCTCTACAGCATATGCCTAGAGAAGAGCGGCACACAGCCACTATTACTGGCTGTCTCCCCTCTGTACTCCATCCCTACACAGAACCTATGAATAAGGCTATACCTAACTGATTAGGATATTTGACATTTAAAGAGCCACTGATGCCTCGAGACAAACTTTGAAAAACATAATATCGGGACACAAAGCAGCTTATATTTCTCATTAACTCTGTATTTCTTATCCTCATTGTTTATTACTGAGGTCATATGCATGAAAACTCTATAGTTTTTCCTTGAAGGATTATCAGCTTCTATTGCTTCTTCCCAACCTGATGTCATAATACTCTACTTGTGACATCATAGTTATTCCCATGGCAACAGACAGTGATGTCACAACACAGCATTGCAATTTCAAGTAGGAAATAAGCTAGCAAGGCAGATGAATTCTAAAGGATAAATATCTTAGGCTGGATTTTCAGAGCCCTTGAAAATCCCACAGCTGGGGAAAAACCTGGCACAAGTGGGTTGCTACTTGCAGAGTTGCAGTTTTTCCAGCAGCTGCAGTATTTTCAAATGTGGAGCTGGTTTACAACTGGCTCCATGATTTCTAGCAGCTTGAAGCTGTTTCTTCTCTGCAGCTGTGGGAAAATGTTATGCACAGTGGGACCAAGCATAGCATCTCCCGTAGCTGTGGTGGACTGGAAATACAAATCTCCACAGCTGCGGAGATGTTGAAACCCAACTGCAGTTGAGGAGTGGGACTTAGTCCCACTTTGGTTTGAAAAGCTGGCCCCTTGTTTTCATGGTAATTATTTTAGCAATAAATAATGAGGAGAAGGAGAAATCTATATAGGGGATGCATGATGATACTGACTGTTGAATCTTGATTTATCTGACTGAGTCGAGAGTAACACTTTGTAACACTTTGCAGTGAATGTAGCATAGCTGACGAAAGTGGAGTTCCCCAAGGTCACTTGAGGCGGGTTTAAAAAAATCATTTACTCAACAGTCAGACATTATTAAACTAAGGAAAGTATAATCTATAGTAGTCATTGTAAGAATTAGAATATAGGCAGAAAGGATAGAACAGTGAGAAAAGAAAAGATTATACGAATTTAGAAATGATCTTATTTATAAAGTAGTGAAGTAAGTGGAATGCATGGTGAGAATAAGCCATTCGCAAAATGTTTGAAACTTAAATTTAGCTGTTAGATGTACAGTACGTCACTAGGTCTCCCCATTTCTTCTCAAAGACCATTCCTTTTTCCTTCATTCCATGAGCCATTTTCTCTACTCTAAGATTTCCCATAAATTAGTTTCTTCATTCCTCCATGGGGGAAGGGGGGGTCTCTTCGATCCATGTCTTAAGTATCACATTTTTTAGCTGTTATTGATACTAAAGCTATGATATAGTTATCTTTCCATTTTAGTTGTGTTTGATGATCAAAGTACCCCATTATGCATGACTTGAAATTGATACTTTCTTGGATATTAGGAAGTCCACTGAGAAATAGCTTAATCTGGGACCATAACTTAACCATTAACAGACAGTTCCACAACTGATGTTTGAGATTAGCATTCTCACTTCCACATTTGATACAGATACAGTATCTTCATGTTTTAGACCCATGTTTTGCATGAGGATAGGAGTGTAGAAGAGGTTGTGAAGGAATTTGTACTGCTGTACTCAGTAACTAGTTAAAAAAAATATTTTGTGTGGTAAACTCCATATTTCATTCCATAATCAACTGGATGTATTGGTAGCAAGTGTTTGTAACCAGTAATTTACTGTTTCTAAAGCTATACCTTTAGTTTTATCTAAGAAGAGTGCATAAAATGCTGACATGGTGGGCTTTATACTGGATATTGTGAAGGTGTGGGATAACACAGACACAACAACCTAGAAGTCAGGTGTATAAAAATGCAAATGTGCGTTGTTATTTCATTCAAATCAGAAAATAAAAAATTAAAAATAATAAATATACAGAAAGCAAAAGGTTATTCAATGTCCAGTATCCAGCAAACTTTCTAATTTCGAAAATTTGTGAGGCTTAGTTTCAGCCTTTGCAAACAGAACAATGTGGAAACATGCACACACTTCTGAGGTCCTCCTCACTTGCTAGTCAGTATTCAGCTGATTCCCCTATCTATCTTTGTTACTCCAAGTGGTGGTTTTTTATACCTTTCATGGATGACATCACCGTCAGGTGATCCACCCCTTTTTGCTAAAACCAGTATAAACCTCTTATTCTCGGGAGTTCCCCATCAAACAGTGAAGACATACATGTTTCAACTTCCATGTTATCTTTTTTAGCCTAGACTCAACTCCTCTTTTCTTGGTTAGGGGGGTTTTATGTTTCCATTTTGTTTAATCTCAAAAGATAGTTTTAATAAGATAATAACACCATGAGGGTTCCACTGGGTTTGCAAGGGGAACGGGAGAATGAAGGCACGCTTCTCTTCTCCTGCCAACCCTTGGAACTCATCATATCTTTTTCTTTTTATTTCCGTTACATCGTTAAATGTGTCACCCTAAAACAGACAAGCATACAGCAAACATATTTCATTTTCATTCCCAGCATGAGCTGATGTCCCCCAGAAACAAAGAGTGAAAAGAATGGCGGGGAGGGTCTGATACCTCACACATGGGCATCCACCCCAGACAGGGCTCACCCTGTCACACACACACCCCTGCACAAGAAGGCAACAGTTCTTACTGTTGGCAGTCACCCCACCAGAACCCTGGAAGGGTTGGAGTGTCTGCCCACCCACACTAGAAGCTCCACCTCAGAGACCCTATGAATCAAAATGGCATCTGAATCCTGATGTGCTACTATCAACTGATACCATTCAATTCCCTGAGGCTTTCTACACAGGTTTTGCAATCCCTGTATAGTCATCATCTTTCATCTACACATCTAAACATTTATTTTCATTCAGGATACACACATGTGTACAATTCATTTAAATACAGTGGTGATTTCTGCAATCTTTTTACCATCTGGTATCATGTGACCTGGGTGGGAGGTTTTTCTCTATTCCAAAAATGCCATTTCTTTTCCTTAATGATCCCTTCCCTTTGGGACACTCTCTCCGCACCCAATGTACTAATATCTCTGCTGAAAGGATGTCTACTATTCCCTGCTGGAACCTCTCTCTGGTTACACACTGGAGAGGTCCTAATAAAGGCTGCCACTTGTTGGTACATACCAGGCCAGTAATAATACGGGGTTAATTGAGCCAATACACTACCGTGGCTCAGATGCCCACAGGGACTGGAGTGTGCAACCTCCATCACCTGTTGCCTGTATGCCTCAGGCACCACTACCTGGGCATCCACTCTTTTTGTACAGGGGTTGAGCCTCATGTGGTACAGGACACCCTTTTTCAGCTCATATCAACAAAATTGCTTTAACCCCACACCACCATTAATCTGAATACCCTCTTTGACTTTTACATACTGTAGCAGTTTTATCACTGCATCATTCACAGCCTGCAGAAACTAGCTACAGATGGATAAATGCAAGAAAAAGTCCCTTCAGCCTTGCAGGCTTCTTCTGGCTTGCTTGTAGTCTTCAACCCCAGCACGATATCCCTAAGCACAGTCTTAACCGGGGTCTCACATTCCAGTTCCATGCTGACTTCTCCATCCTCCAATAGGTAACATCCAGGAAACACGGGGAGCAAAGGAATACAGTGCCTTCAGAAAGTATTCACCCCCCCTTGGATTTTGTCACATTTTGTTGTGTTACTACCAGAATTTTTAATGCATTGAAATGATTTTTCCCCCCTTGATGCACACAGCATATTCAACAATTTAAAGGGCCAAAAATATTTTAATTGTGTAACAAACATTTATGAAACATTAAAAACTGAAATATTTTGTTTACTTAAGTATTCACCCCCCTGAGTCAATACTTTGTAGAAGCGCCTTTTGCAGCAATTACAGCTTTGAGTCTTCTTGGGTATGTTTGTATCAGCTTCACACATCTGGATTTGGGGATTTTCACCCATTCTTCCTTGCAGATTTGCTCAAGCTCTGTCAAGTTGGATGGGGAGCGTCGGTGAACCGTAATCTTTAAGTCTTTCCATAGAATCTCAATGGGATTCAAGTCTGGGCTTTGGCTGGGCCACTCAGGGACATTCACCTTCTTGTTCTGAAGCCACTCCAGTGTTGCTTTGCCTGTATGCTTGGGGACGTTGTCCTGTTGGAACGTAAATCTTCGCCCCAGTCCAAGGTCTGTTGCAGACTGATGCAGGTTCTTCTCAAGGATGTGCCTGTATTTGGCTCCATTCATTGTTCCCTCTATCCTGACAAGTGCCCCAGTCCCTGCCGCTGAAAAGCATCCCCATAACATGATTCTGCCACCACCATGCTTCATGGTAGGGATGGTGTTACACGGGTGATGAGCTGTGTTCGGTTTGCGCCAGGCATAGTGCTGCATTCAGGCCAAAGAGTTCAATTTTTATTTCATCAGACCAGAGAATCTTTGCCACATGGTCTCAGAGTCTGCCATGTGCCTTCTTGCAAACTCCAGGCATGCTATTATGTGGCCTTTTCTCAGGAGTGGCTTCCGCCTAGCCACTCTCCCATAGAGCTACATCTGTGAAGTGCTGCAGAGATTGTTGTCCTCTGGACAGGTTCTCCCATCTCAGCCATGGAACTCTGTAGTTCTGTCAGGGTGGTCATTGGGTTCTTGGTCACTTCCCTGACCAAGGTTCTTCTTGCCAGTTGCTCAGTTTGGAGGAGGCCTCCTCTCTAGGAAGAGTCTGGGTGGTTCTGTAATCTTTCCATTTCCTAATGATGGACTTGACTGTGCTCCTGGGAACTTTCAACACCCTAGAAATGTTTTTATACCCCTCCCCAGATCTATGCCTCCTCACAATTCTATCACGGAGTTCTACAGACAGCTTCTTGGTCTTCATGGTAGAGTTTCTGCTCTGACATGCACCGTCAACAGTGGGAACTTATATAGACAGGTGTATTTCCTCTGAAATCATGTCAACCATTTGAACTGACCACAGGTGGACTCCATTCAAGTTTTAGAGTGATCTCACAAGGAAATTGGATGCACCTCAGCTCAATTTGGAGTGTCATAGCAAAGAGGGTGAATACTTATCAAATCAAGACATTTCAGGTTTTTATTTTAAATTACATGTACAAAACATTCCAGAAGTTTCATTCCACTTTGACATTATAAAGTAATTTGTGTAGATACGTGACAAAAAAAATCCCATATAAATGTATTTTAATTTGAGTTTGCAACATCACAAAATGTGACAAAATCCAAGGGGGGGGGGTGAATACTTTCTGAAGGCACTGTAACCTGCCCAGATATGGATGGACTCCTCCTCCAGCTAAGCCCAAGGAAAAATCCTCCTTCGATTCCTTTTCCAGGTTCTCCAGCTGAGACCTCTCGAGTAACACCTGGCACTGGTGTTCTGCCTCTTTGCAGAGCTGGTCTGCCTCCAGCCATTGTCCACTCATCCACTGGATCATCCTCATCAGGGTCTCCACCACACAGGTGTCATCCTGTACTTCCGGTCTGCCTAGACCACTCCATAATTCCTCATCTCATATCCTCGAATCCAGCAAGCTTCGTCCTCGTCTCGCCAGACTCCACTGCCATGCACCTCTGCTCTTTTTGCATCTGTCTGGGTATTTGGTTCAGTACCCACTGATGATGTCTCCCAGGCAGTCTAGATGTATCAGAAATCCCACTTCATATACCACTGTGAAGGTGTGGGATAAAACAGACACAACAAACCAGAAGTCAGGTGCATAAAAATGCAAACATGCGTTGTTATTTTATTCAAATCAGAAAATAAAAAATTAAAAATAAACATACAGAAAGCAAAAGGTAATTCAATGTCCAGTATTCAGCAAACTTTCTAATTTTGAAAATTCCTGAGGCTTAGCTTCAGCCTTTGCAAATAGAACAGTATGGAAACAAGCACACACTTCTGATGTCCTCTTCACTTGCTAGTCAGTATTCAGCTGATTCCTCTATCTAACTTTGTTACTCTGAGTGGTGGGTTTTTATACCTTTCATGGATGACACCACCATCAGGTGATTCACCCCTTTTTGCTAAAACCAGTATAAACCTCTCATTCTCAGGAGTTCCCAATCAAACAGTAAAGACATACATGTTCATGCATGTTATCTTTTCTAGCCTAGAATCAACTCCACTTTTCTTGGTTAAGGGTTTTTTCTGTTAAGGGGTTTTATGTTTCCATTTTGTTTAATCTCAAAAGATAGTTTTAATAAGATAATAAGTCCATGAGGGTTCCACTGGGTTTGCAAGGGGAATGGAAGAACGAGGGCACGCTCCTCTTCTTCCTTCTCCTGCCAATCACTGGAACTCATCATGTCTTTTCCTTTTTATTTCCATTACATCATTAAATGTGACACCCTAAAATAGACAAGAATACAGCAAACATATTTCATTTTCATTCCCAGCACGCATAGCCGTTCCACACAAACAAAGAGTGAAAGGAATGGGGGAGGTAGTCTGATACCTCACACATGGGCATCCACCCCAGACAGGGCTCACCCTGTCACAAATATAAGGACACTTCTAGTCTCTGTCGTAAATAGTTCCTCATTTCTATTATACAATCGTGTAAGTGTTTCCTTTATTTGTACTTTTTCTTATCAATTGTGTTCAGCTTTAAATTAGATTGTAGGTAGTCCTGGTCTGCCCATTTTTCATGGGTCCAAAATCTTGCATATTATATTGCTTCCCGTTCTTCATTACGTATTGTCTTCCTTTCAGATTTAATGTTTGGGTTATCCCAAATTGGTTATTGTGGAGATTTATTTAATTTGAGCCCTAATACAGGTGAGGTTTCATTTACTTGCTTTTGGAGTCATGCATTATCTTATTTTTAATATGATGTTTATCAATTACATTTGGAAAGATCATAGATCGAAGGTTTACGTTATCCCTGCTAGCAACCTCTGTTTCTATGCTGACCCACTCAGGAACATATGGAGCATGGCAGTTTCTTATAATCCATTTACTGCATTGTGAGGCACTCTATGATAAATAATATGGATAAAAATAAGGTAGTCAAAGGCTTCCTCTTTCTTTTGATCTAGTCAACTTGTAGTATGCTTGTTGTGGTCTTCTGAAAGCCCAGATAAATTTATTTATTAAGTTTTGCATTGCAAGGAACCATGCCTTAGGAATACATTTAGGAATCCTCACTGAATAATATAAAACTTTTGGTACTGTTGTTATCTTAATCAAATCAGTTTGTCCCCATAAATTCAAAGGTACAGTAGCTTATTTCAATTCTCCATGTCCTTATCCACATAATTCTTTATTATTTTAAGCTTCTTTTTGACAAAACAAGCATAAGAGTTTCTAAGTTGGATTTCCAGGTACTGTATACTGTCTTTGGCCCATGTTGATCCTGTCTTTATTGCTTCACTTTTTGTATATAGGTTGTTTACTGATAATATTTGTGACTTGTCATTGTTAACTTTACAACCAGACATTTGTCCAAATTAATGTAAGATGCTCATAATTCCTTGGTATGGCAGTATGGGGGTTAGATATTGACAGAAGGATGTCATCTGCATAAGCCGATCATATTGTTTTCCCTTTTTGTTTTTCTATTACTTGTTTTTCCACCTGGAGCACTGGCAGGCGGTTGTGGCCCTCCTTGCAGAGGGACTCACTCTCCTGTCCCATGCGCGCCCACTCCTGCTGATGCCCAGAAATTCCCCCACAGTGGGGCCAGGGAGGAGGGTGCTGGCTTCTCACCCCCCCCCCCCGGAGACCAAATCCAGAAACCGGGGGCGGCCCTCAGAACACGGCGGGCCACAATGGAGCCTGCCAGGCTCTTTTTCTACCATCTTCTCCCTGCCTCATGTCCCCTACCAATGCAAGGGCATCGGCACATGCCTCCTCACCTGTACTGCCCCCCCAGCCATTGCCAGAGGGCAGTCAATGAGCAGGATGACAAACCCCCCCCTCCCCGAGTGAGAAGAGCAGTCCTCCAGATGCTCGATCCTCTCTCACCCCTGCTGACCCCTGGTGACCCGCGCTCTCATTCCTGAACCTAGGTCTCCAGCATGGCACAAGGTGTAGCAACCAGCACCTTAACCTCCAGTGCCACCAGGCTGGCCCATTTTTTCCCTTTTATGTCTGTCCCTACAATTTCCTCATCTAGTAAAAGTTTTTTAATTGAAGGCTCGAGGGATAAAATATAAAGACTAGGCAAAAGGGGACATCCTTGTTTAGTTCCTCTGTAAATGTTAACATACAGGGAACCTTTTCCATTCATCAGGACTGCTGTCTGGGGTTGGGAATATAATACTTTAACCCATCTGAGAAGCTTTATAGTAGTTCATAATGTTGTATTGTATAAAATAGATAAGTCCAGCCCATCCCTTTTTTTCTCTCTCCCCTCGGACAGCCCCCATCTGCCTGGATCCACCAGACCCATCACCCCAACATCCACAGGGACTTAACACCAGCCAGTACCCCCAGGGCTTGCCCCCCAGGCAGGGTCAGCTGGATCCCCAATCCACCACCATGAACTGGATCCAGCAGCTGGAGCGGTGAGCCCAGCTACTTGGGAGCAGGGCCTGCAAGGGTCCATGCAGCATCCTGCCATCGATATTTTTTTTCTCCCGTTTCTTCCTTCCCCCGAGGGAACTTACATTACAGTAATTTTCTATTTTCATGACCCCTAATTTTCTATTACTGCGGACAACTGCACAAAAGTAGGATTTTTGTGTCTCCGACTTCTCAGCTTCTGCTGTTCCCTCACTGAAGTCATAATCCTCTACTTATGAGACCTTAATCATTTTATGCCAGTGCACTTATCCAGTAGTACCTTGGGAGGCTGGGTCAGAATCTACTTAGGAAAAAGGTTTTGCAAGACAGTAGTTCCAAAGCTGGCATCCCTTCTGGACTGTATGTACAGAAGGTAGTGCTTTGTATAGGTATGTACTGTTTTCCAGGTAGCTGTTTTGCAAATGTCTAATATGTGGATTCCCTTCATGGATGCAACAGAGACAGAGGTGCCCCTCTGGGTGGCATTTTCCCAGCTTTTTCATAGCAGAACTGGATGCAAGAGACTATCCATGGAAAGATAACCTCTTAGCTGCTGGTTTACCTTTGCCAACTTTGCCATAGGGAACAAAAGTTGAGAGTTTTTCGACCTGATCTCTTTCGTCCGGTGCATATAAATACCCAGAACTCTTTTCAGGTCAAGGCTGTGCAGTTTTTGCACACCTACAGTAGAATGTTCTGGATGGAGCACAGAAGAGTTCCTGAAAGGTTTAGGTAGAATTCAGACACCACCTTGGGTAGGAATTTCCTGTTGGGTCTAAGGACTACCTTATCCTCATGGAAGATTATGTAATATGCATCACAGGACACACCCTCCCTCACTTAATTAGCAACCTATATAAAGCTCTACAAGCTGCTACAACAACCACCACCCAGTCCATTCTTACTAGATGGAATTCAGAACATAACACTACCCTTAGCCTAGAACAGTGGCTCAAGTTTAGCCCCAAAGCATTTTGAGCAACAATGGCAATGTACTGGAGAGAATCTGCCTGGAAGTGCCGCCTGAGGTACTTCCGTACCTCAGTGGTCACAACGGTTTGCAGGACCTCAGACAGCTGGATGCTGACGACATATGGTATGGATCAGGCGACCAAGCCCATATACTGATCACATGCCCCCTCCTCCAGTTGTTTTGGCAGGGGGTTATTCAAGAGCTTGAAGCTACCTTTGATTGTGCAGACATGATGACCACTACATTTATTTTAACCGCTTCTCCCTCCTCCTCCTTCAATCATATCCCTCCCCAGCATAAAGCTAATCAATCTTTTACTGCTCGCAGCCCAAAAAAACATCACCCACCTATGGAGGACAGACAGAGTCTCGACCCCAGATATGTGGAGAGCCACTACCCATGAGATTTACACCCTTGAGAGAATCTCGGCCCAAACCAGCAACCAGGCTGCCTCCTTCAAGAATAAATAGAGAAGGTGGTTCTTATACCAACTGGATAACTACACAGACTTTGCAGCATAGGAAAGGTCATGCCTCTCCCCCTCTTTCCTTTTCCTTTCTTTCGCTTTTCCACCCTTGAATCTTCTTCTCCCTTCTCCTTCTTTTCCTTCTAAGTTTTCTCCTTCTTTTCCCTAACCCACACACCATTTCATGCTGGTGTCTTCCACCACCCAGATCAGGGTAAATGTTCAGTAATGATGTAACTAGACTCACAGGGAGATATAGTCTCCAGCTACCACAGCTTGCTACCTTATGGAACCAACCTGGACTAATAATTGCTGAAGTCATCCTAGCTGGCCTTGCTGTATACGAGGGTGAGACTGGACACCCCACTAGGACTTTGGAACGAACCACCCTCGCAAACTGGGATATCTCTGCCCCCGGTCCAACACTTTATGACTCAGGACTCCATCAGGAAGATAAGCCATAACCCAACCCCTAGGACTTCTCATGAATAAATATTCTAATATATAATGTAGCTTGTATGATAAAGGTGTGATGGAACCATTCTTTCAATTTATTCTCTAGGTGCTTTTACTGTACTGAAATTGAAACTTTTAATAAAAAGTTTGTTTTTTTTTAAAAAAAAAAGGAAGATTATGTAATTTGGTTCTGTGCAGATGGCTTGCACTGCACTTACCTGCCTAGCAGAGGTTATGGCAATCAGGAATATGGTTTTCCATGTGTCATACTTCTGGTCAGCAGTGCCCATAGGTTTGAATGGAGCCTCCAAGAGCTGGCCAAGGCAGACACTGAGATTCCAGGGAGGGACTGGGTCCCTTACCAGTGTGTACAAGTGGCTGAGGCCTTTAAAAAACTTTTGAAAAAAGGGTTGTGAGGTTAGTGACTTTCCTTTTCCTACTGATACGTGAGCTGACACTGCTACTAAGTGCACCTATAGTGTTGAAGGCCTTGGGCCTAGAGACTGTAGGTGTATCAGGTATTCCTGGACTATAGGCAACCCTGCATCTATTGGGATTATTCTTCGGGGGGTACACCAGCAAGAAAATCTCTTCCATTTAGAGGAGTATGTTTTCCTGGTTACTGGTTTTCTTAAACTCTAAGCACTTTCAGGACTACCTCTGAGAGATTTAATCCGGAATATTCTAACTCTTCAAGAACCCTGCCCTCAGGTGTAGTGTCTTGGAGTTTGGTAATGCTAATAATGCTATCCTGCCCCGTGATAAGGTCAGCAGATTATGACTCAGTGGCAGGCTGACTGGAAACTTGCTGAACAGGGCCAGGAGAACTGAATACCAGGTCTGTCTGGTCCAGTATGGTGCTATTAGGACCATTGTTGCAGGTGCCCTTCTAAGTTTCAGGAGAACATTCTGGATGAATGGAAGTGGTGGAAATGCATACAAGAACCTCCCTGTCCAGACCAAGATCAGGGCATCCCCCGGGATGGTCCCTCTGGCTGGTGGTCTGCAACAAAATGGTAGAAGCTGATTGTTTTCCCAAGATGCAAAAAGGCCTATTTTGCGAGTGCTCCACCTTCTGAACACTGTGGCCAGAAGTCTGTTCAAGGTCTATTTGTGATTTCCATGGCTGCCTCTGCTTAATGAATCTACTAGGACATTGTCTTTGCCTGGCAAGTACACCGGATAAATGTTTTCTGCTAAGGAGTATGCCAGGTCCCAGTCCTCATTGCTTCTGTGCAGTTTTGAGTATCTTGTCCCTCCGTGCTTCATTATATAATACATTGTTGTGGAGGTGTCTATTCTGATTTGGACAGACTGACCCTGTAGCTGTGAGGAGAATGATTGCATTGTTAACAGCACTGCCCTGAGCTTCTGAAAGTTGATGTGTTCCATTGACTTCTGTGGGCTTCATGTGCCACTCACTTTGAGGTTCTGTAGGTGGGTGCTCCACCCCATGAGTGAGACTTGTGTAGTAAGAACACTTGTTGGTGATTGCTGAAGGAAGGGAATGCCCTCTCTGATGTTGCTTTCTTCTTTCTACCATTCCAGTGACTTTACCAGTGCTTTTGTCACTCGCACTAGCTTTTAGAGTGGATCCCATCTTTGAGACCAGTTATCTCGTATGTGGTACTGTATTTCTCTTATTTGGAACCTGGCCCATGGAACTACAGCTGTGGATGTCGTCATGTGTCCTAGTAATTGCAGGAAATCCCTTGCAGGTCTTGGGTGACCAGTTTTGAAGGACTCTGCTGTTGCTATCAAAGCTGCAACTCTAACCTGTGGGAGGAAGGCTTTCCTCTGCAGGGTGTTTAGCTCTGCTCCTATGAAGTTCAGTACTTGAATGGGTTCTAGTTGGGACTTCTGCAGGTTTATCAAGAATCCCAAAGACTCCAAGGTAATTTTTAGTCTGAAGTGAGTATCTAGTCTCATTTTTTGTTTTTCCTGAGTCTAGTCAGTCATCCAGGTAGAGGAAAACCACCACACCTCACCTTCTCAGGTATGCTGCACCACAGCCAAGTACTTTGTGAATACCCTTGATGCTGAGGTGAGGCCGAAGGGGAGAGCTGTGAAATTATATTTGCAGTTCTTTAGCTTGAACCTGAGCTATTTTCTGTGTGATGACCTGACTGGGATATGAAAAAGCAAAATTTAAATACCTGTAAATTTTCTTTCTCCAATGGCTGGTCTCCGGGCTTCCTTACTCTTGGGCTATACCTCCTGATGCTGATAGGTAGGCAGGAATCAGACCTCTGCAGCAGGGGACATTCAGCCCTCCACTTCCTGTCTTCCTCAGTTCTTTCTAAAGCAGTCCAATGTGGCAATACTAAAAGAACTTGGGAACACAAAACAAGAATTTGAAGGCATATATGGCCGTGAGGCCAGCCAACTATATACATTCTGGGAGGGAATCTGAAGCCCGGAGACCAGTCGTTGGAGAAAGAAAATTTACAGGTATTTAAATTTCAATTTCTCTCTCCTAAGCTGGTCTCTGGGCTTCTTTACTCCTGGGATATACAAAAGCAGTACGTCCCCAGATGTCCCTCATGGGAAGAATGTCAAGAGCCCTTAAGTGTTCACTACCACTTGAAGCACTCTGCGGCCAAAGGATGCCTCCACTGAGGACATCACCTCCAGTGAAAAAATGTGTTAAAAATGTGTGAATGGATGATCAAGTGGCCGCTCAGCATAAGCGTGCTGCCGATGCTTCTCTGAAGTACACCCACAAAGGGGCCATGGGTTCTCACTGGGCCAGGCAAGTTACTCCGGCCTGATCCTAAGCCATGGAGGTGACCGATAGAATCCATCTGGCTATAGAGCCTATTGAATCCTTGCTACCCAAAGTGTTTGCCCGTAGCTGACATGAACAAACTGAAAGTTTTGCAAATAGCTTCCTGTCTCTTAATGTACATTTTCATCATTCTTCCCAGATCTAGTGGATGAAATTTACCTTCCTTATTGCTTTTAGAGAGTGGACAGAAGGCAGGAATAATGAACCCTTGATTGTAATGGAGGGGAGACATAACTTTTGGCAAACAAAAACTGGAACTGCTCGAGCCTGATGAATGAGTGTATGACTCTTGGGTAAGCAATGCTTTTAGTTTGCTGATACTCCTGGCTGAAGCAACAGCTATGAGAAAAAGGCGACCTTTATTTTGAGATGCGTGATGGGTGCCTTGAAAGGCTCTAAAGGGGCCTTGGTCACACCCTTGAGAACTATATTAAGACTCCAAGGTGGTAGCTTTGGTGGATTGGAAGGTGTTTTAATGTTGCTGCCTTTAGAACCACAAGACATGGGGATATGAGCCCAACAATTCCCCTGAGTCTGTCAAGAGTGCCCCCAGCGCAGAAACCTGAACTTGTAAGGTGGCTGGTTGCAGTACTTTGTCCATCTATCTCAAAGGAATGCAGTAGTACAGGTGATTATATTGGATAGTTCTATATGTGTCTAGAATGAAGCCAGAACCAACATTTTCTCCAGATTCTATAATGCGCTTTGGAGGAAGAAGAGAGACATGAGTTCCCCATCATGTCAATAACAGGAGCTGTGTAGCCTAGCTCCTTGAAAGTTTTTCCACTCTATCTCTAGGCCTAGACAGACAAATTGTTGAAGTGGGATGCAGAACCGGACCTTGATGGAGAATGTCCGGGCTGAACTTGAATGTTAGAGGCGGTCGCCTTGACCGATGAATGATAAACGGGAAATAAGTGCGGCAAGGCCATAAGGAACAGACTAAAATCATGACTGTCCTGTCCAAAGCCACTTTGTGAAGGACTCTTGATAGAGGTGGTATTGGAGGAAAGGCATACAGGAGACCGAACAGATCCCAGTTTGGGGGAAAAAGGTGTTCTGAGCCACTGCTGGTTCATCCTTGGCCAGGGAACAGAATTGCTTTACCTTGGCATTCTGCCAGCAGGCAAAAATATCTGTCTGAGAACTGCCCCACTGTTCTGTCTGGATATGGGAGGCACTGTCCTTCAGCTCCTATTCCTTTGGTTGACCAACCTTGTGACTGAGCCATTCTGCTGTGACATTTTCCTGTCCTGGTATACACATCGCTCAGTGGTGCTCAATCCACTGAAAGAGAAGGGATTCCTTTAGCATCTTTGAGCTTCTTGGCAATGACAGATTGTCAGTTGGAATCAGACTATCCTGATAGGAATTGCTGTTTGGGGTGCCTCAGGCATGGCCTACTGTTCACATCTCAGGAACGTTTATGCTGTACCTTGTGTCTAACAGTGATCTCCTGCCCGGTGCCAACCGTTGATGCAGGTGAGCCCTCCCCAGCTCCTGAGCCTTGCATCGGTCATGATTCAGATTTGTTGTGGATGGCCTAAACCTGTGGCCCTTCATGGCCTCTGTCCTCCGGGACCGTCACTCTAGGAAGGGTTTAATCTGTCTGAATGAGCTGTGTGAAAAAATAAGCAGGCAGCTGAGAAGCTTGTGAAACTCCTTGAACTTTTGCAGATCCCAAAATTTAGTTTTCGGGGGGGAAACCTTTGTGTTATGATGTGTGCCCCCCAGGAGGATCAACGTCTGGTTTGGAATTAGGGATCTTTTTCTCCCGTTGATGAGAAAAAAGTGTGCTGTCAGGCACTAGATTACCTCTGCCACTGCTTGTAATGCTTGGTTGAGCTGTGGGGCCTTTATGTGGACTATGACTGCTACGAGCACCTTTAATACTGTCCATGGGTCTGAGGAAGACCACAAAGGCAGAGTCTGAATTGGAAGTACTGCTCTCCCACTCTGAACCTGGGATAGTGCGTGTGTCATTATTAAGTGGGAATATGCAAATAGGCACCTTGCAGATTTATGGATGCCGGAAAATCCCCTTTTTGCGACTCCCTGATGGTTGATGACAAAGTTTCCACCATAAAGGGTCTGCTGTGGACAAAACTATTCCAGATCTAGGACTGGCCTGAGTCCCCCTGTGTATTTTGGCACGATGAAAAATGGGGAGAAAAAACCCTCCAATTAACCTTTGTGGGGAACTAGCCCGTTTGCAGAAAATCCGTAATGGCCTGTAGTGTTGCATGTCTTTCAGATTGGTTGCCAGCGAAGCGGGGGGCATCCCCTGTGGTAGTGGGGGCTTGTATTAGGTAATCCATACTGGTAATGTCTATGACCCCTCTGTCCGACTTGGTTTGGGCCCATTCATGGAGTGTTTATTAAAAATGTGCTCTTTACTGGAGGATGTGCCTGGATAGCGTGTTCTCCCCCCGCCCCGAGAAGTTAGTGTTTCAACCCTTAAGGTAACCTTGGTAATGAAAAAAGGAATCTGGGGCCTGAAGATTGGTCCCCACCTCTTGAAGTGGCATGTGCACCATGGCCATCTCCCCGGAATCCCTCACTGCCTCCTTCATGGCTGAGTCAAACTGGAGATTACCTTCACCGGGTACGTTAACCGACTGACTCATGCAGGGGCAACTGCTTGCCAGGCCGAAGCCAGAGGCTGCAGTGAGCCAAAGTTAGAAAAAACATGGTGCGACCAGTGCACCTGACCGCCTCCTGTTATGCATCTGCTGCATAAGCCGAAGCCAAACCCAAGAACTGTAGTTGATGAAAAATAGGTCTGTTCCTCTCTGGGTCCACAGGAAATGAAAAGACTAAAACTGGGGCCCCGGACAGAGCGGCTTAGGCCGAAAAGGATTGGCGGCGCCACCTTGAGGTATTGTGATGCTTGGAGGGCCTAGCTGAGTGAGGCATCCCCTTTCTTATGCACTGGGTCCCTGAGAGAAGCCCCTCCTTCAGCTGGGATGATAAACTTCTTGGTCAGGTTTGAAATTGGAGGATTGATTCTGGGGCAGTCTGACCACTTTTCCGATTGTTTCTTCCCAAACTTGAGAAACTTGAAGAGCCATTGGGTCACTGGATAGGTGCGTGGTGGACCTTGCCATTCCTCCTTTAGAAGTGCCCTATGGCTGGAGGAACAAGGAAGGCTGAGGCCGGTCTGCTGGCAGCTGCCTGGCGAAAAACCTGTATCGTCTGGGTGGAAGCCCCTGGGGCAGATCCGAGGTGAATCTTGACTATGACCTCATTTAAGAAAAAGACTAGGCCCTCCAGGTCCAAGAGTCTGGACAATAAGTTGACTGAGTATCAGAGTAATGTGAGGACAATAACTCCCCTGCGGATGAGGATGGGGATTCTGGACAGCGAGTCGACTGAGTATCAGAGTAATGTGAGGACAACTGCTCCCCTGCAGATGAGGACGGGGATGAGGTCCTCCTTCTTGTGCGATGAGGACGGGGATGAGGTCCTCCTTCTTTGCGTTCTTGTGAGGTCTTCCATCTGGTGCCCCTGGAGGTTGCCTGTGAAGCATGCAGGGTCCAGAGCAACGGCCCTATTTTACATGTCAAATAAGCCTGGAGACCAGAGAGAGGCTGCGGACGGCTGGGTCTCCCAGTGGCCGCTGCTCTCTCAGACCTGGAGGTTGCCGCTCGCTCAGGCCTGTCTGTCTGTGGCTATCATTCTGAGTCGAGGAAGGAGCTGCCTCCTTCGAGGTCTCAACATTCACTGACGCTGCCTTCTTACATATTAGGTAAGTGACCTAACGAAAGAGATTAGAAGCGTGGGCCTCTCACATTTTAGGCCAAGCGGACCATCGAGGTGATTAGTAGTGGGGGCAAGCAGCCCCAGCACTGTTGGCCCCTAGAATGGAAGGTTTGAGTGAAGCCATAATGGCCAAAAGGGGGCCTACTCCTCTTTGACCCCCCACGGGAGGTTTCCTGATTCTATGCAGCTGAAGCTGCGATGAAATGTTCTTGCCCTTTCAGGGCAAAATACTGAACTTTGTGCTGTTAAAGCAGCCATGAACTGATGAATTATGCTGGTCGTTTAAGAGCAAAATACTGACTTTGTGCTGTTAAGGCAGTGCTGGCCCTTTAAAGGCAAAATATTACAGCAAAATACTGACTTTGTGCTGCTAATGCAGTACTGGCCCTTTAAGGGCAAAATATTGAGCTTTCTGGGATCTGGCCCTTTCTGAGTATACCTGGAATCCCGCTGTGCAATACTTCTTGCTATTTGGGGGGGGGGGAGGACTGCACAACACTGAGCAAAAGCTTTGCATGGACGCTCCTCCTATACCATGACGCTCGTTGACGAGAATTTCCTGAGCGTTGACGAGCCGCCAATCTAGCGCTGCTGTCCCACTGTCCACGAGTGGCTGAGGCTGACAGAATGCCAGCTGAAGAGACACCTAGTATTAGCGCTCCTTGTGCCTCGCAGCAGCTCTGTAATCCCACTGTTGACAAGTGGCTGGGGCCGTTCGAGATACTCACTAATAGTGCTCCTCGTGCCCCGCAGCAGTGGCCGACGAGAATGCCCAGGATGTCGACATGTTGCTATAGAAGTGCTGCAGGCCCATCGTCGACAAGCAGCTGAAGCAATCGGGATGCCGCCCATCGACGGGAAATACACAGGCTGTCGTCGGAGGGGGGAGAAAATCCTCACTAAGTACTCTGGTGCTGTTTCCATCCCCCTAATCGGACAAACAGCACAAGGGCAGAATCCTAGGTTTACTGGGTTGAGCCCAAAATCGCGGGAAAACACCGCATTGAAGTGGGGCCAGTCTGTGCAGCATGCAAGGCTGAGGCTGGACCCCTCACAGGAGCGCTGAAAAACAGTTGTGATTCCTCAGAAATCCCCCCCCAAAAAAATTTATTGACTTACAGTCTGCTGTCTTCAGCTCTGCCACATGGTGATGATGCTCTGCTTGCAGAGTACCTGCCAGTCTGAAGGCAGGAAGTAAACTGAGGAAGACAGGAAGCGGAGGGCTGGATGTCCCCTGCTGCAGAGGTCTGATTCCTGCCTACCTATCAGCATCAGGAGATACAGCCCAGGAGTAAGAAAGACCGGAGACCAGCTTAGGAGAGAGAATAGGCATCTTTCATATCCAGTGATCCCAGCTAGTGTTGTGACTGCAGGGATGGTATCACTGTTCTCAAAGTAACCATCTTTATTTTTTCTTTATAAAGTATGCTTGTTTAGATACCAGAGATCTAAAATGGGTTGCCAGTCCCCATTTTTCTTGTGAGTCAGGAAGTACCTTGAGAATAGGCCCTTGCCCCACTGACAGGCAAGGTCCTTTTTTACAGCTTTTGTTGTCAGCAATTTCTTTACTTCCAGTTCCTGAAGAATTATTTCTGTGGGAGACAGTGCTGGAAAATGTTTGTGTTTCTGCGGTCCTGGGAATTTTTCTGAACAGCAGAGAGAGTCCCTGGCCCACTACCTCCAGAACTCACTTGTCTGAGGTAATGTTTACCCATTTCTGAAAGTAGTGAGCCAAATGTGACCCCACTGGCCATGGATGGGCAACCTGAGCAGAACTGTCGAGAGATTCTTTATCTTCTTTTTTTTGTGAATTGTTGTTATTGATGTCTTCATAAAAACATTACAAATAGTTGTGTATTGGCAATATACACATTATAGGTAACTTCAGCATATTATGTTAGGTTTGCAATCGCATTCCCTACATTTGATACCTCAGTAAGGGGATAAGCAAGATAAAATAACATTTAGCATACTATTAATACAGGCTAATGTGCCATCAAGTGCATAGGTAAACATTCAAAAAAATTTAATACTGTAATTAACACATTACTTCAGTTATCCTAAAATACCCATAAGAAACAGATTACTTCAGTTAACCTAAAATACCCATGTAATGTCTTTTAATCTGCTGTTTCATTATAGAAACACAAAGCCCCTGCATAAACATTATGACCACTAAAACTGCAGAATGTATAACGTTTACTGGCCCCAATACCCATAAACAAATATTTACGAGAAAGCTACAGCAACAGTGCCACATTAAACAACTATCAGCTTAAAGAAGGTGACATATAGTCCCAAGTATGAAGAACTAGATTGTCGGGTAATAGTGTCTCGAGCCCCATTACAGAAACTGAACTGCGTCATTGCTAACTCGTATGGTAGGCTGAAATTAGTTGGTCCATGTATAAGAGCGCAAAATGAAATACTGTGCCCACACAGCATAACATCACATCCAATTTAAAAGGTGCTCTTAACAAATGTTAGTAGTACTGTATATCCATAACTCTCATATGTTGAAGAGATTAGTGTATTTTAAAACAGTATAGTACTCACCCAGACTCGATAACCAAAACCCCTACAACTGAGTAATTAAATATAAGGCAGCACTAGTATAGCCCTCTCAATCAAAAGACAATCGAATAGACAGGTAACTTTATTACAGACTGAAAAGAGTAATGTCTTTAGGAAGATTCAAAAAGTCAAGTTAAGTAGTCTCCATTTCTAGATCCTCGCCCCTCTCCTGTTCGCTGGTCGCTTCTGCCTGACTGGCAACTCTAGTCTGTTCCATTCGCTCCAACAATGCAATCACTTCCTTGGGGTCAGTGAAAGAATAAGCCTTGTTATGAAGTGTTAAATGAAGCCTAGTAGGAGGCAATAAGGCAAATGGTATTTGCTTCATTCTAAGTTTTAACGCCGTCAAAATCCTTACATTTTTGCCAGGTTGCATAGGGCCAGTCTTGAAAGAAGAGGATTTTTTGCCCATCCGCCATCACATTAGATTTTTTTGCAGCCACAAACACTTTTTCTTTGTCTCTGGTGGACAGAAAACTAACAAGCACAGCTCTGGGATACTCATTTCGAGAGACTGCTCAGCAAAGGATAATGCAGTAGGTTCATTCCAGACAAAGGGGTTCTGCGAAATGCATCTCTGTATGGAGCCACTGCTTCACGAAATCGATAATGTTATCCCCTTCGATAGCCTCTGGTATGCCCAGAACTCGCATATTTCTGGCACAGAGATTTTCAGAGTTTTCCAGATGGACCTTTATGTGCAGATTTTCTTTTAGGTGTCTGCCACACTTAGTGCCTGATCTGTGGTTTTATTTGCCTCCACTCTGTTAAGTTTAACTGCATCGATTGTCTGCTCAGCTGTGGTAATCCTGTTAGTTATGGAGTCGAGCTTTTTATCCATGGTTGCAATGGATGAACAATGTTCGGCAACCATTTTTTCTAGTGCCTCCAAGGCTGCTCCAGTACGGTTTGCTTGACTGCTTGAGCCTGAGGTCTTAGCTGCATCTGACGAAGCGCCATGAAGTTGAAAAAATTCTTGGCTCCCTGATTCTGAGCCTTCACCTTTCGTGGATTTCGAGTCTGGTCTCAAATTGATCCTGGTGGTCTAGGCTATCAGAATATGTCGATCATCATGTCCAAATATCTGCAGTTTTGAAGGCTATTTTTACAGAAATTAATAAAAGCCATGCAAGAGCTCTGCAAGTTGCTGCTACTCGCATGATCACTAGCCACCCCCGTTCTTCTTTGGCTGTGGCTTGGATGTTAGTGCTGCAGTAGCAGTACACTTTGTACCTTTTGCTCCTTCCCCTATAGTAGCCTCTTTGTGGCTGATACTTATAAGGGGGAGACTCCCCTGTCCTAGCATGAGCTTAGCACCACTTGGATAGCAACCATACAAAGTCACGTGTGACAGCCAACCACATCAACTGCCATACCCTTGTGAACTATCTCTCCCATGGAGCTGAAAAGCGGCAGCCACACTGAGGAGCCCTCTGCCTCGGGCCACCTCATTCATGCTGGAGACAGGTCTCCTACCTGATTGGACAGCTTTCCTTCCTGCTAGAGTCTCACCTGTCATATTCTGGTGCTGAACTTTTGTGGACAGTAACTTTTTCAACTTCGACCCCCATCAGGGTTTTTTTCTCGATGTTTTTGGAGAACCCATCACAGACAGGCCCAGAAAACATCAGATTGTTTCCCTTGAGGGGAACTCTCCTGGAGTCCCAACACCCTCCCAGTAGTTCCACTACACACTTCCCATTTACTGGTGAGTTACCATGAAATGTCCCCAAATCCCAGTCCCCAGGCTCTAGCCAAGATCTCGAACACTGCCAACTCTTCTGCTCCAGGTAGAAACGTATGGTATCTCAAGGCAAGAACTACTCCCTTTTCTGTGTCCAACTAATGCCACCTCTGAAGCCCCTCTGGAACTCAACTGTCTGTCTGCCAAGTGGCCCTCTGGTGCCATGATGATACCCTCCTTTTCTACACTATGTTTCTCCTGCTAAGTTATCCTCTCAGAGCTAGAACCATACCTTCATCTCTGAGCTGGGCACTCCATGGCGAACAATGTCCTCTCCTCACCAGCTGGAGGGGATTTTTACAGAAGGAAGGAGGTTATTCTGCCCCTGTACAGATCCATTGAGAGCCCTCACCTGGAATACTATACGCCGGTCTGGAGCCCAGACCTGAAGAAGAACAAGGACCTCTTGGAAACTGTTCAGTTCAAGGCCAAGAAGATGATTGGGGCAGCAAGAAAAGATGTACAGTATGAGGTGAGGTTGTAGAGTCTCTAAATGTATACACTAGAGGCCAGGACAGAGAGGGGGGATATGAAGGAGACCTTTCAGTACTGAAGAGGTGTTAATAAAGTGGACAGCAGTGCCCATCTCACAAAAAGGAAGTGTAAGGTAACAAGAGGCCATGAATTGAAATGGGTTGGGAGAATCTTCAGGGTGATGTAAGGAAGTTCTCCTGTACAAAAATGATGGTGAAATGGAATGCACTGCCAGAAGTGGTCAGCAAGAAGTCTGTATCAGGCTTCAAACACATGTGGAATATGCACTGGGGAACGGTCCAAACCAGAGAAGGAAGGAGGTGGGCAGTTGAGGGAAGGACATGAGTGGAATAAGGAAGGGAATGTCAAAATCCAGTCAGGGCCATTGGCAGACTAGCACTAGTGTAGGTGTGGATGCACGTCGGTAATGGGCAGACTTAATGGAAGGGGTAATGTAAGGAAGTATTTTTTCACAGAGAGGGTAGTGGACGCATGGAATGGCCTTTTGAAGAGGTTGTGGGGTCAAAAACAGTGGGGGAATTCAAGAATGCATGGGACAGACATAAGGCAATTCTTGTGTGGATAGGATGAAATATGCTGTTGGTATGGGCAGACTGGGTGGGCCAAGCGGTCCTTATCTGCTGTCAAATTCTATGTTTCTATGTAACTAGGATCTGCAGATTATCCAGTAAAAGAAAAAACTAGGCACACAATCACCGAAAATGCACCAGTGCAAAATTTATTTTCAGCAAGCCGCCTGAACAGACTAAGCCCCGCGCCTCAGCCCTGAAGTAGGTCTTCCTTAGATCCGCCCCTAAGGAAGACCCACTTCAGGGTTGAAGCGCAGGGCTTGGTCTGTTCAGGCGGCTTGCTGAAAATACATTTTGCACTGGCGCATTTTCAGTGATTGTGTACCTAGTTTTTTCTTTTATGTTTATATCTGAGTTAAAACTCTACTAGAGCACCACAAATTTTCCATGAGCGCATGATATTTCCTTTTCTAGCTTATCCAGTAAGTAGGAAAATGGGCAGACTAGGTGGGCCAAGCGGTCCTTATCTGCTGTCAAAGTCTATGTTTCTATGTTTCTATTGGGCCTTTTTCTGCCATCAACAGCTATGTTTCTATTCTAGGTAAGGTGGTGCTGTTATGTAACAATATAAACTTTTCCTACAGGATGCATCTGGAATGAGCTGGTTCAGTCCAATGTGCTTTTTCTTGATCACAAATCTCAAATAAATAAATATTCCTCATACTAGCACAATTTAGGATTACAACTATGCAGCACACTGACAGCAGTGTTCTGCTCTTGTACTGCACTTCTTACCCCATTTACTTGTGATAGTGATGGGTGAAATTGGGAATGCCAGAACTGGAACAGCCGAAACAGTTAAAAACCAGAATGTCCATTGTGACATAGAACATAGCCTTTGATGGCAGATAAGGACTGCTTGACCCACCCAGTCTGCCCATTTCTCTATCTATTGGATAAACTGCAGATCCTAGTTAACAGTAGCCTACTTCCTCCTACCCCCCCACCAGAATTGCCTTATATCGGTCCCATGCATTCT
The DNA here is from genome assembly GCA_016271365.2 of Neoceratodus forsteri. Classification (NCBI taxonomy): domain Eukaryota; kingdom Metazoa; phylum Chordata; order Ceratodontiformes; family Ceratodontidae; genus Neoceratodus; species Neoceratodus forsteri. Next base: position 1,254,014,550 of record CM028129.1, on the reverse strand, counting down.
CAAATTCCCCCACTGTTTTTGACCCCATGACCTCCTGAGGGAGGCTGTTCCATGTGTTCACCGCCCTCTCTATGAAAAAATACTTCCTTACGTTGCCCCTGAGCCGTCCCCCTCTATCTTTAAATTGTGCCCCCTTGTTCTTGCACATATCTTTTTTCTAAAAGATGCTACCCTCCTGAACTTTGTCGATTCCCTTGAGGTACTTGAAAGTTTCTATCATGTCCCTCCTCTCCCTCCTTTCCTCGAGGGTATACATATTAAGCTTCATTAGTCTCTCTTCATATGGTTTCTGGTGCAGACCCTACACCATTTTAGTTGCCCTCCTCTGGACTGCCTCCATCCTGTCTATGTCATTGCGGAGATGGGCTCTCCATAACTGCACGCAGTACTCCAGATGGGGTTTCACCAACTGTCTGTACAGAGGGAAGACAACTTCCTTTTTTCTAATGGTGATGCCTCTCCCTATGCATCCCAGTATCCTCCCAGCCCTCCTTACTGCCTTCTCACATTGCCTGCCTACCTTTAGGTCGTCTGATATGAGTACCCCCAGGTCCATTTCCATTTTTGTTAGTAACCCCCCTGCCCCACACACACACACTGTGTACTCTTCCCCTGGGTTTTTGTTTCTCAGGTGCATTACTTTGCACTTCTTTGCACTGAATCTAAGCTACCATACTTCTGACCATCCCTCCAACCTTGCTAAGTCCCTTCTCATCCTTTCCACCCCCCTTGTGTATCAACCCTGTTGCAGATCTTTGTGTCATCTGTAAAGAGGCATACTTTTCCTTCCAGTCCCTCTGCAATATCACTTATAAAGACATTAAAGAGGACCGACCCCAGTACTGAACCCTGCGGTACCCTGTTAGTAACCCCCCTTTCTTCGGAGTGGACTCCGTTTACTATTACCCTCTGTGTCCTGTTGTCCAGCAAATTTTTTATCCAGGCTACCACCCTGGGACTAGACTTGGTTATATATCTGTAGGCCTGCCCCATATCTGGGGGCTCACCAGGCTGCCTCCTGCAGCAAAGCCCCGACTTTAAAAAGGTGCAGTGCTGAAATAAACACTTTCCAGGCCCCAGGAGAGGAAGCAGGGCTAGGGCAACACTGAATAAACCCAGTAGGGCTTAAAAATGCAGCAACGAACTGCTAAAGACTGCACCTCAAATGTAAGCAACCATGATGGCACCCATGTTCTCCTCAACCCTCTGACTCCAGCAAAGACTGCTGAGAAGGGGTCGGAGGTCAGCACCTACAGTGCCTGAAAATTTCAGCGAATCAGAGGCTTGCATTGCTTCTCAGCCTGTATGCAAGCCCAGCGCTGCTGAGACAACATTCCAAATGCTGCTTGCCTGTAAGACTGACTGACCAATAGGGTGTTGAGTTTCATCCTCTATAAAAGGGTCTGTTCCCAGGGATCTGGGCCAGTTCTGCCTGTGTGACAGAGAATAGGACCTGTAAGCCCATGAGCCCTGGTCTGCCGGGCACTGCAGGCCTGGCAGACTAAAGATCTCGACAACTGAATCTGTTGTGAAGAACACAACAGTTTTATTAAAACTAGCAGTCTGAAGCTGAGGATTGGAGCTGGGGGTTTTCCTGCCCCACCCCTGACGTTCCCCTCTGAGGGATGAGTTCCTTTGAAGACCAACTGACCAAGAAGGCCACTGTCTTGTCTGCTTCAGGGCCCTTGGACCCCCCCCCCCGCACATGCAGCACTAGAGTGACAATGAGAGAACCAAGACGAACACCACACAACCCAGGGGAAGACTCCTTTCCAGCCAGAAGCACATCTAGCCTTCTGCTTATTCCATCATCAAACACCTGAGGTTGCAGATAGGATCCAAGATAGCCAACACCATGCTGCAGCAGGGTGAGGTGCTGTTAAGTTGTTGATGTGCCAACACTTTTAAATGCCTGGTTGCTACTTTTATGCTTAAATTCTACACCTAGAAAGCAGGTTTTTTCAGCTTTGTTTTAAGACAATGTCCAAAAAGATACAACGAGCATGAGACATTGTTGAGCGTTTACAACAAGAGAAATGCCAGCCCATACTAGCTCTCTGCAGTAAGGTAATCCTATGATTTCGATGGCTTCTCAAAATGCAATTGTGAAACATAATTTTATAACAGCCTCTGCTCAGCTGAGCAGTATACACCAGTTAAATCAATTACTAAATGAAAATACCAGCACTATTTTACATGCAGATGTAAATAATGCTTCCAAAAAGAAAAACAACAATGTGAATGCACTGTCTTTATTGAAATCCTGGGAACACCCTCCATTGAACCAAATACCTCCCCAAACTATGGGAACTACAAATTTGGCTGCCCCATTAGAAACAATTGATAGCCGGGTCGCACCTGGAAATGAACCTCAGTTCAGTGTGGCTTTCCCGGTCACCAATTTTAAATAAATAAATAATAGAACTGCCTTACCAGGGAAAGACCTTACAATGCTGTTGGCTCCTGCTGAGATCAGACAAACTGGTATCAAGATTGTATCTCAGCTACAGGAGGCACTAGTAACTTGGAAGATTTTGTTTTTTTTATTTTAGTCTTTGGTAACCGGTTAATGCCCACTAGGCACAAGTGCCTGTTTTCAGGGGCGATCTGGGAGCAGTGGGCGGTTAAGTGACTTGCTCAGAGTCACAGAGTATGCAAACGGAGGTTGTGAGAATCAAACCCAGGTCTGATCTGCTGGATGTACCAAGCTCGTTTACAACTCTTTACTCTAACTTCTAGGCTATACTGCCAGTTACCAGTTCCTGCATTTCTGCTCTCAATGAGATGAACTCACCGACTCCTGCTTGCATACTCCTTCAGCATAATGTTCCCAATAAACTGAAGACAGATGGCACTAGCATACAAAAAGCATTACAATTCTCTTTACAGCCTCAGGAGGAGTCCCAGTCTATGCGTGTACTACTAATTCTGCAATATAAGCATGTATAATATTACTGGAGCCCCAACTAACTTCTGAGCCCATACTTGAAAATTTAAGGAGATCTCATAATAGGGCAAATTATGAAGATTCCAGTGTTGTACAGAGCACTTCAGAGCTCCATTTTTTAACTCCTTTCCCAGATGCCACTCAAACGAAACTTACACAGACTGATACAACAAATAATAACACAGCAGCAGCTTGCTCCCTTAACAGCAATACCTCACTCTATAACTATAGATGAAGATGATACGAATGATAATTCAACCAGCCAACTACTACAAATTACTTCTGGACTGCCCACCATGGTGTCCCCTACCCCAGTATACCTACTATGAACAGTAACAAAACCCTTACTGGAATGGAGAAAATGTCTGTAAATAACCAGACATTAAATTCCTGTGACATGATAAACAATGAGAATATAGATATTTTCAGTAAGGTGGGGACTGAAGCAGGAAATAATACTCCTAACTGGATAGCTCAAGAAAATGATGCAGATAAAAACAATATTCCCTTATGGGCACAAGAATTGCGAACTGACGTTTTGCTTTTAGAATGATTGTGCAGTTGGGTCTATCAGTGACTACTCTTGCTCAGGCAGTAGCTAACCTAAATATAAAGATGAATGCCCTCATAACAAGAACAATGGCATTAGAAGAAAAAAATGAACTTAGTGGAAGACACAATTGCTCTAGTTGCTGATATAGTAACCACTCATAATACCAAACTTAAATACTTGATGGGAAAAGTAAAAGACCAAGAGGCCCGATCAAGAAGAGGCAATCTGAAATTGACTAAAGTACCAGATGGTCTGGAAGGGACTGGAGATCCAGTGCCAATTTGTGAAAAACACATTATTATTACTAATAGTAGAAAATACCTGGAAGAAACAATAACATTGGACAGAGCACAGCGTATAGCCCCTAATAAGCGATTGCCATCTCAAGCTACCAAATTTAATCCACCAAAGTCTGTGTACATCAAACCTCCCAGATTTCAAGACAAAGAGGCGATACTGAGGAAGGCAAGGATGGGGTGGGGGGCTAATATGTGAAGGAAACAAGTTCCATGCATACCTGAACTCTAGCCAAGCCACAATGGCTCAGCAGAAAACCTTTGATCAAATTGTTGCTACTCTTAGAAGCAAAGGCATTCAATATGCCTTGCTACTCCACTGCAAAGCTATGTTTGTACCTTAATGGTAGAAAAAGATATGTCACCTCACGAGAAGAGGCAACTAAGGCACTTGAGATAGCAGATATTCATCCTCAAGATTTCTGCTCTCATGCATTTCAAAAGGGACTGCAACAGAACCAGATTATCCTGTCTAATAGGTTTTCTCCTTTGATATCCAACCCAACTGAATCAACTTCTGGGTCTTCTACAATAAGTAGGGTTATAGTAGAAACTGAAAAAGGATCTCCTATAACATCTAACTAACTTTACACTAAGCCTCCAATAGATTCCCTTTTGGATGAGCCACTTGATATTAACTGGGACCCTCTGGGATGAAATTTTTGGAGCAAGAAGAAACAATACGTATTCTAAGAAGCTGACTTGGAAGATTCCAATTATTAGATTATAGTAGCTGTATAAAATGACTGAACTTAAAAACTTTATTAAAAACCTTGTTTATAGAAAACCTAATTCTTCACTTCACACAAACTAATTTCCTTATATTTTACTAATCACTATTTTCTACTTCACGCAGGCCTTTGATTACTAATTCTTCTGAATAATTTCCTATCTTACATTATCCTATGCGTCAATCTTTTTGTTTGCCCCCTCTTTTTTTATTATTATTTTATAGAAAAATCTAATAGGCACTTACAACACGTAGATGTACTAACCAATGACCACACCTGGGTGGCATCCTTTCTCTCTACACTGGTGAGCAAATGGGGTTTCCCTGTTTTCTCAGACAATCTCTGTTAATTTGGGGAAGGGTTTTTCAGGGTGGGGGACAGGAATATTGGGGGAGGGTGGGATGGAAGGTAACACTTCTTCCAGATCTTTAAAAACAGAGGGCCAGATTCTCAAAACGATCTGGGACTAAGTCCCACACTGAAACTCCAGTTGCAGATCGAAATCTCCACAGCTGCGGAGATTGGTATTCTCAGTCCACCACAGCTGTGGAAGATGTTATGCCTGGTCCCACCAGCAATAACATTTTTCCGCAGCTGCAGGGAAACACCACCCACAAGCAGCCATAAGTTGTGGAGCAGGTCATAAACCGGCACCACTTTTGAGAATACCATAGCTGCGGGAGAAACTGCGGTTCTGCAAGTGGCACCCCACTTGTGCCAAGTTTTTCACAGGCTTTGAGAATCTGGCCCAGAGTTTTTATTAAGCTACTAATAAAATAATTGTATATTATTTCTGCTTAGGAGTGCTGAGGCGAAACGGGGGGACTGACTAGGGTAAAAGGTGAAAAAGGGAAAACACTGAAATGAGATGACCATGTGGAAATACAGGTAGAGAAGCAGGGATTCTGAAATGCATTGTCATAGGTATGGAACAGGTGATAATGAAGAAATATGGGTGAGCTAAAAGTACTGATTTGGAATGTTAAAGGTTTGGGGGATAGAATTAAAGGGGGCAGGAAACGTGTGCTAATTGGCAGCAGTTAGTAATGCTCCTATTTGCAGAAATGAAATTCACACTTCCAAATGATCCATGTTTAACTGCAAGTAAATAAGCACCGATGTGACAAACTTTGTTTTCAATTGTTTCCTTTTTATGGACAGCATTCTGTTACAGTTCTTTTCGTGGAACTAGTAATTTGGAGTTTTTACTATGTCACGGTTTGTATACAGAATGCTAAACCTGAGCTATTGTCCTATCAGAACCATGCTTACAGTTCTGTTCTCAAACCGTGACATAGTTAAAATTCCAGATCACTGGTTCCATGAAGAGAACTGCAACAGAATGCTGCCCATAAAAATGAAACAATGCAAAATACAGTTTTTCACACTGCTTTTTATTTAAGTACAGTTATATATGGATCATTTAGAGGTAAGAAAATGATTGCTGAAAATAGAAACATTTTAAACAGCTGCTAATTAGCAGTCATTTCCTGTCCTCTTTAAACTGGGTAAGATTTCAGATTTTGTTGACAGAAAGCACATTGATATTCTGTTAATGCAAGAAACACACTTTGTACAGGGTGATTTAGATTTTGTGGGTAAAAGTGGGGGAAGATATAAAAAGAATTGCTAATTATAGATCATGGGAGCATCATGTGACACTCCCCGACCAATCACAGCACTTTCTTCGGTTGCACATGAGGTACTCTTATTGCCGTAAGAGTACCTCATGTGCTCACCATAACAGGCTTCTCAAAAACCACCACAGAAATGGACCGCAAATAAAGTTGTTTTTTTTTAAACTGTGCTACAATCTATAATAGTTTTATATGGCCGCTAGGAGGGCCTCTTATGGCTATAAGAGTGTCACCTCTTGCGTCCTTAGGGCACCAGAACTGCTCACTTTTGGTTTGCAGTTCTCTTGCCCTAAGAACATGCGAGATGATACTCTTATAGCCATAAGAGTCCCTCCTGGCACCCCTATAAACATATAAATAAACTCTTAAGGGGTGGCAACTTTTATTAGGAAAACTTGTCTTGCTAAATTTGGAAATTCTTATTCCAACACTCATGGCTGATATTTAACCACCAAGATATTATTACTGGGATTTAGTTTTACGATAATCAATATTTATGGCCCAGTGAAAATTACCCCAAATTTTTCATCAGTTTGTTCATAGAACTATCCACTTTTCTGGCTCCATATGTAACTGAGGGTGACTTTAACATAACTATAAACAATATTATTGATTAGCATCCCCAAATACTAGTACGGAAAGAAGTGCTAGTAAAAAGCTAAGAAACTTGATAAAAGATTTTAAATTAGTAGATCTCTGGAGGAATAAAAATACAATCTTAATTCTATATTCATACTACTCTCCAGTACATAACAGTTATTCTAGAACAGATGTTTTCCCAATATCTGAATCTATAATTTATACAATATTAGACACTGAGTATCATAGTATTTTAATTTATGATCATGCACCTGTCACATTAGATAGAATGGCAATTAAATTGTGGTGTATGCCTCCAGCATGAATTAATGATGATAACTTACAAACAAAAATATAAGTGAGGAAATTCCTTTCTTTTTTGATGATAACAAACATCAAACTGTTTCAATGATATCATTATGGGATTGTTTTAAAGTTTATCTTTGAGGCATTTGTATAGTATAGTTGGCTACTAACTATAAAGATATCAATAAAAAATTTAATAACTTAGAAAAAACAGTTAAAAATTTGGAGGCGACCATTTTATATCAACCAACCAAGATGAATATCAATTTACTTAATCATACTAAACTTGATTATAATAATTTACTAACAATAAAATATGAAAATACTATACTCAAATCTAGGTCAAAATATTACTCAGTGAGTGACAAACTGGACAAAGTAACGGCCATGCAGCTCAAACAAGCAGCTGTGGAAAGATGCATTAATTCCATTACAAATTCATCCAGGAATACTATTAATCATCCAGACGAGATTAACAAATCTGTTTCCAATATTACACTGAACTATACTCCTCAGAATAGTTCAAAAATCCTAGTGTTGTTGATAAATTCTTAAACTCCATTACTTTACCCTAGACTCAGATGGAATTAACTGATGATTTAGAAAGAGATATTACTCCTATGGAACTACATGCAGCTATTAAGAGTCTTTCATTAGGAAAAGCTTCTGGCCCAGATGGAATTCCAATTGACTTCCATAAGAAATATTAAAAAATTAATTAGTGAACAATTTTTGAATCCATATACCCAGGCATTCAATTCTGGAAAATTAACAGATTCTTTTTTAGATTATACTATTTTTTATTTCCAAAAAAGTACAAGAATTCTGAATGTTGCACATCATATAGACCAAGTTCGTTGTTAAATGCAGATTATAAAATCCTAGCAAACATACTAGCATCTAGATTGGAGATTATATTACCATCCGTAATATATAATGATCAAACTGGATTTATTAAAGGTAGACTTTTAAGTAATAATATCAGGTGTGCAATTAGCTATACTGATGCAATGGAAAACACAAATTCAGTTTTAGTAACTCTTGATGCTGAGTAAGTGTTTGATAGGGTTGAACGGGACTACATATATACCCTATTGAAAAAATTTGGACTAGGCCACAAATTTAGGAAATGGATTTACATGCTTTATCAGTCACCTCATGCATCTGCCAAAACTAATAATGCTACTTCCTCAGTAAAGAACCTGTATAGAGGCACCAGACAGGGATGACCAGTATCCCCTCTTATCTCTGCCTTAGTCATAGAACCCCTAGCTATGGCTCTTAGACAGCTACCTAATGTACAGCTCAGTTTATTGCTGATGATATATTATTAATAATTTCCAATCCAGTGTAATCTAGCCCAATAATTCAAGATGTCATCAATAACGTCAGTGCCACTTCTGGACATAAAATAAATTGACAGGAGACCACATCATTGCCGCTGGGAACTCTCCTGAACCTTGCATCAAATTTCTGTAATTCTATTCAAATAACAAATGAAATCAAATATCTAGGGGTAACTCTCCCAAAAGATATTCATCACATTTATAACACCAATTTTACACCTTTGATGAATAATATTATCAAAGAGCTTATAAAATGGACCCCGTTCCAGGGACTTTAATTGGAAGGGTCATTGTTATTAAAATGGCAATCCTTCACAAATTTCTCTTTTTTTTCAGTCAATCCCTATCAGAAAACCATAATCTACGTTTTCTTTTTTGCATAAAGCCATACCTAAATTCCTTTGGAAAAACAAACTGCCTAGAATTGCTAATAAAAGACTAACACTACCTAAATTGAAGGGAGGCTTAAGTCTTCTATACTTTAAATTATTGTATTATGCTGGACAGCTAAACAATTACAATACTGGTTTAAGAACTTGACCATTGCTTGCTGCCAATCTGAACTAGATACAATCCCTCATACAATGTTACCACATATCTTGTATGTTGCACATCCCAGGGACAGTAATGTAACCATTTCTACCACCAACCATTTCTTCAATCCAAATTTGGACTAAAGTTCATAAGTTAATGAAATGGAACAATGATATCTCATTATACTCTCCCATTTCAGGTAATTAAATTTTTCTCCAGCCATTATATCTGTGGAATTTTATTTATGGAAAAAGCTTTGTCTGACCCTTTTAAAAAAATGCTTTGATTGTGGAATATTTGTGTCCTTTCTACAGTTACAGGCAACATTTAAAATACCAAAAAAATACATATATATATATATACTTGCAACTGAGAGGTTTTCTTTGTAAAAATAATAAAGGTTTGAAGGTACCAGACAGTTCACCCATTCCAAATATTTTGATACCAGGAAATCCTACTAAAAAAATAACCTCCAGAATATATTTCACTCTTTTAACATCTACTTTGAAATTAGTATTGAATCTGAAACTCAAACGAGAACAGGATTTAAATATCTCTTTTTTCCATATAAGAGAGGGCACGAGACTTTAGAATCCCCATTTAAAGGGCTTATTTCTTCCAAATTACAACAAATCCAATATAATATTGTTCATCATACTTACTATGCAGCTGTTAAAGTAAATAAAATGAATCCAGATATTAATGATCCTTGCCCAAGATGCAAAAAAAAAAACCCCAAAAACTCCTGCTTCTCTTACCCATATGTTTATAAGCTGCTCAGCTCTTCACAACATTTCTGGCAAGGAATTTTAACAAATATTTTGAATATCAGGGAGATATACCCATTATTAGATACTGAGTTTATACTCTTTGGCAAATATACAACTAATTACCTTCCCACATTTCAAAAGAAATGTATCCACCTGGCACTTTTTACTGCTAATAAGGCTATACTTTTGAAATGGAAATGTACGAGCCCACTGGAAATAAAGCAATGGATCAACCTTATGACAGACCTGACTAGACTGGAGAAATTCATTATCATATTAAGAAGTGTCAGTCTATTGGGGAAAAAATGTGGGCCCCTTTTGCCAAAATATATTTATCTGGCAATCGTAAGACTGAGAACTGAATAAGGTACTATTGGCAAGATAGTGCCAAAAATAACCCCCATACTAAATTCCAGCTCTTTAAATACTCAGACTTTAAGGACTTACTTATTAATGTGCAATCTGGGTAAATGGAATGGTTTCTATTTTCAATTTTTATGAAATAATGTAATTACGTATACCTGTATTCTCTACCACACGATGATTCTATTATGATTGTACTGTGGATTTAGTTGCAATAAAGTCTGTTTAAAAAAAAAGAATACAGATAAATAAAATAAAACATGCTGTCCGTTAAAAAAAGACACCTGAGGTAGCTGTGAAACTATAAAACCATAAGTAACCATCGGGATTTCAACCTCACAATTGGGAAATTGTGATTATGCCAGGAACTGAGGGAGAAGCCCTGGGTGGGACTTTGCCGCTTTGATAGGGCCAAGAGCTGTGGAGGGCATCCAGCCACCCATCTGTGTGTGGATTAAAAATAGGGGCCCCTTTTCAACAGTTTACAGATTAATTGTTCAACAACAGTTTGAGTTTTAAATTGTGTTTGCCTGCAACAGTTAAAGTGCACCACCCAGCTCCTACCCTGCTAGCACCAACTGCATCTCCAGTGAGGTACCCACTGCAATATAAAAGAGAGATTTTGCCCATGGCCTTTCTTGGGATTTAAGTCAGGTGCACCCACCTGTAGTTTTGAGGACTGTCTGTGGGTGGGCAGGTTGTGTGAAACAAATTGTTGTTGTTACTGCATAGAGTATAATAATTTTACTGCTACCCCACTGCTCCCATTTTTCTTACTGTCACCTTGTTCTTTCTGTACCCTCCCCTTTTTTTTTGCATTATCTTCCTCCTTGATGTCTCAACTGGCCTCTCCTTTGGGCCGCCAGGGACACTCTCACCTCCCCCGAGAACCCCCGCCACCAACTCCCACCTCACATTGCAGCCACTCTGCAGGGTAACCCAACGTTTCCATTCATCAGACGGGTCCTCTCCTTCTGGAGAGAATATGCCTTGTGGCTTACCTTTTTTGGCCCTGGGTGCTGCTGAGGTCGATCCCAGGTGTCCAGGGGCTCCATGGTGGCCGTCATCCGGTCGGTCGAGACGCCATTTTTCCCTGGTTTTCTTGGCCCATCTACAGTGCCATTCTGCAGTGCTCCCAGTCTCCACTGGGGGCCACTACAGAGTGAGGCAAGCTCCCCAACCCTCCCCAGGAGAGAAGAGCAGTCCTTCAGACGCTCAGTCCTCTCCTTCCCCTGCCGACCCCCAGTGTCCTGAGTCTGTTCCCGAACCCGGGTTGCCAGTGTGGCATCCAGTGCCTCAACCCTCAGCGCCACCGGGCCGGTACCTTCCACTTTTTAATAAATTGTTTGAACTGCATTTCTTGGTTTGAGGGTTGTTATTGCTGTTACAGTGTCACATGTTCTGGGGGCGGGACTGTGTGGGTAGGTTATGCACTGTTTCCTGGGGGGTAATAGCCTTGTGTGTCAGCACCCAGGTGCCCATATTGCTACCCAAGGCAGAAGTACTGCACCACTTTAGGCCTGAGTACCCAGTGTAGCATAACTTTAGGCAACCCTGAACGACCCCCTCGGAGGGTCTGGAGAAGTGAACCCCAAGGGCCCCAGGCAGTCTGCTACATATTTAAGCAATAATATGTGACATGGTGTTCAATGGTGTTCAATATCATGGGCTATCATCCCACCTCGGGTGCGTTAAGGCATAAGACCATAGGCTGAGTGACTTCAACCTTCTGAAAGGGATTAATATCCAATGTTCAAAAATGGGTATTGATCAATTCTGGCTCCCCACTGGTTAGAACCACATCACATGGAACTACATTAAAAAGTACATATCCCTGCCAGAAACAATGCCACAGGGTGCATTAACTGCCAGCATAACCTGTCGGCATCAAAAGGTCATCATTAAAACTCCCATGTCTTTCAATCTGGACAAATGTAAAATAATGCACTTAGGCAGATCTAATAAAAAAAACTGAATACACCTTATGTGGCTACATTATTACTAATTATTCCTCTGAAAAAAATTTAGGCTTTCTCATTTCTGACACACTAGGTACAGAAGATCAAACACAAGCCACCATAAAAAATGTAACAACATTATATGGTCTATCAAAAAGAATATAACTACTAGAGTTTCCTGTGTAATGTTATCGCTGTATCATGCGTATGTTCACCCGCAGCTTGAGTATGCAGACTAGATTTGGTTCCCCTTTAGAAAAACAGAAAGAGATAAACTCGAAAGAGTGCAGAGAAGATATGCAAATGTACTGTGGGGTTGTAAGGAATGGAATATAAGGCATGGTTAAGTACATTAAAATTGATGTCTATAGAAACCAGGAGGCAAAGATCAGACCTCCTTTTTATGTATTATGTAATGCAGGATTATGTTTTGTTGAATGACCTTGGAGTTTCCTTTAAACAAGATACGCAAAGAACTAGGGGACATCCATTGCAAATAAAAGGAGTGAGATTTAGACATACTCAGAGAAAGTACTTTTATACATCTAGGATTGTAAATCCATGGAATTCTTTGCCCATGGACATGATAATTAGTAGGACAAAAAATTATTTCAAAGCTAGACTGGACAGATATATCCTGTCTGGAATGAAAATTAAATACTCTGACTGATTTATTGGAGCAAACATGGGCCTCCACCTACTCGCTCCTTATTTCCTCAGTATGAATCTCAGTATTAGAACTGCCATCTCAGACGTCTGTCCAGTAGTTACTACACTTGCAACCACATGCTACTAGTGCAGAGCTAGGACGACAGCTAAACCCTACAACGCTGCTACACTGTAACTCACAAGGCTTCTAGCCAATCAGCAGACACACCAGGTAGCATGATCTACCAGAAGTTAACCCCCAGCAGTACATCAAGAAATGCCTCTAAGGAGCGGGAAGTGAGCATGGGAGAGAGACAGAAAGGGAGGAGAGAGAGAGAGAGAGAGAGAGATGGCGGCCAGGGAAGAAAGATCAAGCCAGCGACGAAAAATAGGCTAGGACCGGAGCAAGAGCAATAGCTATGATTTCTTTTCCTTTTTTCTTATGTGTTATAGGGGCTGAGAGTGAATGGGAGAGGGAGCAAGAGAGAGAGAGAGAGAGAGAGAGAGACTGCGGGTCCAGGAGACAGAGACAGTTGGCGAGTGGGGAGAAAGAAAGACAGCAGGTAGGGCACGGCATTGAGTTTACAACCCATTTTATAAGTGGAAAATGGCAGTTCCATCAGGGGATCATGCTGTTAATGTAACATAGAAACACAGAATTTGACAGCAGATAAGGACTGCTTGGCCCACCTAGTCTGCCCATTTCCCTACCTAATGCATAGGCTGCAGATCCTAGTTAACCAACAGCCTACTTCCTCCTACCCAACACTAGAATTGCATTAGGTCTGTCCCATGCATTGTTGAATTCCACCACTATTTTTGAGTCCACTAACTCCTCAGGAAGGCTGTTCCATGTATCCACAACTCTCTTCGTGAAAAAATACTTCCTCACGTTACCTTTGAGCCGCCCCCCCTCTATCTTCAAATTGTGCCCCCTTGTACTTGCCCATCTCTTTTTCTGAAAGATGCTACCATCTTGGACTCTACTGATTCCCTTGATATACTTGAAAGTTTCTATCATGTCCCCCCTCTCCTTGAGTGTACACATAGTAAGCTTCTTTAACCTCTCTTCATATGTCTTCTGGTGCAGACCCTGCACCATTTTAGATGCCCTCCTCTGGACAGCCTCTATCCTGTCTATGTCCTTGCGGAGATGGGGTCTCCAGAACTGGACGCAGAACTCCAGATGGGGTCTCATCAACTGTCTGTACAGAGGGATAACAACTTCTTATTTTCTACTGGTGGTGCTTCTCCTTATGCATCCCAGTATCCCACCAGCCCTCCTTATTGCCTTCTCACATTGTTTGCCCACCTTAAGGTCATCTGATATGACTACCCCCAGGTCCCTTTCCATTTCTGTTGTTGTTATTATCTCAACCCCCATTGTGTTCTCTTCCCCTGGATTTTTGTTTGCCAGGTGCATTACTTTGCACTGAATCTAAGCTGCCATACAGTTGACCATTCCTCCAACTTGCCAAGTCCCTTTGCATCCTCTCCACTCCACCTTCTGTATCAACCCTGTTGCAGATCTTTGTGTCGTCTGCAAAGAGACATACTTTTCCTTCCAGTCCCTCTGCAATGTCACTTATACAGACATTAAAGAGGACCAATCCCAGTACTGAACCCTGCGGTACCCCACTAGTAACCCCCCTTTCTTCAGAGTAAACTCCATTTACTACTACCCTCTGTATCCTGTTGTCCAGCCAATTTTTAACCCAGGCTACCACCTTGGGACCCACTCCAAGGTTGGCTAACTTGTATATTAATCTTTTGTGTGGGACTGTGTCAAATGCCTTGCTAAAGTCTAGGTAGGCCATGTCCACTGCCCCTCCCTGGTCCACCACATTGGTCACCCAGTCAAAGAAATCTATTAGATTTGTCTGACATGACCTTCCTGCTGTGAATCCATGCTGCCTTTGGTCCTGTGCCACAGTGGCCTCTAGGAACTCAACAGTTCTTTCCTTTAGAAGTGATTCCATCATTTTCCCTACTACTGAGGTCAAACTAACAGGTCTGTAGTTTCCTGCCTCTGTCTTGCTCCCACTTTTGTGAAGGGGACTCACGTCTGCCCTCCTCCAGTCCTCCAGTACTACATCATCCTCCCATGATTTGTTAAAAAGGGTAGTCAGTGGTGTCACTAATTCTACCCTTAGTTCTTTTAGAATTCTTGGGTGAATCCCTTCAGGCCCCATTGCTTTGTCCACCTTCAGCTTTAAGAGTTCTTTCAGGACCCTTTCTTCTGTGAATGGACTGGTATTGACCTCCCTATCCAGAGTGCTTCTATTCTTTGATTTTGGTACCTCCCCCTCCTCTTCTTTTGGAATACTGAGCAGAAGTATTCATTCAATATCCCTGCTTTTTACTGTCATCCTCTGCCCACCCTCCTTCCCTTTAGTAAGCCTCACTATCCATTGCTTCATCTTTCTTTGCTCCCTAATGTACCTATAAATATAGAATAATGGATGGGGAAGTGTGTAATATGAGAATTTAATGCACACTTGAGGTGTGGGATGCTACATAAACCACGAGGGTAAAGCCCGAGGGGTTTATTAAAGCATCCCACACCAAGGGTGTGCATTAAATTCGAGTTTACCACACACTTCCCCCATCTTTTATTTTATATAATATCTGGGGAGCACTTTTTTTCCATCTTATGTCTTGTGATCCCATTATTTGTGTCACTGTCTCTCTCACACACACACACACACTGTCAGACACACATTCTCCCTTTTCTTGTCTCCTTTTAACTGATTTTTATTTATTTATCATTTGCAGTTTGGAGATATACTAGCACTTACCTAGTGCTGTATGAAGTCAGCCATTGCCCCATTTGCAGCCATGGTCCCATTCCTCGCCGAACAGCAGGATTAACCAGATAGTTTAACATTTTAAAAAGAAAGCTCTAAGAGGAAACACTTTGATTCTAAATAAAAGAGAGATGTGAAGGTGAGATACTGTTCTAGCAGCTCTGGTGCACAGCTCCTCGTAAGCGTCGTTCAGAGCCACCATGTTTCCGGAACGGTTTAGCCCGCCCTCAGTGCGAGTAAGAGCCAATGAGAGAGCGCTGCTCTTGAGAGATGTAGTGCGTGAATGTCACGATAACTCGTGGGTTATTATGGAAAATATCAACCGGCTAAGCCTTAAGAAAAAAGTGCTCTCCAGTTATTATAAGGTTTTATTCCCCTTCTTAACTGAGTTGGCTATCTTTTCCTCAGTTTGGGCTTTTGCTATTCTGACTGCCGTCCCCACTTCCTTCTGCTTTAATTGGTACAGTTCTCTGTCCTGCTCCTTCTGTGTTTCCTTATACTTCCTGGGTGGGATATTCAGAAGGGTTGCGCATGGCGCAACACAGTTGCACCATGTGCAACCCACAGATGCACCCTGGCGTGATATTCAAAAGGGGAAAGTGCATGGCACAAATCCCAATGCACTGGGGCGCATCAGTAATGTATGCGGTGCAAGTGGGGGGGGGCATGTCCATGCATACTCCGCACATCCCGATATTCAGCCCAGGATGTGCTGAGCAGATGCAGGTGCAACCCCTATCTGCGCTGCACACAGTTTAGCCAAAGAAAACAAGGAGCAACAGCTGGCCACCCACAGGTGAGCTGCCGTATTGCAGGGCGCAACATGGCAGCTGCCAGCTATGGGTGGCCACCTGAGCTCCGGCGGCACCGTCCGTCGTGGTAGCGCCCCCCCCATGCCCGATCGCAGGCATAAGTATTAAACTATAACCATCCTATATCCCTGGTGGTCCAATGGACCGCTTCCAGCCCAATCGTGGGCATAAGTATTAAGATACAAATGTCCAATATCCCTGGTGGTCCAGTGGACCGCTGCCAGCCGACTGCGGGCATAAGTACTAAGATATATAAGTCCTATATCCCTGGTGGTCTAGTGGACTGCTTCCAGCCCGATCGCGGGCATAAGTATTAAAATATAATATTCCAAACCGACCCTGGTGGTCCAGCGGTACCCCCCTCCCCACCTTCCCACTGAGCCCCACCACCCTCCCCCCCCGGTCAGCGGTGGGTGGCAGCTCCCCACCCGCAAGCCGCCCGCCGACTGACTGGGTACAGTGCGGCTGTACACCCATTGGTCCACAGCATGGGCCAATGGGTGTGCAGACTAATATCGTACTACAGTCAGATATGTGAATGGATTCATTCACATATCTGGACCATGTAATATGGTATGGTCTGACGCCCATTGTACGCTATGGACCAATGGTGACTCACAACCATACTGTACGCAGTCATTCGTGGGTGGCCGGATGGCTTATGGGTGGGGAGCTGCCACCCGCCGCTGACTGGGGAGCAGGGTGGTGGGCCTCAGTGGGTGGGTGGGTGAGGGGGTACTGCTGGACCACCAGGGATGGTTTGAATATTATATTTTAATACCTATGTCCGCGATTGGCTGTAAGTGGTCCACTGGACCACCAGGATATTGGACTTAATATTCATACGTATGCCCGCGTTCAGGCATTGGGGCACTTTGCCGCTTGTGCAGGGGGTGTCGGTCTCCGATGGCTGCAGCCTGGCAGGGCGCCAGGCGCAAGTCACCGGGGATCGGCGCACCTGCATGCAAATGGGGCCATAATGACATGCAAATGGCCCCATTTGCGCCTTGCATGCATTATGGACCCATTTGCATGTCCACCTCTGAATATCACGGTTGATGCGCTTAGCGCAACGGCACTCGCACCAGCGCATCCCCCTGCCCCTCTCTGGCCACTTGCGCTGGTGCAGTGCCACTGCGCCATGTGCTATGCGGGTGGTCACGGAGCGATATTCAACGGTGCTGGGCCATGGTGCAGCACCGTTGAATATCATCCTGTCAGCGCCCTGGCACATCCCAGTTGTGCTATGCCCAGGCTTGCGCCACAGCCTGGCACAGTCTGAATATCCCACCCCCTGAATGATACCTTTTTCTCCTTAACCTTCCCCACCACCTCTTTTGAGAACCACAGTGTTTTTTTCCCTTGTTTTGGTGGTTGAATTCCTGGCCTTGCCTATCAAGCTTGGGACTCCAACTCACCCCTTGGTACATTATAGCCAAAATATCCTTAGAGGGTTGGCGGTATTGCCCATAATTACCACCCCTCGTAGGTATTATTGGCGCTTTAGAAAATGGGCTACCTGTGGTAGTTTTATGTGGGATTTAAAAAATTAAAACGACAAATTAAAAAGAATGAAGTGAAGTCATTTTTTGGTTGTAAAGTAGTCCCTCCTTTCTGTGGCATTTCATATCCTGTTCTGCCCTTTCATAGAGCCATTCTGTTGTAGTTTTGCTCTTCCCCCTAGCAACTACTCTTGAACAAGTTTTCCAGCCCAGGGAGTCAGTAATAAAAGTAATAATTCAAACGTTTTGAGGCATTTTGTAAATAGTTTTCTCTTTTTTCAGCCTTGAAATTTGAAGCTGTTAGGAGCGCGACCTTGTTTGACCCTGAATAAAGCAGGAAGTGCATTTCGATCTCCTATGGACTTTTACTTTTAAGCAGTTTCCTGGTCCTCGCTGCGTACTCTGAGGACCAGGAGTCAGTTCTCAATGTTTAATTTGTTGTTTTACTACTGCTTCCCAGTCCTCGCTGTCTGCCCTGTGGTATGGGAATATGAAGAGGACCGCTTTCGGTGGAGCGATTATGCTGTAACCTAGGAGCAAACAACAACAATAACCCTGTCAGCACCGTTTGGTGGAGCGGTTATGTCGAAATCGGAGGTGCAAACAACAACATCCCTGCTAGTAGACACAACAGGTACTGTTGTTCTGTATATCTAAGTAAAGGGCTGTGATTATCAGTTGCTGCGAAGGTTTTTCTTTTTTTTTTTCTAACATGCTGGGAGATCGTGAGCATAGTACAGTTGGGAAGGACTGTAGTAAGGAACTGGCACGCTCGGTCTATCACTCCGTCAGCGAGTGGAAGAGCAGGAACACATTTTTATTTCTGTTTCTTTTTTTGGGTACTGAGTAGAGAGTCAGTTAGACCGTCTGTGTTGAGGAATGAATGGGGGGGTGGGCTCTCGCTAAGCGAAGGTAAAAAAAATGGCGGCGATCTGAATTGGAAAGGAGGTGTTTTACCCAATTAGGAGGCGAGGTGGGCACTAGGATACTGTACTACAGTGGGTTAAGGGGCACTTGGGCTGGTACTTTTTATTTCCTAGGCATCTATTGAAAGTTAATGTACCCCCTGGGCAGGGGTACCAGCCAATCAGAGCCCAGGAAATAAAAAGCCCATTTTCTAACATGGCATAATCCCTCCCTGCCATGCCTTATTTCTTACATATTACATACCTTGGAGTCATTGCAGTTATGAAATGGATCCATTTTGATTTTGCTGACTGATGGCATGACATACTTTCAGATTGGGATTATGTACTAAAATATCATTCTAGCCAAATGTAGTCTTGGCCAATCAAATTTGAGGATATTGACCATGCATTTCGTAATTCTAATTATAAATCATGACATCATTCTTAGGTGATCAGGACTGTTTTTTTTTTAATAATTTGCTTTTTTCCAGCTACACTCTACTGGTCCCCACTGGTCCGATTGCTGCCCAGCCCCATCATCTGCCAGCACTGGGACTTACCTGCGCCCTGTGTACCCCCAAGGATGAACCCCCCATGAGAAGGGCTACTAGGTACCTCCCTTCCCAACCCCTGGCAGGGTGCAGGTAGTCGGTCACCAAGGCGGACAGCCCAGTCGGTGGTGCACAGCCTTAGACGAGCAGCGGATTGCATCCTACGCGGTGGAGGGTTTTCCCATTTTCTGGCTCGGGAGGTGGGACATGCATTGACATCAATTGGCATGCATGCTGAGGTCTGCCCCTGCCTCCAGTAATGGCAAGCACCGGCTGTTGGATCCCTGGCTTCCACCATAAGGGATCAGGCTAATGCCAGGAGCCCCACCCACCCACCCGGTGGATGAGAGGCGTTCACTGAGCGCTCAATCCTCCTCGCTGGCCAACCCTCGGCGCCCAGGCTCACTTCCGAACCCGAGTCATTGGCATCACAGGTGGTAGCGCTACTGCTGCACCAGCAGGCCGACTTAAGACCATTGGTGCCGGAACAGTTTGAAAAGTGGTAGGGCCAAGGATGTAAAGGGTAAATTCTCCCCTATGATATACATTAACAAGACTGCAACAATTGATAGGGCCACTTATGAAAGTGGTAGGGCCATGGCCCTAGTGCCCCCTCCCCCTCCCGTTATGGCACCTATGCTTAAGACTGTTTATTTCTAAACATTCCAGAAGATACTCTTCTAACCATAAGAGACACACTATCTCTACTAGCATATTAATAAAAGAGTAATGCAATGTAGATTTCACCGAACTGACCAATGAAATCACTGCAACGAAGTCTACATTGCTATAATACATATAAACACTAGGGGTGCTGACATTTATGGGGGGCTTACTATAGGTCAGAGGGTCTGGAGGTGCACATTACTGGTGTACAGAGGAAATTTGGGGAACCCTGCATGCACAGAAACATAGAATACTATAATGCAGCAAGTCAAACATGCTCATCCTCGATGTCTGTAAACTGGCGACTGAGCGTGCCCTTCGAAATCACTAAATATTTTTTACCTTGACCAGAATGTTGCCTACATCATCGGTGTTTCGGATTAAAGCGGCCATGACTCTGTCCTTGTTTATTTATATGTTACTGTACTTGCTTTACAATATTGGCTCCATGCTTTTGGATCGCCGCTTGCATATCCCTGTTGTCCTAGGAAACTGGTGAGCGTTCCCATAGCAACAGAACGCCGCGCCTACCATTCTGCGTGGGTGGGAGGGATCCATTTTTGTCCCACATCCCATGATAAAAGTTATTTCCCTAATTACCAACAGGGCATCGTGTCCTGGTTGTAGAGGAGCCCTTTTGGGAATGTGTAGCAACGACCCAACTCCTTTTATGAACCATTAAAACAAAGTTTCCCTAGGCTGTAAAGTCACATGCAATTGCATCCCTCCGGTTACTGCTATAACTCCACTGCTCAGCATCCGTGCAGCCTCAACCAATTACACCTGTTACTTCTGGGGAAACTAGTAATATAAACAAAATCCTCACATTTATTAGGCTAGTAGTAAACGAAGCAGTACTGGAACTTACATGCTTTTTAAAACTACCCCCTCCTTTTTTAAATTGGTATATTCCCAGACGGAAGTGAGATTTGTTTTGCGGGTGAAAGGTGAAAGGTCAGACAGTAACAGGGACAACAAGTACGATGGCTGGTGTTCCGTGTACGCTTATTACCAGTTGCGACCCTTCTTTCGTGGAGGAGGAACTCGTGAGACGTGAGTACAGCCCCAGGGGGCAGCAGGATCCTTCAGTCCACGCCGCTTGGAGTGCAGCTGTAGTGTGCATAATGGGGCGAGGGTAGGAGAATGATGGGCGAACCGGTGATTGTCAGATTCATACTTGCATTTAGCAGCAGGTGAACACATTACGTCTAAAATGCATGCGGACCAGCATACCGTCAGCCTGTTGTTGCTGACACTCAAAATCGGAGACCGTGGCACTGGCCTGAGGGCATCAAAAAGTGTGACACATACCCCAACGTGGATGGCTTGTCGCCGCAAATTTTAGGAACTGCAGGACATAGACACGGAGCATTCAGAATGTGTGATACTTGTCTTATAAATGGGGGCATTCAAAAGCTTGGACACTGACTCCCGTAAATGCGAGGAACTGTTGGACACTGACTCAAATAGGGTAAATATGGCACCGCGACACGCAGACATGTCGGACAGTAGCCCTCAAGATATGTGACAGTGACACTCAATGTAAGATGCTGGCCCTCAAGGTGTGGGACACTGGCCCTGTAAATGTAGAACAGTGACATTCAGAATGTTGGACACTTGACTGCTAAATGTTGGGAAAAGGTCCGACAGTGACCCTCCAACTGGGGAAAATGTGGAACAGGGACACTCATGTGGGGCACTAGCCCTCAAGATGTGGGACAAGGACATTTAAAATATTGGACAGTGATACTTAAAATGTGGGACACTGGCCTGCTAAATATGTAACTCATAATTAAACACAGAGTTAGAAGCACAGACCACTGGAAACTGTTGTATTTATTTATGCACAGTTTTAATTTTGATTTAGCATTGTAGATTGTTTTCTGATTTTAATTCTTCTGATTTAATTCTTGATATTTCATTGTGAGATGTGCCTTCTTTGTGTGGGACGGATGTGTGATGGGAGAATTCTGAGTGGTAAAATGTGGGACATTTAGTGTGGTCTAGTGTTTGGAGCACCCCTCTAGAACAAATTTGTGACCTTAGGCAACTCGGTAAATCTCCCAGTGTTTTAGTCTGCCCGGCTTCAGAAATAGGTAGAAGCAGGACCCCACTGGAAATTTGCTACTGCATGTCAGCTGGGCTCTTCTTGGTAAATAAATTATAACCAAACAAAAAAAAAAAGGCAGTTGAGGCAAACTGTATATGAATGTATAATGAGTAATACAGGGGTGGCAGGAGCACATAGGAAAAGAAACTGGGTTGGGGAAGATTCTGGATAGGGAGAACGAGAGCAGAGGGAGGGCAGACTGTAAAACATGGAAAGTCATGCTAACAAATTCCCGTAGCCTAAGAAATAAGGTTCCAGACCTGGAGGCCTTGTTGGCAGATGAAGACCTTGACATAGCAGCAATAACAGAGACATGGTACTCTGCAAATCATGGCTGAGAAGTCAGTGTACCAGGCTATACATTGTTCAGGAGGAACAGGAATGGTAAAAAGGGTGGGTGAGTGGCCCTGTACATCAGAGATGGTATAAAGGCTACAGAAGTTCAGGGAAGATGGAGAAGCCGAGATAATGTGGGTCACCCTGGAGCCAGAGAATGGAACAGCGATATTCACTGGGGTGATCTACAGACCTCCATCACAGAGGGAGGAAGTAGACAGGGAACTAGTGGAGAACATACATGACATGGCAACTAAGGGTGAAATCCTGCTACTGGAGGATTTCAGTATGCTGGATGTGGATTGGGCCACGCAGATGGCTGTTTCAGCCAGAAGCACAGCCATCCTAGAATCCCTGCAGGGGCCTGGATTCAGACAGCTGGTGCATGAGCCAACCGGGGACAAGTCGGTTCTGGACCTGGTATGGACCAATGGGGACAGAGTCCAAGAAATACAGGTGGAAGGGCAGCTGGGGTCCAGTGACCACCACATGGTATGGTTCAGCATGGAGAGGTGGACTCAATCAAGCCATATAAGGGCAAGAGTATTAGATTTTAGGAGGGCAGAGTTCACTGAAATGGGTAGATGTATACAAGCAGTCCTGGGGAAGGGAGAGATAGAGGGGGTGGAAAAACAATGGAAGAAACTGAAAGGAGCCATAGTGGATATAACAAACCAATGCATTACGATAGTGACCAAAGGGAAAAGAAGAAGGAAACCACTATGGTTCTCCAAAGAGGTGAGGGACAAAGTCAGGGCTACAAAAACAGAGTTTCAGGAAATATAAGGGGTGTCAAAGGGAGGAAGACAGGGAGGTGTACCTTGAATGTCTAAGGGAAGGCTGTTAGGAGGGTGAAGGATTAGACAGAAGAGAGCTTAGCACAGTCTGTAAACCAAGGGGATAAGGCATTTTATAGGTACATTAGTGAAAGAAGAAACCCCGGCGGGGATTGTGAGACTCAAATGGAGGAGGGAGAGTGTAAGGAGGGGGATCTGGACAAGGCAGAAATATTGAACAAATACTTCTGCTCAGTATTCACTAAGGAGGGGGCAGATCAAAGACCACAGTTGGGGTGCAGAGGTAATGGGGAAGGGGGAGAAGTGAACACCAGTCCATTCACAGTAGAGAGAGTTCTGGAAGAACTCACAAAGCTGAAGGTGGATAAGGCCATGGGGCCAGATGCCATCCACCCGAGGATATTAAAGGAGTTGTGAAAGGAACTAGCGGCGCCTCTGGTGGCCCTGTTCAGAGTCACTCCACACGGGTGTTGTTCCAGAGGACTGGAGGAGGGCACATGTAGTCCCACTGCACAAAAGTGGCAGTAGGGAGGAGGTGGGGAACTACAGGCCAGTCAGCCTCACCTCAGTGGTGGGTAAGATCATGGAAACACTGTTGAAAGAAAGGATAGTGACACATTTGGAATCCAGTGGTGCGCAGGATCTAAGGCAACACGGATTCACCGCCTGAAGGTCATGTCAAACGAATCTAATATTTTTTTTTTTGATTGGGTGACAAGGGAACTTAATCAGGGAGGGGCAGTAGACATCGCCTAACTGGATTTCAGCAAAGCCTTCCACACTGTACCACATAGAAGGCTGATTAACAAGATAAGTAGTCTGGGCATGGGAGACGAGGTGGTGAACTGGGTTAGGAACTGGTTAACAGACAGGAGACAGAGGGTGGTAGTAAATGGGGTACAATCTGGGGAGAGGCGGGTGACCAGTGGGGTACCTCAGGGATCAGTACTAAGACCAGTCCTGTTCAATGACCCGTTAGTGACATTGCAGAGGGCTAGAAGGAAGGTCTGCCTGTTTGCAGATGACACCAAGATCTGCAAAAGGGTGGATACTCCAGAAGGGGCGCAGAAAATGAAGAGGGACCTGGAGAAGCTTGAAAGATGGTCAGAGATGTGGCAACTGAGGTTTAATGTAAAGAAGTGCAAAATAATGTACCTGGGTAGAGGGACCCTGGGGAGAGCTACAGGTTGGGGGGAGAGGAGCTGACTGTCACCAAGGAGGAAAGTGACCTTGGGGTTCTCATCTCTGATAACCTTAAGGTATCAAAACCATGTACAAAGGCAGCAGGGAGGGCCAGTGGTATGCTGGGGTGCATAGGCAGGGGTATCACTAGCAGGAGGTGGGAGGTGGTGATGCCATTGTATAAAACATTGGTAAGACCTCACCTGGAGTACTACATGCAATTCTGGACTCCACACCTGTACAAGGACATAGATAAGGTGAAGACTATCCAGAGAAGGGCAACAAAGGTGGTGCAGGGCTTACACCACAAAACATATGAGAAGAGACTAAGAGACATCAATATGTACTCACTGGAGGAGAGGAGACAGTGGGGGGACATGATTGAAACTTTCAAGTACCTTAAGGGCATAAACAAGGTGCAGGCAGGGGAGCTTTTCCAATGTAGAAAAAATACTAGAACAAGGGGGCACAATATGAAATTGGAGGGGGGTAGATTAAGAGGTAATGTGAGGAAGTTTTTCTACACAGAAAGGGTAGTCGACACATGGAGTAGTCTGTCACAGGAGGTAGTGGGAGCAAGCACAGTGGAGGGGTTTAAGCATGCTTGGCACAGGCACAAGGGAAGCCTGAGAGGGGAGGGAGGGAGTGATGACAAGCCATTGATCGCATAGGATCAGTGGCCACATACAATGTATAGGGCTTACAGGCAGACTGGATGGGCCTAGCGGTCCTTATCTGCCGACAATTTCTGTGTTATGCAAACCAAGTCTCCATTTTGGTGTTGGAAGGGATTCTCTCATCTCTCACTACTCATCATAATGGTTAATCTCTCTCTCTCTCTCTCCTTTTTTTATACATAATTTAATGGTTACAGTGGATGACTCATGACGAGACTCTTCGCCTCGGGGCTAGAAGGTCATGGCTTACAGTACCCACATTGGGGGCTTGGGGTCACTGCTGACATGGCAGTGCAATAGTATGGGGGTTGCTGCATCACAAGGTACAGCCCTAAACCTGGGACCTTTCCTATTCAGTAGTGTCATTGGGGAAGGTATTAAGGGCAGGATGTGTCTCTTTGCTGATGAGACAAAGCTTTGCGGCAGGGTGGACAGCAAGTAATGGGTGAGGGCACTTCAGAGGAAACTGTGGGAAGAGGCCATAGTGTGTGAATGGAACAGACTTGGCATCCTTACAGAGGGGTAAAGGCATGTTAAAAAGGGCAAACTAAAAGCACCTATAGTGTGGGAATAGAGGTGACGCTCTGTCTAGGTAAGGGGGGGAAGGGATTAAGGAATGCAAAAAAGGTGAAAATTAGAAATACCCTATCTTTGGTAAGGCTACAAGTTCTTCCCGTTAACATAGTGAGTATAGGAATTGGAATTTTGGTAGAGGTGCATTGGCAATTCTGGAGACTGAGATGCTGCCCCATCTGCATGCATTTCTCTGGGCTGAGGGAGGAGGTTGCAAGATTCCAGTCCAAGTTGGCTAGGATTCTGGGGGCCTCTTCCCTCACCCAGGGGCCAGTGAATCTACTACTGTTGTCCCAGAGGATGCCAAGGCGGAGGGCCGGCTGGAATGTGGCGGGCACCAGGAGGGTAGGGTTGGCAGGTTGTGGGCACATTCCTTAGCTGATGCCACTACGAAACTCATTCACTGCTCTGGCAGGACAGGACTGCCAGGAGGAGGCACCCGTGGTAGTGGCCAAGGAGGATGTAGGGGTTCTCCCCAGAGGGGGCCTCAAGCTGGGAAGGAGAGGACCTCGGCAGAGGAGGAAACAGCTTCTAATGGGGACTCGGTTGTCGGGTGCTTAGATTTGGGAACAGGAAGGGAGGGGAAAGAGGGAGGTGGGGTGCTTTCCTGGCCCCTTTGCTCAGAGGGATGGAATGCAGATCCTAAGGATTGCTAGGGCGGCGGGGCAGGAGGGGAAGCTGTATGTGATTTTCCACCTGGTGACAACTGACCTGACTAAAGATGGGGCTGGTATTGTGCTGGGGGATTTTATTTTGGGGAGCTGTGGTGGGGTCTTAGGCAGGTAGTGCACTCAGTAGCTTATGCTGAGGTACTGCCTGTCTACGGCAGGGGGGAGGATATAAATCTCTGCAGTGAAGGAGTGGTGTAGAGAGGAGGGGTTCAGCTGCAGTGGGGACTGGGGACCAACCTGGAGGGATAAGAGCTTGTGCATGGATGATGGCCTGCATCCGTTTGGGAAGGGAACTGCAGTCCTCAGTAGGAGGTTTAAATGATTCTTTGATGAACATTTAAACTAGCAGAGGGGGAGGGGTGACAGAAGAAATCAGAGAGGCATAAACTGCCCCCGACACACAGACTAAAGTAGAGAGAGAGAAGGGAGGACTAGAGGGGAGGTAAATACTGAAGGTGCAAAATAAAGAAAAAAGCAGTATGGTTGAAATGAAAGGGTAGGGGAACAAGAGCTGTAAAAAAGAAAGGGGGGGGAAGGAGGCAGGCCAAAAAGGAGACAAGGGAGTAACGGGTAGAGTGGTAATAAAATATGGAAGGCCATGTGTGCAGACGCAGGAAGTCTAGGAACTTGACTTTCGGACATAGAGGCCAGCATGGCGGGGGCAGACTTGGATATCTTAGCCATTACTGAGTTGTGGTACACAGGAAACAATGACTGGGGCATGGCCATATGAGGATATACTCAGTTCAAGAAGGGTAGGGTGGGAAGGAAGGAAGGGAGGAGGAGTGGTGAAGTACATAAGGAAGGATAATACAGCGACGGAGACACAGGGAAGCGGGGGGGGGGATGGAAGGGTTGGAGGTACTGTGGGTCACCCTAGAGACAGGAAACAGTCACTGTTTGCACTAGCTTGCTCTGCAGACCTCCAGTACAGGGGGAGAATTTAGATAAGACACTGGTGAAAGCCACTGGCACAATGGCAGAAAAAGGGAAGGTGCTGCTGGTGGGGGACTTCAATCTGCTGGATGTAGACGAGCCTTCCAGCTGCAAGCAGGTACATCCTGGACTCCCTGCAGGGGGCATTTCTAATGGAACTAGTCATGGAGCTCACTCGTGATGAGGCAGTACCGAACCTGGGTGTTGGGTACTAAAATGGTAGCAGGATTCAAGCATGCATGGGATAGACACAAGGGGACCTTAGTAACAGGGCTGGGTAGGGAAAGCCAGAAATCAAGTAGGGTCTAGGGTAGCAGACTAGGTACCAGGAGGTCCTTTTCTGCCGACAACTGCTGTGTCTCTACCTGGTGCTCACTAGCAGGGACAGTACTGCAGACATCTGTGTGGGAGGCCACCTGGGGACCAGTGATCACTGTACAGTGTGATTCCATATGGATGCCGATGGATGCAAACTGCTCAAGGAAGAGGCTTCTGGACTTCAGGAGGGCAGATTTAAAAAAAAAAAAAAAAAAAAAAGGGGGTGCCTCAGATATGACCTAGCAGTAGGCATGACCTGCATGAGGTGGAGGAACAGTGTGCTAAGCTGAGGGAAGGTAACAAATCTCTGCACAAAGGAAGTGAGCATAAATAAGTGGAAAAAGAGACCACTGTGACTCTTGAAGTGGTTGAAAAGTTAAAGGCTGAAAGGGTTGCTTTTAGGAGGTATAAAGAGATGCAGGGGAAAGAGGACAGAGAAGTGTATCAGGAAAAGAAGAGGGAGGCAGGGAAAGTGGTGCAGAGTGCAGAGGTGCAAACTGAGGAAAGAATAGCCCAAGGGGCAAAGAAAAGGGACAAGACAGTTTTTAGGTAGGTGTAAATCACAGAACTCGCTTCTCCAGTTTCAATGGCAAAATAAACTTTATGTCCAGCTTTGTAAAGTGTATGACTTGAAAAAGTTTATCGCCGCAGTGCTCACAAAGGAAGACAAAGATGACATTTTTACCTTCCTTTCTGAGAATTGGGGCAATAAACTTTTACAAGTCATACGCTTTACGAAGCCTGGACATTAAGTTTATTTTGCCATTGAAGCTGGAGAAGTGAGTTCTGTGACTTACACCAACCGTTCGAGGTCTCTCTAAGTCACTAGAAACCCAGTCCGACACAAGCAGCTCTGCAACCAGGAAGTAAGACAGTTTTTAGGTATATAAATGAAAAGAGGAAGATTGGAGGGGGATTACAGGAGCAGGTGGGGATTGTACAGAGGAGGATCAGGAAAAAGCAAATATCTTGAACAAATGTTGTTCAGCCTTGACAGGGGAAGGGGATGGACCTGTACATCTGACAGTCCTTTTTTAACAACTCACTGGAAACCTGAGTGGTTCCAGAGGACTGGAGGAGGGCAGATGTAGTCCTGCTTTACAGAAGTGGTAGCAGGGAGGAGGCTGGTAGCTGTAGGCCAGTCAGCCTGACATCAGTGGGTGGAAGCTGAAGAATTCCTTCAGAAAAAGGATTGTGGAGTAGCTTAAATCCAGTGGGTTACAAGATCCGTAGCAACATGGATTCATTGGGGGGTGGTCATGTCAGACAAATCTGTTAAATTTCTTTGACTGGATGCTAAATTGGTTATGGATAATTCACTTCAGGGAAGAAGGGTGACCAGTGGAGTGCCACAGGGCTCAGTACTGGGACTAGTCCTCTCTAATGTCTTCATAAGTGACATTGCAGATGAGATGGAAGGGAAGGTCTGCGTCTTTGTGGATGTCACCAAAATCTGCAATAGGGTGGACATTCAGAGGGGGTGGAGAGAATGTGCAAAGACCTGAGAGAACTTGAGGAGTGGTCAAGGGCATTGCAGCTGGGTTTCAATACGAAAAAGAGCAAAAACATATACTTGGGGCATAGAAACTCAGAAGTGGAGTACAGTATGGGAGAAGAGGTATTGACAGTCACCAAACAGGAGAGGGAGCTGGGAGTAATTATATCTGATGACCCAAGGTTACGAGGCAGTGCGGCAAGGCAATGGGTAGGGCCAGTGTGATGTTGGGGTGCATGAGGGGGTAGCCCCAGCAGAAGGATGGAGGTGGTGTTGCCACTGTATAGATCACTGGTGAGACTCACTTGGAATATTGTGTCCAGTTCTGAAGATAATATCTCAGGAAGGACGTAGAGTGCAGGCAGTCCAGAGAAGGCCAACTAAAATGCTGCAGGATCTGCATCAGAAGTCCTACAAGGAGAGACTGATGGACTTCAATATCTGCACCCTCAGGAAGAGAGAAAAGTGAGTACTTTATGCCAGTTTGTCTGCATTGGTCCTGGATCTCCTCCAGCAGTGCTTTAACCTCTGGTCCCTGGACTTCAACTCCCTGAGCTGTCCGTCAAACCCCAGGGATCTTTGGCATGAAACCAGAGGTAGTATGCAGATCTGTGTGACTGATTCAAAGGCTGAGGCAGTGGCCCTATTGTAGGCCACTACCCCCTCCCCAAATCCCATCTTGCCCTCTGCCATTGTACCCAAGTCACTCATTGCTGCCTGATTTCCTTCTGGAAACAACCTTCTTAAAGGGTGGTGTTGGACCATCTCCACAAGAGGTGGACTACAAGGAGGGGCCCTGAAGGAAAACGTCACTGTGCAGTGATGCAACCAGCTGACTGTATCAGTCTCAAGGTTGTTAATCTCGAGCCCCGGGAAGAGGCCAAGTCTAAACTGTGCCTGTATTGGTGGATTGCAGAAGTAAGCGCTTGTGCTAGGCCCAGTAATTCCATCTGCTGGAGTAAATCATGTCCAAACTACGAACGTTCACAAGCAATCTAGACATTGAAGTCGCCCAGAACCAACCAACTGGATGACTCCAAAAGTTGGTTGGTGATGAAGTCCGCGATTTCTTGCAGGAAATCCCCCATGCGCCCCAGCGGATGGTACATAAGAAGGATCCTGCAACCTGCACCTGGATCCCCATGCACGGGCATGCATTCAAACACTGAGGTTTCTCGCATTGGTTCCAAATTGGTCTGGCATTGGAAAGCACTGCCATCAAAGGATGAATGCAGGCAACTGGCCTAATGGATACCTGCCCACTCAGTCTGGTGGGAGCCCTAGGTATGGGAACTAACCACATTTAGCCTTGCTGTAGGTCCCATTTCACCCCTGGTATCGCTTGGTTCTCACCAGCTCGATGGTTCCCCTAGTTAGCACTCCCGCACCCCACTGCCTACCATCACGCCTCACAGTGCCCACCACCTGCAGTGCCGATACGTCACAGCTGATGGGGAGGTGTCACTGAAGGGGCATATGTCCAGCAGCTGGGATGGGGAGCAACTAAGCTTGATGGTCCCAAAATTAAAGCACATGATGCCGTAAAATCACATAAACCCTAAATTTATATTTAATCTGTGTGTGTGTGTGTGTGTGTGTGTGTGTGTGTGTGTGTATATATATATATATATGTATATATATATATATATATATATATATATATATATATATATATATATATATATATATAATGTGTGTATGTATGTGTGTGTGTGTGTGTATATGTGTATATGTGTGTGTGTGTGTATGTATATATATATATATATATATAGTATGTGTGTGTGTGTGTGTGTATGTATGTATATGTATATATGTATATATATATATATATATATATATATATATATATATATATATATCCTTTTCTCGGCCTCTACCTGGTGGAGCCCCCAGCCTGTCCCCGGCATCCACCAGCTGACCCTTACCCCCCCCCCGGTGGGGCTGGTGGGGTTCCCCAACCCCTGCCGGAGACTGGATCCAGCGTAACCAACACCATGGCTAGCCAGGAGTGGGACCTGAGAGGCGCCCTACGTCATGCGCCGCAGCAACCAATTTTCTCCTCCACTTTTTTCTCCCTGTGTGGAGATGGGGTGTGCAGTGATGCCGGCGGAGGGAGTGCATATGCACGCATTCCTCCAATCATCTGTCCCATCTCCGCCCACATCTACAGTGTCAGTGTGCTGCCTCCCAGCCTCCGCTAGGGGCCAGTCATACACCGACCACTGGTACCCCCCCCTCCCCAGAGAACGAGATTAGTCCCTTGGATGCTTAATCCTTCTCCTCCTCTGCCGATCCCCGGTGGCCCGGCTCATTCCCGAACATGAGTCACCAGCATACCGTGAGGGAAGGTGTCCAGTGCCTCAGCACTCAGCGCCACGGGCCACCATATATGTATATATATCAAGTAAAATATTAAAAACCATCCCACTCATACAAAATCAAAATTCCCCTCACTACCCAACACTTATACAACTAGACACAATGTCTACAACCCTATTAGTTCTAGCACATCTACTATATGGTATAAATTACAATAACACATGCCTAAC
Organism: Neoceratodus forsteri; assembly: GCA_016271365.2. Classification (NCBI taxonomy): domain Eukaryota; kingdom Metazoa; phylum Chordata; order Ceratodontiformes; family Ceratodontidae; genus Neoceratodus; species Neoceratodus forsteri. The sequence goes on along the minus strand of CM028129.1, from coordinate 1,253,982,992 downwards.
TACGCACAGTACCATTCAAACATCTGGCATAACCTCACTCATAGCTACACCATTCAACCAGTAATCAAAATAGCAGGGTATGTTGGGCGGTGTTTTGATAGCAGGAGAAGGGAAGTGATACTGTTGTAGTACAGATCGCTGGTGAAGCCTCACCTGGAATACTGTGTCCAGTTCTGGAGCCCTTGCCTGAGAAAGGGCATAGATAGGCTGGAGTCAGTACAGAGAAAGATCACCAGACTGATCCAGGGCCAGCATGAGGAATGGCTGGAGGCCCTGAGCATGTACTCGCTGGAGGCCAGACAGGAGAGGGTGGACGTGATACAGACCAGTACATTCTAAGGGATTTAAATTGGATGAACAACAAAAACGTGTTTGTTAGAAATTGGGAGGCAGTCATGAAGGGGCAAGATTGGAGGTCAGTAGGGGGTAAATTCAGGTGGGATAAGAGGAAGTTCTACTTCACTGAGAGGGTGATAAGAAACAGAAAATGTTAGCAAAAAAAAAACATTCATCCATCCACTCTGCTTTGTTTTGCCCTTTCATACCCTGGGACCTAAATGTTTAGTCTGTTTATTGCCCTCATCTCTCCCCCACCACCCTGCCTTACTGCTCTCCCCCTGTGTAACTATAAAAGCCTTTTACTTGGTCCCAGCTGTGTTTGAAACCATTAATGGTTCTTGGACCCACCACTTCTGCTGATAGGTTGTTCCACGGCTTAACCACTCTCTCTGTAAAATAATACTTTCTCTCATCCCTCCTGAATCTCCTTTGGCCAGTCTGGTTGAATATTTCCCTGCAATCTTAAGTCTCTGTCGTATCCCTCCTCTCCCTGCTGGTCTCCAGTGAGTGCATGTTCACTTCCTTAAGCTGATCCTCGTGGAATCTGCCCTGCTAGTCCTGGATCCATTTGGTAATGGAGCTGTGGAACGGATTGCAGACGGAAGTGGTGGGGATAGGTACCAAGATTGGTTCAGACATGGCTGGGACAGAGCAAGAGGACTCATAGTCCCATTAGAGGAATTGGGGATCCCTCCCACCCCTGGACACTATGTTGGGGGTTGAGGTAGTTATAATATATGCAGACTGGATGGACCATCAGTTTCATTCTGCCGTCAAACTCTGTTTTTATGTCCAGATAGAAGTAAAAGATCCCACAACACTTGAAGTAAGGCAGGGCAAAGTTTATTTCTAAAGGGCCCTATCCCTGAGGCTTAGGGTTCGGTACAATTCATACAAAATAAATGGGGTCCTAAGTAGGGATTACCCTCTGTGTCCTGGCTAATAGTCCTCCTGTCCATAGACAATGCTGTAGTGCAGTGGTCCATTTCTGTGTGTGGATGTCAAGTGCATGATGGCCGCATGGTGACACCATTCAGTCTCTGTACAACCAGCATCTAACTCTGTGCCTAGTAAAGTGCTTTAAGATGCAGTGTGTATGAAAGGTACTATACACTGTAACAGCAAATAGAGAAACATAGAATCCATGGCCAGAAAATGCCTCTCTGGTGCTTCATATCCACCATTTCTGCCTAACGAAAGTTGTATGAGAGAGCCCTAGAGGCTTCTGCACTCCCTCTTCCCGCTCCCTTTCTGGTGTGGTCTTTAAGCTAGACAGTTTCCCTCACCAAATAGATAGTATTTGTTTATGAGGTCATTCAACAAATCAAACATTTCATAACTCACGGCTGCTTCTTCAGGATATAGGCTTTCTATTAGTTAATAAATGTAGTATCACTTTAAACTTTCAAGTGCATAATACTTCTGTATGATTATTTATACAAGTGGATCAGTCATGTTCTTGGGATGAACATATTATTATCTTTATAATGAATTCCTTCATATAATACACTTCATTCCTTCACAGCATCCTTCAGGAAAATTACCCCATTCAGGGGCTGCCCCAAAGGCCCAGCAGTAGCAAGTCGCCCTATCGTGCTGACTGACCTAGGTTCTGACGCAAGCCCTAGAAGTCACATTGGGGGCCAGGCCATGGCTAAGCCAGCTGTGTCTTGGCCAGGGAAGGGTAGACAGTGGGTTCCACCGTGGCAGCAACCCCTGCAGTTGGACCAGGGAGCTTGCTCCTGCCGTGTGGCATGCTGCAGTTGGTGAGGCCACCAGAGGCACTGGTTCTGTCTGGGAGGAGAGAGGGAGCGAACACAAAAAAGGAAAAAAAAAAACCCTACTGTCTGGTAATGAAACTGTTGCCTGAACAGGATCTATCCCTGAAGGCTATGGCAAGATGTGGGGTATAAAAATCAATATGGGGGGAAAAAAATCAGTATTTCTTGATTATCCAACTAAAGAAATAATGATGTGTATGATTTTATGGTATGTGCTCTGACATCTCTCTCTCCCTTTTCTTGTGTAAGAAATCCGAATTGGTTTTATTGTTTGGATATGCGGCCTCTGTGTTAAATTCTGTTCTGGGGCTATTATTTTAAAATTCTTGAAATTGTTTCCCCTTGGTGGCATTTATAAATTATTAGGGTCCTGTTAGCTTCCTTTTCTTATCATTTTTAATCTTTGAAAATAAGCAACTCGATTTAAACCTTAGTTTTTCTCATCCTACATAAACGTAAAACATTGTTCAAGCACTAAGTGGACTGTGAGAATGCTCACCCTGTTAATTCACATCAACAGAACTCCACGCTGCCATCGGCCATGTGGTAAAAACGGCTGATTTTTGCACCAGTGTTTCTTGTTCATGTTTTAAGGAGATCTGGTGGCATAGAGACTGGGCAGCACTATGACGCGGTGAAGCGTCATGACAGCGAATGCCAGTGCCGCATTACTGCACAAACAGTGAATGTGAAAAATGTGTAGCTCTCTGAACTGCAAACTTCATGAACATTGATAGTAAACATTTCCACAGTGTTATCAGCTTCATCATGAAGATTTGAAGAAGTGTCCCATATTTGTATTTCCTTTTTGTCTCACTTTTTAGTATTTTTTGACTGGCCTCATCTGGTCTGGCCCCCCCGCCATCACCTTCTCCATCCTCCATCCCCCTTGGTTTACCCTTCGTGAGGGGGCTTTAAGGGGACACTGTCAACCCCCTTGGGTCTCAAAGTGTCCCTAGTTTAAAAAAACACATTTTATGGTTGCCAACATTCTGTAAAAATTGCTGATGTAGCTAGTAGTTTGATTCTGACTTTTTTTTTTTTTTAAAGTGAAAAACAGACTGCTTACCATACTGTTGTTACCACACACACAGGTTTGTTTACATTCCCTGATCAGCTCCAACTGCATCTTTTCTGGACTTGTGGACACCCACAACACAGTCTAACCACTCATGATGCAGTGGGAGTTTAGGAGGCTATTGCATCATGAGTGACTTCAGTGTATGGGGAGGGGTTTCTAATGCTAAGGAAGTATGCAGTAAGAACAGATCCAGGATTGTAAACAAAGTGTGGTTGTTTACAAATATACATTACAATGCATTTCAGTTCTACTAAATAAGGAGACAGACAAAACAAACAGCAACATCAGTGAATTTTAGAGAAGGTAAGCAATCATAAAATGTAGGTTTTTAACTAAAAATAATATGATGAAAAACAGGTTGTCGATGTCCCTTTAAGGGTGTCATGTAACACCTCAGGTGGTCCTCTCTCAGGAGATCAGGATCCAGTGGAGGTGGGTGATGTGGTTGGTGGTTCATGGCTGAATAGGGAGGGGGGTGGCGGAACTTTATCTGGCATCTGGTGGGGTTCCTTCCATTATTTTTTTGCTGTCTCCTCACGTGGCACATATTGCACAGTTGAGAGAGTGCCTCGGCTGCACACAGCATGCTGTTGCTGGGAGAGCAAGCTCCCAGGCCCACCATCAGGATATGATATAGTGCGGGATGTGTCGTCTCCCATACTGCGTCTGGGACACGCTGCCATCGGCATCGTGTTTCCCCCGATGGCTCTCAAGTTCTCTTGTGAACCCTGGTCGCTGGCGTGGAAGCAGTTCCTGCCACCATAGGGCCATTGGGTGACCCCTTTCTCCCACATTTGAGAGACGATGTTCTGTATTGGGAGATGAAAGGGTGAGAGGTATAATAACTGTAGATAGAGCCTCTCAGAAAAGTCAGAGGTTGTTTAGACTCATGACAAGATAGAATCACAGAGCAGTTTGGGATTATTTATAATCGTGGCAATACAGAATCACACGGAACAGACTGGGATTGTTTAAAATCATGACAGCATAGTATCGCACAGAAATTTGGGATTTTTAGTATCCTGGCAAGATAGAACCACACAGACTGGGTTTGTTTAGAATCACGACAGTATAGTATCGCACACAAGGTCACTGATTTTCCATTTTCAAAAATGGGCAGTTCAGTTTCTCAAAATCTTAAAAACTTTTTCCTCCATGTATTTTCCCATTATAGATTGAGGGAGCACGCTTGACCAGTAGGAACACTCCTTTCCTGTGTGTGTGAGACAGCCTTATTTTCTGAAGTGTCTCACATGCAGCTGCCCTGGAAATGGGCGCATTCAGGCAAGGCTTTTTTAAAAATGTTATATATTATTGATCAAGTTTGATCAATATTATATTTCGTGATCCCCCATAATGATTGGATATGCATTCCTAATAAAATGCCACAATAAACTATTATAGTGTTTTCCTCCTCGTGCTCTCATTTCACTGAAGTATGAAAGAAAGCACAGTAGCTCGAGGCTGTTTTTTCACTCTCGGTCCCCACAACAAAGCTGTACTACCACACTTACATTTCTGTCTTCAGTGAAACTGTCTCCATTGATCATAGCAGCCGCCACTTATAGTAAAAAGAAAACACGTGAAGCAAAACCTGCTCACTGTGGCAACTGCTCAGTGACATGCTCACTCCCGACACAAATACAGCTTATGATTTTTGTCTCTCTCAAAACCTTGCACTAGTTATAAAAAATAATGTCCATGCAAGGTTTGTGTTATGAGGATTCTTCACACATCCTCGGTGTGTGATAAACTCATAAACTCCTTGAGCTTTGCTCTCAGCTTTGTGGATTATCACACACTTGGGGTGTGTGTAAAATCCTTATAACACACAAGTGGTTTCACTTACATTCTTTAGGTATCTGAACCGTTCACTTTTGTTTCACAGTTCTCATACCCTAAGAATGCGTTTGAAAGCACTCTTACAACAATAAGAGTGATTTTGGTGGCAGTATTAACATACAAATTTGAGTACAAGTTATATTTTGGACAAAAAATGTGGTGCAGAATGAGGTTTTTACACAAGTTTGGCGCATGTGGTAATTGTGATGCAAACAGGTTTTTTACATTAAAAACTTACTCTTAAGTGATGTTTAAAAATTGCAGATTACGTGTTTTACCCTGGATTTCCTGTTTTTGTGGAAGAAAGGTGTCCCTACACTCAAAAGTTTTGGATTTTTAAGAATCGTGACAATTTGAAATTGCACAGAGAACAACTTCCAGGGATATTTTACGGCATTGATAGTATTGCACAGAAGTTTGAACCTTTTAGAGCCATGACAAGATGATCTCACATGCAGACCAGTCTGATAATTGTCTAGAATCATGACAAGCTAGAACTCACAGAGAACAGTTTGGGATTTTTAGAATCATGGCAGGATAGTATTGCACAGTGTTGCCTCATAGATCAGTGCTAGGCACAGTCCTCTTTAATGTCTTCATAAGTGACATTGCAGAGGGGCTGGAAGGGAAAGTGTGCTTCTTTGCAGATGGCACAAAGATCTGCAATATGGTAGACCCACAAGGGGGCGGGGTGGAAAGAACGAGAAGGGACCTGGGCAAGCTGGAGGATTGGTCAAACGTATGGCAGTTGAGATTCAATACAGAGAAGTGCAAAATTCTGCACTTAAGTCATGGGAACCAGAGAGAGGAGTACTCAGTTGGGGGTGGGGGGTACTGTCAGCCACCAAACAGGAGAGGGATCTAGGAATAATTACATCTGGGGACCTAAAGGTTGCCGGACTGTGCGAGAAGGCGGTTAGAGGGGCCAGCAGGATGTTGGGGTGCATTGTGAGAGGCATCACAAGCATAAAAAAGGAGGTGGTGATGCCGCTATACAGATCATTAGTGAGACCTCATCTGGAGTAAAGTGTCCAGTTTTGGAGACCACATCACAGGAAGGACGTAGACAGAGTGGAGGCAGTTCAAAGAAGGGCTACGAAAATGGTACACAGGCTGCACCAGAAGTCCAATGAGGAGAGGCTGAAAGACCTCAATGTGTATTCTCTGGAGACATGAAGAGAAAGGGGGGACCTGATCGAGATGTATAAATAAGGGATCAGTAAGGTACAGGAGGGTAGCATCTTTCAGAAAACAAGATGGTTAAGAACTAGGGGACATGAGATAAAGTTGGAGGGAGGAAGGAAGAATTGGGGGTAATGTGAGGAAGTATTTCTTTACAGAGAGGGTGGTGGATGCTTGGAACAGCATCCCCACAGGGTTGGTAGGGGCAGAAACGGTGGAGGAATTCAAAAATGCATGGGACACCCACAAGGGAACCCTAGAAAAAGGGAAGAGTAGGAAAGCCCCAGATCAGCTACAGTTTGGAACAGAAGTTAAAGGTAGAAAAAATGGGCAGACTAGATGTGCCAGGCTGTCTTTATCTGCCGACAAATGGTATGTATCCATGTATCACCCATCAGTCTGAGATTGTGTAGAAACATGACAGGAGAGCTGTCACACACACTGAATAGTTTGCAGTTTTAGTATTATGACAAGATAGTAGCAAGCAGTAATTTAACATAACTTGAGACGGTATCACAGAAAACACTTTAGAAACATAGAATTTGTCTGCAGATAAGGACCATTTGGCCCATCCAGTTTTCCCAGTTTGTCCCTGCCTATACTGTCACCTCAGACCCTACCTGATCCCTGTCTAATCCCCCCCATCCCTTGCTTCCCTACTAAGATTCCTTTGTGCCTGTCCCATGCATGGTTGAAGCCCACCACTGTTTTTGCCCTCCTCACCTCTGCATGCAGACTGTGCCAGGTGTCGTCCACCGTTTCAGTGAAAAAGTATCATTCCTCCTGAATTTCCCCCTCCCAGCTTCATCGCATGCCCTGTTGTCCTTGTGCACCTTCCCTTCTGAAAAACTCCCCATCTGTACCCTGTTCACCCCTGTGCAGTACTTGCATGACTCTATCATGTCCCCTCTCTCTCCCTCCTCTCTTCGAGTGTAGATACTAAGATCCCTCAGTTTCTTCTCATAGGGCTTGTGATACAAGCACTGCACCATTTTAGTTGCTCTCCTCTGTACAGCCTCTACCCTCTCTGTGTCCTTCCAGAGATGTGGTTTCCAGACCAGGACACAGTACTCCAGATGGCATCTCACCAGCGATCGATACAGTGGTAACACCACCTCTCTCTTCCGGTGATTTCCCCTCCCTGTGCACGCCATCATCTCACGGGGCCTGCCTAATTTGACATTGTTACAGAAATTCTCCAATCACCTAATAATAATCCCTTTTAATAGATAAGTAACTTTTTTAATCTGGTTGTTATTGTCATGTCAAAGAGCAGCTGACCCCTCTAGAAAACTTTGTAAAACGTAATATTTAGACAAAAGCTGGTTTTTATTTTGAATTGGTAAGAATATCCTTCCTCTTTTTCTTCATTATTAAAGTACTAGTAGCACCAACATGAAAGAACCAGAAAATTTACATCACGTAATTTTCAAGTGCTCATAGTATACAGATATAAGAACGAAAATTCCTTGAAGAAGTCATTGGTTCCTTAGTAATGCCCACGCGATATATTTGGGATTTACTATTCAATTCAGAAGATGTGCACATCTTAGAGAAAGTGTCTATGTATTTATTAAAAGCAACGCAGTGTAGGAAGAAAATATTTGCTTCTTGGATTCCGAATGAGACTTGATCTTATAATCTTGATCTTATATTGGGAGAAAGGGATTTAGGGGTGTTGGTAGACGTCAAAATGAATAACTCTGAAAATTGTAGAAGAACTGCAGCCAAAGCAAACAGGATACTAGGCTGCATAGCCAGGGGAATTGCGTCCAGAAGGAGGGAGGTGATCCTCCCGCTGTATAATGCCTTGGTCAGGCCGCAGCTCGAGTACTGCGTACAGTTCTGGAGCCCTCATCTGAAGAAGTACATAGCGCTGCTGGAGAGGGTCCGGAGGAGAGCGACCAGGATAATTCAGGGCATGGAGGGGAGGCCTTATGAGGAGAGACTGGAAGAGCTTGGGCTTTACTCACTGGAGGAGAGGAGGAACAGGGGAGATATGATAGAGGTTTTCAGGTATGTAAAAGGAATAACCAGGAATGGAACCAAGGAGCTGTTTAGGCTAAAAAAGGGGGAAACAACCAGGGGCCATGAGTGGATGCTGGAGGGGGAGCGTAGGAAGCATTTTTTCACTGAGAGGGTGGTGGAGCCGTGGAATGCGCTGCCTGGGAGGCTGGTGGAGGAGGGCACAGTGGAGTGCTTCAGGAAGGGGTGGGACAGGTACAAGGGGAAACTGAAACTAAAGAAGACCCTCGTGGGGGCTGGGAGGGGGGTGGTAAGGCGAGCAGCCACTAGGTTGCTTGCTTTCGAGCAGACCAGACAGACCATTTGGCCTATTCTGCTGGCTTTTAGTATGTTAGTATGTTATAAATTAAAAACATTAGTGAGTAATCCTCATTAATTCCAAATCATGAAATGTCTATAGAATTTTATTTTAATGTGTATGATTATTGTATTTTTACATTATTTTCGCATGTTTTCTATGCTATTCTTATCATCTTTGTTGTCCTGTCTATATTGCAGTGGCAGTTTTGCCAACAATAAACTTGTTTATCTATCTAGTACCAAAAAAATAGGCAGGAAATGTGTATTACTTTTTAACAGCAGCCAGTTGTTACTTTTCCTTTTCCATTTGCTCATTAGAAGGGTTTCTACCTGGTAATATTAGGTGTGATGTTATGAGCAGTCCTTTACGTGGAGGCTGACGTATCTAATTCTGTTCCTCTTCATACCTCATCAGCATTGTGACCTCTCTTACTGTGGCATCGTAAGTGATCAGTCTTGCAGCAGGTGATTGGCTCTTCTAGGTCAGTCAGTCATGATATAACAGACAGTGAGGTCAAATGGCTGGTGTGTGAGGAGGAACAGAACGATAGTATATGGTTAGGGCTTATTCTATATGAAAATCAGTGACTCGGAAAATGTTGTAGAACAGTTCTAAGGTAAAAAATGCTGTTGTACTATCGATGTGACATCAAAACGATAGTACAACAACTTTTTACCCTTGAACTGTTTCCTGATTGGCTGAAACATCGCACATCACAAAAAAATACGGATCAACGTGGCAGTGCCGCTTAGCGAGCGGTTGGGAGAGCACATCAAAGATTGTTTGGACACGGACTGCCATAGTCGACTCTGTTTTTATTGTTTTAAAATCACTGCCCCTAGTAATCTTCGTGGTTGGGAGCACAGCGGGACGTCAGCGTGAACTGAGATATTCGGGGGTCGGCAGCAGAGCGGCACGGCAGCGAGGACTGGGAGAAAGCGGCAGTAAGAACAGCAGATATGAAACTGCACCTGATCCTGAAACCCTGTAAAATTAAACCGGCCAAATTTTTTGGGGGGGAGCCATATACTATATAAAATAATAGATGGGGAACTGTGCACCAAGAAGGCTGTGTGTGTGTTCTTCGGGGGGGGGGAATTGGATGACATCGTAGGGACCTCTTGAGCTTCACTCTCAAGGTCTATGATGTCATCAACCCCATGGATGGAAACACAGCCTTGTTATGCACAGTTCCCTACCCATTATTCTATATATGTTAGCCTTGTGGTAAAGTAGCATACCACACATCACACTGCGTATTGTCAGGCAGATAATCTTCTAATTGGCAAAAGGGGGACCATTACTTCAGCTGTCAAAAGTAATACAGTAATTCACTGCTTTTGAAAATGCACAGTTCAGGCAGTACATAGCTGTGTAAGGACATTTGCATGGACGTTTGGTCCTGGTGCCTCAGAGTTTATTTACTCATGCTGCTTCTGCACTTAGGGTCATGTCCTCTCTTTGTGACATCATGGTCTGCTGCCAGGAAAAAGGTTAAGACTCCACAAGCAGAGGCTTGGGACTTTATGTGGTGAATGACTGTTTTGTTCCATACATTTTTATTAGACGAACAAAAATGTAAGCGTCATAATCAAATTCACAGGTTAAACATTTTACAGTCATGAAAAATAAAACCACAGTATTAGAACTAGAAAACAATTGGCACCAAATATCGCTATCTAGTATTTGAAAGTCAGCTTAATAAAATTTTAACATTAGATTTATAAAAGCAATCTATTCTTTTAACTATTAGGTGGAGAATGATTATTAGTAGCAGATGAAGTCTAATGGATAAAAGTCATGTTTACCTAAAAATATTCAGAGTAAGAAAAAGAAAGGGGACAGAAAAATACACAAAATACAATAGAGTTCTGTCTAAACATTGTTCTCCCAGATTTCTCGGTCTTATAATTAATAATGGCTTGTTTCCACCAGGTGGCTGCCAAGTAAAATTTTACAGTGTGACATCAGAAAAAGGAAAAACTAGTCTGCAGATAGAGAACTTCTGTTAGTTTACATTTTGCTAATTTCTGAGAATGTTTTTTTTCTGTAAAATGGCGGGTTTTCTTTTTCTTTTAACTTTCTTTTTCTTGAATTCAAGTTAGTACAAAAACAATTCTTAAGGGGTGCAATCTGCAATGCGTGTATTATGCAGGAGAAGAATTTTATCAGCCGAGATGGGACACCTCGTGCCTTAAACCCAACTGGGGTGGGTTTTTTTGGTTGGTTTTTTTTTAAGTACAGCCCACACTTGCTCATTATTTCTTATTTGCCAGGCGATAACTTTCAGTTCGTTGAAGTATACTAAAGGGATGTCTACCCCTGGTGGTTTAGACTCCTTGGGGGGCAGCCAGCCATTCTTTTTGAATACCCCCCCAAAAAAGCTAGATAAATACAAAACAATTTTAGATTAGTTATTTTGGGTTTAGAATAGTGTGGTTCAGTAAGGGAGCCGCCTAGTTGGTTGGTTGCTCTTTTATTGAATCATAAACTGCAGGGCAATTTTGTTGTTTTCTGGCTACCATGAACTGCTACACAAACAAAAACAAACAAATTTAAGGGTTGAACCAAGGCCCAATACTGTTCTCCATGTTTAATAATGTATTACCTACAATATGTGTGCACTCCAGGGTCCTATTGCACACTGATGATGTGGTACTATACTTGAAGTTTAGTAGTGTTGATTAAATGAATTTGGGACTGTGTTCCTGCCTTCATCTCCTCCAGACCTGGTTTCAAGCCAGAAGGCTCTTGCTCAATAAAAGCAAAACTAAGGCTACGTTCTTTGGCTCCAAACTTAAAGTCCTTAATCACAAGAGTGATCTCTGCCTGCTACTTCTGACAACACCCCAGTAGTATATGTGGATAGCTTTAAATATATGGTGTCAGTGGCTCAGCAGGTAGCACACTAGCCTCTGAGGCTGAGAGATCAGAAGGCTGTGGGTTCTTTCCCCACACCAGGCACTTGGGTTAATATCCCAGTACTGACACTGCAGTGCAGCATGAGGGGGGTGCTGCACTCCTGAGGTTCCGTCTTTCGGATGAGACGTTAAACCGAGGTCCCATCTGCCTTTTCTGGTGGTGTTTCAGGTGGATGTCAAAGATCCCATGGCACTTCTCGAAAAGAGTAGGGGAATTTCCTTGGTGCCCTGGCCAAATTCCCCCCCATTCACTAAAATGCCACCAACAGCTTAATCTGGTTCAGGGTCAGTTAGCATTCATCTGTATCCCCATCCCCGCCGGGTCATGCCAGAAAATGGGCAAGAATTTATCTAGTGCACTTACCCGGTCAACAAGAACTAAATAAATAAAATCTCCCCCCTTCCTATGCTGAACACTACAGTGTTATAATAAAGGTCCACCAGAAACTTGGTATGCTATATCAAGTCAGAAATTGCCTGACTTCTGAAGCCAGACCCTGTACTGTGTAGCAGATACTGATTTCTCTAATTGAATATAGGTCCCTAGTCTGCGATCTGGCCCAAGTCCTGAGCTCCACAGGAAAGCAGTGTTCCACAACCATATTACATGGTTTTGTGCTGATGGCAAACCTATGAACGCACCATTTCCACCTGTACTTTAGACTCCACTTGCTGTCACTGGACAAAACAAGCATTCGTCAATGCCGAATGTTTGCTTGCTGGCATTGGCATTGGTATTGGTAGTGTAGGAGTTAGAGAGCTGCATAATAGGAATGGCAGTGAAGTATTGAACTGAAGTCAACCCCACCACCACCCTGCAGAGACTGACAGGCATTGAGGTGTGCCTTTGGGTCGTCTGGCATAACAGCAGCCATTTCACCACACCCTACCCGCAGACACGACAAGTGTCATGGTGTGCCCAGGGTCTTTGGCCCTTATGCACCCATTCCATCAGGAACACGGTGAGATGGGTGCGGTAGAATGGGGTGAACTTTGGGCCGAAGAGTCCAAGGCATACCTCGATGCCTCTCACTGGCTACAGGGTGTGGGATGGTATGAGCATTACAGGCGAGAATCTCAAGTCACACCCCTGATGCCTGTCCTTCTCTACAGAGTGGGGCGTTATGGTCGGAAACCTTAACGCCTCAGGCATTCGTTGGTATTTTCACTCCAAATTTTCAGCATGGTGTTTTTGGGCTCCCCACCTCATGAACAGTGGCAATATCAGTTTGTTAGCTGAAAGCTGCTTTTGCACAGCGACTACGGCATTTAGCACCACAGGTGCAAAACACATTCCGAACAGGATGTGAAAAATGACAGCTGTACTGTTCATGGGGAGGTGTAAAAAATGGCAATGTTGAAAATCTGCAGTGAAAATATTGAAAAAAACTGGTGAAGTCACGAGCGTGCATAGAAACTGTGCAACGCACACCCATAATGTAATTAGTTTGGGGATTTTTTACAGCAGATTGTCAACACAGGCATTTTGGGACCTCCGATCATGAACAGTGTCACTGTGATTTTCTTTATCTGTCCCGAACAATGATTTCCCACAGCGACCACGCATTTCTGCGCTGAAAGTGTGAAAACACATTTTGGCCATGTTGTGAAAAATGACAGCTGTACTGTTCATAAAGAGTGTGGAAAATGCCACTGGTGAAAATCTGGACTGAAAATATTACAAAGTCTTGAACTTACAAGGGTGCATGGAAACTGCGCAATGCTCACTCGTAACACAGTTATTTTATGGACTTTTGTCACCAAATTTTCAGCATAGACATTTTAAGACCTCTGCTCATGAACAGTATAACTGTGATTTTCTTAATCTGTCCCAAACATTGCTTTTGCACACCGACTGCACCATTGTGCGTTACATGTGCAAAAACACATTTTGGGCGAGATGTGAAAAATGGCAGCTGTACTGCTCATAAGGAAGTGTAATAAAATGGCAATGTTGAAAATCTGAGCGATACAAATATAAAAAATTCACAAACTTGCGAGTGTGCATAGGAACTGTGCAACACACGCTCGTAAAACGGTCATTTTTAGGAATTTTTTCACCAAATTTTCAACATAGCCATTGTAAGACCTCTGCTCATGAACAGTGTCACTGTGATTTTCTTAATGTCCCATACATTGATTTTGCACACTGGCTAGCCATTTAATAAGCTACATCTTGTAGGAAACACATTTTGGGTGAGAAGTGAAAATGACAACTGTACTGCTCATAAGTAGGTGTGGTAAAATGGCAATGTTGAAAATCCGGTGCAAATATAAAAATTTGCGAACTTACAAGCGTCGTAGGAACTGCGCCAATGCATGCTCATTAAAACTGTCATTTTTAGAATTTTTCACCAAATTTGCAACATAGGCTTTTGAGAGCCCACCTTATAAACCTTACTGGCACTTCGTTTAGTTAATCGGTCCCGAAAGGTGATTTAGCGTGGTGACTGAAATCACCCTTAGACCCGATTGCTCCTATGACAGTTCAAGAGTCATGAGGAGGGTCCCAAAAACCCATGTCGAAAATTTGGTGCCAAAATTCCAAAAAATACCTGAGATATGCATTAAAGTTGAAAAAAACTATTTATTGCATTATACAGCTTACGGCATTTCCTCAGTTCAGTGGTCGGCTTTGAAGAGAGCAGGCGTGTTCTGGTCCACGAAGATCGTCGCGCTGAGCTCGGAGGTAAGTATGGGGTGAGGTGGGTGTGGCGAGGCAGGGTGCGCCAGTGCGTGGCGTGGGTGGGCTGGGAGACCGCCCGAGAGCGTTTCTTGTTTACAGGTTTTTTTTTTTTTTTGAGGAGAGCGGCGTGGGGCGTTTGCCACGCTGGGGTGGGCTCCCAGTGTGGCAGCTGGAAAACTGTTTGGGGGGCCTGGAGTCGGCGGGGATTGGGCACCCGTCGACCCATCACGGACTTGTGCCACACTGGGGTGGGCTCCCAGCGTGGCAGCTGTAAGTCTGTTTTGGGGGTGGGGGCATGGAGCCGGACGGGGATTGGGCACCCCGTCGGCCATACAGTATGTGCGTGGGTGCAGAGCATGCAATATGCATGCGTATGCGATGGGGAGCGCTGCTCACTGGGCGGAGCTCTCCCTTTCAACTGTACAGCACTGCATTTTCAACTGCTGTCATAGACAGCTGCAGTATTGATTGGAGAACTGCGACCGCGCCTGCAGACACACTGACTGAATTGGAAGATGGCTGACACACCTCCGAAAACTCGGATGATGGCACTGTTTCTTGCACATGCGTGCAAGCAAACATAAAAAGTCACTTTCACTGTCTGCTCCCTTGACCACAAGGCACTGTCCTATGGGTCAAATCAAAACCCAACAACACTTGACACCAGACCACCACTGTGATTGCTGCTAGGTTAAAATAAATTATAGCAACTAGTAGTTGGCAAAAAAGACTTTATTTCTGCAAACCATAGTGTGGAAAAAAGCAAACCCAGGTGGAAACCGGCAGTTCCCCACTACAACCCGTCATTTCGCATCATACCTAATACTTTTCTCAGAATGCCAAATGGGTACCCGGTCCAACTAGCCTCCCAGATGACACCCCCTGCTGGAACCTGAATTCTTCGTTCCATGGACACTAATCTGCCTAATGTTCCACCGGTTAAGATGTCCATGGGGTACAAAGTCTAATTTCAGGGCTTCAAACATTTTGAACTCCTTACCGCCTCACATTTGGAATACAAAAGAATCCCATGTTATCTTCAGATCAAGGCTTAAGGAACATCTCTCCATGAACACTACTTATAACTGTCTCTGATAACTCAGATGTCCTGTACTTTGTCTTTTAACCTGTGTTTCTTAATGTTGTTACCTTATCTCTGGAGTGCATTCTATAATACCATGCTGCCACCATGAATACCTGGTCACCAGACGTCTTCAGTGTTGCCCATGGTATCATAAAAACCTATAACCTGTTGGCAGAAAAGGACTGCTGGGCCCACCCTGTCTGCCCAGATGGTCTCTGTCTAGTCAGTCTCCGCAGACCCTACCTGGTCTACCTTCCTGCCTCTTCCCTGCCATGTCCTAATATTTCCCTATGTCTGTTCCATGCATGCTTGAAGCCGCTTGCTGTTTTCGCCACAACCGGTTCTCAAAGGCTTAGCGGCAGTGCTAGATCTCTCGTCTCTCTGAGGCAAACAGTGACCCAGAGGCCCTCGTGATGTCTTATAATTCGGCCATTGCGGTGGCCCTGGATAGCATTGCTCCTGTCTGTGTTCGTCCTCTCTCCCTTCGCCCTCGATCCCCATGGTTTGATGGGACTCTGAGGAAGATGCGGTGACTAGGACGAAGGTTAGAGGATTGCTGGCGGAAATCCACCCTTGATGCTGACCACTTTAGATTGATGGACCATTATTAAGTCTATCAATCTGCAATCCTATAAGAAGGCAGAGTTCCTGTCCGGGGAGATTGCGGCTGCTCAGAACTGGCCAGCTCAGCTGTTCAAACTGTGGTCAGACTGTGTGGCCAGCCCTGTCTACAAGTCCGGAAAGCTTTTTATGAAGATGTGTGATGAGCTTGTTCGATTCTTTTGCGATCAAGGTGGCTGACATCCGGGTGGGGCTGCAACCAGCATACTCTATGGGTGTTGCTTTGGATCAATGCAGGGCCACTGCCCCTCGGTTTTCCTGGAGTACCTTCGACTGGCCGGCTTTCGTGGATGTCATGCGGATTGTCCAGAGTGTGCACCCTACATGCTGTAGTTTGGATCTGGGACCTACTTCCCTGATTTTGGGTTGTATTGGTTCTATAAGTCCAGTCCTAGCTCGGATAGTCTGGTGCTCCTTGGAAGCAGGTGAGTTTCTAAGCTCACTGAAAGAGGCAGTGGTGACACCACTCTTGAAAAAAGTGTCTTTGGATCCAGACTGCCTTGCAAACTACAGACCAATCTCTAACCTCCCCATTTTAGGGAAGGTGATTAAGAAAGTAGTGGTCACTCAACTGGAGGACCATTTGACCATCTATGAACCCCTCCAGTCCAGATTTCAAAAGAGGCATAGTACTGAGACAGCGCTGGTTCAGGTGCTCAGTGATCTCTGATGGCTAGAGAGTGGAAGAGCCATTCTATTCTGGTTCTCCTAGATCTGTCATCAGCATTTGACACTGTGGACCGTGGGGTTCTGCTTGATCATCTGAGGTTCATCTGTGGACCGTCGGGTACAGTCCTCAGGTGGTTTTATATCATTCCTCATGGGAAGATCTCAGAGAGTGGTGTCTGGGGTTTATTCCTCTGATCCAGTTTCTCTATCATGTGGGGTTCCTCAGGGCTCGGTGCTGTCCCCCATGTTGTTCACAGTGTATATGCTGCCCCTCAGACATTGTAACAAGGTATGGGCTGAGGTTTCACTGCTATGCTGATGATACCCAGTGCTACCTTTCTTTCACACCCGACCAGGATGGAGCTGTCTCAGTCTTTAATAGCTGCCTCACTGAAATCCAGGAGTGGATGGATGCCAGTTGGTTGAAGTTGAACTCTGATAAGACTGAGGTGCTGGTTGTGGACCTGGGTCGCCCAATAGGTGGGTTGAGAGTGGGTTCGCCCTCTGGACTTTTTCTTGGGGGTGTATCACTCCTAACCTCTGAACGGGTGCGAAACCTGGGGGTAATTTTTGATGAAGGGATGACCTTGCATTCGCAAGTGTCAGCCGTTGTCAGATCCTCTTTTTACCATCTGAGGAATATCTCCAAGATTAAACACCTTGTTGCGTCCGGTGACCTTCCTATTTTGATCCACGCCTTTGTGACCTCTCGCTTAGATTATTGCAACTCCCTTTACCTAGGGCTACCAGGGGTGGAAATCCATCGCTTGTAGCTAGTGCAGAACGCGGCGGCTCTGCTTTTGACGGGATCATCTCAGTCCTGTCATATTTCGCCAGTGCTGCATGGACTGCACTGGCTGCTAGTGCAGTGGTGGATCACCTTTAAAGTCGATCTTCTGACCTTTGAAACCCTACACGGACTTGGCTCGGACTACCTGAAAGAGCTTCTGGTTCCTTACTGCCCTGAGCGATTGCTCCGCTCATGAGACAAGGGGTTGCTAGAGATTCCAAGGGTGTGTTTGAAATCTTCTGGGGCTAGAGCATTTATGTATGCCGCCCCTACCCTTTGGAATTCTCTACCCCGCCGGTTACGTGAGTGCACAACCGTGGAGGGATTTAAGCAGGCATTAAAACCTTTTTTATGGTACCAAGCATTTGGTCACTAACTATTTGATATTAGTTTGGTATATTTTTTGTTGTTGAGATGTTTGTTTTGTGATTTTAATATTGTTAAGGCACCTTGGTATTTGAAAGGCGCCATATAAATAAAGATTATTATTATTATTATTATTATTATGATTATTATTGTTATGGCAGTCTATTCCAGGTGTCTACCACTCTTTCAGTGAAGAAGTACTTCCTCACTGCCCTTTGGTCCTTGTGCTGTCTTTCTCATTTGAAAGTGACTCCTCTCCTTTACCTTGTGCACCCCTGTTAGTTACTTGTAGGTCTCTATCCTATCCCCTCTCACTCTCCATTCTTCTAGGGTGTACATGTTGAGATCACTCAGTCTTTCTTCATGGGGTTTTTAATGTAATCTTTGCACCATTTTAGTTGTCCTCCTCTAGACTGCCTCCACCCTGTATATGTCCTTTCTGAAGTGCGGCCTACAAAACAGGACACAATACTCCAGGTGGGGTCTGACAAGTGAACGATATAGTGGCAAAACCACCTCTCTCTTCCTGCTGGAGATACCGCTCCCTATGCATCTCACCGGCCCTACCCACTGCCTTATCACACTGTCCTGCCACTTTGAGGTCATCAGCTATGATAACCCCAAGATTCTTTTCTTGCTTAATCACTCTCAGTACCTCCTCCATCATCCTATACTCTGCACAGGGCTTAAAATTCATTTGGGGGTAGGAAATCCATACCCCGTCTACCAAATGGGAAACCCAATATTTTTGGGAGGTGATACATTTTAGTGGAGGAGATTTCCCTGAGAAAAATTACATTTCATTTGCTTGTGTGTGTGTGTGTGTGTGTGTGTGTGTGTGTGTATTTTAAAAAATATTGTACTTACAGTTTGGTGTTTTTTGGTCTTTCTTTTTGTGTACTGTTTGATTGATGACAGACTGACTGACATCAAAGGCATGACAATTCAGTTCACGTTAGTTTTTCAAAATAAAAGACAGTGGGTCACACTGTAGACACAGGCATTCAATGGAAAGTAGCAGACCAGATGAATGAAAACACAAAATACTGAGCTAACCTGGTGACTGAATGAATGAAAACACAAAATACTGAGCTAAAATAAACCTGGCCCTTCCTTAAACTTTGGCCTCTTAAGACCTGTCTGCTGAGTGAAGCTGAGGCCTGAAGCCCCCATAAAAAAACTAAGTCTTTTTTCTTCTGTTCATTTTTATGTTTGCTTGCACGCATGTGCAAGAAACATAGTGCCATCATCCGAGTTTTCGGAGGTGTGTCACCCCTCTTCAGTTCAGTCAGTGTGTGTTGTGGTATGACCTAGTAAGCCAATGCATGCTGGAGCTGTCTATGACAAGCTCAAAATGCAGTGGCATACAGTTGAAAGAGGAGCTACGCTTCAGTGAGCAGCGATAAGATATCGCCTGCTCATGCGCAGCTCCCCTACACACACACACACACACACACACACACGCATACTGCTGCTCACACCACACTCTATAGCCGACGGGGTGCCCAATCCCCGTCGGCTGTGCTGTGCCCCCAAACAGAGTTCCATATGCCACACTGGGTGCCCACCCAAGCGTGACAAATTCGTATAGCCGACGGGGTGCCCAATCCCGTCAGCTCCTGTCCTCCCGAAAGTACGGGTGCCATGCAGGGAGCCCACCCCAGCGTGGCAACTGTTACTATGGCGAGGTGCCAAATCCTCGTCGACTACGCTTCCAAGCCGTCCTTGTGCCACACTGGGAGCCCACCCCAGCGTGGCAAACATCCAACGTTATCGTCATTTTAAAAAAAAACACCTGAAACTCAAAAGGTCCCTCGCTGTCTCTACCCCACCGCGCTCACCCACTGCGCACCCTGCCTCCCCACATCCCCCTCACCCCATACTTACCTCCGGACTCCGGCGTGACGATCTTCGGTGGACCGGGAACACGTCTGCACTCTTCAAAGCCGACCGCGAACTGAGGAAATGCCGGTAAGCTGTATAATGGGATAGATAGGGTTTTTCAACTTTGTTGCATATCTCAGGCATTTTTGGAATTTTGCACCAAATTTTCAACATGGGGTTTTTGGGACCCCTCCTCATGAATTCTTGCACTGTCATGGCGTTACTCTGGCCCGAAGGGTGATTTCGCAGCCACTGCGCGAAATCACCTTTCGGAACGATTAATGAAATGACACTGCCACTGTTCATAAGGTGGGCTCTCAAAAAGCCTATGTTGAAAATTTGGTGGAAAAATTCTTAAAAATGACTGTTTTATGAGCGTGCGTTGCGCAGTTCCTACGCACGCTCGTAAGTTCGCGAATTTTCAATATTTGCACTCCAGATTTTCAACATTGCCGTTTTACCACACCTTCTTATGAACAATACAGCTGTCATTTTTCACATCTCACCCAAAACGTGTTTCCGCCCATGTAGCGCACAATGGCGCAGTCAGTGTGCAAAATCAATGTACGGGACAAATTAAGAAAATCACAGTGACACTGTTCATGATCGGAGGCACCAAAATGCCTGAGTTGACAATCTGCTGTAAAAAATCCCCAACCTAATTATATTACGGGTGTGTGTTGCACAGATTCTATGTACGCTCGTCACTTCACCATTTTTTTTAAATATTTTTACTGCAGATTTGCAACATTGCCATTTTTTACACCTCCCCATGAACAGTACAGCTGTCATTTTCTACATCCTGTTCGGAATGTTTTTGCACCTGTGGTGCTAAATGCTGTAGTCGCTGTGCATAAGCAGCTTTCGGCTAACAAACTGATATTCCCCCTGTTCATGAGGTGGGGTCACAAAAAACATGTTGAAAATTTGGAGGAAAATACCAACGAATGCCTGAGGTATTGGGGTTTCCAACCATAACGCCCAACCCTAGAGAATGACAGGCATCAGGGGTGTGACTTGGGATTCTTGCCTGTAATGCTTTACATTCCATACCTGCAGCCAGTGAGAGGCATCGGTATGCCTTGGACTCTTTATTTAAGTTCACCCCATTCTCCTATATTGCACTCATCTCGCATATTTTCTAATGGAATGGGGTGCGCATAAGGGCCAAAGACCCCAAGGAACACCGTGACACTTGTCAGTGTCTGCAGGGTGGGGTGTGGTAAAATGGCGTGGCCGTTATGTCTGTCAACCCAAAGGCACACTCCAATGCCTGTCACTCTCTGCAGGGTGGTGGTGGGGTTGGCTTCAGTTCAATACTTCACTGCCATTCCTATTACGCAGCTCTGTAACTTCTACACTACCACTGCCAATGCCAGAAGCAAACATTCGGCATTGACAAATGCTTGTTCTCCCATGTGTTTGCAGCTCTTTCAAAATCTACAGTTCCTCTGTTTCCACTAAATTCTGAGATAATCATTTAAATTGTCTGCTGAGTGAGGCTGAGGCATGAAACCACCATAAAAAAACTCTCTTCTTCTGTTCTTCATTTTTCTCCATGTGTTTACAGCTATTTTAAAATCTACAGTTCCTCTACTTCCAACAAATTCTGAGATCATTATTAAATTCTGTAAAAAATTATTTATTTTTTTTTTTTATTGTTCAGTGAGGTCCTAAATTTAGATTTTATTTGGTTCTGAATAGTGAAGCCACTTTCATATTCAGTGCTAGCCACTGGTATAACCATTGTAGTCTGATAATCTTTTTGAACTCTAGAAACAAACCTGGATGCTGTTTCAGTACAACTTCCGCAAATAGCTGGAATGATGTGGATTGGTATTAATCGTTTGCAACTATGATTTGTTTTAGTAAAATGAGTTCCCTTTTTGCAGATTCTGTAGCTAGGTCAGAAAAGTTGAGGTGCTGTAGAATTCTATCTAGAGAATTCACCATAGGTATTATCTGGCTGTTGTTTCACAGTTGCCGTTCTCTTGGGTTCTAAAATGGAGAAGCAGCTTACTATATATATTAATATGTAGACTGAGTGGTGTCTCTCGCAGGATAAGAAGGTTATTTCGTGCTGGTTTGGGCGAGAGGACCACGAAGCAAAGCTGAGTGGTTCTGTCAGCCCAAAACAGCACAAGATAACCTTCTTATCCTGTAATAGACACCACTCAGTCTACATATTAATATATTATGAAGCAGTCTAACTGCCCCAGCCCAAAAGAGCACAGTTTTTACTAAGAATGTTTGCTTTATTTTTGCCGTTGTTGCTCTTCTCCCCCACTCTTTCATGTTATAGTGGTACATTCCAAGAGCGGTAATTGACGCTACTTAAACAACATTTAATGGTGGCAGTTTCTCCATAGGGGCCGACTTTGCATTAACGTTTTTCTTATAGAAAGCTTTTTCCACTATGTTTTATGATGGTGCATTCGGAAAAGCTGTAATGTTTGCCACTGCACTTCCGAGTCTGCAATTTGAAAAAGAGCATCGCTCACCTGTATGATGGCAATGGGGAGGAACCACCGTTAAAACATATATAACCCTTTGTGAAGATGTATGAAGTTTTGATATTTCAACTCATGGAGCAGCGCTTTTACTGCAGGTAAAATAAATGAAGCTCCGAGGCAGGCTATATAATGTTTTCATCTGGGGTAAATGAACTGCTTTGGTATTTCATTATACTTCCTGATCATTTGTGTGTCTGAAGGACTGCATGTTTAAAATACTGTGGCAGCAGTTCGTTGGGAACTTCTGTGCTTTAACACACACATTTTTTGAACCAGGATTCCTCTCAAAGCTGATCCCGCCTCGGCGATTCTGACAGGAGCACTGTGATAAGTGAGAATCACTTTAGCGGTAATCGGCTCTGTGGAGGAGCGCGAGGCAGCAACTATATGCTGAATAAGAGGTACAGTAATGCTGTCCTCTGATTGGTGGGGGCAGTGCGACTGCTTTATAATGTCTAAGGTTTCTTGGTGGGGAAACGTGTGGCCAGTTCATCAATTAAAGCACTGATGTGTGTGCTGTTTAAGTTATTGAAAGCTTGTCTCTGAGTGTGAATGTCGAAGAGTTTATCACCTTTGTACTTTTGCCTTCATGATCATTATTGAAAAATTCTCTCTCTGATGGACCTGGGTTTTCAATTAAAGATCTTACAGCCTCTCTTGTACTTATGACCATTGGTAGCACAGTGAGAAATCGAGATTTTCCCTTTGGAAATGTGTGGTTTGTATTTACTTATTTATTTTTTAATATGTATTTTGTTCTCCTGCTTCCCTGGCCCCCTTCAGATCAACCGGCTCCTCTGGGACTTAACTTCCACCACTGCACCTTGCGGCATGCACCCAGCCACCAGTGTGGAGCCTGCGAGGGGTCGGTCCTCATCTTGCCACTTCGGGGGTATTTCCACTGTTTCTCCCCTTAAGCCCTACAGCCCTGGCTATGCATGCAAGCACGCAGAGGCTTGTATCTGCACTGGCACCTGAGACTGCTCTGATCTGCCCACCTGGCCTAGCGCCTAGCCCCCCTCGCCCGACGCTACCATCGAGCCTCCACTCTGTAACAGCCAAGAGCCGAGGAGGCCTACTACCTTTACCCAGGAGAGGAGAGGAGAGCTGCCTGGCAGCTGCTCCATCCACTCCCAGCTCCCCCCCCCCTCCTCCCGGCATCCCATGCTCGTTCCCGAACATGGGTCACCAACATGGCAAGAGGTAAGGTGTCCAGCGCCTGAGCCCTCTGCACCACCAGGCCGGCCTCCTTTGGAAATGTTTTGAAAGAAAAACAGTATGTGACAAGATGGCCAGCATTACGTGAGAAAGACACAAAATTAAACAGACATACAGACAGCAATAATTCTGTTGATTTGTCACTATCTGGTGAATTGGATGAAGATATATGTTTTAACACATCTCTAATGATTTATCCCTTAGACTGCCGACAGAATTAGAATGTATAGGAATTCTGGACTGATATCAGTCTGTGGCAAAGCAAGGGTTAAGAGTCCTGCACACAACAGACACTGCACCATAAATGGACGGCCACCAAAACTGCATGAGGCTGGCTTCTCATAGCAGAATTAGTGAAAAAAGTAAAAATGGACCTCAAGTCTCATCGGCTTTTCTTTTGAAATGTTGTAAACTTTAGTCACATTTTTGCATGAGTAACAATGAAAAAAGATGCACGGCATTACAGTGAAATGTCCAACTCCAAAATAAGCTGCATATACAAGGAAAAGGAAGAACAGAAACAACAAACAGGAGGGGAATGCGTACATAATACAAAATAACTGTTGGAGCAAAGTGAGAGAAGTAAAAGAGACTACATTAATGCGTGAACATCCGGCAACTAGTAACAACCTAATTAGCAGCAAAGAATGGGTCACAGTAAAAAGCTGGGAAACCAATTATAAAAAAACAGTATCACAGATTAAAAAAACAGTCTAAATCAAAGCCGGCAGGAAGAGGAGAAAAGGAAAATCAATTGTCAGCAGACTAAGACAAAAGCAGCCGGCCCACGGATGTAGCGGTTGGATTTCTGCTTGCGATGCCGATGACCCGGGTTCAGGAATGGACCCGGGAGTCAGAGGGCTGGTCGGGGGAGAAGGATTGAGCTTCCTGGGGACTGCTGTCCTTCTCTGGAGGAAGGGAGGAAGACTGCCTGGCACTTTATGGACCCCTGGCGGAGGCTGGGGGTACCGTGGTGACCATCACTGTCACGTTCGGGGGTGGGGTGGATGCTGGATGTCATTGCACATCCCCACCCCCAGGGAGCAAGCATTGAAAAAAAGCCAGCCCCCCGGCACAGTGACCCGCTCGCGCCATCTCTGCCTCCAACGCTTCCACCAGGGGATCCGCTCCCAAGGCCCTGACCTGGGGGGTAAGCGGCCTTGCCAAAGTGTCCGCTTGGGAGGGGAGCCCTCCCAGTGGTCCCACGGGGGCCTGGGCATGGGGATGGCAGGCAGAGTGGGTCTGAGGATTGGGGACCAGGGGAAAAAAAAAAGACTGAGACAAAAGCAGTAGGGTATGTAACGTCTGCCATCTGATAGCTAAAATGCGGCACCTTGCCCATGTATATACTAACATCCATTCCATGCGAAGAGCTTCCAGTATTGTGACAAGTCACTCTTTTTGTAAGATGGTGTCTGGTCATCTACCCAATGCCATGCTATTACTATCCTAGCTGTAGCCGTAATAAGGGCCATATGAAACTGTTGTTGGCCAGTAAGGCATTCTAAACCGAGGCTGTAAGACAGAGAAGCTCGAGTCTCATTGGTAACATTTTTTTTCCACTGACTGAGCTGCATCAGTTCACACAAGGCCCAACCGATGTGCTGTGCAAGCCCATCAGTTCATGATTATAATCAGTTCCTAGTTTTTGTACTATACCTTGATGACAATCGGTCACAACTGATCCATCAGTATGGACTGCAGCAAAAAATTTTTTTTTTTTTTTTTAAACATGTAATGCCTTTGTCATTCAGAAGTTGACAAAGTGCTTGTAAATAGTGTTGGCATTTCTATTCGTAACTTCTATGTAGCAATAAAAGCAAGTATGTGGGGTATTGTTGTCTAAGCATCGTATGTAAAGTATTAGTCTCTTGCTGTTGCTAATGTCTGTGGACTCATCCAGTATCACGCCTAGGACTGGGCTGTTCTTCACAGCATCATCCATCTTCACCACCATGGTATCTGCAGTGGCCTCATGCATTTCAGATAGTTCAGCTGCATTAATGTAGGTGCATAAGCCCCATCTGCTTTGAAGTATTTAATGAATGGACACTCCATTTCTTTCAGCAACTAAACACATTTAACAATCACTGGGTTAGGCAGTTCATTTTCAGTACCACAATATGTGGTTCTCAAAAACCCTTTTAAGTTGCTCATCACTTTGTGCAGTAGCCTTATGTTTTGCCCTTGCCATTGTCTGAGGGGTTGATTCAACATCCATTTTCTTATAGTGTACCACTATGAGCAGTGCTACCAGAATGTCTTATTAGGGTCAATGTTTTGTAACAAGTGCTTTTAAAAGGAATGGATGCATAAGACTTACAAATATAAATGCTCATCTGGCCATTGTCTTTGTCAAACAACAACCAGCTATAAATGTTTAGCCACCTTTGCTGGAATTTATCTTGTTTTTTACAGCTGTGAGTGGAGCCTACAGCCGTTTTGGGATCGATCGTAGCTTACAAAAACTATCAATCATGGAACCTTCCATTGGACTTTTGGAAGTATCCTTCTGAAAGTCCAACGGCGCTTGAACCACTCCGCCACTATCGGCCGCTACGGAATAACAGCCTCACTATTTCGGCTGTTACTTCCGCATTCTGGGGCAAGAACTATGCATGCGCGACTCCCGCCATGCGTAGTTCCACTGGCGCCGCCATGTTGTGAATGGCAAAATGCCATTAACCACAACTACGCATGCACCAGCAGGAAAGAAAACTCTCCCACTGCTGCTGTCCTCCCTGCTCCCCATCACCACGCAGACATCTGGGACCCCAATCCCCGTGTCACCATTGTATAGCCCCCCACAGCTTGTGTGGCACACTGGGAGCCCACCCTGGTGTGCCCAAATGTATATTTGTTTGTCCCACGCCAACATCTGGGTGCCCAATCCCCTTGTCGGCATTATGTGCCCCCCCAACTAATGTGGCACACTGGGAGCCCACCCAACCCCAGTGTGCCCAAATGTATGTTGTTTTTTTCCCTGTTTTATTTTTAACCTGTAAAAAAGAAAACAATCCCTCATCGTCGCCCCAGTCTCTCCCCCACTGAGCACCCACCTCCCACACCCCTTCTTACCCCATGCTTACCTCTGGAGGTTGGCGCTGTCCTCTTCTCTGGACTGGGACACGTCTGCACTCTTCAAAGCCGAACCGCAAACTGAAGAATCAAAGGTAAGTGTGCTATAATGGCATTCAGTGGGGTTTTCAACTTAAGTTGATAAATCAGCCATTTTGGAGAATTTGGCCCCAAATTTTCAGCATGGGGTTCTTGGAACCCCACCTCGTGAACAGTGTCACTGTCATTTCATTACTCTGTCCTAAAAGGTGATTTTTTTTTTTTTTTTTTTTTTTTTATGTTGCTGCAGAAATCACCTTTCAGGGCCAGTTAACAAAATGACAGTGCCACTGTTCATGAAGGTGGGGTCCCAAAAGCCCATATGCAAATTGGTGAAAAAACCTGTGTTACGAGCATTAAGCGTGTGCAGTTTCTCGCATGCTCCTAATCCGCCAATTTTTAATATTTTCACTCCAGATTTTCAGCATTGCCATTTTTGCACACCTCCTTTTTAACAGTACAGCTGTCATTATTCACATCCTGCCCAAAATGTGTTTTTGCACCTGTGGCACAGAATGGCGAGGTCACTATGCAGAATCACCTTTTGGGACAAGTGAACAGAATGACACTGGCACTCTTCAGGAGGGTCCCAAAAGGCCATGTTGAAAATGTCATTGCCACCTCAAAAAATGGCCAAGTTACACCCAGGCATTCAATAACTTCCAGCGACAAGCGATGTAACTTTGGTCACTTGGCAGCTCGTCACAGCCGGATCGGCTCTGGCTAGAGCTTCTTTACAAGAGCTGCAGGTTGGTGCAGTGTCTGTTGCATCTGGCTCATCAGTTATTAATTCTTGTGGCTCCAGTTCTGGTGCAGAGTCTTGTATGTCTGCTTCGCCTTCTTCATATAGCCTTTTTTTTTTGGGGGGGGGGGGCTTCCTCAAGAGCCTCTTGCACATTTGGTTGCTTTCTTTTCAACCAGGTCAGTAATGATCCATGTTGTGCCTTGTCACAGTTTTTATTTATTTTAAATCTAAGTTTGTGGGACATAGCCCCGGGTTATGGACCTTCCCACCCTTTCCAGTTGTCTCCCCACAGTTCAGTTGTGGCAGAAACGTTATTTTTCTTTTTCCTTTTTCTATTTGTTAGCATTCTAGCTTTTCTTGGGACTTACCCTGGTAATGGACCTTCCCTCCCAGCTGTCTTCTTTTTTGCAAAACTTTTTTTTCTTCTTTTATAAAAACTTCAGCTGTTCTTGGGACACATACTGGTAACAGATCTTCCCGCCAAGTTGTTTCCCCACAGAGTTATCTTCATACTTGTAAAAAATTTTTTTTTTTTTTTTTATGTATATATAAAAAATCCAGCTTTTCTTGGGACACGCCCTGGTAGCGGACCTTCCAACCCAGCTGTTTCGCCACAAATTAGTCTTCTTTCTTGTAAAAGTTCTTTTAAAATTTTTCAGGGTTCTTCTTTTTTTTTTTTTTTGTAATTCTTTATAATACATCCAGTTTTTCTTGGGACACGCCCAGGTAATGGACCTTCCTGTCAGTTGTTTCCCCACACACACTTCTTTCTTGCAAAAATTATTTTTCTTTTTTCTTTCTTTTTTTTTTATTTTATAATAAATCCAGCTTTTCTTGGGACGCACCCAGATCACAGACCTTCCCACCACTTTTAGTTCTTTCCCTCAGTTGTTTTCTTTCTTAAATTCTTTTTATTTTTTTCAGTTTTTGTTTATTATTTATATGCATGCATACATACAAAACTGCAAGCAGAAACAGACCTTATGTCCTATCAAGTCTGCTCGAGTGTGCAGCTAGTGCCACTAAGTCACAGCTGCTCCCCCCAGCAATTTCTCATTACTACTTACCCAAACTCACACCCCGTGCCCTGTCTCATGACCTTTTGACAGTACCCAGCATCCTACATGATACCAGCTCCTCTGGTAGAGTATTTCATTTCGATACCAACCTTTCCGTGAAGTAATGCCTCCTCATCTCTTTCCTAAATTTGCCCCCCTCCAATTTTAGCCCATGTCCTCTGGTGTCCCTTTCTCAGCCTAAATAATCCATCTGTGCCAGTTTGAGACGCCCACGAAAGAAACTGAAAAACCAGAGAGCCTACTTACGGCCGAGCAGAAACCGGGAAATGTTTTTCTTCTGAGAGGAGGTTTTCGCCCACCCGCCCAGCCCGTTCCCTCCTCCCATTAAATGCATGGAGGCTCCACCCCCTGGGCCTAGCTCACCCTATCAGACAATTGGGGAGGTACAGCTAGTACACAGTGGTACTGCCTGCCTTAATCCCAGTCAGATCACATCGTTTTGGGGCATCTCAACTACCAATAGCCTGACTGAACAATCTCCACAGGGGGCTTGCCCCCCAGTATTTACCTCTGGCTTCTGCCTAGTCAAATCACTGTGGACTTGCCTCTTAGTACGTAGCATTGAGCTTGTTCCTTACTAGACAGCTGTTGCCCAGAACAGGATTTACTACTATAGTTATCACTGTGCCTTACTAGTCAGCTCCTTGTCCAGAATTGGAATTGCAAACTGTAATTAACACTGTGCCTTACTAGACAGCTTGTGCCCAGAATAGTAATCACTTCTGTCCATAAGTGCCATAAGAGCTTATATCCAGGTTAGGTCCAGTCAGGTGTTGTTTTATCCCTGTCTATCGTGCCCTGGGAACTCAGTTAAATGTGGACTTAAGTTGTGAACAAAGTGTGCTGACTCTGCGCCTGGCCCAGAGCTGTCTCCCTATTAGGCATAGTCTACTTGATATACCAGTTTTCTAACTGTGTAGATTGCTACTTGATATTCCAGTGCTCTACCTGTTAATTTGTACCCAGACTATCCCCCCTTTCCCCCTTAAGCCTCACTCTGCATCTAAACTGACTGGGCTCATACCCTCTAGCTGGGCAAAGATTAGTAGTGTGAATGTGGCCTGGGCCCATACCCCACAGCCGTCCAACACAACTGGCAAGCATGTGGCCCTGGCACCCACACCTCCCACCGAGGGGAAGGGTACTCCCCATGTCGAAGGGAAAGGGCATGCAGTCCCCCACCTGTAGTTTCCTGCCACAAGCTGGTCTCATACTGGGGCTCACCATGCTTTATGTGCTCTCCACCCCCTCACTGTCCTCAGGGGATTGCTGGGAGAAGTCTCCCTCCTTTGACGCACCAGACTTCTTGTTCTCGAACACACTAGTTATGACCACTAAGACCACCCATCCTCCCACTTGGTGCCTTGACATCAGGTGTCTAATGCACCCCACCAGGGTAAAGAGACGCCATGCCTTCACTCCCCATACAGGCCTGGCTGCTCTAAGTCGATATCTCTCCAGGCTCCTCCTCATAATACTCCTGGCTGGAGATATCAAAACGAACCCAGGCCCAACCAACCTGGCTGTCCCCATTCCTCCGGTATGGGGACTGGGCAAGGGTCTCAAAGTTGCACATCTCAACATAAGGAGCCTGCTCCCTAATCATGATGAGTTAGTGTCATGGGTCACCCTGTACAAACAAGATGTCCTTGGAGTGACAGAGACCTGGCTCAAACCCTCAGTACCTGATTCAGCCTGTGTGCTCATAGGGTATGAGTTCATACGCCAGGACAGACCAGGGAATAAGAGGGGGGGTGGCATCATGATCTATTTCAGGGACCACCTAAAGGTCTCCCCAATTACTCATCAGCCACCTAATTTAAATGAAAACCTTGCCTCAGTTCACCCTCAAGAAATCTTTGTACTGGGAGATTCTATGATTTCTAAACTTGATAGACAAATTTGTGAGGTAAATAAAGCCACATGTACTGTGTCTTGTTTCCGTGGAGCTACACTCCAGGACATTACTAAAATGACCACAAAAATTCTTCAAAATAGTAAAGATCCTTTGGTAATAATTCATGCAGGAATAAACAATATACACAAACAAAGTCTACAACAGATCAAAGAAGCCTTTGTAGGACTTACTAATATCTTAACTGAAAAAGGGGCACACGTAGTATTTTCTGAATTACTTCCAGCACCTAGGGCTGATAGTTACATGGAAGCCAAGATCAAAAAAATTAACAACTGGTTAAGGGCATGGTGTTTAAAACAAAGCTTAAAATGCTTAATGCACTGGGAACAGTTCAATAATAATTGGCAGTTCTATTTAAGAGATGGCCTGCATTTGAATAAAAAAGGATCTACACTACTAGGAAACTCGATTAATGAAGAGATCACATCCTTTTTAAACTTATAAAGGGGGGAGGGAAGGCTTGTTCTATTGATTCTGAGATAACACTTCTAACTAGTTCAGGAAAAACTAACAGAACACTCTCCTATAAAAAAAGTAAAAATATAAAACAAAATCTTAATATACAACATTCCAAACTAAACATCCTATTATTAAATGCAAGAAACCTAAACAATAAGATTGATGAACTCAGTCTAACTTTAATAACTAGGAAAATTGACATACTGTATGTGGGGTAACTGAGACTTGGTTTACTCAAGAATTTTGGGGGCAAAATATCCCTGGTTACACTTTATTCACTAAACATTGTGGGCATACTGAAGTGTTGCAGTCTATATTAGAGAAGGAATAAATTGTTATGAAACATACAATGACATCCGAATCCTGATTGTATAGAATGTATGTGTGGTTAAATTATTATTAGAACAAGAACCTATTACCCTGGGTATTTGTTATCGCCGCCCTCTCTAGATAAGGAATGTAATAATTTATTTCTGGACTATATTCAGAAAATCAATCCTCTTGATAATATTATATTAATGGGTGACTTTAATTATCCAGGAATCAACTGGGACACACTTATGGGCTGTAGTCAACAGGAAGCTAAATTTCTTGACTTAGTTATTTCCATGGGCCTGGAACAACTTTTACTTAATCCTACTAGAAAAGCTAACATTTTGGATCTAATACTCACTAACATTTATGAACAGACAGAATCCCAACAATTGTTGCCCTTCTAGGAGATAGCGATCATTGCATGGTATTATGGGCAATTATTATGCAATGAATGTTAAAGGTGTTACCAAAATGAGAAACTATTCTAAAGCTAATTACAAGGAAATAAAAACATATCTTATGGAATGGAATTGGGAAAAGGAACTGAAAGAGTTACAAGTAAAACAAATATGGCACCGTATTAAGGAAAAATTGAGTTACTGTGTCAACAAATGGGTACCTGTATGCAGAAAATATTTCAATCACAGAAGACTTCCTATATGGTTTTCATCTAAAATTAAAAAACTTATAAGATCAAAAAAAAGAGCCTTTAACAAATACAAAAAGCACAAAACTGTAATTAACTGGAACAGGTTCAAAATAAAAGCAAATAAAACTAAACAAGCAATTAGAAAAGCAAAAAAAAGAAATGGAGCTCAGACTAGCTACTACCAATAAAGATAATAAAAAAGCAGTTCTTTAATTATATTGGCTCTATGAGAAAGAACTCTTCAAAAGTGGGTCCACTACTAATAAATAATAAATTAATATCTGATGAACTGAGCATGGCTAACTAATTCAATAGATACTTTACTAGTATTTATAAAGCTAACGAAATTATTGATTCTAAAATCCCCAAAATTCAAGATAGTCTGGAGGTAATTACAATTCCAGAAGTATATTCTGCTATAAACTACTTTAAGTCTTCTTTATCTGCAGGTACTGATGGTTTTCCTTCCCAGTTTTTTAGAAGAAATTTCTTATGAAGTAGCTGGTCCCCTAGCACTACTATTCAATAAATCACTCTACACTGGTATAGTAATGGATGACTGGAAAGAAGCCTGGGTCATACCTATTCACAAGGGAGGAACAAAACAGAGGGTGGAACAATATAGACCGATTAGTTTAACGTCCTGCATAGGAAAAATTTTGGAAAAACTTATAATGTATAGAATTAACACGCACATCGCAAGGAATGGCCTAGAGGACATTACACAGTACAGTTTTGTTGCTGGTAGATCTTGTCAGAGCAACCTGATTAATTTCTTTGAACCTATTAGTGCCGCCCTGGATGCAGGGTTCCCTGTGGATGTTGTTTTTCTCGATTATGAAAAGGTGTTTGACTCAGTTTCTCATAAGATCCTTATAGAAAGCTTGGTCAATATTGGTTTGCATAAAAATATTGTCAGTTGGATCTCTGCGTGGTTAACCGATAGACGACAACAGGTAAATTTTAGGGGTTATACTTCAACCTGGAGCAAGGTGACTAGTGGTGTGCCTCAGGGGTTGGTCCTTGGCCCTACTTTGTTCAATATTCTCATCTCCGGTATGAAAACCAAGAACGGGGTTTGGGGCAATAAATATGCTGACGACACTAAGTTGGGATGTATTGTTAATAATTGTACATCTATTTCTATGTTACAAGAAAACCTAAATAATTTATTTAATTGGGCTGTGAAACATAAACTTAATTTTAATATTGCCAAATGTAAAGTTATGCATTTTGGATTTAACAACAGATGTGCTAACTATTATCTGAACAACCTTTTACTGAACAAAGTAACTTCTGAAAAAGACCTGGGCATTTTTATCACTAATAATTTAAAATTTTCTGAACACATTCAAAAAAATTCCCAAAAATGTCAGATTAATAACTTACCTATTTAAAAATATTAAATCTAGAGAACCGGAAGTCTTTCTTCCTATTTATTGCAGTGTAGTAAGATCAAATCTAGACTTTTGCGCCTCTTTCTCCGCTCCAACCTTGGTAAAGGATAAGATACTAGTTGAAAAAATACAGAGAAGATTTACCAGACAAGTGAACAATTGTAAAACTTTATCATATAACAGTAGATTACAAAAATTGGAACTTTATTCCTTGGAATATCGTTCTTTAAGGGGGAACTTATGCCTAATCTATAAAGCTTCCAGGGATAATTCTCTGGCTGAAACAATATGCTTAGAATGGTATAAGAAAAGAAATAACACCAGATCCCATATACTACAATTAAAATCAGTCTCAAATAGGTCTACTAGTCTATATCAATTTTTTACCCAAAGAATAGTCCAGACTTGGAATTCACTGCCTCTTGAAGTAGTATACAGTAGTTCCTTCCAGTTATTCAAAAAAAATCGTGACATTTTTATGGGTAATAAAAAATCTGGATGGAATTCATGTTAGGGATGGCTAATTCATTATGGGCTAGTCCCTCGAACTCGTATATACCTATGAACCTATGAACCTATCTCTCTCCACCCCTGTGAGCTACTGCACGTAATGCTGTTACTTGGGAATGCTAAGAAATTGCATGTAGCCTGTACATACAATCCCCCTAGGGCGGACTCCCAGGACTGACCCACCTCCTGGACTCCGTTGGCCCCTGCATTGGGGAAAACGAACTCATCATCCTGGGGGATGTTAACCTTAATGGACTGGGGGAAATGTGAAGCAATATGAGCCCCTACTTGCCAATCTCGCCCTGACTCAGCTTGTACAGGAGCCAACCAGGCGGTCGAAAAATGGATCCACCAACTCCCTGCTGGACTGGATCCTATCCAACCGCCCTGATAGGATCTCCTCAGCTGGAATACTCTCAGACTCCATCTCTGACCACTCTCCGGTCTTCTGTGTTTGGAAAATTCCCTCCCCCAAAATACCCCATAAAATCATACTAATCAGAAACTTCTCCAGGTTTGATCCTGCTGTGTTTCTTGCGGACCTAAGTCGTACCGACTGGGCCGGGGTATTTGGAGCCTCTGACCCATCAGTGGCAGCTTCCCACTTTCTTGCCTCCTGTGTTGCCCTACAAGACAAGCACGCCCTGAAGGTCACCCGGAGGGTGAGGGGGTCTGCCACCCCGGTTGCACGGGAGCCTCCTGGCCCTAATGAGGGCCAGAGACAAATAGTGGTCCCACTTCAAAGGTTCCCTTGATCGCACCCTATTCCAGCAATACAGGCACCTTAGAAACAAGTGCGAAAAGGCCATCAGAATCGCAAGAAGCGACTTCTGCAAGTCTGCTCATCTCAGCTCAGCCAGTGACCCTAGGCGGTTCTGGAGTAACATCAAATCTCTTGTCAGCGGGTCCTCTCATCCGGGGGTATCCAACATGATTATCGGAGGGGTATCCTGCAACAACCTGCGTACCATCGCCAACTCCCTAAACTCTCATTTTTCTGACCTGACAGCTTTCTCCGCCCTCTTCCCGACTGACAGGGTTACTTCCCCCACTCCTCTCCCCACTGGGCAGGAGGATCACCCCCCCGACAAAGTTCCACCTCAGAGGTGTGACAGTCAAGGACATGACGAGGCTCCTCTCTGGCCTCTCTCAGTACTCCAGCCCTGGCCTTGACAACCTGGAACCAAAGCTACTAAAACTAGACGCCACCCATATTGCTCCCCCAGTAGCCCATATCTTTAATCTATCACTTGCTAAGGGAGCTATCCCAGAAATTTTGGAAGGAGGCGAGGATCGTCCCCGTCCTGAAGCAGGGAAATCCTGGACAACTATCGTCCGATTGCGATTCTTTCATCCCTCAGCAAGCTCCTCGAAAAGGTAGTGGCTGAGCAGCTCTTTGAGTACATACAGAGCATGATCTCCTGTCCCCGGCCCAGCATGGATTCCGTAAGGGGCATAGTACCACCACAGCCCTGGTCACTGTCTCCGTGAGCATCAGGGCTGCCATGGACCAGGGCAAACTCTTCGGAGCCATATTCATTGACCTATCTAAGGCATTCGACCTTGTCGATCACAAGTTGCTCTGTACGCAGCTGAGGGCACTTGGTCTCTCCCCCCTGGCTATGAACTGGCTATCGGACTACCTGCATGGTAGAACGCAGAGGACCTGTTTCAACAAAGTCCTATCCGAGCCTTTACTGGTGACCTCTGGCATCCCTCAAGGGTCGGTCCTGGGCCCCCTCCTCTTCTCCCTCTTTATCAACCAACTCCCAGTGGCCGCAACTAACTGCAATGCCATGCTGTACGCAGATGACCGGGTAATTATATCTCACTCAAGGGACATTGCCACCCTCAACAAACACTTATCTGAGGACTTCAACAATGTCCTGGCCTGGGTAACCAAACATAAACTGGTCTTGAACCTGAAAAAGACCCAGGCTATGCTCTTTGGCTCAGCTGCCAGAATCGAAGCCCTACCAACCACGCTGGATATAACCAGTCCAGACGGAGCTTCCCTCCCAACAGTGCTCTCAGTAAAGTACCTTGGGGTTACACTTGACCCACAATTTGATCTGGGGAGTCGCATTCTCAATGTCTGCAGGGCAGCGAACAGCAAACTGGGACTGGCCTACAGGGCCAAACACAGTCTCACCCCCGTGGCCCGACTGGCCCTGGCGAGAGGTGTCCTCCTTCCCTCCTTCCCTTCCCTTCCCTCCCTCAGCTATGGAATGCACCTGTTTGGCCACTCCCCCAAAAGCCACCTCACGAGGTGGCACACGACGTATAACAACATCTGTCGCTTTGCCCTGGCCGCCCTGCATCTCGCGCACCACTGTGAGCTTTACAAAAAGCTCCACTGGCTCTCCCCAGCCAAGTACCTGGACTTCGGGCTAGGGTGCCTAGTGGGCAAAGTGATGAGAACCGGAACCCCTCAGGGGTTGGCCCTGCTTCTACCACCAGCCGACCTCTCTCCGTACCAACTCAGGTCCCAGGCTCCGGGGATGCTAAGAGTCCCCCCCCTCGGACCCACATGGGTGACAGGGACTTCCCCGTGTGTGCCCCCAGACTCTGGAACTCCTTTCCTGAGTCTGTTCGCTTGGCCCCCTCACATCAGTGCTTCCGCAAATCCTTGTGGGACATCCTGAAACTTGACTCGGCTTGTGAAATGGCCTCCGTCCACTGGACCCCAGTTCGCTCTTGCAGGAACCTCCTGCCCAACCTTGCTTGTCCCCTGCACTATGTTGTACGCCCTGTGCACCAGATGGAGTTTTATTCTTTGCTTTTTTTTTTTATTACTTGTCCACAACCACCTACTCTGGTTGTACTACAATATAATTTGTGTTAAGATCTATTACTGTTTTACCTGTAGATGACCTGTCTTTCTCTCTGTTGATGCTCTCCACTGTACTTAGACATGATGCTGTGCTGTAATGATGTACTGTGCTCTGTACCCCATTGTTGTAATCTCCCGGGTTGTTCCTGAAAATAGGCATATTACTTGTCTAGTGTACTTACCCAGTTACCAAAAAGCTAAATAAATATCCCCCGATCCCTCCTTTCCTCCAGGGTGTACAAACTCCGATGCCTCAGTCTGTCCTCGTAGGATTTACCATCCATCCCTTGTATCATTTTTGTCACCCTACGCTACACCCTCTCTAGCAGCCTGATATTTTTCTTCAGATCCGGCTGCCAGAACTGCAACACAGTACTCTAAGTGCAGCCTGACTAATGATCTGTAGAGGGGCAAGATCACATCCTTATGGCTGGATGAGAGTCCCCTTGCAATACACCCCAGCATCTTGTTAGCCTTGGCTGCAGCCTTTCTGCACTGGGCAGAGTTGTTCATGCTCTCTGTTATCATCACTCCCAGGTCCTCCTCCTCCTCAGTGACCCCCAGTCCCCCCCCCCCAACCTAACCAGTATTCCCTCCTCGAGTTCTTTGCCCCTAAATGCATAACCTTACACCTCTTCGCATTGAAACCCAGTTGCCACTTCACCAACCACTTCTCCAGTTTAGTTCCGTCCCCCTGTAGCTCTTACCAACCCCTCTACATCATCCACTGCAGATCCCATCTTGGTATCATCTGCAAACAGACTGATCCTGCTCCTAGCTCCTTGTGAGATATTTGATATGAACAGCCCAAACAATACCGGACCTACTAGCACAGAACCCTGCAGCACCCCACTTGTCACAGGCCTAGACGTTGAGAGTCCCCCCTCCCCCACTACCACCCTTTGCTGCCTCCCTTTCAGCCTGTTCTTGATCCAGTGAGCCATCTTCAGCCCCACCCACATGGATCTCAGTCTCCCCTCCTCCATTCACCTATGAGGCACTGAATCAAAGGCCTTGCTGAAGTCCAAATAAAGGACAATTCCCCTCGACCATCCCTTCCCCTCAATCTGGTGACAAGGCTCCTTGGAGCTGTACTATTTTCTGCCTTTATAACCATGTTCATGCAGTACATTGTTCTAATCTTTAACCATGATGTTTTTGTGTACTTGTTCATACTGTTTGTTGTGCTAATGTTTTCTACGTTGTAATCTGCCTAATTCACTGATGTGGAACCTGTGTAAAAGAGCTTGCACTCAAAGGTATCTTCTGAATCAATAAAATTGAAATTGAATTGAGGACATCCACTGCATGGCCCCTATCCAGCTCTCTTGTTACCCAGTCATAGTACTCTATTAGGTTTGTCTGGCAAGATCTCCCTGAGGCAAACCCCTGTTGCTGCCCATCCTGGAGGCCATTTACCTCGAGAAATGTCACCAATCTGTCCTTCAGGATCGCTTCCATATGTTTACCCACTATGGAAGTGACAATAACAGGTCTATAGTTTACTGGCTCATCCCATGGGCCACTTTTGTGGATAGGCACCACATGAGTCATCCTCCAGTCCTGTGGCACGCATCCTGTGTCCAGGGAGGTGTTGAACAGGCCCACCAGCGGTCTGGCCAACACTTCCACCATCTCCCTCAGCACCCTGGGGTCAGTGCCATCAGGACCTGGTGCTTTGTCCACCCTAAGTGCCTTCAGACCCTCTAGTACTCTGCTCTCCGCAGTCTTCCCATCTGTCACCCCTTCCCCACCCAGCCAGTCCACGGAGGTAGTGGACCACCCTCCTTCTGGGTGAACACAAAGCAGGAGTATTCATTCAATGCCTCTGCCTGTTCCTCACCCTTTCCACCCACCGCCCCTCCTGATCCACACTGTTTGGTCCCTGCAGTTCCTTTTCTCTTTCACATATCTGAAAAAGTCCTCCCCTCCCTTGATGCCCTGAACCAACCTTAACTCTCTGTAGGTCTTGGCCTCTCTTACAAGTTTGGTTATCTTTTTGGTCCTCCTCGCATACTCTTCCCTGTCTTCTCCTCTGTTGGTCCTCTTGAATCTCCAAAATGCTGCTTTCTTTGCCCTCATTCTCTCTAATACTTCCCTGTTCAGTCAACATGGTTTCTTTGCTCTGCTCTTGCTGCTCAGAGACCTGGTGCAAGCCTCCGTAGCTTCCTTCAGAACACATTTTATGATATTCCCCTTTTGTTGTGCACCCATCCCCAGTCTTATCTCCTCTAGGAGCCCTATCAGGAGTCCCCATCTTCCTAGAGTCCGCCCATCTGATATCCACCACACTTGTCACTGATCCTACAGACTCCTTGCTCAAGCTGCGTGAACCACACCGATGGTCACTCCCAACTAGTGGGTCCTCCACTCTAAGCTCACTCACCGCCTCCCCATTTGAAAATAGCATGTCTAGTGTATTATCTAGCTGAGTTGGCAGACTAACCAATTGCACCAAAAGACTATCCTGAAACGCATCCAGCAATATCTGCTCCCTGGCACTAGAGGTGACTGGGGTACTCCAGTCCACCACAGGCAAATTAAAGTCCCCAACGATCACCGCAGTCCTTTTCTTACATACCCGCCGAATCTGTTCCGGCAACTCCCTATCCAACTCCTTGGACTGAGCTGGTGATCTGTACACAACCCCCAACCTCAGTTTTCTACATCTAAAGTCCAGGAACTGTATCCATAGTGCCTCCATCCTCCCTTCCTCCCCCTCATCTCTACTGCATCTAATTCCATCTCTTACATAAACTGCTACCCTTCCCCCTCTCCCCACCCCTCTGTCCTTCCTATAAATTCAAACAACATGAAGTCTTGCTGTATTCTGACAATTGCAGTGATTCCCAACCTTTGAACTGCCCCAGAGAACCAAGGGCTAACTTTCCATGCAGGGCATGGAACGCTGAGCATGAGCTCGGTTGAAGTCTCTGTCTGGAGTGTTTTGAACTCAAACCGTCAGATTCTTTACTCTGCCTCACTGAACGGTCGCTCCGGAGATTTCTGCTTCAGCTCGGTTCGAAAGTCGGTTTAAGTTTCAGTTTTCGTCGGTTTTTAAACCGAAAAAGTATCCGCATAGTCGGTTCAGTCTCGGTCTGTGGTGCCATGAGTACTAGATAGGAATTGTTCTGTTTTTCTGTGTGGAACTTGTAAAACTGCAGCTCGGTTCGGCTGAACTGGCCATTTGTTACTGAAATTTGTGTGTTTACTTAGTGTGTGGTTAACGGTTCTTATTGGTTCTAAAAAATCTTGTTTTATCCGTTTTTTTTCCAATACCCGTGACACGGTTAGGAACCGATAAGGGAGTTTTGCCTGGCGGTTGCCGAAAAAAGGGTAAGTTTGGTTAGATTGGCACCATGTCCGAGAAACCCAAGAAAAAAACCGGGCCCACTGGGTTTCAACACTGCAGTGAGTGTAGGGAGGTCTTTGCCAAGGCAGATCCCACATCACCTGTGTTTGTCTGGGCTTTGACCACCTCGATTCAGACTGCCAAATATGTAAAAATTTCCCCAAATCTACCCTTGAGAAGAGATTAGGTAGACTGAGGGAAAAGGAGACCGAGAAGTCCGCTGACCCGGATGGCCAGCACGGTTCGGTTTCGACCGTACCGGAAGGAGTGCCCTCTGACCAGGGCGTACTTCTTGGGCAAAGGAGGCGATTCTGAGGATCAGTTCCGTCAAAAGAAAAGCGCAAAGATAAATACGACTGGTTGGGATCCGGTTCATGTTCAACACGCGGCGAAGAGATAGCAGGCGATTCAGATTGTGGAATTGCTCCGTCCGGTTCCGACTGATCCAGCTCCTTCTGGCAGGGGTTCGGTTCAGTTGGTTCCCCCGGTTCAAGGGTATACCCTTGAAGATTTTTATGAACTGGAGTTTGAAGAGGAAGGGGACTTTGAGGATTATGATGTAAGTGAAGGTCTGGATGTGCCTGTGGAACCGGACATCTCCCCAAACAGACCATCAGGTGTTTCCCCTCCTAGGCTTTCTGAGTCCCCTTCCCATTTTATGTTTTACAGAAAAGTGGCTGAAACCCTCCAGCTTCCTATGGAGGAGGCTGTGGAAGATCAAGAAG
Source organism: Neoceratodus forsteri (assembly GCA_016271365.2). Classification (NCBI taxonomy): domain Eukaryota; kingdom Metazoa; phylum Chordata; order Ceratodontiformes; family Ceratodontidae; genus Neoceratodus; species Neoceratodus forsteri. Next base: position 1,253,942,590 of record CM028129.1, on the reverse strand, counting down.
AGCCTGATTATATAGAGATGATGGATATCCCAGAGTCCAGGAGACTGTCTGTTCTCCTCCATAAATCTTTTGGGAAACAGACACAAAAAATCTTAGTCTCCTAACACTATACCTCCTGTGGATAGAAGAGTGGACAAGAGGTATACACTTTCAGGCTCAGACACGGAGTTCTTATATCAGTAATGCAGCCATGTTGGGGTAGTGCAGGCTGCTGCCTGTGACAAGGCAAATATTCACTTGGTTTCACACTCCCCTGACAGGGACTCCAGGAAGATTGATGCCATGGCAAAGAAGCAGTACATGGCATCTTCTTTGGGACTCAGGCAGGTGAATTACATGGCCTATACAGCCAGGTACCAGAAGTCCAGGTGGGACACTGTACTGGCACTGGCTAAATGGGCCTCCCCCCAGCTAGCCAGGGAGCTGGAGGTCGTGGCTGCAGATGGGATTGAAGCATCTAAGGTTCAGTTTCATGCTGCTTTGGACTCTAATGATGTCTCATGAAGAGTCATGGCTACATCTGTGGCTCTTCGGAGGATGGCTTGGCTCAGATGTACTAGCCTCTCGCAGGACACCCAGGCTAAGGCCATGGATTTTCCTGTAGTGGGTAATTCTCTGTTTGGGGAGCAGATAGAGATCTACATGAAGAAAATGGACGAGTACAGGACCACTTACAGGAGTGCTCATTCCAAGGAAAGGCAGGCAGCTCCTCAAAGGCAGCAGTCTAGGGGCAGGCCTTTTCAAAGGCCTTTTTACAAAGCACAGGCCTCTTATTCCTTTTCGCAGAGGGGGTTCTTCAGAGGGAGAGGCAGAAGGGGGATGAGCAGGTCTGCGTCCACCCCTCAGCCTAAAGCCCCTGCCAAGCAGACACCCTGATGGGTCTGCCCAGGTTGACTCTCCGATTCCAGTAGGGGGCAGGTTGGCTTACTTTGTCCAGGACTGGATGTCTGTTACATCAGACAAGTGGGTCCTGGAAGTAGTAAGCCAGGGACTGGTTCTCAGCTTCAAAAAATTTCCAAAGATGAGAGCCAGATCTTTTCCACCTACAAATCTTTCAGAAACCCTTGCCCTAGAGGCAGAGGTTTCTTCTCTCCTAACTTTAAGAGCTATAGAGAGTTCCTACCCTACACTGGGGCAAGGACTGTACTCCAGGTACTTTATTTAAAAGAACAGGAGAGTGGCCCATCCTGGACTTAAGATATCTGAACAAACATCTTTTAAAGCCAAAGTTCAAGATGATAACTCTGGGAATAATCCTTCCCTCTTTAAGGCCAGGGGACTGGCTAGCCTCCCTGGACCTCAAAGATGCCTACTTTCACATTCCCATCAGTCGCTCCCACAGAAAGTACCTCGGGTTTGAGTTGCCCTCAGGCCACTATCGGTTCAGAGCAATGCCCTTTGGCCTAACCTCAGCCCCAAGGGTTTTCACAAAGTGCCTGGCAGTAGTAGTTGCCTTTCTAAGAAGGCAAAAGATTTCCATATTTCCTTATCTGGACGATTGGCTAATAGTGGGCCAGTCTCCAGAACAAGTCAAGTCTCACCTGCAAGTGACCCAGCGAGTGCTCACTTCCCTAGGGTTTCTCCTCAACCTTCCCAAGTCAGTTCTCGAACCAGTCCAGCTCCTTACCTTTTATAGAGGCAGAACTGGATACACTCAGAGCAAGAGCCTTTCTTCCTTTAGATAGGGCAAGGGCTCTTATGAAACTAGCTTCTTCCTTCAGCCTTCAGGTATCTCAACCAGCAAGGCATTTCCTCCAGCTCTTGGGCCACATGGCAGCTTCAACAGCAGTGGTCCAAGGGGCAAGATTCCAGATGAGGGATATTCAGTTCCACCTAAGAGCTTTCTGGTCTCAGAGAAAGGACTCCCTCACCAAACTGATCCCAGTGACTCTGACCTTGATCCAGGCCCTCCAGTGGTGGCAGGATCAGGACAATTTAAGCCAAGGTGTTCCTTTTGTTGCTCAGCCTTGTTCAGTGGTCCTTACAACAGATGCTTCTCTTCTCAGCTGGGGAGCACACCTGGGGTCTCTCACTGCCCAGGGTCTGTGGTCCCCCCAAGAATCCCTTCTCCACATCAATCTTCTAGAGCTCAGGGCAGTTTTCCTGGCTCTAAAAGCATTCTAACAGTCAGTTCAGAACAAAGTGGTTCAAGTCAGAATAGACAACACTACCACCGTGTGGTACATCAACGAGCAAGGAGGCACTCTATCCATGGCCTTGTGCACAGAAGCCATGAAGTTGTGGTCCCTGGCTTATTCCCTGCAAGCCTCTCTTGTAGCAGTTCACCTTCCAGGCAAGGACAATGTGCTAGCAGATGCACTGAGCAGGATTTCCCAGGGCCATCACGAATGGTCCCTGGACCCTCAGGTGTTGAAAGTGATTTTTTCAAGGTGGGACACTCCAGAGATAGATCTCTTTGCAGCCCCAGACAATCACCAACTCCCTCTCTTTTGTTGCAGACCTCCGGTCCTGGGCTCAGTCCCTCTGGATGCCCTGATCCTGAATTGGGAGGGGAAGTTCCTGTATGCCTTTCCCCCCCCTTCCCACTCCTGTTCAAAGTTTTGGTAAAAGTAAGGTCTCAACCATGCAAGGTGATTCTGATTGCTCCAGATTGGGCCAGACAGCCTTGGTACCCCCGTTGCTGTCCCTAGCAGCCCATCTTCCCCTGTCTCTTCCCAGGAATTACAACCTGTTAACATCCTCTCAGGGGAGGATTTGGTACCCCAATCTTCAGTCTCTCAATCTCAAGGCATGGCTCTTGAAGAGTTAGAGTTTGCAGATATGCATCTTTCCCAAGGGGTTCTGGACATCCTCAAGGCTTCTCGAAAGCCCTCCACCAGAAAGACTTACAACTCCAAATGGAAAAGATTCAGCATTTGGTGTTCTAAGAAGAATATTTCTCCAGACACTGCTGAATTGTCTATGGTGCTGGATTATATGGTCCATCTTAATAGTCTAGGCCTCAGACCAGCTACTGTCAAGGTACACTTGTCAGCTGTTTCTGCATTTTTATCTGTGGGGAAGCCTTTCTCACTATCTTCCCATCCTGTGTTCTGTAAATTTTTTAAAGGATTGTTTCATACCAATCCCCCTTTTTAGAGACCCTGCCCCTGCCTGGGATTTGAATATTTGCATTGCTCAGTTTATGCAACCCCCCTTTGAGCCTATGTCTTCAGGAAGCTTAGTACTTGACTTGGAAAACTGTGTTCTTGGTAGCCATTACCTCTGCCAGGCGTATCAGTGAATTGCAAGCCCTGTCAGTGGAACCTGATTTATCTCCTTTCATAGGGATAAAGTGGTCCTTAGAACCAATAGAAGGTTCTTGCCCAAAGTGGTTTCAGACTTCCATTTAAACCAGTCTGTCTCTCCTGTTTTCTTCATGATCATTCTTCCTCGGAGAAGGAGGCTACACAGTTTAGATGTCAAAGAGCCCTTAGTTACTACATAGAGTGTACCAAAGGTTACAGGCTTGACTCCCTCCAGTTGTTCCTCACTTATGGAGAAGTAGTTAAGGTCAAACCTGCCACTAAGAGATCTTTTGGCAGGCGGATTGTGTCTTGTATAAAATTCTGCTATGAAAAACTGGGAAAAACTCCACCCTCAGGCCTGAGGGCTCATTCCACAAGAGGTACAGCTGCTTCCCTGGCTGCTGCCAGGGATATCCCTCTCTTAGAAATTTGTCAAGCAGCCACCTGGAAAACAGTCCATATCTTTGCCAAATATTACTCTCTGGATATCCAGGCTAGGAGTGATGCTTGGTTTGGCACAGCAGTACTTCAGAGCCTATTCCCAAAGTAGGTTCTGTCCCTACTCCTTGGAGGTACTGCTTGGTAGTCTGCAGTTGTCAGAATACAGCAAGACTTCATGTTTGAAGAAAAAAATTACTCACCGTAGTAATTATATTTCTTCTAATGGAGTCTTGCTGTATTCAGACCTCCCTCTCTGCCTCCCCTCTCAGAACCTGTTTTGGGAAGTGGGTGGGCAGGTGCAGTGTTGCACCCTAGGGGTGTATTTGCTTGCACCCTCCTCCCTTTTTGTTTGGGTGCTTATTTTTTATTGTTATTTTTGAGTACATTGGGTTTAGTTTTTGGGTTTCCTGACTTGAGTCTTCCTTGGGAATCCAGTACTTTTCAGCCAGTTGGCTAGTAGAAATTTTTACAATTTCCACATAGAATTTTTAGTTTAGTTGGGCTCATAAGAATCTGACGGTTTGAGTTCAAAACACTCTAGACAGAGACTTCAACCGAGCTCAAGCTCAGCGTTCCATGCCCTGCATGGGAAGTTAACCCTTGGTTTTCCGGGGCAGTTCAAAGGTTGGGAATCACTGCAATAGTCAGAATACAGCAAGACTCGATTAGAAGAAATATAATTACTATGGTGAGTAATTTTTTCTTCTGTACCCTGGGATCACCAGATCCTAGTCTTGGTGTTGGGTGGCACAGGTTTCTGTTATGGCCGCAGTGTCCACCAGCCCTACAGCTAAGAGATCCTGGAGCTCAATCGTTTTGTTACCCAGTCTTCCTCGCATTCAGGGAGACCACCTTCCACCCAGTTCTATTCTTCTCTTCACCCTCATCCACTTAACTGACCCTCCCTGTGGCCCACCCCCTGTAGCAAACTCTGTTTTGTTGGGGTGGGAAGGTTACTATTCAGCTCCTTCCTGGCAGTCCTGCAAACTAGGTGTACACTCGCCTCCTGCCCACCTAGTTTAAAAAAAACAAACAAACAAACAAAAAAAACCTTGATGCTAAGTATTCCTCCAGCTTATGCTTCAAAACTCCTTGTCTGTCCCAACTTTAGTACAACCTATCACTTGCATATAGATCATTGTTGTCCCATGTGTTCCCCCAATCTCCCTTCAGTCCATACCCATGAGAACGTCACCACCCACCCAACCAGGAGTTGAACTCCACTGTTCTGTCCTTCCTTGCTCTGCTCGCCCTGGGAACCGGCAGTACTTCTGAGAAGGCCACTGAGCTCCCCATCTCTGAACATATCCTCCTCAGTTCTTCAGATCTCTTCCTTACCGACTCCACCGTACATCCCCCTAAGTCATTAGTGCTTATGTTCACCACCACGTGCGGCTTCTCTTTTCCCCCTCTAACACACTTAGATAGAGCCTGTCCCGCCCTACCCGCTGTCAAGCCTAGTACAGATTACACCCATATCCGGCTGTGCTGCTTACCCCTCCCTTCCCATCTGATCCCCTTCAGGATAGAGTCCCCAATCACTACAACTCCCCCCCCCCCCCACCTACACACCTGGATGTCTGTACCTTCCTGTTATCCTCACCCCCGGCCTCAATTCCTTCCTGTTCACCAGTGCCTGGACCCAGCCCCTTTCTTGTCCCCCTCCATATCCCATCTGCCTGCTCTCCCTGTGTCCTCTCCCTTAGTAACCTGCCCATCACCTATGACAACCCTTTCCTTGTTTTATATACCATCCCATCCCTCCCTGGACAACATCCCCTCACTGTTGCTCTTGCCCTATCCCCCCCTTCCCCTGCTCCTACCTTTACCTTTTATATCTTCCCCTCTAAATATCCTGGACCCCTCCCCATCTGGACTGTTTGTCTATTTTTATTTATTTATTTCAGTTTCGGATTAAATACCTTTGAGCCAAACGGCTCCTTTACAAAGGTTCCAAGTCAAGAACACAATACAATACAATACATGAGGCGAAGAAACGGAGTACAACAGGACATAGTTAAAGTACATGGAATAACCATGGGAATACATAGGGTTGGAGGATTCAGGAGCTGCTGAAATGTTAACAAACAACAATAACATTCTTTTCAGGGTTGTACTAGTTCAGAGTACAGTTGTTGCTAAGTGCAGTGCGGTGGTGGTAGCAACCCGAGGGCTGTCAGAAGAAAGGACGGTGGGGGGTTGAGAGAGGAGGGAGTTGAAGGAGGAGAAGTAGGTAATGGTAGGGAGGGGCAGGGTTCCATGGGTGGTAGGTAGTGGCTTGAGCAAGGGAGAAGGGACTGTGGGGGGTTGGGGAAGGGAGAAGTAGGTAATAGAAGGGAGGGCGGGGTTCCAAGGGAGGAAGAGACTGCATATTTTTACTGTAGTAGGTAATAGAAGTGTGTTTTTACTGCAGCTGCAGGCACTCACTTTAGTTTGTTTGGGCTAGGAGGAGTCTGAGGTCCTTTTTAAATGGGCCAACCTTAGCATGCTGTAAGAGGGGTGAAGGGAGGTCGTTTATCCACTGAGGACCCCGGTATGCTAGAGTGTGCTGGGCAAAGGAGGTATGTTTGAAGGGGACCTGGAGTATGCCCTTGGCTGTTCTTAGTTATTTTTGTGGGTGTATTGTGCTGAAACCGAGCCCCAGTAGTCTCTGGTACTAGTCCTAGTAAGGCTCCCGAGTAGGCATGCTTGGTATTTCGTCCTTGGGTATAGGGGGAGCCATCCAGTTTCAGAGTAGAGGCTGCATGTGTGAGTTAGGCGTTCAGCCCCTACAACCAGTCTGCATGCCTTATTCAATAGTAATCTTAGTCTCTTCAGCGCCATTTTAGTGGCAGCGCTGTATATGATTAGCCCATAGCCATTAATGGACAGTATCGAGCTACAGGTGACAAGCTTCAGAGCCTCAGGGGTCATAGCATGCCTGTGACAACAGAGGACACCAAGCTTGATATTAGCAGCCTTGACTACATGGTTGATGTGAGTGGTAAAAAAGAGGGTGTCATCTGGGTGGATCCCTAGATATTTAAATGAGGTAATCTGCTCTAGGTCGTCACCCTTGTGACTAGTGATGGCTATTGGGTCAGGTTTTCTCTTTGAGTGAGGTAGAGTAAAATGCATGACTTTGGTCTTTTTGTGGTTTAGGAGAAGCCTGTTTTGAAAAAAACATGCCTCAGGAGAGTTGAAGCTGTCCTGCAAGGCTGTAGTTATTTCAAACACAAGATAATCTGGTGCGGAGATCACTGCATCATCCACATATAGCAGCATTTTAGTCAGGCAGGCACTGGGTAGGGAGTTTATAAATAAGCTGAAGAGCAGCGGACCTAATATGGATCCTTGGCGCCCCGAGAGTTGTGTCTCTGGGTTCCAAAGCTACCCCTCTCATCCTCGCACATTGCGACCTGTGAGACAAGTAGCTGCTGAACCAGGATAAAGTGTCAGAGGACAAACCTAGTTCCAGTAGTTTGTTGAGTAGGATATGGTGGTTAATGGTGTCAAAAGCTTTGGTGAGGTCAATGAATATGGATCCCACCGATTTTCCGTTGTCTGAGGCGTCATACACGAGTGCTAAAGTCAGTGAGAGTAGTGATTGTGCTGTGGTTACGTCAAAACCCAAGTTGTTGCGGGCAGCGTATGTTATATACTGTATGTCCAGGTATTCAGAGAGTTGGTCTGCAGCAATTCTTTAAAGGGCTTTTGATAGCGGACACAGAATAGATATGGGACGGTAGTTACCTATGTTAATTCTATCACCACTTTTGAAAACTGGAGTGATGAGGGCCATTTTCCACTTATCCGGGAACACTCCCATTTGCAGCGACATATTAAATAGTTTAGTAAGTGGAAGGGCTAGTTCGTTAAGGGTGAGGGCAACTAGCTTCATATCAGTGTTATCACTAGCAATCCTGGTCTTGCCGATGACCCTCCTGACGTATTTAATTGTTTGAGATCTGGTGACTTGCTTGATGTAGAATAGTGGATGCCAGGGTTAAGGTGGGGAGGTGGTTATTGCCAGGGACCAGGTACTTGGTGGGGACTTTAGGTACTCTGGTGGCAGTACTGAGCTTAGGTCAGTGAAGACCTTGTTGAATGTTTTTGCCAAATCCTTAGGTTGCTGTAGTGGTCCGGATGGAGAGACAATGAGATCGGGTGGTGCCTTGGATTCATGAACAGTTAGCGACTTGACATTATTCCAAAATTCTCTGCCGTTCCCCCAGCTTCTCTCCATTATCTCTTTGTAGTAGTTTGCGTTCACTGCCCTCACCAGCCTTGTACATCTGTTTCTTGCGGCTTTGTAGGCGTCATAGTCAGATTGCCTTCCAGTTGCCCTGGCCCCATGCCAGAGATTGTCACGCAGTTTCATTTGTTCAATTAGAGGTCCTGTGAGCCAGGGGCTAATAGAGCCTTTAACTTTCGTGGACTTGATCGGGACAATTAGGTAGCAGATTTTGTTATAGATGCTATTAAGGAATCAAACGCTAGGTTAACGTCACTCGTTTCATCTAGTGGGGACCGGTCAGTGCTGTTTAAGTACCTTTTGAAATCCTCAAGCTTCCCTTTTTTTCAGTGAGCTGTTCTTGGAGAGCAGAGGTGGGTCTTTGGGACCCTTATATGCCCAGTGGCAGACTACAGGTGAGTGGTCACTTAAGGTGTCGGGTAGGACCATGACGTTTGTAATATGGTGGGCAATTAGAGAGGAGCCAGTCAATGAGGGTACTGGTACCAGTGCAGTAGTTCATCCTGTTTCATTGGAGACCAACTGCATGAGGTACAAGCTGCTTATTCTGTTTCTGATGGCCATGGTGTCCTGGGCAAGCCAATTGGTGTTAAAGTCCCCCAGTATTATCTGTTCCCAACTCGATTTTGCTCAATTGAGGTGGTCAAAGAATTGCTCTAGTCATACCCCTTTCTTTGCAGGGGGTATATAGACAGTTGTAAGCAACAACGTTTTGCACTGGTGACTAATAGTAAGTTTGAGTGTTAGAATTTGTGCTTCTTTTGTGTTGGTAGTGTGAGGCATGACTTGGCCTTTGTTGTTATTATGCAAGTAAACCAGGCACCCACCACCCCATTTGGATAGCCCATTTGGACTGTAGGCCCCTGCATACCCCCTACCCTCATGCCCGCCTGCCTCATCCAGTTTAACCTCATCATCATCATCCCGCCACGGACGCCAGTTCCTCAAACCTGCTACTTGAACATGTCTCCCTCCCCCCAGCAGTCATTGCGCCTAATGCCATCCTGATACAGTCCTCCTTGATGCTGCTCGGGACCTTGCCCACCAACAGGCCCTGCTGTCATGACTCCATGTGCATTCGATTGGGTACCCTGCCAGCCCCACTCTTCCCCCTCCCATCGCTTAATCTCTTTAACTCTCCCTCCAATTTACAGACCTCTGCCTCCAGGTCCCCCAGCCTGCAGCAAATGGAACATTCCTGTAGTCTCCATAATGTGCCCATCCTGACTGCCGTACCACAGCTATTGCAGTTCACTAGTCTGTCCCTGCCCTTGTTGCCCTTCTGCACCCTGCCCTCCGTACCAGCCCCCCCCAATCCCTTGGATACAGCCCCCCATCCCCTCATAACACCAGCTCCTGACCTACCACCTGACTCCTCCACGACCCGCAACACTCCCAAGTATCTGCATCTCCCTCCATTCCACTCCCCTTACTTGGCCCTTGACCTTGCTGTACACAGAGTGACTGATTTCCCAAACAACCTGCATGTAATAATAAATAAATAAATAAATAATAATGAAACTTTATTTATTTAGCGCCTTTCAAATACCAAGGCACTGTACAAATGAATCATAAAATCAGAATATACATATAAGAACAACAGTTAATAACAGCATCAGTAAGGGCACTCTGTCTAATCATGTTACAGGATCTCCCCACCTAAACCAAGAACACTCCCTAATACTAAGACTCTAGAATAGACATTTCCTATTAGCATTTACATCAACAAAATCCTATAAACTACTCAACATTAGTATGTGTTCTTTATATATACCCCCAAAAAAAAAAAGAAACAATGCTAACCTCCACCCACAGACCAGAAATTATTACAGAGAAATCAAATGTTATAATCAGACCCAGTTTCTTGGGACACAGTCATACCCAGGTAATAGACTTTCCTACACAGTTTCCCCTCACACTTTTGGTTCTTTTTTCCCAAAAGTTTCTTTTCTTTCTTTTTTTTAATTCTTTTTACATTTAATCCAGCTTTTCATGCGACATAACCAGGTAATGGACCTTCCCACCCCTCAGTTTCCTCTAAAAAAAAAAAAAATAAAATAAAAAAAAAAAATAAAAAAATTTCTAGCAGCAGCTGCTTTGGAGTTGGTCCAGTTCCCTTCCTCCTGTGCCCAGAGTTTTTTGTTTTGTTTTGTTTTTTTAATTCTACCCTGTCATGCTTGATCTTCTTTTTTGTACTCTGCATCTTTTATTTTTATATTTTTTTCTTGTGTAACCTATCCTTTTTTTTTTTTTTTTTTAACTTGGTTAAACTGTTTCCGACTGAAAGTAATAGGTCTGACCCTCTCGCTGCCGCTGTTGTAGCCAGCAGTTATCTTCCTTGCAGGCTGTTGCTCTTTTCTCCTCCTTTGACTCCTTGTCGGCACTTAACCTGTGCTCTTCATGAAATGACCATTGGTGCTCCTGATGCTGTGATGTCTCCAGTCCCTCCATGTGTATCAGTCTCGTGAGAGCAGTGAAGGGACGAGAGAGGCATGCACTCTAGACCACCATGGAGGTGAACATAGGCACTCGCACTGGACCATCATGGAGGACCCCAAAACACACACTTTTTTATATATATATATATATATATATATAAAAAATGTGTGTGTGTGTAATATGTGTGTGTGTGTATATATGTATATGTGTGTGTGTGTGTGTGTGTGTGTGTGTGTATACATACATACATACATACATACATACATACATACACACACACACACACACACACACACACACACACACACACACAGTGGCGTGCTGTTTGGACCCGACAGCAATACCAGTTGGGTTCGGGGAGGAATAGGTCCCTCTACACAAAGGCTAGGTTTGGCTACTCTGCATAGGGGCACCCAAGTAATTCCGAACACAGGAAGCAATAGCTGTAATGTCCAATACCAGAAGTGGGGTTCTAAAGTGTGGCTTTTTATTCACATCCAAACAGAATAAACAAAGCATAGATGGACCCCCACGGGGCTACACTCCTGGTAATGCAGATTAAAAAAATCAAGAACACTTCCTCAACACATTAGCCCTCAGGCTCTGAACCCACTGGGCACACAGCCCGGACTTGCACGCTGCTTTGGGCACACAGCCCGAACTTGTACACATTTTCTGGTGGCTCCCTAAACCACCTAAGAGCACCTCAGCTCAATCAGGAATTCTCCTTTTAATCACGTCTGGTTATTTTTCTCAGGCACTGGCCAAGTACCTGAGAGAAAGTAAAGGTGCCTCGGAGCAAACCGTAGAGGTGAATTTGGTTACTACTGATGGGGGGGGGGGGGTCTCCCACCTCTCTCTCCCACAATTCATATCCGGCCATTTCTCCGAACTATAAACGCCTCATACTGTAAAACTTGGCAATGTAGATTCTTGCTAAATGCATGTCACATTTCATTTACTTGTCTTGCTTTCCCTTTGTGCTGGACTTGAACATACTTTTAAATGGCATAGCCCATTGCTCTAGGCCCCTCACTAATTAAGTAGTCCAATCCCCACTTTACAACTGTACTTGGCTGTCTTTTCCTGACCCCACAGTAACAGTCCCTTTAGTTTCCTTTTGTTAAGGTGAAAAACACTTGGCCCTCTTTCAGAGCGAACTCACCCTTTGGTTGCAGGTGCCCCACTGGCGATTCCTCCACAGGAATTTCTCTCAGAGCTTTTGGTGCTGCAGCACAACTTGAATAGGCAGCTTCTTCCCTTAGCACGAACCAGGAGGGTTGCCCCTGGAAAACAGGCAAACCTTTCCCCCCATCCCTTCAGGGATGTGGCACTTGGACCAGTAACAGCAGTCTCCACCACTTCAACTACCAGTTTCTGTGTTCCTCTTACGGTGGAAACACACATCTTCCTAATCAGTAGCTCTAAAACAGAGCTTAAAGCTCCGAGAGCCTGCACACAGACAGCTGTACTACTGTCTTTCACCAAGACTGCACACAGACTGAATTCAAAATCCCCAGCGTTCTATGCTAACTTCCAACTGCAACATTCCAGTGTGGCTTATGCAGCTGTGAAAGTTCTGTGGTGATGTAATCCCTCAGTCTCAGCTGAGACTGAGAACAGAGTGAGACAGTGTGAAATCCATTTACCTGGAGTTTCACAAGCTGCCTTCCCTGCCTACCACTAGGTCTTACTGGGATTCTAGTAACCCTGGGTAACAGGGGGGTTACAGTTACCCTGGGCCAGGAAAATGACTGTCCGCAGTCATTATTTACCCGGCTTAGGCCATCTTGCCCCATATGATGACTACGGGGAGGTAGCGCAACCCTCTCCCCTACCATGTGCCAGCACAGGCAGACAACAATAAGGGCCTAGAGGCTGTTGGCTGACGCATCAGCCTCTACTCTACCCGCTGACTATGGGTACCTAGTGGCTCAGGTAGAACTGCCCAGAGCATAGCCCTAATAGATCAGCACTGCAACCCCTACTGCAGATCAGGGTCACAGTCTGTCTGTCCCCCCTAGCCCTCTAGGGAACACCTATCTGCCTTTAACTCAAACCCCAAAACAAAACAAGCAAGGGACCTCCCTGACCTTGGACACAATGCAGCCACACACAGGAGCTAATACCATATCATTGCATTACTCCCACATCCCCCACAACCATACCTGTGGAAGAAAAGGGTTATACACAGTAACAACAACAACAACAACAGTACTTTAAATACTACACTCTAAAGTACTAGTGAGGAACTCTGATGAATCCCTCCTCCTCTTCTTGTCTTCTCTTCTATCTTCTTCAGGAACACCTGCAAGAAAAAAGAAAGACAACACACACTCCTAATCTAAATACACAGTCTATCTAAACCCCTACCATCAAAACACTGGAGAATTCCCAAAAATACTTTTTTTTTTTTAGCAAAGGTAGAAAAACAGTATAAACATTAGAAAACAATGCCATTATTTACAATACACAATTTGGGGGATGGAGTGCCCTAAAAGTCCCATCTAGTGACCACAGTGCCCGAAGGCAAGTCCATTAAAGTCTCTCCTGGGATGGAGCCCGGTGAAGCACAGTTCTAGCAGGCCAAAGTCCCGAAGGGGAGAGTCTTTGAGGACAGTTCAAACATCTGGAGTCTGCTAGTGTAGGGTGTGTACTGCAATGTCATAAGAATAGAAAAGTCTGAACTTACCAGTCCCTTGTAGAACGAAAACAGCACCGACCTGGTCCTCGGCCGAAGACTGTCCCTGGCAACACTCTTCCGATACAGCTGGGTGGACATCTTCTGGGAACGACAGGAGGGCACATCTGGAAACTGCTGGGTTGATGTCATCTCTGGAGATGGAACCTTGGAACAGGAACAAAAAGGAAAACGGCTGGTCTGATGTCATCCGGTTACCAGGCGATGAATCAGGATACAGCTGGGCTGGTGTCCTCTCTGGATCTGAAGTCATCTGGTGGGCCAGTCGATGGATTCTGGAAGGCCAGTACACTGTTGAACTGATGAATGTGGGGCACCTGAGTCCTGGGCGTACATACTGGTGGAACAACAAAGGCACTGCAATGGATGGAGTGGCAGCACTGACTACCACTGCTCCGCTTTCCATTTGGTAGGCATGGGCACATTCGCAGGGAGGTCTTTGTATTGTGGCCAATAGCACAGCGGGACAGGTGCTTGAATTATTACCCCGTCTGGGCGCACATAATTTACACTGTGAAAGGTTTCACGTCCCTCTCCATCCACTATTGGAACAGTGTCTATTAACAGTGCCCTGCCTCTTTTCCACTGGCTGTATTTTTCACGAAACATTCTGTTCCTGACATGCTTGTTTGCACCAGGATGCACACATTTCATTGCTTCTGCCCAAATCCAGGACTTCCTGTTTTGTTCAGTCTCCTCCCAGACTCTCCGAGGAAACATAAAAACATAGAATTTGATGGCGGATAAGGACCGCTTGGCCCACCCAGTCTGCCCATTTCCCTACCTAATGGATAAGCTGCAGATCCTAGTTAACCAGCAGCCTACTTCTTCCTACCCCCACCCCCTAGAATTGCCTTATGACTGTCCCATGCATGCTTGAATTCAACCACTGTTTTTGACTCCACAACCTCCTCCGGAAGGCCGTTCCATGCATCCACAACCCTCTCTGTGAAAAAATACTTCCTTAAATTACCTCTGAGCCGCACCCCTCTATCTTCAAATTGTGCCCCTTGTTCTTGCACACCTTTTTTGAAAGATGCTACCCTTGGACTTTGTTGATTCCCTTGAGGTACTTGAAAGTTTCTATCATGTCCCCCCTCTCCCTCCTTTCCTCGAGGCTATACATATTAAGCTCCTTAAGTCTCTCTTCATATGTCTTCCGGTGCAGACCCTGCACCATTTTAGTTGCCCTCCTCTGGACAGCTTCCATCCTGTCTATGTCTTTGCGGAGATTGGGTCTCCAGAACTGCACGCAGTACTCCAGATGGGGTCTCACCAGCTGTTTGTACAGAGGGATAATAACTTCCTGTTCTAGGGACATGGATATGTTGTTCATCCACACTCATTGGCAGGTATCCTTGCCGCTTTAAATCTTGGGAAGGTCTTCAAGCTTGCTCCTCCCACCCACTCGGGTGGTATATCTCGGCTCTCGCCCCATGGCCTAGATCTTCCTTACGGCTTGGAAGCTCAGGTTCCTCATTAACGCTCTGCGTTTGAGACTGGTTCCTATTTCTCCGTTTAGGTTAAAAATAAATTTTGCGAAAAAAGACTTCAGTCTTCTATCCCTCGCTTGACTGCGATGGACAAATCGACTCCAGTTTGGAGATGCCCATGCGAGCAGAAGATGTCTCGGGCGGATCCACACTCCACGTGTGTTACTGCTTAGGCCTTGAGCGACCCGCGGGCTTAGGCCTGTGCTCATCTTTCTCGGCCTCGTCCTCGAGCCGTGCTGCCCGGTTGCTACTGGGCTGTCGAGAAGCGTTTCCCTCCGGTGAAGTCCAAGGAGGCCCGGTTGGCGGTGTCCGCGGCGGCGGGCTCGGCGGATCAGCTCGAGCGGATGGTCACCCTCGAAGAGGAGGCGGCGCGGGCCGTATCTTCCTCGGCCGCGGCATTTATCCCGCTTTCTCTGGGCTCTTCTTACACAGCTTCTTTTAAGGAGCTTTGTCTGTCCCTCTCCACTAAAGGAGAAGGGCCTACGTCTGCGGGACCTTATTCTCGGTCCAAAAAGAGGGACAGGGGTAAGTCCCTCCGTCGACGCTCTTGGGAGCGGGAAAGGTCCTCTCGCGCGGTAGGCTCGACATCGGCTTCTGTCGACAGCTCGGCTTGACCACTGGCCTCACGGTGTCCCCCGTCAGGTCAGTTGGACCGAGACTCCCACCGATGAAGTCGAGATTTTCTCGACCCGTTAGACAGGCTGTCGCCTTTGCAGCGAGATTCCCCTCTCCCGGTTCCCCGGGAGGAGTCGAGATCCGTGGCTCGCTCATGCCTCCCGGTTCGGGCCCTCGGATGGACCATCCGAGCGAAGAGTGCGGTTCCGGCCGACACCTCCTGCACCGACCTCGGAAATTCCGGGACTCTCGGTCTCGGTCTCGGACCTCTTCGCGGTCCAGCCGATCCCACCGTCATAGGCGGTCTCGGTCTCGGCACCGCGGTAAGCGGCGTCGCCGCTCGTCCTCGTCCTCCTCCTCGGACGAGGGGAGGCTTCGGCGTAAATTACGTCGACGGTACGAGGACCTTATGTTGCAACAGCTCCTCCTGGCCGGGAGTAAGCCGACCCCATCGCCTTCCCCGGCCATTAAGTGGCTGTCACCGGAGCGGCCGACACAACCCCTCGACTTATCCGAGGAGCCTATACCCAGGCCGGTTGTTCGGCCAAAACCAGCTGCTCCACCGATTCCGGTGGAACCTCCGCCTCCACAGCCACCAACTGGGGCTCCGACCAAGGATTCTCTGTCGTGAGGTCTACCCTCCGGCTGTCAGTTACCCTCAGTCCGACCGACCTCGGCAGGTGAAGGGTGGCTCAGGCCAGAGGCAGCTCTTGAGGACTCTTCCGAGTCGAAGATGATTCCTCCTTTTCTCCAGCGACTGGACTTGGAGTCTTCAGGAGGTCAGTCAATGGGCGATAGCCCGTCGTCCTTCCTAGGACTGCTTGGCTCATCTCGAGTCCACTGGGATGGAGCTCGAACCCGTTCCAAGCGGGCCAGGTATCCCCTCACGGAGATTCTGGACCGAAGTTCTCCGGCGGAGGCCTTTCCGGTGGCGAGGCCATAGTGGGTCGGCACTGGAGCTTTGGCGGCGCCCTGCTTCCTGCCCTGCGCCTTGGCCAGGATGGCCAGGAGTATGCGGTCCCCCACGGTTCCTTGTCGGTTTTGAACACCCCTCTGCTGAGGGTTGGTTACCGACAGCGTTTTCGGCGCCCGGCAACGCCAGGATGTGGACAAACCTCCTGACAAGGAGTCCAAGAAGTGGACTATGTCGGTGAAAAGTCTCGCTCGTCCTCTCTCTGCCTTCGTCAGGCCAGTTCGGCCGTCCTCATGGCACATTTTCTCATGCCCTGTTGGGCTCCTGGATGAGGTCATCCCTCATCTTCCCGCCGATCTGCAGACTACGGTTAAGCAGGTGCGGACCAGGGCAGGCAGTGGCCAAACAGCAGCTCCAGACTGCTTTGGATATAGGGGACTCAGTGCCAGATCGGTGGCGGCCGCGAGTGGCTATCGCGTCGGCGGGCTTGGCTGAGGATATCCACCTTTACCGGATACCCAGCACAAGTTGGCGGATGTTCCCTTTTTGGGGACTGACCTCTTCGGCCCTGGGGTGGAAGGTCACCTGCAGAGGATCGAGAAGTCCAATGCTACCTTGGACTCGGTCTCTTCCGCTCAGAAGGACAAAGGCCGCAAACCACAGCTAAGCCCTTTCGTCTTTCTGTGCCCCGGCGCCCTGCCCAGTAACGTCCAGGGCCAGCAGGCTCGGCCTTGGCATCCCAAACCCAACCGCCGGCTTCCTCTAACAGGAGGCAGGAGGAAAGGCCCAGGAGGTCCCTCGGCCGTCCTCCTCCAAGCCTGCCCAGTGACGGGCTGGGGATGTCTCCCATTCCCGTCACCTACCCTGGGTCCCCCGTGAGAGGCAGCTCAGCTCTCCGTTCCGCCTGGTCCGCTGTTACCACGGACAGGTGGGTCTTGGAGTGGTGGGAAGAGGCCTGCCTCTGGAATTGAGCAGGCACCACCCTTCAGAGCCGTCGCCCTCGGGGGCTCGGGATCCCCAGCCTCACTGGCGGCTCGTCGAGCCTATCGCTCTCCTCCTCCAGAAGGAGGTGATAAGAGGTGGTGGACCTCCTTCAGACCCAGGGTTTGTGTCCAGGTACTTCCTGGTTCGAAGCGGACGTGGGGCTGGCGCCCATTCTCCGACCTACACGACCTAAACAAGTTCCTAAGGTCTCGAACCTTCAGGATGGTCACTCTGGCTCAGATAATACCATCCTTGGAGCAGGCGGTGGTTCTGCTCTCTGGACTTGCAGGACGCTTTTTCACGTCCCTATCCGTCCGTCTCACCAGAGATTCGCTCGCTTCCGGCGGAAGGATCCTCTTCAGTTCCAAGCCATGCCCTTCGGCTTGTCTCCAAGCTCCCAGGGTCTTCACCAAATGCATGGCAGTGACAGCATTCCTGCGTGCGCAGAGGGTCCGGGTGTACCCTTACCTGGACGACTGGCTGATAGCAGCTCCCTCCAGGAAGGAGGCGGAGTGGTCCAGAGATCTGGCCCTCCAGGTCTGCTCTCAACTGGGCCTCCTTATCAATGAGGCCAAGTCGGAACTCGAGCAGAGCAGGTGATTCTATTCATCGGGGCGCAGCTCGACTCTCTTCGAGCCAGAGCGCGGCTCCCGGCGGACAGGGCCGAGGTTCTTTCCTCCTTTGCCCGATCATTTCTGGTTGGGCAATTGCGCCCTGCCGGGACTTCCTGCGCCTCCTGGGTCTCATGGCAGCCTGCACCAGCGTGGTCCGTTGGGCCGCTGGAACATGCGTCCCCTTCAGTGGGGACTGGCCAGCCAGTGGTCACGACGCTGCGATCCTTTGGACCAGCTTGTGTCGGTGACACAGGGGATGTGGAACGCTCTCCAGTGGTGGACCGTTCCATATCATTTGCAGGAGGGCATCCCGTTCGTCCGCCCCGAGCCGACGGTCTCTCTATCTACCGATGCCTCTCTGATGGGTTGGGGTGCCCATCTGGGGGAACACCGGGCTCATGGCCTCTGGTCCCCGCAGGAGTCCCGATGCCACATCAACCTGCTGGAGCTCCGAGCGGTCCGCCTAGCTCTCACCGCCTTTTCTCCATTCCTCCGGGGTCAAGTGGTCCGAGTCCAGACGGACAATACCACGACCATGTACTATCTAAACCGCCAGGGCGGGACACCGCTCCATGCTTCTATGCAAGGAAGCTCTCCGCATTTGGTCACTCGTCGCGGCCTGGGCGGATCTCCTAGCCATTCACGTGGCAGGGCCTCCAACACCCTGGCCGATGCCCTGGGCGGATAGGGGCTGCATCCCACAGTGGTCTCCTGCGGAGGTAGTACAGCATCTGTTCTCCCATTGGGGCACACCTCAGGTGGACCTGTTTGCCTCCAGGAGAACGCAGGTGAGTCTGTTCCATGCCCGCCCCTCAGCAGGCTCGCTGCAGGGGATGCCTTCTCGAGGCAGTGGACCCCGGGCCTCTTTTCGCCTTTCCCCATTTCCTTGATCCACAAGGTGCTTCTCAAGCGAGGAGGGACAAGGTGCAGGTGATTCTGATAGCCCCAGACGCCTCGCGGTTCTGGTACCCAGATCTCCTCAGTCTCAGCTCCAGGACTCAGCGGCAGCTTCCAGCTCGCCGGACTTGCTCTCAGTCAATCAGGGAAGGTGTTCCATCCGGACCTTCAATCCCTCACCTGGCGGCCTGGTTCCTGAGGCTAGGAGTTCCAGGCCTTGGGTCTTTCTGACGAGGTCCTCAATGTAGTTGGGCGTCCCGTAAGAGTCGACCAGAAAATGCTATGCCTTCAAATGGAAAAGGTTTTCCATTTGGTGTCAGAGCAAGGGCTTGGACCCTTCCTCCTGTTCCTTGGCAAGCATCTTGGACTATTTATGGTCCCTTTCTAGTCAAGGGCTTAGGTCGTGACCCTAAGGGTGCACCTGGCAGCCATCTCTGCTTACAGGTAGCGGGCCGGGAAGCAGTCGATGGCTCTAAGGAGAGAGGTGGTCTGGCGCTTTTTCAAAGGCCTTGATCACATTTCCTCAGTCTTGGGAACCCCCACCTCCGTGGGATCTACTGCTGGTACTGGCAAAGCTCATGGGCAAGCCATTGAACCTATGCACAGGTGTGCTCTCTCACCTGTCGTGGAAGACCGCCTTCTTGGTGGCTATCACGCCAGAAGGGATGGGAGAGCTCAGGCGCTTTCCATAGAGTCTCCTTACCTGGTCTTCCACAGGGACAAGGTTGTCCTGCGCCTCACCGAAATTCCTTCCAAGGTGGTGTCGGAGTTTCACCTTAACCAGGTGTTGACTCTGCGGTGTTCTACCCCAATCACACCTCGGAGGCCGAATATAGGCTCCATACTTTGGACCCTAGAAGGGCTCGCTTATTATAAGGAGTGCAGCTGAAATTGGGAGAGGTTCAGCCAGCTGTTTGTCACCTACGCTGAAGCCGCATCTGGCAGACCTGCAGCCAAGCGGACGATAAGCAGGTGGGTAACCTCCTGCATAGATCTCTGCTATAAGTTGGCGGGCATGGAGCCTCCCAGAGGATAAGAGCTCATTCTACCCGCCATACTGCTGCAGCGTGGCTGCTTCCAGGGACGTCCCTATCCAGGAAATCTGCAGGGCTGCTACCTGGAAGTCCAGCAAACACCTTCATTACCCATTACCACATCGACCTTGAGTCACGCCGGGATGCTGGTTTTGGGGCCTCGGTTCTCCAGTCTCTCTTTCCCAAGTAAGTATTGGGGTGTGCGTCTTGCCTCCCTCCTCCCGGAGAACTGCTAGGAGTCTGCCAATGAGTGTGGATGAACAACATATCCATGTCCCTAGAAATACAGGTTACTCACCTGTAACAGGAGTTCTAGGAATGGTATATGTTGTTCATCCTCTACCACGACCTCCCGGCTTGACCAACCTGAGCTTCAGCGGGCCAGATCTGGCGTCATGGGGCGGAGCCGAGAGTTATACCACCCGGGTGGGTGGGAGGAGCAAGCTTGAAGACCTTCCGGCAAGATTTAAAGCGGCAAGGATACCTGCCAATGAGTGTGGATGAACAACATATACCATTCCTAGAACTCCTGTTACAGGTGAGTAACCTGTATTTTTCTACTGATGATGCCTCTCCCTATGCATCCCAGTATCCCCCCCAGCCCTCCTTGCTGCCCTCTCACATTGCTTGCCCACTTTTAGGTCATCTGATATGACTACCCCCAGGTCCCTTTCCATTTTTGTTGTTAGTATCTCACCCCCCCATTGTGTACTCTTCCCCTGGGTTTTGTTTCCCAGGTGCAGTACCTTGCACTTCTTAGCATTGAATCTAAGCTGCCATACATTTGACCATTCCTCTAACCTTGCCAAGTCCCTTCTCATCCTTTCCACCCCACCTTGTGCATCAACTCTGTTGCAGATCTTTGTGTCATCTGCAAAGAGACATACTTTTCCTTCCAGTCCCTCTGCAATGTCACTTATAAAGACATTGAAGAGGACCGGTCCTAATACTGAACCCTGCGGTACCCCACTAGTAACCCCCTTTCTTATGAGTGGACTCCATTTACTATTACTCTCTGTGTCCTATTCTTCAGCCAATTCTTTACCCAGGCTGTCATCTTGGGACCCACTCCCAGGCTGGCTAACTTGTATATTAATTTTTGTGTGGGACTGTGTCAAATGCCTTGCTAAAGTCTAGGTAGGCCATGTCCACAGCCCCTCCCTGATCTACTACTTTGGTCACCCAGTCAAAGAAATCTATCAGATTTGTCTGGCATGACCTTCCCGCTGTGAATCCATGTTGCCTTGGGTCCTGTGCCCCTCTATCCTCTAGATACTAGACAATTCTTTCCTTCAGAAGTGATTCCATCATTTTTATCATTCCATCATTTCCCTACCACTGAGGTTAAACTAACAGGTCTGTAGTTTCCTGCTTCTGCCTTGCTCCCACCCAAGGGTAGGAAAGGACATCCTATAGATTTCATTCGCCTTCCTATGAACCAGTCTCTCCTCTTTACTAGCTTTGGTCAACTTGAGACCTCTGGCCTGGCTTGAGGGCGGCCAATCCTGGTTCTGCCAGCTACGCATTCTCGAGACAAAAAATGGATCCCTGGCTTCTTCTTGCACAGCCAGGGCAGTGGCATCACCACTCACTTCCATGCATTCCTCTGAGGCAAGAGCTTGAGGCTGTGTATCAGTTCCTTTTTCACAAGGCCACATAGGTTCCTCCTGTTCTTCTTCCTCACTGAGAATCTGTGCCCAGGAATGAGCAGTCGTCCTCACTCCTGAGACTGTCACTCTTCGCTGGGCACGGAGGTCGAAACCTCCCATTCAAAGGCCTCCCTCATCTCTTCTTCTCCTATGAGACTTGGGCTAGGCCCCCCTCTCCAAGGGTCTACTGATGCTCTTACTGAATTGTCTCTCTTCGATCCAGAATCTGAAACATCAGCACATTGTTTTGTCTGTAAATCTGCACCCTCTAGCTTTGTACCACACCACCCAGAGGGGCTGTCTCCAGCAGGCTCCGCCTGGTGCTGTGTGCCTTCAACTGCAAATTCTTGAACTTTTGTCCATGTGGGAGCCAGACGAATCTTGGGCGCTTTAAATAAACCGTATTTCTCGAGGTACCCAGAACAGTGAGGTACCATGAAGACGTCCCTTCCAGCATTTAAGCATATTAAGCACACTTGCACTGGATAGCCAGGAATCCCCACATGAGGAGGCAGTTGTCCTCCATAGTAACATCTCTCAATGTCCCTTAACTTGTTTACTTCTACTGTTACCACAGCCCGGGCATGATCCGGGTAGCGGGCTGATCCTGAGGCCATGACTGCAGAGAAAAACAAACAAACGCTCACTGTTATTGAAAGTCCCACATCCCTGAACACTTTCTTTCACTTTCAAAATGGCTCCTCTGCTGCTGTGTTTACATTACTACCCCACCCTGTAATGGCGGTGGCAGCACTCGTACGCATCAACATTCTGAAATTGGGTCAAGCCACTGCGCATCCGATTTACACACCCTACTGATAACTTTGCTCAAACTGCACAAACTTGCACTGTTCTTTTTCCTAGCACATTTATATGATTTACCATGGACTTTTCACTTGCTGAAGACATTGCTCTAGCTCACAGTCCCTTAAAGCCTCAGTATTTCAAGCACAGGATTGCCTGTAACTCATGCTGCATATCGTGATACTACTCACAGTCTCTCTCATGGCTTTGAAACTTACACCGACGCTGAATCCCATAACAATGCTCACAGTTGATGGCTTAAAAGGCTTGCTTTTGCTGGTAAACTTAACACAGTCCTTGTTTTCAAAGCGATTACACTTCTGCACACAGATTCAGCTGGCTTTTGGCAAAAATCACTTGTTTGAGCAATTATTTCTGTCGGTACTCACTGTTAACAGTAGCTGTTTGCTGCGGTGGAAAATGGCCTGGAGCCAGTCTTGGAGGCCTCTGGAAAGAAGCGGGTTGGCAGTCCTGCCGATTGTCCCTCTGAACACCACACTCACAGTCTAGTCAATCGAGATGTGGGTTGAGCCTGAATTTAAACAGAAAAGTTAGTTTTTTACACTTTTTGCAGCGTTTTCAGTCACCGTGACGCTCCTTCTGTAAGCCAGTACACACACTCCACTCCCTCTCGAATGCTGGGCAGTCACTGTAGTGCTGGCTTGGGGGTGGGACTGATTGCATTCTCACCAATCACACGACGCCATGCAAATGAGCCTCCTTCCTCTCGAGTGCTTTTCTGCTCACGGCGATCATCGAGCAGGCAAATTTAAACTGTAAAACCACACTTTTTCCTTTTTTTTAAATTGACTCCATGGTGGGAGCCCATTTCAACCATTTTTCATGGCCATTAATACAAGTCTCTCAATTCACTAGAAAGCATTTCCAGCGTCCAGGGCACAATTTTCCTTTTGCTACCCCTAGTCTTCCACACTTTTCTTTGTCACAACAGTTTTTAAAAGCTGGCAAAACGCTGTAAGTTTTGATGCAGGACAAGGGCATACTCTCTCAGGCTTTACTGCTCCTTGGTAAACAGTTGGCATTTAACAGCAGCGCATGGACAACAGCACACAGCGACACATTAGTTAACCTTGCTTCAGCTTTTTGGGCTACCCACTGCCAGATAACCAAAACACTAGCCCTTTGCCCGAGCACCTTTCCTTCCTAAAATTTCAAACTCAAATCCTCAGCGGTGCCTCCGTTTTGTAACGCCCAGTGGCATGCTGTTTGGACCTGACAGCAATACCAGATGGGTTGGGTTTGGGGGGAATAGGTCACTCGGCACAAGGGCTAGGTTTGGCTGCTCTGCACAGGGGCACCCAAGTAATTCTGAACACAGGAACAATAACTGTAATGTCCAGTACCAGAAGTAGGGTTCTAAAGTGTGGCTTTTTATTCACATCCAAACAGAATAAACAAAGCATAGATGGACCCCCATGGGGCTACACTCCTGGTAGTGCAGATTAAAAGAATCAAGAACACTTCCTCAACACATTAGTCCTCAGGCTCCGAACCCACCGGGCACACAGCCCGGACTTGCACGCTGCTTTGGGTACACAGCCCGAACTTGTACACTGTTCTGGGATTTCCCAGGCTCGGCTCCCTTGCCAGCCACTCAGACACCTTCCATATGTCATGGAAACATTTTCTGGTGGCTTCGTAAACCACCTAAGAGCACCTCACCTCTATCAGAATTCTCCTTTTAATCCACGTCTGGGTACTTTCCTCAGGCACTGGCCAAGTACCTGAGAGAAAGTAAAGGTGCCTCGGAGCAACCTGAGAGGTGAATTTGGTTACTACTGATGGGGGTCTCCCACCTCTCGCTCCCACAATTCATACCCGGCCATTTCTCCGGACAATAAACACCTCATACTGTAAAGCTTGGCAATGTAGATTCTTGCTAAATGTATGTCACATTCTATCTGCTTGTCTTGCTTTCCCTTTGTGCTGGACTTGAACATACTTTTAAATGGCATAGTCCATTGCTCTAGGCCCCTCACTAATTAAGCAGCCCAGTCCCCACTTTACAACTGTACTTGGCTGTCTTTTCCTGATCCCACAGTAACAGTCCTTTAGTTTCCTTCTGTTAAGGTGAAAAACACTTGGCCCTCTTTCAGAGCGAACTCACCCTTTGGTTGCAGGTGCCCCACAGGCGATTCCTCCACAGGAATTTCTCTCTCAGAGCTTTTGGTGCCGCAGCACAACTTGAATAGGCAGCTTCTTCTCTTAGCCGGAACCAGGAGGGTTGCCCCTGGAAAACAGGCAAACCTTTCCCCCCCCCCCATCCCCTCAGGGATGGGGCACTTGGACCAGTAACAGCGGTCTCCACCACTTCAACTACCAGTTTCTGTGTTCCTCTTACGGTGGAAACACACACCTTCCTAATCAGTAGCTCTGAAATGGAGCTTAAAGCTCAGAGAGCCTGCACACAGACAGCTGTACTACTGTCTCTCACCAAGACTGCACACAGACTGAATTCAAAATCCCCAGCGTTCTATGCTAACCTCCAACTGCAACATTCCAGTGTGGCTTATGCAGCTGCGAAAGTTCTATGGTGATGCCATCCCTCGGTCTCAGCTGAGACTGAGAACAGCATGAGACTGTGTGAAATCCATTTAACTGGAGTTTCACAAGCTGCCTTCCCTGCCTACCACTAGGTCTTACTGGGATTCTAGTAACCCCAGATAACAGGGGGGTTACATATACACACGCACGCACGCACGCACGCACACACACACTCACTACCGTGAATGGCAAAGTGCCATGAAAGGTGCTGTATGACACTTTGCCGCTTCATTATGAGGGTGCTCAGTGGGATTGTCCCACATGAGGGGTCCAGAAATTGCAGGAGAGGGTGCTAAAAATAGTGTGACTCATGCCCTTCCCCCCGATTTTAAACCCTGTCGGCTCCTGGGTTTCTATGCACTAGGTGCACGATTTTGCACTTTTTTTGCATTGAACCCCAGCTGCCATCCTCTTGACCACATCTGGAGCTTTCTATGGTCCTTGCACATTCTCTCCAGCCTCTCCTGAGGATCTGCCCTATTACAGATTTTGGTGTCACCTGCAAAACGACATACCTTCCCTTCCAGTTCTTCTGCAGTGTCATGTAAAAGGCCTTCAGCGGAGGATCAGAAAGGGAGACGGGGTTAGTGAGGAGACAGAAGTTTAAC
This sequence comes from Neoceratodus forsteri, assembly GCA_016271365.2. Lineage (NCBI taxonomy): Eukaryota > Metazoa > Chordata > Ceratodontiformes > Ceratodontidae > Neoceratodus > Neoceratodus forsteri. Next base: position 1,253,917,351 of record CM028129.1, on the reverse strand, counting down.
CACATGATCTGGGTCCCTACCATATAGGGTTTTATAGATTAGCAAACCAACCTTGAAGATTATATGCCACCTCACTGGCAGCCAGTGTAACTTGCTCAGCATCACAGTCACATGACAGGACCTAGACAGGCCTGTCATAAATTGAACCACCACGCTCTGCACCAACTGCAGACAACATAGCAAACCTTCATTCACTGTAAGGTACAGGGTGTTGCAGTAGTCAAGCCTGGACATCACAAAAGCATGTACCAGTGTCTTTGGGTCCTCAGAGGAGATTAAGGCATTAATCTGGCTGATGTACCTATGATTGTAAAAGCCATTCCGAACAACCATCAGCACCTAAACCTCGAATTTCAGCTTGCTGTCCAGAACAACCTCCAGATTGTTCACCTTGGTGGAGGCAGACAGTGGACCCGAGCCTAAGCCGTGTAACCTCTTTCGGACCCTCCACTCCCCTCCTTTGGGACATAGCAGTCACCAGCCCCTTTCTCTTGTCTGGGTTGAGTTTCAGCCCACACAGTGCCATCCAGTCCTGGATCTCGACCAGGCATTTGTTAAGCATTGTCACCACATCTTGTCTCCCATGCACAAAGAGCATATACAACTGAGTATCTGCCCAACAGTGAAAACCCAGACTGTAATATCTGATGATCCCACGTAGGGGCAGCATATACTATGTGAACAACATGGGCAACAGGGCTGACACTTGGAGTACCACACAGGGCAAGAGTAGCTCATTATGTACCCTGACCAATGCAGTTTCAGTGTTATGCCTGGATCTGAAGCCAGACTGGAGAGGCTCAAAGATGTCAAAAGCCATGAAGCGTGCCTCAAGCTGCAACACCGCAATTTTCTCAATAACCTTACCTAAAAAGGGCAGGCTAGCGACATGTCTATAATTTACCAGGACCTCCGAGTTCAGAGTTGGTTTCTTGGAGAGGTCTCACCAGTGTATTTTTTTTTTTTTTCAGTGTAGTTGGGAAAGACAACTCCCCTCTGCCAACAGGGAGCATCGAATGATCCCATAACACCACACCCAGCTGCTCCACCCAGCTCACCAGTAGCTCCATTGGGCCAAGGTCCATTTTGCAAAACTTGGGTTGCGGCTCTGAAATCACCCCACATATCCCCTTCATCATAACTCATCTAAACTCTTTCCAGGCAAGGTGGACACTCATAGGATGTCCATGCTCGCACTACCGGACTGCCACAGCTTATTTGGAAAAATCTTGGCTTAACTACAGTTTTAAAAACTGTTGTTTGAATACAGAAGTGGTACAGGTTTGGAAATGTTTTTGTGGACATTTTTATGTGAATAACTGTTTAAGGAGTGGCTATATTAAGAACTGATTGTGGATATGTTGTTAATGTGAGTGCAGTCTGACCCATTTATAGGGGACACAGTTGTAGTGGACACCCACTTATAATGGATGGATCCACATTGCCAAAAGGTGTGTCTGTAATGCTGAAAATCCCATTCGTACCATACTTTGCGACTCCTTTATAGCAGACACTGGAAGCTCCTCTTCCCCTGTTATGTTCTGCAGCCTGCCTGCTAACTGCCTTCTAATTGTCAGCTGATTGTTCAGCTGGTTTGTCTGACACTGCAAAGATGTCACTCACCTGATACTTTACTCTGGGGAATTACTCAACAGCACACATTGCTTTTCCTCATAACCTCCCTTGATGGTTGCTGCTCGGCCACCATATCCCCTGATTAGTGTTGGTACTGTGCAGCAAAACCCTACCAGTTTTATTTATTGCTCTGTCCCCTCCCCAGTCGGCCACATATAGCAGTTCCCCATACCCTTGGTTGGTAGATATGGGGGGGTAGGTCCTGATTTTAACTTCGGTGTATAAGCTGTGGTAAAGTAGATTAGTATTTTAAGATTTAGGATATAGTGGACACTCTTTATAATGAACAAACCTGCGTATATGAATGTGTCCATTATAAGAGGGTTCAACTGTAACTGTCTGGGGAGTGGCTATGTTGAAAAACTGATTGAAGCGTGAAGTGTGTGGGGTAGTAAATTGTGTTTTTTCTCAATCCTTTTTAACTCCGAGTAGATGCCTGTTGTATAATAAAGCACAAACCACCCTGCCTATTATTTGTTCTTATTTGCCAGGTGATCGATAATGGTTGGTCAGAGACGTTGAGCAAGTAATTATGCAGTGCAACAAGGCCTACAGTAAGATAAACAGGATGCTGGGGTGTATAGGAAAGGGTACCGACAGCAGAAGGAAAGAGATATTACTACCTCTCTACAGATCACTAGTGAGGCCCCACCTGGAGTACTGTGCCCAGTTCTGGAGTTCTCGCCTAAGGAAAGATGAGGACAGGCTGGAGAAAGTGCAGCCTATGGTGACCAAAGTGATTCAAGGCTAGCAGAGCAGCTTTTACGATGATCGGGTCAGGGTACTAGACAGGTACTCACTAAAGGCTGGATGATGGAGGGGAGATGTGATAGAGACCTTCAAGTTCTCAAAAGCAATGAACAGGATGAACTGCGAGGAACTATTCAGCATAAGTAGTGGATAAAGAACACAAAGGGAATAAGTGGAAACTGATGAGTGGGGGAGGTTCAAGAGGGAAGTGAGAGAGTTTTATTTTACAGAAAGGGTGGTGGAGCCATGAACCAGTCTGCCAGCTGATGTGGTGGGCGCCAAAACTATCTATCATTTCAGACCCGGCTGGGACAGAGTGAGGGGTATAGTGGTTACTCTATAGTAGCAGTAGGGCTCGGAGCATGGGGGTGGATAGTGTGGGTTAGAACCCTGTATAGGCAGTAGGTCCCAGGTTTGTTAGGGTTTTATGGCCAAATTGGATGATCTTTTTCTGTCATTATTGTTTGTTTCTTTGCAGTAACAACAAAGTGTGGGTTAGGCAATGTTCTGAAATGGATAGATAGCATGCTGAAGCTAACTTGCTGAGAGGTAGTTTAAGCTGTATTGATATCTCAGCACAGCAGCACAGCTAGAGTCTTTCTCCAGCCAGCAGCCTAAGTATTTATCCCAGAGGTGTGCACCCAAGTCTTCCTAAGGTACTGGATCAAATACTAAAATTGAAGATGATTGCTTTGGCATCCAACCTGCTGTAATGACTAGGCAAGCCTCTTTACTCTCCATTGATTGGTAGTTTTTTAAACTGCAGCAGAGGTTTTCATACTTCCCTCCTGCGCCCCCCCCTCCCCTCCGGCACAGTAGGAAACAAAACCCTCACAGAGCAGCCCCACAAATTCACCCAAGTTCTGCTAGCCACACACCATGACGGGATGTCTCACGTGATGCTGACTGCACAGCATGACTCTAAAGCTCTGACAGGACCATTGGAAACTGCCACTGCCTGCACAGCATATCTAAAATGCCCTGATGGAGCTGCAGTAAAACATACACCTGTCTCCTTTGCTTCTACCTGTTATCGTCACGCGTACACTTGAAGGTTAAGGTTACGTTTAATGTCTGTGAGTCAGTTGTGAAGTTTGAGTAGTGATTTGCCAAATAAAATGTAGTACCACTTGAAACATTCTTTGTCTGGTTTTATATACACACACACACACACCCTCCCTCTCTCACACTTGCCCGTGATGCTTTATACTGACAAAGAAGCTTTTTGATTGCATGTGTGTTTATAGAAACCTTACAGACTGGGAAAGTATTTGCCTTCTTGTACCATTTATGCATTCTACTTATATTGTTCTTTCTGATCAGCATTTAAATTCCTTCACCACTTTTCACGTAGTAGGTCAACAACAAGAACGAGTTGCTGGAATCTTTTCAAGACTATTTCATTCCTTTCCTTCCTGTTTCTATTTATTTCCTTATTTTTCAAACCTTCAAACAGAAATTCAGAGAAGTATTAATATTGAAGTATGTTTATACATATCTGTAAGGTTTATGTATTAATGTCAAGTATCTGATTGTAGATCATAAATGGATGTAATTATACAGTTTATAGTTATGCTAATTAGTTTGGTTTGTGTATAGGTTTAAAACTGCTTAAGTTTATATTCATTTTCAACAATTCAAAAAACTGCATAAACTCAAGTACAATTTTAAACTTATACACAAACCAAAATAGTTAGCATAACTAACTATAAATCATTTATGATCCAGAATCAGACGCTGTTAAATATTAATACTTTTCTGAATTTCTGGTTAAAGGTGAGTTTATGTATGTTTTGTGATATTCTTCAATAAAAGTGTTATTGACAAAAAAACTGAAAAGGTGTGTGGCCTAGGAAGCTGAAGCATCAGTTGCTGTTCGTCCTAACCGGATTCTGCTTTTGCTGACTGTAGAGTCCCTGGTGCTGGTGGTTGTTAGAGGCTGCTTTTGCTGTTGCTGGTTTTCATGAAGCCCAATGGTTTTATTTATTTTTTTTTTTTGGTCTTTATTTTTATTCAGTTTGCAATAAAAACATATTTATTTATTGAATTTTGTTGACCCGGTAAGCCCACTGGGCCTAGAAGCCCTTTTTCAGGGTCGACCTGGGGGGAGGGGGAATACAGATGGTAAGAAACTGAAATTGAACCAGTTTAAGCTGTTGGTGGTATCTTTAGTGAATGGGAGAAATTTGGCCAGGACACCCGGGAAATTCCCGTACTCTTTTTCGTTAAGTGCCATGGGATCTTTAGCATCCACCTGAACTACCACCAATCCAGGCAGATGGGACCTCTGTTTAACGTCTCATCCAAAAGACAGCACCTCAGAAGTGTAGCATCCCCCTCATGCTGCACTACAGTGCCAGTATTGGTATAGCAACCCTAGTGTCAGATGTGGGAACTGAACCCACAGCCCTCTGATCTCCCGGCCTCAGAGGCGAGTGTGCTACCTACTGAGCCACTGACACTGCCATTGATCTACTGTCCAGGATTTCAAGGGAAAACATAATGGTAAAAACAAATGCAAGAAGAGTTTTACAGTAGGATACAGTTTTATTAATCAGTATATTACTCATATAGGGATACCACAACAGTTAATGTTGGAAAAACCCCAGTAGACAATTTAACATATAGAATGAGCCTGTTTAGCAAACATGTAGTCATGGAAATGCGAGAAATGTCCAGTCCGATAAGATAATCCTAAGCAACGAATGGTCCTAAATGACCTTGCCCGGTCACGCGGTAAACATGCCCGGTAATTGAATTGTACTCTGTAGGTATGCACAAACCACAGTATCCCCCAAAAAAAAACACTCTAAACAGATGGAAACAGTAAAATTTAGACCCCCTTCAAGTACCATACATTTTTGTAAGCATAGTATATCAGGGCTTGAAATATTGTCTTTCTGGATTTCTGTGGAAAAGCAGTTTCTGCACTGGAAATATGTTTTAACATCCAGCATTTCCATCTGAAATGCATTTGTTGTGCTTGACTGTGGGAGCAGTAGTGAGCGGCAGTGAGTCTTGGTGCATGTGTCATGCACTGTGGTCACACGAGGGGAGGGTAGAGCATCGGCGGTGGAATTGGGGACAGCCACATGCAGGACCAGGACCTATTTCACTTTGCAGACAGGCTTACCATAGCCAACTTGAAGGATAGGGGCCTGATTGACATGGATGAGGACAGCACGGAGAGTATCATCCGGTTGTACTTGTGACAGTCTCGGCAAACTGGTAAAACAGTGAAAATGTCACACGTTGTTGAATTGGGGCTAACTTTCTGATCTAAGTGGCTAAAACCTAATCCAAACAAGCCCCTTGGCTATCTCTGTCTGTAAAATAGCTAGTATAAGTAGTTTAAACCACTGCACTAACATTTATTTTCTCAAGCTACTTTGTATCCTAGCCACAGTTATTTTCTCCAAAGAAAGGCAGTTTGGGAGGTGTTTTTGTTAATACAGACGATCACTGTGATCTCAGTGTGTAAAACAGTCTGCTCAGGCCTCTCTTGTGACAAAAGCCAGGGTTCCCCACTCTGAAAATATAGGGTGGTGGCAGTGGTGATCGGGTCAAAAGGTGCGTTATTTTTCTGGACCTCCTATATGCACTGTACATGTGCATAAGTAGATTTTAAGTAACATATAGTGTGCTGTTATTTGATGGGTAGTAGTGCAATAAAGGATGTCAATAAAAGACAATTTTGGAGGATTTTATAAAAAAAAAGTAATGGATAAAAATATAGGGTGGTGGCAAACAAATATAGGGTGGTGGTAAAAAATATAGAGCGGTGGTTTAAAAAAAAATATATATAGGTGGTGGCCCACTACGCTAAAACAATGAATGGGGAACACTGACAGCCATGTCTGCTGTTAAGTAGGTGATGATAAATACAGGCTAAGCTTAAATAGTTATAAATAAATAAAAACGGATCTGAGCCTGCTTGCTGTTCAGAGTTAGCAGCTGGTTCATATATGATCTCCATATTTGTTTGGTTGTTCGAGGAGGGACCCATTTAATTTTCAGTACAAAATAAAAAAAATAAATAAAAAAACTCTGCCTTCCAGCCAGTAGCCAATAGTAGGGAAGGGAGAAAGGGGCAGACTCGATGGGCCAGTAAGGTCCTCTTCTTCCGTAAGATTTCTCTGATAATCTAGGTGTATAGGTCACAGGTCTGCAGAAACAGTTACCTTCTGCCTTGTTTGAGAATCAGTCAGACCACTGTGGCTGTTTGCTGTTCAGTCAGTATTTTTTTTTTGGGGGGGGGATTCCTCTGCAAAAATGTCTCTTCTTAGTGTATCTCGCCACAATAACTAAATCAAGGTTAGTTAAATGTGCAGGGTGATGGGGAGGTGTAATTGTGTTCCTGAACCACTCTGTGTATTTTAATTATTATTTTATTTTATTTTTTTTATTTTTATGTGGAAATGTAACATTTGCCCTGGAAATATATGCTGCACCACTTAAATTTCCAGAGGAGACATACCACCAAAGTGATTATTTCTAGCCCTGGTATAGTAGAAAAATTAAAATTATACAACCTTATATTGTAGTGGTATGAGCCTCTTCCTATATATAATGCACAGCCTCCCCCCAGTTTATTCATTTGTTTGAAAATGTTTCACCAGGAAAGACAACATGAGCTGTAAACAATATCCTGGAGGGAAAGCCAAAAGTTGTTGGATCTCATGAAATTAAGAGACCGTAGTTGGAAACATGATAAATCCTGTAAAGATGTTGGTTCTCTTCTGTCCTATAAAACTTTAAGAAATAGATGTAAGTCGGAAATTAGAAAATCAAAAGTAAAAAATTTTCTAAAGTCAACAAGAAAAGGCATTTGGTAATTCCACACATACCTAGAAAATACTAAACAGTTTAATGAGACGGGGTATGAAAGATCATCCGATGCCTCTTCAAAATAATGATTCACTAATTTCTAGTCCTAAACTAGTGGCGGAATGTTTCAACAATTATTTTGGAGATTTTGAGAATTTAAGGGTCTCAAGTTCTAATGTATACTCTGAAGTAGTTAGTAATTCCAAGGTTGATTCTGAATTTCCTTTTAAGTTTGAATTTAGTGAAGTGACACCTGAGACCATTAAGGATTATATAATTAATAACGATCCTAAACCATTCTTGCTGTTTCCTTAGATATTCAAATTTTGAGACTGGGTATCGATACATTTATTTTATTGTCCCTTAGCTACTATTTTTAATTTTTCAGTTGTTCATGGTATATTCTCGAAATTGTGAAAACACGCAGTTATTAGACTAATACATAAAGCTGGTAATTGTTCATTGGTTTCTAATTATCAACCAACTGCTCTCTTGCTACCTCTATCCAAAGTTCTTGAGAAAATGATCTTGGATCAGACTTTAGAATTTCTTAATAAATATAATTTGTTAACTTCTTGTCAGCATGGTTTCAAGATAGGGCATAACACAGAAATGGCCTTGGTGAGGTTCACCAGCAGCATCCAGATGGCTCTAGACAAAGGGCACGCGGTTGCTGCGCTTTTTGTGGACCTCACCAAGGCCTTTGATCTTGTGGAACACAGTGTGCTCCCGTGTATCATGAATAAAATGCAATTTTCTAGTGACGTGACTAAATGGTATTCCCACTACCTCGTGGACAGGTCACATGTAACCACTATTGATGGTCACCAATCTTCTTCTAAATCAATTAGATGTGGTGTTCCCCAGGGTTCTATCTTGGGCCCACTCATTTTTTCTCTCCTTATGAATGATGCTCCATCTTCTTGCCCATCTAGCGCTATTATAATTTATGCAGATGATGCAGTTATTTTTGCGAATAGTATAAATCCAACAGAGGCCTTGGACAAGCTTCAGGTTAATTTTGATTCTTTTCAAAATTGGCTACTTTCCCATTCTCTTGTGCTCAACTCAGTAAAAACAAAACTATGCTCTTTACTAGGTGAAAGATGAATTTGTCTGACCTTCCACTCATCTGCGATGGTAAGGGAAATATCATTGAATTGGTTAACAGATTTAATATTTGGGGCTCATATTTGATACCAACCTTACATTTGAACATCATGTTACTTCCATCATAAAAAAAGTACACCAAAGACTGGGAAGTCTCTATAGAGTTAAGCATTACTTAACACCAGAATCTAGTGTTTTAGATTATGGGTTGATGGTCTGTGCCCCATTAAATTAATTAAATTCTAAACTCTTAGGAAACTGACAGTTATGTACAACTCTATACTAAGATTTATGCTTTCAGCTCCAGCCAGAACTCACCAATGTTTACTGTTAAAACCTTCCAATTGTCTTTCCCTTATCAATAGAATTCAGTTTAAAATGCGTTCCTTTTTATTTAAAATCAAAGCTGGTTTGTTTACAACTTCAGTAAGTTCACTTTTCTCTAAATATGTTAATTCTAACTGTACTAGAACTCAGTCAAAGTTTACATTTACTGTTCCATTCTTTAAGAGAACCTCTGAACAACATTCATTGTTATATAGGGGACCAAGTTAGTTTAACTTACTTCCTTGTAATATATCAAATTGTACCTCCTTATTCTCTTAAGTCGAGGTTGAAAAGGTATTTATAGCTTACTCAAGAATGTATTTGTCAAATGTCTGTTTATTGTTATACTGTATTGTATATGTTATTGTATTTATTTTGTTTAGTGTAAAGCTTGTCGTCTGTGAAAATGGTCAGTTAGCTCATCAGACCTACAAGGGTAAAAGAAATGAAATGAAATGTCTCCAGAAGTGTCCTGGGGGAAGGGGTTACATGAGTGGGGGAGCAAAAGAAAATCAAAAGACAGGCAATATAAAACAGTATGGCATACGAACTATACATTATTAGCTTGGACAAGGAACTAAACCACAGTATTATTAAGGCAAAAAAACACACAGGGTTACAATACCATGAGCACACAAGTATAATATCTAACAAGAAAGACGTAGATCCTAATGGAGTACACCTCAAAGTGCTAGATAAGGCTGGCAGAGTGCAGCGGTACCAAGTGCTAAGTAGGCAGGTCGGATGGGAGTGTGAAACAAGTGGAGTGGGAGGGGGAGGAATGAGAGTGCAATGGAAGAGGAGTGTGAAACAAAGGGAGTGGGGGGGGCATGGGAAGCCGGGAGTTACATCCCCTTAGGATGTTGAACCCTGTAGGGGGAGGGACCCAGACGGGAAGGGCAGTTGAGGGGAGGAGGTGGGTGGAGGAAGCATGGTAAGGTTGGGGGGATATGTCCTTCAGGATGCTGAAAACCCCATGAGGGGGTATGAACCTTGACAGGCAAGAGGTGGGGGGGCAAGGCAATCCAGGGGTTACACCCTCCAGAATGCAGAGAATCCTGCAAGGGGTAAGGACCCAGGCATAAAGGAAGGAAGAGAGAGAGAGAGAGAGGGGAGAGGGAAGGAGAAATCAGAGGGGGGGAGAAGGCAAGTTAAGCTGGGGGAAGGTTACACCCCTTCAGGATGCTGAGAACCCTACAAGGAGGAATGAGCCCTGACAGGAAGCGAGAGCCAGGGGGTTACACCCCTTCAGGATGCTGAGAACCCTGCAAGGAGGTATGAGCCTGGACAGGAAGGAAGTGAGCGAGAGGGGGGAGGAAGGGAAAGAGGAAGGAAAGGGGAGGGGAAAGAAGGCAGGGCAAGCTGGGAGGGTTACACCCTTCAGGATGCTTAGAACCCTGTAAGAGGTATGTACCTGGATATATGAAGGGGGGGAGAGAGAGAGAGAGAGAGAGAGAGAGAGAGAGAGAGAGAGAGAGAGAGAGAGAGAGACGGGGTGGGAGAGGAAAGGGGAAAGGGGTGGGAGGCGGCAAGAAGACGGGAAGAACACTCTCCAGAGGGTGTCCAGTCTGGGGCAGATGGATTAGAGGTGGCAGGCAGCCGGGAAGTTACACTCCTTAGGATGCTGAGAGCCCTGTGAGAGGAGGATTGAGCCTGGAAAGGAAGGAAGGGGGGGAGTAAAGAGGGAGTGGGGAAAGGGGGTGGTGGAAGTTGCTGTCAGAGAACCTGAAAGAATATGGGTTTATAACATATATCCTGGAGGGAAAGCCAAAAGCAAATGAGGTTCAAACATAGGTGTAAAGCTGGTGCAGCACCATGGAGTAGCAATTGGAGGGAGAATATACCTCTCCTCAGGAGCTGCTTCCTAAGGACCGTATGCTTCACGCCATGCTTAACCCCTCAGACCCACCGGCCATCTTGTCCCACTCGAACCAGTTGAATAGGCCAAAGCAAGCTGCATGGTTTCACCCCCATCCCAAATGCTGGTGCTGGGAAAGCCAAGGTGTTCAACATCAGAATACAGCATACCTCATAGGGCTGAACATTAACTAAGCTCCTGGATTCCCACTATATTTAGCAGTAGTGTAACAAAAAAACAAAAACAAACCAAAAAAACACACTGTCGCAAATGTGCTCCGCAGGTCAGGCCCTCTACTCCCATAGTGCCAACCTCTGAGTGTGATAATGTGAACAGGGGACAGACAGAGTAACCCTCCTGTCTGTTTTGGGTCCAAATCACCTACTAGCCTCGAGTTCTGGGGGTCAAAATGTGAACCTTATGCTAGCATACCCAGTTAACAGGCTCAGATACGTACCCTCTTCAGGGGGTGCAGTACAGTCCTTCACCCAGGGGCACCCAGCCAGGTTTCCAAAATGTATTCTTACGACTCAGTATGAAACCTAGGTATATTCTTACCTTTAGCAAGCTTAGTAACACATTCAAGCCCTTAATAGCTGTCAGAATTAAACATGGGTTCAGCATTCACATGCAAAAGAAAACTGAGAAGCCACAGGCAGTATTTCAAGGAAAATATTCTTTACTAAAAATGGTAAAATAGGGGAAATATCACAGGACAATTATATCAATAACTTCGTCACATCAAATAAATTGGAAGTTACAGAACACAAATACGCCTACCCCAAATACTTAAACATTCTTGCTGAATTAAATTCTAAAGTGCCTAGTTACCAGTCCACAAACTGTGTGTCCTTGATTTTCAGAGAGTCCTCCTGCACAAACTTCTTTTGCAAGCAATATTCAAAAGTCAGTTTTCTCCACCTCCTGGCGATGTCACCCATGAGGTCACTGTTAGATCTGTGATAAATCTGTAATCTGAGTAGGGATATCCAAAAAGGATATTCTTCTTCTGCTGGCTGGAATCAGAAGTTACCAATAAAAAATATATATATATATGTGACAGTCTTTGCAAGCAGGTTCCTTTGATGGCTCATAAACCCACATCCTGTCACTAGTCCCCTTCCAGGTGAGAAAACCAAGAGGAATCAGCCAGATTACTTCCCTTCCTGCTGTGTCATAAAATGCATACATGGGAACCAACTTCAAAAGCAGGAGCAGGTTATAAGGAATAATAAACTGTCCCTCTGGAAGAAAGGCATTTATGGTAATTAGGTTTCACTGGTCAGTTTCATGACATCCTCTCCAACACCTTGAAGGTCAAAGATCAAGTCTCTCACACTCTGGCTGCTTGTCCTGGACAGATTACCAGTCAGGCAGTCACATACCATATATTTATATGATAAATATCATACAAATAACCATAAGCAGATGGCAGAGCGTCACACATACTGCAGTGAACTTAGAAGGATTGCAATAATTCAGTGTACTAACCAGGAAATAAACACAAGAACTACATATAACAGTCAGGTAATCAAAATGCACCATTAAAGCACGGTAAGCTTAAATGCAGTGTGTAAATATGAAAGTCAGTTACTGTGTTGTCATTCCTCCCTATTAGACTCTTGCTGCAGTTCTTTTGCTGGGAAATCCTGCTTTATCTTTTCCAGGCGCTTGCCCACCTCTGCGGGGTCCCCAAAGATAAAAGTTTTATCCAAGTAAGTATTTTTTATTTTACATTAAACTTTTTATTAAAGACATTTCAAAAATACAGAACAAACACAGCATTAATCAACATTAAAAGCAAACTACAACACGGTCATATTAGCCTTATAGAAGTCTATAACGGGTATCAGTAAAACCTAGTAACGTGAAAACGTTTATATTAAAAAGAAACCAGATCAATGTACGTAACAAAAGAACATACCCTAACTAGGTAAGACAGATTAGTCTGATTTGGCATGGATATCTAGGGAATACACACTTGCAAATCCCTTCTCTTATCCCTCTGCCCCTCAAGTTTGGCTGGAAGCAACAAAGTGTGCATAACTGCCAGCTCCTTGAGGTCCTCACAGGCTCTATCAAACTCCTGGTGGCATTGTCTTGTGGAAAACCTTAGGTTGGGAAAGTGGTAAATCCTTACTCCATCTTTCAAAAATAACCTTTATTCTTGGCATTTTTCAAAAGGGTGTCCTGCTCATTTACGCTACGCAGCACCATTTGCATGGGTTGTAGCAGTTCAGTTGCTGCTGTCCTTCTCCTCTGGGTAATTTGATATGCCTGACGCTCCCTTGCAATTGCAGCCAAAGACATGGTCAGATATTTCCTGAAACTTCTGTGGCCTCTATCGCGATTCCCTGCCTGCAGTACTGCAAAGGGCCACCAGAGGGAGTCTCTTTAGAAACATCAGGAAATACAGCGGAGCACATGCAAGAACATTGGATATAAGAACATCCTGCTTAAAAGCATGTTTTTGGGATGTCCTGATTTTTGCCCATTATTTTCAATGGCAGTAAAGCCCTTTTATAGAAACAGTGAGCCTGTTTATAAGAACTTTTTTTAAGGTAGTGGTAGATGGTCATTATCATCTCTGAGTATGCTGACCCTGGGCTGAATCATCATCTAGCTTCCTCATTAATGGCAATTTGGGTAGTGAATGGCTATATGAAAGATGCCCTATGAAGAAGGCAGCACACATTCCTTCTTGGTTAGCTGAGATACTGAATGAACTTCACAGCAATAATTGTTTGGGCAAAAGCTCTTTTAAAAAGTTGTATTACACTGCTCTTAATGAAGGCCTCTCTGGAAACTATTTTGGGCCAAGTTTCCTTATATTAACCAGAGATTTTACACGGATTTTCACAGTTTTCAATGAAGCCCTCTTATAACAGCATCCCGGTTGTAAGAACATTTTTGCTTGGCATTGGGGTATGCTTATAAGAGGACTCCACTGTATCTGGAAATGTCTGACCAAGTCTTTGGCTGCAGCTGTTATGTGCAGTTCCCCAGAAAGATCCATAAATAAGTCACAGGCAGAGCAGATGGAATTATCACCCTCTGACTCTTGCAGAATACCAACAACGTGCACATTGTTTACCCTCACCTTGTTAAGTGTTCAGGGCACCGTTTCAGTTTCTTTTCCTTAATGACACCAGACATGGCTCTGAAAGTTTTATTTAACTTGATAATTGCTGCATTGAACTCCGCTGCCATACAGTCCACCCTGACCTTAACTGTGGTGATGCAGTCACTGAAAGCATAGAGCCATGTTGCCAAATCTTTGACTGCATCCAGGACAGCCTTCATTGAGGGTTCTTCTGCCTCTGAGCTAACATCCGCTGGAGCCCTGTTATGGGGCATTCCTCCTACACCTCCTTGCCCTTTGCCTCTTTCCTGATTTTGATTTTGTCACTGCCAAGGTCATAGCATATCACAGCTCACTGAACTACACCAAAATGTGAAGAAGGGCTTGAGCTACCAAATTATACTGGTACCTATCAGAGATATAAAGTTTAAATAGTGAGTTTTATACTTAGAAGAGCATTCTGTGAGGAGCTGAGTGGAAGATGTTTGTTCCTGTTAGCCGTTGTGCCCCCCCCCACCCCCCGATGCCCTTGTCAGACTCTGTAGCTGGTCCAGAATGCTGCAACTTGTTTTCTCACATTGACTTATGATTTTTGGTAGGAAAATGCGTCTCTGCTTCCAGCTTACAAGCGATTTAGCTAGAGAAGATTGTCTAGCTGTGGTGCCACATCTCATTTCCACTGGGTCCTGCTTCTACTTAGGGCAGCTTGATGGCTCTCAGTACCACTGGTATTTTCAGGTTTGAGTAGTGACTTGTCAAACAGAATGTAGTACCTGTTGAAAGATTTGTACGTTATCCCTCCTCTGCCTCTCCCCACACACACACACAGAGATGTGCATAGCCATGATATTTTTTGCTGGTTTGAGGCTTTTGGTTTTATGTGTGTTTCCAGAAATAATACAAATCGGAAGCATTTTCCTTCTTATACCATTTATACATAACCTACACAGTGTTCTTCTTTCTGATCAGCTTTTGAACTACTTAATCCTTCTTTACTCATTACGGTAGCAAGACCTGAAACTCGTCTGGCTCCAGGAAGCTGAAGGAGCTGCTGGCCATCCTTACGAGTCCCAGGTGTTGTCTGTTGCTATTGGCTGCTTTTACCAATGTCAGATTTTACCTCTTGCTGAAAGTTTTTTGTAAAACATGGGCAGCCTTAACGTTGTCTTAAGGAATGTACAGCAACTGCTCAAGTTAAATATCTGCAGCTTCTCTAGACTTCCCCAAGTTCTTTTCTTCACTATGGCTTTTGAGTTTGTATCTGCTTGTAGCTTACGAGCAATTTGTTTACACTTAGAAAATGGGTAGGAAAATGTTTCGGCATCTGATTTGCTGTACAGCTTGCCAGGGGTGCATTTATGTGCTGACAAAAACCAGGAAAAAAACAAGACCCACAGCTAGCGTCTTCCTTACCTGCTGAAATTCATGTGCCAGACTCCAGAAGTAAATTTAAAAATGCTGATAGGCCGCCATTTTTGTTCCTCTCTTACCGAGTGAGCCACCAGCTGACGGCCAGTCTCCCCCTCTCCCCTTTCCAACAGTTTTCCTTATATTTAAAAACAAATAAAAACTACCATTAGTATTGTAGATCACTGCCTACATCTGTTTCTGTTTCTCATCACTCTCCATCTCCTTCCTGACATTGTGATGGTACTTGCCTGCCCACCTGCTTTCTGTGCTGCGGCAAACTGACAGCATGTCTCCATCTGTGGCACTACAAACCAAAAAAGTACTGCTGGTCTCATAGACAGTTATATTTACTCGCATCCAGGAACCAGCCAGCTTTATTCACTGTGTGTGTGTGTGTGTGTGTGTGTGTGTGTGTGTGTGTGTGTGTGTGTGTGTGTGTCGGGGAGGCACAATATAAAAGGAAAGTGGCCACAACAGAGGAAAAAAAGGCCTATGAGGCACATCAGCGCCCTCTACTGGTAACTCTACCAGTGGAGGGACTACCTTAAAGAACTTTTTATTTATTCATTTTTATTTATACATTTTTTTTTTTTTTTTAATTAAGACATGTTAGTTAAAATTCAAAAAAACAATTTTGGGGGGCCAGCCCGTCAACTCAGCGGTAGTGCTACTGCTTATGACACTGGCAACCCAGGTTTGGGAACGACACTTGGGTTGTTGGGGGGGCAGCTGGGGAGGTGGGCAGAGTGTCCAGTGGGACGGGGGTGGAGTATGTCTCAGGGCAACATCAGTGTGCCCTGTTTGCCTCACCGGTAGTTGAAGCATGGGGGGAGCGGCATCTGCTCCAGAAGTGAGTACCAGTTGTGGAGGGTGTGGTAGATGCTTTATGGTGGCATGCTTCCGGTTGCCGTCCGTTTGGACTTTGGTCCATGCGGCAGCACCCTCATGTGGTGGGAGCTCCAAAGGGGGAGAAACAGGATCTCGGCAGCATTCAAAAAGTATAAGGCATCACAGAAGGAGCACGACAGGGAACTGTATCAATTAAAGCAGAAAGAAGTGGGGAAGGCAGTCAGAATAGCAAAAGCCCAAACCGAGGGAAAAATAGCCAATTCAGTTAAGAAGTGGGATAAAACATTTTATAGGTACATTAGGGAGCATAGAAAGGTTAAGGGAGGAATAGTGAGGTTTAATAAAGGAGAGGGGAGGTGGGCAGAGGGAGACAGTGAAAAGGCAGAGATACTAAATGAATACTTTTGCTCAGTATTCACAAAAGAAGATGAGGAGGAGTTACCTAAACCAGACAATAGAAGCACTCTGGGTAGGGGGGTTGACACCAATCCATTCACAGAAGAGAGTCCTGCAAGAACTCCTAAAACTGAAGGTGGACAAAGCAATGGGGTCTGACTGGATTCACCCCAGAATCCTAAAAGAACTAAGGGAGGACCTAGTGACACCACTAACCACACTTTTTAACAAATCATGGGAGGATGGGGTGGTACCTGAGGACTGGAGGAGGGCAGATGTGATTCCCCTTCACAAAAGTGGGAGCAAGGCAAAAGCAGGAAACTATAGACCTGTAAGTTTGACCTCAGTGGTAGGGAAAATGATGGAATCACTTCTGAAGAAAGAATTGTTGAGTACCTAGAGGCCAGCAGGGCACAGGACCCAAAGCAGCAGGGATTTACAGCAGGAAGGTCATGTCAGACGAATCTAATAGATTTCTTTGACTGGGTGACTAAAGTAGTAGACCAGGGAGGGACTGTGGATATGGCCTACCTAGACTTTAGCAAGGCATTTGACACAGTCCCGCACAAAAGATTAATAATCAGGTTAGCCAGTCTGAGAGTGGGTCCCAGGGTGGTAGCCTGTGTAGCAAACTGGCTGCACAACAGGACACAGAAGGTAATAGTGAATGGAATGCATTCCGAAGAAAGGGGGGTAACTAGTGGAGTACCTCAGGGCTCAGTACTGGGTCCAGTCCTCTTTAACATCTTTGTAGGTGACATTGCAGAGGGTCTGGAGGGAAAGGTATGCCTCATTGCAGATGACACAAAGATCTGTAACAGAGTTGATGCATAAGGGGGAGTAGAAAGGATGAGAAGGGACTTGGCAAGGTTGGAGGAATGGTCAGACATGTGGCAACTTAGATTCAATGCAAAGAAGTGCAAAGTAATGCACCTGGGAAACAAAAACCCAGGAGAAGAGTACACAATAGCAGGGGAGGTACTAACAACAACAAAAATAGAAAGGGACCTGGGGGTAGTCGTATCAGATGATCTAAAGGTTGGTAAGCAATGTGAGAAGTCAGTAAGGAGAGCCAGGGGGATACTGGGATGCATAGGAAGAGGCATCACAAGTAGAAAAAGGGAAGTGGTTATCCCTCTGTACATACAGTTGGTGAGACCCCATCTGGAATACTGTGTGCAGTTTTGGAGACCTCATCTACGCAAGGACATAGACAGGATGAAAGCAGTCCAGAGGAGTGCAACAAAAATGGTGCAAGGTCTGCATCAGAAATCATATATGAAGAGAGACTGAGAGAGCTTAATATGTATACCCTTGATGAAAGAAGGGACAGGGGGGACATGATAGAAACGTTCAAGTACCTTAAGGGAATCAACAAAGTCCAGGAGGGTAGCATCTTTCAGAAAAAATTGTAGAACAAGGGCACAATTTAAAGTTAGAGGGGCGGCTCGGGGTAATGTGAGGAAATTTGTTTTTCAGAGAGAGTGGTGGATGCATGGAACCGCCTTCCTGGGGAGGTTGCTGGGTCTAAAACAGTGGAGGAATTCAGACATACATGGGACAGACATAAGGCAATTATAGTGGGGGGGGGTTGCAGGAAGTAGGCTGTTGGTTAACTAGAATCTGCAGCTTATCCAGTAGGTAGGGAAATGGGCAGACTGGGTGGGCCAAGTGGTCCTTATCTGCCATCAAAGTCTATGTTTCTATGACGTTGGATCCTGGTATGCCGGGACCAAGGCATGTCCTGAACAGCTGGCAACCCATGGCATGCTGGGACACAGTCGATGTCCTCGGGGGGGGGGGGGATAAATACCAGGTGACCCCCCCAGGTTGCTGTTCGAGATCCCGGGATAAAAAATAAGTTAAAACAACAAAAAAACATTTTTTTTTTTTTTTTTTTGTTTAAGTGTAGTAGTACCCTCCAGGGTGAATGATATCTGCTATACTGGACCTTTCAGGAGCTATAAGGCCCTCTGCCTGCAGCATTGGGCCTCTTTATGCCCCTGAGGTGGTCCAGTATAGCACTGTACTGCCCACCTTGTGGGGTATTATTGCTAGTTTAGAAAATGGCTTGGAGAAACAGAACTTCCTGACTGGCTGACAGCAGCAAGGACTCTGGCAGGTACAAGGCAACAGAGACCAGTAAATAACTAGTCCCTGTGACTGCCTATTGTTTTACAGAAATCACATAGCTCTCATGGAATGTTGAGCTTCAAGAGAGCATCCATGTTTTCTTGTCACTGATCGAGCTAACATCACTCGCCTTTTGCTTCCAACGCACTGCCACAACCAAAGGGTTTGCACCCATTGTTCATTCCCCCAGTAAATATAAGTTAACTAAATTTGTACATTACCTCCCAGTCCATGTACTGCTGATGTCAGCCATCCTGACTTCGCTCAGTTCATCCTTATGTTGCATTTCAAATAGTGCATTTCAACCATCTGTTGCTGAAGGCTTTGAAGCACTACTTCCAGATCTAAAAAAAACAAAACAAAAAAAACTTCCATGTTCCGCCCTGTACTGTCTCACTATGGTGCCCCTCTCCCCTGTTTATCCATCCTCTACCACTCATCTCACTGTCAGCATCTCTGAATGCTGTCTCACCTACCTCTTGGCCATCGGGTCTGCCGTAATGTATCTCGGGAGCGCAGTCTGGTACAGTACAGTACCGCCCACCCTGTCAGTATTATTGTTTACGCAACTGCCTAACTGTAATGCCATGTCTCATTTCCCCTGGGATCCTGAAGTACTTTTACTTAAGGGAGCTTGATGACTCTCAGTACCACAGGTAGTGTGAGGTTTAAGTAGTGACTTGTCAAACAGAATGTAGTACCTGTCAAATTCTTATGGCAGACGCAGACACACACACACACAGACTTGCCTACCTGTGATACTTTGTGGTGGGTTTGAGGCAACTGGTTGTGTGTTTACAGAAACAGTACAAACTGGACAGTATGTGCCTGCTTGCAACATCTGTGCATTCTACATATTTTCTTTTTCAATGATCAGCATTTAAATTACACTACCACTTTCACTTAGTACTACATTAACAAGACCAGAAAAGTGTCTGGCCCCGGGAACCAGAGACATCTGTTTGTGCTCATCATTATAGGATTCAGCTTTTACTGGCCATGGAATCCCAGATGTTGGTTGTTGTTAGAGTGTTTTTACCAATACCAGAATTCATAAAATATGCAAAAGGTGTTTCGTGTCTTGCTTAAAGCTGAAGGTGTGTACAAAATGGTGCAGTCCTATGTTGCCACAATATACAGCACTTGCACAGTGTGACTTTTCTAACTCTTACTTGTGATTTTTAAATAGAAATCTTAAAAATATGTGCACACAGCTTACAAGCAGTGTACTGTATTTACTCAAGACTGACTGGCTGTAATGCTGCATCTTATTTCCACTGGGGTCCAGCAGTACTTTTGCTTAGAGGAGTTTGATAATTCTCAGTACAACTGGTACTGTGAGGTTTAAAGTGACTTGTCAAGCAGATGTAGTACCCATTGAAATGTTCTTAGTCAGGACCCCCCCCCCCCGTGTGCATACACACATACAGTGTATTTTCCTGCCCATCATACTTTGTGCTCGGTTTGAGGCCTTTGATTGTATGTGTGTTTACAGAAATAATACAGATTAGAAAGCAACTACAGTACCACAGTACCTTTTAGTACTATTTATGCATCTGACATTTATTATTATTCTCTCTGATCAGCATTTAAACAGTACAGCAGTAATGACTAGAAAAGTATCTGGCCCCAGAAAGCAGAAACATAAAGGTCACCCTTACAGGATTCCGATTATTGTGACCCTGAACTCTCTGGTGCTAGCTGCTATTTGCTATGATTACCCCATGACCAGATTTAACATCTTGATTTTAGGCTGAAGACATGCAGACAGTGTTGTGCAAGTGCTGAATATTACTTGAGACAGGTCAGATATCTACATGTGGTCCAGAATGCTGCAACTTATTTTCTCACTCGGACCTTTGAATTTTAGTATGTAAAGACTTCACAGGTATCTGCTTTCAGCCTACAAAAAAAGTTATTTACTCAAGAAAGCCTAGCTGTGATGCCATATCTTATTTCCACATGGCTAGATGGCTATGTGCAATTTTAAACTCCCCCTTCCAGTCAGCCCACACTCTCACCACACAGCAGTTGCACGAGCCTTACAAAAATTAGCACACATACCTTGACTTTATAAAAACAGTTTTCAAAGTTGTTCCAGTTAATTCCCGTTCCGTTATATAAATGTAGCTATTGTTTATAAGTGTTCAGACTTTAACTCCTTTGTAGACTTTGGTTTGTGTAAACTCAATTTTTTTTTTTTTTTGTATGGTACGGTATGTGTTATTTTAAGGATGGGTGGTGTCGAACAATCTATTCTTACTATGATGTGAAATAGCATATAATAAAATGGTGGGTAACTGGAATGGACTGCCAGAGTAGGTGGTCTGTGCCAGAACAGTGGGTAGATTCAGCTATGAGTGGGACAGGCACAAGGGCCTAATAAAGGCCAGGAGAAGGTGGAAGTGGGGTGGCGATATAGGAGGAAGAGGGTCATCAAGGCCATCTCTGGAGTATTGGGTAGAGTTGGCAAGGCTGGATAGGCGGCTAGACCTTTTGCTGTAGTACATGTAATAGTAAAATGTTTATTTTTCAACAGGAATTACACCACTAGGGCTATAAGCCCTGTTATCAGAGCGGTCCTGCATGTTTACTTAAGTTACATGTTGCATTAAAATTTGATATTTGACATTACATATACATAAATGGCCTCAAGCCTTGGTTGCTGTTTAGCTCACCCATTGGCCAGAATCTGTAATCCCTGTGCTCTGGGTTTGTTTCTGAGGTCTAGAAAGTTGCCAAAATTGTTCTTGTTTCAAGAAATGTGACCCCAAATCTATACGAAATTATCACCTAATTGCCATTCTCTTTGTTCTGAGCAAATCTTGGAGAAACTTATTGTTGTTCAGACAGTTAATTATCTTAATGATCATAAGCTATTCTCTGATGCCCAGCACAACTTTAGAAAAGGCCACAGTACCAGCACGGCTCTGCTTCAGTTCACAAATGATACCAAGGTAGCCATATATAAAGGTTTGTTGACAGGGCAGTGTTATTAACTAAGGCCTTTGATTTAGTGGAGCATTTTTCACTCAAGATAAAACTACACTCTGGGCATCTCCTCAGAGGTGGTTTCCTAGTTTGATAGCTACCTCAAGAGTAGAAAACGGTTTGTCAAATTCAACACAGCTGTTTCTGACCCCACTTCTATAAACAGTGGTGTTCCTCAAGGATCTGCCTTGGGCTTCCTTTCCTTCACTGTCTCTGTAAAGGATCTCTCTCTCTCTCTCTCTGAACCTCGTATCTTGCTCCTCTCTGCTATATGATGATGACCTGGTGCTCTATACAAGCTCAAAACATTTAGCCAACATCAACTCTAACCTTAATTCTGATTTCCGTGAGGTCCACTCCAAGCTGTCCCAAAAATAAATAAAGCATTTGTTTAATGCCGAATGTTCGCTGCTTGCATTGGTGTTGTACCATGTCTTGCTTGTACATATTTTCCCAGGATAGACCACATGAGATGCAATATCTCATTTTCAGTGATATCCTGCTTTTCACACATCTTTTTCACATTTTTAGACTGTATTTACCCAGGATAGGCTAGATGAAAAGTAATATCTAATTTTTAGTGAGCTTCCACATTTTGAACCCAAATTTCCAACAGTCTTTTTATGACCTGACTTTATGATCAAGACAGGTGGAATTTCTTTAAATCCCATCTAAAAGGTGATTTCGCAGTGCGACTGCGGAAAATGGTTTTGGAGGGGATTTGAAAAATTACACTTGTCATGTTCAGGAGTTGGAGGTAACACAAGGGATATGCTGAACATGTCGACTAAATCGTCAGCAACATTGACAGGAGATTAGGAGCACTATATAGACATGGGCACAACTTTACCCTGGAAGCCAAAAAAGTGGTAGTTACAAGTTCCATCCTCCCATAGTTGACTATGGCCTAACAGTCTATGGGATTGCCACAGACACTGTATTAAATAGGGTCTAGTTAGTCCTGAACAAAACCTGCTGCTTTGTAATTGGGGCTGACAAACTCATGCACACCTGCACTCTTTACTCTCTCACAAACTGACTTTGCCTGTTGGACAGAATAAAATATCAAACTTGCCTGCTAGGCATGAAAGCCCTCATGGGCCTAATTTCCAGGGCTGCAAGGTCTCCTACAACCTGCTCAAAGTCCTTACCCAACCAGAGACATGACTATCAGTATAATGGCTGTTCCATTGAACCAAACAGCTTCTTTGCAACCAGGCACCAATCTGGCTTAATGAACTTCAGGTAATACAAAAGACACCAACTAAGCTGGGTCCTTTCAAACAGGAACGTCTAAATTTACTCCTACCTGGCTCCAAATGTAGCTGCTTCTCCTAATGAAACCCCATCCCATGCACTATCACTTGCCAGCTGCTACTCAACCCTTGCACCATCTGATCGTGGTGCTTCTGCCGCCTAAGGTCACCTCTTATACATGCACATGATGCCAGCACCTTACCTACCACACGGTCTCCTCGCATATGTGCCTCTTCTCTGTTCCAGTGTGCCGTAAAAACACACATGCTTAACCTCTGACAATGCCCAGGTAGGCTGCTACTTTTGTATAGCTCCTAGTGCCTATATTGTGATTTTTTTTTTTTTTAAACACTTTATTTAATCAAGAATTTAGTTTTTTTTTTTAGTATATAAGACAAACATTTCTATTTATAATAACACTTATAGAGACAAACGTACAGCAAACGACTAGTACTAAAACAATAAAAACACAGGTCAGAGCTTACTGCAATTATCGGGTATTTGTACAATGAAAAGAAATTGATTAAAGACTGTTTATATGTAAAATTCCTGCTCATATGCATCTAAAGGCAATCTTTGGCTCAGGTAGTGCCCAAGAGCTTCCAATCTCAGCGGCATCTATGTATGAGTCATTGCTTTCAAAGGGCGAAATTTATTAAGGTTATTAAATATTTGTTATATATCCAAACTTTGTGCTCACCTCCACCTCTAAAGCAGGAGAGGTATCGTGTGTGAGCCCACCTCCTGCTCTGGGTTTTGCTATTAAGGTACAAAGTCCCTTCTATACTGCATGATATAAAGAACCCACCTACGCCATTGCAACTGAGACTTTTCCTTTGCATGGTGGGTCAGAGCTGTTAACCGCTCCATGTGGTATACCTCAATCATGATGTCTGTCCATTCCCCTATAGTTGGTATAGTTACAGAGAGCCACCTACAGGTTATAGCTCTTTTAGCAAGCAGGAGGCAGATGCCCAGAGGTTTCCTAGTTGCCAGATCATGGAATCCTGGTGGAATTTGAGAAAAGAGGAAGACTTCCATTGTTAGTCTTAAAAGGGGTCAAGGCGACACAGGTCCAAAACACATGACCTTGTGTGGCAGGGGAAACTCCACATCCCCTCCAGCAGGCGGCCCCCATTGCTGGCAGATACTTGACCTGTATAGCTGGAGTTTAAAAAAATCTGATGGCCAATTTCCAATGAAATTCTTTCCATCTGTAGGATGCTGTGTAGGGAGTGCAGAAATTTTAGATGGCAACCACAGTTTTGCTGTGACATAAATAATACATTCCAAATCTTTCTCCCACTTTTATTTGATGTAGGTTATGGAGTTACCGGTGCTATCAGTGAGATATATAATATGAGATTGGGTGGGTGGGTGGGGGCTCTCCTTCCAGCGCTTGTCTGATAATCTCATACATTCCTGTCTGAGAGCCCTGCTCTAGCACCTCCATTGGAAACTGTCTGGCAAAGTCCAGGACGTGTAAATAACGGAATTGATCTTGTGGGCATAACCCAAATATGTCACAAAGCTCTGCAAATGTGCAGGGTATCCCATCTTTCAAAAGTGTAATGATTCCTTGTCTTTCCCAACTTGTGAAACCCACATCTAATCTGGCTGGGAGAAACTGTGAGTGCCTTGACTGAGAGATGAGTAATGGTCTAAGGAGGGCGAATTGCATAGAATTAAGTAAGGCCCTACAACAGTTTAGTGTGCTAACCGTAAAAGGGTTTGTTGTGATTTCCCTCAATGGGGGACTAGGACAGGCCAAAAGTATCTTCCAAAGGTTTGTAAGGTCTTCAGCTTTAACCTCCAGATCCCTCCATTTGGCATAATATGTTTTATGAAGCCATAGTAAAATAATCATAAACTGGGCTGCCTTGTGATATCCCTCAAGGTCTGGTAGTGCCAAGCCTCCCAAACCTTTAGGCAATTGCATGGTTGCATATCTTACCCTAGGGGGTTTATAGTCCCATATATAACGCGAGATTTTCTTGTTTAGTTTAGTGAAAAATTGTTTTGGGGCTGTGACTGGTAAGGTCTGTGCCAGATATAAGACTTTGGGGAGAAGATTAATTCGTATAGCTTCCACCCTTTGTATAAGGGGTAGTAGAATGGTCCTCCATCTCTCCAGATCCATGTACAGAGTCTGTATTAGGAGTACATAATTATATTTTTATAGTAGGTCCAGATCTACTGTTAGGTGGACTCCTAAATATTTTAAGCCATGAAGCTTCCATTTAAATGGAAACTGCTTTTTAATTTCTGTAGAAGGTTTGTAATTTATACAGAGCTCCTCTGTCTTCCCCAAAATTCACCTTGTATCTTGATAAGGTCCCAAAGGCTTCCAATAGGTGCCACAGTGGGGGAATTGATTGCTCTGGTGTCGATAAATATACCAGAAGATTTCATTTTTTTATTTTATTTAGTTCTAGTATTACAAGTACTTTTGAGCCAAGGCTCTTTTACAAAGGTTCCACGTCAGTTGTAGTACAATACAGGGGATACAACAGAAATAACAACATTGCAGATAAACAGTACAGTAGTCTGGTAATAAGTAATTGAGTGAGCAACACATTAGAGAAGCCCAGAACACATTAGAGAAACCCAGAACAGCATCGACAGGGAGAGGAGAGGAGAGGAGATGAGGGGAACAATAGGAGGGCAAGGTGAAAGTTGGAGCAGCCAGCTGCATTGTTAAACAATATAGGGAGAAGTGCTGGGGGGGGGGAGGGGGAGCAGGCAAGGAAAGGGAGAGGGAGGGGCAGTGGGAGACTAGGGTAAAATAGGAGATACGTGCTATGAGGGAAGGGCATAGAATGACTAAGGGTAGATTTAAGTAAGGCTGATTAGATGATACAGTCACAGGAGCTGTAGGCGGAGCCTGGATTTAAATATGCCAAGCTTGGTAATGGAGGAGATGGTAGTGCTGAGATCATTTAGCCAGGAAGGAGTCCTATGAGCAAAAGATCGTTGACTCTGAGTGGTGCGACAGTGGTGAACCTGCAAAAGCTGCGATTCAGATCTCCTAGTGTTTCGTGGATTTGTGCTCAGGCACAGGAGAGCTTGGACTCCAGATTGGGCAAGGCCCATGAATATATTTTTCACCATGTGCAGGTTAGATATTTAATAAGGCTGGATTTGTGAGACGGTGGGCTCTGATGATAAGCCGACAGGCCTTGTTGAGGGATGTCGATATGCATCTGAGGGTAGTAGCAGAGGCTGAGCCGTAGATGACGAGGCCATAGTCTATGATGGAGACCACGGAGCTCTGAACAGCGATCTTCAAGGCTTCCGGAGTAAGATGTTGCCTGTGCCTGAACAGTAAGCCTAGCCGAGTATTAGCAACTTTGGCTACACTGTCGATGTGGGCCCCGTAGTATAGATTATGGTCAAGCAGGATCCCAAGGTATTTAAATGATTGAACCTGTTTGAGGGTATTCCCCAGGCCGGTAGTGATATTAAGGGGGTGTATCCTGTGCTGGTTGTGGGAGCTGCTAAAAAACGTAGACTTTGTTTTTTTGTGATTAAGGACCAACTTATGTTCAGTAAACCAGTTTTCAATAGAGGTGAAACCTTGCTGCAGATTATGTTGTAGAAGTGTGGAGTCCTTGTGGGAAGTGAGAACTACTGCGTCATCACCATAGAGGATGATTTGCTCTGAGCAGGATTGCAGAAGGGTATTCAGGAAAAGGCTGAAAAGAAGTGATCCCAATATGGATCCCTGAGGGACACCTGAATGGATAGGTCGAGCATCAGAGAGTACATCAGCAATTTTTACTCTTTGTGATCGATTTTTCCAAGTAACTTTTAAACCATGCTGTAAAGTCATGAGAGAGTCCAGCATTCAGTAGCTGACCAGTTAGCAGACGATAGTGGACAGTATCAAATGCCTTGGTCAAATCGATAAATACTGCCCCAGTTAGGTTACTTTTGTCCAGCATGCTGTGCCGGGCTCCAGTGAACTCCAGGAGGGCAGATGAGATGCTATGTCCTTTTCTGAATCTGTTGCTGTGTGCACAGAATATTGTATTTGTCCAGGTAGTCAGTAAGCTGGTCTGCAACTATACGCTCAAGGGCCTTGGGGGGGGCGTAATATGGAGATTGGCCAATAGTTCCCGTGATTAGTCTTGTCCCCACTTTTATGGACCGCGGTAACAGTTGCAGATTTCCATTTGTCAGGAAACTGACTAAGGCTGAGGGAGAAGTTAAAAATTCTAGTTAATGGGCGTAGTACCTCTTCAAGGGTGAGAGACAGCAGCTTAAGGTCCAAGGAGTCACCATTAGTTCTGGACTTGGAGATTGCTTTGGTAATGTATTTGCGGGCTTTGTGCACTTTGACTGCTTTGAAGTAAAATGGTGGGTGTTTAGAAGAGGTGGTGGGGCTTATGGGTGAAGGAGAGTCATTCTGTTTCCAAAAAAAAAAAAGTCCGGAGGGAGAATACTACTGAGGTCGGTGAAAGCAGCATTGAGGGTATTGGCAATGACCGTAGGGTCAAGTGTGGTAGTCCCGTCAACATTTAGCATAGTTGGGGAGGATTTGGGCTGCTTCCCCGTAACTTCTTTAATATTGTCCCAGAAAGCTGTCCCATTTCCCCAGGCATTGGTGAGAGCATCCCTGTAGTACATGCTTTTCTTTAGTTGGATATATTTTGTGCATTTGTTTCGGGCATGCTTGTATTTTTGTATGTCAGATTGCATGCCTGTGGCTTTAGCCTGCGCCCAAAGACGGTCCCTTGATTTTTAGCCGTGCAAGGAGCTCGGTGGTGAGCAATGGGTTACAGAGTGCCTTAACTTTGCACTTTTTGAATGGTGCAAAGGAGTCATAAGCCGCATTGAAAGTGGTGACAAAGTAGTCAAGGGCCAAGTCAACATCCGTCGCTTTGTAAATGGGTGACCAATCTTGTAGACTCAGGCAGGATTTAAGATGGATAAGTTGCTCACGGGGAAGGACTCTGCTGGTGATGACTTTAGGAGGGGGCTTGCAAAATTTGTTTGACCATTCACAGATGACAGGGGAGTGGTCACTGAGCAAATCCGGGAGGATGGTGGTGCTGGAGACACGGGTAGGGTGGCTGGCATATAATGCAAGTTGGTGTTGGTTCTCCCCCTCTGACCCCCCCATATCCCCAAGATTGTTTCCTCCTGTCTTAAAGCTTGGGCCAGGGGTTCCAAATAAATTGCAAAAAGCAGCGGTGAAAGGGGGCACCCCTGTCTGGTCCCTCTCTACAGAGCCACAGGGTCCAAAATTGAGCCATTAATTTTAATAAATGCCACAGAACCATCATATAGTCTCCCAATAATCTCTTGGAATTCCTTCAAAAATCCCATAGCCCCCAACATTGCCATCAAAAATGGACATGTCACTCGGTCGAAGGCCTTCTCCGCATCTAGGCTCAATAGCAAGACTGGGGCCCTCGACTGAGCAGTGTGGTACAGCAAGTGCAGGGTGGTTTAATGTTATCCTGCATCTGTCTCGAAGGCACAAAACCACATTGGTCTGCATTAATTATTTGTGGTAAAATACCTTGTAAGCGAGACACTAGTACCTTTGTAAATACCTTATAATCAATGTTCAGGACTGAAATGGGATGGTAAGATGCATATTGGGTAAGGTCTTTCCCCTGCTTTGGGATACTGGTAATTGTTGCAAATCTCCATGAGTCAGGTATCTTATCCCCCTCCATGCTGCCAATAAAGGGGGAAGGAGGAGAGAGATAAAATTCTACGGTATACCCATCAGGGCCTGGGCTGTTACCTGACTTCAGGGTCTTTATAGCAGTCTCGACCTCCTCAGCTGTGAATGGAGCACCTAGGCATGTAACTTGGGTCTCTGGCAGCTTAGGGAGATGGAGCCATCCCAGGAATTCCTGGGTGGCCTGGATATTGGAACCAGACTCTGGGGTGTAAAGTTTTAGGTGGAAGTCTCAAAACTCCTTCTCAATCATAGCTGGATTGTTTATAATTTTGCCCTGGGTGGGGGAGTAAATCTGTGTAATGGATGATTGTATATGCCTCTGTCTCGGCCTATGGGCGAGAATCCTGGCAGCTTTCTGTTCTGTCTCATAATATTTCTGTTTAATGTATTGGAGGGCTTGCTCGGTTTTCTGGTCCAGTATGTGCTGGATACGCTGTCTGGTAGCTTTCAGCAGTGGGAACACCGATACATCTCCAGCAGCATGCTGATCTTGCAGATCTCGCAGCTGGGTTTGTAATGTTTCCATTAGTTTTAGTTTGCGTCTTTTTATAATGTGCTGCATACTTAATTATTTCTCCCCTGAGCACTGCCTTCAAGGTGTCCCAAATGATCCCCGCACACCTTTCTCCCTAATGATCTGTGGGATGAGTTCCTGGAACTATGTTTTAAATTCTGGTAGATTCAACAAAAAATTATTGAATCTCCTGCAGGTTCTTTTCCTCTCTCCCTCCCAGTTCAGTGTATTTTTAACCATGTTGTGGTCCGATAGAGGGAAGGGTACCATCTCACAGGTCCTGATCCTATGGGCATGCTCCCCTGAGATATGACATGTCAATCCTGGAATACATTCTGTGGAGTTATGAATAATGTGTATATTCTGTCTGTGTTGGGTACGCATCTCACAGAATAATGTGTATATTCTCTCTGTGTTGGGTGCACATCTCTTCAGGCATCTACCCATTTGGCTGACTTAATGTATGTGATGGCAGCCTTTTGGGCTGAGGATCTCCTCAGGGTTGGGGGGGATTAGTAGAATCTTTCTGATCATAAACCAGGTTGTGGTCTCCCCCCATAAGCAGAAGACCCAAGTGGAATGAGGTAGCTTTCTGGAACAACAGACGTATCACTTCTGAGCCCATGCCTGGGGGGAGGTACAAGTTTACTAGAGTGACAAGATTTCCCTTAAGAAGGCCCTCCGGGTCTGAATAACTGGATTCTGCCTGAAATTGTGCTGTTCGGGAGATCAGAATGACAGTGCCCCTTCGTTTGTCCTTCTTGTATGCGGAACAGAACACCTATTTATAACCTAATTTGGTTAACTTTTGGTGTTCTACATTACTCAGATGTGTCTCCTGCTTAAAAACCACGTCTGTGTGCTGCTTCTTAATGAGGGACATAACTATGTATCTTTTAATGGAGTTATTCAGCCCATTAACATTAACGGAGCATACAGTAAGGTTTGGTGTGCTAGCCATTGGGGAAACCTGAGCAGTCCAGACATTGGTCCTACCAAGTAGGATCATGCTTTAAACTTCACTAACCCTGATCTAATCCATTTAGGTAACACAAGCGGTATTTTTAGCAACTTAAAGATCATATATCTGTATACCACAGTATCCATGTCTG
Organism: Neoceratodus forsteri; assembly: GCA_016271365.2. Classification (NCBI taxonomy): domain Eukaryota; kingdom Metazoa; phylum Chordata; order Ceratodontiformes; family Ceratodontidae; genus Neoceratodus; species Neoceratodus forsteri. The sequence goes on along the minus strand of CM028129.1, from coordinate 1,253,887,402 downwards.
ACCTGTAACTCGAATCAACAAATGTATAGTAACTATAAACAGTTGTGAACTTACAACTGTATAAAGTAGTTGTTCTACTTCCAAGGGAGAAGGGTCCAAACAGAGTCCCTTTTCACAGCTGGGAAGGCCCCCAAGCATTGGGGGGGGGGCCCAGCTAGGAGACCCCGTGGGTATAACACCCTCCTACGCCTCCTGGGTCCTGCAATGGCAAGTCCCTAATGAACAGCAAGGCAGTCCAAGCTAAGCAGAGGAAGACTGCCTTTCCTTGTGTACCTTTTTTTTTTTTTTTTTTTTAAGAGAATAGCATATCTTTCTCTCCTTATCTCCTCCCTCTCCAGTTGAGATTTAAGGTAGCAATGTATAATCTCGTCTCATTTCTTCCTTCCAGATTGTCTCCTTTTATTACATTCAAAACTATCTAAACTTTTCACTGATCAGTTTCTTCCCCTGTCTCAATGGGAAAGGAGAAAGAAATAAACTGAAGTGAACAAACTTGTGTCAGTAACTTCCACGGGGTGTCCCTGAGAGCAAATGGACATCAGCGTAAATTAACAATGTACTCCACCTAGTGGTATACTCGAGAAGATTGTTTGCTTTTCTCACAAAACAACCTCTTAAATAAATTCAATATGGTAGTTTCGCTCCATTTTGAAAAGGAAATAAAAGTTAAACCATAAAGTCCAGGTTAAACCACTCCATTCTTGTGAAGCTCACTTTTCAAATAAAATTCCAGTAACTGATTGGTTGTAATTGTTCGTTTATATCTCGTTTTCGGTCTTTCATCCAGAAAGGAAAACGTACAGCTTTCAGGTGTTCATTTTCCCCTGATTTATTGTGAGGACTCGCTCAGGCAGTACTTAAACTGTGCTAGGAGGGTTCCTTCCCATTCCATTCAAACATGAGCGACCAGTGCTTCTGAGAAGCCTGGGTAGTGAGAAAAGCAAAAAGTCAAACTTGGCTGCTTCTCATACGTGGTGTATCAAAATAGAAAACCCTTGTTCTACCAGCATTGCATCTCAGTTTGTCGCTCCTTGGCTGTCCTCTGTATTCTCTTGGTCTGGTTTCCTTGTGAGTTTCTTCAGTAACCCTCTGATATCCTGTAAGGTAGAAGGCGCTGATCTTTTCCCTGCATTTCTAGCATTGTGTTGGCTCGCTGGTTGACACTGCAGTCTCTGATGATTTCCTGGGTCTCCTTTATTTCCATGTTACTCCCCAACCCTTTTCTGCTAAGACTTGTAAGGCTTCTTCTGGGGTAGAGTAGATGGCAGTTACTGTCTCCCAGAAAACTCGAAGCTTGGATGGGTAGTGGGTTTGAAATCTTATCCCTTGGGCTCTTAGCATCTTCAGGATCGGAGCATAGGCCAGTCATTTTTATAGAATAGCATGGGGGATAGTCCTGATCAAAATAGTCTTGTTCCGTTATATTCTACTGACTTTTGTTGCCATGCTTGTTTAAGGATTTGCTTCTTGTCTTCATAACTAGAAAATTTGGCCACGATGGATCTGGGGAGAGCTCTTGGGTCTGCAGGCCTAGGCCCCAGAGCTCTATGCACTCACTCAGTTTTAAAGTTCAGGGCCATTGGGAGGTCTAATATGTGTCAGAGGAGGTTGGATAGGAAATATGCCATCTTCCCTGTCTCCGATCCCTCCAGCAGCCCATATATTCTTAGGTTCTCTCTTTGGAACCGGGCTTCCAGATCAAGACATTTCCAACCAAGTTGTTCGGTTTTTTTTTTTTTTTTTTTTTTTGGTATATTCTGTTTTTGCTCCTCATAACCTGGAACTCTTTCAGACTACTTCTACTCACTGCACCTCTCTACCGACCACCTGAAGTCCTGCCTTCCTCAGAGGTAGTTGCCCTCCACCATCCACGGCTCGCAGACCCCCCAGCTCCGAGTCCCCCTAGGCAGGGTTGTCACCACTCTGGCACGCTATCTATAATCTAGTGTGCTGCAGTGGAGGTGGAAGGACTGAGGGAGGCAGAGGCAAGGACTTTGATTGGTCATGTGGTGACACGGCACTGGGTAGAGCGGTCTCCTGTCCAGGAGCGAGGAGGTTTTTCCATTGTTTCCCCCAGGAGCGTGAGCATGCAGTGACGCCAGCACGGCCGAGCCATAGGCATCTGCCGCACTCTTCCCCTTGTTTGCTCTGTACCTTGCTGTGCACCCGATCTTTACTGGGTGTCACTGCTGTGGCAGGAGTCCCCTGGATCCCTCCCCAGGGAGAGGAGAGCAGTCCCTCAGATGCTCAGTCTTTGCCCCCTGCTGCCGACCCCTGGTGCCTGAGCTTGTTCCCGAACTCTGGTCACCAGTGTGGCGTACAGTGCCTCAACCCCAAGCGCCACCAGGCCAGCCCAACTGAGTTGCTTTTGATAATCCACAAGCTAGTCCACAGCTTGTGTGAGCTGAAATAGGCCGTCCTCGGTCCCTGCCACCCTTTCTTCAGCTTCCTGAACTCGGGTCTCCAGTTTAGTAAGTTTGGCATTTAGGTTCTTAAATTCTTGTTGGTTTTCTGTTCGGAAGGTCTTTATTTCTGCCATGTGGGAGAGGTTCTCGTGCTCTGCGTCTGTATCCAGGTTGTGACTTGCCATGCTTGCTGGAGACTTTCGGCTGCTAATTGTGGAGCTGGTAGGGCTCATTCCTCAGGCATCCCATTTCTTTTGGGGTTGTTGAGATCGGGATTTGGTTCGCTGGTCTCTACCACTGTCCTTTGCAGCCGTTGGTAATATAATTTTCTGTTTTTAAAATGGTTTGTGGTAGAGATATCTGATGGAGGTTAGAGGAGCTCTGCGGTTAGCCTGCCATTCCCTCGATGACATCACCGGAAGTCCTGCCTATATTATGCTTTGTATTATTTGACCTGTTGAATGTTAACTTTTGTTCAATCAGTATTGCCAAAATTCTGTTTTATTATGTCACTGAATCAATATTGTCCAGCCTTTGTTAATCAGTTTTTAATACTGTTTTTGACATGGTGTAAACAAATTGTTATTCTGATGAGGAACCTTTATAAATGAGCATTTCTGCTCAAAGGTGCATTTCTGAGCTTTGAAATAAATAAAACATTGGGGGCCAAAATCTGCAGAATTTAAGTTGGGAGTAAACGTTGGAACAACTCAATGTTTTTTCATAACTTAGTTCTTGTTTCACATTTTATCCCAGATTCTCCAGTTTAGTCTTTTTATGACCACATCTTCTGAACATGAATAGTGGCCGAAACATTTCACGCCACAAGTGCGAAAATACATTTTGGCCAGGATTTGAAAAATGACAGCTGTCATGATCATGAGGTTGTGTGGGAAAAATGGTTATGTTGAAACTTTGGGTTCAAAATATTGACAATTACTGAAGTTATGAGTGCGCGTTGAACAGTTTCAGTATGTACTCGTAGCTTTGTTTTTTTTTTTTTTTTTTAGATTTTTTAACTTTTCAACATAACCTTATTATGACCCCACCTCATGAACAAGGGCAGAGAAAATTTTCAAATTGTGCTTGAAAGGTGATTTTGTGCAGCAACTGTGAAATCCCCTTTTGGGACAGATTTGCATCATTTCACTGTCCTTGTTCATGAGGTGGGGTCCCAAAAAGGTCATGTTGGAAATTTGGGAAAAAATATTAAAAAAATGACCAAGTTATGAGGACAGGTTCAGAATCCTTTGAAATAACATTGAACCGCATACCTGATTTCCTAAGTTCCTGGTCTGGTGTTGAAGAGTGAAGACATGTCTGCAGTCCGGAGAGGATTATGGCAGAGGACCCCCAGTTGGACAGTAAGAGGTTGGGGGTGTGGGGTGGTGGGTGCTGAGTAAGAGAGTCAAATGGGGGGAGGGTAACAGCGGTGGTAGGCCAGTGACAGCAATAGACATCAATGGATGTTTTTTTTTGTTTTTCACAAGGTGTATAAAAATGAAAAAAGAGACTGAGGGACAGTTTTCTATGTTTCCAGTACCAACACTGGGGATTGGGTTCCTCGGTGTTGGTATTATGTTTGGCGGCACTGGGGATGGGCTTCCCGATTTTTGCACAGTAAAAACTGGTAGGATGGGGGAGTTACTAGCCGGCACTGGGGATTGGGCATCCCAGTGTCCGAAAATTAAGAAAGAAGGGGGTGAGAAGGATTGAGAAACAGTTTTCTTTATTTCGGGTACCCCAGTGTCGGTGCTAATGTTTGGCGGCACCAGGAGGTGGAGGTGGGCTGTCCGGTGTCGCATAGTGAAATGGGCGGGGGGGGGTTACTAGCTGGCAGTGGGGATTGGGCCCCCCAGTGTCAGAAAATTAGGAAGGATGGGGTTGGAGGGATTGAGGAACACTGACACTGGAGACTGGGCACCTTCCCCTCCAGTGTCAGTGTTATATTTGGCAGCACCGAAGATGGGCTCCCTTGTGTCGCAGAGTGAAAACAGACAGGGTGAGAGATTGTAGTAGCTCTCACTGGGGATTGGGCATTGCGGTGTCGGAAAATTAAGAAGGAAGGGCTAGAAGGGGTTGTTTTTATGTTGGTAGGGAGGGCCACAGCAGGCTGATCATGACACTGATCAGCTCTGCTTGCTGGGCAGTGTTATGCAGATCAAATGAAAGAGCTACCCTATGATTTTTTGGGGGGGGGGGGGGCTTTTCTTTAAACTACACAAAGAAGGTATTGCCCAACAAGACCAGAAGAGTGGCACGATCAGTCTGGCTGCTGATTGGTCTGACATTGTCAAGCCCCTTGTAGACTTTCCTGCATTAGACCGACAGTGACACACACCTCAAAACACACCATCATACCAATATGTTCGCCCTTATGCAAGCGTAAGGATGAACATAAAAATTACCATAGTAATGTTTCTTCTTAAGGGATCCCTCACTATAGTTACACTTTATGGAGTCATTTTGGCCAAGAATGACGCCCCAGAGATAGAACATCTGCAGATTTTTAGAATTTTGAATGTAGGTTCAAACTCTTAATGAATGCTGCATTCTGGCCATTGCTCAGATCTGTTTCCAAGCCAGAGTGGAACAGCAGCTAGTGAAACTAGATAAAAGGCTTAAAAAATGTCTAAAATATGTTCCTTAAACTTTTAAAAAGCACCAAACATACTCCAAGAAGACTTGGGGATGTCAACAAACTATAACAACACACTTACAATTGTAGGAGACACAACAGTAATGTTCAAGTAACCTCAGTGAAAAAGTAAACCATTCTTATGTGAACCTATTTCAAGTTCTGGAAAGGGAGGCAGGGGAGGTAGTGTAAAGATAGGATCCCTTAAGAGGAAAGAACATTACTACAGTGAGTAATTTTATCTTCTGAGCCCAGGAATCCCTTACTTAAATGTTTACACTTTATGCAGTCAGTAGTAGTAGTAGTACCTTGGGAGGCTGGGTCCAGAACCTAGTTAGGAAAAAAAGGTTATGCAAGACAGCAGTTTTAGAGCCGGCATTCCTCTGAACTGTATGTCCAAACGTAGCACTCTGTCAAGGTGTGTACTGTTTTCCAGGTAGCTGCTTTGCAAATGTCCAATAGTGGGATACACTTTGAGGACACTGCAGAGGCACCCACTGTGAGGGTGCCTTAAGCTCGTGGTGACATTTCCAGCTTTTTTTTTTTTTATAGCAGAACTGAATGCAAGAGACTATTCAGTGAGAGGTAGATCTCTTTGTGGCTGGTTTTCCTTTGCCAGCCTCACCGTAAGTAACAAAAAGCTGGGTGCTGTGTGACGTGACCTCTTTTGTCGAGTCCATGTAGGCAGTCAGCACTCGCTTTATATCCAGTCTATGCAGCTTTTCCTCGCCTGGACTGGAATGCCCTGGATAGAGTACAGGGAGGGTCACTGACTGATTCAGGTGAAATTCAGATGCAGTACAAGCCACTTAATCGGGACGTGAATAATAGGGACATCCGCTTTATTGGACTGTCCCATCGGGCACCGATTAAGTGGCAGTGCTATTCAATGGGAGACGATTCTGCTTAAAGGGACACCCCCGCCACCTAATTGAGACGATCTGCCAGCTTTGTCCCTCACTAATCCTTCACAGACCACTCGTTGATTACTCACTGATCTCTTTCTCACACCTCAGTAGGTGTGAAATTCTTTTCACTGCATCGTTAATCAGCACTGCTAATCACCATTCTAACCCCTCGTCCCTCCCTCACTGTAAATCCAGCATTCTTCTCTGCTGCTGTGTTGTTTTTTCTGTGCCCCAGTCCTTTCTCGCTATCAGAATTAGTTGCCACGGAGGATGACTGTAAGGACAGTGGAACACCGCAGAGTAGACTGTCTGCATGGTAAGAGGGATGCCAGGTTCTGTCATATCTGTGCTGCTCAAGTGTGTGTGTGGTTTTTTTTTTTTTTTTTTTTTTAAACTTGTTTCTTGCTTTTCTCATTGGCAAAAGGGAGCGAGTAAACTGTCCGCAGGGTGTGCTGCTCAAGTGTGCGATTCTCGTGGGGCCACGGCTTTAGTTTGCTCAAGTGTGCCCCCCCCCCCTTTTTTTTTTATTTAAACTTGTTTCTTGTTTTGGCATTTCGCTGGGAAAAGGGAGTGAGTAAATGTCCTCAGAGTACGGGAGATGACTGGCTCCATTGTATCCCTGCTCAAGTGTGTCCATTTTTTTTTTTTACCTTGTTTCCTGCGTATAGACTCTTCTCATCAGCGGAAGGGAGCAGCAAGTAAACAGTCCGCAGAGTAAGAGCGAGACTTCATACTGTATGGAGGGTTACCGTAAGGATTACCGTAAGGGCAGTATAATACTGCCAAGTAAACTGTCTTTCTTGCTTTTCTCATCGGAAAAAGGGAGCGAGTAAACTGTCCGTAGGGTGCGCTGCTCATGTGTGTGATTCTTGTGGAGCCATGGCTATGATTTGTTTAATTTTCTCTTTTTTTTTTTAAGGTAAAATCCTCACTTCTGGTAATTGGGACTGACCAGCTAAGCAGACGAAAAGCCGTAATAGCCATCTCAATTAAGCGGCTTCTACTGTACCACCTTTGGAAGGAATTTTCTCTGGTTCTGTTGGTTCTAAAAACCACTTTATCCCTGTGGAGAATTATGTAATTTCTCTCCGTGCAGAGGGCTTGCAATTCACTTACCCTGCTAGCTGAGGTCACTGCAATTAGGAATATAGTATTCCATGTGATATACTTCAGGTCAGCAGTTTCCATAGGCTCAAAAGGAGCCTCCATAAGCTGGGCAAGGCATATGCTGAGGTCCCAGGGTGGGACAGGGTCCCTCACTGGTCGGTACAAGTGGTTTAGGCCTTTAAAAAAAAAAAAAAAAAAAAGTTAAGAAAATAGGTTGTGAGGCCAGAGACTTTTCATTGCCAGCTGACATGTATGTTGATACTATTGCTAAATGCACCTAAAAGTTAAAGGCCGTAGGCCTAACGACTGTAGGTGTATTATGTATTGCAGAATTGTAAGCAACAGTGCCTCTGTTGGGTTTATTTTTTGGGGCCACACCAGTAAGAAAACCTTTTCCATTTAGAGGAATAAGAATTCCTAGTAGCAGGTTTCCTTTAAACCTTTTTTCCATATTCTGTTTATCCTCTGGGGGCGATGTCGAGGGAGGCTCCCCTCTGCTGGCTGCCACTCACCCCGCATCATCTACTGTCTCCCCAGGACCCCAGCAGCAAAGGTACCCCCACAGATTACCCTCGTGGAGAGAGGGAGATTCGTGTATGTCCCCCAAGCTATTCCAGTGCCTCGCCACAGGCTGCCTGGTGATGAGGCGGGTGGAGGTGTGGCGAATGGGCATTATATGCCCTCACCATGCCCTTCTTTTTTCCTCCAGTTTTTCTCCCCTCATACTCCCTGGAGCTTCATCAAACTCTGTCATGCATGCGCGTGGAGGTGGCATGTGTGCCAGAACTGGTGGCCCTGCTCCACCCGCATGGCCTAATGCCAGCCCCCCATTTGTGCGGCACTGCCACTGAGCCTCCACTCATTGGTAGCCAAGTGCCGGCAAGTAGTAGTAGTAGTAGTTTTCATTTCTGTCTGGCACCCTTCCCCAGAGGTCCAGGGTGCCATTACAGTAAAACAAAGCATAATCAGAAATCCACATCAATAATAAACATAAAATACTACCATTCCATTAAAACTAACATCAAATACCCTAAAACATAAAATACAATAAAACCACAAAAAGTGCTGCATATGTTCTTTATGGAACTTCTCCAAATGCTTGTTGAAATAAATACAGCTTAAGTCGCTTTATAAAAGCATCTACCAAGGGGGCCTCCCTCAAGGTCCTAGCAAAGCATACCACAGTGAAGGGCCTGCAACCTCAAAGGCCCGATCACCCAAACTTTTCAGCCTAGCCCTTGGGACCACAAGGAGGCCCTCCCTGGCCAATCAGAGTGGACGAACTGGGGGTGTGTGGGTACAGTAGCTTTGGCAGGTAGGCTAGGCCCAGACTGTGTAGGGTTTTATAGGTTAATAGACCTATCTTAAATGAGATACACCATTTCACCAGCAACCAGTGCAGATCACACAGTATCAGAGAGATATGGCTTGATCTTGGTAAGCTCATCAGTAACCAAGCAGCTGCATTCTGCAACACCTGTAGGCATCCTAGCATACCCCCACTAACCCCAAGGTACAGAGCGTTACAGTAGTCCAAACTAGAGGTCACAAATGCGTGGATTAGTGTGGCCAGGTCCTGGGGGTGGAATAAGGGATTTTTTTTATTTTTTAATTGAAATTTTTATTGATAATATATGCATCATGTACAACATAATATTCAGGTATGAGATCCAGTCGTCCTACAGAACATACTATTTATAGCAGTAAACAAGATCTAATAATGGACACAACCCTATATCAATCCATTAACAAGTGGTATGACTAGCAGTGTTTAACTGGTCATAATCTGCACGAGTGAGTATTTGAATCTGATACTATGATAAGTAGACTTAGCCAGCCCAGTGGCGCTGAGGGTTGAGGCACTGGATGCCACACCTTGTACCACACTGGTGACCCGGGTTTAGGAGAGAACTGGGGAGCTGGGGGTTGGTCGGGGAGGAGAAGGATTGAGCGTCCGTTTGGCTGCTCTTCTCTCCTGGGAGGGAGGAGGGTATTTGTCCCACAGTGCTAGTGGCTCCTAGTGGAGACTAGGGGCACAGCAGCTGGGGGAACATGTAACAGGGGTGATGACAGGCAGCCGTCCTGCGGTGTGGGTGGGATCACGAACTTCTTGCACTGGACAGCATTGCACGTCCTGCGTCGGGGAGGAACAAAGGAAAACCCTGGCTCCGGGGAGGTTAAGGTGGAGCCCTGTGGCCATGCCCAGTGCACGCCCAGTGCTATCCCGAACCCAGTTCGGCTCTCCGTGGTCCTCTGCCTCTCTCATGGGCCTGGGAAGGGGGTCAGCATACCAGATTTCCTGGTCGGGCAAGGGTTCAGGTGGGTGGTGGAGGAGGCATGTGACCCCATGGGTCCACTGGAGCGATGCCCTGGAGTCAGTGAAACAGAGTCTAAAAAAAAAAAAAAAAACACCCTATGATAAGTAGACTTGCTGTTCAATTAAGTTCTTTCCAGGTCCCACTATAGTTAATTTACATATTGTTCTCCATACATCAAGCTAAACTGTAGTTTAATATGCGGGTGGGTAAGAAAAGATACTGTTAAGAGGATGGTCAAGAAATAAGGAGAAGGGGTGAGGAAGAGAGTGGAATTTGAGCAGGACAGGAAAAATAGGGGGTAGTGGGGGAGGGAGGCCGCCCCCTAGGTTGCAGCATCTCATCTTGCCTGTCTTCACGATCTAGGTGTTTATATAAATGATTACGGCACAAAGTCCAGGTAGTGTTGTAGTTGGTATAGAACCCATTTGCGCCATCTGTTATCAAAGGTACTTGTGCAAGCTTGTAGTCTCGTGGCTATTCGTTCCAAGTTATTTATCTTGTACATGAGCTTCCTTCACTTGCCTTTTACTTGGACGGTCTTCGTATACCAGAGCCTAGTGACTACTTTTTTAGCAATCAATATAAGAAGTGTTGTCTGCGTGTATGCAGCCCTATTAACTTTTACTCCCCCTGGGACCACTGCAGTAAGGACATATAAGGAGGTGAGGAGTTCAGGGGTTTTCATATAGCATTTATTTCAGTTATTACGTCTTACCAATATTGTTCTCAAGTGCAGGACCATATAATATGTTCTATATCTGCCAGGGCTTGGCCACATCCCCTCCAGCACTTTCCCTGCTCCCCATCCATGTACTTAGCCGTGACCGCCGGTATATGGAAGAACTGGATCTTGGATTTCCACGCATATTCCTTCCAGTATGTGGCTGCTGACGCTTTTAAAGAATGGAAGGTGGTTGCCTCCCAAGCCTCTGATTCAATCTCCTCCCAAGCTGTCTAGACCAGCGTCCCAATATATAGTCTGTATTATCTAAGGAATATTGTTTTAACACCTTGTAGGTTATACTAATAAGGTGATCTTGGTCATTGCCCCCAAGTTAGGAGATTGAGAGTCACCAATTGGGAGGGGGCTTCAAGTGATTTTAGATAGGGCTTCATGCGGTTGCAGGATCTGTCTCAAACGTAGATAAATGTGAAATTCTGTGGATGGTAATTTATAGGTGGCTTGAAGTGATACAAATGGCTGTATGCCCGTGGACCCGCTCAATTTAAGGTGGTAGTTAGTCCATCTCTGGAATAAGGGATTTGATCTGGCGGATATTCCGAAGATGGAAAAAGCCATTCCAGACTACGGCCGACACCTTGACCTCCATTGTCAAGCCTTCGTCCAGTATGAATCCCAGGTTTTTTACCCTCTGGCTGACTAGCAGGCCAGAGTCACCAAGCTGAAGATGGCCACCAGGCTGGGCGCATTGCTGTCGCTTGCATTTTGAGTCTGTTTTATTTTTTAGTCTTTTTCAGCACGTTGTTAGTTTAATTTTGTTGATTTTGTGGTTTTTATTTTTCCGAGCTCACGGTTTCGGTGGTGGTTTTGTCGTCATGGCTGGATTTATTCTGTGGAGGGGACGCCGGCCGGGCTCCCTGTTCTCTGCTCATTCTCCTTCAGATTCAGTGCAGAGCCCGGTGAAATCGAGCGAGTTTTGATCCTTGTGGACCCGAGTATATGCAGCCTTGAGGCTACTTTGGCATAGCGGAGAGGACGAGGGGTTTTACCCTGTCTCATGGACACTAGGATTACACAGTCCCGAGACTTTCCTGGCTGAGTTTTTGCGATAGAGGAGAGCTTCGTATTTTGGATAGAACAGGGCTTGAAGAGCCCCGCTGTTTCGATGTACGCAGACCACTGTGGTGGGCTCGTTCCAGAGACTGACGCTGGTTGGGCTTTTCCTCTCTCCTTCCCCTCAAAATACTGGACTTTGGGGTTGTAGTGTTTCGGCTCTTGCTCTCTACTTTTGGGAGGAATTTCTCTGTCGGGATCTGCAGAGGTCAAGGAATTAAAGCATTAGACAGTTCTTAAGGCGCAGAGTTTTGAGGTTCTCCGTTTTTTTGATCGGTGACTTTACCGGAGACTGCCTACTATTAATTTGTCTGTGGAATTTCTGCTGACAGCCTCTGTTGCTAAATTGCCCCGGTAGGTGTCCGCCTGGAGTTTTGCTACGCTGCAGGGGGTTTGGGGTATTTTCCTAGTCGGGGAGCTGGCTGGAGTACCTCACTCCCTTGGACCATGAAGACTGCTACACTAGTGGTACTTTTCATGGTTCTTTGGTAAGGGCGGCTTAGACTCTTTTGAAAGGACACTCTATTAGGGAGCAAAGGGGCACGAGAGCGGCTGATCTCCTTTGGATTAAATTTTATGGATCTCTGAATTACCCCGGTTAAACTTTTCTGTGACTTTTTTCTGGTCATCTTCTCCTTCTGTGCCCTATTTAACTGTCTCCAGCCTGATTTGGATTTATTTAATTTCCATGGAACTTTGGACTTTTTGGACTTCATTTAATTATGTTAAATTTTAGACCTGCATCGAGTGATTGCTGACTATTGCTCTTGGACACTAGGTGGTGAGAGGACTTTGTGTCCATAAGTTTTATGTGTTTGTTTATTTTATTTCTATTTTCATTATTTGATTTATAATTTTTGTCTTCTTCCTGGCTGTGAGAAAGAACAAATACCATCACCCCCTAGTTGTGAGAGAACTTGGGAGGAGTTTAGTTCTTTGTCCTCTGTTTATATTTCCCATGATGGTTAGGCAGTGAGAGTGCCTTACCCTCTTCTTCCTGGTGGTGAGAGTAACCGGGGGGCAGGGAATAGTTCAGGTGAAGACTTTTTCTTTAATGTTATACTCTCTGTGTTTTATTTGTTGGGTGATTGTTAACTTAGTTTGTTGTTCTGGGTTTTGGTGTGTATTGTAGTTAAATAGCGACATGTGCTGGCCTCTAGTCCCCACGGTGGTGCGCTATTCATCCTCCTCCCTTCGCGCCCTCCGCCCCCTCGTTACTCCTCCTCTTCAATTTGATACCTACCAACGCTGTAGAGCGCTGGGCATTGTTCGTGGGAGAGTGGGGGGGGGTTGGCGAACAGGGGAGGATGAGCAATGAGCTCATCGTGTCAGGGTAGTGTCGGGTCCAGAAGGCCCTGAAGTAGGAAATGGATCAGATCGGGGTTTACCTTGCCTGGTATCCATACCCAAGGGCACTACTGATTACAGTAGGCAGACAGGCTCGACAACCCCCGAAGTTTGTCCAACTCAGACGGTGCTAGGCAATGCCAGGTCTGTTAGGAATAAGACCGCCATTATTGCCGATCTTGTTGGTTCGGCTGACCTGGCTTGCATCACAGAGACCTGGCTGGATGAAAATTCAGGCCCTATATTGGAGGCCATGATTCCGGCCGGGTACTCGGTGATACACTGCCCGAGATTGGACCGTAGGGAAGGGGGTTGCAGTCTGTTTCAAGACTGAATTGGGTCTCACGAATGTAGTAGTAGGTGAGGCTGGGTCTTTTGAGTGCACAGTCGTAGCAGGTGTAGGTGTTCGAATCATGCTCATCTACCGTCCACCCGGAGATGGGAAACGTTTCTTACAGGAAGTAGCAGACTTCCTCGTTGACATGTCGTTTGAGTCACCCAGATTGATGGTTCTGGGTGATTTCAGCGCCTGGGTCGACGATGAACTCTCTAATTTGGGTAATCACTTCCTCCAATTGATGTCTTCTTTGGGCCTCACACAGGTGGTTTCCACTGCTACGCATAAATCTGGACACTCCTTAGACTTAGTCTTCCTTCTAGGGATCGATGCATCCGACATGGGGGTGGAACCAGTCACCTGGTCTGATCACTACACCGTGAGGTTCAATTTTTGCACCCCCCCCTGAGAAGACCTGCCTCTGTGGAGATGGTCAGGTACCACCCATTACGGAATGTTACTCCACAAGGTCTAGCAGCGGTCCTTGACCTATCATCTTTTGTGTCGGTGAGCAATAGTCCAGAAGCACTGGTGTTGGCTTATAATAAGGCCATCATGACTGCCCTGGATTCTATTGCTCCTGTTCTGAAGCACCCCCTATCCCTTCGCCCCGGATCCCCGTGGTTTGACGGGACCTTGAGGGAGATGCGGAGACAGGGGCGAAGGTTAGAGCGTCACTGGCACAGGTCCACCCTTGATGCCGACCACTCTAGATTGATAGAACATTATGTTAGCTATCAATCTGCAATCACCCATAAGAAGGCAGAATTCCTGTCCAGGAGATTGCAGTTGCTCAGAATTGACCGGCTCAGCTGTTTCAAACTGTAGACAGACTGTGCAACCCAGCCTGCCTGCAAGTTCGGAAAGCTTTTCATGAAGTAGAGGCGATGAGCTCGCTCTATACTTTGCAACTAAAGTGGCTGACATCAGGGTGAACCTGTGTCCGGCAACCTCTAAGGGTGATGCTGTTGGACAGCGTGGGATCACAGTGCCCCAATTCTCCTGGAGTTCCTTTCGTCGACTTGAGCTCGTGGACATTGAGGATCGTCCATATTATGCGTCCCACAAGTTGTGGTTTGGATCCCGGACCGACTCCCCTTATTTTGGGCTGTTCTGATATCATTGGTCCGGTCCTGGCGCAAATAGTCTGGTGCTCCTTGGAGTCAGGTGAGTTTCCTTGCTCCCTGAAAGAGGCAGTGGTGACTCCTCTTTTGAAGAAAGCTTCCTTGGACCCAGACTGTTTTTCAAACTACCGGCCTATCTCTAACCTCCCTTATCGGAAGGTTATTGAGAAGGTCGTAGCTGTCCAACTGGATGACCATTAACCATCCATAATGTCTACGAATCCTTCCAATCTGGCTTCCGGAAAAGACACAGCACCGAGACTGCGCTGGTTCGGGTGTTAAATGATCTTCTGATGGCGAGGGATCAGAAGAGACGCTCCATTCTTGTTCTTCTTGATCTCTCTGCAGCTTTTGACACTGTGGACCACATGGTGTTATTAGCTCGCCTGAGGCAAATTTGTGGAATGTCTGGAACCGTTCTTCAATGGTTCACGTCATTCCTCACCGGGAGATCACAGAGTTGTATCAGGGATTTTTTCCTCTGACCCAATTTCTTTGTTGTGTGGAGTGCCTCAGCAATCTGTGCTGTCACCCATGTTGTTTGCAGTGTATATGCTGCCCCTCGGAAGTATCATTAGACGATATGGGCTGAGGTTTCACTGCTATGCAGATGATACCCAGCTATATCTGTCCTTTGCACCTGACCAGGATGGAGCTCTCTCGGTGTTTAACAACTGTCTGGGGGAGATCCAAGACTGGATGGATTCTAGTTGGCTAAGGTTGAACTCGGAGAAAACAGAGGTTCTGGTAGTGGACCCAGGTGGTCAGATTGCGAGGCCGTGTACTGGCGCACCATCCGGAATTTTCCTTGGTGGTGTGTCTCTCCCGTCCTCTGAATGGGTGTGTAACCTTGGGTTTATTCTTGACGACAGGCTGACCCTTAAATCCCAGGTGTCAGCCGCTGTCAAGACTTCCTTTTATCATCTTAGGAACATTGCCAGGGTTAGGCACCTTGTTCCGTCTGACTCCTTGCCAACGTTGGTCCACGCTTTTGTATCTTCGCGCCTGGACTACTGCAACGCCCTTTACTTTGGGCTTTCTGGGGTTGAAATCCGTCACCTACAGCTGGTGCAGAACGCTGCAGCCCGGGTGTTGACGGGGACAAGTAGGTCCTGTCATATCAGTCCCGTGCTGCGCGAACTGCACTGGCTTCCTATACGGTGGCGGATCACCTTTAAAGTCATTTTATTGACTTTTAAAGCCCTTCACGATCAGGGTCCAGCCTATCTGAAAGACCTCCTGGTTCCTTACTGCCCTGACTGATCACTCCGCTCGGCCGACATGGGATTGTTAGAGATTCCAAGAGTGAGTCTAAAATCCTCTGGCAGCAGAGCGTTTACGCATGCTGCACCCACTCTTTGGAATTCTCTACCATGCCGGTTACGGCAGTGCACCTCCGTGGAGTTATTCAAGATCTGAAAACGTATTTATGGAATATGGCCTTCTCAGATAATTAAGTTATTTTATTACGTTTGGATTTTATTATAAATTTGTTATTAGGATGATATGCTGATCTTTTTATGGATGTTTTTATGATTTTTATTTAGAGATTTGAACTTGTTTTTAAAACTGTTCAGCACCTTGGTATACTGAAAGGTGCTATACAAATAAAATTATTATTATTTATTAAGCTGAAACCCAGTCACTCCTGTGCCAGCCGTCGATTTTCCCCACTTTTGGCCCAGCCACTAACACCTCAGTCTTCTCAGGGTTCAGTCTCAGCCAGCTGGAAGCCATCCAGTTCTGGGTTCCGGCCAGGTACTCATTAGATACATCAACCACATTCTGAATCCTGGTAGCAAAAGTCATGTAGAGCTGGGCGTCCTCGCATAGCAGTGAAACCTCAGCCCTAAACATCTCTTGACCTTGCCCTGGGGTAGCATATAAACAGCAAACAACATTGGCGACAGGACCACTGGGTCTGAGGAAAAATTTCCTAGAACTACCCTCTAGGTTCTGTCCCATAAAAATGACTCGAACCAGCAGATGACAGTGCCAATGAGTCCAGTGTACCCCTTGAGATGATCCAGAAGCACTCCATGGTATCAAATGCTGAAGAGAGTTTGAGGAGGATAAGAATCGATCGTTTCTCTTTATCCCTCGCCCTGAACAGATCATTAAGCACCCTGACTAGTGCTGTCTCTGTGCTGTTCCTGGCTCTAAAACCCAACTAGAATGGTTCATAAATGTCGGAGGATGCCAGGTGTTCCTTCAGCTGCAGCGCAACAACTTTCTCAATAACCTTCCACAGAAAGGGAAAGTTAAAGACTGGATGATAGTTCGCCAAGACGTCTGGCTCCAAAGATGTTTTTATCAGAAGGGGCCTTCTCAGTGCACACTTAAGTGGTACTGGAACCAGCCCTTCCCACAAAGAACACCAGATGATTTTAGCAAACTTCTGGCCCAAATGATTGATGCAACTCACTAAGTCGCATCGGGCTGGGTCCAGATTGCAGAATGTTGGCCGCAGCTTCAAGACCACCCAGCAGATGTCTTCCACTGTTACTGACTGAAACTCAACCCAAGAACACCTGATGATTCCTGGCCCACAGGCTGACCACTGCTGGGCTCAGAAGGCCCCATTGGAGTGGTTCCGGCCCTGATGGAGTATACCCTATCTGAGAAGAACCAAGAAGACTCCCCACATTTTGAGTATATCTTCTGTCATGGGGTCCAGGCAGGCAGGGTGTAGAAGTCTGTCTACAGTTCGGAAGAGCTGAGCTGGTCGGGCCTTCCCTGCAGCAATCTCTTTCAACAGAAATTTTGCCTTCTGATATTCCTCATAATGGGAAATGTGAACTAGTTTGTCCTCCCAAGCCTTAGACTTCCTCCAACAATGCTCCAACTTCTGACCCCTGGTTTTAGGAGCCCTGAGCTTGCCATCAAATCGCAGCGAGCTGAGGTGCAACACCAGGGGGTGTACATGGACCGACGCCAGAAGGTCGAAAGCCCCAGTGATAGCCCTATTGTAGGCCGACACTGCAGCCTCTGAACCCTCAGTGCATGCTGCCAACATTTCTGAGGTGTCCAGTACCAACAGTCGTTTAGGTCTTGGCCCTCTCACAGTTTGGTACTGAACTACCACCACAGGGGATGCACTACTAGGTGGGGCCCTGAAGCTGAATTTAATAACACAATGATCTCACCAACTGACTGCATCAATCTCGAGCCCATTCACCTCGAACCCCTTGGAGAATAGCTGGTCCAAGGCATGGCCATGTTGATGTGTCACAGTGGTAATAACTTGTGTTGGGTCCAGAACTTCCATAGTCTGGAGAAAATCTCTGCCAAAATGTTAGTCTTCATCATCTACTCGCATTGAAGTCTCCCAGGATAAGCCACCTAGACGACTCCAAGACCATGACCTGGAGGGCAGTACATGATATTCTGCAGCCTGCATCAGACCACCACACACGGCCATGCACTTAAAAGATCCAGCATCCCCCACTGGTTGTACTACCAGGTTCAGTTCTATTCTAAAACAGAGGGCCACCCCTACCACTGCAACTCTTTCTCAAGCAGTGCACCACCAGAACACCAGCTGGGATTAATGCCTCCAGGACTGGTCCAGAGTTGTCCCCTCGCCAAGTCTTGGTAATGCACGTGAAACTAGGAGAAGAAATGAGATCCGCCATAATTGCGGTCTTATTCTTCATTGATCTGGTGTTGCATAGCAATGCCTAAAGTGGACGGAAAGAGCCAGAAGGCCCAACGTCTGCCTGCCTACATGGTCCAGCAGGATCCCTGGGCACAGGAACCAGACAGGCTGAACTTATCTCTAGTCTTTTTCTAACCCAAGGGCATCTCCTGGTCTGCACAACCCCAGTAGGGACCACCCCCTTATTACTCCCCAACTCATAAGCTCTCCTCCTGCCCCTCCATGCGATTCCCACCTCCCTGCATTGGCGGTACACCTCTGCTGACAGCGAGGGGGGGGGTCAAAAGGGTGCAGATCTCTGAGCCAAGATGGGGAGTAATACAACCTTAAGACCTCACTCAAACAGCACATCTGTTGTCTCTAAAAGATCACCTAATATATTCCTTCTCAATTTGGGAGAGGAGAGCTGCCTGACGGCTGCTCGATCCTACTCTCAGCAGCTGACCCCCCAGCAGCCCGAGCTCATTCCCAAACTTGGTCGCCGGCATGGGAGAGGTAAGGCACTTGAAGATCATCAGCCCTCTGTGCGACAGGGCCAGCACTTGCTTGAAACCTTAAGCACCTTTAGGATTTCTTCTTGAGAGATCCAGTCTGGAAAATTCTGACTCCTCAAAAACAATGTACTCGGGTGTAAGGTCCTGGGGTTCAGAAATGTTATTCTGCCCTGGGAACTGTGATTTTCCCTGCCCGATTCTGCTTAGGCAAACTGCCAGGGCATTGTCTTTTCCTGGCAGAAGCACTGCAGATATGTTTTCTTCTAAGGAATATGCCAGGTCCCAGATCCTCACTGCTTCTGCGCACAGTTTTGAGGATCTTGTTCCCCCTTTCTTCTTTATAGTACATTGTTGTGGTGGTGTTTGTCCTGTTTTGGACAGTTTGACCCTGTAGCTGGGAGGAGAAAGATTGCATTTCTAGAAGTACTGCTCTGAGCTCCTGGAGGTTTATGTATTCTAGTGACTCCTGTGGGCTCACTGTGAGGTCCTGCAGGTTGGTACCCCACCCCATAGGCATTCGTAGTTAGAATACTTGGTGGTGGTGGAATGAAGGGAATGCCTTCTCTGAGGTTGCATTCTTCCTTTCACCACTCTGATTCCTTTAATGCTTTTGTCAGTGGCCCCAGCTTTGCAAGTGGATCCCATCTTTGGGACCAGTTGTCCCTTAAGTGGTGCTGGGTATCTCATGTTTGGAACCTGGCCAATGGAACCACAGCTGTGGATGTGGCCATGTGTCCTAGTAACTAGTGTCCACTGCAGTATAGAAATATTTTGTGGCATCCAGGGCTGATGTTTCTGTGGCGATCAGGTCTTGTGCCAAACTATCATCTGCTCTTTCTCCAGTGCGAGAAATGTGTTCCAGAGTGCTTTCTGATACTGAGCTATATGTGCTGAATAAGCTGCCTGCCTGATAAGCTGAGAAGCTGTTGTATAAACATTTTTTGTCACAGTATCCAATTTCTTTGTCTATTTTTCAGGGGGATGCACTGGTAGAGCAATTTATTTATTTGTTTGTTTGTTTGTTTATTTTTTTTTACTCTCCACAAGCAGCAGCCTGGACCACCCCATGATGATCAAGATGGGCTGCTGATGCTAAAATTAATTGACCTGTGCTTTTGCCTTTCTACTCTGCTTTTACCTTTACCGTTGTTTTCCTTTCTGCTCTGAATTTCTTTTTCAGTTCCATTTGGGCTCTACTATTCGGTGTGCTTTTTTTTTTTTGTCTGCTTCTACTTCGATCTGGGCTTTGCTAAGCCCCTGGAAACCCCGTTTCCAAACACCCTGCCTCTCTGTATTGTATTTCTGCTTGCCTGTACTCCTCCCCCTCTCTCTCTTCTCAACTGTTCCCCCCCCATTTTGCTAGTGTATAAAAGAAAAAGTTTATCTCCCCGTCCCCTCCAGGCTCAATCCCTGCTCCACACCTCGGCTTCTTCCTGCAGCCGCTGCCCGCCTACCCACGGAAAGCCCCACCCTA
The DNA here is from genome assembly GCA_016271365.2 of Neoceratodus forsteri. Classification (NCBI taxonomy): domain Eukaryota; kingdom Metazoa; phylum Chordata; order Ceratodontiformes; family Ceratodontidae; genus Neoceratodus; species Neoceratodus forsteri. Next base: position 1,253,867,797 of record CM028129.1, on the reverse strand, counting down.
TCTGAACACCTCCTCTCATAGTTGCAACTAGTCACCTGTTAGGTTATGACCAAGTCTCAAATTTCATATTAGCGTCTTATATTTTTCATCCACTAGGGGCATCTTAGTTTGTGCTCACTTACTAATCTCTTCATTTACTCTAACCCCCAGCCTGTTACTCAGCATTACAAGTCACTCTGTGTACTCAGTTGATTGTGTATATTATAAATAAAAAACTGTTCTTATTTTTCTACCACCACTTAAATTTACGATCTGCAGTGAACATTCCACAAAATACTCTATCTCATCATGCTAGTAACCACACCTTGTCTGCTCCTTATAATCCTCCCCATCCTCTCTCTCCCTCCCCCTCCCTCCTTCCACCTACCCCCTACCACTATACCATTTCTAATATACCAGTCATACTTGCTCCAGTGTTCACCTATGCTGTAACCCCTACACCTTACTTCTAATCTGGTCCCATTTCCCTATCCTACCTAATGCGTCCCTACTCTTGGTGCATAGCTCACGTGCCGTACTGCGAGTACTAAAAATACATCGAACCCCCCCCACCCCCAATACTTGCACCTGCTTGCATCACAACCATGGCACAAAAGTTCCAAGCCTCACTACATTATCATAACACTACTACTTCTAGGCACTAGTGATATCATTCCTAACCCAGCCCCCCCGGACCTCCCAAGTGATCTTAAATTTCTCCATCTCAGTATAAGAAGCCTCCTACCAAAACTTGACCAACTTATTTATTTATTTATTTACTTATTGAATACAATCAGAATTAATACCTTTGAGTCAGAGACTCCTTTACAAAGGCTCAACGTCATAGAAACAATACAGAGCATACAGTGTACAGACATCACAGTATAAATAGCAGTGTGGGAAATATCACACCTTACAAATGATACATGGTAAATTACAACAGGTGGATGAGGTACAGGATAATTTCAACAGTCAGACAATGCAGTATAGTGGTAAAATACAATAAATATAGTAACTACAGGGGCAATCATACAGTAGTTGTTGTAGAGAAGTATTTATGACTGGAATGTGCAAGCAGCGCAGTCCAGTGAGTGCCAGCTAGTTTGAGGCTCAGGTAAGACCGAAACCAGGGACAGGCACTCTTGAAGCAGGACCAAATGAGTCCATTGTCGTGGCAGTTATAGGTCATGGGTAGGTCAGGTACAGTCACAGGTGGAGTCACACAAGATATTGCTGCGGAGAAGGGATTTGAACAGTCCTTGGGTAGGAGTCAGGAGGACCGGTATGGGCAGTGAGTTCAGCTAATTGGGGGTGTGGTATCTGAAAGTTCTTTGCCCCATGGAGGTTTTACAGTGGGGAACCTGGTAGGGCGATTTCCCAGTGTGACATGTGCATCTGGTGCTGTCGGGGGAGCAGCGTCACAAGAGCAGGGCGTATGAGGCCAGTCATGATTTTCTTGGCAAGGAGACAGGTCTGGTACTTTAGGTGATCATCGAAATTAAGCCAGTTTGTACTGGTGTACAGCATACTGGTGTGCGTAAGCCGATCACATCCTGTGGCTAGTCTACAGTCTTTGTTCAGGGAAACCCTAATTTTGTTGAGGGAGGTGTTGTCGGCAGTGCCATAGAAGATAATCCCATAATCAATGAGTGACAGGATGGAGGAGGAGATGGCTAGCTGTAGGGCTTCGGGGGGAAACTGTGCTTGTAGCAGTGGAGCAGACCAATGCGTACATTTACAGCCGTATTAAGTTGGCGGATATGTTCATAGTAGGTTAGCCCTGAGTCTAGAGTAACCCCTAAGTATTTAAAGGTAGAAACTTGTTCCAGGGTCTCATTATGGGAATTATGGATGAGCAGGGGGTGGTTACTGAACTTGTTTTGGGCATGGGCAAACAGCATGGACTTTGTTTTTTTTATAGTTTAGAACAAGCCTATGGTCAGTGAACCAGGATTCAGCCTCATTAAACGACCCTTGGAGGGCTATTTGGAGGGCAGTAGAGTTGGTGTGGGTGCTGAATAAAACCGTGTCGTCTGCATATAGGAGACTCCCAGAATAAGCCTTGGGCAGGGAGTTAAGGAATAGAGTGAAAAGTAGGGGGCCAAGGATTGAGCCTTGGGGACCCCAGATGTAACTGTGAGGGGGCATGATAAGGTGTGCCCTAATCTGACTCTCTGGGTTCTGTCTGACTAGTAGTTTGAGAACCAAGTGGTGGTATCCTGTGAGAAACCTATTTGGGTTAGCAAGGTTAGGAGAAGTGAGTGGTTGACAGTGTCAAATGCTTTGGAAAGATCTATATAGACAGCACCAGCAATCTGGCCTGCATCCAGGTTCGCATAGATAGTGTTGGTATATTCCAAAAGCGCGGTTGTGGTGCTATGTTTTTTTTGGAAACCATGCTGTTCGGGGCAGAGGAGATTGTGTTGAGCAAGGTAATCTGTGACTTGGATGGTGACTATCTTTTCAAGAACCTTGGAGAGAGGGGGTAGAATTGAGATGGGTCGATAATTAATTACTAGGCAGGATTCGGTCACCACTCTTCAGGAAAGGAGTGATGAGGGCAGTTTTCAACATGGAGGAGAATGGACCTAGGCTAGGGCAAGGGAGGGGTTTAGCAGGGCAGTGAGGGGGTAGTGTGCTTCAGGGAGAGTGATCCTTACTATTTTAAGATCGAGATTGTCACTGCTGAACCGGGATTTGCTGAGTGCCTTTAGCAGGAGGGGGGCAGCATCACGCTGGGAGATGATCTTGAAGCGTAAAGGGGGTACCTGGGTGGATGTCGATGTTATGGTAGGGGTGGGTGCAAAAATGTTGGCAGGGAGTGTCACAAACCCACTCAGCAGGTCAGGCCCTCTACTCCCAAAGTACCTATCTCTGAGCGCAGTCTTGTGAACAGTGTAACAGACAAGGTAACCCTCTTGTCTGTTTTTGTGAGTTCAGATCAACCTTTGGTCTCAAGTTCAGGAGAGATTCAAACTGTTAACCTCTTGCTAGCATACCCAATGCACAGGCTCAGATATATCTGTCTTGGGGGCCAGATATCTTTGCCTACGGGCACCTAACCAGGTATTTAGAGATGAACCCTTAAAACTTTAATAAAGACCTCAGATTTAAAACGCTTCTCTTTGCAGTTTGGTACCACCATACAAGCTTATGTCTGCTGTCTGCTATAACCATAAATATTTCTTAGCAAAAGAAAGCAATTCAAAGACAGACCAGGTATGCTCTAAAATTAGAATTTTTACTAAAAGATATAATAATATGTCAAACATACAATACAGAACTCTTCTATCACAAGACATACATATCTTTAAACAAAACAAGGTTTAAAACAGTGCAATTCCTACAACAATATTTAGATTTTGTTTAGCTTTCGAAATACCTGTTTTCAGTGCTCAGATGGTTTTTTGGTCAGTGTCAGATAAGTGTCTCTAGTGAAACAGAATAATCTTTAAAAGCTGGTTTTGCCCACCATTTTTGCATGCGGTCATCTAACTCCTCCCTGTTAAAATATCTAAAAAACATAGATTTCTATACAACCACAGAATGTAATTTCAAAGTATTAATTCTACAACCTTAGCAATTTCAATTACACCTCTTTTGATTCATGCTGCATCTTCCTCACACAGGCTTCATATGAGCATTTACAACCTCTCACCTCTGTGTAATAACCTGTGTTTTCTCTTCAATGTCATAAACCTTTTTTATGATTTCCCTCTTAACAAAGTTAACTTAAACAACGATGTCATTAACTCAGAGAAACAGGATCCTTGATTAAAGTCTTCCACGTAACACATTGTCTTTGAAGACTGAAAACTGAGTGTGTGTGTGTGTGTGTGTGTGTGTGTGAGATACATGCTGGGGGGGAGGGGATGAGTGAGGTCATTCCTAGAGCATTTGCTTTTTCAGCAGACATTCAGGAATACATTTTCTATTAAAAAGAAATGATACAGCACTCAGAACTGGCTGTCTACGTCACATTCCTCCCCACCCAGACTGAATTTGGGGGATCTGTCCCCTACATGGGATGAGCTTCCCAAATCAGTTCACTCCTCATAGACCCTAGACAGCCCATCTGAGTTCTTGTTCTTCGCTCCAGCCCTATGTACGATTTTTAGATCATACGCTTGTAAAGCAAGACTCCATCTTAGTAGTCTGTCATTGTTCTTCCCCATCTGCGTCGGCCAAACCAGGGGGTTGTGGTCAGTCTGCACCACAAAATGCTGCTCATACAAGTATGGCTCTAATTTCTTCAGGGCTCACACTATGGCAAGACACTCTTTTTCCACCGTGGAGCACGCTTGCTCCCTGGGAAGCAGCTTTCGGCTGAGGTACACTACCGGGTGATCTGTCCCTTGGCTAGATGTCTGGCTTAGTACTGCCCCAATACCCACGTCTGAGGCGTCCGTCTGAACTATAAAGGTTTTGCTATAGTCCGGACTTGTCAAAACAGGAGCACTGCACAGTGCCTCCTTCAGTCTGGTAAAGGCATCCTCACAGGCTGGGCCCCAGGTAATTTTCTTTGGCATCTTTGTTAGGTCAGATAGGGGAGCAGCCAGGGCACTGTAATTGGGTACAAATTTCCTGTAGTACCCTGCTGTCCTTAGAAAGCTCCTGACCTGCTTCTGGGTTTCTGGTCTGGGCCACGCTTGGATCACCTCTTTCTTTATTTGGTTAGGATGGAGCTGTCCCCAGCCTACCACATTCCCGAGGTGTGCCACTTCTCCCATGGCCACCTGGCACTTCTCGGCTTTGACAGTGAGCCTGGCCCTCTGTATCCTGCCCAGCACTCCCCTAAGGTGGGAAAGGTGTTCCTCCCAGCAGGTACTAAAGATGCCAGTGTCATCCAGGTATGCCACGGCGTACTCCTCAGCACCATTTAACTCCTGGTTCACCAACCTTTGAAAAGTGGCCGGGGCGTTCTTCATTCCGAAAGGCATTACTTTAAACTCAAATAAGCCTATCAGAGTGATGAAGGCCGACCTCTCCCTAGCTCTGTCTGTCAGTTCTACCTGCTAATACCCCTTGTTCAGGTCAATAGTCATAAGGTAGGTCGCCCCTCCGAGCTTGTCCAGGAGTTCATCTGTCCGGGGCATCGGGTGGGCGTCGGGCTTTGTGACTGCATTCAGTCCATGATAGTCCACACAGAAAGGAGTTGAGCCATCTGGCTTGGGCACAAGGACTACGGGTGAGGCCAAGGGGCTGTGGGATATCTGGATTACCCCTAAATCCAGCATCTCCTCCACTTCTCTCCTAATGTCCTTTTGGACAGCCTCTGACACCCGATATGCTGTCTGCCGTATGGGCATCTGTGTCCCCGTCTGCACGTCGTGTGTTGCTAAGGGGGTTAGTCCAGGCTTAGCGCTAAACAAGGGGGCAAAATCTGCTAAAACCTCCCCTACTTTCTGGACCTGGTCCGGGGTCAGCTGGGGAGACAATTTTACTGCCTCCACAGAGGACTCCCACTTACTGTCTTCCAGCAGATCCAGAAGGGGGTCTCCTTCGTCCATCCCCTCCCCATGACTACATATTGTGAACACCATGTCAGCCCTGTTTGCATATGGCTTCATCATGTTGACATGGTACATCCTTTCTGTCTACGGTCAGGTAACTCCACAATGTAGTTTACGTCATTTACCTTCCTAACCACTTTGTATGGTCCTGCCCACACAGCTTGCAGCTTGTCTTTCTGGACCGGAATAAGGACCATGGCTTCCTGACCCATCATGTACGAGCGAGCTGTGACTCTGCGGTCGTACCACACCTTTTGTTTTTGTTGGGCAGCTGCCAGGTTGCTCTGGGCTGTCCCCATAAGCTCCTTCAGCCTTTCCCTAAACCTAAGTACATAATCCACAGTGGGAGTTCCCTGGGTGGTGTGGTTGCCTTCCCAGTCCTCCTGTGTCAAGTCTAGGAGCCCACATACCTGGCGTCCATATAAGAGTTTGAAGGGGGAAAATCCTGTTGACTCTTGGGGCACCTCCCTGTATGCAAACAGGTGGGGAAGGTATTTCTCCCAGTCCCTCCCATGCTGTTCAGCAAATGCCCGGAGCATTGACTTTAGGGTACCATTGAATCGTTCCACAAGCACATTGGCTTGTGGGTGATACGGTGTCATGCATCTCTGCACCACCCCACACTTCTCCCATATACATTTCATCAGGTCCGACATGAAGGAACCCCCTCTGTCGGTGATTACCTCCTTCGGAAACCCAACACAGGAGAAAATCCCAAGTAAGGCATCTGCCACTTTCTGTCCTCAGAGAGGATAGAGCGACTGCCTCTGGGTACCTGGTGGCATAATCCACCACAGTCGGGATGAATCTCTTCCCTGAGGAGCTGGGGGTATTTAAAGGCCCCACAATATCCATCCCCACCCTCTGGAATGGCTCCTTCACTATGGGCAAGGGAATCGGAACGGCTTGGGTTTTCTTGCCTGCCTTCCCTATTTCTTGCCACCGGTGACAAGACCTGCAGTATTCCTTCACCTGCTGGGTGAAGTTAGGCCAGTAGAAATTCTGGGCCAACCGCTGTGTTGTGCACATGATTCCCAGAGGAACAGACAAGGGAATATCATGTGAAATCTTGAGCAACTGCTCACGATACCCCTGGGGAACGACAAGCTGCCTGCCTTGCATCCCTCCCTCTGTACTGCCTGTGTATACATAAGTCTATTTTCCCAATAAACCTTATGTCTGCCGTCACCTCCCTGTGTGTCCTCCGAATCTGCCCAAGCCCTCAACTTCTCTAAACTAAGGTCACTCCTCTGAGCAGCTGCAAACCCCTCACACATTACCAAGGCATGGGACAGGTCCCCTTCAGTCGCTAAACTAGGATCCCTAGCACTAGCATCAGGGCCCTCAGGATCACGGTCAATCCTAACCCTCTGACAAGGGGTCACCCCTCCCTCTTCAGAGTAACCCTCTGTAGCTGTGTGCTTACTTGCTACTGGGGAAATTTCTACCCCCTTTTTATCAGTCTCCCCATCTGGAGACACAGGCTGGGGAACCAGCCTCACGGTGGTTTCCACACTGGTTTCTGTGGGGTTCAGGGAACTGTTATTTTCCCCTTGCCGCATGGCTACGGGTAACTGCACATACCACCCCCTGCTGGAGATCGTTACCCAGGATCACATCCACTGCTAATGTGTTGGCTACAGCCACCTGCTGCATAGTTCCCCCTGTTTCACCTCAGTCCAGGAGAACACTAGCGAGTGGCAATGTTTTCTCTTCACCAGTAAACCCTTGTACAGTTACGTATTTATTGGGTATAAGCTGACCAGGCTGTACCAGATCCCCCTTTACCAGTGTCAGGGATGCCCCTGTGTCCCTTAACCCCTGCGTCTGTACCCCATTCACCATGACTGGGTGCATGTGTTCCCTCATGTTCACTGGCATGCTTTCAAGGACACACAAACAACCCACTTCTTTTCTAGCACCCTGTTGTGTATTATGGTTCGCCTTTTTGGGGCACGATCTGGCAATATGCCCAGTTTCTTTACACAACCAACAGGCATTTCTTACTTCAGAGAAATCTTTTCTTTGAAACCTGGGGCTAACTGGTTTTGGTGGAGGCAGTGAGGGTTTTAGCTGCCCTGAAGGCACGCTTTTCCCATTCTGCGCTGCCACGCCCGCCCCCATTCACTCTCGGAGCAGGTCTGCTTTTGGCATAGCGGTCCGAGAGTTCGGTAGTCTCTTGCACTGTTTTTGGATCTTGGTCCTCTAGCCAGGTTTTTAACTCTGCTGGGCATGCCCAATAAAACTGTTCTAATAAAATCACATTTTCAATTTTATCAACAGAATTTGCCTCAGTTCCTTCCCACCAATGTTTTAAAAACTGACATTTCATGGCTAGCTCCTCGTAGCTCATATCAGGGTTTCTCCTGAGCTTATAGAATTTAGCTCTGTATGATTTAGCAGTTAATTCAAACTTTAACAGTGCAGCTTTTAGCTTGCTGTAATCATTGCTGTCTTCATTGTCCATTTGACCCAATGCATCTCAAGCTTTCCCGGTAAGTAGCGGGGATAGCTGGAAGCTCCAGGACTCTCTAGGAATTTTTGTCTGAATACAAACCTTTTCAAAAGAATTTAAAAAGGCGTCCGTGTCCTCCCCTTCCTTAAACTCGCCTATTGATTTGGAGTTCAATTTGTAACCCAGTCCTGCAGTCCCAGTTAAACCCAAGACACTTACCTGCTCTAGTGCCACTGGTCAGAGTCTCATCTTCTCCAGCTCGTGTTGCCTCTGGCGCTCCTCTCTGTTCTCCTCTGCAGCTCGCTGGTGCTCGTGCTCCTCACGGTTTGCCTCCCTCTGTTGTCGCTCTGCCTTTCTGCATTCGCGCTCTGACTCACGGTCTGCCTCTCGCTTCTCTCGTTCTCTCCTCTCCTGGGACTCCAACTCCATTCTGCGCAACTCAATTTGCAGTCTGAGTACCTCTGGATTCAGGATACTGGTGGCCATTCCCTGCCGCTGTGGCCTTTCACTGACCGTGGCCCTGCTGTCCTTTTCAGTCACAGTCGGTGACTCGCTGCTCTGGGTATCTGCTACCATCAGGGCCTCTGAGGTTCTGCTTTTTGGCTGTCATCTTGAACGGGACTCCCCTGTCCCTGCACAACTGCTTCAAGTAATTTACAGTGTGCCTGCTGTAGTCGGAAGCCATCTTCTTCTTCTTCCCTGACTACAGCTACTCTGACTTTGCACTTTAGAAAAAAAAAAAAATAAAATAGGTAGGAACTTGACTGTACACCAAGTGATATATAGTTCTGTTTCCTTTTTAAAATAAAACTATTTCTCTTTCTTTGCAAGAGAGCTTACGGTCTCAGCTGACACAGAACAATAAAGCTTGTGATACCAAAATAATGCCACCGCTGCCAACCAATCTGTCACAAACCCACTCAGCAGGTCAGGCCCTCTACTCCCAAAGTGCCAACCTCTGAGCACAGTCTTGTGAACAGTGTAACAGACAAGGTAACCCTCTTGTCTGTTTTTGTGAGTTTGGATCAACCTTTGGTCTCAAGTTCAGAGAGAGTCAAACTGTTAACCTCTTGCTAGCATACCCAGTGCAAGCTCAGATATATCTGTCTTCGGGGGCAGATATTTGCTTACGTGGCACCTAACCAGGTATTCAGAGATGAACCCTTAAAACTTTAATAAAGACCTCAGATTTAAAACGCCTCTCTTTCCAGTTTGGTATCACCATACAAGCTTATGTCTGCTGTCTGCTATAACCATAAATATTTCTTAGAAAAAGAAAGCAATTCAAAGACAGACCAAGTATGCTCTAAAATTAGAGTTTTTACTAAAATATATAATAATATGTTAAACATACAATACAGAACTATTATATTACAAGACATACATATCTTTAAACAAAACAAGATTTAAAACGGTGCAATTCCTACAACAATATTTAGATTTTGTCTAGCTTTCGAAATACCTGTTTTCAGTGCTCAGATGGTTTCTTGGTCAGTGTCTGTAGTGAAACAGAATAATCTTTAAAAGCTGGTTTTGCCCACCTCTTTTGCATGAGGTTATCTAGCTCCTCCCTGTCAAAATATCTAAAAAAAATATATATATATTTTCTATACAACCACAGGATGTAATTTCAAAGTATTAATTCTGCAACCTTAGCATAACTCAATTTCAAATGACCCCTCTTTTGATTCATGCTGCATCCTCCTCACACAGGCTTCATATGAGCATTTACAACCTCTCACCTCTGTGTAATAACCTGTGTTTTCTCTTCAACGTCCTAAACCTTTTTTATGATTTCCCTCTTAACAAAGTTAACTTAGACAACTCTGTAATTAACTAAGAGAAACAGGATCCTTGATTAAAGTCTTCCATGTAACACATTGTCTCTAAAAACTGAGTGTGTGTGATATATGCTGTCATCATTTCTCTTGGCCTGCATATATCAGCTGAAATCTTTGGGGGGGGGGGGGAATTAGTGAGGTCATTCCTAGAGCATTTGCTTTTTCAGCAGAGACATTCAGTAATACATTTTCTATTAAAAAGAAATGATACAGCACTCAGAACTGGCTGTCTGCGTCACGGAGCACGCTGCTGAGGTCCGAGAATGTGGAGTTCAGAGCATTTGCTACTGTGTCATGGTCCATGGAGATACCACCATTTACCAGTATCGGGGGGGGGGGGCATTAGAGATTTTGCCTCTAAGATCTTTGAGGGAGTCCCAGAAATTGTGCCCATTCCCCCAGGAGGCGGTGAGGGCTGCTCTATATCTGTATCTGACTGTATTGCTTGCCGCTGACATACTTATCCTTACTGAATCATGACTGACTAGCAAAATGCCAGACAATTCCATCTCCATCCCTGGTTTTAACCTCTCATGCCAAGACCGTGCAGGAAGGGGTGGAGGAGTGGCAATGTACAGCTCCTCTGTGATCCAATATACAACTATCCTATCTGCATCCCTTCCAGCAGCTTATGAAACACTCATTGTAAGATTATCCTTACCTTTCTCTGTCCCCATCTTCGTGGTGGGGTTTACTGCCACCCTGGCCTTCCCACCTCTATTACCACTGACATCTTAACCACTGTTATATCCATTACCTCCTCAAATGAACTATGTACTATGGGGGATTTCAACCAAAACTGGCTGTCTTCTTTCCTAAGTAAAGTCAGAAACGACATAACTGCTCATAATCTATCCCAGTTGATCCAGGAGCCAACCCGGTTAAATAACAAAACTGTAAATTATTCATTGATAGATGGGGCCCTCACTTCTTATCCCCACAGGGTCATCCAATCTGGCATATTACCGGATGTGTTAAGTGATAATCATATGATATATGTTGTTCACAGGACTCACAGGCCTAAGGCTCCTCACAAAATCTTACAACCAGATCATATAAATCCCTGAACCTCCCCCCCCCCCCACTCCTCCATGATCTATTCCAAACAGACTGGTCTCCTATCTCCATAGCAAACACAGTTGATGAAGCCCTTGACTTTTCTAAGATAAATTCTTCTAATCACCTTGAATCAACGTGCCCCTGTTAAATGCTCCAGAGTTCACGGTAACCACCCCGGGTCACCCTGGAATTACTAGCCTGCCAACGTGCTCGTGACCAGGCTTGGAAAGTTCATAAAGCCTCCAAGTCCCAGAGCGATTTTCAAGTATATTGTATTCTCCACAACTCGTGTACCAAGGCTATCGGGCTAGCCAAGGCAGAGTATTTCAGATCTACTTTCCAAACCAACTTAAACAACCCTTCTGCGTTCTGGAAGGTGAGCCATGTTCTGTTCTTCCTGCCTTCTTTTAAACCGCCTACCCCACTCCTCAAATTAAATGACTCATTGGTATCCGACCCCCCTACTGTTGCCTTTGAATTGAACTCCTACTTTACATCCTGTGCCTTTGCCTTTCTGTCTTCCCTCTCTCCTACTCACTCTTCTCTCCCACCCACCACTAGTTCTAACTCGAGTGTATCCTTCTACCAGGACTCTCTCTCCTTCTCAAATGTCTCTCCCACTGACACCTTGGAAGCTTTCCTTGCCCTCAACCCTTCTAAAGGCAGCTCACCTGATGGGCGTGATCCCAAGCTACTATACCTATTTGCCTCCACAATTTCTTCACCACTGGCTGACATCCTAAATCTCTCTTTTCTCTTCTGCTTCTGTCCCAACTGTCTGGAATCATGCTATAGTCCTTCCACTACCTAAAGGTGCTGACCCCTCCTCATCTGGGAACTATCATCCTATATATCTCTTCTCCCTATCCTTGCTAAGCTACAGGAGCACATTGTTCTCTCTCAGCTCTCCTCTTATCTCTCTGACTCCTGCTTCTTCACACCTTTCCAGTCTGGCTTCTGGAAGTACCATTCCACCACAACCTTCTTACTTAGGCTCACTGACTCCATCCTCCTCAGGAATGGATAGTGGCTTAATCACATCCACCATTTTTGTCGACCTCACTAAGGCTTTTGACATGGTCTCCCACACTGCCTCCATCTAAACAGTCTCTCTTCAGCTAGCCTATCTGACTCTGCCACAGACTGGTTCAGAGCCTACCTTGCGGGTAGGACACAGTCAGTTAGAACTGCTGACTCTACATCCCCTCCTCTCCCTATAACCACTGGTGTCCTGCAGGACTCTGTGCTTGGACCACTACTATTCTCTGTTTTCCTTAATGACTCTCCTTCAGTTTGCACCTCTTCCTCTATCCACATGTATGTAGGAGACACTGTCCTGTACACCTCGAGCCTGTCTCCCATTGATGTAGCAGCCAGACTCCAGCTTGACTTTGATAAGGTTCAGCACTGGTTTTGCTCACATCAACTCTTTCTAAATGCCAAGAAGACTGTCTCCATGACCTTAGGCAGTAGACCGAGGATCTCTAGGCTACCCACCTTGCCCTCCTTCCACACCCTTGACGGGACTGCCATTGATGATACCTCCTCTTTTAGATAACTTGGGGTCTGGCTTGACGAACACCTTAACTTTTCTGGACATGTGGACGCATCCTGAAAAAACTGCGCCCCAAGCTCGGCGCTCTGTACAGGAACCGCAGTTGCTTGCCTCTGCCGGCTAGGCGAGTACTCGTTCAGAAAATGATACTCCCAATTTTTATCTACTGTGATGTAGTCTATAGTGCTGCTCCAAAGACTTCCCTAACTAGATTGGATACCCTCTTCAACTCCTTCTGCCACTTCACTCTTGATTCCCCCTCCTTCCCTCACTCACCACTGTGACCTCTACCATTCTCTTGCCTTTCCCTCACTTGATAACAGGCATCGCTCCCATAGTGCCAAATTTATTTCCAAATTTTGGTTCAGATCTTTCCCGTCCTACCTCTCCTCCTCTGTTACTATCCCCCCCCCCCACTCCCTCAGATCCTATGATACTCATACTATGACAGTCCCTCGCCGATCTACCTCAGTAGGGCAGTCGATGTTATCGCACCGCTTCCCTAAACTATAGAACTCGCTACCTCATCAAATAAGACACTCCTCTTCCCCTCATTACATCTCTACATCCCTGCACAACTTCTTCTCTCCCACTTGCACCTGCCTTTAAGATCTCTCCCCTCCCACTCTTTGCCCTTCCTCTGTTGTCTTTCAGTTTGAGTAGACTTGCTACTTTTCCTTATCATAATCCCAGAAGACCTATCAAAAAAAAAAAAAAAATAATGTTTCTCAGCTCCTGCACTTCTCATGATTGAACAATGACATTGAATGTAAATGTACAAGTATGTCGAATTAAACAAGTGTCATGATGGTATTGTTCTCCATCTCCCTTTCCCTATATCTGTAGAAATTATTTGTATTAATAATTTGTTTAAGCACTTTATATGCATTCTCCATTTGCTGTATTCAACATATTATGTATTATTATGTCTAGTCGTACTGTTGTATGATGACCTTATCAAATGTTTTTGTAATGTATATTGTATGTTGTAACTCCTGTCCCCTTTCCCCCAGGACATAGAAACATAGAATTTTTATGGCAGATGAGGACTGCTTGGCCCACCTCGTCTGCCCATTTCCCTACCTACAGGATAAGCTGCAGATCCTAGTTAACCAACAGCCTATTTCTTCTTACCCCCAACAAGAATTGCCTTATGTCTGTCCCATGCATTCTTGAATTCTCCCACAGTTTTAGACCCCACAACCTTTCTCAGGAAGGCTGTTCCATGCCGCACCACCCTCTCTGTGAAAAAATAATTCCTCACATTGCCCTGAGCCATCCCCCCAATCTTCAAAGTATGTCCCCTTGTTCTTGCACTTCTTTTTTTGGACTTTGTTGATTCCACTGAGGTACTTGAAAGTTTCTATCATGTCCCCACCCCTTCCTCAAGGGTATACATATTAAGCTCCTTTAGTCTCTCCTCATATGGCTTCTCTTGCAGACCCTGCACCATTTTAGTTGCCCTCCTCTGGACTGCCTCCATCCTGTCTATGTCCTTGCGGAGGTGGGGTCTCCAGAACTGGACGCAGTACTCCAGATGGGGTCTCACCAACTGTCTGTACAGAGGGATAACAACTTCCTGTTTTCTGCTAGTGATGCCTCTCCCTGTACATCCCAGTATCCCCCAGCCCTCCCTAGTGCCTTCTAATATTGCTTGCAAACTTTAAAGGTCGTCTGATATGATTACACCAGGTCCCTTTCCATTTTGTTGTTGTTACTACCTCTCCCCCCAATTGTGTAATCTTTCCCTGGGTTTTTGTTTCCCAGGTGCATTATTTTGCACTTCTTTGCATTGAATCCAAGCTGCCATACTTCTGACCATTCCTCCAATCTTGCCAAGTCCCTTCCAATCCTTTCCATGCCTCCTTGTGCATCAACCCTGTTGCAGATCTTTGTCATCTGCAAAGAGGCATACTTTTCGTTACAGTCCCTCTGCAGTGTCACTTATAAAGACATTAAAAAGGACTGGACCCAGTACTGAACCCTGCGGTACCCCACTAGTAACCCCTCTTTCTTCAGAGTGGACTCCATTTACAATTACCTTCTGTGTCCTGTTGTCCAGCCAATGTTTTACTCAGGCTACCACCCTGGGACCCACTCCCAGGCTGGTTAATCTGAGTATTAATCTTTTGTGTGGGACTCTGTCAAATGCCTTGCTAAAGTTTAGGTAGGCCATGTCCACAGCCCCTCCCTGGTCTACTACTTTGGTCACCCAGTCAAAGAAATCAATTAGATTCGTCTGACATGACCTTCCCGCTGTGAACCCATGCTGCCTTGGGTCCTGTGCCCCACTGGCCTCTAGGTACTCAACAGTTCTTTCCTTCAGAAGTGATTCCATCACTTTCCCTACCACAGAGGTCAAACTGACAGGTCTGTAGTTTTTTGCCTCTGTCTTGCTCCCAATTTTGTGAAGGGGAATCACATCTGCTTTCCTCCAGTCCTCAGGTACCACACAATCTTCCCATGATTTGTTAAAAAGGATAGTCAGTGGTGTCACTAGTTCTCCCCTTAATTCTTTTAGAATTCTGGGGTGAATTCCATCAGGCCCCATTGCTTTGTCCACCTTCAGTTTTAGGAGTTCTTTCAGAACCCTTTCTTCTGTGAAAGGACTGGGATCGACCCCCCCCCCCCATCCAGAGTGCTTCTGTTAATTGGATTAGGCACCTCCCCCCCCCTCCTCTTTGTGAATACTGAGCAGAAGTATTAGTTCAGTATCCCAGCTTTTTCACTGTCCCTCTCTGTCCACCCACCGTCCATTCTGTTCAGCCTCACTATTCCTCGCTTTGCCTTTCTACACTCCCGGATGTACCTATAAAAGGTTTTATCCCCCTTCTTAATCGAGTTGCCTATCTTTTCCTCAGTTTGGGCCTTTGCTATTCTGACTTGCCTCCCTGCTTCCTTCTGCCTTTACTGGTACAGTTCTCTGTCCTGCTCCTTCTGTGTTTCCTTATACTTCCTAAATGCTATCTTTTTTTCTCTGACCTTCCCTGCCACCTCTTTTGAGAACCATAGTGGCTTTTTCTTTCGTTTTGATTTGTTTATTTGTTTCACGCAAAGGCTTTTTGCCTGTGTGATGGCGGTTTTGATGTTTCCCCATTGTTGCTTCACCCCTCCTTCTAGCCTGTTTGCTAGTGCTTTTCTAAGGCACTCTCCCATCTTGCCAAAGTCCAGCACCCTCACTTTTGTATGGCTTGACTCTATAGCTGAGTTTATCGTGAACCACACTGTTTAGTGGTCACTTGTTCCCAGATAGCTACCCACTTCTAGATCTGAGATCCTCTCACTGTCCCCATTTGAGAATACGAGGTCTAAGAATATTGCTCCCTCATGAGTGGGTTCCAAAACTAGCTGTCTGAGGTATGCCACCTGTAGGACATCGAGAATGGCCCTGTTCTTGGATGTGGCTGCAGCAAAGGTGCTCCAGTTAACATCTGGCATATTCAGGTCCTCCATCAACAGTATCTCCCCTTTCTCTGCCATCCTAAGGATGCCTTCTATCATATCATTATCCATTCTCTCCCCCTGAGATGGTCTGTATACAACCCCTGTGCGGATTGCAGTGCCATTTCCAATCTCTAAGGTAACCCACAGTGCCTCCTCTCCTCCCCTCCCTGTTTACTCTTTTGTTCCATTGCTCTTATCCCTTCCCTTACATAAAGAGCTACTCCTCCCCCTCTTCTCCCCTCCCTGTCTCTCCTGTAGGTTGTGTACCCTGGTATGTTAACATCCCAGTCATGGTTCTCTGTGTACCATGTTTCTGTGGCTACTACGGTATCCAGGCATCCCTCTTCCATCAAGGCCACCAGTTCAGGACACACCAGGAGATGAGCAACTTGTTGTTCAGTGTGCCTTCCTGGTAAAACTTTTTAATAAATAAATAAAATGGACATAAAGATATTCCACTCCCTGCTTGTCCACCTGATATTTTCTATCAATTTTTTTGTTGCTGGCTGCAGCGGAAGTGGGTGCAGCCATGATTTTTGCTATGGCCTTTTTAAGTGGTTAATGTCTGGGAAGTAACATCCTTCTTGGTGGAGCAACTCCCAGCATGTCCATAAAATCGGTATCCTCTTCATCCTCCTCTGTTTCTAGTTGGGGGGGGGGCGGACGGTATCAACCATTTGCCTGATAAGTGAGGAAAAAGATGAAAATCCTCCGTTTGCCTCGGAGGAGGTTCCAGATCTTGCTCAGGTATGCACCCTGACTCCATGGGATCGCCCTCCTCCATTTCCATGTTATACTATATTCTTTTTCTTCCTCCTCTGTAAGTAGATATCATGGAGCCTGAGGCGGTGGTGGGGGGAGATTGGCAGGTATCCTGTTGACATTTCCCATGGCCTTGGTTGCCTGGAAAAATGATGAGGGCATTTTTTTTTTCTGTGCCATTTGTATTTTCCTTTCTCCGTGCAGCAGGAGTGGCAGTAGCATTATTTTCTTTCAATTTCTTTTTAGCAGACAGTTTCCAGCACCTGTTCTAAGGCTCTTTTGACATCACTGGGTTCATAGTTCCTCCTTTTGGATACCCTGATATCTGAGACTTCTTTGCCAAGCCTTTCTGACGGCTGTGCAGCTTTTTTTTTTTTTCTTTTCCTTTTTTCTTGTCACCTTTTACATTATTTACTGCTGTACTTGAGGAGATGGTCTGTTCTGATGCATGCTTTCCATAGTCGTTGGGACCACCCTCAAAGCCTTTTTTATTATTTTTAGGTGAGACAGAGGCAAACTGAGAAGGCATGCTTCATTTTAAAATTGTTGCCCTTGAAATGTGTTTTCTGGGCAAATGATGTGACAGGACTTAAAATTTAAAAAGTCATGCTTTGGATCTAAACACTTTAAAGAGCAAGTGCGCAGTATGGATATATATCTTAAAGAGGAGCTATCCTGCTCTTTTTCAAATTGCCCCCCAGGAAATATGAAGAACAATTACCTGCCCCCAATTCATATACTGCTAATATCTCCATTTGTATTTGCCCTAGTTTTGGAAGGGAAGGGATCATATATTGGCTCTATGGAGCCAAGCTGTGACAATTCCTTCCACTTCCTGGTACTGCAGTCTGCCCCCGATCCGCTCCTGTGCTAGCACGTTTTGTGATGTCACTGTATGGAGAGCATGGGAGCGCGCATCATAGACATGAATGGGGCCATTTTTTAAACTTCATTTTTTGTATTTTAGATGGCCATTGCGACCAAATCAAAGGAACTGCTCAACTAACAATAATCCTTATTAGTTGAGACGTGCCCTCGATTTGTGCATGATGGCCATCTAAAATACGAAAAATGGAGTTCAAAAAAACTGCCCCATTCATGTCTACGAAGCACGCCCCCATGTTTTTCGTATAGTAACATCACAAAATGTG
Organism: Neoceratodus forsteri; assembly: GCA_016271365.2. Classification (NCBI taxonomy): domain Eukaryota; kingdom Metazoa; phylum Chordata; order Ceratodontiformes; family Ceratodontidae; genus Neoceratodus; species Neoceratodus forsteri. The sequence goes on along the minus strand of CM028129.1, from coordinate 1,253,850,038 downwards.
CTAGTGCGGGGTGGATCGCAGTATCAGGAGGTACCAGGAAGTGGAAGGGATTGGCGCGGCTCAGCTCCATGGAGCCAAAATACGATCTCTTCCCTTCCAAAATAGGGGCAAATACAAACTGAGATATTGGCAGCATATGAATTGGGGGCAGGTAAGGGTTCTTCAAGCTTCCTGGTGTGAGCACCTGGAAAGTTGCTCTTTAAAGAATTAAGGTTTGGGCCTTTAGGTGCCTCTGCAATCATTCAATTTTCTTTTATTTTTCTCTTTGCTTACCTTTTCATCATTTTATTTGTATCTTGCCAACTGCTAGTAAATAAAGAATGCAATGGAATCCTTGTATTTTGAAGTCAGAAACTCTTTACTGGCAAGTCTGGCAGTGTATTTCCGTGGGAAACTGCAAATCTGTTTTCAAAATTCTATGGCGAAATAACACTTTCTACCACCAAAATTGTATTTATTTATTTAAAAGTTTCATCAGGAAGACATGCTGAGCAAATTGCTCGTTTCTAGATGTGTCCGGGGGGGGATGGTACAGAGGATCAAGTGCAGCAACACGGGTATTACAAAATGTTAAGTGCCATACAGACAGAAACATAGGTTACAAGGGATTAGTTACACTAACATTGGTTACAATTAACATTGGTTACAGAGGAGATTACATGAGGACATAAAGCAGTTATACAGTAAATAGATTACAATTATAAATTCTCGGGCACATTGTCAAACAATAAGTGCTTAACAGGACTATACACCCTAGTGGCAAAGGGGCGGTGGGGTGGCGATTGGACCACTAGGGCGGCTTGGAGTCGGGGGAAGTTGCGTATTGGGAGGCTGAAAGAGAGCACATGAGTGAGGAAGGGGAGTAGGTCAAGGGAGCATTACAAATATTATTATTAGGAAGTGATTTCCAGAGTTTGGGGGAAGCGGTGGGAGAAGGAAGCCTGACCAGCTGAAGTGAACCTGTAGGGTACAATGAGAGAGCACGCATCGCCACTCCTGAGGGAGTGTGGGGGGGGGAACGAGTAGGGACAGGAGATAGGAAGGTAGCACACTGAGCCAGTGCTTTCCAGTGAAATTGGTACAGTGTAACAAACGCAACTCAGTGAGGGAGTGGAAAGCAAGAGCTTGATATAAGGAGCAGTGGTGAGTGCGGGGTGAGGGCAGTTTAGGGCAAAGCAACAGAAGGAGTGGAAGAGAGTGTCCAGTCTGGAAAGGATCTTTTAAGGGGCAGCACTGTAGACTACGTCACCATAATCAAAAGTTGGAAGGATAATTGTCAGTAGAATTTCTCTACGGACTGGCAAGGGGATGCTTTCAGCTGGCCTGGAGACCGAGAGGGCTGAAACGCTGGATGCCTTACCTCATGCCACGCCGGCGGCCCTGGTTTGGGAACAGACTTGGGTCGTTGGGGAGTCAGCATGGGGGGGAGGCTGGGAGCAGAATTGAGCAGCCGGAAGGCAGCTGTCCTCTCCCGGGGTGGTTGACGCCCCCCCCCCCAGTCCCGCTGCCACTGGATGGAGGTCCGTTGGTCACAATAGGGGGAGGAGACGACACGTAGTGGGAGGGCACTCGAGACGCCAGCGCGCGGCTCACATGTGCACGTGCAGCTGGGATGGGTTACAGGAGAAATGGGGAAAATGCTATAAAATATATATGGGGGGGGGGAAGGGATGCTTTCACAGTTCCAGTACAGAGCACCTAGTTTGGGTAGCAGTTTCATGTAAATAGCATCTATATGAACAGAGAGGTCAAGGTGTTTGTCAAGCCAGACCCCAAGGTACCTAAAGAAGGTAGAGTCTTCCAACGTAGACTTGTCTAAAGTGTGGAAGGAGGGAGTAAAGGGGAGCCTTAGAAGTCTCTTCCTAGTGCTGAAGGTCCTGGAGACTGTCTTCTTGGGGGTTAGAAATAGTTGGTTGGATCGTTAACTCTGCTGGACATTATTGAAGTCCTGCTGCAAGGTGGACTCCACCACGGGAGCGGAAGGACCGGAGACATACAGGACGGTGTTGTCTGCATACATATGAATGGATGCAGATGTAGAGGCCGAGGGGAGATCATTTAGGAAAACGGAGAAGAGAATCTGGCCAAGGACTGAACCTTGTGGGACTCTGGTATGGATGAGGAGGTGTGAGGAAAAAGAGTCCCTGATTCTGACTGATTGTGATCTGCCCATTAGTTAGGATTTAAACCATTTAGTGGCAGAAGTGGATACCCCAGTGCCAGAGAGTTTGTCCAGAAAGAGGGTGTGGGAGACTGTGTTGAACGCTTTGGCTAGGTTGACAAAGATAGTGGATGTAATCAGTACCTGGTCCATACCTGTTAGGATGCTGTCAGTGAGCTGGAAGAGAGAACAACCAAATGTTCTTGTAATTTGGCAAGAATAGGAAGGAGGGAGATGGGGCGATAGTTGCCGGGTGAGGTGGTCACCACCTTTATGGAGAGGGATTACAGTGGTGTGCTTCCAGGCATCCAGGATAGATGCTAGTTTGAATGAAAGATTGAACAAAGCTGCGATAGGGTAAGCTATGGCAGGGGCAGACAACTAAAGCAATTTGGCATCAAGGCCATCAGGGCTCTTGCCTTTAGATGGGCTTAAGATGAGTAGTGCCTTGAGCGCTGTAGAGGAGAAGATAGGGGAGAAACAGAAGGGTGTGACGGGGGGCTGGAGGGGAGGAGGGGGGTTTGGGAGGCAGAGGCGCAAGAAGTAAAGAAGGTATTGAACTCCGTAGCTACGGAGGGGGTGGTTAGAGAGGGAGGTGTCTGCTACCCTGAGGATAGGGGCTGGGGGGCTGTTAGGGGGGAAGATTAGGAATAGTGCTTTGACCACCTTCCAGAACTTTGGGGGGTGGTTAATGTTGGCATGGAAGCTGTTTGAAAAGTGCTGAGATTTGGCTTGCCTAACCAGACTTGTATAGATATTGCGGAGGCAGCGATATTTTTGGTAGGCTGCGGTGGAGGGTGAGTGTTTGTGGTCTTTCCACGTTCGGTCCTGGGTCCTTAAGCAATCCAGGAGGTCCAGTGTAATCCAGTGGAGGTGGGAGCTGCAGATACAAATATTATATATTTAATAGAAATATGTGATTTTTTGATAACCTCTGATCTGTTATAAGTTAGCAGGTGGTATTTTCCTCATAATGAGATTTTACTGGAAAAGAAGAAAAGAGAAGCTAATTGTTTCAGAAAATTGTAAAATAAAAATGGAATAGTACAGACATGCAAAAGACAGTTTGTTGCTGAAAGATGTATCTATTTCTTTAAATAAATATATATATTTTCTTACTGAAATACATTGGGCTCCTAAGTAGCAGACAGTTTCTGACATCACAATACCAGAATTCTGTTGAATTCCTTTTTTTACTAGCAGTGTGAAAAGCAAATGTGAAAACCCACTTGCTTCTCACTGCACTAACAAATATTTTATCATGGAAACTGGGTTGCCGTGTAACTTACGATTACTACTACCCGTGCCTTGCGGGCTTAACAAGGGTATGAGTCCTGGGCTCTGTTTCAGATGGAAAAGGGGGTTCTTTCCTAGATATAAAGTAAGTAGCATGGTGCCTCCACCTGGAGTAAATTATAGTGGGCCAGTTGTTGATGTGGTACAGCCCCATGGGATGCTGTAACTACCCACCTCGCCTTACAGTCACCCCACACACAGAATACCACTTTAAACTTTCACTCTTTAGAACACATGCAGTTAAAGGCAATTGCTAATAATGTGCTTACAGTTGTAAGCATGAACAACAACAGTTTATTAAAGGGAAAGGGGAATGGGATGCAAGATAAATAAGAGAGAATATTTGATATAACTGGTAATATAGAGGATAATGTATGGTCTTTGCTTAATAACCATGCTGTAAACACTTTGAGAGGTTGCCATGACATCATTGTAAACCTCAAGAGCTCAGCTTGAGAGGTTTTCAGATGTCATGGCAACCTCGAGAAGCGTTGTCAGCACGATTGTTAACCAAAGACCATACATTATATTTTATAGTGCATGGGCTACCAAGATCATGTAATCACAAATTGAATTACTTTACTGAATTGTTTTACAGAACATTTATTGTTGTCAGCATTCCGTTTTATTATACCATTGATATGACATTCTCAAGAAGGGTTAACGTCTAATGATGACATAACAAGGTTGTAATCTGCTTGATTTTCGTTAATAATAAGGGCTCCCCATACATTATAACAGTATAAACAACAAACATTAACAGTGCCCACCCCAATAGCAACACCCAAGCACGTAAGCCCACCTCCTCACTTTGTACCAGTGTCCCCCTGTGTCAGTCTGGGTACCCAGGTAGGGTGAAACGGGTGCAGGCCTGAAGCGGTGCAGCTGGTTGGCCGGTGTTGGTGTACTTTTAAAATGGAGCAGGAACCTATAAATGAACTGTATGCAGCTTCCCAGGTCAGATCAGGCCCTGTGTTTTCTCACGGTTCTGTAGCACAGTCTCACAGGGTCTAGATTACAGGCGGGAGCAGTCATTCAAGCTGGGGGCCTCGAGCTGTGCAAGCAGATGAGCATCTTGCTTGGCTGGAGCAGGATTCTTGCAGCTTGTCGCCTTCTAGCCTCTGGCAGAGTCTGGTATCTTGTCACTTTCTAGGCCGCTTCCTCAAAGATGCTGGATCAGACCAGTACTAGGGATCAGGGCCACACACCCCACCCCACATGTCCAGGCAGCCAACCCTCAGGGGGGGACGACGAGTAATGTCTGATTGTGACACTACCTGGACAATCCCCCAGACTGTCTTCTGTTGGCAGCAACTCTTTTTTTTTTTTTTCTGGAGCTCTGGGGTCATGTTGTAAGTGGCTTCAGTCACACTGCAGGCTCGAACCACAAAATGGATTCTTTGCTTCAAACTGGATTTTTGGGTGATGGGAACTTTCTGTACTTGTCTCTGTACTCTGGCTGTTTGACACAGGTGACACTTTGGGCGTTTGACAGAATGCAGTCCAATCCTTCCTCACAGGCTGAGGCTTCTCTCAGATGCTGCAGAGTATTAGCTACAAATGGCTCTTAAAACATTTGCTTTGGCTTTCCAGATGATGGAAAGATTTAGGTAAGTCTCCTGGAGTTAGGCTGTGGAAGCCTTTGGCCGATTGCCAAACTTTTTCCTTTGCTCACTCTGCACTCCCCTGCTTCACTCAGAGAGCCTCAGACAGAACTGCCTTGAGCTGACCTTTCCCCCCAACGTCTGAGGAGAAAGAATGGCAGCACCTATTGGCTGACATAGCTGTCCATCTGTAAAATTAATATGTATAGAGTTCACTTGACACCCGACTGACTGACACTAAAGGTGCCAAGAACATTGTCCAGTCCCCTTACCCAGGAGACATAGTAGCAGTCCTTAGAGCTCCTTGAATACTGATTGGATAAAGAAGGGTCAGGGGTTACCAGAATGGTGTCCATATAAACTGTTTACATGGGGTTACTAAGTTTAAAGTCTTAATAGGCAAACAAGGCAGTTTTAGGAAAATGACTGTCTCACAGTCCAGTAGCCACCTCTCTGCCCTGTTATCCGGTTGTGGAATAGGTTCTGTAAAAGTCTTTGTCTGTTGCTAGTGCAGTAGCACTGAATCTCCAGGCAACTGGCAGGAATACACATTCACTGAGCAGTCTTGGCTGTTCTCAAAGTAACAGTACACATAAGCATTTAACATTCATGCAAGATTTTCTTTTACCCCACAAGTGTGTCTCCGGACCCATCACCTGTGTTCTGAGAACCCATAAGCCGGATGACACGCAGGAGCACTTGTCTTAAGCTACAAGGGCAGATTTAACATGGGCACTGTAGTGCTAACAGGATATGCGAGTAGTCTGCCAGCTTGCATGTTCGAGCAGGAGCCAGCTTGAATGTGTGCATACTGAGCTGTGCGGCACTTTACAGCGTGTTCAGCGCTAGCTGCGCTGTACCTCCAGGTGGCGTTTTTTAACTATTTGCATGCACTCCTCCAGACCTGCAGCAAACAGGGACAAGCAGAAACAATAAAGTGGGCACTAAGAAACCCAGAACTGGCGATACCAGATGGCTGGGAGGCAGACCAGGTAAACCCCTCACGTGGGAGAGGGGTTACACTATAAAAGCAGAAAGTAATTACTTACATCAAAAATACAGTAAGTAAAATAATCAGTTGTCTGTTTAACAGAAGTAAACACCTGCTTTTTAAACAAAGCGTGTGACATTCTGCCCTTGCCGTGAGCTGAAGACAATTTGTACAATTGTTTGATGGTCTGCTGGGTCTCTGACATACCAATTTGAGACAACCTTAAAATATTAAAACGGACTTCCGGTGAGCGCACCAATCGAATGGCTGCCTAGCTCAGACACCCCAGTCTGCTGTTAGTTAAATCCACCTTAATCTTCATTTAATCGGAACCATCCAACGACTAAGCCTGCAGAAATAAAGGCTAAGATGACTTCCAGACACAAAAGCAAAGAGAAAATAAATGTGCAGCAGGTAAAACACCATAAAACTATGTTCGACTTTGCTCAGCAAGCTGTGGCCTACGCAACACCCGCCTCCCCGAAACAGGGAACCAGCACAGAAGAGGTGGAAGAGCAAGAATATATTATAACCTCCAAACAGTTGTGCGATACTCTCCAGAAAATGAATGCTACATTGGAAAGACTAGAGGCGAAAGCGAATGAAGACCGGGAGAAAATAGAGCTCACTGCCAAGAAGGTAGAGATGATGGAAAAGGCGCTGACTGATTATACCACTACCTCAGATATACACAATACTGCTCTGCTAGACCTGCATAGGAGAGGGCTGTTATTAGAAGCGAGATTGGATGAATTGGAAAATCGAAACAGACGAAATAATGTCCATATTCACGGACTACCTGAAGAGACAGAAACAGGTCCTGTGCCACAATTCCTGGAATCCTTTCTACCAGAGATCCTGGGCTGGCTGGCAGACAAACCCCTTAATATTATACGCGCTCATCACTCACTGATACCCAAGCCGCGGGACCCGAAAGCATGACCCAGGTACCTGGGGATAGCATTTATGGATTTTCGTACCAAAGAGATTCTGCGGAGAGCATGGTCCAAAAAAGAGAGAGATTATTTGGGGACACTCACCTCTTTTTCGAGCAGGACTACTCACCTCAGCTTTTAACACAACGCAGAAAGCTGTTGCCAGTGGTATGCCAATTACAGCAAAAGGGAGTTAAAGCAGTTATAGAGTATCCTGCATGACTTAAAGTGGTCACAGAAAATAACATCAAAAGATTCATAGACTTACAAGCTGCACAGAAGTTTCTGACCTCGATGGGAGTACTAGAGCTTCTGAGTAGTACAACAAGTAATGCAGCACAGCAGAGGGAACGCCTGCTAGAGAGGGCCTGGCATCAAGGTGGAACCAAAAGGAAGGAGCTACACGACCGCCCGGGGACTTCTGCAGTGTGGGACTCGCTCATTGCGCGAGGAGATGCGACCATTGCTGGGCCTGCCCGAGGAGCTGAACAGATTGGAGAGACCGGAGAAGCTGCAACTCAGAACAACTTGATAACAGAGTCAGCGACCTGAAAGAAGATGGACATTGGTCTGAGTGAGAGTGACTTATGAGAGGGGGAGTAAAACCGCTGCACATCTCGGGTGTTGTACCCACTGAAGTGGGGGGGGGGGGGAATGGTCCGAATCAAATGTGTGATATAAAGGGGGAGGGGGGGTTTTCATTCTTCTCTCATATTTTAGGAGGTGGATAAAAGACGAGTTTTTAGTAGATCCTGACGCTCTAGCCCAAGTTGAACAAGGAAAGATTAGGGATCGGAATAGGATAAGGGGAGATGGATTCTCAAAGAGGATGGGATAATAACAGGATAAGAGCAAATATAACAACAAATTTGAAAACGGGAAGAAGGGACTTCTAAGGAGAAAGGAGAAAGGGATGGGGAAGGGGTGGGAAGGAAGGGGAGCATAGAATATGATAAGTAAGAGACTGACTATCATGAAAAGAGATTCTTACTCCGGGAGGGATGGGGGTTAAAGTAAGGTACCAGCATTGATAACTCAAAATATTGAAACGATTAATATGGAAAAGGAGGGGGTTGGTGGGGGAAGGGGGGCAAGAGGGAGGAAAGGGAAAATAGGGAGTGAGACCCTAAGCCTAAAGAGGAGGGGGGGAGAATGAAATCCACTGAATAGTAGGAGGGCTTTGAACAGAGGAGGGATCGATGGGGATGACGAACCTGAAGTAGTAATAAGCTATGGCAGGATGAAGGGGAGAGATGTTTACGGGTGTGACCAGGTACATTTCTTCTTCACCGAAAGGGAATTTCATTTTCCCATATTGGGACTCGAAAAACATCTCATAAGGCGCCTGTAACACGCAGTGCGGTGCTTTAGATCTGCCCTTCTGGTGATTGGGCTGATATTAGCCTAAAGCCAGGCGGAGGGCCCACAGTGTTGGGGTCATCCAGCCACGCCTCTAGCATCAGGGGGTTTGCAGAGGGTGGCAAGAGGGGCAATTTCATCTTGAAGTCAGAAAAGTTAGATAAGGCTATATTGGTTACTAATTTGAAGTTGAGTTTTGAGAAAAAGTATTTGTTTAACGAAACAAAGTTATGTGTTAGAAACAATGCACGGAAAAAATATAGGGTGTGTTTTAGTGGTGTGTCCCTGTCCCCGGAAGACCATCTGGAGGAAATATCTGACCCAAAAGATAGATAATGGCTGATTTAAAGATTGTTTCCCTAAATGTGAGGGGTATTAATAACCCGGTGAAAAGAGCTAAAATATTGCAAGATTTAAAGAGGCGAGGAGCCACGGTGGCCTTCCTCCAGGAAACGCATTTGATGGCCCAAGAGCATTTGAAATTGAAAAGACCTTGGGTAGGAAGTGTATATGCCTCACACTACACTGACAGCCCGCACTGTAGGGGGGTAGCAATTCTGATTAAAAAGAGATGTTCCTCTAACAATCTCGAAAGTTAAAATGGATCCAGAGGTAGATATGTGCAGATTCGGGGGAACTATAGAGGTCAAGATTGTACCCTAGTAAACATATATGCGCCAAACGAAGAAGCACCAAGGTTGGCATTCTTAGAGACCAATAATAAAAAAAGCAGTCTCAGATGTACAAAGTATGGTAATCATTGGAGGAGACTTCAATGAAGTCAGGAGTGGACAGATCAGGGAAGACACCAGGAGGGGTAACACGAACAGGGAAACTTGTTCTTAGACTAAGTCAGAAACTGGGGCTAACGGAGTGTTGGAGATTTCTGCACCCCAGAGGGCGGGATTATAACTATTACTCCCCACGACATGGAGCTTACTCCAGAATAGACTATTTTTTGATCTCCACCAACGGGGTACATAGAGTAGAACAGTGTTGCATAGGCCCAATAATCATCTCTGACCATGCGCCAGTCTCCCTTAGTGTCTCTATGGCTCAGGTGGTGACGCAATCCTGCTGGAGGTTTATTGTGAGCCTTCTTACAAGGGAGGACTTTAAAGAACTAATAGAGAGTAAAATACGGCAATTCGAACTAGAAAATCCAAAAGGGGACACAGGGGAGGGAATAAGATGGGACGCGCTTAAATGTAGTCTTAGGGGGGAAATTATAAAATATGCCTCCAAAATTAAGAGAGCGAATTCAACAGAGGGTACAACTCGAACAGCAGATACTCCAGCTCAAATCCATTCATCAGGAGAGTCAGGATCCCAAAATTAAACAAGAGCTGGATAAGGCCAGACAGGATCTAAACCAGATCCTAGATACTCAAATTGAGGGGCAATTGCGGTACTCCAGACAGAATTTAAATATTATGAACAGGGCAACAAGGCCGAGAAACTCTTAGCATGGCAGCTTAGGAGACGGCAAGTAGAGCAGTGATTCGCCTGCAAGGGAGTGATACAGAACAGGCAACCACGTCTCCAGCAGAAATAGTTCGGAGATTTGAAAAATATTACACAGACTTATACAGAGCTGACACCTTTCCTGGACACAGGGAAGCGGCGGAATCCTTTTTAGACAGTCTTAAGTTACCGACCCTAGCAGACCCGAGGAAGAAGGAGTTAAATGCCCAATTACAGTTCAGGAAATCACGAATAAAATCCAAAAACGTAAAAATGGTAAAGCACCAGGGTTGGATGGGTTTGGGGTGGAGTTTTAAAAGGGTTTTAGATCTCATGTGGTGGGCTTCTTGAGGGATGCCTGCAGCGAGATACTGGTGGATGGGAAACCAGTTCCACCATCCTGGAACCTGGCCCAGATATCAGTAATCCTGAAACTGGGTAAAAACCCGGAACTATGCAGTTCATGCCGCCCGATATCCCTGTTGCCGGTGGATTTAAAAATCTTTAGAGGTATCCTGGCAGACAGGCTGCAGGACTGCATCTCCACTCTGGTCCATCCAGACCAGCCGGAATTTATCTCAGGAAGATACCTACAAGACAATATACGGCGTCTTTTGAATATCATCACAGCTCAAAGAGGTGCAGTGGCTCTGCAGATAGCAGTCAGCATGGATGCTGAAAAGGCCTTTGACAGGGTGGACTGGCACTTTGTCATCCACCCTGTCAAGGTTTGGGTTGGGGGAGCACTTTGTTTCGGCCATCGCCGCTCTGTACTACAGACCCGAAGCCACGGTTAGGGTGAACAGCATGCTCTCGAACCATCTGCCTCTTATGAGAGGCACCAGACAAGGTGACCCTATGCCATTAATGTTACCTCTCTCTGGAACCGCTGGCTATCTGGATGCGGGACAACCCACACATTAAAGGTATTTGGGCGGGGGGGGTGGAGCATAAAAACAGCTCTATGCGGATGACTCCCTTTTCTTCTTGTGTGACCCTCAAAGCTCCCTGCCACATCTCCTGGAAGCTTTAGAAGAATTCGGCTCCCTAGCGGGTTACAAGATTAACTTACCCAAGTTGGAAGGGGTGATATTGAGCGGTACCCTTAATAGACAGTTAAGAGAAACCTTCCCATTTACATGGGCTAAGAAAAATACGTTTAAGTATTTGGGAATACATATCTCGGTGGATACGTCCAAGCTATACTGGAACAATCTTCTTAATTTGCTTCTGGTTTTGAGATCAGACTTTGCCCGATGGAAACTCCTACTCCATTCTCTCTATGGCAAAATCCAAATCATTAAAATGAACGTCTTGCCCAGACTATTATTCTTATTTCAGACACTCCCCATTCCCATACCGTCCAAGTTTTGGAGCCAACTTACAAAAGAAATCTCCAAATTTATATGGGGAGGGGCAAGCCCAAGGATAGCATTTGGCACACTGATGAAGTCTAGGGAAATGGGTGGTTTGGGCCTACCACACATGTACTACTATTACCTAGCTGCACAAGGAGCACAGCTTATCACATGGGCCAAACAACGCACTGAATCCGGGTGGTATCTCATTGAAAATGAATCAATCCCCAACGGTAAAGTATGGACATACCCAACCTGTTATGTCGACCCACACAATCTGAGGTCAATTTCTAATCCATGGGTAAAACCATCCTTATATACACTGCTCAAACTTAGGAAAAAAACTAACACCCCGAACGCCCTGGGCCCCCTGTCTCTAATCAGACATACAGCTAAGTTTGTCCCTCCTAAGTTGGATCAGGGATATGCTTTCTGGGAGCATAAGGGCTTAACAACCTTTAGACAACTGATAGATAGAGGATCCTGCCTTGCATATGGCACACTTCAGGAACGTTTTACATTAAGGAAGGAAGATTTTTACAGATACCTTCAGGCTCGGCATTTTATTAACACAGGAGGAAATCTCCATAGAATCACTAGGGCCCTTACTCCCCTTGAGGAATTCTGGTGGGATTCTAGAAGAATTAAAGATAAACTACCCTACCTTTCCATCCTGTATAGGATAATCATGGACAAGAAGGGGACCCCGGTGTTAGAAGAGATTAGAAAGAAGTGGGAGATAGAGTCTGGAGAGACAATTTATAAGAAAGACTGGGAACGCCGTTTGCAGAGGGGATGGCAGGTAACCTCATCCATGATATGGCGCGAATTTACCTGGAAAATCCTGACCCGTTACTTTCGCTCCCCAATGATTACCAAATACTTTAACCCTCAGGCGTCTTCGGCCTGTTGGCGTGTGTGTGTGGGGAAACACAAAGCACACATTACCATATATTCTGGGGGTGCGCAAAGCTGCAGAGATTCTGGTCTCGGATCCAGGGGGCTATGACCAGAATGGGTGGGTCGCCGATACCATACACGTTTAAGGACCTGGTCCTAGGGTTGCCAACCCTGTCTTCTCGAAAAAGGAGAAGTGTGGAGCTATGCCAGATACTGCGGATTGCAGCTCTAAAATGTATTACTATGAAATGGTTAAAACAAGATCCACCAACCTTTCAACAATGGACTTCCAAAGTGGAGGAAATTGAAAGACTAGAAAGCATAACCTACACTATTCAGCTAAGAAAAGACACATTTCTAGAAATCTGGGGACCCTGGCATCACTGGAAAGAGGAGTTGGGTGAAGATATGGGGGTAGGAGTCGGAGACATGAGAAGGGAGGAGGAAGGATAAACACAATAGGAGAAGAGAGCGTGATGATGCAAGAGGCAGGAGGGTGAAGTGGATAAAGAAAGAGTAAAGAGTTACTAGGAAAAGGTGGTCTTCCTGGAAAATAGGGACGGGGGCACACACAAGTATCTGTACATTCTTAAATAATAAAAAACAGTTACAGTGCATTGGTTTAGATAAATGTAAGTTAATATGGTTATTGATGGTTTGGTTAAAAGGTTAGATAAAAGGTAATGAAAATCTGATAGAACATGTAAGCAATTGTGGAAGTAGAATACCCAGGAAAGAAGAGAGAACATTAAGTCAGAAGAAGAACGGGAAAAGCAAAACCGGAACTGGGACATTAATATGGGCCACGCTATGAGGAACAGATCATTTTAACTAAAAGCTTAAAGCTTGATAGTGTGTACCCATAATTTCATTCTACTGTCTGAGATCAGAGGTTGAAATATGTTAAATATTAGAAAGCTGGAATAGTAGAAGGATAGATTATAGAAAGGAACTTGGATGAATAGAATGCAAATAATGTAAAGAAATTTATAATAAGAGATTATGTGGAATTGGATGTAATATTGATATGGATTTTAATAAAACAAATGAAGTTAAAAAAAAAATATATATATTATATATAAACGATTCCCCAAAACAATACAGTAAAATACATTACATTATTAATGGAATCAAGAGTACATTTATAAGTAGAGATGCAGACTGTCTGCTGCCCCTGTACAAAATATTAATTTGCCCACACATGGATTATGGCTCACCACTTTGGAACCCCTACCTAAGGAGAGATGTAAATAGATTGGAAAAGGTGCAGCATAGAATGCCAAAAATGATCAGAGGTATGGGGCACCAATCATATGAGGATAGACTGACCAAGTTGGGACTATATAGCTTGGAGGAGAGAAGAATGAGGGAGATCAGTTTTGGGTCTTTCTTGCCCAGTGCGACTGACTGGTCACCCATGGGCTCTTTCTCCAATATTGACCATGCACTAAGCTACCTTATCATACACTTTAATCAAGCCTGTGACATCTTTGCCCCAGCCTATAGATCCAAGTCCAGGGTGTAGCTAACCCTTGAATCACTGCTGAACTTTTAAGCAAGGTGAAAGCCAGAGATAATCTTTGGCACCTTGCTCAGGCCACAGGTATACCGGATGATAAGCAGCACTATAGAGCAGCTAGAAATGCATGCACCCAGGAAATCTGCAAGGCCAGTATTGCCCACTTTCAGAATGAGTTCACTAGCTCTTGGGGTAACAGCTGGAACTTCTGGCAAAAAATCAAGGACCTCACTGGTAAGCAAAGTAAGGCAGCACCCACTATGCTAGTTGCTCGACACCCCTGTACAAGACCCTAAATCCATCGCTGATGCCTTTAATGTAGCCTTTACAGATCTAAGCCAGGTACTTCCGCCCAACCTCTTAGACACATCCAACACTAGTGCCTCCCTAAACACCCCCCATATTCCCCCTTCCCTTCAATTTTAGGAGAATCACACTTGCTGAAGCAAAAAAAATATCTATTTAGAGTACTAGTTAAAACCAGGTAGTGACACCCTTGATATGCAACTACTATACCTATCATTGGATGTCATGTTCAGACCTCTAACCACCATTCTGAACCTGTCACCAAGGCAGTTCCCCAAACAGTGGAAGGCTTTCGTTGTCACACCTGTGCACAAAAGTGGGGACAGATCACTAGTTTCAAACTACCGCCCTATCTCGATACTCTCACCATTATCCAGAGACCTAGAGAGTGTAGTGGCTGACCAACTGATAGACTTCCTTACCAAGTTCAACATTCAGTGCCCACAGCAGATACGGAGCTGCTCGCACCTGTGTCCCTTTTGAATTTTTGGCGCCTAAAGCAGGGTTGCCAAATTAGTTGCACAGCCGAATTTAAAATGCAGAGCTATGCCCTGACTGGATCCTAGCCCTCTGTTTGCCGCCTTCAAGTTAGCAGGCTTGGACAGAGAAAAGCAGCTCCCAAGGCTGATTAAGCTGCTTAACTGGGACTGCTGTACTCTACTGTGGACAGAATTCAAATTATTTGGCCCTTGGCTGCTTTTCAGAACTTGAACTTTGCATTGTTTTCTGCTAGAATTGTATGCATTCATTGGGTTACACTTTGTGTCTCACTATATTAATTTGCCCCTAGCCACCTAAATGTTTAGTGAATTGCAAGTTTGCATGTAGCAAGTCACTCTTACTTTTACTGTTTATTTTTATGGCTAAGTCCCTGTTCTGATTCAAACTTTCTTTCTTTCACTGCTTGATTTTTGGTTATCCCTGTTCTGATTCCAAGCCCCAATTTTTTCTTTAACTTTGGCTAATCCTGTTCTGTTTCCCAGCCCCTGCCATTTTCCTGTAGATTCCCCACTCCTGTAGCTTTCTGCCCCACCCTGCATTTAAGTCAAGAGGCCAGCCCTGCACATTTAGCCTTTTGTTTTTCCCACATCCCCTCCCTGCCCTTTTTGTTGGCTTTTGTGTGTGAAAACCATCCCCTGTGGAGCTGCCTATAATTTGTTCTCTCTCTCCCTTTTTCCCTCAGGGGTTCTGTTGCCCTCCTTGGGCCAGGAGTTCTCCCTCGAATGAACCGCCACCTCCGGTTCGAATCCCTCTGCTGGACCTGCCCTGCTCCTCCTAACGGAAGGTTCGGAGCTGCTCGCACCTGTGTCCCTGTTTGAATTTTTGATGCTTAAAGCAGGGTTACCAAATTAGTGGCACAGCCGAATTTAAAATGCAGAGCTAGGCCCTAACTGGATCCCAGCCCTTTGCTTGCCGCCTTCAAGTTAGCAGGCTCAGACAGAGAAAAGCAGCTCCCAAGGCTGATTAAGCTGCTTAACTGGGACTGCTGTGCTGTGCTGTACTGTGGACAAAACTCAAATTATTTGGCCCTTGGCTGCTTTTCAGAACTTGAACTTTGCATTGTTTTCTGCTAGAATTCTATGCATTCATTGGGTTACACTTTGTGTCTTACTATATTAATTTGCACCTAGCCACCTAAATGTTTAGTAAGTTGCCAGATTGCTTGTAGCAAGTCACTCTTACTTTTACTGTTTATTTTTATGGCTAAGTCCCTGTTCTGATTCAAACTTTCTTTCTTTCACTGCTTGATTTTTGGCTAAGTCCCTGTTCTGATTCCAAGCCACAAACATTTTTTTTTCTTTTTGTTTAACTTTGGCTAATCCTGTTTTTTTTTCCCCCCAAATTCTTCCTGTTCCTAAATCAATTGTTCACCAATTATCTGCCTTTATGAACAATGCATCCCCTACTCGTCTCTCTCTCCCTCTTGTTCTGCTCATATCCCTCTCTTTACCACCTCTACTTGCTCACTACTCATCTAGTCCTAATAACTCTCCCAGCCCCATCAGTTATTATCTCCAATCCCCTATCCACATCCATGCCATCACTCCCCACCCCCCAATCTGAAATATGGTCTCACTCTACCATTATTCCTCGTGCAGCTTTGATAACGATGTCCACTTTCACTGTGGTTTTCCACCTTCTTCTTCCTCACTTTTTCCACTCCCTTCTCCTCAAAGCTCCCAACCTCCTCGCCGGTCCCTTCAAAATCCCCTAAGCTCCACTTTCTCATACTTGCTCTTCTCTTGCTTTCCTCTGGAGATATCCACCCCAGCCCATACCCTATTAACCCTAGCTCCTCTGGTTCTTCCTCCTCTACTGCCTCCCCCCCCCCACCGCTGTCTTCTCTCAGCCCTCCCAAAGGGCTTAAAGATCCTACATCTAAACACATGCAGCTTATTGCAAAAAATAGACCAGACTCAGACTATAGTGTGCACTCTAAAACCAGACATTCTGATCATCTCAGAAACTTTGCTAAAGAGCACTATTCCTGATCAGTCGGTCTCCATTTCTGGCTACTTACTGCTAAGGCAAGACCATGCTGGCAGGGGTGGTGGTGTGGCCATTTGTCCTAGCCTCCATCTAATAGTCCATCTACTCATCCTCCAATCCTAAGGGCCACGGTGCCCTAGCTATCTATATGACCCTCCCCTTCACTCTCCCAGTCTTCGTTGCCAGCATATACTGTCAAAGTGACGTAGTCTATGGTGCTGCCCCTAAGTCCTCCCTTGCCAGACTGGAAACCCTCTTCAGTTCCTTCTGCCGCTTTGCTCTGGATGCCCCCCACCCTTGGACCCACCACTACGATCTTTATTGTGCCCTATCCTTCCCCTCTCTTACAAATAGGCGACTCTCCCACTGTGCTAAATTTACTTCCAAGCACTGGTTGGGTGAGCTCCCTTCCTACCTCACCTCCTCCTCCTTTATAAACCACCTCCATCCTCCCATTCCCTTAAATCAACTGACTCCCGCACGCTGGTAGTCCCCCACAGATCCACCCAAATCAGCCAATCTGGTTACTCTCACCACCTCCCACAAATTTGGAATTCCCTCCCCCCTCAAATCCAGCACTCATCCTCCACCTACTCCATCAGCTCTGCCCTGGATAATTACCTTGCACCTAGCTGTTCCTGCCATGTCCCTCCCAAGTTCCCTCCTCTAAGCCCTGGACAAATCCTACCCCTCTACCATCGCCTTCATTTTACCCTATGCACCCCCACCACCCAAATTTGTAGCTGTCCTCTTCTTCCCCTAAATTGCTCCCCCATACTGGCCTCACTTGATCTCTCACAGAATGTAAGGGACCCTGAATGCTCTCCATGGACTCTCTCCTACCCCCCAAGGGGCTTGTATCTCTCATCTACTTCCTTCGCCCACCATCCCTCCTATCTCCCTCGACTTGCAGTCCTGTTGCAGGGTTCTTAGCATCCAGAAGGGGTCCTACTGCATCTAGACTTGTTTCCTCTCCTTCCCCCTCCCCCATTCCCCCATCTACCTGTCCCCCTAGCCTTTACAGTCCTGTTGCAGGGTTCTCAGCACACTGAAGGGGCCCTACTACACCCAGGCATGTCTCCTCTCTTCCCCTCCCCATTCTACCTTTTCTCCCTAGCCTTTGCAGTCCCCTTACAGGGTTCTCAGCACCCTGAAGGGGTCCAACTGGGCCTTGGCTTGTCTCCTCTCCTTCTCCTCCCCCATCTGCCTTTCTCCCTAGCTTCGCAGTCCCCCTTGCAGGGTTCTCAGCATCCTGAGGGGGTCCTTCTTCACCTAGTCTTGTCTCCACTCCTTCCCCATCTTCTTTTCTCCCTGGCCATCTCAGTCCCCTTGCAGGGTTCTCAGCATCCTGAATTAGTCTAACTGAGCCTTAGCATATTTCTCCTATTCTGTCTAGCCACTAAGCCACTATCTTGGCTTTCCATGACTACTAGCAGGGTCCAATTGCATCCTGATGGACTACAGATTAGGTCCCATCCCCTCCAAAGGTGCAAATTCTCCTCCAGGGTTTAATTCTCACTCCCTCCCTCCCTCCCTCTCCTTTCACTCTCGTAATCCCTATCTACTGACCTTCCCCAACTGCTTTGCCGGGTGCCCTGCATCCTGAAGGGTCCTCTCTTGGGTTAGGTCCTATTCCTCCTCCTAGCATTTAAGTCGCACCTCCTCCTTCTCTCTCTCTCTCTCTCTCTCTCCTCCCTCTTTAAATCCCTACAGCCTTATCCCCCTTTCTATCTAGCCCCACAGCCGTCTTGTAGGGTTCCCCACATCCTGAAAGGGCCTCTCTGGGACACTGTCCTATCTTCTCTCTGGTCCTCCCAGTCTCCTTGCAGGGTGCCTCGCATCCCGAAGGGGTCTCCAGGAACACGACTCTTCCCTCTCCCCCCCCACCTAACCCCTCCCTCTCCTTTCCACCTTTTCTTTCAAGTTAGCACTTGCTTACTTATTAACCCAGCACTTATTATTGTCCACTCTTTCTACCTATTATGCGCAACACTGTTTGTAATACCTGCCTTACAACTGTATGTTAATGTTGATCTTGTAACTTGAATGTTTAATGTCTCATTCCTGTTGTACCCTTTCCCCCCAGGTCACACAGGGAGACGAGCGACTTGTCGCTCAGTGTGCCTTTCTGGTGAAACATTTCAATCAATCAATAAATAAATAAATAAAACATGGTTTCCATCAAGCCCATAGTACCACCACAGCCCTTTTTGGAATACACAGATTATATCCACAAAGCCTTGGATCGTGGTCACATAGCTGGGTCAGTTTACATTGACCTGACCAATACCTTTGGTCCTGTTAATCACTCCCTCCTCCTAAACTCCCTCCCTCCCTTCCTAGGCCTCTCCTCTGCCGTTACAAACTGGTTCAAAAGCTACCTTGATACCAGAATGCAACAGGTGAAAGTAAATGATTCCCTATCAAGTAATCTCCCAGTCCACTGTGGTGTCCCACAAGGTTCCATCCTTGGACCCTTACTTTTCAGCCTTTTCCTAAATACTCTGCTCCAAGCCTGTACTAGCAACCTCATCCTTACGTGGATGGTGCTGTTCTCTTCTCTAACCACACCGACCCCCACCTACTCACCAGTGACCTAGCTCAGTTTCTCAAAAGTAGAATCCTGGTTTGCCAACCACAAGCTATTAATGAATTATATATAAAAAAAAAAAATGCTGTTTACAAGCCCCCAAAACAAATACAAATCTGCATGCCTTACCATCTGTAACAACCTAAATCAGCCCCTAGAAATGGTGCATGAATTCAAGTATCTAGGTATTACACTGGACGTCTCTCTATCATATGCCCTGCATGTCAGTCATATCTCCAAGATGGTAAACAGTAGGATTGGGGTCCTCTACAGACATAGGTATTGTCTCACACCTGCAGCCTTAAGAAAAGCAGTCACTAGCTCTATCCTGTGCGTCATAGATTATGGTCTGATAATCTACAGTGGTGCTACTAAGGCCTCCTTCAAGATGTTGAAGATCTCACTAAATAAGGCTTGCAGGTTAATAACTGGTGCCAATAAACACACACATACCTGTGACCTATATCTGCAAACTGAGTGGCTTCACTTATGTGGTAGAATAAAATATCAAACCGGCCTCTTTGCAAAAAGAAAATTTGCCTCCCCTTAACTCCTCCCCTCACCCAGCCCCTGCTCCTGCCTACGGCAAATCAGTGCCATACGGGTGCTGTGGAGCCTCCTACCTGTTTTCCTGAATTGCTCAATTAGGTATTTTGCCATGTCATTGTGAATGTGTGTCTTCTTCCACCCTCTTTTTCTTATGGCTAACAGGAATCAAGTGCTTTTCAATCGCCTACCCACTCCGCCCACCATTCATGAATTGTAAAATGGACTAAATGATGAACTTGTTGTATATCTGTGATTGTGACTGTCTATGTTCGATTGTTTGCATTGGCCCTGTTTTTGGGTCACTTTTGTTGTCGTGACATTATGTTTAAAATTCAATAAAAAAGATGATACTAAAAAAAAAAAAAAATTCTAACACTAGGAGTGGAACATGCATGTCCTTTCAAAAATGTAGCAGTCGCACACAGAGTGGTTGCCCCAGAGACTGAATCTTGGAATCTATTCAAGCACTCTGCATGGTGGTCATCTGCCCTTTGCTGCCCAACTGACAGATCATTTTTTCTGCTGGAGAGACCGGTCACCTCAGAATGTCAGTTCAATAAATTATATCCTTTACGTTTTTTTTTTTTTTTTTATTCATTTAAGCACTTTTCATAGTTCACTTCTTATTTTTTATGTATTCTCTGTTCTGATCACTGTCGGAGCCAAGAATTTTTATTTATTCATTTGAAAATTGGTAACTGGGAAAGGCACGCTGAGCTGATGCTCATTTCCAGGTTCAGGCCAGAGAAAGGGAACAAGGGGGTAGAAAGTAACAGTATACAAGCAACAAAGTACAATAATGTGAAACAAATTACAGAATCATTAATACAGTTGCAAGAATTAAAATAAGTAAAATATACAGTGCAGCAGTATTAACATAAGGCAGTTCTTTTTTTCTAAACTTATATTTATTGATTTTTCAATACAGCAGATACAAGTATATCCCTTAGGACAGTGCATCAATACAGTTAAAAAAGACATTCTATCATCAGTTAAAACAACAATATCTTTGGCCCGGTGGCACTGAGGGTTGAGGCACTGGACACCACACCTTGCACTACGCTAGCAACCTGGGCTCGGGAACGTCCTCTGACGGAGGAGAGGAGGAGGAGGATCGAATGTCCTGATGGATGCTCTTCTCGTCCTCCTGGGGTGGGTTCCTGGAGTGCTCTGAGCATCGAACGAACCGGCACCAGTGGAAGCACAGGCATGGAGGCACCAGGCAGCTCTCCGGAGCCAGGTTGGGAAGGAAGTTGTGGGCATTTGACAACGGCGTGCGTCAGCGCACTGTTTGTGTGGACGTCAGTCCTCTGTGCTGACGCCCTTGGAAGGAGTGACCAAAAGGGGAAGAAAAGCGGAAAACACCCCTCTCGGGCCAGGATGACGACCGATCCCAGCCCCGATCACCCACCCACAGGCAGACCCTGCTGTGCAGGCTCTCTGGAGGAAAAAGGAGCAAGGTAGAGAAACAACGGAGTAAACCTGGCACTCTAGGGTCAGACGCCATGGGATGGATCACAAGGTTTGATCGGTCTGAAGGAGTGGACTGAGTGGGTGGTAAGGAGGGGATAAAAAGAAAGTTTAAAAAAAAAAAAAAAAAAAAAAACGGTATCTCGGACCCTCCTAGTTTGGTACATCATGGGGGTGGGGTTACAAGTATTAATACATTCTATCATAAATATTTTTACGTAAGCTATTGCTGCCATGAGTGGGGAAATCCTTAGGTTATTTTCTGTATTAACATGAAAAATTTCCACCCCTTTTAATAGGGGTCACTTTTCTAACCATCTGCATTGGTGAAATTCAAAAGACAAATAAGCCCCCTCTCCCCTCCCTCCACACTGTTCAGTGCACAAAACAAGACCAAATATTAGAAACCCACTTGCAGGTCTTACTGATTACTTCAAGAGCCCCATATACAACTACTGCATTATCTATATTAAGGATCACAGAAACAAATTGAACTATATAACAAATCAGCAATTAAAATAAGGAACTATCTGCTCGGACTAGACATTCCTTTGGAATGTTACTGAAACTGCGTCATAAGAGACGCTTAAACTACCCTGTCTCATATTTAGTGCACAACAGTTGTTGGCTTTTGTTTTAAAAAGAAAACTTAGAAAAGCATGTTTAAAACATTGATCCAAACATTGCCAGTACACTGGAGAATGCACAATCATACATCAACAATATTGGCATTTTGCTAAATGTCCATGTCTGTTTTAGTCCCTCGTTTAGGCAACGACTTACTGCGCCCTATTCCTCTCAGGCTCGAGTATTTTCTTCCTCCCCGGAATCAGAGTCCATATCATAGGCCGAATAGTCCGATTCAATCCGTGTGATAAGCTTGCTGGCCTCTATCGGGTCTGAAAAGTGGTACGGCTTCGCCCCATAGGCAGTCTTGAGACTGGCTGTCATCAGCAGGACATGATGAACCCCAAACTGGCATAGGTTGGACCGGATGCCATCAAAGGCCTTACGACGCTGCCTCATGGCGTAGCTCAGGTCCGGGAATACATGGATTGGGTACCCCTTGCCATTTAGAGGGTCCCTGCTTATGTGCCGTAAGCAAAACATAGTCCTGTTCCTTCACAGACCCCAGAACAACCAGAACTGCTAGAGATGAAGGGTGAGCTGAGTCCACATATAGTTGGGCCTCTCTGGCATTCACTCTGTAGGACCGTACCACATAGGTTGGTGAGTCGACATGTAAAAGTCATCCAGTGCATCCCCTTTCGATTCTTCCGGTAGACCCAGCATTCTAATATGAGATGCCTGCACCCCATTTTCTAGGGATTCCAAGCGTCACCGAAGTAAAGTGTTTTCTTTCACCATACCAGTTGTTGCCATGAGAGCATTGTCGGCCGTTCTGTTAGCTTCTTGAGCTGAGCCCTCTTCCAGTTGGATTTTAGTTTCAACCACCTGCATCCTTGCTGTAAAATCATCCATTTTTTATCAATCACTTGGATCATTTTCAAAAGTGCAGCATTTAAGGGCTGATTTAAACTCGTGTCTGGAGGTTCTTTATCTTTGTCAGGGCCTACTCGAGAGTCTTTCTGCCTGGCCCCATCACCTCCCATCGTCATTTTTGTCCGGCCCATGTCTCAGAACTATCAGAGTTTGATATTCCTGCAATCCCAAAAACTTTAGTAGTCTGAATATCATTGTTTGGAGCAGCAAAAATTCACTTTTAGCATTGTATTTTGCTAAATAAAAATGAACCCGTGCAGAGCGGTAGGAGAGTGCTGCTGTTCAACTCGGTTACTAGCCACATCCCCCCCCCCCAATAAGGCAGTACTAAATAAATACAGAAGATAAGGTGGGCAAAAAACAAATAACTGTACGTAAGGTACAAGACAAAGTAGAGCACCATTTGAGTGCCTAGAATAGGAGCCATGGGTACAAATGAGAGGAAAAGGCAAAGAGTAAAAGGAACAGGAGCAGGAGGGGGAGGTAAAGTTTAATAATGAAGATTAAAAAAAAAAAAAAGATGGGAAGGGAATGGCATAGAATAGTGCTAATCGTGCATTTTGTTTAGGTTTACAGAGCAGGAAAAGCATGCAAACTGATGGTGCAAGTAGTGCGCTAGCAACTTTTATTTTAGTGTGCTTGTATTTATTGTTCCTTATCATTTTTCCTTTTTTTTTTTTTTTTTAACATTCTGAATGTTTTTTCTTTTAATAGGGAACATTAAAATACTTTTCAAATTGGACTCCATATGTCCCACAGACCCAAAAGGAGGCTCGACTCATTACCACGTGGAGTACTTTTTGAAGTCCATGTTTTCCATTGCTTAACCTTGATACAAAATGGCTGCCAAGGTATAATTGAGATAAGCAATAGGAGCTGATGAGCTCTCAAGGAGCAGAGATCTTGTTTTCAAGCATGTGACCACAGTAATAAATAATACGGAGAAGGTTATAGAGCTAATGTGAAATATAAGCAGGATTGGGTCCAAATATATTTTTTCTGAAAGTTCTCCTGGAGGCATCAGCTGCTCTTTAAGCTTTGAAAACTCCAGAGGACCCCCGGAAAGTGGTAGTAAAGTAGCCAGGCTGCACTGAGGTCCAGTGGTGACCACTCTGATAGTGGGGCTACTACTGTGTGTGTGCTTATATGCACAGGAATGCTGAAAGACAAGTTCCCTGTGCTATTGAAAATCTTTGGCTGCTCCTGTGTCAAACTCTTGTTTCTTTGCAAATTTCCCTCTTTTTTTAGTAGGTTGTTCCCTGGGGGGAGCGAATTAAGGAAATACAAGTGATATTTCTTTTATTTATGTATTTTTCAATTGTACCATGTACATAAAAATTAACACCATGTACATGAAAATTAACACTTGGTTCCATGTATTGGGATATAGAACATCTATGAACAATATATAAACAGACATTTAGACTGTTCTCTTTCATTGTTACAGCTTGTGAGGGTCACACTGTGCATTTTAATAGTGCCTATAAGGCAAATCTATTGTAAGTCCAAAATAAAACCATTGCAGCAGTGACCACAGAGAATTTCCGATACAGTGTGCGAAAATTTATTTTGTGCCCCTTTCACTTGTTTGAACACTGCTCTCAGCAGTGCTAATGTCTGTGTCAGTGCAGTAGTGTTAATAAGTCCCACAGTATACAAGAACACTTGCAATTGCTCTTATCAAGTACACTGAACAGGTATATAATGTAAATGAGCAGTCAACCACATAATAAATTGCATAAACAAATGTAAAACTTGAGACTTGCATGCAGAGTGATGCTAAGCATGTTTCGTTTTGGATCACTAAAGTGCATAGTTCTAACCCCAACTTGCAAAAACCACATTGGGGAATAGTTTAAGTAAGCAGTAATCCACGACAGGGTATGTTTTTTTTGGGGGGGATTAATCAACGCCCCAGGTGCGTTGTGAGGTGAGGCACGAGACTGCAGGCCGAGTGTCCTCACAGTGCCCAGGGTGTTGATTAATCCCCAAGAACCCCATACATTTTATAAGGCCAGATAAACTTTGATAATACCTTGAAAGAAACTTTAACAGTTGCAAACATTTTTATAACCATGGTGGCTCGCCCCTGAGAGTATGACTAATTGGGTTAAAGGTGCAGGTCTGGTATTATAGTTTAGAGCTGGCACAGAAATGTGGCTGTGTGCCTGAGCCCCTCGTACTTGCACGTGGTGCCATGTCTCCAGCACCGTGAGGCTGCAGCCATTTTTGAGATCCACAGTTGCCCTCGAGTCTCACCTGGCCCATATGGAGGAAAAAGTTATTTGCTGTTTGCGACTTTGAAGGGGTCCGGTATCAGTGTTTTACCGATCCCCAGTAAACTCATGTGTCCATGCTTTCCCACTAGCTAAAACAACTGTTATTGTGCAAGAATTTTCAAGATGAACGGGTTCAGACCTCACCCATTACACTGATATTCTATTGGATCAGCATTTCATTTGCCCTCTGCAAAAAGTCTTGTTTGATTATATCCACTCTTTTCCCCACCTGTACAGGGTCTCAATAAAGAAATGTTTTACCAGCATAATTAATTTGTAGTCTCGCAGGAAGCTGTAGAGTGTGAGCAACTCCTGATGTGTGCAGATTGGAGTGAACTGCTTCAGTGCTCTTTCGCCATTGTCTGGTGGTAAAACTTGGGTCAGGGAAAAAGTATACTTGAGGTCCCTCAAAACAACATAACTGTCCCTTCTGCTTCGCCACTTTCAGTGTGACTTCCTTGATGTGTGGACTGGTGGTGATCACCAGAATTATTGTTCTCTGCTCTGTGGCATTGTTATTAAGCTTGTGGCATATATTAGTCTTATTTAATATTCTAATGACATCCATCACTTGTACCAAACCGGCCTGGATGACAAAGTTTATGATTATATCAAAATGGGTGCATTAATCACTGATGATAATGATGCAAAAATATTCCAGGAAAATGTAAACAGACTAACGGAAGGAGCAAGAAAGAAGAAGCTCAGGTTCAACATGGAGAAATGTAAAATAATGCATTTGGGCCAACAAAATAGAGGTTATAAATATATATAAAGGGAATTCTATACTACTGTAACCCCTCACCCCTGC
Organism: Neoceratodus forsteri; assembly: GCA_016271365.2. Classification (NCBI taxonomy): domain Eukaryota; kingdom Metazoa; phylum Chordata; order Ceratodontiformes; family Ceratodontidae; genus Neoceratodus; species Neoceratodus forsteri. The sequence goes on along the minus strand of CM028129.1, from coordinate 1,253,824,453 downwards.
CTTTTTGCCAAACGACAGGTGGCATGCTGTTGAAGCTGACAGCAGTACCTGGTGGGGACTGGGTTCGGGGAGGATAAGGTTGCTCGGCACGGTGGGGGGGGGGGCCTAGGTTTGGTTACTCTGCACAGGGGCACCCAAGTAAATCCGAACACAGGAAGCAATAACTGTAATGTCTAGAACCAGGAATGGGATTCTACAGTGTGGCTTTTGTTCACATCCAAGCTGAACAAACAAAGCATAAACGGACCCCCACAAGGCTACATTCCTGGTAATGCAGTTTAGAGACAACAAAACACTTCTTCACTATTTCTAGCCCTCAGGCTCTGAACCCACCAGGCACACAGCCCGGACTTGCACGCAGCTTTGGGTACACAGCCCGACTTGTACACTACTTGGGTTTTCCCCACTGGCCCGGCTGCACCGACGGCCACTTGATCTGCGGTCCATTATGGGAATGAACCAGTTTTCCTGTTGGTGGCTCCCCAAACCACCTTAGAGCCTTCGACTTCTAGAGGGAATTTTCCTTCCAATCCTATATCTGGGTACTTCTCTCATCACTGGCCAAGTGCATGAGGCAAAGTAGAAATCCACAGAGCAAATCCGTAGAGGTGGACCTGGTTACTAAAGATTGGACGTCTCCCACCTCCAGCTCCCACAGTCCATACCCGGCCATTTCTATGGAAACTATAAACAACTCTTTTCTGAAAGCTTGGCAATGTAGATTACTGGGTAGACGTATGTCACATCTCCTCTACATGTCTTGACTTTCACTATGTGCTGGACTTGAACATACTTTTACTTTTGGCTAAGCCTATTACTCTAGGCCTCCCACTACTTCAGTAGTCCAGTCCCCACTATCACACAAGTCCCAGGGTCAAAACATAGGCCCTTTAGAAAGAGCAGAAACTCACCCTCCGGTTGCAGGTGCCCCACAGGCGATTCATGAATCTTCTTGTTTCCCAAAACTCTTGGACCAAATAGGCAGCTTCTCCACTAGCAGAAAACCAGGGGGTTGCCCCTGGAATATCCAGGCAAACTTTCCTGCCCCATCCCCTGAGGGATGGGGCACTGAGGCCCAAGTCAGTGGTCTCCACCACTTTAAAATTGCTCACTGTGTCTCTCTCTAGGTGGAAACACACACCTTTTTTTCCTAAATGTAGCCCTGTGTCAGGGCTGAGGCTCCACTAGCCTACACAGAGCTGCTGTGCTCCTCTCTCAGCAAGCCCCAAACTCCAACTGACCTACAGACTACTGTTCAAACCTCCCAACATTCTACTCCAACTCCCTGCTGCAGATTCCATTGTGGCTCATGCAGCTGCAACAGTTCTATGGTGATGTCATCCCTCAGTCTCAGCTGAGACTGAGAACAGAGTGAGACAGTGTGAAATCCATTTAACTGGAATTTCAAAAGCTGCCTTCCCTGCCTACCACTAGGTCTTACTGGGATTCTAGTAACCCCGGGTAACAAGGGGGTTACACTACCAACTTAGAAAAGGATTTGGGAGTCCTAGTAAACATCAACTTGAGCTTCTCTGACCACTGTTCCAGTATAGTCAGGAAGGGATGTGGCATTCTTTCATCTATTAAGAAAAACATCAGAAGCAGGGCCAGGGAGGTGGTGATTTCACTGTATGTGTCTCTGGTACATCCACACCTGGAGTACTGTTGTCATTTCTGGACTCCTCACCTGAAGACAGATCTAAAAAGGGTAGAGGGGTTCATGCTGAGTGACATACGAAGAGAGACTACAGAACTGGGGCTGTTTTCACTTCAGCACAGAAGACTTGGGGGGATATGTGCCTTATTTACAGGGCACTTGAAGATGAGGCCTTTTGGGAGTGTACAGGGCTGAATCTGAGACCTGATTCTACCAAAACCAGGGGTCACCACAAGACATTGAGAGGAGATCACTTTAGGAAGAACCAGAGAGGGATGAGATTTCCACAAAGAGTGGTGTCATGCTATAATTTGTTACCATCATCATTGAAGAAGAAGAAGAATCAGCATTTATATAGCGCTTTGCATACATCCAAAGCACTTTACAAGCAATGCTAGACTGGTAGTGAAGTGACTGAATGTGTGGTGGTGGCCATATTGCACATCATCACCCACACACAGCCTGGATAATTGCATGAACCGGTTTTATGGGAAGGGGAATGTTGGCCAGGACACCGGGAATGTTCCCTACTCTTTTTGCGAAGAGTGCCCTGCGTTCTTTTATTTCCACCTGGACACCCACCAGGACAACACCAGGATGGGCAGAAGGGACCTCGGTTTAACGTCTCATCCGAAGGACGGCACACCCCAGCAGTACAGCACCCCCCAATACTGCACTCGGATGCCAGTGATTTTTAGGTGCAAGTCCAATCCCGGTGTGGGACGAGAACCCATGACCTTCTGGTCCAGAGGCGGATGTGCTACCAACTGAGCCACGCTGACACCAATTGGTGTCCATTGGTACCATTGGTACCAAGTAAAACCATGAACAAATTTAAAGGAGCATTAGATGGTCATTTATCATCTCTTTGCCACTCTGTAGACATCTAGAAGGTGCAGGTCTAAAAAGGCTAATGCTATTGACCTGTCTAATATTCTGTGAATCCTACGGTGTAATCCTATAAGCTTGTAATATTGAGGGATTAATTTGTAGTCCTATAAGTGACTTGGTGGAAGATTTTATGTATGCCAGTATGTCGAAGGGCTCATACCCTTCTGGGAACCCTAACATTCGCACATTATTTTGTCTGGCCCCATTTTCCAAGTGTTCAAGTCTGAGCCTTGAGATTTTGTTCTCCAAGATTAGTTCTGTTATGTCTGTGGATGATTTCTATGTGGTCTCTGTTGCTGCCTTCGCTTTGCCAGCCACTTTTTGGTTTAGCACTTCAGCCATTTTGCCCAAGTCCTGTATGGTACTAAGAAGCTCAACATTACATGGTTCTTCTCCAGCTATAGTCTCATGGCTTTGACCATTTGCTGATGGTGCCTCTTACAGTTTGCCCAGTTTTCCTCTTGGCATCCTGAGAGGTCTATTTTTGGGGGCTCCCCATCATTAAAAGAGCCAAAACAGGTACTGTATTGTTCAACTCAACAAGCTTTATTAAGTTATCAGGTTTTTGTGCAGTTTCATGCAAGTTCATTTGTAGTTGAGCTAGTTTTTAGTTCTGTTGGGATGGAGCTCTTGCAAATGCGTCTGATTCGGTTGGCTGCTGGCCATGCCCCCCCTGCAGGTGATATTTCTGACAGCAAACTTCTTGGAGACCCCACAGAAAGGGGAACAGCTGTGGTTGCAGCAATATTGCCAAACACATAGACCCCTCGAAGTGGGGCAGATTTGTTAGATCACCAAAATGCCACAAAGACCTTTCGGAAAGTGTAGGCTCCTCTGATGGCAGGGCTAGTGCAAGTGCACGTGGATGCTGAAAAGCACACCTCTAGTGTTGCGGAGAAAAAGCATATGAGGCAGGCTAATTCTCAGTAGAAAATATCTGCTGCAAAGAAAGGTCACAAAGAAAAGCATGTGGAGCCCTCCCACCCTCCAAAACCTCAGGCCAAGGATGGGGTGATAAATTCCCAGTGAAGATTGCTTTCTGTACAGGATATAAAACAGATGTGGTATGGAAAACCACAGTCAGAGGTTGACTCTGACTACAATCCACAAGAGGGCACAGACAAGTTGGACCTAGAGGGTAAACTAGCCTTCCCAGACAAGGAGGGTGAGGAAGACATTAATTCAAATCCCATGGAAGATTATTCCTTTAATTCATCATTTCTCAGAAGCAGAATTACTGAATTTACTTACAAAGAAAATGGAGTCTGATACAGAGGGAGCTCAGTTCTCGAGTATGCTGGGAATAAATTCTTCAAAGCAAGTTACATGTCTTATTTATAAGGCAAAATGATTGTAGTCCATACAGCAGGGGAGGTATGGGAAGGGGCCAGTATTGGACACCATTCTTCCAACAGGGATACTCGGTTCAAAGAGATGTTCCTAGAAGAGGAGGTAGAAGAGGGTCTAGGAATCGGTCAGCTTCTGTCTCTTCAGCACCGATCAAGACGAGTCCCTGACAGTTGTGTCCAAACCATCACAATCACCTTCATGAATGAGGAAGAATCGCCACAGATTGGGTGGGTTTTAGAAATAAGATAGGGCCTGAGCCTTCAGTTCCAAAAAAATTCCCAAACTGAAAAAACTCAGACCATTCAAATCTCAATTGCCAGAAGAGAAGGCATTACTGGAATTGAACGTACAAAAACTCCCAAGTTTAAAGCAAGTTGACCATCACACTCTTCTGCAAAAGCTTTACAGTATAGGAGTAAGTACATCCTCCTTACACTGGTTCTCCAGTTACTTAACTGGGCAACATCAGCAGGCAAAAGCCAAAGGCCTCTTCTCCTCAAGTGCTTCTCTTCTTATGGACATAGCACAGGGGTCAAGTTCTAGGTCCCCTTCTCTTCATAATTTTACATCAATGATCTGGGTTCAAACATCTGTGATGCCAATCTGCATTTTTTACGTGGATGATACTTCACTGTATATTTCAAGCCCTACCACTGACATGGTATACTCTGATCTGATCTCCAAACTGCCTTCAGTATGTTACAACTTAACCTTTTCCACTCTAAACTGTTACTCAATGCCAGTAATGTTTTTTTCATCTAATGATTTACGCCCATGTTGTGCTCCTATCATCACTGTCAGTACTCTACTGAGAGGCACTGTAGAGGTGGTGGACACTTACAGATATCTTAGGCTATGGCTTGACAGCACATTTTTCTTCACCCCACCCTCACGTTGAGGTTTCATGTAAGAAACTACATGTCAGACTAGTATTTCATTATAGAAACAAATGCTGTTTTCCTGCTGATGTCTGGAAACAGCTGGTTCAAGTTACATTTTGCCTATGTGGATCTGATCTGCAGTCCCTGCTCTTCCACTTTTTTATCCAAATTGGATGTACTCTTATCTGTTGTGCTGATGTTAATACCAGCTTAGCTCCTAGGACTCACCACTGCCCACTGTATGGCTTGGTTGGTTGGACCTCCCTCACAATAAGGTAGTTAAAAAAATCTGTATGTGTGGTCATATAAGGTGTTGCTAAATGATCTACTACTCTATATCACAGATCTTTTCCTTAGAACTTACAGTCCTTATGACCTGAGAAGAAGTAATCTCATTCTGGATATTCCTGGGTACATCACTCTGGAAAATCTCCGCTCAGCTGCACTATCCCTATTGCCTGGAACAATCTGCAGTCCTCGCTCAAGTCAGAGACCATGGTCAGTCGTAATATTTTCAAAGCTCTCATTGATGATCTCTGTACTGATGTCTGTATTTGTGGCTAAACTGTGTTTATCATGTTTTCTGCCTTACTTCAGTAGGCCACTGCCTATATGGCATAGCTCACCAAGTAAATACTATAACATTGTATTTATTCTCTGTATGCATTTCAACTCTCCTTATGCTTCATATGTATAACCTTCCTGCCCGTCACTCGTGATTGTAAATTCATTTTGTACCTTATCGCTAGCTTACTGTGTTGCACCTCCAGTGTTTCTTTCGAATTGACTTTCTATGCTGTCCTTCTGAGGACCTTCTTGTAAATGAGTGTTCCTCAATGGAGTATTTTCCTGATAAAATAAATAAATACAAAAAGTAATAGAAAAAAGTGCCTCTGTACCAGTTGGGAAAGGGGTTCTTTTCCAGATAATTCCTAACACAAAAGAAAAATGGAGAGCGGCAGCCAGTATTAGACCTCCGATATCTAAACAGGCGCATATCAAAATAAACGTTTAAAACTATTATACCATCATTGCAGAACGGGGATTGGTTATGCACACCAGATCTAAAGGATGCATATTTCCATCTCCCAGTACAACCAAGTCACAGAAAATTGGAGCAGTTACAGTTCATGGTAATGCCCTTTGGAATCACCATGGTACTAGAGGTATTCACAAAATGCCTGTCAGTAGTTGAAGCAGTACTATGATGGAGAAACTTAAAGAAGTCTCAAATGTTTTAAGGTTATACATTCTTTACCTCCTTATGTCCCATCATTCTCTGCTGCCTCCATTTGGCAATAGAGCTGTTACCATCCAAATTGAGTTATTAAGCATAAAATAATAGCCAACAAAAAAATGTTTACTACTGCTTCACCATTTTGCCATCCAAGTGGCTGGAGGAGCACGTCATCAGTGCAACACCTGATAGTGGTGGTGTGCTAAAGGCAGTCCGGTCAGTACACCATGACCGAGAATTTTGGTTCCCCACCCCACTCCCGAGTAATGGTCAGGTCTCATGCTGTCACTGTTGAGATTGGCATGCCACAGATTGTATTACAGGGATCTTACAGAACAGATCATTGCACCAACCAAATCCACAACTAGTCTCTAGTTATACTAGAAGGTTAAAAAATGCCAGGTTTAGTACTGCAAACATTTTATGTCATTTTGAAAATGTGATGCATGACTTTATGTAACAACTTAAGCAGGACCTGAGAAAGTCTTTGATTGGTGGTGGTCGTGTGTGTGTATGTCTGACACATACACACTGACGCACAATAAATTATGCAACATTTTTATTGCTCCCACCATGAGGTTGTGGGACAGATCAAAAGGCAGTCTGTGTGACGTGTGGAACCATCCTGAAATGCTTTGTTACCCGACAGGCTGGTAGAAAGACATCAGTGACTGGAGACCAGCAGATTAGGTTGCTGAGTGTTAGCCTGGCAGACAAAGGGCTGAACCACTGCAGCAAAAAGAAAACCGGAATGAATCTCCCATTTGAGTACAGTGCAGACGTGATGACTTGGAGTAAGTTAGCAGAGCATGAGATGTAACACTGTCAGAACTGCTCCCGTTATTGATGCTAACTGAATGAAAGTGTGGGATACAGACACTCACATTCTCACAATACAGTAAGCCCATAAGTGGGAGCATGTTCCACAAATGTAAATCAGATTACCTTGAGAAATTTAAAACTGTTGCCAAAACTGCACTTCTACATTCTGCGCAGGAAGCAAGCATTTCCACAGCCCATTCGACCTGTTTGGACTACATTGCTCTTTCCTTCTGTCACGTCTCCTTCTGTTGTGGCAGTGATGTATTCAGAGTAGTTTACTCGATGTAAGTGTGAATGCATGAAGCTAACGTGGCACAGGCAATTCAAACAGACATGAGGAGAAAATTTTTTTTATGTAGCAAATTACACTTTATTTCATGAAAAATAAACACGTGAACTGATGGATCAATAAAGGACATCACGAGGTACAGTGACTTTACTGTCAAGCTAACTTTCACTGTCAAAATAACAGCAGTGTAACCTTATCTTTTTTTTTTTTTTTAGGTGCCAGCCGTCCTGGAACTTACCTCAGGTTGCGATCCTCCCACTTGCTCCCCAGGGTGGGGCCACTGAGCAGGCTGCCCCCATGGAAGTCTGAACCAGGTGTTACCCCCGTTACTGGGATGCCTCCCTGGCTGTCCCCCAGGGCAGGGCCACAGGGTCGCGCCATCCAGGCAGAACATAGCACTTGGTCACCAGCCGAGTGCCACAGTGGGCAGAGCAGGGTGTCTTGCATGGGGGCTGACATTTTTGTGGATGCTATTTGCCCCAATGGGAAGCATGGGATGTAATGGTGCTGAAGTGCCAAAGTCTGGCACACCTTCCCACAGTGTAGGCTTGGCAACTGCTCCTTTGGCCTCCGCCAGGGGTCAGTCGCACGCTAGACGCTGCCCCCCCCCCCCACAAGGAGGAGAGCTGTCACCAGGCCTGCTTAATATTTTCTCACAATTTACTTTGTTCATTCCTTTCGGGAACTTGAATTTGTGTGTCATATCGCCCCTTCCCCTTCTGATCTCCAGCGGGTGCATGTTCAGGGCCTTAAGACGATCCTCATAGGATCTGCCCTGCTGGCCCCCTCCCTTCTGAACATTTTGGTTACCTTACACTCTACCATCTGTAGCCTGTCTTCATCTTGCCTTGGGTGGGGCTCCAGAAACAGGCACTGTATTCCAGATGTAGCCTCACAAGTGATATAGAGGCAGTATCACCTCCTTCCTTCTGCTGTCAAACTCCGCGACCTCTCAATAACTTGGTTGCCTTGCTGTAGGCTTTGTTACAGTGGCTAGACTTCTGGAGCATCACTTATGATGACTCCCAGGTCTCTTTCCTCAGTGGTAGTGTCCCGCGTAATCCCTCCCATCCAGTATTCCTTCCTGGGGTTCTTGTTCCTTATGTATATCAATTTGGACTTATTGGCATTGAATTTCAACTGCCAAACTTTGGACCACTTCTCTAATCTTTGCAGGCCCCGCTGCAGCTCCCTGACCCCTTTCTCACTGTCTGCCCTGCACAGAGCTTAGTGTCATCTGCAAAGAGACGCATCTTGTCTTGTACTCCTTCTCCTGTGCCACTGAGGAACATACTGAAAATGGACTGTCCACAGGACTGAACCCTGTGGCATCCCATTTGTGACCTCCGTCTTCCCTTGACCCCATTCACCACCACCCTCTGTCTTGCTCCCCAAGCCAGCTTGCCACCCATCTAGCTAGATCCTTCTCTGTTCCTAGATCCTCTGACTTCTTCAGCAAGCTTTTGTGTGGCACAGAGTTGAACGCCTTGCTGAAGTCAAAGTAGAGATAATCCACTGCTCACCCCTTATCCACGGCCCTAGTTACCCAGTCAAAGAATACGATCAGGCTGACCTTACAAGACCTCCCTGCCAGAAACCCATGCTGCTTACTATATTGGAGCCAGTTTCTCTCCAGGTAGTCCACTTGGTCCACTCTGACTGGTGCCTTCATTAGTTTTACCTGCTATGGAGGTAAGACTTGGTGTCTGTAGTTTTCTGGTTGTTCTTTGTCTCCTCCCTTGTGAAGTGGGGCTACATCTGCTAACTTCCCATCTTTCTGAACCACCCCTGGCTGTAGGGAGCTATTGAATAGCCTTGGCAGGGGTTCATCCACTTCTGATGCCAGTTCCCTGTGCATTCTGAGGTACATACCATCTGGCCCTGGAGTCTTGTCTATTTTTAGGGCCCTTTTCTGACCCTTTCTTCTATAAACACCACCTGCCCCATTTCTGGGATCCCTCATGCAGCAGCCTTTATGCCGCTTTCCAGCAAGGGCCCCCGCAGTTCTCTACTGTGAAAACAGAATCATTTATCAGTGTAGTCTGATTCAGTGTTTGTGTTTAGTATTTTTTATGCTACCTTGCTTTGTGGTCGTTACCTTGTTGTATTGTACTAGAATACTATGTTTCCCTTGCAGTATTTTTTGCAGCTCAGTATTTATTTCACTGTAAGTTACTGCTGCTTATTGCGTGTAATATATTGTGCATTTTGCTGTGTTATGTTATGTCACCCCTTACTTATTGTATCTTACAATTGTCTTGACCAACTGTTTTGAACTCTCCTGGGTCATGCCTAGAAACAGACATTTATTGTCTCCTTCACCTACCATATCCAGCTAACAGAAACTAAATGAATAAATAACCCTGGTACTCTCTGCTGATGAGTCCCTCGCAGCAACTGCCAATATCCCCTCCAGTGAGACAAAATCATTTGTCCATTGCATTCGGCAGAGTGTTCCATTCAGACCTGAGCTCACTTCGGCTGAAAGCTTGGTTCCTAAGCAGCTAGTATATTCTAAGCATCAAGTCTCAAAAAGTGATGGAAGTTTTAAAAGAAGCGAGAAAGCCTGCTACTAAGAAAACTTAGTTTGAAGTGGAAAATATTTACTATTTGGTGGATGTGGTCAGTCTGCTGATACTGGCATTCCTATGATATTGGAATATTTAATGAATCTTAAAAACAAGTGGTTTACAACCAGCATCCCTGAAGGTACATCTGGCTGCAGTATCGGCATATAAATCAAATGGTTTAAAACGTCTTTGGCATCAGATCCATATTCAAGAGAGTTTTGCCATTTTTTATTCTCTGTTAAAACCAGTTTTACCATGGGATTTGTATATGGTGCTATCACAATTGATAGATCCAGTCTGCCTTTTGAACCCATGGCTTCTTTAGAAGTGAAATTTCTGACATGCAAAATGTTATTTCTGTCAGCAAGAAGGGTCACTGAGTTGCAGGCACATTATCTAGCTTTCCATAAGGATAAGGTAAAAGTGAATCATTGCAAAGTTTCTACCCAATGTGGTAATACCTTTCCATTTGAATCGGTCAATATCTTTATTTCTTTTTTTATTTTAGTCTTTGGTAACCGGGTAAGGCCCACTAGACACAAGTGCCTGTTTTCAGGGGCAACCTGGGAGCACTGGGCAGTTAAGTGACTTGCTCAGAGTCACTCAGTATGCAAGTGGAGGTTGTGAGAATCAAACTCAGGTCAGGTCTGCTGGATGTATCAAGCTCGTTCATACCTCGTTCCTCTAACCTCTAGGCTATACTGCCAGCCCAGTATCTGTGCTTTTCCCTAAACCTCCCTCAGCAGGTGAGGGGAGACTCCATAGCTTAGATGTTAAGATGGCTCTAAATTTTTTTTAAATGTAACACAGGATTAGATTTGTGGTAATGTTAATTAATTGTTTATAATTAATGGATTACGTTTTTCCCCCATAGACAAAAGTGCGTGTAAATTGCTGTTATAAAGGAGTGTTTATAACTGCAATCATGCGCCACCTTTCTATGGCACAAAACCACGAGCCAGAGCAGTGTCTCGCGCCCTCTGAAACCATTGCTCCCTCTCGCACAGTGACAGGACAAAACAAAACACTCACCTCAGAGCCGCAGCCTTGTCCAACTCTTCTCGCATAATGCAGGCTTGTTTTTCTGGCAAAAGTGACCTAAAAAAAAATGAAAAAATACACACGATCCATAACAGCAACTCCTCTCCTCTCTTTTTTTCCCCTCCTGCAGGTCATATGATACAGTAACCACAGAGAAGAACCTCCTTGATGACCACTATAGCAATGGTGTCCGAAGCAAACGGGGGGGGGGGGGGGGAACAAATCTTCTTCACAAATCCTTAGCTTTCCTCTTTTTAAAAGTTTAAAAGTTAAATGTTTGAAAGTCTACTTGCTTAATTATTTCTGCTGTTCCAACCGTTGTTTCACTTCAAATAAAAAATGAAACTGCTCCATAAAAGTAAGACTAGTGCAATTCCTTCACACTCAGTGGGATACATTTTATATAATTGTTGAGGCAAAAACACGTGACCCAACAATTATATAAAATAAAATATGGTGTGGTGTGTATAAACTTGAAGTTTACACACCACCTCGGTGTTAGATGCTTTATAAACTCCTCAAGCTTCGCTCTCGGGGTTATGTAGCATCTGATACCTCAGGGGGGGTGTAAACTTCTCGCTACTCACACCACCTCACTCTTTTTTTTTCTTCTATTTGTAACACATGGGAAAGTTCATAACGGTCATCTGGCCTCAAAAAAATAACTATAGTGCAGTAGATTTTTTTTCGTGTATTCATTGCTAGTTTTCCAAAGCAGGAACAGAAATTCTGGTTTAGATGAAAGCACACTCCACTAGAGCTACAGCAGCAGTGGCACCTGCTAGAGCAGCACCTCTGTTACAGGTCTGCAGGGCAGACACCTGGTCCTCTACACAGACATTCAGATGCCATTATGGTCTGGATATCTATACAAGAAAGGGGGTGCTAGGTTTGGACATCTGTCCTTCAGAACCCTTTTCCAAAATATTCTCAGAAAACTCTTGTCCTGTGTACTAGACATTTTTATGTTGTGATGGATGTGCATGTTTATTCCAGGTGTTACAAGAAAATGTTACTCAATGTAGTAACATTCACTAAAAAAATATCAGCAACAGCTTAAAATGTGGTTCAGTTTCAGTTGGCATCCATCTGTATCCCCCTGCCCCCCGGGATGAGGCTGAAAATAAGCAAACAATTTCTAGTCCTCCTTCCTGGTCAACAAAAACTAAATAAATTGTAGTTCCTCTAACAGATGAAACATGGTGGCCTCACAAACCCATCCCAACTTTCCCTTCTGATACATAAGGGAGAAGGTCCCTCAGAATCAGTTGTGTTAAGTTTGATGCCAGAGCTTTTAAAAGATAATTTCTTTGAAATATTCTAAAACATTTTTTCATAGAGTTCTGTTCTTAATAAAAACATTTTTTATTAAGATGGTTGCTGCCCCTGTTGTCTCTTCAGCTGTTGATGTGTTTGGCTAGGCAGCAGGGGACACATGATGATCACCAGAGTACTTGAATAGGTTCCGAGTTCTTTTTAGTCTCCAGGGGAACCACTGTGCGATGGATTGCTGCATTGTATGAGGACACTGTTTCATCCCTTTGAAGAACTACAGTTACTATAGTGACTAACCTTTTCTTCCTTTACTTGGTTATACAGTGGCACTTGTATTAGTAGGAACCACAGGAGAGGGGAGCAGCACATAGTGTGGTAATGGGAGGAGGAGGAGGGATGGCTCTGAGTTTGGATGGTAGCTGACCAACCCATTCTTGTTTTGTAGTGGGAGTCCAGAGTATGAGATTGCAGCAGCAGTTGGTAAGGTTTGACGGAAACTTGTATCATGGAGAGATGTGCAGCGGTGGTTGTACTGGCTTGATGAATCGGGACCTTTTTTAAAACCTTGATGAGGAATGGATGCCAGGACTGCCATACTATTTTGTTTTTCTTTTTTTTTGTATCATCTGTTTATTGAATTTTATCAGAATACAAATGACAGACAGTACAATGTGCTTACATGAGCAGAGACCAAAAAGGCTTAAATGAATAATGAAAGATAGGACTTAAAAAAAAAAAGCATTGCACCCTCCCAAACCACCTACATCTAAGCAAGGCCATACTTTTAGGAGGTTCAATAGTAATTCCACTCTGTGCATGATAAATAAATAACTAACATACATAAAAAAAAGAAATTGTTGCGTATGACAAAGACAAAACACCACTTATGATGGACCAGTACCCACGATATAAGGAAAAACAATTGAGAGTTGAGCTTAGTCATCCTGTATATCATTAGTCACTTTCAGGTGGGGTGTGCGTGGTGCTGCGTCCTGTGCCACCAAAACATAGGCGGTCACAGGCAGCACTGCATGGGCTTTGAGGGGGGGGGGGAGGCCAGGCACGGCACAGTGGCAAGTTGGTAAAGGCCAGAGGATGCATCCAAGCCAAGGAACCTAGAAGACGAGGTGTCCTACTGGATGATGCCCTGCCATAGTAGGGCCGCCTCATTCACTGGTAAAGTATCAATATGCTTTCCCCAGCTGTGGAGAAAAAGTTTCTCTCTATCTTGCAAAATGTATGTTACCCATTTCAAGGCCAGAGTCTGTAGGACCAAAGCCTTCTGTTGAACTATAGTAGGCCTAATACACGATACCCATGTATTTTGGATACACTGGCTGACCAACACCAGCAGAACCCTCACCAATCTAGGGTATTCCTCCCATCCCTCCTGCCCCATATCTTCCACTCCATATAGTAGGGAGAGCAGCATTTCCACTATGTAGTGGGTGAATGTGTGAGATAGTTCTTGAACTATCTGACCAAAATGGTCGTAGCTCTCGACAGGCCCAGAAATAGTGTATTTAAGTGCCTAATATAGTGCTGCAAGGACCATATATAGTAAAAACCATAGGATTAAATTTGTGCACTATGACTGGTGGGCAGTACAAATGGTGCAGAAATCTAAATTGTGATTCCTTGTACTTATTACAAATCAAAAGGCCCATATGTAACTTAAGCATCATGGACCAATTCAGCACCCCCAAATCCCATTCACATAGCTCTTTGACCTTCAGTGACATCTTAAGGAATAAGTCCATATCCTGGTGTGCCATTTGTGCTAGAAAGCCCTTTGGTGTGGTGAGAGCATGGAACACAGCCTGTTCCACTGGATCCCTGTTCCTGCTTTGCCCAAATGCTCATACGTATCTATGGGCTGCTGGGATTCCAAATTGTTCGAAGAGTTCAGTTGGGGATTTAATCACCACGTTACTATACAAGTCTCCGACACAACAAACTCCCCACTGTTCCTTAAGAGAAATCCCAGGGTCATGCAGCCCAGGCAGGAAAGCAGGGTTCCCAGCAACTGGGGCCAACAGTGTCATCTCCTCTACCACTCTCCTTCTCTTCTTAACCTGCTCCCAAGCCTCCAGTGTGAGTACATCCATGGGTTCCTGGTCCGTAGTCGGCTGTAGGCCCATTTACCTCCTTGGCTCCAAGTAGGATGTCAGCCTAGCAGGGGCGCGGTCCCCCTCCAAATCCCCCCAACACACCTCTGGTCCTCGGTTAACCCAATCCTGAATGTATCTCTGTTGTATTGAAAGCAAGTGCCCCTTGAGATCCGGAAAGTTCAGACCCCCATTGGCTGTGTTCCCCTTCAGCCTCTGCAAACTCATCCTAGGTCACTTACTTTCCTACAGAAACCAGTTAAATTCCCATTCTAACCTTTTAATATCCCCACTTGTAATCCCCATGGGGAGCATTTACATAACATACAAGATGCGAGGGAGCACATTCATTTTCAAAAAGTTAGTACACCCAATCCCGTATATGGCTAAGGCCCACCATGGCTCCGGGTCCGCCAACATATCATGGATCAATGGCTTATAGTTTAAATTGTACAACCCTGCCACCTTTCGTCCTACCTTAATACCCAAGTATGTGAACCAGTTCTCCACCTCCTTGAACCCCCATGTGGTATCATCCCTCCTGCCAAGCTTTAAGAGCTCTGTCTCAGAAACGTGTAACTTATACCCAGAGAAAACTTCAAAATCCCGCACCACCACCAATAGGGCCGGTATGGAGATCTCTGGTTCCATGATGTACAGTAACAGATCATCCGTGTATAAAGTTATCTTTTGTCTGCACCTGGATTGGTCTTCCACCCCTTTAACCCTGACCAGCAGCTCGGCATTAGCCAAATTGCCTGGCTTATACCATGCCCTACGCACTTATACTCTCACACTTTCACTCACTCTGTAGCTCATTCTTTTCACTCCTACATCTCGCTTCCCTCCCTCCTTCCTATATAACCTACTTCTTGAGCCTACAGCTACAAACTCCCTCCCCCACCCCACCTAACCACCTTCCTAACACTTATGGTCCACTACCCCACTCCTTCCGTCCCTCTATCCCCACTCTCCAACTCTGACTGTCAACCTGGTGCATCTCGCTCAACTCAAGCTGTGTTACTGGCACTTAAGTAATCATTTATTACGATCGTTGTCTACCTATGAAATGTATGCCTTGTCCTTGAAGATCATGTACTGTACTGTTCTCCCTATGTAACAAAGTCCAAATGTAATCCCACCCAAAATATGTACTATATCTGTATATTTCTACTTCCAGACTCAACTGTTGTATGCATATCTGCCTCCTCTGTAACCCCTCCCCCCAGGTCGCACCGTGAGACGAGCATCTTTTTGCTCAGTGTGCCTTTCCTGGAGAAACATTTTCTATAAATAAATAAATAATCCCTTGTTTCTTCCTTATACGGATAGCCAAGGGATCGATGGCAAATGCAAAGAGAAGAGGGGAGAGGGCACAACCCTGCCATGTCCTTCTCTGGCGGGAGAAGTCCCCAGATCTCTCCATTCACCAAGATCTGTGCACCTGGTCCATGGTATAATAATTTAGCCATGTCTACATGTGAATGCACCAACCCAAATCGCCCCATAGTTTCAAACAAAAAAGGATACTCTATGTGGTCAGAAGCTTTCTCGGCATCCATGGACAGCACCACTTCTTGTCCAGGGTGCCAAGCACCCCAGTGTATTACACTAAGAAGCCGCCGCATATTGTGGTATGATAACCGCCCTTGCACAAACCTGGTATGATCCAGGTGCACCAGCAATGGAAGGAGGTTCTCCAGCCACTGAGCGAAGATCTTTGCATATACTTAATTTGATGTCCTAGTTCAGGAGCAAGATGGGACGATAGGATGCACATTCCAAAGGATCTTTTCCTGACTTTGGCAGTACACAGACCAAAGCTTTCAGAAATGAAGCAGGCAGCTCCCCCTCTTCAACTGCCTGCTCCAGCATAGCCGCCATACAGCCAACCAAATCCACCCTCAGTTCTTTATAATATTCCATAACAAACTCATCTGGGCTCCCAGCCTTCCCTTTCATCATAGACCCAGTTGTTCTACCTAACTCTGAGGGCATCACCTTGGCCCCCAGAGCTTCCCTTTGTTCCTCATTGAGTGTCAGGATGGGTAGGCCATCTAAAAAGGCTGCAACCTGTTTCTTTTATACCCATACACTGTGATTGATATCGGTGTTGATAAAAGGTTCAGAAAACCTCTTTGCTAGCGTCCCCATTATTCTCCACCTTGCCATTGCATCCCTTCACTGCTGGGATGGCCGCTAATCCCTGCCTGCCCCTTGACAGCCACGTCAGGAGACCCCTGGGTTTATTTCCCCACTCAAATATTCTTTGACAGGCATAACATAGGGAGGTACTAGCCTCTCCTGTCAGCAACAAGTTCAGAGCTCCCCAGGCAGCTGTCATTTCCCCCTTGCAGGGCCTCAGTGGGAGCTTCGAAGAACTGTTTCTCCAGGTCCTTTAACTTGATCTCTAAAGGATGCCACCATTATCTCCTGTTTTTCTTGAAGCTAGAGACATAGCTCACAATTATGCCTCACATGTATGCCATACAGTTTCTAAGCAAAAAAAAAAAAAAGGGCAGAGTATTATGAAGGCAAGCAAAATGTTTGTTGGCTGGCAGTTGTTAGGCACCAGCAAGCATAGCTTGTAAGCACCTCTTGTGGTCACACATGTTCTTTTCTGCATTTGGTAAAGTTTAAAGGTGAGATGCAAAGAAGCTCTGCAGCCTGCTCCGCCCCACATACCTTCTGATGCTGCTGCAGGAGTCCGGTGGGAATGAGGGCTGCAATGATCATTACTACAATGCAATGGTTATATTTTAGTAAAGTGCTGAAACTTACGGCCAAACATGGAAGTGCGGTGCGGGTCCCAGTTGAGCGCGTGCAAGTTGTCCTAGGTATTCCACCCATTTAGTGACATCACTAACACCACTACTCTTATTGTAGCAGCAGTGGTGGTAGTTTATTATACGTATTTTATTGCTTCCACGGGGGTCTTGTTACCTGAAATATTACCTAGAGCAACAGCCTCTCCAGGTGTTGCTGTAGGTACTATTTCGGGTAGCAACCCCCGTGGAAGCAATAAAATAAGTATAATAAAGTACCACCACCATTGCTACAACAAGAGTGGTGGTGTTAGTGATGTCACTGAATGGGTGGAATACCCATGACAACTTGCGCTTACTCAATCGGGACCTGCTCCGCACTTCTGCATTCGGCCGTAAGTTTCTGCATTTTATTAAAATATAACCATTGCATTAAAAATAATGATTATTGCAGCCTGACTCCCGCAGCAGCATTGGAAGGTATGCAGGGACAGGAGGGGGATGCAGAGCTTCTATGCACGTCACCGTTAAGGTTACATTCACTCTGAGTGATTTGACTGCATGATGTCATTAATGATGTCAGTGATTAGGCTTTTAGGGTTCATCCTAGGTTTGCTTCCCAGTGGGACACATTTTTTCTTTCTCACTCCAAGTTATGTTGTAAGAGAGAACTTGTTAGAAGTCATTGCTGATTTCAGTGATAGGGTTTTAGCAGGGCTTGACATAAACTTTCAGCATGTAACTGTTAGTTCTTTGTTGCAGTAACATAATTAGTTCTGGCTGAGGTTTTGAGGCTTGTATAGGTTGGAATGCAACTTGGTGGGAAGAATTCCCTCCAGCTGGCAGAGAGTTCATTACTAAACTCCACTGCAGCTGTGTGTGGGGTGTGTGTGGATGGTGGAGATCAGTACTCCCTACAGGATATGCATTCCCATATGATGCATCTCTGTCTAGAAACCCTGTGTCTAACCATCTGAAATGATAGCACAGTGACAAAGCACCTAGGGGGCTGGGGGGTCCATTCACAGTAGGGCACTTTTTTCCTACAGTTTATGTTCTATGAGAAAAATTGTTAGATGTCACTGCTCATATCAGTGATAGGGGTTTCAGGGCTTGGAATAAGGTTTCAGACCATGAAACTGTTAGTGACCCAGGAACCAAGAACATGGAAAATGTAACTGGCCCGTTCTCTGCTTTAATAAACATTTAATTTAAAAAACAAACAAACTGGAAACTTTATCTGTCCCACTCCATGAAGATTAATCAGTCACAAGAGGGAGTAGTGTAGGCTCATCAGTCACAGCTTATGAAACTTTATACAGACATATATCTATGTATATAAAAAAGATCATGCTGACTCTAGTGGAGCTAGTGCAGGACCTGATCGGTTTAAAAGTCCAGGGTTTGTGTATTGTATGGGAGTATGCTTGTTTTTTTTTTTTTTTTTCAATTATTTTTCCCTCTGGTCACAGTCTACGGGGCCTCTCTCAGGTATCCTGCCTGTTCCTGCCCTGCCTGAAGTCCTCCGACCTGGGCCTCCTTTCTCCTCCTCCTCATCCCACAGTCGGCACCCCCAGCTTAACTCCTCCGAGGTGGGGCCACCCTTCCTCTTTGTGCACTCTTTTACAGTCAGTCTCCGGCTGTGGACGAGGACCCGGGCAGAGGAACCTGGAAGGCCAGGCAGGATGGACCTCACTGTGGGCATGGGGGCAGGTGCCATCGCCTACCCCGCAGACCGGGTTTTTCAGTGTTCTGGTGCTCGCTTCCCCCATCCCGTGCATGATGCACACCCTGTCGCTATGGCTCACGGCAACCCTGCCAAGCGTCAGCCATGCTGAGTATGTGCTGCCCTTCCTGCTGCAGTGCCCCCGGTCTCCACCAGGAGCCACTAGCACGCTGGGCAATCCCCGCTCTACCCACCCATTCCGACCCCAGAGCTTGCTTTTGAACTCAGGTCGCTGGCATAGTGCAGGGTATGGTGTCCAGCGCCTCAACCCTCAGCACCACCGGGCCGGCGGGAGTATGCTTGTTTACTCTGTGGGGTGCTGTGCACATATGTGTTTGTATTGTGTAGCATGTTTGTGTACATTTGTTTATCATGTATGTGTGTCTTTTACTATACATAAATGACAGATCCAGCAAAGTTCTTACCATCGCATTATGGGCACTATCGCAGGAAGTGTGGACAGCCTAGAGTGGATCGTGCACACATTTTCTGGCTGTGCCCGGTCCTTACCAGCTTTTGGCACCATATTGCCAATCGGCTTGTGGAATTATCCTTGGCCCATACTTTGGTTTCCCCACCATGGTGCTTCTGTCTGTCCTCCCCTTGATTCCCGCCTAAGTTCTCACTGTCTGTCCTGCCTGTATATAATACTGGCTGATAGTATAGCCTACAGGTTAGAGTAGCGAGCTGTGAATGAGCTTGGTACAGCCAGCAGACCTGGGTTTGAATCCTACACTCTCCACTCGCATTCTGTGTGACTCTGAGCAAGTCAAAACTTCCCCAGTGATTATGTGTCGCTCCTGAAAACAGGCACTTGTGCCTAAAGAGTGTTACTCGGTCACCAAGAAGAATTTAAACAAACAAACAAAACCAAAAAAAAAGGCAGCAACGAGGCTCTGGACAGAAAGTAAACTGCCTGTGGTCATGTGGCAGGCAATCATATTGGGGATGTATGTTATGGAACGTATAACAGCATATTGTCATAACAGGTTACCCCAATTTAAAACTAAT
This sequence comes from Neoceratodus forsteri, assembly GCA_016271365.2. Classification (NCBI taxonomy): domain Eukaryota; kingdom Metazoa; phylum Chordata; order Ceratodontiformes; family Ceratodontidae; genus Neoceratodus; species Neoceratodus forsteri. Next base: position 1,253,804,830 of record CM028129.1, on the reverse strand, counting down.
TGGCAGTGGTAGGTTACGTAAACTATGTCATATGACGAGACGGTTTAAAACTAAATGCCAATGGTGAGTTACTTAGATTATGTCATATGAGACCTAGGAGGGTAGACTCATAAGATGAAGTTAATTAGTTAAATGATATCTAGTAATGGGAAAGGTACAGACAACGAATACAGAACTCTTTGCTGTAATCTTTTTCTAGCTTTCTGGATTGGGTTGCAGTCCTGTTCAGATGTTGCATTGATCTCCCTCTGTATAAGGCATGAACTTGTAATGTTTTACCTTTGTACTGGTGAAATCCAGGTATGCTGTTTTCTACTTCAGTAAATATATATTTAAAAAAAATAACATATCCATATCCTGGTGTCACTCGGTACTGTTGGTACTTATATTGTTAATATGGTTATATGCACGGATGCCCCCACATTTGTCCAGTCAAGGCTGAGCATTTTATTTTAGCTATAGGGTGATCTTCTTTATCCACCCCTACTGTTCAGTTAAGGTTTCTTAAAAAGGAACTAAATCCCCCTGTGTGTCTGTATAGGAATGACACTCGGGAGCACTTTTCAAGTTAACATTCTACTTTTTCTGGGTTAGCAGTCCGCATCAACCGGAATGACCAAACATAAGATTCATCTCTCTTGCTCTCCCTCTCTCTTTCTCTGTACAGAGTGTTAGGAATACGTCTTGAAATGGAAGATTTCTAGTGGGAATACAGTAGTGCTTTCATTATTACTGTTTCATTTCTGAAACTCACAGATAACCACAATGCCTGTATTTAAATAGGAACAGTTTGAAATCCCAAATGAAAAGATTTAAAAAAAATATGTATTTGAGGATATTACCCATGGCAGAAAGCTGTAATCCCAATGGGTTTTGTAAATGGTAGGTTCTCACAAGATCATTTAAGATGCACATTTCCACACACCTGTTAGTAAGAAATTACACAGAACCCCTGCTGTAAAGAATTGTGAAGCATCATGGCTCCTCCTTAGTAAATGGATAGCTGAAAGTGCCTTCCAGATTGTTATGGCCTGCAATTTAAGCTTTGGGGTGTGTGTGTGTGGGGGGGGGGTTTACCATTTGTAATGTATAACATAAATTAAGTCCTCCAAAAAGAAATGGCCCATTTGACTGATGAAGAAACCACCGTGAAATGTTATTTCTTTTTTTATGGAAGATACATAAACTGTGTATATGCATTGCTGCTGTTAACCCCATAGAGAGAGTCCCAGAATCCCTGAACCATATTTGTGACTATTGATCAGAGGAGCTGGCAGTTCAAAGATGCACAATATTTTTCACCCCAACATTTTAGATTGACTTTCCTGTCCATCATTACGTAAAATGTATTTTGCCGGAATGGGACTCTGCCTACAAATCTGGTTTGAACCCTTCAAAATCTGTAAAACTGTGTCCTTGGCTCTTCAAAAAATTATCTACCAGAAGTTTTAATGTGTGTGAGAGATTGAGCGAGTTGGGGGACTGTAAATGTTTCAGGAATTTGTATTTTAGATAAGATGAAAACTGTGCAAACCATGATCCGGGGTGATGGTCTGATTGACTATATATATGAACCAAGTTTATTCCATAAATAAAGGTACTGTTAGTCCCTGACTACATCAGCTAATCTTCTGAGCTCTGTTTATTTCAAATTGCTGACCTTTCAGAATGAATGAATATATATACATATATGTATCTATATAAAATACACACACACTCTGCAAAAAACTTTGTTATTGCACTAGTTAGGGTTAAACCAACAAAAGTGGGGTTTAAAACCCTAATGCCATATTCCCTAACACCCATCCCCACTTACCAGGCAGTAACAGGAAAAAACATTACAGTTTCACCTCTCTTGCACCTTCGCTAATCAGGAATGGGGTGTGCCTTGGGGTTGTCAGCCCTAACACTTTTTGGGGGGAGGACCACTAGACACCAGTGGAAAAACAAAATTTAACAGGGACGGCAGTCTGAGGGGGTGCCACTAGACACCAGAGAAACATTTCATTATTACGGGGATGTGATTGGAGGGTGGAGGGGTGCCACTAGACCCCAGGGAAAGATGACATAATTATAGGGACAGTGATTGGAGGGTGAAGGGGTGCCACTAAACACCAGGAAATAATAAAACAGTTATGGGAACAGTGAGTGGAGGGTGCAGCTTACCACTGGACAGCAGGGAAAGATATATATTTTTTTTGTACTATGGCCAAAGGAAAAAAGTGGAAGCGAGTCATGAAAAAGGATTTCAAATATTTAAAAAAAAAATAAATAAAAATTTAGTTCTCATTTATCCAGTAGTTAAGTACACAGTCCACCTAACGGAGTCCCGATGAGTAAGACAAATGTCTTGCTCTCACTGCAAGATGTCGGAAAAAAAAAAACAGACAACAAGATGACGGCAAATGAAAATGGATTTTTCCACTCATGAAAAAAGGATTCCAATATTTTAATATATTTACCAGCAGCAGTACAAAGTTTAGAAGTTTTGGGGTCAGCAATGTTTGACCTCCGTGGATGCTTGGGGGTGAGTTGGGTAGTTCAAATGGGATTGTATACTACAAGAAAATGTAGCTTGTGAATATTAAATGACTACTTTATATATAATTGAGGTTCAAGTATTATATGTGGATTATTTTGAAAGATGGATTTTAAATGACTGTGTATGAAAGTTTCTCTTGTTTTACCAAACAGGACCACCGTTCTGCCCTGAAGAAGTGGCCCTTTTGGGCATGAAACGTTGGCTGGAACTAGATAGGTGGCAATTTTAAATGTTGTGTCAATAAAATATACTTAGTTTCAAGGATTTGGAGTTTGAGTTTACCTTCCCCATAGCACTTTTCAAATTTACACTAGCATATTAAAAAGGATATTCCTCCACTTACATTTTTGCAACAGCCTCTCTCTTGTAGGTTGGGTCAAGTAGCCAGCAGCAAACCCTCTTTCTTTCGCTACAGGCGTCACCAAAAACCATCAAAACCCCCCTGAAAATTCATTTTTTGCACTATCCAGATCTCAGGTTTCCGTATATCCAACCAGAACTAAACTTAGCACATCCAGAGATCTGCCCTACGAGACTGCGCGTGCAAAATTACATGCAAATCCATTGAGCGGTTGCAAAGTTATTAAAGTGCAAAAATTGGGGTTTAACATTAAACACCCTACTCAAATCTAACTATAGTGGCGTGACTCGTGCCACTATAATATACCTACAGTATATAGGTATATGCATGCAGACGTACAGCTGAGCGAGCTACAATGCAGTGTTGTAACTTGCAGTAAATTGTCATAAAATACTGCAGTAAAAAAGGGCTTACTTGCCTTTGAATTGCACTGTTCCCTGCAGCATACTGCAGCATTTTGTGATATACTGGAACATTACTGTGTTGCATCCTAGCTGGCGACACTCTACATATGGGCTGCTCAGAATATGCAGTTTATCTTCAGGTGTGGGTATAGGATCATAACTCATTAGTAGCAGAGCCACAAGTGAGTTATGAAAGTCCTGCCCCCTCACAAGTGATAATACATTGCCTATTTTGAGACAGGCTAGTGTATATTCGATGTATACAGCAGTGCTAGTCAGGATGCTCTGGGGGAGGAGCAGATAATGGGAAGGGGGTGGAACTCTCAGTAGACACCGAGGGGTCTGCAAACTCAAGCAGACATGATAGACTCCAAGGCCTTTTTCTGCTGGCACAATCATATATTGGTATATTCAACAGCAGTTTACAAGTTATAGCTTTTAAATCTGCAGTTTGTTTGAAGATTTTGCTATTTTTCTTTGCTTTTATCAGCTGGATCAGTGCGGCACTAGGCACTGAGATGTTATCGGCATTGTGAAAGTTGCTGATTGGTTCAGTATTCCACTGTGATGACAGTAACCTTAGAAATATCCACAGTGACATCAGTAACAGTCATATTTTTGATATGTTGTTGTTACTGATGTCACTAGCTAAGGCATCTTTGTAATAACTGGGCACTTTTTTTCCCATAGGAAAAGCTAATATATCACCGTTATAATGGTGAACACATGCCAGCTTCTCCTGTGGACAGCTTGTGCTCCCTCAGCTGCGCAGCAAACCACATGCCGTTGTAACCTATGGATTATAACGGTGAACATGCACCAGCTTCTCCTACGGACAGCTTACGCTCCCCCAGCCACGTGGCAAACTACACAAGTGCTCTAAATCATCAATCAGAATAAACAGAAACCTTTCACAAATACTATCTCGGTGTCTCTTTTTTTTTTTTTTTTTGTCAATCCTGACTCTCCTTAGCAAGGTAGATTAAAATTCAGCTGCTATCTGACTGAGAAATCAAAAACAGAGAAATGGCAGTACATTTCCAGTTCTCCCACAGAAACCATGACCACCTCTAAACTGCACTCATTAGAAAATCGCCACGGCAACCACATTTCAGAGCACACTGATCTTGAACAAATTGCAAGATTTTTTCACTTTCTGGGCATCGTAAATACTACTAACAGTTTTCTGTTAATAAGTTACTAATTTTCTCTAGTTTCATCCCTGGTTTTCACGCAATTCCTGTTCTCTCTGTTGCTGCTTTTTTGACACTATACTGACAGAGTATCGCGGTCAGTACCTAATGCACATTTATTTTTTGAAATACAGCTAACTGTATTTCATTTGAAATTATCAGTGCTACAATTAATGTTTTCTATTTAAACGTGCCGGTAAAAGTAAAGGGGGAAAATGAAAGACACAGAAATGGTCCCCAGCAATTACATAAAACAGTGCATGGGGAGAAGTGCCAAACTTGAATGTTATGCACACCTTTGGTGTGGTATGCTTTGATAAACCCCTCAGGCTTCGCTGTCGGGGTTTATTTAGCATCCCACACATTATGTGTGAAGAAAATTCCCGTTATGCACTCCTCGTGCATTGTTCTATGTTTAATCCCCACTTCTGTTTTGTGTGTGGGTGTATGTCAGTGTACATATAAATACACACACACACACACACACACACACACACACACACACACACACAGCAGGAATGGGATGAAATGATGAGGTAAAAAATATATTTTGGCTAGTGACATCAGTAATGGCAACATATCAAAAATATGTCTTTCAAACAACATGAAGTCTTGCTATATTCTGACATATTCTGACATATGCAGTGAGTCCCAACCTTCGAACTGCCCCGGAGATGAAAGAGTTAAACTTTCCATGCCAGGCATGGAACGCTGAGCTCGAGCTCGGTTGAGACTCTGTCTGTTGTTCTTCAAACTCAAACTATCAGATTCTTTACTCCGCCTCACTGAACAGTCGCTCCGGAGAGTTCTCCTTCTGCTCGGTTCAATTTGTCGGTTAAAGTACCGCTTTCTCAGTTTTCGACCGAATTTAAACCGTAATCTGTCGGTTCAGTCTCTGTCTGTGGTATTTGTGAGTACTAGATAGGTTATATTTTACTCTCTTCTGTGTGGAACTTGTAAACAGTTCATCGGTTCGGTTTGAACCGATCAAGTTGTTAAAAAAAAAAAAAAAAATCTTAAATTGTACTTTTAGAGTGTGGTTACTGGTTCTTATCGGTTCTAAAAAAAAATGGATTTTATTACGTTTTTTCCATGACCCGTGACACAGTTAGGAACCGATAAGAGGGTCTTGCCTGGCGATTGCCATAAAAGGGTAAGTTTGGATAGGACTGGCACTACGTCTGAGAAACCCAAAAGAAAAACCGGGCCCACTGGGTTTCAACACTGTAGTGTGTGTGGGGAAGTCTTTGCCAAGGCTGATCCCCACACCACCTGTGTTTATTGTCTGGGGTTTGCCACCTCAATGCAGACTGCCAGATTTATAAAAATTTTCCTGCAGCTACCCTGGAAAAGAGAGTTGGTAAAGGGAGGCCAAAAAGTCCGCTGAACCGGATGGCCAGCCCAGTTAGGTTCAAACCGAACCAGAAGGAGTGCCCTCTGACCAGGGCGAGACTTCTTCGGGCAAAAGGAGATCCGACTCTGAGGAGTCTGTTCCAGCAAAAAGGACTAGAAAATCAGCTGGTGTGGAGCCAAAACTTTCCTCTCCAACCGCTGAAGAAATAGCCAAAGCGATCAAATTGTCCAGTCGCTTTCTTCAATTCCGACCAACCGCATCACTAGGAGGCGCTGTCGGCGGTTCCACCGTTCAAGAGTATGATTTAGAGGAGTATGTGAACCGGAGGAGGGGAAGAGGAGTATGAGGAGAGGAATGTGGATTTGAAAGTCTGGATGTGCCCATTGACCCGGACATCTCCCCAGACAGACCTTCAGGAGTGTCTCCTCCTAGGTTCTGAGTCCCTTCTCATTTTATGTTTTATAAAAAGTGGTTGAAACCCTCCAGCTACCTATGGAGGAAGCTGTGGATGATCAAGAGGAGCCTGACTTTGTGGAAATGATGGATATCCCAGAGTCTAGGAGGCTGTCTATTCCCTTGCATAAATCTTTTGGGAAACAGACATTTAAAATTTTAAAACTCCTAACACTATACCTCCTGTGGATAAAAAGAATGGACAAGAGGTATACATTGTCAGGCTCTGATACGGAGTTCCTTACACAACAGTGCAGCCATGTTGGGGTAGTGCAGGCTGCAGCCTGTGGCAAGGCAAATATTCCCTTGGCTTCACACCCACCAGACAAGGACTCCAGGGGGATTGATGCCATGGCAAAGAAACAATACATGGCAGCATCCTTGGGACTCAGACAAGCGAATTATATGGCTTATGTTGCTAGATATCAGAAATCCAGATGGGACACTGTCATGGCTTTAGCAAAACAGGTCCCTGGCCAGCTTGCCAAGGAGCTGGAGCAGGTGGCTGCTGATGGTATTGAGTCATCCAAGGTGCAATTCCATGCTGCAGTGGACTCAAATGATGTGTCATCAAGAGTCATGGCTACATCTGTGGCACTTCGAAGAATGGCTTGGCTCAGATGTACTAGCCTGTCACAGGATACCCAGACTAAGGCCATGGATTTTCCTGTTGTGGGTAACTCTGTTTGGGGAGCAGACAGAGAATTACATGAAGAAAATGGATGAGTATAGGACCACCTATAGGAGTGCACAGGCCAAGGAAAGGCAGACCACTCCTCAAAGGCAGCTTCCCAGGGGCAGGGGCAGGCCTTTTCATAGGCCTTTTTACCAAGCCCAGGCCTCCTCTTCTGCTTCTGCCCAGAGGGGGTTCTTCAGAGGGAGAGGCAGACTGGGTACAAGCAGACCTGCTTCCACCCCTCAGCCCAAAACCCCTGCCATGCAGGCACTCTGATGGGGTTGCCAGGGCCGATTCTCAGCTACCTGTAGGGGGCAGGCTGGCTTACTTTGTCCAGGACTGGAAGTCTCTGATATCAGACAAATGGGTCCTGGAAGTAGTAAGCCAGGGACTGGTTCTCAGCTTCAAAAAGTTCCCAAAGATGAGAACCAGATCCTTTCCTCCTGCAAATCCATCAGAGGCACTTGCCTTAGAGGCAGAGGTCTCTTCCCTCCAAGCTCTCAGAGCTGTGGAAAGGGTTCCACCCCTACACCAGGGCAAAGGGTTGTACTCCAGGTACTTCCTTACCCCAAAAAAGACAGGAGAATGGTGGCCCATCCTGGATCTCAGATACTTAAACAAGCACCTTTTAAAACCAAAATTCAAAATGGTGACTCTGGGAATTATTCTACCCTCTTTAAGGCCAGGGGACTGGCTAGTGTCCCTGGACATCAAGGATGCCTACTTCCATATTCTCGTCGGAAGCCCCATCGAAAGTACCTCAGGTTCGTGCTGCCCTCAGGCCATTACCAGTTCAGAGCAATGCCCTTTGGCCTCACCTCCGCTCCAAGGGTATTCACAAAATACCTGGCAGTAGTAGTTGCTTCTCTAAGAAGGCAGAAAATTGCCATCTTCCCTTACCTGAACGACTGTCTCACAGTAGGCCAGTCTCCAGACCAAGTCAAGTTACACTTGCAGATAACTCAGCAACTGCTCACTTCTTTGGGTTTCCTTCTAAATCTTCCAAAGTCAGTTCTAGAGCCTGTCCAGCTCCTCACCTTCATAGGCACAGAGCTAGATACAGAGAAGGTCGGAGCCTTCCTTCCCCTGGTCAGGGCAAGGACCCTGGTCTCTCTGGCCTCCTCATTCACCCTGCAGGTGTCTCGACCAGCAAGGCATTTTCTACAGCTCCTGGGGCACATGGTTGCTTCTACAGCAGTAGTGCAGGGAGCAATATTTCAGATGAGGGACATTCAGTTCCATTTGAGAGCCTATTGGTCTCAAAGGAAGGACCCTCTGACCAAATTGATCCCAGTAACTCAAACCCTGATCCAGGCCCTACAGTGGTGGCAGGATCAGAACAATCTGAGACAAGGGGTTCCCTTTGTCACTCAGTCTCACTCTTTAATCCTCACTACAGATGCCTCCCTCTTGGGGTGGGGGGCTCACATGGGCGACATCACCACCCAGGGGTTGTGGTCCCCTCAGGAATCTCTGCTCCACATCAATCTGTTGGAACTCAGAGCAGTATTTCTAGCACTTCAAGCTTTTTCCAAATCTGTTCAGAACAAAGTTGTACAGGTCAGAACAGACAACACCACCAGAATGTGGTACATCAACAAGCAAGGAGGCACTCGGTCTACAGCCTTGTGCACCGAAGCAATGAAGTTGTGGTCTCTGGCTTACTCCCTGAACACCTCCCTCACTGCAGTTCACCTCTCAGGCAAGGACAATGTCCTGGCAGATGCTCTCATCAGGATTTCCCAGGGCCATCACAAATGGTCACTGGACCCTCTGGTCTTGGAGGTGATATTTTCCAGATGGGGCACCCCACAGATAGATCTTTTTGTAGCCCCAGACAATCACCAACTTCCCCATTTTTGCTGCAGACCCCCAGTGTTGGGCTCAGTCCCCCTGGATGCCTTAGTTCTCAATTGGGAAGGGAAGTTTCTCTATGCTTTCCCCCCTTCCCTCTCCTGTTCAAAGTGCTAGTCAAATTCAGATCTCAACCCTGCAAGATGATCCTGATTGCTCCAGACTGGGCCAGACAGCCCTGGTACCCACTCCTTCTGTCCTTAGCAGTCCATCTTCCCCTGTGTCTTCCCAGGAGTTACAACCTGTTAAGCTGTGCTCAGGGGAGGGTTTGGTACCCGAACCTCAAATCTCTCAATCTCAAGGCCTGGCTCTTGAAGAGTTGGAGTTTGCTGATTTACACCTCTCCCAAGGCATAATGGATATCCTGAAGGCTTCTAGAAAACCTTCCACCAGGGCTACTTATAATTCCAAATGGAAAAGATTTTCCATATGGTGCTCTGGGAAGCATATTTCCCCAGAATCTGCTGATCTGCCCACAGTCCTTGATTATATGGTCCACTTAAATAGCTTGGGGCTGAGACCAGCTACACTGAAAGTGCATCTGGCAGCTGTGTCTGCTTTTATTTCAACAGGCAAGCCCTCCATCTTTCAGCTCACCCTATATTCTCCAAGTTTTTCAAGGGAATGCTTCACACCAACCCTCCATTCAGGGACCCTGCCCCTGCCTGGGACCTTAATGTTTGCATTGCTCAGCTTATGCAACCCCCTTTTGAGCCTTTGTCTTCAGCAGAGCTTAAGTACTTGACTTGGAAGACTGTGTTTCTGGTAGCCATCACTTCTGCCAGATGCATAAGTGGATTACAAGCTTTGTCAGTGGAGCCTAATTTTATCTCCTTCCATAGAGATAAGGTGGTTTCAGATTTCCACCTTAATCAATCTATGTCTCTTCCAGTGTACTTCACTGACCATTCCTCCTCTGACGAGAGGAGGCTGCACAGTTTAGATGTGAAAAGAGCCCTTAGTTACTACATAGAGCGTACCAAGGGTCACAGGTTTGACTCCCTCCAACTGTTCGTCACTTATGGTGAGGTTGGTAAAGGGAAACCTGCCACTAAAAGATCCATTGCCAGGTGGATTGCCTCTTGTATCCAATTTTGCTATGAAAAACTAGGTAAGGTTCCTCCCTCAGGCCTGAGGGCTCACTCTGCCAGAGGTACAGCTGCTTCCCTGGCTGCTGCCAGGGACTTCCCTATTCTAGAGATATTTCAAGCAGCTACCTGGAAAACAGTTCACACTTTTACCAAGCATTACTCCCTGGACATCCAGTCTAGGAGTGATGCTCGGTTGGGCACAGCTGTGCTTCAGAGCCTATTTCCTAAGTAGGTTCTGTCCCTCCTCCATGGAGGTACTGCTTTGTAGTCTGCATATGTCAGAATATAGCAAGACTTCATGTTGTTTGAAGAAAAAATTACTCACCTTAGTAATGTTGTTTCTTCTAATGGAGTCTTGCTATATTCTGACCTCCCCCCCTGCCTGCCCCTCTCAGAACCTCTGTTTTTGGGATGTGGGTGGGCAGTGCAGTGTTGGCACTTAGTAGGTACCCACCTTGTTGTTTTCACCCCTTCTTTTCTTGGGGTGAGTTGGTGTTATGTTTTTCATTTTTGGGTCTCCTGACTTGAGTCTTTGTTTTGGGACCAAAAAATGTGTTTTATGTTTGATAGCCAGTTGGCTAGTGTAGGTTTACAGCTTCCACGCAGGACCTTAGTGAGTTTAGTTCGTAAAGATCTGACGGTTTGAGTTTGAAGAACAACAGACAGAGTCTCAACCGAGCTCGAGCTCAGCGTTCCATGCCTGGCATGGAAAGTTTAACTCTTTCATCTCCGGGGCAGTTCGAAGGTTGGGACTCACTACATATGTCAGAATATGTCAGAATATAGCAAGACTCCATTAGAAGAAACAACATTACTAAGGTGCGTAATTTTTTTTACAGTTGTCACAGTGGATATTTTTAAGATTATAGAGTGAGGGAGCGCTCCTGATCAATTGGAGCGCTCCTTTCCTCTGTGTATAAGATACTCTTATTCCATGAAGAGTTTCTCATGCACATAGCTGCCCTGGAAATAGACACATTTAGGTCTATTTTATTAAATTGTAATATGTTATTGATATTGATTAATAATATATTAATACAGACGTGGAGTACTCCTACTGTTGCAAGAGTAATCTCACTTGCATCCTGAGGGTATCGGAGCCGCTCATCATCTTTGTTTTGCAGTTCTAATGCCTTAAGAAAGCATTTGAGACCTCTTTTAAAACTGTAAGAGTGGTCTGTGCGGCTGTATTAGCATACAGATTACTGTCATTACAGTGGATTGCTAAACCACTCCAAGAGCAGCTTTCACAGCGTTGATGACATCACAATGTCTTGTGCAGCACTGAAGCCAGTCGTTAAAATCAAAGAAAAACAACAAAATCTTAAAACAAGCTGCAGATTTAAAAGCTGTAACTTGTAAACTACTGTTGTACAGTATATATGGAATATGCAAACGTTTGGCTCAATGTATGCAATTTATCTCTTGTGAGTGGGCAGGACTTTCATAACTCACTCGTGGCTCTGCCACTCGTGAGTTTGGTTCTGTTCCGCTCACACTACAAGACAAATTGCACATTTTGAGTCGGCCCATTGCAGATGGCATCTGTCTGTCTATCTGTGTCTGTCTGTCTGTCTGTCTATCTATCTATCTATCTATCTATCTATCTATCTATCTTATACTGTGTCCAGTTCTGGAGTTCACATCTCCAGAAGGGCATAGACAGAGTGGAGGCAGTCCAGGTGAGGGTTACTAAAATGATGCAGAGTCTGCATCAAAAGCCCTACGAGGAGAGACTAAAGGACCTCAAATATGTACACCTTGGAACAAAGGGGGAGAGAGGGGATATAATAGAGACCTTTAAATACCTCATGGAGGTAAAGAAGGTACAGAGGGAAGTATTTTTTAGAAAAATGGTGCTCAAGAACAAGGAAACATGCTATGACTCTGGGGGTCGATTTTAGTAGAGATGTGAGGAAGTACTTCTTCACAAAAAGAGTGGTGGATTCCTGGAACAGACTTCCAACAGAGGTGGTGGGATTCAAAAATACATGGGCTAGGCATAAGGGATTCTTAGTGGAAAGGAAGGAGTGAGGGGAAAAGGAGCCAGAGATCAAGTTGGGTCTGAGGTGATATTGTAGGTGGGGAAAAATGAGCAGACTGGGTGGGCCAAGTGGTCCTTATCTGCCAACAACTTCTGTGTTTGTGTTTTTATTTATTATATATGTGTGTGTATATGTATGTGTATGTGTACAGTATATGTATATGTGTGTGTATATATATATATATATATATATATATATATATATATATATATAATAGGTTGAGTACCCCATTTAAGGTTAAAGTGACATTTTGCATCTTAATAACTTTGCCACCGTGATGATGGATTTGCCTGAAATTCGGCAGGACGGAGCGGTACCATAGATCTCTGATCTGCCAAGTTTCAGAATGGTCGGATATACGGTTGCAGTGTTATAAGCGACATTCTGTAGTGCATTTATGCTTTTTGTGCATTCTTTGTCAGGCTTTACAGGTCACGTAGGTTTGCGTGGACTCAGTCCGAGACTTCTAGGAAACATGCGCCGGGTCCCTCACAGCCTTTTCAAGATTTTGTGAAAAATATTAGACGGTTATTCAAAAAACAAGTTTCCCATTATAGTCAATGGGAAAAGTTAACAAAAAGTTCAGCAGTATTGCAAATGCAGTTTTTAGTGTCGCAAATGACCCCTGTAGTGTCGTGAGTCAGCCATTTTTTGTTTTCAGTTAGTGGTCACAGAAATGTTTGGCATTTAAATGTGGGACCCTCTAGGGACACAATTCTTTTTGTGTTCACCTAGTCGGACCGTGAGGATGCTAGCCATGTCTTTTTTGGGGGGTTAAACACCCCACAAATGTTTTTGAAATTTTTGTAAAAAGTAGTGTCACAAAGTAGTGTCGTACTCATGACACTTTCATGATTTCATTTGCAAAAGTGTTGTGATTTGCAACACTATTTTGCGACACTGTGCCCAAAATAACAGGAATTCTTTGCCACCCTGCTGCAAATCAACGGTTTGGTCTTTTGGGCTGAAATTTGGAGGGAAGAAAGCAAACATCCCACAGATGTGCCTTTTGGTGGTTTGGTGGCAAAATATTGCATGGATAGAAAGTTACGGTGCTCCAAAGCTGACACTTTTCCCCATATACTAACATTGCGGCATCCGCCGAGCCTTTCGGGGGCCCGAATCTTGGAAACTCTTTGAGATACGGACTTTTCTTCAGAAAAATGCTTAGCCCCCCACTAGGGGGCTAAGTGCAAAACTAGCCAGGAAAGTCATAATTTATATGAAATTGTAATTTTTTTCTCTACGTTGTACGGTTCCTTAGATATAAGCAAGTTAGTATTCCAAGTGCTAATTTTCTGCTCCAAGGCCCATTATTATGTGTACATTCTTTGTATTCACTGTGTTTCTCTATGCAGCTGTTGGTGAAAAAAGGGTGTGTGCTTTCGTTACTGTCATAGTTAGCGTTCCCACTTGCATTTCCATAACCGTTTGTGTTAGCATTCCCGTCTGTGCCACCGTGAGCGTTACCTTTCCCTTTTTGTTTGCGCTTGCATTACTGTTGCCATTTGTGTTTCTGTTATTGTTTCTGTTTGCATTTCGTTTTTGCATTACCATTTGCGATTACGTATGCGCTTCCGTTTCCGTTTCCTTTGGCGTCATCGTTGCTGTTACCATTAGCATTTGCGTTTCCTATTGTGGTACCTTGACCGTGCGCATTACCAGTTGCGTTTCCGTATGCACTTGCATTTCCATTTCCATTACTGTTCCCGTCTATGCCACCGTGTGTGTTACCCTTTCCGTCTTCATTTGCACTTGCATTTGCATTACTGTTAACATTTGTGTTTCCATTACTGGTTTTGTTTGCGTGTTTTGCGTCACCGTGTGCATTACCATTTGCGTTTGCGTACGCGCTTCCATTTACATTTGTGTTTCCTATTGCGGTACCGTAACTGTGTGCGTTACCATTTGCGTTTCCGTACACGCTTGCATTTGTGTTTCCATTTGCGTTACTGTTCCCGTCTACGCCACTGTGTGCATTACCCTTTGCGTTTGTGTAATTAACATTTGCGTTTTCCATTACTGTTTTTGTTTGCGTTCCCTTTTGCTTCACCATGTGCATTTCTATTTGCGTTTGCATACGTGCTTCCTTTTGCATTTCTGTTTGTTTCCTTTGGTGTCATCGTTGCTGTTACCATAACTGTCTGCATTTCCAATTACGTTACTGTGCCCATGTGCATTACGGTTTGCGTTTCCATACGCGCTTGTGTATGCGTTTCTGTTTTCATTAACATTTGCGCTTGTGTTTGTATTACTGTTTACATTATCGTTTATGTTTGCGTCACCATGTGTGTTAGCGCTATGCTTGTGTATTTATGCTAAGCTACATTTCACTATTTATAGTGCACATTCTCCAAAAGAGGGAAATTCATGGCAAAAACTCTGTTTAATGCATCTTTAGGTTGTTCCACAGCGACAAAAGTGAGGAAATTAGATGTTAGGATTCCCACCCCCTTGCACCCCACCCCACCCTGCCCCCACCAACAGGCATCGGGTGTGCGCTGAGTCATCAGTCCTCTCACCATTGTACTTAAGTAATCTGTTTGTAAAATCCCCCCCCCCCAAATTACTGCCTCACATGTAAGATGCTGAAGCCAGGGTAGGTTCCAGACTCGAGCTAAGAAGTCCCATAAATTTTGGGGAAAAAGTACAATGTAGAGCAAAGTGTTCCATTGAATCTTCTGGGGCTCTGCATTCCGTGTATGGACACGCCCATTCCTCCATTGGTTTATGTTTGTTGTTGCCCTGGACGTTTAACCTTCCATATGTACTCAACCAAATGATTTCCCACATGTGTTCCGGAATGCATTTCTCATTTAGAAGTCATCATCATCATCATTTTTATTGATTGATCATCAATGTAGAACACTTTGTGAACATTACAGTATACAAAAAGAGAAGTAGATAAGATTTTTAAAAATAAACTCTTAACTTATAATTCTAAAGTACATTAGGTACAGGAATAAGTAATAAATTATTCATCACAAATATACATATACATTAATATAATATAAATTCTTTTAGCAGAGAGAAGGAGATAATATATATGTCCCCTTCCCCTTCAGGTGACTTAAAGATCTATGATTCAAACACTCTCATAGAAGAGTCAAAACTTTATCTTGCTTCTGAGGCCGGCAGTTTTTAAATGCTGGCTGTGAGGGGCCAACCGTATTCAACACATGGTGGTACAGTTGTTTCCTAGATGACGCCTCTAAAAAGGATTTCGAAATATTCCACTTATATATCTTGTCGGCCGTGGATTTCATAGACTCTGATACCCGTAGTAATTTAGAAAACTTTGGGGGAAGTTCCTCATTTTATAAAAAAGGTTTGCCAATTATTCAAGAGCCATTTGTTGACAAGGGAATCTGTCATTTTCCACTGAGAAATTCTCCACGACGGGGAATCAGTTCTAAGTCCTAACTGGACTGCCTTGTATTTTGCTCAATGTAACTGAGAAGCGCTGTAGTTCTTTACTGTCTTCTAATACACTTTTCAAACAACATGAAGTCTTGCTGTATTCTGACTATTGCAGTTAGGTCCTGCCTTTGAACTGACCCGGAGAACAAAGAGTTAACTTTCCATGGCCAGCATGGAACGTTCAGCACGAGCTCGGTTGAAGCCCCTGTCTGCTGTTGTTTAAACTCCAACCGTCAGATTCTTTACTTCGCCTCACTGAACAGTCGCTCCGGAGATTTCTCCTTTGCTCGGTCCAAAAAGTTGGTTAAAGTGTCGTTTCTCGCTCGATTTCTACCAAATTTCTGCTACCGAATCTGTCAGTTTAAGTCTCTGTCTCGTGGTACTGTGAGTACTAGATAGGTTTTACATTTAGTTTCTGTGTGAACTTGTAAATTTCAATCGGCTCGCTGAACCGATCAGTTTAGTTTAAAAAGTTTGTAAGAATTTTCCCAAAGCTACCCTGGATAAGAGAGTAGGTAGACTGAGGGAAAGGAGGCCGAGAAGTCCGCTGACCCAGATGGCCAGCCCGGTTCGGTTCCGACCGAACCAGAAGGAGTGCCCTCTGACCAGGGCGAAACTTCTTCGGGCAAAAGGAGAGCCGATTCTGAGGAGTCGGTTCCGGTTAAGAAGAAGAGAAGAGACAAATCATCTGGTTCAGATCCAGAAATCCATACTTCGACCGCTGATGAGATAGCCAAAGCGATAAGAGTAGTGCAATCGCTAACTTCGCTTCCGGCCGAACCGGCACCATCTGGCAGGGGCTCGGTTCGGTCGGTTCACCCGGTTCCGGATTACACTTCAGAAGAATTTTATGAACTGGAGAAGGAGGAGGGAGAGTATGAAGATGATGATGGTGATTATGAAAGTCTGAATGTGCCTATTGACCCGGACATCTCCCCAGACAGACCTTTAGGTGTTTCTCCTCCTAGGCTTTCTGAGTCCCCTTCCCACTTTATGTTTTACAAAAAAGTGGCTGAAACCCTCCATCTTCCAATGGAAGAAGCAGTAGAGGATTAGGAGGAGCCTGATTTTGTTGAAATGATGGACATCCCAGAGTCCAGGAGACTGTCTGTTCCCCTCCATAAATCTTTTGGGAAACAGACAATTAAAATTCTAAAGACTTCTAACTCTATACCTCCTGTGGACAGATAAATGGACAAGAGGTACACCCTTTCAGGCCCAGACACGGAGTTCCTTTCTCAGCAATGCAGCCATGTTGGGGTAGTGCAGGCTGCTGCCTGTGATAAGGCAAATATTCCCTTGGCATCGCACCCCCCCAGATAAGGACTCCAGGAGGATTGATACCATGGCAAAGAAGCAGTACCTGGCAGCATCTCTGGGACTCAGGCAGGCTAATTATATGGCCTACACAGCTAGATACCAGAAGTCCAGATGGGACACTGTACTGGCTCTGGCTAAACAGGCCCCTGACCAGCTTGCCAAGGAGCTGGATCAGGTGGCTACAGATGGGGCTGAGGCATCCAAGGTGCAATTTCATGCTGCTGTGGACTCCAATGATGTTTCATCTAGAGTCATGGCTACATCTGTGGCCCTTCGGAGGATGGCTTGGCTCAGATGTACTAGCCTATCACAGGATACCCAGGCTAAGGCCATGGATTTCCCAGTCAGTGGTAATTCTCTGTTTGGGGAGCAGACAGAGAACTACATGAAAAAGATGGATGAATACAGGACCACCTATAGGAGTGCTCAGGCCAAAGAAAGGCAAGCCACTCCTCAAAGGCAGCAGTCCAGGGGCAGGAGCTGGCCTTTTCAAAGGCCTTTTTACCAAGCCCAGGCCTCCTCTTCTTCCTATGCTCAGAGGGGGTTCTTCGGAGGGAGAGGCAGACAGGGAATGAACAGGCCTGCTTCCACTCAGCCTAGAGCCCCTGCCAAGCAGATACCCTGATGGGTCTGCCCGGGCCGATTCTCCAGTACCTGTAGGGGGCAGGCTGGCTTACTTTGTCCAGGACTGGAAGTCTCTGACATCAGACAAGTGGGTCCTGGAAGTAGTAAGTTTCCCAAGATGAGAACCAGATCCTTTCTACCTGCAAATCCATCAGAGACCCTTGCCCTAGAGGCAGGGGCTTCTTCCCTCCTGGCTCTCAGAGCCATAGAGAGGGTTCCTACCCTACACAAGGGCAAAGGATTGTACTCCAGGTACTTCCTAACCCCCCAAAAAACAGGAGAATGTCGGCCCATCCTTGATCTAAGATATCTGAACAAGCACCTTTTAAAACCAAAGTTCAAAATGGTGACTCTGGGAATAATTCTGCCCTCTCTAAGGCCAGGGGACTGGCTAGCCTCCCTGGACCTCAAAGATGCCTATTTTCACATTCCCATTAGGTGCTCCCACAGAAAGTACCTCAGGTTTGAGTTGCCCTCAGGCCACTATCGGTTCAGAGCAATGCCCTTTGGCCTAACATCAGCCCCAAGGCTGTTCACAAAGTGCCTGGCAGTAGTGGTTGCTTTCCTAAAGAGAAAAGATCTCCATCTTTCCATACTTGGACGACTGGCTCATAGTGGGTCAGTCTCCAGACCAAGTCAAGTCACATCTGTAAATAACTCAGCAAGTGCTCAGTTCCTTAGGATTCCTCCTCAACCTTCCAAAGTCAGTTCTCGAGCCAGTACAGCTCCTCACCTTCATAGGGGCGGAGCTGGATACACTAAGGGCAAGAGCCTTCCTTCCCCTGGATAGGGTAAGGACCCTTATGGAACTGGCCTCTTCATTCACCCTTCAGGTATCTCGACCAGCAAGGCATTTCCTGCAGCTTCTGGGCCACATGGCAGCCTCTACAGCAGTGGTCCAGGGAGCAAGATTTCAGATGAGGGACATTCAGTTCCACTTAAGAGCCTTCTGGTCCCAAAGAAAGGATTCCCTTACCAAACTAGTCCCAGTAACTCGAACCCTGATCCAGACTTTGCAATGGTGGCAGGATCAGAACAATTTGAGACAAGGAGTTCCTTTTGTCACTCAGTCTCATTCAGTGATACCACAGATGCCTCCCTGCTGGGCTGGGGAGCCCACCTGGGGGATCTTACCACCCAAGGGCTGTGGTCACCTCTAGAATCTGTGCTTCACATCAGTCCCTTGGAACTCGGAGCAGTGTTTCTGGCACTGCAAGCCTTTTCCAAATCTGTACAGAACAAGGTGGTCCAGATCAGAACAGACAATACCACCACAATGTGATACATTAACAAGCAAGGAGGCACTTGGTCTACGGCCTTGTGCACAGAAGCAATGAAGTTGTGGTCCCTGGCCTATTCCCTGCAAACCTCTCTAATAGCAGTTCACCTCCCAGGGAAAGACGATGTCCTAGCAGATGCTCTCAGCAGGATATCCCAGGGCCATCACGAATGGACCCTAGATCCCCTAGTTTTGAAAGTGATTTTCTCTCGATGGGGCACTCCACAGATAGATCTTTTGCAGCCCCAGACAATCACCAACTTCCTCTCTTTTTGTTGCAGACCCCCAGTCTTGGGCTCAGTTCCCCTGGATGCTCTGATTCTGAATTGGGAAGGGAAATTTCTGTATGCTTTTCCCCCCTTCCCTCTCCTGTTCAAAGTGTTAGTCAAGATCAGGTCACAGCCATGCAAAGTGATTCTGATTGCTCCAGACTGGGCCAGACATCCCTGGTACCCCCTGTTGCTGTCCTTAGCAGTCCACCTTCCCCTGTCTCTTCCCAGGAATTACAACCTGTTGACATCCTCCCAGGGGAGGATTTGGTATCCGAACCTCAAGTCTCTCAATCTCATGGCATGGCTCTTGAAGAGCTAGAGTTTGCTAATCTGCACCTTTCTCAAGGGGTTCTGGATATCCTTAAGGCTTCTCGAAAGCCTTCCACCAGAAAGACTTACAACTCCAAATGGAAAAGGTTCACTATTTGGTGCTCTAATAAGCATATTTCCCCAGAATCTGCTGGATTGCCTACAGTTCTGGACTATATGGTCCATCTTAATGGCTTAGGACTTAGGCCAGCTACACTTAAAGTGCATTTGGCAGCTGTTTCTACCTTCTTGTCAGTAGGCAAGCCCACTCCTCTGTCAGCCAATCCTGTGTTTTGTAAGTTCTTCAAGGGATTGCTGCACACCGATTTCCCCCCTTTAGGGACCCTGCTCCTGCTTGGGACCTTAGTGTTTGCATTGCTCAGCTTATGCAACCCTCCTTTGAGCCTTTGTCCTCTGCAGAGCTTAAGTACTTGACTTGGAAAACTGTGTTTTTGGTAGCCATTACCTCTGCCAGGCGTATCAGTGAATTGCAAGCCCTGTCAGTGGAGCCTGATTTCATCTCTTTCCATAGAGATAAAGTGGTCTAAGAACTAACAGAAAGTTTTTGCCTGAGGTGGTTTCAGATTTCCACCTTAATCAGTCTGTCTCTCCTGTTTTCACATTGACCATTCCTCCTCTGGAGAGAGGAGGCTGTACAGCTTGGATGTTAAAAGGGCCCTCAGCTACTACATAGAGCGCACCAAGGGTTACAGGTTTGAGTCCCTCCAGTTGTTCCTCACATATGGAGAGGTCAATAAGGGCAAACCTGACACTAAAAGATCTATTGCCAGGTGGATTGTTTCTTGTATACAATTCTGCAATGGAAAAACTGGGTAGAACCCCACCCTCAGGCCTGAGGGCTCACTCTACTAGAGGTACAGCTGCTTCCCTGGCTGCTGCCAGGGATATTCCTATCTTAGAAATTTGTCAAGCAGCCACCTGGAAAACAGTCCATACATTCACCAAGCATTACTCTCTGGATATCCAGGCTAGGAGTGATGCTCGGTTTGGCACAGCAGTACTTCATAGCCTATTCCCAAAGTAGGTTCTGTCCCTCCTCCATGGAGGTACTGCTTGGTAGTCTGCAATATCAGAAGACAGCAAGACTTTCATGTTGTTTGAAGAAAAAAATTACTCACCTTAGTAATGTTGTTTCTTCTAATGGAGTCTTGCTGTATTCTGACCCCCGCCCCCCGCCTCCCCCTCAGAACCTGGTTTTTGGGATGTGGGTGGGCAGGAGCAGTGTTGGCACCTAGGGGTGCCCCTTTTTCACCCTCCTTTACTTTGGGTGTGTGTTGTGTTTGGTTTTTTGGCTTTCCTGACTTGAGTCTTTGCTTTGAAACCAAAAAACCCTTTTTAATAAATTTAGTTGCCAGTTGGCTAGTGTGAGTTTTACAGTTTCCACACAGAACTTCTAGTGAGTATTGCTCATAAAGATCTAATGGTTGGAGTTTAAACAACAGCAGACAAGGGGCTTCAACCGAGCTCGCGCTGAACGTTCCATGCTGGCCATGGAAAGTTAACTCTTTGTTCTCCAGGGCAGTTGAAAGGCAGGACCTAACTGCAATAGTCAGAATACAGCAAGACTTCATTAGAAGAAACAACATTACTAAGGTGAGTAATTTTTTCTTAGTGTCCTTTAGTAGTAGGCAGGTGTCATCCGCATATGCCAGAATTTTGACTTCATCCCCCTTCTCACCTTGCACTGCTGGATTATCCATGATTTTCTCTAGAGGAGGGTCATGGGGAAAATATAGAGCAAAGGACTTGGGGGGCATCCCTGTCATACCCCTTCCTTTATGTTACATTCTGGGCCTATTAATCCCTGAATTTATGGACTCCATCTTGCATTGTGGTATAGCATTTTAATTTTACTGATAAAAGGGAGAGGAATACCATATGCTTCCAAAGCGTGAAATAGAAAGTTCTAGGGACATGGATATGTTGTTCAATCCACACTTATTGGCAGGTTCCTTGCCTCTTTAAATCTTGCTGGAAGGTCTTCAAGCTGGCTTCTCCACACACTCGTGGTAAAACTCGGCTCCGCCCATGATGCCAGATCTTCTTACGTTTGAAGCCCAGGTTCCCTCCTTAGCGCTTCATGCTTAGATTGATCCTAACTCTTCGGTTCGTCTGAAATTGGTTTTGAAGTTTTCTAAACTTCGGTCTTCATCTTCCCTCATGGCTTATGGACAAATCTATTCTCGGCTGGAGGTGCTCCTGCGGGCAGAAATGTCCAGCACGGATCCGCACTCCATGTGTATCTACTGCTCAGGGCCTAGATCATCACCCGCAGGCCTGCGAAGGTGCCGCCTTTCTCGCCAACGCCCTGATGATTGCGCTGGCCCGATTGAAGCTCGGGCACCCCGAGAAGCGTCACTGTAAAATCAAAAGAGGCTCATGGTATGTCCATGGGCGGCTGACTTGAAAGGAGCAGCTCGCGATGATCGCCCTCGGGGAGGAGGCGGCCCAGGCTGCATCTTCCTCGGCCGCGGCATTTATCCCGCTCTCTCTGAGTTCCTCGTATACGGCTTAGTTCAAGGAGCTTTGTCATTCCCTTTCCACGAAGGGAGAGGGGCCATCGGGACATTCTTCTCGGCCCAAGAAGAAGGAGTCGAAGGGTAAGTCCCACCGTCGGCATTCGTGGGAGCAGGAGAGGCCTCCTTCCCCAGACAGCTGACCGTCGACTTTGGTCAAAGTTGCGGCTCAGGCCGCTGGCTTCATGGTGTCCCCATCAGGCCAGCCTGCCGAGACTCCCGTCGAGGCAGTCGAGATTTTTCTCGATCCGTTAGACGGGCTGTCGACTGGTGAAGCCGACAACCCTCCTTCACCTGCCCTCGGTGGAGACCGAGGATCTGCTCTGCGCCTTCGGGATGCAGTTCCTCGTTAAAGTGCCCGAGCTGAGGGAAGAGCGGTGTCCCTCCGCCTTCCCAGACCCGCCCTCGTCCCCGAGGGTCTCGGTCTTGACTTCATCTCGGCCGCTGCTCCCGCTGACATCGGCGGTCTCTGTCTCGCCATCGGCAGCGGGCGACACCATTCCTCCTCGCCCTCTTCCTCGGATGAGGGGAGGCTTCAGCGTAAATTATGTCGGTGCTACGAGGAGCTTATATGGCAGCAGTTGCTGTTGTCCATGTCTAAGCTGACTCCGGTCCAGACCCTGGCCATCAAGTGGCTGTCGCCTGAATGACCGAAGCAACCACTCTCCTCAGTCGAGTTGCCTGTTCCAGGGCCGGTTACTCGGCCAAAACCAGCTGCTCCACCGATTGTGGTGGAACCTCCGCCTCCACAACCGAAGTCTAGGGCACCGACCAAGGATTCGCGGTCGGGTCACGGCCTGCCCCACAGGTTGTTGGTCACCCTCACTCCCGACCATCCTCGGCAGGTAGAGGGTGGCTCAGGGCCGAGGCAGCTCTTCGTAGACTCTTCGGAATCAGACGACGACTCCTCCCTGTTCTCCAGACAGGTCGACCTGGAGCCCTCCGGGGCCAGTCATTGGACTATAGCTCATTGTCCTTCTTGGGTCTGTTTCGACTCATCTTGGAGTCCACCGGGATGCAGCTCGAGCCCGTGTCCAAACGGGCCAAGTATCCCCTGATGGAGATACGGGACCGAGGGGATTCCCCCACGGAGGCCTTTCCGGTGGCTGAGGCCATTGTCAGCCCAGCCTTGGAGCTTTGGTAGCGGCCTGTTTCCTGTCTTGTGCCCTCGGCCAGGATGGCCAGGAAGTATGCGGTCCCTACCGCCTCTTTGTCTGGTTTCTCGGAGCACCCCTCTGCCGAGGGGTTAGTCACCGACAGCAGCCCGTGCTCGCAATGCTCGATGTGGATAAGCCCCCAACAAAGAGTCCAAAAAGCTGGACTTTGCTGGGTGCAAGGTGTACGCTGCATCCTCCCTCGGCCTCCGACAGGCCAGCTCGGCCGTGCTGATGGCACACTTCTCCCACGTCCTCTTGGGCTCCCTGGATGAGGTTGTCCCTCATCTCCTGACCGATCTGCAGACCACGGTCCTCCAGGTGCGAGACCAGGGCAGGGCAGTGGCGAAGCAGCAGCTTCAGACTGCTCTGGACATAGGTGATTCCTGTGCCAGGTCAGTAACGGCCACGGTGGCCATGCGCCGCAGGGTGTGGCTGAGAATATCCACCTTCACGGCGGATACCCAGCACAAGTTGGCGGAAGTCCCCTTCTTGGGGACTGACCTCTTCGGCCCTGGAGTGGAGGGACACCTCCAGCGGATTGAAAAGTCCAATGCCACCCTGGACTTTGTCACCTCCGCCCAGAGGGACAAAGGCCACCGTCAGCAGCAGCAGAAGTCTTTTCGTCCTTCGGCCCCTGCATCTCGACCGGCCCAACAGCACCAGCAACAGGGCCAGCAGGCTCGCGCTTGGCGTCCCAAACCCAAGCCGGCGGCTTCCTCCAACAGGAAGCAAGGAGGTAAAGGCCCAGGAGGTCCCTCAGCCGGTTCCTCCTCCAAGCCTGCCCAGTGACAGGTTGAGGGGTGCCGCCCCCAGCGTTGTCACTCCCCTCTGGGTTCCCCCTGTGGGGGTTGGCTCCACCACTTCCTTTCCGCCTGGTCCGCTATCACCATGGGCCGCTGGGTGTTGGAGGTGGTAGGAAAAGGCCTGCCTCTGGAGTTGGAGCAGGCTCCACCCTTTCGAGACGTCGCCCTTCGGGGGGCCATGGGGTCCGCAGCCTCGCTGTCAGCCCGCTGAGACGATATTGCCCTGCTCCTCGAAAAAGAAGTGATCAGGAAGGTGGCGGATCCTCCTCCAGACCCGGGGTTTGTGTCCAGGTATTTCCTGGTCCCAAAACGGACAGGGGGCTGGCGCCCCATTTTCAACCTGCACGACCTGAACAGGTTCCTAAGGTCTCGGACCTTCAGGATGGTCACTCTGCCTCAGATAATCCCATCCTTGGAACGAGGCGTGTGGTTCTGTTACCTGGACTTCCAGGACACGTTCTTTCACATCCCAATCCATCCATCTCATCAGAGATTCCTCCGCTTCAGAGCGGAGGGATCCCTTTACGAGTTCCGGGCCATGCCCTTCGGCCTCTCCCTAGCTCCCAGGGTCTTCACCAAATGCATGGCAGTGGTGACAGCATTCCTGCGGCGCCGAAGGGTCCTGGTGTACCCCTACCTGGACGACTGGCTGATTGCAGCCCCCTCTAGAGTGGAGGCAGAGCAGTCCAGAGATCTGGCCCTCCAGGTTTGCTCTCAGATTGGCCTCCTCATTAACGAGGACAAGTCGGAACTCGTGCCGAAGCAGGTGATACTCTCCATCGGCACAGAGCTCGACTCCCGGCGGACAGGGCCGAGGATCTTTCCTCCTTTGCCCAATCATTTTTGGTTGGGCACTCGCGCCCTGCCTCCTGGGCCTCATGGCGGCCTGCACCAGTGCGGTCCGTTGGGCTCGTTGGTACATGCGTCCCCTTCAATGGGGACTGGCCAGCCAGTGGTCACAACGCCGCGATCCGTTGGACCAGCCCGTGACAGTGACCCAGGAGATGTGGAACACTCTCCAGTGGGGGATCGTTCCAGCGCATCTGCAGGAGGGCATCCCGTTCGTCCGCCCTGAGCAGACGGTCTCTCTATCTACCGATGCATCTCTGATGGGTTGGGGTGCCCATCTGGGGGAGCACAGAGCGCACGGCCTCTGGTCCCCTCGGGAGTCCCGATGCCATAACAACCTGCTGGAGCTCCTAGCGGTCCGCCTAGCTCTCACCGCCTTCGCTCCGTTTCTACGGGGTCAAGTGGTTCAGGTCCAGACGGACAATTCACCCACCATGTACTATCTGAACCACCAGGGCGGGACGCACTCCATGCTGTTATGCAAGGAAGCTCTCCGCATATGGTCCCTCGTGCGCAGCCTGGAGGCGGATCTCCTAGTCATTCACGTGGCAGGAGCCTCCAAGACCCTGGCCGATGCCCTAAGCTGGATAGGGGCTGCGTCTCACGAGTGGTCTCTCCTGCCGGAGGTAGTACAAGATCTGTTCTCCCACTGGGGCAAGCCTCAGGTGGACCTGTTTGTCTCCAGGGAGAATGCAAAGCTGAGTCTGTTCCATGCCCGCCCCCCTCAGCAGGGCTCGCTGTAGGGGGATGCCTTAGGCCGCTGACCTTGGGTTTTCACGCCTTTTCCCTATTTCCCTTGATCCACAAGGTGCTTCTCAAGGCAAGGAGGGACAAGGCGCAGGTGATTCTGCTAGCCCCAGACTGGCCCCACCAGTTCTGGTATTCAGATCTCCTCAGCCTCAGCTCCAGGCTCCCGAGGCGGCTTCCAGCCCGCTCAGACCTGATCTCAGTCATCCAGGGGAAGGTATTCCATCCAGACCTTCAATCCCTGCACCTGATGGCCTGGTTCCTGAGCGGCTAGAGTTCCAGGCCTTGGGTCTTTCCGATGAGGTCCTCAACGTGGTTGAGGCATCCCATAAGGAGTCGACCAGGAAATGCTACGCCTTCAAATGGAAGAGATTCTCCATTTGGTGTCAGGGGAAGGGCTTGGACCCTTCCGCCTATCCCTTGGCAAGCTGCTCTGGACTACCTGTGGTCCCTTTCTCAGCAAGGGCTTCAGTCGACGACCCTTAAGGTGCACCTGGCATGCCATCTCGCTTACTGGGCGCGGCCGGAAGCAGTCGGTGGCACAGGAGAAGGTGGTTGATGCTTTTTCAAAGGCCTTGACCACATTTCCTCCGTGCGTAGAACCCACCTGCGGATCTACTACTGGTATTGGCCAAGCTCATGGGCAAGCTATCGAACCGATGCACAGGTGCGATATTTCCCACCTGTCGTGGAAGACTGCCTTCTTGGTGGCTATCATGTCAGCCAGAAGGATGGGAGAGCTCCAGGCTTCCATCAAGTCTCCTTATCTGGTCTTCCACAGGGACAAGGTTGTCCTCGCCCCTACCGAAATTCCTTCCGAAGGTGATGTCGGAGTTTCACCTTAACCAGGTGTTGACTCTGCGGTGTTCTACCCCAATCACACCCACGGAGGCCGAATATAGGCTCCTGCTTTGGACCCTAGACGAGCACTAGGCTATTATAAGAGAGGACCGCTGAAGTTGGGGAGAGGTTCACAGCTGTTTGTCACCTGCGCTGAAGCCGCACCTGGCAGACCTGCAGCAAAGTGGACGATAAGCAGGTGGGTCACTTCTTGCATAGAGCTCTGCCATAGGTTGGCGGGCATGGAGCCTCCCAGAGGGATAAGAGCTCATTCTACCCGCCATACCGCTGCATCGGTAGCTGCTTCCAGGGATGTCCCTATCCAGGATATCTGCAGGGCTGCTACCTGGAAGTCAGCACATACCTTTATTACCCACTACCACATCGACCTGGAGTCATGCCGGGATGCTAGTTTTGGGGCCTCGGTTCTCCAGTCTCTATTTCCCAAGTAAGTATCGGGGTGTGCGCTTGCCTCCCTCCTCCCGGAGAACTGCTAGGAGTTTGCCAGACAGTGTGGATGAACAACATATCCATGTCCCTAGAAATATAGGTTTACTCACCTGCAACAGGAATTCTAGGAATGGTATATGTTGTTCATCCACCGACTCCACCCAACCTTCCCGGCCGACGCACAACCTGGCTTTCAGCGGGTAGATTCACGCCATGGCGGAGCCGAGAGTTTTACCACCCGGGTGGGTAGGAGGAGCCAGCTTGAAGACCTTCCGCCAAGGTTTAAAGTGGCAAGGAACCTGCCAATAAGTGAGGATGAACAACATATACCATTCCTAGAACTCCTGTTACAGGTTATTAACCTGTATTTATGGTTAACTTTATCGAATGCCTTTCTTTTGATTAAGAGATATGACCCAACCTGTTTGTTGATGTTTCTGGTAGAATTCCCAAATCTCCCGTACTATTATAAGGGGATGGTGGATTGCTGTTTGGTAATCCACAGTATTGAAGTGGGTGTATTATGCTTACTGCTACCCTTTCTCAATCTAAGATGTAGAATTTGTGAGAGTATTTTGAAATCTACTTTTAATAGACTTATCAGTTTCCAATTAGGAATATGTAATTTGCCCCCAGTTTTATATAAGCAAATTAAGTTTTTTGAAAAATGTCCCGGGACAGAGTTCTGTGAAAAGAAAAATTTAAAGACTTGTTCTAGGCAGAGTGCCATTTCTGAAATAAACGTTTTATGGAATTCCAAGGGTAGGCCATCCAGACCCGGGGCCACCCCCAATTTCCTTGTTTGTATCACCGCTGTTATTTCTTGAATTGTTATGGTTTGAGTGAGAGAACAGGAATCTTCTTGTGATATTGTGTATCTCTGAATATGGGAAAGATAATTTAACATGTCTTGGGTAAGGGGTTCTTCTACTTCTCACATGTCAGATTCAACACTAAAAGGTCCTGAATTGAGGTAACTGGGCACCTCCTTTTTCTGTAGGGGGGCGGAGAGAGCGGGGTTAAGTGATAGAGACATACAAGTACCTTTACAGGAGAAACAGGGTGCAGGAATACACTATTTTCTAGTGAAATAGATGTTCCAGGTCTAGAGGGCATGGGATGAAGTTGGAGGGAGGGCGATTCAGAGGAAACGTGAGGAAGAATTTCTTCACAGAAAGGGTGATGGACAAGTGGAACACCCTGCCAGAGGAAGTGGTGGGGACTAAAACAATCACGGGATTTAAGAATGTATGGGATAGACATAAGGGAATTCTGGAGGTCAGGGGTAAGGGGCAACAGACTTCTAGAAAAACATAGTGAAGCTACAAGCTCAAATGGGCAGACTGGGTGGGCCATAGGCCTTTATCTGACAACAGTGTCTATGTATCTATGTATAGAAATTGTGGATGCTTGTCTCCTTGCGTTACAGGTTGCACAAGGGTCAAACACTGGGGATTTCTGCATTCCATAAGAAAGGTCTGCCCTAATTGAACTTGCTCTGTCATACTGGAATGTCTGCATTATGATTTTAATTTTGTTAATTTGGGAGACTAGGTTATTCCCTACTGTAGATGTCTTTGATAGTAAATATTGTAGGTGTTCTCTTAATGACAGAAACTTAAAAGTATTGTGTTCTGGACTTTTTCTTCCCATAATTTTGGAAGCATTGATGAATGTCCTGTTTAGTTTGGTTCCACCAATCTCTTATGTCTCCGTATACATCGATGACTGAAACTCATGCCACTAGCAGTTGTTTAATGGCAAACTGCATACCCAGATCTGCCAGAGTTTGTGTTCAATTTCCACTGGGACTTAGTAATGGGTTGTTTTGTCTCTGATCCCAAGGAGGAAATTATCATCCGGTGGTCAGAGAATTTAATCGGGCATAATTTTGTTGTGCTTACCATCAAGTGTTTGGATACAAATACATAATCAATAGTGGTAGTAGATTGGCCTTTTTGTAAGTGAAATATTTGGGATTTTGAATAGGATTGTTACAGTTTATTAAATCTGTAACTGAAATACACTTTTTGAAAGCTTGGGAATTGCAATATATTTTAGATGGGGGATGTTAACCTTTTGGAATGTTCAAACTACAATTAGTCACCTCCTAATATGACTGATCTAGCTGTAGTTAGGTAGGGTTGTATTTGGTCAAAGCGATTTACTCTTTCCACTTTTAATTGTGGACCTAAATGTTAACTAACCGACATGGTTCCTCATCCCAGTAACCATGTAGAATTAAGACCCTCCCTGGTATAAGGTCCAATAGCCGAAAGAGTGTAAATTGGCTACCTGTAAAGGGTATACCAATACCGGCCATTCTGATTTAAAGGTCATAAGTTGAGTCACTGATCCCATCCATGTTTCCTGGACCAGGATGATATCTCTCTTTTAATCAAATATTAGCTGAAATACAGCCTGTCATTTTTTACGTTAACTGCTGCGATCGGAGCATATTGGAATGAGTAGCACTTGAAGGTGTGCCTTCCATCCAACGCACTGCCTTTGAGCAGGCGTGGTGGTCTCTGCACCAATGGTGTAGGAGTTTCGATGACAGCGGTGTTCTCTGCTTCAAAGGAAAGCACCGCGCCTACTGAGTGCCGCTCGCTATGCGCTACCTCCCCACGCACGTCCGCCGCCGCTCTAGTAGCCACGCTGGGAGCCCATCCCCAGCGTGGCAAATATTGTTTGCCGACGGGGTGCTCTAACTCTCGGCCGGTTTGGCATTAATTTCCCCACAAGTTGATACTGCTGCCACGCTGGGAGCCCACCCCCACGTGGCAAACCTTTCCTGTTGTTTTGCCGACGGGGTGCCCAATCCCTCTGCCGCCCTCGCCCCTCAGAAGTTTGCCGTCTGGGTGCCTAACTCCGGCCGCTTCACGCACTTCCCCACAAAGATATTGCTGCTACGCTGGGAGCCTACCCCAGCGTGGCAAACCTTTCCTGTTGTTTTGCTGACGGGGTGCCCAACTTCGCCGGTCTCCCTCGGCCCCTGCCAGAAGTTTGCCGATTGGGGTGCCCAACTTCGCCGGCTCCTCGGCCCCTCACATTTTTCTGCCACGCTGGGAGCCCACCCCTGCGTGGCAAATGTCCCATGTCATTCTTTTTTTTTTTTCCTGTAAAATAAAACGGTCTCACGGCGAGTCTTGTAGCCCCCCACAACCCGCACTCCACCCACTGCGCACTCCAGCCTCCCCACACACCCCTCACCCTATACTTACCTCCGGACTCGCGCAACGATTTCGGTGGACTAGGAACACGCCTGCACTCTTCAAAGGCGACTGCAACTGAGGAAATGCCGTAAGCTGTATAATGGGCTAGATAGGGGGTTCAACTATTAGATATCTTCGTCATTTTTGAATTTTGCACACATTTTCAACATGGGGTTTTGGGACCCTCTTATGAATGATGTCACTGTCATGGCGCTATTCGGGCCCAAGGTGATTTCCCGCAGGCACCGCGCAGTCACTCGCGCAGACATCACCCGCTGGCCTCCGACTAGCATGACAGTGACATCATTCATGAGAAGGGGTCCTAAAACCCCATGTTGAAAATTTGTGCAAAATTCCAAAATGACTGTTTTAACGAGCGTCATGCTATGCAGTTCCTACGCAGGCTCGTAAGTTTGCGAATTTTCAATATTTTCACTCCAGATTTTCAACATTGCCATTTTATCACACCTTCTTATGAGCTGTACAGCTGTCATTTTTCACATCTCACCCAAAATGTGTTTCCGCTCATGTAGCGCACAATGGCACAGTCTGTGTGCGAAATCAATGTATGGGACACATTAAGAAAATCACAGTGACACTGTTCATGAGCAGAGGTCTTAAAATGGCTATGTTGAAAATTTGGCTAAAACGCTCTGCAGATAATTGTTTTATTAGCGTGTATGCTAGTAGTTCCTCACGACGCCAGAAGTTTGGCGAATTTCCAATATTTCTACCCAGATTTTCAACATTGCCATTTTACCACACCTCCTTATGAGCAGTACAGCTGTCATTTTTCACATCCTGCCCAAAACGTGTTTCCGCCTATGTAGCGCACAATGGGGGTAACAAACAGGTCATGCTGACAATTTATTGTGCAAATACCAGCAATCGCACAGGGCATTAGGGTAAGGCACCATACATGCCAAACACCACTGCAAATACCTGCAAGCGAACGTTCGGCATTGACAAATGCTTGTTATTATTTAAGAGGTTGTGGCAATTAAGGGATGCCACAACTGTGCTATGGATGTTAGTTTGTTATACAGACTGATCGTATTATCTTTTTTTTCATTTTTTCTTCTTCTTTCCATTATATAATTTGTCAGGGGGTTGGGGACAGTATTGTCTACTTCCATTGTTTGCGTCCTTGGGGTCTTCTTCCAGCTCCAGTTTTCCCACCCCTGTGGAGTTTGTCAGAACATCATAAGGATTCTCAGTTTCCACTTGCTGTAATAATGCCTCTTTTTTCAATCTTCTGTGTGGTGGTGAAATGGGGTCCTTTGAAGATGTGATTCTGTTTTTTCCTCCATCTGGTTCTGCTCTGGTAGATCTATGTAACAGGTTGTAATAAAGGTGTTATTGTTGTTTCTCCCATCTGATTAGGCTTTATGTCCTCTCTAGGTGACTTTTTCTGTGCCTCTGGGTCCTTAGATGTAGGTTCTGGAGCTTGTGTTGTCTTCTTTTGGAGGAGCTGATGTTGCGGGGGGGGGGGGAGTCAGAGTTTGAATTCACACCTGCTTGAGCTTTGTTTACCAAGTCTTCTGGGTCCAGGGTCTGTGACTTATTTGCCGAAGTCCATGGGCATTCTTTTTATAGGTGGCGATACTCTTCACAAAGGTTGCAGCAGGTATGATTTGTACATTGTGAGCTGATATGGCCGACTTCGTTGCAAAGGTTGCACCACAGCTTATTGCAGACACTGGACAAGTGTGTCCATGATCCACAGTGCTAACCGGCCTTAATTGGTTGTCCAGTTTAGAAGCAGACCCTCAATTTTGTCCTAAGAAAAAGCAGTTTGGGATGTGTACTTACTCTTCAGTCTGGTGTAGTTTTACTTTGAAACGCTATCCATCTGTCCAGAATTGCTCCTCATCCAAAATTGCTTCAGGCGTACTTAACTGACATTTTTGCTGGAGCCAATGGTATATGTTCCCCACCAGGACACTTTAGTTCCGAAACCTAATCGTGACTGGTTTTATCTGAGGTTTTGTTAGTGGAATAGCCACAAAGGGATCCAAAGGGGGGAGGATTTTAGTTGATTATATCTTGTCCAGAAGGTTTCCATAAGAGGGGCAGAGCGAAAACTAATATCAAATGTGTGTCTTCCCCTGAGATGTGTATAAAGGCAAAGACATCCGCTGGGTAAAATGGCAAGGAATCTTTTAATTAGCTTTTTTCCAACATATTGTCTATCTGGGTGGGGGTCCAAACCACCACTATATTTAAGTTGCACTGCGTACCTTCTGGGAAGTGGTTCTGCTTTGATTTAAAAAGTTCTGAAAGTATTGGTCTCTGTGGTTGTTCAGACCAAGGGTCTGTATGTGGAAAGGTGTGCGTCTGAGGTTCTGTATCCTCCTGTATCATGGGAATTGCACTTGGATGACAGTGGGCTCAGAAAGGGTTAGAGTGGTCAGGCAGAGGCACATCCCAGATGCTATTCCACTCAAGAACTTATATGCCACACTGGCAAACGGGGACAACCAAATAGAGGTACCCAGAGAAGTGGAAGGAAAGGATGTGGAGGTTAGCCAAGGAGGTGACCTCAGCGGGGAAAGCAGTGGACCCCAGAGGAGGAGGAAGTGAATCCTGGTGGGGGACTCCATCACAAGAGGGATCCAGCTAGGAACACAGGAGGGGAGGACAGGAGGTGAGGTGCTCACGGTGCCACGGCATGGAGGGATGGAAGGAAGATCCTGGGGATCACTGGGAAGGCAAGGCGGAGGGTGAGCTGGATGTCATTATCCACCCTAGGTACTAATGACCTGGCAAATGGGGAGCCAAAGGAGTTCAGGAAGAGTTTAGGAAATTGGGGAGGGTCTCAAGTAGATACTTCTGTCACTTTCTCAGAAGTACTACCTGTGAGAGGCAAGGAGAGCATAGGGCATGCACCAGGAACTTAACTCATGGTTGAAGAACTGGTGCTGGAGGAAGGGTTTGACTCCAGACTGGGGACCCACCTGGAAGGATGGAGGTTTGTTCAAGCCTGACGGCCTGCATCCATCCTGGAGGGGAATCTAAGCACTCAATGATAAGTTTAAATGCTACATTGACAAGCATTTAAACTAGCAAAGGGGGGTGGCAGGCCAGCAAGGAGGGTACCTACTTGCTCACCCCCCACAGCTAGCAGTGGAACCAGTGAACCAGAGGAGTTGCTGTCTCTACAAAGCAGTGTGCAAAAGATGGAGATTAGCACCCAAGCGGTGGATAGGCAGAAAAGGGCAAAATCAGCAGAAGGGCAGACAGCAAGGAGAACCAGGGATAAAGGACAACCAAGGAAGGGCTGGAGAGAACAGCCGAAACAGTCTAGGAGGTCAAATCATGAAAGCCATGTGTGCAAATGCTAGGAGCCTTAGCAACAAGATGGAAGATTTGAGGCTGTCATGGTGCAGTCAGACCTGGACATTGTGGCCATCACTGAAACCTGGTGTAATGATAACCACGACTGGGAGATGGCCATACCTGGCTACAACATATTCAGAAGAGACAGGGCAGGCAGGAAGGAGGAGGAGTGGCACTGTATGTGAAAATGACATAAGGGCCACAGAGATCCAGGAGGAACAAAATGGGGGAGAGATACTGTGGGTTAAGCTGGAAAGGAAAATGGAGCCAGCCATCCGCACAGGTGTGGTCTATAGACCACCAGCCCAGGAGGAAGAAACAGATAGGGAGCTGATGCTAGCTATCAAAAGGATCGCAGACAAGGGTGAGGTAGTACTGGTTAGAGACTTCAATATTCCAGACGTGGACTGGAGCATCCCAGCAGCAGCATCAACTAGGAGCAGATTTATCCTGGACTCCCTTCAGGGTGTCTTCCTTTAAGCAACTGGTCATGGAATCAACTCAGCAGAAGGCAATATTGGACCTTGTGCTCAAAAACAGGGACAATGTGATGGGGGTACACCTGGGGAACAGTGACCACCAGTCGCTGTGGTTTGAAATCACAGAAAGAGCAGAACCAAACCACACAAAAACATGTATCCTGGATTTTAGGGGGGCAGACTTTGGGAAAATGGGGAGATACTTGAAAGAGGCGTAAAGGGGAATGGGGCAGGAATCAGGGGTTGAGGAACAGTGGGCAGTATTTAAAATGGGGATTACAAGAGCAACAGAATTATGCATTAAGCAAGTTAGCAAGAGGAAAAGGAAGAGGAGACCATTATGGTTTTCCAAAGAGGTAGCAAAGAAAGTGAAAGCCAAAAAGATTGCATTCAGGCAATACAAAAATACACAGGCAGAAGGGGATAGGGAGAAGTACCAGGAGAAGCAAAGGGAGGCAGGGAGGTCAGTAAGGGAAGCCAAAGCTCAGACAGAAGAACACATTGCAAAATCAGTGGGTAGAGGGGACAAAACCTTTTACAGGTACATAAGTGAAAAAAGAAAGGCAAAGGGAGGGATAGTGAGACTGAATGGGGAGGATGGGGGCTGTGTGGAGGATGACAACAGTAAAGCTGACATATTGAACAGGTATTTCTGCTCAGTCTTTACTGAGGAAGAGGAGGGTAATGGGTCTGAACGGAGTACAAGGGATGAGAATGGTGCAACAATGGATACAAGTCCCTTTACACGAGAAAGGGTCCTGAAGAAACTGGAAGTAATAAGAGTTGATAAAGCAATGGGGCCAGATGGGGTGCACCCCAGGGTCATTAAAGAACTAAGAGAGGTGGTGGCTGAACCTCTGGCTATCCTGTTTAGCCGATTACTGGAAACAAGGGAAGTGCCCAAAGACTGGAGGTAGCAGATGTAGTCCCCTTATACAAAAGTGGGAACAAAGAGGAAGCGGGAACTACAGACCAGTCAGCCTCACCTCGGTAGTGGGAAGATCATGGAAGCACTACTGAAGGAGAGATTGGTGGAACATCTGGTTGTCAATGGACTACAGGACCCAAGGCAGCATGGTTTCACCAGGAGGAGGTCAGTCAGACCAACCTCATTGAATTTTTGACTGGGTGACTAGGGAGGTGGATCGGAGGGCAGTGGACATGGCCTATCTGGACTTCAGCAAGGCCTTTGACACTGTGCCACATAGAAGACTATTGCACAAACTGGGGAATATGGGTGTGGCAGGACAGTAGTGTGGTGGGTAGGTAACTGGCTGGGCAGCAGGACACAGAGGGTAGTAGTAAATGGCTGTCACTCCACAGAGGGAAGAGTGACCAGTGGGGTACCACCAGGATCAGTGCTGGGACCGGTCCTATTCAATATCTTCATCAGTGACATTGTGCAGGACCTAGAAGGCAGAATTTCACTGTTCGCTGATGACAAAAAGCTCTAACAGAGTAGACATACCAGAGGGTGTAGACAGAATGAGAAGGGACCTGCAGAAACTTGAAGAATGGTCAGGGGTTTGGCAGTTGAAATTCAGTGCAAGGAAGTGCAAGATAATGCATATGGGGCACAAAAACCCTGGCACAATATATCAGTTGGGGGGTGAGGATATAGCATGCACCAAGCAGGAAAGGGATCTTGGGGTTATCATCTCTGATGACCTCAAGGCAGGGAAACAGTGTGACAAGGCAGCAGGTAAGAAATAGGATGCTGAGATGCATAGGCAGGAGCATCACCAGCAGGAAAAGGGAGGTCATAATTCCACTATACAAGACACTAGTGAGGCCCCACCTGGAGTACACTGTACAGTTCTGGAGATCTTACTCTACGTAAGGGACATAGACAGGGTAGAGAAGGTTCGAGGAGGGCAACAAAGATGGTGCATGGATTGCATCACAAGTCCTATGAGGACAGGTTGAAGGAACTGAACATGTACTCCCTGGAGGAGAGGAGGGAGAGAGGGGATATGATTGAGACATACAGGTATCTTATAGGGTGGAACAGGGTGCAGGAATACACTATTTTTAAGCAAAAAAGATGTTCCAGGACTAGAGGGCATGGGATGAAGTTGGAGGGAGGACGATTCAGAGGAAACGTGAGGAAGAATTTCTTCACAGAATGGGTGGTGGACAAGTGGAACACCCTGCCAGAGGAAGTGGTGGGGGCTGAAACAA
Source organism: Neoceratodus forsteri (assembly GCA_016271365.2). NCBI lineage: Eukaryota > Metazoa > Chordata > Ceratodontiformes > Ceratodontidae > Neoceratodus > Neoceratodus forsteri. The sequence goes on along the minus strand of CM028129.1, from coordinate 1,253,769,036 downwards.
TCACGGGATTTAAGAATGCATGGGATAGACATAAAGGAATTTTGGAGGTCGGGGGTAAGGGGCAACAGACTTCTTGGAAAACATAAACTGAACTTACAAGCTCAAATGGGCAGACTGGGTGGGCCTTAGGCCCTTATCTGCCGACACTGTCTATGTATCTATGTATGTATCTATGAATTGTTCCCAGAGAGTGTAAAGGACCTTCATGAGGAAATGGGTTCATTCTCCTTTTTGTGATTTTTGTCTTCAAAATCAGAGGGTGTCTGCACAGGTTGAGGGTGCATAGTAGGAGTGACTGTGGTTTTGTCAGCCTTCTGGGATACAGTTGTTTGCCCTGCGGGAGTGTCTGGTAAAGTGAATCCCCTGAGAGTTAGCAGAGCTGTGACCTTTACTGAGGAAGTATCAATAGAACGTGAAGCAATTTCTAACCCTCCCGCTTATCCAGTGGGAGGCACCATTCTGGGGTTGTTGAGGACTGTGAGAAGGAAGTAATGTCCCACTTGGGATCTGGCACCCAGTTACCTGCATTATCTTGCATACAACCTGCTCCTTTGAGAACACAGTCTGACCAGGGTTTCTCAGCTACAGTATCAGATGTCAAACTAAATGCTGTTTTAATTGCTGCTACTGTAGACTCCGGTTGGGGAAACTTGAATGGTACACAAACAAAAATGGAAAGGGATCTGGCGGTAGTTATATCAGATGACGTAAAGGTGGGCAAGCAATATGAGAAGGCAGTAAAGAGGGCTGGGGGGATACTGGGATGCATAGGGGGAGGCATCACCAGTAGAAAATGGGAAGTTATCATCCCTCTGTACAGACAGTTGGTGAGACCCCATCTGGAGTACTGCGTGCAGTTCTGGAGACCCCATCTCTGCAAAAACATAGACAGGGTGGAGGTTGTCCAGAGGAGGGCAACCAAAATGGTGCAGGGTCTGCACCAGAAGTCATATGAAGAGAGACTAAAGGATATATGTATATATACCCTATATATATGTATACTCTCGAGGAAAGGAGGCAGAGGGGGGACATGATAGAAACTTTCAAGTACCTCAAGGGAGTCAAAGTCCAAGAGGGAAGCCGGCCTGGTGGTGCTGAGGCGCTGGTCGCCTTACCTCGTGCAACGCCTATGACCCGTGTTCGGGAATGAGCACGGACCGCCAGGGGTTGGCCGGGATGGGGAAGGATTGAGCGTCCGAAGGACTGCTCTCCTTTTCCGGGAAGGGGGGTTCCCAGATGTTGGAGGCTGGGGTTTACAGCTAACAAGGCTTGCACACAGGGAGGAGTCGGGTCAGACTTTGAGGGGAGCATGTGCGACACGGCGCACTCCACTGCAGGGCATCATTGCACGCCACGACTCCCTAGGGGAAGGAAACAGAAACTCCACTTGTTGCAGCGGAGTGATGGAGGGCGCCTCGCAGGCTCCGCTCCTGGCCAGCCATGGCACTGGCCCCTTGAATCCAGTCTCCGTTGGGGATTGGGGGGGCTCCCTGCCGGCCCCACCGGAGTGGGTAAGCCCTGGGGCCGGGTCAGTGCCGGATGGTGGACATCGGGGACGGGGCTGGGGGCGCCCTCTGGATGTACAACAGGCAAGGAAAAAGTAATAGCTGCAAAAAAAAAACAAAGTCCAAGAGGGTAGCATCTTTCAGAAAAAGAGATGTGCAAGAACAAGGGGGCACAATTTGAAGATGAAGGGGGGACGGTTCAGAAGTAATTTGAGGAAGTGAGAGGGTTGTGGATGCATGGAACAGCCTCCCTGAGGAGGTTGTGGAGTCAAAAACAGTTGGGGAATTCAAGAATGCATGGGACAGACATAAGGCAATTTTAGTGGGGGTAGGAGGAAGTAGGCTGTTGGTTTACTAGGATCTGCACCTTATCCATTAGGTAGGGAAATGGGCAGACTAGGTGGGCCAAGCGGTCCTTATCTGCCATCAAATTCTATGTTTCTGTGTTTCTATGTTTCTAATTCTGTTGAGTAGTTGAGGTACTGGGCAAGTTTCCTGCTTTATTTACTGTTTCTGTCCTGCCTGAATGTTCCTATGCTACAAAACCACACTGTCCTTTTTATTTTTTTTTAAGCCCATCAGTTTTTCGTTTATGCCCATTCTCTTCATCTGCCAGGATTTTAAGTAAAGCAGTTTTTTTGGGTGATAGTTCATGTCCCAGGACTGTCGAGGCAAGTTTTGATGATTGAAATATTGTCAGTGCCTTAGTTTCTTTTGAATTGCAATCGTTATGGGCGAGTCTTAGGCCAGGGACAAAAACCCCGGTATGTGCCATTCCCGATTTGTTCCCCACCTCTGTTATTTGCTCCACAGCTGAAATCTGAGTTTGAATTGTGTCCGTATACTGTTTCGAGGCACCACGACCAGCAGGAATAGACAGCGAGCTATTCCGTGTCCCTGCTAGGTTAATGCCTTGTACTGGCTGCTTTGGCAACTCAAGAGCTGAAGAGGATTTTTAACAGCTTTCATCTTTTGACAGGACCTTTTGAGTAGGTTGCAGTCGCCCAAGGTGAAGCTGTGAAGGAAATGCCTGGGAGACTAATGAGCGGCCGCTCGCTACTCACGGCATCTGTATTAGTTTGTTATGTGCAGAAAAGGTAAAGACTGTAGCATTACCTTGATTATCAGGTATAGTTTGGTAAACAACAGAAAAATGATTTTACTTTGGTCGGTAGTCTCTGTTAGTGTAGTTGTGGTTGTCATGGTAGCACTGCTACCTCTGGTCGCATTGTCCTGAAGGCCTTCAGATGGGTGTGGTTGTGAGCTACGACCTTTCACTTTTGCTAAAGCCTTCTGGAGTTTACCTTTTTTTTTCCCTGATATAGTGCTTCCTCCTCATTCATTATTATTTGTAATTCTGCAGCCACTTTTCCATAAAGGTTTCCTGGGAGTTAACTTTTCCTTGATTTATTTCCTCAAAGATACCTTGGTCTTGCTGAGTAATTTCTGTATGAATATGCATTGTGTCCTCGGCATCGAAGAAGATTTCGGCCTCATTTAGAATGGAGACCGGGGGCAAGACCTCGCCCCCAGCCCCCTCCACATCCATCTCCGTCAGCGCTCCAGCCGGACTAGCCATCTCCATGGACTGACAGCAGTTCTCCCTGCTGGACAGTAGGGGAATTTCCCCAGTGTCCTAGCCAAATATCCTCCCGTTCACTAAAATACCACCAGCAGTTTAATCTGGTTCTGTATATCAGTTTGCATCTGTATCCCCCCCCCCCCGGGATGAGACTGAAAATTGGCAGAATTACCTAGTCCTCCTTTCCTGGTAAAGAAAAAAAATATCTCAGCCAGTATCCCCCCAGGGCTTGATACTAGGCACCTCCTCGATCTTTATTGATCCCCTTTCACAAGTCTGTGTCTGCAGTCTACGTATGTTTGCTGATGACAAGGTCCACTTTTATTCTGGTCCCTCCCCGGCTGACAGCCCAACACCCCCCCCCCAGCACCATTTTGAGCTCATTTAAATATGGTTCAGAGCAAACATGTTAGCTCTTAACTTAAAGACTATGGTAATGCTATTTAGTTCCAGGGCCTTCTTAAGAACTCTAGTCTCTTTTTGCTGTCAGTACTCTTGATAGGCAAAGCCTGGACAGAGTATTACATACGAACATATGAATCTGCCAGCAGAAACAGGCCTTACAGTCTTATCAAGTTAGTCTGCTTGAATGCGCAGCTAGCACCCTTATATTGCAGCTGCTCCCCCATCACCTTTACCCCCCCTCGAACTCTGTCCCATGCCCTTTTTAAAACTGCCCACTGTGCAATAGGATACCACCTCCTTGGGTAGAGTGCAGTGGTCCAGATAATTTTAGGATTCTGAAGTATTTACTGCTATCTTCTTATACCTGGTGGTAGTTTTATCCAGATGGTAGTACTGTCATCCACTGACCCATCCCAACCCCCAAACACACATACATCTAAACCAAGTCTCAATCCCACTGGACACCTGTAGTCACCGACTGTCTAATACTGCTGTGAAGTCATACTGTGACCTTCTTTTAACATTGTCATGTTGCAAAAGTCCTTTAACTAGCCAGTGAGCAACTCCTGTCCCCACCCCTATAGGTTCCTGTGTAGTGCCATGGTTGCTAGCATCTCATGGTACTGCCAACTTTGTACATGTGTACCACATATTGTAAATTTGCAGGGTGGAAAAAAACTTCCTAAAATCAGAAAGTGGGAGTATTTCAGTCAAAAATGGTAGTAAAATACTCCTTTACTCCCCTTATCTGTTCCCCTGGTAGTGTTCCATTTCTCCACCGCCCGCTCTGTGAAAAAATGCCTCCTCATCTCTCTCTCTGATATCTTCCACCCTCCAACCTGAGACCATGCCCTCTGGTGTCCCTTCCTCTCCTCAGCTTAAATATCCCTTCTGTGCCCGTTTTTTTTAATCCCCTTCAAATATTGAAGGTCTTAATCATATCACCCCGAACCCTCCTCTCCTTCAGGGTGTACATATTCAACTCAGTCAATTTGTCATCATAGGTTTTGCCCTCCAGGCCTTGGATCATCTTAGTTGCCCTACACTGCACCCACTCCAGCAATCTGATATCCTTCTTCAGAAAGGGATGCCAGAACTACACACAATACTCCAAATGTGGCCTGACTAGTGACCTGTACAGCGGCAGGATCACATCCTTCTTTCTGGATGAGGTTCCTCTTGCAGTACACCCCAACATCTTGTTGGCCTTAGCTGCCACCTTCCTGCACTGAGCTGAGTTGTTCATGTTACCCGTTATGATCACCCCTAGGTCCTTCTCCTCCTCTGTGACCTCTATCTGAACCCCTCCCAACTGGTAGCTCCTCCCTGGGTTCCTTGCTGCGAAGTGCATAACCTTGCACTTCTTCGCATTGAAGCTCAATTGCCACTTTTCTGACCACTCCTCTAGTTTGATCAGGTCCTCCTGTAGCCCCTGCCACCCCTCTGTCGTCCACCACCTCCCCTATCTTGGTATCATCTGTGAACAGACTGATCTTGCTCCTAATGCCATGTGAGATATCCAATATGAATAACCCAAACAACACCAGACCCAGGACTGAGCCCTGCAGCACTCTGCTTGCCACCGCCATTGGGGAAGAGAGTGCCCTCCCCACCACCACCTGTTGCTGCCTCCCCCTTCAGCCAGTTCACAGTCCAGTTTACCATCTTAGTTTGTCCCTGCCCCTACATATTGCAGCTTACCCCCCAGCCTCCCATGAGGCACTGAATCAAAGGCCTTGCTGAAGTCTAAATACAGCACATCCACTGCATGGCCTTTATCCAGTTCCCTTGTTACCCAGTCGTAGTATTCAATTAGGTTGGTCTGGCAGGATCTTCCAGAGACAAATCCATGCTGCTGACTGTCTTGGAGTCCATTTTCCTCCAAAAAGGTCACCAACCTCTCTTTCAGGATTGCTTCCATAAGTTTTCTTACCATGGATGTGAGGCTTACAGGTCTGTAATTGCCTGGTTCATCCTTTGGGCAATTCTTATGGAGGGGCACCATGTGAGCCATCCTCCAATCTTGTTCTATGCAACCTGTGTCCAGGGGAGGTATTGAACAGGTTCGCCAGTGGCCCCGCCAGTTCTTTCAGTAAACTGGGATGAATGCCATCCGGACCTGGTGCCTTATCCACCCTTAGTGCCTTCAGACCCTCCAGCACCCTACTGTCCATAATTACCCCATCTGTCACCCCCTCCCCCCTTTCTCACCTTCCCCATCCCCTGAGGTAGCTGTCGACCCTCCTCCTTCGTGAACACAGAATGGAAGTACTCATTTAGTGCTTCTGCCTGTTCTGCCCCCTTCTCCACCCACTCCCCATCCTTCTTGATCCTCATTATCTGATCCCTGCAGCTCCTTCTCTCCCTTATGTATCTGAAAAAGTCTTTCTCCCCTTTTCTGATGCCCTGTGCCAGCTTCAGCTCCCTGGAAGCCTCTGCTGCCCTAACTAATCTGGTTACCTCCGTGGACTTCTTCTCATACAATTCCCTGTCCTCTCCCTCCCGGACTTCTTGAACCTTCAAAAAGCTGCTTTTTTAGCCCTTACCCCTTCCAAAACCTCCTTGTTCAGCCAGCTTGGCTTCTTAGCCCTACTCTTTTAGCTCAGCGTCTTGGTACATGACCCAAATTTTATTCAGATTTTAAATATCTGCTTATGACCCTTGATCCCCACTTTCATTTTTCTGAACACACTGATTGTCTTACATCTTCTAGCTTTCCAAAGCTAGGGTGCCATCTGTAGGGTCAGAAGTTCACTTTCTCTAAGTGCGAGGAGGCGTATTGTGGAGCAGAGGCTTTTCCCTGCAGTTCATTATGGTGATGTACAGTAGTCTATAGTGCAGTCTCCAAAACCCAACTAGCTAAATTGGGCATGCTTTTTAACTCATTGTGCAGATTTGTCCTTGACTGTCCACCCTGTACTCATTATTGCTCCACATGCACCCAACTGGGATAGGCCCCCCATCAACCATAATATAATCTGTCATACCTCTCTACTTGTAAACATGTTTTGGTTTGGCACTCCTACTCCTTATATCAGCAGCTTGGTTTCCCAAGTGTTCGACTCTGGCTGCCAGTTTAGGTCCCATTTGCAGGGATTGAAATTAAGTTTTGCAGCCACTAGCCAGCAGGGCTAGTGACTGGGAAAATCCACTAGCCCCACAGACTTTTCCACTGGCCCAGTTGGGGTACATACTGAAGTGTTGCCTCCTCCAGTACAAGCCCACAGGGCTAGTTAAATGAAAATCTTGCTAGCCCGATACAAAATCTACCAGCATTTGGCTAGCGGTCCGGTGCCAATTTCAACCCCTGCATTTGGGGAGGAAGATGCATATTTCCCAGTGCAAAAGGAAAGCTAGTCATTTAGACTTTGGAACAGTTCTTTACCTGTAAGTGGACATATTTTGTACTATTCGCCTTCTTACATACTCAGCATTGTGATCTCTTAAGATTTATGACATTGTGACTGACCGATTATGGCTACTGACCTGTCAAGTGGGTCACACAGAATGAAGGGGCAGAATGGCAATGACCCGTCTGCCACTGTGTCTGCTTTGTGGATGGCGTTATGGGGACAAGTATTTGTCTACGGGAAGACTGTCGCATGACATCTCATCAGCTAGGATGACCGAGAATCCTTGGAATTCTGTGGTTGAACACTAGTGATGTCACAGTGAGTGAGGTCTCAGTGCTGCTGAGGTATTAAGGGAAACTAGCACTAGAAGCTGTATGTCAGGTGCCAAGTAAAGTACTGCTCTTCACTGCCCGCTGTGTATTATCGGGTATAAAATCTTCTAATTGGCAAAAACGTAGTTCAGAAATAAAAAGTGACAGCTGCTACTTTTGAAAATGAATGATGGTTTTGACTGCATCATTTGGTGCTAATGCCAGTTAGTATCGTACATGCCAAAGGTTTATGTGATGCAGGTAGTGATTAATCCAGACTGCTTCGTCTAGCATCCCCTGGGCTTTAAGTTTAAAAACATGGCCTCCCTGCTAGATGACCTGAATTACACTGATTTTGTCCATCTCTGTGTTCAGTAACATAGATAATGCCCTTGCCTGTTTTTCCATTCTTAGCTCTTGACAGTCTGGGATAAACACACCCTCATGATGACATGTAAGAGGATCATAACTCCCCAGGAGTACCGCTGAGCTGGTCACCTGTATAAAAGCTCAGGACACAATGCCAGACAATCGGCACAATGGTAGTTCTGCTGGATGTGACATTGGGGACCTGAGTTTGGAAGTGAGGTTATGTCATCAGGGGTTGGCTGGGGGAAAGAAGGCTTGAGCGTTCCGGAGGATGCTCTTCTCCTTCAGAGAGGGATGGATGTGATACCCTAGTGCTGTATTGCCACCAAGCTGATTACATGTGGCAATGCTCTGAGGAAGCGTAGTAGGTGGGAAGACGTTGATTCTCGGTGAACTGCCTTCCTGTGGGATGGGGAACCAAAAAATCAGGAAATACCCTGGTGCGCTCAAGATGACCCATGGTCCACTTGGGCCCCAACTCCTGCTACTAGCCTCCCCTCCACCATGGGTTTGGCCTGCCTCCAGAACCAGGTAGTATTGCCTAACTGTTACATGGCATAAAATAAGCGGGCTCGCATCACAATTTGCGAATCAAAAACTGGCAATTGCAAATCAATTTCGGTTTTGATTCGCGGTAGGTGCTAATCTAATTTCTCAAGGACTGCAGGGCTTGGAATGTGCAAATGGCACTATTTCTCACTATTTTTAGCCATCTCTCCCATTCTGGACCCCCCACTGCTAATCAGCTTCGACCAGTTTCTAATCATCTTTCATTTTGATTAGCAAAGGCCACTAATCAAGTCTCTGACACTGATTTATGCCTTGCTGTTACTGGGCCCTACCTCAGTGGGTAAGCTTGGGGGGTAAGAAGGGGTAAATGCTGGAGAGGTGGGAGGGTGGGCTGGGCCAGACATGGGAAAGGGGCCACACCAGAGAGAAAGCAGCATAAAGAAGAAATTAAATAAAAATTAAAAATGCATGGCACTGGTTGGCACCATCACAAGGTCTCTGACTCTCCTGATGACTTGTTGCGGTATAAACAACTCTAACACCACCACTAGGGCTATCAGGGAGGCCAAAGCAGATTATTTTCTTTTTAAACTCTAGAATAACCTTAATCACCGATATAAATTCTAATAAGACTCAGTTTGTGTGTGTGTGTGTGTGTGTGTGTGTGTGTGTGTGTCTCTCTCTCTCTCTCAGTAATTCCTGTCCTCAGATTGGTGCCACCTTAAAGTCTGCAACTTCAGACCTATCTCCATACTAGCCCCACTATCCAAAATCCTGGAAAAAATTGTCTTCGACCCACATACTTTCTTGTCAACTATGACCTCCTCACAGAATCCCAGCATGGCTTTAGAGCTGGCCACAACACAGACAGCACTTGTAAAACTCACCAATTATATCAGTAAAGCCAACGATGAAGGTCTCTACACTGGCTCAGTGTTTGTATACCTTACAAAGGCCTTAGATCTGGTTGACCACCAGGTGCTTCTCAACACACTCGCCCAGCTAAACTTCTCTGTGGATGCTCTCAGTTAGTTCAGGAACTACCTCAGCGGAAGATCTCACAAGACTCATCAGTAAACAGCTATCAAACTCACGACCCATAAAATATGAGGTACCTCAGGGATCCATTTTAGGACCCTTGCTCTTTTCACTCTCTATAAATGCCCTCCCCAATATTTGCAATTACACTGACTTAATCCTATACGCTGTTGCTGCCGCTCTCTTCTGTAAGGATAAGTATCCCTCAGCCCTCCTTAACAAACTCCAGCAAGACTTCAGTAAACTGCACTCCTGGTTCTCCTCCAACGGACTGGTCCTCAACTCTTTAAAAAAAAAAAAGAATTTTTTTCTCAGGCACAAGGAAACCTTCAGATTTTGACTTCACGTTGGTCGACAACCACGGAAACCCAATCGAAAGAGTCACTGAATTTAAATACCTGGGTGTTTACCTTGACCCACACCTATCCTATGAACTCCCCATCACTCAACTCATCAAACATGTACACCAAAGGCTCCGTTCACTTTTCCACATTAACCAGTTCCTCACACCCCATACCAAATACCAAGGCACTAGTGGCCAGCAGCTTCCCATTACCTCTCATCGACTGTGGTTCCATCGTTACTCCACCTCCCTCTCCCAAAAAACCTAAATAGGCTAAAGACAACATACAGTACCATCGTCGGGTTTGTTACTAGTCTCCCTTGAAGTACCCTTCACTGAGACCTTTATAAGACTGCCAACTGGTTAACACTTGAGGACAGACTTAACAGTAAAATCCAGACTTTTTTCTAGAGAGTCCTGCATGGCCACCTCCCTAATAGCATTGTCTCTCTTTTTTCCAGAGGCCAATCAACACTCGACCCACTAGGCTTGGCTCTGGACACACCTTCACTGCCCCTTTCTGTCACAACACCAAAGGCCAGCACTCCCTCTCCTTCAGTGGAGCTAAACTTTTCAATAGCCTGCCTCACCCTCTTGTCCAGTGTACCTCCCTTGGTCTGTTCAAATGTTAGCTAAAGCTTTACCTCCTGGACAACTTTTATTGCAGCTGCACTTAAAATAATGTTGATTGTTCCTCAATCACCTACTTGCATAATTTGTAAACAAAATATTTTATATTATGTTATGTTACTGCCTGTATTTGTTACTATACAACCTGTTGTCTCTCTACAGTCCTATATAACCCAAGTAATTAATCCTTGTACCTCTGTTCGTAATTATTGTATGTACTGATGTCTTGTCACTGGACGCTTGTGAAAATGGGCAGTATTGCTCACATGCCTTTCCAGTATAATCAATAAAAATGAAATGAAATGGTGGACTCTTCCATCACTGTCTTTGTCGAGTTTGCCTCTACCTTCAGTGAATTGTTTACCTTCTGTGCTCTCTTACTCCACCCTTTAGCTGCCTCTCCCCAATGCACATCCCGCCTCCCCACAACCCTCCTGCCTCCTCTCCCTCCCCCTCCTCCTCCTTTTCCTTTTCTCTCACAATCAAGGCTTTCCATCTCTTGCTGTTCCTCTCACCTGCTCTTACTCCCTTTGACTCGCGTACCTTCCGTATCCTTCACTGTAAAACCTCAGGTAGAAAGACTGCCTTCTCTTCTCTCATCCCCCATCTGAAACAACCCCCTACACACAGTATGCTTCTCCTTCTCCAGTGCCATCTTCTTAAAGCCACTGCTTCATGTTTCTCTTACTCCTGCTCCTGAACTAGTCTTCTTTTCCCCCTTTGCCACCCATTTAGGCTCTGACACTTGCTATCCTTACCTTAATCATTTCGTAATATTTTTCCCAAAGGTAACTTAAATGTTTCATACTGCCACAAGTTTTTTAAGGGGACAATCACGTTCCATTAGGCCTCAGATTGTCCCTAGTTTAAAAACACATTGTGATTGTTCATATTCTGTAGAGACTGCTGATGTAGCTGGTTGTTCTATTCTGATTCTTTTTTTCTTTTAAAAAGTGGAAAACGTCGGCCAGGTGGCACAGAGGGCTGAGGCGCTGGTGCCTTACCTCGAACCACACCGGCAACCCGGGTTCGGAAACAGACTCAGGATGCCGGGGGCTGGCAGGGGAAGGAGAGGATTCAGCATCCGTAGGACTGCTGTCCTCTTCTGGGCTGGGTAATTGGACGGCATCGCTCTGCAGCGGCCTCTGGTGGAGCCCGTGGGCACTGCAGACGCAATATAGGAGGGAATGTCACCAGAAAAGCAGAAAATGGCTCCACTTTCAGCCAGATGACGATCGCCTGGCTGTCAGATGTCATCAGTGTCCCGCAGAGCCATCCATCTCAGCAGCACCCCGGGGCCAAGTATTGCGCTGGTCTGCCCCGTCTCGGCTGGTGCCTTCTCCCTCGGAGGAAGGGGATCCACCCGGTGAAGGGTTACACCGGGTTACCCTGGGGATGGCTGCCATATGAGAACGGTGTCCTGGGAACAAGATGGGTCGTATACAGCCTTGGCACAGCCTGAAGGGAGTGACTGGAATGGCAGCACATAAGGCAAAAAAAAAGAAAAGCGGAAAACAGACTGCCCACCATACTGATGTTAGTGCACAAAAATGTGTGTTACATTCCTTTATCAGCTCCCACTGCATCTTTCCTGGACTTGGGAATGCCCCCAACACAGTCTAGCCCCTCATTATTCAGTAGGAGTAGAGGAGACTATTGCATCATGAGTGGCTGCACTGTTTGGGGGTGTTTCTAATGTTCAGGAAGTATGCAGAAAAAATAGATCCAGGATTTAAAAAAACAAGGTTGGATATAACTGTACATCATCATGCATTTCAGTTCTAATCCACAAACAAGCAGAAGAAACAAGCGCCAACATCAATGAATTTTAGAGAAGGTAAGCAATCATAAAATGTTGTTTTTTAACTAGAAATTATTTATGCAAAAAAGGTTGACAGTGTCTCTTTAATTGTCCGATGTACTTTTTTTTGTTTTGTTTGATATAATCTAATATTTTGCTTCTTTTATTACCTTTAGTTTTTTTGTAACCCATATCTCATGGATCATACCTTAAAATGAGCTTCGACTCCGTGCACCTTCCCAGTCAAAACTTACAAATAAATAACAAAATGTAAAATAGATAATGTTCTGAGAAGGCACTGTTACAGGGTATTAAATAGCTGGTATAACATAGCAAAATGCTATGCAAAACGGGGTAATGCTAACCATATCCAGAAATGCATAGCACCAGACTGCTAACCAATTATTTCATTTTTTTTTTTTATTTACAATTTTTGTGCTTTTCTCCCTTGCCTGAAACTCTAGCAGACACGCGCATGCATGCACGTTGAGGTGCACATGCACGCCAGGTACCATCTCTGCCCCACCCCTGGCAATCTTCTGTCACCCCCTCTGCTTATGCTTCCCATCAGACCTCCACCCGATGGGAGTGGAACTGTGGCGGGGGGGGAGGCAAGCAACCTCCCATGGGAGAGGAGAGCTGCCTTCCGGCTGCTCAGTCCTGCTCCTTTCCTTACCTCCCCCCCCATGCCAGCTCCCTGATGACCCAAGGTCATTCCCGAACCTGGGTTGCTGGTGCGACGCGAGGTAAGGCATCCAGCACCTCAGCCCTCTGCACCACCAGACCAGCTTGCTAACCATTTGTGGAGCAAATCCATGGCACAGGAGACATCCTGAATGAAATAACGTCTTTGTTTTAAAGCTTGCTAATCAACCTGTGCCATGTGCTATGTATTTTCATACTTGATTGACACTTTCGCGCTAATGAGTTTTTTTTCTGCTAATTTAATACGTTGTGTCAGTCCAGAGTTTCCCTGTTCAAACCCCAGGAAATCTTACTGTATTCTGACAGATGCAGTATGGTCTCACCATAGGACTGCCCCGGAGCCGAAATGGTTAATAGAACCTATGCTAATAGTGGAATGTTAGGCTCGAGTTCGGTTTTCAAATCACTGTCCCTGGTTGCACTTCCTGCAACCATCAGATTCTTTACTCCGCTTGCCTCAGTAAGACATCTCCGGAGAGCTCTCCTTCACTCTAACTGAAGAGATTATTTTCTCGGTTTATTTCAAGTCCGTTTATTTCGATTTTTTAAAGCACTGTCCTTGGTTCACAGGTAGAATTAGTTAGATTAGTGTAGTTTTGGTAAGTCTCTTCAGTTCCTCTTCTGCTTTTCCAACTGGGAAAGAACCGATATTTTACTTCATTTACTAGTTTAATTTGATTGTATGCCATCCGCTAAGGTGGTATTTAGTAGATTTAAATTCACCGGGGTAACTCTCAGTTTAATTCTGTGTTTAACAACCGATAGGTGTCACAGACCAAGAAGTGAACTGGCCCCACAGGTTTCAACATTGTACAGAGTGTGGGGGACTGTTCGCAAAGGCAGATCCTCATCTTATATGTGTGTTCCACCTCAGAGGATTGCGAGATCTGTAAAAAACTTCCCTCAGTCGACGCTTGAGAGGCACTTAAAATGACTGCAGGAGAAGATGTCTGAGCAGGCTGCTGAACCAGCTGCAGACAAACCGATTTTAAGCCAGAAAGCACCGGAGAATTAACCCTCTGACAAGGGTGACGGTTTGTCGGTTAAAAAGAGACCTGACCCTGCCGCTAACCCGGCAACTGCAGGAAAGTGAAAAAAAAAAAAAGAAAAGCACTTAGTGGTGGAACCGCAACCAAGTACCCCAGTTCCAACCACTGAGGAAATAGCAAATGTTATTAAAATAATCCAGTCGCTTCAACCGGTAACCCTGGTTCAGGTTCTGAAGCGGCCACGGTTGGATCCTTCAAGTTCTACTCCGGTTCCCGGTTCCTTGGAAACCCGAGTTGGACACCTTTTGTGGAGGAATACGATGATGATGCTGATGAGGATGAGGAAGAGGATTACAATGAACCATTGATCCGAATCCTCATTGTCCTGACTACCCTGACAAGGGAACCGAGGACTATACCTCTCATTTTCAGTTTGTAAAACAAGTGGCTCAATCCCTGGACCTCCCCACACAGGAATCAACTGATGAGGAGGAGGAACAGGATTATAGGGACGTGACGGATGTCCAGGCTTAAAAGAGTTTTACTGCCCATCCATAAGTCCCTGAAGAAGCAGGTCATGAAAATCCTGCGTACCCCAACTTCCATACCACCAGTTGATAGAAAGGTGAACAAGAAGCATTGGGTGGCTAAGGGTGAGGCTGAGTTCCTCTTCGGACACGCTAGCCATAAGGGGTTGGTACAGGCAGCAGCCTGTGATACAGCAGGCATTCCCCTGGCATCACGTCCTCCTGATAAAGACTCCAGAAAACTGAATTCTGTTGCAAAGAAGCAATACCTGGGTTCCTCCCTGGCAGTTAGGCAGGCTTCATACATGCCCCGTGTTGCCAGGTATCAAAGGACACTCTGGGACACTGTGCTGGAGATTATGAAATCTATGTGAGCCTCAGTGGCAACAGACCTGGAGGAAGCTGCTAAGAGAGGTATAGAGGCCTCCAAGGTTCAATTCAGGATGGCAGTGGATAGCAGTAACACTGAGCCAGACAGATGGCTTCCTCAGTGTCTCTTAGGAGATTTGCTTGGCTGAGGACTACCAGTCTTACCCAAGATAACCATTCCAAAGCCATGGATTTTCCGTGTGAGCCTTTGTCCCTGTTTGGACAACAGACAGAGGCTTACATGAAGAAGATGGATGAATAGAAAGCAGCATATCAAAGTGCTGTTGCCAAGGATAAGACTTCTACCCCCCAAAAGCAGCATGCCAGGGGTCATGGGGCAGACCATACAGGCCATTTTTCCAGCCTCAAGCTTATCCACAATATCATCAGCACAGAGGCTATTTCAGAGGCAGGGGCAGGAGAGGCAACAACCGAACCAGCCCCAGCACCCAGTCAGCACCTCAGAATAAGCAGACACCCTGAGGGATCTACTCGGGTCACCTACTCAGTTCAAGTAGGGGGCAGGCTGATCTGCTACCTCCAGGAATGGCAATCCATCACCACAGACGGGTAGGTCCTGGAGGTAGTGGGTCAGGGCCTTGCACTCCGTTTCAAACTTAGACCAAGACTGAGGACAAGAATTTTTCAACCTTCCTCCCCATCAGAGACACTCTTACTGGAAAGGGAGGTATTAAATCTGTTCTCATTGGGAGCGGTGGAGCCAGTTCCTCTCTCACAGAGAGCAAAGGGCCTCTACTCAAGATACTTCCTTACAACCAAGAAAACAGGGGAGTGGCGACCCATACTGGATCTCAGACACCTAAACAATCATTTACTGAAACCAAAATTCAAAATGGTCACTTTAAACACAATTCTGCTAACCCTAAGGCAAAGAGACTGGCTGACATCTCTGGATTTAAAATATACCTACTTCCATATCCTAATAAGACAGTCCCTCAGAAAATTACTCCGATTCAGACTGCCATCATGCCACTAGCAGTTCAGGGCAATGCCTTTCGGCCTTACTTCTGCTCCAAGGGTGTTCGCAAAATGTTTGACTATGGTTGTGGCACACCTGCGAAGGCAAGGAGTGGCAGTTTTTCCATACTTGGGTGACTGGTCATTAGTGGGGCAGTCTCCCCAGCAGGTCAGACAGTCCCTCGGGTTGACACAGGAACTGTGACAGTCCCTAGGGTTCTTGATAAACCAGAAGTAGTCAGTGTTGCAGCCAGTACAGCTCCTGGAGTTCATAGGGGTAGAACTGGATTCAGTCAGAGGAAGGGCTTTTCTTCCTCAGCTGAGGGCAAACACTCTGATACAGCTGGTGGGCTCCTTCAAGCCTCACAGTCTCTGACTGGCCAGACATTTTCTTCAGTTGTTAGGCAGCCTCAACTGCCACAGTGTCAGGGGCAATATTTCAGTTGAAGGATATTCAGTATCACCTCAAGCAATACTGGCACCAGAAAAGAGATTGGTTATCAAAGCTGGTTCCAGTCACACAAACATTCGTACAAGCACTTCAGTGGTGGCAGGATCTGGAAAACCTCAGACATGGAGTTCTATTTCTCCAAGAGCAACCACCTCTGGTGCTCATTACAGATGCATCCCTACTAGGGTGGGGAGCACACCTAGGGGAACATACTGTCCACGGTATTTGGCTCAAACGGGAATCATTGCTTCACATCAACCTGTTGGAGCTCAGGGCAGTATTCCTAGCACTTCAGGCATTCGCCAGCAGGCTGCAGGGAAAGATGGTTCAGGTCAGGACAGACAACGTGACCACTATGTGCTACATCAGCAAGCGGGGGGGCACAAGTTTCACACCCCTGTGCACAGAAGCTATGAAAATTTGGACATTGGCCTATTCCCAGAACATTCTGCTGTCAGCAGTCCATCTACCAGGGAAGGACAATGTGCTGGCAGATGCACTGAGCAGGATAAATCAGAATCATCACAAATGGTCCTTAAACAAGCAAGTACCACAGTTGGTGTTCAAAAGGTGGGGCACTCCAGAGGTAGATCTCTTTGCTTCCCCAAACAACTACCAGCTTCCTCAGTATTGTTGCAGGCTCCCACTGAAGGGCTCAGTACCACTGGATGTATTGACCCTGAACTGGACAGGAAGTTCCTGTATGCATCCCCTCTCTTCCCATTGCTGCTGAGAGTCCTGAACAAGCTCGGATCCCAGCCAGCCACAATGATCCTTATTGCCCCAGACTGGGCCAGGCAACCATGGTACTCCCTGGTTCTGTCCCTATCAGTAGCCAAGCCAATCAGCCTTCCCAGGAGGCACAATTTGCTGACCTCTTCCCAGGGCAGGATCCTGTATCCCAACCTTCGATCCCTCAGGCTTAACGCCTGGTTCTTGAGGACTTAGAGTGTGCAAATCTGAATCTTTCAGAAGGGGTCATGGAGGTCCTTAGGGTACCCAGAAAACCTTCTACCAGGAAGATTTATATTTCCAAGTGGAAAATATTTTTTCTTTCTGGTGCAGGAACAAAAATCTGGATCACACCCAGGCTGGGTTATCAGTAGTCCTAGACTATCTGGCCCATCTTCACTCCCTAGGCCTCAGGCCCTCTACTCTGAAGGTGCATCTGGCTGCGGTATCTACTTCGCTGTCAGCAGGTAAGCCACACTCTCTGGCTTCTAATTCAGGTTCTGAAAGTTCTTTAAGGGGCTGCTGCATTTGCATCCTCCCCATAGAGTTCCTACCCCTGTTTGGGACTTAAACATTTGCATAGCACAGCTTATACAGCCCCCTTTCGAGCCCATGTCATCAGCTGACCTTAAGTATGTGACTTGGAAGGCTGTGTTTTTAGTGGCCATTACCTCTGCCAAAAGGATTAGTGAGATTCAGGCGTTGTCTATGGAACCCAACTATGTGGCTTTCCATAGGGACAAGGTGGTCCTCAGGACAAATACATTTCTTCCTAAGGTGGTATCTGACTTTCACTTTAATCAGTCCATCATCCTCCCAGTCTTCTTTACTGGCCATTCCTCCTCAGGTGAGCGTAGACTACATGGCTTGGATGTCAAGAGAGCTATTAGCTACTACCTAGAGCACACAAAAGGTCACAGAGGGGATAGAACCCAGCTTTTTCTGACCTATGGAGAGGTTGGTAAGGGTAAACCTGCCACAAAGAGATCCATAGCAAGATGGATTATGTCATGTATCCAATTCTGTTATGGCAAAGTGGGTAAGCAACCCCCACAAGGGCTTAGGGCACATCTATTAGAGGGACTGATGCGTCAATAGCAGCTTCCAGAGACACCCCTCTTCTGGAAATCTGTAAAGCAGCTACCTGGAAAACAGTTCACTCATTCACCAAGCACTACTGCCTGGATACTCAGGCTAGGAGTGATGCTAGGTTTGGCACAACAGTTCTGCGGAGCCTGTTTCCTGAAAAGGTCTTCTGCCTGCCTCCAAAGGCACTGCTTGGGTAGTCTGCATTTGTTAGAATACAGTAAGATTTCCTGGGGTTTGAAGAAAACATTACTTACCATAGTAATCTTGTTTCTTCTAAAGGAATCTTACTGTATTCTGAGCTCCCACCCTTCGTCCTCTGCTAGGACCTACAGGGCTCTGCACACTACCTGTATAACTGATGTTGGAAACCTGTGGGTACCTATCAGTTTTTTTGGGCATCTGCTGACTTGAGTCTTAGAGATGCCTCCTGTTTGTTAGGAGTTTGTGTTCCCCTAATAGGGGTATTTATGGATAGTAAATTTAGTTTGGATAGTTTAGTACTTTTTAGCTTCTGCATGCTTCGTAAGAATCTGACAGTTGCAGGAAGTGTAACCAGAGACAGTGATTTGAAAACTGAGCTTGAGCTTTACATTCAACTATTAGCGTAGGTTCTATTAACCATTTCGGCTTCGGGGCAGTCTTATGGTGAGACCATACTGCATTTGTCAGAATACAGTAAGATTCCCTTAGAGGAAACAAGATTACTATGGTAAGTAATGTTTTCTTTCTTTACGTTTTTAGTGCAGCATGACATCTTGTCCGCCTACTTTTATTATGAGTTTGGTTTGTTCTCCTAAACCATGTGCTATGATATATATGTGATGTGTATATGTGTGTATGTGTGTGTGTGTGTGTGTGTGTGTGTGTGTGTGTGTGTATATATATATATATATATATATATATATATATATGTATATGTGTATATATGTGTGTGTGTGTGTGTGTGTGTGTGTGTGTGTGTGTATATATTATATATATATATATAGAGAGAAAACTCCATTTAATGCATTAGTTAGGGTTGTTCCGCACAAAGCGAGGACTTCGTGTTGGGGTTGAAAGCCCCCTTAACCCCTCGCTCACACCCCCACCGCATCGGGTTGTCGGCCCTACCTCTCACCCCATCAGATGTGTGATGAAGCTGTGGTATAGGAGAACGGGGTGAGAGTTAGGACCGACAACCCCAACGTGCACCCCGATGCTGGTTGGGGGTGTGGATGGGGGGTCAAAGGGGGGCTTTCAACCCTAACACCAAATTTCCTCGCTTTTGTCGCTATGGAACAACCCTAACTAATGCATTAAATGGAGTTTTTTGCCTCTAATTTCCCTTCTTTTTGAGAATAATAATGAGAAATAGTGAATGTAATGCAGCGGCAGGAAAGGGTCCTGCGCTTCCGCCACGTGATGTCTTGTCGCATAGTAACACAGTGCCTGCTAACGCAAATGGTAATGCGCAAGGTGACACAAAGCGAAACAGAAAGATAAACAGTACTGTAGACACAAATGGTTAGAATAATGCAAACGCAAGCGCAAATGAAAACGCAAAGGGTAACGCACGTGGTGCTGTAGACGGGAACGGTAAGTGAAACAGGTATGGAACCGCACGCGGAAGCAGTAAGGGTAACAGTAATGTATGCGCACAGGCTGGTTTTCCCCAAAAGCTGCATAGAGAAAGACAGTGAGTACAAAGAATGTATGCATAATAATGTGTCTCTGAGCAGAAAATGAGGAGTTGGAATACTAAATTGCTTATATCTCAGGAACCGTACGATGTAGAAAAAAAATTTAAAAGTCACATGATGTATGACTTTCCTGGCTAGTTTTTTGTTTTTCTGACGAAAAGTCTGTATCGCGCACCGTTTCTGAGATACGGGCCCTGAAAGGCGCAGCGAACACCGTAATGTTATCCTATGGGAAAACAGAGAAGTTTGGAGTGCGATAACTTTGGCTCCCTGTAATATTTTTTCACCAAACCACTGAAAGGCACATCTGTGGGATGTTGGCTTTCTTCTCTTCAAATTTCAGCCCAAAAGACCAAACCATTCTTTTGCAGCAGGGCGGCAAAGGATTCCTGTAATGTGGCGGACGCCATAATGTTATCCTATGGGGGAAAAGTGTCAACTTTGGATTGCCGTAACTTTGCCGCCCTGTAATATTTTTTCACCGAAATACTGAAAGGCACATCGGTGAGACGTTGACTGCGTTCCCTCCAAATTTCAGCCCAAAAGACCAAGCCATTCTTTTGCAGCAGGGTGGCAAAGAATTGCTGTCATTTTGCCATAGCCTGGAAAAGTAGTGTCGCAATTTGTGAAAGCTTTCGCAAAAATTTGCGACACTTTCGTGAGTGTGACACTACTTTGCGAAAGTACTTTTTCCAGAAACTTGAAAAACATATTTCTAGGGTGTTTAACCTCAAAACAAAGACATGCCTAGCATCCTCCGGGTCTGACTAGGTAAACACAAAAAATAATTGTGCTGCTAGAGGGTCCCAAATTTAAATGCCAGGCATTTTTCTGATCACCAACTGAAAACAAAATGGTGGATTTGCGAAAGTAAAAGGGCCATTTGCGAAAGTGTTGAACTTTTTGTTAACGTTTCCCATTGACTTGTAATGGGAAACTGTTTTTTGAATAATTTTTGAACCGTTTAATATTTTTTCACGAAATCTTCAAAAGGCACATCAGGGACCCCGGCCACACATTCCCCGAAGATTTCGGACCGGTCACACAAACCATGCGATCTGTAGAAATGACCAAAGAATTGCAAAAAAGCGTAAACTTGTGCTCAGATCACGCTTAATAACTGCGCAGTCATATATCCGAACAGTACGAAAGTTGGCAGATCCCAAGATGCATGGTTCTTGATCGTGTGTTCCAAATTTCAGGCAAATCCATTGAACGGTTGCAAAGTTATTAAGGTGTAAAATTTTAGGTTTAACATGTAAATGGCTCCTCAACCTAACTATGGTAGCCCTACCGAGCTACCATAATATATATGTGTGTATGTATGTATGTATGTATATATATATATATATATATATATATATATATATATATATATATATATATATATATATATATATATATATATATATATATATATATATATATATATATATATATATATATATATATATGTGTGTGTGTGTATATATGTATATGTGTGTATATATATATATATATATATATATATATATATATATATATATATATATATATATATATATATATATATATATGTTGCAAAAACTTCATTAATGTTCCAATTAGGTCCAAGCAACAGAAGTTGGGAAATGAGGCATTAGGGTTTCCAACCCTAACACCCCACCCTCCCAACCCAGGCAGGAGAGCAGGTGTGGGGTGTGCCTTGGGCTTCTCAAGCCTAACGCTCACGCCTTTCCATTGGTAAAGAAAGGTCAGATGTGTAGACTTTAAGAGAATGGGGTGAGCGTTAGGCTTGAAAAGCCCAAAGCACGCTCTACAGCTGCTCTCCTGCCTGGCATTTCCCAACTTTTGTCGCTTGGACCCTAACTGGAGCATTAACAAAGTTTTTTGCAACTGATTTCCTTACTTTTTGAGATCCTATAGTAGTATCCTTTTTTGACTGTGGGAATGCATGGTCCTTCGGACCCTGCGCTCCCATTCCTTCGTAGATTTGTGACCAAATTGCCAGCATAACCATCTCATTACTCTACCACATGTACTTAGTACAGAAAATGTTCAAAACCTTGCCAAAACGTAATTCTACGCAACTGCAGTACCATTCCATGCTAGTTATGAAAACACATTTTGACCAGGATTTTAAAAATGACAGCTGTGGCATACATGAGGTGGAGTAATAAGGCTATGCTGAAAATATGGGGCCAAAATATTGAAAATTTCCAAGGAGATTCACAGTGCTAACTTTTGCATTTTAATCATTTGACTACTTCATATATGTATAAGACCCACCACATGAACAATATGAATATCATTACACAAATCCTGCATGAAAGGTGATTTTGCCAACCAACTGCGAAATCACTTTTCGGGCGAGAGTTGCATAATGACAGTTACATTGTTCATGAGGTGGAGTCCCCAAAAGGCCATGTTGAAAATTTGTGGTCGAAATCTCAAAAAAAGTCAGTTATGCATAAAAGTTGAAAGCCGCTTTGAAATACATTGAACCACATAGAAACATAGACTTTGACGGCAGATAAGGACTGCTTGGCCCACCTAGTCTGCCCAATTCCCTACCTGTTGGATAAGCTGCAGATACTAGTTAACCAACAGCCTATTTCTTCCCACCCCCCACCAGAATTGCCTTATGTCTGTCCCATGCATTCTTGAATTCCTCCACTGTTTTAGACCCCACAACCTCCTCAGGAAGGTCATTCCATCGTCCTCCACCCTCTCTGTGAAAAATACTTCCTCACATTGCCCCTGAGCTGTCACCCCTGTATCTTCAAATTGTGCCCCCTTGTTCTTGCACATCACTTTTTCTGAAAGATGCCATCCTCTTGGACTTTGTTGATTCCCTTGAGGTACTTGAAAGTTTCTATCGTGTCCCCCCCTTCCTCCTTTCCTCGAGGGTATACATATTAAGCTCCTTTAGTCCCTCTTCATATTGCTTCTGTTGCAGACCCTGCGCCATTTTAGTTGCCCTCCTCTGGACTGCCTCCATCCTGTCTGTGTCCTTGTGGAGATGGGGTCTCCAGAACTGCACGCAGTACACCAGATGGGGTCTTACCAACTGTCTGTACAAAGGGATAGCAGCTTCCTGTTTTCTACTGGTGATGCCTCTCCCTATACATCCCAGTATTCCCCTTAGCCCTCCTTACTGTCTTCTCATATTGCTTGCTTACCTTTTGGTCATATGACTACCCCCAGGTCCCTTTCCATTTTTGTTGTTGTTAATAACCCGCCCCCCCCAACTGTATACTCTTCCCCTGGGTTTTTGTTTCCAAGATGCATTACTTTGCACTTCTTTGCATTGAATCTAAGCTGCCATACTTTTGACCATTCCTCCATCCTTGCCAAGTCCCTTCTCATCCTTTCCACTCCCCCTTTTGTATCAACCCTATTGCAGATCTTTGTGTCGTCTGCAAAGAGGCATACTTTTCCTTCCAGTACCTCTGCAGTGTCACTTATAAAGATATTAAAAAGGACCGGACCCAGTACTGAACCCTGCTATTAACCCCCCTTTCTTCGGAGTTGACTCCGTTTACTATTACCCTTTGTGTCCTGTTGTCCAGCCAATTTTTTACGCAGGCTGCCACCTTGGTACCCACTCCCAGGCTGGCTAATTTGTTTATTAATCTTTTGTGTGGGACTCTGTCAGATGCCTTGCTAAAGTCTAGGTAGGCCATGTCCACAGCCCCTCCCTGGTCTACTACATTTACCTTAGTTTCTCATATTGCAGGTGCCGATTCCAGCAGTAAGACATATCTTCAGGAGAGTGGGTCTCGAACCTGGGACCTGTTCAGGTGAGTAAGGTTGTGTGGTGGTTATCAAGGGGATGGTGTGGGGAGGTGGGTGCACAGTTGGAGGTCGGGTGGGGTGGGGTGTGGGTGTGATTGGTGAGTGACCTTTTTTTTTTTTTTTAACAGGTTAACAGAAGAAAAACAAAATATCGAGGAACCGTTTTCTTTTTCAGCTTTTTTTGTACAAAGGGAGGGTAGGTGTGCCACTGGACACCAGGAAATAAAATTAAATATGGTGACTGGCAGGTGGGGGGGGTGCCACTATACACCAGGGAATAAGCACCAATAACGGTAATGGTGATCGGAGGTGGGGGGGGTTGGGTTCCATGTTGCTGCGGCGACAGGAATGTCGGCGACCTCCCCTACAGCGACACATGGTCACCAACATCCTTGATGCCGCCAACTCCAGTCCCCGACCAGAAAATGCACCAACATACTATCTGTGCTCATGGGGTTGTGCCCCCCAACATAAGGATTCCAACTCTGGGGACGGATCTCGGGAGCGACCAAACTCCATAGTCGGTGACTCTGGCATTGCTCCAGCAACCTGGTTGACACTGTGGGTGTTGGCGTGTTGTTGTCGCTGTAACAGCATCGCTGTTACAGTGGGATACCAGGGGGTTGCCACTAGACTCCAAGGAATAAATTAACAGGGACAGCAATCGGAGGATGGAAGAGTGCCACTAGACACCAGGGAACAAAACAGTTAAAGGGACACTGTCAGGTTTGGAAAGCAAAAATTCTACCCCTACTTTTGCTTTCACTGTTCAAATCATGTGCGCCATTTGTTTACCTCTGCATCATTCCTTCCCCTTAATTTTAAGCCGCCATTGTAAAAATTTACTTTTTGCAATTTGACCATGGACCGAGCAAAACCCTCGCACTGCCTACCACGCTATGAGCCGTTTGTCGCCACCCACCCTACATACACCAGCATGCTCAGGGGTCAGTGATTGCGCTTTCCCGGTTCAGTCAGTTTCCTACTCTCCAAGGAGCATCATTGCGGGAGTTCCAAGCTTGATGAAAGTGCATCTGCCGTGTGTGATTTCTGTCTTTAGGTAAGTAGTGTACCATCCTTATTTCGTCTGCTGCTCCTTCATCCTGAAAAATGCACATTGTTAATGTCCTGCTTGGTGTGTCTTTTCACCACCTGTGTACTTTAATTATCAAGAAATTGCATAATTTTTTTTTTTTTTGACAGCAGAATGAGCATTGGTAGTCCGATCTGGAGCGAGGGAAAGCTGCTGTTCACAAAACGCCGATCCCAAGCCACTAGTCGCAACACATATTTTTTTTTTTTTTAATTCAAGTTTATTGCAGATTAGGATTCAGAGTACAGTAAATACAGTCCATCATATATTACCAGTACAAATTATCTTCTGCAAATTTTACAATTAATTTCCCATTTCTTGCTTCCATATTTCCCCCCTCCACAGACATTTTATAATGTATCCAGTCAGTTATTTTCTCTTAACTCATAGTCTCTTTATTTGTCATTTCTCAACCTAATCATATCCTTTATCTTATAGAGTCTGGTTCTATAAAAACTTAGTGTATTTTACTTTCCTGTAATCTTTTATCTTTGTCTTCCTCCCCTTTGTTCTTTATTCTATAAGGTCTCCTACCTCTGGTTTCCCCCAATTCCTGCTTATTACATTAAAGAATGTGTTAAGTTGTGCTCGGTTTTTCTGTCAGGTCTCAGTACCCCAGTATGGACCACCTTATCCATCTTCTGCTAAATGATGTGTGTCTGTTATTTATCTTATGAGATATTTCTTCCATTTCTTGGATTTCTTGTACAGCAGACACCCATTGTTTTCTATTCGGTGGGTCTACAGACAACCACCTCCGGGTGATTGATTTAAGAGCTGCCACTATCAGGATGTTCCAGAGGTGAATTGCATCTGCCCCCCTTACTCCCTCTGGTGGTATTCCAAATATAGTGTTTTTAACTGTGAGTTGCTGTGTGCTTGGGAATATTCTATATATTTCCCTTAACACGTCTTCCCAGAATGTCTTTAGGCCTTCACACTCCCAAAATATGTGTGTGTGATGGGCATTCTTGACTCCACAGTTCCTCCAGCAGTCCCCCTGAGTGTTTCCACCCCATTTACCTTGAATTTCGGGGGTGTAAAAGTATCTTGCCCTTATTTTCCATGCAAACTCTCGCCAACCTGGCGAGAGGGTGGTTTTATTAGCCAAATTGAAAGCTACCTCCCACTCCCTTGCTGATATGTCCATACCACTCTCCCTTTCCCATCTGGTTTTCATTTTGGTGGTAGTTGTTGGAAGGGACTGTCTGATGCTTTTATAGAGGGCCGAGACCTGACCTCTCTCTAGTTTCCCTGTTATAATAGTTTGCATTACTTGTATAAGGTTTTCTATGTTAGATTCTAGAGTTGTGGCTCTGCATGTGGTCAATATATGGTCTCTCAACTGTAGGTAGCGAAAGTGGTCTTTATTCCTAAGAGTGAATGTCTGCTTGAGGGTTTGAAAGTCCAGGACAGCATCGCTAGCGATCAGCTGCCCTAGTCTCTGTAGACCCCCTTTTGCCCAGAGCCTGAATGTATGGTCCATCCAAGCAGGAGTAAATTGCATATTCCAGGCAAACCATTGCAGTGGCCAAACTGCCTCTTTAATCCCCATCTTAGCCCAGAGCCTGTGCACCATATTTAAGGTATTCTTTACTGCATATGGGGTTTTTGTATCATCTCTAGGTGTGCTAGAGGCTGTTATCCTGGCTCCCAGTGGGGGGCTTTCTGCCATATGTGTTTCAATGTCTTTCCAGTGGGCATCATATGTATCTGTGCTCCATAGTAGAGCGAACCTTAGCTGTGCAGCCTTACAGTAGTTCTCTAGGTTAGGGACAGCCCTCCCCCCTCTTGATCTTTCTTCCTGAAGGATGCTCATTTTTATTCGAGGTTTCCCCGGTGACCATATGAATTGTGATATGGTCTTTTGCCAGTCCTGAAATTGTTTCTGGGGTATGTTTATTGGGAGGGACTGAAAGAAGTATAAGAATCTTGGTAGGATGTTCATGGTCACTGTCTGGATCTTGGAGTGCATAGGTAGTGTAAGAACCTGCCATTTCTCTATATCTTTCTTAAGTTGGGATTGTAATGGCCCAAAATTGGCCACAAATAACTCTTTTTTTTTTTTTTTAAGCTTTTTGTAATCTGGATCCCCAGGTATTTAATTTTCTGTTTGTTCCATTTTAGAGGGAGAAGTTTCAAGACCAAGGGGGTGGGTCTGTAATGGAGTTTAAGTATATCTGTTTTATCCTTATTTAGGGAATACCCTGAATGGGTGCCAAATTCCTGCAGGGTTTTCCGTGTTTCTGGGATAGACTGGTTGGGGGTGGTGACAATCAAGAGCACATCATCTGCATAGAGTGATATTTTGTGCTCGGTATCACCTACCCAGACCCCCTTGACATTTTGATTTTCTCCTATAGCACAGGCCAAATGTTCTATGTATAAGGCAAACAAGAGGGGTGAGAGTGGGCAGCCCTGTCTAGTTCCTCTCCCGAGTGGGAATCTGTTTGTTATTCCCCCGTTAATTCTGATATACGCCTGTGGGGCTCTGTATAGGGCTTTTAGTGCATCTCTTACTGACTCGGGGAACCCGAATCTCTCTAATACCCTGAACAAAAAAGGCCATGATACTTTATTGAATGCCTTCTCGGCATCTAGACTCATTAGGCAAAAAGGGGTCTTATCGTGGTTTACTCTGTCCATTATGTTGATAGTACGTCGGACACTGTCCGGGGCCTGGTGGCCCGCTATGAAACAGGTTTGATCCTTATTAATGAGCTGGGGGAGGAGCCGCCCAGCCAAAACCGAGGTGACGATCTTATAGTCAACATTTAACGGAGAGATGGGTTGGTACACACTACACTCAGGCTGATCCCTTCCTTCTTTGGGCAGAACCGTAATGGTGGCGTAATTCCAGGGGGTGGCACCCCCCCCCCCCACACACACACACACCTCATTGAAAGCCTGTAGCATGTGTAGGGCCAAGTCTTTTCCCAGGGATTTATAAAATTCCCCACTAAACCCATCCGGTCCTGGGCACTTCCCAGTTTTTAAATTTTGTGTGGCTTTTTCCACCTCCATAAGACACACAGGGGTGGTTAAGGTGTCTCGTTGCTGTGTAGTAAGTGTAGGCATTGATAAATTTTTAAGGTATTCCTATTTATCTCCCATGGGAGTTTCCTGCTGGGATCTATATAGTTGCTTATAGTAAGCCACAAAAGCTTCACTAATTTGTTCCTCCATATATTTTATTGAGCCTGTCTTATGATCTTTTATTTTAATAATAGTTGCCTTGGCCTGTCTTTGTCTCAACCTCATTGCCAACATTCGAGTGGCTCTTGGTCCCCCCTCTTAGTAAGTCTGTTTCATATACGTAAATGCTTTTTCTGTTTCTATCTGCTGTATTTTTAGTAATCTATCTCTAACTGTCTGAAGCTCCCTGTCCCTGTTCTTTGTCCATTTTTGTTGTTGTGTCAGGAGTTCCTTTAGTTGGTTATTGAGCTGAGTTACCACTGTTTGTCTTTCCCTTTTGCTGTATGAGCTTATAGAGATTAGTCCCCCCCCCAGCATAGTTTTTAATGTGTCCCAGAGCATTTAAGGGGTTACCCCTGGCCTCTTATTGTCTATAATGGTTTGTTTTACCACTTCATTGAGTTTGGAGATGGTTTCTTTATCTCGTAATAGAGATATATTGAGGCGCCACTGCGTTTTCTTTTGAGGGATCCCCAGGTCTATTTCAGCAAATATTGGTTGATGATCTGAGTGAACTGCTGTACCCATCCAGGAGTGACCTGTTTTGGGAAGATCTTGGCACAGGGTCAAAAATAGGTCTATCCGGGAGAACATTTTATATCTGGGTGAGTAGCATGTAAACTCCCTTGCCCTAGGGTACCTCTTCCTCCAGATGTCTACAATTACTGTTACCATCAGAAGTATTTTTGAATAATTTCGCTGTTCTGGTACCTGGGGATGGAATGTGCGACGTGATGTCTATTTGCCTATTCATCACCAGATTCCAGTCTCCACCATTAACAGTGTTCCCTTTGTCTTTTCCAGGATTAGTTTAATGACATCCGAATAAAATGTAAAGGGGGACCCCGGGGTACACACTGGCCAGAGTAATTTGTGTGTCCTGCACCCTCCCTCTGAGAATAACATACCTTGCCCCCGGGTCTGTGGTTATCTCTTTTTCTTCAAATGGCAGATTAGCTGCTAGCAAAATTGCCACCCCTCTTCTTTTTTCCCCCTCTCCAAAGAAGCATAATAAATTTTAGTATAGAATTTGTTTTTGAGTTTCTCAGCTTCCTTGGGAACAAGGTGCATCTCCTGCAGGAAAACTACGGGTGCTCCCTGCTCTCTGAGGAATTTTAAGACCTTCTTCTTCTTTATCGGACTGTTAAGTCCATTAACATTGTATGAGAGGACTTTTGTATTCGTATTGGGCATTTTTCCATTTTCCCAGACTGTAAAAGTGTGACCAGCTCAGGGTCCAGACAATGCAAAAGTTCTGTAGTCAGCAAGTAATTTGTTGTATTTGTGTTCCTTTACTTTGTACTCTGTTCCAATCTGATATCACCTTACACTCAACCAATAAGTATACTCAAAACACTAAAACTGGGTGATTTCTCACCAATATCTGTTTCAACAATTAGATATTTACAGTTTTGCAATAAGTAATCGAGCGTTCTACCTCCTATAGTTAGAAACTGTACTTCCAAGGACAGGCCTCAACTTTATGCCTGGGTTGTGCCTTGCTTGGGCACTAACTACACAATCGCCTATTAAGTGTGCGTTCTGTCACAAGGGAGTTTAAATCCCCCTTGGGAATTTACCCATGTCAGTTATTGAGGTCTGGTTTAATCTAGCCTGCTGCCTGTCCCCCATATACCAGGCCAAGCTCCTGTTTAGGTTAAACAAATATATCGAGTGAAGACGACCGGCTATACTTCTTCCCCTCTCCCCCAAAATGGTGTATACAATCTCTCATATATATGTACTAGTGAATTTGGGGAGGGTCACTCACATCCTGTTTATCTCCCGAGCCACTCCTTTTGTATTGTCTTGATTGCCCTTGACAGGTTTTAGAGGGAGGAGGGGAGTGATTCTCTCATCTTCGTTGACCCATCTGAGGTCACGATATAGGGACACCCCCAGTCCTCACTCATTCCCTTATTATTCAGTATGTGAGCGCCTTATTCCCTGCTTTATGTAGTGTAGGTGTTTGCATGTTTAGGTTCAGTTTGATTACTTCCTGGATACTTACTGCCTGGATTTTGTCCCCAGATCCCAGGTCCTGCGAGGTCTCCCTCCGTCCCTCCACGTCTCATCCCTGGTTATCCCCAATCTCCCTGATGGCGGGGCGGTGCTGTAACACCAGACAAGTATCATATGGCTTAGTAGGATCAGTTGCCAGATACTATCCCCCTGTCTGGTGCTCGTGCTCCATTTCAACCTGGGGCGGTGATAGATAGGCCCTTTCCTGACTCCCACCAAGAGTGCGCTATGTCTCTAGGCGCTGCCGAACAGAACAACGCCATGGCGAGTTTTCCAGGCCCAAATCAGCCCGTTTAACCCCCTCTCCCCCAGGCCCTCCACACCTTACATTATTGCCTTTAGTTCAATAGATTTAACAGTCTGGTTGTTTCCGCTCGGATACGAGCTCCGGATCTAAGGTGTTTCCCGGTTAGAGGCCATGTTGAAGGGCGCACAGGCAGATAGCCATTCTAATATGCTTTAAATTTGAACAGTACCGCTGTATTATTTGGAGCCTCTTTGTTCATTGTACATTCTTCGTGTCTGGTCCGACGTGTTCTCTTGCTCATTTCCTTCCTCAGGTTGATGCTGTCTGTTCACATTCGGGCATAGATTTTCAAGAGTGCTGCGATGTCTAGCATAGATCGGTGTGGGGGATCTGTTGTTGCATCCCCTTTCTCTTGTGACCTTTCTTAGTGACGTCCCAGGCCGACCGTAGAACCTCCCTTTCAAGCTGCTCCTTAATCATGGGCGGTGTATCTATGCCCAGCTCCTCGAGAAATGGTTTTGCAGCCAGCAGATCAGGGAACACTCTGGAGCCTCTAGTTGTTTCAACTCTCAGACGCGCCGGATAAAGTAGCTGTGCACGTAAGCTCTTGCCTCTAAGCTGTTTGACGATGGGACGTACAGCTTTCCTTTGTTCTTGAGTTTGGGATGTGTAATCATTGTCAATTGGTATTTTATTGCCTTGATACAGTAGATCTCTTTGTTTCCAAGCTTTATTTAGTATCTCCTCCTTGGTAGAGTATAGGGTAAGCTTGGCTGTAAAGGAACGTGGTCTGGCCCCTGCGTCGCTGGGCCTTGGTCCCAACTACCTGCGTGCCCTATCCATTTGGAGATCCAACTCGGCTGGCAGGTTGAGAATTTCTTTTAGCATTTTTTAGAGGAAGGTAATTACGTTTGGTTCCTTGTTCTCTGCACCCTCTGGGATCCCATAAATCCTAATGTTTTGCCTTCTATTCCGTCCCTCCAGATCATCCATTTTAGTGCTAAGCTCCCTTGCGAGGAGATACAGGAGTAGCTGGTCCTGCCGATCTACCTGCTCGACTACTGTTGTCAGGCCCAGCTCCAGCTGATCTGCTCTGTGCTCGATGCCACTTAACTCTGAGCGGGGATCGGTAAGAGATTTTTCTATTTTGTTTACTGTGCAAGCCGTTTGTAAAACTGTGTTTATCAGATTTGGTTCCTGCATATCCATTTGAGAATCAGAGCCCTCAATTTCCCCATCGGTCACTTTGGCCCGCATTTTTCTCCTTCTGGATTAGTTCTCTCAGTCTCGATGTCGGGGTTTCTTGGTGCCTGGACATTATGGCTTTAGAACGGGTGACTTTTATCGGCGATTGCATGCTTTAGCCAATCAATGTCTCTTGATTTAAATCTGAGGTGGCCCGGAGCTGCAGAACTAAGCATCCATTAAAGTTCTGACGTCACCGGAAGTCCGCAGCACGTATTTTGACTGATATTTGTTTGCTCAGTAGTGCAAATGTCTTTTCTGGTGGTAAGCTCTAATTGATTACAAAAAGTAGATGCACAGTAAGATCCATGATCGGGGATCAACTAATGCAATATTGCGTTATCCAGTACATGATTATGTCGGTGTAGGGCCAATTTGACCATGTCACCTACCAGCATTTTAAATTTGTGTGGTGGTTTACATTTGAAATGCCCCTTCTTGTTGCACCACTGCTACACACTTGGAGTGTTTTGAGTGCAAGCTGCCTCAACTATCCAGAGCAGAAGATATGGTTATATCTGGCATTCTGCAATATACCAGTCCGGCTGTAGAGCTCTGCAGTCCTTATGGGTCATGGACCTCATGAAGTACTCTCTGATTTTTTTTTTTTTGGTTTGTGAAAAACGCATGTATATTTACTGGCACCCATTATGTGGCCATGAGAAACCTATTATTTTCCCCGTAATTGAAGTGGCATACACTCCCGAATGGGCAGCTGATCAGCAGCCTCTCATTATTTTACTGGGAGTGGTTCCCTCTGTTCGCCCTCGGGACCTTGAGGGAGATGCGGTGACAAGGACGAAGATTAGAGCATTGCTGACGGAAATCCGCCCTGGAGGCTGACCACCTTAGATTGATGGAACATTACCAAGTCTGTTAATCTGTAATCACCTGTAAGAAGGCAGAGTTCCTGTCCGGGGAGAGTGTGGCTACTCAGAACCGACCAGCTCAGCTCTTTTGAACTATAGATAGACTGTGCAACCCAGCCTGCCTGCAGGTTTGAAGAGCCTTCTTTGTGGCTAAGGTGGCTGACATCAGGGCAGAACTCCAACCAGCACACTCTATGGAAGATGCTATTGATCAGCTCTTGGTCACCGTCCCTCAGTTTTCCTGGAGCACCTTTGATCGGCTGGAGTTTGATGTCATGCAGAATGTCCAGGGTATGCACACCCTACGTGCTATAGTTAGGATCTGGGCCTAACTACCCTGATTATGGGTTGTTGTGACATCATTGGTCTGGTCCTAGCACGGATCATCATCATCATCCTTTATTTCTAAAACCAAGGCACCTGTACAACAAGTAAAAATAAATAAATAAATTTATAAATACAGCAGTGGCATTAAAAATCAGAAAACGCTAGGCTAAAAGATATGTTTTCAAGGCAACTTTAAAACTTTGGACGGTCGGCTGTCTCGCACCCGACGAGATAGAGAATTCCACAGGGTCGGGACCATAAAACTAAATGACCTTGCCCCAAGATAGTCTGGTGCTCCCTTGAGATGGGTGAGCTTCCCAGCTCCCTGAAGAAGGCAGTAGTGACACCCCTCCTGAAGAAAGCTTCACTGGACCTAGACTGCCCTGCCAACTACAGACCAATCTCTAACCTCTTTGTGGGGAAGGTGATTGAGAAGATAGTGGCCCTACAACTGGACAACCTTTGACCATCCATGACATCTATGAACCTTTCCAATCTGGTTTCCGAAAGAGGCATAGTACTGATACTGCGCTGGTTCGGGTGCTCAGTGATCTCCTGATGGCGAGAGATCGGCAAAGCCATTCCATCTTGGTTCTTCTGGATCTCTCATCAGCATTTGACACTGTGGACCATGGGGTTCTACTCGAATGCCTGAGGTTCATCTGTGGCCTGTCTAGTACAGTCCTCAGGTGGTTTAAATCTTTCCTCACTGGCAGGCCTCAGAGGGTGATGTCGGGGATTTATTCCTCTGACTCAGTCTCTGTCATGTGGGATGCCTCAAGCTTCGGTGTTGTCCCCATGTTGTACGCAGTGTACATGCTACCCCTCGGAGACATTGTAAGAAGGTATGGGTTGAGGTTTCACTGCTATGCTGATGACACCCAGCTCTACCTGTCTTTAGCACCGGACCAGGATAGAGCTCTCTCTCTATATTTAACAACTGCCTCGCTAAAATCCAGGGTTGGATGAATTTGAGCTGGCTGATAGGTAGGTAGGTAGGTAGGTAGGTAGATAGATAAAAATGTTTTTTTTTTTTTTTTACAGGAGTTAATCATTAGGACTGTTATGCCCTGTTTACAAATTTGTCCTGTGTAGATTATGGTTACAAGGTACAAAAACTTGACATGGTTCCATAATTAACAATACAACATAACTCAGTCACAATACATAATACAGTAACAAATAAGACACATTCAATAACCAAACAAACACAAGTCACAATTCGATTTTTCTTAGTACTCTAAGCACTGACAATTTAATTTCCACATTGATGCCAAGCCTCTCCTAAACTGACCCAAGCTACTTGCATGCCTAACATCCAATTTCAGTTAATTCCAAATCTTTGGTAGATAATAACTCTGTTGCATCTGACTATTTCGATTTTTCACTAGTGGTAATTTCAGACCTCTAGTTTGAATAACCCTCAAGGAGTATTTACCCTTTAATATAGGCATACATAGTATATAATTCTACATCCCTGTATGCCATAAAACCCTCTGCCCCAATCTTTTCTTTCTTCGTATCTCTAGCATAGCCCTGTCTAAATTCTGTAATATAGTACAATGAAGAGCATTTCTATGACATTGTAAAACATACCTAACTATTTTGTAATATACTTTGTTTAGGCATTCCAAAGATGACTTGGTTGCATGCTGATAAAATAAACTCAGATATTCCAGTATTGGCATTAAGAGTTGCAACACTACTCTATTTCTATCTTCTTTTGCCAAAAATGATGTCTTCCTTCTAATAACCCCAATCTAATATTCCCTTTTTTCACTATACTTTCTATACGCTTACCAAAATAAAGCTACACTCTAAAAGTACCCCCAAATATTTATATTCAGATACTACCGCAGACTGGTTCCATCTAGAGTAATTATATTTATCTCTTGACTTAATGATTTAGCAACAGTTCTTGTTTGAAATAACATTACTTGAGTTTTTTTTCTTAAAATCATTTTGGAAGAGGTCAGCCAACATTGCAGGGAATCGAAATCAGATTGCAACTTGTGTTGTAATTCTGATGTAGTATTTGTTCCGGCTATCAGAGCCATATCGTCGGCATACAAAAACATTTGTGATTTTATTTTAACTTGTGGGATTGGGTTTACATACATTAGGAACATAAGGGGGGCCCATGATTGAACCCTGGGGAACACCCCTATATGTCCCTTTCTTCCCAGATAGATGTTCCCCCACACTAACCTGCTGGGTTTGTTCCGTCAGATATGACAATAACCAGGTTTTTACTGATTGTGACATTCCCACTAAGGTAAGCCTCTCCATCAGGATACTACAATCCACCAAATTAAAGGCTTTTGAGAGGTCGACGAACACTGCTTCCACAGACTCTCCCCGCTCTAGTCCATTTGAGACTACATCAAGGAAGTCCTCGAGAGCAGAGTCCGTCAACCTTCCAACTCTGAATCCAGCCTATCAGTTAGTAAGTCATACTACTTCAAAAAATCCAGAATGGTTTTAGACCAATCCCTCAAAAACCTTCGATATTACAGACAGTAAGGCAATTGGTCGATAATTTGTTAAAGTATCTCAGTCTCCCCCTTTTTAAATATAGGTGTAATTTTAGAATTTTTTAAGCTATCTGGGTATGTATTGTGCCGCAAACTAAAATTAAACAAGTTGGTTAAAGTTGGAGTTATCTGTTTAACAGCATCTTTTAAGAATCTTATTTCCACCTGATCCAACCCCATAGCTTTTTGTGAGTTCAGTTTATGTATTTGTTTTTGAACCTCCTTACCCTTAATTTCCCTAAAGTAAAACTGTGGCATTTTCATATTATCATGACCAGAAATAGTTAAAGGAGGAGCAGAGATCTCCTTTTTATTTAGTATGTCCAGATCTGGAAGTGTGCAGAAATAATTATTTAAATTTATTGCAATCTGGCTCACATTTGACTCAATCCCATCTTTATCATGCATATCTATATCCAAGTCCTGACTTGACTTTCCCTCTAACTGTTTTATCAACTTCCAGTAATGAGCAGGATTTTTGGTTTGTTCAAGTTTCTATTTAAAATACCTTATCCTAGCTTTTTTAAATCAGGTTTTTGCATTTATTTCGTACTTTTTTTTAAACAACTCCCAGTCTGAGGATTTTAATGTCTGATTTGACTTCTTCCATAATCTGTCTTTCCATCTAATCTGTTTTTTAATTTTGTCATCAATCCAGGGATGGTGAAATTTTCTTTCCTTAATTTGTTTAAAAGGAGCATTTATGTTACAGATAGCTACAAAGGCTAAGGTTGAACTCTGAGAAGACTGAGGTGATAGTCGTGGACCCGAGTCGCCAGATAGAGGGGTCGGAAGTGGGTTTGCCTTTGGGACTTTTCCTTGAAGGCTCCCAGCTCCTTACCTCTGAACGGGAGCGAAACCTGGTGGTGATTTTTGACGATGGTCTGACACTGCAATTACAGGTGTCAGCAGTCGTCAAATCTTCCTTTTATCATCTGAAGAACATCTCCAGGGTTGAGCACCTAGTTCCTTCTGGCAATCTGCCTATGTTGGTCCATGCCTTTGTGACGTCATGCCTTGATTATTGCAACTCTCTTTATCTGGGGCTACCTGGGGTTGATATCAGCTGCTTGCAGCTGGTGCAGAACACTGCAGCCCGGTTATTGACGTGAACTCCCCGGACTTGTCACATCTCTCCAGTGCTGTGCGAACTGTACTGGCTGCTGGTGCAGTGGCGTATCACCTTTAAAGTCAGACTTCTGACTTTTATAAAGCCCTACATGGACTGGGCCCGGAGGAGTTGCTAAAGATTCCAAAGTTTCTTTAAAATCTTTGGGGGCCCTGTGCATTTATGTACACTGCCCCAGCCCTTTGGAATTCTCTACCCTATCAGCTTCAGGAGTGCGTAACCGTGGAGGGATTTAAACAGGCCATTAAGACCCATTTATGGCATCGAGCCTATTCTATATGATGGTATCTGTATTATGAATTTTATGAGAGCCTGTACTTAATTGTTTTTATTGCACCCTGTTTTATCTTATTGTCAAGGTGCCCTGATTTCTAGAAAGGTGCGTTACAAATAAAGTATTATTATTATTAATAAAATACAATGAGACATTGATGGTATATTAGATAATCAATGCCATATTGCCTTCTCCACTCTGAATGGTGCAGAGTCTAGGGGCTTACAGTATACACTGCAGCCAGCAGCATGAGTTTAGCTGTGGCTGCAGAAGTCCAGAAATCACTGCTGCTGTTATACGGAGAACGCGTGGGAAGCGCTCCTCTCACTAAGCTGGGCACCCTGGGTTTTGGGTGCCCAGAGAAGGTAAATGTGGGCAAAATTTTTAAAAACATTAGAATCTAGCTAAACTGGTCCTGTTAAGCTAGGTTCTGACATTTGTTTTGTTTTTTGAAATACACGGATCTTCCTGTATTTTCCACATTTGTGACTTTGGGGAAAAAATCAACAAAATGGTGGCTCACGAAAGTTTTTTTCTGGCAAAAAAGATTTCATTCTTGTGAAAAATGAACTGATCTCGTGAGAATGCATCCTTTTTTGCGACATCAAATCCTTTGTTGAATTTTATACATCTGTCCTGAAAAATGAACTTCCCATAGGATATAATGGGAACTTAAAAACTGAATAACTTAGCAACAGTTTAATATATTTGCACCAAATTAACAGGGGCAGTTCTGTTACCCAAATTCTTTCTACCATAAAAAATCAAAACAAAAATTCCACACCATCTGGGCGCAAAGCGATTGAGGAAAAAACTAAAAAGAAAATTGTGGCTTTTTACTGTTTTCACTATCCATATCTGAGTCCACACATCTGACCAGAACAAAACTTGCTACATCAAAAGATCTACCCCACCTGACAGCATGTACCATATTTTGTACAAATCCATTGATCGGTTGCAAAGTTATTAAAGTATAAAGGTGCAAAGTTTGAGGTTTAACATTAAACAGGCTACTCAACCCTAACTGTAGGGGCAAACTGTGCCCCTATGATAGATATATAGACATTCTTTGCAAAAAAACTGCACTAATGCACCTATTCTGGTTCAAGTTAAAGCCACAGAAGTAGAGAAATGTAGAGTTAGGGTTTACAAACCTAACTCCCCACCCCCAAGCAGCAAAAGGAAAAAAACATTAGGGTTTGGGGTGTCCGGAGTCTTGGGAATAAATTGTGGGATCTGTTTCGAACCCACTCCTGGGGGTCAGTGACCACCCTTAAGTGCAATCCGTGACAGGGTAGGGAACAGGGATACCCTCCTCGTCCTTTATAATGCTTACTGAGGTCATACCTGCACCTCTGCCATGAGGATCCTGGGCATCTCTCTAGCTGTGGATCAGGGCACAATACCAATCTCCAGTCTTGTGGCCAATTAGGAACCCTTTCCTTGGCTATTACACAAAGGAGAAAGACCTAGGCGTCACACTCTTTTCGGGATAGTAGTGTAAGCCTAATTTTGGCCTTTGTCCTACAGGAGGACTTGCAACAGCCTAGTTCACAATCCCTGCAGGCACCTCTCTGGTCTGAGAGAGGAGGTTGCCCGTCTCCAGGCTGACCTGGCTAGGATTCGTGAAACCTCCTCCCCCACCCAGGGACCACCAGGGCCAATGCCACTACCTCAGAGGTTGCCAAGAAAGAGGAGAGGCTGGACCAGGGTGGGCTCAAGGAGGGAGAGGGTGGTGGAACAGAGTTACATCCCTCCAGCTGTACCTCTCCACAATTCATTCACTCGTCTGGTGGATAGTGGTTTCTCTATGGAGGCACCTGCAGTGGAGACCAAGGAGGATGCTGGGAACCTTCACAAAGGAGACCCACAGGAGGGTGGCATGGGACCCCACAGGGGAAGGAAACAACTCCTGGTGGGGGACTCAATCATTGGGAGGTAGAAATGGGGGAGGAAGGGGAGAGGAAGGTAAGGTGCCTTCCTGGGGCCACGGCTTGGAGGGACAGGAAGCGAATCCTCAGGATCGTGGTAGGAGCTGCATGAGGGAGGGAGCTGGATGTCATTGTCCACCTAGGGACAAATGACCTGGCTAGGAATGGGATCAGAGCAGTGCAAGAGGAGTTTGTAGAGTTGGGAAGGGGCCTTAGACAAGTAGCGCATACGGTAACCTTCTCGGAGGTGCTGCCTGTCTATGGAAAGGGAGATGCTAGGGCACTTCTCACCAGGGAATTCAATGAGTGGTTGAAAAACTGGTGTGGAGCTCAGGGTTTTGGCTTCATTGGGGACTGGGGAGCCACCTGGAGGGATTCAGACCTATATTGGTGCGATGGTCTGCATCTGTCCAGGGGGGGGGGGAACCAGGATCCTAGGTGAGAGGTTTAAATGCTTCATTGGCAAGCATTTAAACTAGCCAAAAGGGGAGACACTGAAAATGAGCAGGGAAATCCGAGCCTCCCCCCACAAAACATGGTGATTAGTGAGGTAAACACCAAGGTACAGAAGTTATTAGGGAGCAGAACAGATTTAAATGTAAAAAAAAGACAAAGGCAGAAAGGACAGAAATGGGGCTAAAAGGGGTAAGGCTATCAAAAAGTGGAGGGTGATGAGTACCAATGCCCATAGTCTGTGGAACAAGCTCCCTGAACTAGTGGCCTTGATGGAAGAGGGTTGCCTGGATATTGTGGCAGTCACAGAAACATGGTACACAGAGAACCATGACTGGGATGTCAACATACCAG
The DNA here is from genome assembly GCA_016271365.2 of Neoceratodus forsteri. Classification (NCBI taxonomy): domain Eukaryota; kingdom Metazoa; phylum Chordata; order Ceratodontiformes; family Ceratodontidae; genus Neoceratodus; species Neoceratodus forsteri. The sequence goes on along the minus strand of CM028129.1, from coordinate 1,253,730,220 downwards.
GATACACTATCTACAGGAGGGACAGGGAGGGTAAAAGAAGAGGAGGAGTAGCTCTCTATGTAAAGGAAGGGATCAAAGCAACAGAACTAAAGAGTAAACAGGGAGCAGATGAGGCACTTTGGGTCACCCTGGAGACAGAAAATGGCACCACAGTCCGCATGGGGGTTGTATACAGACCCCCATCTCAGGGGGAGGGAGCGGACATGATAGAAGGCTTTCTTAGAATGGCAGAAAAAAGGGAGATATTGTTGATGGGGGACCTGAATATGCCAGATGTTAACTGGAGCACCTTTGCTGCAGGCACATCCAAGAGCAGGGTCATTCTTGATGCCCTACAGGGGGCATGCCTCAGACAGCTACTATTGGAACCCACTCGAGAGGGAGCAATCTTAGACCTGGTACCTTCAAATGGGGATGGAGAACGAATCTCAGATTTAGAAGTGGGTAGCCATCTGGGAACAAGCGACCACCAAACAGTGTGGTTCACGATAAACACAGCCATACAATCAAGCCATACAAAAGCAAGAGTACTAGACTTTAGGAGGGCTGGGAAAATGAGAGAGTGCCTCAGAAAAGCACTAGAAAACAGGCAAGAAGGAGGGGTGGAGGAACAATGGGGAGTGATCAAAACAGCCATCACAGAGGCAACAAGCCTTTGTGTAAAGCAAATCAATAAAACACAACAAAGGAAAAAAACACTATGGTTCACAAAAGAGGTGGCAGGGAAGGTTAAGGAGAAAAGGACAGTATTCAGGAAATATAAGGAAACACAGAAGGAGCAGGACAGAGAACTTTATCAGTTAAAGCAGAAAGAGGCTGGGAAGGCAGTCAGAATAGCAAAGACCCAAACCAAGGAAAGGATAGCCAATTCTGTTAAGAAGGAGGATAAGACCTTTTATAGGTACATTAGGGAGCGAAGAAATACCAAAGGAGGAATACTGAAGCTTAATAAAGGGGAGGGAATGTGGGTAGAGGGTGACAGTGAAAAAGCAGGGATACTGAACGAATATTTCTGCTCAGTATTCACAAAGGAAGAGGAGGGGGAGTTACCTAAACCAAACAAGAGAAACACTCTGAAGAGGGGTCGATACCAGTCCATTTACAGAAGAAAGGGTTCTGAAAGAACTAATAAAATTGAAGGTGGACAAAGCAATGGGGCCTGGTGGGATTCACCCAAGAATTCTAAAAGAACTAAGGGTAGAACTAGTGACACCGCTGACTACTCTCTGTAACAAATCATGGGAGGATGGGGTGGTACCCGAAGACTGGAGGAGAGCAGATGTGATTCCTCCTCACAAAAGTGGGAGCAGAACAGAGGCAGGAAACTACAGACTAGTTAGTTTGACCTCAGTGGTAGGGAAAATGATGGAATCACTTCTGAAGGAAAGAATTGTTGAGTACCTAGAGGCCAGTGGGGCACAGGACCCTAGGCAGCATGGATTCACGATGGGAAGGTCGTGTCAGACAAATCTAATAGATTTCTTTGACTGGATGACCAAAGTAGTAGACCAGAGAGGGGCTGTGGACATGGCCTGCCTAGATTTTAGCAAGGCATTTGATACAGTCCCACACAAAAGATTAATACACAAGATAGCCAGCCTTGGAGTGGGTCCCAAGGTGGTAGCCTGGATAAAAAATTGGCTAGACAACAGGATGCAAAGGGTAGTAGTAAATGGAGTACACAGAGAAGAAAGGAGGGTTACTAGCAGGGTACCGCAGGGTTCAGTACTGGGACCGGTCCTTTTTAATGTCTTTATAAGTGACATTGCAGAGGAACTGGAAGGAAAAGTGTGTCTCTCTGCAGATGACACAAAGATCTGCAACAGGGTTGATACACAAGATGGAGTGGAAAGGTTGAGAACGGACTTGGCAAGGTTGGAGGAATGGTCAAATGTATGGCAGCTCAGATTCAATGCAAAGAAGTGCAAGGTAATGCACATGGGAAACAAAAACCCAGGGGAAGCGTACACAATGGGGGGTGAGATACTGACAACAGTAAAAATAGAAAGGGACCTGGGGGTAATTATATCAGATGACCTAAAGGTGGGCACGCAATGTGAGAAGGCAGTAAGGCAGGCTGGGGGATACTGGGATGCATAGGAAGAGGCATCAATAGTAGAAAACAGGAAGTTATCCTCTGTACAGACAGTTGGTGAGACCCCATCTGGAGTACTGTGTGCAGTTCTGGAGACCCCATCTCCCAAAGACGAGACAGAGTGGAGGCTGTCCAGAGGAGGGCAACTAAAATGGTGCATGGTCTGCACCAGAAGACATATGAAGAAAGACTAAAGGAGCTTAATATGTATACTCTTGAGGAAAGAAGGGAGAGGGGACATGATAGAAACTTCAAATACCTCAAGGAATTAACAAAGTCTAAGAGGGTAGCATCTTCCAGAAGAAGAGATGTAAGAACAAGGGGCACAAGTTGAAGATAGAGGGGGGACGGCTCAGGGGTAATGTGAGGAAGTATTTTTTCACTGAGAGGGTTGTGGATGCATGGAACAGCCTCCCTGAGGAGGCTGTGGAGTCAAGAACAGTGGGGGACATCAATAATGCATGGGACAGGCATAAGGCAGTCCTGGTGGGGGGTAAGAGGAAGTAAGCTGTTGATTAACTAGGATCTGCAGCTTATCTGTTAGGTAGGAAAATGGGCAGACTAGGTGGGCCAAGCGGTCCTTATCTGCCATCAAATTCTATGTTTCTATGTTTATGTTGCAGACTCGTTTGAGCCTCTGGTATTCTCCCTATCCTTCCAGATGTCCCTTAAAGACCCTTTTCTCAATTTGGTTGCTTGCAGTGGCCCCACTAAGCAATTAATAGTTGTCATGGATTATTAATAAACCTTCTACAGTCATATATACAATATAAGAACTCTCACATGGGCAGAATTTCTTTAGAAAAGCAATGTTTTTACTAAAATACTTAAATACAGTTACAAGTAAAAGAGAACATATACTAATTTAAGTTGCAGTATAAGAAACAGAATGGGGAAAATATACAAAAAACTTAGCTAACACATTTTAATAAGTCTTCCTTGGGTATGAAGATTTTAAAGTCAAGAGAACTGCTGGTTTGCAAAATATTGCAATCTTTCGTTTAGTCCTTGGCAGCCACACTGGGTCTCAGTAGTTTGGCTTCTGGTGTGTGTCAAGCAGAGCGTCCATACGAACATATGAAGAAGCCAGCAGAAGAAGGCCATTTGGTCTATCAAGTCTGCTCGTATTGCAGGGTCCACAGCTTGAGCTAATGTCCTTTCCCTCCCTCCCCACTCCTCCCATCTTCCCTTCCCATGATTCTTACCTTCCCCCATGCCTGTTCTAGCCTCTTTTAAAACTGCCCACCGTATTCAATGAGATGACCTCTTCTGGCAGCGCATTCCAAGTGTCCACCACCCTCTCTGTGAAGAAGTGCTTCCTGACCTCCCTCCTAAACCTTCCACCCTCCAGCTTAAGACTGTGCCCCCTTGTGATATGGTTGCCACTCAACTTAAAGAGACTCTCCTTATCAACTTTATTTATCCCTTTCAAGTACTTGAATATCCCAATCATGTTCCCTCCCTCTCTCTCTCTCTCCTGTCTTCCAGGGAGTACATCTTCAGTGCCCTCAACCTCTCCTCATATACCTTGCCCTGCTGACCGGCTATCATCTTTGTAGCCCTCCTCTGTACCTTCTTCAGCAGGTTAATGTCCTTTTTGAGGTCCAGATGAAAATGTGTGTCCAAATGCCCTGAGCTGGGACTGTTTACAGTATATACCTGTCTGCGGATTAAGGCTGGCCCTTCCATTTTAGCCCACCGGGTATCACTCTTGCACCTCCCCAACACAATGTTGTGCCTCAAAAATTAACCAGTAAAATGACTGTCAAAGTCAAAACTTCGATGTCTCAGTATAGCACCCTATAAGGTAATTCACAGTGTCCTGTTAGAATTTTACACAGGTCTGCTGGAAGGATGTTTTCTTTCCTGTAACCTCATAAAATGTGATGTACTATAGTAGTTTTCTGGGGCAAAGCATTCAGCCTTTGAAGTGCATGGTCCATGACAGGAAAATGGATTTTGGCATATCTCTGTTAAGAAAACTTAGGAATGAAATCTCAATCCCTGGCAAGCAGCTGGCCTGCAATTCAAAACAAGGTTAAAAACCCTTTTATAAATCCAGTTTTTTCTCTAGGTGCCTTGTGCTGACACTGACATGTACATAGAATTATAATAAAATAATATCTACAACAGAATACCTACAAATAAGGGCTAGCAGCCAGGCTGCTCGTCACAACCCCCCCCCTTAGATTGAATTTGTGGGACTGCGGGAGATCAGAGCACTGTGGGTTCAGTTCCCACATCTGGCACTTGGGTTAATATCCCAATACTGACACTGTAGTGCAGCATGAGAGGGGTGCTGCACTTCTGAGGTGCCATCTTTTGGATGAGACATTAAACCAAGGTCCCATCTGCCTGGATTGGTGGTAGTTCAGGTGAATGTTAAAGATCCCATGGCACTTATCGAAAAGAGGTGTCCTGACCAAATTTCCCACATTCACTAAAAATACCACCAACAGCTTAATCTGGTTCAATTTCAATTACTTACCATCTGTATCATCCCCCGGTCGCCTCTGAAAAAGGGACTTCTAGGCCCAGTGGGCTTACCGGGTCAACAAAATTCAACAAACAAACAAACTCCTTCCCTAGGCATGGTATGATTTTCACAAGTTTTGTTCACTGCTCTAACTGGTGAGATAGCCCGTCTGCGATGGCATTGGCATAGTTGCAGTCAGTAGTGGCAGAATCATGCATCAACATAGAAACATAGAAGTGGATGGCAGATAAGGACCATACAGTCTGTCCATTTTTTCTGCCTTATGAAAGTGCCATTGGCCTTTGCTCTGTCAATGGGCTATCCATTCATACTCATCTATATTGCTTCCTTATGCCTATCCCATGCCTGTTTGAAGCCCTGCACTGTATTCATATCCACCACTTCCTGAGGTAGGTTGTTCCTTTCACTCACCACCCCTTTTGTGAAAAAGAACTTCCTCACATTACCCCTTAATCGTCCTCCCTCTAATCTCATGCTGTGTCCTCTTGTCCTGCTATTTTTCTTATATTGAAACATGTTAGACTCTTTCACCTTGTTAATGCCCTTAAGATGTTTGACTGTTTCAATCATATCACCTCTCTCCCTCCTTTGCCTAGAGTATACATATTGAGCTCCATTAATCTCTCCTCGTATGTTTTCTGATGCAGTCCCTGCACCATTTTGGTTGCCCTTCTCTGGACTGCCTCCATTTTCTTAATATCCTTGTGCAGGTGCGGCCTCCTGTACTGCACACAGTACTCCAGATGGGGCCTAACCAGTGTTTTGTAAAGAGGGATGGCTACCTCCCTCTTGCGGCTTGTGATACCCCTATTAATACACCCTAACATCCCTCTAGCCTTACCTACTGCTTTAGTGATCTGCTTGGATGATTTCAGGTAATCTATAATGATGATGATGCCCAAGTCTCTTTCTTCCCTTGTGAGTGCCAGCAACTCCCCTCCCAACCTATAGGTAGATTCAGGGTGTCTCTTCCCTATGTGCATGATCTTGCACTTCTTTGCATTAAACCCCAGTTGCTACTCTTCTGACCATTTTGCCGATTTATCCAGCTCTCTTCTCATTCTGCCCATCCCATTTGGATCATCTGTTCTGTTGCAGATTTTGGTGTCATATGCAAACAGGCAAACCTTACCCTCCAGTCCACCTGCAATATCACTGATGAAGTTATTGAAGAGGACTGGCCCCAGGACTGATCCCTGAGGTACCCCACTTGTGACATGCATCTCTTCTGACTGTATACGGTTTACCACCACTCTGTTTTCTGCCTGCCAACCAGTTTGCCACCCAGTTGTCCAACCTCTGACCAACCCCGAGCCTACCCAGCTTATTAATCAATCTTCTGTGTAGAACAGTATCGAAAGCTTTGCTGAAGTCAAGGTAGGCGACATCAGCTGCACCCCTATGGTCCACTGCTCTGGTTAACCAGTCAAAGAAATCTGAGATTAGTTTGACAGGACCTTCCTGTTGTAAACCCATGCTCTCTTGGATCCTGTACTCCTATGAATTCCAGGTGTTGCACTATCCTTTCCTTAAGGAGTGTCTCCATAATCTTGCCCACTACTGAGGTAAGACATTGTATCCGTTACAGAGAAATGAGCATCTGGAAATAATGTATAGGAAAAAGCTACCCCAGTTATCAGTTGTTTACGAATGGTAGGTTAAATGATAAAAGTGGCTGGTGAGCCTTAAACATAAAGAATAGTAAGGAGACCTCTGAGGATTATGCTTTTAAAGAGCAAATTGTAGTCCTGCATCAAAAGCTGTTATTTTTTATCTTAAAAGGGCAGACTTTGAGTTAATTAGGGAGTTGGTCAGGGACTAGCAGACGCAAGTGGTGGAGGTTGTTGGGGTTAAGAGTAACCGCTTAGAATAAAGAAATGCTGTATCAGAGGTGATGGACTTTTGTGTGAGGAAAATTATGAAGCATAACAAATATGGGAACCCAATATAGTTTTCCAAGAAAGTGGGAGAAGTACGAGCCAAGAAAAGGGCATTCAAGGAACACACCAAAAAACGTATCAAGGAAAGTTAGCTCAATTTTGTCTTGGACATTTTGTATTAAAGTTAGGCAATGCAAGGCATGGATTTCTAAATGTAGAAGCAAAGAGGATAATTAGGATGGCAAAATGGAAAACAGTGCTACATATAGTAGATGGAGTACATGAGGGGAACAAAAAATTGTTTAGCTATTTCTAGGGGGGGAAAACATAGAGACATAGAATCTGATGGCAGATAAGGACTGCTTGGCCAACCTAGTCTGCCCATTTCCTTACCTAATGGATAAGCTGCAGATCCTAGTTAACCAACAGCCTACTCCCTCCAACCCCCCACTAGAATTGCCTTATGTCTATCCCATGCATTCTTGAATTCCCTCACTGTTTTTGACTCCACGACCTCCTCAGGAAGGCTGTTCCATGCATCTACAACCCTTTCCGTGAAAACATACTTCCTCACATTACCTCTGAGCCCCCATCTTCAAATTGTGCCCCTTGTTCTTGCATGTCTCTTTCTCTGAAAGAGGCTACCCTCTTGGTCTTCGTTGATTCCCTGAGGTACTTGAAAGTTTCTATCATGTCCCCCCTCTCCCTCCTTTCCTCGAAGCTATACATATTAAGCTCCTTTAATCTCTCTTCATATGTCTTCTGGTGCAGACCCTGCACCATTTAGTTGCCCTCCTCTGGATAACCTCCACCCTGTCTATGTCTTTGTGGAGATGGGATCTCTAGAACTGCATGCAGTACTCCAAATGTGGTCTCACCAACTGTCTGTACAGAGGGATAACAACTTCCTGTTTTCTACTGGTGATGCCTCTCCCTATGCATACCAGTATCCCCCCGCCCTCCTTACTGCCTTCTCACATTGCTTGCCCACCTTTAGGTCATCTGATAAAACTACCCCCAGGTCCCTTTCCATTTTTGTTGTTGTCAGTATCTCACCCCCCATTGTGTACTCTTCCCCTAGGTTTTTGTTTTCCAGGTGCATTACTGTGCAGTTCTTTGCGTTAAATCTTAGCTGCCATACATTTGACCATTCCTCCAACCTTGCCAGGTCCCTTCTCATCCTTTCCACCCCACCTTGTGTATCAACCCAGTTGCAGATCTTTGTATCGTCCTCAAAGAGACATACTTTTCCTTCCAGTCCAACTGCAATGTCACTTATGAAGACATTAAAAAGGACCGGACCCAGTACTGAACCCTGCGGGTACCCTACTAGTAATCCCCCTTTATTCACTGTGGACTCCGTTTACTATTACCCTCTGTGTCCTGTTGTCCAGCCAGTGTTTTACCCAGGCTGCCACCCTGGGACCCACTCCCAGGCTGGCTAGTTTGTTTATTAATCTTTTGTGCAGGACTGTGTCAAATGCCTTGTTAAAGTTTAGGTAGGTCATGTCTACAGCCCCTCCCTGGTCTACTACTTTGGTCACCTAGTCAAAGAAATCAATTAGATTTGTCTGACATGACCTTTCTGCTGTGAATCCATGCTGCCTAGGGTCCTGTGCCCCACTGGCCTCTAGGTACTCAATAGTTCTTTCCTTCAGAAGTGATTCCATCGTTTTCCCTACCACTGAGATCAAACTGACAGGTCTGTAGTTTCCTGCCTGTGTCTTGCTCCCACTTTTGTGAAAGGGAATCGCATCTGCCCTCCTCCAGTGCTCAGGTACCACATCATCCTCCCATGATTTGTTAAAAAGGGTAGTCAGTGGTGTTACCAGTTCTCCCCGTAGTTATTTTAGAATTCTGGGGTGAATCCCAACAGGCCCCATTGCATAATCCACCTTCAGTTTTAGGAGTTATTTCAGAACCCTTTCTTCTGTGAAAGTACTGATATCAACTCCCCTATCCAGAGTGCTTCTATTGACTGGATTAGGTACCTCCCTATCTCTTCCTTTGTGAATACTGAGCAGTATTCGTTCAGTATGCCTGCTTTTTCACTGTCCCTCTCTGCCCAACCACCCTCCTCTTTATTCAGCCTCATATCTCTGCCTTAGTCTTTCTTTGCTCCCTAATGTACCTATAAAAGGTTTTATCCCCCTTCTTAACCGAGTTGGCTATCTATTCCTCAATTTGGGCCTTTGCTATTCTGACTGCCATCCCTGCTTCCTTCTGCTTTAACTGGTACAATTCTCTGTCCTGCTCCATGTGTGTTTCCATATACTTCCTGAATGCCATCTTTTTCTCCCTAACCTTCCCTGCCACGTCTTTTGAGAACCATAGTGTTTTTTTTTCTTTCGTTTTGATTTGTTTATTTGCTTCACACAAAGGCTTGTTGCCTCTGTGATAGTTTTGATGTTTCCCCATTGTTCCTCCACCCCACCTTCTTGTGTGTTTGCTAGTGCCTTTCTGAGGCACTCTCCCATTTTGACAAAATCAGCCCTCCTAAAGTCCAGTACCTTCACTTTTGTATGGCTTGACTCTACAGCTAAGTTTGTCGTGAACCACACTGTTTGGTAGTCACTTGTTCTCAGATGGCTACCCACTTCTAGATCTGAGACCCTCTCTCCATCCCCATTTGAGAGTACGAGGTCTAAGATTGCTCCCTCCCGAGTGGGTTCCAACACTATTTGTCTGAGGCATGCCACCTGTAGGGCATCGAGAATGGCCCTGTTCTTGGATGTGGCTGCAGCAAAGGTGCTCCAGTTAACATCTAGCATATTCAGGTCCCCATCAGCAATATCTCCCCTTTCTCTGCCATCCTAAGGTGCCTTCTATCATTTCCTTGTCCATTTCCTCCCCCTGAGATGGGGGTCTGTATAAAACCCCTGTGCAGATTGTGGTGCCATTTCCAGTCTCCAGGGTGACCCACAGTGCCTCCTCTCCTCCCTGTTTACTCTTTAGTTCCATTGCTTTTATCCCTTCCCTTACATGGAGAGCTACCTCTCCTCCTCATCTACCCTCCCTGTCACTCCTGTAGATTGTCTACCCTGGTATGTTGACATCCCAGTCATGGTTCTCTGTGTACCATGTTTCTGTGATGGCCACGATATCCAGGCATTTATTTTCCATCAAGGCCACCAGTTCTGGGAGCTTATTACCTAGACTATGGGCATTGGTACTCATTACCTCAATTTGTTGATGGTCTTATCCCTTTTTGCCCCATCCCTGTCCTTACTGCCTTTGTCTTTTTCTCCATTTACCCCTGCCCTTCTCCCTATCTACTGCTCTATCTTGGTGTTTACCTCACTAACTACCCTGATTTGTTTTGGTTGGGGTGCTAGGATTTCCCCTCTCCTTTTCAGTGCCTGCCCCCTTGACTAGTTTAAATGCTTGCCAGTGAAGCATTTAAATCTATCACCTAGGATCGTGGTTCCCCTGCTAGATAGATGCAGACCATCGCGCCTGTATAGGCCTGTGTCCCTCCAGGTGGAGCCCCAGTCCCCAATGAAACTGAAACCCTGAGCTCTGCACTAGTTTTTCAACCACTGATTGAATCCCGTGGTGTGGAGTACCCTAGCCTCACCCATACCATAGACAGGCAGCACATCTGAGAAGGTTACCATGCATGCTACTTGTCTAAGGCCCCTCTCCAACTCCACAAACTCCTCCTGCACTGCTCCGATCTCTTTCCAAGCCAGGTCATTTGTCCCTAGGTGGACAGTGACATCCAGCTCCCCCCTCCCGTGCAGCTGCTCCCGCGATCCTGAGGATTCACTCCCTGTCCCTCCAAGCCATGGCACCAGGCAGGCACCTTACCTCCCTCTTCCCTCCTTCCCCCAGTTCTACCCTCCTAATAATAATGGAGTCCCCCACCAGGAGTTGTTTACTTCCCCTGTGGGGCCCCATGCCACCCTCCTGTGGGTCTTCTTTGTGGAGGTTCCCAGCATCCTCCTTGGTCTCCACTGCAGGTGCCTCCATAGAGGAACCACACTTGGCCAGAATGGCTTATGAATTGTGGAGAGTTACAACTGGAAGGATTGTTAGGCTATCCGATAAAAGGAAGGCTAGACAACCATGGCCAGCAAGCCGATATATTAAATTATTTCTTCTGTTTTATTTTTATCGTGCAGAATGAGGGCTGCTACCAGAAAGTGGCATAAAGGCATCAATGAGGGGAGTTAAAGGAAAAGGAGACAATAGCATTTACAGTGGACAGAGTTATGAAGGGACTGGCAGCTCTTAAGGTGGACAGGGCACTGGGACCTGATGGTCTGTACCTGAGATTGCATAAGAAATTGGGACCAGAGTTAGCAAAACCACTTTTTAAATGCTTGTTGACAATGTAGGGACATGCCATAGGACTGGAGGTCTACGGATGTGGTACCACTTCATGGGGGGGAGTATGTCTTGCTTTCACTGTGGGTTAGTTGATGGAAATATTGGTCAAGGAGACATTAGGATATTTAGAAACTAGAGGGCTGCAAGACAGCAAACAACATGGATTTGTGGCTATTGATTGAGTCACAAAAACAGTGGCTAAGGGTCAAGCGATAGACATATAATATGATTTTAGTAAGACCTTTGATTCAGTACCACAGAGAAGATTATTAAAACAAAGGATTTGGGCGTATGGGAGGGACTGGTTAGTTGGATAGGAAATTAGGAGGAAGAAAACAGTGTAGTAATAAAGGAAGTTGTCAGCAGAAATGGATCGTGCAAGTGGGGTGCCGAAAGGGTTGGTCCTTGGTTTGAGCCTGTTCAGTATATTTGTGATATGAGGGAACGTAAAAATGTGTCTTTTTGGGGATGACACAAAACTCTGTGGCTGAGTAGACCGTGAAGGAGTGAAGAAACTGAAAAGGGATTTGTAGAGATTGGAGAGTTAGTGTAGAGTTTGGCAGTTGAAGTTTAATGGTAAAAGGTGCAAAGTTATGCACATCGGTAAAGCAAACCCAAGGGCAGAATACTGGGTGGGAGGTGGTTGTCTGCAAACAACAAAGGACAGAATACTGGGTGATAGATATTCATCTGCAAACAACAATAAGAAGAAAGAGACTTAGGAATTATCATTTGTGTCGCTCTAAAATCCTCAAGTCAGCGCAACAAATTATATACTATAGCAAAGAAACATAAATGCTGGGGTATATAGTGAAAGGATTTGATAGTAGGGAAAGAGAGGCGATATTGCCCTCATATTGGTCCCCGGTGAGGCCTCATATGTAGTACTGTGCCCAGTTCTGGAGACCATGTATGAAGAAGGACAGATAGAGGCTGGAGACTGTGCAGTGCAGGGCTACCAAGATGATACAAGGTCAGCAGGGTATATCTTATGAGGAACAGTTGACTGATCTAAATATGTGTACGCTGGAAGCAAGAAGGGAGGAAAGGAGATATGACCGAAATGTTCATGAAAAAGGGTGGGCTTTGGGGCTCTGTTTACAAGGAGTGGGAGTACAATAACAAGACGGCATGAGTGGAGACTTGCTGGTGGGAGCTTTAGGAGAGATGTAAGGAAATACTTCACAGAAAGCATGGTTTAACCATAAACATTGATACATGGCTATTGACTGCAGAAAGTGGCTCGTGGCCTAACCAGTCTGCCCACTGTACCTAACTGTTTTGTCTTACCCTAATGGCAGTCCTCCCCATTTTTTACCCTCCCCTTTTTCTGACTAAACCCACCTGCCAGTTTCATCTCTGCTTGAAGCTGCTAATCGACTTGGTGTGTACAGCTTCTTCTGGTAGCTTATTATCCACCACACTTTCTGTGAAGAAGTGCTTCTGGATGTTCTTTTTATGTGCATCCTTGCGCTTGTGCAAAAGGAACATTTTGGTATGATAGTTGGTTTTGAGAGGTGTGTCACTGTTAGTCCAATGCAGGGTAGTCTGCAAGGGGCTCATCAGTGTCAGACGAATCATCAACCAGGCTGATCATGACACTATGCTGGTCTTGCTGGACAGAAATTTCTTGTAGCTCAAAGGAAAGATCCGTTCCAGTCACAGTCTGCTGTGGTCCTCCCCTGACTCCCAACATAACCTGTATTTAAAAAGCTCTCTCCCAATCTCTCTCACCCCATCCTTCTTAATTTTCCAACACAGGGGTGCCCAATCCCTGGTGCTGGCTACTACCCCCACCCCACCTGTTTTCATTGTGTAGTACAGGGGAACCCACCTTTGGTGCCACCAAACATAAGAAAACTGTCCCTCAATCACTCCCACCCCTTCCTTGCTAATTTTCGGGCTCTGGGATGCTGAATCCCCAGAGCCGGCTACTACTCCCCACTCTGCTTTTTTTCATTATGACGCCATGGAGCCCACCCCCAGTGCCACTAAAAACCAACACTGTGATGCCCAATCCCCAGTGTCAGTACCCAAAATGAAGAAAACCATTTCTTGTAGTTACATCTTGTAAAAATGAAAAATGCCTATTGATGTCTGTTGCTGCCATGGCCATTACCCTCCCACTCAGCACCCATTCATTTTCCAGCACCAGGGTGCCCAATCCCCAGTGCCGGCTTCTACCCTCCACCCTGCCCATTTTCGTCGAGCTGCACTGGGGAGCCCACTGCAGGTGCTGCCAAACATAAGACACTGGAGTTCCCAGTCCAATGTCGGTAGCTGAAATAAAGAAAACCGTCCCTCGTAGTCTTTATTTAGTTATTTTTTTTAAATACACTCTGTAAAAAAGAAAACCATCCATCGATGTCTGTTGCTGTTGCCGTTACCTTCCCACTCAGCACCCCCTCCCCAGACCCCTCCCTTACCTACTTAGCGATCTAATGCCATTATCCTCACTGGACAGGAGACGCATCTTCAACGCCAGACCAGAAACTGAGGAAATCTGGTATGTGGTTCAGTGTACTTCAGTGGATTTTGAACTTGTCCTTATAACTTGGCCATTTTTGAATATTTTTCCCAGATTTTCAACCTTCATGGGATCCTACATCATGAACAATGGCAGTGAAATTATTCAAATCCATCCTGAAAGGTGATTTTTGAAGTCGCTATGCAAAATCATCTTTCGGGCAGGATATGAAAATGTTCTCCGCCCTTGTTCATGAGGTGATGTCATAAGGTTATGTGGGGTCATAAAAAGACGTGAAAAATTTTTTGTAAAAATATTTAAAAAAACAAAACAAAATTATGAGCTTACATTAAAATTTGTCAACACATGCTCATAATTTTGCTAATTTTCAGTATTTTGACCCCAAACTTTCAACATAGCCATTTTTTCACAGCACCTTATGAATGTGACAGCTGTTATTTTTCAGATCATGGCCAAAATGTGTTTTCACACTTGTGGTGCAAAATTACATTTTGACCACTGTTTTATCAATGACCTGTCATGTTCAGAAGCAGTGGTCATAAAAAGACTGTGTTGAAAATTTGGGGCCAAAATATGAAGAAATAACTACATTATTGAGAAACAAATTGTTCCAGTGTTTACTCATAACTTTAGTTTTGTAGATTTCAGCTTCTAATGTTCAATAAATCCATTGTGTTACCCACCTCCTGGACAAGACAGGTGTCATTTTTCAGATCCCCTCTGAAACTTGTTTTCTCAGTCACACTGTGAAATCACCTTTTGGATGGGATTTAAAAAAAAGTACACCTGTCTTGATCAAGACGTCGGATCATAAAAGAGTGTTGGAAATTTGGGGTCAAAATGTGGGAGCCCACTGAAAATTAGATATTGCCTCTCAGCTGGCCTGTCCTGGGTAAATATAATTAAAAAAACTGTATAAAAGCAGGACATCACTGAAAATAAGATATTGTATCTGTCTTGGCCTGTCCTGGGTAAATATAGAGTAACAATGTGTACAGGCAAGACTTGGTACAACAGCAATGTAATCGGCAAACATTCGGCGTTGACAAATGCTTGTTTAATCTCCCACCTGCCAACCTTAGGGAAACATTGTCCCATTGCTTGAACTCAAAGAGAATAGTTCCTTGGTGTCGACACTGTTTATGCAGTGCAGGTACTTGTATGTCTCAGTCATGTCACCCTTTTCCCTCCTTTTCTTCAGGGTGTACATGTTTAAGTCCTGCAGCCCTCCTCATATGTCAAATCCCCAAGGTCATGCACCACCTGAGTTGCCTACACTATACTACCTTGACCTTGTTGCACTCTTTTCTCAGATGTGGGCTCCAGTACCTTTCACAGTATTCCAGGTGCGGCCACATGAGTGACCCATACAGAGAAAGGATCACTTAATATAGAAACATAGACTTTGATGGCAGATAAGGACTGCTTGGCCCTCTTAGTCTGCCCATTTCCCTACCTAGAGGATAAGTTGCAGATCCTATTTAAGCAACAGCCTATTTCTTCCTACCCCCCACAAAAATTGCCTTATGTCTGTCCCATGCATTCTTGAATTCTCCCACAGTTTTAGACCCCACAACCTCCTCAGGAAGGCTGTTCCATGTGTCCACCACCCTCTCTGTGAAAAAATACTTCCTTACATTGCCCTGAGCCGTCCCCCCTCTATCTTCAAATTGTGTCCCCTTGTTCTTGCACGTCTCTTTTTCTGAAAGATGCTACCTCTTGGACTTTGTTGATTCCACTGAGGTACTTAAACGTTTCTATCATGTCCCCTCTCCCTCCTTTCCTCAAGGGTATACATATTAAGCTCCTTAGCCTCTCTTCAGATGGCTTCTCTTGCAGACCCTGCACCATTTTAGTTGCTCCTCTGAACTGCATCCTGTCTATGTTTCTTGCGGAGATGGGGTCTCCAGGACTGGATGCAGTACTCCAGATGGGGTCTCACCAACTGTCTGTACAGGGGGATAACAACTTCCTGTTTTCTGCTGGTGATGCCTCTCCCTAGACATCCCAGTATCCCCCCAGCCCTCCCTACCGCCTTCTCACATTGCTTGCGAACCTTAAGGTCATCTGATATGATTACCCTCAGCTCCCTTTCCATTTTTGTTGTTGTTACTACTCCCCCATTGTGTAATCTTCCCCAGGGTTTTTGTTTCCCAGGTGCATTACTTTGCATTGAATCCAAGCTGCCATACTTCTGACCATTCATCCTTCTGATCACTTCCTACCTTCTACTGCTTATCCCCCTCCCTGTGCATTCCAGTATTCTGTTTGCTGTGCTCAACATCCTTTTGCAGTGTGCAGATGTTTTTAGGGTCTCCGATATCATCACCCATAAATCCTTTTCTTCATGAGTGCTATCCACCACCACTCCTCCCATTTTTGTATGGGTTCCTTTTCCTAATGCAAATTACTTTACGTCTTTTTTTGAGTGTTAAAAGTTCAGCTGCCATGTCTTGGACCATCTCTGCAAACTGCCCAGATCATCCCTTAGTTCCCTTCTCCTGTTCTCTATGTCTATCGTTATGCAGATCTTTGTGTCATCTGCAAAGAGGCAGATCTTACCCTTGATACCCTCACCTGTGCCACAGATGAAAATATTGAAGAGGACCAGTCCTAGTTCCAACCCCTGAGGTACCCCATTGGTCACTTCCATTACTTCCCTCACCTCTGAAAACTCCCCATTGACTTCTAACCTATGTGTTACCCCCCTCAGCCAGCCCTCTGCCCAGTTTGCCATCTTTTCCGCTATCCCAAGGTTACTAGTCCTTTTTTAAAACTTTTTTTCTATTTATTATGTGAGCAGTGGCTGTAGTGGGATTCCTACCTATGGACCTAGAGATACCCTGCGTGAAAGTCATGCTAAGTGGTGGCAGCATACTATCGTAACCCTTTCTGGCATCTGAAGGGCTGTGAATACTGGTAGCAGTGCAGACTGAGCTCTGGGAGAGAGCCACTCTGTAACAGCAGGTTATAAACTATTTCCTGGGAGGTAACAGCCTTGTCTGTTGGCATCCAGCTACCTCCTGTTGCTACCCCAGGTGGAAGTACAGCACCACTTTTAGGCCTGAGTACCCAGTGTGGCACAACTTTCGGCAACCCAGGCTGGCCCCTTGCAAGGGTTTGGAGAGAAGAACCCTGAGGGCCCAGAGTGTTCCGCCTCTTGAAGCCGGCAGTATAGCCTAGAGGTTAGAGTAACGACCTGTGAATGAACTTGTTGCACCAGCAGACCTGGGTTTTGATTCCCACAACCTCAACTTGCATACTGGCTAAGCAAGTCCCTTAACCTCCCCAGTGCTCCCGGGTCACCCCTGAAAATAGGCACTTGTGCCTAGTGGGCCTTACCCAGTTACCAAAAGAATGAATGAATGAGTGAATGAATAAATGAATGAATATAGTACTACTGGGTGCAACATTTGAAGGACACCAAAGAGGGCGAAGTGGTAGAGCTACTGGTCATGATGCCAGTGATCTGGGTTCACTCCCTGAGTCTCGATCGTTGGAGGGCTGGTGGGTGGGGGAGCTCTTGCATCCCAAAGGGTGCTCTCCTTTTCCAGGAAGGGTGGAAGTCAGTCTCCATCATAGCAGTGCTACCTGGGTGACCACAGGTGGAAGCACAGGCGGAGCTGTATGGGGAGTGTAGACACCAGTGTTGGCTTCATGTGGAAACACACAACTGCTTGTGTGCACATGCATTGGAATACTAGAGGGCAGGCATTCGAAGGGAAGGGACAAAAACGAAACACAATTCCCTACCTGCAGCATAATGCCTGTGGGCTGTGCAGAGTCTGAGTGTACCAGGCGGTTTCTTCAGTTGGGCCTTTAACTCTCTTAAGAGGATAACTGGGGAACTTTCTACTGACTCACAATAACTGGTGTCGGTTTTGGAGTGCTTCTGACAAACATTTAAAGGCATCACCGGCCCATTGGCGCAGTGTTTGGATTTCCGCTCGCGACACTGGTGACCCATGTTTTGGTACGGCCCCAGGTCGCTGGAGGGCCGGTTGGGAGCAGAAGGATAGAGCATCCTGTGGACTGCTCTCCTGCTCCGGGGGGAGGGTGGAGAAGTGCATGGTGTGGGACGGACCCCTGGCGGAGGCCGGGAGTTGCGCAGCTACCAGCGCTAGCACACACTGGAGGCGGGGCGGATGCTGGACGTCATTGCACGTCCCCGCCTCCCCAGAAAAAAAAAAAAGAAAAAAATGGGTGGGTCCTCCATGTTCATGAAGCCCTCCCCGGGCTTCAATTAACCACCATCGCCAGCTCTCCCAACTAGATACTGGTTCCGCGATGCTGGGATTAAGGGGCACCAGTGCCGTGGCCCTGCCTTCTCGGGGGCAAGCCGGGGGTAACCGGGAGAATGCTGGCAGTGGATGGTAGATGGGAGTCTGGGGCCGTGACCAGGGCAGAGCCTGACGGAGGACCTGCTGGAAAAAGTATAGTAAATTAAAAAAAAAACAACATTTAAAGGCCCTCAGTTTCCCTCATTGTTAAACTTATAAGTCGGATCACAAAGACTGTGGTTAACATTTACACTGGCTGTCAAGAACCAAGGTCAGACAGTTTTCAGTGGTGCCTTTCAAACAACATGAAGTCTTACTATATTATGACATATGCAATGAGTCCCAACCTTCGAACTGCTCCGGAGGTGAAAGAGTTAACTTTCCATGCCAGGCATGGAACGCTGAGCTTGAGCTTGGTTGAAACTCTGTCTGTTGTTCTTCAAACTCAGACCGTCAGATTCTTTACTCCGTCTCACTGAATCGTCGCTCCGGAGATTTCTCCTTCTGCTCGGTTCATTTTGTCGGTTAAAGCATTGTTTTTCTTGGTTTTCGACCGAATTTAAACCGCAACCGGTTGGTTAAGACTCTGTCTGTGGTATTTGTGAGTACTAGATAGGTTTTACATTAATTTCTATTCTGTGTGGAACTTGCAAACGGTTTATCAGTTCGGTTTGAACCGATCAGGTTGTTTAAAATATCTTAATCTGTCATTTAGAGTGTGGTTACCGGTTCTTATCGGTTCTAAAAAAAACGGACTTTATTACGTTTTTTTTCCACGACCTGTGACACGGTTGGGAACCGATAAGAGGGTCTTACCTAGCGGATTGCCATAACCTGGTAAGTTTGGTTAGGACTGGCACTATGTCTGAGAAACCCAAAAGAAAAACCGGGCCCACTGGGTTTCAACACTGCAGTGTCTGTGGGGAAGTCTTTGCCAAGACTGACCCCCACACCACCTGTGTTTATTATCTGGGGTTTGACCACCTCAATGCAGACTGCCAGATTTGTAAAAATTTTCCTGCAGCTACCCTGGAAAAGAGAGTTGGTAGGCTCAGGGAAAGGGAGGCCAAAAAGTCCGATGAACTGGATGGCCAGCCCGGTTCGGTTCCAACCGAACCGGAGGGAGTACCCTCTGACCAGGGTGAGACTTCCTCGGCCAAAAGGAGATCCGACTCTGAGGAGTCGGTTCCAGCAAAAAGGACTAGGAAATCAGCCGGTGTGGAGCCAAAACTTTCCTCTCCAACTGCTGAAGAAATAGCCAAAGTGATTACAATTGTCAAGTCGCTTTCCCCGGTTCCAACCGAACCGGCACCATCAGGTAAGCGCCCGTCTGGTTCCACCGGTTCAAGAGTATGGTTTAGAGGAATATTATGAACCGGAGGAGGGGGAAGAGGAGTATGAGGAGAGTGAATGTGGATTTGAAAGTCTGGATGTGCCCATTGACCCGGACATCTCCCCCAGACAGACCTTCAGGAGTGTCTCCTCCTAGGCTTTCTGAGTCCCCTTCTCATTTTATGTTTTATAAAAAAGTGGCTGAAACCCTCCAGCTCCCTATGGAGGAAGCTGTGGATGATCAAGAGGAGCCTGACTATGTGGAAATGATGGATATCCCAGAGTCTAGGAGACTGTCTATTCCTTTGCATAAATCTTTGGGAAACAGACAGTTAAAATTCTAAAACTCCTCACACTATACCTCCTGTGGATAAGAGAATGGACAAGAGGTACACATTGTCAGGCTCTGATACGAGGTTCCTTACACAACAATGCAGCCATGTTGGAGTAGTGCAGGCTGCAGCCTGTGACAAGGCAAATATTCCTTGGCTTCACACCCCCCTGACAAGGACTCCAGGAGGATCGATGCCATGGCAAAGAAACAGTATATGGCAGCATCCTTGGGACTCAGACAGGCAAATTATATGGCTTATGTTGCTAGATATCAGAAATCCAGATGGGATACTGTTATGGCTCTAGCAAAACAGGTCCCTGGCCAGCTTGCCAAGGAGCTGGAGCAGGTGGCTGCTGATGGTATTGAGGCATCCAAGGTGCAATTCCATGCTGCAGTGGACTCTAATGATGTGTCATCAAGAGTCATGGCTACATCTGTGGCACTTCGCAGAATGGCTTGGCTCAGATGTACTAGCCTGTCACAGGATACCCAGACTAAGGCCATGGATTTTCCTGTTGTGGGTAATTCTCTGTTTGGGGAGCAGACAGAGAATTACATGAAGAAAATGGATGAGTATAGGACCACCGATAGGAGTGCACAGGCCAAGGAAAGGCAGGCCACTCCTCAAAGGCAGCTTCCCAGGGGCAGGGGCAGGCCTTTTCATAGGCCTTTTTACCAAGCCCAGGCCTCCTCTTCTGCTTATGCCCAGAGGGGGTTCTTTAGAGGGAGAGGCAGACGGGGTACAAGCAGGCCTGCTTCCACCCCTCAGCCCAAAGCCCCTACCAAGCAGGCACCCTGATGGGGTTGCCAGGGCCGATTCTCAACTACCTGTAGGGGGCAGGCTGGCTTACTTTGTCCAGGACTGGAAGTCTCTGACATCAGACAAGTGGGTCCTGGAAGTAGTAAGCCAGGACTGGTTCTCAGCTTCAAAAATTCCCAAAGATGAGAACCAGATCCTTTCCACCTGCAAATCCATCAGAGGCACTTGCCCTAGAGGCAGAGGTCTCTTCCTCCTGGCTCTCAGAGCTGTGGAAAGGGTTCCACCCTCACACCAGTTGTACTCCAGGTACTTCTTACCCCAAAAGACAGGAGAATGGCGGCCCATCCTGGATCTCAGATATTTAAACAAGCACCTTTAAAACCAAAATTCAAAATGGTGACTCTGGGAATTATTCTACCTCTGTAAGGCCAGGGACTGGCTAGCGTCCCTGGACCTCAAGGATGCCTACTTCCATATTCTCATCAGAAGCTCCCATCGGGTACCTCAGGTTCGAGCTGCCCTCAGGCCATTACCAGTTCAGAGCAATGCCCTTTGGCCTCACCTCTGCTCCAGGGTATTCACAAAATGCCTGGCAGTAGCAGTTGCTTCCCTAAGAAGGCAAAATTGCGTCTTCCTCACCTGGACGACTGGCTCATAGTAGGCCAGTCTCCAGACCAAGCCGGTTACATCTACAGATAACTCAGCAACTTCTCACTCTCTAGGTTTCCTTCTGAATCTTTCAAAGTCAGTTCTAGAGCCTGTCCAGCTCCTCACCTTCATAGGCGCAGAGCTGAACACAGAGAAAGCCAGAGCCTTCCTTCCTTTGGACAGGGCAAGGACCCTGGTCTCTCTGGCCTCCTCATTCACCC
Organism: Neoceratodus forsteri; assembly: GCA_016271365.2. Lineage (NCBI taxonomy): Eukaryota > Metazoa > Chordata > Ceratodontiformes > Ceratodontidae > Neoceratodus > Neoceratodus forsteri. The sequence continues at coordinate 1,253,709,353 of CM028129.1, read as the reverse complement.
TGCAGGTCTCTCGACCAGCAAGGCATTTTCTACAGCTCCTGGGGCACATGACAGCTTCTACAGCAGTAGTACAGGGAGCAAGATTTCAGATGAGGGACATCCAGTTCCATTTGAGAGCCTTTTGGTCTCAAAGGAAAGACCCTCTAACCAAATTGATCCCAGTGACTCGAACCCTGATCCAGGCCCTACAGTGGTGGCGGGATCAGAGCAATCTGAGACAAGGGGTTTCTTTTTGTCACCCAGTCTCACTCCTTAATCCTTACTACAGATGCATCCCTCTTGGGGTGGGGAGCTCACATGGGCGACCTCACTACCCAGGGATTGTGGTCCCCTCAGGAATCTCTGCTCCACATCAGTCTTTTGGAACTCAGAGCAGTTTTTCTAGCACTTCAAGTTTTTTCCAAGTCTGTTCGGAACAAAGTTGTACAGGTCAGAACAGACACCACCACCACAATGTGGTACATCAACAAGCAAGGGGGCACTCGGTCTACGGCCTTGTGCACCGAAGCAATGAAGTTGTGGTCTCTGGCTTACTCCCTGAACACCTCCCTTACGGCAGTTCACCTCCCAGGCAAGGACAATGTCCTGGCAGATGCTCTCAGCAGGATTTCCCAGGGCCATCACGAATGGTCACTGGACCCCCTGGTCTTGGAGGTGATATTTTCCAGATGGGGCACCCCGCAGATAGATCTTTTTGCAGCCCCACACAATCACCAACTTCCCCTTTTTTGCTGCAGGCCCTCAGTGTTGGGTTCAGTCCCTCTGGATGCCTTAGTTCTCAATTGGGAAGGGAAGTTTCTCTATGCTTTCCCCTTCTCTCTCCTGTTCAAAGTGCTAGTCAAAATCAGATCTCAACCCTGCAAGATGATCCTGATTGCTCCAGATTGGGCCAGAAAACCCTGGTATCCACTCCTACTGTCCTTAGCAGTCCATCTTCCCCTGTGTCTTCCCAGGAATCACAACCTGTTAACCTGTGCTCAGGGGAGGGTTTGGTACCCGAACCTCAAATCTCTCAATCTCAAGGCCTGGCTCTTGAAGAGTTAGAGTTTGCTGATCTACACCTCTCCCAAGGTGTAATGGACATCCTGAAGGCTTCTAGGAAACATTCCACCAGGGCTACTTATAATTCCAAATGGAAGAGGTTTTCCATATGGTGCTCTGGAAAGCATATTTCCCCAGAATCGGCTGATTTACCCACAGTCCTGGATTATATGGTCCACTTAAATACCTTGGGGCTGAGACCAGCTACCCTAAAAGTACGTCTGGCAGCTGTGTCTGCTTTTATTTCAGCAGGTAAGCCCTCTTCTCTTCAGCTCATCCTGTATTCTCCAAGTTTTTCAAGGGATTGCTTCACACCAACCCTCCATTCAGGGACCCTGCCCCTGCCTGGGATCTTAATGTTTGCATTGCTCAGCTTATGCAACCCCCCTTTGAGCCTTTGTCTTCAGCAGAGCTTAAGCACTTGACTTGGAAGACTGTGTTTCTGGTAGCCATCACTTCTGCCAGACGCATAAGTGAATTGCAAGCCTTGTCAGTGGAGCTTGATTTTATCTCCTTTCATAGAGATAAGGTGGTCCTCAGGACTAACAGGAAGTTCTTGCCTAAGGTGGTTTCAGATTTTCACCTTAATCAATCTGTATCTCTTCCAGTGTACTTCACTGACCATTCCTCCTCTGGCGAGAGGAGACTGCACAGCTTAGATGTGAAGAGAGCCCTTACATAGAGCGTACCAAGGGTCACAGGTTTGACTCCCTCCAACTGTTCCTCACTTATGGTGAGGTTGGTAAAGGGAAACCTGCCAGTAAAAGATCCATTGCCAGGTGGATTGTCTCTTGTATCCAATTCTGTTATGAAAAGCTGGGTAAGGTTCCTCCCTCAGGCCTGAGTGCTCACTCTACCAGAGGTACAGCTGCTTCCCTGGCTGCTGCCAGGGACATCCCTGTTCTAGAGATATGTCAAGCAGCTACCTGGAAAACAGTTCACACTTTTACTAAGCATTAGTCCCTGGACATCCAGACTAGGAGTGATGCTCGGTTTGGCACAGCTGTGCTTCAGAGCCTATTTCCTAAGTAGGTTCTGTCCTTCCTCCATGGAGGTACTGCTGTGTAGTCTGCATGTGTCATAATATAGCAAGACTTCATGTTGTTTGAAGAAAAAATTACTCACCTTAGTAATGTTGTTTCTTCTAATGGAGTATTGCTATATTATGACCTCCCCTGCCTGCCCCTCTCAGAACCTCTGTTTTTGGGATGTGGGTGGGCAGTGCAGTGTTGACACTTAGTAGATGCCCACCTTGTTGTTTTCACCCCTCCTTTTTTGGGGTGACTTGGTGTTGTGTTTTCATTTTTTGGGTCTCCTGACTTGAGTCTTTGTTTTGGGACCTAAAAATGTGTTCTTATGTTTAGTAGCCAGTTAGCTAGTGTAGGTTTACAGCTTCCAAACAGGACCTCAGTGAGTTTAGCTCGTAAAGATCTGACGGTTTGAGTTTGAAATACAACAGACAGAGTTTCAACCGAGTTCGAGCTCAGCGTTCCATGCCTGGCATGGAAAGTTAACTCTTTCACCTCCGGAGCAGTTCGCAGGTTGGGACTCACTGCATATGTCATAATATAGCAAGACTCCATTAGAAGAGACAACATTACTAAGGTGAATAATTTTTTCTTCTTGGTCTCATGCCTGAGTTGGAAAACCCAAACAGAAGACCTGGGCCACTGGATTTAAAAAGTGTACACAGTGTGTCACCAGTTTGCTAAAGCAGATAGGTGTACAGAGTGTTACAAGTGTTTCGGTATAGCAGATGACTGGAAAAGCTGTGAGCTGTGCAAATAAATGGATTTATCGTAAGGCTAAGAAAAGGAGACTGGAAAAAGGGCTTTCACTCTGTCACCAGCCTCTCTGTCCAGTTCCAAGTTGTGTTCCTCTGCAAAGGTTGCAAACCTATCGGTTGTTATATTAGCCGAGACAGCTTCAGTGAAGTATATAGCCTCTAAGTCAGAATCCTCAAAAAAGCTGGTTTAAGAGCACAAGAGGATCAATATCCTTATACATGCAACCTTTAAAAAACTGAGTAAAAAAATATTGGAGATGCCATCCTCTGTGACAGTTGATAAGAAAATCAAGAAGAGGTATGAAGTCAGTGAGTCAGGGTCTGATTTTCTGTGTGAACACCCAAGTCCTGAGGGATTAATTTAGGCTGCTGCCTGCGAAAAGGCAAAAACAACCTTTTCGCCAGCACGCCCAGGTAGACTCTTAAAAAACTGATGCAGTAGCAAAGTGGTCCTATTCTTCATCCTGCCTTGTAAGTCAGGCTGCCCTTTTGAACTATACTACTTACTATCAGGAAGTCATGTGGGAAGAAATACAGACTTTCTGTGACTGCCTGCCCTCTGTTGACAGGTCACAGGCATTGAAAAAGCGTGGTTGGGTGTGTTTCGTATGTGTCCCAGTAATAAAATATGTGAATTAATTGCATTTTCAAGCTGACAAGTTTCTTTGTCCTAGTGAGTGTGCCGTGTTTTGTTCTTTCGGTGTATTTTGGGTATAGCTAGTACCCACGGCGGCACCACTGGCATTCTGGTCGAGCAGAGATCGTTTGCACTTTGTTCTTGATTGAAAAAGTGAAGTCTGGCTTGGATGCAGTCAAGAACCAACCGCTGTTGGCTGTGGATATTAATGACACAGCTACTGGGGCCAGGCAGATTCATTGGCCACCAGGAGGTCTGCCTGGCTGAGGACCACTGGACATTCCCTCGATTTGCAAAAGAAGGCTGCTGGTTTCTCATTTGAGGGCACTTCACTATTTGATGACCAGACAGGGAGCTATAGGGACAGAGTTGATGATAATAAATAAAACCACTTTCAAAAACCTGAAGGACAGGGGAAAAACTAGAGGTTACAGTCGGACCTATAGAAGGGAAGGTATGAGAAGAGGATTCTATTGGAGACAGTACAACCTGTAACCATACCAGGCCCTGAGAGGCTCCAGCAGAGGAAGGGATTACAGGGGACAAGAAACAGGCCTCCACTACTAACCATCCACAGCCTAAATGTAATCTCTGATAAGATAAAAGTTGGCAACCTCCATGAATCTATAGTGGGCGCCTCTCATGTCCCCTCCACTGCTGGCAATCTATAACTACAGACCAGTAGGTTTTGGAGGTGGTGGGACAGGGTCTATCATTAGCTTTTCTCAGACAACCAAAACAAGAGAGTGCACAGTTTCAAACCAATAACAAAGGAAGAGCAGCAGCAGTTAACAAATGGGAATTCAGAAGCTGCTGTCTTTTAATGCAATAGAGGAAGTACAGTACCAGCAAAAGACAAGCATTTGTCAATGCCGAATGGTTGCTTGCTGGCATTAGCAGTGGAAGTGCAGGAGTTAGACCAATGCAGTATAGGAATGGCAGTGATGTATTGAACTGACGTCAACCCCACCCCCACCCCCACCTTCAGAGATGGACAGGCATTGGGGTGTGCCTTTGGATCGTCACCCATTATGGTCACAACATTTCACCTCACCCTACCCTGCAGACACTGACAAGTGTCGAGGTGTGCCTTGGGGTGTTTAGGCTTTACACTCCCCTCATTCCATAAGGAAATACGCTGAAATGGGTGCAGTATAGGAGAATGGTGTGAATTCTGAGGCCAAAGAGTTCAAGGTGCACCTCGGTGCCTGTCACTGGCTGCAGGGTGGGGGTGTGGGTGGAATGGCGTGAGCATTACTGTCGACAATCCCAAGTCACACCCCTGACTCCTGTCAGTCCCTACAGGGTAGTGCAGACACCTGTCAGACCCTACAGAGTAGGGCGTTATGGTTGGAAGCCCTAAGACCCTGGGCATTTCTTGGTATTTTTATTCTGTTTTCAACATGGGTTTTTTTGTGACCCCACCACATGAACAGTACACTATCTAGTTTGTTATTGTGAAAAATGAAGGGGGGGGGGGCCTTGAAAAATTCAAAACAAGTTCTCTGTAGTATAATTTATTTTTATTATGTAAAGTCCCCTATGTTTCACCCACTAGAGTCTCTTGGGGGGGGGGGGGGCCTGAAGAAGTTCTGAGAAGAACATTGATCCATGACCCACCATACCCACGTTGCTTAACTAGTTTGTTAGCCAAAGGTGATTTTGCACAGTGACTGTGCCATTTGGCGCCACAAGTGCGAAAACACATTTCAAACGTGAAAAATGACAGCTGTACTGTTCATGAGGAGGTGTAAAAATGGTAATGTTGGCAATCTGGAGTGAAAATATAAAAAAAAAAACAAAAAAAACTGGTGAAGTCACAAGCATGCATAGAAACTGCGCAATACACACCCATAATGCAATTATTTGGGGAATTTTTTGCACCAGATTTTCAATGTAGGCATTTTGGGACCTCCACTCATGAACAATGTTACTGTGATTTTCTTAATCTGTCCCAAACACTGATTTCCCACGGTGACTGCGTTATTCTGCGCCGGAAGTGCAAAAACAAATTTCGGCCAGGATGTGAAAAATGACAGCTGTACTGTACATAAGGAAGTGTGAAAAAATGGCAACGTTGAAAATCTAGAGTGAAAATATTACAAATTCACAAATTCGTGAGTGTACATGGAAACTGCGCAATGCAGGCTCGTAACAGTCATTTTTGGGAATTTTTGTCACCAAATTTGCAGCATAGGCTTTTTGAGAGCCCACCTCATGAACAGTGACACTGTCGTTTCGTTAATCTGTCCCGAAAGGTGATTCTGCGCAGTGAACACGAAATCACCTTTTGGGACCAAGTAACCAAATGACAGTCACTGAATTAATGAGATGGGGTCCAAAGAACCCCATGTTGATAATCTGGTGCAAAAAATTGACCGAGATATGCACCAAAGTTGAAAAAAAAGTATTTATGCCTTTATACAGTTGACCGGCATTTCTTCAGTCCGTGGTCGGCTTTGAAGAGTACAGACGTGTTCCTGCTCCACCAAAGATCGGCCATGACCTGAGGTAAGTGTGGGGTGAGGGTGTGGGAGGTGGGATATGCAGAGGGTGGCTGGGTTGGGGAGGGGCAAGAGTCAACGAGGGACCGCTTTTCTTTGTTACAGGTTTTAATTTACAAAGATGACTTGGGACTTTGCCACGCTGGGGTGGACTCTCAGCGTGGCACCTGTAAGTTTTTGGGGGGCAGTGGAGCCAACAGGGGATTGGGCACCCCCGTTGGCCATGCAGTGTAGGGGTGGGCGAACACATGAGGATGCTGGACATTTGCCACGTTGGGGTGGGCTCCCAGCGTGGCTCCTGAGATTTTTTTGGGGGCACTGGCTTGGCTGTGATTGGGCACCCCGTCGGACATCGTGTTCTTGGGGGGAGGTGTGCATGAGCTGAGGGGGACTGGGCACCCCCTCAGCACACAACAAATGGGGGGGTCACATACAACAATTGCTACAGTCAGCGATGGTTATGTGTAGACAATTTGTATGCTGCTGACTGCACTGCAGTATGCAAATTGCCTACACGTTACCACCGCTGATTGTAGCGGTCATTTGCTTTCAGCTGTACGCCACTGCATCTGAACTGCTGTCATAGACATCTGCGACATTCATTGGTGTGGTGTGGCCACACCTGGAATAATGCTTAGGGCATTGGAAGTGGGGGTGCCACACCTACGAAAACTCGTATGGTGGCACTGTTTCTTGCACATGCGTGCAAGCAAACATAAAAAAGGGATGGATTTTTTTTCCTCCAGGTACTTCGTCACAAAATAAAATCCATTTATTTGCCATAGAACAAGCTTCTAATATAAAATGTCTTGGGGTATACCTTGACTGTAAAATGAATTTTGAAACCCATATCATGTGCACTACATTACTATAAAAGTTACAGTGCCTTCAGAAAGTATTCACCCCCCTTGGATTTTGTTACATTTTGTGATATTGCAAACTCAAATTAAAATACATTTATATGGGATTTTTTTGTCATGTATCTACACAAATTACTCTTTAATGTCAAATTGGAATGAAACGTCTGGAATTTTTTGTACATGTAATTTAAAATAAAAACCTGAAATGTCTTGATTTGATAAGTATTCACCCCCTTTGCTATGACACTCCAAATTGAGCTCAGGTGCATCCAATTTCCTTGTGAGATCACTCTAAAACTTGAATGGAATCCACCTGTGGTCAGTTCAAATGGTTGACATGATTTCAGAGGAAATACACCTGTCTATATAAGGTCCCACTGTTGACAGTGCATGTCAGAGCAGAAACTCTACCATGAAGCTGTCCGTAGAACTCCGTGATAGAACTGTGAGGAGGCTTAGATCTGGGGAGGGGTATAAAAACATTTCTAGGGTGTTGAAAATTCCCAGGAGCACAGTCAAGTCCATCATTAGGAAATTGAAAGATTACGGAATCACCCAGACTCTTCCTAGAGCAGGCTGTCCTCCCAAACTGAGCAACCGGGCCAGAAGGACCTTGGTCAGGGAAGTGACCAAGAACCCAATGACCACCCTGACAGAACTGCAGAGTTCCATGGCTGAGATGGGAGAACCTGTCCAGAGGACAACAATCTCTGCAGCACTTCACAGATGTAGCCTCTATGGGAAAGTGGCTAGATGAAAGCCACTCCTGAGAAAAGGCCACATAATAGCATGCCTGGAGTTTGCAAGAAGGCACGTGGCAGACTCTGAGACAATGTGGCAAAAGATTCTCTGGTCTGATGAAACAAAATTTGAACTCTTTGGCCTGAATGCAAAGCGCTATGCCTGACGCAAACCGAACACAGCTCAGCACCTGTGTAACACCATCCCTACCATGAAGCAAGGTGGTGGCAGCATCATGTTATGGGGATGCTTTTCAGCAGCAGGGACTGGGGCACTTGTCAGGATAGAGGGAACAATGAATGGAGCCAAATACAGGCACATCCTTGAGGAGAACCTGCATCAGTCTGCAATAGGCCTTGGACTGGGGCGAAGATTTACGTTCCAACAGGACAGTGACCCCAAGCATACAGCCAAAGCAACACTGGAGTGGCTTCAGAACAACAAGGTGAATGTCCTTGAGTGGCCCAGCCAAAGCCCAGACTTGAATCCCATTGAGAATCTGTGGAAAGACTTAAAGATTGCGGTTCACTGACGCTCCCCATCCAACTTGACAGAGCTTGAGCAAATCTGCAAGGAAGAATGGGCGAAAATCCCCAAATCCAGAAGTGCAAAGCTGATACAGACATACCCAAGAAGACTCAAAGCTGTAATTACTGCCAAAGGCGCTTCTACAAAGTACTGACTCAGGGGGGGGTGAATACTTAAGTAAACAAGATATTTCAGTTTTTAATGTTTCATAAATTTTTGTTACACAATAAAAATATTTTTGCCCCCTTAAATTGTTGAGTATGCTGTGTGAATCAAGGGGGGGGGGAATCATTTCAATGCATTACAAATTCTGGTAGTAACACAACAAAATGTGACAAAATCCAAGGGGGGTGAATACTTTCTGAAGGCACTGTAATCACATAATTGGGATTTTTGTACCATGATGGGGATTCCCCCCTGACTGAAGATGCTAGGAAAATGTGAGCAACACAGGTTTTAAATGGTGGCTTAACAGTATGGCTGCCATGTGTTTAGAAGCTGCTTTTAAAAAGCTCAGGGTGGCATTTAATAACATTTGTTGATTTACCACAGTACCTCCTATTTAGATTCATCAGTGTGTTCTTGAAAGTTTACCTCCAACAGAAATGATGGTTATGAAACACTATACTTAGATTTTCATTATACTGTATAAAAGTCTAAAACTCCAAATCATTTGAGCAACTACCTTTTCAAATCACAGCAGGCATTTTCATATGAGGGCATGGACGAGGACTGTGTACACGAAGGAGTTTTGTAGAACCACAGTTGTAGAAAGTGCATTCTCAAGATTTTATTTATTTAGTTAAAAGTTGGTAACCGGGAAAGGTACACTGAGCCCAGGGCTCGTTTCCAGGTGCGAACCGGGGGAGGAGTAAAAGGAGAAACATGTTACAAGTGCAGTACAGTACACAAAAATACAAGTCAAAAATCAGCGAGTACACAAGGGAGTTGGTACACTCTGAGGAAATGGCAAAAGTCAAGGACACAGTCAAGGTACATCATTGTAGCAGCCATAGGTAAAGTAAGTAATCATAAAAGAAAGGGGTTGGGGAGACATCAAGTTTTGCTGTAAATGGGTGTACAAGGAGGCAGCAATGGGGGGTGTAACTGCAGCCGATGAACCACAGCAAGCACAGGAACATATCTGCAGTAGGCGAAAGTGTGTAGTAACAAAATGGCAGCATTTGGGGGACTGAAATAGGAAAAGGGCTGTAGAGTTAGAGTGTAAAATAGGAGCAGGAGAGTGTTAGTAGTTGCCTCAGTTAAGTCTATATGCAGGGAGAGAGGGGAATAGGTGAAGATGAGCAGAGAGCAGGTTCCAGAGGGAGGGGAAGCGATAGGAGAAGGGCGCTAGGCCAGCAAAAGAGTGAGGATGAGGGATAGCGAAGGTGCAGGATTCCCTGGACAGAAGCGAGTAGGAGGAGGAGCAGGCGGTAGCAGGGAGGAGAGATAGGAAGGCAGAGACCCAAACCAATATTTGACAATGAAGGCCGGCCAGTGGGCTTGATGACGTGATGGGGGATGGAGAGGGAGGTGTAGCAGGAGCATTAGTGGGTATGAGGGGAGAGTCGGTGCCAAAATTACATAAGACCTTGCAAAGGGATCCATTCTGGTGAAGGAGGAGGAAGAGGCAGTGCTGTAGACTGTATCAGCATAATCAAAAACTGTGAACACCATTTGTTACCTGCTCATTATGGGTCTGTAGGGGGAGGCATTCTTTGTTCCTGAATATGGCACCCAGTTTGGGGTGGAGCTTGGAGTGGATGGCGTCTGTATGGATGGAGAAGTCAGGCTTGCTATCCAGCCAGACTCCTAGGTATTTGAATGCAGAGACCACTTCTGATGGGGTACCATCAAGAGTGGTGAAGATGTGGGGGGATTATAATCTGGCCAGTTTCTGGGATAAGCCGAAGTTCATGATCACTGTCTTTTTGGTGTTGACCTTAAGCTGGTTATCTTGGAACCACTGTAGGATGTTGTGGAAGTTCTGCTGCAGTGGACTGGACACAGTAAATGGTGTTTTCTCTAGACTCCTGATTCTGCAACCCTTTGAACCTGGAATAGTGCCTTCATACAAGCTCTGTAAAACACAGGTTTCTGAATACTTGCTTCCATTTTTGATTTTAATTATTGTACATACAGTATATTATTGCAATTCCAGGCGTGGCTAGCAGTGGGCTTGTCGCAGTCCGGCTGTCTAGTAAAACAAAACTGTGTGTGCATACAGTGACTAGCCATATTTCTTTACATTTGACTCCCTTGCCTTTCCTTTCGCCCCTGCGTTTTCCTCTTACTAACTGCACAACACTGACTCTTGTGCCCAATCCCTTCCTACAAGGAAATCTACTGCAGGTCAAGTTGCCTTTTCCTTTTACTTCCCTAAACTCTGGACCTCATTTTCCCATGGCCATCTGCTCTGCCTCTTTGCCCTACTCCCTCAAGTCTCTCCTCTATGACTTCATAGCACACGCATGCAACTGCTCCTGACCTCGTGCCTTTGTGGTGCTGTCCACCACCCTCCAGTCATGGCTCTCCGTTGCCCTGCATTTGCCGAGTGTATTCCCCACCCCCCCAATATGCACTCGCCTTCCTTTTTTTATTATTGTTCCTACTCTGTACTTGTATTGCTTTGCATGTTTGCAGATATATTTATCCTAATGCAACTTACTGTATTGTGTTTCTCACCACCTGCACAATTGTTCATTTATTGTACTTCTTGCACATTCCTTGTTGTACTGTTGTCCCCCACACCCTCCTCAGGATGCATCTGGAAATGAACTGTTACTGGCTTAGTATGTCTTTCCCGGTAAAACTTTTAAAATTGATTAATAAATCAAATAAATAAATAAAATATGCATAAGGTAGCACAGCTTATGTGTCTGTTTCTTGAAGGTGAACATCGCCAATATTTTCTGGGTTTTGACTTCTTTTGTGTATTTTTTGTTTGCTAGAAATCATTGGATCAGATGACCTTCCGGTGTCCATCCCAACAAAAGAAGCAGTGAGGTCGTACCCCTGGACTATAGATAACAAGTACTATGTTGCCAGTGTTAATTTGTGTGTCGTCCCGAAAACAGTACTTGTCACACCGGAGATCGCTGAGTCAGTTCAGGCATTTATCGTCTATTTCGACAGCACATCAGTAAGAAAATATTTATTTTTGACTGGCACTAGAGAAAGAGACTTATCGTGTGGCTAAAAATTATTATTAAACTTCAAGTTGATACTTTTAATTTTGAATTAGCATCTTGGTGCCAGAAAAAAACAACAACATTGATCCTGCCCTTCCAACTATTTGGGGAAATCAAAAGACATTGAAAATGTTCAGATGGGAACAGAAACAACTTTCTGTCTATTTAAGCTGTAACCCACAATAGAGCATGCATTGTGCTGAATTAAGAGAGGCCGAGTTCATTTAGATGCACACGTTGAGTGCATTCAAGCATCAAGGAAGTAGGGCAGGCCTGGTGACACTGAAGGTTGAGGTGTTGGATGCCTCACCTCGCACCACACTGGCAACCCGGGTTTGGGAATGGATTCGGGCTGCCGGTGGTCGGCAAGGAGGAAGGATTGGCGTCCGGAGGACTGCTCCTCCTCTCCAGGGGTGGGTCTTGGTGCTCATCGCTCATAGTGGTGCCTGGTGGGGGATAGGGTGCCCTACTTAGATTGATGCAGTCAAGGGGCAGAGTGGCAGCAGACGTCATCATGTAATTGTGCAGACGTCATTGTACATCAGTGCCCCGGGGGAAAACCAGACCACAAGAGAAAAGCCCTGGCTCCAGGGATATTTGATGGCAGCCCCTAAAGCCCCATGTCACACACCCAATGTCGAGCTCGGCTCTCCAGCTGTCCCAATCCCTCGCCCAGCTTCAGGTCTGGAGCACTGGATTGTAGATAGAGTGCCAGGATGGACCTCAGCCCTGCCTCGGGGAACGGGACTCAGAGCTGGGGGGGGTCCGTCGGGCCAAGCTGAGGTGGGGGTATCTGTCCCCAATTTTCCAGAGAGTCCGAGCTTCAGGCAGGGTGGTTAGAGCAGCATTAGGTGCGGGGGTATGCCTGAGCGAGTTCCCTGGCAGCTGGAGATAAAATAGTTTAAAAAAAAAAAACAAAAAAAAAAACACTAGTGAAGTGCATTAATTAAGCAGCAAGGTATGACCGAGAGTACCTGATTGTCTAACAACAATACGTCTTGGCAAGTGAGGCATGAGGTGATATTCTGTTCCTTATGTACTCGAGAAAAAATGTAATTACACAATCACGCATACCCTGGAGTGCTTCATTGTCATTATAAAATGGTTCCAGTGATTTTTATTTTTGTAACGGTGTATTACGTTTCAGAACATTAGGTATATCTAACTGTTGCTGCTGTGTTGGAATAATGCAGTCATGTGATCACATCTGAGCAATCGCTGGTCTTGGCTTCTCTTACCCAGTTTACAATTCCTCTTATAGAATGGGGTCTGACCAGTTCTAGCTCCTTGTTTGTGGAAGCCTGGTCACATGGGGTGGATTATCGGGTTATAACTCCTGGCTTGGGCAGGGGATATTTTTTTTTTTTTTTTTTGTCATCGGCCACTCACCATCTCTCCATCCCTGCCACCCAGATGCCATCCCCTGGGACTTACTTTACCTAACTGGTATACGCTTGAGCTTACTCCCCCAGGCAGGGCCATCGGGGAGGAACTCCCGAATGGAGACTAGTTTAGATCGGGGAGGCCTCAGTTGGCTGCATGGAGTCCTTTGGAGGGCAGTCATCCTCTCAGCCAGTGATCTTTCGATAAGCTGTCCCCTGGGAGGCGTGGCATGCAATGACATAGTGGTGCACTAAGCACCGGATATCTGGCATGCCTCCCGTAGTTCTCAAGCACTGGCTGTTAGACCCCTGGTCAAATGCTCAGTTCTCCCCCCCCTCCCCCAAGGAGGAGAGTAGTCCTTGGGACGCTCGATTCCCACCCCACCCCGGACAGCCATAGAAACATAGACTTTGATGGTAGATAAGGACCGCTTGGCCCACCCATCCTGCCTATTTCCCTACCTATTGGATAAGCTGCAGATCCTAGTTAACCAACAGGCTTCTTCCTCCTACCCCCCTCCACTAGAATTGTCTTATGTCTGTCCCATGCTTTCTTGAATTCCCCCACTGTTTTTGACCCCTCGATCTCCTCAGGAAGGCTGTTCCATGCGTCCACCATCCTGTCCATGAAAAAATACTTCCTCACGTTGCCCCTGAGACGTCCCCCCTGTATCTTCTAATTGTGCTGCCTTGTTCTTGCACATCTCTTTCTGAAAGATGCTACCCTCTTGGACTTTATTGATTCCCTTGAGGTACTTGAAAGTTTCTATCATGTCCCCTCTCTCCCTCCTTTCCTTGAGGATATACATATTAAGCTCCTTTAGTCTCTCTTCGGATGGCTTCTGGTGCAGACCCTGCACCATTTAAGCTGCCCTCCTCTGGACTGCCTCCATCCTGTCTATGTCCTTGCGGAGATGTGGTCTCACCAACTGTCTGTACAGAGGGATTTCAACTTCCTGTTTTCTACTGGTGATGCCTCTCCCTATACATCCCAGTATCCCCCCAGCCCTCCTTACTGCCTTCTCACATTGCTTGCTTACCTTTAGGTCATCTGATATGACTACCCGCAGGTCCTTTTTCATTTATGTTGTTGTTAGTAGATCCCCCTCCGTTGTGTACTCTTCCCCTGGGTTTTTGTTTCCCAGGTGCATTACTTTACACTTCTTTGTATTAAATTTAAACTGCCATACTTTTGACCATTCCTCCAACCTTGCCAAGTCCCTCCTCATCCTTTCCACCTCCTTGTGTATCAACCCTGTTGCAGATCTTTGTGTCGTCTGCAAAGAGACATACTTCTTCTTCCAGTCCCTCTGGAGTCTGTTTACTATTACCCTCTGTGTCCTGTTGTCTAGCCAATTTTTTACTCAGGCTACCACCTTGGGTCCCACTCCCAGGCTGTCTAACTTGTTTATTAATATTTTGTGTGGGACTGTCAAATGTCTTGCTAAAGTCTAGGTAGGCCATGTCCACAGCTCCTCCCTGGTCTACTATTTTGGTCACCCAGTCAAATCTGTTAGGTTGGTCTGACATGACCTTCCCACTATGAATCTATGCTGCCTTAGGTCCTGTGCCCTGCTGGCCTCGAGGTACTCAACATTTCTTTCTTTCAGAAGTGATTCCATCATTTTCCCTACCACTAAGGTGATAATAACAAGTCTGTAGTTTCCTGCCTCTGCTTTGCTCCCACTTCTTTTGTGAAGGGGAATTGCATCCACCCTCCTCCAGTCCTCGGGTATCCCACTATCGTCCCATGACTTGTTAAAAAGGGTAGTCAGTGGCGTCACTAGTTCTCCCCTTAGTTCTTTTGGAATTCTGGGGTGAATCCCATCCAGTCCCATTGCTTTGTCCACTTTCAGTTTCAGGAGTTCTTTCAAAATCCTTTCGTCTGTGAATGGACTGGTACCGACCACCCCTATCCAGAGTGCTTCTATTGATTGGATTAGGTACCTCCTCCTCCTTTTCTTTTATGAATACTGAGCAGAAGTATTCGTTCAGTATTCCTGCTTTTCACTGTCACACTCTGCCCACCCACCCTCCCTTTTATTAAGCTTCACTATCCTTCCCTTGGTCTTTCTTCGCTCCCTGATGTACCTATAAAAGGTTTGATCCCCCTTCTTAACCAAGTTATGTATGTAAGTTGGCTGTCTTTTCCTCGGTTTGAGCCTTTGCCATTCTGACTGCCTTCCCCACTTCCTTCTGCTTTAACTGGTACTGTTCTCTGTCCTGCTCCTTCTGTGTTTCCTTATACTTCCTGAATGCTGTCTTTTTCTTCCTAACCTTCCCCGCTACCTCTTTTGAGAACCATGGTGTTTTTTCCTTTGTTTTGATTTATTTGCGTCCCACAAAGGCTTGTTGCCTCTGTGATGGCAGTTTTGATGTTTCCCCGTTGTTCCTCCACCCTCCTCCTTGCCTGTTTGCTAATGCTTTTCTGAGGCACTCTCCCATTTTGCCAAAGTCAGCCCTCCTAAAGTCCAGTAGCCTCACATTTGTATGGCTTGACTCTACGCCTGTGTTTATCGTGAACCACACTGTTTGGTGGTCACTTATTCGCAGATGGCTACCCACTTCTAAATCTGAGATCTTTTCTCCATCCCCGTTTGAGAGTACTAGGTCCAAGTTTGCTCCCTTCCGAGTGGGTTCCAACACTAGCTGTCTGAGGCATGTCCCCTGTAGGGCATCAAGAATGACCCTGCTCTTGGATGCAACCCTCCAAGATCCCAGGCTCACTTCTGAACCCAGGATGTTGGTGTCTCAAGCGAAGGCTCTACCACTGCACCAGTGGGCCAGCTTGGGGGTGTCAATGTTTAACCCCCCCCCCAAATTTCATGATGCAAATTTATTCCGTTTTCCAAAATAACAAAGTATATTTAACAATAAAATACAGGGATTTATTTAATTCCAAAAATTGATTAGCGTTTTGTTCATAAAAGTGCTAAAACATTGTGAAAATGCATAGCACTTGCTTCACTGTGTTTAACAAACATAACACTTCTAGAAAACCTATGTAAATACTTTCTGTACAGTTAGCATTGTCCCAAGGAAAAAAACTGCTAATCAATTATTTAAAACCCTGAAATAAAAATAAGCATATATGTATAGTCATATAGTACGCATTAGTCATATATACCAGGGGTGACAGTATTGCCTAGAGGTTAGAGTAAAGAGCTGTGAATGAGCTTGGTACATCCAGCAGACAGACCTGGGTTTGATTCCCACGACCTCCACTTGCATACTTTGTGAGTCTGAGCAAGTCATGTAACCTCCCTGGTTGCCCCGGAAAACAGGCAGCTGTGCCTAGTGGGCTTTACCTGGTTAAAGAATAAAATGAAAAATAAATTAAAAAATACCTCATGCGCTTCTACATAGTTCACACATAATTGCCTTATAATTTGCACATTAGGTTATTTGACTGTGTATATGAATACATGTCATTAATATGTATCCTTTACATAGCTCTGTCAATATATACTTCCTAGCTGGCCCAGTGGAACAGCGGTAGCACTACCACTTGTGATGCTGGCTACCTGGGTTCAGGGATGAACCTGGAGCATCACCGGGTCTGCTGAAGGGAGGCTGGATGAGCGTCCAGTGGTCGGCTCTCCTCCGGGGAAGGGGGGCCATGAGTTCCAGCGTCTGAGTGACAGCCAGTGGAGACTGGATGTACACCAGCCAGGACCACATACTTCAGGAGCAGAGGCATGGCGGACATCTGCAGGATGTGCTTGGGTGTATTCAACATCATTGCACATCTGCGCTTTTGGGGAAAACCACAGGCAGAAGACCCTATGGCACAGCAGGAGGATTACATTCTCTGGGCACCCTCCCGAATGACCCGCCAGGTGAAAGCCTCAGTTGGGGCCTCTGGTTGATCTTGGTCTCTCCCTTCCACCCCCCCCGGAGCCCTGCCACAGGGGGCAAGCTGTGGACCACCCAGTCTGGGTGACTTGGGGAGGATGCCAGGTGGGCAGTCCAAGGAGCTGAAAAAGGGTACACCCCCACCTGAACTGGAAAGATAAACAGAATTGAAATATCTGTCTGTCTATATCTCGTGTGTGTGTGTGTGTGTGTGTGTGTGTGTATATATATATATATATATATATATATATATATATATATATATATATATATATATATATGTGTATATATGCTTCCTATCAAAACATACCTATCTATATGTGCTTTTAGAATAATTCTTCCTTGTACTGTATGCACTAAAATTATACCAAGACGTCTTGGATTAAATAAAAAGAAAAGCCTATAATGTCATCATGTGCCTGATTCTCTTCTTCTCACATATATACAATTTTAATCTGTTTCCAGGAAAAGATCCAATTATATTCTCTTCTGGGGGGATGGACTTGAATGAAGTCTTTAGTGAGGGTGGCAAGTTATCAAGTATTTCTTTCCAAACTGTATCATAGATATCTTCCTTATCATAAACTTGTAATGGAAGAGCCACTCCTACATTGGGATATCTTTAAAAGGCTCTAAACCACTTTTGTGGTTGAAACTTTGAAAAGTTCATACGAACATATGAAGAAGACAGCAGAAGTTGTTAATTTGGTCTATCAAGTCTGCTTGTATTGCAGGGTCCACAGCTTGAGCTACTGTGTCTGCCCTCCCTATTCTAGTGTGGTAAAATCATTTTTTTACAGACATTGTTGCTAAAGTGCATATTATTTCTTCTGCCTAAGTAAAGTTCCTGAAATCACATGGAAGGCATGTCTAGATGCACTCCTACTGCTAAGTCCCTTTCTGCCGCACCTCGCAAGTCCAGTGATCCTTCAGCTTTAGAGCGCCTGGTTTCCCAGTTGATATCCTGGATGTACCCAAGCTTGGTCCTTCAAAGTTTCTCCTTAGACAATGCCTGGTCGCAGGCAGCTGCTGTGACTGCCCTGTCTAGCCCTCCATTCACCCTAGCTGTCACTCTTCTCTTTTCCCTTTCCTACTGTATCTCCTCCACTCCTAGCAAAGTCCGTCTGCCCACTCTTGTATTTTCTGCCTCCTCTCCACTCTTGTATTTTCTGCCTCCTTCTCTCTTAACACAACCTATCTGTCCACTGTTGTATTTTTTTTTTTTTTTTTTTGCCAACCCTGCATTTCTGACAACTGCCCCACCCACATGATTCCAAAGACTGCTCCCTGCCCGACATCACCAATCTCTGGCTGATCCCTTTACCCGACAATGCCTATCCTCTGGCTGCCTGTGCTAGCCTGCAGTCCATCAAGTCTCTCGTTGGATGCCACAGTGACATCATCTGGCTTTCATTAACTGAACTTAATAAATAAATAAGAAATCATTAAAAAAGACAAAACTATATAGTTATGGGTAAAAAATAAATCCCAAATAAGGGAAACCTATCTTAATACTTCCTTCCATCATTGTTGTACATATTGGCAGTTGTACAACATATATTCTAAGCTGTCCAATTTGTTACACCCATGCCAGCAGTTGTCATAAGGCATCGTAACCATCTTGTATGGCTTTATTGGGTAAAGTATGCTCCTGAGACTTTTACTGTCTGTATTGATGTATATTGTACATTATTGTAATATTTATTAGTTTTTATGAAATGATACTGCCATGTTTTACAATCATGATTTATTTTTCTCTCTTTAAGCCATCCAGTTGGACAGTTTCTAAAATGTTCTCATCATGTATGAGTAGTAAGATTTAACAGTGATCTCTAAGCTTCTTTTTGAAATGATCTATTATTTTATCTCACATGCCTCTTAATAAGGATGCATTATTCGGTCCGAGTTTGTATTTAAGTAAAACCGCTCATCATGTTGCATTCCATTATCGATATTTTTATTTGTCTAACTTTTGTTGGTTCCAAAAAGCCTTCATAACGTATTAATTTACTGTGCATAAGCTGCGACTGATTAGACGTTCTCAGTTGTAGTAATCCTTTTCTTATATTATTTTGGTTTACATATTTTGGCCAAAATTGTAAATCTTCAGCTAGACTGGTGAGTAGGAATTATCATTTTATTTACTGTCAGTACTGAATTACCATTTTGGCCACATCCTTAAAGAGTTTTGATCACTGTCTTAAGAATGTTTTTGGGATTGCTAAGATATCTTCAATCAATAAATTCAAATTTTCTTGAGCAAGAAGGTATTGCAGCGGATGGTAACCATGTACGATGTATGGTTTCTCAGTTGTAATAATCAGATTTGTTATTTCTTTAATTTTATGAGCAACATAATAAAAATAGGGAAGAACCTTTTTGGGGTGGGAGGAAACTGGCTTGATGGCGTTGAGGGCTGAAGCGCTGTGCACCTTATCTCCTGCCATGCCGGAGACCCATGTTTGGGAATGCACACAGGTTGCTGGGAGTCAGTGGGGTGTGAGAGGATTGAGTGTGCCAGGGACAACTCTCCTCTCCTGGGAAAGGTGGCCAAGCCTTGTCGGCCCATTACTGCCACTGAGTGGAGTCCCAATGGTAGTGCAGGCGCATGTGACTCGGGGGGACTGCAGTGATGTCAGATGTGTGCACCTCCACACACACACACATCTGGGTGCCACAGCAGAGGAAGGGAGGACAAGAAAAGTGTAAAAGATGGGGGTCTGGGCTTTGTGAAGCCCTGCCCTTGTCCCAACGGTTTTCCTTGCAACTCTGCTCCCAAGGCTGTGCTGGATTTGTCTGCTGGGGTTGGGGGGCATGGCTCTCACCTCCTGCCCAGCCATGGGGGTACGTTCTTCCGGACCAGGAGAGAGTAAGGGATGACTGTCGGGCAGGGAGACAGGGATGACAGCCACTCAGACCTGCCTAGGAGAATAAAAACCTTTGTGGAAAAAAAAACAAGGATCCAGGCATCCTAGTCCTCCCATAGATGGAAGTATTATATTTCATTTAAAGCAATTCTTGGTACCCCACCCCTCTACAAAAAGTTCCTAAAGATACACTTAATATTTTCAAACCAGCCTAAACTCTATGTACCCTTACAGAGGCTGTATATGATTAAGGGTATGAGGCATAATCTTCATTTTAAAGCAGCAGTGTAACAAAATTGGGCCAAACATTTTACCCTATCTTTTTTCACTATAAAGGATTCCAGGCACCCTCCACTTTTATGTGGCGGTACAATTTTCTAATGCCATCAAAATTTGAGTATCTTATAAATGTTGTAGTGGAATTTTTTCTCAAGAAAAAAAGTCGGTTGCCAAATTTGACTTAGAAATAGCATTGTAGACCTGGGAAGGGTTAAGTGCACGGTATAGGAGGTACCAGAAAAGTAGATTTGTCAGGTATATTAATATTTATATTATTTGTAGCTTGAACTAGCTTTTTTGGAAGAACTCTTTTCCTTGCACTGCTGCTTTAAGGGTATCTATGTGACCCTGCAGTGCTAAAGGAAACTTTTCCTGCTTTTGCAAAAAAGTTGTAATTTTTGTTCTTATGAGGTCTAAATTATAATTTAATATATTATAATGTGAATATAAGGTTACGCCCACATACTCTATGGAATCAGTTATACAAAGTGCCTGTGGAATCACAGACTCCAGAACTGACAAATTTGTAATAGGAGTTACAGTAAATCCATCGGTCCTGGAGTCCTTAATTTTTTAATGACTTATTGGCTGTTTTGATATCATCTAAGGACAAAGTGGGATCCTCAAAATTAAATTTTTAGAAAAGCCACTTTATTAAAATATGAAATTAAAAATTCAGGATTAACATGTTCCCTTCCCCGAGTCTAATTTTTGATAATAGTCTGTAACTATGGCAGTCATCTCTTAGTCTGATGTCTTGGTATTTCCTCACTTCTCCAATAACTGAGGTATAAGTTTTGTTGTTGCTGTTGACTTTTTTAGAATAAATGCTAAAAGCGTACCTGTTTTATTTGCATTGTGATAATTATTCCTGGGTTTTACAGCATTAATTTCACTTTATTTCTTGCTGTCTAGACTCACAGTTAGTTTCAATGTCATTTTACTTTGTATTTGTGCTAATTATTTCTCTGTCTCTTCCATTCTCTTTCTCTGTTCCCTGTTGATAGCTATGTGGTAATTTATAATAAAAGCCCTTAAACCAGTCATGCTGATTTCAGTTTACTTTCCCAAAGGCCCCCCATTGATAGCTTACCTGCACCAAAGTTAAAGTACATATATTTTAAAAATGTTCCTTCTGTTATTTTGCAACGGGGAAGGGATTGTGAATGAGAGCTGTCAGTAATCCTTCCCTGAACTCTTGTAAATGGGTAAACCACACCTCTAGTAAGTGGCGTGTGGTGTGATGTGTGTGTGTGTGTGTGTGTGTGTGTGTGTGTAGGTAAAATACACAAGACAGGAGCAGGTATAACACCTATAAAACAAAATTGCACTCCGAGGTGGAAACTTGAAGGAAATGAGACATGTAGCTTTGAAATAAGCTGCTGCAAATTTTATTAAATAACAGGCAAATGATTCCCTAAGTGGGCTAGTCATCTGGGAGATGCATGCATTTCACAAACTCCAGTGTCTCAGAATGTTAGGAGTGCGGTGGCAGCACTGAGGCAGAGCTAGACTTCATAGGGCCAGGAAGAAGAAGGGATCAAGCTGCCTTCTGTCATTTACAGTTTCTTCCCCTTCACAAAATAGCAGAAGGAATTAGTTTTACTGCAGTGCAGGTAAGCTACCAGTGGGAGGCTTTGGGAAAGCACCAAGATTGGTGCTGTTTAAAGGCATCGTAAATTCTGTAAACTGGAAGGTCTGAAGAGTAATTAGCTTGCCAAAAACAAAATCTGACTTTTTTTCTTTTAACATGTTTATAAATTGATTATTTCATGGCTGGTTGTTGAAAAACCCAGCTGGTGTTATTTTTCTGTGACTACTAGGGTGAAGAACAATACCCAATAAAGCGTGGTCTGTAACATCTATCAAATCATAATAAGAATCTGTGACATCTTGTACTAAAATTACACTTATATAATCAATTCTGATAAATGATAAAACATTTGAAATTGCTTATAATAAGAAGATGGAAACAGATAAGGATGGTAAATTCTCCATATAGCTTTTAAGTTGTCCTGCAAGAATTTTGAAACTATTTCTGAGATGCTTGTATCTCATAGTATAGGGGTTGAAGTTTTATCCAGTACATGGTTATTTAATGAATTGAAGTCCCCTGCTAAAATTACCTTTGGATAAGTTAATCTAATTAAAGCTTGCATGATATAATTATAAAATTGAAAATGTGCAGTGAAGGGATATATAAAGCCTATCACCATCTGCTTTCTATAACCCAAACTTTTAACTAGAGTCATTCGATCCTCTTCATGCTTTAATGTTTCTAAACACTGAAAATCCACCCACTTCTTATAAGTATAACAACTCCTCTACTCTTGCTAGTGCCATGCGAGTGGAAGAGTTGACCAACCCAGCCCGTGCTAAGTTTGACAGTCTCTTCAACTTGGGTCTCCTACAGCATTAAAAAAAATCCTATTTTTGTTCTTTAGCTTTTTGAAAAATGTTATTCCTTTTGACCTTCGCAAAACAAAATGAAACCATGTCCTACATAAAAATTCTAAAACTGCCAGAAAACACACAGCTGCCAGCAAAAGCTCTTTGACCAAGGAAACACAGCTCCCCCCACAAAACTAGCTAAAACTTAACAAAAAAAAAAAAAACCCTGTCCTCACAAATACAGCTTTAAAATATAGAAAAACAGTGAAACTGAAAGTTTTCATTGTGTAAACTCAAATACTAAAACATACGCAGCACCAACTCCAGTAGTTCTCCTCTGTTCTTTTCAACGCAGAGGACAAACTAGAAATAGGGCAGGGCAGAAGGTCACCTGACGGGAGTAAGCTTTGCTTGCTGATTATTAACAGGAGTCAGCTTTGCTTACTGGTTATTAATTTCCCTACTTATTATTCATATGTGCATAGATCGAACTCTCACTTAATGTTTATTCATTATTGAAGGCATAGTACCAGTTCTGTACACATCCCATGTACCTGGCTGACCTAAGAACTTACACATTTTTATTTACTGATTTTTTTTAAGTGGAATGAGACTCTCGAGATGATAGTTTATGTCCAGTTGACATCCCTTATTGTTGTTGAAGCCCCTTACCCTTGAGGCCTGGGAGTTCATTCCATTACTTGGTATGTTAATGGGGTATAAACTACCATATCTCAAGTCTTATTTCTTATGCAGTGCATGCCACTTAGGAAAAGTGGTTACTATATTTAAAGGGAAACGTCCAGCTTACAGTGCCCCACACCTTAGTTTGTGGCAATCCCCGATTAGGTATTTCACCTAAAAAGTAAAATTTTACCGGCTTCGGTGCTGATCCTGCTGCATCTCACTCTGGAATCACACAACATTGCTGTGGCAGAGTGGTTAGCAAAGGGCTTACCCCAGCTGTTGTCTTCAAAGCAGTACAAATCTATATTCAAGCAACAGCAAGGTAAATATCCACAGGGCAGATTGAGTTCCAAATCTTCAAATACACATTCTCACTGTGTTAGCTAGCAGGGCCAAATAAAGTGCATGAGGTACAGCAACATTTTTTTAAAACTTATTAGCTCTCCTTGAAACCTTTTCACCGCCGCACTGACAGTCGTCTCACCTGGACCTGACCACCAATGTGACTACAGTTCATTTTAAAGCCTGTTGCTTTCAGCCATCACTTTTTTGGCTTTTGTAGAATACCTCACACTGGAACTTTGTAAAGCTCTAGCGGCACATTCCAGGACCTCGAGCTGGGAATCAGCAGCAAGAAATGTATTTATTAATAGACACAGAGCTCTTAGTAGCATGGGTTTGTTCTTTTTATCAAGCCTGGTGCCATACCAAGACCAAGTATAGACAGGGCAGTCTATTTATTGAAAAATCTATCTTTTAGAATAGATAGTGAATAGTTCAAGAAAATAGAAAAACAGATTAAAAATATTTTATGGGAAGGGTAAAAAATCTTGATTTACTAGAACTAAGTTAAGGACAGCTACTGATCTTGGAGTTATAATTCAGCCTTTGGTTTAATTCAGTCTCTGCACTGGCTTACTCCAGAAACAAGGGCTATTACAGAACAAGATTTCTGTTCTTTTCACTTAGTATTTACTATCAATCCATATAGGGGCATATTGCATTCCACTATTATCTGTTGTCCTGTTATTGGCATCTTATTTTCCTTTTCCCAATTGCAGCAAAGGTGTGCCCTCCTAAAATTTCACTTCTGTATTTATTTACAGTTAAGAATGGCCTTAACTAATTTTTTTTTTTTTGGGGGGAGACGACTGTTCCATCTTTGAAAATTGATTCCAGACTTCAGTCATGGATTAGGGCTCCTAAAGGTAAAGAGGAATTATTTATAGATTTCTGAATATACTTGTTATTTTCATCAAGGAGCAGTCTTCATTTAGTTTTATCCCATGTTCTGTTTCAAGCTATTGCATATCTAGTCTTTTTTTTTTTTTATTTTTATTTTTATTTTCTTCTTTTTACCCCTCGCCTCTCATCATCCCTCCATTCTGGTCACGGACCCCCAGAGCCCCGGCCACTGGATATCGCAGACTCCCCCGGTCATCCCTGGCTTACCCCCAGAGAGTAAATGCAGTTCCGACCCCCTATATCGGACCGCTGGAACTGTAATTGCTGGGGAATGGCTCGTGGCCAATCAGGGTATTCCTTGGGGCAGAGCGTCATCTAGACGCTTAGTGGGATTTACTCCATTTTTACCCCAGGAGGCGGACGGTAATGACGCCAGGCCCGCCTCCCGCCTCCCTCCTCCCCCATTTTGAACGCCGGCAGCGCGATTCTCCTGCCTCCGCCAGGAGTCCCCAACGCCCGGATGTTGCCCGCACTTCTCCCCCGGAGAAGGAGAGCTGCCTATCAGGCGGCTCATCCTTCTCCCCAGCCAGTCCTCCGACGATCTGGGTCCGTTCCTGAACCGGAGTGCATAGTGGAAATCCACCGCTGCACGGCGGGCGCATATCTAGTCTTAATAAAATGTAGATGAGAGGCAAACCTTACAGAAAAATGATTTATTGTAGCAATTGACGACCTAAATGAAGATAAATCATTTATCTCGGTGTTGGGCACATCATCAGCATTTATCTCCACTTCGGATAGGTCACAAAAGAATCCTTAAACGGGACAGGAAATGTGTTCTACTTGGCAGCTGCTTATGAAGTTATTATTCTCATAAATGATATACATTCCCCTAAATTCTTCATTTTTAACTGCACCTGAGTAAAAAGAGATATGAAAAACTGTATTTTCTATTTTGTTTTTATGGGTAGCATTCTGTTACGGTTCTCTTCATTGAACCAGTAATTTGGAGTTTTCACTGTGTCACGTTTGTGCACAAAATGCTAATTATGAGCTGTTGACCTGTCAATCAATCAATCAGTCAATCACACAGTCTTAGATTATTATTCATTCAAATCATAAAAGAGATGGATAATACAACGACATTAAAATCCCTAAAATAAAATACATTTACTACAAATAATACCAATGTGATCATATATTAACACCTCACCATAAATATAAAGTGCAATATATTGAGTTATCTCTGGGATTAAAGTTCATATCACTGAGTCATAAAGGGATACAGAATAGAAAAGGAGGGAGCTTATTCTTTCATCATTACATTCGTTGTAATGCAAGAAATTGTCTTTTTAACTTAATTACATGAGCAAAAAAATTTGCAAGTCATTAGAGCATCTTTTTTTGTCATTGGATGAAGCAAAATAAACAATGGCTCATAATCCAAATTTGCATACTTAACCAAAAATTATTTTAATATTTGCTCCCTGGCTACTCCATAAAAGGGACA
Organism: Neoceratodus forsteri; assembly: GCA_016271365.2. Classification (NCBI taxonomy): domain Eukaryota; kingdom Metazoa; phylum Chordata; order Ceratodontiformes; family Ceratodontidae; genus Neoceratodus; species Neoceratodus forsteri. The sequence continues at coordinate 1,253,683,909 of CM028129.1, read as the reverse complement.
TTGAATAACAATGGTGGTATATAGATTCTAAGAAACCCTTGTTATACCTACAGTATTCTGCGGGTAAGGAACCACAAAGAGGGTTGTTATAATATGTATGCTTGGAAGATATGAGCCCAAGTTTTGCCCACGTGATGGTTTTACGAACATGAGATAGTAGAAGAATCGGGTAATTTTCTAAGTTGCAGTCTGCTTTGTTTTGAGCAAACCAAGGGGCTTGTATCTGTAATTTAACTTGTTCCATTTGATTGATGGAAGCATAAGCAAAATGTTTTTGTTTAAGTAACTCTTTATATTGGGGAGAAATAGTTACCCCCTTAAGGGAGTACTCCCATAAATGATTTAGTGAAACTTTAGAAAGGGTACTTCGTAGTGCCTTTAGCCATTGAGGAGATAGTCACAGAGGGTCCACCCAATTTTTTCCTTTAAAGAAAGACTGGGAAGGAAATTTTACTTTATTATTTATGATTTTTAGCCAATAAGAGGCCAGCCTGAATTCAATTATTGTGGATAAGGGGAGCATACCCAACTGAGCCCTAACTATAGAATTTGCTGTAGAATGGGATATTTGCAACAAGGACTTATAGAAGAGCAGTAAGGGGAGTGCCAAAGAAGCATGAGGCTTGTTCTCCAAAACCTCCGCCCCATATGTATCAGCTAAGAACTCTTACTTAAATGTCTCGCTGCTGTATTCGCATATGTATTGAACTATATCTTCCCTCTGTTTTCTCTATACTGATTGTAAGTATCCTACCCCTGACTGTAACTTTCCCCCAGCTATGTAATTTTTCCCACACAAATGTACTGTAACAATCCTTGTACAACTCTGTACTGTCTAAGCATTACTAATATGTAAGTGGGTCCCGGCCCCCAGGTCACATCTGGAATAGAGCATGTTGCTTAGTATGCTTTCCTGGTAAAACTCATAAATAAATAAATATAACAATAATGGATTAATTTTGGCTTCTGCAGCTCTTAAGGCCAGGATGGCTGTGTGACCACCATATTGCCAGTTAAATTTGTATAAAAAAGAAAAAAGCTGTTGACCAGTCAGAATTATGCTTAGAGTTCTGTGCACAAACAGTGACACAGTAAAAAGTCCACATTACAGGTTCCATGAAGAGAACTGTAACAGAATGTTGCCCATAAAAAATAAAACAATGCAAAATAGTTTGTTTTTTTTTAACTCGGGTACAGTTAAATATGAATAATTTAGGGGAATTTATATCATTTCTGAGAATAACAACTTCATAAACAGCTGCTAATTAGAAATGATTTCTTGTCCTGTTAAAGCAATGGGGGAGAAGCTTGCACAACACCTGATGGCATCACAGTTGCCTCTGTTGTAGAAACCGTTAAATCGTTATAAAAAGACCTAATTGGAAACCTTTACAATTTTTAAAATACATTGTATACATCAGAAACACAATGCCCTAACTTAGAATATGGCACTTATCACTTGTGAGGGGGCAGAACTTGCTTACAATAACACACTTGTAGCTCTGCCACTTGTGGGTTATTGTCTTGCCCCTTCTTTTATGAAGATAAATGGCATATTCTGAGTCAGGACATTGCGTATTCAGGTAGGCTTCCACTCAACTGATATCCCCGGGTTCCGGAACTGATTAATAGATTAAAAAGCAATTATTAGGCAAGGTAAAAGGTAGCTTTAACAAAAAGCCGCAAATGAAGAAAAAAATTAGATGATTTCAAAACGCACACGAGGCAGTGGGCTGGAGAGGTTAAGCAGACTTCACACATGTCCAAATTTGTAATTATATCAAAAAAATGTCAATGAACAAAAAAAAGATTCAAACAACATGAAGTCTTGCTATATTATGACATATGCAGTGAGTCCCAACCTTCGAACTGCTCCGGAGGTGAAAGAGTTAACTTTCCATGCCAGGCATGGAACGCTGAGCTCAAGCTCGGTTGAAAACTCTGTCTGTTGTTCTTCAAACTCAAACTGTCAGATTCTTTACTCCGCCTCACTGAACAGTCGCTCCGGAGATTTCTCCTTCTGCTCGGTTCATTTTGTCGGTTAAAGTATTGTTTTTCTTGGTTTACAGCCGAATTTAAACCGCAACCGGTCGGTTCAAACTCTGTCTGTGGTATTGTGAGTACTAGATAGGTTTTACATTAATTTCTTTCTGTGTGGAACTTGTAAACGTTTTATCGGTTCGGTTTGAACCGATCAGGTTGGTTAAAATATATTAATCTGTCATTTAGAGTGTGGTTACCGGTTCTTATCTGTTCCAAAAAAAGCGGATTTTATTATGGTTTTTTCCACGACCCATGACACGGTTGGGAACCAATAAGAGGGTCTTACCTGGCGGATTGCCATAAATGGGTAAGTTTGGTTAGGCTGGCATTATGTCTGAGAAACCCAAAAGAAAAAACGGGCCCACTGGGTTTCAACACTGCAGTGTCTGGGGGGAAGTCTTTGCTAAGGCCGACCCCCACACCACCTGTGTTTGTCTGGGGTTTGACCACCTCAATGCAGACTGCCAGATTTGCAAAAATTTTCCTGCAGCTACCCTGGAAAAGGGAGTTGGTAGGCTCAGGAAAAGGGAGGTCAAAAAATCCGCTGAACCGGATGGCCAGCCCGGTTCGGTTCCAACCGAACGAGGAGTGCCCTCTGACCAGGGCGAGACTTCCTCGGCAAAGGAGAGCCGACTGAGGAGTCGGTTCCAGCAAAAGGACTAGAAATCATCTGGTGTGGAGCCAAACTTTCCATTCCAACGCTGAAGAAATAGCCAAAGTGATTAAAATTGTCCAGTCGCTTTCCCGGTTCCGACCGAACCGGCACCATCAAATAGCTGACGGGTTCACGGTTCCACCGGTTCAAGATACGATTTAGAGGAATTTATGAACCGGAGGAGGGGAAGAGGAGATGAGGAGAGTGAATGTGGATTTGAAAGTCTGGATGTGCCCATTGAACCGGACATCTTCTCAGACAGACCTTCAGGAGTGTCTCCTCCTCCTAGGCTTTCTGAGTCCCCTTCTCATTTTATGTTTTATAAAAAAGTGGCTGAAACCCTCCAGCTTCCTATGGAGGAAGCTGTGGATGATCAAGAGGAGCCTGACTATGTGGAAATGATGGATATCCCAGAGTCTAGGAGATTGTCTATTCCTTTGCATAAATCCTTTGGGAAACAGACAGTAAAGATTCTAAAAACTCCTCACACTATACCTCCTGTGGATAAAAGAATGGACAAGAGGTACACATTGTCAGGCTCTGATACGGAGTTCCTTACACAACAATGCAGCCATGTTGGGGTAGTGCAGGCTGCAGCCTGTGACAAGGCAAATATTCCCTTGGCTTCACACCCCCCTGACAAGGACTCCAGGAGGATTGATGCCATGGCAAAGAAACAGTACATGGCAGCATCCTTGGGACTCAGACAGGCGAATTATATGGCTTATGTTGCTAGATACCAGAAATCCAGATGGTATACTGTTATGGCTCTAGCAAAACAGGTCCCTGGCCAGCTTGCCAAGGAGCTGGAGCAGGTGGCTGCTGATGGTATTGAGGCATCTAAGGTGCAATTCCATGCTGCAGTGGACTCTAATAATGTGTCATCAAGAGTCATGGCTACATCTGTGGCACTTCGAAGAATGGCTTGGCTCAGATGTACTAGCCTGTCACAGGATACCCAGACTAAGGCCATGGATTTTCCTGTTGTGGGTAATTCTCTGTTTGGGGAGCAGACAGAGAATTACATGAAGAAAATGGATGAGTATAGGACCACCGATAGGAGTGCACAGGCCAAGGAAAGGCAGGCCACTCCTCAAAGGCAGCCTTCCAGGGGCAGGGGCAGACCTTTTCATAGGCCTTTTTACCAAGCCCAAGCCTCCTCTTCTGCTTATGCCCAGAGGGGGTTCTTTAGAGGGAGAGGCAGACTGGGTACAAGCAGGCCTGCTTCCACCCCTCAGCCTAAAGCCGCTGACAAGCGGGCACCCTGATGGGGTTGCCAGGGCCGATTCTCAACTACCTGTATTGGGAAGGCTGGCTTACTTTTGTCCAGGACTGGAAGTCTCTGACATCAGACAAGTGGGTCCTGGAAGTAGTAAGCCAGGGACTGGTTCTCCGCTTCAAAAAATTTCCAAAGATGAGAACCAGATCCTTTCCACCTGCAAATCCATCAGAGGTACTTGCTCCAGAGGCAGAAGTCTCTTCCCTCCTGGCTCTCAGAGCCGTGGAAAGGGTTCCACCCTTACACCAGGGCAAATGATTGTACTCCAGGTACTTCCTTACCCCAAAAAAGACAGGAGAATGGTGGCCCATCCTGGATCTCAGGTACTTAAACAAGCACCTTTTAAAACCAAAATTCAAAATGGTGACTCTGGGAATTATTCTACCCTCTCTAAGACCAGGGGACTGGCTAGCGTCCCTGGACCTCAAGGATGCCTACTTCCATATTCTCATCAGAAGCTCCCATCGAAAGTACCTCAGGTTCGAGCTGCCCTCAGGCCATTACCAGTTCAGAGCAATGCCCTTTGGCCTCACCTCTGCTCCAAGGGTGTTCACAAAATGCCTGCAGTAGCAGTTGCCTACCTAAGAAGGCAAAAAATTGCCATCTTCCCTTACCTGGACGACTGGCTCGTAGTAGGCCAGTCTCCAGACCAAGTCAAGTTACATCTTCAGATAACTCAGCAACTGCTTACCTCACTAGGTTTCCTTCTGAATCTTTCAAAGTCAGTTCTAGAGCCTGTCCAGCTCCTCACCTTCATAGGCGCAGAGCTGAACACAGAGGAAACCAGAGCCTTCCTTCCTTTGGACAGGGCAAGGACTCTGGCCTCCTCTTTCACCCTGCAGGTCTCTTGACCAGCAAGGCATTTTCTACAGCTCCTGGGGCACATGGCTGCTTCTACAGCAGTAGTGCAAGGAGCAAGATTTCAGATGAGGGACATCCAGTTCCATTTGAGAACCTTTTGGTCTCAAAGAAAAGACCCTCTAACCAAGTTGATCCCAGTAACTGTAACCCTGATCCAAGCCCTACAGTGGTGGCAGGATCAGAGCAATGAGACAAGGGGTTCCCTTTGTCACTCAGTCTCACTCTTTAATCCTTACTACAGATGCATCCCTCGGGGTGGGGAGCTCACATGGGCGACCTCACTACCCAGGGATTGTGGTCCCCTCAGGAATCTCTGCTCCACATCAACCTGTTGGAGCACAGAGCAGTTTTTCTAGCACTTCAAGCTTTTTCCTAATCTGTTCAGAACAAAGTTGTACAGGTCAGAACAGACAACACCACCAGAATGTGGTACATCAACAAGCAAGGAGGCACTCGGTCTACGGCCTTGTGCACCGAAGCAATGAAGTTATGGTCTCTGGCTTACTCCCTGAACACCTCCCTTACGGCAGTTCACCTCCCAGGCAAGGACAATGTCCTGGCAGGTGCTCTCAGCAGGATTTCCCAGGGCCATCATGAATGGTCACTGGATCCCTGGTCCTGGAGGTAGTATTTGCCAGATGGGGCACCCACAGATGGATCTTTTGCAGCCCCAGACAATCACCAACTTCCCTTTTTGCTGCAGGCCCCTAGTGTTGGGCTCAGTCCTCTGGATGCCTTAGTTCTCAATTGGGAAGGGAAGTTCCTTTATGCTTTTCCCCCCTTCCCTCTCCTGTTCAAAGTGTTAGTCAAAATCAGATCTCAATCCTGCAAAGTGATTCTGATTGCTCCAGATTGGGCCAGACAACCCTGGTATCCACTCCTACTGTCCTTAGCAGTCCATCTTCCCCTGTGTCTTCCCAGAAATCACAACCTGTTAACCTGTGCTCAGGGAAGGGTTTGGTACCCGAACCTCAAATCTCTCAATCTCAAGGCCTGGCTCTTGAAGAGTTAGAGTTTGCTGATCTACACCTCTCCCAAGGTGTAATGGATATATTAAAGGCTTCTAGGAAACCTTCCACCAGGGCTACATACAATTCCAAATGGAAGAGATTTTCCATATGGTGCTCTGGGAAGCATATTTCCCCAGAATCGGCTGATTTACCCACAGTCCTGGATTATATGGTCCATTTAAACACTTTGGGGCTGAGACCAGCTACCCTAAAGGTACATTTAGCAGCTGTGTCTGCTTTTATTTCAGCAGGTAAACCCTCTTCTCTTTCAGCTCATCCTGTATTCTCTAAGTTTTTAAGGAATTGCTTCACACCAACCCTCCATTCAGGGACCCTGCCCCTGCCTGGGATCTTAATGTTTGCATTGCTCAGCTTATGCAACCTCCCTTTGAGCCCTTGTCTTCAGCAGAGCTTAAGTACTTGACTTGGAAGACTGTGTTTCTGGTAGCCATCACTTCTGCCAGGCGCGTAAGTGAATTGCAAGCCTTGTCAGTGGAGCCTGATTTTATCTCCTTTCATAGAGATAGGGTGGTCCTCAGGACTAACAGGAAGTTCTTGCCTAAGGTGGTTTCAGATTTCCACCTTAATCAATCCATATCTCTTCCAGTGTACTTCACTGACCATTCCTTCTCTGGTGAGAGGAGGCTGCACAGCTTAGATGTGAAGAGAGCCCTTAGTTACTACATAGAGCGTGCACTAAGGGTCACAGGTTTGACTCCTCCAATTGTTCCTCACTTATGGTGAGGTTGGTGAGGAAAACCTGCCACTAAAAGATCCATTGCCAGGTGGATTGTCTCTTGTATCCAATTCTGTTATGAAAAGCTGGGTAAGGTTCCTCCCTCAGGCCTGAGGGCACACTCTACCAGAGGTATAGCTGCTTCCCTGGCTGCTGCCAGGGACATCCCTATTCTAGAGATATGTCACCAGCTACCTGGAAAACAGTTCACACTTTTACCAAGCATTACTCCTGGACATCCAGGCTAGGAGTGATGCTCGGTTTGGCACAGCTGTGCTTCAGAGCCTATTTCCTAAGTAGGTTCTGTCCCTCCTCCATGGAGGTACTGCTGTGTAGTCTGCATATGTCCTAATATAGCAAGACTTCATGTTGTTTGAAGAAAAATTACCTTAGTAATGTTGTTTCTTCTAATGGAGTCTTGCTATATTATGACCTCCCCCCCCGCCTGCCCCTCTCAGAACCTCTGTTTTTGGGATGTGGGTGGGCAGTGCAGTGTTGGCACTTAGTAGATGCCCACCTTGTTATTTTCACCCCTCCTTTTTTGGGGTGACTGGGTGTTGTGTTTTTTCATTTTTTGGGTCTCCTGACTTGAGTCTTTGTTTTGGGACCAAAAAATGTGTTCTTGTATCTAGTAGCCATTTGGCTAGTGTAGGCTTACAGCTTCCACACAGGACCTTAGTGAGTTTAGCTCGTAAAGATCTGACAGTTTGAGTTTGAAGAACAACAGACAAGAGTTTTCAACCGAGCTCGAGCTCGAGCTCAGCGTTCCATGCCTGGCATGGAAAGTTAATGCTTTCACCTCCGGAGCAGTTCGAAGGTTGGGACTCACTGCATATGTCATAATATAGCAAGACTCCATTAGAAGAAACATTACTAAGGTGAGTAATTTTTTCTTTTGTTCCCTTTATTTAGAATTATAAGACTAATAGAATATTAATGAGGCTTCCTGGCGCTCTGATTGGTTATTGGATCGGTCATTAATGGTCAGTTAATGACCGATCCAGATGTTTCAGTAGTGCAAGGAGGTTCTTCACACCAAATCAGTATTGAACTGCGAACGCAGAAATTGCCGGTTTCTGGTAGAACGCAAATCAAGCAATCGTCGATCACTATTCTTACAGCTTCAGTGACAAGGTTAGAAATCTACCAATGAAGTAATTAAATATAATAAAGTAAAAATGACCCAGTGGCTGCGTAGTCATATGTTTTATTTTTCTGTCAGCAGGAACAGCATGTTGCAGAGTGACTAAAATAAAAAAGCCATTTTCATAGACAAGGTAATTAAATAACATTAATAGAATATCTCCCCAAAACACAGCAAAAATGTTCATGCAGGCTCCACTTGCATGCCTCTGTTTCCCAAAAACAAAATTAACCCAAAAACTAAGTAATACTACACGGTTTTTTATTTTTATTTTTATTTTTTTTGTTCGTCAACCGCTCTATCCTCTGCTTCTCTTCAGGCACCTACCTGGCTCTCCAATGGCCGCCTCCGCCAATATCCCCTTGGCTTACCCCCGAGGGTGGGGCAATGGCACCACTACATGCCCGTCTATGACAGAGGAAGGTGCCAGCAGTAACCAACATTGCCTTCCTGGCTTCCCCCCTAGGGCGGGGCTTGGGGCCTCGGTAGCGATGTGGAGCCATAATTGGTCGGTGGAGTGGCAGAGAACTGTAGAGGCCAGGTGCCGGGGAAGCATCATCCAGAGCAGTCAGCGAGGGTTTATTTTTATTTTATTTTTTTCCTGGTCTACCAAGGGGTGGTGACGTGCAATCCAGCGTCTACCACGCCCCTCAACGTTCTGGCACTGATTGCTTGTGGTACCCTCAGCCTCCGCCAGGGGTCCATCAAGCACTGGACACTCACCCCACCCTCCCCCCGGAGAATGAGAGCAGTCCATGGGACGCTCAATCCTTCTCCCCCCGACCAGCCCTCCGACTCCCTGGATCCATTCCTGAACCCGGGTCGCTGATGCGCAAGGGAAACTCCAACTGCTACACTGGCGGGCTGGCCCCAGTACTACACTGTTTCACCTCCAGCATTCCCCCATCAGTTTAAAAAAAAAAAAAAAACTTCCCACATAATTAATTGCAACTGCCTTAGCTGACCCCGGCAGTAGTAATGTTTGGTGAGGTCGCCGTGTGTAAAATAGTAGACATCAACCAACAAAAAAATCAATAATTAACCAGATTCCTAAGCTTAATCTCATAAAAAAAATCCTACACTTAAAAAAAAAAAAAAAAAAAAAAAAAAAGCAACTCGACCTCCTCAACTCCATGAGGTCGCACTACTTTAGTTCAGCATGGCAGAAGCGGCTACATCACCATTACGTAACCAAATCACCATGCCACACAGATCGCGATGCAGCACAGAAGACAGCAGAAAAAACAAAGTTAGTAGCTACTTTTTAAATATTTAAAATTAAGTGTAGCTGGATTAGCCTTATAATTATAATAACGAACTTGCTGGTGGTCGTTTCCTGGGGAATTAATGACCTGTGGGGGTGTTTGCCCTCAGCTGCACCTTGGGCAACTCAACCCCCCACACGGTCGTTAATCCCAGGAAACGACTGCCAGCTCTGTCGTTATTGTATAAAAATACCTGTCAGGAGGCAGTGATCAGGTTATTCTGTATACCATAGAAACATAGACTTTGACGGCAGGTAAGGACCACTTGGCCTACCTAGTCTGCCCATTTCCCTACCTACAGGATAAGCTGCAGATCCTAGATAACCAACGGCCTATTTCTTCCTACCCCCCACAAGAATTGTCTTATGTCTGTCCCATGCATTCTTGAATTCTCCCACAATTTTAGATCCCACAAAATCCTCAGGAAGACTTTCATGCATCCACCACCCTCTCTGTGAAACAGATACTTCCTCACATTGCCTCTGAGCCATCCCCTCCGTCTTCAGATTGTGTCCCCTTGTTCTTGCACATCTAGTTTTCTGAAAGATGCTACCCTCTTGGACATTGTTGATTCCACTGAGGTCTTAAAAGTTTCTATCATGTCCCCCCTCTCCCTCCTTTCTGGGTATACATACTAAGCTCCTTTAGTCCCTCCTCGTATGGCTTCTCTTGCAGACCCTGCACCATTTTAGTTGCCCTCCTCTGGATTGCCTCCATCCTGTCTATGTCCTTGCGGAGATGGGGTCTCCAGAACTGCACGCAGTACTCCAGATGGGGTCTCACTAACTGTCTGTACAGAGGGATAACAACTTCCTGTTTTTTGCTGGTGTTGCCTCTCCCTATACATCCCAGTATCCCCCCAGCCCTCTCTACTGTCTTCTCACATTGCTTGCTCACCTTAAGGTCATCTGATATGATTACCCCCAGGTCCCTTTCCATTTTTGTTGTTGTTACTACCTCCCCCCCCCCACCACCACCATTGTGTACTCTGCCAAGCTGTCTTTCTTTCTGTGTGTCTTGCTCTCTGCCTTTCTCTTTCTCTGCATAGCATATATACTGTAAATAAAAATATTGTCTATTCTTTCAACACTGGTAATCTCTTTTATTCTAGAAATTCGGTCTAGACTGTGTGTCAACATGGCTTCCGTTAACAGAAGAGTGGTCACCTGAGGTTCTGATTCTGGTTTGTAACAGAGTTTCAGAAAATGGTAAGAGCACCCTAGATGTAATTAGTAACTTATTAATTGCTTAAAATATAACTTGGACAACAGTATCCAAAATGAGAAGGTATGGCTTGACTATTTGGAGGTGTTCTCACCCTGGGAATCCCTCACTTAATGTTTACACTCTATGCGTCTGTCCCCATAGTGGCAGATTCCCCTGCAGATGGAACCTGTTCTAATTCTGGAATTTAGAATACTGGTTTCAAACCCTGCAGCTCCACTCTGGCAGTTAACCAGATTTGTTTCTCACCCTGAAGGGAGCAGTAACCCTGAATCTAGCTCCATCACTTCTCCAGCCGGTTTATTATTTTAAAAAGTTTATAAAAATGTTTTAATATTGTTCAGTAGTATTTAGATTACCCTGCATTAGTTATGGATTTAATTTTTAACTTTCCAGGTTTTTCCGGTTCCCATTTTGATTCCCAGGAGCCGGAGATCACCCTTTTGGCTACCGTTTTTAAATTCTGTCTGCTAGTACAAAAATCTGACCACTAATCTTCTTTCTTAGTGGTTCTGTTTTGCCTGGATTTGCAGAACAGGAAAGACTGTGCTTTCACTTTACATTTCTATCTGTGCCCTTTCACCTTTATTAATTTGTTCTTGTTACAGGAAACCGTGATTTGAGCTTTGACACGGTTTTTGCATGTGAGAGATTTTATTTTTTACTATTGGACTCTTACTATATTGTGTTTTCTTTGAGGAATTATTTTACATGTTTTTTACTAGGCTCCCTAATTTGGCATGTCAGACCTGAGGGACTTACAGGCTTAAAAAATTTTTTGAATTGTTTCCAGCTTCTGGCAACGGTATACCGTCACAAGGTCTGATTAAAGTACCTGGGTCCAGACCACGACATTATAAACTGTAAGTCCAAATGTGCCTGGCATCATGAGTGAGGAGTGAAAGGGCAGAGTAGAATGAACAATGGTGGGTACAAGGGGGACAGTCTAAAGCAAAATAACAGAAAGACTGGGTCCAGTCGGGCAAGGGAGAATTTGGGTGCACCACTATAAACCATGTCACTATAATTAGGGATGTAAGTTTGTCATGGCAGTCATACACGTCATTGATTCCATGACGTTTGATCTTTATTCAGGACTTCCATGACTTTCACTAGTGTCATCAGAATGTAGCAATGATGACAGTGCCACAACATTTACTACTGTTTACTAATGATTTCATGAACAAACAGTGAGTCATTAAAACCTCATCCATGACAAACTTACATCCCTAACCATAATCAAAGATAGGGAGAATCATCTTTAAAACACTCTCACGACAGATAGGAAGCAGGATACTCACTTTGTTCTTGTACAGTTGTCCAAGTTTGGAGTGAAGCTTTTGGTGGATGGCATCAATATGAACCAAAAAATCAAGATGATGTTTAAGCCAGACTCTGAGATACTTAAAAGGGGAAACATCCTCAATCATAGAACCATCCAGGGTGTGAAATGCAGGGGAAGGGGTGACTCTGGAAAGCATCTGATGGGTGCCAAAAGTCATAGATACTGGGTGTTTTTTTTTTTTCCTTTTTTTTGTTGGCATTGAGGGTTAACTGGTTAGAATGGAACCAGTGCCGAACATTGTCAAAATCCAGCTGCACTTGTGAGGTAAGATAACAAGAAGAGGAGCCAGATGCAGAAAGTACTGTATCTAGCGTACGTATGAATGAACACATAAGAAAACACAGAGGGGAGGTAATTTAAGAATATGGAAAAGAGAATAGAACCCAGGACAGACCCTTGAGGGACACCCGAGCCAATAGGGAGCAGTCATGAAATTGAGCTACCTATCCGGATAGCTTGAGACCTACCCATAAGAGAAGAATGGAACCAGCTGACCACAGAGTCAGAAAGACCCATTGCTTTAAGCTTGTCCAGAAGAAGGGGGTGTGCCACTGTGTCAAAAGCTTTAGCAAGAGCAACAAAAATGGCAGACATGATCAAACCATGATCCATTTCTGAGAGTATAGAGTCAGTGAGCTGAAGACGAGAAGTAGAAGTGTCTACCTGTCACCTACTTGAGCTATAGCGATTTATAAGAAGATTGAAAGAAAATATCAGGTGGACGGATGGGGTGGAATACCTGTATGCTCACCCTGGTCATCAAGGTGTAGTCCAGGCTGCTGCTTGTGAGAGAACAAAAGTTGCTCTGTCCACACAGCATCATGAAAAGGACTTCAAAAATTGGATGCTATGACTAGAAAGGTTTATACCTCAGTTTTCCTGCTCATTAGGCAGGCAGCTTCTTCAGCACATATAGCACGGTACCAGTACCAGAAAACACTGTGGAACACAATTCTGGCAGCTGCTGATAAAGCAGGTGGTGAGCTGGCACAGGACGTAAAGGGGAATTGTCATCCCTAAGGGTCCCTCACCCTAGTGTGGAGCTCATCCTAACTTACACTTTGTGCTAAAAACATATTACTGTTCACTGCAGTATAGTAGTTTATTTATTTAAAAAGTTTACCCAGGAAGTACATACTGACCTGATAACGGCTCATTCCCAGATGAGTCCTGGAGGAGAGGGAAGGGGGTGATATCCAGCAACATAACAAGGTAAATACAAAATAAATAATGTAAGCAGTATCAGAATGTAAGGCGAAGAGTAAATGAAGACAAAAGTAGAGAATTAAAACACTCTCCATATAAACAGAATGGAAGAGCAAGAGATGGCAGGACTGGACAATAGAGAAAGGAGGAGGGGGGGTCCAAGGCAGTTGTAAGTAGAATGACAAAAGTCAGAAAGAAGAGACTTTAGGAAGGAGGAGGAAGAAGAGGCAGAATGAATAGAAAGGGGAAGGGAGTACTAAAGTTTAGGAAAGCGGTAAGAAAAAGCAGATTGACCAACAGATTTTCTAGGAGGGATATTAAGAGAATGGAAAGTATTATTACGTAGAGGGTAGGAGGAAGAAGTATGAGGAGAAAGAAGGGATTTGAGATAAGAGGGAAAGGTACCAAACCAGAATTTAGACAAAAAAGAGACACAATGGGAAAGGCATCTAGCATCAAGAGAAAGGAAAGAAAGAAAGAAAGAGCTGAGTAAAGAGAGCAATGGTAAGTACAAGCGGGGTAATCTAGAGTAAAGCGGCAGAATAAATGAAAAGGGGGGCCAGTCTAACAAGGGAGGTTTTAGGGGTACTTCTGTAGACTAAATCACCATAGTTAAAAATTAGAAGGATCATTTTTACTACAATTTCTCGGTGGGCAGGGGGTGGAATGCACGCTTTGTTCCTGTACGAAGCACCACGCTTAGGATGAAGCTTATGGTGAATTGCATCATTGTACACAGAGAAATCAAGATGCCAGTCAAGGCAGACCCCAAGGTACTTAAAAGAGGAGACATCCTCAAGTATAGAACCATCAAGGGTTTTAAATAAGGGAGGAGAAATAGGCTTGGCAAGCCTCTGATGGGTACCAAAAGTCATAGAGACTTTTTTTGACCGTGAGAGACAGTTGGTTTATCTTAGAGGGACACTGTCAACCTCTTTAGGCCTCAATCTGTTCCTAGTTTGAAAAAAATATAATTTTTGATTGTTCGCATTCTGGAGAATGTGCTGGTTTTTATCTTTTTAAAATTGAAAAACAGACTCTCCACCAAACTGGTGTTAACACACCAAAACCTGTTTCTTTACATTCTTTACTAAACTCCCACTGCATCTTTCCTGGACTTGGGAGCACCCCCAACAGACTCCAGCCATTCAAGATATAGTGCAAGCACAGCAGACTGTTCCATCATGAGTTGTTACACTGCTTGGGGGTCTTCCTAATATTCAGGAAGTGGGCAATAGGAGCAGACCATTGATTAGAAACAAAACAAGGTTGGCTATAATTATACAGTTACAGTACCATGCATTTCAGTTGGACTAAGAAAAGAGGCAGATTAAACCACCAGCAACACCAATGAATTTTAGACAAAGTAGTTATAAAATTTGGGTTTTCTTCATAAAATAGTTTGATGCAAAAAAGGTTGACAGTGTCCTTTTAAACCAACGCTGAATGTTATCAAAATCTGACTGAAGTCTAGAAGCGAGGTCATGCGAAGAGGAGAGAGAAGAAAAAATAACTGTCATCAGCATACATATGAACGGACGTGGAGGAACAGACAGAGGGTAGGTCATTTAGGAATATAGTGAAGAAAATAGGACCCAAGACAGACCCTTGAGGGATGCCTGAGCTAGTGGGGAGAGAGAAGGTAAAATGGATTTACCTATCCAGACAGCTTGAGATCTGCCTTAAAGGTATGAACAAAACCAGCTGAATGAAGAGTCCGAAAAGCTATCAGCTTTAAGTTTGTCCAGTAGAAGGGGATGCACCACAGTGTTGAAAGCTTTAGCAAGATCAACAGAAATGGCAGAGATCATCAGTCCTTTGTCCATGCCTGAAAGTATGGAATCAGTGAGATGAAGGAGGGAAGTAGAAGTGGAGTGGGATTTCCTTAAGCCAGACTGGAAGGGGTGAAAAAGGAGGAATTGTTAAGAAAGGAAGTAAGCTGAGATAAAACAATATGCTCCTGTAACTTAGCCACGGTAGAAATGAGAGAGATTGGATGAAAGTTACCAGGAGAAGTGGGATCACCATCTTTGTGAATGGGTATGACAGTAGCCTGTTTCCAGACATCAGGAACAGTAAAAGAGGAAAAGGAGAGATTTGGAAGTAAGGTAATGGGAAGAGAAAAGACAGGTGCAGAGTGAAGGAGAAGCTTAGGATCAAGCCCACCAGGATTACCTCCCTTTAATGGATTAAGAGAAAGCAGGGGCATTGGGGAAACAGCAGGAGAGGAGGAGAAAAAAGGAGGAGAAAAGGGAGGGGCTAGGGAAAAGGGGAGGTGGAGGAAGGGATAAGAGAAAGGGTACTGGCAGTGAAGTAGGAATTAAGAGTTGGCAACAGCAGAAGGGTCAGAAATAAGGGAGCCACCAATCTTTACAGTGGGAGGGGAGAATGGGTCTGAGGTGAAAGAGGGGAATGGATAAACTTCCAGAAATTGGAGGTGTTATTTATGTTGTTTTGGAGTGTGGAACCAAAATACTCACTTTGCAAGTCTGACAGCTTTAGTACAGGTGTTACGGAGACATCTGTAGTGGGCTAATGAAGAGTGGGAGCCAGTGAGCTTAAAAGTATGCCAGGCAAGGTCTCTGGAACGGAGTTCCTTAAGTACCTCAACCGTTACCCTGAAGCGGCTTATGCGGCTTTTAATTCAGAAAAGCAATGCATATGCTACATATGGTAGAAGTAGGAATTCATTCCAAACAGGAATTAGACCCATAAGGAAAGGACAAATGCTACAGCTCAGGAGGCAGCATAAGAAACACACTCGCTGTACAATAGGGTCCTTACTACAAAAGTACATCCAGGTACAGTTTTTAAAATATTGTGAGTTCTGTTTTCTATGCTTGTCTGTTACACATTTAATGTTTATTATCACTAAGCTTATGAATTATGCTCCAGAGGACCTCCGCCTGGAAATATCTGTTTTATGTCCTCCACGGTGGTGTGGTTTGGCATTTGTGCAGCTGCTCTAATGTCCGTTCTATCGCGCTGGCATCTGAGCTCCAGTTGCTGCAGTCTCCTTCGTTTCATTCTAGGTTACAAAAGAAAAGACTGCAAATCTGTTTTATGCTCACTTACACTTTTCAGGACGTGTTTGTAGTGCCATGTTAGTTTCTTAGAAAACAGTGCAGGAAAAGCGTTGTGGCCGCTTTTCTGGCTGGACACTCCATAAAGCTACTGCAGTAACATTATAAGGACGGTGCACAAACACTCTTCATTTATACGGAAGCTGAAAGGGGAGGTGCTTCCTGAAGGCAAAGCTCAACTGCAGTTAGTAGTTACACATTTAAAAGTATTTGTGTTCTTATGTGTAGCTTTGTTCATGCATTTAAATTACTTTTTCTGATCCAAAGAAAATATATAAGCTATGTATAAAGAATATGTTCTGGAATAGTCAGTAGGCGGTGGTGTAAAATAATCACATGACCCCAACGGTGTATATAGGTATTGCAGCTAGCTTGAAGAGATGGTCAGTAAGAGGCTGTGAAGCTGATAACACCTTGCCTAACTAGCCGCTTTCTTGCTATGTCTGCTGTTTATTTTATGCTTCTCTTTTATTTTGCCGCTGGTCAGTTCCCTTATGTTATTGTTCTGTTGTACAAATATATTTTTATTTGCTTGGTCACTACCATTATTGTCTCCTTTGTCCATCCTTAACCCACATCCTTTCTCATATGGTGGCAGTAGTGGGATCAAGTGGGCTCTAGTGACCTGCTGGTGGATCTGTGCTCAGATCTAGATGGACTTTTAATGCAACATGAGGAGGCTACATTACTGCCTGGTGAAGCTACGAGGTCCACTGTGAAGAAATTGCAGATTCCGTTGTTGTCTGGTTTGGACCCAGTGGTATGGAGAAAGGTGTCGAGAAGAGAAGCTGACGGTTTACTGATGGAGGTCAAGAAGCCAGTTGAGGTAGCCCAAGCCAGTGGGGGTAAACCTGAGGAGGAGGGTCCCCCTGATGATCCCCATGAACTTCTATGCTGACTCTGTATTCAACAGGTGGAAATGGAAAGGCAGAGAGGGAGAGACTGGAGGGAGAATGAAGCATGCTGGATGGATACCTTGCATGCCATTCAGGCGATGGGCACTGCCAGACCCCTCCTTCACCAGGAGGTGGACAAAAAGACATACAGTTGGTGAAACTGTCTGATTCTGATGACATCGAAGCATACCTCATGACATTTGAGAGGGTGGCCACTGCCTGTGCTTGGCTAAGGGACCATTGGGTGATCCGGCTAGCCCCCTACCTGACCGGAAAAGCTCAGCTTGCTTACAGTCATGTGGACATCATTCATGCAAATGACTACGACCGAATCAAGCAAGCCATCTTGAAAAGGTACGATATAAGTACAGAAACCTATAAGCAATGCTTTAGAGCTTACAAGTTCCAGACTACAGATATCCCCATGACGTTTATACTCCATTGAAGGACTTTTGTATTAAATGGTTGCAACCAAACACCCAAACTGTTACACAAATTATGGAAGCTATCATTCTTGAGCAGTTTATGTGTGTATTGCCCCAAGATGTACAGCTCTGGTTAAAGGAGCATCGCCTAGAATCCTCAGACTTGGCCATAAGACTGGCAGAGGACTATTTAACAGCTAGATCTCATAGACATAAGACTTTGGGAAGCTCCGTAGCTCATCAATCCAGGGTAAGACAGTCTTCTACTATCCATATATACAACATCCACAGAGTAGTAGCACTCCTGGGGCTAGACACAATGTTAAATCCAAAAAGGGATATAACCCTGACATAATATGTCATGAATGCAGTGGTAAATGACATATTGCAAGATTCTGTCCTAAAAAGAAAACAGAGTCTACACATATAGCCCTTGCCAACTGGGGACACTATATTGTGCCTGTACAAGTTAGGAAGAAGGTAGTATCAGGACTGATAGATTTCAGGAGTAAACAGACTCTAGTACATGCATCTCTGATAGAAAAGCAACCTGAATGTTGGGGGCCAACTACTGGAGTCGCGCACATACATGGGAACATACACCGCTACCCGTTAAGAGACTGTGGTGCAGGTGGATGGGCACACACAGAAAATGAAAGTGGGTATAGTGCCCCATTTACCCATTCCAGTTGTGACTGACCATGACTACCTTCATTTTGAATCATTGTTCGCTACGAACATTAGTGTTGTTACCACCAGAGCAAAAGCTAAAAGAGAAGAGACATTGGGACAACTGTTTCCTTTTGATGGGGACATTTATGAGAGTGCTGGAAAAGACAGAAAGCCTAGAAGCCAAAGAAGAAAAGATAAAGAACTCTGGACTTGTGCTCATAAAAACAATGTGGATAAACTCCCTGAACTTTAGCCTTCTGATCTTGAATGTATTCATGGTTTTAGTAGCAGAGAATTTAAGGAAGCCCAAAAGAATGATGCATCACTAACCCCATTTTTTTTTTTTTCACAGGTGGGAATAGTGAGAGGGTCCCAGCATCATACTTTTAAGGTGGAAAATGATTTATTGTACGGAATATGCACTAATCCCCAGACCGGGGAAACTGTTGAGCAGTTAATGGTACCCTTGCCATATAGGTCCCAGCTACTAAGTATAGCCCATGATGTACCTATGGCTGGACACTCAGGGAGGGACCGCACACTGAGTCGCCTTCTTTAGAGATTCTTTTGGCCTGGCATTCATGAGTAAGTAACAATATACTGCAAAAGTTGTAGTGAATGCCAGAGAGTAGCAAAACTTGGCCATAAGGACAAGGTACCCCGCTACCATTACCATTAGTTACAAATCCATTCAAACGGATAGCAATGGATGTTGTTGGTCCCCTGCCAAAGAGTTACAAGGGAAACCAATTTATTTTGGTAGTTGTGGACTATGCAATGAAATATGCAGAAGCTGTCACTCTTTGAAGTGTTACAGCCTCTAGGGTAGCTGATGAATTGGTGAAGATATTCAGCCGTATGGGGATTCCTAGAGAGAGATGTTAACTGACAGGGTTACTAATTTTTACTCTGCGCTATTGAAACGCTTGTACCAGGCTCTAGGCATTAAAGCCATATTTATTACACCTTACCATCCATAAATGGATGGACTGGTTGAGCGTTTCAATCAAACTATGAAAAGAATGTTAAAAAAGTTTGTTCAGGGTGTGGGGAGTAAATGAGACACCTGCTTACCCTATTTAATGTTTGCATACAGGGAAGTTCTCCAGGCCTCCACAGGCTTCTCACCATTTGAGCTTTTGTATGGACATAATCCTAGGGGGCCACTAGATGTTATTAAAGAGGAATGGCAGGATACAAACCAAAAGAAAGAAACACTTCCCCTCAGAAGAAGCCAGAAGGGGAAGGAAGGAAACATATTCAATTCAGTGCTTTAGAGTAACTAGTAATTGCTATTTTTCTTTTAAACTTAGATTGTGGGCTTTTAGTGACACTGTACTTTCTTTGTTGTCTTTACTTAGAATTGTTTTTGGGCTGTTGAAAATTTAAAATGTAGTGGTGGTGTAATTCTGTGCTGTCTTTAATTGCTGCAAATTTTATCTTGGCTTGTCTGACTGCCCTGTAGTTGGGTGAGGGGTGTTAATTGTCTGACCTCTGACCTCAGCTACATGATAACTGGAGGTGGGGCTTAGTCAGAGTTGAGGTAGCAAGTGAGTTTTAATTTCTCAGAAGAAGCCAGAAGGGGAAGGAAGGAAACATATTCAATTCAGTGCTTTAGAGTAACTGGTAATTGCTATTTTTCTTTAAAACTTAGATCGTGGGCTTTTAGTGACACTGTACTTTCTTTGTTGTCTTTACTTAGAATTGTTTTTGGGCTGTCGAAAATTTAAAACATAGTGGTGGTGTAATTCTGTGCTGTCTTTAATTGCTGAAAATTCCACCCCCCCAACTCCTCCCTTCCCCAACTCTTAATTATATGCCCTGTTAAATCTGATTGACAGGAGCTAAACACGGGGTATAGTAAGGGGTGTGAAGTAGGAGGGGCATAAGGGGGAAGAAGCCCACCCCTCAGCACGACAAGTGTTTTGACTCATTTATTTATTTATTGGTTTCTTTCTTTTTCTTTTTTTTTTTTTTTTTTTAAGAAAATTATCTGAGGATCAGTGGCAGGATTTTTAGGACAATAAATTAATAAAAAGGAATTAGGAGAGCTTACTAGCAGACAAGTAGTGGAATAGCAGTATAATTGCAGTATAATGGGAGTGATGCACTGCAGTGACTGTGGGCAGTCATATTCAGGCAGACCTTCTGGACACTGAGGTGCTGCCCTATCTGCATGCATCTCTCTCTGACTGTGGGATGAGGCAGCCAGACTCAGAGCCGAAGCAACTGGGTCAGAGTACCATCACCCCTATCTAGAGACCACCCAGTCCAATGCAACTGCCTCAAAGGATGCCGAGAACGAGGAGCACTGGGATGACAGTGGGCTCAGGGAGGGTTAGAGCGGTCAGGCAGAGGCACATCACAGATCCTATTCCACTCAAGTACTCATATGCCACACTGGCAAACGAGGACAACCAAATAGAGGTACCCAGAGAAGTGGAAGGAAAGGATGTGGAGGTTAGCCAAGGAGGTGACCTCAGCGGGGAAAGCAGTGGACCCCAGAGGAGGAGGAAGTAATCCTGGTGGGGACTCCTTCATAAGAGGATCCAGCTAGGAACACAGGAGGGGAGGACAGGGAGGTGAGGTGCCCGGGTGCCACGGCATGGAG
The DNA here is from genome assembly GCA_016271365.2 of Neoceratodus forsteri. Lineage (NCBI taxonomy): Eukaryota > Metazoa > Chordata > Ceratodontiformes > Ceratodontidae > Neoceratodus > Neoceratodus forsteri. The sequence continues at coordinate 1,253,663,454 of CM028129.1, read as the reverse complement.
GGATGGAAGGAAGATCCTGGGGATCACTGGGAAGGCAAGACGGAGGGTGAGCTGGATGTCATTATCCACCTAGGCACTAATGACCTGGCAAATGGGGAGCCAAAGGAAGTTCAGGAAGTTGAGAAATTGGGAGGGGTCTCAAGCAAGTAACTACTTCTGTCACTTTCAGAAGTACTACCTGGAGAGGCAAGGAGAGCATAGGAGTGCATGCACCAGGAACTTTAACTCATGGTTGAAGAACTGGTGCTTTGAGGAAGGGTTTGGATTCATTGGTGACTGAGGACCCACCTGGAGGATGGAGGTTTGTTTGCTCCTGGCCTGCATCCATCCTGAGGGGAATCAACACTCAATGATAAGTTTAAATGCTACATTGACAAGCATTTAAACTAGCAAAGGGGGGCAGGCCAGCAAGGAGGGTACCTATTTGCTCACCCCCACAGCTAGCAGTGGAACCAGTGAACCAGAGGAGGGCTATCTCTGCAAAGCAGTGCAAAAGATGGAGATTAGTGCTCAAGAGGTGGATAGGCAGAAAAGGGCAAAATTCAGCAGAAGGGCAGACATCAAGGAGAACCAGGGATAAAGGACAACCAAGGAAGGGCTCGAGTGAACAGCGAAACAGTCTAGGAGGTCAAATCATGGAAAGCCATGTGTAGTGCCAGGAGCCTTAGCAACAAGATGGAAGATCTGAGGCTGTCATGGTGCAGTCAGACCTGGACATTGTGGCCATCACTGAAACCTGGTGTAATGATAACCATGACTGGGAGATGCCATACCTCTACAACATATTCAGAAGAGACAGAGCAGGCAGGAAGGGAGGAGGAGTGGCACTGTATGAAAAATGACATAAGGGCCAGAGATCCAGGAGGAACAAAATGGGGAGAGATACTGTGGGTTAAGCTGGAAAGGAAAATGGGGACAGCCATCCGCACAGGTGTGGTCTATAGACCACCAGCCCAGGAGGAAGAAACAGATAGGGAGTTGATGCTAGCCATCCAAAGGATGGCAGACAAGGGTGAGGTAGTACTGGTTGGAGACTTCAATATTCAGACGTGGACTGGAGCATCCCAGCAGCAGCATCAACTAGGAGCAGATTTATCCTGGACTCCTTCAGGGTGCCTTCCCAGCAACTGGTCATGGAACCAACTCAGCAGAAGACAATACTGGACCTTGTGCTCACAAACAGGGACAGTGTGATGGGGGTACAGTGGGGGAGCACCTGGGGAACAGTGACCACCAGTCATTGTGGTTTGAAATCTCAAAGAGCAGAACCAAACCACACAAAAACACGTATCCTGGATTTTAGGGGGACAGACTTTGGGAAAATGGGGAGATACTTGAAAGAGGCATTAAGGGGAATGGGACAGGAATCGGGGGTTGAGGAACACTGGGCAGTATTTAAAATCGGGATTACAAGAACAACAGAATTATGCATTAAGCAGGTTAGCAAGAGGAAAAGGAAGAGGAGACCATTATGGTTTTCCAAAGAGGTAGCAAAGAAAGTGAAAGCCAAAAAGATTGCATTCAGGCAATACAAAAAGACACAGGCAGAAGGGGATAGGGAGAAGTACCAGGAGAAGCAAAGGGAGGCAGTGGGGTCAGTAAGGGAAGCCAAAGCTCAGACAGAAGAACACATTGCAAAATCAGTGGGTAGAGGGGACAAAACCTTTTACAGGTACGTAAGTGAAAAAAGAAAGACAAAGTGAGGGATGGTGAGACTGAAGGTGGGAGGATGGGGGCCACGTGGAGGATGACAACAGTAAAGCTGACATATTGAACAGGTATTTCTGCTCAGTCTTTACTGAGGAAGAGGAGGGTAATGGGTCTGAAGGAGTACAAGGGTGAGAATGGTAGAATGGACACAAGTCCCTTTACACGAGAAAGGGTCCTGAAGGAACTGGAAGTAATAAGAGTTGATAAAGCAATGGGCCAGATGGGTGCACCCAGGGTCCTTAAAGAACTAAGAAAGGTGGTGGCTGAACTCTTGCTATCCTGTTTAGCCGATCACTGGAAACAGGGGAGGTACCCAAAGACTGGAGGACAGCAGATGTAGTCCCCTTATACAAAAGTGGGAACAAAGAGGAAGCAGGGAACTACAGACCAGTCCGCCTCACCTTGGTAGTGGGGAAGATCATGGAAGCACTACTGAAGGATAGATTGGTGGAACATCTGGTTGTCAATGGACTACAGGACCCAAGGCAGCATGGTTTCACCAGGGAGAGGTCATGTCAGACCAACCTTGTTGAATTTTTTGACTGGGTGACTAGGGAGGTGGATCAGGGGAGGGCAGTGGATATGGCCTATCTGGACTTTAGCATGGCCTTTGACACTGTGCCACATAGAAGACTATTACACAAACTGGGGAATATGGGTGTGGGCAGGACAGTAGTGTGGTGGGTAGGTAACTGGCTGGGTGGCAGGACACAGAGGGTGGTGGTAAATGGCTATCACTCCACAGAGGGAAGAGTGACCAGTGGGGTACCACAGGGATCAGTGCTGGGACCGGTCCTCTTCAACATCTTCATCAGTGACATTACGCTGACCTAGAAGGCAGAATTTCACTGTTCGCTGATGACACAAAGCTCTGTAACAGAGTAGACACACCAGAGGGTGTAGACAGAATGAGAAGGACCTGCAGAAACTTGAAGAATGGTCAGGGTTTGGCAGTTGAAATTCAATGCAAAGAAGTGCAAGATAATGCATATGGGGCACAAAAACCCTGGCACAAAATATCAGTTGGGGGTGAGGATATAGCATGCACCAAGCAGGAAAGGGATCTTGAGTTATCATCTCTGATGACCTCAAGGTAGGGAAACAGTGTGACAAGGCAGCAGGTAAAGCAAATAGGATGCTGGGATGTATAGGTAGGGGCATCACCAGCAGGAAAAGGGAGGTCATCATTCCGCTATACAAGACACTAGTGAGGCCCCACCTGGAGTGCAGTGTACAGTTCTGGAGACCATACCTACGTAAGGACATAGACAGGGTAGAGAAGGTTCAGAGGAGGGCAACAAATATGGTGCATGGATTGTATCACAAGTCCTATGAAGACAGGTTGATGGAACTGAACATGTACTCCCTGGAGGAGAGGAGGGAGAGAGGGGATATGATAGAGACATACAAGTATCTTGCAGGGAGGAACAGGGTGCAGGAATACACTATTTTTAAGCGAAAAAGATGTTCCAGGACTAGAGGGCATGGGATGAAGTTGAGGAGGACAATTCAGAGGAAACATGAAGAAGAATTTCTTCACAGACGGGTGGTGGACAAGTGGAACACCCTGCCAGAGGAAGTGGTGGGGGCTGAAACAATCACGGGATTTAAGAATGCATGGGATAGACATAAAGGAATTCTGGAGGTCAGGGGTAAGGGGCAACAGACTTCTAGGAAAACATAAACTGAACTTACAAGCTCAAATGGGCAGACTGGGTGGGCCATAGGCCCTTATCTGCCGACACTGTCTATGTATCTATGAGTATTGGCTGAAACTGCGCCAACGTTTATTTTCCTATGTTCAGAAAGCTTATCACACCAATCTGCAGCAGCAGGTGAAACAGAAGGGGTATTATGATGAAGGAACAGGGCAGAAGGACTTTACAGAGGGAGGTAAGGTGTTACTGTTATTGCCATCCTCAGAGCATAAATTACTCATGAAGTGGCAAGGCCCGTATACAGTTACAAAAAGAACAGGCCCAGTAACCTATGAAATAGAACTCCCTGACAAAACGAATGAGACGTATTTATCATGCCAATTTGTTAAAACCCTGGGTAGAAAGACCACGCCCTCTAAGTGGCTATATTCGTCCCGAGTCTACCAATAATGAGTTAAACTTAGTGTATCAGCGTTTAGAGGGTACAGGGGAGGTGACTGATAGTCATGTGAACCCTGAAATAACAAAAGAACAGGCAGCTGAACTAAACAAGGTTCTGTTAACATTACAGAAAGCTTTCACAGGTACTTCCGGAAGAATAAAGGATGCTGTCCATCACATCAGAGTGACAGAAAAACAACCTATTAGGCAAAAAGCATGTAGACTCCCTGAAAGAGTCAGAAAGGATGTTATACAGGAGGTTAGGAAAATGCAAGAGTTGGGGATCATTGAACCATCCCACAGTGAATGGTGTTTTTCTATGGTTATAGTAGGAAAAAAGGAGGGGGGCATTCGTATTTGCCTTGACTTCAGGCAACTAAACGCTGTTTCCCAATTTGATAGCTACCCGATGCCACGAATCAATTACATTCTTGACCATCTTTTAAGTGCTAAATACATCAGTATACTGGATTTAACTAGAGTGTACTGGCAAATTCCGTTAGATCCTTTAGATAAAGACAAAACAACATTTAGTACTCCTGTAGGCTTATTTCACTTTACAGTGATGCCCTTTGGATGACACGGTACCCCTGCTACCTTCCAAAGAGTTATGGACAACATCCTAACCCTACATGCTGCATACAGTGCAGCGTATCTAGATGATGTAATCATATTCAGCCCTTCCTGGGAAGAACATCTACATCAACTGTCGGCTGTTCTGTCTGCCATTACTGAGGCAGGATTAACAGTAAACCCCCAAAAATGCGCCATAGCCATGCAAGAAACCAAATATCTTGGCTTTCAGATAGGGAATGGGTTCTTAAAACCCGAAATAAGTAAAGTAGCTGCTGTAGCTAACTGCTCAAAACCCATCACTAAGAAAGATGTAAGGTCGTTTTTAGGCCTTGCTGGCTATTATAGGCGTTTTAACCCTAATATTTCTATGTTTGCTAACCCCTTAACTGAATTGACAAAGAAAAAGAAATCTGAAAAAGTAGAGTGGACAGCGGACTGTGAGGATGCATTCCAGTCTATTAAAGCCAGCTTATGTTCCTCACCTACTGTATATTAAGAACCCCAGATTTCACACAACCCTTCATCTTGCAAACAGACTCATCCAGTTCTGGTATAGGGGCTGTACTGACTCAGATATTGGAGGGAGAAGAACAGCAGATTATTTTTATAAGTAGAAAATTACATGAAAGGGAAACTCACTATTCTTTGATTGAAAAGGATGTTTGGCCATCCGGTGGGCCATAGCAGCATTATGCTTTTATCTATGGGGGGGCTGAGTTTGAACTGTGGACTGACCACAACCCCTTATGTTGGCTGCACGTCATGAAAGATAGAAACCCTCGCATTATGCAAGGGTATCTATTGCTGCAGCCATACCATTTCACCATCAAACATCGTAAAGGTGCTGCGCGTAACAACGCAGACTTTTTGTCCAGATATGGGATGGATGACATAAGTGCCTGTCATCAGACCTCGGGGTAGAGATAGTAGTGAATTATGAAGGAACGTACCCCTTCATAGTTCTTGTCTTCTGTATTTAGGGACCTCGCAGTGGAGCCTTAGGAGAGGGTGGGCTATGGCTCCATCTCTCCTTAAGGGGGGAGATCTGATGACAGGTGTAAAGACATTGAAGTTTGAAACAAAACCAGACTGGTTTGGTTTTTAGGTGGGGAGGAGTGTAAGAAAGAATACCCCCCCCCTTTTTTTTTTCTTTAAGTTTAGTACAGTAAGAAGTCTATCATTCTGGGCATACACAGTTATGTGTGTCTTAACTGTCTGTTATGTGTTTCTGTAGGGTCGTTGGGCTGGCCACTCACTTTATTTGTTCTCATTTTGTGTTGCATCTTTTTCTTTTTTTTTTTTTTTCTTTTTGCCCCTCACCTGCTGCCGGTGTTTCTGCCCTAGTCATGGCGTCCCCGTGGCTTCCACCTCTTACTGAGCCCCCCCGTGTTCCCCCGGTTACCCCTGGCTTACCCTCTCAGGGGCGGGCCACGGCACCGTGAGGGTGCACCGTACTGGGCGATAACAGTTTCTGTTGGGAGAACTTGGGGTGAGGAGGCTAATCGAAGCCCAGAAACAGGGCTTCATCTAGGCGGCAGGCGTGGAGGGTTTTGTTCCCTGTAAGCTGAGGGGAGACGTGCAATGATGCCAGCGTCTGTCCTGCCCCAGAGATACTCGACCTTGCGTCAGTCCAGGGCGGCAGACCCAGCCTCCGCCAGGTGTCATTCCTGTGTCGGGCACATAGCCCCCCTTCCCCCCAGAGAAGGAGAGCAGTCCTAGGGACGCTCAGTCCTTCTTCTCCTGGCCGGCCCTCTGACGACCTGGATCTGCATCTTTTGTATTTCTTGTTTTTAGTATACACCAGAATCGCTAACTGTCCTACATGCTGTAGAGGACAGGTTTAAAAAGTCCCTAGGCTGTTATTGTAAGAGAGGAGTTTTGATAACCCCTGTAGCATGAAGACAGGACACTGTGCTACAAAGCACGTTGCATACTCTCAGCCGTGTACCCTGAAGCGGCTTATGTGGCTTTTAATTCGGAAAAGCAATGTATGTGCTACATATGGTAGAAGTAGGAATTCATTCCAAACAGGAATTAGACCTATAAGGAAAGGACAAATGCTACAGCGCAGAAGGCAGCGTAAGACATGCACTCGCTGTACAATAGGATCCTTACCACAAAAGTACATCCAGGTACAGTTTTTAAAATATTGTGAGCTCTGTTATCTATGCTTGTCTGTTGCACATTTAATGTTTATTACCAGTAAGCTTTTGAATTATGCTCCAGAGGACCTCTGCCTGGAAATATCTGTTTTATGTTCTCCACGGCAGTGTGGTTTTGGCATTTGTGCAGCTGTTCGAACGTCTGCTCTATCGTGCAGGCATCTGAGCTCCAGTTGCTGCAGTCTCCTTCGTTTCATGCTAGTTTACAAAAGAAAAGACTGCAAATCTGCTTTATGCTCACTTACACTTTTCAGGACGTGTTTGTAGTGCCATGTTAGTTTCTTAGAAAACAGTGCAGGGGCCAGCCCGGTGGCGTAGAGGTTGAGGTGCAGGTGCCTTACCTGGACCCATGTCGGTGACCTGGGTTTGGGAACGGACTCGGGATGCCGGGGACTGGCTGGGGCGGGAGAGGATTGAGCATCCGTGGGACTGCCCTCCTCTCTTGGTGGTGGGCTAGGGAAAGGCATTGGTCAGCAGCGGCTTCTGGTGGAGACCAGGAGCACTGCACAATTGCGCAAGGAGGGACGTCAACCAGAAAAACGTGAAAATGCTCCATGCCACACCGGATGACGGCTGCCTGGCTCTCCGAGCCCGTCAATGCCTCTGAGGCCTTCCGCCTCAGCAGCACCCTCCAGGCCAAGATGATGTGCTGGTCTGCGGCTCCCTGGCTGGTGCCTTCCCTCTCGGAGGAGGGGGACCCATCCGGCGAAGGGTTACGCTGGGTTACCCGGGGGGCTTGGCTGTTATGTGCGAGCGGAGGCCTCAGGGGACAGGACGAGTCGGAAGTAGCATTGGCTCACCTGAAGGAGATGCTGGCATGGATGCATGTCGGGGGAAGAAAAAAAAAGAAAACAGTGCAGGAAAGCGTCGTAGCGCTTCTGACTGGACACTCCCCTTCAGCTGCAGATATCATTATAAGAGCCAGCCGGCCACAAACACACTTCATTTATACTGAAGCTGAAAGCGGAGGTGCTTCATGAAGGCAAAGCTCGTCTGTGGTTAGTAGTTACATGTTTAAAAGTATTTGTGTTCTTATGTGCACTTTTGTTTATGCATTTAAATGACTTTTTCTGATCCAAAGAAAATATATAAGCTATGTATAAAGAATATGTTCTGGAATAGTCAATAAGGGGTGGAGTAAAATAATCGCATGACCCGAGCAGTGTATATAGGTATTGCAGGTAGCTTGAAGAGACAGTCAGTAGCAGGGTGTGAAGCTGATGACACCTTGCCTAGCTAGCCGTTTCTAGCTATGTCTGCTGTTTTATTTTATGCTTCTCTTTTATTTTGCCACTGGTCAGTTCATTTATGTTATTGTTCTGTTGTACAAATACATTTTTATTTGCTTGGTCACTACCATTATTGTCTCCTTGGTCCATCCTTGACCCACAGCATTTCACCTCATCCCAACCAACCCCGCCGGCCCCGAACCCAATATCAGGCTACCTCCTCGATTTCCCCCACAGATTACCCCCCGTTGTAGGATGGCAAGGAGCTACCCACAGCTCAACTCGCCAAGTCGGATCCAGATGAGGAGGAACCATTCGGGTCGGGCCACAGAGGTCGGAAGATCATGTTGCCCAACCTGTGCCACTTTTTTTTCCAGTTTTACGCCCCTGTGGAGTGCAGGCATGCAGTGACGCCTAGGCACAACATGCCGACGTCTGCCTCACTTGCTGGCTACAGAGCGGTGGCTCCCTGGATCCCTTCCCGGGATAGAAGAGCAGTCCTCTGGATGCTCAATCCTATTCCTCCCCTGGCGGCCCAGGCTCGCGTCCAAACTCTGGTTGCCAGTGTAGTGTGAGGTATGGTGGCAAGTGCTTCAACCCTCAGCACTACCAGGCCGGCACTGCTGCTAGGGTTTTAGCCCATGTAGTGTTGTTAAGATTTTCCTGGTTAAGGACAAATGTCTCTTTCCCAGGACACTCAGACCAAACCTGTTGATTTCTCCTTTGAGGGAAACTCGCTTTTTGGAGACAGAACAGAGGCATACATGAAAAAAAGTGGATGAATACAAAACCACTTACAAGAGTAACGATGAGAAAGAAAAGGCCTCTATCTCCTACAGGCCTTATGGGAGGAGAGGACAGGCAGGAGATGCTTCTCAAGAGCTTGTATCCCATATGCCCCTTAATCAGTACCAGCCACGGAAAGGGTACTGTAGGGGTAGAGGTAGAAGAGACACGAAGCATGCTGCTGCTGCAGCACTAGCAACCAAGCCCCAGTTAGAGAAACCCCCCCTGACAGTTTTGCCCAGGTCACCCAACCATTGCTAGTGGGGGGAAAGATTGGCTCACTACTTCCAGGAATGGGTAAACATCACCACAGACAATTGGGTTCTGGAAGTAGTCTGCCAGGGTTTGTCTCCGCAGTTAAAAAAACATTTCCAAACTGCAGAAACACAAAAGCTTTCCAGCACACTCTCCCACAAAAAGAGTTCTGCTGTAACTGGAGGTAAAGAAATTGCTGCTAGCAAAAGCAGTGGAGAAGAACCCTGCCTCTTAGTATGGACAAGGGTCTATTCTCAAGGTACTTCCTGACTCCCAAGAAAAAGGGGGATTGATGGACCACTTTAGATCTCAGATATCTGAACAAACATTTAAAAAAAAAAAAAAAGAGAAATTCAAGATAGTCACACTGAGAACAGTGAATACCATCTTTGCAGTGAAGTCACTGACTGGGATCAGTGAATCTGAAAGATGCTCATTTTCATATCCCAGTCAGTCCACCACACAGGTAATATCTCCAGTTCAAGATAGGGACCTGTCAGTACCAGTTCACAGCTCTTCCCTTTGGCCTTACCTCAGCACCAAGGGTATTCACAAAGTGCTTGGCTGTAGTGACAGCTGACCTGAGAAGCAAGGTGGGGTGGTTTTCCCCTACCTGAATGACTGGCTAGTCTCAGGGGGAAACCGAACAAGAGGGAAGGTGCTCACTTTGTACAGTAAAAAGCATCTTGAAGAATCTTGGATTCTTTTTTATATATATTTTTTTTTTAATGGTATTTTTGTAGGTGTTTCTCCCACTTCCCCGGCACACAGCCGTGCATGCATGTGGAGGCACGCACTCACACCATGGTGCAAGCTCAGCCTCTTCCACCCACCCGTAACAGTGCCGCCCCTCCTGCCTACTCTACCCACTGGACCTCCACCCAGTGGGAGCGGAGTTGCGGGCGACAACCCACCACCCCCGGGAGAGGAGAGCAGCCTGCCGACTTGCTCCTGAGGGCATGATTCTTGAAGAGTTGGAATACTCTGAATTGGACCTCTCTGAGAAAGTTCTGAGGGTGCTTAGGGTTTCAAGGAAACCAGCAACTGGGAAAGCATATTCCTCTAAATGGAAAAGATTTCTTACTGTTGCACCTCCAGAAGAATAATCCCAATTGAGATAGGGTTGCATATAGTCATAGAATACATGGTACACTTAGTCTGTAGGCCTAAGGCCTTCAGCACTAAAGGTGCACCTGGCAGCAGTGTCAGCCTGCATATCAGCAGGCAAGGGAAAGTCACTGGCCTCACAACCCATTTCAAATGGATGTTTAAAGGCATCAGTCATTTCTACCTAGTGGTAAGGGACCCAGTCCCACCATGGAATCTCTGTGTCTGCCTTGCCCAACTTATGGTGGCGCCGTTTGAGCCCATGGACACTGCTGACTTGAAGTATGACATATGAAAAACCATATTCCTGATTGCTGCGACTTCTGCTGGGGGGGAGTGAACTACAAGCCCTGTGCACAGAGCCTAATTACATAATCTTCCACAGGGATAATCTAGTCCTTAAAACCAACAGGAAATTTCTACCTAAGGTGGTGTCTGAATTTCTTTTGAGCCAGCTAGTAACATTTTCTGTGCTCTATCCAGAACACTCCAGTCCAGGTGAGCAAAAATTGCACAGCCTTGACCTGAATTGAGTTCTGGGTGTGTACATGGACTGGACAAAAGAAGATGGGTCCCAAAACACACAGTTTTTTGTTACTTGTGGCAAGGTTGGCAAAGATTAGCCAGAAACCAGGAGGTCTGTCTCTCAATGGATAGTCTCTTGCATCCAGTTCTGCATTAAAATGCTGGGAATTTGCCACCCAGAGGCTTCAGGGCACACTCCACAAGGGATACCTCTACCCCTGAGGCATCCACAAAGGGGCATTTCCTTATTAGACAGTTGCAAAGTAACTACCTGGAAAACCGTGCATACCTTCACAAAGCACTACTGCCTGGTTGTACAGTCCGGGGCGGATGCCAGCTTTGGAGCTGTTGTCTTGCAGAACCTCTTTCCTAAGTAGGTTCTTTGCCCAGCCTCTCAGGGTACAGCTGCATAGAGTGTTAACATAAAGTGAGGGATTCCTGAGGTTAGAAGAAAAAAAAATGTACTCACCGTAGTAATGTTGTTTCTTCTCAGGGACGCCTACTATGTTTACACTCCCCACCCTGCCTCCCCTTCCAGAACCTGAAAATAGGATCTCACAAGATCAGGTCTTTTTGCTTGAGCATTACCACTGCATGTACTCTACAGCTGTAAAGTTTGTTTTGTAATCATTCCCATGTTTTTTACATTTACATGTCTGCTTCAGTTTGATTGTTTTTCAAAAATGTTTATATAATTGAAAATGTCTTTGTAGCCTGTTAGCTAGTTTTACCATCCACTGGTCCACATGGGCTATAGAAACAAATCTGGTTAACGGTCATATTGCAGTTGCAGAGTTTGAAACCAGTATTCTAAATTCCACAGTTAGAATAAGTTCTATCTCCAGGGGCATCTGTCATTGTGGAGATAGATACATGCAGTGTAAAGATAGTGAGGGATCCCTAAGAATAAACAGCATTGCTACGGTAATTTTTTTCTTCCTGTTCAGCCTCAACATGTATAAAATGGCACCAAGGTTCTACTCAGTCAGACTTGAAATTCTTTGCAGAGAGTAGAGTAAAGGACACCCACAGCAACCAGGAACATTCTTAAAATCTTGGATGTTTTTTGTTTGTGGAAGTGGTGCTGTATAAATTATAAAAAAAATTACCTAACATTTTGCTCCCACAAATGGGAGCTCTGTCAAGGGAATGTGGTCCTCTAAATTCATTTTAATATCTTAACATTTGACTCTCCTAAACTGATCACCTACTGGTGGGGAGAGAAGAGTACAAATGGTGACTGTGTATATGTGCTTGATCCCATATATTTCACATATCATTACTAAACAATACGTTATACATTCCGGCAGATTTAATGAACTTACTCACCACTTTTGCCGAGTATCAAATTTTCTTGCATGGTGCTATGCTCCTTTTCAGATCACACCGCTGTTTCCATACAGAATAGTGATCTGAAGCTCATTCCACAAGCACTTCCTTATATGCTCATGTCCAGGTAGCATGCCACTGACATCAGATGCTATGTGTGCATGCATGACATCATATGTTCATGGGGCACATACTACCTCTTTGAGACGAGCGTGTAGATGTCCTAGAAGCATGCCATGACCCAGCCTGTCTGAAACAGACAACCTTCCCAATGAAGTATGCCAGTCTCCAGCCTGTGAATACATTAAAATTAAATTTATACAGCCTTCCCAGTGACATGGTGGGTTGAGGCATCCACGCCTTCCTACGCCGACGACCCAGGTTTGGAAATGGACTCTGGTCGCTTGGGTGCTTGGCCAGGAGAGGGAAGATTGGGTGTCCGTTGGGCTGCTCTCTTCCCTTGGGCAGGGGGTATTCTGCAACTTGCCACTTGACTGCCACCTGGCGGAAGCCAAGTGGTGGCACTAGCGAGTCCTGTTGCCAGGGGAAGGCCGGCATACGGAGTGCTTGGAGCACCTCATCAGTGGTAGTGTGCTTGTGCACTCATTGCAGGCAATGCTGTGCTCTGGCGAGAACATCGGGGGGGGAAAGATGGAGGTTGGGCTTAATGAAGCCTTCCCTGCTGGCATTGGTGACTCGCCCAATCTCTGGAGGGGGCGGGTGGAGACTCTGGGTGGCTGCGGTACACTGGTACGGGGCTGATACAGCCACGGAGCCTGTCATGGTGCAAAAACAACCTATATGGAAAAAAAAAATACACTTATACTGGCTGATCTATCACTAACCAAAAACATCAACTTAAAATATTCTACTCCTGTAAGGGCAGCTTTTTTTTGTGTCAAATACTAAAAGCCTGAGCTGGCCTCCCTGAATGGGTGATGAAGGGATGGCTTTGAACCATGGTATTCTGCTTTAAATAACTACTACATGTTTGTAGGCATAGTTTAATAAAATGTCTGTATATACTATTAGTTAACAGGGTCTCCGAAGGGTGTCTCTAATGTTATAAGGGACTCTCAGATGTGAGGTTGGGGAGCGAGGACCACGAAGCAAAGCTGAGCGGTTCTGACTCCCAAACCTGATAAGAGGATAATCTCACAAAAGAGGATCTGTTCATATGAAAGAAGAGTCTGAACTTTGATTTTTTTTGCACGTTTCAACTTTAACAAGCCATAACTCTGTCAATATTTGGAGTTAAGGGACCCACAAGTAGGGTAGGATATATGTCAGTAGGGAAAGATGAAGTTGAATCCCATTTATTTTTCCTTCCTCCTTGTGGCTCTATTCCACCAGATAAGTTAGTTAATCAAAATTATACCTACCTACAAGGTACAATTCAGGACAGGGCAGGGAATTATCCTTCTCCGGTAATTAAGTCCTTTTGAGTAACCTGAATAATTGAAGGTCATGAGGGATATATATATTTACCCCATGTCTCCTCTAAGGGTATTGTGTTAAGTAAATGTGTAAGAATATGATTTAATGTGAACAAAATCAAATAATTCGAGTATGAATGTACTTTTTATGTATGTATTGTCTATACGAAAAATCTTAAAGTTTTAAAAAAAATATTTGGAGTTAAGGGACAGCCTATCAAAAAAAGGTCTCAGTGAGTACTATAAGACTGACATGTAATATTCTCCCCAAATAAATTCATGGGGTACGCACTGCACCCCAGAATTACTTCCAAATATTAGCATAGTGCCAAATCCACAGTTAAAGTCCAATCATCATCAATAATGCTCCAGAGGTTTATCTCATATTGTACTACACGCATAGCAACTTTTAGACCAAGCTGACTAAAAATGACTGATTTATGGCTAAAAAAACGAAAAACACATTTTTGTCCATATAAAGTCAACCACCAGGAGTTGAGGCACACTTAATATATTTGAAGTTAGCCCCCCACAAAAAATCAATTACAATGAAGCAGATAAGGGCCCTGCACTTCTGCAGCCAGATGGATGTGTTTATGTAGGTCCCAAAGGGACCGTGTGAATGAGGATAGGATTCTGCTGTCTCAAAAAGAAAGGATATTCTTAGCAAAAAAACACATTAATGCACCAGTTAAGGTTCGATTAAGGTGACAAAAGTGGGGAACACCCCAAGCAGGAAAAAGGGAAAAAAAATTACTGTTTTGGCTGTCCTGAATCTTGACGAATCAAGGGTGGGGTCTTCCTTGGGGTTCTCAACTCTAATGGTCACCTTATTCTGGTTTCCACATGTTGCCAGCAACCTGTGGGGCCTGCCCGAAGAAATCAGATCACATCTGAACTTTTTTGCTCAGGGAATGGGGTAAGCATTAGAGCTGAGAACCCCAAAGAAGACTCTACACCTGATTTGCCAAGATTCAGAACAGTCCAAACCATTATGTTTTTTTCCTTTTGCTGCTTGGGAGATGGGGGTAGGGGTAGGGAGTTAGGGTTAGAAACCCTAACACCACATTTCCCTACTTGTGTTGTCTTAATCTGAACATTAACTAGTGCATTAATGAAGTTTTTGTGAACTTTTTTTTTTTTTGGCACAGAGGGACCAGGGCATCTCTCGGGAGTACCCTTGCAGCCGTGGCCTCTACTCCCTGCCTGAAACCACCATCCACCGGGAGTACAATTGCTGAGCACCCCCTCCCCAGACCCTCAGATCCATGCAGCCCCCCCGGTTCTTCCCCCCCGGGGGAGGGTCCACTTCACCTACCTGGTGACCTTTCTGAAATTAAAGGGGATGGTCCTGGGCTGGGTCGAGAGGCTCAGGAGAGCCAGTGGAAGAATGATCCAGTGTCGGGATGTGGGCGTTGGCTCCTGGGGCCTCCGTCGCCTCCCTGAGTCCTCTGGGGTTTTTCTGTTTTTCTGGTTCCCCTTGGAGCGCAGACGTGCAGTGACATCTTCGCACCAACGTGCTGACATCCTGCCGCTCCATCCCGTTACTGCATCACTCCCTGCAGGGCCCCTGATCTCCATCAGGGGCCATTGAGGAGTGATGCAAACCCCACTACCTACCCCAGGAGGGGAGAGCAGTCCTCCGGACGCTCAATCCCCTCTCTACCCTGCCAACTCCCAATGACCCAAGTCCTTTCCCAAAACCAGGTCGCTGGTGTGGCGCGAGTTGCGGTGTCCAGCACCTCAACCCTCAGCGCCACTGGGCCGGCCTATTAATACAGTTTTTTTGCAAAGTATATGTAAGCAATAACCCCACAACAGGGGTGTGGGGTTGTGAGGATTAATCAACACCCCAGGTGTGTTGTGAGGCATGAGGCCGCGAGGCTGAGTGCCTCCACGGCACCCGGGGTGTTGCTTAATCCCCAATAACCCCACACCCTGGAGTGGGTTCTTGCGCTTATAACATAGGGTATGGAGAAAATAACAATAAAAGGGTTTTCTCCCTGTTTAAATAGCAGAAAAGGGACTGTATCCTACCACCTGAAAAAAATAGTTCCCATCAAATAATCCATATGGCACTGCTTTTATGCGCATACAAATGTCAGAAACACAGTAGTGACATGATTTCTGGCATGTGTTGTGCATAAAACACTTTGCACTTTTGCCTAGTGAAGACAGGAAGAAAGTAAATGTGTCTCACAACAAATTAAATCTCTCCTGCACACTGCTGATCATGACAGTACTACCCTGTGACTTGGAATAACAGGTTACCGCTTCTGGAGTGCAGGACAACAGTGCCGGATAGACTTGACTCAGTTGAACAACTGTGCGGTACCATCAAAGGATGTCCATTTGTCACTGCCTTGCTGGTACTCCATTTTGCCGCCACACAAACACGTCTGTGGCAACTAGAAAGCATTTACCTCCCAACTGTTCACTAACTCAATTAACAGAGACAGACAGGTGAGTGCAATAGCTGTGATTTAATGCTGTCTCTGGCTCTGGCTGTCTCTCCCCGCTACGCATCTCTCTCTTCCTCCCCGCTGCACACAGTTAAGCTATTACACTCACCAGCCTACTCCAGAGCACAGGATGGGACCGCTCTCTCTGTAGGTGCGGGAACACAGCGGCATACCTCTCAACTTCTCAGCATTAAAAATCATAGCAGAGGCCTTCAAAAATCATAGCAAAGGGCCATAATGTGTAGCACTTTCTTATTTTAAGCAATAATATGTCTACAGATAGTGGGCCCCATAAAGATAGTGATAAGGAATGTTTCTATCAGTTTAGTTCAATAATTTAATAGTTTGTTTATCCAGAAATAGCTCTAACATTATGAGGAACATCAGTAAATCTATGCGGAGCAAGGGTAAATTTGAGTGTGAAAATCATAGCGCTATGCGCAACTCATAGCAGTTGAGAGGTGTGCACAACGGTCATCTCATCACCTCGGTGTCTCTGATCCGCTGTCACTGTTGTGCTCTCTGCCACCCACTGTCGCTCTTTCTAACTGCATCTCAATCAGTAAATCCTACAGAAAGGTACAGTGTTACTGTTACTGGGGAACAGTCCACAGCAGGGGACACTCTGCACTCTCTGTCTTGCTACAGTCTGGGACAGTCAGCAATTTGGACAATATACATATGGGAAACTGTAACATGGGGTGAGGGGGGAAACAAAACCACACCAAATTGCTCAGTGACATGGTGTCGACATCTTTGGGGGGAGGGGCACCCGAGTACATACAGGGGAATGATGGTACTGTGGGGAATGGACCTTGTCAGGAAGGGGGTCTCTTTCTCTACATCCACTGTCTGAAAAAAGAAGCTGCATTCCACACAAGGCATGGGAGGGTGAAGACAAAAACTCTGAGCTATACTACATGACAAGGAATGGGAGGGGCAATTCAAACACACAGTCTGTCTCAGCTGCACTACTTGTCTGTGGCAATGGTGACCAGAGTTCAGGCAGCACAGGTCTTGTGGAGGGAAGGGGGGGACAAATAATAAGGTCTCAGGAGCTCCGACCAGCTGCTCACTCTGACTGTACGCCCAGCACTGACAGTCTATCGGTCTGCTGACCGGAACATGGGGATTGGAGATCGTCTTTGGGGGGGGGGGCACTAACCACACGGTGTGTGCAGCTCCAGCATTGCCAGTGTGTTACTGTGGTGACTGCAGCTTGGGCAGTGCAAGCCGGGGGGAAGGGGACAAAGCACAAGGTCTCAGGAGCTCCAACCATCTGCTCACTCTACCAACTGAACCACTCACAGAACTCTTGCTGTGCAATTACTGAGGGGATAGCCACAAACAATCGGACATGGGCAAGACTGCGGTTAAGTGACAGACACAGAAAGACAGGACACTGCCAAACTCGGGGAGAGAAAAGGGTTGGAGCTCTGACTTTAGTACATTTTATAACATGGAGTAGGACAAACTAAGAAGCCAATTGCCTAAACGGCATCACATCACCGTTGATTCATCTCTGAGTTGTCTCTTGTTCGGGAACACAATCGCCCATTTAGCCATCTATTTCAATGGCTGCCTTTTGGAAATCATTTTCCCTACACATAATGAGTACAGGTCTGCCCAGGGATCTCTCTCCAGGGGGCGCTTCTTGGCAACTGTGTGCAGTTAACAAAGATTAATCAATGATCATGTGGTGCTTTTTAGCCAGTTGGCTTCATAGTTTGTCCTACCCCATGTAATAAAACTACTCCATGTAATAAATATATTTTGTTCACTGGATAGGTATAGTGGGAAGGGTCCAGGTGTGACCTTGATACATAAAACAGAACTTAAAACAACATACCTAGCACATATTATTTACAGATTATTCAGTTAGGATGATGATTTACAAGACTGAGAGAGGTAATAAGTTACATACAGCATTAGAAAACAAATGATAAAAATTGTGTGTCTGTATCTATTCAGTTCTTATTGAAATATACCTTCTTTGCTAGAGTTTTTTTGGTTTTCAACTTCTGTACTTGTAATGTTACCCAGGTATTCATTCTTTATTGAGTTATTTCTGTGGGTGACACAGTGCTGATGTGGCAACTTAAACCAAACATAGGTATACCAGAAAGTTTCGTAACTGTACTACTAGTATTCATTTGTGATATCTAGATCTCTGTCGGACCCTGCTTGGTTCCTGCCTCCTCATGGAGAACCATTCTCTTTTAACCAAAGCTCTTTGAAGTTTGGAATAATTGCCCCATATTCTGTTTACCATGTGGCCTTTTATTGTGTTACAGGTGTACCGAGGCAGAAAGCCCAGGAGTGGTGTATTGAACATGGCTTTGAATTGGTGGAACTTAACCCAGAAGATGTACCTGACGAAGATGGTGAGTTACCTGACATATTTTTACTTGTAGTCCTGGCCTTAAAAAAATTCTAACCCATCTTTCAGCATTCTGGCAGCATTGCTCCTCACAGCGCCAGTGCCTCAGGTTCATGGCCAAAACCTGAGGCATCTGGGTAGCAGGTAGGATAAGCGGGCTAGGCAGGCAGTGTGGGGTGTTTACAGGTGCCAGTGAAACTGGCTAGGTGCTCATTGGGTGAAGGGGAACTATGGAGCATCTAGATACACAACCATACCTCTGTGTCCCTGCGGGCAGGGTCATTTAGGGAAAATGGAAAGAGTAGGCAGCTCCTTATGGACGATGAAACCACTTCACCTACAGGACACCCAGTTAGTGTGCCCAGTTCTCTGGGTAGGGGAAGGGGGCAAGAAGCAACTGAAGGCAGGTCTGGAGGAGGTTTGGGAGAACCAGTCCAGGGACACAGTCTGGGGCAAGTAGAGCAAAGAGAACAATGGTCTGTTGCTGGCAGCAACCTCACCAGAGGTAAATCTCTGCTCAGCATGCCTTTCCTGGTCAGAAATTACTCTAAAGGTATCAAGATCTAGTCAGGCTTATTCATATGTTTTACATAAATGTGATAATACCTTTTATTTCTTTCTTTTTTGTTAACCGGGTGAAGAAGAAGAATAATAATCAGCATTTATATAGCGTTTTTCATACACAGTATCCCAAAGCGCTTTACAAGCAATGCTAGACTGGTAATGAAGTGACTGAATGTGTGGTGGCGGCCATATCGCACATCATCACCCACACACAGCCTGGATATTTGCACGAACCAGTTTATGGGAAGGGGAATGTTGGCCAGAACACTGGGAATGCTCCCTGCTCTTTGTGAAGAGTGCCCAGGGTTCTTTTACTTCCACCTGGACACCCACCAGGACAACACCAGGATGGGCAGAAGAGACCTCGGTTTAACGTCTCATCCGAAGGACGGCACACCCCAGCAGTACAGCACCCCCCAATACTGCACTCAGAGGACAGTGATTTTTAGGTGCAAGTCCAGTCCTGGTGTGGGATGAGAACCCACAACCTTCTGGTCCAGAGGCGGATGTGCTACCAACTGAGCCACGCTGACACCTAACATGCTAACAGGACTGGTCGAGCCATGATGGCACACAGTAAAAGTGGAGATCTTTACATCAGTTAGCAGGTTAAGAAGGGCCAGACAAACAGAGAAAGAGTTATGGGAAAAGATCACATACCAAAAACTGCTGAAGAGGAGGCAGGGACCCAGTGATTAAATGCTCCCAGTGGTCAGTGAGTATAAGGAGCAAATGGTGAATCAGGCTGTTAAGTCACCTGATAAAAAAAAGATTATAAAAGTAAATGCCCAGATAGGGTGGAAGCTGGCGTGAAGTGCAGGCAGGGAAGAAGCTGTGAGCAGTCTCACAGAATCACTTCAGTCCGACTGTACCTGTGTCCCGCTTTGAACCACCAGTGTGGTTCGGTCGGCTGGCGGCTGGAGTTTGGTCCAAAGAGGAAGGGTCGTCTGGGTGGTCTCCTGAAATACCAGGACCGCAGGGTAGCTAACAGTGGCCGGGCAGCAGCACCGGAGAAGCCGCTAGAGGATCAAATTGCACCTGAGGTGGGCGGGGAAGAGGCTGGGGATGAAAGAAGGGAGAGGGGTTAAGAAGAGAGACAGCGGTAGGGCAGGGCTACAGTGAACAAAAGAACAGGTGGGCACAAGAGGTAATGGACAGGTAGATATGAGTGGCAGGAAGAGAAACTAGAATCGCAGAGGGGGGAGGCAGAGACTAGTTTAGCAGGGACAGGTAAAGCAGGAGAAGAGAAAACAATAAACGGGCACAGAAATGAGCAGTAGCTAAATTATAAAACTAGCAGAAACTTAATTCAAAGAGGTAAATGAACTTAGTTAAATAAACTTGAATTTGCGTTAATATACACTGTAAAAATTAGCTTAAATGCGTAAAATGCAGACATACAAAATAGGCAAATAAAAAGCTGTAGTTGAACAAGAGTCTAGGGGTGGTGCCCGCCAACGGCTGAGCTGGGAGAAAAGGCGCCAAAAATTTAAAAGTTCAGAGCAGAGCTGTATGCGATCTGTGAGCGGTCTCGCAGAATCACTTCAGTCTGACTGTACCTGTGTCCCACTTCGTGGTTCGGTCAGCTGGCGGCTGGAGTTCGGTCCGAGGAGGAAGGATCATCCGGGCGGTGGTCTGATATACCAGGACCGCAGGGGAGCTAACAGTGGCTGGGCGGCAACACCGGAGAAGCCACCGGAGGATCAAGTCACACCCGAGGTGGGCGGGGGAAGAGCCTTTGTCCTGTTTTGAACCACCTGCATGGTTCGGTCGGCTGGCGGCTGGAGTTCAGTCTGAAAAGGAAGGGTCGTCTGGGTAGTCTCCTGAAATACCTGGACCGCAGGGAAGCTAACGGTGGTCGGGCAGCAGCACCAGAGAAGCCTGCTAGTTTGTGGTCATGCATAGACGGAAATCAAAATCTAGTGCCTTCCGCATGTGCTGCTCAGACAAGGCTTGCATATACTGCCTTTTCCTGTAGTGGAAGTGTACTTTTCTTAAAAACAGAGCATATTAAAACAGTCTTTTCCTGTAGGTGAAGTGTTGTACTTTTCTCAAAAACAGTTTTGTAACTAATGGTCTTATCCAGCATAAGTAATAACGATTTTACCTACCATTTTGCTGAGGTTTATAAAATGCAGAAATAAGCTCAGAGGACTGTACTGATAACTGAGAGAAAAGCACAGTACTTCAACTCACTGGGAGCATTTAAGACAATTTGGGATAGAAATATAAAATCAGGAGGGCTGTATGATGGCAGAGAATGCACAGTACTGCAACTCATTATGAGTATTTCCGCATTTAGAACAGCATAGGACGTGGTGAATGAGGAGCCCTTGTGTGTGGTGCCACGCATACTTATTTTTCAGCTGAGTCATGCAATTAATTACCCCCTTTTAAGTAATGTAAGAACTAGGAAAAATAGGAAAAGACAGTTAAAATATGCAGGCATTGTCTGGTTAGCACACGAGCAGAGTTGGCAAGGATACAGGTGACCTTTCCCCCATACAGAGACCACCATGTCCACCACCGCTACCTCAGAGGTTGCCAAGAAAGAGGGAAGGATGGACTACGGGTGGCTCGGGAAGTGTGCGGGGGGCAGCACGGAGGCACATCCCCAGCCAGTGGCACTTCACAGCTGGTATGCCATCCTGGCAGAGCATAGAGATTGTGCAGCATCTCTGGAAATGAACATCATGGGGGCTGTGGGGGCCATCCAGGATGGAACCCCAAGGGTAGATGCAAGGAGAACACACAGGAGGAGGAAGCAAATCCTGGTTGGGGACTCCATTGTCTGGGGGATTGAGCTGGGGTCAGGTAGCAGTGGTGAGAGGGAGGTAATGTGCCTACCTGGAGGCACTGTTTGGAAGGAGGGCAAGCGGATCCTTAGTATTGCAAGGGTGGTAGCAAGGAGGGGGTAGTTGGATGTCATTATTCGCTTGGGGACTAATGACCTGGCTAGAGAGAGGGAGTAGATATAGGAAGAGTACAGGAAGAGATCAGGGAACTGGGGAGGAGTCTTGGGCAAGTAGCACTCCCTGTCACCTTCTCAAAGGTGCTACCTGTCCACGACAAGGGGGAAGGGAGGGACATCTGCATCATTGAATGCAGGAAATGGCTGAAGAAATTGTTCGGAGAGGTGGGGTATGGCTTCACTGGGGACTGGAACCTCACCTGGAGGGATGAAGGACTATATTCTCCAGATGGCCTGCATCTATTCAGGGGAGACAAAGTTATCCTTTCTGGGAAGTTTATGTGCATCCTTAGTAATCATTTAAACTTGCCAAGGGGGGGAGGCAAAGACAGTCAAGGGGATTATCATAGCCCCCCCACAGGACATAACTGAGAGCAGTAAGGACCCAATAACCAGCATAATATCTAACTGTAAAACTACCATGGTTGCAATGGGAGAGAGAACAGAAGGTACATCACTAATGCAGTGCAGGGCAAAGACCAATAAATAAAGAACATTAAGGGGGTACACAGAGTGTAATGTCATGTGCACAAATGCCCGCAGTCTGGGAAACAAAATCCCAGACCTAACGGCACTGATGGCAGACATAAACCTGGACTTCTAGGGACATGGATATGTTGTTCATCCACACTGTCTGGCAAGTTCCTTGCCGCTTTAAATCTTGCTGGAAGGTCTTCAGGCTGGCTCCACCCACCCACCCGGGTGGTAAAACTCTCGGCTCCGCCCCATGATGCCAGATCTTCCTTACCGCTTGGAAGCTCAGGTTCCCTCCTTAACGCTCTGCGTATAGACTGGATCCTAATTCTTCGGTTCACCTGAAACTCATTCTTAAGTTTTCAAGACTTCGGTCAAATTACTCCCTCGCGGCTGCGGTGGACAAATTGACTCCCAGTTTTCGGCAGTGCCCATGTGTGCAGAAAATGTCCAGGACGGATCCGCACTCCATGTGAGTCTACTGCCTCGGCCTAGACCATGACCCGCAGGCCTGCGAGTTATGCTGTTTGTTTTCGGCCAGTGTCTGGAAGATCGCGCGCCGGTTACAGCTTGGGTGCCCGAGAGCGCTACCACCGGTGAGTCAAGGAGCCAGTTAGGTGGTGTACACAGCGTTCCCAGTGGGATGATCACCTTGAGGAGGAGGCGCCAGGCCGCATCTTCATCTTCCACAGTCGTGCCATTTATCCCGCTCTCTCTCTGGGATACTCCTACACAGCTTCTTTAAGGAGCTTTGCCAGTCCCTCTCCACGGCGAAGGGAGGGGCCATCAGAGACATTCTTCTGGTCCAAGGAGGGACTCGAAAAGTAAGTCCACCGTCGGCATTAGTGGGGCGGGAGGTCCCCTTCCCCACACTCGACACTCTACTGTCGAGGTTGCGGCTAAGGCCGCTGGCTTCACGGTGTCCCAGTCAGGTCAGCCGGCCGAGACACCCGCGGTCGAGATTTTTCTCGACCCGTCGGACAGGCTGTCGACTGGTGAAGCCGACAACCTTTCTTCACCGTTTCCCCCGGTGGAGACGGAGGACTTGCCTGCACCTCCCATGCCGGAGTCCCAGGTCAAGGCTTCTGAGCCGAGGGAAGAACGGGTGTCCCCTGCCCCTTCCCAGACCCGTCCTCTGAAACACTGAGGTTCTCGGTCTCGGACCTCGCTTTGTCCACCCGATCCTCCGACATCGGGCGGTCTCGAACCGCACTGGCAAGGCAGCGCCCACTTGTCCTAGTCTTCCTCCTCAGAAGAGGAGAGGCTTCGCGCAATTGCGCCAACGCCACGAGGACCCAATGTGGCAGCAGTTACTTCTGTCCAGGAACAAGCCGACGCCATCGCCTTCCCAGGCCATTGAGTGGCAGTCACCCAGCGGCTCAAACAACCCTCATTGTAGTCAAGGTGCCCAAGCCTGGGCCAGTTGTTCGGCTGAAACCAGCTGCCCCACCGATTGTGGTGGAACCTCCTCCTACAAATCAAATCGGGCGCCACCAAGGACTCCGGTCGGGCAGGGTCTGCCCCACAGGTTGTCGGTCACCCTCACTCCCGACTGTCCTCGGCAGGTGGAGGTGGTTCAGGCCCCCAGGCAGCTCTTCGCGGACTCCTCGGAGTCCGACGACGACTTCTCCCTGTTTTCCAGGCCCCTTGACCTGGAGTCCTCCGGGGGGGCAGTCGATGGATGAGAGCCCATCGTCCTTTATGGGTCTGCTTTGGCTCATTTCGGAGTCCACCGGGATGCAGCCCGAGCCCGTATCCAAGCGGGCCAAGTATCCCCTGACCCAGATACTGGACCAAGGGGATTACCCCATGGAGGCCTTTCTGGTGGATGAAGCCATTGTTGGCCCAGCCTTGGAGCTTTGGCAGAGGCCGGCTTCCTGTCCTGCGCCTTCGGGCAGGATGGCCAGGAAGTATGCGGTCCCTACCGGCTCTTTGTCCGGTTTTTCGGAACACCCCACCGCCGAGGGTTGGTCACCGATAATGCTTCCAGCTGCTCCAGGAACGCTAGGGATGTGGATAAGCCCCTGACAAGGAGTCCAAAAGCTGGACTGTGCCGGGTGTGGTGTACGCTGCGTCCTCCTTGGCCTCCGCCAGGCCAGCTCGGCCGTGCTGATGGCACACTTCTCCCACGCCTCATGGGCTCCTGGATGAGGTGATCCTCATCTCCCGGCCGACCCACAGACCACGGTCAAGCAGGTACAGGACCAGGGAAGGCGGTGGCAAAATAGCAGCTCAAGCGGCTCTGGACATTGGAGACTCCTGTGCCAGATCAGTTTCAGCCGCAGTGGCCATGTGCTGCAGAGCATGGCTGAGGATATCCACCTTCACGGCGGATACCCAACATAAACTGGCAGATGTCCCCTTCCTGGGGACTGACCTCTTCGGCTCTGGAGTGGAAGGTCACCTCCAGCGGATCAAAAAGTCCAATGCCACTCTGGACTCAGTCACCTCCGCCCAGAAGGACAAGGGCCGTCGCCAACAACATAAGTCCTTTCACCCTATTGCGTCTGTGGCACGTCCGGCTCAACAGCACCAGCATCAGGGCCAGCAGGCTCGCGCTTGGCACCCCAAAGCCAAGCCTGCGGCTTCTTCTAACAGGAAGCAGGGAGGAAAAGGCCCAGGAGGTCCCTCGGCCGGTCCCTCCTCCAAGCCTTCCCAGTGACGGGTTGAGGGGTGTCACTCCTAGCCTCGTCACTCCCCCCTGGGTTCCCCCCGTGGGGGGACGGCTCCGCCACTTCCTTTCCGCCTGGTCCGCTATCACCACGGACCGCTGGGTGTTGGAGGTGGTAGGAAAGGGCCTGCCCTTGGAGTTAGAGCAGGCCCTGCCCTTCCGAGCCATCGCCCCTCGGGGGGGCTATGGGGTCCGCAGCCTCTCTGTTGGCTCGCCGAGCCGATATCACCCTGCTCCTCGAAAAAGAGGTGATCAGGAAGGTGGCGGATCCTCCACCAGACCCAGGGTTTGCAGGTACTTCCTGGTTCCGAAACAGACAGTGGGCTGGCACCCCATTCTAGACCTGCACGACCTGAACAGGTTCCTAAGGTCTCGAACCTTCAAGATGGTCACTCTGGCTCAGATCATTCCATCCTTGGAATGAGGCATGTGGTTCTGTTGTCTGGACCTCCAGGACGCGTTCTTTCACGTCTCAATCCTTCCGTCCCACCAGAGATTCCTCCGCTTCAGGGCAGAAGGATCCCTGTACGAGTTGCGGGCCATGCCCTTCGGCCTTTCCCGAGCTCCCAGGGTCTTCACCAAATGCATGGCAGTGGTGACAGCATTCCTGCGGCTCCGAAGGGTCCGGGTGTACCCCTACCAGGACGACTGGCTGATTTGCAGCCCCCTCCAGAGTGGAGGAGGAGCGGTCCAGAGATCTGGCCCTCCAGGTTTGCTCTGATTGGCCTCCTCATCAACGAGGCCAAGTCGGAACTCGTGCCAAAGCAGGTGATACATTTCATCAGGGCAGAGCTCAACTCTCTTCGAGCCAGAGCACAGCTCCCAGCGGACAGGGCCGAGGTTCTTTCCTCCTTTGCCCAATAATTTCAGGTTGGGCAATCGCGCCCTGCCCGGGACTTCCTGCGCCTCCTGGGCCTCATGGCGGCCTGCACCAGCGTGGTCCGTTGGGCCTGCTGGTACATGCGTCCCCTTCAGTGGGGACTGGCCAGCCAATGGTCACAGCGCTTCGATCCGTTGGATCAGCTAGTGACAGTGACCCAGAGGATGTGGAACGCCTCCAGTGGTGTACCATTCCGCACATCTGCAGGAGGGCATCCTGCTTGTCCGCCCGAGCCGACGGTCTCTATCGACCGATGCCTCTCTGATGGGTTGGGTGCCCATCTGGGGAGCACAGGGCGCCTGACCTCTGGTCCCCTCGGAGTCCCTGCCACATCAACCTGCTGGAGCTTTGAGCGGTTCGTCTAGCCCTCACTGCCTTTGCTCTGTTTCTCCGGGGTCAAGTGGTTCAGGTCCAGATGGACAGTACCACAACCATGTACTACCTAAACCGCCAGGGCGGGACGCATTCCATGCCTCAGTGTAAGGAAGCTCTCTGCATTTGGTCTCTCGTGCGCAGCCTGGAGGCAAATCTCCTCGCCATTCACGTGGCAGGAGCCTCCAACACCCTGGCCGATGCCCTAAGCCGGATAGGGGCTGCCTCTCACAAGTGGTCTCTCCTGCTGGAGGTAGTACAAGATCTCTTCTCCCACTGGGGTACACCTCAGGCGGACCTGTTTGCTTCCAAAGAGAATGCGAAGCTGAGACTGTTTCATGCCCGCCTTCCTCAGCAGGGCTCGCTGCAGGGGGATGCCTTCTCAAGGCCGTGGACCCCGGGCCTCTTCTACGCCTTTCCCCCATTTCCCTTGATCCACAAGGTGCTTCTCAAGGTGAGGAGGGACAAGGCGCAGGTGATTCTGGTAGCCCCAGACTGGCCCCGTCAGTTCTGGTATCTAGATCTCCTCAGTCTCAGCTCCAGGCTCCCGAGGCTGCTTCCAGCCCGCCCGGACCTGATCTCAGTCAGTCAGGGGAAGGTATTCCATCCGGACCTTCAGTCCCTGCACCTGACGGCCTGGCTAGAGTTCCAGGCCTTGTGTCTTTCCGATGAGGTCCTCAATGTCGTTGAGGCATCCCGTAAGGAGTTGACCAGAAAATGCTATGCCTTCAAATGGAAGAGCTTTTCCATTTGGTGTCAGGGCAAGGGCCTGGACCCTTCCTCCTGTTCCTTGGCAAGCATTCTGGACTATCTGTGGTCCCTTTCTCAGCAAGGGCTTCGGTCGATGACCCTTAAGGTGCACCTGGCAGCCATCTCTGCTTACAGGCGGGCCAGGGAAGCAGTCAGTGGCGCAGGAGAGGTGGTCGGGCCTTTTCAAAGGCCTTGATCACATATCCCCTCCGTGCGAGAACTTCCACCTCCGTGGGATCTACTGCTGGTATTGGCTAAGCTCATGGGCAAGCTTACTCGAACCGATGCACAGGTGTGACATCTTCACCTGTCGTGGAAGACCGCCTTCTTGGTGGCTATCACATCAGCCAGAAGGATGGGAGAGCTCCAGGCACTTTCCATCGAGTCTCCTTATCTGGTCTTCCACAGGGACAAGGTTGTCCTGCGCCCCAACCCGAAATTCCTTCCAAAGGTGGTGTCGGAGTTTCACCTTAAACAGGTGTTGACTCTGCCGGTGTTCTACCCCAGTCACACCTCGGAGGCCAAATATAGGCTCCATGCTTTGGACCCTAGAAGAGCGCTCTCTTATTATAAGGAGCGGACGGCTGAAGTTCGAGGAGAGGTTCGCCAGGTGTTTGTCACCTACGCTGAAGCCGCACCTGGCAGACCTGCAGCCAAGCAGACGATAGGCAGGTGGGTTACCTCCTGCATAGATCTTTGCTATAGGTTGGCGGGCATGGAGACTCCCAGAGGGATAAGAGCTCATTCTACCCACCATACCGTTGCATCGGTAGCTGCTTCCAGGGACGTCCCTATCCAGGAAATCTGCAGGGCTGCTACCTAGAAGTCAGCACATACCTTCATCACCCACTACCACATCGACCTTGAGTCACGCCAGGATGCTGGTTTTGGGGCCTCGGTTCTCCAGTCTTTATTCCCTAAGTAGGGGGTGTGTGCCTTGCCTCCCTCCTCCAGGAGAACTGCTAGGAGTCTGCCAGACAGTATGGATGAACAACATATCCATGTCCCTAGAAATACAGGTTACTCACCTGTAACAGGAGTTCTAGGAATGGTATATGTTGTTCATCCTCACGACCCACCTGACCTCCCCGGCTTCGACGCACAACCTGGCTTCCAGCGGGCTAGATCTGGTGTCATGGGGCGGAGCCGAGAGTTTTACCACCCGGGTGGGTGGGAGAAGCTAGCTTGAAGACCTTCCGGCAAGATTTAAAGCGGCAAGGAACCTGCCAGACAGTGTGGATGAACAACATATACCATTCCTAGAACTCCTGTTACAGCTGAGTAACCTGTATATTGTGGCTATTACGGAGACGAGGTATGCAGGGAACCATGACTGGGATGCAGCCATACCAGGATATAGACTTTTTAGAAAGGATAGGGAGGGGAGGAGGGGTTGCTATGTATGTAAAGGAAGGGATTAAAGCTACGGAGGCTCAGGGATCCAGGGAAGAAGCAGAGGCATTGTGGGTGACTCTGGAGTTGGGGAACAAAACAACCATCCATGCTGGAGTAGTTTACAGGCCTCCCACACAGGGGGAGGATATAGATCTAATATTATGGCAGCCAAAGGGGAAGTACTACTAATGGGTGACTTCAACATGCCTGATGCAGATTGGAATACCCAGACTGCAAGTACATCAAGGAGCAGGGACCTCATATCTGCTATCTATGGGGCAAACCTAAGGCAGCTGGTGGTTGAGCCCACCAGGGAGGGGGCTGTACTGGACTTAGTGCTGACAAACGGGGACAGAATCATGGATGTTGAGGTGGGCAGTCCGTTTGGTACCAGCAGGGCCCCGAGTTTTCCGCGATTCGTGGGTAGAGGCAAACATGAGGAAATATCCCGCAATTTGCATTAAGCCCATGAGTGGCGGCTGCCCATGGAACAGCGTGCCCCCTCATAAATGTTAGTATGCCACGCTGGGAGCCCACCCCAGCGTGGCAAAAGCTAATTTGCTGGACGGGGTGCCCAATCCCCGTCCGACTTCACTGTCCCCTCCCTCAAGCTGCCTGGTGCCACTGCAGCCCACCCCAGCGTGGCAAAAGCTAATTGCCGATGGGTGCCCAATCCCCGTCGGTTTCACTAGCCCCAAATGTCTGTATGCCACGCTGGGGCCTACCCCAGCGTGGCAAAGCTTAATTTGCCAGACGGGTGCCCAATCCCCGTCGGCTTCACTGTCCCCTCCCCTCAAGCTGCCTGGTGCCACGCTGGGGAGCCCACCCCAGCGTGGCAAAAGCTTAATTGCCGACAGGGGTGCCCAATCCCCGTCGGTTTCCTAGCCCCCAAATGTCTCTATGCCACACTGGGGCCCACCAGGTGGCAAAGCTCCTCCTTGTGTGGGAATCCAACAAAACCTGAAACAAAAAAACTTCCATCGTTGATTCTTTTGCCCCTCCCCCAACCCACACCCACCCTCTGCGTACTCACCTCCCCACACCCCCACCTCACCCCCACCTCAACCCATACTTACCTCCGGAGCCCAGCGCGATGATCTTCTGTGGACCGGGAACACGTCTGCACTCTTCAAAGCCGACCGCGAACTGAAGAAATGCCGTTAAGCTGTATAATGACATAAATGAATTTTTTTCAACTTTAGTGCATATCTCAGCCATTTCTGGGAATTTTTTCACCAAATTTTCAACATGGGGTTTTTGGGACCCCACCTCATGAACTGTGACACTGTTATTTCGTTAATCAGTTCCGAAAGGTGTTTCCACAGTCACTGCGCGGAACCACCTTTCCGGAATGATTAACAAAATGACAGTGTCACAGTTCATGAGGTAGGCTCCTAAAAACCCTATGTTGAAAATTTGGTGAAAATATTCTCAAAACGATTGTTTTCATGAAGCGCTAAGTTGCACAGTTCCTACGCACTGCGAATTCAGCATTTTTTAATATTTCACTCCAGATTTTCAGTATTGCCATTTTACCATACTTTCCTTATGAACAGTACAACTGTCATTTTCACATCTCACCTGAAATGTGTTTTCGCACATGCTTAGCACAATGGCGTGGTCGGTGTAAATCAATGTTCCGGACAGATTAATAAAATCACAGTGATACTGTTCATGAACAGAGGTCTTAAACTGGCTATGTTGAAAATTTGGTGACATCTTTATATAAAATGACTGTATTACGGCGTGCATTGTGTCAGATTTGGCAAAAAACAAAAAAGAAAGGAAAAATTAATAGTAAAACATGCCGCAGAATTGCTCGCAGAAATTGGTGTTGAGGCAGCAGAAGTTCTGTGGCAATGAGAACCCTGCCGTAGAACTTTGCTCCGATGTGCCGCAGAAAAATCGGGGCCCTGGGTACCAGTGACCACAGAACTGTGTGGTTTAGTGTCAATATGTTGGCAGAAGAAAGCCATTCAAAGATTAAGATCCTAGATTTCCAAAAGGTCAACTTCATGAAGATGGGAAACAGCTCAGAATTGCCCTGTCAGCAGAAAATACGGGGAGAAGAACAGTGGCTTAGGCTCGAGATCCATAGCAGGAGTGACAAGTCAGTGTGTCAGATTGCTTAGTAAAAGCAAAAGAAAGAAGGCCACTGTGGTTCTCTAAGTTAGTAGCCAAGAAAGTGCGAGGAAAAAAGTAAGGTATTCAGGAAGTATAAAGAGAGACAGAAAGAAGACAGACCAAAATATCTGGAGAAGCAGAGAGAAGCTGGGAAAGCTGTCAGAGGAGCTGAGGCAAGAACGGAGGAAGGAATAGCACAGGCTATTAAGATGGGGGGTAAGACCTTCTTCCGTTATATTAGCGAGAGGAAGAAGAGTAGAAATTGTATTGTTAGGCTAAAGAAAGGAGAGGGTGGAGGTTGACCTAGAAAAAGCTGAGATACTGAACAAATATTTTTTGCTCAGTATTTACCAGGGAAGGGGCCAAGACTCACGAGGAAAGATGTACAGGGGGAGAGGTGTACACCAGTCCATTTATGATGGATAGTCTTGGAGGAACTAGGAAAAGTAAAGACAGACAAGGCAATGGGGCCAGACGGGATTCACCCTAGAGTGTTGAAGGAACTCTGGGAAGTCCTAGCAGGTCTGCTGACAACCCTCTTCAACCCATCACTAGAGATGGGGAGGTACCTGGAAACTGGAGGAGGGCAGAGGTGGTCCCCCTGCACAAGACTGGAAGTAGGGAGGAGTAGGGCAATTGCAGACCTGTAAGCCTGACCACAGTGGTGGGGAAGCTGATGGAGTCCCTGCTTAAGGAGAGGGTAATGAAGTTCCTGGAGTCGAGTGGTGCAAAAGACCCGAGACAACATGGATTCACTGAAGGTAGGTCCTGTCAGACTAATCTTGTCGATTTCTTTGACTGGGTGACCAGGGTGGTGGATCAGGGAGGGGCAGTGGATGTGACCTACCTGGATTTCAGTAAGACCTTCAACACCATTTCTCATAGGAGGTTGCTTAACAAATTGGGGAATCTGGGTGTGGGCTCTAAAGTTGTAAAATGGGTTAGAAACTGGCTAAAAGGCAGGACCCAGAGGGTGGTAGTAAATGGCATAAAATCAGAAGGGGGGGGGAGGTGACCAGCGGGGTTCCACAGGGATCGTGCTAGGTCCAGTTCTATTCAGTGTCTTCATAAGCGACATTGCAGAGGGACTGGAGGGGAAAGTATGCCTGTTCACTGATGACACCAAGATCTATAACGGAGTTGACACACAGTAGAGGCTAGATAAAATGAGAAACGGCCTGAGACTACTTGAGGAATGGTCAAGCGTTTGGCAGTTGGGTTTCAGCACTCAGAAATACAACATAATGCATCTGGGACACAGAAACCCAAGAGAGGAATACTGGATGGAGGGGCAGGTTCTAGCCATCACAAGTCAGGAGAGAGACCTGGGGGTTATCCTATCCGATAACCTGAAGTCAGCCAAACAATGCAAAAAAGCAGTGGGGAAGGCAAACAGAATGCTGGGGTGCATAGGAAGGGGGCATAACCAGCAGGAGGAGTGAAGTGGTGATGCCACTGTATTGATCACTGGTGAGGCCTCATCTGGAATACTGTGTCCAGTTCTGGAGACTGCATCTCTGGAAGGACATGGACAGAATGGAAGCAGTCCAGAGAAGAGCAACAAAAATTATATATGGACTGCACCACAAGCATTATGAGGAAAGACTCAAGGAACTAAACATCTGTTCACTGGAAGAGAGAAGGGAGAGATGGGATATTATAGAGACTTTCAAATACCTTAGAGGAATAAACGGTACAGGAGTGGAGCATATTTCAGAGAAGAAAGTGCATAAGAACAAGGTGACATAACATGAGGCTAGAGGGAGGGAGGCTTGGGGAATGCTAGGAAGTATATTTTCACAGAGAGGGTGGTGGATCCGTGGAACAGCCTACCAGCGGAGGTGGTAGAAGCGAAAACAGTACGGGGATTCAAAAGTGCATGGGATAAGCATAAAGGCACCCTGCAGTGTAGCAGAGCGACGGAAAGGTAGTCCAGATAAGAGTAGGGATTGCCAAACCAAGTAGGGAAATGGGCAGACTAGGTGGGCTGTATGGTCCTTATCTGCAGACAGATTCTGTATTTCTGTTTCTCTTGTATCATTGTCGGAGCAGCTCAGCTTCTCTGTTCTTACACAGGATGGGCATGCATGAAACCTGTCTTATCCTGCAGTAGGTGGCTTCTGGGGACACATCAACCCATCTACTGCATCAGCACTTCAAAATTTACCACCAGGCTTTTCTGTCTTCTCTTGGTGCAGGCCACATTTATTTCCACACTGAAGTATGCACTTCACTTTGCTTTTACCTAAGTGGAATCCTAACATGTTTTCTTAGCACCCTGGAGAGAATTTTCTATATACTGCAGGAAGGTCTGGTTCAACTGGGATCTTTATCATAGGTAGGGTCTACAGTGACAGTATAGGTGGGGAAAAAATGGTAGTTTACTCACCTGGTAAAGGTGATTATAAGAGCACCTTCTTACATTACAGCACTCCAAGTCTCAACACATGGGTTAAAAGGGCTCTTCTCATAGGCTGACGCACAAGAGGAATCCCAAATTCAAAATCCAATCCCTCTCCTTCCTTGTAGCTCCCAGAATCCCCAGTATGAAATCTTCCAGAGCTTATGCTACTCCTGAAAATACAACAGAAAAAAATCCATTCTGGCACCCCTCCTCCGCCCGTGAAGGGCAGTTGGCGGGTATAAAAGAACACACTACACACCTTGATGCTGTGTCAAAAATTATCATTTACTTTCCACTGTATGCCATTTAACATTTCCACTTGTACACAGATCCTGTCGGTGTAGGACGTATGTCCATTACTTATACATTCATTGAACAATGTTGCAGATGCATTCTTTAACCTACAATATGCAATCCGTTTTTTATTATCTGCTTGTTATGTTCCTCCTCAATGGGTGGGATACGGAGTGCTGTAAGAAGGTGCAATTATAATCACCTTTACCAGGTGAATAAACTACCACTATCTATCGCAGCCTCTTACAGCACTCTGAGTCTCAACACATGGGTGATTTTACAGCAGTGTTAAGACTTATCTTGGGAGGGAGGAGGAATATGACTCAAAGCTGTCTGAAGAACCTTGCGACCAAACTCTGAGTTACCTATTAGTCCGGTATCCAACCGGTAGTACCTGGTGAATGTGTGTGGAGATGCCCAGGTTGCTGCCTGGCATATCTTTCTCACTGATGCAGCATTACGCTCCGCGCAAGAGGTGGCCTCTGCTCTTGTGGAATGTGCCTTGATATGTGACGGAGGGGTATTTCCACATGCCCTGTAGGCCCGAGAGATGGTGTCTCACAGCCATCTTGCTATCGTGGACCTAGAAGCTGATAGACCCTGTTTCTGCCCTTGGTGCAGTATGAATAGTCTGTCTGACCGTCGGAAGCTGTCCGTTCTGGCCAGGTATGTCTGGATCACACGAGCTGGGTCTGGGCAGTGAAGGGTCTCCTTGCTAGGATCCCCTTCTTCAGGACAGAGGGTAGGAACAGTGATTTCCTGAACTGTGTGGAAGGCGTTGGTTACCTTCGGGATGAATGACGGGATGGGTCGGAGTACGACTTTGTCCGGGAGGAAGGTGAGGAATGGTTCTCTACATGAGAGAGCTTGCAGTTCACTAGTTCTCTTGGCTGAAGAGCTTGCTACCAGGAACACGGTTTTCAGGGTGAGGATGGATACTGCAACTGAATCTAGAGGTTCAAAGGGTGTGCCGGCTAGGGCATCTAGCACTAAGTTGAGGTGCCACAGAGGCGTTGAGTGCCTTGGGGTGTGTGTAATGTTAGTCGCTGCCCTTAGGAACGAGTGAACCAGTGGATGTGCCCTGGGTAAATGCCCATCCCCCCTTATATGTAAATCCCCCCTTATTGCCCCAATGGCAGCTGTCTGTACCCGTAGGGATGAGGCTGTTAACCCCTTATCTTATCCATTTTGTAGGAACTCTAAAACATTCAAGATATTGCATTGGGCTGCAGTTATGTCTTTGATTTCACACCATGAAGCAAATACCCACTAATGTCTGTTGTAAGTTCTGTTAGTGGACTCCCTTCTGGCTTGTACCAAGTTGTCC
Source organism: Neoceratodus forsteri (assembly GCA_016271365.2). Taxonomy (NCBI): domain Eukaryota; kingdom Metazoa; phylum Chordata; order Ceratodontiformes; family Ceratodontidae; genus Neoceratodus; species Neoceratodus forsteri. Next base: position 1,253,629,172 of record CM028129.1, on the reverse strand, counting down.
GACACCTTACCTGATACCCCTAGACTTAGCAGTCTAGCCCTCTGAGCGGCCTTGCCATCAGTTTCAGTGGTCGAGGGTACTCGTGCCAGATAGGTCCCGGTCTGAGTAAGTTCTGGTGGTGGGTGAATGACATGGGAGTGTCTGGCAACATTCTCTTGATGAGCATGTAACAAGTTCTCCTTGGCCGATCTGGGGCTATCATAACAACCATGCTGCCCATGTCCCTGATTTTCTGCTGTACCGCTGGTATCATGGATATCGGAGGGAAGATGCATGCTCTCTTGAAGTTCCATTGTGTGGATAATGCATCCACCCCTGCTGCTCTCTTGGCCCTGTATCTGGATATGTAGGTCGGCAATTGTGTGTTGTCCGCGGAAGCCATGAGATCGATTTGGAAGGGGCCCCATATCTTCTGGATCTTTTTGAAGACCCTTAGGTTGAGTTGCCAATCCCCCGATGCAGGGTTTGCCTGCTTGACCAGTCTGCCCTTGTATTCAGGTTGCCTGCCAGGTGAACCGCTGTGAGGCTGAGCAGATGTTTCTCTGCCCATAACATTGGTGTTTCTGTTTCTCAAACCATGGCCCTGCTTTTTGTTCCTCCCTGCTTGTTGATATATGCCATCGCCACTCAGCTGTTTGTGCGCATCCTTATGTGGTGTTTTGTGACCTGAGCTTTGAAGTGTATGAGGGCTAGCCAAATGGCTCTGGTCTCTAATATATTGATTGGGAGTGCTGACTCCTGATCTGTCCATCTTCTTTGAATCGACTGTCTGTTCAGTATAGCACCCCATCCTAGCAGGCTTGCATCTGTCTCTAGGGTTCTTGTTATATCTCTCTCCAACCTTGCCCCTTGTGTGAAGTTGTGTGGGTTTGCCCACCATTTCAGTGATTTCTTTACCCTTATAGGGATTGCCACTTTCTGGTTGTAATTCTGTTGGCTGTAATCCCAGCTGTCTAATAAGAGGCATTGCAGGTGTCTCATATGCAACCTGGCCCAGTCATGCAGGTCTGTGCAGCTGCCATGAGGCCCAATAGCTGCATCAGATGCCATAGTGTTGTAGAATTGCATCACATCATTGTCCTGCAGTGTTACTAGCATGGTGATATGGGTCTCCGATGGTCTGACCGTACCCATCTGGTGCACTCTCCTTTACCCAGCCATTACCCTCCTTTACTCAGCTATTACTCTCCGGGGTCATCTTGCCCTCCTGATAGAGGAAGTTCAAACACTCCCACTCCTTAGCAAAAGGGCCATAAACCCTGTCCAGGTTACCAAAATGGACCCGAGCTATTATTCCTGGTACTTTCTACTGCCAATTGAACCAGGGATTTATGGCCCATCCTACACCTCTGTTTCATGAATACAAGCGGTTTTGAATGGTTTTGCTGCAGCCCCTCCTCCCCATACTTCTGCAGGGGTATTGGATGGTTGCCCTGGATATAGAAAACATACAGTTTATCAGCAGATAAGGACCACTTGGCCCACCCAGTCTGCCCCTTTTTTCCTACCTACAGTATCACTGCAGACCCTACTTGATCTCCAGCTCTCCCCCCCCCCCACTTCCTTTCCACTAAGATTCCCTTATGCATATCCAATACATTCACGAACCCCACCACTGTTTTTGTCCCACCACCTCCACTGGTAGGCTGTTTCAGGAATCCACCACTCTTTCTGTGAAGAAGTACTTCCTTGCATCTCTCCTAAATATACCCACCTCCAGCTTCATAGCATGTCCCTTAGTTCTTGAAAATCTTTATTTCTGAAAAATACTTCCTTCTAGTACCTTTTTTACCATGTGAGGTATTTAGAGGTCTCTATAGAAACATAGAAACATAGAATTTGACAGCAGATAAGGACCGCTTGGCCCACCCAGTCTGCCCATTTCCCTACCTAATGGATAAGCTGCAGATCCTAGTTAACCAGCAGCCTACTTCTTCCTAACCCCACCCCCTAGAATTGCCTTATGACTGTCCCATGCATGCTTGAATTCCACCACTGTTTTTGACTCCACAACCTCCTCCGGAAGGCCGTTCCATGCGTCCACAACCCTCTGTGTGAAAAAATACTTCCTTAAATTACCTCTGAGCCCCCTCTATCTTCAAATTGTGCCCCCTTGTTCTTGCACACCTCTTTTTTTGAAAGATGCTACCCTCTTGGACTTTGTTGATTCCCTTGAGGTACTTGAAAGTTTCTATCATGTCCCCCCTCTCCCTCCTTTCCTTGAGGCTATACATATTAAGTTCCTTAAGTCTCTCTTCATATGTCTTCCGGTGCAGACCCTGCACCATATCTGCTCTCTTCCTCCTCTCTTCAGGGAGTACATGTTTAGTACTTTAGTCTTTCTCCTCATAGGGCCTTTGATACAGAGCAGACCCTGCACTATTTTAGTTGACCTCCTCTGTACCACCTCCACTCTGTCTATGTCCTTTTGGAGAACGGACACAGTATTCTAGGCTGGGTCTTATCAACAAGCTATACAGAGGCAACATCACCTCCCTCTTTCTGTTGGTTCTGGGGTTTCCCTGGCAGGTGCAGCTGTTCTGCTGGTGGCTGGGAAGTCACCTGCTAGGTACACATCCTCAGAAAAATGTATGGTATGCTGCCCTTCTGCTGGACCCCTTATGTGTTCAGTCAGTCTGGTGATTGACTAACTGCTGTTCCTTACGGACTTGGGGACTGGGTATCCCCCCAATAAGGTCTGCTTGTCTGTGGTGTTAGCATTTCATGCCCTCACCCATGGCAAGACAGTGGTGCTGATTGAGGTTTTTCACAGGTTTCTCAGAAGCATTCCACCGGTCTGCGATCCCAGTTCCGTTTTTGGACTTTAATCTGGTTTTGGAGACCCTTAATGCACCTCCTTTCAAGCATGCTGCTACTTGTGAGCTGTGCTTCCTCCCTTGGGAGACACTGTTCCTAGTGGCTATGATGTCTGCTTGACACATTTCAGAATTACAGGCTCTGGTTGCAGATCCTCATCTTCTTTCCTTCCACAAGGATAGGGTTACCTTGCGTACCAGTCCTTGTTTTCTTCCATATGTTGTTTCTGAACAAACACTTAATCAGACTATTGACCTTCTGGTTTATTTCCGACTCCCACGGATAGTGGAGAATGTCATCTGCATACACTTGACATCCGGCAGATGTTAAGAATTGTAGAAAATCCTCTCGGCTATTTGTGGCTTTTGCCCCCAGGGTGGTGGGCTGTCCCGGGTCAAACCTGGAAACGAGCTTCGGCTCAGTGTGCCTTTCCCTTTTACCAAAATTTTAAATATAATAAATTTTTAAGCAGGGCCTTTCCAAATGGTTGGCCTGCTGCATTTCTTTCTGTTACCGGAAGCATGATAAGCAGCTTCATGGTCCTTTTTGTGTTCACTACACCTATGGGGTGACTACTTCTGTGGCTTGTTTCTACAGTGTGTCCACTGCTGACATGTGCTGCTGCCACTTGGAATGCTGTTCATACACTTACTAAACATTACAGTCTGGACATAGTCTCTCGTAGATGTGCTGGATCTGGCCTTAATACCCTGCAAGGCCTTCTTACTCAGGGTCCTTAGAGTATTCCTTCCTCCACCTGTGCTTGGTAATGCTTGGGAATTGTTCCATGATGTGGCTCAGTGGAGGGAGATGACCTCAAAGAAGACAGAATAATTACTTACTGTAACAGTAGAAGTTTGAGAGAATCTCTTTCATTGAGCCACAGATCTCCCTCCATCTCCCCTTTTCAGGTGATGGGTGGTTATTCTGGTAAATTCAGCATGCCAATTCTCCTATTATGCCTGAATTTGGCATCTTTACTTGGGTTTCTGTATCCTCTCCTGTGTCTCTTGTTTGGTCCTGATTGCCTTAGTCCCTGCCGATCTGATGATCCTCCAAGCTTGTCTTCGGTGGGGAACTAAGGCATGATTGGGCCACCCACATTATATAGACAGCAGCGATGCATGTTAACGTAGGCAGCCCTAGCTAGCAAAATCTTCCGGGTGGTCCTGACGCTAACGGCTTATAGTTCCGTAATGCGACTTAATGAAGGAGATTCTCTTGAAGATCTACTGTTACAGTAAGTAACTATTCCTTTTTGTCCCAGGACCTTTTCATGTGCTTCCCTGGGGTTGCCACCATCTCTCTTCCTATGCTTTCATGCAATGTTAGCTTGTTCACAATAGAAGCATTCCACTGTCTCACTGAGTGAGTGATGCTTATATCAGCCCTCCTGTTATGGCTAGAGATGATGCAAAGTGTTACTGTGCTGGAAAAGTTGCAAAATTCATCTTCTCGAAACACTTTGGCACTTTGCAGTGAGTTTTTGGTAAACTGGCACTTTTTCAGACAGTCGGGTGAAGTCATGGCAAAGTTGCATGAGTTCACTTGAACCAGCTGAAAACTTTCTCAAGTCGTCGCTTCGCGAAGTTGGCAAAAGTCTGCCAACTTCACATATCTCTACCTACGACAGACTTGTGCTCCAGGGCCGAATCCATGGACCACCAGGGATCAGTCGCCCACTGATTTCAGCACAGCTTCCCACCCAAGGAGGAATGTGTCCTACATCATGATGCAGCCGTTGCAGCCTTAGGACACATACTCTTCTTCATGTGGCAAGTCACATTGCTGTCACTAGAGCCACTAGGCCAGTCCCTGCATTAAACAAACCAGAGTTGTTCTGTGACCCTACAAGGAGTCTCACGCTAGCCAGTTTAGATGCTTCTACTGGCATTGCTCCCTGCTTACCTTAAAGGGACAGTTCAAAAACATAAGGGCACAGTGTACCCCAGGACTCATTTCAGCTGCAGACCTGCATCGCCATTCATCAATTAAGAACCGGTTTTGGCATTCTGTTTACATCACTGTCATTTTGAAGATCAAGGGCAAAATATTATAAATTTTCTTTCATTATTACTGGTGACCTGTATTAGTAATAAAGTAATATATTTTCAAACAACATGAAGTCTTGCTATATTATGACAATTGCAGTGAGTCCTCATCTTCGAACTGCCCCGGAGGTGAAATAGTTAACTTTCCATGCAAGCATGGAACGCTGAGCGCGAGCTCGATTAGAAGGCTCTGTCTGCTGATCTTCAAATATAAACTGTCAGATTCTTTACTCCGCCTCACTGAACAGTCGCTCTGGCGATTTCTCCTGCTGCTCGGTTCATTTTGTCTGTTTAAAAGTATTATTTTATCGGTTTTCAACGGAAATTATACCGCAACCGGTCGGTTCAAGCTCTGTCTGTGGTAATGTAAGTAATAGATAGGTTTTACATTCGTTTTCTCTGTGTGGAACTTGTAAATATTTATCGGTTCGGTTGAACCGATTAGATTGTGTTTTAAAATTGCTAGTCCTTTTTTAGAGTGCGGTTTCCGGTTCTTATCAGTTGTAAAAAAGACGGATTTCTTACAGTTTTTTCCACGACCCATGACACGGTTGGGAACCGATAAGAGTCTTGCTTGGCAGATTGCCATAAACGGGCAAGTTTGGTTAGGCTGGCATTATGTCTGAGAAACCCAAAAGAAAAACCGGGCCACTGGGTTTCAACACTGTAGTGTCTGTGGGGAAGCCTTTGCTAAGGCTGACCTCACACCACCTGTGTCTATTGTCTGGGGTTTGACCACCTCAATGCAGACTGCCAGATTTGAAGAATTTCCTGCTGCCACCATAGAAAAGAGAGTTGGTAGGCTCAGGAAAGGGAGGCCAAAGTCCACTGACCCGATGGTCGGCCCGGTTCGGTTCCAACCAACCAGAGGGAGTGCCCTCTGACCAGGGCTTATACTGGCAACGAAGAGCTGGCTCTGAGGAGCCAGTTCCTGCAAAAGGACTCAGAAAGTCAGCTGATGTGGAGCCAAAAGTCTCTCTCCAACCGCTGAAGAAATAGCTAAAGCAATCCAAATTGTCCAGTCTCTTTCCCAGTTCCGACTGAACCGCACCATCAGGGAGGCGCTCGGTTCGGCCGGTTCCACCGGTTCAAGATTATGATTTTGAGGAATTTTATGAACCGTGGGAGGGGGAAGAGGAGTATGAGGAGAGTGAATATGGTTTTGAAGACCTGGATGTGCCCATTGAACCGGACACCTCTCCAGACAGACCCTTAGGGGTTTCTCCTCCAAGGCTCTCTGAGTCCCCTTCTCATTTTATGTTTTATAAGAAGGTTGCTGAAACTCTCCAGCTTCCTGTTGAGGAAGCTGTTGATGACCAAGAGGAGCCTGATTACGTAGAAATGATGGATATTCCAGAAGCTAAGAGACTGTCTATTCCTCTGCATAAATCTTTTCGGAAGCAGACAGTAAAAGTTTTAAAAACTCCTCACACTATACCTCCTGTAGATAAAAGAATGGACAAGAAGTATACTTTATCAGGCTCTGATATGGAGTCCTCACACAGCAATGCAGCCATGTGGGAGTAGTGCAGGCTGCAGCCTGTGACAAGGCAAATATTCCCCTAGCTTCACACCCTCCTGAGAAGGACTCCAGGAAGATTGATGCTATGGCAAAGAAACAGTACATGGCAGCATCTTTGGGACTCAGACAGGCAAATTATATGGCTTATGCTGCTAGATACCAGAAATCCAGATGGGATACTGTGCTGGCTCTAGCAAAACAAGTCCCTGACCAGCTGGCCAGAGATGGTATTGAGGCATCTAAGGTGCAATTTCATGCTGCAGTAGACTCTAATGATGTGTCATTAAGAGTCATGGCTACATCTGTGGCACTTCGCAGAATGGCTTGGCTCAGATGTACTACCCTGTCACAGGATACCCAGTCTAAGGCCATGGATTTTCCTGTTGTGGGCAACTCTCTGTTTGGGGAGCAAACAGAGAATTACATGAAGAAAATGGATGAATACAGGACCACCTATAGGAGTGCACAGGCCAAGGAAAGGCAGGTCACTCCTCAGAAGCAGCTTCCCAAGGGCAGGGGCAGGCCTTTTCATAGGCCTTTTTACCAATCCCAAGCCTCCTCTTCTGCTTATGCCCAGAGGGGGTTCTTTAGAGGGAGAGGCAGACGGGGTTCAAGCAGGCCTGCTTCCACCCCTCAACCTAAAGCCCCTGCCAAGCAGGCACCCTCATGGGGTAGCCAGGGCCGATTCTTCTCTACCTGTAGGGGGCAGGCTGGCTTACTTTGTCCAGGACTGGAAGTCTCTAACGTCAGACATGTGGGTCCTGGAAGTAGGAAGCCAGGGACTGGTTCTCAGCTTCAAATAATTTCCAAAGATGAGAACCAGATCTTTTCCACCTGCATCCCCATCGGAGGCACTTGCCCTAGAGGCAGAGGTCTCTACCCTCCTCGCTCTCAGAGCCGTGGAAAGGGTTCCACCCCTACACCAGGGCAAAGGTTTGTACTCCAGGTACTTCCTTACCCCAAAAAAGACAGGAGAATGGCGGCTCATCCTGGATCTCAGATACTTAAACAAGCACCGTTTAAAACCAAAGTTCAAAATGGTGACCCTGGGAATTATTTTACCCTCTCTAAAGCCAGGGGACTGGCTAGCGTCTCTGGACCTCAAGGATGCCTACTTCCATATTCTCATTTGAAGCTCCCATCGAAAGTACCTCAGCTTCGAGCTGCCCTCAGGCCATTACCAGTTCAGAGCAATGCCCTTTGGCCTCACCTCGGCTCCAAGGGTATTCACCACATGCCTGGCAGTAGCAGTTGCATGCCTAAGAAGGCAAAAAATTGCCATCTTTCCTTACCTGGACGATTGGCTCATAATAGGCCAGTCCCCAGAACAGGTCAGCTTACACCTTCAGGTAACTCAGCAACTGCTTACCTCTCTAGGTTTCCTTCTGAATCTCTCAAAGTCAATTCTAGAGCCTGTCCAGCTCCTAACCTTCATATGTGCAGAACTGAACACACAGGAAGCCAGGGCCTTCCTCCCTCTGGACAGGGCAAAGACCCTAGTCTCCCTGGCCTCCTCATTCACCCTGCAGGTCTCTCGACCAGCAAGGCATTTTCTGCAGCTCCTAGGACACATGGCTGCTTCCACAGTGGTGGTGCAAGGAGCAAGATTTCAGATGAGGGACATTCAGTTCCATTTGAGAGCTTTTTGGTCTCAAAGAAAGGATCCTCTTACCAAGTTGATCCCAGTAACTCGAACCCTGATCCAAGACCTGCAGTGGTGGCAGGATCAGAGGAACCTGAGACAAGGAGTTCCTTTTGTCACTCAGTCTCACTCCTTAATCCTTACTACGGATGCATCCCTCTTGGGGTGGGGGGCTCACATGGGCGACCTCACTGCCCAGGGACTGTGGTCCCCCCAAGAAATTCTGCTCCACATCAACCTGTTGGAGCTCAGAGCAGTTTTTCTAGCACTTCAAGCTTTCTCCAAATCTGTTCAGAACAAAATTGTACAGGTCAGAACAGACAACACCACTACAATGTGGTACATCAACCAGCAAGGGGGGCACTCGGTCTACGGCCTTGTGCACCGAAGCCATGAAGTTATGGTCTCTGGCTTACTCCCTGAACACCTCCCTTACGGCAGTTCACCTCCCAGGCAAGGACAATGTCCTGGCAGAAGAATTTCTCAGGGCCATCACGAGTGGTCCCTGGATCCCCTGGTTCTGGGAGTGGTATTTGCCAGATGGGGCACCCCGCAGATAGATCTTTTTACAGCCCCAGACAATCACCAACTTCCCCTCTTTTGCTGCAGGCCCCCAGTCTTGGGCTCAGTCCCTCTGGATGCCTTAGTCCTCAGTTGGGAAGGGAAGTTTCTCTATGCCTTCCCTCCCTTTCCTCTCCTGTTCAAAGTGCTAGTCAGAATCAGATCCCAATCCTGCACGGTCATTCTGATTGCCCCGGATTGGGCCAGACAACCCTGGTATCCACTCCTACTGTCCTTAGCAGTCCATCCTCCCCTGTGCCTTCCCAGGAATCACAATCTGTTAACCTGTGCCCAGGGAAGGGTTTGGTACCCGAATCTCAAATCTCTCAATCTCAAGGCCTGGTTCTTGAAGAGTTGGAGTTTGCTGACTTACACCTCTCACAAGGCATAATGGATATATTGAAGGCTTCTAGGAAGCCTTCCACCAGGGCTACTTACAACTCCAAATGGAAAAGGTTTTCCATATGGTGCTCAGAAAAGCATATTTCCCCAGACTCTGCTGATTTACCCACAGTCCTGGATTATTTGATCCATCTGAACACTTTGGGGCTGAGACCAGCTACCCTGAAAGTGCATTTGGCAGCTGTTTCTGCTTTTATTTCGGCTGGTAAATCCTCTTCTTTTTCAACTCACCCTGTATTTTCCAAGTATTTTAAGGGATTGCTTCACAGTCACCAACCCTCCATTCAGGGATCCTGCCTGGGATCTTATTGCTTGTATTGCTCAGCTTATGCAACCCCCCTTTGAGCCTTTGTCTTCAGCTGAGCTTAAGTACTTGACTTGGAAAACTGTGTTTCTAGTAGCCATCACCTCTGCCAGACGCATAAGTGAATTACAAGCTTTGTCAGTGGAGCCGGATTTTATCTTCTTTCACAGAGATAAGGTAGTCCTCCGGACTAATAGAAAGTTTCTGCCTAAGGTGGTTTCAGATTTCCACCATAATCAATCTATATCTCTTCCAGTGTACTTCACTGACCATTCTTCCTCTGGTGAGAGGAGGCTGCACAGCCTAGATGTGAAGAGAGCCCTTAGTTACTACATAGAGCGTACCAAGGGTCACAGGTTTGACTCCTTCCAACTGTTCCTCACTTATGGTGAGTTTGGTAAAGGGAAGCCTGCCACTAAAAGATCCATTGCCAGGTGGATTGTCTCTTGTATCCAATTCTGTTATGAAAAACTGGGTAAGGTTCCTCCCTCAGGCCTGAGGGTTCACTCTACCAGAGGTACAGCTGCTTCTCTGGCTGCTGCCAGAGACATCTCTATTCTAGAGATATGTCAAGCAGCTACTTGGAAAACAGTTCACACTTTTACCAAGCATTACTCCCTGGACATCCAGGCTCGGAGTGATGCTCGGTTTGGCACAGCTGTCCTTCAGAGCCTATTCCCTAAGTAGGTTCTGTCCCTCCTCCATGGGGTACTACTATGTAGTCTGCAATTGTCATAATATAGCAAGACTTCATGTTGTTTGAAAAAAAAAAAATTACTCACCTTAGTAATGTTTCTTCTAATGGAGTCTTGCTATCATATGACCTCCCTCCCTGCCTGGCCCTCTCAGAACCTCTGTTTTGGGATATGGGTGGGCATTACAGTGTTGGCGCTTTCTTTATGCCACTTTGTTGTTTCACCCTTCCTTTGGGGTGAATTGGTGTTGCATTTTTCATTTCTTTTGGGTCTCATGACTTGAGTCTTTGTTGGAGACCAAGAAGTGTGTGTTTATGTTAGTAGCCAGTCAGCTAGTGTAGGTTTACAGCTTCCACACAGAGCCTTAGTGTGTTTTTGCTCGTAAAGATCTGACAGTTTATGTTTGAAGATCAGCAGACAGAGCCTTCTAACCGAGCTCACGCTCAGAGTTCCATGCTTGCATGGAAAGTTAACTATTTCACCTCCGGGGCAGTTCGAAGATGGAGACTCGCTGCAATTGTCATAATATAGCAAGACTCCATTAGAAGAATGAACATTACTAAGGTGAGTAATTTTTTTCTTTTATCACAAACTAAATTGTCCAGACTTGGGCAAAGGATTTTGCCGGTAGGTTTTTTCATTACTTTCCCTTTTCCTAATTTTTCATATGCAGGGTGTTCTTATGATGCCATTTGGGTTGCCAGCCTTTCATTTTTTTTCTACTCCCAGACCGTTACAAATAGTTTAAGAAATTTAAACTTCCCAACATCAGTGACAGCAAAAGGAACTAACTGAGGCGCCTTTTTTCCCCCCAGGAAAACACCAGCTAAATTGTACTGAAGGTTCTTTATTGATAAAACTGCTTGCTTGCAACAGTGTACTGGAGTGTGTAAAACTAGCTGGAAATACAATTTAACAAATGCTGTTGTATGACCAAGACTCACTGGAGTTGAAACGGTAAGGTATGGGCAGCTCTATCATGAGACCATTTGTTAGCACTTTGTTGTAAGGAAATGGATTTCTCAGTAAAAGAACTTCAGCACAGCAGCACTGTAGAGTTGGCATTTTTCTGGGGAGATCACGGCACCGCAGTGAATACGCCGCCTCAGTCGGAAGCTTTTGCTGCTACCTGTGTTGGTGAGGCTGCCTTTCATTTACTTTTCTCCCAGTTACCTGCCACGTTTTTTTCTTTGCTTGGAGCACTGCAAGTCTTCTGAATGACACTTTGTATAGTTATCATAAAAAAAAAAAAAAAAAAGTGAGAGATACTGTAAACTAACCGTGACAGAATTAACTGTTTTTAATACCAAGGGTTTCAGTTTGCCACTTTATAGTAGTAGCAAAATGTTTCCCATAGAATGTTGCAGCACTGAGAGCTCAGAGCAGACAGCAGTGACAGAAATACTGTATTTACACTGACCCAACGGAGTGGCTGCCTCTCAACACCAGCAACCAGGGTTCGGGAGTGGGCCCTGGTTTCTGGATCCAGGTGATTGGTGGGGGATTGGGTTTCCCAGAGGATGCTGTCCCTCACTAAGGAGGGAGACTGTGTGATATTACTTTGTATTTATTTATTTATTTATTTAGAGCCTAGGATCACAAGTACCTTTGAGCCAAGGCTCTTTTACAAAAGTTCCATGTCCATTGAAGTACAATACAAACATTACATAGAGTTGAGTAACATTGTAGAAATGGTGTACAGATATTTTTAAGCAGCTGAAATGCATTTCATTGAGGGAAAGTGGGTACCAGGAGGGCAGGGTAGCCAGAGGTAGCTGAGGCTTGGAAGGGACACGAAAAGAGTGGTGCAGCTGTGGACATTTGTCAGGCCTCAAAAAGTGCTTGGGGCGTAGGGGGCAAAAGCAGGAGGGGAGGGTAGGCTGTAGGATGAGGGAGAAAGGGGGTAGGAGTAGAAGTACTAGGAGGGAGGTCAGATTGAGGGACAGTCGCAGGAGCTAGAGTCAGCTAGGTGGAGGTGAAGATCGGCTTTGAACGGGCCTAGCTTTTGCAGAGAGGAGATGTGTTTGTTGAGTCCATTAATCCAGCTAGGAGCTTGGTACGCAAAGGATCTTTGGCCCTGTGTGGTGCGGCACTGGGGAATGTGCAGCCTTTGATTTTCTGAAGCCCTGGTGAGACGGGGGTTACGTGTTGTATGGAGAAGAGTTTGGACCCTGGGGAGAGCAAGATGTAGCATAATTTTCTTAGCCATTAGACAAGTTTGGTACTTGATACGGTTTGATAACTGGAGCCAACCTGTTTGGGCATAGAAGTCACACGTATGGGTGAGGCAGTGGGATCCTGTGATGAGTCAGCAGGCTTTGTTTAGTGCCAAGAATAAGTGCCTGAGGGCTGTGTCAGTTGTAGAGCTGTAAATAATTAAACCATAGTCGATTAGAGAGACCACTGAGCTCTGTACTGCTATCCTTAAGGCATCCGAGGTAGGGCATTGCCTGTGCCTGTAGAGGAGACCAATGCGTGTGTTTGCGGCTTTGGTGATGCTATCTATATGGATGCCACAGAACAGGTTGCTGTCTATGGTGATTCCCAGATATTTAAAGGAGTGAACCTGTTCGAGGACAGCACCAAGGCGGTTTGCAATGTTAAGGGAGTGAAGCCTATTTTTGTTGTGGGAGCCACAGAAAAGCATTGATTTGGTTTTCTTATAGTTGAGAACCAGCTTTTGACTACTAAACCATGTTTCAATAGAGGTGAAACCCTTCTGAAGCTTGTTTTGGAGTAAGTGGGGGTCCTGATTGGGTGGTGTGAATGACAGCATTGTCAGCATAGAGTAGGATTTGTTCCAGACAGGATTATGGAAGATTGTTCAAAAACAGGCTGAAGAGGAGTGACCTGAGAATGGATCACTGGGGGACTCCTGAGCATTCGGGTCTAGCATCTGAGAAGACATCAGCAATTCTCATTCTTTGGGAATGGCTTTCAGGTAGCTCTTAAATCAAGTTGTAGACTCGGGGCCAGCTTTTAGCAGTTCTGTGAGGAGTATTCGATGATGGACGGTGTCAAAGCCTTGGTCAGGTCTATGAAGACCGAACCAGTGAGGTAATTATTGTCCAGGGAGTTGTGAATTCATGGAGGGCAGATGTGGTGCTGTGGCCTTTTGTGAAGCCGTGCTGTTTACAAAGGATGTCGTACTTGTCAGGGTATTCCATTAGCTGGTCAGATACCAGACGTTCAGTGGCCTTTGGGGGGTGGTAGTATGGATATAGGCCTATAATTTCCATGAAGTGCCTCGTCCCTACTCTTGTGGACTGGTGTCACGGTGGCGGATTTCCATCTGTCGAGGAACTGGCCAAGGGTGATGGAGAAGTTGAAAGTAGGGGTTAAAGGAGATGGCACTTGATCAAGAGTAAGGGACAGCAGTTTCAGGTTGAGTGAGTCGCCACTTATTCTAGATCCAGCAATTGCTTTATAGACATATCCATAGACTTCATGTGTCCTGACTGCTCTGAAGTAAAAAAGAGGGAGCGATTTGAAAAAGGGGGCAGGGGGTGGAGGAGGGTGCAGGAGGGAGGTCTTCATCGAAGAATTCTGGAGGAAGAACACTACTGAGGTCAGTGAATGTGTTATTGAACATTAGCTGTAGTGGAAAGGTCAAGAGTTATAGCCCATCCACGTCCAACATTGAAGGTGATGTTTTGGGCAGTTTCCCTGTAACTTCCTTGAGATTATTCCAGAAGGACTTCCCTTTTCCCCAGGTGTTTGTGAGGGCATCTTTGTAATAGTTACTTTTCTTCAGGCGTATTTCTTTGGTGCAGTAATTTTGGGCACATTTGTAGTTTTGTATATCTACTTGCCTACCAGTGGCCCGAGCCTGAAACCAGAGGTGGTCCCTAGCGTTCTGGAATGTAAGGAGATCAGCAGTGAGCCATGGATTGCTAAGGCCTTTTACTTTCCCATTTTTGAAGGGGGCGTAAATGTCACAGGCAGCATTGAAGGAGCTGATGAAGAAGTCAAGCGCAGAGTTGACATCCGATGCATGGAAGACGGGTGACCAGTCTTGTTGTCTAAGGTGTGATTTGAGGTGCTTCAGTTGACCACGTGGAAGGATTCTGCTGTTTATTAGTTTGGGTGGTGGCAGGCTGAATTTGTTAGACCACTCACAGGCGACTGGGGAGTGGTCATTTAGTGTATCTGGGAGAACAGAGACTTTTGAGATGCGGGATGGGTGGCTGGTCAGTATCCAGTCTAGGAGGGTGCCTGTCCCAGTCTTATAGTTGAATCTAGTTGGGGAGATGACCAGCTGGGAGAGGTTAGCAGCTGAGATGGCATCCTTGTAGCCACCCGTATCTGATTCAAGCAAATTTATGTTAAAATCGCCCATTAGGATTATCTCGGTGCCTGGAGGTTGGGAACGGACAAGGTCAAGGACGGAGTTGAGACCTTTACCTTGATCCTTGGGAGGAATGTAGACAGCAGCAATAGTCAGTGCCTTGTTGTGAGCCCCGAGTAGAATTCTGGTGGGTAGTATGTGGGCAGTAGAGACTGAGGCAGGGGGTTGAACACGGTGACCCAGGAGAGAGTCTTTGAGGTAAACAGCACATCCACCGCCTTTTTTAGTGGTCCTATCAATTCTGAATACGTTCTATCCTTTTAGGGGAATTGCACTGTCAGATATTTTTGGAGTGAGCCAGGTTTTGACAATCACATGAGCATCAGGGTTGTGTTGGTGTGCAAATAATTGCAGGGCATCAAGTTTGGGTAGAAGGCTACAGATGTTAATTGTTAATTACTGCTGTAGTGTCACGTGGGTGACCATAGGTGACACTGCAGGGAAGGGTGCAACTTTGGTTGTACATGTGCTTGGCATTAGTAGTGCCCACATTCTAGGGGGGATGTACAGAATGTCCTGGATACCTGTGTGTTGACAGACCCTGTATATCCAAGTCCTGTGCCTTCAGCACTTGGTAACATGCTGTTGGAGGTATATCCCCATCCCATCTGGGGTGGGGGGCTATCCAGAGTGATATGGAAGCAGATGAGAGTGGGGGAGAGGTACAGGGCTCCTTTTTTTTTTTTTTTAAATTTTATTTACTGTACTTGTTCCCCTCTGCTGACCCCCATCAGCCTGACAGCCCATCCAGCCCTGTCACCCACAGGACTTAACTGTGCCTCGCATGTTCCCCCATGAATAACCTACCTATACCCCCAGTAGAGTTAAAGCTTCGGTTAGTGAGGCAGAGAGCCCAGTCAGGGTGCAGAGCATCCTGCAGTGATAGAGGGTTTTTCCATTTTTCTGTCCCTCTCCTGATGCTGTGAGCCCTGGCTGACACTAAAGCGTCATGTCGTCGACATCTCCCTCCCTAGATCCATGGCTCTGGGTGCACTTCCACCCATGGTCACCCAGGTGGCAGGGCTGCACCAGTGGCCATTCACCTTCCCTCCCCAAAGGAGGTGAGCGTCCCTTGGATGCTCAGCAGTCCTCTTCCTGGCTAGCCCTCCAACCCAGGCCCGCTCCCAAACCCGGGTCATCGGAGCTGCGAGCAGTAGCAGTACTGCTGTGCTAGTGGGACAGCTAAGGTACAGAGCTCTTGAGGGAGACGGGCACCATGAGCGTTGAGAGCAAGGGGGAGTACAGATTAAAAACAATACTGTATACAGTGATAAACTAGCATTCGTTTTATATAATCAAGCTAATTTTATTACCAAAGTATCTTAAATAAATGTTAGAGGGAAAATACTTTTTATGTTGCTGTTGACCTTCAAAAACTGGAGACAAAGCCAGTACAGTAGCACAGCAGTAGCGCTACCAATCGATATGTGTGGCCCGACTTTGGGAACGGACTCTGGTTGCTTGGGTGTGGCTGGGAGAGGGAGGCTTGAGCATCCCATGGACAACTCTTCTCCCTTGGGGAGGTGGGAACTCTGTATCCCACTGCCTGCCTGCCCCCAAGTAGTAGCCGGGTAGCAGCACAGGAGCCAGGTGGAAATGCATACACTTGGGAAGGGCCCACCTTCAGACACTGATAATGCATGTACGCACCTATGAATACACGCGTTTGTGTCATTGCAGGCTGGGGACTCTCAGGGTAGAAAAAGGACAGGAAACCCCCACCTGACCAGCTGATGCCAGTACCCTTGCAGGCCCTGCATCACTGGTCGTGGCTCTCGCACACCTGAGCAAGTGGTTCGCCAAGTCCTGGAGCAGAGGAGAGATGGGTTGGAAGGTGCCGGCAGAAAGTGGCAGGCAGGACGACTTAGAGGAGAAACCCCTACAAATAAAAAAATTATTAAAAAAAGAATTGGAGACAAATATGGCAACATAGTAAATGACGGCAAAAAAAGACCATTGGTCCATCCAGTCTGACTTGTTTTGCCCTATCTTACCCCGAGACCTAATGTCTAGTCGGTGTTATTGCCCTCACAACCATGCCTTGCCCTACTGCATCCCCTGTGTAACTATTAAACCTTTTACTCAGTCCCAGGCTCCCTTTTGTGTTTGAAACCATTAATGGTTCCTGCACCCAGCACCTCTGCTGGTAGACTCTTCCATGGCTCAGTCACTCTCTTTGTAAAAATAAAACTTTCTCATGTCCCTCCTGAATCTCCCCCTGTTGGCTTCCAATCTTGTCCCTGTGTTCTTGAATCCCCATTCCTACTGAATATTTCCTGACAATCTACGTTGTTAATTCTTTTCAGGTACCTGAAAGTCTATATTCTTGTTGCCCCTCTCCCTTCTGGTCTCTAGCAAGTACATGTTCAGAGTTTTAAGCCGATTCATGTCTGATGTGCCTTGCTGGCCCTGAATCGTTTGTTCTTTTTTTTTTTTTAAGGAAATGTGTATTTACTAACCATTTCGGTGGAAAAGTGATCTGGATGTGTGCAAACAATGGCCCAGGCATGTTTTGGGAGGACATAAACAAACCGACTAAGCAGCTAGCAAGAGCACTGCTGATTTGACTGACACCCATGCCGTAATAACTGGCCAGTCAACAAACATGATGGTCAATAATGATATAAAGAATAATACATGGGTGCCTGGTGGTGCTGAGGGTTGAGGTGCTGGATGCCACATCTCGTGCCACGCTGGCAACCTGGGTTCATGAATGAGCTTGGGTCAGCAGGGGTAAGAGAGGATCAAGCATCTGGAAGACTGCTCTCCTCTCTCTCTCATAGGGAGGGAGACCTATCGTCCCATTTGTTGACTGCCCTCTGACAGTAGCTGGAGGGCAGTGGAGGTCGGGAGACTCATGCCGGTGTCATCACATTGGCAGTGAGGGGGGGACAGGAGAAAAGTGGAAAATGGAGCCTGGCAGGCTCCATGATGGCTTCTGTACGCGGGGGGCCAGTTCCGTGTTCTATATTGGGTCTCGGGGTGTGTGGTGCCCTCCTTCCCGGCACCATCACGGGAGGCAATCCACGGGGGACTGAACTGGTTGGTGATACGGGGACACAGGAAAGCTGGAGAGTCTCTCTGAAAGGAGAGATTGTAGCCAAAGCTATATAGCAAAAATAAATAAATAATACATGGGTAGGTGTGTGTAACCAGAAATTTACACACACCTGATGTGTGGGATGCCACACAGACCCCAAAAACGAAGTTCATGGGGATTAACAAAAACATCCCACACTGAGGGTGTGTATACATTTTTGGGTTATGCACATGTACCCTTGTTTTTGGTTTTTTTTTTATACTTACTGTCCAGTATTTTTAATAAGGGAAGGGTTTTGAGAGACACAGAGACAGTGCAATTATGTATAAACTCATTGTGGAACTTGTATAGTAGTTCAGTTGTATAAACTTTAATTTGTTCATTTTTAACCTGTTCAAATTCATCTGCTTTTCTGTGACAGACATTAATTGTTTGAAATGAGACTTTTGTGCTTCTGGGGCACCAACCTCCGCAGTACCAGTGTGATTGACGGATTATGGTTACACATGACTAGTTGTAAACCAAAATTACAACACGATTATTTAGCTATTAAAAATACTGGCCACTAATAGTGATATTACAAGCTGTGCAGAGGGTGTCAGAAGTTGTGTTACAGGGCAACTGTGTACCAGGCATAAATTATAAAATGCCATGGGATATGGGTATAGTTTAGGTAAAATGCAACATCAGGTGTCAGGGAGGAGGGGGTGATGGTAAAGTGCAGACATGGGTGGTCTTATCACAGAGGAGACATTTTAGAGCAGTGGCATAGGTGATGGTGTGGAAGGATACACCAGAGCCCCAGGAGCCTGTATGAGAAGGCAGCCTGTCCCGCAGAGGCACGGGGGCAAGAGAGAGAGAGAGAGAGAGAAGGAACAGGTGTCAGAGTTATGCACTGAGAGTGGGAGCAGGGGAGAGAGAGAGAGAGAGGGCATGGGAGTCGGGTAAGCAGCAAGAGTAGGGGATGGGAGAAGCAGGAGCAGGTGTCAGAGTTGTGCAGTGGGGGAGGGTACAGGATGAGAAGGAACAGGTGGTAGGTGTGTAGTGAAAGTGGGGAGAGGGGAGACAGAAGGAGCAGGTGTCCGAGTTATGTAGTTAGAATGGGAAGGGGGGAGAGAAGGAGCAGGATTCAGTTACACAGTGAAAGTGGGGGGAGAGGAGAGAAAGGCGCGAGTCAAGAGCCATGCAGTGAGTGGGGGGAGGAGGGAGGAGAAGTGCAGTGAAGAATTGTCTACTCTGACTCCACCTTCTCTTCCTCCCCACAGTCACTGCATGACTCTTAACTCCTGCTCTTCTCTCTCTCCCTCTCCCACTCTCACTGTGTAACTCTTGCTCCCTGCACCTTCTCGTCCCACCACTCTCACTCGTAACTTGACACCCGCCCTTCTCTCCCACTTCCCCACTGTCACTGCATAACTCTTGATTCTATAGCCTCTACCCCACCTCGCCAGACAATTTCAACTCCTGCTCTTTTTCTCCCCTCCCCAACCTCACTGTGTAACTCCTGACTTACTCCTTCTTTTCTTTCCCCACTCTCACTGCGTAACTGTGATCCTCAGATCTTCTCTCTTCCGTCTCCCCACTCTCATTGCATATCTCTTGTCTCCTGTTCCTTTCTCTTGCTTCTTTCCCACTCTCACTACAGAGAGGGGTGGAGGGGAGAGAGAAGGAGTGGAAGCCAGTTATGCAGTGAGACTGGTGGGCAGGGGAGAGAGAAAATAGGAGTCAAGAATCATGCAGTGAGATTGGGGGAGGAGGGAGAAGGAGTGGAAATCAGTTACGGTAAGATGGGAAGATGAGGAGTGGAGTCAGAGTTATGCTGTAGGGGGGGAGGGAGAGGAAGGAGCAGGAGTCTTACACTGTGAGTTGGAGGAGGAGAATGAGAAGCAGCATGAGTCAGAGTTACGAGTGAGAGTTGGGGGGGGAGAGAAGGACCGGGAATCAGTTATGCAGTGAGAGTGGGGGAGGGAAGGGAGAAGGCGCAGCAGTCTGTTATGCAATGAGTGGGGGGGGGAAGGGAAAGAGCAGGAGTGGGAATCAGAGTTGCACAGTGAGATGGGAGAGATGAGGAGCGGGAGTCAGAGTTATGCTGTGAGTGGGGAGGAGAAAGAGAAGTAGCATGAGTCAGAGTTACACAGTGAAGGTGGGGGAGAGAGGAGTGGGACTTAGAGTTAGGCAGCAAGCTTGAGGGAAAGGGAGGGAGAGAACAAGAGGGAGTCTGAGGTATGCAGTGAGAGTGGAGGGAGGGGCGAGAGAGAAAAGGGGGAGTCGGAGATATGCAGCCAAAGTGGGGGAGGGGAGAGAGAAGGAACAGGGGTCTGAGTTATTTAGTGAAACTGGGAGTAGGGGAGAGTTATACAGGGAGTGTAAGGAGGGGACAGAGAAGGAACACGAGTCAGAGTTACACAGTAAGTGTGTTTGGGGGTGGGGGGGGGAACAGAGGAGGAAGTTAAGGTACCTGGGAGGAAACCAAGCCAGAATTTGGATATGAGGGTAGCACATTAAGAGAGGCACCTGTCTGTGAGAAGGGAAGGGAGATGGAGGACTAGAGAGAGCAGTGACAGTATGTGGATGGCAGCTTAGAACAAAACAGAAAGAGGGAAAATATTCCACACATTGCAGCAAATCCTAAAATTCGAGGACCATTTGCTTTCTGAAACAGAGTGCCTTTGTTGTGTTTGGTCCATTCTGAATTAACATGGATTTTCTTTCCTCAGATGACTTCCCAGAGTCGACAGGGATAAAGCGGATCATACAAGCTTTAAATGCTAACGTCTGGTCCAATGTGGAGATGAAGGATGGTATGTCACATATACTGCTATTATCATCAGAACTGTGCTAGTTGAAGATGAGCTAGATCCCATGGGCCCAGTTTGTGATGTCATATCATGGATAAAGTGGGAGGAGCTCCCCAACAAATTCACGCCATACTTGTGGGGTGTTAGGCTTATTTTTGAGGAAAAGGAATTTGTAGAACTACTGCAACTTTTTCCTGTGTTGTAGCATTTTGACTGGTTGTGCCCATAATTTCAATTCAGATTTTGTTTATTAAATTATACACAAGGACGATGACCAGTCATACGAACAGCAAGTATGTCTCTTTGCAGATGACATACAGATCTGCAACAGGGTTGATACACAAGATGGAGTGGAAAGGATGAGAAGGGACTTGGCAAGGTTGGAGGAATGGTCAAATGTATGGCAGCTCAGATTCAATACAAAGAAGTGCAAGGTAATGCACATGGGAAACAAAAACCCAGGGGAAGCGTACACAATGGGGGGTGAGATACTGACAACAGTAAAATAGAAAGAGATCTGGGGGTAATTATATCAGATGACCTAAAGGTGGGCAAGCAATGTGAGAAGGCAGTAAGGAAGGCTGGGGGGATACTGGGATGCATAGGAAGAGGCATCAATAGTAGAAAACAGGAAGTTGTTATCCCTCTGTACAGACAGTTGGTGAGACCCCATCTGGAGTACTGTGTGCAGTTCTGGAGACCCCATCTCCGCAAAGACATGGACAGAGTGGAGGCTGTCCAGAGGAGGGCAACCAAAATGGTGCAGGGTCTGCACCAGAAGACATATGAAGAAAGACTAAAGGAGCTTAATATGTATACCCTTGAGGAAAGAAGGGAGAGAGGGGACATGATAGAAACTTTCAAGTACCCTCAAGGGAATTAACAAAGTCTAAGAGAGGTAGCATCTTCCAGAAAAGAGATGTGCAAGAACAAGGGGCACACTTAAGATGGGGGGTGCTCAGAGGTAATAAGAAGTATTTTTTCACTGAGAGGGTTGTGGATGCATGGAACAGCATCCCTGAGGAGGTCGTGGAGTCAAGAACAGTGGGGGACTTCAATAATGCATGGGACAGACATAAGGCAGTCCTAGTGGGGGGGTAGGAGGAAGTAAGCTGTTGGTTAACTAGGATCTGCAGCTTTTCTGTTAGGTAGGAAAATGGGTAGACTAGGTGGGCCAAGCGGTCCTTATCTGCCGTCAAATTCTGTGTTTCTGTGTTTCTAAGGCTCATTTACCATGACATCATAGTAATGCACACAGTTTATCACACTTCCACACATAATTTAAAAATAACAAAAGTACAAACAGGGAAATTAGATAAAACACTAATAGACACTAGAAGATAAGCCAGCAATAATACCCAATAGGGTGTGTGCTATTGGGTTTACCAGACCACTCAGGAGTGTAATGAGGCTCGATGCCACAGGCAGAACGCCTTATAGCCCCTGGAAGTACCAGTATAGTCCAATACCACCCACCCTGGAGGGTATTATTGTGCTTTTATAGGTTATTTGTGACATTTTTTATAAAATAATTTAAAAATGTCACAAATTTGCTGAAAAAGTAGTATAAATTAATAGAAATAATTTTCTTGTGAAGTAGTCTTTCTGCTGGTATAGTTGTCAGTAGAGGCGCTTTTATTTTCAATACCGTTTTCTGTGCTCTTATGCATACTTGACAGCTTGTTTCCATGTGCCCCAATAGTCCAGATCCATTTCAGGTTTTTGTACCTGGTTCCATGGTTTTCTCTCTGTCTTTCTTAAGAGGGACTGTGGTGGGGTGAGAGTGCGAGAGCGGTGGCGTGGTCAGAAGACTGTTGCTGTTTAATGTTGTTGGAAGAAACAGATCTTACTTCGAGAGGCAGCTCTTGCAGCAGGTTCCACAATGAGGACTGACGCCACCTGGCGGCGGTTCCGGAAACTTTTTCTTCAGCAGTACCGACGTGGGAACACCCTCGCTGACGCCGGGCTCCACCCTGGCATCGCCTCATAAGGGAGGAGTTCCCCACGCCCACTTCCTTCCCGCCGCACAGTCAAGGTTAGTTCGCTTGGTTACGGCTCAGTACCGATTGCTTCGTCTCCACCGTTAGAAATTTGTTTCTTCCTCGTAGTTATTGCTTCTCTGTCATCACATCTCAACAAGTGCGCTTGTGGGCGACAGATACCCGCCAAAGACCGTCACTCAGCGTGTCTTTATTGCCTGGGGCCCGACCACGACACCAATGCCTGCCCTCATTGTCAGGCCTTTAATTTGCGTTCGCGGATCAGGCGCCAGAAGTCTCTCATGGCCTGCCTCGCTGAGACAAAACTTGCCGCCATGGAACGGGCCTCCTCATCAGGGGGAATCTGATCCTCTCCAGCCCACAAGCCTCATAAACACTGGGAGCAAGACAGGGGAAGGTCTCACTCCAAGCACAGGTCTTCCGGTTCGAAGTCCAGGTTGTCAGGGCACGAATCCCGCCTTACGACCCTTAAGCTTTCCTCTGCTGTCTCCAAGCTTTCTTCTACTCTCCAGCCGTTTAAAGGTTCCTCAGCCTGCTGAGAAATCGAAGGGCTCAGGTAAGGTCTCCTCCTGCTCGGCCTCTTCCTCGAAGGCTGACTCCCGGGAGTTGAGCAAGGCCTCTGGATCTTCTGGTGGCAGGGACTCTTCCTTGCCACCAAAATCACGAGACTCCAGCCGACACCAGCCCCTGGCTGCAGACCGGCGCTTGGTCGAGAAGTCTGCTGGCCACAAAGCCGACCGTCACAAGGCTCATGCCGCTGAAGGACGATCAGCACGTAAAGAGAAACGGACGCCAGACCAACGTCCGCCTATGGCCCCTGTCCCAGCGACGGTTATTCCGCTGCCGGTTGTGGTTTGTCCAACGCCGGTTACCCTGGTGACACCAGACGTCAGCTCTGGTACCCCTTCTCCTCAGTCGCCGGTCCGCCGGACCTGTTAGACGATGGTGCTGATGCCGCCAGACGTCCCCCCTCAGCCAATGGCGGTAGATAAGGGTGCGGACCTGATGCTGGTACCCCCTGACGGTGGAACAGATACCGGTTCGAGCTCAGGTGCTCCTCCACCTACACCCGGTTCCCTTAAGCTGAACCTCTCACAGGTGAAGGAGCTCTTCTCCCACTGGTGGGATACAGTTAAAAAGGCTCTGCCAGCGGGTGTGCCCCCTCCCACTCCGGTACTGATTCCTAACCCAATTGATGTTGAACCGACGGATGGTGGGGCGGAAGAGGAGCCCCCTCCTAAGAAACGGGCTAAGAAGTCTAGGAGGGATAGGGCCAGTAGCTCCTCCCGCTCTCCCTCTCCTCCACTAGACAGGAGGTGCAAAAGGAAGAGACGTAGTCCCTCACCCTCTTCCACACCGGACTCCTATGTAGACTCAGACTTCTCGTCTTCCGTTGCCTAGTCAGAGCCATACCTAGGGGACATGGAGGGTCTTCCCAAATCCCCTCCTGATGACCCGAGCTTCATGGAGGTGATGAGGCACATTCAGGCCAACATGGGTTGGGATACTGAGGCCCTGGATCCCGAGCAACTGCGGTTGGCTCAATACCTCCGCCAAAAAGATCCAAAGCCGGTGGTAATCCCTCCCATGGTTGACACCTTTCAGGATGTCATGCATGCGACCTGGAAGTGGCCTCACTCCTCCTCTGCCGAAAATGGCTCATCGGTTTCACCGGCACCTCGACCACCCTTTGGCCGAACCACCCGCTGTAGACTCTGTGGTGATTTTGGCGGCTCATGACCGTTCGCAGAGGCCCAAACATCTGAGCACCCAGCCACCTGACAGGGAATCTAAGCTGCTGGATTCTGTGGGCTGTAAGGTGTACTCTGCTGCGACCTGCAGTATCAGGAGTCTCAACTTCCTGACATACATGATCCAGTTCCAGAACGCCCTTTGAGAACAAGGACTGGACATTGTGCAGAGCATGCCCAATTGCCCTCAATGGGCAGAGCTTGCCAGGCGTTTACAGACCAGCTCAGATGTGGGCACCCATGTTCTGTGGTCGGCCTGTGACTCTGCGGACACCTCCTCTACGGCGGCCGCCACTGGCATTTGCCTCCAACGCCATGCGTTGCTTTGGGTTTCGGGGTTTGATCCAGACGTCCAAACCAATCTTCTGGATGCTCCCTTTAGAGGCTCCATGCTCTTTGGCGAAGACACGGAGCGGATCATCACCAGGCTGCAGGACTCCGGAAAGGCTATCTGATCTGTGCAGTCCATATACCGCCAGAAACAGAGGCAAGCTCATAAGCCTCGTTTTCGTGGCCGTGGGGGACATCAGCCACAGCAGCTTCACTTCCACCAGCAATCGCAGCGAGGCGGCTTCAGGTGCAGGGGAAGAGCCAGAGGATCTTCTGCCTCCACCTCTCAACAGGCCAAAGCAGTCACTGCTGCCCTCCCTCCCCACCAACTGCCTAACTATCCAGGCTACCTCCTTCCCTAGACGCCCTATCAGGGAGCCGTTGGCGTCGCTTTTCCCCTCTACGCGGATGCGTGGGGTCAGGTGACCTCTGATCAGTGAGTACTTGATCTCGTGGAGTTCGGGCACTCCATAGAGTTAGACTCCATTCCGCTGGACAGACCACTACCCCCATCCCGTTATCCAAGGGAACACAGAGCGCTGGTCAGACAGGAGAGCCTATCCCTTCTGGACAAGAAGGCCATCGAGCTGGTTTCATCAGCTGAAAGAGAGAGAGGGTTCTTTTCCCACTTCTTCCTGGTCCTGAAAAAGTCAGGAGATCTCAAACCCATTCTGGACCTCAGTGATCTAAACCAATGGGTCTCTTACAGGAAATTCAAGATAGTTTCCCTTCCCACTCTCCTTCCACTTATCAGCGGGAGACTGGCTGGCATCCTTGGACATGCAGGATGCCTACCTGCATATTCCTATTGCCAGGAACCATCGAAGATTCCTAAGGTTCAGATTCGAAGGCAAGGACTATCAATTCTGAGTCCTTCCATTCGGTCTCTCTTCAGCCCCCAGGGTCTTCACCAAGTGCCTGGTAGTGGTGGCCACAGCTCTTCGAAGGCGGGGCCATTTTGTGTTCCCCTATCTGGACGATCGGCTTCTCCTGGCTCCCTCCAGGTCATGCCTGTTGGAAACTATCAGGGATTCCACCTCGCTGTTTCAGCATCTGGGAAGCACCATCAACAGAGACAAATCTCATGTGATTTCAGCCCAGATTCTCCAGTTCATCAGAGCTCTTCTGGATACCTCTCTCGGGAAGGTTTTTCTTCCGTCCGACAGAGCAGGTCGTATTCGAGTCCTGGCATCCCAGATCTCTTCAGCCTCAAGGGTGCCAGCTCGGCTCCTTCTCAGGCTGTTGGGGCATATGGCCGTTGCCATAGTCTCGGTTCCTCTGGTACGCCTACGCATGAGGACCATACAGTGGTCCTTGAGAGTCCAGTGGGATCAGACATCGGACAGTCTGGACGCCTTGATCAGGATATCAGAGCCAGTCCGCTGGGAGCTACTGTGGTGGATGTCGTCCAAAAATTTGCTGGCGGGCATCCCCTTCCAAACAGGGGCACCGTCCCAGATTCTGACAGTGGGCGCCTCGTCCACGGGGTGGGGCACTTATTTGGGGACACATCGTACTGGGGTTCTTGGTCTTCAATAGAGGTAGATCTGCATATCAACGTCCTGGAGATGAGAATGGTTCTTTATGCCCTCCAAGCCCTGGTCTCGGTCCTAGCGCCGGGCCATCTCTTGGTGCAGACGGACAACACTTCGGTGATGTTCTACATCAACAAACAGGGCAGCACACATTCTTATCCCCTCTGCAGGGAAGCCATGCATGTGTGGGATTGGACCCTCGAACATCAGCTGTTCCTGACGGCAGTGTATGTTCCCAGGGACCAAAATGTGTTAGCTGACGCTCTCAGCAGGACAAAATTGCAAACCCATGAATGTGAATTGCTCCAAGAGGTTGCAGATCACATCTTCAGTCTGTGGGGAATGCCAGAAGTGGACCTTTTAGCGTCACGATTCAATACAAAGCTGCCCAATTTCTGCTCACTAGGTCCAGAACCTGGAGCTTTTTTGCAAGACACGTTGTCCCTCTGCTGGAAATGGAGGTTCCTGTATGCTTTCCCCCCCTTTTCCGCTGTTACAGAAGGTACTCCTCAAAGCACAGTCAGAATCTTCCACTCTCATTCTGATCACTCCACTATGGCCGTCAAATTTGGTTTCCCTTACTGCAGCGTTTAACGGCAGAGTCACCGATGCCTCTTCCTCTGTCATCTCACCGCGTGTCACAGGACGGGGGGTCCCTGATGCACCCGAATCTCTATTCCCTTCACCTGTATGCCTGGCTCCTCAGGACCTAGCCAAGGTCAGATTCGGGGTGTCCAATTAAGTTGCTCAAGTATTGGTAGAGGCACAGAAACCTGCCACCAGGGCCACTTACGCTATGAGGTGGGAACGTTTTTGTATCTGGGCCACAGCCAAGAGGGTGGAACCCTTGGTCTGTCCAGTTAATACAGTTCTAGAATACCTGCTTTCTCTTTCTGAGAAAGGTCTCGGTTATTCCTCCATCAAGGTACACCTGGCTGCCATCTCTGCTTATCACTTCCCTGTGTCTGGTAAGACGGCAGCTCAGATGGAGGTTTCCAAGGCCTTTTTGCGCGGTATCCTTCACATCAGACCTCCCATCAGGACCCTGTTCCTCCTTGGGACCTCCTTTTCATCCTGGAGAAGCTTACTCTTCCTCCCTTTGAACCTGCCATGAAGTCTGAGCTCTGTTTTCTTCCTTGGAAGACTTTGTTTTTGGTAGCCATTACTTCGGCAAGGCACATTTCAGAGCTTCAGGCCCTCATGTGTAAAGAACCCTACCTTGTCTTTCACAAGGACAGGGTTGATCTTCGCACTAATCCGAAGTTCCTACCGAAAGTAGTTTCGGAGTTCACTCTGAATCAATCAGTTCAGCTCCCGGTTTATTACCCAGAGCATTCAAATAGAGGGGAGGCCTTGCTTCACTCCTTGGACGTTCACAGGGCTGTCAGATGTTACCTGGCTAGGACCAAGGGGGACAGGAAATCCGATCAGCTTTTTGTTTCTTTTGCCCAGCAGTCCGTTGGTCGCCCAGTCACCAAACAGATGCTGTCACGCTGGTTGGTCCATTGTATCTCCTCCTGTTATGAGAAGCACAACAGGTCGACACCGGGGCCGGTTAAAGCTTATTCTACTAGAGCTATCGCTGCTTCTTTTGCAGCTCTGGAAAGGGTACCAACAGCCAATATTTGTGCTGCCGCTACCTGGAGTTCTGGTCATACCTTCGTCAGTCATTACAGCCCTGACATTATTTCCAGACGCAGAGCAGGATTAGGCTTTGCAGTTCTGTAGGCCTGGTTTCCTGAGGGTCCTTCCCTTATCCTGCTTTTCCTTTCCTTACTGTCTTCCCCCTCCCAGGGGTTGTTATATGTTTATACTGCATGGGACTCAGTCCTCATTGTGGAACCTGCTGCAAGAGCTTCCTCTCGAAGTAAGATAGTACAGTTACGTAAGAACTTACCGTTATAGTAGATCTCCGAGAGAAGTTCTTGCAGCAGGTATATTTCCCACCCTCCTTCCCCCAATGATCAGGTCCTGTTCAGGCTGGTCTTCCCTCTTTGAGGGATATTCTGTTAATAGTTGTTATTCTGACCGCTGTCTGTCGCCAAATTCTGCCTGACCGGGGCGGGCTTACAAGAACTGGAGCACATGGGGAACGCCCTTATATAAGGCGCACGCTGGGTGGGGCCAGAAGGGGTGTTCCCACATCAGTACTGTTGAAGAAAAATTTGCCGGAACTGCCGCCAAGTGGCATCAGTCCTCATTGTGGAACCTGCTGCAAGAACTTCTCTCAAAGATCTTCTGTTACGGTAAGTTCTTATGTAACTGTACTTTTCTATTACTAGTCAGGAACCAGGACCATACTGAGGAACTGCTGTGCACTGTAGTAAAAGATGGCATGCTTTTCATGATCAGGGGGTTGCGGTCTGGCAGCCATTGGGAGCAGAGAGGTAGACCCAGGCGTGAGCGTTTTAGTGGCACTATGATCACTTTAAGGTATTAAAACAGTCCATAGAACTGTTGGAACCACTAAATTTAAAGGATTTCTTTATGAATGCCTAGCGGGGGCAGAGTGGAGCGGAGCAGCATGACTCAGATGTGTGACTGAGGCCAACCGTGCAGCAGTTTTAAAAGAAAGATTTTCAGAAGAAAGTAGTAGTTTTTGTGTGTTAGTGGTCAGAATTTAAAAAAATGCCATTGTCTGTGCCAGTGTCATGTAGGGACTGCTGTTCTGTTTGGATGGGGGGGTGGTGTCGCTTGTTAAAACAAATAAAAAAGTCTGCCTTTTGTATTTGAAACTTGGGGGGTCATAGTGATTTACTTGGTAGTGAGGCATGCTGGCATGGAACTTGTCATTTCCCGGTCTCTCTTGGCACATACATGCACCCCGTGCCAGGGGTATCAGCCAATCAGAGGCCAGGAAATGTTCAGTCCATTTTCTAATACTCCATAATAAAAATAACTCACTAACAATCACACACACACACACACACACACACACACACACCCAAAGTGCCCTTCCTTGTCAATAACAGTTTAAAAATTTAACTAAATGAGACTAAAGGACCGTGGCATGCGCCCAAATGCATAGGCATGGAATTCCATAGCACTTAGTGCTCTTACTGTAAATATGTGAGTACTCATAATACTTCTAGTTTGTGGCACCATACATTGTACTTACTGACGACCACAATCCAGATTTAATTGTCCTTGTGGCCAAAAACTTGGCAATATATCCCAGATTTATTTGTTATATACAATAGTGGACAAAATATAAGATATGCACTAGCCACCTCACTTTGTAACTTTCTGTTTATATTTGGGCGGCGCAGCAGTAGTGCTAGCGCTTGTGGTACTGATGACCTGGGCTTAGGAGTGAGCTCAGGGCACCGCAGGGTCGGGGGGGACAGGATCAGGCATCTGTAGGACTACAGTCCTCCCCTGGGGAGGCAGGGTCGCAGAACCCAGCACATCTGGCTCCTCATGGAGGCTAGGGAGTAGGCTGTTCAGGTCTCCAGCACAGTGGAGGAGCAGCAGGTGCGATTTACGTCACGTGGTGAGCGCATGACGTGCGTATTGACATCATTGCATGTCCGCTGCTCCCACGGGGATACATGTAGGAAATCCCATCCAGCAGGATGACTCTGGTCACTCGCAGGTCTCGCACCTGATGACCTGGGCCTGTCGATGCAGAATTGGATCTGTTTCGACAACAGGAGATTGGAGACCCCCGTCGGTGGGTAAACCCTGGGGGCAGATGCATCTGGTAACTCCCAGGAGAAGTTTAGGTGACAGAGCTGGGTGGGCCACCTGGACTGAAGGGATAAAAAGGATTAATGAAAAAAACAAATTCTGTTTATTCACCTTTTGCTCCCTGTGGTAGCTTTCACAGGGGGCCGGTCATGTCAAAAGAATCTGATAGATTTCTTTGACTGGGTGACAAAGGATTTAGATCAGAGTAGAGCGGTGGATGTGGCCTACCTAGATTTCAGTAAGGCTTTCAACACTGTTCCACATAGGAGGCTAGTAAGCAAGCTGGGTAGCTTAGGTATAGGTTCAGAGGTGGTAAACTGGATAAGAAATTGATCAAGGGATAGCTTGATAGAGGGTAGTGATAAAAGGAGTTCACTACAAGGAAGGGAGGGTGATAAGCAGGGTGCCTCAGGGATCAGTGCAGCGATCCATCCTCTTTAATGTCTTTATAAGTAGCATTGCAGAGGAGCTGGAAGGAGAGGTCATGCTACTTTGTGGATGCCACCAAAATCTGCAGTAGGGTGGCGCAGGGGGTGGAGGAAAGGATGAGCAGAGACCTGAGGAAAACAGCTAGGTTTCAGTGCAAACCAGTGCAAAGTAATGCACTTAGGGTACAGAAACCCAGTGGTGGAGTACAGAATGGGTGGAGTTGTATTGATGACCACCAACCGGGAAAGAAACCTGGGGGTAATCATATCAGATAACCTAAAGGTGGCCAGGCAGTGCAACAGTTCAGTATGGGAGGGCTAGTGGGATGCTGAGGTGCATAGGGAGGGGTATCACGAGCAGAAAAAGGGAAGTGATGTTGCCTCTATATAGGCCGCTGGTAAGATCCCACCTAGAGTACTGTGTCCAGTTCTGGAGACCACATTTCCGAAAGGGCATAGAGTGGAAGCAGTCCAGAGGAGGTCAACTAAAATGATACAGGGTCTGCATCAAAAGTTCATGAGAAGAGATAAAAGGACCTCAATATTTATATCCTGGAACAGAAGAGGGAGGGAGGATATGTTAGAGACCTTTAAATACCTCATGGGGGTAAATAAAGGTACAGGAGGGAAGTATTTTTCAGAAGAAAAGGTGCTCAAGAACAAGGGGATGTGCTGTGAAGCTGGAGGGGTAGATTTAGGAGAGATGTGAGGAAGCACTTCTTCACAGAAAGAGTGGTGGATTCCTGGAACAGCCTTCCAGCAGATGTGGGACCAAAAACAGTGGTTGGGTTCAAGAATGCATGGGATAAGCACAAGGGAATCATAGTAGAAAGGAAGGGGAGAGGGAAAAAGAGCTGTAGATGGAGCACTGTCTGCAGTAATAGTGTAGGTAGTGAAAAATGGGCAGGCTGGATGGGCCAAGCAGTCCTTATCTGCCATCAGATTCTCTGTTTCTGTGTCGGCCCCATCAGGTTGCGGCCCCCAGCCCCATCACCTACCTTCTCTGGGACTTACCCTAATACTTGCGAGAACCACTATGTGGTAAGCAGGTGCCCCAGTCGTTAGTGCGTGGCCTGTGAGCGCTTGCCGATAAACTGCTGGTCAGGGTGTTTTTTCCTCCTGCTTTTTGTTCCTGGTTTCCCTGATGGCTGACTCGCATGCAGTGATGGGCATGTTAGTCATCTTTGTCTGTGTCCTTTTGCTGTGTGCTTACTGTCATACCACCTAGCCTCTTCTAAGTGGTAGTGAAGCAATGAGATGCACTGCCCACCGTCTCCAAAGGAGGAAAGCAGTCTATAGGATGCACAATCCTCCTTCCCCTTGCTGACCCCAAGCAGCCCAAGTCCTTTCCCGGAACTGGGTCGCTGGCGTGGTAAGTGGTAATGCTACTGCCATGCCACTGAGCCAGCTTCTGCCTGCTCACTTTAAGTAAAAAGTCCTCCCAAGACTGTAAATCACATCTATGTGTGTCCTAAGGGATGTGCAACACAAATCTAGCCATGCGATTATAAATGACAGCTAGTTTATTTAGATAAGTAATGGCAGACTCACTATATGTCTCCGTAGTGTAGGAGAGGTAAACGCATCGTATTTATGACCCCAAACCTTGCCTTCTAGGACAATGCATATTGTGCTCTATACAGTGCTCTATACAGTGCCCTAACCCTGGACGTGTTTTTTGACAAAATGCTAATATGTGAATATGCCAGCTCAGTTGTGAGTCTACCAGACCCCAATGTATTTATAACAATCTAAAATGTCTAATGTAACCAAATGAAAAGTCTTAATGAATAGTTGAGTAACTCTTCGCTGCTGCTTTATTCCTACTGTAAATTTGAAGACCATAACTTGTGTTTTTTAATTTTTTTTTATTTAAGATTAACTAATTTGGTAAACAAAAAAAGTTGACAGAGTTAGCGAATATCTATTCTAGATGTGTGGATACGGTTCACTATCCACACCTGGCAGTTTCACTGTAACTGGCTTCCCATTGGACGTCTTTAAGCTAAGCTTCTCCCACCACCTCGGCAGTATATCCCCTGACTCCACCCCGTGACACCAGTTCTTTCTTTTCACTGGAAGAACAGGTCTCCTCCTTAACTAGCTTCTGCTTAGGTTATTACGCATTTTGTGATAGTTCTTGTTTAGAAGTATTTTCTATTTTAGCCCTCGGTTTTTGACTCCCCTTGTCAGAATTATGGAGCTGCGGAATCTGGGTTTCAAATTTTGCATTTGGTGCTGTCAAAAAATGTCAGTCACTGACCCACATGACATGTGCCTGTACTGCCTGGGTGGTCAGCATGATTTGGTCGGGTGCAGATTGTGCCTCTCTATGCTTCCGGAATCTTGAGGATCGAAAGCACTGGCTTACCCTGGGCCGGCCTTTGGAGTGTGATCGGAAAACTCGGTCCAAGGGCCACAAACAGTCCCTCGCAGCTGCTGAGGTGGCTACTCAGCTTGTGGCCTTCGAGGAGGAAGTGGCAGCTGTTGCGGTGGGCACATCCTGTGTCTCAGTGCTTCTCCTGGTTGGGTCCATTGTCAGAGGATCTTCCACAGAAGGCTTCTGTGAAATGTGTATGGTCCTCCAGACCTTGGGAGAAAGTCCTGGCCACCACACCAAAAAACACAACCGCCGTCAGTGCTGGTCATGGGACCAGGAGAGATCAAGGTCCTTCCAATCCCTTGACTCCCCCAACTGCTCAACTTTGGTTGAGACTCAGTCAGTCAAAGGAAGGGTCGAGAGCTCCTCGGTACCCCTGTCGGGCTTGTCAACCTCTACTCTGGTTGAGCGGGCCATGGAGATTTTCCTTAAGCCTGTCGACCGGTTGTCGAATGAGAGCAATGATTTGCTCTCTCAGATCCTGGTTCTCCCAGTCCTCATTTAGGAGGTAGTCTTATGGTGTCCTTGGCTGGGTCACCTCAGGAGTGGCCTCCACTGGCTGTCGAACCCCCAAAGGCTCTCTTGCTCAATATAGCGAGGCATGCAGTCTGCTAACAGCCAGAGGGTTCTCGACATCGACAGTCTGGTCGAGGTCGAGCTCTCGATTGAGATGATCCTATTCTCAATCCTGTCCAACCAGGAGGTGTTGCTATCAGTGCTCCTTGATCCCCTTCTCATCGGGCAAGGAGAGGCACTGGTGGGAGATGCACTGGGGCTATGAGGAGCTGCACTGCAACAGTGGTCCATCGCAGGGTGGCATGGGGCTTTACCCTCTGGACCTGATAGCCGCCAGTTATGCCCTCGCTGCTCCATGCTTCGCTGGTGCTTTCTGTAACTGCCTCACTACCTCTGAGGGTGGAGCAGCCACCACCACCGCAGCTGAAGGTGTGTGCTCCAACCATGGAGGCCTGCTCAGCCACTGGCTTGCCAGTCTGATTATTGGTGGAGATCACCCAATCAGAAGATTCTCGGGTGGTCCACAATGAGAAATGGTTGAGGGCAATTTTCAAGGAATCCTCAGGTGACTTGGATTGGTCATCTATGGTATCCTCTCAGATTCGCATCATTGACTGGGGTTCAGTTGAGGAGCTAACCACCAACCATGGGATGGTGGGGCCTCTTTTCTGAATCATGTCAGAATCCCTGAATATGCCTCTGGAGCCTGCCCAGAAGAGGGCTAAGTACCCTTTTATGGACATCTTGGATAGGGGCAGGGGTTACCTTTCCCATAGTTGAGGCCATTTTGGGAATGGACCTGGAGCTTTGGCAGCATCCAGCATCTTGCCTAGCACCCTCCACCCATACGGTTCACAAGTATGCCATTCCACTGTACCCCTTTCAGGGTTCTCTGATCACCCTTCGGCCGAGGGACTCATCTTTGACTCAGCCTCTTGGAAATCAGGTTGCCAAGGGCACATGGACACGCCTTCAGACAAGAAGTTCAAAAAGATTGACCACACCACTAAAAATGTGTACGCTGTGGTGTCTTTGGGGCTCCATCAGGTGATTTACTCCGTCATGATGGTCAACTTTGGGAACTCCCTGTTGGGAGTCCTGGATGAGATCCTCCCTCACCTCCCTGCTAATCAGCAGTTGTCATTGATGTTGGGCCAGGACCAAGGTCAGTCTCTGGCCAAGCACCAGCTCCAGATGGCCTTGTACATGGGTGATTCCTGTGCCTTTGCCATGGCACTGGCCATTTCCATGAATCATAGGACCTGGCTGAACCTGTTCACCTTTACGGTGGACATGCAGCACAAGCTGGCCGATGTCCCTTTTCTGGGCACCAACCTCTTTGGCCCTGGGGAGTAAAGACATCTCACATGTATAGAGAAGTCCAGCGGCACCCCTGACTCTGTTGCATCATTGCAGAAGGACCAGAAACAGAAGCCTAAGAAAAAGTTTCCAGTACCAGTCCTTTCAGCCACAGCCCCCAAGGGGCAGTATCAGGCTTGGCACCTGAAACCCAGGTTCAATGTCTAGGGTCCCAAGTGAGGTGGGGCATGAGAGGTGATGCCTCTTTGACCCCAGCAGCCAGGGCCCCTGCAAAGGCTGCCTAGTGACAGGTTGGGGGCTGTCATCCCTCCACCCATCCTGTCCCAGTTTGCACTCCAAAGCAAGGGTCAGTTAAGCCACTTCTTGCCATGTTGGTCTGCCCAACAGACAAGTGGGTGCTAGAGGTGGTAGGCAGGGGACGGCCTCTAGATTTCGAGGCTCTTCTGCCTTACCAACTCCATGCTTCTCAGGAGTCCAGGATGTCACAGGACATGCTGTCCACCTTTTGGAAAGACATCGCTCAACTCCTTGTGTAGAGGGTGACACCCCATACTGGATCTGCATGATCTGAATCCGTTCATGCGGAAGCATAACTTGTGATCGTCACTCTGAATCAGCTCATTCCTTCTCTGAAGCAGGGCATTTGGTTATGCTCCTTGGACCTCCAGGACACATTTTTCCACGTCCCAGTCCATCTGTCCCACAGCTGGTAGCTTCAGTTCCAGGCAGAAGGGGTACTACTGTACCAGTTCCATGTCTTGCCCTTCTGTCCCTTGTTCGCCTCCAGGGTCTTCACCAAGTGCATGACGGTGGTGGCAGCCTTCCTGCAGTGCAGGGGTGTCGGGTGTATCCCTGCCTGGACAACTTGTTGTTAGCTGGGCTGTCCAAGGAGACCATTGAGAAGTCCAGAGATCTGACCAGCAGACCTGTCACAGCTTGGGTGTGTTGGTCAACCCAGTCAAGTCCAAACCAGTCCTCTCGCAGGTGATCAAGTTCATCGGGGTAGAACTAGACTCTCTGCAGGCCAAGGCCTGCCTTCCTGCGGACCAGGCACTGGATCTTACCTTCTTTGCCTGATCATTTCAGGTTGGCTCTTGTGCCCTACCCATAATTTCCAGTGTCTGCTGGGGTACACGGCATCCTGCACCAGCATGGTCTGTTGGCCCACAGGTGGATGTGCCACCTGCAGTTGGAGTAGGGCCATCAGTGTTCTTGAACCAGCCAGTCGTAGTGACTCAACTGATGTGGGATGCCATCCAGTAGTGGCTCATCCCAGAACATCCGGAGGAAGGAATCCTGTTTGTCCTTCTAGAGCCACCTGTCACATTAATGATGGACGCATCTCTGGTGGGGTGGGAAATGTACCTGGGAGACCACAGAGCCTACGAGTTCTGGTCGCCCCAGGAGTCCCATCACCGCATAAATTTGCTGGAGCTCAGTGCAGTGCAGCTTGCTGTGATGGAATTTGCTCCTGTAGTCAGGGGTCAAGTCATGCAAGTCCAGACGGGCAACACCACGGCCATGTTCTACCTCAGGCA
Organism: Neoceratodus forsteri; assembly: GCA_016271365.2. NCBI lineage: Eukaryota > Metazoa > Chordata > Ceratodontiformes > Ceratodontidae > Neoceratodus > Neoceratodus forsteri. Next base: position 1,253,593,504 of record CM028129.1, on the reverse strand, counting down.
GAATGCACTCCCTTCCTCTGTGTGGGGAGGCCTTCTGCACCTGGACCTTCATGCACAGCCTGGGTGCATATCTCCTAGCAATCCATGTCACTGGAGTGAACATTCAGATGGCAAATGCTCTGTCGGATAGGAGACACGTTGCATGAGTGGTCCCTGAATCAGGAGGTGGTGAACCACCTGTTCTCCCTGTGGGACACTCTGGTGGATCTGTCTGCCTCCTGGGAGAATGCCAAACTGATGCTGTTTTGTACCCAACTCTCACAGTCTGGGACACTGTTGGGGATGCCTTCGCAAGGCGCTGGATCCCAGACCTCATGTATGCCTTCCCTCTCTTCCCCTTGATCCACAAGGTGGTGGTCAAGGCCCGGAAGTACAAGGCGTGGATGATCCTGATAGTTCCACACTAGCCCAGGCAGTTGTGGCACCTGGATCTCCTCGGCTTCAGCAGTAGACCTCCATGGCGGCTGCCTCTTCACCTGGATCTGCTGACCAGACAACAGCGGACGGTCTGGCTCCCAGACCTGACATCCCTGCACCTCTTAGCCTGGTTCCTGAGCAGCTAGAGTTCCAGTCTGGGTTTGTCAGAAGAAGTGCTTCACATTGTGGAGGTCTCCCAAAAAGAGTCAACTCACAAATGCTGTGCATTTCAATGAAAAAAGTGGTTCTGTATATGGTGCTAGGGCAAGGAGCTTGATCCCCTTACCTGCCCTGTGAATAGTATATTGGAGTATCTCTGGTCCCTCTCTCAGTCAGGCCTGCAAGAGACAACCATTAAGGTGCACCTGGCAGCCATCTCTGCTTACTGGGCGTGGGCTGGTAAGTCAACAGTAACCCAGGAAAAAGTTGTTGGATGCTTTTTCGAGGGCCCTGACCACCTGTCCGCTCTGGTACATGAACGACCACCACCACCATGGGACCTACTGTTGGTGCTGGCTGTGATCATGGGCAAGCCATTTGAGCCTGTACACAGGTGTGAAATATCACATATGTCTTGGAAGACAGCCTTCTTGGTGACCATAACATCAGCCAGAAGGATTAGTGAGTTCCAGGTGCTCTCGGTGGAGTCTTCATACCTGGTCCTCCATAAGGATAAGGCTGTCCTTTGCCCCCGTCCGAAGTTCCTCTTGAAAGTAGTTTTGGAGTTTTACTTTAGCCAGGTGATTGACTTACCATGTCTATTTTACAGACCCTTCTTCGAAGGCTGATCATAGGCTCCATACTCAGGACCTACAGAGAGCACTCTCATAAAGAGCTCATGGCTGGAGTTCATGGTGAGGCTCGCCAGCTGTTTGTAACATATTCTTAAGTCATATCTGGCAGACCAGCAGCAGAGTGGATAATTGGCAGGTAGATTACATCTTGTATCAACATCTGCTATAGTTTGTTGGTCGGGAGTCTCCCATAGGGCTTGGGGTGTATTCCATCAGACATACTGCTAATTTGGTGGCTGCCTCCAGGGGCATCCCCTTCCAAGAAATCTGCAGGGCTGCTACCTGGAAGACAGCACACACTTTCATTTCCCATGACAGCATCAATCTTGAGTCTCATTGGGATGCTGCTTTTGGACCTCGGTTCTCCAGTCTCTGTTCGTGGATAGAGAGCTGTATCCACATCCCTAGAAAGATAGTTTATCCACCTGTAATCATTGTTCTAGTAGTAGTATACTATTCACATCCACACAACCAACCAGGCCTCCCTTGGAAAGCGGTGCATAGATCCCTGCATCCAGTGTGCAGAGATCTAACATCACGAATCGGAGTCTGGAGAGATGCTGCCCGTGTGATGGGAGAAGCTTAGCTTACAGACATCCAACAGAAAGCCTGATCCAGTGGAACTGCCAGAGTGTGGATGTGAATTGTATACTACTTCTGGAACAGTGGTTACATTCGAACGGGGAGAGAGGGTGTGTGGATGGCTTGCTTGCTTCGCTGCTCTGCTGCCTTTTACCAGTAGTTAGGAAGCAGCCCCTAAGGGTACTGTTGAGATCTGAATGTAGGTGATGGCAGACACTTGGAGAAACAGCTTTTCATCAGGCCCTGTGACCCTGGGAAAAGGAGAACAGGAAGGGCCCCACTGCAATGGGTGCAAATGAAAATTGCAGGCTAAAGATTAGCTGTTGTAAACTGGGTTTGATTATAGTAGATTGTAACAGGCTGGTTCTGCTGAGATCCAGGCTGGATTTGATAGAACCAGAAATCCTGCAGTCCCACACAGCTGACATCAGAGCAGGGCTGCTACAGTTGAAGATTCAGTAGCATGTAGTAAGTGCCAGAGCTTTTGTAAGCTCAGATCAGCTGTTTGCCAGTCCCTCTGTTCTCCCATGGCTAAATACAGTCCTCTGTAACTGTACTTGGCCCAGGGTGGAGAGTGGAACCAGCAAACAAAAGATCAGGGACTAGATTCACAAACTGCAATTGCAAAGGCAACACAATTTGCGATTGCCCAGGTGTTAAAAAGTGCTGTTCATAGATAGATAGCATACTATGCTAACTGACTGTGGATCGGGCTAGGTAGAGTCAGCGGTAACCCCATTACTGCTATCTCTAACCCCACTAGCGCCAACCAACCTGCATCCCTGGGAATTGCCCCACAATGAACAGTGCAGTTGAGCTATTTGGTACTGTACTCACAAAAGCAGTCATGCAGATGAGCCCATTGGGCGTGCTAAGTGGCCATTTGCTTGCCCCTTATGGCCCCATTTACATGGGCCACAATGGAGTTTTGCTCCCCTCCCCCTCGCTGATTGCCGGCTCAGTATGAAGATGGATATTCTGTAGTAGTCTGTTTGCCTCCTCCCCCCCCCTCGCCAGTTACCACCCAGATATGAAGATGGATATTCCTTGTGGTATAGTGCCCCCCCCACCAGTTGCTGATCACCACCCGATTTCAAAATATACGATTTTCCTGAGTGGTTCCCACGCACCAGATGCCCTGCCTAAAATAGACATAAGATTTTCTGGTGGCTAGCAGTCCCTCCCCACCTGACATTGACATCCTAGGATTCCTGGTGCCCAGTGTAACATCCCACCCCATCCCGACCCCCGAGATAATCATTAGAAATATTTCCTGATGGTCTAGTGACCCCCATACCTGATCCCTAGTAAGTGAAAGGGAATTCACGTCTATTCCCTGATGGTCTAGTGCACCCCCACCCCAGCAGGTAGTGTCCCACCACCCCACTCCCCCCATCCCGAGCCGGTAACCAGGACAGCCCTCCTCTCTCCACCATTACTGGCTACTGTATACAGTACGTGGGCAGTGATCAGTAGGGGGGAGGACCACTAGACCACCCAGGAATATCTGTCTTCATATCGGGCGGGTGATCGGTGAGGAGGGGACCACTAGACCACCATGGAATATCTGTCTTCATATTGGGCCAGCAGTCGGCGAGGGGGGGGACCACTCAACCACCAGGGAATATCTGTCTTCATATCGGGCCGGCAATTGGGGGGGAACACTAGACCACCAAGGAATATTTTTCTTCATATTGGGCCAGCAATCGGCAAGGGGGGGGCACCACTGCAGTACCTCCGCCAACCACAAGGGTTGCGTGGGTTTAAGGCAAAGTCTCAGTCAGCGGTAGTCATTAGAAATATTTCCCTGGTGGTCTAGTGAACCCCCATCCCCAATCCCCAGTAAGTGAAAGTGAATTCACATCTATTCCCAATGGTCTAGTGCACCCCCACCCCAGCAGGTAGTGTCCCACCACCCTGCACCCCCCATCCCAAACCCGAGCTGGTGACCAGCACAGCTCTCCTCTCTCCACCATGGCAGGCTACTGTATGCAGTACATGGCCAACAATCGGCGGGGAGGTGACGACCACCAAACCACCAGGGAATAAATATCTTCATTTCGGGCTGGCAGTTGTTAAGGGGAGACCACTAGACCACCAGGGAACATCTGTCTTCGTATCAGGTCGGCGATTGGTGGTGGAGGGGGGGAGAACCACTAGACCACCACAGAATATCTGTCTTCATATCAGGCCAGTGATCAGTGGGGGGGCCACTAGACCACCAGGGAATATCTGTCTTCATATTGGGCTGGCAATCGGCAAGAGAGGGTGCCACTGCAGTACCACCACCAACCATAAGGGTTGCATGGGTTTAAGGCAAAGTCTCAGTCAGCAGTAGTTGCTGCTTGTAAGGGGGCCCTGCAAGAGGTCCGTGTGTGTGGAGCAAATGCTTTATGAATCAGATATCACTGATATGCAGGTCCCTTCCCCCTCATTTGAATTGCGGGTCCCTCCACACTTTGCCCCAGTGCAAACACAGTTCGTGAGCGCAAACTGAGTTTTTGTGAATACCAGCTTGGCACAAAACCGGGTTTGTACCGGGGCAAAGTTTTGTAAATCTGGCCCCAGAGCTCATAAAAACTCCAACATGTATGGGAGGCTTTTGAATCCCCCACTTCTGCAGCTATACTCTGATGTCAGGTGCAAGGGATTTCTGGTTATAGCAAATGTCAGCTTGGGATGTCAGTAGAATCAGTCTGATACAATCTACTATACTGCAATAAACAGCAACTAAAAATATTTGTTTCACACAAAGTGCAAATTTGGAACCAGCCCCCCCCCCGCTGTTGAATGTGAGGCTGTTAGTGCTAACTGTTCCCATTTAAGTCTTGGAATTCCTGATCCAGTGGTAATGATGTGTTAAACCGTCACTGTGTGGTTCTACATGCTAGACCTGATGACCACAAACTTCTTGCCGTGAGTGTCCAGATCGGGCAGCATGGCAAGTCCCTCGCCATTGCCTTGGTCTACCTGCCCCCCCCAAGAAAGCCCGTGATGGCCTCCAGAAGGTCTTGGGAGCTGTAGCAACTCTAAACAAGGACTGTGAACTTCTTATAACTGGAGACTTTAACATCAATTGAGATGGCAAAGACACTACGCTCCAGAGGAACGCCGTTAAGCAACTCTTACCTATTGCAGCTTGTCACCGAACCCACACAGAGGAACCACAAAACATGCAAAAACACCCTTATCAACTGGATCCTCTCCAACTCCCCCTCCTGGATAGCGGATGTCACAGTACTGCCTAATACCCTTAGTGACCACTCCCCTATCACCCTCGGATGGTCCAACAAATTAAAAAAAAAAAAAAAACACACCCATCACAATCGAGAGCAGGGTCCTCTACAGAGGTCAACTAGGGTCTCTCAAATCTGCCTTCTTCTGCTTTGACTGGTCACCCATAGATGTGACACCCAACTTAGACCTCGCCCTGAAGTTCTTTATTGATGGGTTCAACCGAGTCTGTGATACATTTGCCCCGGTGAAAAAGGGGAAAGCCTGCGGCTGCAACAATGGCTGAATCTTGGGTGAGCTCCTAGTCCTGATCCGAGAAAGGGACAAGCTATGGTCAAAAGCTGGGTTCTCTGGAAACAAGCATGATTACCAGTCCAACAGGGCCACCAGAAATAGATGTACTATGCTCATCAGGCAGGCCAAAGCAAGTTACCACAAGGAGCAACTTAACAATAGTTAGGGCGATGGCAAGAGGTTCTGGGAGAGTATAAAAAACCTACTTGGGAAAGAGGAGAAAATTCACCCAAGCCAACTCCTCATCAGTGGCACCCCCTCATCTGACCCACAGTTAATTGCAGAATCTTTCAACTCAGCCTTTACTGACCTCAGTGCAGTCCTGCCCCCCTCCTAACTACACCTCACGACAGCCAAACCACCTGCTGACACCCCCACCTGCAGCCTCCCAAAATTCTACTTCAGGAAGGTCACAACAAAGTAGGCCCTGGCGTATGTCAAAAAAGTCCTCGGGGCCAGAATGGGGAGTGATGGTGTGGACATGAAACTGGTCTCCCTCACATTTAGATGTACTTATTGTCCCAGTCTCCAAGCTATTCAACAAATCGCTCTCCCTAGCAAAACTCCCCAGTGTCTGGAAACAGGCTCTGGTGACACCCGTCCACAAGAGTGGGGACAGGTCCTGCATAATAAATTACAGACCCATCTCCATCCTCTCCCCACTCTCTAAGGCACTGGAAAAGATCACTGCGGACCAACTCACCGATTACCTCAATAAATACCAACTACTGTGCCCCAGCCAACATGGATTTAGGCAAAATCACAGCACTACCACTGCCCTTGTGGAATGCGCTGAATATGTTACATAGAAACGCAGACTTTGATGGCAGATGAGTACCGCTTGGCCCACCTAGTCTGCCCATTTCCCTACCTACTGGATGAGCTGCAGATCCTAGTTAACCAACAGCCCATTTCTTCCTATCCCCCACAGGAACTGCCTTATGTCTGCACCATGCATTCTTGAATCCCCCCCCACAGTTTTAGACCCCACAACCTCCTCAGGAAGGCTGTTCCATGCATCCACCACCCTCTCTGTGAAAAAATACTTCCTCATATTGCCCCTGAGCCGTCCCCCCTCTATCTTCAAATTGTGTCTCCTTGTTCTTGCACATCTCTTTTTCTGAAAGATGCTACCCTCTTGGACTTTGTTGATTCCACTGAGGTACTTAAAAGTTTCCATCATGTCTCCCTTCTTCAAGGGTATACATGTTAAGCTCCTTTAGTCTGTCCTTGTCTGGCTTCTCTTGCAGACCCTGCACCATTTTAGTTGCCCTCCTCTGGATTGCTTCCATCCTGTCTATGTCCTTGCGGAGATGGGGTCTCCAGAACTAGACGCAGTACCCCAGATGGGGTCTCACCAACTGTCTGTACAGAGGGATAACAACTTCCTGTTTTCTGCTGGTGATGCTGCTCCCTATACATTCCAGTATCCTCCCAGCCCTCCCTACTGCCTTCTCACATTGCTTGCCAACCTTAAGGTCATCTGATATGATTACTCCCAGGTCCCTTTCCATTTTTGTTGTTGTTACTACCCCCCCCCCACCCCATTGTGTACTCTTCCCATGGGTTTTTGTTTCCCAGGTGCATTATTTTACATAGAAACATAGAATTTGACAGCACATAAGGACCGCTTGGCCCACCCAGTCTGCCCATTTCCTTACCTAATGGATAAGCTGTAGATCCTAGTTAACCAACAGCCTACTTTTTCCTACCCCCACCCACTAGAATTGTCTTATGACTGTCCCATGCATTCTTGAAATCTACCACTGTTTTTGACTCCACAACCTCCTCAGGAAGGCTGTTCCATGCATCCACAACCCTCTCTGTGAAAAAATACTTCCTCACATTACCTCTGAGCTGCCCCCCCCCCCTTAATTTTCAAATTGTGTCCCCTTGTTCTTGCACACCTCTTTTTCTGAAAGATGTTACCCTCTTGGACTTTAATTCATTCCCTTGAGGTACTTGAAAGTTTCTATCATGTCTCCCCTCTCCCTCCTTTCCTCGAGGCTATATATATTAAGCTCCTTAAGCCTCTCTTCATATGGCTTCTGGTGTAGACACTGCACCATCTTAATTGCCCTCCTCTGGACCGCCTCCATCCTGTCTATGTCTTTATGGAGATTGGGTCTCCAGAACTGCATGTAGGACTCCAGATGGGGTCTCATCAGCTGTCTGTACAGAGGGATAACAACTTCCTGTTTTCTGCTGGTGATGCCTCCCCCTATGCATCCCAGTATCTCTCCAGCCCTTCTTACTGCCCTGTCACATTGCTTGCCCACCTTTAGGTCATCAGATATGACTACCCCAGGTCCCTTTCCATTTTTGTTGTTGTTAGTATCTCACCTCCCATTGTGTACTCTTCCCCTGGGTTTTTGTTTCCCAGGTGCATTACTTTGCACTTCTTAGCATTGAATCTAAGCTGTCTTACATTTGACCATTCCTCCAGCCTTGCCAAGTCCCTTCTCATCCTTTCCACCCCACCTTGTGTATCAACTCTGTTGCAGATCTTTGTGTCGTCTGCAAAGAGACATACTTTTCCTTCCAGTCCCTCTGCAGTGTCGCTTATAGACATTAAAGAGGACCAGTCCTAGTACTGAACCCTGTGGTACCCCACTAGTAACCCCCTTTCTTCAGAGTGGACACCGTTTACTATTACCACCTGTGTCCTGTTCTCCTTCTGGTTCTTTACCCAGGCTACCAACCTGGGACCCACTCCCAGGCTGACCAACTTGTATATTAATCTTTTTGTGTGGGACTGTGTCAAATGCCTTGCTAAAATATAGGTAGATCATGTCTACAGCCACTCTTTGATCTACTACTTTGGTAACCCAGTCAAAGAAATCTTAGATTTGTCTGACATGACCTTCCCACATTGAATCCATACTGCCTTGGGTCCTGTGCCCCTCTGGCCTTTAGGTACTCAACAATTCTTTCCTTCAGAAGTGATTCCATCATTTTCCCAATCACTGAGGTTAAACTAACAGGTCTGTAGTTTCTTGCTTCTGCCCTAGTCCCACTTTTGTGAAGTGGAATAACATCTGCCCTCCTCCAGTCCTGAGGTACCACCCCATCCTCCCATGATTTGTTAAAGAGGGTAGTCAGTGGTGTCACTAGTTCTACCCTTAGTTCTTTAGAATTCTTGGATGAATCCCATCAGGCCCCATTGCTTTGTCCACCTTCAGTTTTAAGAGTTCTTTCAGAACCCTTTCTTCTGTGAATGGGCTGGTATCAACCCCCGTATCTAGAGTGTTTCTATTGTTTGGTTTAGGTACCTTCCCCTCTTCATTTGTGAGTACTGAACAAAAATATTTGTTTAATATCTCTGCCTTTTCACAATCATCCTCTGTCCACCTCCCTCCCCGTTATTAAGCCTCACTATCCCTCCCTTGGTCTTCCTTCACTCCCTGATGTACCTATAAAAGGTTTTATCCCACTTCTTAACTGAGTTGGCTATCTTTTCCTCGGTTTGGGCCTTTGTTGTTCTGACTGCCTTCCCTGATTCCTTTTGCTTTAATTGATACAATTCTCTGTCCTGCTCCTTCTGTGATTCCTTGTACTTCCGGAATGCTTTCTTCTTTTTCTCCCTAACCTTCCCAGCCACCTCCTTTGAGAACCATAGTTGTTTCTTATATCGTTTTGTTTTGTTTATTTGCTTCACACAAAGGCTTGTTGCCTCTGTTATGGCAGTTTTGATTATTCCCCATTGTTCTTCCACTCCTCCTTCCTGACCATTTGCTAGTGCATTCCTTAAGCACACACCCATTTTGGCGCAGTCAGCCCTCCTGAAGTCCTGTACCTTTGCTTTTGTATGGCTTGACTCTACTGCTGTGTTTATTGTGAACCATACTGTTCGATGGTCACTAGTTCTCAGATGGCTACCCACTTCTAAATCTGTGATCCTCTCGCCATCTCCATGTGAGAGTACCAGGTCTAAGATTGCTCCCTCTCGAGTGGGTTCCAGTACTAGTTGTCTAAAGCACGCCCTCTGTAGGGCATATAGAATGACCCCACTCTTAGAAGTGGCTGCTGCAAATGCACTCCAATTAACATCTGGCATATTCAGATCCCCCATCAGCAATATCTCCCCCTTTTCTGCCATTCTAAGGATACTTCCTATCATTTCCTTGTCCATGACCTCCCCCTGAGATGGGGGTCTGTATACAACCCTGTGCAGATTGTGGTGCCATTGCCTGTCTCCAAATTGACACACAGTGCTTCCTCTCCTCCTCGTTTACTCTTTTTTGTTCTGTAGCTTTGATTCCTTCCCTTATGTAGAGAGCTACTCCTCCTCCTCTTTTGCCGTCCGTGTCCCTCCTGTAGATAGTGTATCCAGGTGTGTTTACGTCCCAGTCATGGTTCTGTTTATACCATGTTTCTGTGACTGCCACGCTATCTAGATGTTCCTCCTCCATCAAGGCCACTAATTCAGGAAGCTTGTTACCCAGACTACGGGCATTAGTACTCATTGCTCTCCATTTTTTTATGGCTTTACCTCTAGTAGCACTATCCCTGTCCTCACTGACTTTGCTTTCTCCATTCACCCCTGTCCTGCTCCCTACGGACCTTTGTACCTTGGTCTTTACCTCATTTAGTACCCTGTTTTGTAGGGGGAGGCTGGGAATTTCCTGCTGCTTATCAGTGCCTCCCCCCTTGACTAGTTTAAAAGCTTGCCAATGAAGCATTTAAACCGATTGCCCAGAAGACTTGTTCCCTTCCTGGACAGATGCCAACTATCGTGCCAGTATAGGCTGGTATCCCTCCAGGTGGAACCCCAATCCTCAGTGAAGTCTCCCGTGCAGCTGTTATCGTGATCCTGAGGATGTGCTTCCTGTCCCTCCAAGCCATGATGCCAGGCAGGCACTTGGTACTTGGTAGTTTGGACAAAAGAAGGCCGAAGCCCATCGAGGATGTCCTCCACTCAGTGTGGATCATTAATAAAAAAAAATTTTCTGTCCGGAAGCCATTTATCAAGTTTAAGTTTGAATGTATTAATATTCTGGCAGTCAACAATTTCCTGTGGCAGAGAATTCCAGATTTTTGGTGCTCTGACAGTAAAAAACTGCTGTCTTCTATTTGTTTTTGTTGTCTCAATTTCTATTTCTTTATTGTGTATTCTAGCTACTATTTTTCTAGATGTAAAAGATAACCCATATAAGCTCATTAGTGTAGCAGATTGTAAGATTTTGAATAACTGAAGGAGATCTTCCATTAATCTTCTGAATTCAAGTGAATACAACTTTGTTTTATGGAGCCTTGTTTCATAATTGAAACGAGAAAGATGAGGTATGATTTTAGTAGCCCTTCTTTGAACTCTCTCTATTATTGTGATATCCTTAGCCAAATAAGGGCTCCACAAAGATGAACCATAGTCCAAATGAGGTCTGACATGGGTCTTATATAGCGTCATTATACATTCTTCAGTTTTGAGAATGAAAGTGTTATTAATCCTACGTAGAAGGGCATTGGCATGATTGGCAACCTTATTAAAGTGATTTGAAAAAGACAACCTATTGTCCACTAATATACCCAAGTCTTTTTCAACAGGTGATTCCCCTAAGTATTGTATTATTAAGATGGTATGTTTGTTTGGGATTTTTTTTAACAATATGTAACACAGAGCATTTGGGCACGTTGAATGACATCTTATTAGTTGCTGCCCAGGATTCAATTTTTTTAAGATCATTTATTAAAGTACTCCTGTTAGTTTCGTTATCGACTGGTCCTCCTAATTTAGTATCATCTGCAAATTTAGATAAAATATTCTGTGATGAGATAATAAGATCACTAATGAAAATGCTGAACAAAGTGGGACCCAACACCGAGCCCTGGGGGACCCCACTTGACACAGATCTTTCGTCCGATAATTCCCCATTAACCCTGACAGTTTGAGTTCTTTTGTAGAGCCAACTATTAACCCAAGACACAGTACCTTTAGAGAAACTTAAAGCTGCTAGTTTCTTCATTAGTATGGAATGAGAGACCTTGTCGAATGCCTTACTGTAATCAAGTAGAATAACATCCACTGGGATATTTAAGTCAAGATAACTAACTAAATTATAAAAGGATAACAGGTTTGTTGTGCAGGAATAGCCGGATTTAAATCCGTGCTGTGTGACATCGTTTAATTTTAATACCAGCATTTCTTCTTCAATTAAATATTTAATATGCTTTTCTAATAATTTGCATGGAATAGAGGTAAGGCTGATAGGTCTATAATTTTCTGCCTTATGGTATGCCCCTTTTTTAAAGATTGGTGTAACAATGGCTGTTTTCCAGTCTAGGGGGACATTAGACTCTCTAAGAGATTTGTTAAAGATGAGGGGTAAGTGGAATAGCGATGTTGTTACATGTTCCCATAAGAAATTTGGGAGTGATGTTGTCAGGGCCTGGGCTTGTTGTTAACTTCAAGGTATTTAAGAGTTTCAGGGTATCAGAAATGGTGACTGTATAGCTAGAAGATGCGTTAACTTTAGCATATGAAATGGGTTCCTTGTCTTGTTCGAAAACAGAGCAAAAGTATTTATTAAATTTGATAGCAGTAACCTTGTCTGAGAGTATGGTTATATTGTCAATGATTAATGGACCTATTTTATTTGTGTCTCCCTTTTTTGTTATTTAAATATGAATGAAGACTTTTGTATGAATCCTTAGTGTGAGCGATCTTGAATTCAAGGTTCCGTTTGGCCAGGATAATTGATGTTTTTAAGTCCTTAAGTGCTTTCTTATACTTTATAAGTATTCCCTCTATTTGTTCTGGTTGGCACTTTTTTAAAGATGTAAATAATTTTCTTTTATGAGTGCTACGTTTTTTAATATTATTATTGTACCAGGCGGGAACCTTGCCTTTATTATTGTACTTCTTTCTTTCTGGTACATAATGTTTTTCCAAATTGTGTACAATTTCTTTGAAGATGCTCCATGCATCATTAATTGTAAGAGGTGAAAGTAAAGAATTCCATGGAATAGCTATAAGATGTTCATTAATTTTTGAGAAATCTGCCTTTCTCATATTGTTTAATCGTGCCATTATTAATAGGATTTTTATGAGCCAGAAGAATAGAGAATTAAATTGTCATATGGTCGCTATTGCCCAGAGGGTCTAATACCCTTAGATTAGTCAGAGAGGCCTTCATGTTAGTCAATACTAAGTCCAGAATATTATTCCCACGGGTGGGTTCTCTGACTTGTTAGGTAAGGCCCAGATCAGTGACGGTTGAGATTAGCTGTAAATCATACATACTGATTAAGTCCAGAAAGTGTATCCCAGTTAATAGATGGGAGATTAAAATCCCCTAGAATTATTACTGACCCTTTATCTGCTATTTGGGTAATTTCAGAAGAGAGTTGATTAAGATATGCAAGGTCTGAGGAATGGGGGCGGTAACAATTGCCAACCAAAATCTGGGGATGTCCTTTAGGTTGCAGATGGACCCAAATACTTTCTGTTAGTATTGGTATGGAGGATTCAAAAGATGGAATATTGTTTGTAACATAAAGACTAACTCCTCCTCCTTTTTGTTCATTGGCTCTATTTTGTAGTAGAGCTTAAACCCAGGAATGTTCATTATCCATTGTTTATCCACCTTACTTCAGTTTTTCCTGCTCCCCCCAGTTCTATCCCCCTAATGATTGAGTCCCCCACCAGGAGCTGCTTCCTTTCCCTGTGGTGTCCTCTGCCTCCTTCCTGTGGGGCTCCCTTGCAACAGTTGTCCACAACCTCCTTAGTCTCCTCTGTGGATGCATCCATAGGGGAACTATGCTCCATCAGAATGGTGTATGGATTGTGGAGTGGTACAACTGACTGGGTGTGCCTCTGTTCCACCACCCTCACCCTCCCTGAGCCCACTGTGGTCCAATTGCTGTGCGTTCTTCACAACCTCTGAGGTAGTGGTGGTGGCTCTGGTGCTCCATGGGTGGGGGAAGTTCCCTTACTACTGTCCATCGTGGCCTGAAGACGGGCAACCTGCTCCCTCAGAGCAGAGAGTTGTCTGCAAATAGGGCAGCATCTCAGCCTCCAGAATGACTCCCGGAAGACTACTGCCCCACAACCATTACATTGTACTACTCCCCACATGTCTGTCTTCCTTCTTGTTTATCCTGTTTAAATTTTTTTTTTTTAGTGATTGTTTTGTTACATATACATATATATTTTATACAGTGTGTATGTTTATATTGTCAGTGCAGCGTGCTAGAAAGGATATGACAGTGGTATGCACCTTGCCCTCGAGGAAATGATGTCAGAACCCCGGGTATAAAGGAAATGGTATCAGGGAAGGGTGGGGTGAAGGGAAGGGTTGGGCCTAAACTGTGCCCTCACGAAACAATCAGTTAAAGCTCTGACCCACCCCTACAAAGAGTGTTGACCTTCCTGTCAGCAAGATGCTCTACACAACAATTTAACAGAGAAAATACTCTGCTAATCAAAGAGAGAAAAATCCAAACATCTGAGTCAGACACAGGTAAACCTCCCCAGCCCCAATACAGCCTGGTGATTTGTGCTTTGAAAGCAATCAGTCCCAAAACAAGTCAGCTGTGCACAAAGACAGACACAGCAAACAGTATTTCAGTCCCTCTGGGTTTGAACTCCCAACCTGCAAAGCAGTATTGCAAGCCCCTCCACTGAAAACAATAACAATTGTAACAAGTAAAGTAAGGTTCACCTCCCTCTGCTGTGAGCAAGACTCTTTCCTGATAATTCTGAGTTCATTATTTCACCTTTCGGTTTGAAGTAGCCTCCACCTGAAGAATATTAGCTTTTTTGATGAATCTGCTACAAACCAAAGAACAATAGTAAATTGTAAAGTAAGAATCACCTCCCTCTGTTGTGAGCAAGACTTGCTTTCTTGCAGATTCTAAGTTCAGTGTTTCAGCTTTCAGCCAGAGGTAGCTTCACCTGAAGAATATTGGCTTTTAACTTTTTGCACTTCTTTGCATTGAATCCAAGCTGCCATACTTCTGACCATTCCTCCAGCCTTGCCAAGTCCCTTCAAACAACATGAAGTTTTGCTGTATTCAGACATAATGCAGTTAGCCCCAGCACTTGAACTGCCTTGGAGAGGAAAGAGTTAACTCTATGCAGAAGCACAGAATGTTGAGCTCGACCTTGGTTTTCAAACCTCTGTCTGTGGTACTTCTCAGTGTAACCGTCAGATTCTTTACTCTGCCTAACAGTGAAGTCGCTCCGGAGATTTCATCTGCTCAGTTCGGTAAAAGTAAAACGTTCGGTTTAAACCGTATAATTTTTTATTTTCAGATTTCCAGCCTCTGTCTACGATACAGGTAGTGAGGTAGTGTGTAGATAGGTAGTGACTGTGTTTTATTCTGTGAAAAAGTTGGAAATTGTTCTTTTCTTCGGTTTCTTTCCGGTCGGTCCAGTTTGGAACCGACCAATTCTGCTTAAATTTATTTCTGGGATTAGAGTGGTGTTCCGGTACCAATCGATTTCAAAAGAACTGAGGTTTTTTGCCAGTTCTTTTAAAAAGCCAGTGACACGGTTTGTAACCGATTGGTAATTGCATTACCTGGCTTGAAAGCTGCAATAGGGTAATTTGTTAGGTTGGCCATGTCTGAGAAACCCAAGAAGAAAACTGGTCCCACTGGGTTTCAACACTGTACTGAGTGTGGGGAGGCCTTTGATAAGGCTGACCCCCACCTCATCTGTGTTTATTGTCTGGGGTTTGACCACCTCAAGTCAGGCTGCCAAATCTGTAAAAACTTTCCTAAATCCACTCTAGATAAAAGACTGAGTAGGCTGAAGGAAAGGGAGTCCTAGAAGTCCATAGATCCGGATGGCCAGCCCGGTTCGGTTGCGGCCAAACCTGAGGAGGTGCCTACTGACCTAGGCGATAACTTCTTGGGCAAAAGGAGAGCCGATCCCGAGGGGTCGGTTCCATCAAAAAAGAAGCGCAAGTCTGCCGGTTCGGATCCAGTATCGCACTCTCCAACCGCGGACGAAATAGCCAAAGCGATTAGCATTGTTCAATCGCTTAGACCGGTTCCGTCCAAACCGGTACCACCAGTTAGGCGTTCAGTCGGATCAGTCTCCTCTGGATTATGATCCAGACGCTTTTTATGAGGAGTGGGAGGAAGACGAAGACTATCGCGAGGAGGAGGATGGTGATGATGATGATGACGATGACCAGGGGGGTCTGGATGTGCCCATTGAACTGGACATCTCCCTAGACAGGCCCTCAGGTGTCTCTCCTCCCAGACTCTGAGTCCCCTTCACATTTTTTGTTCTACAAAACCGTGGCAGAAACCCTGCAGCTTCCCTTGGTTGAAGCTGCAGAGGAGGATGAAGAGCCTGATTTTGTGAAAGTGATGGACATCCCAGAGTCCAAAAGACTGTCTATCCCTCTTCATAAATCCCTGGGGAAACAGACACACAAGATTTTACAAACCCCTAATTCAATACCTCCTGTGGATAAGATAATGGACAGGAGGTATTTGTCATCAGGCTCAGCTGCGGAGTTCCTTTATAGTCATTGCAGCTTAGTTGGGGTAGTGCAGGCTGCAGCCTATGACAGGGCTAACATTCCTTTGGCTTCACACCCCCCCGGATAAGGACTCCAGGAAAGTGGATGCCATGGCCAAAAAACAGTATTTGGCATCCTCTTTGGGACTCAGGCAGGCTACTTATATGGCCTAAATAGTCAGGTACCAGAACTCCAGATGGGATACGGTTCTGGAACTGGCTAAACAGGCCTCTCCCCAGCTAGCCAAGGAGCTGGAGGAGGTGGCTGCTGATGGAATTGAGGTATCCAAAATGCAATTTCATGCTCCTTTGGACTCCAGTGATGTGGCATCTAGAGTCATGGCTACATCTGTGTCTCTCAGAAAACATGCTTGGCTCAGATGTACTAGCCTTTCACAGGATACCCAGACTAAGGCTATGGATTTTTCTGTAGTAGGTAATTCTCTGTTTGGGGAGCAGACAGAGGCTTACATGAAGAAAATGGATGAATACAGGACCACGTACAGGAGTGCAAAGGCCAAAGAAAGGCAAGCCACTCTGCACAAGCAGCAGTCTAGGGGCAGGGGCAGGCCCTTTCAAAGGCCTTTTTACCAAGCCCAGGCCTTCTTTCCCTTCCCACAGAGGGGGTTCTTCAGAGGGAGGGGCAGAAGGGGGATGAGCAGAGCTGCTCCCTCCTCCTCTCAGTCTAAGGCTTCTGCCAAGCAGACACCCTGATGTGTCAGCCTGGGTCAACTCCCCATTTCCAGTAGGGAGGTTGATTACTACTTCCAGGCCTGGAAGTCTGTGACCCAGACAAGTGGGTCCTGAAGTAGTAAGCCAGGACTGGCCCTCAGCTTCAAAATTTTCAAAAAAGATGGCCAAGTCTTTTCCACCTGCATCACTCTCAGAAACCATTGCCCTAGAGGCAGAGGTTTCCTCTCTTCTAGCTCTCAGAGCTATAGAGAAGGTTCCTACTCCGCACAGGGGAAGAAGTCTGTACTCCCTTACCCCCAAAGAAAACAGGGGAGTGGCAACCCATCCTAGACCTAAGGTATTTGAACAAACACATTTCAAAGCCCAAATTAAAGATGGTAACTCTGGGAATAATCCTTCCCTCTCTAAGGCCAGGGGATTGGCTAGCATCTCTGGACCTCAAGGATGCCTACTTCCATATTCCTATCAGGTACTCCCACAAAAAATACCTCAGGTTTGAATTGCCTTCAGGCCATTACCAATTCAGAGCTGTGCCATTTGGCCTAACATCAGCTCCAAGGGTGTTCACAAAGTGCCTTGCAGTAGTGGTGGCTTACCTCAGAAGACAGGGTATCGCCATCTTCCCGTATCTGGATGACTGGCTGTTAGTGGGTCAGTCACCTTTACAGGTCAGGTCAGCTATTCAAACTCCCCAGGACCTACTCAGCTCCTTGGGGTTTCTTCTCAGTCTTCCAAAGTCTGTCCTCGAACCAGTTCAACTTCTCACCTTTATAGGCATAGAGTTGGACACTGTACAAGCAAACGCCTTCCTTCCCCTGGTAAGGGTGAAGGCCCTAGTGGATCTCGCTTCCTCCTTTCGACCTCGGGTCTCCCGCCCAGCAAGACAGTTCCTCCAGCTCCTGGGCCACATGGCAGCTTCCACGGCAGTGGTGTAGGGAGCAAGGTTCCAGATGAGGGACATTCAGTTTCATCTAAGGTCTTTTTGGTCTCAAAAGAAGGATTCACTTACCAAACTGATCCCAGTGACTCAGACTCTGGTCCAAGCTCTCCGGTGGTGGCTGGACCAGGACAACCTCAGACATGGGGTTCCATTTCTCCCTCAAGTCCCATCAGTAGTTCTAACTACGGATGCTTCTTTCCTAGGGTGGGGAGCCCACCTGGGAGCCCTGACAGCTCAAGGAGTCTGGTCCCCACAAGAGTCTCTCCTTCATATCAATCTCCTGGAACTCAGGGCAGTTTTCCTAGTGCTCTGCAGAGCTTCTTGGGTTCAGTCAAGAGCAAGGTGGTGCAAGTCAGAACGGACAGCACCACCACAATGTGGTACATCAACAAGCAGGGAGGCACTCGGTCCTCGGCCTTGTGCACAGAAGCCATGAAGCTGTGGTCTCTGGCCTGTTCTCTTCAGACTTCTCTGGTAGCAGTTCACCTTCCTGGGAAGGACAACATACTAGCAGATGCTCTGAGCAGAATATCACAGGGACACCTCGAATGGTCCCTGGATCCTGACATACTGAAGGTCATCTTCTCCAGGTGGGGCACTCCAGAGATAGATCTCTTTGCAGCACCGGACAATCATCTACTTCCTCAGTTTTGTTGCAGACCTCCAGTCCTGGGGACCGTTCACCAGGATGCTGTCATTTTGGACTGGAAGGGCAGGTTTCTCTATGCCTTCCCTCCCTTCCCTCTGCTGTTCAGAGTTCTGATCAAGATCAGGACTCAACCCTGCACAGTGATACTGGTGGCTCCAGATTGGGCCAGACAGCCATGGTATCCTCTACTGCTGTCCTTGTCGGTGTCATGTCCCCTGTCTCTGCCCAGGACATACAATCTCCTCTCCTCTTCCCAGTGGCGGATCTGGTACCCCAATCTCCAGTCTCTCAATCTCAAGGCCTGGCTCTTGAAGAGTTAGAATATGCAGCACTGCATCTTTCTCAGGGAGTTCTGGATATTCTGAAGGTCTCCAGGAAACCTTCCACTAGAAAAACTTACAACTCCAAATGGAAAAGGTTCAGTATTTGGTGCTCTCAGAAAGGCATCCTGCCTGATTCTGCAGACATTTCCACAACCTTAGACTATCTAGTTCATCTGAATGGTCTAGGCCTTAGGCCTGCCACTCTGAGGGTTCATCTAGCAGCTGTCTCTGCATTCCTCTCAACAGGGAAGGGCTCTTCCCTGGCATCTCATCCTGTTTTCAGAAAGTTTTTCAAAGGACTGGTTCACATTAACCCTCCCTTTAGGGAGTCCACTCCGCCTTGGGATCTTAATGTCTACATGGCTCAGCTTATGCAGCCACCCTTTGAACCTCTGGCTTTGGCCGAATTGAAGTACTTGACCTGGAAAACTGTGTTCCTGGTAGCTATTACTTCTGCCAGGCGGATTAGTGAGTTACAGGCTCTGTCATCTGAACCTGACTTCATCTTCTTCCATAGGGACAAAGTGGTCCTAAGAACCAGTAGGAGGTTCTTGCCCAAAGTGGTATTGGATTTTCATCTGAACCAGTCTATATCTCTCCGTGTTTTTCACTGATCATTCCTCTTCAGGTGAAAGAAGGTTACACAGTCTGGACGTTGAGAAGGCCCTTAGCTACTACATTGAGCATACTAAGGCACATAGAAATGACTGTCTTCAATTGTTTCTCACTTATGGTGAAGTGGGGAAAGATAAGCCTGCCACTAAAAGAACTATTGCCAGGTGGATTGTTTCTTGTATACAATTCTGTTATGACAAGTTGGGTAGAACGCCTGAGGGCTCATTCGACTAGGGGTACAGCTGCTTCTCTAGCTGCGGCCAGAGATACAACTTTGTTAGAGATCTGTAAAGCAGCCACCTGGAAAACAGTACATACTTTTACCAAACATTACTCCCTGGACATCCAGGCTAGGAGTGATGCTAGGTTTGGGGCACAGCAGTACTGCAGAGCTTCTTCCCAAAGTAGGTTCTGCATTCCCTCCTCCATAGGGAACTGCTTGGCAGTCTGCATTATGTCTGAATACAGCAAGAGTTCATGTTTTTGAAGAAAAAATTACTCACCATAGTAATGTTGTTGTTTCTTCTAATGGAGTATTTATGTATTCAGACCTCCCCCCCCGCCTCCCCTCTCAGAACCTGGGTTTTTGGGAAGTGGGCTGGCAGGTACAATGTTGCACCTCAGGGGTGTACCTTGTACCCTCCCTCTTGGGTGGGGTGGATGTTGTTATTATTTTTCTGGTGTTTTATACTTAAATATTGTCACTACATTTTCCTTCTTGGGCTCTCTCGACTTGAGTCTTTTGGGCCCAAAAAGAATTTCAAACAACATGAAGTCTTGCTGTATTCTGACATATGCAGTGATCACCAACCTTTGAACTGCCCTGGAGAACAAAGAGTTAACTTTCCATGCAGGGCATGGAACGCTGAGCTCGAGCTCGGTTGAAGCCTCTGTCTGCTGTTGTTTAAACTCACAACTCAGATTCTTTACTCCCCTCACTGAACAGCCGCCCGAGATTTCTCCTTCACCGTTCAAAAAGTTCAAAAGCAGCGTCGTTGCTCAGTTTCAACCGAATTTCTGCTGCTGAGCCTGTCTGTTTAAGTCTCTGTTTGTGGTACCGTGAGTACTAGATAGGTTTTTGTATTAGTTTTCTGTGTGGAACTTGTAAACATTGGATCGGTTCGGTTTGAACCGATCAGGTTTTAATAAAAAAAAAAAAAAAAAAAAAAAAAAAACTTCTGTCTTTATTAGAGTGTGGTAACCGTATGTATCGTTCTAAAAATGGATTTCATTATTGCTTTTTCCAAGACCCGTAACATGGTCAGGAACCGATAGGGGTGTCTTGCCTGGCAGATTGCTGAAAAAAGGGTAAGTTTTGGTTAGGATTGGCCATGTCTGAGAAACCCAAGAAAGAAACTGGGCCCACTGGGTTTCAACACTGTAGTGTGTGTGTGTGTGTGTGTGTGGGGAAGCCTTTGCTAAGGCTGATCCCCACACCACCTGTGTTTATTGTCTGGGGTTTGAGCACCTCAGTTCAGATTGCCAAATTTGTAAAAGTTTTCCCAAAGCTACCCTGGATAAGACAGTAGGTAGACTGAGGGAAAGGGAGGCCGAGAAGTCCACTGACCCGGATGGCCAGCCCGGTTCAGTTCCGACCGAACCAGAAGGAGTGCCCTCTGACCAGGGCGAAACTTCTTCGGGCAAAAGGAGAACTGATTCTGAAGAGTCGGTTCCAGTTAAAAGAAAGAAAAGGGATAAATCATCTGTTTGGATCCACAAGTTCTTTCTCCGACCGCTGATGAGATAGCCAAAGTGATAAGGATAGTTAAATCGCTAACTTCGGTTCCGGCTGAACCGGCACCATCTGTCAGGGGCTCGGTTCGGTCGGTTCCCCCAGTTCTGGATTATACTTTAGAAGAATTTTATGAACCGGAGGAGGAGGAGGGAGACTATGAAGATAATGATGATGATGATGGTGATTATGAAAGTCTGGATGTAACTGTTGCCCCGGACATCTCCCCAGACAGACCTTCAGGTGTTTCTCCTCCTAGGCTTTCTGAGTCCCCTTCCCACTTTATGTTTTACAAGAAAGTGGCTGAAACCCTCCAGCTTCTTATGGAAGAAGCAGTAGAGGATCAGGAGGAGCTTGATTTTGTTGAGATGATGGACATCCCAGAGTCCAGGAGATTGTCTATTCCCCCCCATAAATCTTTTGGGAAACAGACCTTTAAAATTCTAAAAACTCCTAATTCCATACCTCCTGTGGACAGAAGAATGGACAAGAGGTATACTCTTTCAGGCTCGGGCATGGAGTTCCTTTCCCAGCAATGCAGCCATGTTGGGGTAGTGCAGGCTGCTGCCTGTGATAAGGCAACTATTCCCTTGGCTTCACCCAATATAAGGACTCCAGAAGGATTGATGCTATGGCAAATAAACATGGCAGCATCTTTGGGACTCAGGCATGCTAACTATATGGCCTACACAGCTAAATACCAGAAGTACAGGTGGGACACTGTGCTGGCTCTAGCCAAACAGGCCCCTGACCAGCTGGCCAAGGAGCTGGAGCGGGTGGCTGCGGATGGGATTGATGCATCCAAGGTGCAATTTCATGCTGCTGTGGACTCCAGTGATGTTTCATCTAGAGTCATGGCTACATCTGTGGCCCTTCGGAGTATGGCTTAGCTCAGATGTACTAGCCTATCATAGGACACCCAGGATAAGGCCATGGATTTTCCTGTCTTTGGTAATTCTCTGTTTGGGGAGCAGACAGAGAACTACATGAAGAAGATGAACGAGTACAGGACCACCTACAGGAGTGCTCAGGCCAAAGAAAGGCAAGCCACTCCTCAGAGGCAGCATTCCAGGGGCAGGGGCAGGCCCTTTCAAAGGCCTTTTTACCAAGCCCAGGCCTCCTCTTCTGCTTTTGCTCAGAGGGGGTTCTTTAGAGGGAGAGGCAGATGGAGTATGAGCAGGCCTGCTCCACCCCTCAGCCTAAAGCCCCTGCCAAGCAGACACCCTGATGGGTCTGCCCGGGCCGATTCTCCAATACCTGTAGGGGGCAGGCTGGCTTACTTTGTCCAGGACTGGAAGTCTTTAACATCAGACAAGTGGGTCCTAGAAGTAGTTAGCCAGGGACTGGTTCTCAGCTTCAAAAAATTTCCCAAGATGAGAACCAGATCCTTTCCACCTGCAAATACATCAGAGGCCCTTGCCCTAGAGGCAGAGGTCTTCCTCTTGGCTCTCAGAGCCATAGAAAGGGTTCCTACCTCACAGGGCAAATGATTGTACTCCAGGTACTTCCTAAACCCCAAAAGACAGGAGAATGGCGCCCCATCCTGGATCTGAGATATTTAAACAAGCACCTTTTAAAGCCAAAATTCAAATGGTGACTTGGGAATAATTCTGCTCTCTCTAAGGCCAGGGACTGGCTAGCCTCCCTGGACCCTCAAAGATGCCTATTTTCACATTCCCATCAGGTGCTCACACAGAAAGTACCTCAGGTCTGAGTTGCCCTCAGGCCACTATCAATTCAGAGCAATGCCCTTTGGCCTAACATCAGCCCCAAGGGTGTTCACAAAGTGCCTGGCAGTAGTGGTTGCTTTTCTAAGACGAAAAAAGATCTCCATCTTTCCATACTTGGACGACTGGCTCATAGTGGGTCAGTCTCCATTCCAAGTCAAGTCACATCTTCAGATAACTCAGCAACTGCTCACTTTCTTAGGATTCCTCCTAAACCTTCAAAAGTCAGTTCTCGAGCCAATACAGCTCCTCACCTTTATAGGAGCAGAGCTGGATACAATAAGAGCAAATGCCTTCCTTCCCTTGGACAGGGCAAGGACACTAATAGAACTGGCCTCTTCTTTCACCCTTCAGGTGTCTTGACCAGCAAGGCACTTCTTGCAGCTCCTGGGCCACATGGCAGCCTCTACAGCAGTGGTCCAGAGGGCAAGTTTTCAGATGAGGGACATTCAGTTCCATTTGAGAGCCTTCTGGTCCCAGAGAAAGGATTCCCTTACCAAACTAGTCCCAGTGACTCGAACCCTGATCCAGGCTTTGCAGTGGTGGCAGGATCAGGACACTCTAAGGCAGGGAGTTCCTTTTGTCACTCAGTCTCATTCTCTAATCCTCACCACAGACACCTCCCTCTTGGGCTGGGGAGCCCACTTGGGGGATCTTAACACCCAAGGGCTATGGTCACCTCAAGAGTCTCTGCTTCACATCAATCTCTTGGAGCTCAGAGCAGTGTTTCTGGCACTGCAAGCCTTTTCCAAGTCTGTACAGAACATGGTAGTCCAGATCAGAACAGACAATACCACCACAATGTGGTACATCAACAAGTTAAGGGGCACTGTCTATGGCCTCAGCACAGAAGCATGAAGTTGTGGTCTCTTGGCCTATTCCCTGCAAACTTCTCTGATAGCAGTTCACCTCCCAGGAAAGGACAGTGTCCTAGCAGATGCTCTCAGCAGGATATCTCTAGGGCCACCACGAATGGTCCCTAGATCCCTAATTTTGAAAATGATTTTCTCCAGATGGGGCACTCCACAGATAGATCTTTTTGCAGCCCCAGACAATCACCAACTTCCTCTTTTTGCTGCAGACCCCAAGTCTTGGGCTCAGTCCCCTGGATGCTCTGGTTCTGAATTGGGAAGGGAAGTTCCTGTATGCCTCCCTGCCTGCAAGGTACTAGCCAAGATCTGGTCTCAACCGTGCAAAGTGATTCTGATTGCTCCAGACTGGGCGAGACAGCCCTAGTATCCACTGTTGCTGTCCTTAGCAGTCCACCTTCCCCTGTCTCTTCCCAAGAATTACAACCTGTTGACATCCTCTCAGGGAAGGATTTGGTATCCGCATCTCAAACCTCTCAATCTCAAGGCCTAGCTCTTGAAGAGTTAAGAGTTTGCGGATTTGCACCTCTCTCAAGGTGTTCTGGATATTCTTAAGGCTTCTCGAAAGCCTTCCACCAGAAAGACTTACAGCTCCAAATGGAAATGGTTCACTGTTTGGTGCTCTGGTGAGCTTATTTCTCCAGAATCTGCTGGGTTGCCTACAGTCCTGGACTATATGATTCATCTCAATGACTTGGGACTCAGACCAGCTACAATTAAAGTACATTTGGCAGCTGTTTCTGCCTTTCTGTCAGTAGGCAAGCCCTCTCCTCTATCAGCCCATCCTGTATTTTGCAAATTTTTTAAGGGATTGATGCACACCAATCCTCCCTTCAGGGACCCTGCTCCTGCTTGGGACCTTAACGCTTGCATTGCTCAGCTTATGCAACTCCCTTTGACCCTTTGTCCTCTGCAGAGCTTAAGTATTTGATTTGGAACTGTGTTTTTGGTAGTCATTACCTCTGCCAGGTGCATCAGTGAATTGCAAGCCCTGTCAGTGGAGCCTGATTTCATCTCTTTCCATAGAGATAAAGTAGTCCTAAGAACTAAGAGGAAGTTTTTGCCCAAGGTGGTTTCAGATTTCCACCTTAATCAGTCTATGTCTCTCCCTGTTTTCTTCACTGACCATTCCTCCTCTGGGGAGAGGAGGTTGCACAGCCTGGTCTTAAAAAGAGCCCTTAGCTACTACATAGAGCGCACCAAGGGTCACAGGTTTGAGTCCCTCCAGTTGTTCCTCACTTATGGGGAGGTCGGTAAGGGCAAACCTGCCACTAAAAGATCTATTGCCAGGTGGATTGTCTCTTGTATACAGTTCTGCTATGAGAAATTGGGTAGAACCCCACCCTCAGGCCTGAGGGCTCACTCTTCTAGAGGTACAGCTGCTTCCCTGGCTGCTGCCAGGGATATTCCCATCTTAGAAATCTGTCAGGCAGCCACCTGGAAAACAGTCCATACATTCACCAAGCATTACTCTCTGGATATCCAGGCTAGGCGTGATGCTCGGTTTGGCACAGCAGTACTTCAGAGCCTTTTCCCAAAGTAGGTTCTGTCCCTCCTCCTTGGAGTTACTGCTTGGTAGTTTGCATATGTCAGAATACAGCAAGACTTCATGTTGTTTGAAGAAAAAAATTACTCATCTTAGAAATGTTGTTTCTTCTATTGGAGTCTTGCTGTATTCTGACCTCCCCCCCACCTCCCCTCTCAGAACCTGTTTTTTGGGATGTGGGTGGGCAGGAGCAGTGTTGGCACTAGAGGTGCCCTTTTTTTCACCCTCCTTTATTTTGGTGTGTTGTGTTTGTTTTTGGGTTTCTGACTCTGAGTCTTTGCTTGAAACCAAAAACCCTTTTTAACAAATTGAGTTGCCAGTTGGCTAGTGTGAGTTTACAGTTTACAAGAACCAGTGAGTATAGCTCAGAAGATCTGACGGTTGGAGTTTAAACAACAGCAGACAGAGGCTTCAACCGAGCTCGAGCTTAGCGTTCCATGCCCTGCATGGAAAGTTAATTCTTTGTTCTCCGGGGCAGTTCAAAGGTTGGTGATCACTGCATATGTCAGAATACAGCAAGACTCCAATAGAAGAAACAACATTACTAAGGTGAGTAATTTTTTCTTTTGGCCCTTTGGCTATATATTGAACAATTCCCATACTATAGTACTGTATGTTAGTGTGCTCGTAAGAATCTGACTGTTACACTGAGAAGTACCACAGACAGAGGTTTGAGAACAGAGCTCAAGCTCAACATTCTATGCTTCTGCATAGAGTTAACTCTTTCCTCTCTGGGGCAGTTCAAGTACTGGGGCTAACTGCATTATGTCTGAATACAGCAAGACTCCATTAGAAGAAACAACATTACTATGGTGAGTAATTTTTTCTTCTCTTCCTTTCCACTCCTCCTTGTATATCAACCCTGCTGCAGATTTTTGTGTCATCTGCAAAGAGGCATACTTTTCCTTCCAGTCCCTCTGCAATGCCACTTAAAAAGACATTAAAAAGGACTGGACCCAGTACTGAACCCTGTAGTACCCCACTAGTAACCCACCTTTCTTCGGAGTGGACTCCGTTTACTATTACTTTCTGTATCCTGTTGTCCAGCCAATGTTTTACCCAGGCTACCACCCTGAGATCCACTCCCAGGCTGGCTAATTTGTTTATTAATCTTTTGTGTGGGACTGTATCAGATGCCTTGCTAAAGTCTAGGTAGGCCATGTCCACAGCCCCTCACTGATCTGCTACTTTGGTCACCCAGTCAAAGAAATCGATTAGATCTGTCTGACTTGACCTTCCTGCTGTGAACCCATGCTGCCTTGGGTCCTGTGCCCCGTGCCCCACTGGTCTCTAGGTACTCAACAGTTCTTTTCCTTCAGAAGTAATTCCATCACCTTCCATACCACAGAGGTCAAACTGACAGGTCTGTAGTTTCCTGCCTCTGTCTTGCTCCCTCATTTGTGAAGGGGAATCACATCTGCCCTCCTCCAGACCTCGGGTACCACATCATCCTCCCATGATTTGTTAAAAAGGATAGTAAGTGGTGTCACTAGTTCTCCCCTTCATTCTCTTGGAATTCTGGGGTGAATCCCATCAGGCCCCATTGCTTTGTCCACCTTCAGTTTTAGAAGTTCTTTCAGAATCCTTTATTCTGTGAAAGGACTGGGATCGACCCCCCCCACCCCAATCCAAAGTGTTTCTGTTAATTGGATTAGGTATTTCCCCCTCCTCCTCTTTTGTGAATACTGAGCAGAAGTATTCATTCAGTATCCCTCCTTTTTCACTGTCCCTCTCTGCCCACCCACCGTCCATTCTATTCAGCCTCACTATCCCTCCCTTTGTCTTTCTACGCTCCCTAATATACTTATAAAAGGTTTTATCCCCCTTCTTAACCGAGTTGGCCATCTTTTCCTCAGTTTGGGCCTTTGCTATTCTGACTGCCTTCCCTGCTTCCTTCTGCCTTAGCTGGTACAGTTCTCTGTCCTACTTCTTCTGTGTTTCGTTATACTTCCTAAATGCTAACTTTTTCTCTCTAACCTTCCCTGCCACTTCTTTTGAGAACCATAGTGGCTTTTTCTTTCATTTTGATTTGTTTATTTGCTTCACACAAAGGCTTGTTGCCTCTGTGATGGCAGTTTTGATGTTTCCCCATTGTTGCTTCACCCCTCCTTCTTACCTGTTTGCTAGTGCTTTTCTAAGGCACTCTCCCATCTTGCCAAAGTCAGCCCTCCTGAAGTCCAGTACCCTCACTTTTTTGTATGGCTTGACTCTGCAGTTGAGTTTATCATGAACCACACTGTTTGGTGGTCACTTGTTCCTAGATGGGTACCCACTTCTAGATCTGAGATCCTTTCACTGTCCCCGTTTGAGAGTACGAGGTATAAGATTGCTCCCTCCCGAGTGGGTTCCAACACTAGCTGTCTGAGGCATGCCCCCTGTAGGGCATCGATAATTCAGAATGCTATGGATGAAGGCAAACTAGTCGGGTCTGTGTTCATAGACCTAACAAAGGCCTTCAGCACTGTGAACCATGACCTCCTCCTGGAGCAGCTGCAAAGCCTGGGTGTGGCTACCTATGCGACACAATGGTTCCAGGACTATCTTACCAACTGTACACACAGGGTTAGAACTGGTCACACAGTGTTGGGCCCTAGTAACATTACACTGAGAGTCCCCCAAGGGTCAATCCTGGGACCACTGCTTTTCAGCACTTTCCTAAATTATCTACCGAAGGCCTGCAATGCCAAAATCATCCTTTACGTGGATGACGCGGTTGTTCTGTGCAGCAACCAACGTGTCGACACCTTACAGTCAGATCTGCAGACATAATTTCACCAACTTGAGGATTGGTTCAGCAAACACAGATTGCTGCTCAACTTTAAGAAAACCAAGATAATGCTCCTCTCCAGCCCACAGCTCAAAAAAAGATACCCCTTCCTCTCCATCTCAAACAAAGAACATGCACTGTTGGAGCAAGTGGACTCCTTCAGATGTCTGGGGATCACCCTTGATGACTTGCTCTCTTACGCCAGTCACAAAGACCATGTGGTTGACAACTCCAAGCTAGGAGTGCTCTGCAGACACAGGAAGTACCTCGCTCCTGACACCCTACACCTTGCAGTCTCTAGCTCTATACTAACTACCATAGACTGTGGACTCGTAGTCTACGGACGAGCCACTGACACGGCCCTAAAACGGGTGCAAATAGCCCTTAACAAGGCGTGCAAACTCGCCATCTCCGCAAACTGCCTCACGCATACCTGCACACTATATGAGCGGACAAACTGGCTACCACTGGGATGCAGAATAAAGTTCCGAACCTGCCTGTTTGGCAAAAAGGCTCTCCTGGGGAAGGCTCCACGATGCACAACCGATATCCTCTCTACTTGTGGCAGGAAGCAGAGGGCACTCGCGATCCCCTTCCGAAAAACAGCACTTGGGCAACGCACCTTCTCATACAGAGCGCCTCTGGTTCAACAAAATTCCAGAACTTGCCCTCAGCCCCATCAGTGTACCACAATTCAAATCCAAACTCAAGCACTACCTTGCCTCAAGCTCGACCTGTGATTGTTCCCTGAATGCCTAACACCACCCTCCCCAGCCAGCAACTTACCATGAGTGGCCCTCTGGGCCTCTTCCTCCCCCTCTGACATACCCTCAGCTACCAGACAAGGCCTCTTACTCAAGGCTGCTCCTCACCCACCCCCACCCCCCACAAGACCTTATCTGACACCTTCCACTCACTAGGGGGTACTCTTCCAAATCCTCCCCCTTTTCTGCCTCTATCCATCCACCTGCTCTTGCCCTGGGGCCTGGAGAAATCCTCCCTATACCTGCCCAGTATTCTGCCCATTAGTCCCTCTAACTAGACATACAGTGTGTACTTAGGTATGATTATGTCCTCTCTCTTCTGCACAATGAAGCAATGTATTGTTTTCTATGTCTGTACCATGTATTGTAATTGTATAACTATTGTAACTTGCCCGGATGTCTTAGTAATCCAGTTCTGATGTATGTTTCTGACGAGGAACCTCTGTAAAAGAGCTTATGCTCAAAGGTTGTTTCCAAATCTCTTAAATAAATAAATACAAAAAAAGACCTACATCAGGATCAATGCTGATAAGGCTGTGGTCTGAAATCGATCCCATTTTCACACTATCCATCCAGCTAATATGTTCTGCACTTATGAAAAAATAGTCCACTGCTGGATATTGAGAGTGGGGATGTGAATAAAATGGGTATTGTCTGGTTACCAGGTTATGATGGCACCAAACATCTGAGAACCTTGCTTCTAGCAGAAATCTCTGTGTGTGCTTTTGCTCCATTGTGGAGCTGCTGGGGCAGGGATTAGTTGTGTGCTTTCCTGGATCCATCAGGAGGCTAACGTCTCCTCTTGAGAAACAATTTCAGTAAATTAATACACTTGGAATGCATGTGGCACTACTCCTACAGTCATAAATAGGGTGAATTTAACATAAAAGAAAAGGTTCTCTGAGCCAAATTATGTCTCTTAAATGGAATAACAAACTCTCTTCTGTGGTTAGTTGTGTAATCAGCTTTATACTCTAAAGTGAGCAAGCTGTTTACAGCTGTCATTTCTACAGATTTACTGGAAATGGAGCAGAGGAAAACATGAATGAAGTAACAGCCTTTATGGCTGCTATACAAAAATGGACTGATGTAACAAATGTATAAACATTTGCTTGATGTAGAAACATCAGAGTTTGAGCATAGGTTCTATAAAGTGCTTCTTTTCCCCCTTCTCTTTTTGTGTGAAGAAGCCACAGAAAGGAGTTAAACAGTCATTGTAGAATGAGACAATGTAGGAATCCTTTTTTTATCAAGTTTTGACAGCAGATTGCTCCATAAGGTCTCGATCTTCCCTGTATCAATCTTCACCATTTATCACTGGTGGGTATAAGCAATACCCCATGGGAGCTTTTATTTATTTATTTTCCAAAAGGGGGAGGTGCCGGCGCCACCCTCGAGGCCAACGGACTACGTGGTGCTCGAGGATTAACCAGTAACCAACTCCTCCTCCAGCTCAGTTCTGCTTCTTCCACCGTAGAGTGTGCAGATATCTCATATGCGAGCAAGAAAAAATACTATGCCATTGCGGCCTACTCTGGCCTGCTCATATCTTCAATGCTGTCAGTTCTGCTGTCACCGCATCTGTACTTGCTGCTATTTCTGTGATCTTCAGTCCAGTAAGACCTTTCCTTTCTTTATTTGTCACTGAGTCTGTTGCTTTAGTTTTAGTTTAATTTGTTTGTGAGTCATGCTGGTTCAGAGGACAAAAAGAAATCTTCAAAAGCGGCCACCCCCAGTGCATCAGTGTCCCTGTGGCCATCAAATTTCTGTTTCGGACTGACATGTCTGATACCTCACCTGCCTGGGTCCAAACCACGTCATGGACCATTGCAATGCCTGCTTCTCCATGGACCACAGAGTACTGGAATGTCACGCGTTTAAGGTCAGCCACACTCCACCGACCTTCGGAGGGTGGCATCACACTCGAGACGCCAGACACAGGTCTCTCAACCCTTCTTTTGGGTTCTCTCCCAGTTCTATATGAACTGTGAAGGAGGGGGCCTCCGCCTCTTCGAACCCCGCCACGGCAAAGGTTCCTACTACACTTCCAGAGGCACGGTCAGGCCCCTCCAGGGGTCGGGCTGAGGGTACCGTCTTGGCATTCACCTCCTTGGAGGTGCAGGCTCCTCCGGTGTCATGGCCTACACTTGCTGGTCTCGGCCCGGTGGCATTCTTGGCACCGTCCATTGGAACCACCCTGGAGCCGTTCACGGCTCAGGTGATTGGGGCAGTGCCACTGGTGGTACTGGGCCTATCCACAGTGCCGTTTGTAGTGCAGATGGTAGGAGGGTCTTGGGGGTGGCCCCTCTGGAGGGCTTCTGGATGTGCTCTTTTTCAGAGGAGGTTGATCAGGAGGTGGATCTGGACTGGCAGCCTGACTCTTGGGAGTACCAGGGCTCTCCTCCCCCAGTGCCACATCACCCTCCCAATCCCCTCTTCCCTTGGGGCCAGTTGTTGTGATCGGCACAGGCCCTGGTGCTGTTTGCGGTGCTGGGAACCCCTCCGGTGCTGCTGATGGTGCTGGAGTGGTTTCCTGTGTTGATGGTGACTCCCAGCCTAGGGGAATTGAATCTCCAGGCTCTGGAGCCTGGGCAGGTATTGTTTTGGGTGCCGCTTAGTCCCTCGGAGGCAGGAAGGTTCCCACACCTGCCACCTCCCCCGTGGGAGCGATAGGAGAGGAGGGACCCTTGCAGTTGGGAGTGAGGAAGAGGTCCCTCTCGGAGTCAGTGGGCAAGATGAGGAGCAGCAGTCTTCCCTTGGAGCCCTCCGGAGCTCGGGAAGGAGCCACAGCACTGAGCCTGCCTTCTCTCCCTCGTCCTCTCCTGGTGAAACCTTGTTGCGTGGTTCCAGGGACTGCTGTTCTGGACCTATGCGGCCACGGTCACCACACAAAGGGGTTCCCCTTCGTGGCTTAGTCCTGACAGTGTCAGGCTGGTTGAGCAGACAGTTACTGAAGAGACCGGTGGGACCTTCCCAGGTGTTGGATCGCCTGCACAGTTTCCAAGTCCTGGCAGAGGGCATTCTCACCTATTGAGAGTCTTTCTCCCCTACCTCTGCCTTCTCCTCCTAGTTTCCTGGGCCACCTGGGTCCTTCAGGGCCTCTGACCTGGGAGCAGTTCAAGGCTTTGGCTGCTTTTCCCCATTATGTCAGAGCCACGAATGAACAGGTCTTTCACCTGTCACCCAAGCAGCAGCTGGACTCTAAATCTTCAGACTCGTTAGCCTCCTCGTCTTCCTCCCACGAGGAAGAAGATCTTATTTATTTTATTTATGGAATTTTGGTAACCGGGTGAGCCCATTGAGACAAGACAGTCCCTTTTTCGGGGGCGACTCGGGAAGTGCATTACATTGGCAGTGATAATACAGGTTACAAGATCAGAACATGGATCAAGTACATAAACTACTACAGTAAACAACTAATACAGTCACACCAAAGGGTAGAAAAAAACAATGGTAAGCAACATCTTACATTATTGACATCATTTTTGTATACATTATGACAGAGGTAAAAACAGCTTACGTCAATAACAAACATTATTTTATTTACATTTTGGCTACAGAAAAGCACAAGAGGAAGCAGAGATGAGCAGAGCAAACTCCTGTAGAAGATAGAGAGAATCAAGTTTCATCTAAAACGGGAGCAAGGTGTGGCAGCAAGGTGAGGAAGCAATAAGCTTTGAAAGAGGGAAAGATGGGTACAGGCCAGGACTGAGAGAGGCAGTGAGTCCAACAGGACAAAGAACAGGCAAAAGATCTCTGAGCCACGGCGAGCCAGAGATTTGGCAGTTGAAGAAGGAGAAGGGAGGCAGATCTTAAGGGTACGCTGTCGGTGTCGCCGTTGGACAATGTCAGCAAGGCATGGAGGAGTGTATCAGTGAACCAGCTTAAGTATGAAGTTCAGAGTAGCATAACTTAACTTGGACTCATAGGGGAGCCATTCCAGGGAGGAGAGAACATCACAGTGGTGATGTCAAGCATTGACCCCCAGTGCAAATCTTCCCACCCTATGGTAAACCTGGGAAAGGCGAGACAGTGTGGTAGTGTTTGTTGAGAGTAGTAAGGTAGCACCATACGTATGGAGTGGTAGGAGGGTGGCAGTCGCTATCTTGCGGCAGGAGGAAGATGTGAGGAAGGGACGGATATGATCTAGAATGCCAAGCTTTTGATTGAGGGTTTTGGTCAGGACTGAGACATGTGTGTCCAGGGCAAGAGAGGAATCAAAGGTGTTCCCCAAGTATTTAAGGACCTTGACAGATTCAATGACGGGTCCAGTGCGAGATAGTACTTCCAGCGGAGGGAGGGTTTGTGAAGCTGGGTTAGAGAACAGCATGCACTTTGTTTTTTTTTTTGTATTAAGGACTAGCTGCTTCTGTAAAAAAAACAGTCTTCTAGAGTATGGAAGTCAGAGGCTAGCATTGAGTTAATCTGCCCTATGTCAGAAGAAGAACAGTAAATGGTAGCATCATCTGCATATAGATGAACGGAGGCCCCACCACAGTTATGCGGGAAATCATTGATAAAGAGTGAGAACAGTAATGCGCCCAGGATTGAACCTTGAGGGGACACCATGGGTTATGGGTCTAGGGTCTGACAGGGAACCTGCCCGCTGAACTCTTTGAGTGCGGCCATGGAGGTAACTCTGGGTCCATGACAGAGCATAGGAATCAAGGCCAAGGAGGTGCATCTGCCAAAGTAGGAGGCCATGGTTAACTAAGTCTTTCTGTCCACCTGTCTTGACGCTGACTAGACCTCTTATCAGTGTTTCCTCTCGAGGTTGGTCGATGAGTTCCACATCTCCAGGTTGGCAAGATGCAATCCTGAGTGGGCGATGCCTCCTTTTTGGAGCGAATATGGTGCTGACCATTTGGTGGTGCCAGCCTGACCTGTCCCATTCCAGGAAGCAGCGTACCATACCTGGCAGGGTCCATTAGCCCCTTCCCTAGCCGCAATGGACTGCCAGCATAGGTATTGTGCACCCCAGGGGTGTCCAGAGACTTTGCCTCACCCCACTTCGGGAGTGAGTCTCCTGGATAACCTTGCTGGGCATAGAAGCCCAAGGCACGACTGGCCCCCAGAGGCTGACTTCGCAGAGGTTGACCAATTGGGCGGTGGGGGGGAGAGAGTCTTCTGCTCGGTGCACTTTATACTTTCCATCACAATGCACCAGGCCCATCATTCTGCCTACAGTAGGCACCTATGATCGATCTAGATGCTAGGCCAAGTGCTAGCATTAGTGCCTGTTACGGAGGCAACCAGTCAAGCCGATGCACTCGCCACACGTGGCCTGGAGCTTGCAAGGCACCAGACAAGGGCATTTTTTGATGCCAGTGAGGTGGCTTCCAGGCTAGCAGGGACAGCGATCTGCATTAGGCAGATGGCATGGCTTTACCTTTCACGGATAACACCCCTGGCCCAGCGAGGTAAAATACTCTTTAATAGCAGCTGGCCCGGTGACATGGACAGCTGAGGCACTGGTGCCTTAACTCATGCTCCGACGGCAACCTGGGTTCGGGAATGACCTTGGATCACCGGGGAGCCGGCTTGGGGGGGAGGGTTGGAGCGGGATTGAGCTGTGGCTGTCCCCTTCAAAGGGGTGGATGCCCACCATAGTCCTGCTCCCACTGGGTGGAGGTCTGGTGGGCAGCGCAGGTGGTTGGAGCGGTGACGCAAGTCTGGGGAGGGGCGGATAGGGCCAACGGATCCTGTCGTGTGCATGCGCCTCCACGTGCATACACACACATGTATGCTGTGATGGGGGGGACTGAAAAATACCATAAATTACAAATGAAAAAAAAATACTGTTTAATTAATGGTGATAAGTTTTTACATACAGAAAGACACATTTATCTCCAGTTACAACCTCACAGTTGATATTTGTGGTTACAGCCAGGAGGTTGTAACCACACCTGTCAATCAAGCATCACCACAGAAAGCTAACTGGCACGTAGTTTCACTGTGGGCGGGCTGTGCATCTTGCACAACATGGCGGTTCCATTACCAAACACTGGTACCAGCGCTCAAGCTTTCCCTCACACTGTTAAGACAAGTACGATTTTAAATATTTTTAAATATCTGTCTAGTTGACAACGCCTTGAAAATGGAAAAAAAAATCAATCTGGCTGATCCTGCTGCTCATACCCTTAGAGCGTGTCTTACACTATGCAGCAATGCTGATGGACCACGACTTTCCAGAATGTCGTTACTACTGTAATGTAAAGAAAAAAGAAAAGAAAAACAACAGGAGAGACAGAGGTGTGTGTGTGTGTATGTGCAGACTTTTACACACACACACACACACACACACACACACACACACACACACACCAGTGTGTAGTGCTTTATAAAACCCCTCAGGGTTTATGTTGCATCCCACACCTCAGGTTTGTGTAAAATTCTGGTTACACATACACACCCATATATTATTCTATATTTTAATAATGCATTTCAGGTTATGCATGTTTTAACAGTGTTGCCCATCTATGTGGTTTTGCCATTAATAAACAAGTAATTGTGTCCTTTTTTTTTTTTCCATGTCAAATCTGGATAGAAAGAGTATAATATTTTCAGAATCTTAACACATGCTCAAAACCCATTCTGATGGATAAACGAAGCTTGTTCACAGCTGTACTGCCAGCAGATAATCAAAAGCTACACATTTCAAGGCTGGTCCCATGATGCCAGGCCAGTAAGTACGTAGCCACACTTGCATCTTGTAGACCTGAGTTCACACTTGAAATTGTGGGAGAAAAAGCTGCAAGAGAGGGAACAGAAAAAGGGAAAGACCGAAGTTAGTGCTGTGCCAGTCCCAGAAATCTGTACTGACAGTAACACAGCCAGGGTTTATAAATCCTGATATGGGGCCCCAATACCTGTTGGCACCACAGAGCCAGCCTTGAGATGTGTAGTTTTTGTTGATCAGCTGGCACTGACAGTACAGCCTAGAGATTAAAGCAGTTCTGAAGATGGATTATTTTTACCAACAGTTTGAAATGTAAAGGTGATAACTCACTAGTTTCAGTGCACATACAAAACAGTTATTATAGATGTAGAAAGTGTTATAATAACACCATAAAACACACTTAATAAAACAGTCCATTTCCTATTTAACTTGTTTAGATTAAATACAGTCAAAGGAGAACCTAGACCCTGGGTGACATCATTTTCTGTCAGGAGCCTAAAACATATTTTTATTTATTTATTTAAAATTGGTGACTGAGAAAGGCACACTGAGCCAAGGCTCATTTCCGGTGTGACCCGGGTACAAGGTGTACACTGAGAGCTAAACAGAAAAAATACAAGATTTTGTTACAGACATAAAGTACAACAGAAGTGTGCATGACAGCGCAGTTAATTGCATCATCTGGGACTTTCATGTCTAGTGAATTGCATAATCAGCATAAGTAAGTACAAGTAATCAGCATAAATCAGAAGTTTGTATATACAGTTTTGGACTAGAAACATGATGGAGTGGACTAGTATAAGTATAGGACAGTGAGTACTCTGAGAACAAAAGGTGAGGCTGTCTGCAGCAGTAGGTTACCAAGTGGGCCAGCCATAGAAGGCTAGACCTGAATCAGGGAGGGACCCTGAGAGCAACTGGGGCAAGAGGGGAAGGGGAGGAGCATGAATAGTAGATTAACAGCTGCGAGGGAGGGGCCTAATGGAGGTTAGGGGGAGATTATTCCAGAGGAGGGGGAGGCGGTAGGAAAAGGTTGCCTGCCCTGAGGCGGAGAGAGGGCGTGTGAGTTGGAAAGTGCGTGCGCCTCTGTGGCGGAGCAGGTAGCCAGAGTAACTGGTTGGTGAGAGGCGGGAGAAGAGGTAGAGAGCCTAGCCAGTATTTAGCTAGGAGGGAGACACTATGGATGGTCCTCCTGTGTGAGAGTGGGGTCAAGGATAGAGAAGAGTAGAGGAGGCAGTGGTGAGTAAGTGGAGGAGAGACTGTGGCGAACCGACAGAAGGACTTGCGAAGGATGTCGAGTTATGAGAGGGATGATGCTGGGGCAGAGCCATAGATGGTATCTGCATAGTCCAGGACCGGTAGGATAGTTTTACGTACTAGTTCGCTACACATGGCTGCCACCAGACCTTAATTAGAGGGTGATTTACATATGAATAACTCTGGACTGCAGAGATTCACAGATCAACACAATAGCTCAATCAAATTAGCTTTTTATGGGCTTTCAGACATTAAGAAATCCTGTTGATGACAGTTCCCCTTTAAACAATGTTCCAGTTACTAAACCCATATCATTTGCTGAGGTACCTGATATATTGGTCATACTAAGCCCATATAATTTGCTGAGGTACCTGATCTCTTGAGAGCTGCTTGTAGAAATCGGTGACCCTTACAGGGTAAGTAGAGAGCAACAGACTAATTTGCCTTTGTCCATCATTTGCCTTTGTCCTTATCTTCTGGTCTCCAGTTTGGGTGCTTGGGGAGAGAACTAGGGAGGGCATAGGCCCCCCTGATGGCCCAGCTAGGCTGCTGTGCAGACAACCTGGGTTTGGGAAATGGACTGGGGAGCATTATTGGGGAGAGGCCATGAGCTGGAACAGCAGCAGCACGGCTGTGCTAACTGAACTTGTATTGTATATGCCTTTAGCTTTACCTGCATATGTACACATTTTTACTGTTTTGCATTGTACATGTTTTGTTAGTTTATCTGTAAATGTATTTGTGTCCTCCATGACCTCCCTGCAAATGAGCTGTCTCAACAGTGTTATCCTGGTTAAATAAAAATGAAACTGAAGTGTGCTCCACTCAGAGGTTTGGCAGTGGGTTCTGGCACCACAGCAACACTTGTGAGAGGAGGGATAATGAGCTTGCTCCTACCCTCCCCCGTAGTGTACTGTGAATGTTTATTCCTTGATAACAGTCTTTTTGTCTAGTGGGCCTTACCTGGTTTTCATGAGTGACTCTGGACCACTGGGGAGCTTAAGTGACTTGCTCAGGGTCATGCAGTATGCAAGTGGAAGTTGTGGTATCAAACCCAGGCCTACTGGATGTACCAAGCTCATTCACAGCTCGTTAAACCTGTGGGTTATACTGCTAACCAGAATATACAGTGTTAAAGTGGCAGTTGATTATGCCATGGGGCACAGGGAGGAATGGGAAAAACACAGGGAGAAAACAGACAGCTGTTGTCAGAATGACTGCTTCAGTCTGATACAGGGTATATATCCCTATAGGCAAGTGGCTGGTCAGGGTCTACAAATCTGTACGGTGTAAAAGAGAATTAGGGAGTGCCCATCACTGTGTACATGAAGCTGATTGCAGTTTTTCTGGGTTGTGTTATTATTCCAACAGTGTCAGGTTTGATAAGGATACAGGGCCTAATACACAGTCGCAAAGTGTGGAGGCTCAAAATGGGGAGCAAACAGCCACAGTCCTGTTGGGTCTCCACATCTTGGATCTATACACAAACATTCCTCGTATCCAGTGGTGACCTGGGAGCACTGGAGAGGTTTAGTGACTTGCTCAGGGTCACACAGTATGCAGGTAGAGGTTGTGAGAATCAACCCAGGTCTTCTGGATGTACCTAGCTCATTACTCTAACCTCCAGGCTATACTCTCAGCCAGAATGTGTGGTGTTGAAGTGGCAGTTAATAATGCTACAGGGCAGAGGGAGGAATGGGAGAAACACAGGGAGAAAACCGACAGCTGCTATTGGAATGACTGTTTTAGGCCTGATACAGGGTATGTCCTTGTAGGGCAAGTGTCTGGTCAAGGTGTACAAATCTGTATGGAAAAAGAGAAATGTGGAGCACCCATCGCTGTGTAACTGAATCTGATTGCAGTTTTTTTGGGGTTGTGATTTCATTCCAACAGTGCCAGGTTTGATAAGTATCTAGAACCCAATACACAGTCGCAAAGTGTGGAGGCTCAAAACTGGGAGCAGACAACCACCACCCTGTTGTGTCTCTGCACCTGGAGTCTGTACACAAACGTTCCTCCAAGCCACTGGGAAAGTTCACCTTGTGAACAAGTCACCAAGTATACGAGTCTTCCAGATGTTAGGGGACGCAATTTCCATAGAGTGCTTGCACCATTCATGTGCTATACCATGTATTGTGCTCCTGTGGATTGGTTCTGCCGCCACTGATGTCTGTCGCACCTGCCTGAGCATCCCTTTCAGGCAAATTTTTGAGCCATGGTAGTCCAGTGGACCAGCTCCATGTCCTCATGTTGCCATTCTCTTGTTCCATTACAATTTCTAGTCCCCCAACACGCTTCTCTGCCGGCAGTCACGGCTTAGTAGACGTAAAGGCAGTGGGTGCTGCAGCCACCACTGTTCGTGCCCCCATGCTTTGTTAATGGCATTTGCATGGCAACATCTGCTCCCCTTCTCTGCACTGTTGCAGTATGTTTAACAACCACTCAAGGAAGGCTTGCATCTTGCACAGTGGTGCACAGAAGAACATACTACTGCTGTATTGGTGTTGCAACCACTTTTACAATTTATTTCCTTGGGATGGACCAGCAGAGATGCAGCCCCGTCATGTCCTTCTCTCCACTCACCCTTTCCCATTTTTCCAGAGGCTTTTTTTAACAGTGCCAGTGGGTTCCTGCTACCACAGAAACCTAGAAACATAGACCATGATGGCAGAAAAAGACCAGAGGTCCATCCAGTCTGCCCATATTCCCTGTATCCTTCCTGGAACCTATTGTTCCTCCAGGGTACTAACCCTCACCATCCTATCCCCATTCTCCTTCCTGGTCATGTCTTCCCATGTGACCACTATTACGTTCATTCTATCTCATGCCCTCTTGAATCCCTGATTGTGTTTGCACCCACCACCTTGGCCAACAGACTGTTCCAAGGTTCCTCCACCCTTTCCGTAAAGAAGTGCTTCTTCACATCCCTCCTGAACCTCCCTCCTGTTAATTTCCAGTCATGACCATGTGACCACGAATTGGTATTCAGGGTAAATAATTCCTCACAGTTTACTTGTTAGAGACCTTCATGTTCCTTAAAGGAATTATCATATCTCCCCTCTCCCTTCTGGTATTCAGTGGGTACATATTTAGTGCCTTGAGGCACTCCTGATAGGATCTGCCCTGCTGGCACCGAATCATTTTTGTTACTCTGCGCTGCACTGTTACTAGGCCTATCCCTGTCCTTTTTGAGGTGAGGACTCCAGAACTGGACACAGTATTCCAGGTGAGGTCTCAGCAGGGATCTGTATAGGGGAAGTATTACCTATTTTCTTCTGCCAGCAGTACCCCTCTCGATACATCCCAGCACTCAGTTAGCCTTGGTATTGGTCTTGTTGCACTGGGTCTTTTGTTTAAGGGAGTTACTGATAACTCCTAGATCCCATCCCTCTTCTATAGGGCTAAGTCTCACCTCACTTATCCAGTACTCTGTCATGGGGTTCCTTTTCCCCTAGGTGCATCACCTTGTACTTTTTGGCATTGCATTTTGACTGCCAGACCTTTGACCACCCTCTAGTTTGTCCCTCTGCATAGCCCTTATTCCCTCATCACTGTCCACCCTCCCACATAGTTTTGTGTCATCTTCGGAGAGAGACAACCTGCCCTGGATTCCCTCACCAATGTCACTAATGAACGTGTTGAAGAGGACTGAACCCAGGACAGATCCATGTGGAACCCCGTTCATAACTTCACCACCCTCTGCTGCCTCGCTTCTAGCCAACTACCCACCCAGTTCACTGTGGTTTTAGCCACAACCAGGCCTTCCATCTTTTTGAGCTACCTGTAGTGCAGTACCAAATCGAAAGCCTTGCTGAAGTCAAAGTACAGCAGATCGACAGCATGGCCCTTATCTACTTCCTTGATCACCCAGTCAAAGAAAAAAAATCAGGTTAGTCTGAAAAGACCTTCCTGCAATGAAACCATGTTGTTTACTATCCTGGAGCCCGTTTATTTATTTAGCTTTTGTTGACCAGGTAAGCACACTAGGCAAGCATAACATATGTCTATTTTCAGGTGCGACCCGGGAGAATTACATGGAATATGCAGACAGAAGACAAGGTTTACATAGGATTGAGCGAGATTTCAAGGGATATACAACAATGGAGGGTACAACAGTAGAGCAAGCTTAGACAGCATAAGGTAAATACTAGGAGATTGTCTCAACATAATGGTGCAGCAGTCAAATTCAGGATTAATGCAGAAACTAAAAAACTCTTGGGCTAGCCTCAACCAAAGATCTTTTCAGGAACAGTAAAGTGCTATCACATATAAAATGGATGACACATTGCATTAGGTGCAGTTACAGGCCGCGGAGAGCCTTAGATGATTCCAAAGGGTGTTTTTAAAGCTGTTGTGAGATGTGGTGCAATGAACAAGCACAGGGAGAGAACTCCAGATCTGAGGTGCACATGCAGCAAAAGCCCAATCACCCATGAGTGTTCAGATTTTTTTGGGACAAGGAGGAGAGATGAGTCAGTTGACCCAAGTAGGTAAGCTGGGTTAGCAGGCTTAAGTAGCTCGGCTAGAACTGGTCGGGTGGCAGTTCTTGCAACTCTGTCAGTGATGCAGCCCAGCACAAACATATGATGGTTCCCCGGGGAGAGCCACTCCAGTTTGTCATACAGCTTACAATGAAGAGTAAGTCTGGGAGGAGAGAGGGGAAAGTGGCAAATATTATTTATTTCAAGATTCGGACATTACCTTTGAGCAAAAAGCTCTGTTACAAAGGTTCCACATCAGGTACAACAAAGTGTGAACAATCGAGAACAAGAAAACAAAGGAGGGTGGAGCCCCAGTGTAATCGGATTACAAGGGTGAAACATTACTAACAGAGATATAAGCTATCTGGTAAATGCAAAGAAACATGACAAGGCCAAACACTGTCAGGTACACAGGTATAATTTACAACAGCCAAAGGCTAGGCACAAAGGTATACTCTTCAGTAGCCAGGGAGCTAGATCCATCTACGTAGTGGAATTGATGTAGAGAGTTGGGGGTTGGGGATCAAGGTTGTGGGCAGCAGCCCTGTTGGGGCTTTGTTAAAAAGGATGTGGGAGGTGACTTGATCCATGTTGGTGAGCCAGGCGATTGTGTCTTAAGACTTGCAGGGCTGGGAATGCAATTACTGCCTACAGCAACAGGTCATGCTTCCAGAGAGGTACTGTTGAAGCTCTGCCTTAAAGGCAGGTTGGCTCGAGTTTGTCAGTAGGTGAGTTGGGCTTTTGTTAAGCCACAGGGGAGCATGGTATGCAAATGACCGCTGTCCCAGTGTCGGTTTTCTGAAGGGAACCGCTAGGGAGCCCAGGGAGCGGCCTCTAGTCTGGTACCCAGATCTGTAGGCAGGCAGTAAGCCGCTGAGGAACGGAGCCACTTTGCCTAGTAGTGATTTCTTGCCCAACAGGCAGGTTTGGTATTTTATTCTGTTGGGTAGATGGCGATAGTGGAGAGAGTCGGACCACCTGATGTTGCGTAGCGCAAAAGCTACAGGAATCATACGCCGCTATAAACGTAAGCGTAACATAACGCTACTCGGGCAAGTAAAGTAACGGTGACGAGACATGCATGGCAACTGACCCAGCTATCGGGGGTCTGTGCCCCCTCCCCCACAACCCCCCTTCTCCTTCACATCACACAACTACTATCACTAGGGCAATAAAAAAACCAATATGAAAAAATGAAAAAGAAAACAAACTAGGAGATAGTGTAGTGTGTCGGACTATCTCTGATCAATCGTAGAGGTAATCAATTTATTTTACCTTTCTTTGACGGCTCTGCCCCCCACCTCTAATTATCAGTTTAATAAAAAAAAACACAATAAAAATATACAAACACATGCATAAAGTAGCACGAGCTACGCGACCATGATGATTGGCGCATTGTCAGTTACGTGAAAAGCGCAGCACCATGACTGGTCCGACACACTCCACTATCTCCGGGTAGATTAAGACAGTTGGTCTGCTCAAAGAGGGAGCATGTGTGTGGAAGGTTGTCTGCCCCAAGTGTTAGCCTGCACGCTTTAAGGGCTGTTGCAGTGCGTGCAAGTGCAGTATTGGAGGCAGCCCATACACCACAAGTCCGTAGTCGATGACTGACAGAACTGAGGAGAAGACCAAGAGACGAAGGGCTAATGGTGTGAGATATTGCCTATGCCTATAGTGCACACCGAGCTTTGCATTTACTGCTTTTACTACATAGTCGATGTGCTGCATGAAGGAGAGGGTGTCATTGATAATAACCCCTAGGTACTTGAAAAAGTGTACCTGCTCCAGCGGGGCAGCCTTGCTATTGGTTATAGTAAGGGCAGGGAGGGTTTTCTTGTGCTGGGGACTAGAGATGATCATCGTCTTTGTTTTTTTGTGATTGAGGAGCAGATTTTTTTTTTTTTTACAGAACCAATCCTCCAGCCCATTGAACGAGCTCTGAAGCTCTGCCTGCAGGGATATATGCTGCTTGCTGCTGCACAAAATGATGATGTCATCCACATACAGGATGATCTTGCTCTTGCAAGCTTCAGGGAGTCTATTTATAAATAGACTAAATAGGAGCGGCCCCAATATTGACCCTTGGGGACCCCTAGTGTAATTCCCCTTGAGGGAGATATGACTGTCCTGATTTTTTTTTTTTTTTAACTTTATATTTTATGTGCCTTACTGCCCCCTCTCACCACTCTTTCAGACTGCCTCTGCTGCATGATCCCTCTTCTTGCCGGGGTCTGCCCCTAGAGTACTTGGTGCTACTAACCCCTAGATGCCCGGATAACCCCCCCGGTGTAGGGTGGGGAGGGATCCTACTTACCTCCCCAATTTACTTCCAACGCGGACTGGTACAGCAGAGTCTGCCCTGATGATCTGAGGGCACCCTAGGAGAGACTTTTTTCCCCCCCTTGCTCTTCTCCAGACGCCGGCGTGCAGTGAGGACCAGGGAGCAAGGAGATGCGCGGAGACGTGCCTCCTGCTCCGCCCCTCTGCTGACATCT
The DNA here is from genome assembly GCA_016271365.2 of Neoceratodus forsteri. Classification (NCBI taxonomy): domain Eukaryota; kingdom Metazoa; phylum Chordata; order Ceratodontiformes; family Ceratodontidae; genus Neoceratodus; species Neoceratodus forsteri. The sequence goes on along the minus strand of CM028129.1, from coordinate 1,253,550,172 downwards.
GCCCTGTTCCCTTACTGCTTCCCCCCATCTACCGCACCTTCCACCCGGGCACCCCAAGGTGGCGGTATTGCAGTGGGAGCTTGCGGAAACCCCGGAGAAGGAGAGCAGCCGTCTGGTGCTCCATGCCTCTCCTCCACATCTGACCCCCGGCAGCCCGTGCATGTTCCCAAACACAGGTCGCCGGCGTGGTATGAGGTAAGGCATCCAGCGCCTCAGCCCTCTGTGCCACTGGGCCGGCTCTGCTGTCCCGATTTTGACACTTTGTTTTCTGTGGGATAAGTAGTTTTGGAACTAGTGGACCACTTCAGGTGATAGCCCCAGGTTTAGTAGGTCAGTAAGAAGGATACAGTGATTGACAGTGTCAGATGCCTTAGTGAGATCTATGAATGTAGATCCCACCAAATGGCCCCTAACCATGGCCTTGTGCACGTTGTCTGAGAACTCCACCAGGGCAGTAGCTGTGTTGTGGTTCCTGCAGAATCCATGCTGTTGCGGGCATTACAGTCCATACTTATGGTGGTACTCAGCAACATAGTCCACCACAATCCTCTCTAGGGCTTTAGAGAGAGGATGGAGATCGGCCTGTAGCTGACAGTGTTGGACCAATCCCGCTTTTTAAAACTAAGGTGGCCAGGGCTAAGTTTCAGGTCGAAGAGAACTTCACCTGGGCAAGGGATTAATTAAAGAGCCTGGTAATTGGTCTCAGTAGCTCTTCAAGCGCTACCGCCACAAGCTTCATGTCTAAACCATCGCTACATAGCCTTGTTTTCCCGAGCACCTTACGTACGTAGGTTCTGACTTCACTAATTGTGACCTGTTTAAGATAGAATTTTGGATGGGAGGATTTATGTTGGTCTCGTGGATGGGGAAGTTCTGGGCTCTTTAAATAGTCTGGTGGGGGCACAGCACTAAGATCAGAGAACAACAGATGAAAGGATTCTGCTGTGATGTGCAGGTCAGTGGTAGGAGTCCCATTAATGGTGAGCATTGTGGGATGTCTCCTGTCTTCCTTTCCAAGCCGGTCTTTGATGTTGTCCCAGAAGCGTCTACCATCCCCCCTCAACTATTATTTAGCTTCTCTTTGTAATGTGCTGCCTTGGCTTGCCGAATGAGCAGGGTGCACTTGTTTCTTGCTGCCCTGTAATTTTGCCAGTCAGTGGGGTTGCCAGAATTTCTAGCCAGACACCAGAGGTTATCCCGCTCCCTCATACAGTCGAGTAGGTCACAGGAGACCCAGTCATTGGAGGCTGCCCATATTCTTCTCTTTCTCAGTGGTGCAAAGGTATCACAAATACCATTTGAAGGTGTCTACAAAGAATTGCAGGACCTGGTCGATGTCATCAGTGGCGTCAGTTGGAGACCAGTTGGTTTTTGCCAGGGCAGTTTTAAAGGCCCGGGTTGCCCCGTGCTTGAGAACCCTGTTATGTACAGTGATGGGAGATTCTGTCATTTCTTTTGTCTCCCAGGTGCAAGCCACAGGTGAATGATCACTGAGGCAGTCCAGGAGAACCATGACAATTTTCATCTCATTAAGACTGCTGGAAAGAATCCAGTCTAGGGAGGTTCCCTTACCCATGTTCCGGGTTAGCCTGGTGTGCTCAGAGATCATTTGGGTGAGATAATAGCTAGCGACCTGATCTTTAAGATGACCAATGTCTTTGCTGATCCAGTGTAGATTAAAATCCCCAGTCATAAGGACCTCCAATCCCATTTAGACAGATTGGTCTTTGAGGCAAGAGTGAAACTTATGAGCCCATAGTAAAGTGTAGGGAGAAGTATATCCTTAGCCCCAGGACACGACATGCTTCGAATGTGAGACAACTCTTTGCTGTATAGGCCACACCCAGTTTACTATTAGTTGCCTTACTCATGTTTCTAATGTGCAAGGAGAAATCAAGTTGTGGATCAAGGGTGACTCCCAGGTATTTTAAGGAGTCAGTAACCCTCTAGAGCAATAGTTCTCGGACTTTGTCACAGTGAGCCTCCCCAAATCCATGGAAAAGATTTTGAGCCTCCCCCTGAATTGAAATAATCTTGGGCCTCCCCAAAGAAAAATAACGTACTGTACTTTGCGCAGTACACCATAACTAGATTGAAACCCCTTTGAGTACTTGGCTCACATTCAGTTCTTTGTCTTCTGCTTAAAGTTGGACCAGCATAACATTCTGTGGTGATTTGCATATGCAGCCCATGATGCTTTGCATTGTGGGGGCATGTGTGATATTTGTATTTTCTTGAAACTTGGCTTCCCAGCCAAATGCCCTTTAGGGTAACCCTTGCCTCAGTGTTTCGCTGAGAGGTTCTTTTGTCTTTAAATAGTTTTTATTTTAATGGGTTCACCACAATATATCCAAGGCACACTGCCTTAAGGGTAGCTGGTCCATTCCACTGGGGTGTCAAACAGACGAGGCATACTGAGGAGTCCTGGTAGGATGAAACATGTGTCTATGTCTTCTGTTAGCATCCTTTGCAAACTGTGTGAGAGGCCTTTCGCACCATGCAATTCTGCTTAAAGTTGGACCAGCATAACATTCTGTGGTGATTTGCATATGCAGCTCATGATGCTTTGCATTGTGGGGTATGTGTGATATTTGTATTTTCTTGAAACTTGGCTTCCCAGCCAAATGCCCTTTGGGTAACCCTTGCCTCAGTGTTTGACACAGAGGTTCTTTTGTCTTTAAATATTTTTATTTTAATGGGTTCACCACAATATATCCAAGGCACACTGCCTTAAGGGTAGCTGGTCCATTCCTGGGATGTCAAACAGACGAGGCATACTGAGGAGTCCTGGTAGGATGAAACATGTGTCTATGTCTTCTGTTAGCACCCTTGCAAACTGTGTGAGAGGCCTTTCGGCACCATGCAATTCTGCTTAAAGTTGGACCAGCATAACATTCTGTGGTGATTTGCATATGCAGCCCATGATGCTTTGCATTGTGAGGGCATGTGTGATTTTTGTATTTTCTTTGTCTTATACTGACTTGGAACTTTTGAGAAAGAGTTCCTGTGCTCTGAAGGTTTTATCTGAATAACAAATAATTAAAATATTATTATTCAGCTTATTGTAACCCCCCACACACACACACAGACCAGCCTATTGTTCTGCTTTTTCGTTCTTGAACCATTGTTACCCTTTGTTGCAGTACCTTCATGGGTCAGACTACTTCCTCTGTTTCCTCTCTATATGAAATAACCTTCCTACACACTTTGCCTCTCCTCCCCCTTCTCTGCTCCTAAGCAACTTTTCAGGGGTTACTTTGCTCCTTCTTGCTATTGCTCTTAGCACTTCTATGCTCAACCCTTGTATTGGGCTGTTCTGCCATCAGTTTACAAATTGATCAATTACCACCACTCATTATTAATTTATTGTTCACGTTAATTTGTACCATTACTGAATTCTATATTTCTTGATTGTTTTCAGTTACCTTTTAAATGTATTCCTCCTACCCTTCCCGGGTACACCTGAAATGAGCCTGTGGCTCATTCACCATCCTTGTCACCTATTAGTAAATAAATACATAAAATTCACCTACTACTATTATTCTCTTTCAGTTTGCTTCATCTCTTCACACAAAATATATAAAACTCAAAATTTAAATACAGTACTTTTTCAGACTTGCTTGAGCCTCCCTTGGAACAGGTTGGGGCCTCCTCAGGGAGGCTGGCCTCACCATTTGAGAACTGCTGCTCTAGAGGAACCCATTCTCACTATCGACTTTCAGTGGCACAAGGCATGCATTGATTTTTGCCCCTGATTCGAATAGCAAAGCCTGAGTCTTTTTGAGGTTTATGTCTAACTTATTGGCCAGGAGCCAATTTTGTATTTATCCAAAGTCAGTCTGAAGGTGAGTTTGACACTAATGTCCTGTGAATTAGTTAGGAGCACTAGGTCATTTGCATATAAAGTTGCTTCGCCAAGAGCCAGGACCAAAGGTAGATGATTGATAAACAGTGGGAATAGGATAGGTCCCAAAATGGACCTTTGAGGGACTTCAGTTTTGACAGTAGTAGGCACAGAGAAAACTTTATTAAACTTGACAAGTTGTTGCCTTCCTTTGAGGTAGTCGGTATACCATGCTAGGGCGGGAGCGGGAGAAGCCAAGAGTACGAAGTTTAGAACACAGGAGAGTATGGTCTACCAGGTCAGAGGCCTTTGAGAGGTCAATGAAGATAGCCCCTGTAAGTTTACCTTGATATGCAACAACCCTTATTTTGGATGAGACTTTGGCAAGGGTGGAGGAGGTACTATGCCCCTTTCAAAAGCCATGCTGCGCCTGGGATAGGAGGTCATACTTCTGAATATAGTCAGAGAGTTGGTGTTTGGACTGCCTTGTTTAAATACAGACACAACCGAGCAACCTTCCAGAGGTCTGGGATAGATCCAGTGATAAGGAAAGTGTTGAAAATGTGGGCAGTTGGTAGGGCAAGGAAAGGAGCACCCAACTTAATGAGTTTGGGTTCCAAATTGTCGTCTCCAGCACTGGCAAAGGGGGAGAGCCTGGCAAGGAGTGTATGCATCTCATTTGTAGACACAGCTTTAAGGTATGGGGGTAGATTGGGAACTGGTCCGGGCTGGGAACTGTAGGATGGAACATGCGATTCAGAGGAGGGAAAAAGGAAGTGGTTAAGGCATTGTTGCAGTTAACATCATCAATTAGCATATCAGTAGTGTGGTCCTTTTTGGCATCACAAACTATTTTTTTAATATTTCTCCAGAAGCTCCTAGGGTCTCTAGATAAGGTCACCAGATGGAACTTACAAAACTCATTCTTGGCAGTACGTATGGCTTTTTTACGTGCATTTCTTAGATGCCTATATTCATAGAAAACAGGCATCTCGTTAGAAGCCTTGAACATAGCCCAGCATTTATCCCTTCGCTTCATGAGGGAAAACAGACCACCATGTAGCCATTTTGTGGCGGTGCCCCTGACTCTCCTTTTCGTGAGAGGTGCGGGTTTATCTTGCAAGGGGGAGAAGATGCTAAGGAAGTTGTTAAGAGCAACAGTAACATCATTTGCAGCTAGTACAGTGGACCAGTCTGAGATAGCCAGATCAGCATGGAAGGATTGAAGGCTGAATTTAGAGAAATTTCTCACGTGAATAACCTTAGAGGGGATTTTGGAGGCGAGGACTTTCCAGATGCAGAAAGTGGGGCATGATCTGAGATCGAATCCGAGAAGGTTCCTACTGTGGCAGTCCTCTCAGGCCTATTAGCCAGAACCCAGTCAATGAGGGAGTTTGAGCCTCCAGATAAAGAGAGCCTAGTAGGTTCCTTTATGAGGTGAGCTAGATCAAGACCCCTTCAGCAGGGGTTCGTACAGCTTGACATTTGCTCCCTGCCAGTTAAGACTAAAGTCACCAAGCATCAGAAGTTTGTCAGAGCACACCTTGAGACTAATACAATTAAGTAGGTAGGTTAACCCTTTCACACCACCTTTGGGAGAGTTATATACAGACAAGATAGATCTTTTTTTGTATTACCCAACAGGATTAGAGCGTGGAGGAATTCACAGTCGAGAGTCATGGGTGGGGTATAAGAGTTGCATTTAGGTGCATTTTGTAATAAAACAGTAGTCCACCACCACGCTTGTTACCAGGATGATCAAGCCTGGTAAGATTAAAGCCAGGTGGCGCACATGCAGTGTTCGGAGTGTTGGGTTTTAGCCAGGTTTCCATCATGCCATGAATGTCTGGATCGTAGTGAGTAACCCAGACAATGAGCTCAGCATGGTTAGGCAAAATGCTACGGGCATTTAGGTTGGCAAGTTTTAGGCCTTTTGTGGATAACCAGTTAGGTGAGCCAGAAAACTGCGTGGTGACAGGTCCAGGGCTTAGTTCGATATCACCAAACAGAATGATAAGTTATAAAAGCATGATAAGGCAGGGCAGGACTATAGGCTTCCTTGAAGTTTTTGTGCATCAGGGGTATCTTTTGGCCAGTCTAGTAGTAAGGGATGCAGAATTTAGTCGTAAGCACCAGATGGGACAGTAGCCCAGCTGCTTGGTGGCAATTTGATTTGAAGAGGTATAGTCAGTTGAAGAGAAATTAGACTCTATCCCCTCAGGGACAACAAATAGGTGAAGGTAAGCCAGAATGAGGAGCAGTACCATTAGGGGGAATAGGATGCATGTTATATGATCTGATAACAGTCGTACATATAGCGCCAGAACAATCCAGTCGAGGGACAATCCGTTGTTCTCTGCGTAGTCCATGAGGTCTTCTTTAATTAGTGATTCCATCAGCTTCCCACTATGGAGATCAGACTGACAGGCCTGTAATTCCCTGGTTGCTCCCTATCCCCCCTTATGAAGTGGTACAGCATCTGCTATTCTCCAATCCCTTGGAACTTCCCTGGACCTAAGTGATCTGTTGAACAGACCAGCCAGTGGTTCAGCCAGTTCTGCTGCTAATTCCCTGAGTATCCTCGGATACAACCCATCTGGTCCTGTGGCCTTATCTATCTTAAGGGCTGCCAGCCCTTTCAGGACCCTCTCGCTAGTAGGTATCGACTGCCTCATTTCCGGGACTCTCTTAGCAGCCGCTTTGATGCCGCTTTCTGGCATGGACCCAGTCCTCCTTAGTGAATACTGAGCAGTTGTAGTCATTCAGGATGGCAGCCTTTTGCTCATCCTCCTCTATCACCCTACTCCCCTCAGCAAGCCATGCAATGCCCTCCCTTTTTCCCTTTTTTAGTGATTATATCTAAAAAAACTGTTTTTCTCCATTCTTTATTTTCTTTTAACTTTATTTTTATTGATTTCAAGCATTATTACTTTGATACAATTCCATATCTTAGTCCATAAACAGCAGTGCACACCTCAAGGAGGTCACAGCCTTGTTAATCACAGGAAAGTTACGTCTGAGATATTGTGATACCACATTTGGGGGTTACAAAAAATATCAACAGGAAAAGGAATAACTAAATAGATGCTGCAGGTTCAAGCTCAAGAGCAGTATGACTTATTCTGAAAACTTAAGACCATGATAGAGATCCAGTATTTGCACGCCCTGAGAATAGGGCTAATGGTGTCATACATTCCCCTTAAGAAAAAGTAGAAACAGCTATATTAAGAATAGAGCAGCATAATCATCAGTATAGCAAGCTGAACTGCTCAACAAGGTAAGAATCATGAAATGTTTTTGAGAAAGTCCGTATATTAAAACATCAGGGAACTTTTTAACATGGCCCCTAATAAACTATGTGTCCTGGTTAAAACATTTCAAACTGAAAAACCATAATGCAAGACTAGGCATTGGTATACATACAGTGTAAAATCTAAGAGTAACAAACCTGAACCATTGGAATGGATTTACTAACGAAAAGAGAGAATAATCCTGAAATGCCTCTCTCAGCACTAAATATAAACTTTGAGCAATTTTGATACACAGCTCCGTGTCTGTTTTCACCTCCCTGACGATCCTCTTTGCCTACCTATTTTTCTGTAGATAATCCTCCCTTTCTGCCTCGCCCTACTTTTCCTTGTATTTATAGAAGGCCTTCTTTTTGACCCTAACCGCTTCCCTGACCCTAGCTGAGAACCATAGTGGTCTCTTAAATATGTTTGTTTTTTAATATGTACATGTATATATAATGTGTGTATATATATATATATATATATATATATATATATATATATAATATAATGTACTGTACTGTTCTTATGCTTGCTTTCGATACCTCAAGGATGGCTCCCATTATTGCCCCCATCTCTCCTCTATCTCCCTTATGTCCTCAGCTCCTGTTAACTTATCCCTGACCGGTTCCCTCAGTCTGTCGAAGTCCGCCCTTCTACAGTTGAGGACTTCAATTCTTGTTTGTGGGTTGCTGGCACCAAGGGCCAATTCAAACCACTCAGTGTTGTGGTTGCTGTTCCCTAGTGGCTCCCCTACTCCCCCAGCACCCACCATCTTTGAGTTTGTGAGCACCACATCAGAAACTGCATTCTGCCTAGTAGGTTCCTTAACAAGTTGTACCAATAGACAGTTTTGGAAGGCATCCAGCAATGTCTGACTCTTGTCACTCTTGGCCACCAGGATCTCCCAGTCGACGTCCGGCAGGTTCAGGTCACTGACCACCACTACTTCCCCCTTTGCCGCCTCTTTTAAGTTCCTCCCTGAGTTCTCTGTCCCTTTCCACTCCTTGCCCTGGAGGCCTGTAGATCACCTCTAAGCGAACTCTCTTGCCTGAGACTGCCGTGAGTTGCACCCATACTGACTCCACCTCTCCACTGCTACCCCTAATGCTTCCCTCTTCTTCCACTTCAGTGCCCTCCTTGATAAAAAGGGCAGCTCCTCCACCCATGCCAGAAGCCAGTACCACCTTTATCAATCCTTCCCCCTTCCTAGCTTGGCCCTGACACACAAGATTCATTATGTGATTGTTGAGTGTTCCCCTCCTTCCTTATCCCATATCCACGAACTGGGGGGGGGGGCATCTGTGGCTCTCCCAGCTAGCCCAGATGTACCCCCTCCCACAACACCTCTACACTGTAAACCTCTGTCTTGAATGACTGTGTGATCAAGCGGGCGAGCGGGAGGAAGAGGATGGAGCAGTGCAGGTCATTGATGACAGAGTAGACTGATCACATACTGAGTCATTCATAACTGAAGTTTTATTATGGAGGCATGCTATAGGAGGGAAAACTGGACAAGCCAGGAGTGTTACAGATTCCCCAAGTTGTGGATTGAACAAAGATTAGGTTGAGGGGATGACAATGGCGGAAGGGGGCTAGCTCAGGGCAGTAGCTGACGTGACTTTTATTTATTTTTTTTAACTCTGGAAAGACACCAGATTGTTAGCGCAGTGGCAAGGCTATTGCTCGAGATGCTGGTGACCTGTGTTTGGGAGCAAACCAGGGTGAGGAGGAGGATTGAGCATCTCGGAGGAAGCTGTCCTCCATGGAGGGAGTGTCACTACTGCCATTGCAGTGCAACCACCTGGATGACTACAGGTTTCAGTGCAGAGTTAGGTAGGTTAAAAAACCATGGGAAGCAGGACTCTGAATGGGTATGTGGGTGGCCCCCGCATTGCACTACTAAGGCGCCAACATCCCGTGAATATGAGAAACTGGGAAAATGGCCTCAGCCCCCACAGTGAAGGACCTCTGTGTATCTGGGCCCACCACAACCTTTCCTGACAAACTGGAGTATTTGGGGATAAATCCTCCACGCTAGCCCTGCCTGGGGGTAAACCCCAGCTCCACAGAGTGATACTCACTGGAGTAAGCAGTACAGGGGGTCAATTGTGCCTCAGGAGCTCTGGAGAGAATTGAGTGTCTGGAGATAGAACAGGGAGTATAAAACACAAGTAAAAAAACAAACCTCTGAGAAGACGGGGAGGGACTAGTGGGCAGGTGATGAGTAGGTTGGGGAGGGGGTGTACAAGAGACTAGTACTTGCCACCTGGAGATGGATAGAGGCCTTTTGTTCCCCTTTTTATACAATCCCAGAGTTAGGAATACCATGAATAGTAGAATATATTTAGTATTGGGTCCAGAGAACTCATGGCCTCCATTATTCATGGTATTCGGTCCAGAGTACTTGTGACCCCATTATTCATGATGTTTGTTTGAGTACTTATGATCCCATTATTCATGGTATTTGGAAAATGGTATTCTGGCCGTGCATACTCCAACTCACTACAGGGGACCCATAGAATTGCACTGCATTAGTAAGTACTATATTCACTCAGACATGGACAGGGGCCTTATTCATTGACCTCACCAAGGCCTTTGACACCGTGGACCATCTCCTACTCCTGAACAAGCTAGCAGCCTTGGGCATCTCCTCTCCAGTACTTACCTGGTTCCAGTCCTACCTGTCTAACGCAAACCAATTTGTTAAACTAGGCACAAACACATCTTCGTCCCTCCCGATCACCGTCAGTGTCCCCCAAGACTCTGTCTTGGGACCTCTACCTTTCACAGTCTTTATCAATGACTTCTTCTTGGCCCTGTTTTCCTGCAGCATTCACATGCACGCATATGATACCACTATTACACGTCTGGTCCTTCCATCCCCTCCATGGAGGAGACCCTGCAGCAGGATTTCCAAGCAGTGCATAAATGGTTCCAGGGCAATCAGTTTATCATGAACCAAAAGAAAACAGTCTGCTTGCTGTTTGGCTTCAGACAATAGCTAAACTGTCCCCGTCCACTCTGAACCTACATTCTATCCAACGTGACCACCTGAACTGTGTTTCCATTTACAAGTATCTGGACCTCAACCTGGACCAGCACCTTAACTACTTTGGACATGTATTGCAGGTATCCAAAGAATGCACTGCACTCCAGAAAACGGCAGAGGCTGTATTGCAGGTAGTTGCCAAGTGCTTTGCAAAACTTGGTGCTTTTTACAGAGTAAAGAGCTGTGTCCAGCTAAACATCAGGAAACAGGTAGTTGAATGCTCTTTCCTTCCCCTGCTGCATTATGGGGATGTTGTCTACTTCATAGCCAACCTTTCCAGCCAGACTTACCACTCTGTTCAGTGCCCATGCAGTATGGCCTGTTCTCCCCGAACTCACCACTGCTAGCATGTATAATGACCTAGGATGGGCACTTCCGTTATGAGGCAGTCATTGCACACCACCGTAGTAGGGTGTAAGTAGGTTAGTACTGGGCAGGCAAGCTTTCGAGCTATCTTTCTGATCTCTTCTCCCCCTTATCAGACTGCTGCAATTAAAGGAAGGCTGCCAACTGCAAATCCCATGCTGCAGGTGCAACCTAGGGCAAGCCTCCATCCGCTATAAACTCCCCAGTATATGGAACAGCCTCCCTGCCAAAATCACCACCTAACCCACCTTCCAGTAGGGTAAGAGGTTTATCAAGGCACACTTCAACTCTCTTATGTCCTGCCACAACTGCTTTAGACACTCCCCCCTCCCAAAAACAAAGTCCGTAAGATCAGTCCCTGGAGCCTGCAGCTCTCCTGTGGTTGGGGGCCTCAGTCACGAATGTTGGAATGTAATATAATCTCTGTACTTAGAAATCATAGCTATTTCTTTTTGTCCTATTTATTGATCTTATTTCGAGTGGGCCCTTGCAGCAGCCAGCACTGGTAGGACTGAATCCGCCAGGTGCCAGGACCACATGGAAAACTTATTGCTAGCAGTCTATCACAGAGGACTGCCCCCGCTGCCATCAGCATGCTAACATCCCCCAGACCTACCTCAGTTTTTTCCCCACCGACCCCCACACTTTGGATCTCCATTTTGCTCGCATTTAGCCGCGCTTTATTATTTTCTCTACTCTACTGTTGGTAACATCGAATTTTCAGTGTTTTCTTTATCACGGTTATGTCTTACTCTTCTGCAGCCTGGTCTTCTGATCGTCCGACGAAGTGTGCCTGTGGCAAGCAAATATCTGCCAAAGATGGTCAGTCTTTCTGCCTGCTTTGCTTAGGCCCCAACCACAACACCGAGGCCTGCCAGGACTCCAACCAGGCCATGCAGAGATGCCGCTTGAAGACTTTGGAAAGCTACCTGCTAAAGCAGAAATTGTCCACAATGGAGAAGGAGCTTCAGGCCAAAAGTTCTTCTACCTCCCCAGCTCAGTCTTCCAGGGCATCATCTCCTCCTCCTTCCCAGAAGGAGAAGAAATCGAATGGGAAGCATAAACACTGGGACAAGCCCCAGGACTGTCCTCGGTCAGCTTCTCACTCGCAGTCGCTGCACAGACCAGCTTTCGCCTCTGGGTCTTCCTCCTGCAGGGGGTCAGCTCCTCCTTCCTCGGCAGCCCTCACTCCCTCTTGGCTGCCGGTGGTGCAGCCTCCCGCCTTCCTCTCCATTTCGGGCAGCGGCTCTTCGGAGTAGCAGACTGTGCCCCCTGCCCAGCCCCCTGACGCTCAGGCCCTTGGCACCCAATGGGTCCTCAGCCAGGCGGCTCAGAAGGGGTTGGAACCTCTGGTGGCAGGACTTTGCCCGTCACCCCCCCTGGCCAAGGCGTTGTCTTTGTTGGTCCCCAACTCTGTGGCTGGCGCTAGCCCTTCCAGGCATTACCTAAAGCAAGCGCTCGCCTCTTCTTCCACTCAGGTGATGCCTCTGCCCCTGCCTCGAGAGAATTCTCCCCCACAGGCATCAGCTTCACCTTTGGGGCCAATGTCGGCTTTTTGGCCAGACCGACACCAGCCTTCGCCTCGAGCTTGCTATGCCAGTGCCTCAAACGATGACTTCTCCGCCATCGTCGCCTCATTCCCAGCCTGCGCCTCAACCTACACCTGCTGGCCCTCCTCGGGATCCTCAGTCGGCGCCAGGTGGGCCTACACCAGGGTACCCTATGCGGGCCCCTCCACTGATGTACCAGTACCCTCCTCAGTATCCTTATCCCCCCATAATCCACCTCAACCGTGGATTATAATGCTGTTTACAGCTTGGTGGTCCTTCTTGCAAAATAAGGACCCACCCAAGCGACCTTCTCCCCTTGTCCTCCTGGGACTCCCAGGATTCAGACTGAGCAGGACCTAGCAATCTCCATACCATGGGGTCCTCTGGGGACGCACTGGGAGCTCTGACCAGCATATGGATGACTGTCACCCTCAGACGCAGGTCCCTGACGTGATCAGTCTGGAGATGGCTCTGCATCTTCCTCTTTAGAGTCATCAAAAGACTCCAGGCGCTCCTCTGATGGGCAGGAGCATCCTAAGCCTTCCCCTGATGATCCCTCTTTCCTTGACTTTGTGTCACATCCAGTCCCTCATGGGGTGGGAGACAGAGGAGCTTGACCCAGAGCGCCGACTTCTGGCTATATCTCTCCGGAAAAAGGAGACCCTCCCTTTGGTGGTGCCTCCTTTAATAACTGTTACGATGATGTTATTGAAGTGGCATAGAATCACCCCTCTTCCACGCCAGCTTTAGCCAAGAAGGTGGATCGCCTTTATCATGCTCCAGAGGGCAAATCCTTTTTTGGCTAGCACCCCATGGCAGACTTCATGGTCATGAACGCGTCCCAAGAAGCCCAAGCATCTCGGTACCCACCCCTCAGACAGAGTCTCACCAACTGTGCCAGCTGGGCAAGCGGATGTTTGCCTAGGCCACACTAGCCATTTGGACACTTAATAACCTAGCTGATACGGTACAGTACCAGAATGCTCTCTGGGATCAGGAGAGGACCTAGTTCAAACACTGCCTGATGATTGTACCAAAACACAATTGACCCAGCTCCTGAAATCCGGATTGTATGTGGGCAGCCATGTACTGAGGGTGGTATATGACATTGTCGATGCCTCCAGGTGTGGGGCAGCAGCAGGGATCTGTCTTCACTGCCATTCATGGCTCAGGGTGTCTGGCTTTGCACTTGATGTTCAGGCCAAAATAATGGATGCCCCTTTTCGGGGTTCTGTCTTGCTTGGGGGAGATGCTCAGGACATTATCTCCCGCCACCAAGAATCGGGCAAGGCTCTTAGGTCAGAACATTCCCTTTACTGATCCCAGCCCTGGTCTTCCCAGTGTCGGTCCTTTCATCAGCTCACTCACCAGCCCTCCAAGGGTCAGTAGCTGAAAGGACCCTTTAAGCGCAAGGCAAACACCCCACCAGCCAGAGAGACTGCCCCTAGGGCCCCTAGAGTGCCCACAGCATCTCTGCCCACCCCCAGATTCACTGCCTGACTCCTTGCCCAACCCCCCCACCTCCAGCAGAGGCCTTGAGGGAGGCAGTCAGGGGTCAATTCTCCCTTTACCTCGAAGGGTGGTGCACAGTGACCTAAGATTAATGGGTGCTGCAGATTATCGAGCGGAGTCACACGCTCAAATTTCTGGAGCCCCCTCCGGAAAACCCTCCCTGCTCAAAAAGGCCATAGAGCCCGTCCCTCCAGCTCAAATAGGAAAGGGGTTCTATTCCCATTTCTTCCTCGTACCCAAGAAAACAGAGGACCTGAGGCGGATCCTGGACCTCAGCCACCTGAACCTCTACATAGAATAGAAGGGCTTCAGGATAGAAACATAGAAACATAGAAGTTGACGGCAGATAAGGACCGCAAGGCCCATTCAGTCTGCCCATTTCTTTTTCTACCTTATAAATGTGCCATCGGCCTTTGCTCTGTCAGTGGCCTATCTATTCATAGTCATTTGTTTTGCTCCCTTATGCCTATCCCATGCCTGTTTGAAGCCCTGCACTGTATTCATAGCCACCACTTCTTGTGGTAAGCCATTCCATGCATCCACCACCCTTTCTGTGAAAAAGAATTTCCTCACATTCCCCTTAATCGGCCTCCCTCTAATCTCATGCTGTGTCCTCTTGTCCTGCTATTTTTCTTATATTTAAACATGTTAGACTCTTTCACCTTGTTTATGCCCTTAAGGTGTTTGAATGCCTTGATCATATCCCTCTCCCTCCTTTGCTCAAGGGTATACATATTGAGCTCCGTTAATCTGTCCTCATATGTCTTCTGATGCAGTCCCTGCACCATTTGGTTGCCCTTCTCTGGACTGCCTCAATTTGGTTAATGTCCTTGTGAAGGTGTGGCCTCCAATACTGCATGCAGTACTCCAGATGGGGCTAACCAGTGTCTTGTACAGAGGATTAATACCTCCCTCATACGACTTGTGATACCCCTACTAATACACCCTAACACTCCCCTAGCCTTACCTACTGCTTTAGAGGTCTGCTTGATGATTTTAGGTCATCAGTGATGATGATGCCCAAGTCTCTTTCTTCTTTGTGACTGCTAGCAACTCCCTCCCAGCCTATAGGTGGCTTCAGGGTTTCTCTCTTCCTATGTGCATGATTTTGCACTTCTTTGCATTAAATCCCAGTTGCCACTCTTCTGACCATTCTGCTAGTTTATCCAGATCTCTTCTCATTCTGCCCACACCATCTGGATCATCTACTCTGTTGCAGATCTTGGTGTCATCTGCAAACAGACAAGCCTTACCCTCTAGTCCATCTGCAAGGTCACTAATGAAGATGTTGAAGAGGACTGGCCCCAGGACTGATCCCTGAGGTACCCCACTTGTGACTTGCATCTCTTCTGACTGTATACCATTTACCACCACTCTCTGTTTTCTGCCCGTCAACCAGTTTGCCACCCAGCTGACCAACTTCTGACCCACCTCGAGCCTACCCAGCTTATTTATCAATCTTCTATGTGGAACAGTGTCAAAAGCTTTGCTGAAGTCAAGGTAGGCTTATCAACTGCCCCTTGGTCCACCACTCTGGTTACCCAGTCAAGAAATCTATGAGATTAGTTTGACAGGACCTTCCTTTGTAAACCCATGCTGTCTTGGATCCTGTGCCCTGTGGATTCCAGGTGTTGCACTATCCTTTCCTTAAGGAGTGCCTCCATAATCTTGCCCACTACTGAGGTAAGACTGACCGTCTGTAGTTCCGCCTCCTCCCTGCTACCACTCTTGTGGAGCGGGATCACATGAGCCCTTCTCCAGTCTTCTGGGACCTCTCCTGTGCTCAGAGACTCACTAAACAATTCTGCTAATGGCTCTGCTAGTTCCTCCTTTAGCTCCTTAGGTACCCTGGGATGTATGCCATCAGGTCCCATTGCCTTTATCCACCTTGAGCTTAGCAAGCTCTTGTAGGACCCTTTCTTTGTGAAGGAGTAGTGCTCACCTCCCCCTGTGTCCATGATGCTGAGCTGTGGGCCCTGCCTCTACCTTCTCTTCAGTAAATACTGAGCAAAAGTATCTATTTAGGATAGATGCCTTACAGGGTCCTCTCCTCACATGCTCCTTTTCTCCATTAAGCTTAGCAATACCCCTCTGGACTTTCTCCTTTCACTAATGTATCTATAGAAAGTCTTGTCACCCTTTTACTGTTTGTGCTAGTGTTTCCTCAGTTTGGGACTTTGCCTGCCTTACTGCCTTACCTGCTTCCTTAGGGCAGTTTGGTATGCCTCCTATCTTCATCCCGCTGTGTTCCCTTATATTTCCTGAAGGCCAGCCTTTTGGCTCTGACCTTTTTCTATTGTATTTGAGAACCAAAGTGGTTTCCTCTTCTTTTGCACTTCCTTTTCTGTCCAACACAATGGGATGTTGCTTCAAGTGTTGCATCCTTAATGCTTGCCCACTTTGCCTGTACCCCCTCACCTGTGTTTCTTTTGCCAGGGCTAGCTTAACTCTGTTGGCCATCTTATCAAAGTCAGCTCCTCTGAGTCCCATATTTTTGCCTTGGAATGGATGATTTAGATGTAGTAGCCAAATTGAACCATACCATGTGATGGTCACTGGCTCCCAGGTGACCTTCTACCTGGAGATCTGTGATCCCTTCTTTGTTAGTCAGTACTAGATCTAGGATAGCCCTGTCTCTTGTGGGTTGCTGTACCAGTTGTTTGAGGCCCTCCCCGCAGGGAATCCACTATGAGTCTAGTTCTGGCAGATGTTCCTGCTGGTATTGACCAATCTGTATCTGGCATGTTGAAGTCTCCCTTATCAGAACCTCCCTTTAGCTGTCATGTTTTGTATATCTTCTAACAGTAATGTGTCTATGTCTTCCCTCTGGTCTGGGGCCTGTAGACAACCCCAGTTCTTATGGCTGTCCCATTTCCTGTTTCCAGGGTGACCACAGTTCTTCTGGCTCGTTATGTGTATTCTGAATTTCTGTAGCTTTGATATTTTCATTAACATACAGGCCACCCCCCTTTTGCACCTCGGGTCTCTTCTGAACAATACATAGCCAGGTACTGAAGTCTCCCAAGTGTGGTTACTGGTAAACCACGTCTCACTAATTGCTACTATGTCCAGTTTAGCCTCTGACATTATTGCCTGCAGGTCTGGGATCTTATTTCCCAGGCTGTGAGCATTTGTGTACATGATTTTCCATTGGCCAGATTTTGGTGTGTTAGTTGTTGGGTGAAGTTTGGCCTTACCTGTAGCTCGCATGGGGAGACAAACCTTTTTATTACCTGGTGATGCAAATGAATGGCAAACATGCTGAATTCTTGTTTGACCACTAGCTGAGGGGAGGGGTGTTCTTCCCATTGACGTGTGGGTGCTGCACCCCTCTCCCCATTTGCTAGTTTAAATATTCTGCAAAGACGCTCAAACTTCCCCTAATGCACTGACTCCTCTTAGTCAGATGCAGTCCATCAAATTTAAGAACTTTCCTCCCAGAACTGTTGCCAGTTCCTACAAATCTGTATCCTTTTCCTGGCACCAGCCCTTGAGCCACATGTTTAGCTCCCCTATCTCCCCTCTCTGACCTTCCGTCCATCTGCCCCTCTCCCAGACTGGCAGGATCTCAGAAGGAGATGCGGACAAAATAGATGATAGTTTGTCACCCAGCCTAGTCAGGTGTTCCTTGGTCTCCACAACTGACCCGGCTGGCAAGATCATTAGTCCCTATGTGTACTAGGACATCAATGTTTTCTCCTGCTTTGTGAACAGTTTGCTAATGCGGTCAGTGACTCTCCATGCTGATGTACCTGGGAGACATCTGACCATCACCCCTGGCTGGAGATGGGTATCAACTCCCCGAATCATGGAGTCTCCTATGATCAGAAGTTTTTTGGATTTCCTTTGTGCTTGTTTTGTTTTGGTTCCTGATTTGGGTGAGTTTTGTTGTGCTAGCTCCTGTGTGCAGTGTCCTGCTCTGCAGTGTCTTCTGCCTCTTTATTTGATTTCAGAGATAGAGGCAGATACCTGTTTGTAGTGTTTATATGGTTTTTGGAGGTAATGTGTTGGAGAGCAGAGAGTGATGGGGCACCTGATTTGCTCCTCCTAACCACCTGCCAACCTCCTGGACCAACTACCCTCTGCGGTCGAGGTTTTTCTGTTGGATGCTGGGGAAATGGTGGGTGGTTCTTATAATGTATTTCCTCTTCAGTATGAAATTTGAGGCATGCAGTCTCTTCCCATGCTGCCCAGAGCTGAGCCCTAAGATCTCCAAAGGCCCAGCATGTAGGACAGTGTCCTAAATCCTGTAAGACTGTCCTTCTGAAAATTGTTGCACAGTACCTGCAGTTAATGAAATCCATTCCAAATAAGTTGCTGGGTTTGTAACCTAGTCAGAGTAATTAGAAGGAAAAAATGCAAGTAATGGTTTAATTGTGCTTTGTTTAACTTGTTATAACAAGTTAAATTACTAGTGCCCTGTAAATGAGATCACCTTGTGAGGCCCACTGATCCGCCCCTTCCTGCTCTGCCACAGGAAATGTCACAACTGTGGTACCTATAAAGGAGTGTAGCGTGGGGTGGTTGGGCCCTTCCCTGCCTAAAAGAAGAACCACGGACGAAAAGAACAAGGAGGTAAGAGCAGAAACAATCAGTCAACAACAAATGCAGTAACCCTGAAAGCTTATCCTAATGTTAGATAAAACTGTAAAACCTGTAAAGCACCACCTGTAATAATTTCAGAGAAGATATACGCTGTAAGAAACACTTTGCTCCAGAGAAAATAAAGCAGTAACAGAAGATATACCTTGCAAAAGACAATTTGAATCAG
The DNA here is from genome assembly GCA_016271365.2 of Neoceratodus forsteri. Taxonomy (NCBI): domain Eukaryota; kingdom Metazoa; phylum Chordata; order Ceratodontiformes; family Ceratodontidae; genus Neoceratodus; species Neoceratodus forsteri. The sequence continues at coordinate 1,253,531,787 of CM028129.1, read as the reverse complement.
AAGATTACAGGAGTAATCTGTTAGCACACACCTGTAGGCACACCTTGTAATAATGCAGAAGAAGGTATACCAGCAACAACAATTTGAATCAGAGAAAAAATAAAGCAATGAAATGTTAGCAACAAACAGTAGCAATCCCTGTGAGTAAAAAATAAAAACACCACCACACAGTAGATCTGCTTAGCCAAACTAAGTCTTAATCCTTTTCCCTTGCTCTGGTAAGTTTCTCACTCTGCCTTTCAAGCAGTCTTAGAAGGAAAGAGCTCAGGTGAAGCTAGGTGCCTTGGCCAGCAAACCAAGTCTTCTACCTCAAGATATCAACTAACCTGACTTTTAACCCTTCTTTCTGTTGGAAATTACTGACAGTTTGCCAGCTCCACCTCTCACATACACACCTAATCCTGTGGAAGAGCTGTGGGAGGAAAGCAGTTAGCTCCTTCAATGTGAGAAGGAGACTGAAACACCTCTGAGACAACAAACCTTTTCAACAAACAAGAATAAAATAAAACACAGTGTCAAACAGTAATTTTGCTTAGCCCAATGATAAAAAAGTCACAAAAATGTAAGCTCCACCTGTAATACAGTAATTTCAGAGAAGATATACCCTGTAAGAAACACTTTGCGCCAGAGAAAAATAAAGCATTAACAGAAGTTATACCTTGCAAAAGACAATTTGAATCAGAAGATTACAGGAATAATCTGTTAGCACACACCTGTAGGCACACCTTGTAATAATGCAGAAGAAGGTATACCAGCAACAACAATTTGAATCAGAGAAAAAATAAAGCAATGAAATGTTAGCAACAAACAGTAGCAATCCCTGTGAGTAAAAATTAAAAACACCACCCCACAGTAAATCTGCTTAGCCAAACTAAGTCTTAATCCTTTTCCCTGGCTCTGGTAAGTTTCTCTACTCTGCCTTTCAAGCAGTCTTAGAAGGAAAGAGCTCAGGTGAAGCTAGGTGCCTTGGCCAGCAAACCAAGTCTTCTACCTGATTTGTAGACTTGTAGATTTGAGTGACTTCTACCAGATAGTCACTGTCCAGGAGCTGTTGCCTCTCCTTAAACAGCAGGATTGGCTCTGTTCCCTGGACATGCAGGGTGCCTATCTTCATATCCAGGTTTTCCCGTCCCACCGCCACTTCCTCCATTTCTGCTTCCAGTGAGACCGCTTTCAGTTCAGGGCTCTTCCTTTTGGCCTTTCCTCGGGTCTTTACCCAGTGCCTGGCAGTGGTGGCTGTGGCTCTGAGGAGACTGGGCTTCTATGTGTTCTCTTACTTGGATGACTGGCTGTTGACTGCCTCCTCCAAGGACTTGTTGCTGCAGACCCTGAAAGGCACCTTTTGGCTTTTCCAGACCCTTGGGATCACGGTCAGTCTGCCAAAGTCTTGTCTCTCTCCATGCCAATGCCTCCAGTATATTACGGATGTCCTGGACTCGTCCCAAGGCAGAGCCTTCCTGCCAGTGGACAGAGTGGAGCACTTGATAAGCGCAGGCCCGGTTGGTATCCTCCAGCTGTTGGATACCAGCCAGAGTGTTGTTCTGCCAATTGGGACACATGGCGACTATCACCACAGTTCCCCCGGCCTTTCTGCATATGAGGGTTCCTCAGTGGACCCTTTGGATTCAATGGGTCCAACGCACCACTGACCTGGATCAGCCAGTGATGTTCTTTGACCTGGTGAGGAGGACCTTAGAGTGGTGGCAGAACTCTGCAAATCTCCTGCGAGGGATCCTCTTCCGAGCTGTTTCCCCTCAGCAGATTCTCACTATGGATGCCTCAGATCTGGGCTGGGGTGCTCACTTAGTCGACCATCAGACCCAGGGGACCTGGTCCAAGCTGGAGCAGCATCTCCACATCAGTGTACCGGAAATGTGGGCAGTTCTTTATGCTCTGCAGGCCTTCCAGACCCACACTCTTCCCAGCCCACTGGTGGTACAGACGGACAACATGTCTGTAGTATACTACATCAACAAACAGGGGGGCACGCATTCCTACTCCCTTTGTCGGGAGGCAGTGAGGGTCTGGTACTGGGCCTTTGAGCAGGACCTGGACCTCTCAGCCATCCATGTTTCAGGTGTCCAAAACGCCCTGGCTGACAGTCTAAGCCAGTCCTGGTCAAGGGCTCATGAGTGGGAACTCCTGTCCCCTGTGGTCGAAGATCTCTTCGACAGATGGGGCCATCCTGAGTTAGACTTTTTTGTGTCCCCACTCAACACAAAACTGCCGCTTTGCTGCTCACTCGATCCAAGGCCTGGAGTTTTGTGGCATGACATGTGACTGTCCTGGAAGGGGAGGTTCCTATATGCCTTCCCTGTCTCCCTTCCTGCTGTTGCAGAGGGTTCTTCTCTAGCTTCAAGTCAGAGGGGGCAGAGATGATTCTCATAGCTCCCTACTGGCCATGACAAATTTGGTCCCCCCTGCTGCAGCAGTTGGCAATGGAACCTCCAGTACCCTTGTCCCTGTGCACCGGCTTGCACTCCCAAGAACAGGGCACCCTGGTCCATCCAGACTTCAAGTCCCGGCATCTACATTTATGGCTCCTGCAGACTTGGCTATTGCCCGCTTTGGGGTTTCTTCCAGGGTTGCTGATATCCTGGTGGCTGCTAGAAAACCTTTTACTAGAGTCACTTGTGCCATGAAGTGGAAGCGCTTCTCCCTATGGGCTGCTGCTCGCCACATGGATCCCTTCACCTGTCCAGTGAATCTGATCTTGGAGTACTTGCTTTCCCTTTCGGTTTCAGGCCTGGGGTACTCCTCTTTAAAGGTGCACGTTTCCACCATCTCCTGTTGAAGGCAAACTGTTGCCCAGTTGGAGGTATCCCGCACCATCTTGCAGGGTATCCTGCATTTGAAGCCTCCCATTTGGGCCCCCGTCCCTCCATGGGACCTTCTTTTTATGTAAGAAAGGCTCACTCTGCCTCCCACTGAGCTGGCTTTGAGTTGCGAGCTGCGCTTTCTGTTGTGGAAAGCATTGTTTTTAGCTGCTGTTACTTCTGCTCGGAGGATTTCTGAGCTTCAGTCTCTGATGTGTAAAGAGCCGTGTGATTTTCACAAGGACAGGGTGTCTTTGAGTACTAATCCCAAGATCTTAATTCAGAGGGTATGCTTAGTAGGTATTAACCATTAGACTCGCGCCTGTTGGCATCAGGACCACACGGAAAATTTTAGCTAGCAGTGTCTGGCGCGGAACTGCCCACCAAAGTCACTGGACCATTGTCAGCGTGACCCCTTTATAATGGACAGTCCCACCCCACCCTCCAGTTCTTTCCTGCCATCGACCTGTGCACATCGGATCTCGCGAAGAGCACTGCTACAATTCGACCGCCGTTTCAGATGAGTATATTTTTCTGCTTTTCCATTGATTCTTTTACCGAATTTGTAAAATAATCTTCGTGTATGTCTTCCCCAGTGCCTTCCGAATCACATAAAAATAAGTGCGAGTCCTGCAGCATGCAACTCCCACATAAGGATGACCATACACTCTGCCTCTTCTGCCTGGGCCCGGAACACCAGACCATGGATTGTGAGGCCTGCCTGAGTTTCAATCAAGCCACACGAGTACGCCAGCAGAAGGCCCTTGAGGCTCATGTTATAAAATTGAAGATGGCTTTGATGGAGAAGAAGTTGTAGAAATTGTGGAGTGCCTCTTCCTCACCCTCGTCAGATTTGCAGCGTCACAAAAAATGGAAGGACAAGGAGAAGCATCGGGGCCAGGAAAGGTCCCCTTTTCACCCACGACTCCCTCCAGGGACCACGGACAGTCAACTGCCCTCTTCCTCCAGGAAGAGTGCTTCTGTAGACAAGGCTGCTTTGACCTCCTAGGAGCAGCCTTTGCTTCCCCTGCCACCACCAGCCTTGGTGGTGGTGATTGCCTTGGCAGAGTCTTAGGTTACTGCCACTCTTAGACCCTTCACAACCTCAAGGTCTGAGCCTGCTGGTGGGGCTGATAAGTCGCTCGTCGGAGCCTCCGACAAGCACCCAGCCCAGGCTGTTAAGTCAGGCACCGGGATCTCCGGTGAACACCCAGCCATGGCTGATAAGCCGGACATCGTGAACTGCCAACACCTGCCCAGCCCAGGCGCTTCTGTCAGGCCCCAAGGAGCGGCCTGATGTTGACTCTCGGTGCCCGTTGCAGTCTCCTCCGCAACATACCCTGGCAGGCTTACCCGACCAGGGTCCCTTCTCTCATCCGGCCTCCCCTGAATGCTTGGAGCCGGAGCCAGGGTCACAGCCAGGTGGCAATACCAGTTTCCTGGCAGACCCTCAGGACCCTTCCCCACTGACCCTTCCAGCAGGGCCTTCTGCCCCTCCGCCTCCATCTGAGGGTTCCTCCGGGGTGACATCTGGCTCCCTCCCTAGTAGTCTGACGCCGGACTATTGCCCCGTCTGGGTTTTCCAACCTGTCTTTTGTGCCTTCTCAGGGTCCTCCATCTGGCCCAAAGGCTCCTCTGCCAGGACCAGTGCCAGATTTTCAGATGCCAGGCTACCAGTCACCGCGCTATCATACGCCCGGATATCTTCCATGAGGGTACCAGACACCAGGTCTGCCTTCACCAGGGCACCCGCCACCGGGCTATGTCCATACTTATCCCACGTCTGGTTATCTGCCATCCGGGTACCAGACATCAGGATACCTGACGCTGGGTTATGGTTATGGTTTTCAGCTGGACTGCCAACCTCCTAAGTCGCCCCCGCTCCCTTCTCAACCACAAGTGGACTTCGGTCTTTCTCCAGTCCTGGTGGACCAAAATTAAGTCTCAACTAGTCTCAGAATTGAATAGTCATCATCCGGTAGTGGCCTCTACTCCAGCACACCTGGATCTGACTCATCGATCCCCTTCGCACCAGGGGAGTTCTGTCCCTCCATGTCAGGCCTGACAAAGGGCACGGCTACCTCTCATAAGGGTGGACCTCATGCTTCCGACAAGGAGGTTCCCCGCCCAGGAGTTGTATCTCCAGTCCAGATTCATTCATCTGACTCTGATTCAGATTCTGACTCCTCTTCCTTAGTCTCTAACTTCAAGACTCCTCTGCCGGATGAGCCCAGAGGATCCCTCCTTTTCAGATCTCCTCAAAAGGATTGCAGAGGCCTATGATTGGAAAGCTGATGACCAGGACCCCAAACGAAAGAGGTTGGCTGAGCATTTGGACGTGCCTGATCTGTTCCCAGCCCTCATGCCACCATGGTTGAAGCCTCACAAGGATCTCGCTTCCACCATCCGGCTAATGCCCTCCTCCATTCTGGCAGTGGCCAAGAAGGTGGACAGAATTTACCATATGTCAGAGGGCAAAGACCACCTTAGCATCCACCCTAAAGCGGACTTGGTGGTCATTCATGCGGCGCACGACAGATCTACCAAACCTAAACACATGAGCACCTCTCCCCCGACAAGGAGTCTAGGCAGCTTGATCAATTTGGGCATAAATTTTATTTGTCCTCTACCCTGGCTATGCATGCCCTTAATTATGTGTCGCACATGTTGGTGTACCAAAATTCCCTCTTTCATCAGTTAGAGCCAGTCATTGAGGCCATACCAGACTCTGATGCAAACGACACCCTCTCTGACACCATTAGGTCAGCCAAGGTCACTTGTCGACACTCTCTGAGGGCGACTTACGATGCTGTGGATTTCTCATCTAGAGGCATGGGTACCACAGTCTGGCTCCAGAGGTATTCTTAGCTGAGAGTCTCTGGGTTGGCACCTGATATCCAGGCTGCCATCCAAGATGCTCCCTTCCAGGGTTCCGTCCTCTTCAGAAGAGATGCACAAAACATCATCATGAACTTCCAGGATAAGGGGCAGACATTATGTTTGGTGCAGACTATGTACCGCACTGGCTTTCAGGTGAAGAAACCCTTTTGTTGCCAGCAGAGATGGCGGACGAAGCAACCACAACAGGCCAGACACCACAACAAACATTGGGACCCCTCAGCAAAGACCACCGCTGCAGCCAAGAACAAGAGGACTTCAGGGGCATGCCTTCCCAGCCCTCCCTCTGCCATTTGACTCGTGGTCTGCCTCCCCTCCTCTTCTTAAGTCGGAGGAACCAGTGCATGGAAGATTTGCCAGTCATCGGGCAGGGTGGGAGGTGATTAATCTCCCAGGGCCACACGTTGGAGTTTCTGAAGAGACCCCCAGACAACCCCCCCCAGGTCCATCCTTTTATCCAAGGGCACACATTCCCATTATCAGAGAAGAGATAGAGGCTCTTCTGCAAAAGGCAGCCATAGAGCCCATTCCTCTAAACCGGATAGGAAGAGGGTATTACTCTCATTTCTTCCTGGTTCCCAAAAAGGCGGGAGATCTGCGCCCAATACATGACCTCAGCACCTTAAATCTGTACATAGAGTACAAAAGATTTCGAATGCTCACCCTTCCAGGCCAGCTGCCCATGCTGCACAAGGGCTCTGTGCTTTGGACATGCAGGATGCGTACCTGCACATACCAGTCTTTCAAGCTCACCACTGCTACTTCAGGTTCTCCTTTCAAGGGGAACACCACCAGTTCAAGGCCCTCCCCTTTGGCCTGTCCTCAGCACCCAGGGTTTTTACCAAGTGGCTGGTGTAGTGGCAGCGGCCTTGAGGTGCCAGGGCCACGATATCTTCCTGTACCTCAGCGATTGGCTGACCTCGGCCCTGTCGAGGGAGCACTGGAAAGTTCACCTTTGGCAACCCTGGACCTATTTGCCCAAGTAGCAGTTACGGTGAACTACCCAAGTCTCACCTTACCTCCTCCCAGTGCCTGCAGTTCACTGGAGCGTGCTGGATACGGCCCAGGGTCAGGCTTTCCTCCCTTCGGACGGGGTGGAAACCTTGCAACAGCAGGCATGGCTGTTGGCTTCCAGCTGTTGGATTTCAGCCAGGTCAGTGTTGCGCCTTCTGGTCATTATGGCAGCGGCCATCCCGACTGTCCCTCTGGCCAGGCTCCACATGCGGATTTCACAGTAGACGCTTAGGGTTCAGTGGGACCAGAGATCGGATGACCTTGGCATTGATGTGTCAGGATCTCAGTAATCTCTGCAAGGGAGTTCCTTTTTAGTCCCCTTCTTCCATCCAGACCCCGACCACAGATGCTTCAGGGCTGCTTTGGGGGGGCTCATCTAGAGACCCACAGGGCCCAAGGACTGTGGTCTTAGTCAGAACTGTCTCTACACATCAGTCTGTTGGAGATGCGGGCGGCTCTGCAGGCCTTTCAGCACCTCCTTAGTCCAGGTCCACTGCTGGTTCAAACGAACAATATGTACGTGGTCTGGTATCTGAACAAACAAGGGGGAACTCGCTCCTATCCTCTCTGCAGGGAAGCACTGCGAGTCTGGAACTGGACAGTTCTACATCAGATCTCCCTTGTTGCAGTTCATGTCCTGAGCATCCAGAACATCCTGCGGACAGTCTCAGCCACACCCAGGCCAAGTTTCATGAGTGGGAACTAAATCATTCAGTGGTTGAAGACATCTTTGACCTGTGGGGTCATCCTGATCTCGATCTGTTCGCCTCCCCATCCAATGCAAAACTTCCCAAATTTTGTTGTCTCGTTCCAGGACCTGGTGTTTTTTTGTGAGATGCTCTATGTCTTTGCTGAACAGGGAGGGTCTTGTACGCCTTTCCTCCCTTTGCAATCCTGCAGCAGGTACTGCAGAAGTTGCAAGCGGAAGGGGCTCACGTGATCCTGATCGCCCCACTTTGGCTGTACCAAATATGGTTCCCGCTTCTGTAACAGCTGGCAGTTGAGCCCCCGGTTCCCCTGCCCATCTGTCATGACCTCCTGACCCAGGAGGGGGCGCTCTGGTTCACCCAGGACTCGAGTCCCATCACCTTCACACGTGGCACCTTCTGACATAGCTGCTTCATGCTGTAGGGTTTCCTCTGTGGCGGCCTAAGTCCTCATGAAGGCCAGAAAGCCTTCCACGAGGACCACTTATGCTATGAAATGGAAGAGATTTTCCATTTGGGCCACTTCAAGGGATTTGGGACCCTTTTTCGTGCCTTGTTTCCCAGGTCATGGAATACTTGCTGCACCTATCTGACCTGGGTCTGAGCTACTCCTCGTAGAAGGTCCACCTTTCAGCCATTTCTGCCTACTATATTCCAGTGGAGGGCAAAACTGTTGCTCAGCTGGAGGTTTATAAAATGTTTCTGAAGGGAATCATTCACTTGGAAACCCCCGGTGCATAACCCTGCCCCACCATGGGATTTAAATTTTATTTTAGAAAAACTCACTTTGCCTCCTTTTGAACCAGCTGCAAGTTGCGACATGCACTACCTGTCTTGGAAAGTGCTTTTTGTTAGTTGTTGTCACTTCTGCTCAAAGGATGTCTGAGCTTCAGGCCCTGATGTGTAAGGAGCCTTATTTAATTTTTCCACAGAGACCGAGTGGCTCTATATACAAACCCTAAGTTCTTGCCAAAGGTTGTTTCTGAGTTTACGTTGAATCAGACTATTCAACTACCAGTGTATTATCCTGAGTTCTCTAATCAGGGGGAGGCAATTCTGCACACACTAGATGTTCACAGAATTTTGCATTATTATACAAATCTGACGAAGTTAGTCCATAAAACGGATCAACTTTTCGTTTCCTTTGTGCCCAAGAAAGAGAGGGCACTGCTGTTTCTAAGCAATGTTTGTCAGAATGGTTGACAGATTGCATTTTGTTCTGTTACCAGAAGTACAACAAACCCTTGCCGGGGGAAGTCAAGGGGCATTCTGCCAGAGGCATGGCTGCATCTGCTGCTTGCTTCAAGAATGTGTCTGCTGCTGACATTTGTGCAGCAGTAACTTGGAGCTCCATCCACACTTTCATGAAACACTACAGTCTGGACATTGCTTCTAGACGCAGGGCTGGCTTTGAACTAGCTACTCTTCAGGGCCTCCTTTCATGATTTTTTCCTGTGTTTCTGCAGATCTTTCCTGCTTCCCGTGCTTCAGACTTGTTTGATTTACACTGTTTGGGACTCCGTCCTAATGGTTAATACCTACTGCAAGAGCCCTCTCGAGGTAAGATGGTACAGTTACATAAGAACTTACCATAACAGTAGATCTTCGAGAGAGGCTCTTGTAGTAGGTAACCTTCCCCCAGTCTCTGCTACTACTTCTTCTAGCCTTACTTAGGCTCAAGGAACCCACTCCTTTCTCCTGTTGCTTTGTTCTGAGGTCTCCGGCGGGAGAACTGGAGGATGGGCTGGGGACCGCCCACTATATAGGGACACATTGACGTCAGTCACGTGATGTCAGTAGGCGGTTCCCCGCCAGACACTGCTAGCTAAAGTTTTCTGTGTGGTCCTGATGCCAGGGGGCGCAGTTCTGATGGTTAATACCTACTGCAAGAGCCTCTCTGGAAGATCTACTGTTATGCTAAGTTCTTATGTAACTGTAACTTTTCTGCCTAAGGTGGTGTCTGAGTTTATATTAAATCAATTCATCTACCTACCTACCTACGTGTTTATTTCCCTGAGTATTCTAATCAGGGGTAGGCCTTACTACATACTTTGGATGTTCATAGGGTGCTTCATTATTACACAAACCGCACCTAACTAGTTAGAAAGACTGATCAGTTGTTTGTTTCATTTGCCCCCAAGAGAGAGGGGGCACCTGTTTCAAAACAGTGTTTGTTGAAATGGTTGGCAAATTGCATTGTTTCCTGTTACAGTAAGTACAACAAGTCCTTGCCTGGAGCGGTTAAGGGCCATTCACGAGGGACTGACTACCTATACTGCCGTTTCAGGAATGTTTCTGCAGCAGACATCTGTGCAGCTGCCACTTGGAGTTCTGTTCACACTTTTGTCTGACACTACTGACTGGACATTGCTTCCAGATGCAGGGTCAATTTCGGACTCTCCATCCTTCAGGACCTTCTTTCCTGAACTATCTGCTAACGTCTTTTGCCTCCTCCCTGCTGACCTTGGGGTGGGTTCCGGTAGCTTGGGACTCGGTCCTACTGGTGTTGCCTGCTGCAAGAGCCCACTCGAAGTAAGATAGTACAGCTACATAAGAACTTACCATAACAGTAGATCTTCGAGAGGATCTCTTGCAGCAGGCGCTGCTTTCCCTACCTCCTTCTCCCTGATAGTTACTTCTCCTTCACATCTATTCTGTTTTTCCTCTGCTCTGAGGAGCTGCCTTGGTTCTTCTTTATACCTACTGTGCCAGGGTCTCCGGCGGGAGAACTGAGGTAAGTCTGGGGGCCCCTTTATATAGTATAGGCCGACGTCGGCGTGCTGACACCTGTAAGGGCTGTGCCCCTTTCCGTGTGGTCCTGGCGCCTGGTGGCTTCAGTCCTACTAGTATTGCCTGCTGCAAGAGCTCCTCTCGAAGATCCAATGTTGTGGTAAGTTCTTACGTAACTGTACTTTAATGTAACTCAAATGTTCCTGTGCTGTGCACCTGTATATTGCAGTCACACAGGGGATCTTGTTGTAGATGCATGTACTGTATACACTGTATCCCTCTATATTATGTATTATGTAACAGAATGTAATTGCTCCCTATGATCTCACTGCCCTCTCCCCGGTCCAACTGGAAGCAAGTCTTCTAGGCTCTATTTGCTTGCCTGGTAAAATATGTTTTAAATAAAGTAAGTCATTTTACTTATATTGCACTGCGTTTGTGGATCTTCGAGTGCTGTACATAAAACACAATTAACAAACAGAAATTTAAATAACATATATAATAAGTCTGGCTAGGGTAGAAGGGTTGGCTACAAAGTAGATGACCCCATAATTCATCAGCAGAAGTAAGCTGGGAAGTGGGGAACTCTGCTGGTCGACTAAGGTAAGGTACCTGATTACTCTTATTGTTGCATTCACTGCTGGGAAGGGTGGGAGGTAAAAGGTCGAAACTGGGAATAGGAGCAACACCCCTTCTGGGGTAATAGTAGAAGGGGAATTACACCAGGTACAGGGGAACACAAGTAGGAACACGCCAAAAAGGAGGAAGTTAGGAAGGGCTGAAGGTAAAATATAGGCCTAAAACTGGGACTAGAAGCAGCACCCTATCTAAGGTAACAGTGTAAGGTTTTTTTTACACCAGGTACAGGGGAACACAAGTAGCAACACACAGAAAGGGAAAGCTAGGAACACTGTAGCAGGGGTAAGGGTACATAAATATTTCCAGGTAACATGGGGTACAGAAGCTGGGAATGCTAGGATTGATGCAGTGCAGTGACTGTGTGGTGGCAGTTTTCAGAGAGACCTCCTGGAGACTGCACTGGTGCCCCATTTGTGTGCACCTCTCTGGGTTGAGGGAGGAGGTCACTAGACTCCAGGCCAAGTTGGCGAAGATGTAGGGGACCTCTTCCCACCGTTACCCCAGAGGATGTCAGGGAGGAGGAACAGCTGGACTATGATGGGCTCTGGAAGGGTGGGGTGGTGGGTCAGAGGCACATTCCTCAATTGGTACCACTACACAATTTCTACACTGCTCTGGCGAGGTGGGAATGCCAGGAGAAAGGCACCCATGGTAGTGGCCAGGGAGGGTACAGGGGTTCTCCAGAGTGGAGACCCCCCAAAGGAAGAGAGCCCCAGAGGAGGAGGAAGCAACTTCTGGTGGGGGACTCGATTGCAGGGGGGGGGGGGGAGATAGATTTGGGAATAGGAAAGGTGGGAGAGGGAGATTAGGTCCCTATGTGACGCCATAGCCCAGAGAGATAGGAAGTGGATCTAGAGGATCACTAGGGCAGCAGGATGGGAGGCTGAGCTGGATGTCACTGTCCACCTGGGGACTAATGACCTGGCTAGGGACAGGGCTTCTATAATGTTGGGGGAGTTTATGGGGCTAGGAAAGGGTCTTGGACAGGTAGCATGCTCAGTGGCTTTCGCTAAGGGGCTGTCTGTCTGTGGCAGGGGGGGAGAAGAGGGATCTCCGCACCAAGACCTTCAGCTCTTGGTTGAAGGAATGGTGTAGACAGGAGGGGTTTGGCTACATTGGGGACTGGGGATCCACCTGGAGAAATAAGGGCCTTTACAGGGGTGGAGGCCTGCTTCCATCCAGGAGGGGAACCACAGTCCTTAGTGGCTGGTTTAGATGTTACTTTGATGAGCCTTTAAACTAGCCAAGGGGGGTGATGGAACAAATTGTGGAGGCAGTAACTGCCCCTTCCCCACAGGCTGAAGTAGAAGGTAGGGAGAACCCATGGGGAATGGAATCCCTCAGGGTGGAAATTAATAAAGGAAGCAGGGTGGTAGAAATGAAGGGGGATGGGAATGGAAGCATTAAAAAGAGAGAGGGCAAAAAGGAAAGAAAGGTGGTAACAAGACAAGCAGAATGGTAACAAAATCTGGAAGGCCATTTGTGTGAATGCTAGAATTCTAGGAAATAAGATTCCAGACCTAGAGACCATAATAGCAGAGGACAAAGTGAATACTGTGGCCATTACCGAGTCATGGTGCACTGAAAACCACGATTGGGACATGTGCATACCATCTGTACTCTGTTCAGGAGGGTCAGGGTGGGAAGGAAAGGAGGGGGATGCGGTGCTTTATGTGAGGAAAGGCATAAAAGCAGCAGAGATGCAGGGAATACACAAGGGAGCAGAGGTACTGTGGATCACTCTAGAGATGGAGAATGGAACCTGTATTCGAACTGGCATGAATCTGCAGACCTCCATCACAAGTGAGGAGTTAGGTGAGGTAATGGTGGAAGCTACTGGCAAGATGGCGGAAAAGGGGGAGGTGCTGCTGGTGGGACACTTCTGCTAGATATAGATTGGAACCTACCGACTGTGGCCTCAGCTGGAAGCAGAGACATCCTGGACTACCTTCAGGGGCGTTCCTCAAGCAACTAGTCAGTGAACCCATTCATAATGGGGCAGTACTGGACCTGATAATCACTAACGGGGACAGTGTTGCAGACATCAGGGTAGGAGGCCACCTGGGGAACAGTGATCACTGTACAGTGTGGTTCAATATAAGGATGGCTGCGGAATTGAACCATACAAAGACGAAGGGCCTAGAATTCAGGAGGGCACATTTTAAAAAGGTGGTTGAATGCCTCAGGGATGACCTGGCAGGGGGAATGGCCTATGTGGGGTGAAAGAACAGTAGGTGAAGCTAAAAAGGGCCATGGGGAAGACAACAAACCTCTATGTCAAATAAGTGAGCAAAAACAAGAGGAAAAAGAGACAGCTGTGGTTCTCAAAAGAGGTGGTGGAAAAGGTAAAGGCTAAAATGGTAGCATTCAGAAGGTATAAGAAGATGCAGAGGGAGGAGGATAGGGAGCTGTTTCCGGGGAAACAGAGGGAAGCAGGAAGAGCAGTAAAGAGCACTAAGGCACAAACTGAAGAGAGCATAGCCCAGACGGTGCTGAATGGGGACAAGACATTTTTCACATATGTAAGCAAAAGGAGGAAGACCAGGGGTGGAATTATAAGATTAAAAAGGGAAAGGGGAAACTGTACAGAGGGGGACCAGGAAAAGGCAGACATCTTGAACAAATACTTTTGTTTCATGTTCACAGAGGAAAGGGAAGGGAAGGGGCCACAGAAAAGCAGCAGGAGCACTGTAGGGAGGTGGACACTAGTCCATTTTCAGAGGAGGGTTTCCTGAAGGGACTCTCTAATCTTAAAGTGGACAGTGCAGTGGGGCCAGATGGTGTGCATCCAGTAGAATTGAGGGAGGTACTGACTGTACCTCTGACAGTCCTGTTTAACAGCTCATTGGAAACAGGAGTGTTTCTGGAGGGCTAGACGAGGACAAATGTAGTCCCACTTCACAAAAGTGGTAGTAGGGAAGAGGCTGACAATTATCAGCCAGTCAGCCTGACATTGGTGGTGGGAAAGTTAATGGAGTCACTGCTGAAGGAAAGGATCATGTAATACCAGTCAGAGCTCCTGACACCAGTGTCCTCTGCTCGCTCCCTCCACAAGGGGCCTCCTTGACATTCCCAGGGTTCGACTCGGGACCTCTGGAGATTGTGTCTTCAGTGTCTCTGGGCCGACCCTGTGGAATGTGCTTCCATCTGCAGTCTGGGAGGCTCCCTCAGTTGAGGTGTTTAAGGGGAAGCTGAAGGCCCGCTTCTTCAGCCTGGCTTTTAACTGCTGATGCCATCTTAAGTTTTGGCCAGTCCCTTGAAGACTGACCTCTTGAAACCTTTTAATGCTGCTGTATAATAATGTTGACATGGTTTTATTTCATGTTTTAATTACAGCTGTATGTTGATTATTTATGTTTGGCACCCAGAGCCTCTGGGATTGGGCGCCTTATAAGTAAAATTGCCTTGCATCCAGTGGGTTATAAGTCCTGCGGCAGTATGGATTCACGGGCCGGGGGACTTGTCAAATGAATCTGATAAATTTTTTTGACTGGGCAACCAAGGAGTTACATTGGGGTGGAGCAGTAGATGTGACCTGCCTAGATTTCAGTAAGGCTTTTGACACTGTCCCACATAGGAGGCTAGTAAGCATGATGAGTAGCTTAGGAGTGGTCCACAGTTGGCAGACTGGATAAGAAATTGGTCAGAGGAAAGGTAACAGAGGGTGGTGGTAAGCAGAGTTAACTCAGAGGAAGAGCAGAGTTAACTCAGAGGAAGAGAGGGTGACCAGCGGGTGGTGCCTTAGGAATCAGTGCTGTGTAAGCAAACAGTGTAGTCAGTGAAATTGCAGTTTAGTCAGGCGAGCAGCTGGGATCAGACGGTAGGGATGAAAGACAGCGGGTTTGTATACAGTATTTAATCAAAGCAGCTGTACATTCAGGGCTAGATACTGTATAATAAAAGTAAATAAAAACCATCTTACAATCTCTACTCAGGGTATGATATTGTTGCATCTTTTACCGAGGCATTTCCATGCTGTGGCTGTTGACTGAGTCAGTGCTTTCTTTTTCTCACCATACTAGTGCTGGTGCTCAGTAAGTAAACAAAACCGTGTAAACCATGATAGCAAATGTCTTGACAATTCTGAATGAGCTAATTAAGTGAAGTGCTGTAGAGTACTTGTATAGCCAGGGAAGCGGACAGGAGGACGTGGATGGTTGTGTACAAAAAAAGTCTTTCGACTCATTTTTTCAGCGTCTCTCGATATAACGAATGGAGAGCTATAATGAACTCATGTTATGGTTCCTATTTCATTCATTGTAGCGAGGGAGCACTGTAGTTTGGGGGCATTTTGTAAGTGCAGTAGCACACTTCAGGATGTGCGATTGTGGAGTAGTGTATACTCCCCCCGTTAAGGGGCACTGAGCTAGCACCTCGTGCCTCCAACTGGGGGAGGCGGCAGCAATTTCTACATAACAATATGCCCTGTTGTGTGTTATTGCTTACACAAACCCCATAAATTATCATCATTAAAAAAATCATTAAAAGCCAAGGTAACTGGAATGTTTTCAGAACGTTCTTTAAGGCCTTCACCAAGGAGGTACTGCAGACATATGGAGGTAGAGTTCCACAGCTGAAGAGCCACCACTGCAAAGGCCCTGTCATCTGGCAATTTAGGTGGGCTCAGGGAATCTCCAGCAAATCCATTTGGGATGAGCAGAAAGGATGGCATGGAGTATACAAGGTCTTCAGGATGTCAGCATGGCTCTGTTGGTAGCACATCTGCCTCTAGGGTAGAAGGTCAAGGGTTCTAGGCTCACAGCAGGATTTAGTCCATACCATAAACACTGGCACCCAAGTGCTGTACTGTCAGTGTGTGCCATCCTTCGGATGACATATTAAACCGAGATTCTATCTGCCCATCTCTGGTGCTGTCATGGTGGGTGTCCAGGTGGAAGTAAAAGACCCCTAGGCACTTTTTGCAAGAGTAAAGGTTTTCCCCGGTGTCCGGGCCAACATTTGCCTTCCCATAAAACCAGTTCATGCAGTTGTCCAAGGCTTTGAGTGGGTGCGAAATGGCTGCCACTACACATTTACAGTCACTTCACTACCAGTCTCTCATTGCTTGTAAAGTGCTTTGGGATAACGTAGTCAGGATCCAGGTCATGCATGAAGCAATTATGAAGGTGATATGCCATCTAACTGGAAGCCAGTATAGATGTCATAGCAATGGTGTGATATGATGAAAAGGTTTTAGCTGATTACTAAGATGGTTGCTGGTTAGTGATGGTTCAGTGTTAATCACTTCCAAGAGTTGTTGGCTAGTGATGGTTCAGTGTTAATCACTCACAAGAGTCATCACTTGACTGCTTATAGCCACATCCCCAGTTTACCATCAGATATAGTTAAGGTGGATAATGTTATGGCATTTAAGCAAGGGTTAGATGGAGTCCTGATAAATAGAGGACTGCAGAATCTTCCAGGAATCAATCTTCACCATTCATTCCCACTAATGGGTCTAAACAAGAGGCGTTAGGATCCTACAGGAGCAAAGTCTTGTGCAGCATAGTGAAGGGACTGGTGTCTGTGCTGGCTTGAGGCCGATTTAGTGATGTTGAAGACGTGAGCAAGCCAGTAACCAACACAGGCCTCCTCCTCTGTTCTGTTTTCCCCACCATCGAGTGTGCATTGTCGGAGCAACTGGAATCTGTTTCTACCATGCCAGTCAGCATTGATCTCCTCAGTTCGACACACTGCCTACTGTTTTTTTAATGCTGAACATCTTCTGGCACTGTTTTTCAGCACTGTTTTTTTCTCCAGTACTGCTTTTTCTCTCAGTTCAGTGTCAAATCGCTTTGCTTCTTGTTTTATTGTGTTAGTCATTGTAATGCTGAGTTTGAAGGGGCAGAAGAAGAAAGGCTGTGACCCTATGCGTTGGTGTCATCTTGCAGCATCGGACTGGCATCGAGAGAGCCAGGCCTGCCATGGATCGGACCATGACATCGATAGGCATGATGCCTGTTTCTCAATGGACAAGCAAACTCTGGAAAACCACACTTTAAAGTGGGGTCATTGGTCTCCCCACTTTTGGAGGCAGGCTTTGTACCAGAGATGCCATGATGAGGTCTCTGGGCCATCCACCACCCTTTCCCAGTGCTTCTAGTACTGAGGAAGGCCAGGATCCTTATTGTGCTTGCCACACCAAGATGTCAGAGGTCCTGGTGGGTGTGTGTGTGTGTGTGTGTGGTGGACAGTCAATTTCTTTGGGGGCGGGGGGGCAGACTTCCCCGGTGGTGAGACCGCTGTGCGTAAGTCTACACCAGTGGGCATCTCAGTGTCGTGGCCTGGTGTCGGTCCTGCTCCTGGTACCACCCCTAGTACTAGTGAGGTGGGCAGTGCAGGCCATGAGACTGGGTCCCCATCTGATGTCATCCACGGTACCAGAAAAAGGAATCGGATCCAGAGCATACCTTGACCCAGAGTCTGAGGTAGTTGTCATCTCCTTCCCTGGTGGTCTGGGGAGGAGGAGGACATTGGCCTGGGGCTCGAAGATGGGGCCAACAGTGATAGACCTGACACTGGGCCCAGTTCCGAGCCTGACACCAGTGATGGTATCGCCTTCAGCAGCGTCCCTGGGCCTGGTGCCGGGGGAGGTGGCAGCCCCGGATCCGGAGCTGCCCGCTGTGCTGGGTCTGATCCCAGTACCATCCATGGTGCAGGGTATAGGGGCGGTTCCAGGAACGACGCTGATTCTGGAACAGGGTTAGTTCTGGTGAGGGAGGGCAGTTACCACCTGGCCTGCAGCTGACTCTGTGACCTGTGATGGAGGCAGCACTGGCTGGGGTTCCAGTGTTTGCTTGGTGGCTTGTTTCTCCCTAGAGCTAGCTGACACTGTTACTGGTGAGGATCAGAGCTGGTCTGTGGGGACATTTGTGGCTCTGCTCTCCCCACCTGGGATCTCCTCCCAAGGGCACCATCTGCGTTGAACCTAGGAGATTAGTCTGCATCACTCAGGGAGTTTTCCGGATCTCCCCCAAGGAGAGGTCCCCTGAGCACTCTTGCAGCCCTGGTAGAGAATCTGGAGCCACTGGCTTCTACATCCAGTCCTCTACCTCCCCTCCCTGAACTACCAGGTGTTATGGGTCCTCTTGGGCCTATGACCTCTCATTAGTACAGTAGAATGGCCGATATCTTCCGTCAGTACTGCCCTCAGGCTGACTGGGCCCATTTCAGGCCTGTGGATCCAGCACCTCAGTTCTCAGAGTCCTGCTCCTCCTCTCCTACTTCCTCCTCTGAGGAAGAGGACTTTTCCGTTCACATGTCCATGGATGCTGAGTACTCTGCATACCAGCAATTCCTCGAGATGTTGAAGGAGCTGAACATAGGGTCTTTGTTGGTCACAGTCCTGCTGTCCTGTTGCTGAGATTCCTTGGGTATTTCAGTTATTGTCCTTTGTCATTCCCTCCTTTGCCTCTGGTGTTTGAGTAGGCATCCAGGAATATCTGGGTCGATCCTTTCACCTCTTCTCCACCTAAGGATGTCCAATGCAGGTATTGTGCGCTTGCAGAGTATGCATAACTTGTACCTCATCCCACTTCATGGATTCTGGTACTATAGACCCCACTGGGCCTGAATGCCGTGTGTGTGACCACCCTCCTGAGGCAGACTCTGCTGAGACTGATGCTTGGGGGAGGAAGTTTTTTTACTGTGGCACCCACCATGATGTTCAGTGCTGCACATCAGGTAGCTTACAGCAACTGCCTGTGGTCGAAGCTAGGTCAGGTCCTAGCTTCAGCGCCTTAGAGAACCAGATAAGCCATTCACCTTTCTGTCCAGGGCCTGCAGTTGGCGTGGCATCATTTAAGGACATCGTATGACACCAGTGAGGTAACTTCCAGGTTGACAGGAACAGCAGTCTATATTCGGCAGACAGCATGGCTTCGCTTTTCCCTGTTGGCATCCCTGGCCCAGTATTGGATGCTTAACTTGTACTTCCACTTGACTCATTTCTTTTCCCACAAGGTCAGGTGTGAGCTGTCAGGGCACCCTCCTGGTCCCAGGCAGGGGAGCCTCCACCTGCCCTATCTTGTCTCGGGTCCTGCCAGGACCATAAGGAGTCCTTGCCCTCAAGTGGTTCTCCCGTGCACACAGGCTGAGGGATATCTTCCCTCAGGGTAAGCCAACTCCTTCCTTTTTGGGAAAGCTTGGTATTCTGACCCATCATTCTGAATGAAGAGTGAGGCTTGATTCATGGAAGATATGAAAAAGATGTACTCACCCTAATTGTTAACCTTCCAGAATATGTTCATCATTCATTCGTTCACATGCCCGTCTGTCATCCCCCACTCAGGTAAGAGCCATTCCCTCTGGGCAGCTCACCCTGTTGTGCCTCACCACACTGGCATCCTCTTTGCCACTGTCTTCATGAGCTGTTTTATTTCCCCTCTTGAGGGTAAAACCTCTATTCTTTTTCATAAAGATAGAACTGGGATGTAGGTCCCTGTACCCTCTTCCCAGCTAAAATAAGTAAATAAAAAAAAATCCTTGGGGTGTAACTTCACCCTTTTTCCTTAAAGTGCTCCTTCCTGTCCCTGCTAGGGGTATCTTTTACAAGTCTGTGCCATGTGGCAGCTCCTGGTATTTGGGTCAGGATGCAGCTTTTAACCTTTCTGTGTTGCAGGGAGAGGCAGATGTAGTAGGCTTTTCCGTGCTGTACTCCTTAGTCTGTTGGGCTGGGTGCTTATTCCACACTTAGCTGCTGGAATTCATGCTTTTCACATTTTCATGTCCATAATTTTTTTCTTCACTGCTTTTTAGAGTGGTAAGAAGATACATATTTGTACTCCTGGACTCTGTTTGATTACACCTGTTATCTGCTCCTCTTGAGGGGTTTTGGGGTTACCCTACTAAATTCATTGTCCTTTTTGGAGCATGAAGACTTTTGAGGTTAAGTTGGCATTCTACCATCGTAATTACAGGGATGTGTCCCTCCCCAGGCCTCTTTTGTACCAGCCAGAGCTTTCTTTCCACCTTTCTGTCCAAGTGGCTGAGATAGGCTTTGGCTTTGATACCTGCTACCCTTGTGCCACTGTTGGGCCCAACTTGTAGTTCCACTAAGTTGGCAGTCAGGTTTTATTGTGTTATTTTTATAGCCTATATCCTTTTCCTATCCCTTTTAGCTAGAAGCCTGTACTCTCTCTTTCTCTCCCACTTGTTTCCTTTTTCCCGGCAAGCAGAACTTAGGAGGAGAGGAGGCTGGCATGAGTTACTGGCTGGCTTATGTGCACAGTGTCACTACGTCAGCCTCGTGGGCGGTGCCAGCACCAACATCAGTCCCTTCCCTAAGCTGCAAAAGACTTTGCTCCCATGGGGTCCTAGCGCCTCTGGCTTAGACCCATCAGTGTGGATGAATGGTGAAGATATTCTGAAAAATCAACAATTAGCAGTGAGTACATCATTTTCATTTATACTCACTCTATGTGAGTATGGGCACAGACCTGATAAGATTGACCACCTCCGTTTGTCCACTGCATTGTATTGTGTTGTATTGTTTTGTTTTGTAATGTATTGTATTGCATGGTATTGTATAGCAAGGGATCGCAAAATGTACAGTTAGCTTCAAATCCTACTTGGTTTTTGCATAAGGAATGTTGACTGCTCGTCTGGATCTCTAAACTATTTATGATGATCAAACAGAACTGTTTTTCCACAGACAGGAACCAGGGCCTTGGGCTTCTCAGCTGTTTAGCTGCAGCACATCACAGCATTGGGAGGGACAGCAGCCAAGGAGCTGAAGTAGGTGACATCGATTTTAGTTCTCTCTGTTCTAGCTCTCTCTCTCTCTGCTTTTCCTTTTCTTTCGTTTCTCAGGCTGTCAAGAAAACATGGTAATGCTGTACAAGATAATTTTTTTATTTCTTCCCTTAGGCTGTATGGTGTAAAGAGCTGCCTACCAAGCAGTGCAGTCCCAGCCAGGAATATTGAGCATGCCCATAGACTTACAAAAAATATAGAGCAGTTTCCCTTTCCCGTTAGAAATCTCACCACAGGGAGTGTTAGGCTGCTGTGTGGTTAAAATGAGGAAATCTAATACTTTTCTTTTAAAATGAAGTGGGTTATAAAGTCAACAATCACTGAGGTTTGTTGTGCCTGCCAGTGTTCTTGGCTCAGTAGGGCAGCCCTCAGTGGCTTTATTCCACTGTGGTGTGGTGTGGTGTGGTGTGGTGTGGTGTGGTGTGGTGTGTGGTGTGTGGTGTGGTGTGTGGTGTGGTGTGTGTGGTGGTGTGGTGGTGTGGTGTGGTGTGTGGTGTGGTGTGGTGTGGTGTGGTGTGGTGTGGTGTGGTGTGTGTGTGTGTGTCTGTCATTCTCATGACAAAAAAAAATCTTGCACTGCACTGTAGTATTAGGATGTGTGCTGAATGCAAGCCGTAGAAACATAATTTTTTTGCAAATTAGGACTACTTGGCCCACCCACTCTGCCCATTTTTCACTACCTACAGTACCACCATAGACCCTACTTGATCTCTGGCTCTTCTTCCCTCCCCCTTTCTTTTCACTAAGATCCCCTTATGCATATACCATGCATTCCTGAACCCAGCTGTTTTTGCCCCCACCGCCTCAGCATTTAGGCTGTTCCATGAATCCACTACCCTTTCTATGATGAAGTACTTCTTCAGATCTCTCCTGAATGTATCCCCCTCCAACTTCACAGCATGTCCGGTTGTTCTTGTGCATATTGTATTCTGAAAAATACTTCGTTCCTGAACGTTATATACCCCTGTGAGATATTTAAAGATTTCAGTCATCTCTCCCGCTCCCTTCTGTCTATCAGGGTGTACTCCTGTGATTGCTCCACCTAATTTCCAGGTCCCTTTCAGGACCTCCACTAGTCCATCCCCCCACTTCTTGGACCTCCCCTCACTGACACCTCTATCACCCCCATCTTACCACCCTCCTCCCTGCCTTTGCCCTTCTCCCCTTCACCTCTCCTTCCCCTTTCTAAGACTCTTTCCTCCCCTATTGTAGTTGCAACTTTACAAGGCTGCCTGACTGCTCCTCGCCTCTTGGTTCTCCCCCCCCACTTTTCTTCCCTCTACCTCTGATCAGGTTTTGCTTAATGTGTGTATAACCGAAGCTTAATTGTCCTATACTATAATGTAAACACACGTACGTCTGTTCTGAAATATTCTGTATGACTTGTCTGTTTCCCTGCAACTGTTTGTAACCCGTCCTACTGACGTGGAACCTTTGTGAATGAGCTGCCTGTCGCTCAAAGGTATTTTTAATCCTAGAATGAATAAATAAATAAATAAAACATACCAATCTCCTTCAGTCTCTCCTAGTAGGGCTTGTGATGCAGACCCTGCACCATTTTAGTTGCTCTCCTCTGTACTGTCTCCACTCTGTCTATATCCTTCTGGAGATGTGGCCTCCAGAACTGTACACAGTATTCTAAATAAGGTCTTACCAGTGATCTATGCAGAGGCAGCACCACCTCCCTCCCTCCCTCCTTCTGCTGGTAATACCTCTCCCTGTGCACTCCAGCATCCCACTAACCCTCCCAGATGCTTTGTCGTGTTACCTGGCCACCTTTAGGTCATCAGAGATTATTACCCCCAGGTCCCTCTCCTTCGTGGTGGCCATCAATAAGACGCCACCCTTTTTGCACACTGCCCCTGGCTTCCTGTGCCCCAAGTGCGTTATTTTACACTTTTTTTGTATTAAAAAAACAGCTGCCATACACATGAGCACTCCTCAAGTTTTCTCAGGTCTCTGCTCATCCTTTTCACTCTGGCTCCCCTGCAATATCCACCCTATTGCAGATTTTGGTGTCATCTGCAAGATAAGCAGACCTTCCCCCTCCAGATCCTCTGCAATGTTACTTATAAAGATATTCCAGAGAAACGGTCCCAGCACCGATCCCTGAGGCACCCTGCTGGTCACCCTCCCTTCCTTGGAGTGAACTCCCTTTACAGCCACCCTCTGCCACCTGTCCCCTAACCGTTTTCTTGCCCAGTTTTTTTTTACCACCTTTTGACCCACTCCCAGGCTACTCAGCCTGCTTAATAGTCTTCTGTGTGGAACTTTGTCAAATGCTTTACTGAAGTCTAGGTAGGCCACATCCACTGCTCCACCCTGATCTAATTCCTTGGTCACCCAATCAAAGAAGTCTATCAGATTCATTAGACATGACCCCCCACCCATGAATCCATGCTGCCTTGGGTCTTATGACCCATTTGATTCAAGATATTCCACTACCATCTCCTTCAGCAGTGATTCTTTCCCACCACTAGTGTGAGGCTGACTGGTCTATAATTCCAGCCTCCTTCTCCCTGCTACCATTTTAATGAAGTGGGACTACATCTGCCCTCCTCCAATCATCCAGAATCTCACCTTTTTCGAGTGAGCTGTTGAATAGTACTGTGAGATGTGCAGCCAGTAGCTCTCTGAGCTCTCTCAGTACCCTAGGGTGGACCCCATCTCATCTCATAGCTTTGTCCACTTTCAGATCAGCGAACGCCTTTAGGACTTTCTCCTCTGTAAAAAAACATAGTGTCCACCTCCCTTCCTTGAGATCCTGTTACTTTTGTGTGGCCCCTCCCCTTCTTCCTCCACTGTGAACACTGGAAAAAACTATTTGTTCAGGATGTCTGCCTTTTCCTGCCCCCGCCTGCACTATCCCCTCATCCTTTTAACATTATAGTCCCTCCCCTGGTCTTTCTTTTCACTTATTTACCTAAATAATGTCTCGTCACCTTTTCTTACTGCTTGGGCTATTTTTTCTTCAGTTTATGATTTTGCTCTCCTTTCTGCTTTCCCTGCTTTTCTCTGTTTCTCTTGATACACCTATTTATCCTCCTCCCTCTGCATTTCTTCATATCTTATGAATGCATGCCACCCTTTTAGCCCTAACCTTGTAAGCTGCTTTTTTCGAGAACAATAGCGGTCTCTTTTTCCTCTATATAGTATAAAATAGTAATAAATATGCAGGGAGGAGGGAGTTGTCACTGGAAACCAATTGGGATCTGCAGAGACAGACTAGGCAGGGACAGACTGGGTGGGCTAAGCTGTCCTTTTCTGCCAACAAATTTTGTTTCTACCTAACTGGACTTATATAAAAAAAAAAAAAAAAAAATATTACATGGTTTTGTATATCCTCCTGTCCCCCAGTCTATCTTTCACCACTCAACAACTCCTCTCCCCTACCCTGACTTTCTCTATGGCTTTCTGCCACATCACTTACCCAGGATCACAAACGTGGTGGGTGGGCTGCCCTATCTGTCACACAAGAGCCTGTCGGGATGCCTGGAGAGTTTTTCTCCCCTTGGAGGATACCAGCATGCAGTGATGTGCACACATGCATGCCTGGCATCAGCAGATGCCCCTCCCCCAATCTGTGCTGCATCCACTGCAGTACCATCTGACTTCCACCAGGTGGCATTCCAAGAGCAGATTGTAGAGGCCTCTCCTACCCCATCCTGAAGGAGGAGAGTTGTCCTTGGGATGCTCAGTCCTCCGGAACCCAGCCAGCTCCCGAGCTACCCTGGTTTGTTCCTGAATACAGGTCCCTGGCATAGCTGGTGGTAGCACTACCACTCCACAGCAAGCTTGATCAGTGGAACATTTTCAGGGGAGTAATTAGGAGCAAAAAGGAGGCAGGGATGGTGAGAGCTTTGAAAGGCCAGAGTAAGACAATGTAAGAACATTAGGGGAGACATGATGGGCACAGTCTTTCCTTAACATTAATGTGTAACCACCCCTTTAGTTACAAAACACAGTTGATACTTGTAAGGACCCTTTTTCTTCATCTTGACAACACAGTTGACATTTGGCAACGGACAGTCCATATACTCCTCTGGTAAAGGCATTTTCCTGGCTCTGTCTGGGGAGGAAGGGGCACACAAAAAACATTTATATTTTTACCAGGAACCAGGGTGGGCTGTGGCACCACGGAATTACACAGTCCACTCACAGAAGAATGTCCACAAGCAGAAATACATAGATACATAGACACTGCCAGCAGATACGGGCCTATGGCCCACCCAGTCTACCCATTTGAGCTTGTAAGTTCCCTTTATGTTTTTCTAGAAGTCTATTGCCCCTTGCCCCTGACCTCCAGAATTCCCTTATGTCTATCCCATGCATCCTTAAATCCCATGATTGTTTCATCTCCCACCACTTCCTCTGGCAGGGTGATCCACTTGTCCACCACCCTTTCTGTGAAGAAATTCTTGTTCACGTTTCCTCTGAATCTCCCTCACTCCAACTTCATCCCATGCCTTTTAGTTCTGGAACATCTTTTTTACTGGAAAATAGTGTATTCCTGCACCCTGTTCCTCCCTGTAAGGTATTTGTATTTCTCTATCATATCCCTTCTCTTCCTCCTCTGCTCCAGGGAGTACATATTCAAGTCCTTCAGCCTGTCTTCATAGGACTTGTGATGCAATCCCTGTACCATCTTTGTTGCCCTCCTCTGAACCTTGTCTACCCTGTCTATGTCCTTACATAGGTAAGGTCTCCATAACTGTACACTGTACTCCAGGTGGGACCTTACTTGTGTCTTGTATAGTGGAATTATGACCTCCCTTTTCCTGCTGGTGATGCCCCTGCCTATGCATCCCAGCATCCTATTTGCTTTACCTGCTGCCTTGTCACACTGTTTCCCTACCTTGAGGTCATCAGAGATAACAACACTGAGGTTCCTTTCCTGCTTGGTGCATGCTGTATCCTCAACCCCCCCCCCCCCCAGCTGATATTGTTGTTCCAGGGCTTTTGTGCCCCATATGCATTATTTTGCACTTTGTGTTGAATTTCAACTGCCAAACCCTTGACCATTCATCAATCTTCTGCAGGTCCCTCCTCATTCTGTCTACACCCTCTGGTGTGTCCACTCTGTTGCAGAGCTTCATGTCGTCAGCGAACAGGGAAATTTTGCCTTCTAGGTCCTGTGCAATGTCACTGATGAAGACATTGAATAGGACCGGTCCAAGCACTGATCCCTGTGGTACCCCACTGGTCACTCTTTCCTCTGTGGAATAACAGCCATTTACCACCACCCTCTGTGTCCTGCCACCCAGCTAACTACCCACCCACCGCACTACTGTCCTGCCCACTCCCATATTCCCCAGTTTGTTGAATAGCCTTCTGTGTGGCACAGTGTCAAAGGCCTTGCTGAAGTCCAGATAGGCCATGTCCACTGCCCTCCCCTGATCCACCTCCCTTGTCACCCAGTCAAAAACCTCAATGAGGTTGGCCTGGTATGACCTCCCTCAGGTAAAACCATGCTGCCTTGGGTCCTGTAATCCGTTGGCAACCAGATGTTCCACCAATCTCTCCTTCAGTAGCGCTTCCATGATCTTCCCCACTACCGAGGTCAGGCTGACTGGTCTGTAGTTCCCCGCTTCCTCTTCATTCCCGCTTTTGTGTAAGGGGACTACATCTGCTGTCAATAGAGCCAAGTAGTAAGCTTTATTCTGACTTGAAGGACTAACGGAAAACATTTGCCCACTGGGACTGCAGGCGCAGAAACGGGTACAACAAAGTGATTTATTCAAACCCCATGAATCCCTCAGTATGCTTAAGTGATGCAGTCAGCCTCTTGTGTCAAACTGCCTCAGAGGATAGGAACATATGTAAATAATGGGAACTATTATTGGCTTGTGCCACAATTCAAACAGCTGCTCCTACGTGCTGCCGCATTCTAAAACATTCAGATTAATTTCTCTGCCTGCCTAGTCAAGACACCTCGGAGAGCTCTCTTCAGCATCTGTCAAAACTTTATTTTCCATAGTTTTAAACTCCTAGTTCTTTATCTCATGTATGTTGCCCTATTAGCTTAGTTTTTTATTATTTTTTCTGATTTTTATCGGTTCCTCAATGGTTCCAGGGAACTGAGGGGAATCATCCCCTCAGCGGTGTTCACTGCTTTTTTTTACTTTTAAACTTTTAAGCATTCCGGTTCCTAGTTCTATGAATCGTAATGTTTTTTCTTTCTGAAAATATCTACGTTTATTGTGGTTCCTCATTTTTCTAGGAACCAAGCACTTCAGTTGTTCCCTGCCTTTTATTCCTATCAGGGAACAGAGCATTTTCTCCTTTCTGCTTACTGTTTGCAGTTTTGGGAAGCGACCGCAAATTTTTTTTTTCTCTTTTTGGGTTTAGTATATAACAGTTTTTTAACACTTGTCATGTCAGAGACTTCCAAAAAAACAGACCGACTGGTTTTAAAAATTGTATTAAGTGTGGGCAAATCTTTACCAAAGCAGACAGGCACAATCTTTGTTTGGTATGTCTTGGTCCTAGTCACATATTTTCTAACTGTGACATTTGTAAAACCTTTTGCTCCAAGACACTAAAATAAGAGGGCAAAAAGGCTTGAAGAGATGTTTTTTTTCTACTACTTCTTCCTCTCCAAAGCCTACGGAAGAAGATACTTCCTCCCATCCTAAAAAGGATAAATGTACGGAGTCGGTGGATCCCAAGACCACCAACAAGAGCGAGGCTTTGAAATCCAAGAGGCCTATAATACCGACTATGGAACTGGTTCCTGCTATATGAAAACAGATGGAAAAACATGTTGCTGCACCTCCTGCTGAAAAAGCAAAGGAGCTCTCAGTGGTCAGACGAGCCATGCCCTCTACAGAGGACATTGCCAGAGCCCTGCAGGTTTTGCAGGCCCTCCAGGCTGTCATTTCCTTGTCTCCCCCGGTTCCTCCTTCGGCTCCCCCTTGCCAGAAACCTTTATTCCTTTGTGAAGAACCAGAGGAGGAGGAAGAGGAAGGAGAACCCATTGAACCTGAAGTCTCTTCAGAGCACGACTTCGGTTCCCCACCATGTGGACCAGATGGCTGCTCATCTCACTATGCCTTTGTGAGACAGATGGTGGATATCCTCAACCTTATCACACAAGGAACTGTGGAGGATGAGGAGGAAGCAGAGTTCCTAGATGTCATGGAGCTAACCCCACAAAATGACTTTAATTGCCTATTGACAAGTCTCTTAAAAAGACTGCCCTCAAGATCCTGCAAACTCCCATTTCCATACCTGGGGTGGATAGAAAGGTGGACAAGAAATATCAGCTGGACAGGGCTAATGTTGATTTTCTTTTTGTCCATCCAGATCATGAGGTAGTAGTACAGGCAGTGGCTTGTGATAAGGCCAGGGTGCCCTTGGCCTCTCACCCACCGGAGAAGGACTCCAGGAAGCTGGACAGTATGGGAAAGAAGGGGTACCTGGCGGATTCCCTTCTCCTCAGGCAAGCCACTTATATGGCACAATATCAGAAGGCCCTCTGGTCATCTGTTTTGGCCATGACTGATAAAGTCACTGGGGATGGCACAGTTGATCTGACTGTTTGATCTTCCTTAGATACCACTAAGTACTAGTTCCACATGAAGTGGATGCCAATGACACAGCTTCTAGGCTCATGACCCTTGCCATCTCCATGAGGAGATTTGCCTGGCTCAGGATTACCAACCTGTCCCAGGACACCCAGTCTAAAGCCATGGATTTTCCCAGTGAGAATATTTCTCTGTTCTAGGGATGTGGATGTGATATTCTATCCACTCTTTCTGGCAGTGCCTTCCCCTTTAAGGCTTCACCAGGACATCTTCACACTGGCTTCTCCTGCCCACCTGGATGGTAACTCCCTCAGGTGCACCCCGTGATACCAGATCTTCCTTTCCACTTGGAAGAAGCAGGTACCCTCCTTACTGCACTTGCGCTGAGTAGTCCCTTTGCTATTAAATCTCCAGATTTACTTTCAGTATGTTTTCAAAACCTTTATCTTCAGGCTTGATCATCAATTGTGACCACGATGGACAATGACAAGTCCGCTCCCAGGTTCTGTTTGTACCTTTGCGGGTAGAAGATGTCCCGAATGGATCCGCACACCACATGTGTTTACTAAGCATGGGGTACTAGTACCGATCCCGGTGGCCTGCGACATTTGTTGAACTTTCCACCCTACTGTTATAGAGGACAGTCTAGCCCGACTCAAGTTAGGCCAACCAAGTGAACGGTATCCTCTGGTCAAATCTAAAGATGCCCTTCGAGTAGTCTTCACAGCTGCTGGGTCTGTCGAACTGCTAGCTGCGTCTGAGGATGTGGCGGCCCAGGCCGCAGCTCATACCTCCTCGTGTGCCAGGCTCTGGAGACCCTCAGTCATGGCTCCTCCGGGCACAAATCTAAGTCGATGAGAGACCAAAAAACGGTCTTGCCGTCGTTCATGGGATCCGGAGCGCTCTCGGTCGAGGGCTTCAGATTCCCGCGCTTCTCCAGATCCTACTTCGGTTGAATCCCCAGCCCAGACGACCGGCTCCACAGTAACCCCTTGAGCCAGTTGGCCAAGATGCTGGTTGATCTTCCAGTCAAGATTTTTCTCAAGCCAGTCGACCAGTTGTCGACTGAAGAGGCCAACACTTCTCGCTCCAGGACTCCTGTCCTGACTCAGACCATTACAGGGATGGATCAGTCCACTGACCCGTGACTCTGGTCACCCACCAAGAGCTGGAGGAGCCTTGGCGCTCACCGACTCCGTCCGAGCCCTGCCGCTGGTCCCCTCAGTGGTCGCGATCAAAGTCTCAGTCCTATCCCCAGGGGCCGAGCAGTTCCTGCTGATGTCGGTGCTCTCGCTCTTGATGCTCCAGGAAGCGGCACCCAAAAAGCTGGACCATGCGGCTAAGAAGGTCTATGCTGCCTCTTCACTCAGCCTTCGCCAGGTGAGCTCAGCCCTCCACATGGCCCATTTTGCCATTGGGCTGGCAGTATAGCCTAGAGGTTAGAGGAACGAGGTGTGAACAAGCTTGGTACATCCAGCAGACTAGACCTGAGTTTGATTCTCACAGCCTCCACTTGCATACTGTGCGACTCTGAGCAAGTCACTTAACCACCCAGTGCTCCCAGGTCGCCCCTAAAAACAGGTACTTGTGCCTAGTGGACCTTACCTGGTTACCAAAGATTAAAATAAAAAATTAAAAATCCAATTTTTCCCATGCCCCAGTGGGCACCCTAGATCAGGTGCTTCCTTATCTCCCAGTGGAACTCCAGACCACGGTCAAACAGGTCCACGACCAGGGCCGGGCTGTAGCCAAGCAGCAGCTCCAGACAGCTGGGGACATTATAGTAGTAAGTAGTCAAAGTGTTTGTTTATACAGGAATCTGAAGAGCAGCTTCAAAATACCATTAGGACTACAAGAGCCCTCTTTTCAAGGTGCACCTGTTTGTTGTTTCACGTATGTTACAAGTTTCAGTACTTGGTTACAAAACATTAAGAAGAACATTTTAAATACAACCCGCTAATACCTCACTCCACGCTGGCGACCCGGGTTCGGGAATGGACTCTGATTGCATGGGGTCAGCAGGGAAGGAGAGGGATTGAGCATCTGTAGATTGCTCTCCCTCTCCGGGGAAGGGGGTTCACAGTCGTCGGCGCTCCAGTGACCTCTGGTGGAGACCAGAGGGCAGTGCGCTGGCACTGTAAGACAAGGGTGAGCTTGAGGAATGACGCCGGGAAGGAGCGCGTGCAGATGCGTGCGTGTCCCCTTCCATTGACGTCATTGCACGCCCCAGCCCACGTCAAAAAAAGAGAGAGTGTGGCGCTCGGTCGTGGAGGCTTGATGGCCGTCTGAGGAGCTGGCTAGACTTGGGGGCACCACCACCCAGATACTGGATCCTGTGTCTGTGGGGAGTAAGGAGGGGACTCCCTGCCACCCCACCGCGGGGGGCAAGCCGTGGGGGTAGGTGGTGGTGGGGGCTTCATTGGGTCCGGGACAGAGCTGGATGGTGGCCGGAGACTGGCAGATGCCAGGACGTGAAGAGGCAGACCGAGAGCCACAAGGTAAAAAGTACTAACTAAAAAAAAATAAATAAATACAACCCGTTAATAACATTTACAATCAGGTTTTGGGCACAGTATAACTTATTTGCAGCACCAAGTTTATCTGTTACACACACACAGCGAAAGTTTAGCTCCTGTTTCATAGCTGTCCAAAACGCTCTTGGTGTTAAATCTTGTAACTTCAAATCCACAGGTAAGGAAGCCTTATACTGAAAGGTCATTCTTCCATAGTTGTTTTGAGGTATTGGGACTACAAGGTCTCTGGCCCCCTTTTTTTCTATGATTAAATTAATGCAAAGGTTTAATCTGTTTATCTGACAGGCCGGAAGGTCTGTTTGTTGAATAGATTTTATAGACATCAGTAGCCCAAATATCCTTCCTTTTGAGTTCTAGTGGCATCCAGTTTAGACATAGAAACATAGACTTTGACTGCAGATAAGGACCGCTTGGCCCACCTAGTCTGCCCATTTCCCTTACCTACAGGATAAGCTGCAGATCATAGTTAACCAACAGCCTGTTTCTTCTTACCCCCACAAGAAGTGCCTTATGTCTGTCCCATGTATTCTTGAATTCTCCCACAGTTTTAGACCCCACAACCTCCTCAGGAAGGCTGTTCCATGCGTCCACCACCCTCTCTGTGAAAAAATACTTCCTCACATTGCCCCTGAACCGCCCCCCCCCATCTTTAAATTGTGTCCCCTTGTTCTTGCACATCTTTTTCCGAAAGATGCTACCCTCTTGGACTAAGTTGATTCCACTGAGGTACTTAAACGTTTCTATCATGTCCCCCCTCTCCCTCCTTTCCAAAGACGTTCAGTGGTACAGTGATGGGTATTATAATTACATCTAAGCACAAATCTAGCTAATCTAGTAAAACAAATGTCAAGCTTAAGTAATGAATGTTTATTTGTGTGAGAATAAATGTGACATCCATAGTCAATCAATGAAAGAATGAGTTGGTTTGCAGTGGTTAACCTATCTTCCTTAGTCATACAGTTTGCCACTGTCCTCAGAGCCCCAATTTTGGAATTTACTTTACTCACTAGACCATTTATATGCTGTTCAAAAGAAAGTGGGTACTCAGTAAGAACAACAAGATATTTCTATGTGTAAACCTGAGTTAGTGTAGTGCCATTTGTGTTATTTCTAAGGTGTTTTTTTTTTTTACCTGAATGAACTGGACTGAACAACATAGTCTGAGTTTTTTTTGTGTTCAATATCAAATTTGAGAAAGTGAACCAAGTTTGTAAAATGATAGTCCTGTTGTAACTTGGTTTCGACTTCTTTAGTGTCTAACCCCTCAGATACCAAACCCGTATCATCAGCGTATAATCTGATGTTAGTCGATTTTATGTAGATAGGTAGATCATTTATATAAATTATAAACAATAGTGGGCCTAAAATTGACCGTTGCAATACGCCTCGAGAGACTGGAGAGGGGTTTGAGCACTTCCCATCTATTATGACCTGTCCTCCAGGTATGACTGGAACCATTTTATTTTTTTTATGTATTTAGTTTTTGTTGACCGGGTAAGTGCACTAGGCAAATCCTGCCTATTTTCAGGCATGACCCGGGGGAGGGGGATACAGATGAATGCCAACTGACCTTGAACCAGATTAAGCTGTTGGTGGTATTTTTAGTGAATGGGGGGAAATTTGGCCAGGGCACTGGGGAAGTTCCCCAACTCTTTCACTAGAGGGCACTGCGTTTGAGTTTCAGAGCGAGCAGAGTGCTCGAGCCTGCGAAGGAGCAGGATGGTCAGGTGGCTAGGGAGCTGGTCTCCTCCACGGCCCTCCCTCTAACAGAGACTGCGATGGTTGTGGAAAATACGTCAGAGGAGGCGTATGTTTTGGCAACAGACACCATGGATGGATTGGAAGAAGACGACTTACAGCCTGTAATTGGAGACAGCAGAGCATCAGCAGCGGTGGTTGTCAGTAATCGGAAGGTGGAGGATATCCGCCAGAGGCTTGAGGTGGATGAACAAAGGTTCCAAGATCTGCAGAACCATTTAGAGATGGAGCTGCAGCAGCAACAGGAAGAAAGTATGGAGGTACAGGAAGCAGAAGATAAACAGCAGAAGGAAGGGGCAGGACCGGAGCAAGAGGATTCAGTAGGCGAGGAGAAAGTGGTGCAGGTTATGGAGGATGACAGCTCAGGCTCTCCGAGGGTGCAGGTTACATCTGTTATGGTGGCAGTAGAATCTGATGGCAGCAGCGGGTGGATGTGACTACTACAAAAACGGTAGCTCAGTTGCAGGAGGGGAATATGGAGCAGCAGGCTGGCATTTCTGGAGGAGTCCCTAATGGCATGGGGAATGCACGTACTGACAGTGCAAAGCCGATTACATTTACTGTAGGAGTTTCATCGGGAGGAGTGGGATGTAAAGGGTCAGGGAAAGAAGGTGCAGGAAAAGGAAAAAAAGGTTGTCCCCTGATCCTGGAGGATAGATGTAGGTCCTCCTCTCCAGAGGCAAGAGGGACTGCTGTACAACTTGCTGGGCCTTCTACCACTCCAGCAGTCTGGGTGACTTCTGCATTGGAGGCCACTGGATGGGTGAAAAATTTAACTGGTGCTGGTTGGGATGCAAATATCCCTGACCCTTCAGGAGGCTCCTCTATATCTGCCATGATTTCTAAGGATATTGTACAGACCTCAACCGAGAGAGTGTCACTTGAGTCCCTTTTAATGCCTGGGCGAAAATCCCCATTACAAGGAGTGCAGAAGGGTTTAGATAATGGCCAGAACTCTGCTATAGCAGCCATTAAAGAATTAGAGGGTGAAGTTCCCTTGCCTTGTGACTTGAACCCCTCCCCCTACTCTCCTATGAGGATGTCTAAGCCCTCAAATACCAAAACCGTATGTATCTTCAGCATATAATCTGATGTTAGTCGATTTTATGTGGGTAGGTAGATCATTTATGTAAATGATAAACAATAGTGGGCCTAAAATTGAATGTTGCGGAACGCCTTAAGAGACTGGAGAGGGGTTTGAGCACTTCCCATCCACTATGACCTGTTCTCCAGATAGGACTGGAACCATTTTTTTTTTTTTTTATTTGTTTCGTTTTTGTTGACCGGGTAAGTGCAGTAGACAAATTCTGCCTATTTTCAGGCATGACCGGGTTGGTGGTATTTTTAGTGAATGGGGAAAAATTTGGCCAGGGCACCGGGGAAGTTCCCCTAATCTTTCACTAGAGGGTGCTGCGTTTGAGTTTCAGAGTGAGCAGAGCGCTTGAGTCTATGAAGGAGCAGGACGTTGAGGTGGCTGGGGAGCTGATCTCCTCCTCGGCCCTCCCTCTAACAGAGACCGCGATGGATGTGGAAAATATGCCGGAGGAGGTGTATGTTTTGGCAACAGACAACATGGATGGATTGGAAGAAGACGACGACTTACAGCTGTAATTGGGGACAGCAGAGTATCAGCAGTGGTGGTTGCGAGTAATTGGAAGGCGGAGGACATCCGCAAGAGGCTTGAGGTGGAAGAACCAAAGGTTCCAAGACATGCGGAACCATTTAGAGATGGAGCTGCGGCAGTAACAGGAAGAAAGTATGGGGGTACAGGAAGCAGAAGATACACGGACAAAGGAAGGAGCAGCACCAGAGCAGGAGGATTCAGTAGGTGAGGAGAAAGTGGTGCAGGATATGGAGGATGACCACTCACGCTGTCTGAGGATGTAGGTAACATCTGTTATGGTGGCAGGAGAATCAGATGGAAGCAGCGGTTGGGTGGATCTGGCTACTACAAAAACAGTAGCAGAGTTGCAGGAGGAGAAAATGTAGCAGCAGGCTGGCATTTCTGTAGGAGTCTATAATGGTACGGGGAATGCAGGTACTGACAGTGCAAAGCAGATTACATTTACTATAGGTGTCTCATTGGGACGAGGGGGATGTAAAGAGTTGGGGAAAGAAGGTGCAGGAAAAGGAAAAAAAGGTTGTCCCCTGATCCTGAAGGATAGCCGTAGGTCCCCCTCTCCAGAGGCAAGTGGGACTGCTGTACAACTTCCTGGGCCTTCTACCACTCCAGCAGTCTGGGTGACCTCTGCATTGGAAGCTGCTTGATGGGTGAAAAATTTAACTGGTGCTGGGTGGGATGCAAATATCCCTGACCCTTCGGGAGGCTCTCCTATATCTGCCATGATTTCTAAGGATATTGTACAGACCTCAACCGAGAGTGTCACCTGAGTCACTTTTAATGCGTGGCCAAAAATCCCCAGTACAAGGGGCGCAGAATAGTTTAGATAATGGCCAGAACTCTGCTATAACAGTCATTAAAGAATTAGAGGGTGAATCTCCCTTGCCTTGTGACTTGAACCCCCCCCCCCCAACTCTCCCATGAGGAGCAGAGAATGAAGCCCATTGGGAGCAGGTTGACCCTGAGGTTTCTATAATACAAAGAGAACCCGAGCAAGAACAGCAAGCTCCCTCTAATGTATGGCATAACGGGGTCAGAGATCAACTTTTCCAGAATCGGAGACAAATATCTGAGCCTGGAAATAGAAGAAATGCTGTTCAGCTGAAACTTCGTGGAAATATGGCTAAGGTCCCAGATAAACATTTTGTAGGTCGAGCATTACTCAAAGGCAGCATGAAATATTATGCTTATGAAGTATATGCGTTGATACATGTGCCTGGTGATTCTGTATTTGATGTGAGTTTTTTTTAAGCACCTTACAGGACTTGATAGGTTTTGGAAACAATACCAGACATTGAAACATACAACCCTGTGGAAGCCTTTTTTGGCAATTCCGGTAACAAAGCCCATGACGAAAAAAATAACTGTTCTGTTTCATAATGTGAGGGTGAATGTTGCAGACATAACATATTGGCTACAGCAGCATTGTCTTGTCAAAGGTTATCCTGAACCAATTTTAGATGATGAACATTTGTGGATGGGGTTGGAAGTACCAAGTTGTTTTGAAGCTGGAACAGGGTCTGATTAAGCATCTTCCTAATTGTAGTTTTTTTTTTAGGAAGGAACAGAGGGGTGATATTTTACTCGGGGCAGCCCAGGGTCTGCTTTAAGTGTGGGGATGTGGAAAACTTGAGTAATGTTTGTGAAAAGCAAAAATGAGACTTGTGTGGGGAAATGGGTCATATTGGTGCACAGTGTCGGTAATCCATGAGGTGTAATCTCTGTGAGGAGCATGGGCATACGTTCCGTAATTGCTCCTGGGCCTCCCATAACAGCCTTGACCGGGCTGTTCGAGCAGAACAGGATGTATATGTGGCCACAACCCAAAAGGAAAAAATGAGGATGCATGACTTGCTGATGAATTTACACCCTCCAGACCCTAAACCGCAGAGAGTGACTAGGCCTAGAAAGGAGGCCCCTACAGTAGAAGTGGAGGAAATGCAGCCAACAGCAACAGTACCTCAGTTGGGGTCACAAGAACTGGACATTGCAGTGGTGGAAGTGGAAAAGGACTCTTCAGCTGTAGATCAGGGTAGTGGGTTTGCCCCCAGCCTCCTGCCGGGGAAAATGGACAAGGCAGTTCGGCTGCAGGAACAGAGTCGGGCCCTGAGGGTTCTGACTGAGTGAGTTGTATGCCTCCTCTAGAGACAGTGCAGGAGCATGCTTTTCAACCCATAACTCGATCAAAGTCAGGTAAATCTATGGCAGAAGAACAACAAGTGCCCATAGATCCTGATTCAGTTCCTTTGAAAAATTCATATGCACTGTTATTTGAACAAGAGGGGGAGGAAGACGGTATAGACTCTGACATTTTATCAGTTACTTCCTCACAAACGGAAGCAGCATCGGACATTGGTATAAGTGATAAAACCTAAACCTAAAAAGCAGAAAAAAAGAAAGTGATATGGGTTTTTGTGGATGTAATGCAATGTGTGTCTTGTTAACCTCTTTTTTTTTTTCTCATGAATGGGGGCATTACTTTTCTTACAGTGAATGTGAATAGTATTAAGTCCCAGCAAAGGAGAAGGGTTACTTTTGGTAGCCTAGTGGAGGGTCATGGGCAAGTGATCCTATTACAAGATACTAGGCAGCATACCTTGTCCGAGATCAGGGAGGCATAAAGAGAATGGAGGTGGGACACGTCCTCGTGGTCACTTGGGGAGAAGCAGTGTATTGGATTGGGAATTTTATTTGCTGGTATTGAGGTAAAAGTTCTACAGGTACTTGATGTCCAGCCTGAAAGGGCTTTGTCTGTAGATGTCGTGTTACATCATATTGCATATCGTTTATTAAATACATATATGCCCCCCAGATGAATGCAGAAAGGTCTTCTCTTTTTAGACAGCTTGAACCTTATATGCACACATCAAAGCTACTGCTATGGGGGGTGATTTTAATTGTGGACTTGCCCATAGAGACTGGGGGAGGAAAACACAAAAATTATAGAGTGACACCAACACATTAAAACACATCTTGGAACAAAACAAGTTAAGGGATGCATATGTCATATTACAAGCTATGCCGGATAATACTTTTTTCAAAGAAAGGTTATGCACTAGAATAAATTTTTGGTTTCTGTCGGAAAGAATTACAAGCATAGCAGTTTCTATCATGTCATTAGAGACATCAGATCATGTGGCGGTAAAAGTTATAATAGGGCAACAGCAAAGGATCCCTGTGGGAAGGGGATATCGGAAAATGAATGTTGCTATTTTACAGGAGGAATTCATACAAGGGAAGATTCATGACTTTCTTAAGTTAAGGGCTGATATTAGTATTTTATATGACATTCCCATAGAGTGGTGGGAGGGCAAAAAGAGAGATTTGAAGCTATTATTTGTTCAGATTACCAGTGTAAGGCCTAAGCATAAATACATACAGTATTTGGGATTAAGGGTGAAATATTTGCAATTACTGACTAGGGCTAATACCTCAGAAAGTAATTTGTAGCAACAGCTTCAGAAATAAGATGCGATGCGACCCGTCGGCTCCAGTGGCTAGTTTCTGGCGACACGGCGACCCAGGTTCGGGAACGGACCCAGGTCATCGGGCGGGCCGACCGGGAGAAGGATGAGACGTCTCATGGACTGCTGTCCTTCTCCGGGGAGGAGGGTGGGGAGAGTGCCCAGTGCATGACGGTCCCCTGGCAGAGGCCAGGAGTACTGCAAGCAACCGGCGCCAGTACAGTCCAGGAGCGGGACAGATGCAGGTCGTCATTGCACGTTCCTGCCCCCCCTTACAGTGGGGAAAAAACTCTGCCACCCACTGCCTTGATGACATCTGTGCCACTGCTTTCATTGCTGACAGGCTGACTCCCGACTTATCTCGACGTTCACGGCACTATGGGCCAGGTGCCGTGACCCCACCCTGGGGGGAAAGCCAGGGGATATAGGGAGTGCTGCTCATGTGGGGGTGAAGCGGCAGGGGTCCGTGATCGGACTGAGAGTTCCAGCGCAGACAGGTGGCCAAAAAGAGTAAAATAATAATAATAATAATAATATAAAAAAAAAAAGAAATAAAAGATAAGATGTATGAGTACCATAAGGAAAAAGAGGATCGGATAGCCACACAGCAAAAATTCCAGACAAAAGAACAGGTAAACCTGTATGATTTAAGTTTCTACGGGGCCCAGAAAGTTGTTATTACTGCATTAAAGGATGGTACAGGGAAAGTAGTAAAAGATAGCAGGGGGTTACAACACATAATTCAAACTCACGTACAGGCTACTTTTCAGAAGGGGGATGCAGAGCAACAGGACTCTCTTTTTTTCAGCATTTAGAGATCTCCCTTAAAGCCGGAGGAGGAGTGGGGGTTAGTGGCTCCCATTTCTGAGTTGGAAATCAGAGAGGCAATAGCCAAACTTACCATCCGCACCACTCCGGGTATCGACGGCATACCAAATGATTTTTATAAAGTCTTCATTGACATACTAGCACCGTGGTCAAAGCTGATTTGTGAAGCAATTTGGAAGGAAAATAGGCTCGTACCCAGCATGAAGGATGGGGTAATGATTTTCCTCTACAAAAAGGGGGACCCTCAAGATGTTAAAAATTGGAGGCCATTAAGTTTGCTTACCTCTGACTGTAACATTTTAACAAAATTTCTGACAGTCAGGTTGGCAAAGTTAGCCCAGAAATTGATAACTGTAGTACAAACATGTGCGATCCCTGGACGGAATATTATACAAAACTTAATTTATATAAGGGAGATTGTGGAACAAGGTTTGGAAATGAACTTAGAAGGGTATATGTTAACAATGGACTAAGAAACAGCATTTGATGCGGTGAGGCAGGAACATATTTGGGCAGTATTACAGCACTATGGTGTCCCAGAGCAGATGATAAGAATGTTAAAAACATTGTACACTGAAGTACAAGTGACTCCTTTAATTAATGGACATCTGGGTATTCCTGTCTACATCAAGAATTGGGTTAGGCAGGGATGCCCGGCAATGAGTCCCTTACTGTATGTGTTTGGATTAGATCCTATCCTACGGGTAATAGAAGCTGCCGAGGACATTTTGCCACTTAGAAATCAGGAGGGGGTTGTCTTTCGGAAAGTCACAGCTTATGCTCATGACTGCATTTTCGCAATGGCTCATTTGGATTCTGGAAGGAAAGTTCTTCAGGTAATAAGAGTGCAGGACACTACAGGGATTCATATTAACATGAGGAAAAGCAAAGTGCTGGTTTTGGGTGCAGCACAAGAAAGGGAAGAGTTCTTAATATCAGTGACTAAGGGGAATGTGAAATTGTTAGGGCTTTATTATGGTACAAGAGAAGCTGCTTGTACAAACTGGAATAGTGTTTATGATGCAGCATATCAGAAAGTGACCGTCTGGCAGTCATGGAAAATGACTAGGAAGAAAAGGGTGTTTCTGCTTAGGGCATATATATTGCCCCTATGTTATATGTATCGCATGTATTTCCTTTGCGTTACAGTATGCATATGAAAGTGATGGACCTTTTTTTCTTTTACTGTGGGGAAGCAGATTAAACCCTGTGAAAAGAGCATGTACATATAGGGCTTGGAAGACAGGTGGGCTAAACATGATACAACCCTTGGTGTATCTGTTTGGGAACTTCTTTTATAGTTCCATACGACCTCTGGTGTTGGAGAAAACATAAATGGGGACTTTATGTATGAATTTGTGGGGGGGGGTTACTATTTTACAGGCCTGGGGGAGAGGGAAATGGCATATTTCTGAAACAAGTCTCCCCGCCTATTTATAAACCACTTTAAAATATATTAGAACATGGAAAATTGAGCTCTGCTGGTTTTTAAATTATGAAAAGAAAATATTTTTATAAAACAATTGTGGAAAAATGTTATTTTGAAGAACCTTTGTTTCACGTATCTTCGAATATAAATACTGAGAAATTGTTGGCTAGTATTACAGAACCCAGGATTCCACTTAATATGCAAGACGTGGTTTGGTTATGTGGGCATCAAAAACTGAATGTGAAAGGAAACCAAAACCATAAGCAGAAAGAAGAAAGGGGGATGTGGTGAGCAGAAATGTCAGGGTCAAATGGAAACGATGCGGCATCTGTATTTTTAGTGTGTGCATGTACAGGGGTTCTGGCAGGCATTAGGATGGTGGGGTGAAGACATGTCTAGTCAAATGACATATGATATGTTGATATTAGGGCAGGTACCTCAGGAATGGAAGAAGTAGCAGCAGAGTACAACTTATGTCATATTAGCATGCATAAAATGGTCACTGTGGCAGAAATGTCAGAGATTTCTTCAGAATACAGAATTACAAATGCAAGTTTTATTGAAAATCCAAGATGAACTTGATAAGGTGTATGGTTATGAATTCCGTTCTTTAGGGCAGGAGGTTGGTATAAGACTACGTAAATATATTGAGTGGGTGGGGTAAAGCTTTTTATGAACTATAAGCAGGTTATATGAGTATAATAGTAAAGACATTCTTGGTATAAAGTTAGTGATGGTGGTGGGGATGCTTAAAATGTCACTGATAAAAGGTGCTGAAATGGGTTTTAAATTTTTGGTTGCACTGTAATGGGTTTGACTTTTTTAATAAACTTATAAATGTGAGGAGGATTAGCAATTTTGATTGATATAGTATGATGTCAGTATCTGTATTTGTTGTACTTTGTGTTTGAATATTAATAAAAATTTCCCCTACTCCATTTGAGAAGTGCCATGGGATCTTTAACATCCACCTGAACTACCACCAGAACAGGCAGATGGGACCTTGGTTTAATGTCTCATCTGAAAGACGGCATCTCAGGAGTGCAGCACCCCCCTCGTGCTGCACTACAGTGTCAGTATTGGGATATTAACCCAAGTGCCTGGTGTGGTTCTTCCACTAAGCCTGTGTCTCTCAGCCTGTGTATCAGAATACTGTGGTCCTGTAGCATTGGAAAAAATTACCATTAGTAAATTATCTATTACAGATACTTAGAAAGGAGACGAACTGAGATGAGGCTGAAGGCGGAAGAATTTAATGATTATAACAATAATCACAGCTAGAGATTACAAGTGGTACATCCTTCATTCTTCATTCTTCAAACTAACAGTGTATTCTGGCTTGCGTACATAGTGAAAGACAGTATCATCATTTCCTATGGTTGTCTGTGATTGGTACTAAACAAGTACAAACATCAACTTAAAAGGCAATTCTCTTTTTAGCTAATCTTTTAGTCAGCACAAATGTATTGATAGTGTAAATTATATTACTATATAAGGATAGTAATAATTGTCATTACCAGTTACTAAGGTCTTAGGAGGAAGAAATAGGTTTGCACTTAGGAATGTGCACACAGGCATTTATTCTGGCCTGTCCTAATAATAAACACTAAAGATAGTCAAAGGATAATTTGAACTCTCTCCTGTATTTCTGTTTGTGCAGACACTTAAGACACACCTGTTTTCTATTACTCAAATGGTCAGTACAAATATTAAAAGGCAC
This sequence comes from Neoceratodus forsteri, assembly GCA_016271365.2. Taxonomy (NCBI): domain Eukaryota; kingdom Metazoa; phylum Chordata; order Ceratodontiformes; family Ceratodontidae; genus Neoceratodus; species Neoceratodus forsteri. The sequence goes on along the minus strand of CM028129.1, from coordinate 1,253,490,350 downwards.
TTTAATATTGCAGCTTGTGGCTTAGTTAAACTTGTAGCTTTACAAGTTTTAATATGATTTAATTATATAGGCCATTATTTGTTGCACAAACACATTATGTTTTAGACCAAAATGAGGTTTAGGCTGAAACATGGGGACACACTTCTTTATCCCTTGTTACAAGCCCCACTTGGCCCTATGTTTCTTAATTATTATTTGTGCAACAGTGCAGCTCCTCTGAGCATGTACATCTCATTACGTACTTTACGAATAGTAAGTCTTAAGCGACACAGGCCTATAATTACCAAAACACTAAGACCACTTGCAACACAAGTAAAACTTTAAAGACAGGACTCTTGTTGGTCTCCCTGCATAGCTATAAATTAAGTGCTCATTATCACTTTCACTGAGCAATTCATTTACAACTACTTGTGCCTTATGAGCGGTATTTTGTATTTGTATCAAATGAGTATCTTTCTGATTTAAAAGTGACTGCATGTTAAGAGACAGGAGAGGTATCGCAGCTCCAAATGATGGCGCATACTTGTTAATATCATATACTTGGTGTGGGGTATCAAATGTCACATTATAATTTTCATCCTCCAGGTTGGTAATAGGGTGCAACACCTTGTCACCAATATATACGTTATGTTTGGGAATAATACAAAAGTTTGGGTTGTGAATAGTACACATTTGTCCTTCATAAAATAAGATGAGTGTATTTGTAACAACACGGTATTGGTTAGTACTATTATAGGTTACAACTACTTGTGGGGTATACCATCGTTTTAACTGGATAGGGCACAAGGCAGTATTATTTTCAGCTTGATCCATGGGAATTTCCCCACAGATGGGTTGCGTTTGTGACATGACGTCACACTGGCATATCCATTGACTATTTATTTCTTCACAGCAATGTAAGTTTACGCTACCCAGGACCCATCATTACTGCGTACTGGATCTGGGCGAAGTATTCTTCATGCATAATACTGGCCTTGTAAATACCCTACAGAGTGTACTTTTACTATTTGGGAGTACACCTCCTTGTTATACTCAACTTGAGGTAGTCTTACCACGAGGGACACCCTCATGGTGCTACTAAGTGTACTGTTAGGTCTAAACACTTGTGGTTTAACATATACTTTGGTTACCTTACAAATCCATCACATAGGTGGGGCTCGAGCTTTAACACAAAAAGTTATACACTTACTATCATTAATATTAACGCAATCTGGACAATACCACAATTTTAACTGTACGTCAGAAATTTGATTAGGCAATTGATTATGATTAATCTCCTGTAACAATTGACTAACTTGAGTTAAAACATAAGATCCATAAGCACTACACACTATAGCTGTATTTATGCTATTATTAAAAACTTCTTCATTATGTTCAACCACAACTTCATTAATTTTGTGCTCTACCTCTTTAAACAAACGGCCTACCTCATGTATATTGTACACAGATAAACGCTTCCATTGCAAACCTTGCTGGCCTAATGTAAGTGGTAGCAGACCCTTTTCCAGTGTTAGTATTAAACTGGTCTTGGTACCTTAATGGCCTCAAGGTCTGCCCTATTCCATATGCTCATTCCTGATCCAAAAGTCCAGCCAGGTCTCCCCACAGATCTCGCTTTTCTAGTATTACTAACCTTTCTTTACTAATAAGAGGGGCCATTATGCTCCTGTTTTGGCATGGAAGGCACTTAACATGTCAATTAACATGGTGGCATAAAACTTTGACACACCAGTGTATGCACAACTACTGTTAACATTTATATTCCAAGCAGAAAAATCTAAGTTTATATGCACTCTACTGTACTTTACGTTATTTACAAGCATTTGATCAATAGGCGTTGATGTAAGTCCACTCTCTGGCTCTTTTGTCACATTTGGGCATTCGGTTGGTGTCACAGTCAAATATATGGCATCTGAGACTACAAAACGTAGTGAGTTGTTTACACCAGCATAGTTACAAACACTATTATCACCCCAAAGACAGTAGGACAGAGTTAACACATAAACACCATTGTCCTTTGGTGTGGCTCTGTTTATAACAAGAGACCCATTTTTTTGTTCCCAGTCCATGTAGCTTTACGGTGATCCAGTCTTGAGCTCTGATGCACAGCTGAACCAGCTGTTAAAAATGTCCACACACCAGTTTGTAGATATGAAAGTACAGTTGTTTTTAGTCCAGGTGGCTTTCTATGCTCGTGTCGTGTAGGTGTTGGTATCAACAGGGTCCCAGTTCCAACTGATTAACAGTGTAATGGACTGTTCATACTCACGTGACATTAGTCTGTTCCACATTAATGTTTAGGCTGGGGATTATAGAAATCTTATGGCTGTCACCAAGCCGATGATAATGATGCTTGTGTCTTCATGTCTATAAACATCAAGTGTAGTATTTTAATTTTCAACCAGCTTTGTTTGACACTTTTTACACTGATCAACATGTACCCAAATTCTTGTTTCCTTCCTCCAGCCCCTTTCTTGCCACTTACTTTAATCACATATACCGTACTCTCACCTAACCGTTTGCACACTTGGTACGGTCCTAACTAATTAGCATCCTTCCAAGGATTTTTCTGTTCCCATTCCGCACCATCACTACATCTCCTCCTCTATAGGTAGCCCCATCCTGCTACCGGGTGTCTACCTTGCTTATTTTGTTTATGTGCCACAGCCATGTTCCTGGCTGCAAAGGTTAAATATTTATCTAGTTGATACTGTATTGCCTTTAAAAACTGCTCATGTTTAACCTTATCTTGGGTAGCTGAGCCTGGTGGGGGTACATCCTGTGGGTAAACCAACCTCATTTTTCTTCCTGTCATCAATTCATAAGGGGTTAATCCTGTACTAGCTTGGACTGTCCCTCTAATGGCCATCAAAATCCCCGGGAGGTGTGTAACCAAGTCCTTTCCTTCATCCAACACTGCCTTTTTAAGGGCATTTTTCAAGGTCCGATTTAATCTTTCCACCATCCCTGAGGCCTGAGGCCTATATGGCAAATGTAGTCGCTGTTGAACTCCCATTATCTTACACATTTCCTGCATCACTCGATGTACAAAATGAGTTCCTCTATCAGATTCTATGATATTAGGAAATCCCCACCTAGCACAGACTTGGTGATATAAAATTGAGCTGTTGTTATAGCATTGGCACTTTAACTGGAAATGCTTCTACCCATTTTGAGAACATATCTATCACTACCAACATATACTTATATCCCCTTTGTGTGGGCAACGCCCACGTAATCAATTTAATGCATCCCATGGTCCTTCTGCTAAAGGTAATCACTGTAGGGGTATTTTTCTCGCTGGGGTCCTGCTGGAGGAATATTAAGCATGTCTGTAGTACAGATCGGACAGTTTTAGATATGTCGGGCCAGTAATATTTACCTTTGATAATTTGGCAGGTTTTATTATGTCCTGGTGTCCTCCACCGATGGTTTTCTAATACAATGTCCTTTTGTAAAGAGTCGGGCACTACCCACTTTGGGATTTTGTCTTCCCTTCGATATAAACATTATCTATTATTAGAAGGCCCCATGGACCTTCGGATCCATTTCACTTGTTTTATTTTCTTGTATCCACTGGTCCTGGTTTTGAGCTCCTGTAAGTTAGGTGGAGTATCCACCCTTTTAACCTCACTAACACTACTTGAGCCTTGGCTATCCTGTGGTCTGATGCCCTTCCAAGGGTCCCCTTCCTTGGCAGCGATTTTAGCCCATTTATCTGCTTTCTCATTTCCCCATTCCTCGAAGGTTCCGTACTTACTGTTAGTATGAGCTTTTACTTTAACTAAAGCTATTCTCCCTGGGAGCTTTTCTCCTTCCTTTAAAATTGCTTTTAAAAGCTGTCTATGTCGCACATGCTCCCCTGTAGCTGTTTTCATATCCCTTCTAGCCCATATGGCTAACCATGTGGTTAATGAGCCTATAGCAAACTGTGAGTTAGTACAAATTGTGATGCACCCGTATGGGACTGCCTTTATTGCCTCATATATGGCTACCAGTTCTGCATATTGAGACGAATCTCCTGGTGATAATTTAATGAGCAATCGCTGCTGATTTAGGGGCCTCATTTCATCATCATTCCCAGTATTAAAATACACAGCCGCCCCAGTATAGGCATTTCCTTTTTCCCAGTATTGTGATCCATCAACACACAACATTGTATGACCTTTGTCATCTCCATGTTTCTCTACAAAGGGGGACAAATATGCCTCCTGTTGCATGAGTTCCCCACAATCTTGGTAGTCCAAGTACTGCATCATGTGGGGCTCATTGAGTTTTTGTATTGTAACTTGTTTATCCTGTAGTGCTAGCAGCCACTTAGCCTGCCTGCTATGGCTGACTCCCTTTGCCTTTCCTTCCACTAACAATTTAATGGGCGTGTGAGTTGTTTGGATAATTATAGGGCTAAATCCAACTATTTCTTCGCAGGCTTGTAGTGCCCACGCTATTGCCAATAATGTTTTTTCACACTGGCTAAAACCTTGTTCCACTTTAGACAACTGTCGATTTAAGTATGTTATTGGGACCAAATTATCCCAACGATTTTGTAATAGGACTGCTATTATAGTGTCATCTGTTGCTACAGCTTGTATTATAAATGGCTGTGCATGATCTGGGATTGCTAAAGCTGGAGCTTGCATTAACGCTTGCTTTAATTTCTTAAAACACTGCAACTCTTCCCCTTCCCATATTAGCTTGTCCTCTTTTTGTGGGTTGTCTCAAAGTAACGCATACAACGGCTTAGTGATCTCAGAATACCCTTCAATATAATCTCTGTAAAAATTGGTCATTCCTAACAGTTTCCTAAGCCCTGTTACAGTTGTTGGTAAAGGTAACTTTTGTATAAGGGTAGCCCTGGCGGGGTCTACACGCCTACCCTTCTCTGACACTATGGTTCCTAAAAATGTCACTTCTGGCCTAGCAATTTGTACCTTCTCTGGATTAATTTTAAGACCTCTTTTAGCTAGGGCTTTAAGCACTCGGTCTAATAATTGGGCGTGCTCAGCCATATTTCTGCTTTGCAACAACAAATCATCCACGTATTGAATCACCTCATGTTCCAACCCCTCCTCTTGGAATACTTGTTGCACATAGCGATGAAATAACGTTGGGGAGGAGTGGAACCCCTGGGGCAAACGAGTAAAGGTGTATTGTTGATTTTTTAAAGTAAAAGCAAACTTATACTGATCTTGTCGGCTGAGGGGTAGGGACCAAAATCCATTTGCCAGGTCGAGGACCGAAAAAACTTTACTTGTGGGTTTAAGTTTGTTGAACATTTCAATTGCCATACTTATAATGGGGCTAACTTGTGGAGTTACTTTATTTAATTTTCTGTAATCTATAGTTAGACGATACTTTCTATTGGGTTTTAATGGCCTATATAGGGTTATTTGCTGTTGAGCAATGTAATGTAACACTTTTGGGACAATAAATCATTAATTACTGGTTCTATTCCTGTTACTGCCTCCTGTGGGATGGGGTACTGTTTAGTATGTCCAGGGTCGGGGCCTTCCACTGCTATTTCTGTGTCACTGACTGTCCCACAATCAGTGCCAGACACCAGGGTATTTGTCTATTATTTGTTGTAACTCTGTTTGGCTTACCTCGGGCCAGCTATATGCTTTACTGGGTTTAACTGAAGCCCAAATATAACTCTCCGGTACTGTTGTAATACTATACCCTTTAACTGTTACTTGCCGCAAGCACTTGTTGACTAAATCAATAATTAGGCGGTGTTTCTTTAAAAAGTCACTTCCTATTATATTTTACTTTGTGAGGCTTCCCTCCATTATTATGAATCTTCCCTCCCCAACTACCTTGGTTCCTAAAGCAACTATTTGTGGGTAAGTCACGTACCCTTGTGCTGTGTGTCCTGTACAGCCCTCTATTTGTAAGGGAGGTTTTTCTGGATCCAGTGGTATGTGCATAGTAGTAAGTGAGATGGCTGCCCCGGTATCAACTAAAGCCATCACCCGTTTTTTTCCCATTTTAAGTGGCACGGTTGGTCGCCCCTGGTTATCAAATGTTAGCGCACATACCCATCGTGAGTCAGGGGCCCCGGGGCCTCCGCATCCCTATTCTTCAGCCAACTGTTTGATCGCTGCCAGCCGCTTGATGATGTCTTCATCATCAAATTCTTGAGGCGGCGCGGTTGGTTTTTTTCGTTCCACTGCATTTAATATTGTTTTTAACCGATCCAACAAATCCTGTGCACTATCACCCCCTCGTCCTGGTTTATCTCTTGCATCTTGCCTTTTTTGCCCTCGGCCCCTTCCCATTTGCCAAGGTCCTTGTCCTTCCTTACCTCCCCCCTTTGTCCAGCAATCACTTATTATATGCCCAGGCTTTTTACAATTAAAGCACGTTCTAGTTTCTTTTTGTGGTCCTTCATTTGTCCATGTCACAGCGGCAACTTCTGCCTTTCGCTGTTTCTCATTAAGATAAGTCTCTAGGAGGGTGATTCGCTCCTCCTGAGTTGGAGCCAGTTTTACAACTGTCTGTAGGGTGGGGTCTAAATCATAGGTCCTAATCCATAAGTCTCGAAGGTAGTTTCTTCCAGGGGCAATCCTGCCCTCCCATCTCTGATAGACCTCAAAAGCCGAGGGATAAAGACCCGTGGTTCCTCTCCCGACTGTGGCTTTATTTGCAAGTATTCTGTCCCAGTCAACTTCTTGCTTTGCAGATTCCCCTCTAGCTTTTCTGATAGCCTCAACTACTTCATTATAGTCTGCCCATGAATTTATGTTTTGCATGGCCCCTTTGTGTGTCCCCTGGACCTCCTCTGGCATAGCTTCTGCTAAGGCAGGGGACAATTTAAACTTAACCAACCTACATACATCTTGGTTGAAAGCGGAGGGTGGTTAACTGCTTTAATTTCTGCCGCAATTGAGGTAGGTTGGTTTTGTGATCAATTGGACCTAGCATTTGGCCCAAATTGGTCATTTCCTCTATAGTCAGATCCTTGACTATAGGGCTTTTATCTTCCTTTTTAATGGTTATTGGTGATTGCGGGGGCTCTCGTACCACCTTTCTTGTCTTTACCACTTTCCTCCCACTGCCTTCCATTCTTCTCCATCCTTCTCCATATCCTGTGTTTCCTCCCTTTCTACCTATTCCTCTTTTTTAGCTCCTGGTGGGGGGGTAGTGGGCCCTTCTTCATCACTTTCTCTGCTCATAGCCTGACGTGCCTCATCATCCTCTCTCAAAGTATCTCTTACTTTTGCATACTTTTTATCATAGCTATCTTCTTGCTTTTTATGTCTTTCTGCCTCTTCCTTGTTTTCCATTTCTTCAGCGTATTCCCTTTTTAATCCATGTTTAGCACACTTGTTTTGCAGCTCTAAAGCATATTGTTCTTGCTGATACCTTGTGGTAGCAGACATAGGTCCGCCGGTGGCCGTCATTCCTCGTGTTTGCACGGGTGCCACTTTAACCTTTATCACCCCTTCTTCTATATTACTTAACTCTTGAATCTTCTCCATTGCATCCTGTAGTTCTGTATACAGTTGCCTGGTTTCACTAGCCTGCTCTTGTGACTGTTGGTCTAGCTTAATCTGTAGAAGGGCATGATCCCTATTTAACAGACACAAATCCCTTTGTGCTTTTATTAGCTGTGTCCTAAAGTTAATACACTGCTGCTCTAACTCTTGGTGTTGATCTATTGGGATGCTATCTTTATACATCAATGTTAATTCTTCTAGTTGTTTAGCATTTTGATCCCTTTGATTCCCTCATCTGGGCTACTTCTTTATTCTGGCGATACACAATAGTCTGATTATACTGCCACAGTCCTTGCAATGCATTTGCAAAGATTTCCTTTTCATTTTTTACTCCTTCATTACGAAGGGACACTTGCTGAGTAAAATACAATTGTGCCTGTTGATCATCAGGCACTGGTTCATATGCTTCCCCCTTTAGGTGTTTTCCTAGAAAACGACCTATTATTGTTTCCATACTCATTTTTCTTATCTTTTCTTGCCTGCCTAGCCTTTTACAGCCGGTGCACCTGCACTGGTGCCCTGGTCTGTCTAGCTATGTCTTATGGCTCCTTTGTGAGGTCCGGCTTGCAAGTCCCAGCACCTTCACTTACCTACTCTGCCCTAGAGTTCCTACAGAGTTAAGCATTACTTTATATTTAAAACAATTTGAGAAGCATACAAAGCATACATCACCTGATTGTCAAGTGGCTGTGACTGTCTGTGTGTACCCTCTTCTCTCGCTTAAAGCCAGCAGCACCACGTCTCCGAACGTCCTCACCTTCTTATTAGGGCTTGCAGACTAACCAGCCAGCAGTTAGGCAGCCTCCTCAGCATGCAGCACCAGCGATCCGAGTCATGGCACCAATTGTAGCGTTGGAAAAAATTACCATTAGTAAATTATCTATTACAAATACTTAAAAAGGAGACGAATGGAGATGAGGCTGAAGGCGGAAGAATTTAATGATTATAACAATAATCACAGCGAGAGATTACAAGTGGTACATCCTTCATTCTTCAAACTAACAGTGTATTCTGGCTTGCTTATATAGTGAAAGACAGTATCATCATTTCCTATGGTTGTCTATGATTGGTACTAAACAAGTACAAACATCAACTTAAAAGGCAATTCTCTTTTTAGCTAATCTTTTAGTCAGCACAAATGTATTGATAGTGTAAATTATATTACTATATAAGGATAGTAATAATTGTCATTACCAGTTACTAAGGTCTTAGGAGGAAGAAATAGGTTTGCACTTAGGAATGTGCACACAGGCATTTATTCTGGCCTGTCCTAATAATAAACACTAAAGATAGTCAAAGGATAATTTGAACTCTCTCCTCCCTGTATTTCTGTTTGTGCAGACACTTAAGACACCTGTTTTCTATTACTCAAATGGTCAGTACAAATATTAAAAGGCACTTTAATATTGCAGCTTGTGGCTTAGTTAAACTTGTAGCTTTACAAGTTTTAATATGATTTAATTATATAGGCCATTATTTGTTACACAAACACATTATGTTTTAGACCAAAATGAGGTTTAGGCTGAAACATGGGGACACACTTCTTTATCCCTTGTTACAGGTCCACTAGATCAAAGGCTTTTGATAGGTCGACGAACACCGCGCCCACGGCTCTCAACTCCCCAGTTGGGAGTAGCCACTAGATAAATGAGGTCCGTGAGCGCCATGCTCATCGACAACCCCTTTCTGAACCCAGACTGAAAACAGTTTAGTTTATTATATTTCTTGAGGTAATCCATGAGTTGGCTGTGGACCAGTCTTTCCAGAATTTTTGAAATAATTGATAAAAGAGCAGTTGGTCTGTAATTTGTAGGAGAAAAATCATTGCCACCTTTATGGACTGGAACAATTTTTGCCAGTTTCCAAATGCTAGGAAATGAACTATCCTTCATACTGCTGTTAAAAATGTAAGTCCGGACCTGAGCTATTCCAGGGATGGAGTCTTTTGTAAACTTGGCTTTGATTTCATCTGAGCCACTGGCTTTATTTGCCTGAACTTTATGTATTTCTTTAAGCACATCTTTCTTGAGTATAATTTTGAAACTGAACTTAGGGAATTTAGTTTGCTCATCTAAATTATGTATTTTCAGATTATTTACCACAGTGTTTGAGGTGTTTTTATTTAGAGCATCTAGATCAGGGAGCTCAACAGAATATTTTTTAAGATATCAGCTGCTCTGTCAGGCTCTAGGAGTACACCATTATCTAAAACTTTTATGTCCATTGACTTTGCCTTGGGGGTTAGTAAGTGATTTAAGTAACCTCCAGTAGTTTTTGGATCTATAGTTTCATTTATTTTTTGTTTGAGATAATATCCTATATTTTCCTAACTTTATTTATTTTTTTTTTTTATCATCTTTTTGCCTTACCTCCATGGCTGGGGGGTGGTCCTATGGTTCCCCCTGCATCTAGTCAATCGGTGGCCCCTGCACCCGACCGCCCGAACCAGTTGCCACCTACACTGTCTCACCCTCCTGGCCACCTCAGCTCCCCTACAGTCACGGGAAGACCACCCGGGAGTAGGGACCAGAGGGAGCTACATAGGGGCACTTAGTGCAGCGCTGCGGGGCAGACATTCACTCGCACCGGAGGGTTGGTACTGGTATTTCCTTTCTTTGCACCACAGTTGGCCCAGGTGAGCAGGACGTCATTGACGGTGCAGTGCATGCTTCCATTCCTCACATGTCAGGCGTCTGCCTGCTCCGATCCCCTCTAGACCGTGTCACTGCACCAGCCCCTAGCCACCGCCAGGAGTCGGCACAATCACGGGTAACCCTTTCCACCCTCCCCAGAGGAGGAGAGCAGTCCATGGGATGCTTGATCCTATCTCCCCCTGGCCAACCCACTGACGCCCAGGGTCGCTCCCAAACCCAGGTCGTCGGCATGGTGCGAGGTGTGGCGTCCAGCACCTCAACCCTCGGTGCCACCGGGTCAACAGTTGACTTTATTTCTAACATTTTTAAACTGTTCCCAGGTTGTTTGATTTAAGGTTTTGTTGGCCATTTTCCATAGATAATTTTTCTGTATCATTAATTGCTTTAATTTTTCCATTTATCCAGGACAGGTGGCTTGATCTGGTTTCCAGCTTTCTAAATGGTGCACATCTGTTGAATACTTCAAAAAACATTTTGGTGAACTCTTCCACAGCTATATTTAGGTCGAGGATGAGGGAAATTCTATGCTACTTTTGTTTTAAAAGCTGGTTTTGGAAGACCTGCTTATTATATTTTTAAAGAATCTCTTAAAATAGCAGTCACTTTATGTGGATTTGAGATTTTCATTTCTGTACTGATGGTGCTGCATGTAACTTTATGGCCCCCTCCAAGTTAGGTGGATTTGTTTCAGCATCTAAGACCATAATCTCAGGAGACACAAATATGGGGTCTAGGATGTTTCCTAGGTTGAGTTTTCCTTTCCTAGTTGGTGTGTTCACAATCTGTTTCAAGTTCAAACTCTGTAGTGAATCTTTTAATTTTTGACCTCTTTCCCCTCCCCATGCAGCATTAAAATCACCCACCAATACTAAATTTGTATCCTTTGCATGGTTCATAATTTCCTCAGCAATTCTTTCGAAATGAATTGTTTTTATTTTAGGGGGTGAATAAATCACTCCTACCACCAAATCAATTTGTTGTAGGTATACCAGCAACCATTCAATACCTTCTATGTTATCAGAGTAGAAAACCTCAGAGTGGCCCAATGTATGTTTCAAGTATAACAGGATCTCCCCCCAAGAGCCTATGTCTCGCCTGTGACTGTAATAATCTTTTAGTGCTATTTTATTTGAGTCAGTTTTTTACTTAACCATGTTTCTGACAGTGCAGTGATTTCAGGATTTTCCAGCTCTACCCAGGCACGGAACAAGTCCCATTTTTTTCACTAGAATCCTTGCATTGTCATGCATAATCTTTATAAGGCTATTTACTGGGCCTGGGTTTGTTTCAATATCCCCGCGGAGGATTAGGGCCATCCAGAGCGCAGACGTATTTGCTTTGTTGAACGGCAAGCGCAACTTTATTTGATGGGATTTCAATTGTAATTGAATTTTTGTAAAGGAGTTTCTCCTCTTAACTATACCATCATCTTCTTTACCCAGATGACTAGGGTAGTGTGTGCTCTGGTGGAGCTGAAGCCTTGGGGGGGGGTGGGGAATAGATTCTGCTCTACTTGTTTTGCATAATTGAGCTAAGCGTATCAAACAAATAACCCACATCAATTTACTAAATAAAGCACTTGTTAAATAGTCACTTTTTGATTTTTAAGGCCATGGTGTAAGCAGTCTCAATATGTGTTAGTTAATAGTGGTGAAAATTACTAGTACCCTAATCCAAGACCAGACAATACAAGATACAAAGTTTAAAATTACCACTTTTTGCAAAATACAACCAATAAAAGTGCTGTACACATAAAGTGTGTCCTGTCCAGTAGCTTCCTGTGATTGGTTTAATAACTAAGCAAATTCAGTTTAGACATAAGCTCTAAAAACAGTATAAAGCAGAGTAAACTTTATCATGCATAAAACGTTATAAAATAAGATTTGCTATATTCACATTTCTTCTACCTAGAGCCAGCTCAAATGTACATCCCAGTAGTGGAAGAGGAAGTATTTTTACCGAGTGGTGAAGCCACTCATGCTTACACATTGGAGACTCTGTGCCCACTCCGTGGCAGCCGCAGTGGCCATGCGCCACAGGGCTTGGCTGTGGATCCCTCCCTTCATGGCAGACACCCAGCACAAGCTGGCAGATGTCTCCTTCCTAGGCACTGACCTGTTATCGAGGGCCTGCTCACCCGCATTGAGAAGTCCAGTGCCATCTTGGACTCTGTGATATCTGCTCAGAAGGACACTAAGGGCTCAAAGCCACAAAAAAGAAGCCCTTTTGGTCTACCTTTGGTCCATCTCCACTCCTGCGGCAAAACCAGCTCAGCTCCAGACTGGACAGCAGGCCCAGGCCTGGCGACCTCGGCTGAAGTCAGTGGCCTTTATCATCCATAAGCCTGGAGTGAGAGGCCCCGGTGGTCCTTAAGCCGGGTCCTCCACCTCCTCCAAGCCTGTTCAATGACAAGATGAGAAGTGCCTCCCTCATGCCCGTCACACCTCCCTTGGCTCCTCCTGCGGGGGGCTGTCTCCGCCACTTCCTTTCCGCCTGGTCCTCTGTTACCACGGACAGGTGGGTTCTCGAAGTGGTCAATCAGGATCTGCCTCTGTGGTTCAAGCAGTACCCTCCTTGCCGAGCCTGCGCCCCATGGGAGGACTTGGTATCCACAGACATTCTGTTGGCCCCTCGGGATGACGTTGCCCAGCTCCTCTGCAAGGAGGTCGTGGTCCCTGTCGTGGATCTTCCGAAACACCCAAGGTTTGTCTCCAGGTACTTCCTGGTGTCAAAACGGACTGGGGACTAGCACCCTATTCTAGATCTGCACAACCTGAACAAGTTTCTCAAGTTGCGCACCTTCAGGATGTTAACACTGTCACAGATCATACCATCTCTGGAGCAAAATATGTGATTTTGCTCCCTGGATCTTCAGGATGCGTTCTTTCATGTCCTGATCCATCCGTCTCACAGAAGGTTTCTCTGCTTCCGAGCAGAAGGAGCCCTCTGAGTTCCAGGCCATCCCATTCGGCCTGTCATCTGCCCCCTGGGTCTTCACGCAGTGCATTGCAGTGGTGGCATCATACCTGAAATGGGGGGGACAGGTTTACCCCTGCCTGGACGACTGGCTGATAGCAGGTCCCGCCAAACAAAAGGTGGAGCGGTCCAGAGATCTGGCCCTTCAGAACTGTGTCACCCTTGGCCTCCTGGTCAGTGAGGCCAAGTCAGAACTCGTGCCTTCACAGATGATCAGCTTCATTGGGGCAGAGCTCGACTTTTGCAGAGCCAGAGCCCGGCTCCTGGCAGACAGGGCAGAGGCTCTTACCTCCTTGCCCGATCTTTTTGGGCTGGGCAGTTGCACCCTGCCAGGGACCTCCTGCGCCTGCTAGGTTAAATGGCGGCCTGCACCAACAAGGACTGTTGGGCCCGTTGGAGAATGTGCTCCCTGCAGTGGGAGCCGGCCAGCCAGTGGTCTCATCGCAGGGGTCACTTTGACCAGCTGGTCACTGGGATCCAGCGGATGTGGGATGTCCTCCGGTGGTGGCTTATCCCGGAACATCTGCAGGAAGGGATCCTATTTGTCAGTCCAGAGCCAATGGTCATCCTGACAACCAGTGCCTCTCTCATGGGCTGGGGTGCCCACCTAGGGGAGCACACAGAGTGCATGGGCTCTGGACCGCCAAGGAATCCCGGTGTTACATCAACCTGCAGGAGCTCTGGGCAGTTCAGCTGGCACTGAATGTCTTTGCTCCTCACATTTGGGGTCAGCTGGTCCAGGTCCAGATAGACAACACCACAACCATGTACTATCTCAACAAACAGGGAGAGATGCACTCCCTGCTTCTGTGCAAGGAAGCTCTCTATGTGTGGACCCTCATGCGCAGCCTAGGGGCAGACCTCCTAGCCATCCATGCGGCAGGGGCTTCCATTCAGCTGGTGGACGCCCTCAGCCATGTGGGCAAGGCATCTTATGAGTTGTGTCTCCACCCAGAGGTAGTACACAGTCTGTTCTCCCGGTGGGGAACCCCTCAGGTGAATCTGTTCACCTCCAGGGAGAACGCCATGCTGAGGCTGTTTTACGCCCGCCCCCCTCCAGCAGGGAACACTGCAGGGGGATGCTTTCTCAGGGCCCTGGACCCCAGGCCTCTTCTATGCCTTCCCTCCACTTCCCTTGATCCACAGGGTGCTTCTCAAGACCAGGAGGGACAAGGCACAGGTGATACTGGTGGCTCCGGACTGGCCACGCCAGTTTTGGTATCCCGATCTCCTCAGCCTCAGCAGCAGGCTCCTGAGGCATCTTCCCGTCCACTTGGACCTGCTCTCCATCAATCAGGGGAAGGTTCTCAACCCTGACCTTCAGTCTGCACCTGACAGCCTGGTTCCTGTGTGAATAGAGTTCCAGTCTTTGGGTCTCTCTGAAGATGTCCTCGCTGTTGTGGAGGCATCTCGGAAGGAATTGACCAGGAAATGCTATGCCTTCAAATGGAAGAGATTCTCCATTTGGTGTCAGGGCAAGGGGTTGGACCCTTTGTCCTGTCCAGTGACTATTATTCTTGACTACTTGTGGTCCCTCTCTGTCAGGCCTTCAGTCGACGATCCTCAAGGTGCACCTGGCAGCCATCTCTGCTTACCAGGTGTGGGCTGGTCAGCAGTCTGTGGCACAGGAGAAGGTGGTCTGGCACTTTTTTTTTTAAAGGCCTTGACCACATTTCCCCTCCGGTGCACGACCCACCACCACTACCACCTTGGGATTTGTTGCTGATTTTGGCAAAGCTCATGGGAAAGCCATTTGAACCTATGCACATGTGTGAGATGTCACACCTGTCATGGAAGACCACCTTCTTGATGTCTATCGTGTGAGCCAGAAGGATTAGTGAGCTCCAGGTGCTTTCGGTGGAGTCTCCATACCTGGTCTTCCACAGGGACAAGGTTGTACTGTGCCCCAACCCGAAGTTCCTTCCGAAGGTTGTGTCAGAGTTTCACCTTAACCAGGTGTTTTATCTCCCAGTGTATTTTACCAACCACACCTGAGGCGAGCACTGGCTTGCTACAAAGAGCACATGGCTGGAGTTTGGGGAGAGGTTCGCCAGCTGTTTATCACCTATGCTGAAGCCGCACTCGGCAGACCAGCAGCCAAGTTGACGATTGGCAGGTGGATTGTCTCCTGCATTAATCTCTGCTATAGGCTGGTGGGTAGATAGCCTCCCGTAGGGCTTAGGGCTCATTCCAACTATCATACTGCTGCCTCAGTGGTGCTTTCAGGGATGTCCCTATCCAGGAAATATGCAGGGCTGCTACCTGGAAGTCAGCATACACCTTTGTTTCCCATTGCCACATCGACCTTGAGTCACACCAGGATGCTGGTTTTGGGGCCTCGTTTCTCTAGTCTCTGTTCCTTAAACAGGGGTTGTGCACTGTGCCTCCCTCCTCCTGGAGAACTGCTAGGAGTCTGCCAGAAAGTGTGGATAGAACATCATATCCACGTCTCTAGAAAAACAGGTTACTCACCTGTAACAATAGTTCAAACAACATGAAGTCTTGCTGTATTCAGACATAATGCTGTTAGCCCCAGCACTTGAACGGCCCCGGAGAGGAAAGAGTTAACTCTATGCAGAAGCATAGAACGTTGAGCTCGAGCTTGGTTTTCAAACCTCTGTCTGTGGTACTTCTCAGTGTAACCGTCAGATTCTTTACTCCGCCTAACAGTGAAGTCGCTCCGGAGATTTCCTCTGCTCGGTTCGGTAAAAGTAAAGCATTCGGTTTAAACTGTATAATTTTTTGTTATTTTCGGATTTCCAGCCTCTGTCTACGGTACAGGTAGTGTGTAGATAGGTAGTGACTGTGTTTTATTCTGTGAAAAAGTTGGAAATTGTTCTTTTCTTCGATTTCTTTCCGGTCAGTCCAGTTTGGAACCGACCCATTCTGTTTAAATTTATTTCTGGGATTAGAGTGGTGTTCCGGTACCGATCGATTTCAAAAGAACCAAGGTTTTTTGCTGGTTCTTTTAAAAAGCCCATGACACAGTTTGTAACCGATCGGTTATTGCATTACCTGACTTGAAAGCTGCAATAGGATAATTTGTTAGGTTGGCCATGTCTGAGAAACCCAAGAAGAAAACCGGTCCCACTGGGTTTCAACACTGTACTGAGTGTGGGGAGGCCTTTGCTAAGGCTGACCCCCACCTCATCTGTGTTTATTGTCTGGGGTTTGACCACCTCAAGTCAGACTGCCAAATCTGTAAAAACTTTCCTAAATCCACTCTAGATAAAAGACTGAGTAGGCTGAAGGAAAGGGAGGCCGAGAAGTCCGTAGATCTGGATGGCTAGCCCGGTTGGGTTGCGGCCGAACCTGAGGAGGTGCCTACTGACCTAGGCGATACCTCCTCTGACAAAAGGAGAGACGATCCCGAGGGGTCAGTTCCATCAAAAAAGAAGCATAAGTCTGCCGGTTCGGATCCGGTATCGCACTCTCCAACCGTGGATGAAATAGCCAAAGCGATTAGCATTGTTCAGTCGCTTAGACCGGTTCCGTCCAAACTGGTACCGCCAGTTAGGCGATCGCTCCGGTCGGATCCGTCTCCTCCAGATTATGATCCAGACGCTTTTTATGAGGAGTGGGAGGGAGAAGAAGACTATCCCGAGGATGATGACGATGACCAGGGGGGTCTGGATGTGCCCATTGAACCGGACATCTCCCCAGACAGGCCCTCAGGTGTCTCTCCTCCCAGGCTCTCTGAGTCCCCTTCACATTTTTTGTTCTACAAAAAGGTGGCAGAAACCCTGCAGCTCCCTTGGTTGAAGCTGCAGAGGAGGATGAAGAGCCTGATTTTGTGGAAATGATGGACATCCCAGAGTCCAAAAGACTGTCTATCCCTCTTCATAAATCCTTGGGGAAACAGACACACAAGATTTTACAAACTCCTAATTCAATACCTCCTGTGGATAAGAGAATGGACAGGAGGTATTTATCAGGTTCAGCTGTGGAGTTCCTTTATAGTCATTGCAGCCATGTTGGGGTAGTGCAGGCTGCAGCCTGTGACAGGGCTAACATTCCTTTGGCTTCACACCTCCCAGATAAGGACTCCAGGAAAGTGGATGCCATGGCCAAAAAACAGTATTTGGCATCCTCTTTGGGACTCAGGCAGGCTACTTATATGGCCTACACAGCCAGGTACCAGAAATCCAGATGGGATACGGTTCTGGAACTGGCTAAACAGGCCTCTCCCCAGCTAGCCAAGGAGCTGGAGGAGGTGGCTGCTGATGGAATGGAGGCATCCAAAATGCAATTTCATGCTGCTGTGGACTCCAGTGATGTGGCATCTAGAGTCATGGCTAATCTGTGTCTCTCAGAAGACATGCTTGGCTCAGATGTACTAGCCTTTCACAGGATACCCAGACTAAGGCTATGGATTTTCCTGTATTAGGTAACTGTCTGTTTGGGGAGCAGACAGAGGCTTACATGAAGAAAATGGATGAATACAGGACCACGTACAGGAGTGCACAGGCCAAAGAAAGGCAAGCCACTCCGCACAAGCAGCAGTCTAGGGGCAGGCCCTTTCTAAGGCCTTTTTACCAAGCCCAGGCCTCCTCTCCCTTCCCACAGAGGGGGTTCTTCAGAGGAAGGGGCAGGAGGGGGATGAGCAGAGCTGCTCCCTCCTCCTCTCAGTCTAAGGCTCCTGCCAAGCAGACACCCTGATGTGTCAGCCCGGGTCGACTTCCCATTTCCAGTAGGAGGCAGACTGGCTTACTACTTCCAGGCCTGGAAGTCTGTGACCTCAGACAAGTGGGTCCTGGAAGTAGTAAGCCAGGGACTGGCCCTCAGCTTCAAAACATTTCCAAAAAAGAGGGCCAAATATTTTCCACCTGCATCACTCTCAGAAACCATTGCCCTAGAGGCAGAGGTTTCCTCTCTTCTAGCTCGCAGAGCTATAGAGAGGGTTCCTACTAAGCACAGAGGAAAAGAATTGTACTCCAGGTACTTCCTTACCCCAAAGAAAATAGGGGAGTGGCGACCCATCCTAGACCTAAGGTATTTGAACAAACACATTTCGAAACCCAAATTCAAAATGGTAACTGGGAATAATTCTTCCCTCTCTAAGGCCAGGGGATTGGTTAGCATCTCTGGACCTCAAGGATGCCTACTTCCATATTCCTATCAGGTGTTCCCACAAAAAATACCTCAGGTTCGAGTTGCCTTCAGGCCATTACCAATTCAGAGCTATGCCATTCGGCCTAACATCAGCTCCAAGGGTGTTTACAAAGTGCCTTGCAGTAGTGGTGGCTTACCTCAGAAGACGGGGTATCACCATCTTCCCATATCTGGGCGACTGGCTCTTAGTGGGTCAGTCACCTTTACAGGTCAAGTCAGCTCTTCAAACTACCCTGGACCTACTCAGTTCCTTGGGGTTTCATCTCAATCTTCCAAAGTCTGTCCTCAAACCAGTTCAACTTCTCACCTTTATAGGCATAGAGTTGGACACTGTACAAGCAAAAGCCTTCCTTCCCCTGGCAAGGGTGAAGGCCCTTGTGGATCTCGCTTCTTCCTTTCGACCTCAGGTCTCCCGCCCAGCAAGACAGTTCCTCCAGCTCCTGGGCCACATGGCAGCTTCCACGGCAGTGGTGCAGGGAGCAAGGTTCTAGATGAGGGACATTCAGTTTCATCTAATGTCTTTTTGGTCTCAAAAGAAGGATTCACTTACCAAACTGATCCCAGTGACTCAGACTCTGGTCCAAGCTCTCCAGTGGTGGCTGGACCAGGACAACCTCAGACAAGGAGTTCTATTTCTCCCTCAAGTCCCATCAGTAGTTCTAACTATGGATGCTTCTCTCCTAGGGTAGGGAGCCCACCTGGGAGCCCTGACAGCTCAAGGAGTCTGGTCCCCACAAGAGCCTCTCCTTCATATTAATCTCCTGGAACTCAGGGCAGTTTTCCTAGCCCTGCAGAGCTTCTCGGATTCAGTCAAGGGCAAGGTGGTCCAAGTCAGAACGGACAACACCACAATGTGGTACATCAACAAGCAGGGAGGCACTCTGTCCTTGGCCTTGTGCACAGAAGCTGTGGTCTCTGGCCTATTCTCTTCAGACTTCTCTGGTAACAGTTCACCTTCCTGGGAAGGACAACATGCTAGCGATGCTCTGAGCAGAATATCACAGGGACACCACGAATGGTCCCTGGATCCTCACATACTGAAGGTCATTTTCTCCAGGTGGGGCACTCCAGAGATGGATCTCTTTGCAGCACCGGACAATCATCAACTTCCTCTATTTTGTTGCAGACCTCCAGTCCTAGGGACAGTTCCCCAGGATGCTCTCATTTTGGACTGGAAGGGCAGGTTTCTCTGTGCCTTCCCTCTGCTGTTCAGAGTTCTGATCAAGATCAGGACTCAACCCTGTACAGTGATACTGGTGGCTCCAGATTGGGCCAGACAGCCGTGGTATCCTCTACCGCTGTCCTTGTCAGTGTCACGTCCCCTGTCTCTGCCCAATACTTACCATCTCCTGTCCTCCTCCCAGGGGCGGATCTGGTACCCCAATCTCCAGTCTCTCAATCTCAAGGCCTGGCTCTTGAAAAGTTAGAATATGCTGCACTACATCTTTCTCAGGGAGTTCTGGATATTCTGTAGGTCTCCAGGAAACCTTCCACTAGAAAAACTTACAACTCCAGATGGAAAAGTTTCAGTATTTGGCGCTCTCAGAAAGGCATCCTGCCTGATTCTGCAGACAATTCCACAACCTTAGACTATCTAGCTCATCTGAATGGTCTAGGCCTTAAGCCTGCCACTCTGAAGGTTCATCTAGCAGCTGTCTCTGCATTCCTCTCAGCAGGGAAGGGCTCTTCCCTGGCATCTGATCCTGTTTTCAGAAAGTTTTCCAAAGGACTGGTTCACATTAACCCTCCCTTTAGGGAGCCCACTCCACCTTGGGATCTTAATGTCTGCATAGCTCAGCTTATGCAGCCACCCCTTTGAACGTCTGGCTTCAGCCGAATTGAAGTATTTGACCTGGAAAACTGTGTTCTTGGTAGCTATTACTTCTGCCAGGTGGATTAGTGAGTTACAGGTTCTGTCAGTGGAACCTGACTTCATCTCCTTCCATAGGGACAAGGTGGTCCTAAGAACCAATAGGAGGTTCTTGCCCAAAGTGGTATCAGATTTTCATCTGAACCAGTCTATATCTCTCCCTGTGTTTTTCACTGATCATTCTTCTTCAGGTGAAAGAAGGTTACACAGTCTGGACGTTAAGAGGGCCCTTAGCTACTACATTGAGCATACTAAGGCACATAGAAATGACTGTCTTCAATTGTTTCTCACTTATGGTGAAGTGGGGAAAGGTAAGCCTGCCACTAAAAGAACTATTGTCAGGTGGATTGTTTCTTGTGTACAATTCTGTTATGACAAGTTGGGTAGAACACCCCCCTTCAGGCCTGAGGGCTCATTCGACTAGGGGTACAGCTGCTTCTGTAGCTGCGGCTAGAGATATACCTCTGTTAGAGATCTGTAAAGCAGCCACCTGGAAAACAGTACATACTTTTACCAAGCATTACTCCCTGGACATCCAGGCTAGGAGTGATGCTAGGTTTGGCACAGCAGTACTGCAGAGCTCTTCCTAAAGTAGGTTCTGCATTCCTCCTCCATAGGGAACTGCTTGGTAGTTCAGATTATAGTCTGAATACAGCAAGACTCTATGTTGTTTGAAGAAAAAATTAGTCACCATAGTAATATTGTTTCTTCTAATGGAGTCTTGTTGTATTCAGACCTCCCTCAGAACCTGGGTTTTGGGAAGTGAGCTGGCAGGTATAGTATTGCACTTCAGGGGTGTACCTTGTACCTTCCCTCTTGGGTGGGGTGGATGTTATTTTTCTGGTGTTTTATACTTAAATATTGTCACTATCTTTCCTTCTTGGGTTCTCGACTTTAGTCTTTTGGGCCCCAAAATAATTTTTTTTTTGCCCTTTTGCTACATGTTGAACAACTTCCATACTATAGTATGTTAGTTAGTGTGCTTGTAAGAATCTGACGGTTACACTGAGAAGTACCACAGACAGAGGTTTGAAAACTGAGCTCGAGCTCAACGTTCTATGCTTCTGCATTGAGTTGCCTCTTTCCTCTCTGGGGCAGTTCAAGTGCTGGGGTTAACAGCATTATGTCTGAATACAGCAAGACTCAATTAGAAGAAACAACATTACTATGGTGAGTAATTTTTTTTCTTCTAGAAGTGGCATATGAAGTTCATCCACACGGACCCACCTGACCTCCCCTGACTTTGACGCACACAAACGCTTCCAGCAGGCAAGATCTGGTGTCATGGGGCGGAGCCGAGGGAGTTACCACCTGGTTGGGTGGGAAGAGCCAGCTTGAAGACGTTCCAGCGAAGCCTTAAAGGGGCTGCCAGAAAGTGTGGATTAACATCATATACCTTTCCTAGAACTACTGTTACAGGTAAGTAACCTGTTTTTTGGAGACAAGACTGGGGCTTATTTGAAGAAGGTGGAGGAATACAAGGCCACCTATAGGAGTAACTCAGCTTGGGACAAACCCTTCACGTCCTACAAGCCCATGGCAGGGGTAGGAGCCCTTGCACCAGACCCTTCTTCCAGGCTCAAGCCATGCCAGACTACCAGCAACCCAAAAGGTTACTTTAGAAATAGGGGTAGGAGGTCAGCAAGGAGGACTGACCCAGTACCTCAGGCCAAGTCCCAGCCCAAGCAGAACCCCTGACGTGCTTGCACAGGTCACCTACGCTCACCCTGTAGGAAGCAGGTTGGCTCACTTCCTCCAAGCATAGCAAGCCATTACCACAGACAAGGGGGTCTTGGGGTTGTGAGCCAGAGCCTGTCCCTAAGTTTTAAAATGTTTCCCAGACTACAGACCAGGCTCTTCAGCACAGCAATCTCCGCAGAAAAGGATCTGTTGGAGTTAGAAGTTGCCAACCTACTGTGCATCAAGGCAGTAGAACCTGTCCTCCTGTCCCAAAGGGGGAAAAGGTTTCTACTCCAGATAGTTCCTTACCCAAAAAGAAAAATGGGGACTGGTGACCTATTTTAGATCTCAAGCTTCTGAACAAACACTTGACAAGGCCAAAGTTCAAGATGGTTACTCTGGCCATGATCATTCCCACCCTGCAGCAGGGGGACTGGCTGGCATCTCTGGATCTCAAAGATGCCTATTTCCACATTCCCATCTGACACAGACACATAAATTATCTGTGGTTCAGGCTGCCCTTGGGTCCCTACTAGTTTGCAGCACTTTCCTTTGGCTTAATTTCTGCCCCCAGGGCATTCATCAAGTGTCTAGCAGTGGTCGTGGCACACTTAAGAAGGCTGGGAGTCGCAGAGTTCTCTTACCTAGATGACTGGCTAGTAGTGGGACAGTCTCCTCAGAACAACAGGGACTCTCTGGCCCTCACTTGGGGCACCTTAGAGTCTCTGGGATTCCTGGTAAATGCCCAGAAGTCCCAGCTGGAACCCGTCCCAGTCCTAGAATTCATAGGGGCAGAGGTGGACACCTGGCAAGGGAAGGCTTTCCTTCCACAGGACAAGGTGAACAACATCCTGGAGCTAGCAGGCTCTTTCAGACTCAGCAGACCCAAACCAGCAAGGCATTTCCTGCAGCTCTTGGGCCACATGGCAGCTACCACAGCCATGGTGCCAGGGGCCAGATTTCAAATGAGGGACAATCAGTTCCACTTCGGGTCCCTTTGGTCTCAGAGGACGGATCCTCTGTCCTGATTAGTGCCCATCACAAAATCCTTCCTGCAGGCCCTACAATGGTGGCAGGACAGAGACAACCTCAGGGAGGGAATGCCCTTTTGCCAAGAGGCTCCCTTGGTGGGCCAGCCCAGTGGTGTGGGCTGAGGCATCCATACCTTACATCCTGCCACGCTGGTGACCCGTGTTCGTGGTGTGAGCGGGTTGCTGGGGGTCAGCCTGGGAGGGAGAGGAGCGAACGTCCGGAGGACAGCCCTCCTTTCCCGGGAAGGGGTGGGGATGGAGTCTGCTGCTTGTCTGGCTCCTAACGGCAGTTGAGGGATGGCGCAGAGGACCCATAGGCTTTGGGAGAGGAGGCGGT
Organism: Neoceratodus forsteri; assembly: GCA_016271365.2. Lineage (NCBI taxonomy): Eukaryota > Metazoa > Chordata > Ceratodontiformes > Ceratodontidae > Neoceratodus > Neoceratodus forsteri. Next base: position 1,253,467,191 of record CM028129.1, on the reverse strand, counting down.
GCAGACAACCGGCATGCTGCATGTGGAAGCATGCGCGGCTCAACCATTGACCTCCTCGCACGCCAGCGCACCACACTCTGGGGACAGGATGGAAAACCGAGAAAATCCTGAGTGGCGAGATGATGCCGGCCCCTCGCAGGCACCGCACCTGGCCAGCTGGCACCTCATGAAAGCAGAGTTAAGTCCAGTGAACACTGATGTGATGGGGCTGGGGCCAGTCGGAAAGAGAAAACTTAAAAAAAAAAAAAAAAAAACGGACCTCGGTCATCCTCACCACAGATTCCTCCCTCCTAGGGTGGAGGGCACACCTGGGAGATTTGACAGTGAGTGGTACCTGGTCCCCTCAGGAGTCACTTCTGCATATCAGCCTGCTAGAGCTCAGTGCAGTTTTCCTTGCCCTGCAGTTATTTCCCCCTCAGGTCAGGGGCAAGGTGGTGCAAGTCAGGACAGACACTACTACCATGTACTACATCAACAAGCAAGGAGGCACCAGCTCGACCTTGCTGTGCACAGAAGCCATGAAAGTGTGGAACCTGCCTTATTCTCTGCAGATGTCTCTGTCCGCAATCCACCTGCCAGGGAAGGACAATGTTTTGGCATACTCTCTCAGCAGAATCCGCCAGAACCATCACGAGTGGTCCTTAAACAAACCGATTCTGGACGCAGTATTCAGAAGTTGGGGCACACCAGAGATAGATCTGTTTGCCTCCACGACCAGCTGCCATAGTTCTGTTGCAGGTCTCCAGCTCAGGGTACAGGGCCACTAGATGCCCTGACCCTGGATTAGTCAGGGAAGCTTCTTTATGCCTTTCCTCCCTTCTGTCTGCTGCTCAGAGTCCTCATAAAGCTCAGGACCCAGCAAGTGACTATGATCCTAATAGCACCAGACTGGGCAAGGCAGCCATGGTATTCCCTCCTGCTAGCCCTGTCAGTGTCTCACCCTATTCATCTTCCTCAGAGGCACAATCTCCTGATGTTATCGCAGGGCAGGATCCTGTACCCCAACCTCAGGTCTCTACGTTTCAAGGCCTGGCTCTTGAAGACTTAAGAGTTTGCCACTGTACAGCTCTCTGAAGAAGTGTTGGGTATACTCAGTTTCCAGGAAACCCTTAACTAGGAAGACACATGCTTCCAAAAGGAAAATGTTTTCCTTCTGGTGCAACAACAGTAGTATCAGTCCATCACAGGTGGGGCTACCTGTCCTCCTGCACTACTTAACCCACCTGTGCTCACTGAACCTCAGGCGTTCTACCTTAAAGGATCACCTAGCTGCCATTTCAGCATATATTTCAGCTGGCAAAGACAAGTCATTGGCTTCCCACCCTGCCTTTAGAAAGTTCTTTAAGGGTCTTCTTTATCTCTTTCCTCCCCTTATGGAGCCAGTCCCTCCTTGGGACCTGAACATTTGCATAGCCAAGCTCATGGAACTTCAGTTCAAGCCTATGGCAACAGCAGAGTTGACATATGTTACCTGGAGGACTGTCTTCCTAGTGGCCACTATCTCAGCCAGACGAGTCAGTGGGTTGCAGGCCCTGTGCACAGATTTGAATTACATCTCCTTTCACAGCGACAAAGTGGTACTTTGAACCAATAGGAAGTTCCTCCCTAAGGTGGTATCAGATTTTCACCTGAACCAGTCCATAACCTTTGCCAGTCTTTTTTTTACGGCTGACTCGAGCTCAGGTGAGCGAACGTTACATAGCCTAGATGTCAAAAGGGCACTCAGCCACTACATTGACCATACCAAGGTTTTGGGGTCTGAGCGCACACACAATTGTTTCTGACCTGTGGGGAAGTGGACAAAGGTAGACCAGCCTCCAAAAGAGCAATTGCATGCTGAATAGTAGCCTGTATACAGTTTTGCTATGGCAAAGCTGGCAAGCAGTCACCTCAAGGCCTTAGGGCTCACTCCACACGTGACACAGCTGCATCAGTGGCTGCAGCAAGAGACATTCCTCTACTGGACATATGTAAAGTAGCTACCTGGAAAACTGTACATACTTTCACAAAGCACTGCTGTTTGGACGTACAGTCCAGAAGTGGTGCCAGGTTTGGTACTGCAGTCCTGCAAAACCTTTTCCCTAAGTAGGTTCTGTTACCCAACCTCCCAAGATACTGCTTGGTGGTCTGCGTCAGTTAAGCATACCAAGGGATTCCTGGGGTTTGAAGAAAAAATTACTTACCATAGTAGTCTTGTTTCTTCCAGGGTATCCCTCAGTATGCTTAACTCTCCCACACTGCCTCGCCTTCCAGAACCAGATGGGGGAGGTTCTGCACCCTGCTGGTCACTTATCCTGTTACATTTGTTTCTATATATCTATAGATACAGATATATAGATATAGATATATATAGATATAGATATAGATATAGATATAGATATAGATATAGATATAGATATAGATAGATAGATAGATATATAGTAAACCAGTCTGTTCTGTTCTCTTCTTACAGTGAGCTGTTTTTTATCTACCCTCTTGGTGGTGGTGGGCGATAGACTTTTTTTGTTAGAATAGCGTAGCTACAGGGTCTTACAGCACTTAGTGGCAGCAGTTTGAATTGTGGCACAAGCCAATGATCGTTCCATCGTTTACATACGTTCCAATCCTCCGAGGCAGTTCAAGAAAGGAGGTTGACTGCATCAGTTAAGTATACTGATGGATCCCCTGGAAGAAACAAGATTACTGTGGTAAGTAATTTTTTCTTACCAGTTCACTTGTTTGAATCCCCAGCCCCTGCTTTAGAGGGTACAAAGAGCAACATTCCTGTCCATCCCTCTTCTGGGCTATGGACATAGGACAGAGTTTGTCCAGAACAAAATTGAACAACACCAGGTTTACATATCCCAGGGGTGGCCAATACCGGGGCTCCCCCAGTTACCAGAGTCCCAAAATCACAGTCTTTTAGGCCCTGTCCACACTGATGTGCGTTTCAAAACATTTTTAACAATGTTTTTATTTCCGTGTATGAGCACGGTTGTTGGAGCGTCCACAAAGTGCTCCAATACCGTGCTTGCCCGCTTGAGTTCCCAGCCAGCAAACATGTTGGTCTGAAACCATGCTAAAACCCTGCTCTGATGAGGGTTTTAACATGGTTTTTAAACATGGTTTGTAGCACGCTTTTTCCGGTGCTACAGTGTCGACGCGATCCGTGTTTGCTGTTCTTGTAACGTTACAGACTGCTGGTAACGTTACAAGAACGCAAGTGTGGTCAGGACCTTACAGGACAGTGCATGTCCTCCAAACTGTGTGAAATGGTTTCACTGAAATTCATCCCAAAAGAGAAAGGTTTGCTCCTTATATCCCAGACAGAAGCTTGTTGGTTCCAAACTCTAGATAGAGGGGAGGCAATTGTTTTCCAAACAGATTCATGACTTAGGAGGCACCATGTGAGTATTTAAATAGTGCTCCTACAATTCATGAAGTCGTCTTGTCCCAAAAGGCAGGAATTCAGCACTTGCTAAGGTAACGAATGACTGGCAGAGAGCCCTTGACTTTAAGAATTACGTATGCGCAGTCTTTCTTGATTTAAGTAAGGCATTCGATACCGTGGACCATGACTTGCTGTTGGTTACCCTTCACAATATTGGATTGGACACACTATCCCTGAAATGGTTTTCTAGTTACCTATCAGAACATATGCAGCAAGTCAAAGCAGTGAGTTATCTTTCTCCGCTGAAACCGATCAGCAGAGGAGTGCTGCAGGGCTCCATTTTGGGACCCTTACTTTTTGCACTATACATTAATAATATTGACCATGGAATAGAGTTAGCCAGTGTCCACCTTTTCGCTGATGACACGGTCCTCTACATCACCAGGCCTACTCTTGAGAGTGCTTGTATGGACCTGCAATCAGATTTCGATATACTACAACGCAACCTCCTTAAACAAAAACTATTCCTAAACGCAAAAAAAAAAACAAAAGCCATGCTCCTGTCTCCACTTGTTATGGCCTCAGATCCCTTGAAATCTGGCCCAGTGCCACCTATCACCACATTGCTTGGTGAATCACTGGATTATGCTGCGAAATTCAAATACCTAGGGGTATGGATTGAACAGACTGTCCTTCACCGAGCATGTAGAGGAACTCTCAAAAAAAACTTAAACAAAGGTTGGCCTGTTCTATAGAATTAAACATCTGCTTACCCAAGAGGCTAGTACAAACTTCCTAACTAGCTCTCTTGGACTATGCTGACTTCCTCTATGGTCAAGTTCCAGGGTCAGCACTGGCAAAACTCAACATCTTGTACCACAGAGCCCTACGCTTCATCTCTGGAGCAGCTTACACCACGCATCATTGTGCACTTTATTCCCTGGTGGGTTGGACATCACTTACATTCAGGAGACAAAGGAATGCTATTCTCTGGACCTGCAGAGCTATTATTAAGAAAATACCCCTCTACATATCTAACTGTCTACCCCTCTGCACCTGAGGCAGTTACGCCCTGAGACGTTACTCTTACATTTCACTATATGTACCTAAGTTCAATTCCTGTTTCGGTAGAGCTTCCTTCAGCTATGTGCGGCCCCAGCTATGGAATAAAATCCAAAAAACTTTAAAACTGGTTAACCCAACTAGCCTTGTGGAGTTCAAATCACTGTACTCGAGATCCTTCTCTGAGTCCTGTAAATGTTTTCCCTGTCGCTAATTGCTCTGCTGCCACTACTGTGATACTTGTAGCCCTCATCCTTCTTCTTACCCTCATCACTCCCTTCCCCTTATTCTTTGTGCCTCCTTACATTTCTATCATTCTTCCTAGCAGGCTGACTCCTGTATTACCACATTGCTTATATTAAGAACTGTTGTTTTACATGTATACTTATTGCATATAATTATTTTGTTGTACTCAGAGTTGTTGTAGTACCCTTTGCCGTAACATGTTTCAGGTTGTCTGTATTATCTATCCTGTTGTGCTAACTTGTGTTATTGTTGTTCTGTTGAATCACTTATGTGTGCTACCCAGGCCCATCTTGCAAATGAGCTCACTCAATGGTGTTCCACCTGGTTAAATAAAGATTGATTGATTGAATTCCCTGAGAGAGACAGGGCAAATCTTGGCCATCCCAGACACTGGGCAGCACTTTTTCTACTCAAAGTCTCTCATAGCGAGGGATGTCCCCAAAAGTTACTCACGGTTACAGGAACCATTTCTCTTAAGGATTCTTTGCCCCCTCAGGGGCACCGCACAGGAGATGGCCGCCGCCATGACTTGCAACTTGACGCTGATCTCACTATGGAATGACTAAGGGCTGAAAAGGATCAGGGGAGAGGAGTTAACGACCCTGAGGCTGTCCTTCAGACAGCACCTCCAGCTACTCCACTGCTCTCCAGCAGAAAACTGACTGAACAGCAGCATTCTATAGCAGTATTCCAAAGTGGCGTGTGCTGCTGTGAGAGCCACTGCCACTCAGAAATTCTGCCAGGATTATTGACGGGTTGCCAAGAAGAGTCCCAGCAGGCTAAACCTGAACTGCTCAGCACATCTACCTAGCAACCCACTAACTACCAAGGTTCTGGTAACCCTAGGGGGGAACCCAGGGGTTACACTCACTGCCACCAGAAAACCTTGGTGTCCGTAGCAAGGACTTTGACTGCAACAGGCCCCCCCCCCCCGCGGGGAGGGTCAATCACACCCTCCCCTACCTACGACCAACATAGGCAGGTCACCGTAGAGGACATGGAAGCCATGCAACAATTACCTACTGCCAATTAACTATGGAATCCCTCCTCAGTAGCATATACGAGTACCGGCGGCGCCTTGCTGATGGCACGGAACTGACCACCCTCCACTGTGGAGGGGTCACCAGCCTGTCCCCCATCAGGCACTCACCTGATTCCACCACCAGGCACTTATTAGGAAAATTTCCATCTAGGCACCATCCAATGCTACACTACAGGGGGTACCCAGACCACACCCTTTACCAGACATGGAAAGTAAAAAGACATTAACACCAAATAAGGATGTGCACAATGGACTGCTGTGCATTTCCTAACACTTAAAACGACTATTTCACACCAGTAAAAACATTTCATAAATTCATAACAGTACATGTTAAAACATTTAAAACCATTTGTAGAACAACTCTAAAAACGGTCCCTGAAGCACTGTCAGTGCTTTGGTAGAATCCTCGGGTTCCTCCGATTCTTCAGCTGCACCTGCAAAAGAGCATGCAAGAGCACACAACTACATACTGCTTGTCTCTAAAATATTTTTGTAAAAAGGTTTTTCTATAAAAGTGTTGTAATTTTTTTTTTTTTTTTTTTTTTTTGTATGCAAACCGTATAAAACATTAAAACATGGGGGGGAAGGGAACCCTATTAGTCCTTCGGAGGATAAGTGTCCTTGGGGCTGGGACTTCCCAGACGAAAGTGTCTCTGGCATTTCAGATAGTCAAGTTCCAAAGTTCTTGGAAAGGGCACACTGCCCTGTGGAAGTGTCCAGACTAAGTGTCCAATCAGACCAAGGTAGAAATGCTGTCCACAGTACCCCTTAGGTGTATGTAAGTGTAACAAGCATAAACTATCAAGAAAAAACAAAACTTGGACCTACCAGTTATGACGTGAAGGAAGATCTAGGACTCATGACTGCTGCCAGCTGGTACCACCTCCTGCGGACAAAACTGCTGTCTGCAGACCTTGTGACTCCATTCCCTCTCGACCTCTGGAACTGGACTTAGGTGAATATTCACCCCTCTTCTCTGAGTGACGAGGATGCAGCTGCAAGTTGTCCTGCTCTTCAGCCAGTGCCCTGCAGAATGTGTGGCCACGGCTTAGAATCTTCTCCATTCTTCGCCAACATGGCAACTTTGTATATCTCAGGCTCTATTGAGGTGCCAGTCTGGACTGTCCAGTAAGTCTCTTCAAGAGTATATTGGGATGAGGCCAGTACACAATGGTGCCATCTGGGCATTGCATAGGCATCGAGTGCCCTGTCTGCCTCCCTTCTTTGTCCATGCAAATCACTGCATTCATGCGTAGAGTGCATATGATCCTTCACACATTGATGCGTTCCTCACATCTCCTCTGTAACTGAGCTGCACCTTTGGAGGTATCTTCGGCCTATGGCCGTTCTCGTGGCCTCCTCCGTAAGCCATGTTTTGCTGTAATCTTCTGTCTTATACCAGGCACACTGTGGTAGATATAGGTACTTCTCACTGAAGATTTGTTCCACTTTTCTTTTGGATTACACTTTCCCCTTTACTGCTTTTAGGCAGATGATGCTCACCAGACCAGCTGGGCAGTGGCAAAATGTGGTTGTCCCAGGCTTCATTATCCCAGAGTGACAGAAAACTGCTGTCATCCTCCTCCTCGGCTGTCGAGGACTTTTTGGGTAAGGCGGTGTCAGTAAGGGCATTGGTGACATCAGTGGCAGTAGGCAGGGCAGCATCTCAGGGTTGATCTCCTGATCCGGAATCTTCTGTTGGGTCAAACACTGGGCTCTACCTTGAGCCCCACGGCTTCTCTTGCAGCTTGGAATGAACCAGTTTGAGAGCCAGGGCCACGCACCGCACCCACCCACGCATCCAACCCTCTGGGTGAGGCGATAGGCAGTGCCCAGCTGTGACACTGCCTGGCCGATCCCCCAGCCTGTCCGTTGGCTTCTCCTCTGGCTGAACCCTCCCAGGCTCTTCCTCGCCTCAAGGGCAGGCTTCTGATCCACAAGTCAGCCCAACAGCGGAGACTGAATTCGGGGATTGCCAGAGCCTGTAAGAGGTAAAGTGTCCTGCACTACAGCCTGACTGTTGTGAGGCACTTCCCACCCGCCTGCCCCAACCACCCCCCCACCCAGGGTCAGCGCTCCATATATTGCTGCTGGCAGGTCACGTGATGTGACACGTGACCTACCCTCCTTTTTACTAAGTGTCCACTTTCCCATTTGCAGGTTATAGACACCAACCACTAGGGGTCACTGCACTTTCCATTCTAGCTGCTCTCTCAACTCTATACCCCTCCTAGCTACCATTTCACAGCTGACCCACTAGAGTCACTGCAGTTCCCTTTGAATCCTTCTACCACCTACTTTCTGCACTCCTCCAGCAGCCTATCTCTACACCTGCTAGCATCAAACCTGGTACCCTTCTCTCCAAATTCTACTGACTATCCTCTAAGCCAATGAACCAGGCCAACAACTTCCTCTATTTTCATACTCTTAACCCTCCCTCACTCCCTCCTTTTCTGAATTAAAAATTAAACCTTTCTACACTCTGTCCCTGAGCTGTGTTCAAACCCAGTACCCTTGCAGTCAGTCAACTGCTCTACCTCTGCACCACATTGCCTACCTATTTTATTACTACTACTAAGCCTTTTAATCACTTACCCCCCCCCAACCTGCCAAAATATAAGTTTACCTCTTCTCTCTTGCTGCCTTGCAGGATTTGAACCCTGCACCCTTATTTCCAAAGTCCACAGTTCCACCACTCAGCTAGAACACCTGCCTATTTTTACTGCAGGATCTCAAAACTATAAAGAACGCACTAACCCTCTGACACAACTAAAGTGTTATCTAAGTGCTTCTGCAAACCTTGAATCCAACTCCCTGCTGTTACAGCCACTAGTCAAGCTCTCTCCTGCTACCCTGGTCAAGACTTGAACCTGGTACTCAATGCACTTCAGGCACATGCACTACCACTACACCATAGCAGCAACTAGGCTCAGAGGTGACCTCTCGCTACTATCTCCCCTCTTTCATCCTAGTACCCCCATTCTTTCCTCACTTCAGCTCCCCCACCCTTCCCAACTATGCACATGCATCCCCTGCTCGCCAGCCTATCTCTTCTCCTCCTCCTTCCTTTGCCTTCCACCAACCCTAGTGTCCCTATTAACCCTCAGCCTCACTACTCCAGTGTTCCTACCTACCCTCCTGTCCTCCCCTCCTCCTTTACCACTGCTCCTCCCCCTCCCTCCTCCTCCACACATCCCATATGCTCCTCCACCTCACCCCCTTCCAGACATTACCTGTCCCCCCCAGCTCCCTTGCACTTGATCACTCAGGCCTTCTCTGCCTGTGCACCTACCCACCCCTTGTGCAACTAAACCCCTTCCTCATTCTATCGCTCCTGGCGTAAACCTCCATCTGCCTCCCTCTGACCAGAGCATTCTCCTCCTTCTACTCCTAACAGGAACATACATCCCAACCCAGGCCCTGCCCCTCCCACCACCCACCCAGCCCACTGGTCTTCAAGTAGCCTCCATGAACATATGCAGCCTGCTGAAGAAATTTGATCCCTACAGTGCTGGGCCTTGGCTCACAAACCAGACATCATAGCCCTGGTTGAAACCTGGCTGTCCAAATCAACTCCTGACTCATTTGTCTCCCTCCCAGGCTATACCTTATACCGGGAGGACGAGTAGGCAAACGAGGGGAGGCTGTGCAATCTACACCCGGGACACAATACCTAGACACGCACTCCCCCACCCCTGCCCTTTGTTAATGGGGCCCAGGCCCTACCTCAGACTCACCCCAGACCCTCTAGGAGCCCTCTATCTCACAGCCTCGTTCCCCCAAAGAACCAGCACCCGGCCCTGGTATCTTTAACGGACTACCTGCACCCTCCACCATAAGGCAGAACAAATCCTAGTGGGGACCTTAATGTAAATTGGCTCAGCACCTCCTCATCCGCGACCAGAGACTCATTTGCCGCCCAAGATCTTTCATAACTTCGTCACCCAGCCCACGAGACTTAACCTAAAGTGGTACCAGCACCCTTCTGGATGTTATTATAACTAACCGACCCCATAAAATCCAAAACATCCAGGTCCTCCAGACTCCCTAAGTGACCACTCCCTATCCTATTTCATTGGTAGCCTCAATCCCAAACCCAAAGCCCAGACCACCCTCTGCAGGCGCCTCCGCCCTGGTGGGCTGAAAAACTTAAGCACTCCTCACCCAGATAAACTGGTCCCCATTCAGCATGCAACCAACATTGACACTGCCCTCGCCTTCTTCCTCACACCTTCAACATGGCCTGTGATCTCTTTGCACCCTTAACCAAAATCCGGTCCAAAAACAAGAACGCACCCTGGGTTAGCCCGGCCTCCACAACTACTTAGAAACCGATAACCTCTTGGCACCTTGCCACTGAAACAGGTCGTCTGTCTGATAGACAAGCCTACAATGCAGCCGGAATAAGTGCTCATGGGCCATCAGGAAAGCCAAGGCAGACCATTACCAGGCCTCCCTTACCTCCTCCTGGGGCTCAGCCCAGACCTTCTGGGATAATATTAAGCAACTTAATGGTAAAGCCTGCTCCCCTGCCCCATCCCAGCTCACTAGAAATGGCACCACCTCCACCGAGCCTGCCACCATAGCTAACTGGTTCAACACCACTTTCACTGACCTTAGCTCAGTCCTCCCTAGTAATTTCTTTGACCCTCCCCCTGTCCTCCAGCACCCCAGCTTCCACCTGCGAAAGATTTCCACCCGGGAAGCCAGACCCATCCTAATCAAAGCTCTCAATGGCAACAATCCCGGCAGTGACTCACTGGACCCCAGCATCCTCAGGCTGGTTCTAGATGAAGTCCTTGCCCCACTCACCAGCCTAATTAACCAGTCACTCTGCCTGGGACAATTCCCCACAGCTTGGAAAACAGCCATTATCACACCTATTCATAAAGGGGGCGACAGGTCATTGGCCAACAACTACCAGCCAATCTCCATCCTCCCTCCCCTCTCTAAAGCCCTGGAGAAAGTGGTGGCCATTCAAATCACTGATTATCTGGCTAAGCATAACATTTTATGCCCAGAGCAACATGGCTTCCGTGCGGGTCACAGTACCAGCACTGCCCTTATTGAATTCTCCAACTTTCTACACTCCTCCTTGGATACCAGCTCCCTAGCTGGTGCAGTGTTCATCGACCTCTCAAAGGCTTTCGACACTGTCTCCCATCCACTTCTGCTGAATGCACTCTGCCACACTGGTCTCTCAGCTGGCCCCCTGGCATGGTGCGCTAGCTATCTTGACACTCGATCTCAGTGTGTAAAAATTAATAGCACACTCTCCGATACCGTCCCATTCTCTCTGGGGTCCCCAAGGCTCCATCCTGGGCCCTTCTCTTCTCGCTCTATCTGAACACCCTGCCCAGTGCATGCCCTGGCAAAATTCTACTGTATGCAGACGACTTGTCCTTTTGCCACCCACCATAATCCCATCTCCCTGCAGGACTCCGCCAGCAGTCTTTCAACAGTGCCGAGGCTTGGTTTAAGGAGTGCAGACTCGTCATCAATCTTAATAAAACCAAAGCTATGCTCTTTTCCCACCCCAAAACAAAGCTAGCAACCACCCACTCTTTATCCTTCCAAGTACCAATCAGCCACTGGAACAAGTCTGCTCCTACAAATACCTTGGGGTTACCTTGACTCCAGCCCTCACATTTCACAACCCCTTGACGCCCTAACATCCGCCACTAACACCACGGCTTGGCATCCTGTTCCGCCATAGAACCTGCCTTCCCCAAATGCTCTCCGGCTAGCTGTTACATCATCCGTTCTGTCCCTTGTAGACTATGTACAGTATATGGTGCTGCTGACACCACTGCACTCAACAAATTCACCTAACCCTAGATAAAGCCTGCAGATTGATTACTGGTACCCCCAGGCTGACCACACCTGTCAGCTGTATGTCGAGGCTAACCTGCTTACCCTGGATGAGCGGCTCCAATACCAAACCTGTCTCCTCACAAAAACCCTACTGGCTCTCCCCGGAGGTAACGGCTCCATCCACCAGGAGCCCTCCCACTATTGCAACACGGTCTTCCTACAGACCACTTAAAGTGCCCAGATCAAGAACCAGCCGTTGCCAGAGGTCCTTCTGCTATAGAGCCCCAACCTGGTTTAACTCTCTCCTGCCCCCATCACCAATGCCACCACCATCTCCAAGTTCAAAACTACCCTTCGGAACCACATCTTCAGCACTCGTAACTGCTCCTGTCTCTGAACATAGCCTCCACCTCTGCTTCTCTTGACAGTGCCCCCCGGGCAGCTCTCCACCTAACCATCCCCTCCACCACTTCCCTGTACACCTTGCCTATGTTTAACCTGGCCAGTGCCAGCTGTCTCAGTGTTTACCAACCAGATTGCTCACTTGATACCAACTTGTGTAACACCTGTTATCAATTACATGTACCCTGTACTCAATTGTATTGTCTGACCACAGTGTGACGTGGCGCCTCTGTTGAACGCCTATTGTTTTGCAAATCTTTGCTATGTAACCAAAAACACAATGTATGTCTTTATGTGACGAAGTACCTTTGGAAACGAGCCTCTGGCTCAAAGGTTGTAAACTGATTCTTAGAAATAAATAAATAAAAAGTGTTGGCTCTACTTGGTAGCTGCTGTAGCCACTCTTCACAGAATTTCTCTGGGTCTCTGTCTTCTTCCTCAGATGATGCAGCATTAGCAACCCATCTAGCTACCAGTCGAGCACAGCTGGCTGGTGCCCAAGCAGGCCTTGACGGTTAGCTCAGTCCAAACGTTTTTTGACAGGCCCGACAGTGAGATATAGACAGAATGTCCCTTCCATGGTGGTAACACACCACACACACACACACATTTTACTGGCCACCCAGGTAATGCCACATTGTATAGAGCACCAACATATCCACTTTCTTCCTCTAGCTCTCTCAGCTCCCTTTTCTTCTGGCTGGCTCAGGTGAGCACATGCTGAGGGTGGCGCATCTCTTCACTACTGTTTATTATTTTCCTGGATGCTGCAAAACACATAAAACAACTTTACCTGTAGCTTGTTGCACTTAAGTCGACTCTCACAAAGGCTTGCCAGATGAGGGTGGGGTGGGGGGGCAATGTGTCTGGTGACTGATCCTCGCACCCATTCTTTGTCATTTACTTTGCATAGGAACTCATTTTTCACAGTCCACATAAACTAAAAGCTTCACAAGTGTCTTGCTAGTTCAACATTTTGCTCGCTATGCTTAACTGCGCTTTGGAGCCTCGCACACTGAGCTTCAATTAAATTGCCCCTCAACTAGGCCTCACAGTGTCTGTCCCTGAGTCCCTGCCTGCCAACAAATTTTACAAAATCTCACACTCCATTTTGGATTCTGTATTGTACCTCTGCAATTTCAAAATTAATTTCTTTTCATACCCTGCCCTTTGCCCATTTTGCTAAATAACAAACAATTGCTCTTGCTAGTGACCGCTACTTTTACACTTGTAAGCTGTTAAGAGAATTTCTGAAGTGCATTTTGATGCAGAATACTCACAGTCCAGCTGATTCTTCCAAACTTTTCTTTCTGTCCTGGCCGAACACATCGCAATCGCTCAGTGCCGAGCACACTTTACTTCTTGAGATGGTCCCAACTGTGGCAACTGAACTCTTGGATTTGTTTCACCCATGAAATGGACTGATAACTTCCCACGGATTGGGGTTTTGCCCACTGCCCACTCCGGGTGAACTTAATACAGTGCAAAATTCGACAGAAATTTCCACAAGATCTGCAATCTGCTGCATGAGCTCCAGCTTCTCCACAACTCTGATCCTTCCCCTACACACAGCACGTAGTCCAAGGGGTGGGACTTAACTGGCTCAACCATTCATGCAATACTATTCAAATTTGATCAGGGGCACACTCTCTCTGACCTTTCAAGTGCATTTCCAAGGCTCTCTGGGAGGATTTTAAACTGCAGTTGAACACATTGTATTTTTCTTCACGGCTCGAACCACAGCTTGAAACCACTTGCATTTACAATTCTTCCTCTTGTGGGTTCACTGCTACCAGATTTACCACCCCAGGCCATTTCTTGATGCAACCTAACCCCGATATCCTGCAACAAGCCCCCACTTTGTGTAATCACTTCTTTACTATGAAACACGGTTGACACTTGTAAGGACCCTTTTTCTTCACTTTGGCAACACAGTAGGCATTTGGCAACAGACAGTCCTTGCACTCACCCCTGGTAAAGGCATTTTTCCTGACTCGGTCTAGGGAGGAAGGAGCACACAAAAAACATTTAAATTTTTACGAGGGCACCACGAAATCATGCAGTCCACTCACAGAAGAATGTCCACTAGCAGGAATAGAGCCAGGTAGTAGGTTTTATTCCGACTTGAAGGACTAACAGAAAACATTTGCCCACTGGGGCTGCAGGTGCAGAAACTGGCACAACAAAGTCCACAAAATCCACAGTGGCAATTTACTACCAGTTCACTTGTTCGAATCCCCCCCCCCCCCAAACACACACATTAGAGAGCATGAAGAGCAACATTCCCGTCCATCCTTCTTCTGGGCTATGGGCACAGGACAGAGGTTGTCCAGAATGAAATTGAAAAACACCAGGATTACATATCCCAGGGCTGGGCTACTCTGGGCTCCCCCAATTACCCAAATACTCAAATCACAGAACTGTTTACAGGATGGTGCATGTCCTTCAAACTGTGTGAAACAGTTTCACTGAAATTCATCCCAAAAGAGAAATGTTTGCTGCTTATATCCCAGAAAAAAGCGTTAGCTCCAAACGCTGGATAGAGGGGAGGCAACCCTTTTGCAAACAGATTCATGACCGTGAAGGCACCATTTGAGTGTTTGAACAGTCCTCCGACAGTTCATGAAGTAAACTTATCCCAACAGGCAGGAATTCCCAGAGAGAGATAGGGCAAATCCTGGCCATCCCAGACACTGGGCAGCACTTTTCCTAGTCAGAATCTCTCACAGGTGGGGAATGTCCCCAAAACTTACGTATGGGTACGAAAACCATTTCCCTTCAGGATTCTTTGTCCCCTCAGGGGCACTGCACTGGAGACTGCTGCTGCCACAACTCGACACTGATCTCACTGTGGAACGATTAAGGGCTGAGAGGGATCGGGGAGAGGAATCACCTACCCTGAGGCTCTCCTTCAGACAACACTTCTAGCTACTCCAGTGCTCTCGGGCAGAAACCTGACTGAACAGCAACATTCTATAGCAACATTCCAAAGTGGCTTATGCTGCTGCGAGAGCCACTCCCACTTTGAACCTCTGCCAGGATGATTGACAGGGGCTGCCAAGAGGAATCCCAGCAGATAAACCTGAACTACCCAGCACACCTACCTAGCAAACCCACTAACTACCAAGAATCTAGCAACCCTAGGGTAACCCAGGGGGTTATTTATGTATTTAAATTGCTTAAAGCAGCAGTACTAGTTAACCAGGAAGTGTTCATAATTTCCCAGATTTTTGCATTGCTTGGTAGTACGGTAGTTTAAAAATTCCAACTCTACTTTTGATGTTTTTACTTTTTTGTGATAATTGTTTCCCTTGAATTTTAATATATTTATAATGTTATGAGGATCCACAGGAAATATGGCAGCCCTGATACATTTTCTTGTTTTTCACCCTTTGTTCACATTGCTTGTTCCTGTGAACACTCAGCAGGCAAAGGATGGAGTGGTACATTCCAGCTGCATCAGACAAAATAAAAAAAAACACATCAGTGTAGCACCAGGACAAAATCTGTTGTGCTGTGTATTCAAATAAACATATTAGCAAGCGGACAATTTGGAAGTGTCCAAGTGAAACATTAGTCCGTTTCTGGCATAGCCTTTGACTGTACTGTGGCGTTTTTTTCTGTGCACCTAGTTGGGTGAGCTCTTTACTCTGCACTTTTTTGTTATAAATAAATGGAACAATTTTTTGTCGTATTCCATTGTCAGTTGTTAAGCATATTCTGTTGGTGCGTATTTCCTTGTCTGCCATCAGACGACAAAAACAATATGAGAATGGCACTACCCTATTTCCCTCTGAATCCACTAAGGAGTGCCTGGCAAGGGCCCATGCTAAACTGCCATAAAGAATATGAAGAAAACAAAAACATGTAAAGCAAAAGATTAAAGATTAATCACCCCAAAGCTCCCCCTAATTTCATCCACATGCGATCCATCCTGTCTCTGGACCTGTCCTTCCTCTTTGCTGACCTGGTAGCTACTGACTGGTCCCCCATCTCCGCAGCCAGCAACACCAACAGTGCCCTCTGATTCTGCAGCTCCAAATTCATGTCTGTCTGGGATCATCATATCCCCCTTAGAAAAATAAGGATCTGAGGTTCTCACCTCCCATGAATCTCAGCTAAGTTGTTGGCTTGTCACTGCGCACATGACCTTGCCCGGTGGACCCACAAATCCACTGACTCCCCTACTGACCTTACTATGTACTTGGCCCTTAGTAATGCCTGTACCTTGGCTTGCAAAGCCCAAATACTTGTCTTCCACACTCCAAAACAACCTTAACTCTCAAGTCCTTGATGGTCATTCACGTCTTCTTCCCACCGACCCAGCACCCCCCCCATCCTAAAGGTGGGTGACTGCTGTCTCAGTCCCCTCTGCAGTCAACTCCTTTTTCACCCCTCTCCTTCCTCGCCTCCTCCTCCCCTCTCCCTCGTCACTTCAACCCTCCCTTCTGCCCTTCTCCCCCTCCCTTTCTCCTTTTTTCCTACCACTCTGACTGCATCACTTAAGGCCCTCTTGGCTGTAAACCCCAACAAGGGTGTGAGCCATCCTGGCCTTGACCCCAGACTCCTGTATCTCTCCATCAGTGCCATTGTTCTATCTCTTACCTCCCTTCACAACACCTCCTTCTCAAAGGGGGTGACCCCTCCTCCCCTGCAAACTTCTGCACTATCTCCCTCTTCCCCACCCTGGCTAAACTTCAGGAACACCTTGTTCTCTTGCCACTCTCCTCCTTCCTTGATTCCTTGATCCATCCTCCTTCCCTCCTTACCAGTCTGGCTTTAGGAAGTCCTTCTCCACCTCCACCTCCCTCCAGCGGCTCGCTAACTCTGTCCTGTCTGGCATGGATGAGGGCCTCGTCACCACCTATATCTTTGTTGACTTGCCCAAAGCCTTCTGCACTGTTCCCCACCCCGTTCTCATGACCAAGCTTAAGGCAGCAGGCCTGGCTGCCTCCTTAGTTGAGTGGTTCTGTTCCTACCTCCTGCATCGAAGGCTGGTCTCAAGCTATCCAGATTGGAGATTCCTTATAGGTGTGCCTCAAGGGTCCGTTCTTGACCCAATTCTTTTTTCCATTTTCCTGAACAGCCTCCCCGCTTCCTGCTCTTCTGCGTCCATTTATATGTATAGTATGCAGATGACATGGTACTCTATGCCTCTGGCTCCTCTTTCCCTCACCTCAGAGCCTCACTCCAGCTAGACTTCAGCAACTTCCAGCACTGGTTTCTGGCCACTCAGCTGTCCCTCAAAGCCAAGAAAACAGTCTCTATGACTTTTGGCACTAGGCAGAGGCTTTCTAGGCTTACCCCCCTCCTCCTTCCACTCCTTTGATGGTGCAACAATTGAGGATGTCTACTCCTTTAAGTACCTCAGGGTCTAACTGGATCATCACCTCAGTTTCAAAGTACATGTGGACACCATCCACCAAAAGTTCCACCTCCAACTTAGTGCTGTTTACAAGATAAAGGGAGTACCCTGCTTCCTGTCCACAGCGAGATCGTCTCAAAGATGATTTTCCCCATGTTAGACTATGGTGTCAATGTCTATAGTGCTGCTCCCAAGTCCACCTTAGCCAGACTGGACCCTTCTTTCAGTCCTTTTGCCGCTTTGCCCTGGGCAGTCCCCCTCACGCCCACCACTTTTTATTGTACTCTTTCCTCACCCTCCCCTCCCTTGATGCCGGTGTCTCACCCATTGTGCTTCCTTCATATACAAATTCTGGCTTGGGCTGTCCCTTCTTACCTTGTCTCTCTTCACTCCCCCCACCCACCACCACTAACTACCTCTCACTCCCTTTGCAACTATGGCTCTTGCTCTCCCCACCAATAAAATCCTTTGTTGGTCAAGCTGCATTTTCTTTCTGCTTCCCTAAACTTTGGGGCTTTTTCCAAATGTTCAGCTCCTTCCCTTCGCTCATTCAGATCTCTCCTCCACAACTTCACTACACACTTTTGCAGTTGTTCGTGATGCTGGGTCCCAGGCTGTAACCAGTTGCTCTCCAACCCCTACTCCTCCTCCTCCTCCTTCACCCTACATGTACTCTAGTGCAGCTCCCCTTACTCCTATCCCCCCAAAATATCAACCATTCTTCCCAACCTGAACTCAGTATTGCCTTGTTGACCCTACAAATTGCTTGCCTTCTTCACTGTTCACTTTGTATACTTACTCAGATGCATTGCCTTTACACAGTTTGTCCCTTTTATTGGTGCTTATTTGCATATCATTGTATTTTTGTAGTTTGTATTTGTTGCAGTCGCCCCTTCCCCTCCTCCTAAGACACTGTCTGGAAATGAACTGTTACCAGTGCAGTATGTCTTTTCTGGTAAAACTTTTGGAATGAACGAATAAATAAATAAATAAATAAATGTTAAAAAAATTGTGTTCGTTTTGGGCTTACCTGGCTTCAACTGGCTTCCCACCCACCCACCTCCCGCCCGCCCTACTCAGTGGTTTAGCTTCATAGTCTAGTGTCATCACGTGAGCCATGGTTTAGCTTTTTAGTCTGGTGTTGTCATGTGAGCCGTGGTCTTGTGAATTACTAAGTGCCCAATTCCTCATTTGCCCGTAATACTCGTCCACCACTTGAGGCGCTCCACCCCTGCAATCTACTACGCACAGTTGTTTACTACCCTGCACCTGGTAGTATATCTTTTCCTCTACATTTGTCAACCTTACTTGCCTCACCCCTCCGTGGCTGGTACCCTCCTTGCCTCTAGCACCCCCTCTCCACTGGTATAAACCCCATTCCCCACATGTCATTACTCTATCTCTGTCACCCCAACTCAGCGGTACTGTCCCTGCTCCTAGGCTATCTGCCCCCTTTCCCAGGCTTGCGGTGCTTGCTGTCGCTGCATCCTAGCTGCCTTTTTATTCACAACATGAAGCCCCTTTTTCTTCCCCTTGTGACAGTCACACTTCTAGGCACCCTCTTAATAATGGACTACTGTGCCCAGGTACTGTCCTATGACCAAGGTGACCTCCTGCGTTTTACAGAAGCCTTGAACCCATGCGTTTCCCTCCACCCTGTGCTCAGGAGGTAGAGTAACTCGCTCAGCCCCCTCACACTTGTCTTTCTCTCCAACTCTGAGCACCGACTCCTAGGCTTCTCCCTATTCTCCTGCTCCATCCCCCCCTTTATTCTCTGGACAACGGTTCCCTCAACTCCTCCTACTCTCCCTTCTTGTCTTGGAAGGGGACATTGAACCTAACCTGGGACCCACAAATTCCTCAATCACACCTACCAGTGGCAATGGACCCCCCCGGACTGAGAATTGCTCACATGAATGTTTGTAGTCTCCCTGCTAAACTCCCAGACCTCGAGCCCTGGGTTTCACTCCACAACTCACACATCCTCTGCCTTACAGAGACCTAGCTGAAGCCTCAGCACTCTGACTCCGTTTCACTGCATACACCCTGCTGCGCAAAGACAGACCAGTCAAAAAAAAAAAAGGGAGGGGGTGTTGCCATGTTTATCAGAGAACCTCTCTGCTTCCTCCATCCTTTGTTCCCACGATGTTTCCCCTAGTGACTGGCTTATTGCCGAGATAACACTGGGATTGATGAAGAAACTCTATTTGGGTAGCTGCTACAACCCCCAACGGGGGGTGTACCTGGACTTCAAAGCCTGCTTACTGGGTACGGGTCTCTCTCTTCTACCAGGGAAACCATCATTCTCGGAGACTTCAACCTCAACTGGCAAGAAGACACTCACAAAACTGAATACGCGAACATGCTAAATAAAGGTGCATAACCTGGTTCAAATTATCACCCTTCCTACATGACTCAATACCCAAACTTCCTCCCACTGTCTGATTGACTGGGTAATTACCAACAGCAAGGACAGAATCCCTTAGGAAGGCACCCTTTCTGACTCCTTGAGTGATCATTCCCCCACCTATGCCATCTGATCCTCCAAGGCCTCCCCCCCACCCCATTACCTGACATTGTTGAACTTTAACTATCCCAGGTCCCTCCTCCTCGAGGACATTAATGCCATTAACTAGAGTGGCCTTATGCCCTTACTGACATTGATACTGTGGTTGCCTACTTCACTAATGCTCTCCCAGACATGCAGGACCAACACTTCCTTATCACCACCAGGAGAGTCACAGGGGTGTACACATTGGTTAACCCTGAACTCTTCACCCTCATGAGGGAGAGAGACCATAAGCGGCTGCCTACAAACCGATCCCCTCCAATCCTGTGAAATGGATACTGCCAACTGTACAATCAATGCAAACAATTGATCAGATCTCTAAAGCAGAACTATCTCATTAAACTACAGAGGGAGAGCTTTGGCAAGCCGAGGAAATTCTGGGACTCCATAAGCTCCCTTCTGCATCCCTACACTAACAACCCTAACATACACCTAAATTTCCTCTCTGGTCTACTGACTGATCCCTCGGAAGTGGCCAATGCACTGAACTGTCAATTCACCGACCTGTCGGCCCTTCTCAGCAAACTCCCTCCCAGTAACACCCCTCACTCTGGGCCAAGTACCTCCTCCTCCCCACATCCCACTAGTCCACCCACTTGCCCCAGCTGTAGCTTCCCCCTCCAACCTCCCTCCTGCCCCTCTTCCTCCACCTCCTCCTACCCCCCCGCTTTTATTTTAAGACCATCTTCCCCCAGTGACACTGTTAAACTTCTTTGGGGTCTACCCAACCAGCGCAGCCCCGGTGCTGATGGCCTCTCCCTGTTTTTTTTTCTAAAACCAGTCTCCTCAGTGATCTCCGGACCACTGACCTTTATATTCAATCTTGCTCTGTCCACCTCCTCTATGCCCCCTCTCTTGGAAGTCCGCTAAAGTGGTTCCTGTCTTCAAAGCTGGGGACACCAACTCCCCTGACAATTATTGGCCTATATCTATTCTCCCCCACCTTAGTAAACACCTTGAAAAGGTCGTCCACCACCAGCTATCTGATTATCTCAATAAACATAACTTTCTATGCGCCCTGCAACACGGCTTCCATAAGCATCATAGCACCGCTACAGCTCTGGCTCTGTTCACCAATCACATCCTCATTAACATGGATCTTGGGTGTGCTACTGGTGCTGTCTTTGTCAACCTATTTAAAGCTTTTGATCTGGTTAACCACACCCTCCTCCTTTTTAAACTGCAATCTATTGGCTGTTCGACGGAGACCACTAAATGGTTTCAGTGCTACCTATCAAACTGGTCCAAATTACTTTGCATTGGCTCTGTCTCTTCTCCAGCCCTGTCAGTGACCACTGGAGTACCTCAAGGGTCCATTCTGGGCCCCCTGCTCTTCTCTATGTTCAACACCCTCCCCCCTCAGACTGCCTTAACTGCAACACTCTCCTATACATGGATGACCTCGTCATCTTCCATAGTGACAAATCCTTTCCTCGTGTATACTCTTTCCTTACCCAGAACTACAGTGCTTGCCCATAGCTGGTTCACATCCAATCTACTGCTGGTTAATGCTAAAAAAACAAAGGCCATGCTATTTGCATCTAAACCTTTCCAAACCAAAGGTATCGCTGACAACTCCTCTCGCCTAATCCTATCGCCCGAGGGCCCTCCTCTGGAAAATGTCTCCTTCTTTAAATATTTGGGGGTTATGCTCGACCCTACTCTTTCCTTCACAGACCATGTCAACATTGTTATTCGCAGGATAAACCAGAAACATGGGGCTGCTTACCGCATAAAACCCTACCTGTCCAATGAGGCTAGCCTGGCTGTTGTCAGAGGTAACCTTCTCCCCATTTTGGACCCATCTACTCTAGAGTCTCTGCCACCCTCCAGACTAGACTCTCGTCTGCCTACAATAGTGCCTGCCGTTTTGTGCTGTCCACCCCCTTCTCCATACAGCACTGTGACCTTTACCGCTCTGTTGGCTGACTCTCTCTACAAGGCCACTTCAAATTTACCTTTGGTTGCTTTGTGGACACCCTCATAAGAAACCACACTCTTTCCCCTCTCTCTAGCCTCTCTAAGTTCCATATCTCACCCAGGTACCTCCGTTCCTCTGCTATGCCCCCTCTTGAGGTTCCGAGAACCACAACCAAAATAGGTGGGAACGCCCTGTCGGTAGCAGCCCCACCTTCTGGAATGGGCTTCCTGCACCCTTCAGATGATCCAACACCCATATTACCTTCAAACCAAACCTCAAATCCTGGCTACTAACCAAGCACAGCTGTAACTGCCCACCCAGATAGTTCTCCAACCTGCTCGGTGATCCTCTCCTTACGCTGGCCAACTCCTCCACTCTCTCCCTTCCTGCTCTTCTTGGTTAGCTAGTCATACTGCTCTCTAGCATCAAGGCGGGGTGATTTCTTCCATTTTGTTGTCTCTGTACCTCGCCTCATCTGCCTTGTGTTGATTATATCATTGTATCTACTGGTGTACTTAATTTATCCTACTATTGTTATTTACTGGTGTACCTATCTACCCTACTGTACCCTGTAACTGGGTGTATCTGTAGTGTTTATCATGTATTCATGTACCTCGTACCTGTTTGGCCTGGGTCGTGCCTGAAAACAGTCCTTTCGATCGGTGCACCTACCCAGTTATCAAAGTCATAAATAAATAATAAAATAACAATTGTTAAAAAGACCTTTTTTTAATTAACCAGCATTGCTGCTTTAAAAATCACTACTTCGATTTAATAATATGCTTTGTTTATTGGTTTATGCGCTACAAAGTGAAAATCAAAGGTAGGTTTGCTGGGACTTGTAGCAAAGAGAGATGCTTTCTGCTCCTTTTGTAGAGCTAGTATACTTTTATGTTAAATTTGGCATACGGGTGCTATTTGATGGTGACCTTTCCTCAGCTCTTTGTTCTTCAGTCATTTAAGGGGAACATTTTAGAAACCATTTGATACCTTCCCACACTTCCTGGGCTCCAGCAGCAAGGAAGTGTGGATAGCCTAGAATGGATGTGGTACACTGTGGATGTGGGCTGAGGATGTTGTGCAGACACCATCATCAGGCAGTACTTGAGTCTATGAGCCTTGGTAAGGGTTTTTCAGTATTAGCAGTAAAAATGTCACCTAAACTAAGACACTAATGAAAAGGACGAGATGAAAGAGAAGCTGACTTTGAACCTTTTTTTCATCTGTTTTCATTGATCTGCTTCTCCTTTCAGGTAAAATAAGCATTGCATATACTGAATTGCCCCAATCTGTTCTGACAAGGCCGTTCTTGTCCAACCTGCTCCCAGTGTAACTTCTTTATGAATCTCCATCTCAGTTTGACTACCCAACCCACACCACTGACAAACAGTTGGAAGTTGGGGAAAGGTTTGCAAACATTATGGGACGTAGAAGTGTGTTGTATAATAGAGAGAATGCAGTTACAGAAGTGAATATGTGGTTATGAGAATGAGCAGGAAGGGAAGGTTTTGAATTTATTAGAAACTAGGGTACTTTCTTCAGTAAAAAACTGAAGTCACTCCAGATACAGGTTACCCTTCAGCAGATGGGGGAAATGACCTAAGGAAAGAATTCTGGGAGCTGCAAAGAAGCAATTTAACTAAATGATGAGGGGATGCGGGAAACTTGAGGAACCAATACAAAACATGCAAAAATGCCGCACAACATAAAGCATAAATGTAAGTATCACAAATGGAATATTGTGTCACCAGTTGCCAGAAGCATGAACAATAAAACGGATATACTGAGGTACCTAGTTTTGGGGAAAAAAATTGTGATGTGGTAGGAATTAGAGACCTGGTGGGAAGAGGGGCATACCTGGGGGAGAAATGTCTTGGGCTATCAGCTGTATAGAAGAGAGAAAAAGGATAGACACAACAGAGTAGGGTAGAGTAGAACAGTGGCTGTCAAATTTCTGGACACTCTGCATTCTCATTCTAACTTGCCTCAATTTGAAACAATCTTCCAACTTCTCTCTACCTCTCCCACCTTATCTAGCTTTGAAATCCTTTATTTGAAACTTTCTATCCTCCCCCCAATCTAGCTCATGCCCTTAACCCTTTTTTTTTTTTTTAAACAGTTTCTAACCTTCTACTCCTCGATGCAATTGAGATGCACAACTTATTTATTTGATGTTGTATTTTTGTCCTGTCTAACCCCAGGAATCCCTCGCTTAATGTCACCACATTATGCATCTATCGCCATGGAAGGAGATGCCTCGGAGATAGAACCTCATTCAAATGATAGAATTTAGAATGTAGGTTCAAACTCTGCACTCATGCCCCACTCTGGCAGTTACCTTGTTTCTCCAGCTAAAGAGGGCAGCCACCCTGAAGTCCACTTCGGTACCTCTGGTTCTCCAGACATTTATGTCTTTTTAAAAGTGTTAAAAAAACAGAGAAACCAGAGGTCCATCCAGTCTGCCCATATTCCCTATTATCCCAGGAACCTTTCCTGGAACCTGTTGTTTCTCCAGGATACTAACACTCCCTGTCCTATCCCCAGTCTCCTGCCTGGTCTTGTCACCCCAGGCGACCACTATTCCTTCATTTATCTCATGCCTGCTCAATCCCTCTGGGCATCTTAAGCCCCCGAGTCTGACCTCGCTGAGTTTGACCGCTGGGTAGGAGGGTGTTCTTGGAGTCACGACTCCTTATGTGCATTTTGGTGCACCAGGCACACCATGTAGCCTATGCCAGGTGTCTGTGGACGATGCTGGGTCAGATCCTCACGTCCCTGCCTGACAGCAAGGCAACCAGACAAGCCATTGTCCTTTCCACAAGGGTCCTGGCGCTAGCAAGGCACCAGGTGAGGGCATCGTATGACACCAGTGTGGTAGCTTCCAGGTTGGTGTGAACAACAGTCTGCATTAGGCGAATGGCATGGCTTTATCTTTCGTGGTTGTCACCCTTGGTCTGGTGTAGAGTGATCACCTCGCTTTTCCAGGGGTCCTGTTTTTTCTCCTACACGGTCAAGTTCAAGTTTCAAGTTTGTTTGGCTTTTGGCCTTTTGCAAGAAAAATTCAAAATAGCACCAACTTGTACAGTTATAGTAAAAGTTTTAAAATATATGTAATATCTCATTACAAAACATCATAGCATCAGCAATAGATTCTGTTTATATAACAAATTATTCTAAGGAGCACTCTCAAATACGCGCACTCTCAAGTCCAGTACCAATTAGAATATAATATCAAATAATTTGAGTATGCAGAAAGATTGGCAAAATTACAATCAAGGTATAGGTAAATGTAATTTTAGATCATTATTTTAAAGGTATATATGATAATGATGTAAAGGTAAGGGGAAACACATCAGTCTGCCATAATATGTGACTAATCAGCTAGACATTAAATTCACAGAAAAAGGGAAGTCTCAGTCATATACAACATCTGAAGATTTAAGCATTTATCCATAATTGCTACAAATGATATAAGTATATCAATGTAATATTGAGCAAAAAGAAGTAGGAAATAAGGGGACAGAGGAGGCAACAATCTTTAGCAATCCTGAAACCGCAGTAAACAGGCCTTGGATGGGTTCGGGTCTGGTTACCTACACCCCCATCCAAGTATCGTGCCCATAATCTCACAATTCCAGAATAAAAAAAAATATAGAATTTTTTTTTTTTGGGGGGGGGGAGCAAATTTGTGGCAAAAAAGGAAGTAAGTCTCCTATATGTCACCTATAGAACTGTCTAAATTATTTATAGTTTCAAAGATGTCAAAAAGCCAGATAACCTGTGTAAAACTGACATATCTCGAGTATTGTACAACACTGATGTCAAGGACATCATCACTGATCTGCAGGAGAAGGGTACTGCACTTAAGTCGGTTGACTCCTTGCACAGGCCCCCTCAAGCTCAGCGTCGTCCCTTTCACAGACGTTCTCGGCCCAAGTCGAAACCTCAGGGAAAGTGGGACAACAAACGTCTGTCCCCCCTGCCCAAAAAAGCAACGGGAGCTTCAGCCGCGATGCTGCCTCATACCTCCTGACTTCTCTTCTCTCCCACAGCCTCTGGGCCTCCCAGAGGAACTGGTAGGAGGGAGAGTCTCCTTCCATCTACTGGATTGGGAGAGGATCACTTCAGACACTTGGGTGTTCCAGCTGATTGCAGAAGGACACTCAATAGAGTTTCTTCAGAAACCACCTTGAAACCCCCCCCCACAGGTCGTCTTACTCCCCAGAACACCTTCTTCTGGTCCGGGAAGAAATACTCTCTTCTTCTGAAGGAGGCGATAGAGCCTGTCCCATCCCACCTTCGGGGAACGGGTTACTACTTCCATTTCTTCCTGGTCCCGAAGAAGTCAGGAGACGTGAGGCCGATTCTAGACCTTAGCTCCCTGAACTTGTTTGTGGAGTACAGAAGGTTCAGAATGCTCTCTCTGCAGAGTCTTCTGCCCCTCCTTCGGCTGGGAAAGTGGCTGTGCTCTCTGGACATACAGGATGCCTACCTGCATATCCTTATTCGTCCTTCCCACCGCAAATACCTGCATTTTTTCATTTCAGGGGGACCACTACCAGTTCAAGGCCCTCCCATTTGGTCTTTCCTCGGTTCCCCCAGTGTTCACCAAATGCCTTTCGTTGGTAGTGGCCTACCTGCATACCCAGGGGGTGCAGGTTTTCCTGTACCTGGACGACTGGCTGCTGGCGGCCACATCCAGGGAGGAGCTCCTGCACTTTCTTTCCCTTACCCTGCAGATTTTCACCAGCCTGAGTATTACCATCAACCAGGCCAAGTCCCATCTGATCCCATCCCAGAGGCTCCAGTTTATCGGGGCGATCCTGGACACAACCTCCGGCACGGCATTCCTGCCACTGGACAGGGCGGCCACACTCCAGGCTCAGGTCAGCCTGTTGTCCAGCCACAGGCGGATCAGCACCAGGTAAGTCCTTCACCTTCCTGGGCTTATGGCGGCTGCTATTCCGACAGTCCCACGCGCTCGGCTCCACATGAGAATCTCTCAGTGGATGCTTCGGTCTCAGTGGGATCAGTTGGTGGACGACCTAGATCTACAGGTTCTGGTCTCCAATCCTATGGTTCGGGACTTGCAATGGTGGATAGTTCAGGAGAACCTTTGCCCGGGGTGGTCCCCTTCTGCCTTTCTACCCCCTCCCAGATGCTGACAACAGACACCTTGGGTGAGGGTTAGGGAGCCCATCTGGGGTCTCACAGGACCCAGGGCTCTGGGTCCAGGCTCAGACAGACACTTCACATCAATGTGCTCGAGCTCCGGGCTGTGCTGTGTGCTCTTCAGGCTCTGCATCTGTATCTGCTCCCCGGGCATCTGGCTGTCCAGACGGACAGCATGTGTGTAGTCTGGTACATCAACAAACAGGGAGGAACTCGTTCCTACCCTCTCTACAGGGAGGCAATGCGAGTTTGGGATTGGACAGTGCAGCACACCTCACCTCACGGCACCACGCCCCGGGGTCGAGGAACACGCTGGTACCACCTCAGCCTCTGTCATCTCCTCACGCCACGAGTGGAACTGTATCAAGGTAGCAGACAATATCTTCCGCCGCTGGGGAACACCACAGGTAGACCTGTTTATGCCTCCTCACAATGCAACACTTCCCTCTGCTTGCTCACTCCAGGCGCTGCATTTTTTGGAGAGATGCTCTGTCTCTAGACTGGAAGGGCAGATTT
The DNA here is from genome assembly GCA_016271365.2 of Neoceratodus forsteri. Lineage (NCBI taxonomy): Eukaryota > Metazoa > Chordata > Ceratodontiformes > Ceratodontidae > Neoceratodus > Neoceratodus forsteri. The sequence goes on along the minus strand of CM028129.1, from coordinate 1,253,439,712 downwards.
GTCTATGCCATCCCCCCAATTCCCTTGATTCCGAGGGTCTTACAGAAACTCTGCTCAGAAGGAGCTCGCATGATCCTAATCGCTCCTTTCTGGCCCAGGCAAGTTTGGTTCTCTCTTCTGCAACAGTATTCAGAGGAACCTCCTCTTCCTCTGTCACAATTTTTGCTGACCCAGGATCTGGGCACCCTGGTCCATCCAGGCCTCAAGTCCCTTTAGTTGCACGCGTGGCTCCTGCAGACGCAGCTCAAGCCCGATTCAGGGTTTCCCCACTGGTGGCTGAGATTCTGGTGGAGGCCAGAAAGCCCTCCACTAGATCTACCTATGCCATGAAATGGAAACGGTTCTCTATTGGGCCTCTTCCAAAGATTTCGAGCCATTCTCTTGCTTTGTTGGGAGGCTTCTGGACTACATGCGCCATCTCTTTGATCTGGGTCTCAGTCATTCCTCTCAGAAGGTTCACATGGCGGCCATCTCCGCTTACCATGTTCCTTTTGGGGACAGAATTTTTTCGCAGTTGGAAGTCTCTAAGACTCTTCTTAGAGGGGTTCTCCACTTGAGACCCCCTATTCACATTCCTGCCCCTCCTTGGGGTTTGAATTTTATTCTTGAGAAGCTTACTCAGCCTCCTTTCGGGCCGGCAGCCTCAGCAGACCTAAAGTTCCTTTCATGGAAGACTCTCTTCCTAGTGGCCATTACTTCTGCTCAAAGGATTCTGAGCTCCAGGCCCTGATGTGCAAAATCCCGTATTTGATTTTTCACAAGGAACGTGTGGCTCTGCGTACCAACCCTAAGTTTCTCCCTAAGGTGGTAGCGGAATCTACGCTGAATCAATCCATTGAGCTGCCTGCTTTCTTTACGCAGCACTCCAATCAAGGGGAGTACCTCTTGCATACTTTGGATGTTCACCGAATTCTGAGATACTACACCACCAGGACGAAGGATCTCTGAAAGACTGATCAACTGTTTGTCTCTTTTGCTCACAAAAGAGAAGGCAATGTTGTTTCTAAGCAATGCCTATCTAAATGGTTGGCTCATTGTATCACTTTCTGTTACGACAAGTACAAGACCCTGCCCGGTCAAGTCAGAGGCCACTCCACCAGAGGGGTCGCTGCCTCTGCTGCTTGTTTCAAGAATGTGTCAGCGGCAGACATATGTGCAGCTGCAACTTGGACTTCTGTCCATACCTTTACGAAACATTACAGTTTGCACATTGCCTCTCGCCGTAGAGCTGGCTTCGGGTTGGCTGTTCTGCAAGGTCTTCTTTCCTAAGACATTCACAGTCAGAGGGTCTACATTTGGGTAGTTTCCTCCTCCGGTTTGCTGCTTCTTGTTCCAGACTTCTTGGGACTCAGTCATAGTTGTAATTACCTACTGCAAGAGCCCTCTCGAAGTAAGATAGTACAGTTATGTAGGAACTTACTGTAACAGTAGATCTTCGAGAGAGGCTCTTGCAGTAGGTAATACCTTCCCGCCCTCCATCCCCTTAAGCTTTTTCAGCTCCTTTTCCAGGGAAGGAAACATCCGCTTCTCTCTCGTCTTGCCTTTTTGGCCTTTGGCGGGAAAGAACTGGAGGGCGGGCATGGGGGACTGCCCCTTAATACTGATGTCGCATGGCGTCGGTCACCTGAAATGGGGCTGTCCCCTGCCAGAGACTGCTAGCTAGAAATGTTTCCGTGGGGTCCTGATGCCTGCTGGCTTCAGTCCTATTTGTAATTACCTACTGCAAGAGCCTCTCTCGAAGATCTACTGTCATGGTAAGTTCTTACATAACTGTACTTTCCCTTCCCCCAGACAGGGAGTCCCAACAGCTGGACCAGATCAGATGGGCAAGTGGGCCTTTGCTTCTGCCACTCTGGCGATCCGGGCCATTAACTATCTGGCCCATATGGTACAGTACCAGAACTTGCTCTGGGATCAGGCTAGGGAGCAGGTCCTTGCCATGCCCGATGACCCCTCCAAACAACAGACCCTCCAGTTTCTAAAAACAGGCTCAGACATCAGTACTCGCATCCTACGAGCTGCCTATGATGCCATTGACACCTTGGGCCAGGCAGCGGCCCTCGGCATCTGTTTAAGGTGACATTCTTGACTACAGGTCTCTGTCTTTGCGCAGGATGTCCAGTCTAGCATTATGGACACACCCTTCAGGGAGCTCAAACTTTTGAGGGGAGATGTCCAAAATATTATCTCTGAACTCCAGACCTCAGGCTGGGCTCTGAAATCCATCCATTTGATGTGCCATATTCAGTCAAGGTTGGGGCAGTGAGCTCCTTTTCACTGCTCCTTCCTCAGGCAAACCCACCCCCCTTCCAAAGCCCAGGGTAAGCACAAAATGGGGGCAGCTCTCCCCAGTCCCATTTGTGCCACACCTGTGGTACCTGAGGTGCCACAGCAGCCCCAGCGGGGGCTGCTCCTGTCTCCCTGCCAGACCCCCTCCCAGCTGTTCCACAGGAGGCAGTCATCAGGGTCATTTCTCACTGCACCTGGATAGGTGGAGGAAAATCACCATGGACAGTTGGGTGCCGCAGCTCATCGAGCATGGTCACACTCTCGAGTTCATATAGTGGCCTGCAGAAAACCCACCGGGCAACTCTTTTCATCCTCCCAGCCACGTTGCTCTCATTCAGGAGGAAATTCAGGCCTTGCTCTGCAAAAAGTCCATCGAGCCAGTCCCTTGGGGTCAGCAGGGAAGGGAGTTTTACTCCCACTTATTCCTGGTCCCAAAGCAGACAGGAGATCATTGACTCATCCTAGACCTGAGTCATTGAACCTTGTTATACATACAAACGGTTTAGGATGGTAACCCTTCAGGGTATACTGCGACTGCTACATCAGGAGGACTGGCTGTGTTCCATGGACATGCAGGATGCCTACCTGCATATCAAAGTTTTCACTTCCCACCGGCGCTTCCTCCACTTCCACTTCCAGGGTGCTCATTACCAGTTCAGAGCTCTGCCCTTTGGGTTGTCCTCAGCACCAGGGTCTTCATCAAATACTTGGGGGTGGTGGTAGCTGCCTTGAGATGGCAGGGGTTTTACATTTTTCCATACCTGGACGATTGGCTCCTAGTGGCCCCGTCCAGGGACTGCCTCCTTCAAACTCTTTCCCAGACCTGTGACCTGCTCCAGGCTTTGTCCATTACTGTCAATCTACCCAAGTCCTTCTTGACCCCACTGCCAGCATCTCCAGTACATGGGGCAGTTCTGGACACCACCCGGGGAGGCCTTTTTACGCCCAGACAGAGCAGAGCGTCTGATGGACCAGGCCAGTCTCCTCTTCTCCAGCCATCAAGTCCCAGCAAGGGTTTTCTGAAGCTTTTAGGCCTCATGGCCGTGGCCATTGCTGCAGTTCCCCTGGCCAGGCTGCACATGCAAGTCCCTCAGTGGACATTGAGAGTCCAGTGGAACCAATGCAGAGACGCCCTGGACCAACCAGTGCTCGCGTTGGATCCAGTCAAGAAGGTTCTGCTGTGGTGGCTGGAGCCCAGCAACCTGTTATGGGGAGTCCCTTTTTTGATACATCCCCCTCAGCAGATCCTTACGACGGACTCCTCTGGCTTTGGTTGGGGAGCCCATATAGGGTCTCACCAGACTCAAGGGAATGGTCAGAGTTGGAGAAGGCTCTCCACGTAAATGTCCTGGAGATGCGTGCAGTTCTGTATACCTTGCAGGCCTTCCAGACTCTGCTCTCCCTGAGTCCACTCTTGATTCAGACAGACAGCATGTGCATATTCTGTAGCGCTCCACATTGTCCGTGGATAATCATAACAACTGGGTATATCGCACCCCTACCAGGGGAATGGCACAGCCCAAGCTTTAGAATATTGGGCACATGAGGATTCCAAGCAGCAGCAACTCCCCAGTTTAGCTGTGCTATTTGACGGGGACAGAGCTACTTTCATCTTCTCTCAAGATTTCAAGACTTCTTTTGTGGCTACAGTTTTGCATAGCAGGTTGGGGCTGCCCATTTCAGAGAGCACCCCTAAATTAAAATTGTGCCTGTTAAGCTGCGGCTTTCAAATTGACTAGCCTGCCTTTTTTCTCATTCATTGTGTGGCTTGGGAGCCATTTCTGCCTTGTTAGGATTTTTTTTTTTTTTTTTTGATGGTCTCCATTTTAAAAAAAGAAAAATAGAAAAGGTGCCACAAGTAGGTACAAATTTTATTTGTTCTGGGAGTGTAGGGTCTGTGTGGGGGTCCTTTGGTGCTGGCGTCAGTTCCTTCCCCACTCAGCCTCAGGTTCTGTGTTTTGTGTATTTGTGCAGCTATTGTGAGAAATGTGGGTGCCTCAGAGGTTTTTTAGTGTTTTTTCTCCACAGACCTCTGTTTTTCCATTTGCGTAACCGCCATTAGGGCTGGGCACGCACTCCTCCTTCAATCTGTTTTCCCACCTTTATTTTAAGCGCACACCTGTGATGTGTGTGCTTGCACAACACAAGGCACATTTCTACAGCACAATCGCCTATTTATTATGTTGCGCTGTTTGCGTTTGCACACTTACTGGTGCGTGCATGCCCATGCTAGCGCGCCAACATCCTGCACGTGCCCGCTTGTGAGTGTGTATGTCTATTTAGCCCTTTTTTTTTTTTTGTAAAACATTTTTATTGAGGTACTTGACAGAAGTAACACATATATATTGCATTGACTCAGATGTGACATTTAAAATACAGCAGTAACTGGAGTACTTTGTGGTGTCCCACGAACACCTTACATATGCAAATACTGGTGTTGAGTTGCACTGTACATAGTTATGCAGGTAAATAGTGCTTTTAGTAATATATATTAGACAACTGACTACAGCAATTTGACCCAAGCCATGCCCCTAGTTACATCAGGACAAATTATTAACATTTACACTGGTAAGACATTCTCCTCTATGGCCTTGGCCAGTGGCTCCAATATGGCCATAAATAGCTTACCTTGACCTCTGGCAGTATATTGATAGTTTTCACATTTCATGCAAAACAACATATTGTTAACCCACTGTGATATTGTTGGCGGTGAAGTGTTTATCCGGTGCTGAGCCACTGTCTTCCTAGCATTAACTAGGGCACGGCCTCACATCCTCCATTTCAAGTCTTTGTTTTGGGGAGAAGGTTGGACAGTCTCTATACTTAGCATAAACACCGAGGGTGAGAAAGACAGCTTACACTTTATAACCCCCTCCATAGGGCCATGAGCTCATCTCCAGAATGGAGCCACCCTAGGGCAGGTCAGTGCCATATTTATGAAATCCAATTTCTCAGTCTGGCACTTTGGACAATGAGGGTCCATGGAAGGCATGTATTTATGCAACTGATTCAGCATGTAATACGTTCTGTAAAGAAAATTGTATTGTATTTTCCATAATCTGTTTGAGCTGGAGCAAGTGTGCACATGTCTGACTACAACCCTTCAGTCCTCGGAGTCCAGCCTGCAATCTAGATCCGAGCTCCAACGTTCATAAGCCTTCAACTGTGGTTGAGGTGCAGCTCCCAAAAATAAATGATACAGACCAGGTCAAGGGCCCAGAGCAGAGCTGCAGACAGCACAGTCTCTCTTCAGTAGGGGAGGATGAGATATTTTGCTTTGACAAGTATTGCCTTACATGAAGATAGGCGAAGAAGTCCCTAGTTTGTAATGCAAACTTTCCTTTAAAGTCCGTGAAGGATTTCAACAAACCTCCCTCATAGAGACCACTAACCATATTCACCCCTCATGCTCCATCTCATCAAAACCCCGTGCAAAGGAAAATTGTATCGATTCATCTCCCTACAAGCAGCCAAAAGGCTAGCCTGCATGGAAAGCCCACCAGGATGATTTACTGTATGAATTTGTGGGCTCCAACCAAAATTCTCCTTAACTGTTTGGTTAAAGGGTTGATCTTTTTTGATACTCATGCGCCTGACAGTCCAGGTATCAAGTATCACCTCAATAGACTATGCAGCTCTTCCTCCCCCTCCAGCATTAACCAGTCCGGTACATGCCCAGAGTTTGTCTCTGCACGAAGGGATAGTTGTGCAGCAAGTTAAGTTTGGTAGTGCCAATCTGCCTTTTTTATAGGCAACTGCATTATGTTCCTAGCTATTCTAGCCTTTTTGCCAGCCCATATGAACCTTAATATTGTAGAATTGAGGGACTTAAAAAAACCTTTCAGGGACTTGCACTGGCAAGTTTTGAAAAAGGTTGCGACATTGTGGGAGGATGTTCATTTTTATGGTGTTTATATGCCCAGTTAGACTCCGAGGAAGGCCCATCCTTCTCTTACAATCCTGGCGGACCCCGGAAAGCAACTTTCCATGGTTTTCCTGATACAGGGCAGGTCCTGGTTTAGAGATATTGATACTCAAGTACTTAAGCGCGCCCACCACCTTCAAGTTCAACAGGTTATTACTGAGATGCATGTGTGGTCCGGGCCCCACTGGTAGTACTTCACTTTTGGACTAGTTTATTTTGTAGCTGGAGATTCTGCTGTATTCACTCAGTAGCTCTTGCACTTGTGCCAAACCCTCCTCAGACCTATTTCAGAATATAAGTAGATTGTCTGCAAAAAAAGAGACAACTTAAAGTCATGCCCCCCTGACCGAAAAACAGAAATAGATTCAGATGCCCTAAAGGCCAGAGCCAGTGGCGCAAGAGACAACACATACAAAAGCAGAGAGAAAGGACAGCCCTGCCAAGTGCCCCTAGAAAGCGAGAACTGGCTGGACAACCTTCCATTAACTGAAACGTCCCCGTAGGATTTTGATGAAAGGCTGATATTCACCTCCGCATGTTGCTACCCAACCCAAAGTTCCTGAATGTGGCAAACATGTAATCCCACTCCACACGGTCAAATACCTTTTCAGTATCAAGGGCCAGAACCGCTGCCCCACTACCAAATCGCTGGGCTCCCCATCTTCAGATGATGTTCAGAGCGTTGCACACCTTATGTTTGCCCTGTCTGCTCTTTACAAAACCCGCCTGATCTGGGTGTATGAGGTGTGGGCAAAATACTTTCTAGCCTGCACGCTAATACTCAAGCTATGATTTTGTAGTCTGCAGTTAAAAGTGAAATGGGTCTGTAAAACCCACATAGCTTCGGATCTTTTCCTGGTTTGGGCAGTACCATTATGACTGCGGACCATGTGGAGGGAGGTAGTGCCCCAGCCCCCAAATATTCTTGAATCATGTCAAACAGTGGCTCTTGTATCTCTGCACAGAATACTTTGTAGAAATCTATTGGGAATCCTTCTGGACTCTGTGCCTTCCCCACTTTGAGATGGTATATTGCTCTGCGGACTTCTTCCCATTCAATGTCTGCTTCTAATTCGCTGTGTTGCTGTGAAGATATGCTAGCTAGTGGTGCTTTGTCCAGAAAATCCTGTATGTCTGCTGCACTCAGGTGAGCCTCTGAGGTATATAGTTCTTTGTAGAAATCTCCAAAACATTCACGGATATATCTTCATCCATGTGCTTTTCAAACAACATGAAGTCTTGCTATATTATGACAATTGCAGTTTGTCCCACCATTAGAACTGCTCCGGAGGTGAAAGGGTTAACTACCATTCTAAGAATGGAGTTTAGAGCGCGAGCTCGGTTAGAGAAGCTCTGTCTGGATAATTTCAAACTGAAACTGTCAGATTCTTTATCTACTCACTGAACAGTCGCCCGGAGATTTCTCCTACTGCTCGGTTCATTTCTCGGTTTAAACAGTATTTTCTCGGTTAAATTCAACTGTGAGTATTATTATTTTTAACCGCAAACCGATTGGTTCAAGCTCTGTCTGTGGTATTGTAAGTAATAGACAGGTTTTTATTTCTGTGTGGAACTTGTAAATGTTATCGGTTCGGTTCGAACCAATCAGGTTGGTTAAAACTTTAAAGTTTAAGCATTTTAAAGCTTTTAGAGTGCGGTTCCCGGTTCTTATCGGTTCTAAAAAAAACAGATTTCATTACGGTTTTTTCCACGACCCGTGACACGGTTGGGAACCGATAAGGGTGTCTTGCCTGGCACTGCCATTAAAAGGGCAAGTTTGTTGGTTAGGCTGGCATCATGTCTGAGAAACCCAAAAGAAAAACCGGGCCCACTGGGTTTCAACACTGTAGTGTCTGTGGGGAAGCCTTTGCCAAGGCTGACCCACACACTACATGTGTTTATTGTCTGGCCACCTCAATTCAGACTGCCAGATTTGTAAGAATTTCCCTGCAGCCACCCTGGATAAGAGAGTGGGCAGGCTCAGGGAACGAGAGGCCAAAAAAGTCCGCTGACCCGGATGGCCAGCCCGGTTCGGGTGCCAACCGAACGGGGAGGGAGTGCCCTCTGACCAGGGTGAGACTTCCTCGGCAACGTAGAAGCTGGGCTCTGAGGAGTCAGTTCCAGCAAAGAAAACTAAAAAATCAGCCGGTATGGAGTCCAAAATTCTTCTCCAACTGCTGCAGAAATAGCAAAAGCTATACAAATTGTACAGTCACTTTCTCCGTTCCGTCCGAACGCCACTGTCTGGTAGGAGGTGTGTCGGTCGGTTCCACCGGTTCAAGAATATGATATTGGAGATTTTTATGAACCAGAGGAGGGGGAGGAGGATTATGAACAGTGTGAATGTGACTTTTAGAGTCTGGATGTGCCCATTGAACCGGACATCTCCCCAGACAGACCTTTAGAATCTCCCCCTATGCTTTCGGAGTCCCCTTCTCATTTTTTGTTTTATAAAAAGGTTGCTGAAACCCTCCAGCTCCCATTAGAGGAAGCTGTGGATGAGCAAGAGGAACCTGATTTTGTGGAAATGATGGATATCCCAGAGTCTAGGAGATTATCTATCCTCTTACATAAGTCTTTTAGGAAGCAAACAATAAAAATTCTAAAAGCCCCTAATTCTGTGCCTCCTGTTGACAAAAAGATGGACAGGAGGTACACTTTGTCAGGTCCTGATACAGACTTTCTTTCACAGCAATGCAGTCATGTTGGGGTAGTTCAGGCTGCAGCCTGTGATAAAGCTAACATTCCCCTGGCTTCACATCCTCCTGACAAGGACTCCAGGAAGATTGATGCCATGGCTAAAAAACAATACATGGCAGCATCCTTGGGACTCAGACAAGCAAATTACATGGCTGTGGATTCTAATGATGTATCCTCTAGAGTCATGGCTACATCTGTGGCCTTTCGTAGGTTAGCTTGGCTCAGGTGTACTAACTTGTCACAGGATACCCAGTCTAAGGCTATGGATTTTCCTGTGGTGGGGAATTCTCTGTTTGGGGAGCAAACAGAGAATTACATGAAGAAAATGGATGAATACAGAACAACTTATAGGGTGCACAAGCCAAGGAGCGGCAAGCCACTCCTCAGAAGCAGACCCCAGGAGTAGAGGTAGGCCCTTTCACAGGCCTTTTACCAAACCCAGGCTTCTTCTGCTTATGCTCAGAGGGGGTTCTTCAGAGGCAGAGGCAGACGGGTGCAAGTAGGTCTGCTCCCACCCTCAGACTAAAGCCCCTGCAAACAGGCACCCTGATGGGGTGCCCAGGTCCTGCCTCCACTACCTGTGGGAGGCTGGCTTACTTTGCTCAGGACTGGGAGTCTCTAACATCAGACAAATGGGTCCTGGAAGTAGTAAGCCAGGGTCTGGTTCTCAGCTTCAAAACATTTCCAAAGATGAGAGCCAGATTTTTTTCCACCTGCAAACCCTCTAGAAACTTTTACCTTAGAAACAGAAGTCTCAACCCTCCTAGCTCTCAGAGCTGTAGAAAGGGTTTCCCCCCTACACCAGGGCAAGGGTCTGTACTCCAGATATTTCCTTACCCCAAAAAAGACAGGAGAATGGTGGCCCATTTTAGACCTAAGATATCTGAACAAGCACCTTTTGAAACCAAAGTTCAAAATGGTGACTCTGGCAATGATTTTACCTTCTCTAAGGCCAGGGGACTGGCTAGCTTCCCTGGACCTCAAGGATACCTATTTCCATGTTCTAATCAGAAGCTCTCACCGAAAGTACCTCAGATTCGAACTGCCCTCAGGTCACTACCAGTTCAGAGCAATGCCCTTCGGCCTCTCCTCTGCCCCAAGGGTATTCACAAAATGTCTGGCAGTAGCAGTTGCTCATTTAAGAAGGCAAAGGATTGCTGTTTTTCCCTATCTAGACAACTGGCTCATTGTAGGCCAGTCTCTAGAACAGGTCAAATCACACCTGCAAGTTACCCAGCAGCTGCTCACCTCTCTGGGCTTCTTGCTCAGTCTTCCAAAGTCAGTTCTGGAACCTGTTCAGGTACTCACCTTCATAGGTGCAGAATTGGACACAAAGCAGGCCAGAGCCTTCCCTGCCCTTAGAGGGGTAAGGAACCTGGTGCCCTGGCCTCCTCCTTCACTCTGCAGGTCTCTCGACCAGCAAGGCACTTTTACAGCTACTAGGGCACATGGCTGCTTCCACAGCTGTAGTGCAAGGAGCAAGATTTCAGATGAGGGACATTCAGTTTCACTTGAGAGCCTTTTGGTCTCAGAGAAAGATCCCTTCCAAGTTGGTCCCAGTGACTCGAACCCTGATCCAGGCCCTCTCAGTGGTGGCAGGATCAGAGCAATTTAAGACTGGGGTCCCCTCATCCCTCTGGCATTCCTTGACCCTCACTATGGATGCATCCTTTCTGGGATGGGGAGCTCACATGGGCGACCTCTCCACTCAGGGAGTGTGGTCCCCTCAGGAATCTCTGCTCCACATCAATTTGCTGGAACTCAGAGCTGTCTTTCTAGCACTTCAAGTGTTTTCTGCATCTGTTCAGAACAAAGTGGTACAAGTCAGAACAGACAACACCACCACAATGTGGTACATCAACAAACAAGGGGGCACTCGGTCTTTGGCCTTGCGCACCGAAGCAATGAAGTTATGGTCTCTGGCTTATTCCCTGAACACTTCCCTCATAGCAGTTCACCTCCCAGGAAAGGACAATGTCCTGGCAGATGCTCTCGGCAGGATTTCCCAGGGCCATCACGAATGGTCACTGGATCCCCAAGTACTGGGGATAGTTTTTGCCAGATGGGGCACCCCTCAGATAGATCTTTTCGCAGCCCCAGACAATCACCAGCTTCCACTGTTTTGTTGCAGGCCCCCAGTGATGGGCTCAGTCCCTCTGGATGCCTTTCTCCTAGATTGGGAAGGGAAGTTTCTATATGCTTTTCCTCCCTTCCCTCTCCTATTCAAGGTGCTAGTCAAAATCGGATCCCAGCCTTGCAGGATGATTCTGATTGCTCCAGATTGGGACAGGCAGCCCTGGTACCCACTCCTTCTGTCCTTAACAGTCCATCTTCCCCTGTGCCTCCCCAGGAGACACAATCTGTTATCTTGTGCCCAGGGGAGGGTTTGGTATCCGAATCTCAAATCCCTCAACCTCAAGGCCTGGCTCTTGAGGAGTTAGAGTTTGCTGACCTACACCTTTCTCAAGGTGTTCTCGACATCCTGAAGGCTTCCAGGAAGCCTTCCACTAGGGCCACTTATAATTCTAAATGGAAAAGGTTTTCCATCTGGTGCTCGGGGAAGCATATTTCCCTGGAATCTGCTGATTTGCCCATTGTTCTGGACTATATGGTCCATCTTAATTCTTTGGGCCTGAGACCAGCTACCCTGAAAGTTCATTTGGCAGCTGTCTCTGCTTTTATTTCAGCAGGAAAGCTCTCTTCTCTTTCCTCTCACCCTGTTTTTTCCAAGTTTTTCAAGGGATTACTTCATACTAATCCACCTTTCAGGGACCCGGCCCCTGCCTGGGATCTTAATGTTTGCATTGCTCAGTTGATGCAACCTCCCTTTGAACCTCTGTCTTCCGCAGAGCTCAAGTATTTGACTTGGAAAACTGTTTTTCTAGTAGCCATCACTTCGCCAGGCGATAAGTGAGTTATGTCTTGTCAGTGGAGACCCACTTTATTTCCTTTCACAGGATAAAGCAGTCCTTAGGACTAACAGGAAGTTTTGCCTAAGGTGGTTTCAGACTTCCATCTTAACCAATCTATCTCCCTTCCAGTGTTCTTTACTGACCATTCCTCCTCTGGTGAGAGGAGGTTGCACAGTTTAGATGTTAAGAGGGCCCTTAGTTACTATATAGAGTGTACCAAGGGTCATAGGTTCGAATCCCTCCAACTTTTTCTCACTTTTGGTGAGGTTGGAAAAGGTAAACCTGCCACTAAGAGATCCATTGCCAGGTGGATTGTCTCTTGTATCCAATTTTGTTATCAAAAACTAGGAAAGGTTCCCCTTCAGGCCTGAGGGCTCACTCTACCAGAGGTACAGCTGTGCCTATAGCTGCTGCCAGAGACATCCTGTTTTAGAGATATGTCAAGCAGCTACCTGGAAAAGGTACACACTTTCACCAAGCATTACTCCTGGATATCCAGGCCAGGAGGGATACTAGATTTGGCACAGCCATGCTTCAGAGCCTATTCCTAAGTAGGTTCTGTTCCTCCATGGAGGTATACTGCTGTGTATCTGCAATTGTTATAATATAGCAAGACTTCATGTTATTTGAAGAAAAATTACTCACCTTAGTAATGTTGTTTCTTCTAATGGAGTCTTGCTATATTATGACCTCCCCCCCCAGCCTGCCCCTCTCAGAACTTCTACTTGGGTATGGGGTGGGTAGTCCAGTATGGGCACCGGTTATGCCCATTATATGTTTTTCACCCTTTTGGGGTTTTGGGGTGTGGTGTTTTATTCTACCTTATTTTATTATTTTATTATTTTCTGGTTCCCTGACTTGAGTCTTTGTGTGGGACCAGGAATATGTTTTATTTAGGTAGCCAGTTGGCTAGTGTAGGTTACAGCTTCCACACAGAACCTTAGTGAGTTTTTTGCTCAAAGATCTGACAGTTTCAGTTTGAAATTATCCAGACAGAGCTTCTCTAACGAGCTCACGCTCTAAACTCCATTCTTAGAATGGTAGTTAATCTTTTCACCTCCGGAGCAGTTCTAATGGTTGGACAAACTGCAATTGTCATAATATAGCAAGACTCCATTAGAAGAAACAACATTACTAAGGTGAGTAATTTTTTCTTCTATGCCATCTGGACTAGTGATTCTCTGAACATTCTTGAGGCTCTCCCTATGCTTCAGATGCTATGCCAACAACTTACCACATGCATCATCCTCAAAGTATTGAGTTGCCTGATTTAAGAGCAAAGTACGTTTAAATCTTCCCTTGTCAATCTTCACCATTCATTACTGTTGGGTGATAGCGGCAGCGCTTCTGCCACTGGGTTTTTTTTTTTTTTTTTGAGGAGTGACTGCCTGCCCTGGAGTGACGCCTCTGTGTGGGCGCGGTGGTCAAGGGCTGCAGACTCCTCCTCCATCCCAGTTCTGTTTCTCCCACCATCAAGGCTGCACCTGCTGCGCGGAGTTCTACAGTGCAACTGCGTCATAGGCCGCATTTTCAAAGTTTTTCGACGCTCCTTCATCCCAGTAATTCTCTACGTCGTTGACAGGTAAGACCTTTCCATTTACAGTATATATTTTTCTACGATGCCAAGCCTTTTCTGTGTTTTACTTAATTATTTAGCAATGTGTCTGGTTTGGGGGCAAAGCGTAAATCTAAGGCGGGCCGTGCCCCTATGCGTCGGTGCCCCTGTGGCCAGCAGTTTTCCGTCACGGACCATCATGATGTTTGTCTGCGGTGGCTGGGACCCTACCATGATATGGACCATTGCGACGCCTGCTTCTCCATGGATCGCTGTGTTTTAGAAGTCCGCACGTTGCGAGTTGGACGAGCTCTGCCGACTTTCGGAGGACGACGTCGTCCTGGGGCTTCCCAGGCCAGATCTCTCGACCTTTCCTCCGGGTCCCCTCCCAGGTCTATACGGCCCGGTGAGGAGGAAGCCTCCTCCACTTCCAGCCTTGCCGAGGAGGAACAGTGTGATCCCACCCGGGGTCACACCATTGGCGCCGTCCCAGCAGTCACCTCCTCGGAGGTGCAGGCTCCCCCGGTGTCATGGCCCCTGGTTGCGGGGCCCGGCACTGGTGGGCCCTCGTTCCCATCTTTCCTCGCCATGGAGTCTTCCACTTCTCGCGGCGCTGGTGACTCGGTCGGGGCTGGCGGCGGCACCGTTCTGGGCCTCGGCGCTGTTTGCGGCGCCAAGGATTCAGGCGTGCCATTGGCAGTACTGCTCTGGACCTCGGCACCATTTGGCCAGTGCCCGGGGACTTGGGGGCGATGCTGTCGGCGGTGCACGCTGGGCCTCGGCGCCTTTTATGGGCGACTCGGCAAGATTTAGGTTCATACAGTGCCGCGACCAGATCTTTGGCACCGTTGCAGGTGTCGGGTACTCAGGCGGCACTGTTTGCGGTGCGGCCTGGGAGCCTGACACCACCAGAGGGACGGATGACTCTGCGGACGTGTTGCTCGTCTCAGCCTACGGCGGTACCAGGCCTGGTGTCACCTTGGGGCAGGTTCCTGCTGTGGCTGGTTTGGAGTCTTCCCTTGTCAACCCCTCCTCGGAGGGAGACGACTCAGGTGAGGACACAGACCAGCAGCTTGAATTTTCTGGCTCTGAACCTCCTGTAGAGGCCGCAGGGCTAGACGGTCCAGTGTTCCTCTCCCAGATTCCCCGGAGCTGGTTAGCCCAGATGGCTCCATGGTTAGGGGTGGCTTGGAGTCTTCTGTGGTGGACCCTTCGGATGTCCGAGAGGGGATTCTGTCTTCTGGCAGGTCCCAGGCAGCCGCCGTTCCTGGTGCTGCTCAGGTCCTTCAGCGGAGGGAAGAGGACCCTGCTTCAGCAGGTGCCCTTCGGGGTCTTGCTCAGCAGGGACCTCCACCACTGGTTTCGAGGAAGAGGGCTGCTTTGGAGTCCGAAGGATTGAGGGGTAGGGTTCAAGAGCTGTGACGAGCCCCCACCACCCTGTGGGGTGTGGGGAGGAGTCGTAGCACTGATCCTCACCTCTCTCTGAAGGTTTCTAAAGCGCCTTCTGGTGGCGGTTCTGAGGATTGCCCTTCTGGACTCATGCAATCCCAGGCACGCCACAGGGGAGATTCCCCTTCAGGGCTTTTTCCGGAGTTGTCTCTTTTCCTTTCTTTTACGCAACCCGGCATGATCCCAGGGTCCCCAGTTTTGGTGGCATCGCTACCTGGATCCCAGAGCTCTGGCAGAGGCCAGGCATGTACTATTAGGTGCCCTTCACCCATCCCCCTGCAACCACCTCCCTCTCTCCCGGGCCATGTGGGGCCCACTGGGCCGTTAACTTGGGAGACGTTCAGTGCTACTGTGGCGGCCCTCCCATCCTATGTTAGGGCCATGGACAAACAGGTCTTTCGCCTGTTCCCCCCGCCGCCGGAGTCTTCTGGACATTCGAGCTCCACTTCCTCCTCGTCTTCCTCAACTGAGGAAGAGGAACTTCCTTTCCACCTTTCCTCTGACTCTGACTTCACCGACTATCAGCATTTCCTATCGAGGGTGGTTTCGGAGCTTCCTATTTCTCTACATTCGTAGAGACAATACCGAGCGGCAGACGTGTGCTTTTCTTAGTGAATTCAGTGCCCGCCATTTGGTGGTGCCTTCCTGGCCGATTCCCTTCCAGGAAGCATCTGTCCGCACCTGGCAGTCTCCAGCCATTCCTTCTCCAGCCCCAGGAGACGGTATTGTGCCCCCCACGAGTCTCTAGGTTCTCTACCTCACCCACCTTCGGGTTTGATGTCCCTGGATACTCCTTCTGGGCTTCGCCGCCCAATGCACGACAGGCCTCCGGATTTGGATTCTGCTGAGTTTGACTGGTGGGGACGAAGAGTCTTCTCTTCTGGTCGTGCATTGTTGTGCATTTCCTCCCATCAAGCTCACCATGCTGCTTGCAACAGGTATCTGTGGTTGATGCTGGCTCAGGTCTTAGCTTCACTACCTGACTCAGAGCAGTCTAAACAAGCCATTGCCCTCTCTGCGGAGGGTCTGGAGCTTGCAAGGCACCAAGCAAGAGCATCCTATCATGCCAACGAGGTGGCATCCAGACTAGTAGGGACAGCAATCTGCATCAGGCGGACAGCATGGCTTCGTCTCTCCCGACTGTCACCCATGGCCTGGCGTAGGGTGACTGGCTCTGCCTTCCAGAGGACCCATCTGTTTTCCCGTAGGGCGAGAAGGCGCCTCAGGGCATCCTCCCCACAGCCCCTGGGGCCTTTCTCCTCCTCACCCACCTTAGACTCCTGTCTATTGGTTAGGGTCTTCCTCTCTACTTGTCACCAGTAGAGGCTGAGGATCTGTTCCCTCAGGGGTTTTCTCTTACCCTCCCCTTCTTGGGGAAGGGGGCTTGGTACTCACCCAGCAGTAATGAATGGTGAAGATTGACGAGGGATGATATGAAAATTACGTACCTACCGTAATTCTTGATCTTTTCTTGTATCTTCACCATTCATTACTGAATCCCTCCCACCATCCCCAAAGGGCCTCCTTCTTCGGCGTCTCCCCCTCCCTGCTCATTCCTCCCAATTCTCCCTTGGCCGTTAAGCCAAAAAAAAAAAAATGGTTTCATGCTTTTCTTCCATTCTTCTGAATGGATCTTTCCCTCTGAGAATAGGAGGAACGAGCTAAAATTTATCTGTCCTGAGGGAACTCTTTCTGACTGCCCTTAATGGGCATCTCTTGGCTCTTCCCCAGCCATTTTTTCAATTCACAATTAAAGAGACGGTCCCTTAAGTGGCTCGACTTCTCTTTTCCAGACCCCTTCTGGCAGGTCCTAATCCTATTATGTCAGCCTCTACAGGTTTGGTGCTGTCCGGCACTTCAATTTCCTTAAGGGGTGTTCTCTGCCTTGCCTCTAGGGAGTCCGATTGAGTTCCCACTCTGTCTATTTAGTATAGAGGTGCCCCCTGCGGGCCCCTGCCCCCCTTCACATGATACTGTGTTATCACTTAACAAGGTGCTAGGGGGCTTCTTTCCCTCCTAGCTGGCAGCTCTCATTTGGAACAGATTTTCCCTCTTAATAATTGAAGAGCTCCCAGCTGGAGTCTGGAAAATTGGGTAGGCGGGAGGTTTAGGGAATCTGCCTTTGGTGTCCATTCTGCGCAAGAAGTTCAGTTGACCTTCTCCTTGAAATTTCAAAATGGGATCCTTGCTCCCTTGTTTATGGTTCCGAGCTTACAGTATAACCCTAAGCCAAGTTACCAACGGCAGTCTCCCCCCCCCCCCAGCCTCCCCTCCTCTTTTTTTCTCTCTTTTTCCCTTTCTTCTTCTTCTTTCTCTTCCCTATCTGTTCCTCCCTTAGAGCCACCCCAGAAGTGAGGCCCTTGGGTCCCTTAGGGTAGGCAGTTTTCTTCCTCTTCCTTCTATCCTCTATCAGCTTATTCCTTTTTCAGTTTATATCCTTTCCTTTTTCTGTCCCTCAGCTCTCTTGCCTCACTCGCTCTTCTAACCCTTATTTCACCTCTCTGGCTAACAGAACTGGGATGGAGGAGGAGCCTGCAGCCTAACGGCCGCCCCTCGCTCTCCATGAGCGTCACTCCAGGAGAGCGTGCCATCGACGCCGACTCAAAAAAAAAAAAAAAAACTCCGTGGCAGGTGCGGGCCTCCGGCTATCACCCAACAGTAATGAATGGTGAAGATACAAGAGAAGATCAAGAATTACGGTAGGTATGTAATTTTCATTTTGGTTTTTTTCTGGTTAAGTTCCCACTTTAATTTTTACAACTGGTGATAAATCTGGGATGTGGGATGTTTTCATATGATACCCTTCAGCCTGTGTAATCTGCCTCTCCAGCTCCTCTAGCTTTTCATTCTCCACTTTCCATTCAATAACTGGTATAGGAGATTGGCTCCCCTCAAATAAGCTTCCAACACCTTCCACCATGTGCTCATTGTAGTATCACCCCTAAGATTAGTGTTAAGGAATATCTGAATGTGCTTCTTTGCATGGGATATAAAATCTGGTTTATTAAGTACAACAGGATCTAATTTCCACATTTTTGGACTGAAGGGGGAGCCCATACCTTTCAAGGTTGCTAGTATAGGGCCATGGTCTGTGACTGTAATGTTTTCATGTTTAGCCGATTTTCAATAGGGAGAGTAAACACTGTGACATTAATACTGCATCTATTCTGGCATATTGTGATGCGGAGTGAGAGTAATGAGTATACTCCCAACCTGTAGGTTGTGTGCATCTCCCAAGCATCCTCTAACGAGTGATCCCTCATCAAAAGCAGTAGTGCTTTTGCATTGGTAGATAAAGGAATTATTGTTGGGGATGACCTATCCAATATTGTATCCACGACACAATTCTAGTCCCCACATAATATCCATGGTTCTACAAAATCTGTCATTTGTACCGACAATTTGTTGAAGAAATTTGGGCAACTTACATTAGGGTCATACACTGAACGGACTGCAAATGTCAGGCCAGAGTTGGGTTGTATTTGTAGTAAAATGTATCTGCCCTGCTGATCCGCATATTTCTTCGTGACAACTCCTGGAAAGCGGGGGGTGCAATCAAATTGCTGTGCCACCCACCTTAGAGGTGAAATATGCCCCCTACCACTCCCCTCCCCAGTTATTGACCATGTGACTATATGAACATACAATGATGCCAGCAGATACAGGTCTTATGGTCTATCAAGTCTGCTGAAGTGTGCAGCTCTCAGTGATGAGTACTGATGCTGCCCCCCCCAGCCCCCTTTCCCTTCCTCTCTGCTTGCACCATCTGAGTTACTACCATCCTACCCCTTCCCTATTCTGATTTTGCCCCTGTCTCACCACCTCTTAAATCTCCCTACTGAGGTTTGTGAAACCAGTTCTTCAGGCAAAGTATTTCATGCCGTCACCACCCTCTCCGAGAGAAAGTGCCTCATCATCTCTCTTCTGAACCCCCCCCCCTCCAATTTCAGACTACACCCTCTTGTGAGCCCTTCTTGTCTATATCTAAACAGGCCATCATGGCTAACTCTACTTATGCCCTTCAAGTATTTGAAGGTCTCAATCACATCGCCCCTATCCCTTCTGTCCTCCAGTGAGTACCTATTGAGCTTCCGTAATCTATCTTCATAGGGCTTTTCCCTCATCCTGCTTAGCATCTTGGTTGCCCTTCTCTGTACCCCCTCCAACAGTCTGATGTCATTTTTTTAAGAAGGGGCACAAGAAGTGCACACAGTACTCCAGCTGAGGCCTCACCAGTGCCCTGTATAGTGGCAGAACCACCACCTCAGTCCTTGAGGTGATTCCCCCTGCTATGCACCCCAGTATCTTGCTGGCCCTTGCTGCCACCTTCCTACATTGTGCGGAATGATTCATATGGCCTGTGACCAGCACCCCAGATATTTTTCCTCAACGGTTATCGATAACTGCACACACCCCAGCTGGTAGCTGTATCCAGGATTTTTGTTTCCAAAGTGCATAATCCTGCATTTCTTTACATTGAAACCAAACTGCCAGGTGCATGACCATCTCTCCAGTGCTTCCAGGTCTTTCTGCAGTACCCTGCCCCCTCCACTACTGGTCCCAGTTTGGTGTCATCAGCAAACAGTCTTATCTGACTCTGAATCCTGACTGCCATATCTGCTACATAGATGTTGAATAACACCGATCCCAGCACTGAGCCCTGTGGGGGACCCCACTGATGACTGCCCATGGTTATGATAGTTCCCCACCACCACCACCCCCTGTTTTCCAGCCAGTTCCCAAGCCATCTGACCACGGTATCCCCCACCCCCAGGTCCTTCAGCTTGTGTATCAGCCTCCCATGTGGCACAGATTCAGAGGCCTTACTGAAGTCCAAATACAGGACATCAACCATCTTGCCACCCTCCTTCTTCACCATGTGGGTCTCTTGTATGTCTGACTTCCAAACTTTCAATTTGCCTAGCACGCTTTTCCTTTTGTTGTGAGATTTTAGGCCATTTACATTCCATGACTGCACCTGTAAGAGACTGTCCTCCATCTCCATTTATTCCATAGATCTGTGTTCTGTGTCCCTGCTATTTATTGGTCAACCAATTCAGTGAACCTCTGTCCGTGCCTTTTTTAAACGTAGGATAAAGCATTATTATGAACTAACAACTGTATAATTTGAATGTTATTTCAGCCCCCCTCCCCTTTTTCCCCTCAACAACCCACAAACTAAAAAACCCTTAACCATGAGAGTTCTGCAACCGGAGAACTCGCATTTCCCTCATACCCTACTCTCCCATCCTCTTTTAACAGAGCCCCCTTTGTCCCAATAGAGAATACTCCATATCACAGAAACATAGAAGTTGACGGCAGATAAAGACCACAAGGCCCATCCAGTCTGCGCATTTCTTTTTCTGCCTTATGAATGTGCCATCGGCATTTGCTCTATCAATGGCCTATCAATTCATACTTACCTGTATTGCTCCCTTATACCAATCCCATGCCTCTTTGAAGCCCTGCACTATATTCATATCCACCACTTCCTGAGGTAGGCCATTCCATGTATCCACCACCCTTTCTGTGAAAAAGAAATTTCTCACATTACCCCGTAATTGGCCTCCCTCTAATCTCATGCTGCGTCCTCTTGTCCAGCTGTTTTTCTTATATTGAAACATGTTGGACTCTTTCACCTTGTTAATGCCCTTAAGGTGTTTGAATGTTTCAATCATATCACCTCTCTCCCTCCTTTGCTCTATGGTATACATATTGAGTTCCGTTAATCTGTCCTCATATGTTTTCTGATGCAGTCCCTGCACCATTTTGGTTGCCCTTCTCTGGACGGCCTCAATTTGGTTAATGTCCTTGTGAAGGTGTGGCCTCCAGTGCTGCACTCAGTATTCCAGATGGGGCCTAACCAGTGTCTTGTAAAGAGGGATTATTACCTCCCTCTTACGACTTGTGATACCCCTACTAATACACCCCAACATCCCCCTAGCCCCAACATTAAGTAACAGCAACCCCCAACTCCTTCCCTCATAACAAAAATATTAACCTAACAACTAACACAATATACCCATTCACCCCCCCACCTGTTTACAGTGTAGTATCCCACCTGTTCAATGGTGTAAAAAGAGATCGGGCTAAGCACCTATTACATAAAGACCTTAGTCAAATAAAACTAAATTTTGCTGCATTGATGCAGCAGGGTTCGGGGCAGTCCCCCCACCCCCAGCATCAAGGGGCAGCCACGCAGAGCCCAGGCACAGAGGGCAGGCACTTCTGTCCAATTCCTTGAGATACAGTGGCCACTGATCCAGATTGTAGACATGAGCAGGAGCTGGATAAATGAACCTACAGATAGAGGTAGCACCTGCCCCAAATTGGTAGCAGACATATATAATTCTAGAGCATCATAAACAATATAGAGTTCAGTACCTCACTCCCCCCCCCCCCCCAAGAATACCAGTAATGAGCTTACTATAGATGCACAATGACATAACCGCCGGGAGGCAGTAAGATAGAGGAGGGCGAAAGTGCAAAGAACATCAACAGGAAAACAATTCAGGCAACTGGTAATAACATAGATGTTCAGTGAAGTTATAGAGTCCGACAGTCTGATGTGCCACAAGGTGATCCTACTCCACCTCCATTAGACATTGGAGTCCCTTACAGTATTCACCATGAACCAGTCTTGGCACCTGCAACACGAAAATAAGATGCATCACAGTAAAATCCTGTTCAAAAGTATTGTCAAAGTTAGGCTGCAATGATGATGTAAGCACCCCACTCTGCTCTTACCTATCACCCCAGCGATAGTCTGAAGGGGCTTGGTGGGGACTCGAGCAATACATCCTTAGCAATTCCACATTGTACACCCACCAGTAGCATCAGTACCGTCCTAGTTCATCCACGATCTGAGCAATTACACCTCCAAAGCAGCCAGGCTTATTTTCCATAAAGGTAGCCATAGGGGAATATCAAATTTTGTCAGCCAGCCATATGGAAACTCAAAACATTGAGATGGGAGCCGCAGAGCTACACAGAACACCAGTTACTTTTAACAGGGTTACCGACACAAGCCAGCATGAACTCCTCACGTCGTGCCAATCTCTACCCATGGAAAAGCCAGATTCTGCCATTATTGTCACAGTTAAGCCCCTCTTCTTGCAAATAACATGTTCTCCAAGAGAGCTGCTGCTTTATAAGTATAACTTTGATGTACTTTGTCCATCTGCTGTCATGACATAAAATGACTGCTGAAATATGTGCCATCTCCGGCTGCCCTCTCAAGCCTCATGGTGAACAGGAGACTATGGGGGTTCTCAGCCTGTGTTCCACGGGTCAAGACCTCAACTTTATTTGTAAACTTTACGAAGTTGACCCCTGCTTGGGTATGTTAGATTAAGTACCCCAGCCAATATGCCAAAACACAGTATCGAGAAACATGAAAAATTGGGCACATCTTCAGGACCAATCAGCATTCAATCCATCAATTAGTGCAAGCCACAAGTCCATCTTATTCCACAGAGTGCAACATGAGCTGGCACACACGAATTTCCCATTCATTCCCCATGGGTCCCAACATTGTAATATTCACTGTGTGCAGTAATTGTGGGTATCGATAAAAGGAACCACCTCGTTGGGGAAATGGGCAAAAAGAACAAGTCACAAAATATTCCGGTACAGTCCCGTAAATTGTGTACAGGCCATCTTCATGCTCTGATCCCCCATTAAGTAGCATGCCATGTGTTGCCAAGTGTTAAGAGTGACGCTTCTCCTCCATGTGGTGCCACTGGAGCTATGCCCAAAATTACAACAGAGTAACCACCACACGTAGTGCATTGAGTCAGACTCCATCAGAACAGTGCAAGCAAATACCAATTATTTCACTCACTTTGCCAGTTGTATTCTTCTATTTTGTGACCTCCCTTCTTGGGCCACTTCAAAGGATCTCATGTAACTTTCAGCATCCTGTGGCTTATTAAAGAACTTAGGAGGGTGCCCCGGGCGAGAGACTTTGGGTAGTACAGAGAATATTCCCAGCCCAGGGACCTAAGAGTAAATTTGACAGCTGAATACTTGTGCCACATGACTTGTAAATCGTGGCCATAGTCCTGAAAATCATTATATTAGCACCATCAATTTCCAGATGCCCCTGTGTTCTAGTGGCTCGCAGCTTTTTCTTTCTCAGGGAGGCACAGATATTTCATTAAATAATGCCGAGACTTATCTTCTGGCTTCGGCTGTGGACCAGTTCTGTCAGCTCTTTCTGTTTCCCAATCCCCTGCCATGGGTTCAAGCCCCAGCTGCTCTGTTAACCATCTTTGTACTTTTCTGACACCTTCCAGATCCTTCATATTTCTCAGGTAGGCCAAGGAGACGAATGTTGGATCTTCGTCCCCGATATTCCTAGTCATCAGCTCTTTCACTTAAAATGTTCATCTGCTCCATTAGCGTTTTCCAGTCTTGGAATAAATCAGCTACCTGATCCTCCAACTCGACAATGTGGGCTTCAGATTCATTAAGTCGCTTTGTGTGGCTGGAGGAGGTTTCTGCCAGCCCTGTCACCACTGACTGAATGTGGATGACTTGTGCTGTCAAGTTCTCAAACCCGGCTTTTACTTCTTGTTGCAGATTGAGGAGCAAAGCATCATCGTTTTGCTTTAAGGCTCCTCCTTTTTCTCCTTCTCTTTTCCGGCCTCCTGTGCCATGTTGCGGGTCCTTGTCCTGGCCTCACGAGCTTACTGATTATCCTTCCCCTGCAGTTCAAAGTTGATGGTAGCCTATCTCGTTGATAATTTTGCCATTAGGGAGCACTAACAGATCAAAGTTTTTTCATTAATTACTGCTCTCTGAAATATACTGTTTTTGCTGCTTTAAGTTCAGTGCAAGCTAGAGCACTGTCAGTGCCTATCCACCATTGTTGGCTCCCAAGTCATGCCTGATTTTACTGGGTTTCTGTGGAGCCACTGACCACTCACACTGCACCTATTTAGCACTTTTTTGCACGCAAATTACAGTATACAACTCAATGGAGAGTTTTTTAGCCCAGCAAGCTATAGGACTAATTATTGTTTAATGTATTTTCCCTGGGTTCTTCTGTGGTAATTTTCATTCCTGGCATCATGGCATATCAGAGACCATTATTTATGAAATGTTGTAAGACCTGCAAAAGGGTGATAAGGCCCTTCCCCCATGGGTTCCTATCTCCCTTGTTATGTTGCTCAGCATAATGTTTCTCTCACGGTTCCCCCCAGCCTGTCCTCCGAGCTGGGAAGGGGGGCACTCAGTTCATCTGTAGGCAGTGTCAACACAGAATTGCAAAAATCAGTTTTGTTGCTCCTGGGTGAGCTTTTGGGCCCCAGTGTTTTGCAGGACATCCCAGCAAATACAGCTGACCCCAAACCAGGCCCCTCGGGTCATGTGGGGCCCATCCAGGCACGTCCAGGTGCATCACAGCAGGAAAAGGCTGGAGAATCAGATGTGTAGGCAGACCCCCACCCTAATTTCTTAGAAGGCCAGGATGAGGATTTTGGGGATCTTGGGGAAGCTCCTGGCCTAACAAAATTGTTCTTTGAGGAGGAGGACGTCCCCTCTGAGGAGGAGGAAGGGGAGTGGACAGAGCATCGTTTGACAATAAGTTCTTGTCCTAGTTATAGCTGAGGCTTGTAGATCCATACAGCTTAAGGAGGAGCAGTCCATGGAGACGGATGTCAATCTAATTCTGTCTGCATCCTCCTGTGCTCCAAATTGTTTCCTAGGTTTTATTCACTGTGACCAAATTATTGAGCAAGAATGGGCAGGTGTGGATCAGAGAAAAAATCTTCTCAAACCAAAAACACAGAATTTCCCTTTTTTTAGGGGCAAGGTCTCCCAAATGGGAAGCTCCTCCTCTGGCTGATAGTGCCATTTATAATTCAGTAAAACACACCACCCTTCCTGTTGAAGGCTGTCTGGCCCTAGTGGATTCACATGACAAGCTGGTGGATGCCGCGTGCAGGACGGCTTTAGCCTCCAATGGCACAAATATTTGTACATCTTATGCTTCATTTATTGTCACCAGAGCCTTAAATGTCTGGGTCACTACTCTGGCCAGTTTTGTTCCGCCTGATTCTGAAGGTGCTAGTATTTTGCAATTGGTGGCCATGGCCTCCACTTTTTTTGGTGATTTTGCAGTGGAGAATTTGTGCTGTCAGCCCGTTCAGCCTACCGCATTGCTTCGGCCATGAGAGGTGTGTGGCTCAGATAGTGGTCTGTTGATCAAGCTTCAAAAGTGAAACCGTTTAACCTTCCTTTTGAGGGAGGCTTACTGTTTGATTATGGCCTGGATTCTATCTTTAAGGATCTTCAGGACATGGAGGGCTACCTCCCAGTGTCTAAACAATAATGTAAGACCACAGTAGCACAAAGGGGTCAAGGCGATGGCCGGCACAGGCAGTCCTGAGGTGGGTTTTGTCCCTTTCGGAACTTTGGTAACCAGAGACATAGAGGAGCCTACTCGGGTAACAAAGGTTGTAGTAACATTGGAGCTTGTGCTAGATGCTGTGGAGGAGGACCAGTACAAAAGCCTGGTGCTTTGCAATGAAAGTACACTGGCCCATCCCTGCCCCCCTTTCCTTAGTGGAAGACTTCAGGAGTTCTTCTTAAGATGGGCCCAATCAACATCAGATGCCTGGGTTCTGGAAATCCTTCATCTGGGCTATGTCACAGAATTCTTAACAGTTCCCTCAAGGGGATGCTTTCTATCTTCCCCGGTTTCCAAGCACATGGCAAAATGCCAGGTGGAGACTCTGACCCACATCATTCAAATCAGGGCCATTGTACTGGTCCCACCAAGCGAGCAAGGTCAAGGGTTCTATTTGATCTACTTCATAGTTCCCAAGAAGTTGTGGGGATTTCAGACCCATTCTGGATCTGAAGCATCTGAACAAGTTGTCTGCCACAAAACATTCAAGATGGAGTCCCTGAAGTCGATAACCCGGGCCGTTCAGCTGGGGGATTTCTTAGCCTCAATAGATCTGATGGATGCTTACTTTTACATCCCTATCTGTCAGTCTCACCGGAAGTATCTCAGGTTCTCAATACTAGGCCAACATTTTCAGTACAGGCGCTTCCCTTTGGTCTTGCAACAGCCACTCAAGTTTTCTCGAAGGTGTTGATAGTCCTGGTGGCTCAGCTTTGGCAGGAAGGGTATCATGTCTATCCTTATGTGGACGACTTGCTCAGTCGTGCACCAGCCTTGCCTCTGGCAAAGAGATCGGTGCTCAGGATTCTGGAGATCCTGGAGTAATATGGCTGGGTGGTGAACCGGGAGAGGAGCTCTCACAAGCCGTCTCAGACCTTGGAACATCTGGGGCAGTCTTCAACATGAAACTAGGGAGGGTTTTTCTGTCACCTTCCCGGAAAGAGACCATATTTTCAGAGATCCAGTATCTCAGGAATCAGTCATCAGCCCCTGCCCACAGTCTGCTGTGAATTCTAGGCCTCATGGCAGCAGTGATAGACTTAGTCCCATGGGCTCACTTCCATATGCGGCCTCTTCAGATGAGTTTGTTGACAGCCTGGGATCTGTCATCGGAGAATTATCAGGCCAGGATTCCCCTCACCCATCAGTTTTGTCACTCCCTCCACTGCCCCTGCCCCTGTTTACAGGCTTGCTGTCCCAGGAATGGGGCATTCTGATCCATCCGTACCCCAAGTCTCTCCATCTCCATGCATGGCTCCTGAGGACATAGCCATTGCCAGATTTCGGGTCTTCCCCAAGTAGCAGATGTCCTGCTGGCAGCCAGGAAGCCCTCTGCCAGGGCCACCTAGTCTAAAATGGAAGCACTTCGCTCTTTGGACTGCATCACACCGTTTAGATCCCTTTACCTGTCCAGTGGATCAGGTCCTGGAATACCTATTGTCCCTGTCAGACTTGGGTCTGTGGTTCTTCTTAATTAAGGTACATTTCTCTGGCATTTCAGCATATCATTTACGTGTGAATGGGAATTCTGTGGCCCAGCTAGATGTGTCCCGCACTTTCCTTTGGGGCATTTTGCATTTGAAGACCCCTATTTGGGACCTTGTCCCACTTTGGGATCTTAATTTTGTGTTGGAAAAGCTTACACTGCCTCCCTTTGAACTGTCCGCATCTTGTGAGCTATGCTCTCTGTCTTGGAAAGCATTAGTTTTAGTTGCCATTGCTTCTGCTCAAAGGATTTCTGAGCTTCAGGATCTCATGTGTAAAGAGCCTTACTTAGTTTTCCACAAAGACAAGGTGCCTTTGTGTACAAACCCTAAGTTTCTCCCTAAGGTGGTGCCTGAGTTTACCTTAAATCAATCCATTCACTTGCATATCTATCTTCCGGAGCATTCCAGTCAAGGGGAGGCATCGATCCATACCTTAGATGTGCATAGAATCCTGAGGTACTATACATGCTGGACTAAGGACTCCTGGAATTCCAATCAGTTGTTTGTTTAATTTGCCTTTGGGAAAGAGGGCACCCTGCTTTCTAAACAATGTTTGTGTAAATGGTTAGCCAGCTGTATTGTCTACTGTTACTGGAAGTATGGCAAGGAACTTCCAGGGGGAGTTAAAGGCCATTCAACAGGAGGTATGGCCACATTAGTGGCTTGTTTCTGCAATGTGTCCACAGCTGATATTTGTACTGCTGCCAGCTGGAGCACTGTCCACACTTTCACCAAACATTAGTCTGGACATCGCCTCTAGATGTAGGGCCAATTTCCTTCTAGCTGTCCTCCAAGGCCTCCTTTCATAAACTGTTATTTCCTTTGCCTGCCGGCCCTGCCACTCAGTCTGCAGTGCCAGAACTGCTCGGGACTCAGTCTTACCTGTGATGCAAGAGATACTCTCGAAGTAAGGTAGTACAGTTACATAAGAACGTACCATAACAGTAGATCTTTGAGAGGATCTCTTGTAGCAGGACCTGCTTTCCCTCCCTCCTTCCCCCCTTCCCCCATTTTCACCTGTGTCTCTCTCTCCTCTTCCATTGGGGTGAGCTTTCTGCCTTTCCCTTTCTTCCTTTGGTTATCAAGATACTCAGAGTCCTCCTCAGTTCCCCCCTTCCGGGATCCTGCCTATGGTCTCCGGTGGGAGAACTGAGGAGGGTGTGGGGCCACCTGCCTCATATAGGGTTGGCTGACGTCAGGCGCTGACGTTGGAGGTGGGCGGTCCTTTCTGGTAGACTGCTAGCTAGAAAGGTTTCCATGTGGGCCTGGTGCCTGATTGCTTAGTCCTACTGGTGATGGCATGCTGCAAGAGATCCTCTTGAAGATCTACTGTTACGGGAAGTTCTTACGTAACTGTACTTTCTTCTTTGGGATCCCTCACAATGTTTGCATTCTCTAACCCCTGCTAACCCTTACAGAACCTGAAAATAGGTTCCCAAAATAATCTGTTCTTTTCATTAAGGTTGCTTGAGCATTGCTATTGCAGTTATTCTACAGTTGTAAAGTTTTTTTTTTTCTTAAATATTTTAATAATTTTACATATATGTTTCAATTTAATTGGTTTTCAGAATTTTTTTGTCGGGGGCTACATTTATGGGAAATATCTGGTGGCCTTTTAGCTAGTTTCATTAATCACAGCTCCACTCTGGCTATAGAAACAAATCTGAGATAACTGCCAGAGTGGAGTGTGAGTGCAGGATTTGAACCTATATTCTAAAGTCCGTCATTTGAATGAGGTTCTGTCTCCAGGTTATCTCTCTGCATGCAGATAGATGCATAAAGTGTAAACATAGTGAGAGATCCCCGAGAAGAAACAACATTACTATGGTATTTTATTTTTATGCATTCCACTGTCTGCCAAACACTATCTCCCATATTTAATTTTGCCTTAGGACTGCATTGATAGAAACACAGACAATGAGTGCAGAAAAAGACCAATGGTTCACCTAGTCTGCCTGTAGTACCATATGAAACCCCAGAACCTATGAGTCCATAGAGGGTACTAGTGCTCAGTATCCCCCCTTCCCCTCCATTCTGCTATGCCTTGAGTAACCACTATGCTCTTCACCCTCTCCCAGCCGTGTTTGAAACCATTTATGGTTTTGGCACCAACTACCTTGGCTGGTAGCCTGTTCCATGGTTACACCACCCTTTCTATAAAATAAAACCTTCTCATATCCCTCTTGAACCCTGTGTCCTTGAACTGTTATTCATGATAAATAGTTCCTCGCAGTTCACCTTGTTTACACTTTTCAGCAACTTGAAGGTCTCTATCACATCATCCTTCTCACATCTGGTCTCCAGCGAGTACAGGATTAGTGCCTTGAGCTGATCCTTATAAGATCTACTTTGCTGGCCTTGAATCATCTTGGTCACCCTTCGTTGCACCGTCCCTAGCCTGTCCTTCTCTTTCTTGAGGTGAGGACTCCAGAACTGGACAGAGTACTCCAGGTGCTGCCTCACCAATGATTTATAAAAAGGTAGTAGTATCTCTTTTCTTCTACTGGCAGTACCCCTTCCGCTACATCCCAGTATCCTATTTGCCTTACTGTAGGCCTTGTTGCACTGGCTTGATTGATTAAGGGAGTCACTAATGATGACTCCTAGGTCCCTTTCCACAGCCATATTGCTCATTTATCCCTCCCATCTAGTACTCTGTAATGTGGTTTTTATTTCTCAGGTGGATCACCTTGCACGGTTTGCCATCAGATTTCAACTGGGACCACCTTCACAGCATTTGCAGGTCACTCTGTAGCTCCCTGATTCCCTTGTCACTATCTACCCTCCCAGCAGAACTTAGTGTCATCTGCGAAGAGACACAGCTTACCCCGGATTCCTTCTCCAGTGTCACTGATGAACATACTGGATAGGATAGGACAGGACCCAGGATGGATTCCTGTGGCACCCCACATGTAACCAACCTCTCTTCTGATTTGACACTATTAATCACAATCCTCTGCTGCCTCTCCTTCAACCAATTTCCTGCCCATCTTTCTGTGTCCCTTGCCGCACCCAGATTCTCCATCTCCTTCAGCTGTCTTCTGTGAGGCAGCAAGTCGAAAGCCTTGTTGAAATCAAAGGTAGAGTAAATCCATGGTGTGGCCCCTATCAAATATCCTCATCACCAGCCACAAACCCATACTGTTTACTATCCAGTAGTTTGTTGCTGCCCAGTTAACCCCCAACCGAGGTAAGATTGATAGGTCAGTAGTACTCTGCTTGTCCCCCCACCCCATTACCCTACCTCCCTCAGATAACCTAGCAATTCCACTTCTCCCTGCCCTTGACCCTTCCACAATGTACAACTCAGTGCCAGCTTTTGCCTTCCTGACTGCCCTCTTTGCTTATTTAGTTCTCAATTGGTATTTGCCCCATTCTTCCTCCCCTGCATTTCCTTGTACCTGGAGAAGTTCTTTTTCTCTTTTTTTTAGGCCCTTGATGCTTCCCTGACCATTTTCAAGAACCATATTGATCTCTTGCACTTGTTTCTTTTAGTTACCGTTCTCATTCATGACTTGGATGCCTCAAGAATGGCCCCCTTAATTTGTCCCGCTTCTCTTCTTCACACCACTGATGTTGCCTACCCTGACTAACGTGTCCCAGACCATATCCCTCATCCTGTTGAAGTACACCATTCTGAAATCAAGGACCTTAGCCCTCTTTGGGGCTTTCCAGTGCCAAGAGCCAGCTCAAACCAAATAGTGTTATGGTCACTGGACCCTCGTGGCTCCACTGCCTGCACATCTCTTACCACCTCCAAATTGGAGAGGATCACACCAAGAATGGCATCCTACTAGGTGGGGTCTTTAACCGGCTGCACCAGCATGCAGTCCTGGAATGTGTCCAGCAGGGTCTGACTTCTGGTGCTCTTGGCCACTGGAATGCCCCAGTCAGTATCCAGCAGGTTCAGATCACCCATCACCACTACCTCTCCATTTGCCACTCCCCTTCTTGGTTCTAACCCAAGCTCCCTACCCCTCTCTTCTCCTTATCCTGATGGTCTATAGACCATCCCCAACCATAGTTTCTTGCCTGAGGCCACCGTGAGCAAAACTCAGTGACTTCATCCCCTCATTACTTTCCCTGATATATCCTCCCCAGCCTTAATACCTACCCTAGCATGTAGGGCTGTGCCTCCCTTTTACCTTTTCCTCTGCCCCTCCTAAATGTTGTGTAATGAGGGACTGTCAGGTCTCCGTCATTATTTTCTGAGGCCCAAGTCTCTGTGATGGCGACAAGCTCCATCTCAGTGTCTGCCATCATTGCCTGGAGTTCACTGATTTTATTACCCGGACTCCTGTGTGTCTTAAGGCAGACCCCCTTTAATTTAGCTCCAGATTCCCTTTTGCTTCTTATTTATTTAAACGTGGTAACCGGGAAAAGCACACTAAGCCGAAGCTTGTTTCCAGGGGCGACCCGGGAGGTACAGACAGGTGGAAAGTACAACAAAAGTAAATGGGTTATCGGATCAGTACACGAACAATATAAGAACAAGCAACAAAAAACTTAGCTGAAGCTCATTTCCAGGTGCGACCCAGGGTGCAAACAGAGAAAGTACAACAAAAGTAAATGCATTATCAAATAGTACACGCATACAGGGTTCAGTTCAGATATTTATCTATGCGGGACACTGACCCACTGAGTATAAAAAGTAAATGAAAAAAAACAATGAGTCATATTGTTCAACTGAGCATAGATTCATAAAACAGCAGTTTAAAACCTCTATAACAGTGAGCAGGTTGTCCCCAAGGTATAAGAAAAGGTGGGTCAAAATAAAACCTGTGTGCCAATTGTCCCAATTCCCCACCCAGAAATGAAGCCTGCACATAGTATAAGAACAAGCAATAAAAATGAAGGTTAGCAGGACAAAAATGAGTTACAAAATGAGAGGCAATAAATGCATAGGAGCCCATACAGTGGTTTTACATGCGCCTTGGAGGTGAGTCCTGAGATCGCCTAAGGGCAGGAGGCTGGGGGGAGAAGGAGGGGGCAGAGGAAGAGGAGTGGCATGAGCAGTTTGTGTCGGGGAGGAGATGTAGAAGGGATCTGAGGGAGATGATCAAAGAGGAATGCCGAATGTCCCAGGGAAGTAAATTTCAGAGGAAAGGGAGGCGATAGGAAAAGGCAGATTGACCTGCTTCAGTGTGAGGGTGGGGGAGGGAGAAACAGCGAGAGTCTCTGGAACGAAGGGAGTCAGTAGAAGGACTTACGGGCACTAAGCAGGAGGAGAGGTAGTACGGGAGTGTCCTGAACCAGTATTTGGCAATGACGGAGAGGCAGTGGACCTCATGTCTGTGGGATAGTGGCTTTATGGAGAGGGAGAAGGAGGGTTAGTGAAACGACAGAATGAGCCAAGGAGTGTCAAGTTTTGAGAGAGAAGTTTTTGCATGTCTTTGTCCCTTATTTTTCCCTAGATTCTTTAACTTCCTAATCTCCCAAGAATCAGTCTTCTCCATAGACTCCCACTAATGGGTCTGAGCCAGTGCTAGGACCTCGCAAGACCCAGAACATTTCTGGGGACAGGTGGCACAAGTAGGCCCCATGCACATCACTGCACTCACCTGCTGGTATACAGCAGTACCAGCACCCAACTGCTTAAGTTCCTTTTTTCCTACCTTCATGGGCATAGCTTCTCTCCTCGTTGGGGCCAGAACTTCACCATCTATATGACAAAAGCGTTCAGTTCCTCAGTTTTTAGATTAAAATACACTGTAGAGTCCCTTAAGGAGTCATCTTGCAATGCTATGCATTTAACTGAAAGAAGTTCTTGATCTGGTGCCAGGGTTAAGAAGCTTGATCCCCTTATGCCTGCCCCATTGCGAGCATCCTCAACTACCCGTGATCCCTCTCTTGGTCGAGACTGTAAGCAACAACCATTAATGTGCACCTGGCAGCGATCTCTGCATATTGGGCATGGGTTGGTGTGTTGACAGTGGCCCAGGAGAAGGTGGTTAGGCGCTCACTTGTCCCCTCTGGTGCGCAAACATCTGCCTCCATGGGACCTACTGCTGATGTTGGCAATGCTCATGGGCCCATTTGTGCCATTGTACAGGTGTGAGGTGTCACATCTGTCATGGAAGACCGCCTTCGTGGTGGCCATTATGTCAGCCTGAAGGATCAGTGTGCTCCAGATGCTCTTGGTGGAGTCTCTTTACCTGGTATTCCACAAGAACAAGATCGCCTTTGTCACCACCAGGAGTTCTTCCCAGAGGTCATATCAGAGTTTCACCTTAACCAGGTGATTAAATACTTTACTAATCCGACCTCGGAGGCCAATTGTAGGCTTCGTACACTGGACCTATAGGAGAGCTTTCTCATACTATAAGGAGCGTATGGCTGGTGTTCGGGGTGAGGCTTAGCAGCTGTTTGTGACATATATTGAAGCAGTGCCTGTAAGACCGGCAGCAAAGCAGATGATTGCAAGGTGGATTACATCCTGAATTGACGTCTACTATAGGTTGGCTGGTAGGGCGTGGCCCAAGAGTCTTAAGGATACTGCTGCCATGGTGGCTGCTTCCAGGGATTTC
The DNA here is from genome assembly GCA_016271365.2 of Neoceratodus forsteri. Taxonomy (NCBI): domain Eukaryota; kingdom Metazoa; phylum Chordata; order Ceratodontiformes; family Ceratodontidae; genus Neoceratodus; species Neoceratodus forsteri. The sequence continues at coordinate 1,253,406,454 of CM028129.1, read as the reverse complement.
CCCATTAGGGAGTTATGCAGGGCTGCAACCTGGTGTAAAACACACACCTTCTTTTCCCATTACAACACTGACATAATGAGTTGGGTTGCTGCTTTTGTGTCCTCAGTCTTCCAATCTCTGTTCGTCAAATAGGGGTGCACGCCATGCTTCCTCCCAGAAGACTGCTAGGAGTCTGCCAGAGTGTGGATAATGAATTGTATCCACATAGTTAGAAATATGTTACTAACCTGTAACTGTAGTTCTACTAGTGGTGTACAGTTCACATACACACAACCCTTACGACCTCCCCTAGCAAGTGGCATCCAGATCCCTGCTTCCAGAATGCAAAAGATCTGACATCATGGGGTTGAGCTGGAGGGTATACCACCAGTGTGGTGGGAGGAGCTTGGCTTGAAGTCTTCCAGTGATTCTGCAGTCTCCAACAGAACTGCCAGAGTGTGGATGTGAACTGTATGCTACCAGTAGAACTACGGTTACAGGTGAGAGACCTACATTTATCCCAACTTGGTGCTCTCATCAGTTACAACTTCTTATCTGAGGGGCTGCTTTAGTCTGACACCCGGGCTCACTGCTGTGACCCTCCACCCCCAGGCAAGGCCCTAGTTTTTATGATTTAGATGGGTGATCCCCTAAATCCAGTCTTTGGCAAGGGGACATAAGCCTCTGAGGTCATCCCTATGGGCAGAAGAAGGCAGTCCTGCTGAGTAATTTCTGTCCTCTGCGATATTTATCGTATATGTAATGAATTTATTACATTCCACTGAGAACAGGTGGTATACGGAATCCCAGTTCCTAAAATACAGTTTTTCTTTTTCCATAGTCTAACTCAGCAGAAGGAGGAGGAAGTCATTTGGAGGATGTTCAGAGAGATGAAGCTGCCAACAGTGGCCCTCAGGTTGATAATGTAGTAGGTAAGGCTTGTTTCCATGGTTATATTGAAATGCGGATGACCAAAGAGGACACAGTGTGCAGCCGAACAGAGCAGAGAGAATGAGCAACCCATGAATAAAACATCTGAGATACAGAGTTTCAGGGACTGACACAGTAGGCATCCTAGAAAACAGTGATTCCTTTCTCTGCTCTCAGGCCAATATACACAACTACGAAGGTCATGAACAGTGCAAGAGTATGTCATTAACTGCATTCTCAGACAGAGCAAACATTGTCAGATAAGACTGTTTTGCTTAGACACATTTTTATTTCTGTCCACACACTCGGATTAGAATCACTCTGATATAGCATAATGTCCATTTTGTCTTTTACTGACATTAATGTAACAGGACATCATGGCACCCCTTCCCTGCTCGCACATTAGAGAAAGAAGTCAGGGCAGTTGATGATTTCCAGCAACTTGACTTTTACAGAAGACCCTAAAGAAAAGCAAGTTTGTATAGACCCAGGACCAGGTACAGACAGTACCTCCGAGGAGATGATGCACTTTTTGTTTGATATGGTCACATGAGTTGGCAAAAGCAGATACTTGGAGGTACTTCAAGCCCAGGTAGGGCTAAAAAGGTGCATACAACTTACAGTGCGGGAACAGTTTGTCTGCTGTGTTATAATGTTTGCATTTATTACACTCAATGCTGATTGAAATCTTTAAATAAGTTTTGGTGTAAATAGAGCAGCCATTACCATTCCACTGTGCTCCCTGAAGAAGGTGTGTCTATATGCAGATGCATAGGAGAGTGGTACCTGTCCATGGCCATTGTTTCCCGCACTGTAAGTAGTGTGCACTTTATTTGCACCGGTTTGCACTTCAGAGATGTGCAATAAAAAATAGCAACTGAAGCTGGCTCCCTGCTGCTGAGCAGTGGTGCATTGCTAAGGCATGCTGGTAACCAGGGTTACTTAGCCCAGGACTTCATTAGCAGAGGCCAGCAGGGAGGGATTCAGAGCATCCATTGGACACTTCCTCCCATGGGGTGGGTGGCTGCGTTCTGCTTCAGTGGCGGCTCCTGGTGGTGGCTTTGTGGTGGCACTCGTGGCGGCATGGGTGACCACATGCTGAGCGTCCCTGCCCCTTGGATGCTGCTGCGGCCGCATGCATGCGGGTGGTTGCCGGGGCCCCAAAAATGGAGAAGGGTTGCACAGGGCACCTTAGGTGATGACCTCCCTGGCAGTCCCTCCCACGCTACCAGACCCCAAAGCGAGCTGGCTCTTCCACCTCCAGCTGTTGCTGGCTGACTTAAGAGGCTTCCTTTCTGGTTAGCAGCAAGAGGGCCCCTCACAGGGATAAGTTTGATCCACCTGACAATGGATGTACCATAGGCCTGGGGGAAGGGTCCAGCAGCGTAGGGTGAGTCCAATAGGCAGCAGGAGTATACTCTTTGGAGAGCCTGAAACAGTGGGTTCCAGGGCAGAGAGGAGCAGAGGAAAACAAATATCAACTGAAGAGGAAACTGATCTGGTGTGCACACTTTTTACTATGTCACTGTTCTTTGTTTTGGAGCGAAGCAGCCCTTGGGAGTGAGTGCTATGAGTTATTGTATGCTCAAGGGCTAAAAAGGTGCAGAAAAAAACTACTGGATCTATAGGGTCTGTTTTTTGTTTTATTTTAAATTATGTGGTAACAGGATAATGGCACACATGGCATAAGGTTTGTTTTTAGGGGTGACCCAGGAGTACTGGGGAGGTTAAATGACTTGCTCAGGGTCACAAAGTATGCAAGTGGAGGTTGTAGGAATCAAACCCAGATCTGCTAGATGTACCAAGCTCATTTGCAGCTCTAAATTCTAGGCTATACTGCCAGGCCCAATTATGGGAAGGTGGATGGACTTCTGCAGCTGGTATCCAGTTTTATGAAGAAAGTGGCCAGCAGAAGAAGGCCCTTGCGGTCTGTCCAGTCTGCCCCAGGAGGTTGTACATGCCTCCCTAGAGAATGATGACTGACCTCCCCTCCCTGTACCTATTTGTGCTTCATAATGCTGAATTTAACATTTCCTCTAAAAACCATTTTTCAGTAAAAACACGATCTCAGGCACACATATACTGAAAGGCACTGAGGACCAAAAAAGGGCTATATGTAGGAGGCATTGGTGAAAAAATGAAACTGTCGGTACTTCTGATGTCATGGCACTGTAAGCAGCTTAGCTGCAGAGCTCTACCTCAAATTTGACAAAAATACCCTTTCCAGAGTTTTAATTGTGACAAATTTTATTTCAAAATACAACTAAGGGGTGTCTATACTGATGGCAAAAAAACACCTGTAACAAATTTCAAGTTTTAACGGAGGAAGGTGACAGAATTGAGAGTGGCATGTCTGGCATGGAGTTTTCCACTGCCACAGGCAAGGCTTTGAGCATAGAAGACAAGCTGACAGCAAAACAAAACAGGCAAATGGCACAAACAAACCAGCTTGAAACCATCCTGAAAGAAATCCAATAATTTCGCACAGAAATGAAGGACTCTGGAAGAACTTTGGTCTGACCTAGTATCCTTACAACACTGCACATCGGAAACAGACCAACAGATCTCGAACAACATGACACGGTTAGACCAGCTTGAATTGGTGATTTCCACTATGCCCGAGACTCGGCTACAAATTATATTATGGCAGGAGGATGCAGAAAATCGTTCACAGTGGAAAAACCTTAGTGTACATGGAATACCTGAAAATGAAGGTCAGAACATGGTGGCATTCCTGGATCAGCTGTTTCAAATAGCTTTAGAACTAGAACCAGAGTTTCCTATTGACATTAGAAGGGTGCATAGAGCATGGGGCCCAAAGCCTGCTTCTTCTGATGCCTGCCCATGCTCTGTTATAATCAGTTTCCTCAACTACGCAATCAGGGATAAACTCCTTCAAAAAGCCTTGTCCAAACAGAAAATATTTTATAGCACCACTTGAATCTTTATAGATATTGATTACGCCCCAGGAACACAAAGGCTACGGCAGGAATAAATACAGTTATTCCCCCACATATGCTTCCACAGGTTAAAATTGAAAACTCCATACTTGCAAAGTTGACAGTTCAGTTTGAGTGGCCAGCAAATGTATAATTTAGTTGCAGATGCTGAATTGGATTTTCAGAGCAGGGGGATTATTTCAACGAGAGGATCGGACACAGAGGTGCAGCCAGACCCCAAACCGCCACGGTGGCAGGCTGTCAGCCTCTCAGCGTAATACGCAGCCAACAGACATTTCCCTTTCAACCATTTTGGACCACTTACAGCAGTATAGGAGCTCGGCAAAGTCAACATGAAGAACATCTTACTAGTTAAATACTGAACAATACCAGGTTGGTGGGATGAGGGTTTGTTATACCATCCAACAGGTTGGGGGAGTGGAGCACTGAGACCACAGTTGGGTCAGTTTCTGTTCGAGGAGCTTGCAGGGAAGACCTTTCAAGACGCCTGCAAGAATGGGTGAGCTATGCCCCACATTTCTTTGAGTCTTCTCCCTCCTCCCGCCCAATAACTGCTCGCTGTACTTACTTGGCACACGGCTTGCAGTCTAGGGGCTCTGAGCGGAACATGTGAATTATACCAAATTTTGATGGTGGGCAAATCCCTCATGCCTGTAGCAATTAGTATTTCTTATCCTGCTAATACAGAGTAATTGTCTAGTTTTATTCTGACAATATTGCTTATCGATTCTGCTTTAGTGACTGGAGATATGACAGCCCCGACAGATCGAGGAGTGCGCTTCAGCCCTTTCTTGGCATTGAATTTCAGCTTGACTTTTTTGTCTGTCTACAAGAAATGGTGCTGTAACCATGCCACGACTGCTCTTATTGAATTTTTTGGCTCCAGGGGGACACATTGATCTCGGAGTGAGACTTATTTTAGATGGCTTTTCCTGGCTGTCCCCCTTATGTTTACAGTGGGGTTGATACTTCAACAAACGTTCATGTGTTATGGGAGCTGTACTCTATCCTCCTGGTTTTATTTAAAGGTTAAATAGCTGTTATAAACTGTTTTACTAGGTGTTACAATGAGACTCATCAAACACAGGTTTAGGTGACTGTTGTAGGCACAGGAGAGATTACTTGTTGTTTACGGGGAATAGGAGCAGGCACTGTACAAAATGAGCAGTCTTTGTTCTCAGAGACCAGTCTATTTAGGAGGACTGCATCAGGGCAGTGCCGACCGAGCTCCCCTACCTTTGGGTAGTACTAGGGAGTCTGCTAACCCTGACAGACATGTTTTGAGGTCTTGCAGTGTATAGTTTGGGTTCCCCCTTTATCAGCAGTTTCAGTGTCTAAAATAGAGCACAGCAGAAATTCGTTATTGTTCGGGGGAGTTGAGGTGGGCGATTTATAAGCTGAGCAGTTCTCATCCTTAGAGACCGAACTATTTGGGGTTCCTTCATCTGGGCAGTACCAACTCGTTCCCCCACTTCTGTGGAAGTATTGGGGGTCTGCTAACCCTGATAGACATGTTTTTTACACTGCATAGTTTGAGCCCCCCCCTGTGCAATAAGTTTTAACTGAGCTACCATACATTAATTGTGCAGCAGGGAGTCACGGCTTACAGGGCACAACTTGTTTGTTATTGAGTTTTGAAGAGACTAAGCCCCATTGGTAATATGCCCAGATGGATCTCTTGTTTATATATGGTAAACTGTAAAGAGGGTACACTGAGTCATCACAAAAGGAAAAGGGAAAAAAAAATGGAAGGATACACAGATTACAGAAACGGACAGGTCTGTAGGGATTGGACTTACTGGTATTGATACCGGGCTAGTTACTCCTTTTAAAGCTCCTCTCTGATGGGCATTATGAGATGTGGCCTTAATTCTACCCTTGGAGGAGGGGGGTTCTTTGGTAGAGCTGCTACATGCACCTGTGGTGCCACCACGAATTTACTCTTTTTTTTCTTTTTTTATTGGTTTTTCTTTATTTATTTGGGACAGTCTCGTCTCACAGGAGGCCCAATTCATCGCAGGAGCCAGTATTACCTCCTGGCCTGGAAATGGTCCTCCATGTTGGTACCATATACTAGGATCCTAAAGGTGGAGAACTTGGTCCACCTGTGCAGTGGGAAGTCGCTGTGTATATAGTTCTTTGTTTAGCTTAGACCGAGTGACCAGTTATAAAGTTTCCTATTGTTACTTCCAGTCGGGGGTCTGTTGAGTGGTGGAAGGGAAGGTTGTTTTTTTTTTTTGTATCGTTTCTTAATGACTTTTTTTTTTTTGTATATTTTTTGTAACCACCAAAAAGCACACACAGTTTTGACTGAATACGAGGTATACTTTATTTCAAAATGCTACAAGGAGGTAGAGGCATATGTGTTTGTGGGGGGGGAGAGATCTTGTATGAGAAGACCTTCTTCTTGTCCGGTTTGCTGCGTCAAATCCTACGGGATAGCCGGGCGGGGGGGGGATGCCTTTGAGGTCTCTCCTCTATTCATGGTACTGGTTTCAGATAGTCTGGGGGCACCTCCTCTTCAGTGGCAGCATCTTCTTTTTCAGGGGACATGATGGCATCCGTACCTGTTAGGATTATGTAACCCATTAATATTCTGTGAAAATATCTTATCAAACGAACATGCAGTATTTGCGAAAAAAACTCAGCGCATGTTTATTTCATCCAGGAGACTCACCTTTCAGAGGCAGAACATACAGAACTACAGTGGGGACACTGTTACAAAATTTCTTCTCACCCTAGTGGTAGGAAACAGGCCACAGCTATTATTATTCCAACTGCTACCCAGTTTGAAGTGCAAAACACTTTCATTGATGCACAGGGATGCTATGTGATTCTGCAGGGCTGCCATTATTCCCTTGAAGTCACGTTAGTAAATATATATCTGCCACCAAATTCATCAGTTCCAGTACTTAGGGGTTAGGCACACTTCTAGATTTGCTTCACAGGCAGTTGATAATAGGGGGAGATTATAATATGTTATTTTCTTTAGAACTTGATTCAACTAATCCATCTAAACATAGAACATCAAATGCTGTGCAATACCTAAGTACTAATTTTGAACAAATGAATATAACAAATGTTTGGCGCCAATTATTTCCTAAATAGTAAGCCTATTCTTACTATTCAGGATGCCATAAACGTTATTTCCAGATTGAGTATTTTTTTTATGTGTGAACAATTTGCCCTGGTCTGAGATCTATCATTTGGTCAGTGATTACTGTCGGACCATCACTGTCTGTTGTTAAAAATAGAGTTCGGCAAACTTAAAATGCTTTCTGGCATCTCAGTACTTCTTTACTGAAAGATACTCAATTCATAATGTATATACAGGATCACATTCCTTAAATACTTCAAGACAGTACCACCCAAGTTGGCCCTCCGGCACAGCGGTAGTGCTGCTGCTTGAGACACCAGCGACCTGGGGTCAGGAGTGAACTCGAGTTGCTGGAGGGCCAGCTGGGTGAAGAGGATCGAGTGCTCGAGGGACTGCTCTCCTCCTCTGGGGAGGGTGGGCTGCGGGTCCCACTGCTTTACCACCACCTGGGTGACTACGGGTGGTGGTGCAGCGGGCTGCAGAAGATTGGGAGGGGAAGATGCTGGCTGCGATCTGGAGTGGCGGCACGTCTCAACATGCCCCACCTTCTTGGTTCCCCTTGAGTACCAGCACCTTCGGGCAGGGGACTAGAAAGCAGGGAAAACCCCCGCATCAGCTGCCAGGTATGGGACCCGGCTGCCCCAGACTCCATAACCAGGCTCCTTGGGGGCTGGTTGAACTGCTCACGCACACTCATGGACTGTGGAGGAGACAAACAGGAGTCCCCTCCTCCCCATCCCGGGGGGGGGTAAACCGAGGCAGGATGGGGGCAGGTCCACTGGTGATCCCAGGAGTTACCTGGGGTGGAGCTAGGGATTGCATAGCCTTGGGATTCCTGAAAAAAGGTTGCCGATGCGGTGATAAGGCGGTGGGGAAAAAAAGAAAAAAGACAATACCACCCAACCAGTCTCAGCTGCATATGGTCAGAATGGTAATCTGGGACACTATTTATTGCCTGTGCCACAAAGGAAAAACGTAGTCTGGAGAAACAGTACGAGAATATTGTACAATAATGACATACTGATCAGTTATTATATACCATAGGGGATAGTGGAATACAGGACAACATTTGAGAAATCCAGAGAGAAATACAAAACATTATGGATTTAAAAGTCTAACATGTGCTACTTTATTTGAAACAGACCCAGAATGAGGGTGGGGCAAGGGAAACAAGATTGCTAGCCTGCAAACTTTGAGCGTGTAAGCAAACAGTGACAATATGAAAATTAAAACTTCCGAACACGAAAAGGATTACCCAGGGGGATGAGGGAATCTGCAACATTTTTAAAACTTACCATCAGAATTTGTATACAAGGGATCCCCTTACCAGTCTGGAAGACAGAAGTAGTTTTTTGGATCAGTTGCAGCTTCCCCGATTGACGGAAGATCAATAGGCATAACTAGAAGCCCCAATAAGGGTTAAAGAAGTGGTACAGCTAATTAAGTTATGAGCAACTCTATGAAAAGGGGTTACCAAAGTGTGACACAAGTGTCCACTTTTAAAATCCACAGTAGATGAATTTTGTTGTGTTTTATGATGCTGCTCCCAACCACTTATAAATTAAATATATATTGTGAGATAACTGCCTGATAGGTAAATGAGAGAAATGGTCTTGAAAGTTGCACACACAAGGGACACCAAAGAAGTGTGACATGAGTGTGTGTTTTTTGTAATTCATAATAGGAAACATTTGTTAGTCATTTTAACATGTGTGCCCTACAAGTGAATATGAGGTGTGGTCATTAGGTAACTCCCTTGTATGGATATGAGGTTAAGGTGTTTGTAAGGTTGCACACGTAACATGGATTCCAAATAACTGTTTGAGGTCAAAAGGCTTTACTAAAGCTACCATTCATCACAGAATATAAACAGTATCCATCACACAATACAAAGCATACAACATCAAGCAATAGAAAAGTAAAATCTATTTATAAGAGCTGTTTCAAACCAGCCTGCCCTGCCCTGCTGTGCAGCTAAGTTCAATGTGTACAGTTGGGAAATTAAAAACAAACTATTCTGGTCCTGCAGACAAATGAAAATTATTTTGGAGCATTTAAGCAAAGTAAATGTATTTAATTGATTTTGGAAAAGATTTGTATTAATTGTCCTTGTCAGCAACCGTGTCTTTCAATGAGCTCTTGTGACTCTTAATCCCATTCTTGCCTTAGTCTGGAATACATTTTATGTATTTCCCCCAGTACGTCAGCGTTGATTTTAAGGTTTCTATCTCTCTCCAGCTTTATTGGTCCATAAAATATTCTTTTACATTCCACTTTGTCAAGGTCATGATGCTGTGGCCATGTAAATGTCAAATCCCTATGCTTGTGCACGAACTTGAAAGAGTACAGCTGTTTACGTATTGCTGTGACCTCACCAATGTAAAATGCATTGGAATAGTAAACAGCATACAAATTGCTGACCTGAATTGTGCCTGAGGGCATGACTGTGGTTTTTGCTGGCTGCACAGCACTGTGTATGTTGGTCTTGGGTAGCAGAACAAGTGTCCTCGGGGAGATCAGTTTTGGCAGTTGATGTTGTGGGTGCTGCATCATTCAACAAGGCAGTTTCATTCTGATCAGTACAAATGGCCACTGGCTCTGTAGGGATACTGAAAGTAATTTCACTTGACTGACCACTAGTGTTGGCAGCGTCTGTCCGGTATTAGCTCGTGTGTCTCCTCAGTGTGCAGTGTGGACGGGGTGTGGGTAAAGATAACACTTGACAACAGAGTTCTGGTGCAACACATTCAGTGTGGCTTTATTTTCTGTAAAAGTCAGGATAAAATAATAAACTAAAATAAAAAAAATTGCTCATCCAGAGCTTCAGCACTAATACCTTTTACACTGACCACAGAGTGGATGTCTTTCAACACTGAAAATCCACCTTCCTCTGTGAATATATTTTGAGACCATGCAAAGCCTGACACAGGTCCTCCTGGTTCCTCTCCCAAGGCTGATCTGAGGAACAGTGAACAGGAGGGCTCTTTATACTGTGAGTATAGGTCACCTCACCTGATCTGCCCCTATTCTAATACAAGGGAATTCCTTATCTAATACAAGTATTTCGGATCAGGTTGACACTCTTCCCACAAACACAATACTTGAGGAAGACATTTCCTTCATACAGAGTTAATTCCAATGATTTTAGATCTTGAATACCTAAATGGCAGTTAATGAGGTTTAGCTCCTCCCACTTTGCTGTGATTGACAGTATGTTCTCCTAGAAATATATCTCCTACTGAGGCCACTGGCTCCTAAAGGAGGATGTGTTTTTTGGCCTTGCTCCGGCAGGTAAGAAAAGGGAGCAATTCCACAATTTCCTCGGTTAATCAGCCATGTAATGTTATATTTACACTGTTGTGTAGCAGAAAAACCCCTATAATCCTGTATTTCTGTAGACTGGATACTTGGAGAAGGCACCTTAGGTTCAGTCATGTGCCTCTGTATTTCACAGTAATTTATTTCCAAGCAAGGTAAAGTTTTTTTGTTGTGGAAGTGGCACCAGGAGTATAGTTCTTCTTTTCATTGCACAGCCCTTCCCTGCTCTGGACAGCAGCATTTTATGAATGGAGCAGCTTCTGCACTAGTTGCTTGCTGAAAGGAAAGTTGCTCCGTTGCTGCATCAGAACTGTGCAGCCAGAGAGAGGGCACTAGGAGTGCTCCTGTATTCCTTTCTTAGTCTCGCATGCATTATATTTATTTAACAAATTAAATAAGAGGGGAAAAACTATGCCCCACTAGAAGATTCCCTCCTTGCAGTCTGAAACAAGTGACCCTTGCATGCAGGAGAAAACCAAAACGGCATTTCCTTTACTCTTCTGCCGATTTCGGGAGTCCCCTTGTACAGTACTAGAGCAGCTTCTAACAATAAATATAAGAAAGTGCAGCTGCTCCCTGCTTATGCTCTTTTATTTTAGGTGTCTTGAGACCTTTTCCTGTAGTCTCAAATAATAGTTTCAGCTGGGAAGCACATTATAATCAGGATTTTAAATATCCCATTTATTCTCTAATAAGCACCCTCTGCACTTTATTTAACTGTCAGCCAGCAAGGAGGCTGGAGACACTGGATATTTTTTCCAGGCTGCTACTATATTTCTTAAAGCAATGGGTGCTATTACAACAGGCACCTAATTCAACATTTTAAGCCACTATTTTACACCTTTGTACATGTATTTTACAACAGTAGCCTATTCTAAGGGCAAAGTGGCTGGTACAAAAAAAAAAGTAAGAACCAGCTGCTCCCTTATATTTGTAACTATACTCCCATGAAATGGGACCTTTCTGGGAACCTTTCTTTTCAACTAGCCCCAGAATCTGAATGCACGTCTGCAATACTCTTTCATAGCTTTATTTAATATGTGCATATTTTTCTTATTTGTGGCACCATGCACTTATCACTAATGCACTTTAGCACCAAGCACTTTTGGCACCTTCCAGAGACAGAAAGGGATATACAAAGATAAGATTAAGGATAGTGAGATGGGAGAATGCCTATTGGGCAGAAAAGGTGAATATAATAGGATAGATACCTTGCTGCTGCAGCAGACAAAAAGAAAAGAAAGAAGCAGATAGGAAAGATGTCTCTGGGTGCACCAGGAATCTTGGAGGGGGGGGACCACTTTACCACATGCAGCATGCAAACGGGGGTCTTTGCTGAAGTGGGCACAGAAGCAGAATTTGTTAGTCTTGACCATCCATGGTTCTACATATACCTCCTGTTATCACATGGTAGATCTCCTTGACATTGTCTGCAGAAGCATGTAAAGTTTCTGACTGCAACCACCCCCGCTTTAACTGATTTTACATTTTGGAACTGGCGGGTCCCTGGTATGGTTTTGATATTTGGACGCACACTTTAGCATTGCTACCAGCCCAAAAGAATATCCGAATGGAATGGCTACATCCAGCACTGGTCGGATCTCTGGTAAGATAATTCTTGCAGTATGTAAAAAGGTCTTCTTCATTTGAAATTACTGCCTCGCATGATACTGCTGCCCGTGATGCACATGACTTTACTACTGCGCTTTCCTCATCCGACGGTCCTTTACCATACCGGAACCCAAAATATGCTGTTTCTATTGGGAAGCTGTATTCCAAGGAGGGGCCAAAGAAACTGTATGGAAAGCCCACTTTGACTTATATTGGCTCCCGCAGCCATCTGTGAAATGAACCTGCTTTTTTATGTCAATACAACAAGCATGTTTGAGGTGGGAATTTGAGATTTGGACAGAATGCCTTACAGCATGATGGTCATGCTTTAGGTCACTGCAAATGAGTACCATCGATTCTGTGACCGTTTCTTCACAGTGCTGACACCTGTAATATGCAGCAACATGGTGAACACTAGCCTGCTCATGGTGCCAGTGACAGGACTGAATGTCATCTTGAAATTTATAGGTATAGTTCTGCGCAAAATCAAATACCATCGTGACCCATCTGGTTGGCATATTTAGCTTCATTGATGCAAACTGACACTGTTGCCATGATGCAACATGCAAGTGGTAGCCCAGAAACTTGAGATCTTCTTTGAGTATTGCTACTAGTTGTTGCACCTTTCCTTACTTTTTAGTACTTTTCAGCATTGATTGACATCGGCACCATCTATTTTTCGAACAATATTTAGACTGTCCAACTGGAGCCATTTGACAAGCTCATTTGAATGAGCTTGCAGGAGTTCCTCAACTTTAGTTTCAAAATCAGCTGTGCTGCAAAATTCAAATTTTTTTCTGCACACACACTATTTTATAAAAAAATTTTGCCAGGTGCCCTTTGGCACATTGTTGTGAATTCAGTATCCTTGTACAGATTAAGACTATGCATTGTGGCATTTTGTTAAAGGAACTGTGTGAGCTAACAGTTTGGGCTTCATAGCCCGCTGCTCTGGGGCAGCGATAGCCCCTCTGTGTAAAAAGAAAATGTTTTTACTCACTTGATAACGTTTAGGAAGGGATTGTAATTTTGTCTGAACTGGGAGCCAGACGATCCCTTCCCACTTCCAAGTTTGCCTGCTCTGCCCCCACATTCCTAATACAGGTCTATAGGGCTAACTTTTAAAACGATTTTATTAAACTTTGAATGAACGTTTGATAAAATTGAAAGCCACTGCTCAACTAATTGGGACCCTAACAGTTGAGCAGTGGCTTTCATTTTTTTTCAAACTTTCGTTTAAAGTTTAATAAAATAGTTTTAAAAGTTAGCCCTATAGACCTGTATTAGGCGCGTCCCCACACTCTCTCTGGTTAAACGTCACAAAACAGGGGAGCACAGGGGCGGAGCAGTCAAACTCGGAAGTGGGAAGGTATCATCTGGCTCCCAGTTCAGACAAAATTACGATCCCTTCCCAAACGTTATCAAGTGAGTAAAAAAAATTTATTTTACACAGAGGGGCTATCGCCGGCCCAGAATAGCAGGCTACAAAGCCCAAACTCTGATTTTGTTTAAATCACACATTTACTTTAATGTCCATAATGCAATTTAATGCCTTCAACTTCAACAAAGCATTTGTGCAGTATTTGCACAAGCACTGATCCAGTTTTTGTTCACTGGCAAGTTTTATGTGTTATGGTCTCAGACCACATAATTTTGCTGTTCTAATTGGTGTTTCTGGGTTCTGCTGGATAAAGTCACAATGAAAAGCCTCAAGTGGTTATCAAAAAGGAAGGACTTAGTTCTTCCTGTCTTTTTGGAGTAGGCCTTTTTATGTGGTAGTGGTGTGGCTGACTCTTAGAAGTTCTCAATGGTCTTGATGGTTTCCAAAGAGAGTGCAAACTTGTGCCTTTTGTTTTTTGGCTTTTGACTACTTACATTCATTAACCTTTTCCAGCTGATCCCTAGGGCCATGCTCACAGTTCTAAGGAGTTTATATTTTTTAATACCAGGACAGTTTTAATCAGTTCCTGGGATGCCTCTCTACCCCTTTTGTGGGTAAACTATTTTTTACCTCATCCAGTTTGTCCGTCATTACTTCTGCCAATTTCCCCTCTAGGTCATTAACAGGTGTCAGTATTTTCCGCTTTGCCAGTTCAGACTTTTTTTGATGGTGAGTAGAAAGACAGAAGTCTTTCAGTAGTTGTTGCAGAGCATACTGGAGATTGTGGTAGCCCCTCTCATGCCCATTGAACAGCTTTTCTGACAGTGCAATTTGTTCTCATGTCCACCTTCGGAGTTGATTGCAGGTAATTGTCCAGAGTGGTCACTTCATCAGTTGTGGTTATGGTGTCGCCGGGTGTTCCCATTGCTACTGCACGGTGCATTTGTTATAACTGGTGCCTTCTTTCATCAACTCGTCTTCTCTTTTGTGCAGTCATTTGAGCATGCTGTTTTTTTTTTTTCTCACTCCAGTATTCTCTTTGCAACAACTTTTTTTGCTCATCTGCTCTCGTGTTTCTTTTTGGTTCAGCAGTGCTTTGTTCCACTGCAACCGCTTGCCTTTTCCTCTCTCTGTATTTCTACATTCTGAACCTGGTCTTCTCAGATTGTGCTTTACATTTTTCTTCATCCATATTCTGCCTGTATGCTTTAACTCGTACTGAAGCTTTCTGCAAATACTGTTGATAGTGTTTTGGGTCCTGTTTGACCTTCTATTTGTAGTGGTGACTTTTTTCCTTTGCTGACAATGCAGGGGAAGAATTTTGCTACGCAGCTTGCAGCAATGCCAAAGCAGTAACATATGGCCATTTCTGTCGTTGTTCCATTGTCTATAATCTTGGGTAATAACAAAAAAATTAGAATAAAGTCATACTTTCCATGCAGTGTCATTCTGAATGCTGAATGAATTCCAGAAATGGCAAGATCTGGTTTCAGTGCAGACCGGATTAACTTGTCTTTGTTACTTTCAATATAATGGTTTTGCGACATTTGAAAACACACTGATGAACATATATGACTGCACACTTCATTCTTGAAGGTAAGAAGACCACACACACACGTATCTTGGGAACAGTTTTGCCACATTTGCAGATAGAATAATGGTTAAAATACATGAGGGAGAACATGGATAAGGTTCCAGTTGGAGGAGACCACACAACGTTTTGTTATGAACCGTTACAACGCGCAGATGCAGCAGATGTTTTCCGGCTAGAGAATCGCACAGAGTTACGAAGGAGACCACACAGTGTTTTGTTATGAACCGTTGCAACACGCACATATACGAATGTGGAAGATGTTTTCCGGCTGGAGAATCGCACAGAGTTACGGAGGAGACCACACTATGTTTTCTTATGAACCTTTACAACACGCATATGCGCAAACGTGTCAAATGTTTTCCGACTAGAAAATCACACAAAGTTACAGAGGAGACCACTCAATGTTTTGTTATGAACCATTACAAGACGAGCATGTGAGTACGTGGCAAAAGTTTTTCAATTGGAGAAGTCACAACGTTAAGGAAGAGACCACATAACATTTTGTTCTGAACCATCACAACACGCATATACACAAATGTGAGAAATGTTTTCTGGCTGGAGAATCAGAGTTATGGGGGAGACCACACAACGTTTTGTTATGAACCATTACAAGACACACATGTGAGAATGTGGCAGAAGTTTTCCAATTGGAGAAGACAAAACGTTAAGAAGACCACACAACTAAACATTTTTTGTCATGTACCATACGAGACAGAGAATACAGGGAAAGGTTTTCCGAGATAAAACAAAGAGAAGAAGAAAGACCAGTGCAGTAACAACTGCATTGCCATAAAGTCTTTGGCCATAATGACATAATGTCCTTTGCAGTGCCTCACATCTGTTGCCTCCGAGAGTAATACTACCTGAAGATCAATGCTGTATACAGAGCAGTAGACACATTACTTTCTCATTGCACATGAACCCTCTCACCCCCACCCCAAGCAAGCAGAGTCGCAGCCTTGCCCACAGAATGTTTCCAAATGATGCCATGTTGGGCAGCAATCTACAAACCCTCAAATAATCTAAACTGGTATGGACAGTCGTACCACTGTAATGGTCCACCATGTGCAAGCAGTCACACAGTCCACTAACTATACACTCAACTTCACATAGTGATATAGCCCACGGTATGGGGACTTAGCAGGCAGCAGTGGTACAGCACAGCACAGGAGTGTACTTAACTGTATCCATGTAAACCAGACTGGTGGTTGTCTATACTACTGCACTCATTTTGTACTCTGCCGCTGGGATTCAGTGCCCTAAGTGCATTATTTTTCACTTTTTCGCATTGAAACCCAGGTACCATACCCTCAACCACTCCTCAAGTTCTCAGGGCTTTGCGCATTCTTTCCACACATCCCGAAGTGTTCACCCTACTGCAGATTCTGGAGTTAGCCACAAAGAGGCAGACCTTCCAACTCCTCTGCAGTGTCACTTTTGAAGACACTAAAGAGAATTGGTCCCAGCACTGATCCCTGAGGCACCCCGATGGTCACCCCCATTTCCTTGGAGTGAACTACTTTTTTTTTTTTTTTTTTTTTTTTGCGTGAACTACGTTTTTTTTACCACCACTCCTGGTTGCCTGTCCCCTAACCAATGTCTTTCACAGTTTACCACCTTTGGACCCACTCCTAAGCTATCCAGCTCGCTAATCAGTTCTCCTGGTTTGCAGGTTACTGCTCTTAACCACTACACTATACTGCCTAAGGCCAAATGTTATATGTAACCCTAAATGTAAAAGGTTTACAATGTTTTAAATTTCTTTTTTCTCCCCAGGACATTGTATTTGACTTCTTGCACCCCACATAGTGCCAGCAACCTGACTTTCAAGTGTCTTCAAGGTTCAGGACTCTCCGAGAGTGGTCAATGCACTGATGCTGCAACAATAAAAAACAGTGTTGTGAATAAGTGCTGAGTGATTCATCTTTTCTCATCTTGCAGTCAAAGCAGTCCTCCACCCCCACACCTCTGGCAATGTGGGGGTCAAACAAACACATACAGGGAAGAGCATCAGATGTATAAATAGCCAAAAATGAAGTCTGCACACACAAATGTATTTAAAGCACGGAGCCCGTGGCTACAGGATCCCCAGTGCTTTGACCCTTCTTCAGGGGGTGTGGCCTGTGTGCTACCCATGCTGTCTTTTATTTCACCACATTTAAAGAGCCAGTGCAAAAAAATGTATAATTTAATCACAATCCATAGTGCAAAATAGCATATGTAAAAGGGTGCTTTAAAAACAACAATCATGCACACATCAGTGCAGATACAGCTTAATTTAAACAAGCAACTTCATATGTTATGTATACAGAACAACAGATTGCTGAAAAATAACAAAAAATATAAAAAAAATCAAACTCACTGTACTAAGCTTCTTTCTCAAGTGAACATGTGCAACTACATAAGGGGGGTGAGGAGGTACAGAAACAGGCTAGAAGACAAACATACAGCATATTATTTTGTTATAATAGAAAAATAAAGGAACTCTGAGAAACACTGTAATATCCAAGCAATCATTGAGACCAGTAGGATGTAGGGCTCTCATTGTATATATCCATTTTTGCTCACATTGTGCCAGTTTATTGAGCCTATTTCCTCCTCTAACATTACTTTTAATATGATCCACTCCCATAAATTTAAAACATTGCAAAGTTTTTTGGTGAAATAACTCAAAATGTACTCCTGTAGGAGTGCTAGGATCATCTCCGTGTTCGCCCCCTCCCACGTCCCCCTGGGGCCCCTTGGTTTGATGGGACTCTAAGGGAGTTGCGGAGACAGGGGCGTAGGTTGGAGCATCGTTGGCAGAGGACAGCCTTAGATGCCGACCACCTTATTTTGTTAGAACATTATAAACTCTATCAAACAGAAATTTCCCGTAAGACGGCAGAATTCCTGTCCAGGGAAATAGCTGTCGCACGGAACTGACCGGCTCAACTCTTCAGAACTGTTGACAGACCGTGCAACCCAGCCTGTCAGCAGTTCCATCGAGTTTTTTCACAAAATGACTGTGATGAGATCGCTCGCTTCTTTGCGAATAAGGTGGCTGACATCAGGCAGGAATGCCTCCAACTTCACTTTATGGGGGATGCTGTTGATCGGTGCCATGTCACAGAACCCGGAGTTTCCTGGAGTTCCTTTGATCTGCCGGAGTTCGTAGATATTATGAGGATTGTTCAGGCGATGCATCCCACCTGCTGTAGTTTAGATCCGGGCCCTACTTCCCTGATTTTGGGTTGTAGTGACATCATCGGCCCGGTCTTAGCTCAGATTGTCCGATGCTCTCTGGAGTCGGGCGAGTTCCCTAGCTCCCTGAAGGAGGAGGTGGTGATGCACCTCCTGAAGAAAGCTTCTTTAGACCCAGAGAACCTAGCAAACTACAGGCCTATCTCTAACCTCCTTTTTTTGGGGAAGGTTATTGAGAAAGTTGTGGCAGCTCAACTGGATAACCATCTAACCATCCATAATTTATACAAACCTCTCCAATTGGGTTTTCGTAAGAGGCATAGTACTGAGACTGCTGTGCTTCGGGTGCTTAATGATCTCCTGATGGCGAGCAATCGGAGACACCATTCCATCTTGGTTCTCCTTGATTTATCATCAGCTTCTGATACTGTCGATCATGGGGTCCTGCTCGAGCATCTGAGGTCCAGCTGTGGGCTGTCTGGTACAATTCTCAGATGGTTAACATCTTTCTTCGCTGGTAGAATGCAGAGAGTTGTCTCGGGTATATTTTCTTCCGGGGTTTTCTCTCTGTCTTTCGGGGTACCTCAGGGCTCGGTGCTGTCCCTCATGTTATTCGCAGTATATATGCTGCCCCTCGGAGACATTGTAAGACGGTATGGGCTGAGGTTTCACTGTTATGACAATGATACCCAGCTCTACCTGTCTTTGGCCCCTGACCAGGTTAGTGCTATCTCAGTATTGAACAGCTGCCTTGTTGAAATCCAAGATTGGATGAGTACCAGCGGTTTAAAGTTGAACCCAGGAAAGACTGAGGTTTTGGTAGTGGACCCGGGTCGTAGGACAGAGGGGTTGCGGACTGTGCTCCCCTCCAGTTTAGTCCTGGGGGGGGCCCAGATTCTCACTTCTGAACAGGTGCGTAGCCTAGGAGTGGTGCTTGACGATGGTTTGACCCTTCGTCATCAGGTGTCGGCAGTCATCAGGCTGGCCTTTTACCATCTTGGGAACATTGCTAGGATTAAGCACCTTGTTCCATCCAGCGACCTACCTGTTTTGGTCCACACCTTTGTGACATTGCACCTTGATTACTGCAACTCCCTTTACTTAGGGCTTCCTGGGGTTGATATCCACCGCTTGCAGCTAGTGCGGAACGCAGCAGCACGTTTGTTGACTGGGGCATCTAGAAGAACTCACATTACCCCTGTGCTGCATGGTCTGCACTGGCTGCCTAATCAGTGGCGGATCACCTTTAAGGTAGGTCTACTGACTTACAAAGCCCTACACGGACTGGGCCCTGATTACTAGAAAGAGCTCCTGGTCCCTTACACCCCTCTGTGACAGCTCCGCTCAGCTGACGAGGGATTGCTGGAGATTCCGAGGGTAAGTTTAAAGTCATCTGGTGCGCGTGCTTTTGGTTTTGTGGCACCTTCCCTCTAGAATTCTCTGCCACGTCGGCTTCGGGAGTGCAGGACGGTGGGGTGTTTCAAGCAGGCTCTTAAGACTTTTTTGTGGGGGAAAGCCTACTCTGGATTTTCTTGATGTTCTTGTATTTATTGTATTTTGTTTTTATCTTGAGTGTACAGTGCTTTGATATACGAAAGGTGCTATAACAAATACATTTTATTATTATTATTTTTTTGAATTAC
Source organism: Neoceratodus forsteri (assembly GCA_016271365.2). Classification (NCBI taxonomy): domain Eukaryota; kingdom Metazoa; phylum Chordata; order Ceratodontiformes; family Ceratodontidae; genus Neoceratodus; species Neoceratodus forsteri. The sequence goes on along the minus strand of CM028129.1, from coordinate 1,253,386,758 downwards.
GCGCACATGTTCCTGCATCCGATTCTGTGGTGTCTTTTTGTCCTGCCCACATAAATACATGGGTATGTACTGTACATTGTACGACATATATCACAAATGTAGTAGAGCAATTTATGAAATGAAAATTCTGTATGCTCTTACTTGCCAGGACAGGATGCTGGAACATAGCACCTTGTTGATTAAATTTACAGATGTTGTAATGTCCACATTTAAAACAACCCAACGGTTTATTAGGAAGCCAAGTCTTTCTTTGTTGGGGCTTAGTATACAAGCTGTGTGTCAATATATCTGATAGATTATTTCCCCTTTTAAAGGACACCAGAGGTTTACTCCCTGCCACGCCCCTAAGGTCCGGATCTACCTGCAATACCCCCCAATGTTTGGTTACAATATTTGTTATTTTGTCACTAATACGATTGTATTCAGTCACAAACACAATAGGTTGTTGATCAGTATTGCTTTTAACTTTGGGTTGTAGGACTGTATTTCTATCAAGTAATTTCGCTTTATTATGTGCTTGCTCAATTTGCACCTCTGAGTATCCCCCTTTGGGGGGGTTGCATGGGGATTGTGGCATCTTGTCTGCCACAGGAAGCAGGGATTTCATGTTGTTTCACGCATAAGGTATAAGCCATTCAAAGTAAATCCACACCTTCCTACCTCAGAGAATATTGTGGGATTCAAAAATGATTGGCACCAAAGTACTCAAATGCCTCACCCTGTGTGTACAAGCCTTGGCCTGACTCCCCAATGAAACACGCTAAAATGGCCCACAGGATAAAGGGTGGTGGTGTGAAACAGCATGAAACAACACTCTCTGGGGCAGAAAGATTGTGAAATCCACAGGTAATCCCCACATTTGCAAAATGGGGGGGAGTACTTTGCCTGCTGCAAGAACATGGTTGCTAAAGTAACATACCACAACCTCCACCTAAATTCAAATTCTGTAAAAAAAAAAAAAAAAATTACATGGTGGAAAAAAAGGTTAACCAAGGGCAAAATACATAAGCTGAATAAAAACTTAAGTACTTAGCCGACCCAGTGGCACTGAGGGTTGAGGTGTTGCATGCCACACCGGCGACCCGTGTTAGGGAATGTGCAGGGACCGCCATGGGTCGGCAGGAGATGAGGATCGAGCATCCCAATGACTGCTGTCCTTCTCTGGGGAGGGGGGATTTCAGCAGAGTCTGCGCATGCCTGACCCCTAGCGGAGGCTGGGGATGGCTCACCAATGCTGCCGACATGGGGTCAGAAGTGGGGCAGATACCTGCCGGGACGTGCACAGGAGCATGCATGCTACTGGCACCGGCATCATTGCACGCTCTGCATCCGAGGGGGATGTACACTGGAGGAGAAAAGATTGCTCTAGCAGGATAATGGAGGGTGCCTCGCAGGTCCCACCCCTGAATAGCCACAGTGCCAGCCACACTGGATCCAGTCTTCAGCAGGGTTTGGGGTGCCCTGCTGGGGGAGGGGAGCCCTGGGGGTATCAGTCGGCTGGTGAACGTTGTGGGACAGGAATAAGGGCTCCCTCCAGAGATGGGGCCACGAATAAGGCGTATAAAGTGATAACAAAAAAAAAAAGTACAAAAAAAAAATGAAACTGTCAGTGCTATAGCCGGTCGGAAACTGCGAATTCCGAATTTACACAAATTTCACGAATCTTCACGAAAGTTTCTGAAATTCCAACTTTGGGAGAGTATGAATCCTCCAGATGTGTTCCACCAAATGTTATGGCTGAATTGCAGAACAATAAACATAAACTGTGAAATGACAGTTCTGCGGAATTCCGTTCTGCAGATTAATACGTCAGTCTGCAATACATGCAATTTTTCTGCAGTTCAATAGATAACGGAATAATCTAACATACATTCATTCCGCCGTTCTAAGTTGGAATTTCATGAAAGTTGCCAGTGTATTCCGAAATTTCATGGAAGGGGAGTTCCGACTTTAGCGGTAATGCCACCGGTGGTATTTTATTTTTGCACTGCACTAGTCAATATTCATACCTCTGCATACTGCCCTCTTGAAATCTTTGTAAATGTGGATAAACAAGGCCCTGTCTTGAGACCCTGTAAAACCCTTTCAGATTGCTTAAAAAAAAAAATGTGCCAGTTCTGAGACCTTTCCAGACCTGGCACACTTTAAAACCTAATCCCAGGGCTCTGAAAAAGCCAAACTATTATAAGACTCCTCCTTTTTTTTGTCCTTTTTATTTTTTTCTCATTTGAATATTGTGTTTCTGTGTCATTCTGCGTTGTCACTGTGCAAGTCATTTGGATGGATGGATGGACGGACAGACAAGAGACAGGTAGATAGGTAGATAGAGAGAGAGAAAGAGAGATACAGAGATAAAGAGAGAGAAATAATTTATTATCACCTTTCTGAAATCCAAGGTGCTAATTTACCGAAGTATAGAATTAAAAAATCAAATATAAGTTAATAAGTAAACCAGTCCTAAAGCAACATTACAGTGTACATCAGTAGCAATAAAAAAGCAAGATCTTACTTCGAGAGGGCTCTTGCAGTAGGTAATTACATATAGGACTGACACCAGCCAGTGGCAGGACCCACGAAAAATTTACTACTGTCTTAGTCGGCTCGGGCTTCACGTTATGGTGACCGCGCCATACTGACGTCGGTATAAAGGGGCGGTCCCGGACGCCCGCCTTCCAGTTCTTTCCTGCCGTCAGCTCGTGCAGCGCATTGCAGTTAAGTTCTTATTGCTCAGTCCTGTTACTTCGTCGGTTTTTCCGATAAAGTTTTCAGTATAGAATTTTATTCTTCTTTCGTCAGGTGAACGTCAGTTTATGTCGTCCCCTTCAAAGAATAAGTGCGACTTGTGCGGCGCCCAACTGCCTCACAAAGACGGTCACTCCCTCTGCCTTTTCTGCTTAGGCCCCAACCACGCGGTCGACAAGTGTCCGCACTGCCTTCGATTCAACGCGGTCACCCGCAGACGACGCCAGCAGTCCCTCGAAGCCCATCTCCTCAAAAAGAAGATGTCCGCGATGGAGAAGGAGCTGAAGAAACTTCGGCAGGCGTCGACCTCCCCTGAAGGGCATAAGAAGCGGGACAAGGAAAGGCACCGGGAGAAGGCCTCCTCCTCCGCAACTCCGGCCGGAGTCGCGGGCAAGGTAACATCCCCTCCGGGGGATCGCCCAACGGCAGCCTCCAAGGCTTTGGAGGAGTCGTCGGCCCGCCCGTCGGGTTCGCGCCCGCCAGGAGTCTCTGGGCAAAAGGAGACTCTAGCCCCCAGTACTGCCGCAGGCCCCTGCGGCCTAGTGGTGCGGGCACCTCCCTGCCTGGACGCCGGCTCCTGCGCACCCAGCGTCGCCAGGAAAGCTGCTAAGATACTCGACCCTTGAGTCGACGCATGGCAGTGGCCCCTCGGACGGGCCTCCTCTCATCCTCGACCTGCCTCCGGCGAGTGCAGTCGGACGCCGGCTCCTCTGGCGTCCGCCGGGTCGAAGCCCATAAACCACCGTCGGCTCCTCCGGCGTGCGCAAACCTCAGAGCCTCGGCGAGACCTTGCCCACGTCCGTCGTACCAGGCTCCCGCGCCTCCGCTGCCATCAGAAGAGCCCCAGTTCCCCTGCCCGACCCGGGTTTTTCCCTCCGTCCCCGGGCGAGGCTCGGGACCCTGGGCTACCGTCGATCCTCTTCATGAAGGCGGATCTGATGCGGCTCCTGGCGCCGGCTCGGCTCCTCCGGCCTCCAGCCCGACACGGCCCGCCGATGCGGTTCGACACCAACCCCTCCGATGCGGCGGGGATATTCCTCTTCCACCGGGCCCTCCACCCCAGGCCCTATCCCGACTGATCCGCCCGTGGAGTACCTGGCTGGGCCGTCTGCTCGGCAGCTCCTCCAGTGCCTGGGCATCCACCGTCATATCCGACGCCGGTTTTCCCAGGTCCGCAGTATCCTGCACCGCAGTACCCGGTGCCGACTCCTTCAACGCCGCAGTACCCGGCTCTGGTATACCCGCAGCCGGGTTATGGATACTCCCCCTACGGATTTCCTCCATGCAACTATCCCCCTCCTCCTCCACCGCCTGGGCCTAGGCGCGGTGGATCTTCAGAGACTCTTGCCTCCTGGTGGGCTGAGCCAAGGCTCAGCTCACCAAGAAATCGAGAGCAAATCTTCGCCGGCAGTGCCACCCCCGGCTCCCGTACGCCCCAGACGGCACACTCCCTGTCCTCCTCCGGATTCCCGGGCTTTACCCTCGGGATCCAGAGAGGGGCAGGACAGCAGTTCTGGGATCCCCAAGGAACCCGTTCCTCCCCTAGACGAGTTGGAGAGTCTTACTCTGCTTCAGATTCTTCCTCCCCTTCTCTCTCGGACTCCTCAGAGGCTTCCGATGGATGTTCCGAGAAGGACGACGAGCCACGCTCTCCGTCCAAGCCCCGGCCGAGGACTCCTCTGAAGTCTCCTCAGGATCCTTCCTTCACGAGTTGCTCAGGAAGATCCAGGAAGTCGATCAGTGGCACTCCTTAGAGCCAGATCCTCAATGGGTTAAACTCGCCGAACATCTGGACTTGCCCCTTACGGCTCCTACCCTAGTGCCACCCTGGATCGAGCCTCACGCCCACCTTGTTGCCACGATTTGGAAGCAACCGTCGGCTTTAGCCCCACTTCCTAGGAAGTCAAACAGGCTATACCAGGCTCCGGAGGGTGTAGACTTTTTAGACTCTCACCCCCATGCAGACTCGGTTGTGATTAGCGCCACTCACGGCCGGTCAGCACACCCGAAACACTTGAGCTCATCTCCCCCAGATAAGGAATCTCGCCTTCTGGATCAGTATGGAAGGAAGGAAGATCTGCGCTTCTTCCACACTGGGGATTAGGGCCCTGAACTATGTAGCACGTATGGGGGATTACCAGAAGGCCATCCTTGCCCAGGCGGAATCTAAGATCGACTCTTTGCCTGACTCCCAAGTCAAGCAGGAGTTGGCCGACCTGGTCCGTTCTGCTCGTTCGGACAGTCGTCATATTTTGAGGATGACCTACGACGTAGTGGACACCGCAGGACGGAGCTCTGCGTTTGCCGTAAGTCTTCGGCGTCATGCATGGCTCCGTGTGTCAGGTCTGGTCCCGGAGGTGCAGTCAGCGATCCAAGAAGCACCTTTCAGGGGTTCTGTGCTTTTCGGTGATGATGTCAAGGACATCATCACTTATTAGCAGGAGAAGGGGATGGCCCTTAAATCTGTTGATTCAATGTACCGTCCCCATCCCCCACAGCGCCGTCCCTTTCGCAGACGCAGCCGGCCTCAAGCGAAACCTCAGGGAAGGCGGGCCACTAAACATCTGGCCCCCACAGCTGCCAGGCCCCTGCCGCCCAAAAAAGCAACGGGTGCCCCAGCTGCGGCGCTGCCTCACACCACCTGACTCCTTCCCTCTCCTACCGCCTCCGGTAACCCCAGAGGAACCGGTAGGAGGGAGGTTCTCCCTCCACCTTCCGGGTTGGGAGAGGATAACATCATATTCATGGGTGCTTCAGATCATAGCAGAGGGGCACTCCATAGAGTTTCTACAGAAACCTCCGCGTCACCCCGCTCTGAACTCCGCTTACTCAAGGGACCATCTTCCTTTGGTCAGGGAAGAAATCTCGGTGCTCCTTGCGAAACAGGCTATAGAACCCGTCCCCCCCTCACCTCTACGGGACGGATTACTATTCCCACTTCTTCCTTGTACCAAAGAAGACTGGAGATCTCGCACCTATTCTCGATCTCAGCTCTCTGAACCTGTATGTGGAATACAAGAGGTTCAGGATGCTCTCCCTTCAAACCCTTTGGCCCCTGCTTCGGCTGAGCCAATGGCTTTAATCACTAGATATGCAGGATGCGTACCTGCACATCCCCATTCGCCCCGAAAGTACCTCAGGTTTGCGTTCTAGGGGGGTCCACTATCAATTCCGGGCGCTCCCGTTTGGTCTCTCCTCGGCCCCCCCGAGTCTTTACCAAACGCCTGGCGGTGGTAGTGGCCCACCTGCGTTCTTTGGGAGCTCAGGTTTTTCCCTACCTGGACAACTGGCTCCTGGCGGCCTCGTCCAGGGAGGAACTCCTGCATTTTCTCTCCCTCACCCAGCAGGTTTTCACTGGCCTGGGTATTACCCTCAACCATTCCAAGTCTCATCTGGATCCTTCACAGAGGCTCCAGTTCATCGGGGCAATTCTCGACACATCACTGTGCAAGGCCTTTCTGCCTCCGGACAGGGGGGCCTCCCTCCAGTCACAGATTTCCCTCCTATCGGAACACAGGAGGGTCCCGGCGAGGTCAAGTGCTCTGTCTACTGGGGCTTATGGCGGCGTCCATCCCGACAGTTCTGCGCGCGCGCCTCCACATGAGAATCTCTCAGTGGACTCTCCGATCTCAGTGGGATCAACGGGTAGATGACCTAGATCATCTGGTTCTGATCTCCTCGCCGATGGTAACAGACTTGCAATGGTGGATGGTTCGAGAGAACCTATTCCGGGGGGGTCCCCTTTATTCATCCTCCCCCCGATCAGACTCTGACCACGGACGCTTCAGGTGAAGGTTGGGGAGCCCATCTGGGTCCTCACTGAACCCAGGGCCTGTGGTCAAAGTTGGAGCTAGTTCTCCATATCAACCTGCTCGAGCTTCGAGCAGTGCTGTATGCTCTCCAGGCCCTTCACCAATTCATCCTTCCCGGTCACCTAGCTGTCCAAACGGACAACATGTGCATGGTGTGGTACATCAACAAGCAGGGAGGGACTCTGCCCTACCCGCTGTGCAGGGAAGCGATGTGGGTTTGGGATTGGGCAATGCTTCACAACCTTCACCTCACGGCGATCCATGTTCCGGGAGTTGACAATGTCCTGGCAGACAGACTGTCGCTCGTCGGCTCTTCCACACGAGTGGGAATTGGATGAAAAAGTTCTAAAAAGCATCTTCCAGATTTGGGGGACTCCTCAGATAGACCTGTTCGCTTCCTCCCAAAATGCAAAGCTTCCAATCTTTTGCTCGCTCGCTCCAGAGCGAGGTGCTTTCTGGGCGACGGCTCTATCTCTAAGCTGGAAGGACAGATTCGTCTATGCTTTTCCCCAATTCCTCTGGTCCCTCGTGTGCTATAGAAGCTTGCTTTAGAAGGAGCGAGAATGATCCTAATCGCTCCTTTCTGGCCCAGGCAAATCTGGTTCTCTCTTCTACAACAATACTCAGAGGTTCCTCCTCTTCCTCTTCCTTTATCTCCAGGATTGCTGACCCAGGATCAGGGGACACTGGTCCATCCGGGACTCAAGTCCCTTCAACTTCATGCATGGCTCCTGCAGACACTAGCTCAATCTCGTTTGGCGTTTCTCCTAAGGTGGCCGAGATTCTGGTGGAGCTAGAAAACCCTCCACTAGGTCCTCCTCGCCATGAAATGGAAAAGATTTTCTATCTGGGCTGCGTCCAGGAATGTGAGACTCTTCCTGCCCTGTGACCATTCTGCTTGAGTACATGCGTCATCTTTTTGACCTGGGTCTCAGTCACTCCTCTTTGGAAGTCCATATGGCGGCTATTTCAGCCTACCATGTCCCTTTCACTGATAAGGCATTTGCCCAGCTGAAGGTATCCAAAACTTTCCTCAGAGGGGTCCTTCATCTCAGGTCCCCTGTCCGGACTCCAGCTCCGCCTTGGGACTTAAACTTTGTCCTCGAGAAACTTACCCTTCCTCCCTTTGAGCCTCACAGCTTCCATGAACTTGAAGTTTTATCGTGGAAGGCGCTCTTCTTGGTAATACCATTACTTCTGCTCATAGAATTCGAGCTCAGGCCTGATGTGCAAAATCCCTTATTTGATTTTTCACAAAGAGCGAGTAGCTCTTAGCACAAATCTAAGTTTCTTCGAAGGTAGTAGCGGAATCTACCTTAAATCAGTCTATTGAATTACCTGCTTTCTTCACAGGTACTCAATCAAGGAGAATACCTGCTCCATACCATGGGATGTTCACAGGATTCTGAGATACTACACCGATAGGATGAAGGATCTCAGAAAGACTGATCAGTTGTTAGTCTCTTTAGCTCACTAAAGAAGGCAATGCTGTCTCTAAGCAATGCCTATCAAAATGGTTATTGCCTTGCATCACTTTCTGTTATGACAAGTACAACAAGACCCTCCGGGTCAAGTCAGAGGTCACTCCACTCGTGGGTTGCGCCTCAGCGACTTGTTTCAAGAAGCGTGTCTGCGGCAGACATCTGGTGCTGCCACTTGGACTTCAGTCCATACCTTTACTAAACATTACAGTTTGGACATTGCCTCTCGCCGTAGAACAGGCTTTGTGTTAGCTGTCTTGCAAGGCCTCCTTTCTTGAGACCTGCTAGATTATTTAATACTTTTTGGAGTAGTCCCTCCTCCCGGTGCCTTTCATTTGTTCCAGACTGCTTGGGATTCTGTCCTATATGTAATTACCTACTGCAAGAGCCCTCTCAAAGTAAGATAGTACAGTTACGTAAGAACTTACCGTAACAGTGATCTTCAAGAGGCTCTTGCAGTAAATAACCTCCCTCCATCCCCCCTAGGCTTTTCAGCTCCTTTTCCATTGAGGAAATGTCTGCTCTCTCTCGTCCGGGCCTGTGGCGGAAAAGAACTGGAAAGGTGTCGGGACGCCCTTTATACCGGCGTCGTATAACGGTCACCCTGACACCGTCAGAAGCGATTTGCCGGGGAACTGCTAGCTAGAAATGTTCCGTGGGGTCCTGCTGCCTGCGGCGTCAGTCCTATATGTAATTACCTACTGCAAGAGCGCCTCTCGAAGATCTACTGTTACGATAAGTTCTTACGTAACTGTACTTTCAGTCTCCTACAAAAGCTTGACTGAACAACCAGGTCTTAAAAATGGTGACCGAGGGTGCAGCACAAATGTCAGCTAGTAAACCGTTCTGTAGCAAAGGGGTGCTTCTAAAAATGCTGATTGTTACCTTGATTTTGGAATGGTCAATAATCTGTGCCAGTGGAACATAACCTACAGACATCGGGGTGGGTCACAAGAGTCTCACTAAGGTACTGGAATCTTAGGCCATTTAGGGCCTTAAAAGTAAGTAAGAGAACCTTAAAGTTGATTCACCATCTTACAGGAAGCCAGTGCAGAGTGCAGCACTAGAGTGATATGGTCACTCCTTTTTACAGCTGTAACAAGTTTGGCTGCAGCATTCTGCACTAGCGGAAGACAGTGGATCTGACCTACAGGAAGGCCCTAGTAGAACATATTGCAGTAGTCAAGGTGTGAGATGAAACCATGCACTAGTGTTAGCAGATCATCCCCAGGTGAGGCAGGATCGCAATCCTGCTATATTCTTTAAATGATAAACGCCACTCCTGACCACCGCTGACACCTGAGGTGCAAGAGTCGGCTCCTAGTCAAAAGCGATCTCTAGATTGTGAAGAACTTGCCTTGCCTGTAATTTGTCTCCCCCCAAAACGAGGAAGATCCAGGCTCTCCAGAATTGAAGACCTGAGATGATCTGATCCCACTAGTAGCAAATCAGTCTTCCCGTGATTAAGCGTCTGCCTGCAATGAGCCATCCACTCACTGATCTGTGTTAAAGCATTCTCAAGCATAGACATTGTGTAGTCCACTCTGGGTCTGCATGAAAGATATAGCTGAGTATGATCAGTATAACAGTGAAAACCCAGACTATACTTACAGTTCACATCTCCAAGCAGAAGCATGAACACTGCCCACAAAAGAGGAGACATACTGGAACCCTGAGTGACAGAGAAACAAGATTGAAATTTCCCCCAAAATCACTGACTGATGGCGGTTGCTGAGCAAGGATGGGAACTAGTCCAGGATTGTTCCTACCACTCCAACGAATTTCCTTATGCACGCCACCAACTCCTTATGCTCAACAGTGTCAAAAGCAGATGACAGATCCAAAAGAACCAGGAAAGAAACCTCCCCATGCTCCCTTGCAAGAAGCAGATCATTTAAAACACATACAAGGGCCATCTCAGTGCTATGCCGAGAACAAAAACCACACTGGAACAGCTCATAGATGGAGAATTCCTCCAGACGCTCTCTAAGCCACGCCACCACCATTTTCTCAAGTACTTTACCCAAGAAGATTTTCGGTGGTATCTGTCATCAGGTAACACCATAGGAACCTTCTCTATTGATTAAGGGGAATCCACACAGAAGATTTTCAGCAGTACAGCTGGGGTCACCCATGCCATTGACGTCCATTAATGTCACCAACCCTATAAAGGCATGAGCAGCCCCGCTCCCTCCTCAATTCTTTCCCACCGTTGACTCACTTGCATAGGTCTCCGCGGAAGCTCCGTCGCAGTATTCGTGCCTGTTTTTACCTGTGGCTTGTCTAACCTTACTTTTTAGAATCTCTTTTTTAAAAGAGATTCCTTGAATTTGTTTATGTCGAGAGCTAATCCTTCATCATCTCTCTTCCATTGCTGCCACTGCAGAAAGAAGATTGCCTCCACAGACAAACACTCTCTCTCTGTCTGCTGTCTTGGGCCTGACCATGAAGTTTCTGTGAGCTCTGCCAGAAGTTTAACCAAACAACACTCAGGCAACACAGAAAGGCTCTCAAAAAATTCCTAATGGATCAGCTAGTAGCCAGTTCTGGGCAGGGGTCTTCCAGGGTCCAGCCTCTCAGTCGCCTACCAATTCTTTAACCCCCCCAGGCCTCCAAGGCCTTAGATAAGTCCTCAGGGAAAAGTCACAAAGATGACCGAGATCGCAACCGCTCCCCCCAGTGTAAGTCTCGTTCCCTGTCGGCCTCTCCTTCTTCTGGGGGATTTTCATCAGCTGCGACTGCACCAACAAAGAAATCTGCTGTCCAGGTCTCTGTGCCCACCAAACTCATACCGACAGCACTTCCACCCGATTCTCAGGACAGCCGGCCGTCGACCTCCAGGTCATCGGCCCCTTCTTCGTTGAAGACAGGCTCATCATCAACGACTCTCCCATCAAGACCTGCCCTTTCTCCCTCCAGGACTACAGGCTTGTTGGGTTCTAAGGCTCCAGCAGGTGGATCGTCAACACCTGTACTGTTAAACCCTCCTCCTTCGACTTGAATGAGGTCCTGATCAAGTTCACTAATGTGCTTGTGCAGCAGCTGGGCACCCTCAGGCCCCCCTTGCAGACACTGTGATAGACAGCTTTATCATCGATGCCTACTCATCTGCCCCAGGAAGCTCCTCTTGGGCCTCCGCTGGCACAACTGATGCCAGACCCAGATATTGAAGAGGTCGACGTTGAGGAGGAGTACCACCCAGACCTCATTTTTCCTGATGTTGTGGAGGAAGAAGAGGAAGAGATTCTGCTCTCTGACAGATTTACAGCCTTTTCTGTTATTGAGGACTCTGTAAAGCACACTCCCAGGTCTCCTCCTGAGGATCCCACATTTTTCAATGTGATGAAGCAACTGTCATCAGCCATGGGCTTCCACACTGAGGAAGAAGATGCCACCAGAAAAGAACTGGTGGATTTCCTGGAGATTCCAGAATCTCCCCCCGAAAGATCATACCTCCAGTGCTGCCAGCCTTGAGGAATGCAGCCACGGCAGCCTGGCACAGACCAGACATGGTGCCAGCTGTGCCCCGCAGGGCGGACAAACTTTATTACGCCCCTCAGGGTCTTCCCTATTATGCTGCCCAGCCCAAGACTGACTCAGTGATCATTAAGGCAGCTCATGACAAGTCTGAGGCACCTAAGCACCTTGGTTCCCTTCCCCCAGACAGAGTTTCGTAGAATTGACCTCTGGGGTAAAAGGGTTTATGCATCTTCTTTTCTAGGATTAAGGATTGCAAACTATCTGTAGCACATGGTAAAATACCAGAATGCCAATTGGAAGAAGGGCAAGGCTGCCGGCCAGGCCCTTCCAGAGGCCACTCAAAAGCAGGAACTGCTACAGTACCTCCAAGCCGCTGAGGATGTTGGCAAACCTCTCCTCAGAGCCCTGTATGACATGGCTGACACAGTGGCTAGGGCAGCTGCCCATGGGCATATGCCTTCGAAGACACTCCTGGCTCAGAGTATCTGGGTTTGCAGCTGATGTGCAGCAAAAGGTGCTTAATGACCCCTTCAGTGGCACCAAGATGTTTGGCTCTGATTTCCAGGACATCATAAATGATTTGCAAGCCTCAGGCAGGGCCCTCAAGTCTGTCCACTCCCTCTGCCATACCCAGCCAAAGGGTTGAGGATGGCCTCCTTTTCGTAAACAGAACAATAGGCCTGGGACAACTTCCCATCCCCAGGGAAAATGCAGAAACCAGGCTCCCTTGCCTGCCCCTTCTGGTGCTGGAACGGTGGCCAAGCGCCCCAGAAGTGAGGGACCAGCCTCTGCGGCTGGCTTCCCCTCTGCTTGACTCCTTGCTGGACCCCCCTCCTCTGGTCCCAGACTAGGAGGCGGTGGCCGGATGTCAGTTTTCCCTCCGTCTGAATCAGTGGAGAACCATAACTTCGGATGCGTGAATTCTGCAGATCATAGAAAAGGGTGACACCATGGAGCTCATCGATCAGCCTCCAGAAACCCTACCTCCACCCTCTTGTTATCCTCCAGCTCACCTGTCTTTCTCCAGGAGGAGATGCAGTCCCTTCTGCACAAGCAGGCCATTGAGCCAGTGCCGAGGCATCAGAGAAACAAGGGATTTTATTCCAGGTTTTTCCTGGTCCCCAAAAAGACTGGAGATCTGAGGCCGATTCTAGATATGAAGGACCTCAATCTGTATGTCCAGTACAAAAAGTTCCAGATGGTATCTTTACCAGGCCTGATGACCCTTCTCAAGACAGGGGACTGGCTCTGTTCACTGGACATGCAGGATGCTTACCTGCACATCTCGATCTTTCCTCCTCACAGGAAGTTTCTCCATTTCACCTTTCAGGGCGAGCATTATCAGTTCAAAGTGCTGCTCTTTGGCTTGTCCTCTGTGCCATGAGTCTTTACCAAGTGCTTAGCTGCAGTCGCAGCAGCTCTCAGAAGGAAGGGGACTGTATGTCTTCCCTTATCTGGACAACTGACTCCTGAAGGCCCCATCCAGAGAACAGCTTTTGCTGTCTCTGGAGCAAACTCTCCAGCTCTTCCACTCCCTGGACATCACTGTCAGTCTGCCTAAGTCGTTTCTGTTACCATCCCAAAGACTGCAGTATATAGGGGCGGTTCTGGACTTGGCACAGGGCAAGGTCTTCCTGCCCCAAAACAGGGCAGAGTGCCTCATAGCTCAAGCTCAGTAAGCTGCCCAGAGCTGGTACATTCCTGCCAGGGTATACCTCAGATTGCTGGGCCTAATGGCAGCTGCCATACCCACTGTTCCAATGGCCAGGCTCCATATGCATACCCTCCAGGTAAAGTGGGACCAGCACATGGATGAGTTAGAACAACCAGTCCTGGTTTCTTCCCCAGTACGCAAGGTACTGCAGTGGTGGATGGACCCTTTGAATCTGCTTCAAGGCTTTCCTTTCCAAATCTCCTCGCTGCATTAAATCCTAACCTCAGATGCCTCAGGCCTGGGCTGGGGAGCACACCTGGGTCCCTTCCAGACCCAGGGCTCTTGGTCCCAGGGAGAAGCCTCCCTGCATATCGATGTCCTGGAAATGAGAGTGGTGCTCTACGCCATGCAAGTCTTTCAGGAACACCTTGCTTCGGGTCAACTGCTAGTGCAGTCGGGCAATCTAAGCATAGTATACTACATCAGCAAGCGGGGGGGGGGGAGTATTCATTCATATCCCCTTTGCAGGGAGGCCATGAGAGTGTGGTACTGGGCATTGGATCACAGTTTGACACACTCTGCAGGCCACGTGCCAGGCATACTAAACACTCTGGCGGACAGTCTCAGCAGGACTCAGTCCAGCATGCATGAATGGGAGCTTCTCTCATCTGTCGCAGAAGACTTGTTCGACACAAGGGTCATCCAGAGTTAGACCTTTTTGCATCCCCACTCATCGCAAAACTGCCCAATTTATGTTCGCTAAATCCAGGGCCTGGGGTTTTCTGGTGAGACACGTTGCCTCTCTCTTAGAGCGGGAGTTTTTTTTTTTTTTTATGCATTTCCTCTGGTTCCTTTGATTCAGAGGGTGCTAATCAAGTTGCAGATGGAGGGGGCCAGCATGATTCTGGTAGCTCCATTCTGGCCTCACCAAATATGGTTCCCTCTGCTTCAGCAGATGGCGGTGGAACCTCCGGTCCCCCTTCCTCTTTGCAAGAGTCTGCTGACCCAGACTCAGGGGACCCTGGTCGATCCCAACCTCAGATACCTCCATCTGCAAGCCTGACTTCTGAGGACATAGCCATTGCCAGGTTGAGGGTCTCTAACAGGGTGGAGGATGTCCAAGTGGCAGCCCAGAAGACTTCCAGTCAAGCCACGTATGCCATGAAGTGGAAGTGGTTTACCATATGGGCTGCCAAACATAGCTCAGACCCTTTCACCTGCTTGGTGAATCATATCCTGCACTACCTGATCTCACTCTCCATCTCAGGCTTCCAGTACTCTTCCCTCAAGGTCCACCTTTCATCTATTTCTGCATTTCATGAGCCCATGGGTGACCACACGATTGTTCAGCTAGATGTCTTCCATACCTTTCTAAGGGGCATCCTGCATCTGAAACCTTCAATCTCTTCCCCTCTCCCAGCTTGGGACTTGAATTTTGTTTTAGAAACATTGACCCTGTCTCCTTTTGAGCCAGTTGCGAGTTGCACTTTCTCTTGGAAAGCATTGTTTTTAGTTGCAATTATTTCTGCTCAAAGAATTGCACAGCTTCAGGCCCTGTGGTGTGAAGAGCCTTATTTGATTTTTCATAACGACAGGGTGTCTTTGAGCACAAATCCTAAGTTTCTCCCTAAGGTGATTTTAGAGTTTACATTCAATCAGTCTATCCACTTCCTGTTTATTTTCCTGAGTGTTCCAATCCAGGGTAAGCACTGCTACATACGTTAGATGTGTGCAGAACTTTGAAGTACTACCTGCTTCGGACTAAGGAGTCCAGAAAGTCAAAGCAATTGTATGTTTACTTCGCCCCAAGTAGAGAGGGTGTTTCAGTTTCTAAGCAATGTGTATCCAAATGGTTGGCAAACTGCATTGTGTTCTGCTACAAATACGGCATAGAACTGCCTGGTGCTGTCAAAGCTCATTCCACCAGAGGAATGGCTACCTCAGTGGCTTGTGTCTGAAGGGTCTCAGCCGCTGACATTTGTGCGGCTGCCACCTGGAGTACAGTCCATACTGTCACCAAGCACTACAGTCTGGACATTGCCTCAAGAGCTCATGCAGGATTTGGCGGGGCTTTGTCACAGGGCCTCCTGTCTTAAGTTTATGGAGAGCCCTCCTCCCAGAGTGTCTGTTATGCACTTGTAACTGCTTGAGACTCATTCCAATGGTGTTACCTGATGACTGAGATACCCCCGAAGAAGATAGAACAGTTACGTAAGAACTTACCATAACAGTAGATCTTCGAGGGGATCACAGTCTTCAGGTCTGCTTTCCCTCCCACCATCCCCCTTTTTGGAGCTCCTGTCTACGAAATGGCTGTCTGGTGTATCCAGCCTTTCATTTAGGTCTGGGCACCTCTCCCTCTCCTCAGTCCCCCATGGCAAGAGCTTAGCACCCTTAGTCTCCGGGGGGAAAAAACTGAGGAGGGAGCGGAGCTGCTCACACCTTTATAGGGTTAGTGATGTCGTCGGCGTGGGGGGCCCCAGTTGTACTGCTGAAAATCTTCCGTGTTGATTCCCCTTCACTGATGGCAAAGGTTCCTATGGTGTTAGCTGATGACTGAAATCCCCTCGAAGATCTGCTGTTACGATAAGTTCTTGCGTAACTGTTCTTTAGAGATCGGTCTAAAACTCACAAAGTTGTCAGGATTTAAAGTTGCCTTCTTTAGGAGTGAGTGAACTACTGCCTTTTCCATGACAGTAGAAAACACACCCTCCCTCCCTCAGAGAGGTATTGACAACTTTTTCGAGGGCTGGACTGATCACCAACTCTCCAGTCTTCATCAGAGAAGCAGCTATAGGATCTGGCACACAGTGGCTAGGGTGCAGCTCAGAGAGCAACTGGCAAATCACCAACAGATCAGTTGGTCATAGGCCAGCCTAGTGGCGAAGGGGGACTGAGGTCCCACGCCGGCGACCTGAGTTCGGGAACGGACCCTGTCACCTGGGGTCAGCCAGGGTGGGAGAGGATTGAGCATCCAATGAACTGCTTACCTTTCCTGGGGAGGGTGGCTACCAACTCCGCTATGTGACTGTCACCCGATGGAGGCCTGGTGGTAGGGCAGCCATGAGCGACACATTTGGGTTGGTGCTGCAGGACTCTGCAGAGCATGTGTGCCTCCACATACGTGCTTTGACGTGTGCGCCCCAGATTGACTTCCCCCCCCCTCCTAGACCCATCGGGAGTCTAGTGGTGGTGGAAGCCATCTGCAGGTAACTGGGACAGGGCTGAAAAGCCACCCATCTGACCAGATGATAGAAAAACATTTATGGCAAAAGAAAAAGAAAAACTGGGCAGAACTCATCCAAGATGACCCAAGTTTCCATCGACTCCCACTCTCGACCATTTACTACTGGGTTTCACATGTTCGCCTTCTAGGGACCAGCCCTCCAAAGCTGTGACATCATCACAGAACCCCTGGCTCCACCTCATTCTGATTCAGCCAGGTTAGAACCTTCAGTCTTTGTGTGTTGGCAGAAGAGGCAGGCACCATAGGTAGAAGAAGCTTTTCTGCTTGAAGACTTGGTGTAGTGTGGGGGTAGTAGAGTTAGACATGTCAACTGCTAGGCTAAGACAAGAGCTGTTCCATACATCCAGCACAATATTGTCACATAGAAGACTTTCTGATGGGCAAAAGGAAAAAGAAAAATACTTAAATAAAAAGTTACAACTGACTACTACTCAAAATTTGTATTATTTTCCTGTCTGCCAGTTTTGGTTCCACTAGCTCTTTAAGTCAGTGAGCGCTAGTGGTTAACTGGCATATTGCAAGACCAACTAGTGCACAGTGATGTCCATGACTGTTTTTCATGGTTCGTCACTCAAGATTGCGACCTGGTACTTGGCACCACCATACTTTTATTATGGAGCCTCTTATGAATGCTGCCTTATTGCCACTTTACCCAGCCTTTATCTTCCTCTGCAGTGGCAGTTCAAGTGTATGACTTGGCAAAATGTATGGACATTACTTCAATAAAAGTATCTTCTCAGTTTCACAAAAGCTCATAAAATTCAACTTGAATTACTGATGTTATTTTGGAATCATTGACTGTTTATAACCTGGGCAGCCTTTGAACAAGAGATTAGAGAGTTGACACACAGACTGTTTTTTTCCAGATTGGTTTTTCTCCCAGCTGGCAGATCATTTCAAAGGGATATACCCTGTTAACAGGCATATACTCTGGTCAGGCTGAACCCAGCCCTCTTTCATTTGGCAGTTGGCTCCTACATTTATTTCCCCTTCCACTTCCCCTGGTGGGAGCGGTACCTCTGTCACACTCGCACAGCTTCCCGTGCAGCAGGTGCAAGCCCCCTGGCCTAGCTGCAGAGGTCACTGTGTTGGTGGAACCTAGTGCCTACCCTCCCCAACTGAGATGCACTGCTGAGCAGCAGCTGTCTCATCCATGACCTGCTTCCCGACGGGACTTCCTGGGCTTGTTTCCAAACCCGGGTCATCAGCATGGCAGTGGTACGGTCTGCTGTTGGGCCATGGGGCAGGCCTCAAAGCATAATCCGTAGGGTCAATGAACCTAACAAAATTGGTGGTATTCCTTTCTCCAGTTTTAAAATTATAGGGGCTTCAAATTCTGCATTATACATAATTGCAAAATGCAGTTTTAAAATTGCCAGTAGTTTAGAGGCTTGTAACTCGGTCACTTTTAAAGACAAAGGTTTGAAACTTGGTACACGTCTGTATAGACCTTGGTACAGATCATACCAAATTTGGTGCAGTTTCTACAAATACTTTTTAAACAGATGAAAGTAACTAAAAAACACAATTCTGGCGAAATGTCACAGAAGTGAAATAATACTTTCACCAGGGGAAGGTAAATTTTGCCCAGCCCTAGGTTTCATTGACTGCTGCCAGATCCACCTTTCCATCTGCCATCATGGCCTGCAGGTCTTTTGCTCCCAAGACTTTTAGCATTAAGGGACACTACCCTCTACCACTCCTGATTCTCTCCCCTCCTTTTTGATTGCGTGCCTCCTTCTCCCTCTGCCTGGCAGCTTGCCCCTCCCCTTGTTTTCCCTTGTCTCCCCCCCCCCCGTTCACTATCGGTCACCCTTTGCCTCCACCCCCTATTTCTACCACTCTCCCCCTTCACTGGTTCCCTCTGTGCTGCTTACCTGAGGGAGGTTGATCACCCCTCCTCCAGGAAACCCCCTTTCTCCATCCTAACCCTTACCAGGTTTACACTGTTTTTTCTAAGCCGTGTGTGCAGCCATCTTTTTTTCCTGAGAAAAAGCAAAATTAAAACATTTATAAAGTACTCAAATTTTGTCAGAACGAGAAAATGTTACTGCTAAATGAAACTGGGAGGTGCCTGGAATCTGTTATAGTGGGGGAAAGAAAAGTAGGGTCAAATTATTGGCCCAGTTTTGTTGTACCGATGCTTGAAGCTTCTTTCTATGTATTCCCCAAACCGTTCTCTTACCAGCCTGGTTCCCCTCCTACTTAGATGCAACCTATCAGATACGTAAAAGATTTTGTCATCCCATGCCCCCACCAAGCACCCTATGCATCCAAATCCCTCCTCCCTGCACTATTCCATAAGCCCGCCATTGAACTCATCTGTCCTTTGTTTTCCAGCTGTGTTGGCTGTGTCAGCACTTCTGAGAGGGTTACCAACCCAGTCTCTCCCCTGCGGAGCTGCAGTATCACTCTAAACCTCTCCTGAACTGTCCCCACCTCGTATCCAGCTAAGTCATTGGTAACTAAGTAAATGATCACATGTGGCTTCTCCCTTATTCCTTGTGTGAGGAGGCCTGCCATCAATCCTATCTGCTGTTACTCCTGGGAAGCACACCACTCTCCTATCTATTGAGACTTACCTTGCAGGCCTCTACTGTCTTAATTTCCCCAGTTTCTATTGGTAGTCAGTTTTAAAGTTCACCATCCACTGGATGATGTGTCTGTTGATTTTACCACAAAATGTACCACCTCTGAGCTTCAGGGCATGTCCCTGCGTCCTGCACATGCATTCAAAAATCTCTATCTGAACTTGTTGATGCTCTTCAGTATGCATAACACTGAGGTCATGTCCCTCCTCAGCCTCCTTGACTGCACATGTTAAGGGCCTTTAGCCTCACCTCATAGCTTTTGTCCCCCTATCCCTGATCATTTTTGGTAGGCCTGTGTTGCACCCTCTCAGCTGTCCGTTTTGTACTGGGGAGTCCAGAACTGTGCACAACCAGTACTTCAGCTGGTGCCCGACCAGGACATTGTGAAGTAATTGGATTATTTATGTCCTTTGCTCTGCTGGTCATCAACCGCCCTCCTTAATGCACCCCATTATTCTTCGCTCCTTCTCAACAGCAGCCTCACACCACTTGGCATGTTTTAGCCCCTTGTCTATTATGACCCCTGGTCTAGTATGACACCCCCCCCCATCCTTTTTACTCCTCCACTGCAGCAGGAAGAGCCTCACAGAGTGTGTAGTTTTTGCCACTGCTGAAAGACCGTCAGTCTTGTATCCATTTGGCCAGCACGTCAGAACAGGGTTGTCTTCCACTGCTCGATGCCACAGAGCCAGCTTTGAAAATGTGATTTTTGATAATCTGAGGACTTTTGTGAAGATTTAGCAGGTGCATTTTTTTCTAACCAGATACTACTTGAGATGAAACACAAAATATAATCATTCGTTCATTAATTACAAAATAATACAGATGGACAATATTACAAACATAAAATGGCAAGGAAAAATCCTGAAAGTGCTCTGGCTGAGAGAAATTCCCTGACCATGCATAAAAAAAGAAGTTAGCAATGCACTGTCAGGTGCCAGGTGCCAGATCTCATTACCAAGACAAAAAAGCCCAATTACCTACAGAATAAGACTGTTTCATGTATATAGTTTTGCTATTTAAAATGCATTTTTAAAAATTATTTTATTTTAAATCATATTAAAAATGTGGTGGGGAGGGATAATTAATAAAGTAATGGGCTGCAGTGAAGACCTCTAGCACCTCTCTATTCCTGATCACATTCCCTGTTCCGCTGGGAGAACATTTTGGAAGCTATACTTGTTTGTTTAAAATCCTCGGGGGACAGAGTTTTTGAGGTAGCAGCTCCCTGGCTATGAAACCCTTTCTATCTGTGTCATATCTCTTCAACTGAGGGCTTTAAAAAGTCCCTATATGCCTACTTGTTTTCCTTGGTCTTTTATGAACTAGGTTGAAGCTTTTAAACTTACTTCAATTAAGCTCTTGCATCAGGCCATCACCGGTAGATCTAAGCCATCAGGTGCCAGGACCACATAGGAAACATCTATCTAGCAGTCTACCACAGGGGACCACCCCCCACCAATGTCAGTATGCTGACGTCAGCCTATCCTATAAAAGGTGCAGTCCCCCACACCTACCTCAGTTCTTTTTCCGCCGTCGACCCGCGCACGTTGGACCTTAGAGGACGCTGCAGCTACAGTCAGCTACCGTATTTTTGCACTTACCGCGCTTTTTTTATTTTCTTTCCTTTAGTGTCTCAAACATTGAGTGTTCTGTTTTTTGATGAGTTTTATGTCTTCTTCTCCAGAGTCATCTTCTGATCACCCGAGCAACTGTGCCTGCGGCAAACAAATTCCAGGAAAAGACGGCCAGTAGGCGTGCCGCTCTACCTAGGCCCCAGCCATGACACCGAAGCCTGCCAGTTTTGCCAGAACTTCAACTAGGCCACTCGGAGATGTCGTTTGAAGACTCTGGAGAGCTACCTCCTAAAGCAGAAGTTGGCTGCGATGGAAAAGGAGCTGCAGGTCAGGAGTTAATCAGCCTTCCTGGCTCAGTCCTTTGGGTCTGCTGCTACTTCCAAGCAAGAAACACAAACACCAGGACAAGCACCTGAACCGGCAACAGTCAGTTTCACGCTCACAATCGCCACTCAAACCGGCGGCCACCTCAGGATCATCCTCCTGTGGGGGGGGTCAGTCCCACCAGCCCTTTCTTCCTCCAGGCTCCCAGTGGCTCTGCCACACATCTTTATCTCTGTTTTGAGCGGCAGCACTTCTGGACAGGGGACATCATCTCCTGCCCGTCACGTTCAGGCCCTTATCCTCCATGGGCTCTCAGCCAGGCAACTCGGACGGTGTTGGTACCTCAGGCGGCAGTGCTGTTACAGTCGCCCCCCCAACCACGGCAATGCCTTCACCGGCCCCGAGCTGAGGGACCGACATTAGTCCTGCCAGGCATCGCCTACAGCAGGCGCTCACCTATTCTTTCACTCTGCCCTTGCCTCAGCGGTCTCCTTCCCCTCAGGCGCTCACCTCCCCAGTGAGGCCGATGTTGGTGGCTTCCTCTCTGCGCCATTGTCAATCGTCTCCTGTCAGGCCATCACCGGCATTGCCAGCACCTCAGCTGATGGTTCCCATCCCGTTGTCACCTCTGCCGAAGCCAATACCTGTTGGGCCAATGCTGGATCCTCAACTGGCACCAGGCTGGCCTTCGCCTAGGTATCCTATGCCAGCCCCTCCGCCATCATACCCCTACCCACCACCTAACTATCCTTTCTCACCGGTCTCTAATCTTCCTCCTCCGGTGGATTATAACACTCTTTTCAGCCTGGTGGTCCTTTGTCCAGCACAAGGACAGGGCACTTCAGAGGCCCCCTCCTCCCCAGGACCCTCTGCCTCAGGATTTGGACCAGGCTGAGCCCAGTGGCACCTGTACTTCATGGTCTTCTGGGGGACGTCCCGATGTCGGTTCGGGCTCATGCCAGGAGGATAGTCGACCCTCAGTGTCGATCCCCCCGATAGCAAGTCCTCAGAGGATAACCCTGTTTCCACTGAGTCTTCCTCACCCTCCTGGGCATCTTCTGATGGGCAGGACTGACCCATAGAGGCTCTTAAGTTCCTCCAGATGACCCGATGTTTATGGACATCATGCACCATAGCCAGTCCATCATGAGCTGGGAGACGGATTAGCTGGACCCAGAGTGTCGCTGCCTAGACGTTTATTTGAGGCAGCGGGATGCCCTTCTCCTGGTGGTGCCCCTTTAATGGACTCCTACGAGGATGTAATCAAAGTGGCATGGAATCACCCTTCTACCACCCCACCTTTGCCTAAGAATGCAGACCACCTCTACCATGCGCTGGTTGATGAGCCTTTCTTTGGGGAGTATCCCAGGGCAGACTCCGTGGTCATTAATGCTCATGACCGCACTAAGAAACCAAAACAGCTCAGTGCCCTTCCCCAATCGGAAATCAAGGCAGTTGGACCAGTGGGGTAAATGCATGTATGCTTCTACGACCCTAGCTATTCAGGCCATAAACTACTTTACCCACACGGTCCAGTACCAGAATGCTCTTTGGGGCCAGGCCAGGGAATTGGTTCAGTCTCTTCCACAGGACCCCGCAAAGACGCAGTTGGCTCAGCTCTTGAAGTCAGGCTCGGATGTCAATAATCATGTCTTGTGCGCAACATATGATGCCATCGATGCCTAGGGGCATGGGGTAGCGACGTGGATTTGCCTTTGTCACCATTCTTGGCTCCGGGTGTCTGACTTTGCTTCAGACATCCAGTCCAGCATCTTGGATGCCCCCTTTCAGGGATCAGTGCTTTTTGGGGAAGATGTTCGGGACATTATCTCCTGCCTGCAAGAGTCCAGCTGGGCCCTGAGGTTGGTCCACTCGCTCTGTCACACTTAGCTTAGAGCGAGCCAACGTTGGCCCTTTCATTGGGCCTCTTGTAAGCTCTCTCTCTTGAGGTCAGCTGGCCAAGGGCTCACACAAGAGGGAAAGCTATTACCCCATCCCTCGCAGCAACTGCTCCTAGGGCCTCCAGAGTGCCCACAGCTACCCTGCCCACTCCCAGCCCCACCACCTGACTTCTTGCTCGACCCTTCCCCCTCTCTGACCAAGGATCTGGTGGAGGTGGTCGGGGGTCAGTTTTCCCTCTACCTTGATGGGTGGCAAGTGGTAACCACATACCAGTGGGTGCTTCAAATCATAGAGCACAGTCACACCTCGGAATTCCTGGAGTTCCCTCCGGACAACCCTCCCACCCACCTCTCCCTCACTGGGGAAGAGATTCAGGCTCTTCTACAAAAAAGAGCCATAGAGCCCGTCCCTCTGGCTCAGAGGGGAAGGGTGTTTTACTCCTACTTCTTTCTTGTCCCCAAGCAGACCGGGGACCTCAGGCCAATCCTGGACCTCAGCCACCTGAATCTTTGCATAGAATACAAGCGCTTCAGGATGGTTATCCTTCAGGGGCTGTTGCCCCTTCTTCACCAAGAGACTGGGTCTGCTCCCTGGACATGCAGGATGTGTATCGTTTCTTCTGCTTCTAGGAGGACCATTTCCAGTTCAGGGCCCTCCCTTTTGGCCTTTCTTCAGCACCTTGGGTTTTGACCAAGTGCTTGGCAGTGGTGTCCACGGCTCTGAGGAAACGGAGCTTTTATGCATTCCCCTACCTGAATGACTGACTGCTAGCAGCCCCCTCCAGGGACAGTCTACCCAAACCCTGGAGTATACCTTCTGCCTCTTCCAAGCTTTGGGGGTTACGATCAATCTGCCTAAGTCCTGTCTCTCTCCGTGCCAGCACCTCCAGTACATTGGGGTGGTCCTGGACACCAGCCAGGGCAAGGCCTTTCTGCCCTGAGACAGAGCGGAACACCTGACAGACCAAGCCTGCTTGGTTTCTTTCATTTTTTAGATTCCAGCCAGGGTCTTCCTGTGCCTACTGGGTCACATGGCAGCAGTCATTGCCTCGGTTCCTCTGACTCATCTACATATGCGGGTCCCTGGGACCAGTGTACGGATGACCTGGACCAGTTGGTCATTTCTCCAATCCAGTGAGGAGAGTCTTGTCGTGGTAGCAGGACCCTACCAACCTTCTTTAGGGGGTTCCCTTTCAGCTTTAGACCCCCCCCCCCGCCGTCAGATCCTCACCATGTATGCTTCGGGTCTGGGCTGGGGTGCTCACTTGGCTGACCACCAGATGCAGAGTGCTTGGTCAGTTTCAGAGCAGAATCTCCACATCACCGTTCTGGAGATGTGTGCAGTCCTTTACACGCTGCAAGCCTTCCAGACCCATCTGCTTCCTGGTCCACTGCTGGTGCAGACAGACATGTGTGTGGTGTACTACATCAACAAGCAGGGGGGGATCCACTCATACCCCCTCTGTCTCGGCCACACGGTGGGAGCTTCTGTCCTCAATGGTGAAGACCTCTTCAACAGGTGAGGTCGTCCAGAGCTGGACCTTTTTGTATCCCCACTCAGCACAAGACTGCCACTTTTCTGCGTACTCGATCCAGGGCCTGGAGTTTTCTGGCAAGATGCATTGTCCCTCTCCTGGAAGGGGCGGTTTCTGTATGCCTTCCCTCCTTTACCACTCTTGCAGAGGGTTCTGCTCAAGCTCCAGTTGGAGGGGGTGGAGATGATCCTCATAGGCCCTTCTGGCCGTGTCAGATTTGGTTCCCCTTGCTGCAGCAGCTGGCAGTGGAAACACCAGTGCCCTTTCCCCTGTGCACTGGCTTGCTCTCCCAGGACCAAGGCACCCTAGTACATCCATATCTCAAATCCCTGCATCTCCATGCGTGGCTCCTGCAGACCTAGTAATTGTCCGCTTCTGAGACTTTTCTAGGGTCGCCGATGTCCTTGTGGCTGCCAGAAAACCCTCCACCAGGGCCACTTATGCTGTGAAGTGGAAGCACTTCACCATGTGGGCTGCTGCTCGCCGCCTGGATCCATTCACCTGCCCGGTGAATCAGATATTGGAGTACCTTCTCTCCCTTTTGGACTCCAGCTTGGGGTATTCCTCACTTAAAGAGCACCTGTCCGCCATCTCTGCATACCATACACCTGTCAAGGGCAAAACTGTCGCCCAGCTTAGAAACATAGAATTTGACGGCAGATAAGGACTGCTTGGCCCACCTAGTTTGCCCATTTTCCCTATCTGTTTCATATACAACAGATCCTAAATGATCTGTGGCCTTACCCTCTCTTTCCTATCGCTAGATTTACTTTGTCTGTCCCATGCATGCTTGCATTCCCCTACTGTTTTTGACCCTACAACCTCTGCCAGGATGCTGTTCCATGGGTCCACCACCCTTTCTCTGCTTTCTCATGTTACCCCTAAGTCTACACCCCTGTATTTTTATATAATGGCCCTTGTTCTTGAATATCTTTTTTTTTTTTTAGAGCTACAACCCTCTTGTACCTTATTTATACCCTTGAGGTATTTGAAAGTCTGTCATATTTCCCCCTTGAGGTGTCCCACACCTTCTTTCGGGGCATCTTGCATCTGAAATCTCCCATTCAGGATCCTGTCCTACCACAGGACCTTAATTTTATGTCAGAGAAACTCACTTTACCTCCCAGTGAACTAGCTGTGGTTGCAAGCTGCACTTCCTGTCCTGGAAAGTGCTCTTTCTAGTTGCTGTTACTTCTGTTCGAAGGACTTCTGAGCTTCAGGCTCTGATGTGTGCACTAGCTTGCTCTTCATGAACAGGGGCACCCTGGTCTATCCAGACCTCAAATCCCTGCATCTTCATACCTGGCACCTGAGGACATAGCCATGGCTCAATTCGGAGTGTCACCCAAGGTGGCTGATGTCCTGTTGGCGTCTGGGAAGCCTTCCACTAGGGCCACTTATTCTATGAAGAGGAAACGTTTTGCACTGTGGGCTGCTTCACGTCAGCTGGATTCCTTCACTTGACCCATGAATCAAATTCTGGAGTACTTGCTGTCCCTTTCAGACTCCAGCCTGAAGTACTGCTCTTTTAAAGTGCACATCTGCCATCTCTGCCATCCATGTGCCTGTTGATGGCTGTATGGTGGCACAACTGAAGGTGTCCCGTACATTTTTGAGAGGCATCCTTCACCTGAAGTCTCTTACCCACAATCCAGTCCCGCCTTGAGACTTGAATTTTTTGTTTGTACTTTGGATCCTTTTGAGCTAGCCATGACATGTGAGCTTCACTTTCTGTCATGGAAAGCGTTGTTTTTAGTTACTATTACTTCTGCTCAAAGAATCTCAAAGCTATAGGCACTGATGTGTGGGCAGCTTTATTTGGTTTTCCACAAAGACAGGGTGTCTTTGCGTACTAATCCTAAGTTTTTGCCAAAGGTGGTGTCGGAATTTACATTGAACCAATCCATCCACCTACCGGTTTATTATCCTGAGTATTCAAATCGGGGGAGCCATTGCTAAGTATTTTGGATATTCATAGAATTCTGTGGTAGTATACACACCGCGTTTGTTTCTTTCACCCCAAAGAGAGAGGATGCCTCTGTTTCTTTTCTTTTTTCTTTATACTCTTTATTTTATTGATATAATCTTACCATTTTGGGTATAGGCAATATGCAAAACTTAACAGCTTACAGCATTTGGGGCACATACAAGTATAAGGCATCAATATAAGGTACCCAGTTCAGTTGTACCAAGTAGGGTTCCATCTTCATGTCAGAAACAACACTAGACTCTTAACAATCTGTATAGTCCTCGCATATTTTTGTTCCAACTTCCAAATTGCAAAAGGATGGTGAAGGTCCAGGCCACCTCTCTCCATTCAAAATCCAACAGGGTGCCTCTGATTCCAAACAGTGTTTGTCTAAGTGGTTGGCTAATTGCATTGTTTAATGCTGCAGCAAGTACAATTGGCCCTTGCTGGGAGTGATCAAAGGTCACTTGACCAGAGGCATGGCTGCCTTAAAAATGTATCTGCTGCGCACATTTGTGCAGCTGCCACCCGGAGTTCGGTCCACACTTTTACCAAGCATTAGAGTCTGGTCATTGCTTCTAGGCGCAGGGCCAGTTTTGGCCTAGCAGTTCTTCAGGGCCTTCTTTACTGAGCTCTGTGTTGCTGCTCTGTATCTCTTCCCAGCTGCTTTCCTGGTCAGGTCTGGTACTGCTTGGGACTCCATCCTACCAGTGATGGCCTGCAGAAAGAGCTTACCCAAAGTAAGATCGTACAGCTATGTAAGAACTTGCAGACCTTGTTTTCCCTCTCTCCTTCCCCCTGTTGTTTCTTTTCTCTCTCGCTCTGCTTCTTCTACTCTTTTCTGCTCTCGGGAACCTCCTCGGTTCTCCATTCGCTGCCCGTATGGGGTCTCCGGTGGGAAAAGAACCAGAGGTAAGTGTGGGGGGACCACCTCTGTTATAGGATAGGCTGACATCAGCATACTGACAGTGGTGGGGGGAGGAGGCAGTCCCCCGTGTTAGACTGCTAGCTAGAAGTTTTCCGTGTGGTCCTGGCACCTGACGCCTTAGTCCTGCCATTGATGGCCTGCTGCAAGAGCATCTCTCGAAGGTCTACTGTTACAGTAAGTTCATATGTAACTCTACTTCTGGGATCATGGATATGTTGTTCTAGCCCCATTTCTTGGTGGTACCTTGCCGCTTTAAGATGTGCCGGAAAGTCTTCAAGCTGGCTTCTCCCACCCACCCGGGTGGTATAACCCTTGGCTCCGCCCCATGATGCCAGATTTTCCTTTCCACTGGAAGGTTCAGGTTCCCCCCTTGGTGCTCCCGCGTTTAGTAGGCCCTGGCTCTAGAATCTTCGGATTCACTTCCAAAACTTATTTTAAAACTCTCTCAAGTTTTGTCTTCGCCTTCTTCTCTTGCTTCCTCAGTGGAAGACAAATCGGTTCCTGGGTTTCACTGTTGCCCCTGCGGTAAGAAGATGTCTTGTACCGATCCACATGCCGTGTGCGTCTACTGCCTGGGACACGACCACGATCCACACATTTGCAATCACGGTCAGTCCTTTTCACCTCCGGTTCTGGAAGACCGCACTGCCCGACTTCAGCTGGGGTGACCAGAAAAGCGTTACCCGCCGGTTAAATCCAAGGATGCCCGTTGGGTGGTCTCTGCAGCTGTGGGGTCAGATGAGCAGTTGGAACAGCTTAAGGCCCTTGAAGAGAAGGCGGCTCAGGCCGCAGCGGGCTCCTCTTCGGCTTCAGCCTTCCTTCCTTCTGCGACAGCTGGGATCTTCCTATTAGGCTTCCTTCAAGGATTTGTGGCAGTCTCTCTCTACCAAGGGAGAGGGCCCTTCGGTGTGGCATGTTTCACGCTCGCGGAAAAAGGAGTCGAAAAAGGACAAGTCGCAACATCAATGCTCTTGGGACCAGGAGTGGTCCTGCTGACAGGAATTTCCTGTTTTGATTCTGGTCAAAGTCGCAGCCAAGGCCGCTGGTTTCACAGTAACCCCGTCAGACCAGTCAGCTGAGATGCCTGTCGACATGGTCGAAATTTCTCTCAAGCCGTTCGGCGGGCTGTTGCCAGATCCGGCTGACGACTCTTTATTTAGGATGCCGGTGCTTCCGGTATCCTCGGATGGGTTGGCTCAGCCTGCTGGGCAGAACCCACCCGCAAAGGAACTTGACCAAGAGGAGCCACGGGTTTCCCCGACTCCTTCTGAGGTTCCCCATTGGCCCTGCCAACAGAGTTCTCGGTCTTGTTCCTCAACTTCGACATCAGACAAGACTCGCCCTCATCTGCGACCTCACTTCCGATGCCATGGTAAGCAGCAGTGCTGCTCCTCATCTTTGTCCTCCTTGGGTGAGGAGAGGCTCTGGCGCAAGTTGCATCAGCGCTACGAAGACCTAATGTGGCAGCAGTTGGTCCTGTCCAGGTCTAAACCAGTTCCAGATTCTACCCCGGCCATTAAGTGGCTTTCGCCTGAGCAACCGACATCAGCCACTGCCACCGTCCCCAAGGTGCCAGTTAAGGCCCTGCCATCTTAGCCGAAGCTGGCTACTCCACTGATCCGGGTGGAACCACCGCCCGTGCAACCGAAGTCCAGGGCTCCGACCGAGGAATCTCGGTCGGCCCAAGGCCTGCCCCATCGGTTGTCGGTCACTCTTACTCCGGACCGCCCAAGGCAGGTTGAGAGTGACACGGGTGGTTGCCCACTTTACAAGAACTCCTTGGAGTCCAAAGATTCCTCCATGGTCTCCCATCCTGTTAACGCCAAGTCTCTTGGGGGTCTCTCCATCGACGAGGGCCCTACCTCGCTGATGGGTATTTGTTGGCTCATTTTCGAATTCTCGGGAATGGATCTCGAACCCGTGCAGAAACGGGCCAAGTATCCCGTCAGAGATTCTGGACAAAGGGACACTCCAATGGAGGCCTTTCCAGTGGCTGAGGTCATTGTGGGCCCAGCCTTGGAGCTGTGGCAGCATCCTGCATCATGCCCTGTGCCTTCTGCCTGCATAGCCCGCAAGTATGCGATCCCTATGGGGTCCCTTTCGGGGTTTTCGGAGCACACCTCTGCGGTGGGGTTGGTGGCTGATTCCCATCTTTTGGCGCTCAGGCAACAAGGGGGATGTGGACAGACCCCCAGACAAGGAATCCAAACAACCGGACCATTCTGGGAAGAAGGTCTATGCAGCCTCCTCCCTTGGCCTTTGGCAAGCCAGTTCTAGTGTTATCATGGCACATTTCTCCCATGCCCTCTTCAGCTCCCTGGACGAGGTGATCCCTCATCTCCTGGCAGACCTCCAGACCATGGTCAAGCAGTTCAGTGACCAGGGTAGAGCAGTGGAGAAGTAACAACTCCAGATGGCTCTGGACATTGGTGGCTCCTGTGCCCGTTCGACAGCGGCCGCAGTGGCCATGCGCCCCAGCGCTTGGCTGCGCATCTTGATCTTTATGGCTGATACGCAACACAAGCTGGCAAATGTCCCCTTCTTGGGCACTGACCTGTTCGGGCCCGGCGTGGAGGGCCACCTCCAACATATAGAGAAGTCCAGTGCCACGTTGGACTCCACTACATCTGCCCAGAAGGACTAGGGCCCCAAGCGTCAGAACCGCAGGTCCTTTCATTCGTCCACTCCTGTGGCCAGACCAGCGCAGCAGGGTCAGCAGGCTCAAATTTGGTGTCCTCAGGCCAAGTCCATGGCCTCCTCATTCAGGAAGCCCGGTGGGAAAGGTCCCAGCAGCTCCTCCACCGGACCCTCCTCCAAGTCTTCCCAGTGACAGGTTGGGGGGGGGTGACTCCCTCAATCCCGTCACACCTCGCTGGGACCTCCCATGGGGGGGGGGCTGGCTCAGCCACTTCCTTTCCACCTGTTCCACTATCACCATGGACCGTTGGGTTCTGGAAGTGGTCGGCCGAGACCTGCCTCTGGAATTCGAACAGTCCCCTCCATATCGAGTCAGCGCCCCATGGGGGGATCTTGTGTCCACAGCCTCTCAGTCGGCTGTCTGAGACAACTTAGCTCATCTCCTCCACAAGGAGGTGGTGCACAGAGTAGCAGACCCACCTTCAGACCCAGGGTTCATTTCCAGGGACTGCCTGGTACCAAAACGGACAGGAGGCTGGCACCCCATTCTAGATCTGCATGACCTGAACAAGTTCCTCAGGTCCCACACCTTTCAGATGGTAACTGGCTCAGATCGTACCATCCCTGGAGCAAGGCATGTGTTTCTGCTCCCTAGATCTTCAGGACGTGTTCTTTCACATCCCGATCCATCCATCCCATCGATGGTTCCTCCGCTTCCAAGCCGAGGGAACCCTTTACGAGTTCCAAGCCATGCCCTTCGGCCTGTCTTCAGCCCCCAGGGTCTTCACCAAATGAACGGCAGTGGTGGTGGCTTGCCTGAGGCGCCAAGGGGTCCGGGTGTACCTTTACCTGGACGACTGGCTGATAGCAGGTTCCTCCAGGTGGAAGGTGAAGTGGTCCAGGGATCTGGCCCTCCAGACTTGCCTCGACCTTGGCCTCCTGATCAACAAGGCCAAGTTGGAACTCGTGCCTTTTCAGGTGATTCAGTTCATTGGGGCAGAGCTCGACTCGCGGTGGACAGGCCAGAGGTTCTCTCCTCCTTTGCCCAGTCATTTCTGGTTAGGCAACTGCACCCTGCCCGGGACTTCCTGCATCTTCTGGGCTACATGGCAGCCTGCACCAGCATGGTCCGATGGGCCCGCTGGCATATGCATTCCCTCCAGTGGCAACTGGCCAGCTAGTGGTCTCAGCGCTCAGGTCATCTCGACCAGCTGGTCTCTGTGACCCAGAGGATGTGGGATGGCCTCCAGTGGTGGCTCATCCCATCCCACCTGCAGGAAGGGATCCCATTTGTCTGCTCCGAGCCAACAGTCATCCTGATGACCGACGCCTGTCTGATGGGTTGGGGTGCCCATCTGGGGGAGCACAGAGCCCACAGGCTCTGGTCCCCCCAGGAGTCCCGATACTACATCAACCTGCTGGAGCTTCGAGCAGTTCAGCTAGCCCTGACCACATTTGCTCCATTTGTTCGGGGTCGTGGTCCAGGTTAAGCCAGACAACACCACAATCATGTACTATCAACAGGCAGGGTGGGATGCGCTCCTTGCCCCTCTGCAAGGAAGCACTCCACATTTGGTCCCTCGAGCTCAGCCTGGAGGCAGATCTCCTAGACATTCACGTGGCAGGAGCCTCGAATCAGCTGGCCAATGCCCTCAACTGGATAGGCGGGGCATCTCACGAGTGGTCTCTCCACCAGGAGGTAGTACAAGATTTGTTCTCCCACTGGGGCACCCCTCAGGTGGACCTATTCACCTCAAGGGAGGACGAGAAGCTGAGGCTGTATCATGCCAACCCCCCTCAGCAGGGTTCACTGTAGGGGGAAGCCTTCTTGAGGCTGTGGACCCCAGGCCTCTTCTACGCCTTCCCTCCTCTTCCCTTGATTCACAAAGTGCTTATCAAGGTCAAGAGGGAAAGGGCACAGGTGATCCTGGTAGCCCCAGACTGGCCACACCAGTTCTGGTATCCAGATCTCCTCAGCCTCAGCTCCAGGCTCCCGAGGTGGCTTCCAGCACGCCTGGACCTGCTCTCTGTCAGTCAGGGGAAGGTACTCCACCTGGACCTTCAGTCCCTGCACCTGATGGCCTGGTTCCTGAGCAGCTAGAGTTCCAGGCCTTGGGTCTCTCTGACGAGGTCCTCAACATTGTTGAGGCTTCCCGTAAGGAATCGACCAGAAAATGCTATGCCTTTAAATGGAAGAGATTCTCCATCTGGTGTCAGGGCAAAGGGATGGACCCATCGTCCTGTCCAGTGGCTAGCATTTTGGACTATCTTTGGTCCCTCTCTCAACAGGGACTTCGGTCGATGACCCTAAAGATGCACCTGGCAGCCATCTCTGCTTATCGGGTGTGGGCTGGTCAGCAGTTGGTGGTGCAGGAGAAGGTGGTCTGGCGCTTCTTCAAAGGCCTAGATCACATTTGTGGGATCTACTGCTGGTTTTGGCAAAGCTCATGGGCAAGCCATTCAAACCGATGCACGACTGTGATCTCTCACATTTGTCATGGAAGACTGCCTTCTTGGTGACTGTCACATCAGCCAGAAGGACTGGGGAGTTACAGGCACTCTCTATCGAGTCTCCTTACCTGGTCTTCCACAGGACAAGGTTGTCCTACGCCCCCACCCAAAATTTCTTCTGAAGGTGATGTTGGAGTTTCACCTTAACCAGGTGATTATTCTGCTGGTATTCTACCCCAGTCACACCTCGGAGACAGAGTACAGGCTCCATACTTTGGACCTGAGACAAACTCTCGCCTACTACAAAGAGCGAACAGCAGAAGTTCGGGGAGAGGTTCGCCAGCTGTTTGTCACCTACACTGAAGCTGCACCTGGCAGACCTGCAGCCAAGCAGACAGTAGCTCGATGGATTACATCTTGCATTGACCTCTGCTATAGGTTGTCGGGTAGGGAGCCTCCCATAGGGCTTAAGACTCATTCCACCTGCCATACCACTGCATCGGTGGCTGCTTCTAGGGATGTCCCTATCCAGGAAATCTCCAGGGCTGCTACCTGGCAGTCGGCACACACCTTTTCCCATTACCACATCAACCTTGAGTCACGCCGGGATGCTGGTTTGGAGCCTCAGTTCTCCAGTCCCTCTTTCCTAAGTAGGGGGTGTGCGTCTTGCCTGCCTCCTCCTCCCTGAGAACTGCTAGGAGTCTGCCAAGAAGTGTGGATTGAACAACTTATCCACGATCCTAGAAAAACAGGTTACTCACCTGTAAATGAAAATTACGTACCTACCGTAATTCTTGATCTTCTCTTGTATCTTCACCATTCATTACTGCTTGGGTTGTGCCAGAGGCGCGCACCCGCTATGGGAGATTTTTTTTTAAGTCGGCACCAATGGCGCTGCCCCCCAACAACAGCGCACTGCATCATGCGCGAGGGGCAGCCGTTAGGTGCTGCAGACTCCTCCTCCTCCATCTCAGTTCTGGTAGCCGGAGAGGCGAAAAAAAGGGTAAAGAAAAGGAGAATGAGGCAAGAGAGCCAAGGGACAGAAAAAAGAAAGGATATAAACTGAAAAAGGAATAAGCCAGTAGAGGACAGAAAGAAAGAGAATACCTACCCTAAGGGACCGCAGGGTCTCCCTTCTGGGGCGGCTCCAAGGGAGGAACAGATAAAGAGAAAGAGAAAGGGGAAGAAGAAGAAGAAGGAGGAGAAGGAGAACAACAACAAGGGATATTGAGAGGGGAGAACACTGCCTATAGATATATTGGTTGAGAGGCTTATAAGCTCGGAACCAAGAACAAGGGAGCAAGAATCCCTCCTGATAGGACTGAGAGAAGGTTCAACTGAACCGCTTGTACAGATTGGACACAAAGGGCAGATTCTCTAACCTTCCGTCATCCCAACCCCCTAAACTGTAGCTGAGAGCTCACAGACTGCCCAGGCAGAAATTCTCTTCTGGAAAGACAGCGCCCAGTTAGGAAGGGGGAATAAGCCCCTTAGCACCTTGTTAAGTGCTAACACAGATGTGTGGGGGAAGGGGGTAAGCCCTACAGAAGGCAGCTTTGTATAAAAGGATAGAGTGGGAACTCAGTCGGACTCCCTGAAGGCAATGCAGGAACAACAGTTCAAGGTAAATGAAGTGCCAGAAGCACCAACCAGAAGAAGCTGACACAATATTAATACCTGCCAGAGGGAACCTGAAAATTGGGGCCGAGCCATAGAGGGACGGTCTTTTCAGCTGTGAACTGAACAACATGGTTAAGAAACCAAGAGGTCACCCCTAGGGGCAATCAGAAAGAGTTCCCTCAGGATAGAATAAATCCTACTCGTTCCCCTTTACCTTGAGGAAAAAGGATCCGTCCAGAGAAGAACGGAAAATCAAGATAGGGTTGT
Organism: Neoceratodus forsteri; assembly: GCA_016271365.2. Lineage (NCBI taxonomy): Eukaryota > Metazoa > Chordata > Ceratodontiformes > Ceratodontidae > Neoceratodus > Neoceratodus forsteri. Next base: position 1,253,352,542 of record CM028129.1, on the reverse strand, counting down.
TTTTTTTTTTTTTTTTTAGCTTAAAGGTCAATGAGGAAGGGAGAGGAACGAGTAGGGAGGGGGAGACACCGCAGTAGGAGGCCACCGAGGGGAAGGTGGGCGGGTATCAGTAATGAATGGTGAGGATACAAGAGAAGATCAAGAATTACAGTAGGTACATAATTTTTATATCTTCCCTTGTCAATCTTCACCATTCATTACTACTTGAGTCAATATCAAGCTCCCCCCCCCCAAGGGGGGGAATAATATTAACCCTGAGGGAACAAGACCCTCAGCCTCCTACTGGTGAGAAACAAAAGGGGAAGACCCTGGGCTAATCAGACGAGAAACCTATGGCGGAGGAGAGCTAGGAGGTGTCCCCCGAGGACGGGGAGATGGAGGAAGCCCCTGCAAAAGCCTCCTAGCCCTGGAGAAAAAAAGATGGGTCCCCCGGAAAGCGGAGCGAATCACCCTGCGCCGGGCCAGGGGTGATAACCTTGATAGCTGAAGCCATGCCGTCCGTCTAATAGAGATCGCTGTCCCTGCAAGCCTGGAAGCCACCTCATTGGCGTTGTAAGATGCCCTTGCTTGGTGTCTTGCCAGCTTCAGGCCTATAGCAGAGAGGGCAATAGCCTGTCTAGATTGCTCCAAATCAGGCATTGATGCTAGAAACTGGGAGAGCATCGACCACAAATGTCTATTGTATGCAGCATGGTGCGTCTGATGTGAGGCAATGCACAGCATCGCACGAGAAGAAGAGAACACCCATCTCCCCCACCAGTCAAATTGTAAGGAATCTGAATTTGGTGGGCGGTCATGCGCCAGGCGGCGGCACCGGCAGGGAGTTTCTAGGAATGCCAATCCCAAAGGCGGGTTGGCAAGAGAACCTAGAGACTCCAGTGGGGCAGAATACCTTCTCCTGCAGTATGCCAGGGCTGGAACAGGGACGGCTGGCGACTGCCAGGAACGGATAGACGCCTCCTGGAAAGGAATAGACCAGGACAGTACCACCAAATGCTGGCCACTGAATTCACTGAGGAATTCACGTGTCTCCCATTCAGTATTGTCTCGCCTAACAAAGGAGATACGAAGATCACTCACCATCCTCAAAAGGAATCGCAGATATTCAGTGAAATCAGCATCGGAGGAGAGATGAACAGGGGGTTCCTCTCCCTCCGAGGAGGTAGACGAGGATGATGGGGAGCTTGAATGTCCAGAGGACTCCTGCAGTGGTGGGGATAGGTGAAACACCCGCTCATGCATACATCTAACATATGAGGGGAAGGCCGCCGCAGAGCCTCTGAACGTCTCCCAGGATAACGGGCCCATAGGACCGACATGGCCTGGGGGGGGGGTGGCTGCAGAGGAACGGGAGAGGGACGCCTACGACGAGGCAACTGTCCTCTGCTGAGGCTCTGAAATCCAGAAAACGGAGCCCGAGCTGGCAGGGTCCCGGACAACAAACCAGGTCACAAAACGGAACCCTGGGGATGCGAAGCCTGGAAGAGCCTAGTAGGGGATCCTCCCTGTGGCAGACCTGGGGCTGCATGGGTCCAGAAGGCAGCCACAGCAAGCGCCACTAGAGGGTCCCTGGGCCGAGGAGGAAGCAGGGGCCTAAGCGCTAAGGCTTTTACACCTGCACCCCGAGGGGTGGCAGGTGAAGACCATGGTGCCTCATCCCAGTCTCTCAACCCCCCGCACTCTGAGAACGCCCTCCTCCTCTATCCCAGCGACAACCCACCCCAAGCAGGTGCAGCAGCACCAGGATCGGCAGCTACCGCAGCCCCCTCAGGAAGATGAGCCCCACCTCCACACCATTCCCTTCCAGGGACCACAGACCACCCCAGCCTGGGAGGCCTCAGGAGAGGACAGCAGAGGAGACAGAGGAATAGGCGCGCTGGGCAGCCTAGCACCTCATCTCAGTGGAGACCCTGACTCCGAAGAGTCAGGGTGCCAGGCCGGGTCCATGTCCGAATAATCCTCCGAAGAGGAGGGAGAGACCAGCTGGACCTCAGTACTGGCCACCCCAGGGGTCTCCAGAGAAACGGCGCCACGAACGATGTCAGTGCCAGCTACAGCGCCGGGTAGCTTCAATACCAAGACACCGAACCGGCCTGGCTCTGGCGCCGTGAACCCGCCGTTACCGCCCATGGCGCGGGACCTGACTTGGCTGCTAGAAGAGTCAACCCGGGCCCGTGGCGCAGCCAACTGGTGCCCAACGAGCGCCACCTGATCACAGGCGCGGGATCCGGAGTGGTGCCGGAAGGCGCGGTCGAGGTCCACCATGCTGGGCCCAACAGACCTGGGCCTCGACACCGGGGGAGCCTGCACCTCCGAAAAGGTGACTGCCGAGGCAGTGTCTCCACCGCGGCCCCGGGAGGGACCACGGCACTCCTCCAACACCACGAAAGAGGCCTCCTCCTCGGCAAGACTAGAAGATGAGGAGGCTTCCTCCTCTCTAGACCATATAGGCCTGGGAGGGGACCTGGAGGAAGGGTCTAGAGATCTTACCTGGGAAGCCCTGGAGTGACGCTGTCCCCCGAAAGTCAGTAGAGCCTTGTCGATCTTGAACGCGTGAACTTCTAGGACACGACGGTCCATCGAGAAACAGGCATCGCACAAATCCATATCATGGTTGGGTCCCAGGCAGTGAAGGCAAACATCATGCTGGTCTGTAACGGAAAAATGTCGGCCACAGGAGCACCGACGCATAGGGGCGCGGCCCGCTTTCGACTTACGCTTAGCTCCCGAACTGGACATGATGCAAAACCAATATAAAACACAGAAAAGCTCCCAGCGCCGTGAAAAGAAAGAAACAGTCTTACCAAAATCAGCGCGCGGAAGAACTACTGTGAGAAGGTTCGTGAAAAGTAGGTCTTTGACGCAGATGAAAACTTCACGCATAGCAGGTGTAGCCTTGGCGGTGGGAGAAACAGAACTGAGATGGAGGAGGAGTCTACGCATTTCTTTGGCCGCCCCTCATGCCATGATGCAGTGCGTTGCTGGTGGGGCCAGGCGCCATTGGTGCCGACTCAAAAAAAAAAAAAAAATGTCCCGTAGCAGGTGCGCGCCTCCGGCACAACCCAAGCAGTAATGAATGGTGAAGACTGACAAGGGAAGATCAGTAGTTCTAGGAGTGGTATATGTTGTTGACCCACCTGACCTCCCTGGCTTTGATGCACAAACCTGGCTTCCAGCAGGCTAAGATCTGGCATCTTGGGGAGGAGCTGAGGGTTATACCACCCGGGTGGGTGGGAGGAGCCAGCTTGAAGACTTTCCGGCACATCTTAAAGCGGCAAGGTACCTGCCAAGAAGTGTGGATGTACAACATATACCACTCCTAGAACTACTGTTACAGGTGAGTAACCTGTTTTTTCCTTCTAACTTGTTTTATGTATTTTACATTTGCTAATGCAGTTTTATTTATTGTATATTGAGTTTTATGTTTTTATATACAGTGCCTGTTGCCCCCGGGATGGGATGGAATGTTTTATAAATAAATGGTTGATCGGTTGGTTGATAGATTAATTGCTGGACACAGAGGTTCAGAAACTTATAGACTATTGGCCCGATGCTCAAAAGCTATGCTGACAATGTATTCTCCAAACACACATCATGCTTGATCTATTTTTCAGAATGTCCTGAATGTTTTCCCAATATATTCTTATACAGCTGGGTAGTAGTAGTTGTGGATTTGAAACTCCGATCGGGCAGGTTGAACGCTTACCAACTGACATAATGAGATGTCAGTAGTCCTGTACAAATACTTTGTAAAAGGTACTTTGTTTTAACAGCCAGCACTATTTACCATTATGGTGTCTGGGCTGTTCAGTGCCTTCCTTGCATTTGGCATGAACTTTTCTTTATGAATGTGTTTCAGATTCAGTGCTAGACATGGATATCCAGGAGCTAGCCAGCCTTACCACCGGGGAGGGAGATCTGGAGAATTTTGAAAGGCTGTTTTCGAAGTTAAAGGAGATGAAAGGCAAGTGAAAGGCAATTTTACTTTTTCATGCTGTCTAGACATTCCAACACTGTATTTTTCCCTAGTTTCACAGAGTAAATACCACACACTAAGTAAGTATTTGCAAAACACATAGTTAATGCACTAGTTAGGGTTAACGCGACAAAAGTAGGGAAATGTGGCATTAGGGTTTCCAACCCCAACACCCCACTAGCACCCTACAGGCAGCAACAGAAAAAACTGTTACGGTTTCATCTCTCTTGCCTCTTCACAAATCAGGCATGGGGTGTGCGTTGGGGTCACAGCCCTAACACTCACCCCATTCCAATGGTAAATAAGCTGACATGAGTACAGTATATGAGAATGGGATGAGCGTTGGGGCTGACAACCCGAAGGCACAGCCCACACCTGATTTGCAAAGAGGCAAGTGAGATTAAACTGTAATGTTTTTTCCTGTTGCTGCCTTCAGAGTGGGGGTAGGGTGTTAGGGTTGGAAACAGTAACACCACATTTCCCCCTTTTTGTCACTTTAACTCTAACTAGTGCATTAACAAAGTTTTTTGCAAAGAATTTCCTTACTTTTTAAGATCGTATAATTGTATCATTTGTTGGGCCCTCCGGGCCCTGTGCTTCCATCCCTCCTTAGATATATTGGATAATAATAATAGGCTGTTGTTTGATGTATTGCTGCATACATGTAGTTCTAAAGATTTGCAAGATAAAAATATATATATTAATTTAGTGTGTGTGTGTTGTTTTAATTTCAGAGTAGTACCAGTCTTTGTGAGGAAGGGATTTTGTACCTTGAAACACTGCCAACATATGTTTGACTGGATATAAATATTTAAATAAAATATCTACATTGTACATATTTGGTGAGTGAGCCTGGTGACCCAGTCAGTTGTGCTTTAATATCTTTGTACTTGCAGACAAAGAATCTTGAAATGCCTTACAACAGATTAGTACAGTTTGCACTGCTTTTTGACCTTAAAACTCAACACTACTTGACGTACAAAGAACTAAATTGGCTATCACTCAAACATTAAAGAACAAAAACATGGTTAGCAACTACGTTTCGTATGTTAAAGCAAGGAAACCTCCATCACTTGACTGCCAAATCTGAAAGACCAGAACATAAATATTGTTTAAGGGAAGAGAAATCTGAAGCGTTTATTGAACCAAAATTAAATTCATCTTATGGTCGTTATGACTTTTCAATATAGCATAGCTGTGACTTGGAATACTATGGAATACTATAATCACAGAGCACTCTGCATTATATGTTTAAGCTGTTGTTTTTAATTCCACCATTCAACAAGAACTAACTGTGAGATCTGTATGAAATATGTGATGTATATTACTATAACAGTAAGCTAGTTTTGTAAAGCTTGTGTTTTTGTATATTTATATTTAGTATCGTGTCTAACCACTACTTTATGTGCAAAGGATTTCCTTGAAAATAAGGTACTTCATCGTAATGGTATTTCCCCTGTATAAAAATAAAGAATTTTACTATTACAGTACCACAGTTCAAAATAACTTACTTTTTTACATATAGCATGAAGTGTAGTGAAAAGTAACTTACAAGTGGCAGCAACCAGAATACCAATGTTTTGTGCAGGGGTACGCTTTGTCAAGGCAGTTTAGTACCACACAGTTGTTAGTGCAGCATTTAAAGTGACAGCACAACAATCCATATTGAAAAATGATGTGACAATTTACATTAATCCCTACCCACCAGATATATACAATGCCCCCGAGCATTAGAAATATTACATTTTATAGCTAGAGAGATAATGGCACTAAACTCCATACATTCCTACAGCATTGGGGGGGCCATAATATGAGGTGCATGACACAAAGTCCAACAAGCTACGTACTAATAATATTGCACAGCTTTGCTTGTCTTTGCTTAAAACAATACGGCATCAAATTTGTATTACACTTCTGACTTCAGAGGACACAGCAAATCCGAAAATTCCAAGTAATAAAGGGGGCATTTCAATGAATGGGGGTGACCTTTGTAAAGTAGATTTGGCAACTGTATCTCCGTGGATGCACATTTTAAGTGTGTAAATAAAAACTGCACATTATAAAACAGACAGAGTCCTGCAATGGCACACAGTTCTCAAGCAAAGCAGTAGTGTGATATTGAAGACTAATTCTCCAGAGGAGAAGAGTATCTACTGGGATGCTCGATCTCCTCTTCCCACGTCAGCCGCTGTCACCCTGGGCTTGTTCCTGAACCTAGGTCACTGGCATCGCGAGTGGTAGCCATTCTGCTGCACCAATGGGCCTGTCTACTGTGGTGTGTTAAATCTTTATTTTGTCTGGTTCACCTTACTATCCCACCCTCCCTGCCAGACATTTTGCATCTAGTGCCACACCAGAGCATCCCAGTATAGCTCCATGGCTGACATTCCCAGGCTGTGGCCACAGAGACTTTATTTTGCTGGTAATGTGTCCGGTAGTTTTTCACAGCTCTGATCCATTGGTTGCGGCTCCTGCTGTACTCTTAAGGCTGTGTACAGATGTACACACCTCTGGTAATGTGTCCAGTAGTTTCTCACAGCTCCGAAACATTGGTTGCAGGTCCTCCTGCACTCCTAAGGCTGTGTACAGATGTACACACCTCTGGTAATGTGTCCAGTAGTTTCTCACAGCTCCAATCCATTGGTTGCGGCTCCTGCTGTACTCCTAAGGCTATGTACAAGTGTACACACCTGCAGCACAGAATCTCCAGACTGTGTTGGAAAACTCAGGCCGGGGGTTGCATTTCAGTCTGGGAATCAAAAAGTGGTCCTTTCAAATCACCAGGTAGCTAGCAGCTGAGACTGGAATATGATCACATGATTGACAGCCTCCTGTCAGAATCCCCCCCCCCTCCCCAACACTGACTAAATGAGATATCCACCACAACCAGGCAGTAGTGTTTCTTGAGCAGGGAGCTTGTCATGACATGACCCACACAGTAGAAATGGTGTCAGCATTTTGGCATGAGCTTCTGAAGGACTGGTTGGTCCGAAAGCTAGAGCACTTTGTTCTTGTTGTTACATCTATGTTGGTCCATTAAAAGGTATCAAATCATTTGCTTCTGGAGCATTTCAAGGAAAGCTTTACTAGCAACATTCAGAGAGAACTTAAGTGGTACTAAACATTACATTCAGATGTGCTTAATTAAAATCTTTGTTTCCTTACTAGACAAGGCAGCAACTCTTCCTCATCAACAAAGGAAGTTGCACGCAGAAAAGGTATGAATTTCTGATCTTAAAATACCATCAACAGCTGTTTTCTTTAGATGCTGATGGGTAGTAATATTACACCTTTCTTCTAGTTTTGGTTTTGACGACTTTCTAGAAATGGGTCTGGGACTTTTCTCATTTCGCCTGTTAATTGTAAATGAAAAAGGGGTGGATATGAGACACTGTGTTAGGATCCAGTTCACAAGAAACATTTGCCATAGGCACAAAATAGGAGATACTTTTTAGTTTTAAATAGGGCCATTCTGTACCGGGAGATCTGGAAAGCACAGTTGGAAATACTAGTTACAGCACTTCCTTGTTGTGGAAATGGCTGTGGTGTCAGAAATAGGGCATTATGTCTACAACTCCAAAATAAGCCTCAGCTGTAATTGGACCATAAGGGACTAATCTCCGGTTTCCATGTAAATACTGTCTGTAATGAAAGGAATGGCTATAAATTCAGATTATTTTGGAATACAGTGCTGTTGAGTTCAGCTCATTTCAACTCCCCGAGGACCAGATCCCCTCTTACTGTACCATAAATGCTGCTATTTGACAAATATTATACTACACATGGACATTTCCTTCCAATCACAAGCCATAGTTACAAATAGTTTATTCCACAATGTCACAGCTTTCATTTTATTCTCAATAAAATGACTGTTAAGAGCTCAGAACAGTCATTTTATTGTCATTAAAATGACATTAATGAAGGCATCACCATACCTTACATTCTGGTTGGTCCGCACTCACAGCAGCGACTGAAAACATATACGTTGCAGGAAGGGGTGGGGGAGGAGCTGAGGTTACCACAAATTTGCCAGGGGACATTTTCTTTTTCAAATGCATTTTTTTAAACACATGAAGCACTGTAGTGATAATGTGCTGGTTGGCCTGTTATCCTCTGCAATAATGGAAGGTTAGGGTTCACCTAACAAAAACACTAAGAGAAGGGAAGGGAAGGCAGGCAAAACCTTATCAGGGGTTGGATTATAAATCAAATTCCAGAAGTGTAAAGAAGGGAAGAAAGGCAAAGGGTGTAGGAAGGAGGCAGAAAGGGTAAAGATGAGCTCTGTGATGCAGGCAAGCAGATTCAGAGGTTTAAAAAAAAAAAAAAAAAAAAGGCCAGTGGATAGGGTTCAGTGATTAAAAGGGCAAGATGGCAGTCAACAAGAGTGGTGCAGTGTAATGGGTGTGGAACGGCAGTCTTCCAGGGCACATTCTGGAGACTGAGGCACTGCCCCACATGCATGCACCTCTCTGGACTGAGGGAAGAAGTCACTAGACTCTGAGCCAAGCTGGCAGGAATCTAGATGACTTCTTGCCCCTCCCTAGGGGCCACCGAATAAGCCGTCTTTGCCTCACAGGATGTCTAGATAGAGAAGGGAAGGCTTGCCCTTGGTGGGCTCCAGGAGGGTGGAAGTGGCAAGTGGGGTATACACTCCTCAGCCTCTACCATTACAAAATTCCTTCACCATTCAGGCAGGACAGGACATCTGGGAGTAGACACCCAAAGTGGTAGCAAGGGAAGAAGTGGTGGACCCTCGAAGGGGAGGTCCCAGGGCGGGTGGAAAAGGCACCCAGCAGAAGAGGAAGCAGCTGCTAGTGGGGGACTCAGTCGTGAGAGGCAAAGAACGAAGAGGGAAGTTAGAGAGAGTCTCAGGAAGCATCACAGGCAGAAAGGGGAGGAAAGGGGTGGGTTGTAGGCAGGAAGGGAACAAGATTTGGAGAGTCATATGTACCAGTGCAAGGAGTCTAAAAAATAAAATTTTGGACCTGGAGGCCATCCTAATGGAGGAAAGCCAGAACATAGTGGCTTCATAACTAAATATATACACAGTTCATATAAGAATGTTAAAACACAGCATGGTTTTACAAGGGGCAGGTCTTGCCAAACAAACATGCTTGAATTCTATGGTAGAGTTAGCAAGGCCTTGGATCTGGGTAATTCAGTAGATGTGATTATTTGGATTTCACCAAGGTGTTCGATAAACTACCCCATCCTGAACTGACTGAAGTTTTGACTAGTATGGGCATACACAGAAGTATTGTTAGCTGGATATTATCATCATGGCGATCTGACTAGAGACAGAGTGAGCATTCAAGGGGTTTGCTTGGACTGGACTCGGGTGACAAGTGGGTTCCTTCAAGGTTCCATTCTAGGACCACATTTATTTAATCTGTATGTCACCTCTATGCAATACAATAATGACTGCATATGGTTGACTAAATTTGCAGATGACTGCAGACTGTGGCAGTAGTAAATACCACAGAAGATGCTGTTAAACTTAAGGATGCACTAGAATTTCTTCAAGAATGGTCTGTTAAGTATAAATTAAATTTCAGTACGGAAAAGTGTACAGTAATGCACTTGAGTAATAAAAACCAAAATGTGTTATATATTCTTAATGGCTGTCCTCTTAAGAGTGTCATAGAGGAACGGGACTTAGGCATAACTATAACAAGTGACCATCACTGTAGAAACATTGTCCAGAAGCCTAACAGTGTTGAATAGCATAATTAAGCATATTTCAAGTAGGCAGAGGGGAGTTATTGTGCCACTGCATGTCTCACTGGCTAGACCTAACTTAGAGTATTGTGTCCAAGTTTGGTTACCATATAAAAAAAAACGAAATTCAGATGATCGAAAAGGTTCAGAGAACAGCTACACGAATAATAAAAGATCAAAAGGGTAAGCGGTATGAGGTCAGGTTGAGAGAGTTGGATATGTACTCACTGGTGTACAGAAGGTTAAGAGGTGATATGTGTCCACTGCACAAAGCACTAACAGACAGTGCGTTGTGGGAAAGGTTAGGTCTAGAGTTCAGGGACCAAACTTACAATACGCGTGCATGCACCCTACAATTAAAGGGTGAAAAGTGTAATTTAATAAGACTGCAGAAGAGGTACAGTCAGAGTGGTATCTTTTTGGAATGTACTACCAGAGGAAGTAGTGGAAAGTTCTACGATAAATGAGTTTAAATTAAAGCTTGATAAATTTTGCAGGCAAAAGGGGCTTTTTTAATACAGCTGACCTTTAGGCAAGCAATATGGATACACAAGTCTTCTGAGCTCTGAGATAACCTATGATACCTATAACAACTGAGTTGGGGTGCACTAAAAATCATGCCTGGGATATGACCATACCAGCATACTCTCAGTTCAAAAGGGATAGGGAAGGGAGGAGGAGTTGTTCTGTAAGTGAGAAAGGGTATTGGGGCTATGGAAGAGCAATGGAACCAAGAGGCAGGGGAAAGGCTGGAGGTGCTGTGGGTCATCCGGGAGACGGGAACAGGGGCCACTGTTCACACTGGGGTGGTGTACAGGCCTCCAGCACTGGGGAGGGATTTGGACAAGGCATTGGGGGAAACCAGCAGGATGGCAACTAAGGGGGAGGTGCTGCTGGTTGGGAACTTCAGTATATGTAGATAGAGGGAGAAGGATAGGGAGAAGTACCAGATAAAACAGAGGGAAGCAGGGAGGGCACTGGGGCAGGTAAAAATGCAACCGGGGAAAGGATAGCCAAAGGGGCAAAACTTTATTCAGATACATAAGCGAGAAGAGGCAAGCAAAGGGGGAGGGATAGTAAGGATGAGGTCAGTAGATAATGACTGCGTAGAAGAGGATCAGGAAAAAGCTGACATCCTGAACAGGCATTTTTGCTCAGTCTTCACAGTGGAGAGTAAGGGGAACGGACCAACAAGGAGTAGCAGGAACACAGGGCAGTGGTGAGGTGAACACAAGTCTTTTTACAATGGAAAGAGTTGTGAAGGGACTTAACCTGAAAGTGGATAAGGCCACGGGACCAGATGGGATACACTGAAGAGTGCTACGGGAACTCAGGAGGAACTGCTGCACCACTGACAGATTTGTTCAACATAATACTGGAAACAGAAGTGGTACCAGGGGACTGGAGGAGAGCTGACATAGTTCCGCTCCAAAAGTGACAGCAGCAAGAAGGCTAGCAACAATAGACCGGTCAATCTCACATCAGTAGTGGGTAATTTAATAGAAACCGTGTTAAAAGAAAGTCATGGGGAATATCTTGAATTGATTGGGTTGCAAGGTCAGAAGAAGTGTGGATTCACGAGGGGAGGTAATGCCAGATGAATCTAATCCGTATCTTTAACTAGCTGACCAGGGAAATAGGGAAGGGCAGTGGACGTGGTCTACTTGGACTTCAGCAAGGCCTTTGACACTGTCATATAGAACACTGATGTAAGAAATTTGATAGTCGGTGGGGGGGCAGAGTTGTAAACTGGGTGAAAAACTGGTCAATGGATAGGCAACAGAGGGTGGTGTTTAATTGCACTCACTTTAATGAGGGGAGAGAGGCCAGCAGGGTGCCACATGGTTCAGTATTGGGACAGGTCCTTTTCAATGTCTTCATAACTGACATCACAGAAAAACCTGAAGGGAAGGTATGCTTTTTGCAGATAGCCTCAAAGTAAGATCTTGGTGTTATCTCTTGCAGCAGGCCACACCTATGGAACTATAGCCGCCAAACACTAGGACCACACAGAAACCTTTCTGGCTAACAGTCTACCAGGGAGCTGCCCACTCCGATGTCATACGCCAACGTCGACCTATCCTATAAGAGTGGGCGGTCCCCACGCCACCTGAGTTCTTTTCCCGTCGACCATCCCATGTCGGACTTCACGGTGATCCACCAACTTTAGTCAACTGCCATTTTGCCCAAATCTTTTGTCAATCTTTATTTTATTTTCTCTCCCTAGTGTGTATCACTTTAGCAGTAAAGTAATTTTTTTTCTCAGTTTGTGAAACCAAGCTCCACCTCTGTGAATCTCTTCAAAAAGTGTGCCTGTGGGCAGAAGATCCCCGAGAAGGATGACCACGAGGCCTGCATATGCTGCCTAGGCCCAGAACATGACACCCTGGCTTGCGTGATCTGCTGGGGCTTCAACCAGGCTAGCAGGAGGCACTGAGTGCAGACCTTGGAAACTTTTCTGCTAAAGCAGGTCACCCATTTAGAGAAATAGCTTTAGGGCCGAAGTTCTTCTGCTATCCCCACAATGTCCTCAGGTTCGCAACTCTCCAAGGCCTGGAACAAGTCGGCAGGGAAGCAGAAGCACCAAGACAAGGACTGTCCTAAGGAGAAACTCGGTCCTCCGTGTCTTGCTTCCAGTTGCTGCTTGAAGCATCGACCATGGCAGGGCCGTCATCAGGGGCAGCCCTCTCTGCCTCGCATACCCTTTCCCCTGCAGGGCTACCACTGGCAGTTCCCCACACCAATCTTTCAGTGGCAGGTGGTGGTTCCAGTGGCTCTGGCTGCCCACTGACTTCTCAGCCCCTGCTGTTCATGCCCGAATCAGGCCCTTGTTTTTGGCGGGTACTCGGGTGGCTCAGCGGGCTCGTCGTTGATGAATTCGGCATCAGCGGTTGCTGGGACACAGCCTACACCCACACTGCCAACCTCAGCCGTTTCTGTGCCCCTTGCCTCAGGTCCAGAGCCTCTGTCCTCTTCTGAGTCACGCTGGCCTGAGCCCTGGTTGCTGTCACTGTCCCTGACATCGACCCATACTGGGGAGCTTCCCCACAGGCCCCAGCCCCCGGGTGCCGACCCCTGTCTTCCCTCAGCCAATGCTGGTAGAACCAACGACAATAGCAGTGGACTTTCACTCTGTGCTTTCCACCTTGTGGGACTTTATGCATGTTAATCTTGCCACTCCCCAAGGCCCATCCCTGCAGGGACCTCCTGTTCCTCCAGAAGAGCCATGGCCAACACCTCAGGACCCAGGGCCATTGCTCCCCCTTCAGGACTCTGAGGACAAGGATGGGTGCTGCCTGGACCTCATTCTTCTGGATGAGGGTGACGACTGCAATAATGGAGGAGCCACTCCATGCCACTCCTTCTCTATGGTCTCGTCCAACAGTGAGGAGACCCCAAGGTGCATTCTGCCCCCTTGGGACAACGCCTCTTTTGTCTCGATTATAAAACAGTTACAGTCGGCCATGGGCTTCGATTCCAAGGAGCAAGATCCAGCTTGACATCGACTGGGCTCTTATTTGCGACTGCTGATCACACGTCTTCTGGTCATCCCTCCCTTAATTAAACCCTTTGAGGATGCCACCATGGCCGCCTAGCACCACCAAATTTGATTCCAGCCGTACCCAGGAAGGTGGACAAATTATACCAGGCTCCAGCAGGGAGGCCTTTCTTTGCCGACCAGGCTAAAGTGGATTCGGTGGTCATCAATGCAGCCCATGACCACACCAAGAGGCCTAAACATCTCAGTTCCCAGCCCCCGGATAAGGCGTCCCGTAGGCTGGATTACATTGGCAAGAGAACCTTTGCCTCTGCCACACTGGCCATCAGGGTGCTGAACTGCCCATATGGTCCAGTACCAAAACTACGTCTGGGACCAGGCCCTGGAAACTGCCCGGGCCCTCCCAGAGGACCCCCTAAAAGAGCAGATGCTGCAGTCTCTCAAAGAGGGTTCCCATGTTGGCACCCACCTCCTTAGGGCTGCCTATGATGCCATGGACACCTCAGCCAGGGCTGCCACAATGGGCATTTGCCTGTAAAGACGCTCTTGGCTACACGTGTCTGGCTTTGCCCAGGATGTGAAGTTGTCCATCCTGAATGCCCCTTTTAGAGGCTACAAACTTCTGGGCATAGATGTGCAGGACATACTGTCTCAACTGCAAGCCTGTCCTCACCCTGTGGTCGGTCCACTCAGTGTACCACACCAGCCAGCCCAAAACTGGTCAATGAGTGCCTTTTTGTTGGTTTACCCATAGGCCCAAACCTAACAAGCCTCAGGGCAAACACCTAGTTGCCCCTGCCTTGCCTACCCCCTCCTCCACCACGGGAAGACCCCCTAGAGGAGGGGGTGCAGCCCCAACCACTCCTGCCAATTCAGCATGACTCCTTGCCCGACCTCCGACCTTCCATAAGCCAGCAAGCAGTTGTAAGGGGTCACTTCTTCCTTTACTTGGGCAAGTGGAGGGCAATCACTGGAGATGCCTGGATGCTGCAGCTCATAGAAAGCAACCACAGTCTGAACTCCTGGAGTGGCCTCCGTAGAAACTTCCAGTTACTTGGTAAAGTGGACAAAAGAAGGCCGAAGCCCATCGAGGATGTCCTCCACACATGTGGATCATTGGTGGATTATGTTCTTTCCAGGAGCCATTTGTCAAGTTTAACTTTAAAGGTGTTTATATTTTGACAGTCAACAATGTCCTGCGGCAAAGTATTCCAAACTGTCAGGGCTCTAACAGTAAAAAACTGCTGTCTTTTGTTTGTTCTGGTTCTGTTAATCACTATTTGTTTATTATGTATTCTGGCTACAATCTTTCTAGACGAAAAGGATAATCCACATAAACTCATTAACGTAGGTGAATGTATGATCTTAAATAACTGGAGTAAGTCACCCCTTAATCTTCTAAATTCAAGGGAATAAAGCCCTGTTCTTTGAAGCCTAGTTGCGTAGTCCAATGAAGAAAGATGTGGTATTATTTTTGTTGCCCTTCTCTGAACCTTCTCAACTCTAGTGATATCCATAGCCAAATAAGGACTCCAGAAAGGTGAACCATAGTCCAAGTGGGGTCTAATATGGGTCCTGTACAAAGCCATAATACACTCCTCAGTTTTAAGAGTGAATGTGTTATTTATTCTGTGCAAAAGGGCATTAGTTTGATTAGCAACTTTATTACAATGGTTGGAAAAAGACAGCTTATTGTTTACAAGAATACCAAGATCTTTCTCTATGAAAGATTCCCTAACTATTGTGATATTAATGTAATATGTTTGCTTAATGTTATTTTTACCCATATGCAACACTGAGCATTTAGATACGTTGAATGACATTCTGTTAGTTGCTGCCCATAGTTCAATTCTCTTAAGATCATTTATAAGGGTGTTCCTATTTAAGTCACTGTCCACTGGTCCACCCAGTTTAGTATCATCTGCAAATTTTGATATAGTATTGTTTGATAAAATAGTGAGGTCGCTAATAAATATCTCAAACAGTGTGGCACCCAACACTGAGCCCTGGGGGACACCACTCAACACCAATCCTTCGTCGGAATGTTCCCCGTTTACCCTAACGGTCTGTGTTCTTTTATAGAGCCAATTATTGACCCAGGACACAATACAGTTAGAAAACCTAGTGATATAAGTTTATTTATTAATATGGAATGTGAAACCTTGTCAAAAGCCTTACTGTAATCAAGCAGTATAACGCCTACTGGAATATTTAAATCAAGGTTCATGCTGATTGAGTTATAAAAAGCTAGCAGATTAGTGGTACAGGAATGCCCAGCTTTAAACCCATGTTGCATAATATCATTTAAATTCAATACCAACATCTCCTCTTGATCAAGTTTTTAATCTGTTTTCTAATAGCTTACATGGAATAGAGGTAAGGCTAATGGGTCTATAATTTTCTGCTTTATGAATTGACCCTTTTTTGAAGATTGGCGTGACGGTGGCAGTTTTCCAGTCTAAGGGTACATTGGACTTGCTAAGAGATTTATTAAAGATAATGGTGAATGGAGTAGCAGTATAGTTGTATGTTCCCATAAGAAATTTGGGGGTTATGTTATCGGGGCCTGGGCTTGTTGTAGATTTTAGTGTATCCAGAAGCTTGAGGGTGTCAGATATAGTAATGGTATAACTAGGTAAATTACCAGATTTTGCATATATTATAGGTTCAGTATCTTGTTCGAAAACTGAACAAAAATATTTGTTGAATTCGGTTGCAGTAACCTTATCAGAAAGAATGGTGGTATTGCCTATGATTAATGGGCCTATTTTTTTTATTTCTCCCTTTTTACTGTTTAAGTATGAGTATAAACTCTTGTGTGAGTCCTTAGTGTGAGCTATTCTGAATTCTAAATTCCGTTTAGATAAGGTAATTAACGTTTTAAGGTCTTTAACTGCTTTCCTATATTCTAGTAACTTTCCCTCTAATAATTCAGATTGACACTTTTTTAAACGAATGAATAGTTTACGTTTATGATTACTTAGTTTTTTTATTTTATTATTATACCAAGCAGGAATTTTGCCTTTGTTGTTGTATTTCCTTCTTACTGGGACATATTGTTTTTCTAGATTATATACAATGTCCTTAAATGTGTTCCATGCATCGTTGATATTAAGTGGTGAAAGTAATGAGTCCCATGGTATTACTGCCAATTGTTCATTCAATTTTATGAAATTTGCCTTCTCATATTGTTTTATTGTGCATTTATTTATAGGGGTATTATGAATCAGAGAAATGGAAAATTGAATTGTCAAGTGATCACTATTACTTAATGGATCCAAAACTTGTAGGTTGGACAGGGAGGTCTCCATATTGGTTATCACTAAGTCCAATATATTGGTCCCACGTGTGGGTTCTCTAACTAGTTGAGTGAGGCCAAGGTCAGTGACTGTTGAGATAAACTGTAAATCATATTGATTAGTACCTGATAATATATCCCAATTTGTAGTAGGGAGATTGAAGTCACCCAGAACAATCACTGACCCTTTATCTGCTATTTGGGTAATTTCCAAGGTTAGTTGTTTAAGATATGCTATGTCTGAAGGGGCGATAACATGTGCCAACTAGGATCTGGGGGTGACCATTGGGTTGTAAATAAACCCAGATGCTTTCGTTCTGAGTCAATAAGGAGGGTTCAAAAGATGGTATACTATTCGTAACATAAAGACTCACCCCTCCACCTATGTGATTATCAGTTCTATTTTTATAGTAAAGTATAAACCTGGGATATTCATTGTCCACTGTTTATCTGAGTTTCCCCATGTTTCAGTAATGCAATAAGTCCTATGTTAAATCTCATGTATCTTAACTCCAGTTCTGCCATTTTGCTTTAGTTAAGCGATCTTGCATTAAATGAAAGACCATTCAGTTTCTGTGATGGTGAAGTATTTAGAGATGGCATTATTAGCCTGTTCTCCACCTTTTTTGTTAGTTTAAATGTTGGTTAATAAATGATAGAAACTGGCGACCAAGGAGAGAGCTTCCCCTTCTACTTAAGTGCAAACCATCCCAGCAGAAGAGGGATGGATTTTCATTAAATTCCTCCCAATGTGTGAGGCAGGGAATGCCCTGCCTGAGGCACCATTTACGAAGCCATTTGTTGAGTGTTTTGATTTTATTGAGGGTATGATATGAGGCTCGAGGTACAGGGAGGATTTCAGAAATACCGATGCTGCATCCCCTTTCATTTAATATATTACACAGTGAAACAATGTCTTGTTTAAGTTGTTGCAATGGAACCCTAGTAATGTCATTAGTCCCCGCATGGACTATAACCAATGGATTATTACCTGCTGCCGATAAGGCTTTTTTAGATATAGATGTTATATCAGAGACCCTAGCCCCCCTGTAACTTGAACAGGTCCTATTTTCTTTATCGGGGTTACAGATGGCTCGATCGATGAACTTGATTATAGAGTCTCCCAGTACAAAGACCTGTTTAGGAGTGTTATTAATCAGTATATTGATTGAATCCTGTTTCTGACTAAAGCTGGAATCGTCAGTTGGAGAGAGCTCAAGTGGTTCATAAGAATTATGCAACACAACTGGAGTGGAAGCATTAAGATTTTGATCTACTTTCCGTTTAGATTTGGAGGGTGCAATGGTGGACCAAGACGTTTCGTCTGGCAAAAATTGAGGTTTAGAGGGAGAGTATAAACAATAGGGGGTTGAAGCAATGTTATGTTCTTCATTTTCTGGTGGGTTTATTTCTGTCCGCTTATCCTCCAGACCACATTCCAGTGCTCTGGGAGGAAATCCACTCTTTGCTATGCAAAAGGGCCCTAGAACCCTGCCTTCAGTGTCTTAAAAAAAAAAAAAAAAGGTTCTCTGACCCACTTTAAAACCTACCTCTTAAATTGTGATTGGACCTCCATTGACACTGCTCAGTCCATTGATAATGCCCTTGCCCTCTTCATCTCCACTTTCAATGCTGTGTGTGACTTCTTTGCCTCATTCTCTAAACAGGTAACCAAAGATCATGATACCCCCTGAATCTCACAGGCATTTCTAGATCTGATGCGCCATCGGGATAACCTCTGGCACAAAGCCCTCAACTCGTGGCTACCCCTGGACAGACAACAGTACAGGGAAGCCAGAAATATATGTACCTGGGCTCTATGTCAAGTCAAAGCAACCTACTACCAGCACGCCCTCTCTTCCACTTGGGGCTCGGGACGCAAATTCTAGGATAATATTAAAGAACTCAGTGGTAAAACTGTATTCTCCCCCCCCCCCAGCTCATGGTAAACGGTTCCCTTACCCAGGATCCCCTACTTATAGCAAATTCCCTAAACACCACCTTCTCATACCTCAACAGCGCCTCCCCTCCAACTTCTCAGTGCTCCCAACTGCTCCCCACCTTTCTGCTTCTGGGCCATATCAACGCATGAGGCCAGATCCTACCTCTCCAGGGTCCTGGGCAAGACTCGCCACAGTGGGGATTCATTAGATCTAAAACTCCTCCGCCTCACTCTCAAAGCAGTCCTCACCCCTCTCTCCAAAATCCTTAATCTCTCTCTCTGCCTTGGCCAGTTCCCTACCTTATGGAAACGAGCTGTAATAACCCCTATCCTAAAAAGTGGTGACCGGATCACGCCAAACAACTATCGCCTCATTTCCATTCTTCCCCCTGTTTCCAAAGCCCTTGAAAAAATTGTAGCAGACCAACTCACCGATTACCTGACAAAACATAATCAACTTTGTCCAGAACAGCATGGCTTCTGTAAAGGCCACAGTACCACCACAGCCCTCCTGAAATACACCACCTTCATCCACAAAGCTCTCGAACGCGGACACCTTCTTGGGTCTGTCTACATTGACCTAACCAAGCCGTTTGATACAGTCAGTCATGCCCTCCTCAAGTCCCTGCCCTCAATGGGGCTTATTCTTGAAACTACTTCATGGTTTGAGAACTATCTTTCAAACAACATGAAGTCTTGCTATATTATAGACGTTAGCAGTTTGATCCAGCTCTAGAACTGCCCCGGAGTGAAATGGTTAAAACCATTCCAAAATAGAATTTTGGCACGAGAGCAGCTCTATCTGTGTCATTTCAAACTTGAACTGTCAGATTCTTTACTCCGCCTCAGTGAACAGTCGCTCCAGAGATTTCTCCTTCTGCTCGGTTCATTTCTCGGTTTAAAAGTGTTTTCTCGGTTGGATTTAACTGAGAATAGTTTTTTATTTAACCGCGAAACCGCTCAGTTCAAGCTTCATCTGTGGTAACCGTAGCTAAATGAAGGTTTTGTCTGTGTGAACTTGAGTTATCGGTTCGGTTTTGAACCGATCAGTGGGTTTAAAACTCATTTAAAACTAAAAGTTACTATTTTAGAGTGCGGTTCCGGTTCTTATCGGTTCTAAAAACTGGATTTATTACGGTTTTCAATACCCGTGACATGGTTAGGAACCGATAAGGGTGTCTTGCCTGACACTGCCGTTAAAGAGCAAGTTTTTGGTTAGGCTGGCATTATGTCTGAGAAACCCAAAAGAAAAACCGGCCCATCAGTTTTCAACACTGTGATGTTTGTGGGGAAGTTCAGTTAAGGCTGACCCACACAATTGTTACGTGTTTATTGGTTCGGGGTTTGACCCACCTCCAGTCAGACTGCCAGGTATGTAAGAATTTCCCTGCAGCCACCCTGGAAAAAGATTGGGCAGGCTCCAGGGAACGAGGAGGCAAAAGTCCGGCTGACCCGGATGGCCAGCCCGGTTCAGTGCCAATCGAACCAGAGGGAGTGCCCTCTGACCAGGGCCAGACTTCTCGGGCAAAGAAAAGCTGGTTCTGAGGAACCAATTCCAGTAAAGAAAACAAGAAAATCAGCAGGTCTGAGTCCAAAATTCCTTCTCCAACTGCTGCAGAGATAGTAAAGCCATACAAATTGTCCAGTCACTGTCTCAGGGTCCGTCCGAACCACCACTATCTGGTAAAAGGTCGGTTCGTCGGTCCCAGTGGTTCAGGATTATGATATTGAGGAATTTTATGAACCAGAGGAGGGAGGAGGATTATGAACAGTATGAATGTGGCTGGGAAGGTCTGGGTGTGCCCATTGAACGGACATCTCCCAGACAGACCTTTAGAATCTCCCTATGCTGTCTGAGTCCCCATCTCATTTTATGTTTTATAAAAAGTTGCTGAAACCCTCCAGCTTCCTTTAGAAGAGGCTGTGGATGAGCAAGAGGAGCCTGATTTTGTAAAATGATGGATATTCCAGAGTCTAGAGATTGTCTATTCCTTTACATAAGTCTTTTAGAAACAAACAATTAAAACTTTAAAAGCTCTAATTCTGTGCTTCCTGTAGATAAAAAGATGGACAGAAGGTATACATTGTCAGGCCCTGATACAGAATTCCTTTCTCAGCAATGCAGTCATGTTAGTAGTTCAGGCTGCTGCCTGTGATAAAGCTAATATTCCTTTGGCTTCACATCCTCCCTGACAAGGATTCCAGGAAGATTGATGCCATGGCAAAAACAGTATATGGCAGCCTCTCTGGGACTCAGGCAAGCAAATTATATGGCTTATGTAGCTAGCTATCAGAAATCTAGATGGGATACTGTTATAATTGGCCAAGCAGGCCCATGGCCAGCTGGCTAGTGAACTAGAACAGGTGGCTGCTGATGGCATTGAAGCCCCTAAGGTTCAGTTTCATGCTGCTGTGGATGTTAATGATGTTTCCTCTAGGGTCATGGCCACATCTGTAGCTTTTCATAGGTTGGCCTGGCTCAGGTGTACTAGTTTGTCACAGGATACCCAGACTAAGGCTATGGATTTTCCTGTGGTGGGAAATTCTCTGTTTGGAGAGCAGACAGAGAATTACATGAAGAAGATGAATGAATATGGGACTACTTACAAGAGTGCCCAGGCTAAGGAGCGGCAAGCCACTCCTCAAAGGCATGCCCCCAGGGGTAGGGGTAGGCCTTTTCACAGGCCTTTCTACCAGACTCAGGCCTCCTCTGCCTATGCCCAGAGGGGCTTCTTCAGAGGCAGGGGCAGACGAGGGGTGGGCAGACCTGCTCCCACCCCCCAGCCTAAAGCTCCTGCGAAACAGGCACCCTGATGGGATGCCCAGGGCCGATTCTCCTGTACCAGTGGGGGGCAGGCTGGCTTGCTTCAGTCAGAATTGGGCTTCTTTAACCTCAGACAAGTGGGTTCTGGAAGTAGTGCCAGGGTCTGGTTCTCAGCTTCAAAAGTTTCCCAAGTTGAGAAGCAGACTTTTCTACATGCAAGTGTCTCAGAGACCTCGCTCTGGAAACAGAGTCTCATCCCTGTTAGCTCTCAGAGCAGTAGAAGGGTTCCTCCCTGCATCAGGGCAGGGGTCTGTATTCCAGATACTTCCTTACCCCAAAAAAGACAGGAGAATGGCGGCCCATTTTAGATCTCAGATATCTGAACAAGCATCTTTTGAAACCAAAGTTCAAAATGGTAACTCTGGCAATGATTTTACCTTCCCTAAGGCCAGGGGACTGGCTAGCCTCCCTGGACCTCAAGGATGCCTATTTCCATGTCCTAATCAGAAGATCCCATGGAAAGTACCTCAGATCGAACTGCCCTCAGGTCATTACCAGTTCAGAGCAATGCCCTTGACACTTACACCTCTGCTCCAAGGGTATTCACAAAGTGTCTAGCAGTGGCAGTGGCCTACTTAAGGGGCAGAGGATTGCTGTTTTTCCCTATCTAGACGACTGGCTCATTGTAGGCCAGTCCCCAGAACAGGTAAAATTCACCCGCAGGTCACCCAGCAGCTTCTCACCTCCTGGTTTTCTGCTAAACCTACCAAAGTCGGGTTCTGGAACCAGTCCAGGTACTCACTCTTATAGGGCAGAATTGGACACAAAGCTAGCCAGAGCCTTTCTTCCCCAGAAAGGGTAAGGAATTTAGTGGCTCTGGCCTCTTCCTTCACTCTGCAGGTCTCTGACCAGCAAGACACTTTCTGCAGCTCCTGGGGCACATGGCTGCATCCACAGCTGCGTGCAGGAGCCAGATTTCAGATGAGAGACATTCAGTTTCACTGAGAACCTTTTGGTCTCAGAGAAGACCCCCTTTCCAAGCTGGTCCCAGTGACTCAAACCTTGATCCTAGCTCTCCAGTGGTGGCAGGATCAGAGCAATTTAAAGCCGGGGTCCCTTCATTCCCCTTCTCACGACTTGACTCTCACTACAGATGCTTCCCTTCTGGGTTGGGAGCCCACATGGGCGACCTTTCCACTCAGGGAGTTTGGTCCCCAGGAATCTCTGCTCCACATCAATTTGCTGGAACTCAGAGCTGTCTTTTAGCTCTTCAAGCTTTTTCTGCATCTGTCCACGACAAGGTGATACAAGTCAGAACAGACAACACCACAACAATGTGGTACATCAACAGACAGGGGCACTGGCGGTCTTGACCTTGTGCACCGAGGCAATGAAGTTGTGGTCTCTGGCCTATTCCTGAACACTTCCCTCATAGCAGTTCATCTTCCAGGGAAGGACAATGTCCTAGTGGATGCCCTCAGCAGGATTTCCCAGGGCCATCACGAATGGTCCCTGGATCCTCAAGTGCTGGGGATAGTTTTTGCCAGGTGGGGCATCCCTCAGATAGATCTTTTTGCAGCCCCAGACAATCACAAACTTCCTCTGTTCTGTTGCAGGTCTCCAGTGTTGGGCTCAGTTCCCCTGGATGCCCTTCTTCTGGATTGGGAGGGGAAGTTCCTCTGTGCTTTCCCCCCCTTTCCTCTCCTATTCAAAGTACTAGTCAAAATCAGATCTCAGCCTTGCAGGTGAGTCTGATTGCCCAGATTGGGCCAGGCAGCCCTGGTACCCACCTTCTGTCTCTGACAGTCCATCTTCTCCGGTGCCTCCCAGGAATCACAATCTGTTGACTTGTGCCCAGGGAAGGGTTTGGTATCCGGACCTCAAATCCCTCAACCTCAAGGCCTGGCTCTTGAGGGTTAGAGTTGCTGATTTACACCTCTCTCAGGGTGTTCTTGAGATCCTAAAGGCTTCAGAAAGCCTTCCACTAGGGCTACTTATACTTCTAAATGGAAAAGGTTTTCCATTTGGTGTGCTGGGAAAAATATTTCCAGAATCTGCTGAATTGCCCATTTTGTTAGATTACATGGTACATCTTAATTCCTTGGGTCTCAGACCAGCTACCCTGAGAGTTCATTTGGCAGCTGTGTCTGCTTTTTGTGTCAACAGGAAAGTCATCCCCTCTTTCCTCTCATCCTGTGTTTTCCAAGTTTTAAGGGATTACTCCATACTAATCCTCCCTTTCAGGAACTGGCCCCTGCTTGGGACCTTAATGTTTGCATTGCCCAGTTAATGCAACCCCTTTGAACCTCTGTCTTCTGCAGAGCCAAGTACCTAACTTGGAAAACTGTTTTTCTAGTGGCTATCACTTCTGCCAGGCACGAAAGTAGTTCAAGCCTTGTCAGTGGAGACTGACTTTATTTCTTTCCACAGGGATAAGGTAGTCCTTAGGACTAATAGGAAGTTTTGCCTAAGGTGGTTTCAGATTTCCATCTTAATCAATCTGTCTCCCTTCCAGTATTTTTCACTGATCACTTCTCTTGGTGAGAGGAGGTTGCACAGCCTGGATGTTAAGAGAGCTCTTAGTTATTATATAGAGCGTACCAAAGGTCTGAGTTCAATCCCTCCAACTTTTCCATACCTATGGTGAAGTTGGGAAAGCAAAACCTGCCAGTAAGAGATCACTAGCCAGGTGGATTGTCTCTGTATCCATTTTCTTATCAGAAAGTGGGCAGAGCCTCCCCGGTTTGAGGGCTCATTCTACCAGGGGTACAGCTGCGTCTCTAGCTGCTGCCAGAGATATCCCTTTATTAGAGATTTGCCAGGCTGCTACTTGGAAAAGCGGTACACACTTTTGCCAAGCATTACTCCTGGATGTCCAGGCCAGGAGAGATGCTCAGTTGGCACAGCTGTTCTTCAGAACCTATTCCTTAAGTAGGTTCTGCTCCTCCTCCATGGAGGTACTGCTGTGTATTCTGCTAATGTCTATAATATAGCAAGACTTCATGTTGTTTGAAGAAAAATTACTCACCTTAGTAATGTTGTTTCTTCTAATGGGGTCTTGCTATATTATACCTCCCCAACCTGCCCCTCTAGAACCTCTACTTGGTGGGGTGCGGGCAACAGTGTGAGCACTACTTATGTCCTGTTAGCATTTTGTCCCCTTTGGGACTTGGGTGTGTATGTGTGCAGCGTGTGTGTGTTTTATTATACTTATGTTCCATTTTCATATTATTAGAATGGTGTTAGTATTTCTGGTCCCCTGACTTGAATCTTGGGTGTTGGGACCATCAATGGTTGTTATTATTTAGGTAGCCATTTGGCTAGTGTACGTTACAGCTTCCACACAGACCTTAGTGAGTTTGGCTCGTAAAGATCTGACAGTTCAAGTTTGAAATGACGCAGATAGAGCTGCTCTCGTGCCAAAATTCTGTTTTGGAATGGTTTTAACCATTTCACTCCAGGGCAGTTCTAGAGCTGGATCAAACTGCTAAAGTCTATAATATAGCAAGACTCCATTAGAAGAAACAACATTACTAAGGTGAGTAATTTTTTCAAAATGGCAGATCCTAGCAGGTCAAAATTAACTCTACCTTGTCCTCCAGCCTTCCTGTTCACTCAGGGGTACCTCAGGGTTCCATTCTGGGACCACTCCTTTTTAGCCTCCTCTTGAACTCTGCCCAGCGCCTGCTCTGGTCAGTTGCTATTATACGCGGATGATGACGTAATTTTCTGGAGCCATTCTCATCCCTCCCCACTCCAACAAGCCCTCCAGAATTTTTTTTGCCGAAGCCTGGTTTACAGCGCACTGACTAGTCCTGAACTATAAAAAAGCCAAGAACATGGTTAACTTTTCATTTTCACTCACCGCCAAAACTAACATAGGGATTTCCCATTGCACGTCCTTAATTATCAGGGCTCCCTTCTGGAGCAAGTAAAGTCCTTCAAATACCTGGACGTCACTCTAGACTCCTCCCTTACTTACCATACACACATCCACCTCCTTTGCACCACCATCAGCACTAGAATTGGACTCCTATACGACACAAACACTTCCTGCCCCCTGAGACACTCTGCCTAGCTGTATCCTCATCGGTCCTCTCCTTAGTTGACTATGGGCTAGTTATCTATGGCTCAGCTGACAACACAACCCTCCGCTGAATCAAAACTGCCTTGAACAAAGCCTGCCGGCTGGTAGCAGGTTGTGACAGATGGACCCATACGTGTGAACTCTACAGGCTCACTAACTGGCTAAACTTCGAGGGTTGGCTTACATACCACACATGCCTGCTAACCAAGAAAATTTCAAACAAACTATCCCCACCCCCCCCGGCTACACAACATAATCCAGCCTGCTCCCCAACCCAGGCCCTCCAGAAGCTCCTCCAAGACCTCCCTCCTTGTCCCCCATTGTAGGACATCCCTGGGTCAAAGAGCCTTCTTTCAAAGGGCCCCTCGCTGGTTGAATGACCTTCTTGCTACTCTCCCCTTGCGCCTAAGCTAGGCCCTTTCAAGTCCAACCTCAAGGAACTGCTCCTCTTGGCCTCAGCCTGCAACTACACGTAGCCTCCTCTCCTCCTCTCTCTGACAGCACCATACACTCCTCCTCTCTTCTCCATCTCTCTCTTCTCATCTAGCTGTTGTCTGCCTGTGTGACATCAGTTTAACTAAGATGTTTCTTGTATTTTATTGTCTTTTATAAATTTTTTATTACTGAAACACATGTATCCTGTGGCGCGGGGTCTGCTTCTACCCTCAGATTGTTGGTTTTGCTTCTCCTTTCACTGTTGCTTGTAATGCTTTATTCTGTATTACCTGACGTGGAGCCTTTGCAAAGGAGTCTGTGACTCAAAGATTTGAAATTTCCAATTGTTCTATAAATAAATAAATAAAAAAGCTCATCCCAGATACTCAAGAGGGCAGAGGGTTCTACTCCCATTTCTCTTGGTCCCCAAATGCACAAAGGATCTCAGGCCCATTCTTGTCCTCCGGGAGCTAAATTGGTTTATTCAGTACAAAAAAATCTTACTACGAGAGGGTTCCTGCAGTTGGTCATCACATATAGGACTGCCTCTCTGGCATCAGGACCGCACAGCAAACTTTTCCAGCAATGCCTGGCGGGGGACCACCCACCCGTTGTCACATGATGGACATCAGCGTGACTCTATATAGTGGGCGGTCCCCACGCTCACCTTCTAGTTCTTTCCCGCCTTCGACCTGCGCGTAGTACCTCGCGGTTAACATTGCTCAATCGATCGCCATTTTTGCCTTTATTTCTCAAAGTTTTCTTCTCGATTTATGTTTCGTTTATGTCTTCTCCACCTCCGGCAGTGAACACAAAGAAGTGGTGTGAGAAGTGTGGTGCTCAGATCCCTCATAAAGACTGTCACCGTCGATGTCTCTTCTGCCTGGGCCCAAATCATGACACTGTGGCCTGCTCTGACTGTATGCCTTTCAATCAGGCCACCCGCAAATGGAGACAGCAGGCTCTGGAGGCCCATCTTTTGAAGACCAGAATGGCCTTTCTAAAGAAAGAGATGCAAAAATTGAGGGATACCACTTCTTCACCTTTAAGAAGAAAAAGAAAAACAAGGAAAAACACTGGAAGCAGGAGCATCTGGAGGATTGAGAGCAAGTGGGTTCCAGTAAGCCCTCGACCAGTAAGGCTGTTCCCCCGCCACCTGCCCTTGTTAGTCCAGACCGCATCCGGGACTTCTCCAAGCCCCACTGCCACTTTTCTGTCGATTTCCATCGGTAAGTCGTCCACCAGCTCCTCTGGAACACCGGTCTCTGCCTATAAATCAGCCCTCGGCTCCTTGGAGCCTGCCCAGCTGTTGCTAAGTTGGGTTCCCAGGATCAGACAGGGACCCGCATGACTCTGACCAATAAGCCAGTCGAGGGTCCTACCCTCCGCCCAGTCCCTTTACCGTCCGTTAAGCCAGTCGCCTCTGTCTCAGACAACCACCTGGACATTGTTCATCCATCAGGGGCTGACGCCACCTCACCTGACGTCCAGTCGAGCACGCCGATGGCTATCGTTCAACCCTCCCCTCAGGCTCCTCCTGGGCGGAGCCTTCCTCTCCACCTCCCCCAGTGGAACCTTCGACCCCAGTGGTCATGTCGGGTATGGAGGAGGAAGTGGAACCCCGGAGGTGGTACTTCCTTCTCCCACCCCAGTTACATCATCCCAGGTCCCCCCAAGGGACACTAGGCCCAGAGCTCCAGCACCAGACCTCAATATTGAGATGGTCCCTGACCCTATTCATCCTTTGCTAGACCCACCGACGACGCCGTCGTTAGGCCCTCCTCCATTGGCTCTGCCCCTTCTGACACCAGGGGCACTGACAGGGATAGAGTCCAACCCCCTTCTGTCAGGGCCATCGCGTCCGGACCCAACACAAGTTGCAGTGATGCCAGGCCCGGCACAACCTACTCAGACGACTGCAGGTCTGATGCCTGCCTGTCCAACATGTTCCTCTGACATCAGGTATTCTGACGCAGAATATTGTCCCTGGCCCATCTCAGCCACACATTACCCTTCAAGGTTATCTCCCACATCTGGGGCAAACATCTGCCTATCCTCCATCTGGCCCGACATTGGATTTTCTGCCTCATTCAGTTTTTTCAGGGTATCACCCTTCAGGTTATCCTATTACCAGGGCTACCCTCATCATCAATACCAAGGGTCGGGTGCACCCTTTTGTCATTACCCACCTCCACCGCATCCACCCCCTCCTCTGGCCCCACAACAGGATTTCCAATCGATAATTCAGTCATGGTGGAAGGAGGCTAGATCAGAGTTGGTCTCGGATTTGGAGAGGCATCTACCGGCCCTGGTAGTCACCCCTCCCCTCATTCCCTGTCTCTGGTCAGCTCTGTCTGCTCGACAGTGCAGATTTCTGGGATCACGCCTCAGGAGGTTGCTCTTCCAGACTTTGGAACCCCTGAGGATCATGACACTCTGGACTCTGAGGAGGATTCCTCGGATGAATCTTCTGATGAGCATTCCTCCATGGTTAAAGGCAAGGAATTGCCCAAATCTCCCCCAGATGACCCCTTCTTCATGGAGTTGTTACATATTATCCAGCAGACCAATGAATACAGAGGAACAAGACCCAAAGAGGAAACATGTTGCAGAACACTTGGATTTAGAGACTGTTTCTCCTATCCCTGTCCCTCCTGGACAGCTTCTCATGAAGACCTCACCAGTACTATCTGGCAGCTGCCCCACTCTATCCCGGCCGTCCCTAAAAAGGCAGACCAAATATATCATGCTCCTGAGGGTGTTTCATGTTTGGATGCTCACCCTAAAGCTGATTCCATTGTCATAGCTGCAGCACATGATCGTTCGGCTCCCAAACACATGAGCACCCACCCCGAAAAGGAATCCCAGCAATTCGACCAATTCGGGAAAAAAGGTCTATTCCTCCACTATGTGTGCCCTCCGCTCCCTCAACTATGGGGCACACATGGTCTCCTTCCAAAAAGTGACCATGGCCAAGCTTGAGGCCCGTATCCAAGCCATGGAATCTTCGGACCTCAAAGAGGAGCTAAACAAGGACCTGTGCCTGTCAAAGATCTCCTGCAAACATGTGCTCAGGGCTGCTTATGATTCGGTAGACACAGTAGCCCGCTCCTCCACCACGACCATCTCTCTCAGATGGCGTGCGTGGCTACGCATTTCTGGCCTCGCCAGTGATGTCCAGGCTGCTATTCAAGACACCCCCTTTAGAGGTTCGGTACGTTTTGGAGGGGACACTAAAAATATTATCACGGATCTCCAGGACAGTGGTCAGGTCCTGAGATCTGTGAGGTCTATGTACCGATCAGGCTTTCAGAAGAAACAGCCCTTCTGGCGACTCACCAAGAGGCAGGGGAAACCACCTTTCACCAGGCGACGGGGCAAAAGAAAGGCCACAGGTTCCTCCTTCACCTCTCCTCCTGCCTCTAAACCCAAGAGAGTGGCTGGAGGACCTCCTCCCCCTTGCCCCTCCGCTTCCTGACTGGCAACTCCTTCCCCCTCCTCTGCCACCATGCAAGGAGCCGGTGGGAGGAAGGTTCACCCTCCACATTCAGGAGCGGAGGGACATAACCTCAGATGCATGGGTCCTCCAGTTCATTTCAAAAGGGCACACTTTGGAGTTTCTGGAGTTCCCTCCAGAATCTCCTCCGGGTTGCTCGAGTTACTCCCCACACCAAGTTCCTCTAGTCGAGGAGGAAATTCGGGATCTAAGACAGAAGGTGGCCATAGAGTCAGTCTCTCTGCCTCAATGGGAAAAAGGGTTTTACTCCCATTTTTTCCTGGTCCCGAAAAAGACAGGCGACCTCAGAACCGTACTGGACCTCAGCAAACTGAACCTGTTTGTTGAGTACAAAAGGTTCCGCATGCTGACATTGCAGGGCCTCCTGCCTCTTCTGCAGAAGGACCATTGACTTTACACACTGGATATGAAGGATGATTACCTGTATATTCCGGTGTTCCCAGGCCACCACCATTACCTACGTTTCTGCTTCCAGGGAAGCACTTCCAGTTTTCAGCCCTCCTCTTTGGTCTTTCCTCGGCACCCTGGGTCTTTACCAAGTGCCTAGCAGTGGTGGCAGCGTCCTTGTGCCATTGGGGTATAGCAGCGTTCCCTTACCTGGATGATTGGCTCTTGACAGCCCCGTCCAGGGACAGTCTTCTGGATTCGCTCTCATGCAAACTGGACCTCTTTTCACGACTGGGGATCACTGTCAGTCTCACCAAGTCAATTCTTAACCCCTCCCAGAACCTTCAGTTCATCGGAGCGATCTTAGACATGGTCCAGTGTAAAGCCTTCCTCCCCCCAGACAGGGTGGAGGCTCTTCGAGAGCAGTTCCACCTAGTGGCCTCTTTCAAATTTCTTCTGGCCAGGGCATTATGTCTCTTAGGCCTGATGGCAGCCTCCATCGCCACAGTCCCCTTCACCAGGTTGCATATGAGGATCACCCAGTGGATGCTGCACGTTCAGTGGGATCAATGCTTGGACGACATGGACCACATGGTTCTAGTCTCCAGTGCGCCCAAGAGGGATCTCCTCTGGTGATTAGATCCCCTGAATCTGTCTCGGGGTCTTCCTTTCAGAAGTCGCCCTCCTCTCTGGACCCTCACTACAGACACCTCCTGTCTGGGCTGAGGGGTTCACCTGGGGGACCACTGGACTCAGGGTTCATGGTCCCAATTAGAGATGTCTCTCCACATCAGCATCCTGTAGATGAAGGCAGTCCTTTATGCCCTTCAGGCTTTTCAGTCCATCCTACCAAAGGAAACACTGTTGGTCCAGATGGACAAAATGTCGGTGGTCTGGTACATCAACAAGCAGGGAGGCACCCAATCGTACCCCCCATGCAGGGATGCGGTGTGGAACTGGGCAGTCCAGCATGACCTGTTTCTCACAGCCGTGCACGTTCCAGGCGTTTGCAACATCCTGGCTGGCAGCCTCAGCCTGACGTCATCCCTCGCTCATGAATGGGAACTAAGTCAGGAAGTAGCAGAATCTCTCTTTCTAAGGTGGGGTTGCCCAGCCATAGATCTGTTCACCTCCCCATTCAATGCAAAGCTTCCCGGCTTCTGCTCGCACGTTCCAGAGCCTGGTGCTTTCTGGTATGACGTGTTGTTACTATGTTGGACAGGGAAGTTCTTGTACGCCTTCCCTCCCTTTCCCATTCTGCAGAGAGTACTTCTCAAACTCCAGGCAGAGGGAGCACAGATGATCCTGATAGCTCCACTCTGGCCGAGGCAAATCTGGTTTCCACTAATGCAGCAGCTCATAGTGGAACCCCCAGTTCTTCTACCTCTCTGGCATGATCTGTTGACTCAGAATCAAGGCAGACTGGTACATCTGGGACTCAGGACCCTGCATTTTCATGCATGGCTCCTTCAGACATAATCTGGTCTCGTTTCAGGGTCTCCCAGAACGTCGCTGAGGTCCGAGTGGAGGCGAGGAAACCCTCCACCAGATCCACCTGTACAATGAAATTTAAGCGTTTTTCCAGTTGGGCGGTGTCTAAAGGATGAGATCCTTTTACTTGCTCAGCTCCCCAGATTATGGAGTATCTGTTGCACCTGTCTGATTCTGGTCTGCCTTATTCATCCCTTATGGTCCACTTGTCGGCCATTTCAGCCTACCGTGTGTTGGTGGAGGGGAAACCCATGACACAGTTGGAGATCTCTATGACCTTTTTGAAAGGGATCCTCCATCTTAAACCCCCCCATCCGTAACCCCACCCCACCTTGAGATTTGAATTTTGTGTTAGAGAAGCTTATGCTTCCTCCCTTTCAACCAGTGATGAGCTGTGACATGCACTACCTTTCCTGGAAGGTGCTATTTTTGGTTGCCATTACTTCTGCTCATAGGATTTCTGAGCTTCAGGCCCTGATGCATAAGGAGCCTTATTTGATTTTTCACAAGGACCGGGCGGTCCTGCATACAAATCCTAAATTTCTTCCCAATGTAGTTTCTGAGTTCACTTTAAACCAGATGGTTGAACTCCCAGTTTATTATCGTGTTCACTCAAATGGGGGGAGGCTCTCCTTCACACTTTGGACATACATAGGATCCTGAGGTGTTATGTCCATCGAACCAAAGAATCCAGAAAGTCTGATCAGCTTTTCATCTCCTGTGCTCCCAAATCCTTGGGATGGCAGTATCTAAGCAGTGTCTATCCAAGTGGCTTGCTAACTGCATTCACTTCTGTTATCAGAAGCATAACAAACCTCTTCCAGGGGAAGTTAGAGGTCACTCTACCAGAGGTATGCCTATCTCTACAGTGTTCCTAAGGAATGTTTCTGCAGCAGAAATCTGTGTGGCAGCAGCCTGGAGTTCGGTCCATACCTTCACGAAGCATTACAGTCTAGACATCGCCTCTAGGCATAGAGCCAGGTTTGGCCTCGCCGTTCTGCAGGGCCTACTGTCTTAGGCTGGTCCTGTTCTGTTCTTTCAGTTGCTCCTCCTCCCCGTGACATCCTTGGTCTCTCTGAGAGTGACTGCTTTGGATTCAGTCCTGTATGTGATGACCTCCTGCAGGAACCCTCTGGAAGTAAGATAGTACAGTTACGTAAGAACTTACCGTAACAGTAGATCTTCGAGAGAGGTCCCTGCAGTAGGTCACCTTTTCCCTCCCTCCTTCCCCCAGTTTCTGCACTTCTTTCAGCCTGTTCTGAACTGGGCTCCAGGATTTCATACTTTCTCTGTCTCATCTCCTTGGATCTCCGGGCGGGAGAACTGGAGCGGTGGGGACGCCCACTATATGAGTCATGCCGATGTCGTCACGGGACGCCGGGTCGGTGGTCCCCCACCAGGCATTGCTGGATTTGCTCCCTCAACATGAAAGATGTCCACCTGCATATTCAGGTACATGCCTCCCACAGGTTTCATTTCTGGGGGCACCTTTCCAGTCCTGGGCCTGCCCTTTGGCTTATCCTCAGCCCCTCAGGTGTTTACCAAATGACTGGCAGTGGTGGCAGCGCCCCTCAGGCAGGTGTGTCTTTCCTTGTCTGGACAACTGACTTCTCAAAGCTCCATCCAGGGACTGTCTGTTACAAACTCTGGAATACATCCACCCACCTGTTCCAGGTCCTGGGGAATCAGTCAACCCGCCCAAGTCAGTTATGACCCCCTGTCAATGCCTTCAGAATATAGGGACAGTCCTGGATATGGCTCAGAGTATGGCCTTTTTGCCTCAGGACAGGGCAGATTGTCTTATAGCTCAAGTCCGCTTGCTGTAGAACAGCCGCTGTGTCTCGGCTAGGCTGTTTCTCCGGCTCTTGGGTCTGATGGCCGCAACTGTAGCCACAGTGCTTCCAGCCAGATTGCACATGAGGGTACCCTAATGGACACTCGGGGTCCAGTGGTACTAATGTCTCGATGACCTGGAACACAGGTCCTGGTCTCCTCCCCGGTGAAAAAGGTTCCACTTTGGTGGATGGAACCCAGCAACCTGTTAAGAAGGGTTCCTTTCCTCATTCCTTCCCCTCAGCAAATTCTCACAACCGATGCTTTGAGGTTGGGGTGGGGGCTCACCTAGGGCCCCACCAAACACAAGGGACATGGTCCATGCTGTAGTCCTCTCTCCACATCAATGTCGTAGCAATGGGGGCCATTCTTTGTGCCCTGCAGGCTTTCCAGATTCGGCTAACCCCAAGTCTTCTGCTAATGCAGACAGACAACATCAGTGTAGTCCACTACATCAACAAGCGGGGGGGGGGCACTCACTCGCACCCTCTTTGCCAAGAAACAATGAGAGTCTGGTACTGGGCTCTGGAACACAGTCTAGAACTGTTGGCCATTCATGTTCCAGGCATCCAAAATGTCCTGGCAGACAGCTTAAGCCAGTCGCAGTCAAAAACATACGAGTGGGAGCTGCTGACCTCAGTAGTAGAAGACCAGATCGACAGGTGGGGGCATCCAGAGTTGGACCTTTTTACGTCCCCACTGAACACAAAACTGCCACTTTTTTGCTCACTCAATCCAGGGCCTGGAGTCTTCTGGCGAGATGCATTGTCCCCTCTCTTAGAAAGGGAGATTTCTGTATGCATTTCCTCCCTTCCTCCTTCTTCAGAGGGTTCTGATCAAGTTCCATATGGAAGGGACCACTATGATCCTCATCGCCCCCATTCAGCCTTGTCAGATCTGATTCCCTTTACTGCAACAGCTGACAGTGGAGCCCACAGTACCTCCATCTCTGTGCACCAGCTTGCTCTTCCAGAACCGGGGCACCCTAGCCACGCATCAAAGGAAGGGGTGTACTTTCGTACCACTGCCTCTGCCTCGGACACTACTGCAGTTACCACTGCAGACTATTCACCTAATTATAAGTCTTAGCCCCTAGCTAGGTATGCACTTCGCTTTCCTTCCTTATTAATGCTCCTGAACTTGGCTTACCAAGGAAACCTACTGTACTGTCTTTATAAGGTCTTAGCCAATGAATAATGTAATGTACAACATGTAACCAATGTCATGTCTGTATGCATAAACAGCTGAATACTGTATACCGTGTTATTCTGTACTCCCACATGTTTCTCTAATGTATGTGTTCTTAATGTTTATTCCGGTGGCCCCTGAAAAGGGACCTTGAGGGCTCAGTGACTTACCGGTCAACAAAATTCAATAAATAAATAAATAGTCCATCCAGACCTCAAATCCTTGCGTCTTCATACCTGGCTCATGAGGACATAGCCATGGCTCAATTCGGAGTGTCACCCAATGTGGCTGATGTCCTGGTGGCAGCTAGGAAGCCTTCCACTAGGGCCACTTATTCTATGAAGATGAAACGTTTTGTGCTGTGGGCTGCTTCACGTCAGCTGGATTCCTTCACGTGACCCGTGAATCAGATTCTGGAGTACTTACTGTCCCTTTCAGACTCTGGCCAGAAGTACTGCTCTTTTAAAGTGCACGTCTCCCATCTCTGCCATCCATGTGCCCATTGATGGCCATACGGTGGCACAACTGAAGGTGTCCCGTACATTTTTGAGAGGCATCCTTCACCTGAAGCCTCCTATCCGCAATCTAGTCCCGCCTTGAGACTTGAATTTTTTGTTGGGAAAAGTTACTTTGGATCCTTTTGAGCTGTCCATGATATGTGAGCTATGCTTTCTGTCATGGAAAGCGTTGTTTTTAGTTACTGTTACTTCTGCTCGAAGAATCTCAGAGCTACAGGTGCTCATGTGTGAGCAACCTTATTTGGTTTTCCACAAGGACTGTGGTGTCTTTGCATACTAACCCTAAGTTTCTTACTAAAGTGGCGTCTGAGTTTATTTTAAATCGGTCCATCCACCTTCCAGTTTATTATCCAGAGTATGCCAATCCAGTGGAAGCATTGCTCCACACTTTAGATGTGCACAGAATTCTGCACTACTGCACACACAGTATGAAGGACTGTAGGAAGTCATCTCAGTTGTTTGTTTTTTGTGCCCCGGGGAAAGAGGGCATCCCTGTCTCTAAACAGTGTTTGTCCAAATGGTTGGCCGACTGCGTCATTTATTGCTACAGAAAGCATGGCAAGGATCTTCCTAACAGTGTCCGTGACCATTCCACCAGAGGCATGGCCACTTCTGTCACCTGTTTCAGGAATGTGTCGGCTGCAGAAATACTTGGAGTTCTGTCCACACCTTCACCAAGCACTACAGTCTGGACATTGCCTCTAGTCGTGGGGCCAACTTTGGCCTAGTTGTCCTCCAGGGCCTACTTTCTTAAGGTCGAGGTTGCCTCCACCCGGACTGTGCTGTCTGATGACGGAACTGCTTGGGACTAGTTCCATAGGTGTGGCTTGCTGCAAGAAAGAACCTTGAAGTAAGATAGCAGTTACGTAAGAACTTACCATAGCAGTAGATCTTACTTTGAGAGGGCTCTTGCAGTAGATAATTACTTGTAGGACTGCACCCCCTGGCTTCAGGACCACACGGAAACTTTTGCTAGCAGTGTCTGACGGGGGACAGCTCACCCGACGTCATGTGACGGACGTCAGTGCGACACTATATAGTGGGCGGTCCCCACATCCGCCCACCAGTTCTTTCCTGCCATCGGCCTGTGTACGTCAGACCGACTGAAGCTCGTCGCGGCACTTCGAACGCCTAATTCAGATGAGTATCCATTTTTTCTCTTACCTACAGTTTTTCCTAATAATCATGAATGTCGTCCTCTTCTTTCACAGAATCACATAAAAATAAGTGTGGTTCTTGCGGTGTCCAGCTACTGCATAAGAACCAGCATACCCTCTTCCACTGTTGCTTGGGACCAGATCACAACGTCGAGGAGTGTGAGGCCTGCACCCAGTTCAGCCAGGCCACACGGAAAAGGCACCAACAGTCACTCGAAGCCCATCTCCTGAAACTAAAAATGGCTTCAATGGAAAAAGAACTAAAGAAGCTTTAAAGTGCCTCCTCCTCTCCAACTGACCCCCATAAGAAGAAAAAGAAGGACAAGGAAAAATATCGGGACCAGGAGCAGTCCCCCCTTCCTCTGTAGCAGCCTACGGGCTCTTCAGTGGAGTATCTGCCCTCTTCCTCCAGGAAGATGAGCGCCATGACCAAGCTTGCACTCCCGCCAAAAGAGCAGGCTTTGTCCACCCCGCCACCACTGGTTGCGGTGATGGCGGGTACCTCAGATTCATCCGAGGCCACCACCGCATTTAGGCCCATCACAACCCCGGGCTCTAAGTCGGCAGGCGTGGCCAATAAGCCGCTCATCGGACCCTCCAACGAGCACCCAGCCGGGGTTGGTAAATTGGGAGTCGGTGTCTCTGACTCCTGCATGGCCCAGGTCGATCAGTCAATCGACGGACACTCCCGATGATCGAACGACCATTTCGCGTCTGTCAGGTTCTGAAGACGCGCAGCCGGATGTCAGCTCCATCCCAGCTGGAGGGCAAGGGTTGCCCTGGGACTCCATCCTTGGAGAGCCTTCGTCTCTTCCTCCGTCGGAGAGTCCTCCGCTGTCACCAGACTCTCAGGTCCCAACAGAAGAAAACCTTTCATCGGGTATACCTGACATCGGGGTTGCCAAAGGCCTTACGGTGGCTCCGCTGCCCCTGGTAGAAGTGAAAGACCCTACTCTTCCTCAGTGCCCGCAGGGCCCCTTACTCACTCCGTCAGGACCACCAGCGGACCATCCTCCATTGGGGCTCCCAGCAGATTTCCCACCTTTGGGGCCGCCTTTGGGACTTCCTCCTTCGGGCCCTTCGCCGGTGTTCCCCCCAGCAGGACCACCAGCTGGCCTTCCTTAAGGCTGCTCACCTTCAGGACAGCCATCAGGCTACCCTCCGTCAGGGCCACTGTCAGGTTACCCTCTGTCAGGGCCGCCATCTGGCTCCCCCCCCCTTCGGGGGCACCATCTGGATTTCTGCCGTCAGCTATCCTCTGTCAGCCCTGATGCCAGACCCCTTTTCGATGAGTTATTATTACTCCCGTTACCCTGATTATCATTCCTCTCTTTATCAACCACCAGGTTATCCTCACCATTATCCTTCCACAAGCTTCTTAGGACATGACACCGGGTCAGGGTTCCCCCACTGTCACCCTCCACCTTCTCCCACTCCACCTCCTCCTCAACCACAGGTGGATTTTAGGAAGATTCTGAAGTCTTAGTAGTCTGAGACAAAATCCCAGTTGGTCTCAGAGTTGGACAGCAGGCATCCGCAGCCCTTGGACACAGGCCACCCAGATCCTACCCCTAGGGTGCCCTCTTCGGTCACCCCTCGAGCCTCGACATCAGGCCAGACGACAGCCCGAATGCAACCCCTGATGTCAGAAGGGACCCCCAGGGAGACGGAACTTCCTATTCCTGACAAGATTCCAAAGGATTTGAGACACCTCCCCATGAGGAACCAGTCCATAGGGAGTCACCCAAATCCCCACCTGAAGATCCCTCCTTTATGGACCTCCTCAGACAAATGATGGAGGCAAAAGGATGGAAGTCAGATGCTCTGGACCCAAAACGGCAAAGGTTGGCAGAACATCTAGATTTCCCAGAGACAAGTCTGGTGCTCACACCCCGTGGCTGGAACCACATGAGGATTTATCCTCGACCATTTGGCAGAGACCTTCCTCTATCCTGGCCATGGCCAAGAAAGCTGACCGGGTTTACAGGTTCCCTGAAGACGAGGACCACCTCAGCGTACATCCTAAGGCTGATTCGGTGGTCATCACTGCAGCCCATGATTGGTCTGCAAAGCCAAAGCACTTCAGTACCTTCCCTCCCAACAAGGAATCCAGATAAATGGACCAGTTCGGGAGGAAGTTTTGTTCTTCTACGCTAGTCATCCATGCTCTCAACTATGTGGCGCACATGCTAATGTACCAGAAGTCTTTGTTCTGCCAGCTTGAGCCTGTAGTCAAGGCCCTTCTGGACTCTGAAGCAAAGACCACCTTGGCGAATACTCTGAGATCTGCCAAGATGGTGGGATGCCATTCTTTACGGGCCACCTACAATGTGGTGGATTCCTGCGCTAGAGGTATGGCCACAGCTGTGAACCTGCACCAATACTCTTGGCTAAGAGTATCAGGCCTAGCCCCTGATATTCAGTTGACTATCCAGGATGCCACTTTCAGAGGCTCTGTCCTGTTTGGCGGAGATGCCCAGGACATTATTACAAGCCTGCAAGATAAGGGCACAGCTTTTCGGTCGGTTCACACTATGTATCGCCCTAAGCAATAGCAAAAGTGTCCTTTTCATCAGCAAAACAGACGCCAGACAAAAAAATCAACAGGTGCCTAAACGTAGGGCTCCCAGTATGGCTGCTGCCCCTCCAGCCAAGACTCTGAGAGCTTCAGGAGCAGTCCTCCCCAACCCACCCTCCCATTCCTGACTCACTGACCATCCTCCCTCCTCCATGTCCATTGGAGGAATAGGTGGGTAGAATGATCGCAAGGCATCTGGGAGTCCATCACAACCGACACCTGGGTGCTTCAGTTAATAAAGCTTGGTCACACACTCAAATTTCGAGAAAAAAAAACCAGAACAATCCTCCAGGTTTTCCCCACTATCCAAGGGTACACATTCCCCATTTAAGGAAGGAGATCACAGCTCTTTTTAGAAAAGAAGCAGTAGAGCCAGTGCCGGCAGACCAGATCAGGATGGGATTCTGCTCCCAGTTCTTTCTGGTACCCAAAAAGACAGGGGATCTACGCCTGATTCTAGACCTCAGTACCCTAAACCTCTTAATAGAGCAAGAGGTTTCGGATGCTGATGCTGCAAAGCTTGCTGCCTCTCCTTTCCAAAGGACAATGGCTTTGTGCCCTGGACATGCAGGATGCGTACCTGCACATTCCAATATTCCATCCACACTGCAGATTCCTCAGGGTTTTTTCCAAGGGGAGCATTACCGGTTCAAAGCTCTCCCTTTTGGACTGTCCTCTGCATTGTGGGTTTTTACCAAATGCCTAGCGGTAGTGGCAGGTGCCTTGAGGAGTATGGGGCACTACGTCTTCCCTTACCTCGATGATTGGCTTCTTGCAGCTCCATCGAGGGAGGGGTTGGAGGCTTCCATATCAGCTACCCTGCACCTTTTCGAGCATCTGGGTATTACTGTCAGTTACCCCAAATCCCAGCTTGCTCCTTCCCAGAGCCTACAGTTTATTGCGGTGGTTCTGGACATGGTACAGGGTATGGCCTTCCTCCCTCTGGACAGGGTAGAGACCTTGGAGAGACAGGCCATGCTGGTATCCTCCAATCAACACATTTTGGCCAGGGCGGTTCTCCACCTCCATGGCCTCATAGCAGTGGCTGTCCCCACGGTCCCATGGCGGCGGCTATCCCCACAGTCCCAATGGCCAGACTCCACATGTGCATCTCGTAGTGGACTCTTGGGTCCCAAAGGGATCAGAGGGCGGACAACTTGGACAGTCATGTCCTAATTTCCAGTCCGATGCAGAAAGATCTGCAGTGATGGCAGAACTTCAACAACCTGATTCAAGGAGTTCCTTTCCAGGCCCTTCCTTACTCCCAAAAACCGACCACGGATGCATCAGGAATGGGATGGGGTGCCCATCTGGGACGTCACAGGACCCAGGGCCTGTGGTCACCTCTAGAACTACACTTGCACGTAAATGTGCTAGAAATGAGAGCAGTGCTACAGTATATGCTCTTCAGGCTTTTCAACACATGCTTCAGCAAGATACACTGTTGATCCAATCGGACAACATGTACATAGTGTGGTACATCAATAAACAGGGGCACCCGCTCGTATCCTTTTTGTAGGGAAGCTATGCGGGTCTGGAATTGGTCGGTTCTGCACAAGGTTAGTCTCCTGGTGGTCCACGTCCCAGGTGTGCAAAACGTTCTCACAGAAAGTCTCAGCCACACCAGGGTAAGAGCACACGAATAGGAGCTAAAACAAAGTAGTAGACCACATTTTCGACCTCTGGGGTCATCTGGAAGTGGATCTGTTTGCAGTCCCATTAAATGCAAAACTTCTCAAGTTTTGCTCGCTCGATCCTAGGCATGGTGCTTTTTGACAGGATGCGCTGTTGCTTTGCTGGACAGGGAGATATCTGTACACATTCCCTCCCTTCCCAGTCGTAGAGAGTGCTGATCAAGCTCCAAATGGGGGAGTACAAATGATACTGATAGCTGCATTTTGGCCTCGACAGATTTGGTTCCTGTTGCTCCAGCAACTGGCAGCGGAACTTCCGGTTCCTCTACCACTTTCCTACAATCTCCTGACCCAGGAGGGGGGCACGCTGGTACATCTGGGCCTGAAGTCCCTTCATCTTCACAAGTGGCTCAAGATATAGTTGCTTCCGGGTATGGGGTTTCCCCTCAGGTAGCTCAGATTTTGGTAGATGCCAGAAAGCCTTCTACCAGAACTACCTATGCCATGCCGTGGAAGTACTTTTCTATCTGGGCCCCCTCGAAGACTTGGGACCCTTTCTCATGTCCCGCTCCCCAGGTCATGGAGTATCTTCTCCATCTATCGGACCTGGGCTTGAGCTGTTCGTCAGTGAAGGTGCACCTAGTGGCCATCTGTGCCTACCATGATTTAATAAGGGGCAAGACTCTGGCTCAGTTAGAAGTCTCAAAAACCTTCTTAAAAGGTGTCCTGCATCCGAAACCCCCAGTACGTAACCCTGCTCCACTATGGGACCTTAATTTTCTTTTAGAAAAATTGACCTTACCTCCTTTTGAACTGGCAAGGACATGTGACATGCACTTTTTGTCCTGGAAAGCACTCTTTTTAGTTGGTCACTTCTGCTCGAAGAATTTCCGAGCTTCAGGCCCTGATGTGTAAGGTGCCCTATTTGATTTTTCACAGAGACCAGGTGGCTCGTCGCACAAATCCTAAGTTTCTTCCAAAAGTTGTTTCAGAGACTACCCTGAATCAGTCTCTTCAATTGCCTGTGTATTACCCTGAGCATTCTAATCAGAGGAGGCCATTCTGCATATGTTAGATGTTCACAGAATTTTACGTTATTACACAAACAGGACAAAAGATGTCCGAAAGACGTATCAGCTTTTTGTTTCTTTCGCAGCAAAGAGAGAAGGTGCCGCAGTTTCCAAACAGTGCCTTTCCAAATAGTTGGCAAACTGCATTACTCTGTTACCAGAAGTATGGTAAAGTCCTTCTGGGCCGGGTGAAAGGACATTCTGTCATGGGAATGGCTGCCTCTACAGCCTGTTTCAGAAATGTATCTGCCGCAGAAATCTGCATGGCCACTACTTGGCGTTCCATCCACACTTTCACAAAACACTGCAGTTTGGACATTGCCTCTAGGTGCAGGGCTGGTTTTGGACTGGCAGTCCTCCAGGGACTCCTGTCCTAATTATTTGGCTAACATAACATACTAACATACTAACATACTATTTGCCAGCAGATTAGGCCTTATGGTCTATCAAGTCTGCTCGAACCTAGATCCTTAGTTGGGTGCAGAGACCCTCCCATCCCTTGTGCTCCAGAAACCCCTATCATCCATCCCCACTCCCGGGACAGGCCATCATCTGATACATCCACTTTCTGTGTCTGTCCCACCCTTCTAAAGCCTCCACTGTGGATCTCTGAACCAGCTCACCAGGCAGAGCATTCCAAGGGTCCACCACCCTCTCAGTGAAAAACCTCCTCCTTTTCCCTCACCTTCCACCTTCCATCTTCAAACCATGCCCTCTGGTGATGCCTCCTGCTTTAGTCTAAAAGATCCTCTCCATGTTTTCATCTTATTTATTCCCTTGAGGTACCTAGCTGACCCCAACCATGTCCCCTGTCTCCTCTCCTCCAATGAAAAACAGGCAGAGCTCCTCAAGTCTGTCCTCGTAAGTCAAATTCCCTAGCCCTCGTATCATCTTTGTTGCCTCCTCCTGTCTCCAGGAGCTGTATGTCCCTCTTCGGGTCTCCAGTACTGTACACAGTACTCAAGGTGTGGTCTAACTAGTCCATTGTACAGCGGCAGAATCACTTCCTTGCTCCTAGAGGTGATCCCCTCATGATGCATCCCAACATCCTGTTTGCTCTCATAGCTGCCTCCTGCACTGCTCAGAGTTATTCATACATGTATCCACCATGACCCCCAGGTCTTTTCCCTGTTGAGGCTTCCAGCACCTCCTCCCAGGTGTACCTGTGTTTAGGGTTTCTCTGACCAAGATGCAACACCTTGCACTTGGTGATATTAAAATTTAATTTCCATGTGAGCTCAGCTTCCAGGGTGTCCAGGTCCCTTGCAGGGCCAACCTCCCCTTCTCCCTCAACTACTGCTCCCATCTTGGAGTCATCCTGAAGAGACTCATTTCACACCCTATACCATCCCTGATGTCTGATATGCGTATTAAACAGGATTGACCCAGGACTCGCCCCTGTGGTAATTCCCACTACCAACTCTCTGTAGGGTTCGAGAGCTCCCACAGACCACTATCTCTGATGCGCCCAGCTATCCAGTTTTCAATCCATCTGACCATCAAAGGGCTTACCCTAACCCCACTCAGTTTCTCCACCAGACCATTGTGGGGATAGAGTCAACGCCTTGCTGAAGTCCAAGAACAATACATCCACAGGCTTACCCCTGTCCAGTTCTGATGTTACCCATTCTTAGAACTCCACAGGTTGGTTTCACATGATCTACCTGCTCAAACCCATGCTGCCGACTGTCCAGACCTCCTACCTCCCTGCTAAACCCCTCAATCGCTCCTTTAGTATACTCTCCATTAATTCTTCCTACCACCGAGGTTAAACTGATGGGTCTATAGTTTCTGGTACTTCCTTCGACCCCCCCTTATGGATTGCACCATGTGCCTCTCGCCAATCCCTAGGTACCCTCCCTGTCTCAAGTGACCTGTTGAAAGCTCCGCCTAGGTGCAGCTGCATGTCCGCCAATTCCCATAGTACTCGGATGAATGCCATCCGCCCAGGAGATTTGTCTTTCTTTAGGGCCTTGAGGGCAACCACACTCTTTTGGTGGGGATGGATCATCTGTCCCCTCCACCTTACTGGTCTTTTATCCTTATCCAGATGTGACACCCTGGGGTACCTCCTCCCTTTGCTCCATTTCTGTTGCTCCCCTGATCCCACCCCTGCCGCCCATCCCTTGTGCCTTGCTTTGTAGATATCCTATCCCCTCCTTGGGTGAACACAGAGGCAAAGTACTCATAAATATCTCTGCCTGGTCCCTCTCTCCACCCACCCTTCTTTCTGATCTCAATTCTGTTGAGATGGCTCTAGTTTTTTCTCCGCCCCAATGTACCGAAAACTCCCTTTTTCCTCCATGTATCCTGTGCCAGCCTGTTGCTCTTTACTGACTTTGCTCCCTCACCATAATGCAGTGACTTTTCTAGATGCAAGCTGGTACATTTCCTTA
Organism: Neoceratodus forsteri; assembly: GCA_016271365.2. Classification (NCBI taxonomy): domain Eukaryota; kingdom Metazoa; phylum Chordata; order Ceratodontiformes; family Ceratodontidae; genus Neoceratodus; species Neoceratodus forsteri. Next base: position 1,253,309,054 of record CM028129.1, on the reverse strand, counting down.
TCCCTATCCCTTCTTGTTGTTTTATTTTTTGTGTCGTTCCTGTTTCTCTGACTGGGTTACCTGGACCTCACTGACCACCAGCATGGTTTATGTGACCTTGCCCTTACGCTTCAACTTCTAGCGAGATCCTGACTGCCCCATGAAGTCCCCGCGTTATGACCTCCCATCTCCTTTCCACACTTGTCGCTGAGGTAATCCTCCAAGTGATCCTGAGAATATTTCCAGTTTACAAAGTTCGCTCTGAAGTCCACTGCCAGTGTCCAGATCTCACCCCACTCCTCATAATGCTTATTTGGAAACCAGACAGTAGCCAGGTCACCTCCCAAACAGGGGGTCCTGTGGCCAAACTATGTCTTACCAGATCCCCCATCTGCTGTGAACCACATCCAGGACATGCCTCCCTTGTGGGCTCCATCACATGCTGTGTTAGAACACATCCTGGAAGCCATCCAGCAGCCTCTGCCCTTGGCCACCTTTAGAGGACATGGTCTCCAGTTTGTACCTGGCATATTAAGGTCCCCATCAACACCACTCCTTCCCTTTGGACCACACTGGGCAAATGATGTTGTCCAGCAAACCATCCTCTAGAACATCACTCATCCCGGGGCTTCCATATGCTACTCCCAGCTTGACCTTATCTCCTGCTGGGATTGTAAGGTGACCATAAGGCCCCACGCTTCCTCTGCCTCTTCTACCATAGCAATTTCTATGTCATCTCTAATGAACATAGCCACCTGAACCTCTGCCCTCCTTTCTATCCTTCCTAAGCATAGTGTACCTCTGATATTTAGGTCCCAGTCATGGTTTTTAAGCTGGCCCACGCCTGACTGCCGCCACATCCACCTCCCCCTTGAACAGCATGGCTTGAACTCTGCAACTTGTTTCCAAGCTCCTGGAATTTACTAACACTACACCCCCCACCCCTTATCCCTGATCCTTTTGTCTTACCCCACCCAGATTCCTTATACTCCATCCTCCCCCTGCTCCTCCTGAAACCTCACCTCCAGTCTGTTTCCTCCCCTGGGCTTGAAGGCTACTCCCTCATCTGGAGGAGGGCTTCTGGTCAGCCCCTCCTATCCCTTCCCCTTGCCACGTTTAAACCCCACCTTTCTTGTATGTAGTCAGTCATCCCCTGTTTAAGGACTTCTTCCTCTGGGGCAAGATGAAACCTGTCCTTGGCATATAGTCCCTTATCCTCCCAAACTCCATTCCAGTTCCCCAACACCCCCAACCCATTCTCTCCCCCACTCCTGAGCTATTTATTAACCTCTGTGAGCTTCATTTTTTCTCCACTGAGGCCTTTTGGTACTGGCAATATTCCTAAGGGAAATGTTGCATCCATTATCCCGACTACTCTGGCAAGTTCTTGAACTTGCTTGGATTTCCTAATGCTATTTCCTCTAGATCATTAGTTCTCAAATGCACCAGGAAACTGCCTTCTCTCCACAATCCCTAACCATTTCATACACTATGAACTTTGCTCTGTGCACTGTCAGCCCAGAGATACTTCATCACCTTCACCTGGCTATGGCATCCATCCTCTGTCCCTCCTAATGGATGCTCTTATCATCGAGTCTCCCAGTAACAGAACCTTAACACCGCCATCATCTCTATGGTTACCCACTATGCCCTCTCAGCACTTCCCACTTTATTCATGATCGCGAATTTCATGGGAGTCTTCTGCCTTGATAGAGACCCCTTGTCACCCTCCCTTCTGCCTCCCTTTGCTATTTTGCCCACTTAACTCAAACCCTTCTGAATAGGTGTCCCTTTAACCTCTCTTATCTGGCTACTTACTAGCTTTTCTGTTCCAGCCTCCCATGTTTTCCTGTCCCTTGACTCTGCTTGGGACTCCAGTCCCACAGTATCATTTACTGCAGAGCCTTCTCAAAATAAGATAGTACAGTTATGCAAGAACCACCATAACAGTAGATCTTACTGACACAGCTCTTGCAGCAGGTTACACCATTAGACTGCAGCCGGCAGGCCAGGACCCCACGGAAAATTCTAGCTAGCTATCTTCAGCGGGACACCCCCGACGCCGGTCCCACCTCCCGACGCCATTGTGTGTAGTACATAAGGGGCGGTCCCACCAGATTCCCCAGTTCTTCCTTCAGTCGACTACAGGCGTCTCACCCTTCGGTTCGGTTTCTAGCTGCGACTGCAGTAAAGTGCTCTTCCCACGGAATTTTGCCTTGGTTCAGTTTTTCTCCTGATGTCCTCTCTGACCTCCGGTCACCTCTGAAGTGCGCCTGTGGGAAGTAGATCCCATTCAAGATCCGTGACTGCCTGTGTATGTGCTCAGGCCTCAGACCACTTACACCCGGTCCTGCACCTTTGGCCAGGTTTCCACAGCAGAACCCTGATCCGTCGCCAGAAGGCCCTACAGGATTCCAGCTAGAGGAGCAACTCAAGACCATGGTCAAGGGGACTTTGCAGGCGTCCAAGCATGCTGAGAAATTATAGGGTAGCGTCTTCCAGGTCCCTGTCTAGGCGTCTACTACATACAGCTCTGACTCCATCCGACCGCCTCCTTCCCTGGCCAGCTCTCAGCCTCCCCGCTGCAGTAAGAAAGTCTCATCCTCTTCAGGCCAGACTCCCAGGCTTCCTCATCCTCCAAGCCCCTGGCTGTCGGGAGCGCCACCATCACCACAAGTCGGGTTCCCGCCATTCCCAACTCAACGCCAGGTCTGCTTCCCTGCCTCCTCTTCACCGAAAACTGCTGAGCTCACCTCACTAATAGGTTGCTGGGACCCGACACAGCCCCGCCGGCCTCGCCACAGGGTCCCCAGAGCCGCCGTCCATCAGAAGACTGCTGTCGCTGAACAACTTATCACCGACGCCGGGTAGGGGACCGCGCCCGTCCAATTGAGAAGAGGAGCCTTGACGCCCGACCGACGCTGGTCAGGAGATCATCACTGAGGAGGAGTTAACTTCAGCCTGAGGGGCCAGACGTGGCACCCTGGTCCTGTTGAGACTCCCAGGAACCGCCACAACCTCGAGCCCTGTGGATCCGACGCCAGACCCGAGACTGCCCACCGACGCTCGGGCTATCGCTTATTTTCTTTTTCTGAGAGTCTTTCTCCCTCAACCATTGCTCCCATCTTGGAGTCATCCGCTGAAGAGACTCATTTCACACCCTATACCATCCCTGATGTCTGATATGTATGTATAAATATACTGGACCCAGGACTCCAGCCTCATAAAATTCCCCACTACCAACTCCTGTAGGGTTCGAGAGCCCCCCACAGACCACTACTCTCTCAGTGCTGCCCAGCTATCCAGTTTTCAACCATCTGACCATCAAAGGCCTACCTCCTAACCCCACTGCTTCTCCACCAGACCATTGTGGGGACAGAGTCAAACGCTTTGCTGAAGTCCAAGAACAATACATCCACAGGCTTACCCTGTCCAGTTCTGATGTTACCCATTCATAGAACTCCAAGGTTGGTTTCACATGATCTACCTGTACAAACCCATGCTGCCTACTTATTCGACCTCCTACCTCCTAGCAAACCCCTCAATCGCTCCTTTAGTATACTCTCCATTAATTTTCCTACTAATCGGTGGGTTAAACTGATGGTGTCTATAGTTTTCTGGTACTTCCTTCACTCCCTTTATGGATTGGTACCACATGTGCCTCCCGCCAATCCCTCAGGTAACCCTCCCTGTCTCAAGTGACCTGTTGAAAAGCTCCCAAGCCAAAGTGTCCGCCCAATTCCCACAGTACTGGATGAATGCCATCCGCCCAGGAGATTTGTCTTTCTTAGGGCCTTGAGGGGCAAACCACCCTTTGTGGGATGGATCATCTGTCCCTCCACCTTACTGGTCTTTTATCCTCATCCAGATGTGACACCCTGGGGTACCTTTCCTCCCTTTGCTCCATTTCCCTTGCTTCCCCTGATCCCACTCCCCTGCCGCTTCATCCCCTTGTGCCTTGCTTTGTAGATATCCCATCCCCTCCTTAGTGAACACAGAGGCAAAGTACTGTTAAATACCTCTTGCCTGGCTTCGCCTCCTCTTCCACCCACCCTTCTCTCTGATCCTCAATCTGCTGAGATGGTTCCCTCTTAGTTTTCTCTCATCTCTTAATGTACCCGAAAACCTTTTCCCTCCATGTATCCCTCTACAGCTGCTGCTCTACTGACTTTGTCCCTCACCATAATGGTGGACTTTTTCTAGATGCAAGCTGGTACATTTCCTTATCCCTATCCCTCTTGTTGTTTTTGTTATTTTTTTGTGTCGCCTTTTCTTTTCTCTGGATCACTCATTCCCTACTGGACCACCAGCATGGTTTATGTGGACCTGTCTTCATTTTTCAACTTAGCGCAGGATCCTGACTTCTGCCTCAAGAAGTCCCTGTTTTATGACCTCCCATCTCCTTTCCACACTTGTCGTTGAGGTAATCCTCCAAGTGATCCTGAGAATATTTCCTGCCTATAAAGTTCTGCTCTGAAGTCCACTGCCAGTGTCCTAGATCTCACCCCACTCCTCATATGCTTATTTGAAACCAGACAGTATTGTGGTCATCTCCAAACAGGGGGTCCTGTACAACCATGTCTCACTAGGATCCCTCATCTGCCAGAAATCCACATCCAGGACATGCCCTCCCTTGTGGGCTCCATCACGCTGTGTTAAGAACACATCCTGAAGCCATCCAGCAGCTCTGCCCTGGCCACCTTAGGGGACATATATGTCTCCAGTTTGTACCTGGCATATAAGGTCCCCATCAACACCACTCTTCCTTTGACCACACTGGGCAATGATGTTGTCCAGCAAACCATCCTCTAGAACATCACCATCCTGGGGCTCTATATGCTACCCCAGCTTGACCTTATCTCCTGCTGGGATTGTAAGGTGACCTACAAGGCCCTTACGCTTCTCTGCCTCTTCTACCATAGCAATTTCTATGTCATCTCTAATGAACATAGCCAGCTGCACCCTCTGCCCTCCTTTCATCCTTCCTAAGCATAGTGTACCTCTGACATTTAGGTCCCAGTCATGGTTTTTGTTGGCTCCACGCTTCTGACTGCCGCCACATCCACCCTCCCCTTGAACAGCATGGCCTGAACTCTGGCAACTTGTTTCCAAGCTCCTGGAATTTACTTCAACACTAACCCCACCCCTTATCCCTGATCCTTTTGTTGTAACCTCCCACCCAGATTCCTATACTCCATCCTCCCCCTGCTCCTCCTGAAACCTCACCTCCAGTCTGTTTCCCCCTCCCCCTTTGGGCTTGAAGGCTACTCCCTCATCTGGAGGGAGTTTCGGTCAGCCCCTCCCTATCCTTCCCCTTACATGTTTTAACTCCACCTTTCTTGTATGTAGTCAGTCATCCCCTGTTTTAAGGACTTCTTCCCTATCGGGGCAAGATGAAACCCGTCCTGGTATATAGTCCCTTATCCTCCCAAACTCCATTCCAGTTCCCTAACACCCCCAACCCATTCTCTTCACCCCACTTCCTGAGCCATTTATTAACCTCTCAGAGCTTCATTTTTTCTCCACTGAGGCCTTTGGTACTGGTAATATTCCTAGTGTTGCATCCATTATCCTTGACTTGGGTGTTCTTGAACCTTGCTTGGATTTCATAATGCTATTTCCTCTAGATCATTAGTTCCCAAATGCACTAGGAAACTGGCTCTCTCCACAATCCCTAACCATTTCCTATACATTATGAACTTTGCTCTGTGCACTGTCAGCCCAGAGATACTCACTACCTTCACCTTGGCTATGGCATCCATCCCCTGTCCCTCCCAATGGATAGCCTCTTAATCATCGAATGCCCCAGTAACAGAACCTTAACAATTTGCTATCATCCTTAGTGGTTCCCTACTATGCCCTCTCAGCACCCCCCACTTTATTCATATGATCGCACTTCATGGGAGTCTTCCTGCCTTATTAGAGACCTCTTGTCACCTCTCCCTTCTGCCTCCTCTGTTTGCTATTTTGCCCACTTAACTCAAACCCTTCTGAATAGGTGTCCCCTTTAACCCTCTCTCTATCTGGCTACTCTAGTAGCTTTCTGTTCCAGCCTCCCATGTTTTCCTGTGTCGCTTGACTCTGCTTGGACCCAGTCCCATATTTTCATTTACTGTAGAGCCTTCTCTGAATAAGATAGTACAGTTATGTAAGAACTTACCATAACAGTAGATCTTACTCAGACACAGTCTTGTAGCAGGTTACACCATTAGACTGAAGCTGCAGGCGCCAGGACCCCTATGAAAATTTCTAGCTAGCTATCTTCAGGTGGACTTACCTCCCGGCGGGTCCCACCTCCGACGCCAGGTGTAGCACATAAGGGGGCTTAGTCCCAATTGTATCTCCAGTTCTTTCCTCACTGGCCGACTTCAGGTATGTCTCGACCTCCTTCAAGTTCGTTTCTAGCTGCGACTGCTGGTAAAGTGCTCTTCCACTGGAATTTTGCCTCTGAGTTCAGTTTTTCTCTGATGTCCTCTGACCTCCGCCGTCAGTGCGTCGTGGAAGCCAGATCCCATTCAAGGATCCAAGAGACTCGCCTGTAAAGTGGAAGCCCAGGTCTGGCACTCACACCCGGTCCTGCACTTTGCCAGGTTTCAACAGCAGAACCCTGATCCGGCGTTAGAAGGTCTTGTCAGGCATTCCAGCCAGAGGAGCAACTCAAGACCATGGTTTCAAGTGGACTTTTGCAGAAGGCCTGCGTTATCGTTGAGAAATGATAGGAGAAGGCCCTTCCAGGTCCCTCAATTAGGGCGCCCGACTAAGACAGCTCTGACTGCGTCCGCCTTCCTTCCGGCCAGCTCTCAGCCTCCCCGCTGCAGTAAGAAAGTCTCATCCTCTTCTCAGGCCAGGACTCCAGGCTTCCTCATCCTCTAAGGCCCTGGCTAAGTCGGGAGCGCCACCATCACCACAAGTCGGGTTCCCGCCATTCTTGAACTCAACGTCAGGTCTGCTTCCTTGGCCTCCTCTTCACCTGAAAACTCCAAGTGAGTCACCTCACTTAAGAAGTCATGGACCCGACGCCGGGTTCGTCCGACGCCGGCCTCTCGCCACAGGTCCCCAGAGCCGTTCACCAGAAGACTGCCGGGCCAGGCCAACTATCACCGACGCCGGTAGGGGACCGCGCCTGTAATTGAGAAGAGGACCTCCGGCCTGACCGACGCCGGTCAGGAGACCATCACTGAGGAGGCAGCAACTTAGCCCGAGGGGCAGACGGGTGACCCTGGTCCCAGCTGAGACTCCCAGGAACCTCGCCACAACCTCGGTGCCCCTGTGGGATCCGGGACGCCAGGGACCCGGATGATCTTACACCCACGCCTGGCCATCGCCGATTTTCTTTTTTCAGAGGTGAAGGAGCTTTTCACTTACTGGTGGGATACCATCAAAAGGACATGCATCCCCACTCCATCTCGCCTCCTCCTACACCGGGTTGCTCCTCCGCTCCAGCGCCCCTCCTTCTCCGCTCAATTGCAGGCCGTTACCTCCTCCCGGGAGCCCAGGACCCTCCAAGGAGACTAGGATAAAAGGAGACCTCCATCCAGATCCTCTTCTAGGTCACCCAGTCCCAAGAGACCCAGAAGACGCCGCACTGCTCGGCTTCTTGATCGGAGTGACACGTGGGATCAGAGTTTTCTGTCATCCAGATCCCCATCTCCTCTCCATCCTTTCTCCGACCCACATGAGCTGCCAAAGTCTCTTCTGGATGACCCTTCGCTTCAGTATACAGGAGACACATCCAAGAGAATTATGGGATGGGTGAGTTAGACCTCAAGGGCTTGACGACTTCATAAGTATCTTGGCAGAAGGACCCCTAAGCCTGTGGTGGTGCCATCCTTTGTAGACACTTTCCGTGGACGCCACCAAGGCAGCGTGAAAGTCGCCCACATCGCCTCCCGCAATGCCAAGAAAGCTGACCGCTTGTAAGGGCTCCCAAGAGAAGACTAGCATTTGACTCAGCATCCTCAGGCCGACTCTCTGTCATAACAGCCTTCATGACCGGTCCCAGAGTGCAACATCTGTTGTACCCTGCCACCGACCCAGAGCTCCGCCAGCTGGACGCTATGGCAGGTTTACATGCTTCACTACCCGCGCCATCAGATCCCCTGGAATTACCTGACCCACATGGTGCAGTTCCAAAATGCCCTGTGGGGAGCAGGGTCTGGATGCAGCTGAGAAATCGTCGAAAGTGTTGTATGGAGGAGATGTTGCAGCTCCTCCGCACGGGTTCGGACGTGGGAACCCAGGTGCCACGAGTCGCTGCATTTACTCACGGACTCCTCGGCCCTCGAAAGCAGCAGCTTCATGTATGTGATGCCCTCTGAGGTGCGGACTTCTTGGCTCTGTGTCTCCGGAGTTTTACCCTAGACGTCCAGAAAATCATCATGGACGCCTCATTCGAGGAGAGTTTTGTTTGGTAAACCTCAAAGAAGATAATTACCAAACCCAAGAGGCTGGAAGCATGTGAGGTCGGTTCAGGCTATGTATCGACTCCAAGCTTTGTTCCTTTCATAGGAACCAAAGCTGATTCTCTCGTGGATGGATGCAGAGACACAGTCCCAGCCTCGCTCCACAACAGAGGGGCTCTGCCTTCGGAGAGCCCAGGGAAACAACGCTGCGAGGTCAAAGCCAGCGACTCCTAAGCCAGGGTCCAGCCTCAGCGGGACCCCTCAGCCACACAGAGCTCCGACTCCTTCCCGGCCTCGCCCCTCAGGATCAACGGGATGTCATGTTTCGGTCATCGATTATGTAATTCCTGCCGCTCGGATATAGTCTATAACCCCACCCACAGGTGGGTTCTTACAGTTGATCTGAAGAGGCCACTTTATAGAATTCAGTGAAAAGCCACCTCGAGGCCTCCTGCTGCTCTCTCGGGTACCGGGTCAGCACAAGTCATTGATCAGACGAAGCACTAGCTCCTGCAAAAGGAGCGATAGAGTATGTCCTAGAGAACCAGAGAGAGGACAAGGATACTATTCTACTCTCTTCCTGGTTCCAAAGAGACAGGGGACCTCCGACTCAATTCTGGACCTCAGCGACCTCAATTTGTCGGTCGCCTACAAAAGATTCCGCATGGTAACTCTTCCGGGTCTTATTCCCATGCTGAAGCAGGATGCCTTTTTAGCATCTCTAGATATGCAGGACGCTTACCTGCACATCCCTATAGCTCAAGCGCACAAGAGGTTCCTGCGCTTCGATTTCTACGGCCATCATCTTCAGTTCCGAGCCCTTCCATTCGGGCTGTCATCGGCCCAGGGTCTTTACCAAATGCATGGCAGTGTGGCAGCGTCTCTAAGGAGACAGGGCCATTATGTGTTCCCGTACCTGGACGATTGGCTTCTCATGGCCGCCTCCAGAGAGGCGTTATGGGCGATCCAGAGCACCCAGGACCTGTTTTGGTCTCTGGGTATCCTAATCAACCACGAGAAGTCTCTCCTGGTACCGTCACAGAAACTGCAGTTCATAGGCGCAGTACTGGACACCGTTCAGGGAAGAGCATTTCTTCCAGACGACAGAGCGGAGCGCATCAGATCCCTCATCAGGGAGCTTTCGTCGAACAAGACCGCCCCAGCCAGGTTGGTCCTTCGCTTGCTCGGACACATGGCTGCGGCCATTCCTACTGTCCCTTTCGCAAGGCTCCACATGCGGGTAACTCAGTGGATGCTCAAGGTGCAATGGGATCAAAGGCAAGACCACATGCAGCATCCAGTCAGAATCACGAACACCGCGATTCGAGACTGGCAGTGGTGGCTAGACCCAGGGACACTCTCTATGGGTGTTCCGTTCATAGCACCATCCCCGAGGTAATCCTCACCACAGACACCTCAGGTCTAGGGTGGGGAGCACACCTGGACGGGTGGAAGTCCCAGGGTACGTGGACCCCTCTGGAGGCCCACCTCTATATCACGTCCTAGAGATGAGGCGGTCCTTTATGCCCTGCAGGCATTTCTCAATTGAGATCGCGAGTACTCTCCTGCTTCAGACAGACAACACGGCGGTGATGTATTACCTCAACAAACAAGAGGGCACACTCTTACCCACTTTGCAGAGAGGCCATGAGGTGTGGGATTGGTAATCCGACCATGGCCTGAACCTGATCACAGTACATGTTCCCGGGTGGACAACACAATTGCAGACGGCCTGAGTCGCCTCCCAGGCCAGAGTCCACGAGTGGGAACTTCTCCAGAGGTAGCAGAGGATCTGTTTCTTCGATGGGGAACTCCAGAATTGGACTTGATGCGCTTCCCATCCAGCATAAAACTGCCCAATTTTGCTCGCTAGATCCAGGGCCTGGTGTTTTCTGGCGAGATCGTTGTCCCTCTCCTGGGCGGACAGATTCCTCTACGCTTTCCCTCCCTTCCCGTTGATCCAGAGAGTTCTTCTCAAACTGCGCAGGGAGCATGCAACAATGATCCTGGTGGCCCCTTTCTGGCCCAGGCAGATCTGGTTCCCTTTGCTAATTCAGCTATCCCGGGAACCTCCGCTCCCATTGCCATTCAGCTCCCTCCTCTTGTCTCAGGAGAAGGGTTCACTGGTCCACCCGGACTTACGCTCACTGAACCTGCATGCATGGCTCCTAGAGACATAGCCATCTTGCATCACGGGGTCTCGCAAGAGGTTGCGGAAGTTCTTTCTGCAGCCAGAAAGCCGGCAACGCATGCAATGTATGCCATGAAATGGTGCCGTTTTTGTCTATGGTCGCAAGCACGCGGCCTTTCCCCTTTAGGTTGTCTGGTGAAAGCGGTGTTAGAGTACCTGCTCTCCCTTTTCCGTTCGAGTCTTGCTTACTCCTCTATTAAAGTGCACCTCTGTGCCATTTCAGCTTATCACCTCCTGGTGGGACAGTGCAGAGTGGCACAATTAGATGCCTGTCGAGAATTCTTGAGAGGGGTGTTACACCTTAGGCCACCCATTAAGGACCCAGTGCCTCCATGGGACTTGCTCTTTGTCCTGGAGCAACTCACGCTCCCCCCGAACCTGCCGCGGATTGCGAGCTGCGTTTTCTGTCATGGAAAACGTTGTTTTTGGTTGCTGTTACGTCAGTGAGAAGAGTCTCTGAGCTTCAGGCTCTCATGTGCAAAGAGCCTTATTTAATTTTCCACCGGGACAGAGTATCCCTGAGGACGAATCCTAAATTCTTGCCTAAGGTGGTTTCCACACTCACTCTCAATCAGGATATTGACCTGCCGGTCTACTTCCCTAATTATTCTAACAGAGGAGAGGCGCTGCTTCACACCCTGGATGTTCACGCGAGCTTAAGGTACTACCTGAGCAGAACTAAGCAGCTTCGTACTTCGGAGCAGCTTTTCGTTTCCTTTACTGAAAGGATGATGGGCCAATCAGTATCCAAACAGTCCCTGTCTCGCTGGCTTGTCCAGTGCATCTCATACTGTTACGATATCAAACGAAAGCCCCTCCCAGGAGCAGTCCGGGGCCATTCCACTTGGGGTGTGGCCACCTCCTTTGCAGCACTTCGAAACGTCTCCACTTCTGCCATTTGTGCTGCAGCCACTTGGAGCTCTGTACATACCTTCATCAGGCATTATAGCCTGGACATCGTTTCACGGCGAAGAGCCGGCTTCCGCCTGGCTGTGCTACAGGATCTCCTGTCCTAGATTCAGAACCTGGAATGTACTTTCTAGTTTCCTCCTCTCAGAATGTTTGCAAGCGCTACTGCTTGGGAATCAGTCCTAACGGTGTAACCTGCTGCAAGAGCTGTGTCTCGAAGTAAGATAGTACAGTTACGTAAGAACTTACCGTAACAGTAGATCTTCGAACAGCTCTTGCAGCAGTACTTCCTCCACCTTCCCCTTGAGGAGGCATGGCTTAAGCCCTTTAACAGGGATTTTTACCCTTTTATCTTCTGACGGTGGATCCTCGGTCTCCCATTTCAATGTCAGCCTGCGGCTGGAAGTCTCCAGCGGGAGAACTGGGGAATCTGGCGGGACTGCCCCCTTATGTACTACGCCTGACGTCGGAGGCGGGACCAACGTCGGGGGCGGTCCCTGCTGAAGATAGCTAGCTAGAATTTTTCCGTGGGGTCCTGACGCCTGCTGGCTTCAGTCCTAATGGTGTAACCTGCTGCAAGAGCTGTTCTCGAAGATCTACTGTTACGGTAAGTTCTTACGTAACTGTACTATCTTCAAGATAGGTTCTTGCAGTAAGTAACCTTTTTCCCACCCTCCTTCCCCCTTTTTTCATTTGTAGCTTTCTTTCCAGGAGCCGTTTTCTTGGATTCAGGAGCCTCTTCCCATTCTCCTGTCATGACTCTTAGAGGTCTCCAGCAGGAGAACTGGGGGGCGGACGTGGGGACCGCACCCACTATATAGTGTCACGCTGATGTCCGCCACATGACATCGGGTGGGTGGTCCCCCATTAGACACTGCTAGCAAAAGTTTCCATGTGGTCCTGATGCCAGGGGGTGCAGTCCTACAAGTATTTACCTACTGTAAGAGCCTCTCTCGAAGATCTAATGTTTTGGTAAGTTCTTGCGTAACTGTACTATCTTTGAGAGTATCTCTTGCAGCAGGTCATGCCATCCCTCCCTCCTCCTCCTTGGAGCTGGGAGGCCCTTCTGGGTCTGTATCTACTTCTTTATCATCTCTCCTTCGGTTCCTCCTCTGTTCTCTCAGCTGGTGCTAGGTAACTTATGGTCTCTGGTGGGAGTGCGTGGGGGGCGCCAGCTCTGATAAGATAGGTATACATTGGCATATGACGTCAGAGTGGGTGCCACCTGGTAGACTGCTAGCTAGAAAAGTTTCCATGTGGTCCTCGTGCCTGGCAGCTATAGTTCATAAGTGTAGCCTCCTGCAAGAGATTCTCTTGAAGATCTACTGTTATGGTAAGTTCTGACATAACTACACTGTCTGTAATAGGGTAGATACTCGGGAGGGGGTGGGGAGAATTAGTAGGGACCTTAGTAAACTTGAGGAGTGGTCAGTGGTATAGCAACTGGGGTTCGATACCAAAAAGTGCAAAATCATGCACCTAGGATGTAGAAATCCAGGAGCAGAGTATAAAATGGTGGGAGGTACTGTTGGTCACAAAATAGATAAGGGACCTTGGGGTTATATCTGATGACTTAAGAGTCGCAGGGCAAGTGGGATACTGGGGTGCATAGGGAGAAGTAGCACCAGCAATGGAGAAGTGACATTACCACTGTGTAGTTTACTAGTGGAACCATACCTGGAATATTGTGTCCCTTTCTGGGACTGCATCTCAAAAGAGACATAGACAAGCAGAAGCAGTCCAGAGAAGGTAACTAAAATGGTGCAGTGGTTGCATGAGAACCCATACAAGGAAAGACTGAGGGATCTCAACATGTACACCCTAGAGGAGAGGAGGGAGAGGGGGACATGAGAGACCTACAAGTACCTCGCATGAGTGAATGGGGTACAGGTGGGGAGCCTGTTTCAAATGAGGAAGTGCAGCAGAACAAGAGGGCATGCAACAGAGGTAGAAGAGTGAAGTTTAGGAGGGATGTGAGGAAATACTACTTTAGTGAAGTTGTGGTGGACTCCTGGAAAAGCCTGACACCAGAGTTAGTAGGCGTAAAAACACTGTGAGGTTTCAAGCATGCATGGGTTAGACAGAGGAATACTGGAAAATAAGCAGGGGGGAAGGGTCGCTGGAGGCCAGTTAGGGTCTGCAGAGACAGAATAGGCAGGGAACGTTTGGGCAGACTGGGTGGGCCAAGCGGTCCTTTTCTGCCAACAAATTGTAGGTTTCTGTGTTTCTATAATATTGCCTCATACAGTGAGCCAAATAGCACATTCAAACAACATGAAGTCTTGCTATATTATGACATATGCAGTATGACCCCAGGTTAGAACAGCTCCGGAGGTGAAAGAGTTAACTTCCATGCAGGGCATGGAATCTTGAGTGCGAGCTCGGTTGAACACTCTGTCTGTTGAAGCTCAAACTTAAACTGTCAGATTCTTTACTCCACCTCACTGAACAGTCGCTCCGGAGATTCCTCCTGCTGCTCGGTTTGTTTGTCGGTTTTAAAGTGTAATTCTCGGTTTATTTTACCGAAATTTAACTGCAATCGTCGGTTCAAGCTCTGTCTGTGGTATTGTAAGTAATAGATAGGCTTATTTATTATATTTTCTTCTGTGTGGAACTTGTAAACGTCTTTTTCGGTTCGGTTTGAACCAATCAGAGGGGTTTTAAATTACTTTCTAGCCCTTTAGAGTGCGGTTCCCGGTTCTTATAGGTTCTAAAAAAAACGGATTTTATTACGGTTTTTTCCACGACCCGTGACACGGTTGGGAACCGATAAGAGAGTCTTGCTTGGTGGATTGCCATTAACGGGCAAGTTTTGGTTAGGCTGGCACTATGTCTGAGAAACCCAAAAGAAAAACCGGACCCACTGGGTTTCAGCACTGTGGCCTTCTGTGGAGAAGCTTTTGCCAAGGCTGACCCACACCATTTGTGTATATTGTCTGGGGTTTGACCACCTCAATGCAGACTGCCAGATTTGTAAGAATTTTCCTGCTGCCACTGTGGAAAAAGAGTTGGTAGGCTCAGGAAAGGGAGGCCAAAAGTCCGCTGACCCGATGGCCAGCCCGGTTCGTTCCAACCGGACCTGAGGGAGTGCCTCTGACCAGGGCGATGCTTCCTCGGCAACGAAGAGCCAGCTCTGAGGAGCCGGTTCCAACTAAAAGGGCTAGAAGGTCAGCTAGTTTGGGGCCAAAAGTTCTTTCTCCAACCGCTGAGGAAATAGCCAAAGCTATTCAAATTGTCCAGTCTCTTTCCCCAACTCCGTCCGAACCGGCACCATTTGGCAAGCGCCCGGTTCGGTCGGTTCCCTCGGTTCAAGATTATGATTTTGAAGATTTTTATGAACCAGGGGAAGGGGAGGAGGGGTACGAGGAGAGTGAGTGTGATTTTGACAGTCTGGATGTGCCCATTGAACAGGACATCTCTCCAGACAGACCCTCAGGAGTATCCCCTCCCAGGCTATCTGAGTCCCCTTAATCATTTTTTGTTTTACAAGAAAGTTGCTGACACTCTGCAACTCCCTGTTGAGGAAGCTGTTGATGATCAAGAAGAGCCTGATTTTGTGGAAATGATGGATATTCCAGAGTCTAGGAGACTGTCTATTCCCTTGCATAAATCTTTTAGGAAACAGTAAAAATTCTGAAAACTCCTCATTCTATCCTCCCTGTGGATAAAAGGATGGACAAGAGGTATGCTTTATCAGGCTCTGATATGGAGTTCCTATCTCAGCAGTGCAGCCATGTGGGGTAGTGCAGGCTGCAGCCTGTGACAAGCTAATATTCCTCTAGCCTCTCACCCTCCTGAAAAGAATTCCAGGAGGATGGATGCCATGGCAAAAAGCAGTACATGGCAGCATCTTTGGGACTCAGACAGGCTAATTATATGGCTTACGAGCTAGGTACCAGAAACCAGGTGGGATACTGTCCTGGCTCCTAGCAAACCAGGCCCCTGAACAGCTTGCCAGGGAGCTGGAGCAGGTGGCTCGGATGGTATTGAGGCATCCACAGTGCAATTTCATGCTGCTGTAGACTCTAATGATGTTTCATCTAGAGTTATGGCTACATCTGTGTTCTTCGCAGAATGGCCTGGCTCAGATGTACTGCCCTGTCACAGGATACCCAGTCTAAGGCTATGGATTTTCCTGTTGTGGGAAATTCTCTGTTTGGGGAGCAGACAGAGAATTATATGAAGAAAACGGATGAGTATAGGACCACCTATAGGAGTGCACAGGCCAAAGAAAGGCAAGTCACTCCTCAAAGGCAGCATGTCAGGGGCAGGGGCAGGCCTTTTCATAGGCCATTTTACCAAGCCCAGGCCTCCTCTTCTGCTTATGCCCAGAGGGGTTTCTTTAGAGGAAGGGGCAGAAGGGCTCTAGTAAGCCTGCTTCTACCCCTCAACCCAAAGCCCCTGCAAAACAGGCTCCCTGATGGGGTAGCCAGGGCCGATTCTTCACTACCAGTAGGGGGCAGGCTGGCTTACTTTGTCCAGGACTGGAAGTCTGTAACATCAGACAAGTGGGTCCTGGAAGTAGTAAGCCAGGGACTGGTTCTCAGCTTCAAAAAATTTCCGAAGATGAGAGCCAGGTCTTTTCCACCTGCAAACCCATCAGAGGCACTTGCCCTGGAAGCAGAAGTCTCTTCCCTCCTGGCTCTCAGAGCCGTGGAAAGGGTTCTACCCATACACCAGGGCAAAGGGTTGTACTCCAGGTACTTCCTTACCCCAAAAAAGACAGGAGAATGGCGGCCCATTCTGGATCTCAGGTATCTAAACAAGCACCTTTTAAAACCAAAGTTCAAAATGGTGACCCTGGGGATTATTTTACCCTCTCTAAGGTCAGGGACTGGCTAGCCTCCCTGGACCTCAAGGATGTCTACTTCCATGTTCTCATCAGAAGCTCCCATCGAAAGTACCTCAGATTGAACTGCCTCAGGCCATTACCAGTTCAGAGCAATGCCCTTCGGCCTCTCCTCGCTCCAAGGTGTTCACAAAATGCTTGGCAGTAGCAGTTGCTCATTTAAGAAGGCAAAGATTGCCATCTTCTTATCTGGACGACTGGCTCATTGTAGGCTAGTCTCAGAACAGGTCAGACTGCATTTACAAGTAACCCAGCAGCTGCTTACATCTCTAGGTTTCCTCTCAGTCTTCCAAAGTCAGTTCTGGAGCCTGTCCAGCTTCTCACCTTATAGGCGCAGAACTGAACACAAAAGAAGCCAGAGCCTTCCTTCCTTCCTCTGGAGAGAGCAAGGACCCTGGTGTCTCTGGCCTCCTCTTTCACCCTGAAGGTCTCTCAACCAGCAAGGCATTTTCTACAGCTCCTGGGGCACATGGCTGCTTCTACAGCAGTAGTGCAGGGAGCGAGATTTCAGATGAGGGACATTCAGTTCCTTTTGAGAGCCTTTTTGTCTCAAAGGACGGATCCCCTAACCAAATTGATTCCAGTGACTCAAACCCTGATCCAGGCCCTTCAGTGGTGGCAGGATCAGAACAATCTGAGACAGGGGTTCCTTCACTCCCCAGTCTCATTCCTTGACCCTTACTACAGATGCATCCCTCTTGGGGTGGGAGCTCACATGGCGACCTTTCCACCCAAGGGCTGTGGTCCCTCAGGAATCTCTGCTCACATCAATTTGCTGGAGCTCGAGCAGTTTTCTAGCACTCAGGTTTTTCCTCATCTGTCCAGAACAAGGTAGTTCAGGTCAGAACAGACAATACCACTACAATGTGGTACATCAACAACAAGGGGCACTCGGTCTTGACCTTGTGCACAAGCAATGAAGTTGTGGTCTCTGGCTTATTCTCTGAACGCCTCCCTTACGGGCAGTTCACCTCCAGGCAAGGACAATGTCCAGCGGATGCTTCCTCAGCAGGATTTCCTAGGGCCACTACGAATGGGCACTGGATCCCCTAGTACTGGAGGTAATATTTCAGATGGGCACTCTGCAAATAGATCTCTTTGCAGCCCCAGACAATCACCAACTCCCCTTTTGCTGCAGGCCCCAGTGTTGGGCTCAGTCCCTCTGGATGCCTTCCTTCTCAGTTGGGAAGGGAAGTTTCTCTATGCTTTCCCCCTTCCCCTTCTTTTCAAAGTGCTAGTCAGGATCAGATCTCAATCCTGCAAGATGATCCTGATTGCTCCAGATTGGGCCAGGCAGCCCTGGTACCCACTCCTCATGTCCTTAGCAGTCCACCCTCCCCTATGTCTTCCCAGGAATCACAACCTGTTAACCTGTGCCCAGGGGAGAGTTTGGTATCCCAACCTCAAATCTCTCAATCTCAAGGCTTGGCTCTTGAAGAGTTAGAGTTTGCTGACCTACACCTTTCTTAAGGTGTATTGGATATCTTGAAGGCCTCTAGGAAGCCTTCCACCAGGGCTACCTATAATTCAAAATGGAAGAGATTTTCCATATGGTTGCTGGTAAACATATTTCCCCAGAATCTGCTGGTGTGCCCACGATCCTGGATTATTTGGTGCATTTGAATTCCTTGGGGCTGAGACCAGCTACCCTAAAAGTGCACTTTGTCAGCTGTGTCTGTCTTCTTGTCAGCAGGTAAGCCTCTTCTTTATCAGCTCGCCTGTGTTCTCCAAGTTTTTAAAGGTTGCTTCACACCAACCCTTTCAGGGATCCTGCCCTGCTTGGGATCTTAATATTTGCATCGCTCAGCTTATGCAACCCCTTTGAGCTATTGTCTTCAGCAGAGCTGAAGTACTTGACTTGAAAACTGTGTTTCTGGTAGCCATCACCTCTGCCAGGTGCATAAGTGAGCTACAAGCCTTGTCAGTGGAGCCTGATTTTATCTCCTTTCATAGAGATAAGGTAGTCCTCAGGACTAACAGGAAGTTTTTGCCTAAGGTGGTTTCAGACTTTCACCTTAATCAATCCATGTCTCTTCCTGTGTACTTCACTGACCATTCCTCCTCTGGTGAGAGGAGATTGCACAGTTTAGATGTCAAAAGAGCCCTTAGTTACTATATAGAACGTACCAAGGGTCACAGGTTCGAATCCCTCCAATTGTTCCTCACTTGTGGTGAGGTTGTTAAAGGGAAACCTGCCACTAAAAGATCCATTGCCAGGTGGATTGTCTCTTGTATACAATTCTGTTACGAAAAGCTGGGTAAGGTTCCTCCCTCAGGCCTGAGAGCTCACTCTACCAGAGGTACAGCTGCATCTCAGGCTGCTGCCAGGGACATTCCTATCCTAGAGATATGTCAAGCAGCTACCTGGAAAACAGTTCACACTTTTACTAAGCATTACTCCTTGGATATCCAGGCTAGGAGTGATGCTCGATTTGGCACAGCTGTGCTTCAGAGCCTATTTCCCAAGTAG
This sequence comes from Neoceratodus forsteri, assembly GCA_016271365.2. NCBI lineage: Eukaryota > Metazoa > Chordata > Ceratodontiformes > Ceratodontidae > Neoceratodus > Neoceratodus forsteri. The sequence goes on along the minus strand of CM028129.1, from coordinate 1,253,290,254 downwards.
GTTCTGTCCCTCCTCCATGGAGGTACTGCTGTGTAGTCTGCATATGTCATAATATAGCAAGACTTCATGTTGTTTGAAGAAAAAATTACTCACCTTAGTAATGTTGTTTCTTCTGATGGAGTCTTGCTATATTGTGACCTCCCCCCCAGCCTGCCCTCTCAGAACCTCTGTTTTTGGGATGTGGGTGAGCAGTGCAATGTTGGCATTTCTTGATGCCCACTTTATTTCACCCTTCTAGGGTGCTTAGGTGTTATGCTTAAATTTTCCTTCTTGAATCCCCCGACTTGAGTCTTTGTTTTGGGATCAAGAACAAAAAGGTGTTTTTGTAGTTAGTAGCCAGTGGCTAGTGTAGGTTTACGGCTTCCACACAGAACCTTGGTGAGTTTTTGCTCATAAAGATCTGACAGTTTAAGTTTGAGCTTCAACAGACAGAGTGTTCAACCGAGCTCGCGCTCAAGATTCCATGCCCTGCATGGAAGTTAACTCTTTCACCTCCGGAGCAGTTCTAACCTGGGGTTATACTGCATATGTCATAATATAGCAAGACTCCATTAGAAGAAACAACATTACTAAGGTGAGTAATTTTTTCTTATTGCTTAAGTAAAAGGGGTAAATGTAACCTATGGGTTTCTCTACGAAAGAGTACTGGTTTTATACAGTTCAGTATATTTTTTCTCAGAATATTTCATCACTGTGCCTTTCTGTGTTGTTCCACATTGTCACTGGATTATTCATAACTGCTGGGTAATGTGTCATCCCATTAGGGACACTGATACACTCGGAAAGCTGTGACATTATCAAGAACCTAACCTGCAATAACATTCCACTGGGCAGTAACCAGCCAGTCCTGTGTCAGTTTAAGGGACTTGAAGCAAACTTTTCAGGCTGTTTATCTTGATCTTTGCTTCACAACTTTTATTGTTTTTCTTTCTTCTGGTAACTCACAGCATAGAAACTAGGTTTGTTCTAAGCAAACAGTCTTTTTAAATTCAAAGAGTGTTTGCTTTTGGCAAGTTAATTGACATCCTGTTGTGGAGGTCTGGGCAGTCTGCCTACCTGAGTAATGTAAGGTTGTCAAAAAAAAATATTTAAAAAACCTTGTTATAATTGGTCTGCCTTTTAGCTTGGTATGTGAGGTAGTTGAGTCCCCCCAAATCTGGATAGAGCTCTCCTCAGTGTTATGTGCTTGATCTTTCTTTAGGATAGGTTGATTTTTTTTTTTTTTTAACTTTCATTCTTTATTATGTTTTATGGTTTTAACAACAGTAGACAGACATAGACATAACAACATATATGTGCACTACAAGTATATAAGTCATCATATTTCATTTGCTGACGAGACAGGGAGGATCTAGGAACAATATAAAAAATACATTTGATTCCTTCGTAACATGGACAGATACTTTAAGAGGTGCAGTGGATCATGGTTGAAAATCTGGTCTCAAGGGAGAAATATACAAAACCCATCTTCTCCACATATTCTCAAATGCTTCGTAAGTTTTGTTTATATTAGCGGTTAGTCTCTCCATCCTATAGATATCTATCAATATCTGATGCTATGTGTCTAGTGTGGGAGGCTGAGGGGAGCCCCAACTTTTCGTAATGGTTTTTTTAGCAGCCAATAAGGCTAAATTTAGAAATTTTCTGGATGGGATATTTAAGGGTTCCTGAGAAGTGTCCCCAGATAGGAACAATTTGGGGGCTAGTGTTATATTAAAGGATATTAATTGTTGGAGAGCCTTATGCAAATGACCAATAAAATCCTGCAATTTATTACAGGACCAGAAAATATGACCCAGGGATGCTGGGAGAATCCACACTGCCTCCAACACTCTTGTTATAGCTGCCCGTATTTTGACATCACCTTTGGGGCCCTGAAGTATCTAATAACTACCCTCCAGGCAAACTCTTTCCAGAGACCAGAGTCTATACCTCTATACATTGTTTTTAGGTATATCTCCCACTGGGGGGAGGCTATTTCCGCTCCTAAGTCCCTTTCCCATGCCTGTCTAATACTGTCTAAGGGTTTACTGTATACTGAACATAAACCTTTATAAATAGATGAAATTATATGAGGAGGGGTTGGTCCACCGTCTATAACTCCTAGAATGATTAAAAGGATTCCGGGAAGTGGAGAGTCACCCCACCCCACCTTCCCAAGGGAATTAAGGAAATTCCTTGTCTGGAAATATCTAAATCTATCTGAAAAAGAGATATCATATTTTTGAACCAGCTCTGTCAATGAAAGAATCGTTCCCTAGGGCATGAAGTGGTAGACTAAGTGTAAACCCTTCCTTTGCCAGGAGAGATATTTCCTGTCCAATTTTGCTGGAATAAAGGTGTCTGTGAAAGGGAGGGAGAGTAGTGCCAATCTCCAGGGGGAGAGCTCCCGAAATATCAGTAGTTTTTGCCGGTGATGTAAGGTTGAATAGGTATAGGGGTTAGAGGTATCTCCCTCACTTATTATAGAAGGAGTGGATAATAGCATTCGATTTACCTCTTGTAAACCCTTCCCCTGCAATTCCAGCGATTTCCATTTTGTCTCATAAGATCTGTCTAACCAGAGTATCGGGATTCTAATTTGGGCAGCTAGATGGTATAATTTAAAATTAGGTAGGGACACCCCTCCTTTCTGTCTGGGTAGTTGCAATGTTAGGAGATTAATCCTGGGTTTTTGATTGGCCCAGATATATGCAGATATTTGTCTCTGCATTGTTCTGTAGAATATGTCAGGGACCTGGGTTGGCAAAGTTTGAGCCAGATATATAAAGCGGGGGAGAACCACCATCCTGACTGACTCTACCCGTTGATACATAGACGGGGAGAACCCTCCATCTGTCTAGGTCTGCCATAATTTTAGTTATAAAGGGGGTGTAGTTCAAAGAGAATATGTCCTCATAAGAGGGGCCAATCTGCACTCCCAAGTATTTAATACTCTTCAAGTCCCAGCGGAAACTAAAAGTTTTCCGCATTTCACTATCGGGGACATAATTCCAAGCCAGAACTTCAGTTTTTGTTTCATTGATTTTATAGCCTGAGATCTCTCCGAATCTCTTGGCCTCAGGTTTAGTCAGATATAGCAAAAGGTCGTCTGCATATAAAGCTAATTTATGGGATGTAGAGGCCACCTCTATTCCAGAAATTCCCTCGTCTTGTCTTAGGGCCTGTGCCAAGGGCTCTAGATAAATTGCAAACAAAAGAGGTGACGGGGGGCATCCCTGTCTTGTTCCGCGTGATAGTGTTATAGGATTTGAAAAAGAGCCATTTATCCGAATATATGCTTTGGGGTTTGTATACATTAGTTTTATTAAACCAATCACCGATTGTGGTATCCCAAATTCCTCCAGTGCTTTCCACAGGAAGGTCCATTCGACACGGTCGAATGCCTTCTCTGCGTCCAGCGATAGGAGAAGAAATGGGGAACTGGCCTCCTTTGCTCTCTGCAGGAGGTGCAGGGTTCTTTTTATATTGTCCTGCGCCTGACGGCCCAGGATAAATCCCGTTTGGTCTGGATCAATTATGTCCGGTAGAAAGGACTCAAATCTTTTGGACATTATGGATGCAAAGATTTTATAATCTATATTAAGCACTGAAATTGGTCTATGCGAGGAGCAGGATGTGCTATCTTTTCCAGGTTTTAATATGCTAGTGGTGTAGGCGTATCTCCAGGAGTCAGGAAGAATTTGGTCTGTCTGTACTCCCCTACACGCCTGCAGGAGGGTAGGGGCCAGTTCAGCTTTAAACACCTTATAAAAGTCCCCTGTGTATCCATCCAGGCCTGGACTTTTATGCGATTTGAGTGATGACAGGGCCTTGTCTAATTCCAGCTGAGTAATTGTTTGCTCCAGTAATTGTTTCTGTTTATCTGAAATCTTTGGTAACCATAGGTTTTTCATAAAGGTCTCGATTCCCTGAGTATTCCCCTTTAATTCGGCACTATGCAGGGTGGTATAGTATTTCAAAAAAGCGTGTTCTATTTCTCTGGGATGACTAACCACTCTTTTAGAGTTCGGGTCTCGTATCTGGGTAACATTGGATCTGGTTTTATGCTGTCTGATTCTGTGGGCTAGCAGGCAAGTAGCCCTGGGACCCCCTTCGTAGTATTTTTGCTTAATGCTCTGTAAAGCTTGTTCAGTACGGATGTCTAAAATAGACTGCATCTGTTCTTTAGTTACTTGTAGGAGAGGAAGGGCTCCTTCATCCCCAGAAGCATGCAGTGTTTGCAGTTCCCCAAGTTGCTGTTGTAGTTGATTGAGCCTTGCTTGTTGGTTTTTCTTATATTGCGATGCATATTTAATTATTTCCCCCCTAAGAACTACCTTAAGTGTATCCCATAGGACTCCCGCTTTAGTGCCCTGATCCTTGTTATCTTCGAGAATCTGTCTTATTTTTTGTTTCATTGTTTCCTTAAAGTCTTTAAGATTCAATAAAAAATCATTAAATCTCCACAATGTATTAATTTTCCTTCTCTCCCAGATTATGTCTAATGTAAGGATTGCATGATCTGATAATACCGTCGAGTCTGTGTACAGCTTTGCATTTTATAAAGATGTTCCTGGAAACATGTAAATAGTCTATACTGGGTGTATGTTTTATGAGGGGGAATAATGTATATTCCTTTTATTGGGGTGAAGGTTCCGCCAGATATCAATCCATTGTGCTCCCTTTCAGGCCTGTGTGACTCGATGTGCAGGAGTCTTTTTTTACAGGCCTCCTACTGGAGGTATCCAAATGAGTCATAGCCAGGTTATGGTCTTCGCCCATCACTAGGATCCCTTGGGTCCATTCTGTAACCTTTTGGAGTAACAGCTTCCTGTCCTCTGGACCCTCCCCGGGTGGGGATGTATATAGAGACCAGGGTGACCTCCTGACCCTCCAATTGCCCACAGCAATTGCCAGTCTTCCCTCTGGGTCTGCAAAAGATTTCACTAGCCTAAAGGGAACATTCTTTGGGACCAAAATTACTGCTCCCCTTCTTTTCCCCTTCCGGTAGGAGGAGGCTACTATTATAGAGAAACCAAACTTGGAGAGCTTTTTATGCTTCTGTTTGCTCAAATGTGTCTCCTGTAGGACGAGAACTGTGGGTCTTAGTTTTTAAGGAGGATATCACCCTGTACCTCTTAATAGGGTTATTTAATCCATTCACATTGAGGGAGCACACTCTAACCTTGTGGGCCTTATTCATTGGAGTGTGAGGAGTTATCGCCCGGGGATAAGATTAAGCCAGCTACTGACCAGGAGCTTGGGTAACCCTTGCAAACAACAACAGTCCGCATCTAGTAAATACAGTGAGTGTGCTCCTGCAAGTTAGTTCCCACATAGCTTGAATTGCCGTGAGGTAAATCCTCCCACCTACATTGTAGATAGCTTACATACAAGTGCACTTTCACAAAATACACATAATAACTAACAACAACCAGTAACCTTAAGAGCCTATTTACATTGGTACTTCCAAAACAGAAGGAGACTGATTCTGTCCCTCTATTCGAAATGGACCCAAGCCTATAGTCGGATTGGATCTCTGTGGGAGGAATAGTGACCGCCATCGGTCAGGCCTCCCAGGCCCCAAGGGGAAAAACTCGGGGTCAGGTAGTAGGGACGTCCCCCACTAAGGAGATATGGGCCAATGCTAGATGTACACCTCTTCTCACAGCAAGCCCTGAAAAAAAAAAAGAAAAATCGCAGAAGAGGTAGCTGCAAAAGAATTGGGGATAGATTTAACATTCTCTAACATCCACCCCTGTTTACTCTGCTGTGTGCTCTTTACACATTATGATCTCATATCGATTCTCTGATAAACCAAATTACTGCCTTGAGGAGATAACACTGCTTGTGCTTCCCTCTCTAGCTCCTTAAAAAAAAAAAAAAAAACTTACATTATCAAACTAGAAGATAAACGTGGAGAGGAAAAATAACACAGCTTCAGCAGTAAATGCAGTCAAATAAAGAGAGCTGAATATCTTAATGTCTCTCCTCCACTTTGCCTTATCGGCATTTCAGAAAGTCTGTGGTGTCATCACAGCGTAAGTACAGCGCCCTTAAAAGTTCTCAAGCCATATACCTGTAGCGCTCTGGTTCAGGTGTTAGTTTCTCGGTTGTCCATCGTTGCAACAGTAGGGGAGTGGCGATTTTTCTGAATAAAGTCCTTCACCTCCTGAAGTGAGTGAAAACCTCCTCGATGGCCTGTTCCTGAGCGTACATTCAAATTGCTTTGCCACTGCGAGCGAGGGGGATGTTTTTCACGTGGGACCGGACCTCCCGACTTGCAACTCCATCCTCTTCTTTCCAGTTCCATAATGGCACTCGAATACACCTCATTTCCAGAATCCCAGCAGACTCTCAGCTTCGCCGGATAGGGGGTATGGAATCTTATACCTTTTTCCTTTAAAACTTTAAGAATGGGAGCATAGGCTAGTCGTTTTTTCAGGATTTCCGTGGGGTAATCCTTATCAAGGAATAGTCTGGCTGAGTTATATTTAATATTTCCTTTTGCCCATGCTGTTTTTAAAATCGCTTCCTTGTCTTTAAAGCTGGAGAGTTTCAAAACTATTGAGTGGGGTCTGGCAGTTTGATCCGTAGGTTTTCTTGACAAGGCTCTGTGCACTCTTTCAATTTTGAACTGAAATGATATTGGAAGGTCAAGAACGTCTCTAAGGAGGTCTGTGATGAAATCTTCCATCTTTCCGGTCTCAGAATCCTCTGGTAAACCGTTTATACGGAGATTATCTCTCCGAGACCTCGCCTCCAGGTCTGTTATCTTTTCTTGGCATTTGTCATGTTGATCGATCAAGAAATCAACTGCTTGATGTAAGCGCTGGGTCTCTTCGGCTACTTCTCCCGTGGCTTCCTCTGATCGATCGAGCCTTCCCTCCACCTCGGACAGTCTGTTTTGGAGTGCAGTAAATTCCTTCTTATTTTCTGCTCAAAAAGCTCTGATTTCCGTGAGGAGGGTCTCATATCTGGATCGGGAAAGCCTTTTGCTTTCTCTGTCTGTGTCCAGATCGTGGTCCTCAGCCATGCTGTCTGGGGGAGAGGAGCTGCGACTACGAGAAGGCCTGTTATCAGATCCTTTTACATCCACTCTCTCCCGTAATCTCTCTGACCGCAGTTTCGGTTGATTTTTGTTCCCCTTCATTTACGCTGTTGAAAACGTTAAGTTTTAGGCTTTGTTTGCTGAGCTGAGGAGAGATATTTGGTGGATTAAGTAGGAGCTCCCCTTCTATGCAGCCATACAGGTGGGTGACGTCACCGGAAGTCCCCTGATTTTTTTTTTGTTTGTTTTGTTTTAATTTTTTGTTGGGGGGTTTTAAGAGTTTAGATTTGATTGTGGGCATGGGGGTAGTCTGTAATTTAACTAGTTTTCTGGTGATCAGATTTTTTGGGGCTTTGATTCCCTTTTTTCATCTGTTTTCTCACCTTTTTATGTTTGCTTGCACGTGCAGTGCACAAGAACCATTTTGAGAAGAGTAGAGTATTGCAGATGTGTGGTAGTGTTTGGCCAATCCAGCCAATGCTTTCTGGGGCTCATCCCTCAGCCACCAATCAACAGGGAAGGTGCTGATGACGGTAGTTTCAGAGCGAGCGCCGAACTTGAAAGTAATCTGCCGCTCCAGTCACGGACAGTTTCGGCATTGCAGCAGCAGATCTGTTCACCCCCTTCCTGGCAACCAGGCAAATTCCAGCTATGCGCATTACAGTGCACAGTAATGCGCATGGCTGGACTTATGAGCAACTGGTTTACTTCAGTGTGTCTTTCCCAGTGAAATAAATAAATGAGCCCTGCTGCAGTATACTTGGTGGCTTCTGCAGCCCACTACACTCCCCTCCAAAGCCAGCATCGAGGTGCCCAATCCCATGTCGGCATACCCCCAAGCCCATACATATATTTTGCCGACAACGGGTGCCCAATCCCTGTGTCAGCATGCCCCCCCTCCCTTATTATTGTGGCACACTGGGAGCCCCCCAGTGTGCCAAAGTATTGGTTTTCCAACACCGGGATGCCTACTCCCAGTGTTGGACATGCTCCTTTTGTCAGCCAACCTCAGGGTGCCCAATCCCTGGTCGGCATTGATTCTCTCCCCCACTAGTCTGGCACACTGGGAGCCCACCCAGTGTACCAAAATCCATTTTGTTTTCACCTGTAAAAGAAAACTGTCCCATGACTTTTTTTTTTTAATCTGAAAAAAGGTCCCTCATCTTTCCTGCCGGCCCCCTCCCCAACCCGCACCTCCCTCTGTGCACCCCCACCTCCCCGCACCCCCGTCACCCATACTTACCTCCGGAGGTAGGGAGCAGCAATCTTCTGTGACTGGGAACACATCTGCACTCTTCAAAAGCTGACAGCAAACTGAAGAAAATCATGGTAAGCCCTATAATGGCAATCAGTGGGGGGTTTCAGCTTAGGTTGATATTGCAGCCATTTTTGGGAGTTTTGGCCACAGATTTTCAACATGGGGTTCTTGGGACCCAACCTTGTGACCACTGACACTGTCATTTCGTTTCTCGGTCCCAAAAGGTGATTTCACGGTCGCTGTGCGGAATCACCTTTCGGGACTGAGTAATGAAACAACAATGCCACTGTTCACGAGGTGGGGTCCCAAAAAGCCTATGTTGCAAGATTGGTGAAAAAACTCCAAAAAATTACTGTGTTACAAGCGTGCCTTGCACAGTGTGTATGCATGCTCGTAACTTCGCCAGTTTTTAATGTTTTCACTCCAAATTTCCAGCATTGCCATTTTTTTCACACCTCCCTATGAACAGTACAGCTGTCATTTTTTTGCATCCTGCCTGAAACGTGTTTTCGCACCTGTGGCACAGAATGGTGCAGTCGCTGTGGGAAATCAACTTTTGGGACAGATTATTGAAATCACAGTGCCACTGCTCATGGGGGGAGGTCTCGAAAAGGCCATGTTGAAAATTTGTTGAACAAATTCCAAAACATTTCTGCATTATAAGCATGCATTACGTAATTTCTACACATGCCCGTAACTTCGCCATTTTTTCATATTTTCACTCCAGATTTTCAACATTACCATTTTTTCACAGCTCCTCATGAACAGTACAGATGTCATTTTTCACATCCTGCCCAAAATGTCTTTTCGCAGTTGTTGCGCCAAATGGCGCATTCTGTGTGCGAAATCACTTTTCAGGATCGAATAATGAAATGATAGTGCCACTGTTCATGAGGTGGGTCCCAGAAAGCCCATGTTGAAAATTTGGAGCGAAAATACCAACAAACTCCCAGGGCATTAAGGTTTCCAACTGTAACGCCCCCATATAGACTGACAGGTATCAGGAGTGTAGCTTGGGTCATTATTATATTGTTACTCCATTCCTCTACCTCACTTTGCAGCCACTGACAGGCATTTGAGTGGTGCCTTTGGAGTCTTTTGGGCCCTGACGTTTCACCCCATTCTCCTATACTGCACCCATCTCAGCTTATTTCCTTATGGAATAGGGTGAGCGAAGGGCCGGAGACCCCAAGGCACATCGTGACACCTGTCAGTGTCTGCAGGGTGGGGTGAGGTGGAATGGCATGAGCGTTATGGCTGAGGACCCAAAGGCACTCCCCAATGCCTGTCAGTCTCTGGAGGGTGGGGGTGGGGGCTGGCGTTAGTTCAGTACTTCACTGCCATTCCTATTATACGTCTCTGTAACTCATGCAGTACTAATGCCAATACCAGCAAGCAAACATTTGGCGTTGACAAAATAAATGTACTTGAATCTTTTTCTACACAAACTCACATTAGCGTCATTTTTAATCTCCAAAAATTATGCAACCATTTGTGTCAGTTTTGAGATTTAAGTCCTGCAACTGTGGAAACATTGACGCATATGTGAGAAAATGTTACCGCAAGTTGCAAACTGCAAAAAAATTTAAAGGTAGGATCAATATGAGACACGTGTTATATAACAGATAATTATAAAATGGCGAGGAAAAATCTAGAAATTTCATTGACTGAGAGACGTCGACTGACCATGCATTAAGTCTCTATAAACGCACGGTCAGGTGCCAAATCTCATTTTCCTCTCCAAAAAAACTACTTAGATCCATTCTGTAAATGTAATCAGCTCCTTCAGGGTGTGTGTGATAGGAGTTTATTGCATTTCACTGGGGCATAAATACACTTGACCTTTGACTTGGTGCCTTACTACACTGCTGGGTATGCATTAAAATCCTATAAGAAATAGGGAGCATTTTCTCCCATTGGGAAACTTGGTTATAATTTGCAGTTATAACCTGCAGGTTATAATGGCAAACGCGCCGGGTTTCCCTCACTCCATGCATGCGCCTGCCACTGCTCTTCCCTTGCTCAGTGCCGGACAGTTGGCCACCACAATCACTCGGTGGTAGGTAAACTAAAAAAAAAAAAAATCCCTCACCTCTCAGAACTTTTTGACTCCCGTGGAATCCTTGGTTAAACATTTACAAAAACAACCCCAAAAAAAGATTTCAGCAGCTGCTCGAGGACGGACCACAGTTCATCCTGAAGGGACCACAACTGTTTATTTTATATCATTTCTGTGGTGAGAAAATGCTCCCCAGCAATTATATAAAATAAAACATGGGGTGGTGTGTTTAACTCGAGACTTCACACACACCCTCGGTGTTGGATGCTTAAATAAACCCCTCAAGCTTTGCTCGCAGGGTTTATGTAGTATCTAACACCTCGTGTTTGTAAAATCTCATTAAACACACCACCCCATGCATTATTCTATATGTAATGCACACCCTGTCATGGCTTATTACTTATGTAATTTGCTTTTTTTTATACAATATTGGAGACACCATGACTTTGACCCTTCTCTTTCAATAAGAAAGGCAAAGTACATTACAGGAGTTTGAGAAAGTCTCTGTGGTATGTCCTGTCCACTCTGCATTAGCAAAACTAATGTTAGTTTTGCAGCTGCCAATATCCAGTGAGTTGGCGTTCCGAGAGAAGGTACATCTGGTTATTCACTTGGCAGTGACAGCAAAGAGATAAACTGATTCTTAAGATGTGTAACAGTCTATTACACAAGTTAAGTATTGGTTCATGTGATGAACTGAAGAAACAGAAAAATCTCATTTCATTAATTTACTGCACTATGTATAGTACAATGCTAACTGTGGAGCGCTGTCACTCTGATGATGTCTTCGTATATGACACCATTATAGGGTCTGACCACAGCAGCAAATTCAAGTCCTGAATTGAGGTTTGTTTACAATTTTTAAATATGGCAAAATGGCATTATTTAATCTGGAAAAAGGTAATGTGTGGCATACTTTAAGAATGCATACCTTTATATACTGCACCCTGAAATCGATTTTATCAGATGTCAGGCTACATTTTTGATTGTTTAGTTTGGACGATTTGGCTTATTATATTTTAGTGTTTTTAGTTGTCCTTTAAGGATTTTGTCCACTTCTGCTTTGGTAGCATGAGCACTATGTGAGTAAACTCCCACCTTAAGAGATGACTTACCAGAGGATTCCTCAGTACCAAAACTTGATCCTGTTGGTGCAAATTGTCACTATCTTTTTAGAAGACTCCCAAGTAGATTTGCTGCAACTCTCGGCAAGACGTTCAACAGCCTGTCGTGGCTATGTGAGCTGTTTCATCTAGGCATTGGTCTGTGGATCAGACCTCTAAGACATAGATCTTTAGTGTCCCTTTTGCAGGTGGTATGTTGTTTGGTCCTAAGTTAGGAAATACTGGAGAACATAAAAAGGCAATAAGGGTTCACTGGCAGGTACAAAAAGTCAGCAACCATCAAACAGCACTTTTACTAATAGGGGTACAGTTAAAATCCTTCTTTCCTTTCAAGGATAAGAATATGTAAGGCACCTTTACCAGTTTCAAATCAAAAAAAGGGAGAGGGACTTTCTCTTGCATTCATTTCAGAGATTTACACTATGGAGGATGTTATTCTGCATGAAGATTTGTGGAGCCATCCTTGTTCATAACCCCAGTGGGGTCATCTCTGGAGATTTTATGACAGATGGGCCCGTACCACATCTGATGTCTGGGTACTGCAGATCATTCACAAGGTTATATGCTAGAGTTCTCCATGCTCCACTTAAGGGGGTGCTTTTTTCCCCATTCCCAGTATCGAAAATCCCCAGAAGTACCAAGCAGTGGACCAGACCCTGGATTATCTCAGCACAGTAGCAATTGTACTGGTACCTACTCAAGAGAAAGAGAAAGGACTGTACTCAGTTTACTTTGTAGTCCCTAAGAAGGGAAGATTATGACCGATTCCTGACCTCAACAGCCCGATTACATTTGTAAAGCCAGTCTTGATTCAAGATAGAATCTATTACGTCAGTTATCAGAGCAGTTCAGCCAGGGGACTTCCTGGCCACAGCTGACCTATCAGATGCATACCTGCATATCCGAGTATACCACTCTCACCAGAGAAGATCAAGGTTTGCAATACATAACCAGTACTTTCAGTACCAGGCTTTTCCCTTTAGGACTGACCACAGCCCCGAGGCTTTTCATGAATGACCTAGTGGTGATAGTTGCCCTCCTCTGGAGAGAGGGTCAGCATGTATACTGGATGATCCCTGATCAGGAAATCATCAAATTCATTGACTTACTAATCGGTCCAAAGGACAACACAGATCTTGCAGGATCATAGCTAGATAGTGAACAAGGAGAAGAGTTCTCTACAACTCTCTCAGACCCTGGAGCATTTGGGGGCAAATTATCACAAATGTATCTAAGGTGTGCCTGTCTCAGCAGACAGTATAGAATCTCACTACAAAGATTCATCAAGTCAGAACCCAAAGAATTGCATCAGCTCACAGATGCCTACAGATTCTGGGCCCGATGATGGCCACAATAAATATGGTTCCCTGAGACAAGCTGCATATGAGACCTCTTCAGGTCCATTTCCTCTCTCACTGATCCCGTCTCTGAGCAGTACCAAGTCCCTATATTGATTTTGTGCTCTGTTCACTAGTCACTGGAATGGCAGGAGGATTCCCGAGAACCTCCTTAGAGGCTCACTTCTATATTCACCTTCAGAGATTATTCTGACAACCAACACCAGCCTAAGAAGCGATGGTGTGGTCTTAAATCAGATCCCAGTGCAGGGGCTATGGTCCCTAGAGGAACAGTGTTTAAGGATAAATGTTCTAGAAACGAGTCATTTACTTGGCATTAATGCACCTCCATGACAGGATCAATCAGAGGTCAGTGAAAGTCCAATGCAACAGTGCAGTGACTGTCACCTCCATAAACAAGCATGGTAGTACAAGAATCTTCATATCTTGGCAATCTTTTATGTAGTATCTTTTTTTTTTTTCTTTTGATAACTGGATAAGGCCCACTAGGCAGGCACAAGTGCTTGTTTTCAGGAGTGACCCTGTGAGCACTGGGGAGGTTAAGCGACTTGCTCAGAGTCGTACAGTATCCAAGTAGAGGCTGTGGGAATCAAGCCCATAACTGATGGATGTACCAAGCACATTTATAGCTTGTTACTCTAACCTCTAGGCTGTACTGCCGGACTCTCTTGTGTATTTTTTCTTATGTAAAAGTGCTTTGAGTTTTGAGGAAGCACTTTATATGAACAACTACTTCTAGTACTACAAAGCAGAACAATGCTGTCTGAGGCATACAAGGTACTAAACTGATTGGAAGCAAATCTAGGATCTCTTTTGGCAGTTCATCTTCAAAGGAGCTCAATTCCTATGCAGATTGGCTCATCGAACATTCTGTTCACCCGGGGAATTGGCCTCTCAACCAGCAAGTGTTTCAGCATCTGTGTCATTAGTTCAAGAGCTAGATATTGACCTTTTTGTCTCTAGAGTCAATATTCAGGTACTAAGGTTTTCCATCCATTACAGGTGCCCAGAGGCAGAGGTACTGCATTCACTTTCTCAGCTCTGGAGCTTCAGGAGAGCTTACCTTTTCTCATTGATTCCTCTAATCCTGGCGGTTCTCAGGCAGATTTGCATGGCTCGAGGAACATGTCTGGTTGCTTCATAGTGGCAGAGATGTCCATGGTTCTTCAAGATAGTCAACCAAGGTGTTCAGGAACCATTCCGACTTCTACTTCAGTGAGTTTTGCTGAACCAAGGACCTGTGTTCCCACATGAATCCAGCTCAGCTCCAGTTAGCCACCTGTCTCCTGAACATAGCAGACTCCTCAAGTTAGGTTCACAGAAAGTGATAGAAATTCTCATGTCCTCTAGAAAACGGTGTATGTCTACAACATTCAATATAATTTGTTTTATTGTTGATTAGTGGGCTAAGCAGTCTGATAAACAACCGAGAAGGGCAAGGCAGTTTTATTTTTAAAGAACCCTTTCTCAGGGGCTCAGGGCTCTGTACAACAGTAAAATGCAAGAAAAACCAAGAAGGCTAAGAACGGCTTTGGTTATGCAAATCATAGATATTCTTCAGGAAGGAATAGACAAATGGCTGTGAGTTGAGGTCTTTGCACTAGGGGCAGTCCTAGGACCTCTTGAAGAATCCTCCCTGGAGTCCCACGCAGATGTAAATGGATTATTCAAAGAAATCTGCAGAAGCAGTCTGATAGATCCCTGCTACTTACATGGAATCTCAGTGTGGTTCACAATGCACTTGGTGACGACCGCCCCCCCCCCCTCAAAGTATTGTCACAGATCCTGGAAGATAATGCTCTTTTTTTCACAACCTGTTTCCTAGCAACTATGGTAGCTATGGTATTTGTTCTGTGGGGATCACTGGTTAGTTCCAGGCACTGTCATGTAAAGAGTCGTACCTTGTTTTTCACTAGGATAAGTTTGTGCTGTATACCTTTCTTCCAAAGGTCCCCACAATTTTTCATGTTAACCAAGAAGATAATCTCCCTTACTTCTATCTGAAACTGGCCAGTGATGGGGAGCAACAGCTACACATGCTGGATATTCTCAGGATGATCAAAACGTATCTAATAAGAACGCAATCTCCTTTTATCTGTCAGATAATGTTTGTGTTGTATGGCACTGCAAATAAGGTTAGCAAGCTGCCTTGGCTGGATGGGTCACAGTAGGCATAGTAAAGTTTTATGAAGCTGCAAAATTGAAACCAACAATATTGACCAAGATGCATTCTACCAGATCTCTGGCAGCATACTGGACAGAACAAGCAAAAGCCTTAGTGTCTGAAAAGTGCAAAGCAGGTATTTATTGTTTGTAAAATATTCAAGACTAGACGCTCAAGAGTTCTGCCAGTGTTGCTTTTGGATGCAAAGTGCTGCAGGAGGTAGTAAAAAGATAAACAGATCATGCAGTTTGGAAAAATGTTCAAACAGGAATCCATCAGTGATGCTTTATAAAAGCATCAGTCTGCAGGAGTTCAGAAAAAAGTACTGCTAATTAAATCCCAGCTGTTAGGAATAACTCTGTAACAGTATGGAACAACACACATTTTTTCTGTGCTAACCTTTCTAATATTCTATCTTTTCTGTCTGGCCTCAACATCCAGGGTAGAAACTGTCCCTTTTCTGACTTTTCTCTCAATGCCTGATCACCCAGGGTAGAAAATTGCAAGGGCTACTCTAGCACAGTTAGGGTGAAAGAAAAGCTAGTTTAGTTTATTCAACCACACACTGCAGCCAGACATCCCACAAGGAGAGTAGTGGCTGAAGTTACATACATTTTGAGAATAAGAAAACAACCAACTTTGTAAGAAATTATATAAGAATCAATAACAACTTTAGCATACAAGGAGGCCTATACAATATTTAAAAAACTTGTATCACAGTAAACTTATTGCAACAGTCATAATTCGGCAAACTCGCAACAGGGATTTATGCATCTAAAAAAACACATGAAAAAGGATGATCTATACTTCTCTGTTCTAAAAATTGGTTTTCACCGTCTAATCTGCTTCCTTAAACTGTACACTGCCATGTCTTTTGATGGTAACAGGGAGTGCAAGTTATGTTGGGGGTCACAAATTTCCATGAACAATTTATTTGCCATTTCCTTTCTTCTTTCACCTAACCCTACCAGATTACACTTTTTTTAAAAAGCATCCTCATAAGAGACCTGAACTCCCAAAATTATTTGTAAGACCTGTTTTGTATTCTTTCTAGCTCCTTGCTTTCAAGTTTTGTGAGTCCTGCATTCAATACTGAGGAACCATATTCTAGTATTGGCCTAATTACAGTACAGTAAAAATATATCAAATCCTCCTGGCTAACCCCAACCTTTAACAGTCAGGAAGTATACCCTTGAATTTTCTTTTTTTAATATCCCCTCTACCTGTTCTTTCCATCCAAAATCATGTTGAATAGTGATTCTCAAAAGTTTTACATGGTCCACCCTTTTTATTTCAGCCCCTGCAAAAAGAAAGGGGGATGCCACCAATTTATTTGTTTTCCCAAATCTGATTTCTTGGGTTTTATCCGGATTGATCTGCATTAGATTTACTTTAGACCACTCTTCAGTTTTTCTCAGATTGTTTTGCTGCATAGTACTCAGATTTATTTCCCCAAAACTATTAATTACAGTGGTATCATCAACATACTTGATACACGGTCCCTCGGTTTGCAAATCATTTATCATTATCAAAAACAATCATTTATCATTAATTATCAAAAACAATAATGGTCCTAATGTTGTTCCTTGTGGTACTCCTCCACACATATACTCCACCTCTGAATTAACTCCCTCCATTTCAGTCCACTGGGACCTCCCCTTTAAAGAGTCATAAATCCATCTCATAATACACGCGGGAAAGCCTAACATTTGCAATTTATTAAGTAGGGTTTTATGAGCCATCAGGTCAAAGGCTTTCCTGTAGTCAACTAATACAGCCCTCACCATCTCCCCCTCTTCCCATGATTTTGTACACAGTTCCAAAGAAGTTAAAATTGCCAGAGTTGTTGAACTGCCCTTCACAGATCCAAATTGTTTTTTATCAATCTTATTTGAGATAAGTTCCATCCCCCACCTTGTAATAAATTCTTCACACATCTTAGACATCACGCAAGTTAGTGAAATGGGTCTGAAATCTTTTTGAATGTCCTGAGGTACAGCCACTTTAGACAATGCTAGGACATGTGCTGGGCTTTGGTGCTGTGTTCTCTTCCTCAGTTAAGAATTGCCATTTGAAAAGTACATTACCTGTGGTAGAATGACATAAATGCTATTAATGTGTGTGTACCCAAAATAAAATGCAATAAAAAACTGAAGGTGAACTACTACGAACAATCTTTGTGTAAATATATTTTTATTGAAACAAAATTGCACAACCAAGTCACCAGGTTGATCGACATAGGTAGCAAAGAGTATTACAGAAAAGATATAACACCATATCCCCAAAAGTAAATTACTCCAGGGTTCCCCAGTGCCCCCAACCAAACTTTTTTGGGGTAAGAAACCCAGACTAATTTCAATGGCTATCTTTTTTTAGGTGCTAGTGACCACAGATAGGAGGGTGGGGGGGCCATCTGCTCACCTAACTTGCGTCCGTTTGTCTTACGCCAGCATCTTCTGGCCATTTTCTCCAACTGTCTCCCATCCACATGTCCCGACCCCACTCAGTAACACAAGCTCTCATGGGACAAAATTTGGGTCATGCTGCATGACGTAACATGCAGAAGTTCCACTGAGATGTGAAAATGTCAGATCTCTCATTAAGGTAAAATCTAATTCTCTCCATATGGTGTATGGAATTCACCACATCCCATCACTGGCCCAGGTCTAGCACTTGATCTGTAAGCCACTTAAGTGTGATACATGTTTTAGCAGCTAAAAGGATACTAAGATTTTTCTCTCTCCTGTCTTTCAGTGCCCTAGAGTATTGATGCAAGAGGTATACTTCCGGAGTGAGCAATTTTCTTTGAGGATATCTCTTTTATCAGGCCATATCCATGGGGCTGGGCTATAAGCTGCCAGGCACAAGGACCACATGTAAACTTTGCAAGCTGTCAGCCAGGGGCCACCCATACCGACATCAGATGTCGGCTGTTACATAAACATGGGTGGCCTCTCCTGTCCTCAGTTATTTTCCCACTATCGACCATACTTGTCAGGCTGCTAAAGGAAACGCCATTGCAACAGCCAACATTTTACTTTTATCAGGAAAAGTAATCATTTTTATAGTGATTTTCAACAACCTATATGTCATCGAAGGACCTATCCAAATTGTTCCATTATTGTGCCTGTGGTGGAAAGCTCTACACTGGTGACTCCTACAACGTCCATGTCAGATGCCTAGGCCTGGACCACAATGTGAAAGCCTGCAGAATTCGTCAGTCTTTTAATTCCATGACCAGGCAACGCTGTAAGGGGACCCTAGAAAAATTTCTCCATAAGCAGAAGGTGGCTAGCATGGAGAAGTAGCTCCAGCAAAAATGCACTGCTGTGTCTCTAGCCTTGTCTACCGCATTCAAGGCTTCAAAATCCCAAGACAATGTGTCGGGGAGTCACAAGCACAAGCACCGAGACAAGAAGAAGGAAAGAGCCACCCTGGTGTGTTACAGGTCGCCCCTCCACATAGCAGGTACAACCTCCTCTGTGCCGTTGTCTGCTTCAGCAGTGCTGCCTTTCGCCCCTCGGACTGTTGACACAGCACCAAGATTGGGACTTGGTGCTGGTACTACCAGGCCTAGTATGGCTGGTATGTCACTGTCAAGGACTCAGCCTCCCCCGTCGAGTCCTCCAGTTGCGGCTGTCGACCACACAGGTGGCAGCACTCTGGTGATCCTATCCTCCTTTTTTGATATCATTCGACGCCTGCCACCTTACTTCCCTTTCCCAAGGGGTCCATCCACAGGGCCTTCTATTAATTCTCCCCTTGATGCCATAAGGTACACCTTTGCCACAGCCGCCTCCTAGAGCATTACCGACATCGCCGGCCCACACGC
This sequence comes from Neoceratodus forsteri, assembly GCA_016271365.2. Classification (NCBI taxonomy): domain Eukaryota; kingdom Metazoa; phylum Chordata; order Ceratodontiformes; family Ceratodontidae; genus Neoceratodus; species Neoceratodus forsteri. Next base: position 1,253,271,426 of record CM028129.1, on the reverse strand, counting down.
TTCTCCCTGTTGACCCGCTTGACGATGAGTACGAATATAATCCTGACCTGATAATGCAGGATGAGGAGGAGGCTGAGGATTATGCTGAAAACCGTTGAGACAGGGGTATCAGCTGCACTGTGTCCACTTGTAGCGAGGACTCGATGAACACACCAAGGTCCCCTCCAGAGGATCCCGCTTTCTTCACCATGATGCAGCAGTTACAAGTTGCCATGGGCTTTGATCTGGAGAAACAGGACACAACCAAGAAAAACCTTAGAGTTTCTGGAGTTGACAGAATCTCCTGCAGTCGTGGTGAAACCTCTGCTCCCTGCTTTAGAGGATGCCACCTTTGCTGCCTGGTACAGACCAACAGTATCCCAGCTGTACCCAGGAAAGCAGATAAAAATTTACATGGCCCCCTCTGGGAAACCATTTTTTGCCACCTAGCCTGAGGCAGATTCAGTAGTCATTAATGCTACCCATGACAGGTCCAGGACACCTAAGCACATGAGCTCCCTCCCTCCTGATAAAGAGTCCAGGAGGTTGGATGTTCTGGGCAAAAGGACTTTTGCTTCAGCATCATTGGGTCTTCGCATTGCTAGCTATCAGGCCCACATGATGAAGTACCAGAACACCCTCTGGAGGAAGGCCATGGCAGCAGCACGAGTCATGCCAGAGGACTGCCCAAAATAAGAACTTCTTATAGCCCTTACTGCTGGGGCAGATGTGGGCAAGCATCTGCTCCACACAGCCTGTGATGTCTCAGGTGCTTCTGTCAGGGCTGTGGCCTCCTGCATCTGTCTCGGGAGATGTTTTTGGCTTAGGGTGTCAGCTTTGTGAATGACATGCAACAGTCCATTCTCAGTGCCCCTTTTTGAGGACATAAATTGTTCAGTTCTGAGGTCCAAGATATCCTATCCATTCTACAGGCCTCAGGGAGAACCTTGAAGTCTGTGCATTCCCTCTACCATACCCAGTCTAGAGGTAAGAGTAGGGGTCCTTTTCATACAGCTGGCGTCAGACAGCACCCAGCAGACAGACAGCTGGGATGGAGCAAAGGAGCAGGAGCCATGCCAGCCCCTAGTACCACCCTAGGTGCCTACTCAGAAGCCCCTAGAGGTAGTGAAGCAGGGGGAGATGCCCCCACCTCCTCAGCCTGACTCCTTGTACACCCAACCACCTTTACCTCCAGGGGTGGTTGTAGGGTTGCCTGTCTCTCTCCACTTGAACCAGTGGAAAGAGGTAATAACAGATGCATGGGTTCTGGAAATCAGAACAGGGCCATGCTCTGAAACTATTGCAGTTTTCAGCCCCCCCTTAAAAATTTCTCACTACCAGGTAGGCCCCCATAATGTGAGTGTGGGTAACCCACTGCTCTCCACAGTGCCTCCAGCAGGAAGCATAATTGTGCATGCTGTATTTAGCCGTGATGACCAGGGTTCTAAAATGGCAAGGCGACTTTATTTCTATAGTGCCCTGTCACGAAGGCTCAGGGTGCTTTACAGTATATACAGTAAAACTTCAAAACAGTTTATATAAAACAGACAGTGGGGTATAAGTCATAAATATAACAGTAATGTAAAAATTCAAGGAATGGCTTCAGCAGAAAGAAAGATTTTTAGATTGGACTTAAAGGCCCCTACCATGTGGGCAGATCTAACATGATCTTACTTTGAGGGTATCTCTTGCAGCAGGCCATAACCAGTAGGACTAAGCCGTCAGATGCCAGGATCATACGGAAACCTTTCTAGCTAGCAGTATACCAGAGGGGGCTGCCCACCTCCACTGTCAACAACTGACGTCAGCCTATCCTGTATAAGGCAGACGGCCCCCACACCCTCCCCAGTTCTTTTCTGCTGTCGACTAATGCTTGTTGGACCACGGACTATGCTGCAGCTACAGTCGAACGCAATTTTCCCGCATTTACTGCACTTTCTTATTTTGTTTTTCAGTTAAACATCGACATTTTTCAGTGTTACTTCTTTATGTTTGTCTTCATAGCCCTCTTCTTCTCCTGACCACTCCTCCAAGTGTGCCTCCGGCAAACAGATCCCGGACAAGGATGGCCACTCTGCTTGCCTTTTCAGCCTAGGCTCAGACCACGACATTCAGGCCTTCGAGTTCTGCCAGAAGTTTAACCCAGCCACCAGGAGACGCCGCCAGAAGACCTTTGAAAGCTATCTCCTCCCCTACCCCTTCAGGGCTGCCGGTGGCCCTGCTGCCTGCCCAGATCTCTGTGACCAGCGGCAGCTCCTCAGGGCAGAGTCTTTCTCATCCTGTTCCTCAGCTCCTGCTTTTGCAGCCCTCCTCAGAAGGGGGACTCAGCTGGAGCTGCTCCGGCCTGCAAGGGTGCTGCTGGCACCAGTTCTTGTCCTGCCACCCTGTCACCTGCGCCCTTGATGCCGGTCTCGAATTCTGGGATCTTCATTGATTCCACCCCTCCTTCACAGGAGCAGGAGCTGCTGGGCACTGGTGACTCTCTGAGCCAGGTCTCCCCCCACCCAGCCTTCTCCAGTGGGACCCTCTTTCCAGCTCCGGTCTCTCCTAACCCGGCACCTGTGGTTCCCACCCCGGCATCGCCTAGACCAGCACCCACTAGGCCAGCACCTATTCTCTGGCAGCCTGTGGGCCCTTCAGTGGTTTCACCCCATGTGCCAGTAGGACCTTCATCAGCCCTCCCTCTGCCTACACCGGGAGGGGGCTTACGCCCAACGTGCCACTACCAGGGGGACTGGTGCCGTGGGACTGCAACCAGGGTATCCAACCCCAACGCTGGGGAAAGGGGGTCAGACACTGGCCTACCCCTACCGAAAGCCAGGGAGTCTGACGTCGGCTTACCCTTATCCTGCACCTCTAGGATTCCAGCCACCCTACAACTGTCCCGTGCTGGGGGGGGGGGGTCCAGCACTGGCGCGAGTGGATTACCTTGGCCTGATCTCTGCACTATGGGCCTTTATACAATCGCAGGTCCCTTGCCCTGGTTCGTCACCTCAACCGCATGCACCAGAGCTTTCTCGGGGCTCCACACTGACCCTCCTGGGACCTAGTGCTCCACCTACCCCCAAGAGTCCTACCAACGCAGGTACCCCTGTTCACCTGGTTGATCGCCAGCCAGGCAACAGTGGAGATGAGGGTTTTGCCACCGACAACGGGGTCAGTTTGGAGTCTCCCTCCTATGAGGGGGTCTCCTCGGGAGACGAAGGGGAGCCCAGTAATGTTCCAAAATCACCTCCTGATGAGCCCACCTTTATGGATATTATGAGGCATATCCAGGCCACGATGGGGTGGGAGACAGAGGAGCAAGACCCGGAGCGTCGCCGGCTGACAGTCTACCTCCATCGGCGCGATGCCCCTCCTTTGGTGATTCCCCTATTCATCGAGTCATATGAGGATGTTATTAAGGCCGCATGGCTCCATCCCCATACTGTCCATGCAGTCTCTAAGAAGGCTCGCAGGCGCTACCATGCCCCAGCTGGCAAGTCCTTTTTTTGGTGAGCACCCCAAAGCCAAGACTGTAGTTATTAATGCGGCCCACCACCGTACCAAGCAGCTGAAGCATCTCAGTGCCCTTCCTCCAGACAGAGAATTAAGGCAGCTGGACCAGGTGGGCAAGCGTGCCTTTGCCTCGGTCACACTTGCTGTTTGGGCCCTCAATTACTTGATCCACATGGTGAAAAACCAAAACCTGTTGTGGGACTAGGCTAGGGAGGTGATCACGGTGATGCCAGATGACCCCTCCAAACAGCAGACTCTCCAGGCCCTGAAGACTGGGTCAGACATCGGCACCCACGTCCTCTGAGCAGTTTATGATGCCGTGGACACTTCTGGCCAGGTGGCTGAAGTGGGTATTAGCATGAGGCGCCATGCCTGGTTTAGAGTCGGGCTTTGTCCCGATGTCCAATCCAGCATTATGGATGCTTACTTTCAGGGTCCCAAGTTGTTTGGGGGTGATGTTCAGGACATTATTTCTGTGCTTCAAATCTCAAGAAGGGCATTGAAGTTAGTCCACTCCATGTACCATACCCAGCCGAAGTCGGGTCACAGTGTCTTTTTGTTGCTCTTCCCATAAACTGTCCCGACCTCCCTCTAAGGCTCAGGGCAAACATAAAGCAGGTGCTTCCCTCCCTGTGCCCACCCCAGTCCCTCCCCTGGACTCCAGAGGTACGTCCACAGTCCAGTCAGGGTCTGCTCCCACCTCCTGACTCCTTGCCTGACCCCCGCCTCCCCACAGAAGCTCAAGAGGTGGTGGTCGGGGGTCGCTTCTCCTTCCTCCTGGACAGGTGGAGGGCCGTCACCACAGACAACTGGGTGCTACAGCTCATAGAGCACGGCCACACTCTAGAGTTTCTGGAGTGGCTCCCAGAAAATCTGCCAAACCCATCCGCATATCCTCCAGGCCATGGTCCCATTATAAGGGCCAAAATTCAGGCCCTATCACGAAAGAAGGCCATACAACCTGTTCCTAAGTCCCAACAGGGCCAAAGGTACTAGTCCCACTTCTTCCTGGTTCCCAAGAAGACAAGGGGATCTCTGTCTCATCCTGGAGCTAAGCAACCTCAACCTGTACAATAGAGCACAAATGTTTCTGGATGATAACCCTTCTAATACCAGGAATCACTCAGTATGATTAAACTGATACAGTCAGCCTTCAGTGTTGAACTGCCCTGGAGAGATGGAATTTATGCAAATGATGGAACTCTCATTGGCTCGTGCCAATTTCAAACTGCTGCACTCTGAGATGCTCAGATTCATTTCTCCGCCTGCCAGTTCAGATGCCTCAGAGAGCTCTCCTCTACTTATTTGTATACCTTTAATTTGTCGATAAGTAACACTTATTTACTTTTTATTTTATATTGCTGCTTCATTCAGGTTAGTTAGTTTAGTTATTTGGATGTTTTTCATTTGTTTTTTGAGTTCCTGAACGGTTCCGTGGAACCACAAGGAACCACTATTTTGTGAGGTTTTTACCTCAGAAAATACTTTATTTCTTATTTAAGTTCCAGTTCTTTTCTGGAACAAACATACATGAAGGATTTGTAATGTTATTTAGTGTTTTTATTTTCTTTAGCCGCGGTTCCTTTTCCTGTCAGGAACCGAGCTGCTCCCGGTTCCCAGATTGTATAATTAATATATTTTACCAATCTCTGTTGTTAGTAGTTCGAAACTGACAACATTTAAGAAATCCCTCAGAAGTCGTTTGTTAATTAATCATTGATGTGTTCACTTGCTGGATCCACAAGCCTTTTAGTTTTTGAGGAATCCACTTTATCCATGGATTTTGGATCCACTGACTCTTTAGGCCTTTCTTCATCTCTTTTAGAGGTAAAAGATGAGGATGCCTCTTCCGATGACTTTAAGCCGTGTTTACACAGCGACTTCGCTCCTTCTGTGGATCATTGAAGCACTGCCCTGATGCAAGAAGATGCTCAACTTTTGCGTTTACACAGCGCCTCTCAGCACCAATGCAAGACATGCTGGAGAGGGGCTGGGAGTCTAGCGTCAGTCTGCTAAAAACAGACAAAAGATGCCTGCAGGGTCTGGCATGTGGAAGGGAGCGATGCAGCCTGTCCACACGGCAATTTAAACCGCCTGCTCCAAAACACATTCCCAGACTTTCTGGGACTGCGTGAATGGAGTAATGACTGACTTACCATGATCAGTAAGTGTCCACCGGCGGCATTTGCACCGCAGCAACCCAAGTGCTCGGGTTGCTGCGGTTGCAACTGCCGCCGTAAACAGGGGCTTGATGGAGATGGAGTGGCAAGTTCTTTCAATTTTTTGGCCGTTTTCTTTAATGTTTTAGGGCTAAATGTTTTGCAAATTTCACATTTGGCAAATATATGACTGGGTCCCAAACAAAATATGCACAGATTGTGCCTATCTGCCTTAGCTACAAATTGGCCACGGCTAATGCAGTTCTTGAAACCGGTTAGTCCTGTCTTTCTTTTGTTTGGGTGCTTCTGATGTGGATGTCGGGCACACAGGAAAAAAAATAAAATACAAACAAACGGTCAGTTCTGGAACTGACTGAATTCAAATTGGAAACCCAAAGCGATTGGTTTCCTATACATTTCATTTTTGTTTTATACTGAAAGGCCTGTGGGCAAATTGCCCATTTTCACAGGTGTCCAGTGACGTACATAAAAACATTAGACCCAATAATTACAATACAAAACAGTACAATTATAAAAAAAACAATACATTTGAAAAACGCAAGAAATAAGATCAATTGAAACACCTGCAGCTTGTTATGCCTCACTGGGGTGAGTACCATTACCTTCTGCCGAATATTGTATGATCGAGCTCTGGCCCCTTTATTATACCAGGACTTTTGCTTCCGTTGAGCTGCAGCTAAGTGATCCTGAGCAAGACTCGTGAACTCCTTAAGCCAGTCCTGGAAATTCAGGTCACACTTAACAACAGAGCCCTTCTGAGTGGCAGTACAGCCTTCTCACTCCTCTATTACTGAATCTAGGGGTTCCTCTGACCCATCTAGCATACAGGAATTCAAAAGGTAAAAAGCCTAATGACGCCTGTGGGACTCACCGATATGTGAAAAGCAAGTTGGTTAGGAATTTGTCCCAGCCCCTTTTGTGCCATTTTGTGAACATGTGAAGCAAAATTTTAAATGTGTTAGATCTCTCAACTAAGCCATTAATTTTTGGGTGGCATTATGTTGTATGCAGTAGCTCTACCCCACACTGCTTCCACATGTATTTATTTATTTGAAAAGGTTTCACCAGGAAAGACAACATGAGATGTAAACAGTTCCTTTCCAGAAGCATCCTGAGGGGAAGGGTTACATAATGGGGGGTAAGCAAAAAAGGAACATAGTAGAATAAAATACATACAGTGCAAATGCAATTACATAAATTGAGGTACTAATACAGTACATATCAATCCGAGGCAACAGACAGTATCATATTATATAACAAAGTAGAAAGTCAGAAACATATGTTGAGACATACCGGGGTAAACGGAACAGTATCAGATATAACATATATAGTAGCAATCCAAGAATAGGTAACCCGTAAGATATAGGCCAGATGGAGAACAAAAAGTAGCAGACTGCACACAGGTCATCAGATCAGACATAAGGTTTGTTCCCTGATCTGACAAAATCTCCCTCGGAAATCCAACTCTACTGAAAATCCCTAGCAGCTTGTCTGCTACCTTCTCGGCCTCTATGGAGGACATGGCTACTGCTTCCGGATATCAAGTGGCATAATCCACTACTTAAAAGACAAAGAACCTCTGTGCGCAAGCACTGAGGCAGTGGTTACCCCAAAGGGCATGTGGCCGTGAGGCCAAGTTTCAAAGAAATACAAAATCACTACGACCAGAATGTACTTCTTTCCCATTAAGCTAGGCATAGCCAATGGGCCCACAGTGTCCACAGCGACTTGATAAAATGGTTCCTTAATAATAGGAAGGGAAATCAGGAGAGTCCTTGCTCAATCCCCTTTCTTCCCCACACACTGACACTCTGGGCATGAGTGACAGTATTTAGCCATATCTTTGTACAGTGTCAGCCAGTAAAAGTTCTGGAGTAAATGCCTGTTTGTCTGTTTAAAGGGACACTGTTAACCCCCTTATACCTCAGTGTCCCATTATGATTGTTCACATTCTGTAAAGACTACTGACGTAGCTGGTTGTTTGATTTGGATTCTTGCTTTCTTTTAAAAAGTGAAAAATAGACTGCCCGCCATACTGACGTTACCTCACAAAATGAGTGTTTACATTCCTTGATCAGCTCCCACTGCATCTTTCCTGGACTTAGGAACACCCCCAACATAGTCTGGCCACTCATTGTGCAGTGAGAGTAGAGTAGACTATTGCATCAAGAGTGGCTGCACTGTTTGGTAGTGTTTCTAATGCTCGGGACGTATGCAATAACAATAGAGCTAGGATTTGAAACAAAACAAGGTTGTTATAACTGTACATTAGCATGCATTTCAGTTATACTAAGCAAGGCAGTAGACAAAAAAAGCAACATCAGTGAATTTGAGAGGGCAAGCAATCATAAAATGTGGGATTTTAACTAGCAATAATATGATGCAAAAAGGTTGACAGTGTCCCTTTAACCCCTTGGTGTCTGGACAAGGGACTTCAGTGTGCTACATCCAGGAGGGCTGCTCGGTATTCCTGTGGAACCACAATCTGCTTGCACACATCTCACTCCTCAGGTGCGTTCTTAGGAAACCAATCTCTATAAATATCTTTTTCCCAAAATATTTTCTGTTGCTTCTCCCTTGTAGAATCACTGCTGCCACTGGCTGCCAACAGCCTAAGTCCAGCTAAAGATGCACCTGCTAGCTCATTATCTCTTGGGTGTCCATTTTGTTTCAGGTTAAGTAATGGATGGTTCAGACTTCATACAAAGCTATTGGAAGTAATGAGCTAGTTGAGCCTGGTGTAACTCGTTTAGTAAACTCCCTCCCAGCTTTGTCTTCCTTGTAGCTGGCTACAGATGCTGCTCATCAGTGAGGTTTCCCTTTACTGACTCCTGTGTCCGTGAACTGCAGCCCCTTGCAGAGCTCTCTGACACAGCCTTTCTCTGTGCCTGAGAAGTGAGAAGTGTTTTCTGTGGCTGCTGTGACCCCCTTAGGCTTAGCGGTCACACTGTCTTGTACAGGTCCGAGGTTATGAACAGGGTCAGATTTTGTCTCCCTTCTAGTCTTCCCATTTACATCTACCTTTCCCAATCGTTGAGCTTGACTGTGAGTCATAGAACAAACCGTGTCTTGCTCTCCTTCCTCATCCCAGTCGTTTCCTAGCAAAACATCTGTGGGTCACCCAGAAGAAACCACAACTTCCTTCTTGCCTTCGCCCCACTTCAGAAGTACTTTGGCCTTTGGAACTGTGTGTCTATACTGAAGTGTTGTCATCTGGAGTTCAGGATCTCTCATCTCGAGTTGATGTCTGTGTTCTTCTCCCTTTTTCTGCTTGGGCTACTTCTTGCTTGGTTTCTTCTCTGTCTTCCTCAGTCTCCTGCTGCTTTTGCTTCCCCTCTGCATCTACTTTGTGCAGTTTTTCTCTTTCCTCTGCCTCTAGCTTAGCTGCTTCAATTCTTAACCTAGCAAGTTCAAACAACATGAAGTCTTGCTGTATTCTGACATAATGCAGTTAGCCCCAGCACTTGAACTGCCCTGGAGAGGAAAGAGTTAACTCTATGCAGAAGCATAGAACGTTGAGCTCGAGCTCGGTTTTCAAACCTCTGTCTGTGGTACTTCCCAGTGTAACCGTCAGATTCTTTACGCCGCCTAACAATGAAGTCGCTCAGGAGATTTCCTCTGCTCAGTTTGGTAAAAGTAAAAGTGTTCGGTTTAAACCATATCTTTTTTGTTATTTTCAGATTTCCAGCCTCTGTCTACGGTACAGGTAGTGTGTAGATAGGTAGTGACGGTTTTTATTTTTCTGAAAAGTTGGAAATTGTCATTTCTTTGGTTTCTTTCCGGTCGGTCCGGTTTGGAACCGACTTTGTTACATTCTGTATTGATTTTATTTCTGGGATTAGAGGGGTGTTCCGGTACTGATCGGTTTCAAAAGAACCAGACCTTTTGCTGGTTCTTTAAAAAGCCTGTGACAAGGTTTGTAACCCATCGGTTGTTGTATTATGTGGCTTGAAAGCTGCAATAGGGTAATTTGTTAGGTTGGCCATGTCTGAGAAACCCAAGAAGAAAACCGGTCCCACTGGGTTTCAACACTGTACTGAGTGTGGGGAGGCCTTTGCTAAGGCTGACCCCCACCTCATCTGTGTTTATTGTCTGCGGTTTGACCACCTCAAGTCAGACTGCCAAATCTGTAAAAACTTTCCTAAATCCACTCTAGACAAAAGACTGAGTAGGCTGAAGGAAAGGGAGGCCGAGAAGTCCGTAGATCCGGATGGCCAACCCAGTTCGGTTGCGGCCAAATCTGAGGAGGTGCCTACTAACCTAGGCGATACCTTCTCGGGCAGAAGGAGAGCTGACCCTGAGGGGGCTGGTTCTGTCAGAAAAGAAGCGTAAGTCTACCGGTTCGGATCCTGTACCACATTCTCCAACCACGGATGAGATAGCCAAAGCTATTAGTATTGTTAGTATTGTTCAAGTCGCTTAGACCGGTTCCGTCTGAACTGGCACCGCCGGTTAGGTCGGATCCGTCTCCTCCAGATTATGATCCAGATGCTTATTATGAGGAGTGGGAAGGAGACGACGATGATGATGACGATGATGATGATCATCAGGGGGGTCAAGATGCGCCCATTGAACCGGACATCTCCCCAGACAGGCCTCGGGTGTCTCTCCTCCCAGGTTCTCTGAGTCCCCTTCACATTTTTTGTTCTACAAAAAGGTGGCAGAAACCCTGCAGCTTCCCTTGGTTGAATTTTGTGGAAATGATGGACATCCCAGAGTCCAAAAGGCTGTCTATCCCTCTTCATAAATCCTTGGGGAAACAGACACACAAGATTTTACAAACTCCTAATTCTAGGAGCGTGGATATGTTGTTCATCCACACTGTCTGGCATTGTCCCTTTCCCCTTTAAATCTTGCCGGAAGTCTTCAAGCTGGCTCCTCCCACCCACCCGGGTGGTAAATACCTCGGCTCCGCCCCATGACGCCAGATCTTCCTTTCCGCTGGAAGATTCAGGTTCCCTCGTGCTTTCTGTAGTGTTGAGGCCCTGGATTCGTTTCGACAGTTTTCACCGCATCTTCTCGCTCTGAAACTCGTTAGAGTTTACGACTGTGATTCGGACATGGATGACAAGTCGTCCCCCGGGTTTCGCCGGTGTCCTTGCGGACAGAAAATGTCGCGCACCGATCCCCACCTCTCGTGCGTTTACTGCCTCGGTTCTATTCACGATACCTCGCAGTGCTCCATTTGCGCTTCCTTCCACCCCAACATCCTAGAAGATCATCAGGAGCGCCTGAAGCTGGGTAGACCGGAGCTCCGCAACCCACCGGTAAAATCCAAGGAGGCCAGGTGGGCGGTTTCCGCGGCTGCAGGATCCGCCGAGCAGCTCGAGCGCATGGCGACCTTCGAGGAAGAACCGCCCAAACCTCGGCTAGCGAGGTTTCTTCGATGCCGCTCAATCTGGGCTCTTCCTTTTCAGGTTCCTTTGAGGGTTGTGCCAGTCTCTCCCTACCAAGGGTGAGGCCCCTCGAGCTCGCACTCATCCGTTCTAAGAAAAAGGATCCTAAATCGTCTTGAGTCGAAGAAGGCGCTCCTGGGATCAGGAGGCGGTCGATGTCTCGACTTCGGTCAAAATTGCCTCCCTCGGCGCTGGGTTTTCAGACCTTCCGTCTGTACCGGGCGTAGAAGCCAGTCGGCTAATCCGGCGAGATTATTCTGACCCGATCGGCCGTTATCACCGACTCTATCGATGATTCTTTGGAGAAGCCCGATTCTCTCCTTCCCCGACGAGAGACCCACCCGGGCCTCGATCGAGGGACAGAACTGGAGCCTCGGTTTTCACGGGCCCAGTCTCTCCCGATCGACAAAGCCGACACCGTCGGTCTCGATCAGGGAGCAAGTCCTCTTCAGTCGATCGACCCAAAAAAGGACACAAACACTCCCGCAAGCGCCGCCACCATTCCCCTTCCTCCTCGGACGAGGAGAGGCTTCGACGAAAAATTTGTCGACGCTGCGAGGATCTCATGTGGCAGCAATTCCTGCTAGCAGGTCGAAACCCGGCTCCCTCGGTGGTCGGCTATCTCTTGGCCTCAGCCCTCTCTTGACCGCCTCAGACACCCGATTGCTCCGGTGCGGTCTCTTCGGGGACTCTGGTGCGTCTTCCGCGCCAGCGGTTCAGGTTCCCCACCAATTTTGGTGGAACCTCCACCTAAGCTGCCCCTCGGGGGGGTTCCCTCCAAGGAGGCCCGACAGTCTTCGGGTCTCCCCCACAGACTGTCAATTACGGTCACCCCTGATCGCCCTAGGCGTATCGAGGGGGACTTAGGTGGGCAGCCTTTATATCGGGACTCCTCCGATTCTGATAACACTGGCCTTCATTCTCTCGATGAGCTTTCGGCGTCAGGCTTGGAAGAAGGGCCTTCCTCCTTCCAGGGCATCCTCCGGCTCATTTCCGAATCGACGGGGATGGCCCTACAGCCTATCCAGAAAAAGGCGGAATATCCCCTTACGGATATTCTTAAGAGGGGGGATACCCCTACAGAGGCATTTCCAGTCGTCGAAGCCATTATTGGTCCAGCCTTGGAACTCTGGCAGCGTCCAGCCTCCTGCCCAGCTCCATCTGCCACGCATGCCAGCGCAAATCGTGCTGCCCACAGGGTCTTTGAGGCGGAGTTACTAGAGCACCCTCGGTGGAAAGCCTTGTGACTGCCTCAGTATTCAGGCGGACGGGCAGCTCAGCGATACTGACGCCCTCAGACAAAGAGTCAAACTTATGGACCACTCGGCCCGGAAGGTCTATGCTGCATCATCTTTGGGCCTTCGTCAGGCAAGCTCAGCGGTGATTATAGCACACTTCTCTCCGCCCTCTTGGGGTCGCTGGACGAAGTTCTCCCCCACCTCCCAGCTGACATGCAGACTACGGTCAAGCAGGTCAGGGACCAGGGCAGAGCTGTTGCTAAACCACAACTCCAGACTGCTCTGGACGTGGGTGCCCGTTCACTAGCTGCAGCGGTATCCACTCGCCGCAGGGCTTGGCTGAGGTTATCCTCCTTTCCCGTGGATACTCAGCACAAGCTAGCTGATGTGCCCTTCCTTGGCACCGACCTTTTCGGGCCAGGAGTGGCAGGTCACCTGCAGCGTGTCGAGCAATCTAATGCCACCTTAGATGCTACATCCGCTAAGGGTTCTTCAAGTAAGAACCAGCAGAAGCGAGGAAGAAGCCTTTTCATCATTCTTCCCCGCGGTCAGACAACCACCCTTCAGGGGGTCAACAACAACAGGCTCAGGCTTGGCGCCCTAGGCCCAAGCAAGGTCTAACAGCCCCGCAAAGGAGGCCGGGCGCTAGTCCAGGTGCCCCCTCCTCCTCTAAGCCTGCCCAGTGGCCGGGCGGGGTGTCCTCCCGTACCCGTCACTTCAGCTCTGGGTCCTCCGTGGGGAGCGGCTCCATCACTTTGTTTCCGCCTGGTCCGGTATCACCACGGACAGATGGGTCCTAGAAGTGGTCGGGCAGGGTCTGCCCTTAGAATTCGAGCAGTACCCTCCCAGCCGAGCCCGTGCCCCACGAGAGGAGCTGATCTCAGTCGCCCAGTCTGTCCTCCGAGACGACATTGCGCTACTCCTCCTCAAAGAGGTGGTGGCCCGAGTGATGGATCCTCCTTCAGACCCAGACTTCATCTCCAGGTATTTCCTGGTGCCCAAACGGACGGGGGGTTGGCGCCCCATTCTAGATCTGCACGACCTGAATCGGTATCTCAGGTCTCGCACCTTACGGATGGTAACTCTAAATCAGATCATACCATCCCTGGAGCGAAACATGTGGTTCTGCACACTGGATCTTCAGGACGCTTTTTTCCACGTCCCTATCCGTCCGTCTCATCAGCGGTTCCTCCGCTTCAGGGTCAAAGGACCCTGTACGAGTTCAGACCATGCCGTTCGGCCTGTCATCGGCCCCAAGGGTTTTCACAAATGCATTGCAGTGGTGGCAGCCATCTTCGGCATCAGGGGTTCGTGTTACCCCTACCTGGACGATTGGCTCCTGGCGGGATCCTCCCTTCAGGAGGTGGAGAGGTCCAGGGACCTGACCCTCCGAACCTGCTCACACTTGGGCCTTCTGATCAACGAGGCCAAATCGGAACTCGTACCTTCTCAGGCGATGGGCTTCATCGGGGCAGAGCTCGACTCTCGTCAAGCCAGAGCTCGGCTCCCGGCGGACAGGGCGGAGGTTCTCTCCTCCTTTGCCCAATCATTTCTGGTTGGGCACTCACGCCCTGCCCGGGACTTCCTGCGCCTCCTGGGCTACATGGCGGCATGCACGTCGGTGGTCCGCTGGGCCAGACTGCACATCGCCCCCTCCAGTGGGGCTCGCCGCCCAGTGGTCTCAGCGTCAGAGTCTTTTCACCAGCTGGTCACGGTCACCCAGGGGATGTGGGGCGCCTACAATGGTGGACCGTCCCGAATCTTCTGCTGGAGGGATCCCGTTTGTCCGCCCGAGCCGGCGGTCATCCTTCACGACCGATGCCTCTCTCGCGGGCTGGGGAGCCCACATGGGGAATACAGGGCTCTCGATGGTTCTGGACCCCAGAGGAGTCCCGATGCCACATCAACCTGTTGGAGCTCAGGGCAGTCAGACTGGCTCTGTCAGCTTCAGCTTCTCAGCTCCGGGTCAAGTGGTTCAAGTCAGGCGGACAATACCACGACCATGTACTGCCTCAACAAACAGGGCGGCACGCACTCCCGTCTGCTATGCAGGGCGCTCCGGATCTGGATCTTCGTCCAGCCGGCTGGAGGCGGATCTCCTAGCCATCCATGTGGCAGGAGTCGCTGAACCAACTGGCGGATGCTCTCAGCCGCTAGGCCAGACATCCCACAGTGGTCTCTCCATCAGAGGTAGCCTACTACCTGTTCTCGTTAGGGCAAACCGTTGGTGGACCTGTTTGCCTCCAGGAGAACACAAGCTAAGAGCTGTTCCATGCCGCCCCCCTCAGCAGGGCTCGCTGAGGGATGCCTTCTCGAGGCCGTGGACCCCAGGCTCTTTTTACGCCTTTCCTCCATTTCCTTGATCCACAAGGTGTTACTCAAGGTGAGGAAGGACAAGGCGAGGTGATCCTGGTAGCCCCAGATTGGCCACGCCAGTTCTGGTATCCAGATCTCCACAGCCTCAGCTGCAGGACCCGGGCGGCTCAGTACACGCCCGGACCTGATATCTCTGAACCAGGAAGGTCCTTCATCCGGACCTTCAATCCCTGCACCTCACAGCCTGGTTCCTGAGCGGCTAGAGTTCCAGGCTTTGGGTCTTTCTGAGGATGTCTACACCGTGGTGGAGGCATCTCGAAAAGAATCGACCAGGAAATGTTATGCCTTCAAATGGAAGAGATTTTCCATTTGGTGTCAGGGTAAAGGTCTGGACCCCTTATCCTGCTCGGTGGCTAACATTCTAGACTACCTTTGGTCCCTCTCCAAAGGGGGTCTTGGTCATCGACCCTTAGGGTGCACCTAGCAGCCATATCGGCTTGGCGTGGGTCAGTCAGCGGTTGGCTCAGAAAAGGTGGTCGGGTGCTTTTCAAAGGCCTGGACCTCATATCCCTCGTCGTGAACCTCCACCTCCGTGGGATCTTTTGCTGGTTTTGGCAAAGCTCATGGGCAAGCCATTTGAACCCATGCACAAGTCTGCACTTTCGCACTTGTCGTGGAAGGCGGCCTTCTTGGTGGTTATTATCACATCAGCCAGAAGGACGGGGGAGCTCCAGGCACTTTCAGTGGACTCCCGCTATCTGGTCTTTCACAGGGACAAAGTTGTCCTGCGCCCCCACCCGAAATTCCTTCCGAAGGTGGTGTCAGAGTTTCACCTTAACCAGGTGTTGACCTGCCAGTATATTACCCTAATTACACCTCGGACGCCGAGTATAGGCTGGATACTCTGGACCTCAGACGTGCTCTCTCCTATTATAAGGAGAGGATGGCAGAAATTCGGGGAGAGGTTCACCAGCTGTTTGTCACCTACGCTGAAGCCGCTTCTGGCAGACCTGCAGCCAAGCGGACTATTGCGAGATGGATCACATCATGCATAGGTCTGTGCTATGAATTGGCGGGTAAGGAGCCTCCCAAAGGGCTAAGGGCTCATTCTACCCATCATACTGCTGCTTCGGTGGCTGCTTCCAGGGACATCCCTATCCAGGAAATCTGTCGGGCCGCTACCTGGAAGTCAGCAAGCACCTTTATTACCCATTACCACATTGACCTAGAGTCACGTCGGGATGCTGGTTTTGGGGCCTCGGTTCTCCAATCTCTATTCCCTAAGTAGGGGGTGTGAGCCTTGCCTCCCTCCTCCCGGAGAACTGCTGGAGTCTGCCAGACAGTGTGGATGAACAACATATCACGCTCCTAGAAGAACAGGTTACTCACAACAGTAGTTCTAGGGTGGTGTATTTATTCATCCCCTCCTCCCGACCTCCCGGCTTTAGGCGCACAACCTGGCTTCCAGCGGGCTAGATCTGGCGTCATGGGGCGGAGCCGAGGTTTTTACCACCCGGGTGGGTGGGAGGAGCCAGCTTGAAGACTTCCGGCAAGATTTAAAGGGGAAAGGGACAATGCCAGACAGTGTGGATGAACAACATATACCACTCCTAGAACTACTGTTACAGGTGAGTAACCTGTTCTTCAGTACCTCCTGTGGACAAGAGAATGGACAGGAGGTATATGTTATCAGGCTCAGCTGCGGAGTTCCTTTATAGTCATAGCAGCCATGTTGGGGTATTGCAGGCTGCAGCCTGTGACAGGGCTAACATTCCTCTGGCTTCACACACCCCAGGATAAGGACTCCAGGAAAGTGGATGCCATGGCCAAAAAACAATATTTGGCATCCTCTTTGGGACTCAGACAGGCTACTTATATGGCCTACACAGCCAGATACCAGAACTCCAGATGGAATACGGTTCTGGAACTGGCTAAACAGGCCTCTCCCCAGCTAGCCAAGGAGCTGGAGGAGGTGGCTGCTGATGGAATTGAGGCATCAAAAATGCAATTCCACGCTGCTGTGGACTCCAGTGATGTGGCATCTAGAGTCATGGCTACATCTGTGTCTCTCAGGAGACATGCTTGGCACATATGTACTAGCCTTTCACAGGATACCCAAACTAAGGCTATGGATTTTCCTGTAGTGGGTAACTCTCTGTTTGGGGAGCAAACAGAGGCTTACATGAAGAAAATGGATGAATACAGGACCACGTACAGGAGTGCACAGGCCAAGGAAAGGCAAGCCACTCCTCAAAGGCAGCAGTCTAGGGGTAGGGGCAGGCCCTTTCACATGCCTTTTTACCAAGCCCAGTCCTTCTCTCCCTTTCCACAGAGGGGGTTCTTCAGAGGGAGGGGCAGGAGGAGGATGACCAGGGCTGCTCCCTCCTCCTCTCAGTCTAAGGCTCCTACCAAACAGACACCCTGATGTGTCAGCCCGGGTCGACTCCCCATTTCCAGTAGGAGGCAGGCTGGCTTACTACTTCCAGGCCTGGAAGTCTGTGACTTCAGACAAGTGGGTCCTTGAAGTAGTAAGCCAGGGACTGGCCCTCAGCTTCAAAAAGTTTCCAAAAAATGAGGGCCAAGTCTTTTCCATCTGCACCAGCCTTAGAAACTATTGCCCTAGAGGCAGAGGTTTCTTCTCTTCTAGCTCTCAGAGCTGTAGAGGAGGTAGAGGAGGTTCCTGCTTAACACAGGGGGGAAACTGACTGTACTCCTGGTACTTCCTTACCCCCAAAGAAAACAGGGGAGTGGCAACCCATTCTAGACTTAAGGTATTTGAACAAACACATTTTAAAGCCAAAATTCAAAATGGTAACTCTGGGAATAATCCTCCCCTCTCTAAAGCCAGGAGATTGGCTAACATCTCTGGACCTCAAGGATGCCTACTTCCATGTTCCTATCAGGTGCGTCCGAGTTGCCTTCAGGCCATTACCAATTCAGAGCCATGCCATTCGGCCTAACATCAGTTCCAAGGGTGTTCACAAAGTGCCTTGCAGTAGTGGTGGCTTACCTCAGAAGACAGGGTATCACCATCTTCCCATATTTGGATGACTGTCTCATCGTGGGGCAGTCGTCTCTACAGGTCAAGTCAGCTCTGCAGACTACCCAGGATCTACTCAGTTCCCTGGGGTTTCTTCTCAATCTTCCAAAGTCTGTCTTCGAACCAGTTCAACTTCTCACCTTTATAGGCATAGAGTAAGACACTGTACAAGCAAAAGCTTTCCTTCCCCTGGCAAGGGTGAAGGCCCTGGTGGATCTCGCTTCATCCTTTCGACCTCCGGTCTCCCGCCCAGCGAGGCACTTCCTCCAGCTTCTGGACCATATGGCAGCTTCCACCGCAGTGGTGCAGGGAGCAAGGTTCCAGATGAGGGACATTCAGTTTCACCTAAGGTCCTTCTAGGTTCAAAAGAAGGATTCACTTACCAAACTAATTCCAGTGACTCAGACTCTGGTTCAAGCTCTCCAGTGGTGGCTACACCAGGACAACCTCAGACAAGGGGTTCCATTTCTCCCTCAAGTCCCATCAGTAGTTCTAACTACGGATGCCTCCCTCCTAGGTTGGGGAGCCCACCTGGGGCCCTGACAGCTCAAGGGGTCTGGTCTCCACAGGAGTCTCTCCTTCATATCAATCTCCTGGAACTCAGGGCAGTCTTCCTAGCCCTTCAGAACTCCTCAGATTCAGTCAGGGGCAAAGTGGTCCAAGTCAGAACAGACAACACCACCACAATGTGGTACATCAACAAACAAGGAGGCACTCGGTCCTCGGCCTTGTGCACGGAAGCCATGAAACTGTGGTCTCTGGCCTATTCTCTTCAGACTTCCCTAGTAGCAGTTCACCTTCCAGGGAAGGACAATGTACTGGCAGATGCTCTGAGCAGAATATCTCAGGGACATTACGAGTGGTCCCTGAATCCCCTCATTCTGCAGATCTTCTCCAGATGGGGCACTCCAGAGATGGATCTCTTTGTAGCCCCGGACAATCACCAACTCCCTCTGTTCTGTTGCAGACCTCCACTCCTGGGAACTGTACCCCAGGATGCCCTGGTTTTGGATTGGAATGGCAGGTTCCTCTGTGCCTTCCCTCCATTCCCTCTGCTGTTCAGAGTCCTGATCAAGATCAGAACTCAACCTTGCCCAGTGAATCCTAGTGGCTCCAGACTGGGCCAGACAGCCTTGGTATCCTCTGCTCCTGTCCCTGGCAGTGTCTTGTCCTCTGTCCCTTCCCAAGAGACACAATCTTCTGTCCTCTTCCCAGGGGAGGATCTGGTATCCCGATCTCCAGTCTCTCAATCTCAAGGCCTGGCTCTTGAGGAGCTAGAATATGCAGACCTGCATCTTTCTCAGGCAGTCATGGATATCCTGAAGGTTTCCAGGAAACTATCTACTAGAAAGACTTATGATTCCAAATGGAAAAGGTTTATCATTTGGTGTTCTCAGAAAGGCATTGTCCCTGATTCTGCAGGCATCTCCACGGCCTTAGATTATCTGGTTCACCTCAATGGCCTAGGCCTTAGGTCTGCCACTCTAAAGGTTCACCTAGCAGCAGTTTCTGCTTTCCTTTCAGCAGGGAAGGGTTCTTCCCTGGCCTCTCATCATGTGTTTAAAAAGTTCTTCAAGTGTTTGGTCCATACAAACCCTCCATTTAGAGAACCGACCCCTGCTTGGGATCTTAATATCTGCATTGCACAGCTCATGCAGCCCCCCTTTGAACCCATGGCTTCGGTTGAGCTGAAATACTTGACCTGGAAAACAGTGTTCCTGGTAGCCATTACTTCAGCCGAGAGGATTAGTGAATTACAGGCCTTGTCAGTTGAACATGACTTCATATCCTTCCATAGGGATAAAGTGGTCATAAGAACCAGTAGGAGGTTCTTGCCCAAGGTGGTATCAGATTTTCATCTGAACCAGTCTGTATCACTCCCTGTGTTTTTCACTGACCATTCTTCTTCAGGAGAAAGAAGATTACACAGTTTGGATGTTAAAAGGGCTCTCAGCTACTACATAGAGCATACTAAGGCACACAGAAATGACTGTCTTCAATTGTTTCTCACGGTGAAGTGGGGAAGGGTAAGCCTGCCACTAAAAGAACTATTGCCAGGTGGATTGTTTCTTGTATACAATTCTGTTATAACAAATTGGGTAGGACACCCCCAGCAGGCCTGAGGGCTCACTCGTCTAGGGGTACAGCTGCTTCTCTAGCTGTGGCCAGAAATATACCCAAGTTAGAGATCTGTAAAGCAGCCACCTGAAAACAGGTACATACATTCACCAAGCATTACTCCTTGGACATCA
Source organism: Neoceratodus forsteri (assembly GCA_016271365.2). Classification (NCBI taxonomy): domain Eukaryota; kingdom Metazoa; phylum Chordata; order Ceratodontiformes; family Ceratodontidae; genus Neoceratodus; species Neoceratodus forsteri. The sequence goes on along the minus strand of CM028129.1, from coordinate 1,253,251,527 downwards.
AGCTAGGAGTGATGCTAGGTTTAACACAACAGTACTGCAGAGCCTGTTCCCAAAGTAGGTTCTGCATTCCCACTCCTCCATAGGGAACTGCTTGGTAGTCTGCATTATATCAGAATACAGCAAGACTTCATGTTGTTTGAAGAAAAAATTACCATAGTAATGTTGTTTCTTCTATTGAGTCTTGCTGTATTCTATTCCCCCCCCCCCAGTTCCTTTTTCTTTCTTGTGTTTTATAGTTAAATATTGTCACTACCTTTCCTTCTTGGGTTCTCGACTTGAGTCTTTTTTTGGACCCAAAAATATTTTCCCTTTGGCAATATGTTTGGACAGTTTCCATACTATTGTACTTAGTTTGCTCATAAGAATCTGACGGTTACACTGGGAAGTACCACAGACAGAGGTTTGAAAACCGAGCTCGAGCTCAACGTTCTATGCTTCTGCGTAGAGTTAACTCTTTCCTCTCCGGGGCAGTTCAAGTGCTGGGGCTAACTGCATTATGTCAAAATACAGCAAGACTCCATTAGAAGAAACATCATTACTGTGGTGAGTAATTTTTTCTTCTATCTCCCTGTCCTTCTGCCTTTCTGCAGTGCGAGCTAATTCCAGCTCGGCTTGTAGAGCAGCTTCAGACTTCTCACTTACCCGGAGATGTCTTTTGCAGTCTGAGCTTTCCATTGCTTAACCTAGATACAAAATGGCCACCCATGCATAATTAAATTAAGCCACTAGAGTTCGCCAGGGCTCCTTTGTAAGCTGCTTCCAGAGCCTGAATCAGCTTAGCTCTGTTCAAGACTTCATGCAGTATGCCTCTCTCCAGACACAGCTGCTGGAGCTCAGGTAACCTCACCACATCATTCCTGCCTGGCACTTCAGCACTTTTATCTCTAAACTTGGCAAACCCCAGATAGAAAATAAAATTTAAAAAGTTAGAAGTGGAGCCGACCCAGTGGCACAGAGGGCTGAGGCATCTCTGCCTTATCTCACGCCACGCCGGTGACCCAGATTCAGGAACAACCTTGGGTCGTCGGGGAGCCGACATGGGGAGGAGGGTGGAACAGGATTGCGCTGCCTAACAGTGACTCTCCTCTCCTGGGGAGGGGGGTAGCCCTCCTGCAGTCCCGCCATCACCAGGTGGAGGTCCAGTGGCGGCACAGGCAGGTCTGGGCAACCAGTGGGGTGGGACGTTCCGCAGTGCATGGCGTGCGCCAAGGTCTCCACATGTGCGCACCGCCCAAGGATGTGAGAGCGGGGGCGGAAAAACGGGCAACAAAAACAAAATGGATAAAACGATAATAGAAAAAAAGTGAGAAAAGAATTGTGCTTACTGTTATATACCTGTTACTTAATTTTGTGACTGCTCCTTTGGGTACTGAATAACCAAACTGAGCTTTGTATAAGTCTCACTTTTTCATCCTCAGCACTGCCGTCATGTGACAGAGCATCTGCAGTCCCTAGTGAGCCTGTTTCTCTCTCAAGCTTTTGCCACTGAGACTGTCAGGACCAGCGTCACCACTGCCAAGGTCCCCTGCTTAGCAAGAATTCAGACTCCTTTGTTCTGATGGCCCTTTTCTGCTACCTTCTACCCTTTAGTCTTCCCATAGTGAGGGTCTTTGCTCTGTATGGGATACACTCTTCTACCTCAGAGACCTTTTACTGTGCACCATTTTTATCCAGGTACCCTTCCCTCAGAGATGCAGTCGCAAACAACCATTTACTCCAGTCTTTACAAAAATAACTAATTTATTAATAAACACTACTTGTGCAAATAGAATTGTAATAATCAGGTACAATTCTATTTACACATAATAAAGCAACAGTACTCAAACAAAATTATAAAAAGAAAGCTTGCACACTTAATGCTTCTATTTTTCCTTTAAGTTACAGAGTCTTCTTACCTCACTGTCCCCTAGCCATGTTGTCTCAGCCTCTCTCTGCAGACACAGTTTGGCTCCCTTCTTGGACACACAGGAGCCCCAGTGAAAAGAGAGAAAATAACTCAGTTGAAGCATTTATGCCCTCTCCCTTTCTCTCTCTCTCTTTTGCTCTCTCTCTCTCTCGCTCACTTTGGTGTCTTGGTTGAGCGAGGCTGAAATGTCGCTTCCTTGTACCCAGGTTCATCCAGTTGGCTGAAACCACTTCAAACATTTGAATTTCGGTTGATTCCTATCGTGTGATATTATCTGTCCTCTGTCTCAGGGACCCAGCTTCCTTTCACTGATTATTTATCATCTGAATGTTTGTGTTCAGATGACATAGAGGCAGTCTGTCTCTGAGTCCTTTGTGTACTAATGAACTTATCCCCCTTCCAGGAAGCCAATACAGTGAAAGTTCACACAGCTGGGCTATTGCAAATCTCCCAAATAGGCCAGTTTTCTCACCTTTGATCATTGCCTCCTGGCCCCCACTGCTACAGAAGGTACAAGCATTTGACAAAGTACTTCAGATTACCAGCAAAAGTTGTCTGGTCATCACACCTGGCTCCATGTGCTTTGTTTGCTGGCCTCCATTTGTTATTGTCCTGTGCACTCAGGCTGCCTGGAATCAGTGGGCTTCATAGAGCCCGGGCATGAGGGAGTCTGGGAACAAGAAAGGTGGGACTTCTTGCCTTTGAGTTCCCTTCATTTTCTTTTTACCTTATTTTATAATTGAATAAAAGCAGATCTGTGTTAAAAGTTGTTTCTCATGAGCCGGCCCAGTGGCGCAGACGACTGAGGCACTTTAATGCCTTACCTGTCACCACATCAGCGACCCATGTTCAGGAACGAGCGTATGTTGCCAGTCGTCAGCTGAGGAGTAAGAGGATTGGGTGCCTGCAGAACTGCTCTTCTCTCCTGTGGATGGGAAACTGCATGCTGTGCCAAAAGAGTGCCACCAAGTGGATGCCTGGTGGCAGTGCAGGTCGAGGATGGCAGTAGCAGGGAGGCGCTACGGGACTCCACACATACATGCTGACATATGCATCCCACCATGGGGTACGGGTCTAAAAATGGAAAAGGTGTCAGGACAGGCGTTCATGAAGCCTGGCTACTGTCTCTCACCTGCCGCATCACTGGGACTCTGGACCAGAACTGGATTGTGATTCGGGGGAGGGGGCCTCCCCTCCTAACCCTGCCACAGGGGGGGGGGAAGGATCCATGAGTGTACGCCTGCCTCCGGTAAGTGCTGGACGGTGGGGATTGGTGGGGCAGAGCTGAATGGGAGCCAGCCTGTCTTGGCCATGTGAGGGAAGAACAGAATATAGGGAAAAAGGTTTTTTTTTCATGTTTTATTTTCTTTTCCTGTGTGAAACAACCATATATAAAATTATTGTAAACATTTAAATAAAAGTTAAGCTATGATTGACAGGTCACATGATCTCCAGCACCGTAAAGGGGGCTGGCTGAGCACAGTCTGGCAGATGAGATGTGACCTGTGGAGGGTGCAGTCCTCTACAAGAAAGAAAAATGGTTGATGCAAAGGGGCAGTAGTAGTCAGTGCTGGGGCAGTCTCAGAAAGACTGACCAGTGGCAGTACTGGCCAAGGGTGGCAGGTTTTGGACCAGAGCAGAGTTAAGCGGCTGAAGGGATGATTGATCTACCTGAAGTATAGGCTGCAGAGGTGCGGGTGCAAGTAGGACCACCCTCAGGTACTTGTTTTATCTCTGTGAGCCTACTGACTGAGTGAGAACCAATAGCCTTTTAAGCCAAGTTTTTTTAGTAGCCCAAGATCATCCTGACAAGTCAACTAGTAAAAGCAGTTGAAAAGTTCTAGATCTGCACTGTTTGAAATAGTTATTTCTTTTTCCAGTGTCTCCAGGTCCTCATGTAATAAAGTGCATTAACCTATGAGACATTGTATAAGAAATTTCTTGCTTTCTGTGTCTTCACTGCAGTCTGCCCTCCCACGGCGCTGTGAAAGCACCAGATTAGGAGTTCTTAGCATAACTGAGATTTTTTCCCCCCAATACATTTTTGTATGTTTTTTTAATTGTGTTCTTAAAATGCCATAACTTCCAATACAAGTTATGCCTGCAGCTATATTGCACCAGCCAACTTCCTATGCTCTCAGTATACTAATGAGCACTGCCAACTAATTGCAGATGTGAGCAGCACTCATAACCTTATTGGGGTCTATGCACTAAGGGTTTGATTGCCTGCATGCCATGTATCCAAGGTGCGCAGGCAACCCTGAGTCAGAATACCATGAACGGGGGTACCAGCAGACCCTTGGCAGCATTCAGGGAAGGTGTACATGCCCCTTGCGCACTCGATCCCCTGGCCAGTCGAGCAGCTGTGCATGTGGCTGGTCCAGGGGTGTGGTGGGGCATGCCTGCACTCCGCGCCATTCACTAAGGGGTGGAGTGCCAGGAGAGGGGAGTGCTGGATACGGCAGTAAGGGACCCTGTTATATCCTTTGCATGCCCCCCCAAGAGGGCCCACAAGCTGCAGGAAAATGGAACACCCCCTACAGTGTTGCCCCAGTCCTCTGGTTGGAAGTGGAGGTATCGGGCAGCCATTTGGGCATTCACCCAAAATTTTTAACTTTTGGGCTCCTGCACCTTCCCAGAATTCCCCTGCTTGCATGAGCAGGTGATCCACTGTGAGACCAGGGCGAGCATCAAACTGTATGCCTGCCTGTGCTGGATTCGCCCCCAATGCAACTGTGCATTGGGGGTCGACCTGGACAGCAACACGACGGCCAGCTTTCAAGTCTGCTGGTCACCTCACACCTGTTCGCAGTTGTGGAGCTATGTGGTTCGCGTACACGTCAGTCACACACGGACCATCTTTGATGCATGGCCTCCATGGAGAGCACAGGAAACTGAGTGGTGCACATGAGATAGCCACAGGCATTACTTTGTATCGGATGTTATGGCACTTTAAGAATATAGGATAAAAAGGTATTGAAAAAATATTGATTATGGTTAGAACCCCATATCAGGTGTTTTTACAGCACCAAATGAAATAGAAGCCTTTTGCACTATTTTCCTTTAGTTTATGCACGTTGGTTATCTTTGTTCTCTTATTTAATTGCAGGTTGCAAAAGCATTCTGGATGGCAATTGGTGGAGACCAAGAGGAGATTGAAGGCTTGACATCAGATGAAGAAAATTAAGTCATTTCCAGAGAACTATGAAGACCGTGGGGAGGGAGTGTAAATTATCCCAATATGCCAAGTCCCTGGCCCCTTCCTAGTGAATGAAACACAGCAGGGACAGATGTCATCATAATTTCTAAACTTGTCGATAAAAAATATCAACTCCCCCCAAATGAAATTGAAAAACCTTTCATCTTTTAACAGCCTGAAACAAAAGCTGACTGTATTGTGATCTTCAGCTGTCGCTGTTATTGCCAGTATCGCTTACATTTTGAGATGCAGTGCTCCTTATTTCTACCTCTGTATGACGTGTCTTTTTTTTTTTGCTAATATTTTCCATTGTTGTTGTTTTGGGGGGAATGGGGGGGATGATAGTCAAAACATCTGCACATAAATCAGTTACCTCTGTGGATTATAAAACCTTAAGTGGAGGTGCGGGTGGGGTAGGGGAGAAAAATGCCTCTCCAGAATTTTTAGGGACATTACGTAAAGTTATAATAGAAGCAAATTCTGGGGATTTCTTTGAAGAGACTGGGCTGGCATTTGTCTGCCATATAAAAAGAGATGTTTGCATCTGTAGGAGTGGCCACATTTTATATGCGGGTGTTCAGAACATTGGGGCCTCTTGCTCTTTAAAATCGTTAGATCTTAGAGATTTTCACAATTAGCATCAGCAGAACTCTGTTACACAAGAGTTCCCTAAAAAATGTGAATTTCAGCGCCTTTCATTCTCTGTGGCTGAAGATATTTTGTATTAAAACAGAATCTATTCCCCTCAGACTTCATCTGTTCACATTGATTTTAGATCAGAAATGAGCATAATCCTCTGCTTATCACATCACACAACTTGCTGTCATGGAAGTCATTCTGATGTCACAAGCAGAAGATAATGATTTCAAGGATTATGACTTCAAAACAGGAAAAGAAGCTGGAACTTTATAAGGGGCAGTGAACCTGGCTTCATGGAAGTGTCTTTAGTAATAAAGAATGGGGTGTTCTGAGGGCCAGCCCAGTGGTCTGGAGGGAAGAAGAACTAGGCTGGGTTCAGAAATGGACCACAGACGCTCAAGGGCCGACCAGAGGAAGGAGAATTGAGGAAAATTGAGCACCCACTGATGGCTGTTCTTTAGATCTCCAGCTGCCACGTAACGGAGTCTGGGTGGAGCAGCAGCCTCTTGATTAACTGGGGGCTGGAGCTGTGTGCATGCATCATCTCTACAGTGGAAGCCATGCCAGTGCACACCTGCCAGCCTGGGAATGGGGGAAGAAAAAGTAGTGTGCCCTGTTTGCCGTATATGACAGCGAGCCATAGCTCTCAGACCCCTCACCATGTTGATTCCCGCTAGTGTGACAGTAGGGGATTGGCAGTTGGGGTTGGGGCACTGGGGACACCCGGAGAAGGCGTAGATGGTGACCAGAGGCCAGAAGGAGAAATACATTAAAAAAAAAAAAAGAATGGAATGTCCTGAAATTCAAAGTTGATTGGGGATGGAGGTGATTATGAGATTTGAGTCCTGCCGACACTAAGAGTAATTTGTTAGCAAGAAACTGGCAAATCACTTTAATCATATTTCTGTGGTCTGTTTATCTGTTGTATCTAAGGATATATCAAACTTACCTTCAAACTTTTTCTGGGGCAGTGAAGGGAAGCAGGTGGTTTAATAACATACCATCCATCTTCCACTACAGAAGACTATGGGTATGAGCCGCAAGAGATGTGTTTCATGGCCTTAACTGGACAGATCTTTTTACAAACGCTTCTTTCATAATTTAGTCATATGATGCCACACAATTGCCATTTTGTGTTGAAAAGAATCCCTGGATTGAATCAAACTAAATCTGCCTTTCATCTCTGTGGCAATCCTTGCAGGCCAGTATTTCAAGATGCACTGGTAGAGCAAAACTGTAAGCTAACCACATTTTACCTGCACATTAAATTCCTTTAGATCTTCTTTGAGGATGTCTCTTTCATCAGGCCCACACACCTATGGAACTATAGCTGCCAGGCGCTAGGACCACATGGAAACTTTTTGCTTGTAGTCTGCTAGGGCCACCCATGACGTCGTATGTCGGCGTCCTCTCCATATAAACATGGGGGCCCCATGCCCTCCTCAGTTCTTTTCCTACTGGCAACCATACTCACCAGACTCCACAGAGACGCTGCCACTACAGATGACTGATTATCTTCAGTTTTTTTTTTTAAGTTTTATTTTATTCATCCTAGTAAGTCATCACTTTATTTTTAAAGTGATTGCTGTTATTGCGTATGTCTACGAAAGCTACTGCTAAGCTCTTTCACTACTGCAAATGTGGTGGAAAAATCTACTCTAATGATGACCACATTTGTATCCACTATCTCAGAGAGGCCCACAACGTTAAGGCCTGCGAGATCTGCCTGAAGTTTAACCAAGCTACCCAGCGACCCCGCCAGAAAGCCCTGCAGTCTTTCCTCCTGGAGTAGAAGGTATCCAGAATGGAAAAAGAGTTCCAGGGAGAAGCTCCTCCCCATCATCAGCCATGTCCTCGGGTTCCAACTTCTCCAAGGCCCAGGACAAGTCTTCAGGAGGACACAAACACCAGGAGAGGGAGCTCTGTCCCTCCCCTCCCCCGTGCGCTCCAAGTCACTGCTTCACTTGGTGCAGACTGCTGCAGTGTCATCTTTGGCAGTGATGCCTCCTGCTGCCCACTCCCACATGGTCAGCTCTGGCAGTGAGTTCCGCAGGACCTCCCATGGCTGGCGAAGGCCTGACGATGTCTGGGTTGCTGACGCCCCCAGTGACATTGCAAGCCCTGCCACTCAGACCTCAGCTTCCTCAAGGTCGACTGGCAGTGGTTTCCACCAGACCTCCTATGGCCAGTGGTGGCCCATTGACATTGGGGTTCCTGTTGCCCCCATCGACGTAGCAAGGCGCTCAGTCGACATCAGGTCTCCAACCTCCCCATTTGACATTCCATAGCACCCCTGCAACATGCAGACAGTGCTCTCTTCCTTGTGGAGATTATACAGTGCCTTGTGCCCTCTCTAGGCACAATGATGGGGCCTGCTAGACCATCCCCACGCATGCCTGCTACGCCGGCTACTTTTGCTCCAGGGTGTTAACATCCTCGCTTCCTTGTGACCTTCAGAGCACGTTGACAAGGATCAAGAACACATCCCTGACCTCATGCCACAAGAGGAGGAGGAGGAAACTATGGATGGGAGCCCATCTGACAGATCTGGCTCCACAATTTCCACATTATATACCCCTAGGTCCCCTCCGGAAGACTCTTCCTTCATCTCTTTGATGAAGCAGCTCCAAACTGCCATGGGATTTGATGCCCAGGAGCAAGACAGTACTAGGTGAGACTTGGTAGAGTTTCTAGAACTACCAGATTCTACACCTCTGGTCATCCCTCCTCTACTGGCTGCTTTAGAAGATGCCACCCTGGCTGCCTGGCATAGGTCAAGTTTGATCCCTGTTATGCCCAGAAAGGCAGACAAGCTGTACCAGGCCCCCTCAGGAAAGCCCTTTCTTACAGGACAATATGAGGCCAATTCGGTTGTGATAAAGGCAGCCCATGATAGATCTAAGGTGCCTAAACACCTCAGTTCTCTCTCTCCTCAGATAAAGAGTCAAGGAAACTGGACCTCATGGGAAAGTGAACCTTTGCCTCTGCCACACTGGTCCTCAGAATAGCAAACTGTCAGGCTCATGTGGTCAAATACCAGACTACCCTCTGGAAAATGGCTAAAGCAGCAGCAGCCCAGTCCCTCCTAGAGGGTCCCCAGAAACAGGAGCTACTCGGGGCCCTCCAGACTGGGCTGATGTGGGTAAGCACCTCTTGAAATCTGCCTGTGATATTTCAGATGCCTCAGCCAGAGCAGCTGTGGCTGGCATCTGATTCAGAAGGCGTACTTGGCTCAAGGTGTCAGGATTTGCTATTGATGTCCAGCAATCCATTCTGAATACCCCTTACAGAGGTTACAGGCTGTTTGGGGTAGATATGCAGGATATCCCTTTCAGACATACCAGCCTCAGGGAGGACCCTAAGGTCAGTCCACTCCCTCTACCACACCCAACCAAGAAGTGGGCAGAGGGTGCCCTTTCATTGTGCCACCCACAGATCAGGTCAGGAGCCAGACAGCAGGGCAAGTGCAGAACAGGATCAGCTTTGCCCCCCCCCCCACTTCTATCTCAGGAAAAGCCTCTAGAGGTGGAGGTGTGGCAGGTTCTGCTTCAGCATGATTCCTTCCAAGACCCCCACCCTCCAGTACTCCAGGAGGCAGGGGTTGAGGGATCACTTCTCCCTCCATGTGGAAAGGTGGAGGGAGATTACAACTGATGCTTGGGTCCTGCAACTCATAGAGTAAGGCCACGCTCTAGAGCTTCTGGAGTTGCCTCCAGGACTACCTTCCTCTAAATTCCTCAAACTACCTCCAGGCCACATACCAACTGTACTGGAGGAAGTTCAAACACTACTGCAGAAGAGGACTGTAGAACCAGTTCCCTGGGAACAAAGAAACAGGGGTGTAAGGAAGATTTTGGGAGTGCCTTTGGTGCACCAATCATAAATAATTATGCAGGACAGGTTTATTTTTTTATTTGAAAGTTTGTGACCGGGAGATTCACACTGAGCTGTGGCTCATTTCCAGGTTTGAAGGGGAGTATGTGTACAGATGTAACTGACTTACAGAACCAGATTAAGCTGCTGGTGGTATTTTTAGTGAATGGAGGGAATTTGGCCAGGACACCAGGGAAATTCCCCTTCTCTTTCAGTAGGTGGCGCTGTGGAGCCAAAAGACAGGAGTCCCAGATGGAAGGAGACAGTGGAAGGGGACGGTCAAGCGGCCGCCTGCCGCAATGAAGCTCTTGCAGAGGGGAAGGTACAGCTGGGATGCACCCAGGAGGTGGCCAGCAGAGCGTACCTACAACCTCGCATCTGGAATCTGCATCGGTAGGTGGTGGTTACACCGACAGTTCTACGTCAACAGAAAACCTTACAAGCCTGGACCAGGGAGTAGGATTTGGCATCGGACAGATGGTAGATGCTCCTAGAGCGGAGGTATTGAGTGCCTCACAGCAGGAGAAAAATGGATAGAGTTCCCTGTTAGAGGAGAAACGCCGCATTTTAGAAGCGGCAGCAGCAGACTTCAGGCTAGCTCAGATACTTGCTGAAGAGGAGCTACGACAAAGGAAACACCATGCGGTACATTCTCCCTCAGCAACTCCAGGTAGTGGCATCAAGATTTTCATCAGTTCTACAGTACAAAAATAAGGGGAAGGTGAAGGTGGGTCGCCACCTCGGACCCCTGGCTTTCACTCTGATATACAGTTAAAATGGTCCCCCAAACTAATCCCTAGAAGGTGCGGGCTAGATACAGTTGGAGACAGGGCAATGGATCGTGGATCCAACCCTACCAATACCAGTGGTTTCAGCTATGGAGGGACAGGGGTGGGAGCAGTGGATATTTCATCAGGAAAGTGCTCACAGACTGCGGATCCCTTATGTAAAGAAAAGGTCCCCACAACCCCAAGGGCCCCTCTGGGTGATGCATTAATCTTCCAACAGGAAGAGGTACAGAATTTCATGTCAGAGCATGGACAAATAAATGAAGATATTTCTATTTCTTTCTCACCTCGAGAAGGTCTTTCTCAAATGGACATTCCTGATGTCCCTTTGACAGAGGACCCTACGACCTTAGTCATAGACCCAGCTCAGGGTCTGGCCCCAGACATAGGGGAGGATGCCCCTACCCTACAAAATCCTGCTCCTACATATGCAAGTTTATTTAAAAAACCTGTTGCACTAGCCAAAAGGAACGCGGTATGACTACGCTTTCTGGGACCTAATGACACCATTCCAGACAGGTTCTGTGTGGGCAAAATGCTGATTAAACAAATGCTGGATTTTTCGCCCAGTGAAGTGTATGCACTAATACATACCCCTGGTGACAATACCTTTGATATCAACTTTAGAACCCAGGACTTACTTAACCGGTTCTGGATGAAGTATGCCTTATTAAAAACCAGTCCGGCTTGGGCTCATTTCCAGGCTTTCAAACAACATGAAGTCTTGCTGTATTCCGACATATGCAGTGATCCCCAACCATTGAACTGCCCCGGAGAACAAAGAGTTAACTTTCTATGCAGAGCATAGAATGCTGAGCTCGAGCTCAGTTGGAGTCTCTGTCTGGAGTGTTTCAAACACAAGCTGTCAGATTCTTTACTCCACCTCACTGAACAGTCGCTCCGGAGATTTCTCCTTCAGCTCAATTCGAAAGTCTCAGTTTTCGTCGGTTTTTAAACCGAAAAAGTTATCCGCATAGTCTGTTCAGTCTCTGTCTGTGGTGCCATGAGTACTAGATAGGAATTGTTCTGTTTTTCTGTGTGGAACTTGTAAATGTGCGGTCAATTCAATTGAACCGACCATTTGATAGTGAAATTTTGTCTTTTACTTAGCGTGTGGTTACGGGTTCTTATCGGTTCTAAAAAAAAAAAAAATGTGTTTTACTACAGTTTTTTCCAATACCCGTGACACAGTTAGGAATCGATAAGGGAGTCTTACCTGGCGGTTGCCACAAAAAGGGTAAGTTGGTTAGGTTGGCCATGTCTGAGAAACCCAAGAAAAAAACGGGCCTACTGGGTTTCAACACTGCAGTGAGTGTGGGTAGGTCTTTGCTAAGGCCGATCCCCACACCACCTGTGTCTATTGTCTGGGGTTTGACCACCTCGCTTCAGACTGCCAAATATGTAAAAAGATTTCCAAATCTACCCTTGAGAAGAAATTAGGTAGACTGAGAAGGGCCGAGAAGTCTGCTGACCACGGATGGCAAGTCCGGTTGATACGACCGAACCAGAAGGAGTGCCCTCTGACCAGAGCGATACTTCTTGGGCAAAGGAAAGCCAATTCGAGGATCGGTTCAGACAAGCGTAAAGAAAATTGTCCGGTTTGGATCCAGAGGTTCATGTTCTGACCGACGAAGAGATAGCCAAAACAATTCGGATTGTGGAATCGCTTCACCCGGTTCCTTCTGATCCAGCACCTTCTGGCAGGGGTTCGGTTCGGTTGGTTACCCCGGTTCAGGATTATGCCCTGGAAGATTTTTTTGAACTGGAGTTTGAAGAGGAAAGGGAATTTAAGGATGATGATGGTGAAAGTGAGGGTCTGGATGTGCCTGTGGAACCAGACATCTCCCTAGACAGACCTTCAGGTGTTTCCCCTCCTAGGCTTTCTGAGTCCCCTTCTCACTTTATGTTCTACAGAAAGGTGGCTGAAACCCTCCAGCTTTCTCTGAAGGAGGCATTGGAGGATCAGGAACAGCCTGATTATGTAGACATGATGGACATCCCAGAGTCCAGGAGATTATCTATTCCCCTTCACAAATCTTTTGGGAAGCAAACACAAAAAATTCTAAAGTCTCCTAACACCATACCTCCTGTGGATAGAAGAATGGACAAGAGGTATACACTTTCAGGCTGAGATACGGAGTTTCTATACCAGCAATGCAGCCACGTTGGGGTTGTGCAGGCTGCTGCCTGTGACAAGGCAAATATTCCCTTGGCTTCACACACCCCCAAGACAAGGACTCCAGGAAGATTGATGCCATGGCAAAGAAACAGTACATGGCATCCTCTTTGGGACTCAGGCAGGCAAATTATATGGCCTATACAGCCAGGTACCAGAAGTCCAGGTGGAACACTGTACTGGCACTGGCTAAACAGGCTTCCCCCCAGCTAGCCAAGGAGCTGGAGGAGGTGGCTGTAGATGAGATTGAGGCATCAAAAGTACAATTTCATGCTGCTGTGGACTCCAGTGATGTTATCAAGAGTCATGGCTACATCTGTGGCTCTTCGGAGAATGGCTTGGCTCAGATGTACTGGCCTCTCACAGGATACTCAGGTTAAGGCCATGGATTTTCCTGTTGTGGGTAATTCTCTGTTTGGGGAGTAGACAGAGAATTACATGAAGAAAATGTACGAGTACAGGACCACTTATAGGAGTGCTCAGGCCAAGGAAAGGCAGGCCTCCTCAAAGGCAGCAGTCTAGGGGCGGGGGCAGGCCTTTTTACCAAGCTCAGGCCTCTTCTCCTTTTTTACAGAGGGGGTTCTTCAGAGGGAGAGGCAGAAGGGGAATGAGCAGGGCTGCATCCACCCCTCAGCCTAAGGCCCCTGCCAAGCAGACACCCTGATGTGTCTGCCCAGGTCGACTCTCCTATTCCAGTAGGGGACAAGCTGGCTTACTTTTTCCAGGACTAGAAGTCTGTCACATCAGATAAGTGGGTCCTGGAAGTAGTAAGCCAGGGACTGGTTCTCGGCTTCAAAACATTTCCGAAGATGAGAGCCAGATCTTTTCCACCTGTAGGTCTTTCAGAAACCCTTGCCCTAGAGGAAGAGGTTTCATCTCTTCTGGCCTTAAGAGCCATAGAGAGAGTTCCTACCCTACACAGGGGCAAAGGTCTGTACTCCAGGTACTTCCTTACCCCTAAAAAGACAGGGGAGTGGCATCCTATCCTAGACCTAAGATACCTGAACAAACATCTTTTAAAGCCAAAGTTCAAGATGGTAACTCTGAGAATAATTCTTCCCTCCCTAAGGCCAGCAGACTGGCTAGCCTCCTTGGACCTCAAAGATGCCTGTTTTCACATTCCCATCAGGTGCTCCCACAGAAAGTACCTCAGGTTCGAGTTGCCCTCAGGCCATTACCAGTTCAAAGCAGTGCCCTTTGGTCTAACATCAGCCCCAAGGGTTTTCACAAAGTGCTTGGCAGTAGTAGTTGCCTTTCTAAGAAAGCAAAAGATTTCTGTCTTTCCATATCTGGACGACTGTCTCATAGTGGGCCAGTCTCCAGACCAAGTCAAGTCAGACCTGCAAGTGACCCAGCAAGTGCTCACTTTTCTAGGATTTCTTCTCAACCTTTCCAAGTCGGTTCTCTAGCAGGTGCAGCTCCTTACCTTTATAGGGGCAGAGCTGGATACTGTCAAAGCAAGAGCTTTTCTTCCCCTGGAAAGAGCAAGAGTTCTTATGCAGCTGGCTTCTTCCTTCAGCCGTCAGGTGTCTTGACCAGCAAGGCATTTCCTCCAGCTCCTGGGCCACATGGCAGCTTCTACAGCAGTGGTCCAAGGAGCAAGGTTCCAGATGAGGGCTATTCAGTTCCATCTGAGGGCCTTTTGGTCTCAAAGGAAAGATTCCCTTACCAAACTTATTCCTGTGACTCAGACCCTGATCCAAGCCCTCCAATGGTGGCAGGATCAGGACAACTTAAGGCAAGGGGTCCCATTTGCCACTCAGTCTCATTCAGTGGTTCTTACCACGGATCCTTCTCTCTTGGGATGGGGTAGCCCATCTGGGGGCCCTCACTTCCCAGGGACTGTGGTCCCCTCAGGAATCCCTTCTTCATATCAACCTCCTGGAACTCAGGGCAGTTGTTCTGGCCCTGAAAGCTTTCTCTCGGTCAATGCGGAACAAGGTGGTTCAAGTCAGAACAGACAACACCACCACCACCATGTGGTACATCAACAAGCAGGGAGGCACTCTGTCTATGGCCTTGTGCACAGAAGCCATGAAGTTGTGGTCCCTGGCTTATTCCCTGCAGGCCTCTCTGATAGCAGTTCACCTTCCAGGGAAGGACAATGTGCTAGCAGATGCACTGAGCAGGATCTCTCAGGGCCATCATGAATGGTCCCTGGACCCTCAGGTGTTGAAAGTGATTTTTTCAAGGTGGGGCACTCCAGAGATGGATCTCTTTGCAGCCCCAGACAATCACCAACTTCCTCTCTTTTGTTGCAGACCCCCCAGTCTTGGGCTCAGTCCCACTGGATGCTTTGATTCTGAACTGGGAAGAGAAATTTCTGTATGCCTTCCCTCTTCTGTTCAAAGTTTTAGTCAGGATAAGGTCACAGCCTTGCAAAGTGATTCTGATTGCTTCAGACAGCCCTGGTACCCCCTGTTGCTGTCCATCTTCCCCTGTCTCTTCCCAGGAATTACAACCTGTTAACCTCCTCTCAGGGGAGGATTTGGTACCCCAATCTTCAGTCTCAAGGCATGGCTCTTGAGTTAGAGTTTTCAGATTTGCATCTGTCTCAGGGGGTTCTGGATATTCTCAAAGCTTCTCGAAAGCCCTCCAACAGAAAGACTTATAACTCCAAATGGAAGAGATTCAGCATTTGGTGTTCCAAGAACCATATTTCTCCAGATACTGCTGAGTTGCCTACAGTTCTTGATTATATGGTCCATCTTAATGGCCTAGACCTCAGACCAGCTACTCTCAAGGTACACTTGTCAGCCGTTTCTGCTTTTCTGTCAGTGGGGAAGTCTTCCTCACTATAATCTCATCCTGTATTCTGTAAATTTTTTAAAGGATTGCTTCATACCAATCCTCCCTTTAGAGACCCTGCCCCTGCCTGGGATTTAAATGTTTGTATTGCTTAACTTATGCAACCTCCCTTTGAGCCTATGTCCTCAGCAGAGCTTAAGTACTTGACTTGGAAAACTGTGTTCTTGGTAGCCATTACCTCTGCCAGGCATATCAGTGAATTACAGGCCCTGTCAGTGGAACCTGATTTTATCTCCTTTCATAGGGATAAAGTGGTCCTTCGAACCAATAGAAGGTTCTTGCCCAAAGTGGTTTCAGATTTTCACCTGAACCAGTCTGTCTCTCCCTGTTTTCTTCACTGATCATTCTTCCTCAGGAGAGAGGAGGCTACACAGTTTAGATGTTAAAAGGACCCTTAGCTACTATATAGAGCACACCAAGGGTCACAGGTTTGACTCCCTCCGGTTGTTCCTCACTTGTGGAGAAGTGGGGAAGGGCAAACCTGCCACTAAGAGAACTGTTGCCAGGTGGATTATATCTTGTACACAATTCTGCTGTGAAAAACTGGGAAAGATTCCTCCCTCAGGCCTGAGGGCTCAGTCCACAAGAGGTACAGCTGCTTCCCTGGCTGCTGCCAGGGATATTCCGCTCTTAGAAATCTGTCAAGCAGCCACCTGGAAAACAGTCCATACCTTTACCAAGCATTACTCTCTGGCTGTCCAGGCTAGGAGTGATGCTCGGTTTGGCACAGCAGTACTTCAGAGCCTATTCCCAAAGTAGGTTCTGTCTCTCCTTCATGGAGGTACTGCTTGGTAGTCTGCATATGTCACAATACAGCAAGACTTCATGTTGTTTGAAGAAAAAATTACTCACCTTAGTAAGTGTGTTTCTTCTATTGGAGTCTTGCTGTATTCTGACCTCCCTCCCTGCCTCCCCTCTCTGAACCTGTTTTTGGGAAGTGGGTGGGCAGGTGCAGTGTGGCACCCCAGGGGTGCTCCTTGTTTACACCCTCTTCCCTTTGTTTGGGTGTTGATTTTCTTACTGATTATTTGTATTAGATTGTTTTTTGTCTTTTGGGTTTCCCGACTTGAGTCTTCCTTTGGGAACCCAAAACTTTTACTGCCAGTTGGCTAGTAGGAATTTTACAATTTCCACGTAGAATTTTTAGTTAGTGGGCTCGTAAGAATCTGACGGTTTGTGTTTGAAACACTCCAGACAGAGACTGTAACCGAGCTCGAACTCAGCAATCTATGTTCTACATAGAAAGTTAACTCTTTGTTCTCTGGGGCAGTTCAACAGTTGGGGATCACTGCATATGTCAGAATACAGCAAGAATCCAGTAGAAGTAACACAATTACTAAGGTGAGTAATTTTTTTCATACCCCTCACGAAACAAATTTTCAAGGTAATCACGGTTCTCTTTCATAACGAAGGGGTAAACGTGGATGATATTTCTTACTGGCTGGAATGAAGATGCAAATTACAAGGTAATCCAGAACCCATTCTTGATTCAGAGGGGTTCTGGAATGGGGGTTGGAGGTACTAAATCAATTTGGCTCAGACTGAAGAAGGGCTACAGCACCTTCCTAGTTGTTTCTATCTGGGTCGGGACAAGGGGTTTATATTTTACCCAGGTCAACCCTGCCACTGTTACAACTATGGCTCGGGTAGGCACCTGAGTAGAACCTGCGACACAATGAAATGTGTCCAATGCGAAGAATTGGGGCACTTAATGACAGACTGTCACCATCCCATAAAATGCCCCCTATGTGAGGAAGGGCATGCCTATATAGAGTGTCCACGGGCAGCTCAGAATAAAACTAATAGTTATTTCTGTATACACGATTTCTTTATTAATTCGGCAGTCCATGCAGCCCAACGACTGAGGCCTTCATCCCCTTCCCAGGAGGGTACAGAACCAAGTCCCACTTATACAGTCCGACCCCCCTGGAAGGGGTCCGGAAACAGACATTCATATGACTAAAGATGGATAGGCCCTGGCAGTGACCGCCATGGCAATATCACCTAAGGAGTTGGCCCTTTCATCCACGGCTTTTCAAGTAGTGGCAAGCAGACGGCAGAGTCTATGTCCTCTGTGAAACCACTCGTGGGGGACTCCCACTGTACAACACTTATGCGGCGCTTCAGCAAGATGGAGGCACCGAATCAGACTCCACATCTGTTCAAGTCATCTCAACCAGAGGGACCATCTGATGTGGAGCAAATGGGAGATTCAGGAACTGTTAAAAAAAGAAAACCCATTTGGGCTCACAAAAATGGACAAAAAAGAAACAATGCCAGGTCATAGGTTGTTATTTCTTATAGCAGGAATTTGAGCTTTACCCTGTGGTGTGTACATTTTTTCTTTGCTGATGACCAGGATCTGTACAATCACTGCTGCTTCCCTCAACACCAACAGCATACAATCTGAGAGAAAGAGATTGTTAATCTATTCTTTATTCTACAGAGGGGGACAGGATGTTGTTTTTCTACAGGATACTCGACTTCACACCAAGATGGATATAGACCAAGCATCTTGAGACTGGAAATGGGGGGGGGCCGGGGTAATGTACTGGTCAGTGGGAGAGGATTTGTGTAGTGGGGTAGGAATAGGAATAAATCATCCCTCAGTGCGTCTCATCAAATTGATAGAAATAATACTGGGAAGAGTACTATTGCTAGATATGATGTTATGTGGTCTTTAGTGCCGCTTGATAAATGTTTATGCTCCCCAGTTAAAATCCTCTAGGGTAGATATGTTTTAGGGCAATTCAGCCATACCTGTTTACTGCAAAACATGTTTTTTTTTTTTGGGGGGGGGATTTTAATTGCAGCATATATTTGACAGAGGGAGTAAAACGAGGAAAGTATTTTGTGATGCTAACTGTTTAAATGACCTCTTGGTTCAGACTGGCATGGTAGATGTGAAAGCAATATCAGGAACCCCACAGAAAATATTTTATCAGGGTGTACAAGCCACCAGGATTGATTGTTGGTTTCTGTCAGATTCCCTGGGGGCAGTGAAGTCAAAAACAGTGCCAGTAACACCATCAGGTCATGTCATTATTGAAGTGACAGTTTCCAGCCATGAAATTATGCATCATGGCCCAGGATATTGGAGACTAAATATGGCTGTCCTATCCCTTCCAGCAGTAGAGACTGGTCTGACTGCCCTCTTGGAACCTAGGAAATTGTTTTTTTGGATTATATGATTCCCACTGTGACTGGTGGTAAGATACCAAAACAGACATAAAAAAATACTTTGTCTATAGGAAGGTAAAATGGTAAACATAGAAAGGAGTCATAACCGATGTATAGGGCAAAATTTCAAGATTTACTCTCTCTTGCGGCTCTAGGTAATTACATGGTTCTTCCAGAAGTGGACTGTATTAGGAAACACCTAAACACGGTACATTATAACTGGTTGAAATCCTTAGACCAAGAATGGAGGAGGGAAAGCTTTCATGAACCCTTTTCACTTTTGTGTACAACAACGGCAGCAAAAACACACGGCCTATCTGAGAACCCCACAGGGTGAAGTGTGTACATCCAAAGCTGAGATTTTACAAGAAGTAGATAGGTACATTGCCCAATTATTTCACCCATTTGAAGTAACTCCAGGCTCCCATAAGATCGGGTTAACAGAGACTCCACTACCACAACTTCCTGTTTCACAAACTCAGTTGCTGATGGCCCCACTTACCCCCTGGAGGTTTCTGCAGCCCTTTTACAAACAAAAGAAGGAACGGCCCCAGGGAAAGATGGGTTTCCTTATGAAGTATATAGGTTGATATTTAAGGTACTATTACATGAATTTACGTCAGTGTTGTGGGAAATTCTGGACTTGGGGACCCTTCCACATAATATGTCTGAGGGGCTAGTCCTTTTCATGTTTAAAAAGGGAGAGCACTTCTGTCAAACTGGCGGCCCATAACATTGCTGAACTCTGATTTTAAATTTCTGACTAAACTCCTGAATAATTGCCTTTTGCTTTCCTTGGATTCTCTCGTACATCCAGCACAGACATGTTCTATCCCAGATAGAAGGATATCAGCTGGCCTCATTTTATTAAGGGAAATATTTCAAAGGGGGGGGCACGGGAGAGCTCACAGGCTTACTCTTTAGCCTAGACCAGGCTAAGACCTTCGACAATGTCCACCATGATTATTTATGGGACTGTTGAGCTAGTTATGGGTTACCAGGTGGGATTATGAAGTGGATAAAGACCTGTTATGCCCCTGCTTCTGCACAATCTTATTGTAATGGTTGGATGGGACAGACATGTAAGGTCACACGGGGGGTGCCACAGGGTTGCCCTTTAAGCCCACTTTTGTATTTATTCACAATAGATCCATTAATTCGAGTTTGTGCCACCCCGATTATACAAGGGGTTTCCTTTTCCAGTATGGACCCAGAGATCAAATGTATTGCTTATGCGGATGATCTATGTTTTATAGTCAGTGATATGGTTTCCGCTCAGGAATTAGGGAAGGTGTTAAGTTTGTTTTTGAGGCACACAGGGGCCCAAATAAACTACACAAAATGTAACTCTCCCCTTGCAACAAGAGGATGTGTCAGCTACACAAATAACTGGAAGTCCGGTAGTCAAAGACACTTGTACAATATTAGGCCTGCAATTTGGGCGGGAGATCTGGCCTCATTAAATTGGAATGCTAAATTACGGATAGCTCAGGGAAATGTCAACTTGTGAAATAAATGGCGACTTTCTAAACTAAAGAGGGTCTATATGGTAAAAACATCTTTGCTCCCTACGTTTTTGTATTTAAGTATGGTTTTTAGTCTTCCTCCTTTATTTGAAACAAAACTGTATGGGTGCTTCTTCTCCTGTATTTGGGGGAGTAGGCTTAACCCTATCAAAAGATGTATCTTATTAAGAGAAAAGAAACATGGTGGGCTAAAGATGATTCAACCAGTAGTGTTTTTCTTTATGATATTTCTTTACTCCAGTTTACATCCTGTAGTGTGCTCTGGTAATAAGGTCTGGATACCCTGGGTACTTGACTCCATAGAACACATCTTTATCATTTGGCAGGCCCGTATGCACATACCCAGACAACAATCTTTACAGCATCTTCCAGATTCCTTTAAGGTCTGCTTTGGGAAAATTAAGTTATGGGCAATAGCAAGAGATCATCTTATCCAGTTCTCTAGGAAGGAATTATACAGCTATATTATTCAAACTTTTTTTTCAGGATTCTGCTCATTTTGACACCTTGCCTCTCCAGAATAAGGAAGCATTGGGTACTATGTTAGGATCCCGAATCCTGCACTACATGTGGGATGTGTTATGACTTTCCCTACATGGCAAACTCAACGTCGGGGAAACCTGAAGCACAGACAACTTTCTGAAAGGTACTGTCCTCATGACTCCTGTTGCGCTACGGTAGAAACACTGGCACATTTGTTTTTAGATTGTCCTTTTGTTCAAAAGTTCTGGCAGAATATTAAGCAAAAATGGCCTACTTGAAACAGGGGAGGTGCCCAAAGACTGGAGGACAGCAGATGTAGTCCCCTTCTACAAAAGCGGGAACAAAGAGGAAGCAGGGAACTACAGACTAGTCAGCCTCACCTCGGTAGTGGGGAAGATCATGGAAGCACTACTGAAGGAGAGATTGATGGAACATATGGTTGTCGATGGACTACAGGACCTAAGGCAGCATGGTTTCGCCAGGGGGAGGTCATGTCAGACCAACCTCGTTGAAATTTTTGACTGGGTGACTAGGGAGGTGGATCAGGGGAGGGCAGTGGACATGGCCTATCTGGACTTCAGCAAGGCCTTTGACACTGTGCCACATAGAAGACTATTGCACAAACTGGGGAATATGGGTGTGGGCAGGACAGTAGTGTGGTGGGTAGGTAACTGGCTGGGTGGCAGGACACAGAGGGTGGTGGTAAATGGCTGTCACTCCACAGAGGAAGAGTGACCAGTGGGGTACCACAGGGATCAGTACTAGGACCCGGTCTATTCAACATCTTCATCAGTGACATTGCGCAGGACCTAGAAGGCAGAATTTCTCTGTTCGCTGATGACACAAAGCTCTGTAACAGAGTAGGCACACCAGAGGGTGTAGACAGAATGAGAATTGACCTGCAGAAACTTGAAGAATGGTCAGGGGTTTGGCAGTTGAAATTCAATGCAAAGAAGTGCAAGATAATACATATGGGGCACAAAAACCCTGGCACAATATGTCAGGGGGTGAGGATATAGCATGCACCAAGCAGGAAAGGGATCTTGGGGTTATCATCTCTGATGACTTCAAGGTAGGGAAACAGTGTGACAAGGCAGCAGGTAAAGGAAATAGGATGCTGGGATGTATAGGCAGGGGCATCACCAGCTGGAAAAGGAAGGTCATAATTCCGCTATACAAGACACTAGTGAGGCCCCACCTGGAGTATAGTGTACAGTTCTGGAGACCATACCTACATAAGGACTTAGATAGGGTAGAGAAGGTTCAGAGGAGGGCAACAAAGATGGTGCATGGATTGCATCACAAGTCCTATGAAGACAGGTTGAAGGAACTGAACATGTACTCCTGGAGGAGAGGAGAGGAGAGAGGGATATGATAGAGACATACAAGTATCTCACAGGGAGGAACAGGGTGAAGGAAAACACTATTTTTAAGTGCGAAAAGATGTTCCAGGACTAGAGGGCATGGGATGAAGTTGGAGGGAGGACGATTCAGAGGAAACGTGAGGAAGAATTTCTTCACAGAATGGGTGGTGGACATATGGAACACCCTGCCAGAGGAAGTGGTGGGGGCTGAAACAATCACGGGATTTAAGAATGCATGGGATAGACATAAAGGAATTCTGGAGGTCAGGGGTAAGGGGCAACAGACTTCTAGGAAAACATAAAGTGAACTTACAAGCTCAAATGGGCAGACTGGGTGGGCCATAGGCCCTTATCTGCCGACACTGTCTATGTATCTATGTACTTCACCTTTTTACCCTATGGATTTAGAGATACTGTGTCTGGGCATATTACCCTATCTGTGGATGAAACACGACATAACTACAATGAGGCTTATATGGTTCGTTTGGTGTCAGCTGACAATACAGCTGAAATTTACTCCTGACGACTTGTTTATGGTAGAAGCCTCAATTAAAAAGTTGAAATAACAAAGTTATGTAGCCTTTGCTTCTTTAATGTCATCTAAATGGGGTCAATAGACTGGGTATAATTGACATTCGGGCTAGGAGGTAGTATATTATGTTATGACATCAAGGCTCTGAAGTATACCCTGTGTGTACTGGAACATTTATTTGTATATGCTCTAATCCCTGGTTTATGAGTTAAAAATTACTATGGGGGAATTAACCCTAGTTTTAACTACAGGTTGATGGGAAAATTCCCATTTTTTTTCCTTTGTAAAACAAAAAAAGGGGGGGGGGGGTTCCAGGGTCCTGATATGGTATGGGTCCTAAAATATTTATCTGAGACCACACTAGAAATTATATGGCTATAATATATGTTGGATATATTGAATAATTTGTATATTATTATGGCAGCTATTGCCATTTTTAGTTATTTGGGTTTGTAGGTATAATCACATTTCCCCCTACCTTTTTAGTAAAGGAGGGGTAGTTTAATAATATAACCTAGGGTTCTTTCATCTAGCTGGGAAATAATGTGATTAGGTATGATTATGACTTAAACTGAGTTCTTCGTCATGGCACGGTATATTATTTTGAGTGGGATTAACAGCATTATTATCTGTGTTGACAGTAACAAACATTTCCCTACTCATTTAGTGAGGAGGGGGTAGGTTTACAGTAATTTGGATGATGTTTTAAGTTCACAGTATGATGTAATACTCTTGTGTTTGTGTTTCTCTCCTTGTGTGATTTAGTTTGAAATAAATTGATTATTTGGTATGAGTTTTAAATTATGGGAGAATCTTTCCCCTACTCTGGGTGGGGGGGGTAGACTTAAAGTAATCTCAGTTATAAGATGAGGTTACAGTATAATGTAATACTCTTTTGTGGTTAGTTTTATTACCACATATGATTTAGTATGTAGTAATACTGTGTTGTGGGTATGGTTATTAACCTCTGATGATTAATTTACGTGATCCGTTGGGTGGGGGGCTTCAGTTTCAGGATTAAATTTTAGGTTGAAAAACTTTCTTTGTTGGAAGAATATTTGTCCTTGTATGGAGACAATATTTACTTTGTTGTTTGTCTTATGGTATGTCTATCAACACATTGTGAACAAAATGAAAGAAAGGGGGCGTGATATAATTGTATCAGGTCTGATTCCAGGACATGGGCGATATGAGTTCAAAAATTCAGGAATGGAAATACTAAATAGGCATTTAAGGAATTTTTGCAGTTATAACAGTATTGGATTTATGGACAGCTTGTGGCATTTTAGGAAAAACACCCTCTATAAAAGTGATGGACTACATTTAAATAGGGCAGGTATTAGAATATTGAGTATGAGCGTAAACAGTGTTAGTTTGTTCTATTTAAACTGGATAAAGAGCGGGAGATGCACAACATAACACACGAAATTGTGGATCTTCAGGATGAATGGAGATGTATACTAATTAACGCATGTAGCCTAGTAAGTAAATTTGAGGAATTACAGTATCTACTGCATGAAAATAATGTGCATATTGCACTCATTACAGAGACTTGGTGGACAAGTGAAGACAGATGGGATAAAGAAATAAATGGTTACAATTTATATTATCTATCAAGGGAAACAAGAAAAGGAGGCAGTATTGCAATATATATGTAATGCATTCAATACAATGTGAAGAAATAACCAGGACTAAGGATCGCCTGGAAATGATATGGTTAAAGATTATACCCAAGGGTCAAACAAAAATCAATCTAGGCCTGATCTATAGGCCTCCCTCAATGAGCATGGAAGCTGAATTAGAATTATTAAATAATATTAGGAGTCTAGATCCAACAGAAAGGATAATATTGACTGGGGATCTAAATTTTCCTGATATCGACTGGATAAAGCTTGAGGGTAAAAACAAGAAAAGTATCCAATTTTTGGAAGCAGTTAACCAAATAGGACTTGTCTAACTTGTATCTGAAAATACTAGGGGAAATAACATTCTAGATTTAATTTTAACAGATATGGATCAAACAATACAAAATGTGCACACAAGTAACCCATTAGGAACCAGTGACCATCAATCTGTCCAGTTTTTAATTAAAAAAAAATGTGGAAAAACACCTAGGGAAGGGAAAACTATTGTCTTAAATTTTAAAAAGGCAGACTTTTCAACTATGAAGAAAGTTCTTAAAAATTGGAATTGGAAAAAGGAATTTGGAAATCAAACAACACAGAAAATGTGGGAATCTTTGGTAAATAAACTACATACAACAATAAACCTATACATACCTAAATTTGCTAAGTATAAAAAAAAAATGATACTCCCAAATGGTTAACACCTAGAATTAAAACATTAATTAATAAAAAAAGATGGTTTTAAAAAAATTAAACACAACCAAAACCACAGTATAGAGAATTTGTAAAAAAAAAAAAAAAGGGGAATAAAGCAAAAAAGGATTATGAATTAAAATTGGCATTATTAGTAAAAGACAATTACAAAACCTTTTAGTCCTATATAAATAATAAAAAGGGGCAACACTATTGGACCCTTTAAAAATGATGAAGGAGAAATACTCAACAATAAAGATTGTTCAGACATTCAAAATAAATACTTCTGTTCTGTCTTTAACCCAGATACTTCTTTAAAAACTAATGTTAACACAAATCATAGATCAGGGAGCATACAAATACATTTACAGGATGTCCTGGATAAATTAAAAGCGTTACATACAAATAAATCACAGGGTCCGGACGAAATTCATCCCAGGGTATTGCATGAATTGGCAGACCAACTTGCACCACCTCTAACCCACAGTTTTCAAAATTCCCTAAATACAGGACAGGTACCACAGGGCTGGCATGAAGCATTGGTGGTTCCTATACATAAAAGTGTCTCTAAATCAGAACTGAAAAATTACAGACCAATTAGCCTGACATCAGTCATGGGGAAGATAATGAAATCCATTTTAAAGGACCAAATAGTTGAATACCTGGAAAAAAGTGGCCTACAGGACCCAGTACAATATGGTTTTCATAAAAAAACGTTCATGCCAAACAAATCTCTTAACATTCTATGAGAAGGTTGGGAAGGCACTGGATACAGGAAATTGTGGTGTTGTTATCTTTTTGGATTTTCTAAGGTGTTTGATAAGCTTCCACATCAAGACTTGATAAATATTCTAAAACAGTATGCATTGGATAATAACATAAACCGGATAAAAGAATGGTTGAGTGAAAGAAGGCAGAGAGTGGTGATTCATGGTGAAAAATCAGAATGGGCGGCAGTAACTAGTGTGGTGCCTCAGGGGTCAGTTTTTGGACCCTGTCTTTTTAATATCTATATAACCTCTTTAAAAATAGTCAACAAGGATATTTGACTAACAAAATTCGCAGATGACTGCAGAATTGGCACTATAGTTAACAATACAAAAAAATTATTTACAGGAAGCATTAAATAATGTATATAACTGGACTATAAAAAGTAAGCTTGAACTAAATAAAAATAAATGTATAACCATGCACCTGGGTAAAACAAAAAGTAAAATAAACCATCCCTATAAACTGGATAACCCAGTACTTAATACTACAAATGAGGAAAGGGATTTGGGGATAATAATTAGTTCAGATCTAAAATTCAATTCCCAGTGTAATAAAGCAATAAAAAAGGGTAACCAGATATTAAACTGTATCCTGAGACATATATCAACTAGGGATAGGAAGGTGCTAATGCCCCTTTATAGTGCATTGGTAAGACCAAATCTGGAATATTGCTCTTAGGTGTGGGCCTCTTATAAAAAGGTAGATATAAACAATATAGAAAGAATACAGAAAAAAGCAACACAGTCAATTGAAGGGTTAGGGGAAAAAAAAACATACCCAGAGAGATAAAAAGGGCTGAATTTGTACACTTTGGAGTACAGGAGAATCAGGGATGATTACTGCCTACTATTCAGATGCATACAAGATGACTTATTATTGTCAGAATTAGGACTTTTTTGGAGGAAATCTAGGTATGAACTTAGGGGACATCCTTTTCAGTTTGAAGTCCAAAAATGGCAAACCTTACAACGCAAGCATTGGTTTAGTAATAGAATTGTGACTGGATGGAATTCTCTACCAATAGACGTAGTATCCAGCACAAGTATGGACTCTTTCAAAATTAACCTAGATAGTTTTCTCTTGGGTAAATGAATAAAAAGTAAAAATAGACAAGCATTATGGATGCAAGTCTAATTTAGCTTGAAATCACCTATGAACCTATATTAGCTTGGGTGCAGTCCACACTGTTTGTCATCATTTGTGGTTGACAGCTACAATAAAAATTCCTTTTTTTTTTTCGTAGTGGGGGGAGTTCGTGTTAAGATTTAATTGGGATCCTAAATATTTATTTAAAAGTAAACTAGGAACAGTATGATTGTAATACGTATTTGATTTTCCTTATGATTTATATAATTTTGTGTGAGGGGTTATATAAATGCTATCTAGTATTGATGTATGACAAAATACTTAGTTATGTTTATTTTTCTTTTATATTATCATTTAGTGTGAAGTAACACTATTATGTATGTATTTTTGTTTTAAGTTATAGTAAAACTTCCCCTACTCTGTGGTAGGGGGCGCTGTGACTGGTGCTGCAATGGCCAGTCTCCCTGAGTTGGAGACGACTGACGTCGGTGAGGCCAAGGAGCAGTTCTCCTCCCTGGTCTTGCTACCATTAGTGACCTCAATGGAAATAGAAATTAAAACGGGAGCTGAGGAGGCTTTCGTTTTGGCAAAGGAAGAAATACAAGAAATGGAAGAAGTTCAAGCCTACCAGACAGCAGATGTGGATACGGTATGGAGCACGGAGGAAGCAGCGAGTATCCAGCTGGAGGAAACAGCGGAGGACATATGCATGATAATAAAAGAAGAGGAGCATTGGTTCCTGGAACACAGAAACCATCTGGAGACGGTATTGCGGGAGAAAGGGAGCAGATGAGAAATGGACGTGATGGTCTGGGAGGAAAAAATGACTGACGTGGCAACAGAGGCAAGGAAGGCCGAGGAGTCTGTGGCACCAAAAAAATGGAGATGGAGGATCAGACTGATTGGGAGAGATGTCTGAGGATACAGGTAAAAACAAAATTACTTGTAGAGGATTTGGATGGAAGTGGGAAGTTTGAGCAAAATAGCAAACAGAACAGGTGAAGTAGGAGGAATGGAGAGGGAAGCAGGGCGGAGAAATGAGACAAGTGGTTTAAACTTTCCACTGTTACAGAAAAAATATTAATTTTACGATTGGAGTCACTACGGGCGGCACAGGGAAAAAAAGAGTTGCCTAAGAAAGTAACAAGCTAAGGTAAAAAAGGGTGTCTATTACAGAAAGATGAGACACCCCAAAATGAAGAAAAAGAATAATATTACAGGTCCTTCTTCTGTACTTAATATAGATACCCCAGGATGGGTCACAGAAGCCTTACAGAGTGCAGGATGGGTAAAAAATTTAGATGGGACAGGATGGGATGCAAACCTCCCCATTACTTTTGGGTTGGGGGAGAAACCTCTACAGAGGATAAAGTGACAGAAAATGGAGGGTTGGAAAGGAGAGATGAGCTTTTGGCAAACATAACTCCTGGACAAAAAAACAATGAAGCACCTGTACAAGGGCCTTTAGAAAAAAGTCAGAATGAAATCAATAATAAAAGAGCTGGAAGGTGATACTTCACATGAAGAGGTGCAATCTATAGAAGAGGAAGAGCTTCAAGCCCCACCCACCACTATTAGAAACTTGTTCTAACAATATATGGAAGCAGAATCTGATCCTGTGACATCGATCATTTCCCCTTGGCTGTCCATCTCACTATATCCTTACCCCCTGATTAATTTCAAACTTGCTGCTTCCCTTACCCTAATCTCCCTGGCTACCTTCTGCCCCTCAGCGCCTTGCTGTTACTTTCCTTCTGTCTATATCCTCTGATGTGTGCAAACCTGTACAAAAACTGTACATTTGTTCTTTTTTTTTTAACTATGGCTACATAGCTATAATTGCTGATTGGAATGTTATTTTGATTTAATGTTTCCTTATTTGTGCATAGATGTTCATTTACCCATGTATGTACTCCTTGTTGTTTTTCTTATTACTGTATATATTCTTGTACTAAATCCTTGTTGTTTTAACTGTCCAGGTCCATCTTGCAAATGAGTTTTTCTCAATGATGTTTCCGCCTGGTAAAATAAAGGTTGATTAATGAAAATCCTGAGAGTAACCCTATAGGAACACAACAGAAGCAACAAGGACATTCTGGAATGCAAATGCAGAAGAATGTTTATTTAAAGAAAACATAAGAAATGTGTCAGAGCCAGCAGCCAGAAGAAATGCAGTACGACTAAGATATTTGGGGGTGGGTGGGTATGAATGACATAATGTGAGGAGGCAGTAAGGAGGGCTGGGGGATACTGGGATATACAGGAAGAGGCATCACCAGTAGAAAACAGGAAGTTGTTATCCCTCTGTACAGACAGTTTTTGAAACCACATCTGGAGTACTGCATGCAGTTCTGGAGACCCCATCTTTCCAAGGACATAGCATGGAGGCAGTCCAGTGGAGGGCAACTAAAATGGTGCAGGGTCTGCAACAGAAGCCATACATAGAGACTAAAGGAGCTTAATATGTATACCTTTGAGGAAAGGAGGGGACATGATAGAAACGTTCAAGTACTTCAAGGAAATCAACAAAGTCCAAGAGGGTAGTGTCTTTCAGAAAAAGAGATGTGCAAGAACAAGGGAACACAATTTGAAGATAGAGGGGGGATGGCTCAGGGGCAATGTGAGGAAGTATTTTTTCACAGAGAGGGTGGTGGATGCATGGAACGGCCTTCCTGAGGAGGTTGTTGGGTCAAAAACGGAATTCAAGAATGCATAGGACAGACATAAGGCTATTCTGGTGGGGGTAGGAAGAAGGCTGTTGGTTAACTAGAATCTGTAACTTATCCAATAGGTAGGGAAATGGGCAGACTAGGATGGGCCAAGCGGTCCTTGTCTGCAGTCAAAGTGTGTTTCTATGTTTAGACTATGGGAAGGGCATTGCTTAAAAATAGTATGAAGTGTTATGCCTACAAAATCTATGCTCTTATTCGTCTGCCTGGGGATACTGTGTATGACATTAGCTTTAAGCATCCAGCAGGATTAGAACAATTCTGGAAACGGTATCAGGTCTAAAAACCAAAAAAACACTGCATTATGGAAGCCCTTTATGGCAATTCCTTCAACAAAACCAAGCTTTAAAAAAAAGTCACCGTTCTCTTTCGCAAAGGAGTAAATGTAGCTGAGATAGCCTGCTGGTTGGAACAACATTGTTCAGTAAATGGATACCCTGAACCCATCTTGGATGAGGAACACCTATGGAATGGGGGTTGGAAGTATAAAGTGACCCTGAGGCAAGGAAATAGGGTAACCAAACACTTACACAATTAATTTTTTCTTGGAGAGGGTTGGGGTGATTTCTTTATCCTGGTCAGTCACGGGCCTGCTACAGATGGGCATTTGAGCGATGTATGCGAAAAGCAGAGATGGGGGTTACATGGAGAAACAGGCCACATTAGTGCACATTGTAGACTGCTAAAATGTAATCTATGTAAGGAAAATGGACATACCTTTCGAAATTGTGCAAGGACATTGCACAACAGCCTAGACCAGGCTTTACGCGCAGAACATGACGTTAATGTAATCACTGCACAGAAGGAAAAAAATGAGGTTTCAGGAGTTGACACAACAGACTTAGACCCAAAACCACAAAAAGAAGCATGCACCACAGGGGCAGCAGCAGGTGCCACAGAAGCCATAAATGTTCAAGAAGATCCAACCCCACTTCAGCATGTACAGCTGCAAGAAGAAGAAGCACAAAGGCAAAGAACCCCCACAAGTTAGCCCTGAGGGTCATGTAAGACAAGAGGCACATGGAATACTACAGGAACAAGAGCCTAGCAGGAAGGAAGTAACAAACTCTTTGAAGACTACAGAGATCCCTCAGGAAGACAGAGCAAGATATGCCACCCCCTGATAGAGTAACAGACCCACCATATAAAAGAGTCAAGAACAGGACATGGACACACTATGGGACAGGTCAGCATCAAGGAAAAAGAACTAGTACCTACACAAAATGCATATGAGATATTAATGGACATTGGGGAAGAAGAGGTTGGAGGAGACTCAGACGTATCCTCAATAGCTTCTTCACAACCAGACATTGGAGAAGCTGGAAATGGGGGGAAAACTAAAACTGAAGAAAAAAAGAAAATGAATGTGTTATGATACTTAAGTTCTGCATTAAATAAACAAAATTGCATGCTGGCATTACTTTAATAACATCAAATGTAAACAGCATAAAGTATCAGGAAAAAAGACTGGTCATGTTTGCTAGCTTACTAACAGGAGGTGGGCAAATTTATTTCCTGCAGGACACACGATTGCACACTACCCCAGAAGTTAATAATGCACAAAAAGATTGGAGCTGGGGGGCCTTCACTGTGGTCAATGGGGCGGAGAATTGCACAGGAGTAGGAATCATGTTTACAGGGCTTCATGTAAAAGTTAAGGTATTAGATATCTTTTTATTTATTGTTATCGGAATTGTAACCCTTTGAGTCAGCAGACTCATTTACAAAGGCTCCTCGTCAAGGGACAGAGGCAGGTACTACAATCACATATCCATCTTATAGAACACAATACAGAGCAGTTTCAGCGATAGCCGAGTTAGAAGGTATAACATTCAATGTACTATATACATAATTAAGCAAGTGGGTCAGATCCTATGCAAGTTGATAGCTAAATTTATAGAACATTATTCATCCTAAGACTAGTTCACATTGGTGCATGAGATAGAAATGGAGGGCCACGAGAGGCTGGAGTCCTGGAGATTATGTACAGTTACAGGAGTGGGTGGCAAACAGGTAACGCTTAAGGGCGGGTTTAAAAGGGCCAATCCTTTGTGTTGATGAGATATCGGGAGGAAGGGAATTGAACCAGGATGGTGCTTGGCAAGGGAAAGACCTTTGGGCTAGTGATGTCCTGACTCTTGGTATTAGTAAGAACCTTTTGTGGGAGATCTGGGTGGAGGCCATGGAGACAGAGGGGTTGAGTACAGCAGATAGGCCAGGGGGCATTAATCTAGCTAAGATTTTCTTGGAGAGAAGGCACGTTTGGTAGTGCAGCCTCTCATCAAAGTCCAGTAATTCTGACTGTGCTATAATGAGACAGGTGTGTGGCAAAGTCTGGGGCCTCGCAGAGTAGCGGGCAGGCCTTGTTTAGTGCTGTTTTGATTTTTATTGAGTGATGTTTTGTCTGCTGCGCTATATACTAGTAGGCCATAGTCCACTAGGGAGAGGACTGAGGAGGTGATGGCCAGATTCAGGAGGGAGGCAGCTCTCATGGTGGTAGAGCAGACCAACACATGATTTTATGGCAGATGCAAAGGTATGTATGTGGTCATGAAAAGTGAGGGCCGTGTCAAAGGTAATGCCTAGATATTTGTAGGCGCTGACTATTTCAAGGGGAAGGAGTGTACTGGATAGTATTAAGAGGTAGGCATCCTTGTGCATAGTCTGATTGTGTGAGAAAAGCATGAGCTTTGTCTTAGTAGATTGATTACGAGTCTCTGGTCAAGAAACCAGCTAGCCTTGCTGAAAGCACCTTGAGTGCATTCTGGATGTGGTTCGACACGTGGATGAGAAGAGGACCACATCATCTCACTAAGTAGTATTTTTCAGAACATGATTTGGGAAGTGAGTTTAGGTAAAGGCTAAAAAGCAGTGGGCCGAGGATCGAGCCCTGGGGGACACCCAAGCGAACATGCCGATTGCTGGAGAGTGTGCTTCTGATTTTCACACATTGTGAGTGGGAGTTGAGATAGTGAACCAGTCCAGGGAGCCTTGCGAGAGGTGCATGAGATAGAAATGGAGGGCCGCGAGAGGCTGGAGTCCTGGAGATTATGTACAGTTACAGGAGTGGGTGGCAAACAGGTAACGCTTAAGGGCGGGTTTAAAAGAGCCAATCCTTTGTGTTGATGAGATATCGGGAGGAAGGGAATTGAACCAGGATGGTGCTTGGCAAGGGAAAGACCTTTGGGCTAGTGATGTCCTGACTCTTGGTATTAGTAAGAACCTTTTGTGGGAGATCCGGGTGGAGGCCGTGGAGACAGAGGGGTTGAGTACAGCAGATAGGCCAGGGGGCATTAATCTAGCTAAGATTTTCTTGGAGAGAAGGCACGTTTGGTAGCGCAGCCTCTCATCAAAGTCCAGTAATTCTGACTGTGCATATAATGAACAGGTGTGGGCAAGTCTGGGGGCCCCCGTGAGTAGCGGGCAGGCCTTGTTTAGTGCTGTTTTGATTTTATTGAGTGACGTTTTGTCTGCTGCGCTATATACTAGTAGGCCATAGTCCACTAGGGAGAGGACTGAGGAGGTGATGGCCAGATTCAGGAGGGAGGCAGCTCTCATGGTGGTAGAGCAGACCAACACATGAATTTATGGCAGATGCAAAGGTATGTATGTGGTCATGAAAAGTGAGGGCCGTGTCAAAGGTAATGCCTAGATATTTGTAGGCACTGACTATTTCAAGGGGAAGGAGTGTACTGGATAGTATTAAGAGGTAGGCATCCTTGTGCATAGTCTGATTGTGTGAGAAAAGCATGAGCTTTGTCTTCTTTAGATTGATTACGAGTCTCTGGTCAAGAAACCAGTTTTCAGCCTTGCTGAAAGCACCTTGGAGGGCATTCTGGATGTGGTTCGGGACACGGTGGGATGAGAAGAGGACCACATCATCTACGTAAAGTAGTATTTTTCAGAACATGATTTGGGAAGTGAGTTTAGGTAAAGGCTAAAAAGCAGTGGGCTGAGGATCGAGCCCTGGGGGACACCCAAGCGAACGTGCCGATTGCTGGAGAGTGTGCTTCTGATTTTCACACACTGTGTGTGGGAGTTGAGATAGTGAACCAGTCCAGGGAGCCTTGCGAGAGACCTAGCTGAGATATGGTAGTTATGAGAAATGGGTGGCTGACTGAATCGAAAGCTTTCGATAAGTCGATGTAAACGGCGCCCACGGGGAGCCCTTTATCAAGGGCTGTGTGAATATAGTTGGAGAATTCAAGAAAGGCCATGGAGGTACTGTGTCCTTTGCAGAAACCATGCTGTTCTGCGCAGAGGAGATTGTGTTTGGCAAGGTAGTCTGTTACAGTTTTTTTCTAGCACTTTTGAGGGGAGGGAGCATTGATGTCAGACTGTAGTTCCCGGGGAAGGTACTGTCCCCACCTTTGCGTATAGGGGTGACATCGGCGGTCTTCCAGACATGGGGGAATTGGCCAAGGCAGAGGGCGTAGTTAAGAATGTCGGTGAGGAGTACAAGATGAGTCGTAGGGGCTTGAGGGCCAGGGTGTCATTACTGTGATTAGTGCCCTTAAGTGATTTAAGCAGGTAGGATTTGGCTTCATTTGGAAGTAGAAAGGGGGTTAGGTGATATGGGCGGGGGGGCAGGAGCAGGGTCAAAGAAGTTGGAGGGGAAGCTGCACTGAGGTCCGTGAAGGTGATGTTGAGACTGTCAGCAATGACTTGGGGGTCTGTGGAGAGGGAGCCATTGACATCTAGTTGGGCTGGGGTTGGGGGGGAGAGAGAGTTTTTCCATTGAGCTCTTTTATATTATCCCAAAATGTTCGGACAGTCCCCCAGGTGGAGGCAAGGATGGACCTATAGTATTTTGATTTTGCCTTGCAAATGGTCCTGGTGCATTTATTGCATGCAGCCCTATAGGTTTACCACAGTCAAGAGCCTTATGCCAGAGGTTGTCTCTGTTCCGCAGTTGGTTGATGAGAGAGGAGGTAATCCATGGGGAGTTATGCGTCTTTATTATCTGCTTAGAAATGGAAGCAAAGATGTCACAAGTGGCATTAAAAGAATGGAGAAAATAGCTGAAAGCAGCGTCCATGTCCGGTGCTAACTTAACTGGGGACCAGTCCTAGCTGACAAGGTGTTCTCTGAGTTTGGCAAGTTTACTAGGTCACAGGCAATGGTGGAAGGTGACTTTATTAATCAATCTCCTTATTTTACAGGGCCAGGTGAAAATGATGGGGGAGTGGTCACTTAGGACATTGGGCAGTACAGTGGTGTTGGTGATTTGTTTTATCTATCCAGGTAGAGCTTTAATGGTAGATGTCAGCATACATAATGTTACATATCGAGTTTCAGTCTAAGGCAGAGAGGGCAGACTGAGAAATATAGAACCATATTTGAAAACTTCAAAATACTATTGGGGGGTGATTTTAACTGTGGGCTTAGTAATAGAAATTGTGGATGGAAGACTGATAAGATATATTGTGATACAAATGTGCTGCAGTCTATTCTTGCTATAAATACATTATGTGATGTTTATGATTTATTAGACAAAACACCAGTACACACCTTCTACAAAGGTAAATTGGACCAATGGTGGGAGGATACTAAATGAGATTTAAAAGATATTGTGATATATTTAACAAGCACTGCAGCAAGGTCAAAATATGTGCAATATTTAGGGCTAAGAGCACAGTATTTGAAAATTATCATGCAAATGAGACAGGAAAAGATGACTAAATTAAATGACATAAAAGAAAAAATGTATTCTTATCAGAAAGAAAAAGAACATAATTTAGCAGTAAATCAAACATTTGCGACCAGGGGGACAACGGAACAAGTAAATCCATATAATGAAGATTAGCAGGGTGTAAGGAAAACAATTATTACGTCATTAAAAAATGGACAGGGTATAATAGCAGAGGATAATGTGTCCATACAGCAGGTAATATAAAAACATATTTGTGAAACTTTTCAAAGAGAAGAACCAAAAACGCAAAGTACAGTTTTTGAGCATTTAGAGGTACCTAGATTGACAGAAAGTGAAAAAAGAGAACTAATGCAACCAGTTACAAGTGAGGGAATAAAAGTAGCCATAGAAAAGCTGTCAACCAATATAATTCCAGGAAAAGATGGTATACCCAATGATTTTTATAAAAAAATTGTAGAAATACTGGCTCCTATGCTACAAATAGTGTACGAAGCAATGCAAATAGAAAGTAGATTAGGTGCCAGTATGAAAGAAGGTATACTGATTTTTTTTATATAAAAAGGGAGATTCTCAAGATATTAAGAATTGGAGACCCTTAAATCTGTTGACAACAGATTATAAGATCCTCACAAAAATATTAACAGCAAGATTAGCTAAAACTGCAAAAAAAAGTAATATTGGAAGCACAAACATGTGCCATACCAGGAAGAAATATATATCAAAATGTGTTATTTATAAGGGAAATAGTATTTATAAGGGAAATAGTAGAGCAAGGGTTAACAATGGACCTTGAAGGATATATTCTGTCCCTAGATCAGGAGACGGCATTTGATGCCATAAGATGAACATATATGGAAGGTTTTGGAAATATATGGTATCCCAAAGCAGATGATAGACCTGATACAAGTTTTATATGTAGAAGTACAAACAGCACTTTTGATAAATGGACATCTAGGGATCCCAGTTTATTTGAAAAATGGGGTAAGACAGGGATGCCCTCTAAGTCCCCTTTTGTATGTCTTTGGATTGGACCCGATTTTAAGACTAATAGAAGATATGGCAGAAGTGCAACCAGTGGTAAACAAAAAAGAGAAACATATAGGATAGTGCACGGGGAGCAGTTGACAACAGGGCTATTCGTTCACGATTGGCACTATGACGACGGATTGATTACCTCGAGAGCGCAGCCCGAGAGGTAATCATCCGCGACAGTGCCAACGCAGGTGAAAGATGCCCTGTTGTCAACTGTTCCCCATGCACTTTTCTTTATAGTGTATGGTGGAACGTCGTTTTTTGGGTGAAAAAATCAGTTACTAGAAGGAAAAAAGAACTTTACAATTTTGAACATTTTCACGCTTGACATTTTAATTGCTTAAGAACTTTACATTGTGAACTTTTTAATGCTAAACATTAGTACTGCCACCGACATTGCTGCTTTCGCCATGTGTTCTGTCTATGGAGTGAGCCTTAACTGTCAAATGCTACTCGAGGACATAGTGTGACGTTTGCAGTGCAGTAGAAAACATCATTCTGTTGCACTGCGAACGTCACTAGTGTGTGACTACAAGGTTTCGAAAACGATGGATTTCAGTGGAGAACGACGTTCCACCATACACTATAGTGTAATAAGGTTACAGCCTATGCTGATAACTATACTCTTACAGTAGCCAACCTAGAAGCTGGACACAAAGCCTTAGGGCTTATAGATAATGTTATAGCAGTAACAGGGATGAGAATTAATCACAAAAAAAGGCAAAGTACTAGCTGTAGGAAGAGCCCCTGAGGATCCAGATTTCCCAATGCCAGTAATGAAAGGCGCTGTAAAGATATTAGGACTTTATTTTGGGACAAAAGAAGCTGAAAAACAGAACTGGGAAAAAGCCTATCAAGAAGCTCACCATAAGGTTCAAACTTGGAAATCTTGAAAGCTGACAAGAAAAAAGTGATTATTCTTGATAAGAGCATACCTAGCACCGATATTTTTGTATGTTTCCCACATATATCCCTTACCGTATGGAATGCATACACAAGTGATGGGACTTTTTTCCTTACTCCTGTGGGGGAGCAGACTAAATCCAGTTAAAAGAGCTCATACATACAGGACGTGGAAGGTGGGGGGTTTAAATATGTTGCAGCCCCTGGAATACCGTTTTTCTTGAATTTTTTGTATACAAGTATTAGGCTGTTAATATTAGGGAAAGAAACTATAGGGACAAATGGGATGCAACATTGGAGTGAAGGATACCCGACAGCACGTGGTTGAGTTAAATGGCAAGTGTCAGAAAAAGCATTACCACAATATGTACAGACAACACTGAAATATATTCAAATGTGGAAAAGTGAGCTCAGTTGGTTACTGAATGTGAATAGGAAACAATTTTATAATATAATAGTAAAGAAATGTTACATTGAGGAACCAATATTTATAGTAGAACCAAGAATAGAATGTACACAACTGCTGGAAAGTATGATTGAACCCAGAATACCGCTAAAAATGCAAGATGTCATTTGGTTATGTGGACATGGAAAACTGAACATAAAAGGAAATTAAAAACACAAAAGACAGGAAGAAAGATTATTTATGGAAGAAAGGTGTCGAACAGATAGAAACAATGATGGATCTATTTTTTGAATGTGTACACATACAGGACCTTTGGACATCAATAGCAGCCTTATGGAATGAAAGCATATTTTCCACAATAACATGAAATTTTAGTACAAGGGCAAATATCTGGACAATGAAAAAAATAGAGGGGTACTGTATACGTGATCTTGGCGTGCATTAAATGGACAATATGGCAAGCTAGATGCCAGAGGGTTTTATGGAATAAGGAAGTACAAATTCAAGACGTGCTATTTAAAATACAAACAGAAATTGATAAGATATATGCATATGAAAAAACACTAGGGGAGTTGGTGTGTATATACTTATGGTAAGGGATAGATTGGGTAGGGTAAATGATTAATTTAATCTGTATAGTGACTGAGAGACTCAGAGAGAGGGAAGAGGAAATTTAGGAAGTGCATGACATTAGAAGTAAGGAATTAGATGGAATAATAGAGAACGTCAGAGACTTCAGATTGTAAATATGGGATTGTGTGTGGAATTATTGGATATTTGGGTGGAACAGGAAGAGTATGAAGTAATACATTTTATTATTTAAGTTTTCTTTTATGTACAGTACATGTTGAGATTGTTTTGATATGATTTGTAATGATTAAAATGTCTTAGTTTTGTTTTTGAACATTAATAAAAATTTCCCCTACTCTTATCGAGAAGTGCCATGGGATCTTTTAATGTTCACCTGAACAACCACCAGAACAGGCAGACAGGACCACTGTTTAAATATTTCATCCGAAAGATGGCACCTCAGGAGTGCAGCACCCCCCTCTTAATGCACTACAGTGTCAGTATTGGGATTTATCCCATGTTTTCCGGTGTGAGTCTAGAACCCACCACATTCTGATCTTCCCACTTTAGAGGCAGTGTGCTACCTGCTGAGCCACTGACACTGAACAGATGATGACAAACTCCTTTATACTGCAGTTTGCTCACAAATAGTAATACAAAATAGATGGCATGGTTACTAGATGGACTGCTACCTAGCAGTCAGCTTACAGAAAGATAACCTGGCTAAAATCACCTTCTCTGTGGAGAGCAGTGGCAGGAGGTCAAGAGGTCATCTTGGATAGTATCAGCTTCTTGAAGTCTCGGTTCCCTTGGACCCATACTTATACTCAGCTTCTTGTATAATTACTTGATACAGTGGCATCTCCCAGGATGAAACGAATTTCTGCAGCATTTTGCAGCACTCTGCAGAATGCTGCAGAAGACCTACTGAATAAAGCAATGTAATTTCAATGGTAATTAGTTCCCTTTGTCATTCAGGAAAATGTGACACTGCCAGGATGAAGTGAATGCCACAGTTTCCTGCATGACAAAGGGGACTAATTGCCATTGAAATTACATTGCTTTATTCAGTAGGTCTGCTGCATCATACTGCAGAGTGCGTTAAAAGTGTGTTTGATCCAAGGACCCTTATGAAACTTGGACATCTTAGCAACATTTCCAAGGCTGCTTGTCCATGTCATGTCTCACATGTTGTCCTTGGCGTACCAGACCTTCCCTCTTATCAATACGTAACTAAGCAGCCCTGCATTCTTCTCCCAGAGACAGTAACAGTTTGGAATGTGGTGAACAGCCAAGTTCTCATAACCATATGCTTTTGCAAGTCTGGTATATTTCTGTGTGTGTCCTCTGCCTCAGCAAGGCTAATGTAAAACATTTCTGATGCGTACTTAGTGGGCTGTTACATCCACTTGTACCTGTACATCCAGATAGGTCTTTGGCTTGCATATAATACAATTACAAATAAGCATTATGCATTTATACTCAGAGGCAATGCACAAATAATGACAATAAGTGCAACACCCTAACAATAATAATGGATACATAAGCTGTATAAGCAATAACAGGCATTTCCCTACAATACCTCCTTTGATGCTATGTGGCAAAATAGCATCACCAAAAACAACATCAAAAAATTGTCACTTTAAGTGGAAAACATTGGCATATTTCAGCATACTGATTTCTTTATAATGTTTGTGTAATAAGTGCCTAAGACAGCATAGGATAGCAAATGCAATAAGTACTAAAATAGCCTGAAGCATAATTAACAGTTTAAAGGTGATCTCTGTCCACGTATTTGAAATTGAAAGATCACTATCATCATCATGTAATAAAGCATCTAAAAGACTGTTGAGCATGTTGCATACCCTTGCTAATTCTAATTAAGTGTTCATGTTTATGATTTAGCAAGAGTTTTAAATCTAGAGAGAGTAGCGAAATATGCACATTAAAGTTTGGAATGTCATTTGTGACGTCATTTTGATGACCAGGCTCACTAAGGAGATACTCCTCCTTGTGAAATGGTACTGGCAATATAACTTTGTCCAATGACAGTGTGAGCAGCAGGTGTAAAACAGAACTTTGGAGTGGTCACTGGACATGTGAGTGTCCCATATGTAAAGAATTTATTATTTATAACCAGACAATTCTGACCAGCCATGTTGTAAGTAACTTTAACCATAGGAAGGCACTATTTTGTCAGTCTCACTGTACAGGTGCTATTTTGGACTGATAGATGCTTGCATTATGCTGGGAGCCACCATCAATGCCACACACAGGTGTAACCACATTAGTTTGTAGTGATGACCTCTTACTGAGCAGCAAGCAGTGTAGGGAACCTACCACAAGGCCGTGATGGGGTTGTACACTACCAAAGAAGGGGTGTCTACCTGTTCCTTGTAAATGTCACCCTTCAAGTAACCTACAGAATGGACTGTTGCCAGTTTGTCAGAAAGGGACAAATACTGCCTTGGTTGGGATGCGAGGTCACATAGCCCCGGTTTCTAGCTGTTAAGAAAGAAAACTTCTGACAGGCCTCAATGCACATTGTATGGACATCCTGTGACCTGGTTACACATGCTGGACAATACCACTTGGCCAAATAGTTATCAGAGATGAGATCTGGGAAACACCTTTGTTTCTGCATCTCATGAACAAATTAAAAATCATTGTGAGAACATAGTTCTCATAGGCTGTGCATGTTACTCCTTCACCTATGTGTTTGTGTCAGACCGTTAAAGATTGTTTGCAACTAATGCATTGATCTTAGATTGCATTTCAGTAAACAAACAGGTAATACATACATACAGTATTAGTATGACATTATGTACATATCATACATACTTTTCTTCTTTTGTGCTAGGCCTTGGATCCCATATTATAGGTTTGGTGTTCAAACAAACAGAAAATGACGTCTCTTTCGGTCTCCATGTCAGCTATATTCCACATGGACAAGCCAGATGCATATAGGCCTGAGATGGCACCAGTAAGTTTTTCCAGGTCTCGAACCTGTCTGGTATGGAAGTCTCCATATTGGAGCCTCCCATCTTGCATTGCTATGGGATTTTGGACTCTAGCATGGTATGAAACTTTAAAAGAAAAATAGACCTTTAAACCATCAAAACCATATAGCACAGGCTTTGTACATTTTGCTTGGGTCTTGAAGTACCCAATATGTTGCCTTATGGCCTCTAAATAGACTTTGTTCCAAATTGATATCCCTAACCCAAATAGACCTGACACTGACCCGACAATTCCATCCAGCCCTTGCAGATGCCTAGGGCCAGATATTCAAAACTTTGCCCTGGGGTTAAATTAGCACTGCCCAGCAGGCAAACTTAGCTCGGAGCACAAAGCAAGCCATATTCAAAAGGAATAGCCCAGGGCAAACAGCTTCTAATATAGCATGAGAATGAGGCCGGGCAAACTGGGCTGGGAGTGCAGGGAAAACTTAGCCCTGGAATAAGACAGCTCTGAATATGGCAACCAGGAAGTGCAAACCACAACAGCAACACAGTGCACAGCACTGTGAAGGTAGGTAGAGGTGAACTATGTGGCCAATGTGTGTGCCTGCAAATGCATGGACCCAGTACAGCTGCAGGCAGCAGCGTATGTGAAAGTACAGTGTGCAAAACTGTAAAATATTCCCCAAACTGTGCAGCGCTAACGCGTTTGCACAGGTTTAGTGCAGGGCTAAACCATTAGCCCGGTGCAAACACGTTTGCCCGGTGCTAAATTTTGCCTTATTCAAAAGTGACATGCAAATGAGCCTACTTAGGTAGTCTCTGGGCAAACATCCAGATTAGCATCTCATTATGCCCTGATTTGCATGCAGTTTGCACCAGGCTAACGGTTTAGCCCTGCGCTAATCCCGTGCAAATGTGGTAGCACTGTGCAAACAGTTTGGGGAATATTATACAGTTTTGAACACTGTACTTTCACAAGCGCTGCTGCCTGCAGCTGTACTGGGACAACACAGCATAGGCACAGATGGTGGTGGTGCTGCATGCAACTGTCACACATTAGGTCATGTTACAGTGCACAGCAGACACTACAGTAGCAAGGGGGCCGTAGTGTGTGGACACAGCAATGCCTATGGTGTGTAGGGCAGCGATGATGACTGCACTATACACAGTGAGAGGCCCAACCTGCAGGTGTTTACTGACAGTGGGCATTACTGTTACGCTGTTGTGTGACCCACATATGCTGCACCTCTGACATGGGATGCTCACAGTGACATATACATGTCTGGCTTTGTGTGCTGTGGCAGTTGTACAGTTGTGCAGTATGTGGCCGGGGGGGGCATATATTATCAGAAAGGCACACTGTTGTTGGGGTATTCCCAATACTAGCCCATGTACACTGCATGATGTGTCCCAGCCTTGTGGCCACACCTGGTCTGTGGCACAGCCTGACCACCCATACACTCTCCCTTCAACATCCTCCATGCCCACAGTGCTGCATGTGTGTGCTGGCATCTGTTGGTGTCCACAGAAGAGTGGTCCACAGATGTGTGCTGTATGGCCACACTGCCATGCTGTCCACTGGCAGCAGGTCACCACTTATTGCCTGGCATGGCTGGGACTGGTGGCAGATGATGGCACCATTGTGATGCCATCAGCAGCATGTTTCCTCTATGTTTGGCTTTGTCTATGTGTCATATTTACTTGTTAGGGTCGCACAAAGCCGCGTGAAAGCCGCGCAAAGCCAAAGTGTCGCGCAAAGCTGATTGCCCAGGGTTAAGACAAGCTTTTCCTGGGTGGTAATGTGCACCACGCTAAGTGTCATGCTAAGTCACATAAAACCAACTTTGCACAGCACTAGTTACTGAATATAGCATTGCACCTGTATTCATGTCAGTTTGCCCCTTGCATACATTATGATTTTGCCCAGCGCTAATGCAGTTTGCCCACACTATTTGGCCTTTTGAATATAGCAGATCTATGCTAATCCCGCGTTAAACCTGCGCAGTTTTTGCCTGGCACAAAGTTTTGAATATCTGGCTCCTAGTGTGGAATATTCCATGCTGTGGGTGCGTTTCTTGCCCAGCTACAGGATCTTGTCCTCGTGCCTGATAGGTGGCTGCAACATTTAAAAGTAAAGAAATATGCATTTGTTCCCACACAAGGCCCATATTACATCATATCCCAAAGTAACAGCAAATTTGCAGATTCAAACAACATGTTATACATAAACAGTACATTATTTAATAAAGTCCTCAGAATATCATGGGACAGTGTCCCTTGTCCTCAAACATTTGTGGCTCAGATGGTGATGTATTACTGGAAAATGTCACAGTTCATTGCAAATTGATGTTTTGCACCACCATAGTATTTTATAACATAGTACTGTGGTTGCCTTCGTATATGTCTTTGTCAATTTATAAGTGTCTGTATCTGAGCTTTGCACTGGGTCAACCACCAAGGAGGCACTATCCAGAAAAATATGTATACAAAGGTTCTGTGTAAGCAGAAACAGTATTGTCCAAACACGTGCCTTCTTCTCTTGGATTGCTTTCAAAATTACAAGAAAGTCTGAAATGTCTCTTAGTGAGTCTATGCATAGTCCAATAGGACAGACTGTGAACAACAGTATTCTTTATAATTATTAGTCTTTGCTACCACAGCACACAGAATAAAATATGAGAATCATAGGTGACAGGTAGCATGGCAGGTTCTCCCCAAGAGACTGTAGTTGCCTGGAGTCCTGTACCCAGATGCCATATGGCAATTAGGATTAGCAAGGTCAAGAACACCACTGTCAGCTTCTGAAAAACAAAAGAAATAGAAGGGCTTTTAGAACCCTGCCTCCTTAGTACATAAATGCTGATCCTTAAAACAATGATGCATTATTTTTCAATAGAGCTGGTACAGTATTTCATGAATATGAGTCAGCAAGGCACTCTTGAAGAGTTCATGATTGGCCAACACCTGCTGCCACCCAGTTGTGGCTGCTAGCCA
Source organism: Neoceratodus forsteri (assembly GCA_016271365.2). Lineage (NCBI taxonomy): Eukaryota > Metazoa > Chordata > Ceratodontiformes > Ceratodontidae > Neoceratodus > Neoceratodus forsteri. Next base: position 1,253,207,628 of record CM028129.1, on the reverse strand, counting down.
CGCCAATTGATTTCTGAAAAACTAAAACAGAGGAGGGCTTCCCCTCCCTCATTTGGTAGGTTAGTAAACAGTTTCAACTGATTTACATGAAATTACTTGCCCCTATTCTGTTTCCTTGCTGTTCCCTGTAATCCTGATTTTATACATGGTGGGGCTATAGCAGTTTGTTACACAGTAGGGGCCCTCCAATGTTTGCTAAGGTCCCTCCTGATCATACATTCTGACCAATACCATGTCTCCTACCTTTAATTGCATTTCATGGCATTATCTATGAACATTTTATTTACATGTTGCGTCACACCAGTGTTGGTAGCAGCAGAAAGGTAAATACCCTTCACCTCATAAGGAAGAAAAACCAGTAGTTTTGGTAGGAGTTGCTTGGCACTACCCAAACCCTCACCTATGGTGAACCATGAAAAAGCCTTCTACTGGAATGAGTTTGCATTTGTGGGAGTGGTATGCATCTGCCACTATTTTTAGGGTGGTATTTTTGATTTGAACAGATTGGCATGAAATCATTTGTTAGTGGCTACTCTGAACCCAAACTGAGTAACTGATATTAAAAAATGGTTGTTGCCTCCCATGGTCACATTATTAATTTCTTTCATGCCTTTTTAAACAGTTGTTAATCAGCTACTGCTGGACAGCAGCTATTTATGGAGGTGGGGAGGTAGTGGACAAAGTCCATATCTCTTCCCTTGCGCTCCTTGTTATACAAGGACATTGGCTTGGGCATTGTAGCTGATTAACTATGTAATATCATTTTCATAAAATTGACAGTTTGTAATAGCAACACAGCATATACTGGGGACATGCCATCTTAGGCAGTTAAATTATTCCTCCAGACATATTTTAAAAAAAAAAACCTTATTATGGAATGGCTAATCAAAAGTTCATGTGGTCGGGACACAGGTCCCCACCTCCACCCCCTTGTATGTCTGGAGGAAAAAAATTAACTGCCTAAGATGGCACGTCCATAGTCTATGCTATTTTGTTTTATTACAAAACACTTCAAGATCCAAGCAAAATCTACAAAGCTACACAATCTTGATAGTTTAAAGGTTTATTTTTCTTCTGAAGTTTCATATTCTTACTTCTTTCTCGTCTCCAAATCTACAGGGGGATTGATGCCCATTCTGGATTTGAGACATCTGAACTTCTATATTCAGTACAGGAAGTTCAGAATGGTAACTCTGCAAGGCCTGCTGCAAAAAGGGGACTGAATATGCTTCCTGGTAATTCAGGACACATACCTGCACATCAAGGTTTGCCCTCTTCACAGGACATACCCAGGTTCCTGTTTCAAGGGGAGCACTACCAGTTCAGGGTATTGCCCTTTGCTTTGTCCTCTATGCTATGGGTCTTTACCAAATGCTTAGCGGTGGTGGCAACAGCCCTCAGGAGGGAAGGACTATATAAGGAGAATCTGCCCACAAGGAGGAGGGCCCATGGCAGTTTCAACTGGCAGTCATGGGAGTCAGACACTGAGACTAAGCTCCCTCAAGAACTCCACCTGCTTGATGATTCTGCTCTACTGAGAATGCACGGCATGTACCAGAGTCTGAACCAGTAACAACTGAACAAGAAATAGAAAAGAAAACTGCTAAACTGCTTCAAACTTTCAGGATAATGACACCCAAAAAAGAAAAGAAAAATTCATCGACTGGTACCAGATCTAAAAATGCAAGGTCATTAGCCATGCCAACTAGAAAAACAACTGCCTTTCCACAAAAAGCCAAAAACATGAAAGCAACCCAGGAGGTGGTTTCTCTGACCACAAAGGACATTATGGCAAATGGTAATGCAAACCTGTTTCCTTTGTTCCAACAAGCAGACATTTTTTTTTTAAATAATGAAAATTGACAGATTATCTGAAGCACCTGTAGTACCTGAGTCAAGCCTGATGCACAAGCAGGGAGCCAGCTGGAAGCACAGGGAGCATACGCTGGAATCCCCTGGAGGGTAGACCCAGGTTAGTCGGAAATATTGAAGTTGGCAACGAATGAAGAATGCTCAGTCCCACAGAGCCAGACTTCTAAAATAACTGAAATGAAAAAGGAAAAGCTGAGTGTTAACAATGTGTCTGATGTGAGCAAGCAAAAAGCAACCAATGACATGCTGTTCCTAGTTGCAGGATTACGCAACATACTTGAGAAAAGGAATGTGTGGATTTAAGGAAGTCCTCAAGCACTCTGACCAGGTGAGCCTGTAGCTTAATGGTTAGAGCACTGGAATGGCATACCAGAGATCTGAGGTTCAATTTCCAGTGGGCCACATTTTCCTTTCTCATTTTCATCCCAGCATTAATAGAAATATTAAAGGATTTTGCCTTTTTTTTCAAGTAATAAATTAAATTTACAGAAACTGAAATCATATTCCTTGGTGGCAGGGATCAAGGGAGACAGGAGGGTACACGGGGCCTAAAGCAGGTTGTTGACCAGTTTACTTACCTGGGAATTAAGGTTAGTGGAGACTTGAGGAAACTATATGCATTAAATTATATCCCACTGTTTAAAACCATTCTGGCAGACCTGAATCAATGGAAGGCCCTTCTCATTTCTTGGATAGGAAGGATTAATTAATTTATTAAAAATGAATTTCCTCCCAAGGATATTGTATGCAATGCAAATGGTCCCAGTGGGCCCTACTGTTAAGGATATTAAACAGCTCGAGATGGGTTTCAGCTATTTTTTTTTTTTGGGTGGGTGGGGGGAGAAACCTAGGATGTCACCGAGTAGGCTTAAAGCATCTAGAGAAAGGGGGGTGGATTTTCCAGACATAAAAGAGTATTATTTAGCTGTGCAATACAGACATATCCACAACTGGGTGAATAGAGGGGAGACAGCCACCTGGGTAGAGCTGGAACAGGAGAGCTGTCCAGGGTGACTAACCTCGTATCTCGCAAAAGGGGGGTAGAGAGCGTATAACCAACTGCCACACACAAATCCCTTAGTAGCAGCAGTATTAGAGGCACGGATTAAAATTAAGAGGTGATGTGGGGCAGATCATGAAAATACTTTTCTCATCCCAATAGCAAAGAACCCAGAATTCTTACTCGGATATGATGACCCAGGGTTCGCAATTTGGGAGGCCAGAGGGGTCCAATGCTAAAGGAGAATTATATAAGGGGAGTAGATGCTCCCATTTGAGATGATTCAACAGTGTTTGAGACTGTTAAGGTTGCATCTATATAGATTTTTACAAGTTAGGCACTTTGGGGAGAGCTTGCAAACAAGACCAAGGGGGGATTCTCTGGTGACCAGAGTGGAATGAGAGATACTGGAGGCTGCATACCACGAAAAAGGACTAATAAGGAGAGCAGCAAGATTGGATAAAGATGCATTCCAAGATGGGACAGGGAAGGCTAGGGACGGGGTTAATGGGAAGAAGATTTGGGAATTCCTATCTTAGATGAAAGTTGGAGAGAGGTAGTTAGGTCACATATGGGCTTGCTATTATGTAAAAGATTTAAGGAGGCCCAATATAAATTTATACTTCAATTATTCTATCCCTCAAGTGTCGTAAACAAATTCCACCCAGGTATTTCCCCAATGTGTGGCAGGTGTTTAATAGAGAGAGGAATATACTTCCACTATTTTGGGGGATGTGGGGTTATTAAGAAATATTGGGAAGAAGTGGTACTTGAAATGAAAAATACATGGGGCAAGGACATAGGGATCACCTCTTTGTCTCTCTTGTGTGGAATAGAGCGTAGTGGAGAGGGAGAATGGTGACTCTACCCGAGGTGGTTAAGGATGATACTGGTGATGGCCAGTCAGATTATCTTAAACACCTGGGTTTCTTGTACAAAACCTACTGTGTCTATGTGGAAAAACCTAATGTTTGCAAATATGGCTGTAGAGAGGCTCTCTTATGCCCTGAGGGGCAAGGAGGAAAGATTTATGAGAGAGTGGGATCAGTTTCTAACCTCTCTCTCTGCCCCTGAGGCAGAGGCCATCAAGATGGGAACATATCCATAGGGAAAGATGGTTTGGAGAAGGGGGGGGCTGCAAGGGCTTGACACCTTAAATGATATGGAGACCTAAGATTTTGAAATGCCAAGAATAAGATGTGATGTGATTAATCATAATTGAATTACAGAATGTTTTTTTCTTTATATATTAGTTGATTTTGTATTTCTTATTTCTAGGTGTTAAGGTGAGAGAGTTCTGGTTTAACTTTTAGTATACAGTATAACTGTGCCACTGTACTAGTGTTTTTACAAGGGTAGATGCAATTACATTGCATAGGTAGATGAAGGGGTAGGGCAGGGCAAATATTTGTTTTATATTGTACAAAGTGCCTGATAAGGGTAATAAGTAAATTGCAAGACATTTGTAACATATAAATGCTCTTCCCTGGAGAATTATGTAATGCATATGAAATGCTGTCAAGAAGATGGATGTACAATTTGTATTGTTATTGTAAAATCTCAATAAAAACTTAATCCCCAAAAAAAGTTGATCAATATAAAGATGAAGAAAGTCAAATAATTTTGCTTAAAACTGAATTAAATTCACAAACAATAATTGGATCAATTTATGTTCCATTTACCAATGACTCCCTATTTTTAGCAAAAATAAAAGAAGGGTTACAAAAATTACAATTGGACAAAATTATATTAGCAGGGGACCTTAATGCCATGTTAAACCCTTTGCAAGATAAATCTATAAACCCAAAATAAAGGGAATATAAGCTTGGCCAATAAATTGATAGGTTATATGCAAGCTGAATCATTAGCAGACCCATGGCGATTATTAAATACAAATGATAATAGCTTCACCCATCATGATTTAAAAGCTAAAATCTTTACCAGGATTGATTACATATTAATTACAAAAAAATTAGTGAACAATTAATATAACACAGAAATTGATTCAATTTGTTTATCAGACCATGCACTAATTAGTATACAGTTACAGATTCTAAATCCTAACAGTAAATTTACAAAGATTTGGAGATTTGATAACGATCTACTGAATGATAAACATTTTGTAGAACTGGTTAAAAATGCTATCCAAGAGTTTTGGTTTTATAATAATTCAGGTCAAACAAATGTAACTCACCTGTGGGACACATTTAAAGCCACACTACGTAGTGTTATCATCTCCTATCAAAATAAATAAAAAAACAAAGAAGCATCTACTAAGATCTATATAAGACTAAAGCAACTAGATAAACTAATATTAACCAATTACAACAAACATAAGGACAAATGGGGAAAAATATAAAATCAAAAAAACAAGAAACAATCTATCAAGAAAATCTCAAAATGGCAAGACTAATTCAAAAAACCAAATATTTTCACACAGACAAGCTGGGTAAATTATTATCAAGTCTGCTGAGACAAGAAAAACAAAAAATATAATTACAGGAATAAATGATCATTTAGGAATCATAAACAATACAGATGATCAGATAGCTAAATTATTCATGGAATATTACAAAACAATATAGTAGCAAAACTTCATACCAGATCAGCATGAAATGGACAAGTTTATAGCAAATGCCAGATTACAGTCTTACACCATTGAATTTGACGAGATAAATAAAAACGAAATCATCAATGCCATAAAACAGATGCCTAGAAATAAAACTCCTGGAATTGATGAGTTAACTAATGAATTTTTCCAAACATCTGCACAAGAATTATCCCCATGGTTAGAACACATAATACAGGAATTATCAATAAAAAATATTAGCATCCCCAAGTCAATGCAAGTACTAAAGTAATATTAATTCCAAAACCAGATAAACCAATGGATAGACACGAAAGCTATCGCCCAATTGCAATTTTGAATTCAGATTATAAACTCATTGCAAAAATAATAAATAGAATTAAAACTCATTTACATAAATTCATACATAAAAATCAGTATGGTTTTATGCAGGGGAGAACTTTAGCACAAGTCAATATTAAATTGCAAACAATAATTCAGTTGATAAACAGTAATGAGCCTTATACAAAAGAGGTTTATCATGCAATAGTTATCGACACCACCAAGGCCTTTGATTTAATTAACAGAACTTATATGATCTACATCTTACAAAAATGGGATCTACCTAAACGAATAACACTAATTGATCATGTATATAAGGAAACCTATGTGAAATTCCAGATAAACAATCTGCTAACCGAAGACTTCTTGATGCAAACTGGGGTGAGACAGGGGTGTCCCCTTTCCCCTACAATATTTATATTAGTATTAGAACCATTGCTCAGTTCAGTTAGGGGAAATTCACAAGTAGAGGGTATAAAAATACATGAGGAACAATTAAAATTTAACATATTTGCTGGTGACTTACTACTACCGGCTAAAAATATTGGAATTTCAATAGATCCATTTCTTAAACTAATACAAGACTACACACACATATCAGGCTACAAAATAAATAAATCCAAATCAGTAATATTAAAATGATCTAAAAAGGGTCTACTCCACAACATTTGATTAATAAATTATTTCAAATACAGGATCAGATAAAATATTTGGGGGTGTGGGTATCAGCTGATCAAAATGTAAATATAAAAACTAACTTCAATAAAGCAAAAGAAAAAATTAAAGTATTGTTGGACAACTGGAGAAATTTATCTATTTCCCTATGGGGAAGGATTGACACAATTAAAATGATGGCAATGCTTCACTTGTTTTTTGTTTTACAAAATATAATGGGGGCTCCAGGTCAAAAATGGTTTAGTGAAATAAGACAGATCTTTACAAAACTCCTATGGAGGGAGAAAAGCCAAAGCTAGCCTGGAAGATGTTGATGACCCCTAGGAAACTAGGTGGTTTAGGCTGCCCTGATCCATATAGTTATGTGCTAGCTCAATTACTGTTCATGGTGTATAAATGGACCTTGTTTCCTTCTACAGAGGATCTATATGAGAAAGTCATTTTTGGGAAAAATCTACACAACTAAAAACTAAGTGATTTATGTATAACTTAAGAGCTGTATAAAAACAAAGTTCCTTTTCTAACACTGTGGTTTCAAAATATGGTTAAATTAGTTAGGAACCCCCATAAATTAAAACTGTCTTGGCTATTTTCAAGGATAAATGGGGGGAAAGAATTTTGGGGGAAGCTAGGATGAACTTTAAAAATAAGTACATGGCGGGACTTACTGGTAAATAATGAATTTCCAACATATAAAATCCTATTGGAGAAACTTGATCTTACCAGGTAGAACATAATTTACTATTATATGTTGCAAAACAAGTTTAAAAAAACACAAAAAATATATGGAGTGAGCTGGCCCAGTGGCACTGAGGGCTACACTGGTGACCCAGGTTCGGGAATGACCTCAGGTCACTGGGGAGCCAGCATGAGGGGGAGAATTGGAGTGGAATTGAGCTGCAGTAGCAGCTCTCCCCTTCCTGGGGTGGTTGTCTGCTCCTCCCATAGTTCCACTCCCACCGGGTGGAGGTCCAGTGGGAAGTGTAGGCAAGGGGGAGCAGCAGCAATAATGCAAGGGGTGGAGTGGAAGGGACCAAGCCGGTGCCCAGCGTGCGTCTCCATGCATGTGCATGTCTGCTGGGGTCCCGGGTCGGGGGTAAAGCAAAGGGAAAATAATAAATGTGTATATATGGAGTTTCAGACATAAATATGATTAGGGAAGTAAAAAATCTAGGGAGTGAAATCAAGAAAGGAATAACAAAACTACTAGCCCATTTTTATGAAAAATTACTAAGAATAACATATCAGCCAATAAAACAAATAAGAAGTAGAAAAATGAAGCAAAAATAGGAATATCAAACAACCAATGGAAACTAACAAGAATTTTAGCAAATAAACTGTATGTTTCAGCAAAAAATAAATCAATTCAGAAACAAATTATAGAAAGAGTGTATATAACACCATGCCAAATAGCTAAGATAAATTCACAATACTCACATTTATGTTAGTATGGTTGTAAAAAAATATGATCTTACTCATTGTCTATGGGAATGTCCTACCTTATACACCTGGTGGCAAGAGGCAATCAGAATTGTCTCCAAATGGTTAGAAGTAAAGATTCCTATGACCTTTCAATCCTGTATATTAAATTTATTTGACTCCAATTAAATAACATTCATACAACAAAAAATAATAGCACTAGCCACCATGGCTATAAAACGTATAATATTATAAAATTGGAAATCAGACCATTTGCAGAAATTTGACTGCCAAATGGTGGAGCATAGTATATGAAACCATGATGTTTGAAAAATTGGTATATAAATTAGATACCTTAGATGACACCAACGGTTCAAATTGGAGGGGAAATAGAACAAAATATGCCCACGTTAAAAACTATTTAAATAGTATGACACAATATTGGTAAAAGAACATATATATAAGGAATAAGGATACCCTATCAATGTACACTAAAGAGGGAGGGCAAAGGGAAGGGATAAATGTATATATGGTGAATAAATTGTTTGGCTTATGATGGAATTATGTATGTTATTGTTCACATGTATACAACAATAAAAATAATTGCTGGAAAAAAAAAGGAGGGAAGGAATATACATCTTCCCCTATCCGGATGACTGGTTGCTCAAAGTCAGTCCAAGGAGCAACTGTCTTACACCATGTGGTATGCCAGATGGCTGTTCCATGCCCTGGGGATTACAGTCAACCTGCCCAAGGCAGTCTTGACCCCTTTTCAGTGCCTCCAGTACAATACAGGCTATACTGGACACTGCTCAGGGTCAGCCTTCCTACCCCAGGACAGGGCAGAACACCTGATAGCATAGGCCCAGGTGCTTTACAGCAATAGGTATGTCACAACCAGGTCATTCCTGAGACTGCAGGGCCTGATGGCAGCAGTCATTGTCATGGTTCCTCTGGCAAGGCTGCACATGCGGATCCCCCAATGGACATTGAGTCCAATGGGATCAACACACTGATGATCTAGAACAGAGGGTTCTAGTAACATCGCCTGTAAAGAAGGTGCTTCAGTAGTGGATAGAACCCAGCAATTGCTCAAAGGTGTTCCTTTCCTAATCCCTTCCCCTCATCAGATCATCACCAGGGATGCTTCGGGCATGGGCTGGCGAGGCATATCTGTGGCCTCACCAGAACCAAGGTACATGGACCACAGTGGAGAGTTTCCTCCACATAAACATCCTAATGATGAGGGCCATTCTGTATGGCCTGCAAGCCTTCCAGAATCACCTGTCCCTGGGGCCTCTGCTGGTGCAGATGGACAACATCAATGTAGTGCACTACATGAACAAGCAAGGGGGACTCATTCATACCCCCTGTGCAGAAAAACAAGAGTTTGGTAGTGGGCTCTAGAAACATGGTCTAGAACTGTCGTCAGTCCATGTTCCAGGCACGCAAAACATCCTGGCAGACAGACTAAGTAGATCACAGTCCAGAATATATGAGTGGGAGCTGCTGACCTCAGTAGTTAAAGACCTGTTCGACAGGTGGTTTTACCCAAAGTTGGACCTTTTTGGATCCCCACTCAATGCAAAACTGCCGCAATTCTGCTCGCTCATTCCAGGGCCTGGAGTTTTCTGGTGAGACGTGTTGTCCCTGTCTTGGAAAGGGAGGTTCCTCTACACCTTTCCTCCCTTCTCTCTAATTCAGGGGGTGATGATCAAGCTCCAGATGAAAGGAGTGACTCTGATACTCATTGCTCCCTCCTGGCCTTGACAGATCTGGTTCCCCTTACTGCAGCAATTGGCAGTGGAACCTCCAGTACCCCTACCCCTGTGCAAAGGCTTGCTATCACAGAAGCACGCACCCTGATCCATCCAGACCTCAAGTCCCTTCATCTTCATGCTTGGCTCCTGAAGACATAGCCATGGCTAGATTTGGGGTGTCTCAAAAGGTGACTGATGTCCTGGTGGCTGCTAGAAAACTCTCCGCCAGGGCCATTTATTCCATGAAGTGGAAGTGCTTTGCTCTGTGGGCTGCTTCCCGTCACTTGTATCCCTTCACTTGTCCAGTGAATCAGATTCTGGAGTACTTGCTGTCCCTTTCAGATGCTGGACTGCAGTACTCTTCCATCAAGGTGTACCTGGCTGACATTTCAGCTTTCATGTGCCTGTTGATGGCTGTACAGTTGTATAAATGGAGATGTCCTGCACATTCTTGAGAGGCATTCTTCACTTGAAGCCTCCCAGCCACAATGCAATGCCTGCTTGGGACTTTAATTTTGTTCTAGAGAAACTTACTCTGGCTCCTTTTGAGCTGGACGTGACTTGTGAGCTACGCTTTCTGTCATGGAAAACATTATTTTTAGTTGCTATTACTTCTGCTTGAAGGATCTCTGAGCTCCAGGCTCTTATGTGTGAACCCTAAGTTCTTGCCAAAGATAATGTCTGCATTTTCTCTGAATCAAACCATGTATCTGCCTGTTTATTTTCCGGAGCATGCCAATCCAAAGGAAGCATTGCTCTATACTTCAGATGTACATAGAATACCCCAGTATTACGTTCAACGTACGAGGAGCTGCAGGAAGTTCTTGCAGCTTTTTGTTTCCTTCGCCCCTGGGGAAGAGGGCATACTGGTTTCTAAACAGTGCCTGGCCAAATGGTTGTCCAGCTGTATCACTTTTTGTTGTAGTAAGTATGGTAAGGACCTTCCTGAGGTTGTGCATGGCTATTCAAACAGAGGCATGGCCACTTCTGTTGCTTGTTTCAGGAATGTGTCAGCTGCAGAAATTTGGGCTGCTGCAACTTGGAGTACTCTCCACACTTTCACTAAACACTTTAGTCTGGACATCACCTTTAGAGGAAGGGCAGGCTTCAGCCTGGCTGTGCTTCAAGGCCTCCTTTCTTAGGCCTATAGCCTCCAGCCACCCAGACTGTCTCTCTGTCAGCACTGCTTGGGACCCGTTCCATAGGTGTGGCCTGATGGAAGAGATATCCTCGAAGAAGATAATACAGCTATGTAAGAACTTACCATAACAGTAGATCTTCAAGAGAGTCTCTTTCATCAAGCCATGCCATCCCACTCTCCATCCACCTTGGTCACAGAGCTTTTTCACTCCTGTCTTTTTCTGGACAGTCTACCTGCTGATCTTACTTCGAGGGTATCTCTTGCAGCAGGCCACACTGGTAGGACTAAGCCACCAGGCATTAGGACCACACAGAAACTTTCTAGCTAGCAGTCTACCAGAGAGGGCAGTGCACCACTGACATCACCCTCTGATGCGGCCTACCCTATAAGAGTGGACAGCCCCCATAGCCTCCTCAGTTCTTTTCCCACAGTTGACCAATGCACGTTGGACCTATGGAAACTGCCACAGCTTTAGTCGACCATCATTGTCATGTGCTGTAGTGTTTTTTTTTTCTTTTCTTACCGTAGTTCTTTTTCATCATTTTTCCTTTTTCATGTCTTCAACCTTGGATCACTCCAAAACCAAGTGTGCCTGCAGAAAGCAAGTCCCGGCTAAGGATGGACATTTTACTTGTATCTGCTACCTAGGCCCATACCACAATGTCCAAGTCTTGAAAGTCTGCCAAGGATTCAACCAGGCAACCAGGCAGCGCCGCCAGCAGACCTTAGAGAACTTTCTCCTGCAGCAGAAGTTTACCTCCATGGAACGGGAGCTCCTTGGTCTCCCTGACCCAGTCTTTGGGATCTAAGTCCTCGAAGTCTCAAGAAAAGCCCAGTGGGAAACACAAACACCAGTAAAAGGACTGGGCTAGGCCCGGGTCCTCCTCCTCCCTTTCATCATCTCCCTACAAACATGAGGAGGCGGGGAACTACAGACCAGTCAGTCTTACCTCAGTAGTGGGCAAGATTATGGAGGCACTCCTTAAGGAAAGGATAGTGCAACACCTGGAATCCATAGGGGCACAGGATCCAAGACAGCATGGGTTTACAAAAGGAAGGTCCTGTCAAACTAATCTCATAGATTTCTTTGACTGGGTAACCAGAGTGGTGGACCAAGGGGAGCAGTTGATGTCGCCTACCTTGACTTCAGCAAAGCTTTTGACACTGTTCCACATAGAAGATTGATAAATAAGCTAGGTAGGCTCGGGTGGGTCAGAGTTGGTCAACTGGGTGGCAAACTGGTTGACTGGCAGAAAACAGAGAGTGGTGGTAAATGGTATACAGTCAGAAGAGATGCAAGTCACAAGTGGGGTACCTCAGGGATCAGTCCTGGGGCCAGTCTCTATTCAACATCTTCATTAGTGACCTCGCAGATGGACTAGAGGGTAAGGCTTGTCTGTTTGCAGATGACACCAAGATCTGCAACAGAGTAGATGATCCAGATGGGGTGGGCAGAATGAGAAGAGATCTGGATAAACTAGCAAAATGGTCAGAAGAGTGGCAACTGGGATTTAATGCAAAGAAGTGCAAAATCATGCACATAGGGAAGAGAAACCCTGAAGCCACTTATAGGCTGGGAGGGGAGTTGCTAGCAGTCACAAAGGAAGAAAGAGACTTGGGCATCATCATCACTGATGACCTAAAATCATCCAAGCAGACCTCTAAAGCAGTAGGTAAGGCTAGGGGGTGTTGGGTGTATTAGTAGGGTATCACAAGTCGTAAGAGGAGGTAATAATCCCTTTGTACAAGACATTGGTTAGGCCATCTGGAGTACATGCGGCAGTATTGGAGGCCACACCTTCACAAGGACATTAACCAAATTGAGGCAGTCCAGAGAAGGGCAACCAAAATGGTGCAGGGACTGCATCAGAAGACATATGAGGACAGATTAACGGAGCTCAATATGTATACCCTTGAGCAAAGGAGGGAGAGGTGATATGATCGAGACATTTAAACACCTTAAGGGCATAAACAAGGTGAAAGAGTCTAACATGTTTAAATATAAGAAAAATTGCAGGACAAGGGACACAGCATGAGATTAGAGGAGGCCGATTAAGGGGAATGTGAGGAAATTCTTTTCACAGAAAGGGTGGTAGATGCATGGAATAGCTTACCACAAGAAGTGGTGGCTATGAATACAGTGCAGGGCTTCAAACAGGCATGGGATAGGCATAAGGGAGCAATACAAATGACTATGAATAGATAGGTCACTGACAGAGCAAAGGCCGATGGCACATTTATAAGGTAGAAAAAGAAATGGGCAGACTGGATGGGCCTTGCGGTCCTTATCTGCCGTCAACTTCTATGTTTCTATGTTTCTATGTTTCCTTGACTGCAAAGGGGTCCTTTCCTTTGGGGGGTCGGCCAGGCTGCCTCGCACACCCATAACACCCACGGGACTACTGACAGCACCACCTTCTGCCACTCTTACAATTTCGGGTGGAGGCCTTTCACTCTCTGACCCTCAACCCCTGCTGCTTAGGCCCTTGCTCACAATAGGCGCACAGCATGGTGGTTCATCCAGTGTGTCTTTTGCTGGCATGGGTTTGGTGGAAGCTGGGCTCTCTTCTGACTCCTGCCCACCACTCGCGACCCCTGCATCGGTCTGCTTTTCAGGGTCCACTGCCCATCCTCTGGCCTTGTGACCAGTGCTGCAGGACACTGACACCTCCCCAGGGCACAGTCCTTCACCAATTTTGCAAGTTAGGACTTCTCCCTCCCCAACCGCCCATCTTAACTCAGCTGGCATTCGTGGGACCATCATTGTCCTTGCCTCAACTGGTGCCTATTGGGTCTTCACCAGTCATGCCTCAGTAGGCACCCGTCGGACCTGTGCCACACTAACCTCAGCTGGCACCCATTGGGCCTGTGCCAGTCTATCTGCAGCCAGCATCCACAGGGTCTATGCCGGTTTAACCTATGTCAGCACCCCGCAGGGCCAACACCAGTCTATCCTTATCCAGCTCCTGCTGGACCGATGCCTGTCACTTTCGATTTTCAGGGCCTATTTACATCCCTCTGGGGCTTTATGCAGTTGCAGGTTCCCCCACCTCAGGGCCTGGTACCTCCCCAGGGGCCTTCTCCTGGGCCATCCACTCTGGTGCTCCCACGGCCAACCCCACCATGTAGGCTGGCGCACACACACACGGCGGCCCACCTAATGAGGAGGACAATCAGGACAGAGATGAGGATGAAGACATCAGTGGCTCATCTACCCCTCCATGGGGTCCTCTGAAGGGGGGAAGGGACCCCTAGGTACAGTATGTGCCCAAGTTCCCACCGGACAACCCCACCATCACGGCCATCATTCAACATATTCAGGAAGCCATGAGGTTTGAAATTGAGGAACAGGATGCAGAGCGGTGCCAGCTTGCTGCCTACCTTCACCAGCTGAAGACTCCTCTGTTGGTGGATCGCTTTTCTTATAGATACCTACGAGGACTCCACCATGGGCATGGCATTGAATCAGTCTGGTCCCAGCCATGTCCAGAAAGACCAATAGGCTGTACCATGACCCCATGGGGAAACCCTTTCTCGGGGAGCAGCTGCAGGTGGTCTCCATGGTGATAAAATGCTGCTGATGGCCCAAGCATCGGAGTTCCTTGCCATCCGATAAAGAGTCAGATCAGTTGTACCTTCTAGGTAAGCGAGAATTCACCTCAGCCACCCTGGTAATCCGCACCCTCAATTACTTGGTGCACATGATGCCAAGCAGCAAGCTCTGGGTTCCCTTAAGTCAACCTCTGACATCGGTACCCATCTGCTCCAGGTGGCCTATGATGCTGTGGATGTGTCAGCCCGGGTGTTGGCAGCTGACATATGCATATGCCGGCACTCATGGCTTCAGGTGTCTGGGTTCACCCAAGATGTTTGTACATCCCTTTAGAGATTACAAATTGTTTAACAGAGATGTTGAAGATATCCTGTCCCAACTAGGGACATCTGGACACACCCCGAAGTATGTCCATTCTATGTATCACACACAGCCCAAGTCTGGGCCAAGGATACCCTTTTGTTGGGCTACCCACAGGCAAACTTGAGCATCTGCCAAGCCTTAGCGAAAGCAGCAGGTGGCAGCGTCTGCTCTGCCCACCCCCGCCCGCTCCACCAGCAAGAGCTCTCAGGGAGGTCCTGCATCCCCAGGTGCCCCCTCTCCTGACTCTCTGACAGACCCTCTGCCTCCAGACATGCAGGAGGTGGTCATAGGGGGTTGCTTCTTCCTCTATCTGGACAGGTGGCAGGAGATAACTTCAGACAATTGGATGCTGCAGCTCATAAAACACAGACACTCCCTAGAACTTTTGGAGTGGCCTCAGGACAAACCCCCGGTTCCATCCTCATATCCTCCCAGTCATGTCCCTTTGATCTGGAAAGAGATCCATGCCCTGCTTTTCAAAAGAGACATAGAACCCATTTATTTATTTATTTAGTGATTCGGAAATGACCTTTGCGCGTAAGCTCTTTTACAAAGGTTCCACGTCATAGATTGCAAAACAAAGTACAATAGGCAAAAGCAAAGGTACATTACAATGAACAATACAGCTTGGATTCAGAACTTACAGAATAACTCAAAATACAGGTGCAAGTTAAAATAACAAGAAAAACACTTTATGAGGGTGGGGGAATAAGCAGCCACAAAGTGCATTGTCAGTAGTTCAGAGGGACGGGGATAACTGGCAGTGGGGTGAAGAAAGGAGGTATGAGAGAGAGGTATGTACTGCGGTGGAGGTGAAGGGTGGGGAAGAAGGCGATCATGTATAGGGAGAAATGGTGAGGTGAGGGGAGACTGAGCGAAGAAGACATGCTAGAGTAAATGGTGGGGTGTGAGGGGGCATGGTCAGGCAGCCTGCATTAGTAGTGACTATTAGGGAAACTCACAGGACTGTGAGTTGGGGGAAGGGGAGGGGGTAGTGGATGCCAAAGGAGCATGACACAAACTGATTGCTGAGGCAAGTCATGAGAAGGGACAGAGGGAGGAGGTATCTGAGGCCTGCCTAGTGCTTGCTGGGGGGCAAAGAGAGCAGATGTGGCTGGACTCAGGGGCAGGTGCACTTAGAGAGTGTTATTAGGTGCTGTTTGAGGTCAGTTTTGAATTGTGCCAGACAATTGGTGGCCAAGAGGTGCCCAGGGAGTTCATTCATCCACAGGGGGGCCCGGTAGGCAAATGCACATTGCCCAAGTGAGGTGCGATCGAAGGGGATAGTCAAGGCCCCTCTAGTCCTCCTTCTGGTGACCTGTAATGAGTTGGCTGCTCTGATCAAATTGCCTATACAAGGTAGTCCTAGCAAGGAAAAGGGTTTTACTCCCACTTCTTCCTGGTTCCCAGATGTATGGAGGATCTCCAGCCCATTCTGGACCTCAGTGAGCTGAACTTGTCAATCCGGTACAAACAGTTCAGGATGGTCACCCTTCAGGGTCTGCTGCCCCTGTTACACCAAGAGGTCTGGATTTGCTCCATGGACATGCAAGATGCCTATCTGCATATCAAGGTGTGCACCTCCCACAGGTGCGTCCTCAGATTTTATTTTCAGGGAGCACATTTCTAGATCAGGGCTTTGCCATTTGGCTTATCTTCAGCCCCCCAGATGTTTACCAAGTGCTTAGCAGTGGTGGCAGCTGCCCTCAGACGACAGGGTTCTATGTGTTTCCTTACTTGGATGGCTGACTGCTAGCAGCGCCATCCAGGGAGTGTCTACTCCAAACTCTGCCTCATGTCTGCCACCTGTTCCAGGAATTGGGGGTCACAATCAACCTGACAAACTCGTTTTTGACCCCTTGCCAATGACTTCAGTACATTGGGGTGGTATTGGATACAGCTCAGTGGATGACCTTTCTACCCTCAAGACAGGGCAGAAGCACTGATGGATCAATGCCTGTCAGCTCTACTCCAGCCATCATGTCCCAGTATAGGTCTTTCTGCACCTCCTGGGCCTCATGGCTGCAGCTATCGTTATGATCCCCCTAGCCAAGCTGCATATGAAGATTCTTTAGTGGATGCTGTGGGTCCAGTGGGACCATCATACAGATGACCTGAAGCAGCCAGTCCTGGTCTCAGATCCAGTCAAGAAGGTGGTGGTGTTTTGGTGGTTAGAGCCCAACAACCTCCAGAGAGGAGTGCCATTCTTCATTCCACCCCCGCAACAAATCTTCACCACAGTGGCCTCGGGCCTTGGCTGGGGGGCTCACCAGGGTGCCCGCCAGATTCAAGGGACATGGTCTGCAGTGGAGGCATAACTCCACATAAACATCTTGGAGATGTGAGCAGTTCTGTGTGCCCTGCAGGCCTTCCAGTCCCAGCTCTCCCCGGACCCACTGCTGATTCAGACAGACAACTCTAGTGTGGTTCATTACATCAACAAACATGGAGGGACTCATTCATACCCCCTGTGTCGGGAAGCAATGAGGGTCTGGTATTGGGCCATATATCACGGTTTGGAACTCTTGGCTGCACTTGTTCCCAGTGACCAAAACGTCTTTGCAGACAGCCTAAGCTGGTCTCAGTCACGAGCTCATGAGTGGGAGCTCCTAACCTTCGTGGTGGAAGATTTGTTCCACCGGTGGGGTCTTCCAGAGTTGGACCTTTTTGCACCCCCACTCAATGCAAAACTTTCACTTTTCTGCTCACTTGCTCCAGGGCCTGGAGTTTTCTGGTGAGACGCATTGTCCCTCTCTTGAAAAGGGAGATATCTATATGCCTTTCCTCCCTTCCCGCTCCTTCAGAGGGTTCTGATCAAACTTCAGATGGAAGAGGTGACTATGATCCTAACTGCCCCTTCTGATCTCATCAGATCTGATTCCTCTTGCTTCAGCAGCTGGCAGTGGAACCTCCAGTACCTCCGCCCCTGGGCATAGGCTAGTTGTCCCAGGAGCAGGGCAACCCCAGTCCATCTGGACCTCAGATCTCTCCATCTTCATGCTTGACTCCTGAGGACATAGCCATTGCTAGGTTTGGGGTGTCCCCTAAGGTAAAGCTGTACTCTTATTACCCCAAAGTATGCAAATGAAATCACTCTTACAATGGTCAGAGTGTCTTGGGGCAGACACATGAAAACATAGAGTAATCATGGTAATGTTTTTTTTTTTTTTTTTTTTTACGTTTTCCCACAAAAAGTCCCATCTGGTTTGGTGTGACTGGTGCCAGTGAGAAGCCTGTTGCTAGGGCACAGCACATGAGACACTTAAGGAAATGTCTTGCAAGGTATTCAGAAAAGAGGCATGATTGGTTGGGAGCATCACGCGATGCTTCCAAGATCTGCAGTTACATTTCGAGATGGTACAAAATTGTAATTGGATCAGAATTTAGAAATACATTATGGGTGTCACCTTTTGTTCCTCAGAATAGTTTTGTATTTGTGAGGAAAGTAGAAAAATTACATATTGTTTTTCACTGATGACCTGCAGTATTCGTGAAAAATACGTTTTTAGGTTGCTGTAACGGTGACTAGGTGGCAGGGTCAGATACAGCACAGAAACTCAGTACAGTGAGAAAATCAGAAAGTCCTCATGCTGCAAGATACTCCAATATTGTTTTCACATCGTCCATTTTGTTATGTGTACATTTGACCCAAAAAAACAGATGGCATAATAGAATGTAAAATTAAACTGTTACTATTAAAAAAAAAGAAAGTTGCAATATGTTAGTCTGTATTGCACATAATTTTTAGAAATTGTGGCCCAGAAAACTGGCATGTGTATTTTTCTCAAGTTTACTCCTGAAGGCATTCATTTAAAAATCAGCTATGTGGTTTGTTGCGCACGTCTGACGTGTATAACAGTGCCTACTGTGTAAACTGGAAATTGTTCAGCTGGGCAATCGATGGTGTGTCTGCCTGTAGTAGTTTGTTACAGTTTTACTACTTTACTGTTGGCATCTTTCTACTAAGGCTCGATTAGGACATGTGCCAGTAAGCGCTGTAATTGTAACAGACTTTTCTCTCCAAGGATTCCACTAAATGAGAGGGGTCACCTTTCAGATGTGTACAGTAGTATCGTTCAAGCAAAGAGTGCATATCTCTCAGCATAAAAAATGCATAACACTGGCCCTTAAAATTCAGAGCAAATGACCAGAATGTGTTGCACTTTCTCATTTTAAAGAATAACCTATCTACAAATAGTGGGTCCCATATGTTTAATGTTAACGAATGTTTCTATTAAGTTAAGTTGACTGTTTTAATAGTTAGTGTGTCCAGAAATAGCTCTAACTGTATGAGGAACAATCAGTGAACTTTTGTGGAGCGAGGGTAAATTTGAAAGTAACATTCATAGTGCCTTGCAAAATTCAAAGCTGTTAAGAGATTTGAGAGAGCATGATCATTCCACTTGGTGTTGCAGTTTGTGTTACATGTTAGAAAAGTTGCTGCAGAGTTTGTATGTGTTATGCTATAGTATTCTGAGCACTTACTCACATCATGAGTTTGAATTTCAACAACAGCAGGGAGGAAGGAATCCAAAACTACAGGCTTTACATGGCAAGCTCCCAGTTTCAATGAGGCCTGGCTATGGAAGTCCTTTGCTTCGGTGATTAGAGCAGAGATTGAAGTCATCCTGATGTGCTACTGCCTGAAGGTTTTTTTTTGGGGGGAGGGGGGATTGGCACTGGGTACAGCGAGACTTGCAGCTGTTACAGTCAGGCCTCCTCATTAAATATTACTGCAGGGCAAAGATCATAGAAGCAATAGAAAAATAAATCTAGCCAGAAGATGCGTTTCAGCAGTTTGCAGACTTAACTCCCTCCACAGCAAGAAGCTCACTATGTGACCCTGAGCAAAATCTTGACTTCCTTGTTTATTAGTTCTACCCAGCTGGAATCAGTTTGTTACCCACACTTTGGCAGTCTTCCATTGAGTATGCTCAGTCACCAAAACAATCGACTCCTCCTACCACCCAGGCATGTGGTCCTCCAGCTCCACCCTCATTGCACTCAGATCTTTTCTTCCACTGGAAGGAACAGGTTTCCTCCTTTACAGCTCCTACTAGTGAATTAGGATTCTGCTACTTTTCAGGCTTTTCTAGTAATTTTTTTTGAAGTTTGCTTTGCTTGTCAAATCTTTTTTGTACCCTCACCATTGCTCCATTGGAACATGGAACAGAAGAAGCCAGGGTATTCCTCTCTCGGACCTTGGTGTTGACCAGAGCCAAACCTGAGCAGGGTGGTTTGGGCTCAATGGTGCTCTCGGTCAGATTCCACTGATTCAGTAGCCACCAGTCATTCCAACTCTGGCACCACCTCGTGTTTCGTATTGAAGGTCACTGTTGAAGTATCCAGACTCCGAGGCCCCAGTGCCATTGATCACTGAGTCAGCAATCGAGATTGCAGTCACACTCTCTCTCGGTATAGACATCGCTGTTAGCAGTCAATGTCAAGGTCTTCCTGCTACTCCTTGTCCGGCTCCACCACCAACAAGCCCATCGCAGTTGGGAGAGAGCAGCCTGGCAGTAGTGGGCCAATGGAGCATTTGTCCAGGGTCAAAGTCAAACAGTGATACCAGTTAGACCCATCCTAGCCTTGGTTGTGTCCCCTAGTGCCAACTCCAGTCATTCGCCCTGCGGCTCCCCCTTCAGCATTGGTGGCAGTGCTGCAGCAACCACTTCAGATGAACCTTCACCTCTGCAGCCAGTAGAGGGCACTCCTATCAAGGACTCTAGGCCAAATTCCATGCTGCTTCTTCTCCTTTTGGTGGTGATTATACCATCGGAGTGGATCATTCACATCCCATGTTGGTAGTTGATGCTCCTCTAACCTGACTGAGGCATTGCCCATTCCATCAATTCTGTATCGCCAGGAGGTTAGTCTGCAGACAGACTGGCTCCCTGTGGGGGACCAGTCCTTCACTGTTCTCATGGAACAGATGCCTGTGACTCTGGACACTCCATTAGAGGAGGTCCAAAAGGAAGACCTATTGGCTGATGGACATTCTTGGGCATGACTCCTCACTGGGGATAGCCTTCCCTATTGCACCTGCCACCCTGTACACAGCGCTCAGCATCTAGCAGCACCCAGCTTCCTGCTAGGCCCTGTAGCATTACATGGATGGCAAGTATGTGGTCCCCTTGGACAAATTGTCTGAATTTCACTGGAGGGGCTAGTGGCAGACACAGTGTTCTGCAAAGTGAAGGTACAGGGCAAGTTGGACAACCTGCTGAACAGGTGTCCAAGAAGCAGGACTATTTTGTCCAAAAGGTTTATACAGCTGTGTTCCTGTGGATATGTCAGGTCAGCTATGTGGCTTATTGCAGTGTGTATGGTCATGACCTTTTCAAGATACTCTCCCACTTCTCTGACCTGCTCTCTGACAACAGCCAGATCTACAGTAGTTTTGTGATCCGGGATTGATAGTTGCTAAGCACCTGTTTCAGGTGGCCCAGATGCAGCAGATGTGTCAGCCCTTGCAGTGGTTGTGCTGGTGCCCATTCATAAATGTGCATGTTTGCCAGTTTCACTGGTCAAGCAGGAAATCCAACAATGGGTGGCAGACCTGCCCTTCACTGTGACAGATCTCTTTGGGCCATGGGTCACAACTCAAAGACCATTTACATGCATTGAGAAGTCCAATGTGACCCTGAACTCTGTGACATCATCACCATGGCCAAGCATCAGCTCAAGCCCATGCCAGTTGATGCAGGCTCATTTCATGCAGCTCATTAGGGCACACAAGGTCAGCAGAGGTATCAGTACCAACAGCACTGCCCAACCAAGCCCTCCAATAAATCAGTGCTCAGTGTCAGTGCAAGAGCGATAGCAGTGGTTCTGGAGGCCATTCCTCAGAGGCCACCACCAAATGCAAAAAGTGATAGATCTGGCGCCCCATTCCCCCTTCGTCCAGAACCCTGCTGCAGCTCAAGGTCAGTTGCTGACTTTCCTACATGCTACCTCAGCCGTCTACTATTACTTCATACAAGCAGGCTCTGGAAGTGGCGGCACTTGGGACTGTATCTGGAATTCAAGACTCTGCCTACCTGTCGGTCCCAAGCACCACTACGAGGACATGTTGTTCTGGAGTCTCTTCCCACACTACGGAATGAAGTTCTTCAGCTTCTTGAGCAGTGTGCAATAGAGCCTGTCCCCCCCCCCCAAAAAAAAAACTCAGCAGGGGTTCAGGTCAGTGCACCTTCTGGTGCCCCAGCGGAACGGGGGGAGAGGGGGCTAGTGTCCCAGTCTCAATCCATGAATGTTAAACAATTTCATCCAGTTATACTTGGTACTATACTTGGTCGTAGACAGAAGAAGGTGTTCGCCATCATGTCTGTCTCCCACCTCAGAAGGGCCACTTTGTGTTAATACCTGCTAGTAAATAATTGCTTAGTTTAGATTTAAAAATGTTTAATGGTTCTTCTAATACTGTCTCACTTGGTAGTGAGTTTCACTGTCTTCCTGCCCTCTGTGTGAAAAACAAACCTTTCAATGGTTTTTAACACAGTTGCCAAGCATCACCTGCCTGTTATAACTTGTTAAATTCCTCATGCTGGTATTCTATCCTCATCCTTTCTTGTGGTTCTGTATCATTTAGTATGTTATACTGTATGTTTTGTAATAGGTTTCCCCTCCTCCCTTGGCAACTTTTGTCCCATCTCCGTTCTCCCCTCCCTCTCAAAGCTACAGCAGAAACTTGTCCATTCTAGACTCCTCGACTTCCTGTCATTGTCCAGCTTCCTCTCACCCTTCCAGTCTGGTTTCAGGAAGCACCATTCCATCGTCTCCTCCCTGCTGCATGTCAGTGATTCCATCTTCTCCAGGATGGAGCAGGGGCACCTAACAGCTGCTATTTTCATTGATTTGGCCAAAGAATTCAATTCAATGTCCCTTCTACACTTGCTGGTCAAGCTGAGCTCTGCTTGACTCTTAGCTCCCACTGTTGATTGATTCTGTTCCTCCCTCATGGGCCTTCAACAGTCAGTATAGGTAGGAGGCATCCTGTCACCTCCACTACCCATCCAGGCTGGGATCCCACAGGGCTCCATCCTGGGTCCCATCCTCGTCTTCATTTTCCTGAATGATCTCTACTCTGCCTGTGCCAGCTCGCATATTCACATGTATGCTGATGACACAGCCATCTTCACCTCCAGACCCTCCACCTCAGCTGTTGAAGACCTGCCCCAGTAGGACATCAGCAACATTCTGCACTTTTTCCAATCCAACCAACTTTGGGTCAACACTAAGAAAACAAGATCTGGGGACGTGGCCAGCAACCAACAGGAATAGATGCTCCTCTAGCAGCTCTCTGCTCAAACTATTTTAAAACAGCTAAAAAACTTATTTTTTGTACTTATTAAAGTTGCCTGCTCATTTCCACTGATAGTGGAGAACACCTGATTGTCAGCGACAAATCTTTTGGGGAACTACACAATGGGGAGAATGAAGCATGACCCCTCAAAAAGAGCCAGGGAAAGGCAAGGGCTCTGCACCCACCAGCGTTGGTGCTAAAGGCAGTGTTCCTTCTACTGAATACTCTGGGAATCTGGAGGCCACCATTCATGCCATCCTTGAGATGGTTCAAAAGCTTGATTCCAAGGTGGATTCCTTTAATAACCAACTAACTCAAGTTGAAACGAAGGTCCCTGCAGTAGATGCCAACCAGACAGCCCTATCTAATACAGTGACCAAACCAACTACAGCTGTAAATTGCATGTTGACAGAGAATAAGCTGTTTTGCACAAGGTTAGAATACCTGGAGAATGGGGCACGTGCGTCTAACGTATGTTTTCTCAGGATATCCGAGAGCCTTGAGAGATCTGACTCACTTCAGTATATAATTAATATCAGATTTATTTGAATTGCATGCAGATTCCCTTATCCACTGAGCCTACAGGATCATGCCTCCACGCAAGCCCAACAATCTGGACTTACCACAAACTTTTCTAGTCTCCACCTCAGGAGTCCATATTAGAAACATGATTCTTCAAAAGCAAAAACACAGCTCTAGCTGGCCTGGCACAGTGGTTGGATTTCCACATGCAATGCCACAGACCCAGATTCAAGAATGAGCCTGGTCGCTAGAGGCCGGTTGGGGAGAAGGATCTGCCGTCCCATGGACAGCGCCCTCTCCAGGGGAGGAAAGGGGATTGGTCCGGTGCCTGCTGGCTTCTAGCGGAGGCTGAGAGTAGTGCAGGACACATGGCCCGAATGGCAACAGGGGGAGGAGCAGACGTCGGCATATGCCATGACATCACTATACTGCCCCCAACAGAAAAAGGGAAAAATGGCTGGGTACTCGCCAGATGATGGCCTCCAGATCCTCTGCACCTCTGCATCCCCCAAGGAGCTGTTCCTCACAGGGTCCAGCAGCATCTTGCAGCCTAGACCAAGTGCTAGTTCTCCCTCCACTGGTGCATTCCCCTTGGAGGAGGGGGTCCTGCCTGGTGAAGGGAAATGCCAGGATACTGTGGGAGGGCTGCTATGTGGGACCTGTGGGGGAGTCAGGACTCAAGAGGGGATGGCAGAAGCAGAAAGGACCCTAGGAGAGCCCAAAGGAGTGGCAGGCATCTGAGCAGGAGTGAGGGGATAAAACAGATAACTCAAAAAAAAACAAAAAAAAACAGCTCCTTAGTAATAACATAAGATGATGACACTCCACTGCCCCTTCCTTATTGTTGCCCATATATATGTAAATATAATAATTTCCATATCTCGGTTGCCCATCGGTATTTTTACAGATTTTGCCTAAATGCCACGTGTATGGCTGGTGTACACATGGTATTTAGGTACAATCTGTAAAATATCAATGGGATCTGAGATACGGAAATTATTATATTTGCATATAAAGGCAACAAGTAAGGAAGGGGCAGGAGCCATCATCTCAGATATTACTTATTACGATCACTGACCGGCTGAGGAGCCTATGTTTGAAAATGCTGGCTGCACTGGGGGTTTAACTCATTTTTACAAGCATTCAGGTAACTAAAGCCTTAATTTTATAGGGTGCTTGCAGAGGGGATCTGTAGAGTAAAGCCCCAATCTGTGCAGCAGTCAGGGCTTTAAACAAGCCAGTACTTCTCCTTTAAGTACCTCTGTCTGTGGCTTGACAGTAAGCTGGACTTCTCAGCCCACATTGATGCAATCTATGCAAAACTCAGTCCTAAGCTCGGTGCCCTGTACCACAACAAGGACTACTTTATCTCTGCAGGTCCACAGTGAGCTTGTTACCAAAATGGTGCTCCCTGTTTGACTACATGGATGTGGTCAATGGCACTGCCCCTCCACTTCCCTTGCCAGACTGGACACCCTCAGTAACTCCATCTGCAGCTTTGTTACAACCCCCCCCCCGGTATCTACCACTGCTTCCTCTATTCCTCTATATCTATCCTCCCTCTTCCCTCACGTCGTCAGGCTCATTGCACCTCCTTCACATCCAAACACTGGTTTGGTTCTCTTCCCTCTCCTTTCTTAACTCCCTATGCTTCCTGTTCCCTCTGTTCCAGGGACCATTACACTTTCACCACTCCTCACCCCCACACAGCAACCGGCTTCTGTAGACTTCCCTCACTCTGGAACCAACTCCCCTCCTCCCTTTCTCCACCCCTGGCTCCCTCAGGCACCAGTTGAAACTCCAACCCCTCCGGTTACTGCTACCTTTCTGACACCTCCCTGGCCTGAGCATAATATGAAGGGCCAGCCTTAGCTATGTGCAGGCTGTACCCCTGCACCTTGGAGGCCCATCATTTTTTCTTGAGGGAAAAAAAATAATTTAAAACATTTAAAAATGCCTAAATTTTGTTAGAGATTAAATGTTTACCAGCAAATGAAAGTGGAAGACAACCAGTTCTGTTACTGTTACAAAACATGGGGGCAGCTTTGCTGCTATGGCACTTTAAGATGCAGTGGAAAAGATTAGGTTAAGTAAGTGTTAATGGCCATACTTTATGCCTCCCAGGTAGACTGCTTTCCCAAACAAAGGGCTATATTGACAATAGAACATGTTTGTAACCTGGACATGTAGCTGAAACAATGAATGATATGACAACATCTGTTTCAAAAGTATGTGAACACTCAAAATGGCTCAAAAACCTGACCAGCACAGAGCAAAACTGGATTACCCAATAGAGACCCTGAAAACCCGATCACCTGGTAAAAAACTTGACAGGTGGCAACCTTACTGGTGCCCCATGATGATCCTCTCTATTCTCTCTCACTTACACCTCCAGAAAAATTGTTTAACTTGTTTGCAAATCGGATTATCGGAGGTGTGAGCAGCTAGTGATGATGTCCCTGTCCTTACAGAAATTAATTCGATAGTTTGTAAACAACTGCAGTCAGTATAGAGAGAGAGAGATGGTATTCCAGGGGGGAGGGACTGAGAAAAGGCGCGTCTGCCATTATGAACAGAGAGGGCCAAACAGGGTGGCCACATTCCACCATGGCAGGCATCTTCGGAAGGGTTGTACGCTGCACAGGCTGTGGGGTGGCAATCATTCTCAACTGGGCCTGAAGAGAGGGAAGCTGCCCACTCTGTAGATAGCTATCTCATATCAGGAGTGAAGTATATTGGTTAAGGAGTAAGCTGGGGAAGTTGGGGGGTGTGTCCAAGGATAAGGGGTGTGGATATGGGCGGCAGAAGGGTGGGGCTGAGGGGAGGCTGGGGCAACACTCAGAAATTACAGGACATTATGTTATACCAAGTAGGAGGGGGAATATTAGGGACAGAGGACCCTTAGATAGGGATGTTAACGCTAAGGGGAAAACTTACAGGGTAAACATTCTGAATATAAAGAGATTGGAGGGGGAAGAGTCAGAAGGGGCTGTTGTGGGGGAGCCTAGAAGAGCAGACAGTGAGAAAGGAGGGGCTGTTATGGGGAAGCCTAAAAGAGCGGACTGTGGGAATGGAGCTCCTAAGGAGAACAGGGCAAGAGGGGAGGAAGAGGGGCAGTTTAGAGGGCAGTCGAGGGAAACTCGGGTTACTTGATGGAGGCTGGCATAGAGCGTTACAATAAATTTAAGCTACTAAGCAACCTAGAGGGGGAGGAAGGGGTTGGTGGAAATGAAGAAACTGATACAGAGGCTGGGGGGAGGGAGTCTGATACCCATAGGGCATCACAGACCGACAACGGAAAGGATAGAAATAGTCCCAGAGGGAGAAGGGGAAATATAAATGTTAAACAGATGGGGGAGATGCAACATATTGCAGAGATGAGGGAGGAGAACACGACTGAGAGAAACTGGGAGACAAGGAGGCGGGGAGGGGCACCCCTTCAGGAGGGGGGTCTGTACCAAGGATGGGGCCCTAGGTAAAGGGGACCCACAGAGGGCCTCTGGAGGCAGGGGTACTATTACAAGGGAGGAGGATGGTGGTGTGGGGGAAGGGGAAACCATCAGGGCCAGGATAAATGGTTTTGATAAGAGAGGGTTAAAGGGGACACCTATTCAGAGGGGGTCTGAGTTAAGGGCAAAATAACAAGGAGGCAGAAAGGGAGGTGACAAGGTGGTCTCTAATAAGGCGAGAACACTCCCATGGAATTGAGATCACGAATAAAGGGGGGGATGGGGGGTTGACAGCGCATAGTGGAGGTAACCATAAGGATGATGGCGGTGTTAAGGTTCTGTTATTGATCATTAGGGGTATCCATTGGGAAGGACAGGGGAGTAGATGCCATAGCCAGGTGAAGGTAGTGAGTATCTCTGGGCTGACGGTGCACAGAGCAAAGTTCATGGTGTATGAACTGGTTAGAGATTGTGGAGGGAAACTGGATTTCCTGGTGCATTTGGGAACTAATGATCTAGAGGGAAATAGCGTTTTGGAAATCCAAACAAGGTACCGAGAACTTGCCAGAGTCTGTCGGGATAATGGATGCAACATTTCCTTTTCAGAGATCACAGAGGTTAATGACTGGCTCAGGAAGTGGGGTAAAGAAAGTGGGTCAGGGGTGTTAGGGAACTGGAAAGGAGTTTGGGAGGATAAGTGACTGTATGTCAAGGACAGGCTCCATCTTGCCCCATTAGGGAAGGAAGTCCTTAAACAGGGGGTGGCTGACTACATTCAAGAAAAGTGGGGTTTAAACTTGTGAGGGGGGAGGGGATAAAGGGAGGGGCTGACCAGAGGCCCTCTTCTCCAGATGAGGGGAGTACCCCTCAAAGAGAGGGGAAACAGACTGGGGGAGGAGGTTTCAGGAGGAGCAGAGGGTGGATGGAAGGATAAGGAACCTGGGTGGGGTTTGACAAAGGGGATCAGAGATAAGGGGTGGGGGTGGTGTTAGTAAATGCCAGGAGCTTGGGAAACAAGTTGCCAGAGTTCCAGGCCATGCTTTCGGGGGAGGGGTGGATGTGGCGGCAGTCACAGAAACGTGGGCCAACAAAAACCATGACTGGGACCTAAACGTGCAGGGGTACACTATGCTTAGGAAGGATAGAAAGGAGAGCAGAGGGGGTGGAATGGCTATGTTCATTAGAGTTGTCATAGAAATTGCTAGGGTAGAAGAGGCAGAGGGAAACGTGGAGGCCTTATGGGTCACTTTATGAACCCCAGCAGGAGGTAAAGTCAAGCTGGGTGTAGTACATAGGCCCCCCAGGATGGGTGATGTTCTGGAGGATGGTTTGCTGGACAACATCATTGCCCAATGTGGACCAAAAGGGGAGGGAATGGTGTGGATTGGGGACCTTAATATGCCAGGTACAAACTGGGGAACCATGTCCTCTAAGGTGGCCAAGAGCAGAGGCTGCTGGACAGCTTCCAGGATGTGTTCTTAACACAGCACGTGATGGAGCCCACAAGGGAGGGGCATGTCCTGGACGTGGTTCTGGTGGATGGTAAGGATGGTTGGATGGTTCTGGTAAGGGACCTGGTTGTAGAGAATCCCCTGACTGGGAGCGACCACAATACTGTATGGTTTCAAATAAGCATGAGGGGAGGGGGGAGAGATCTAGGACACTGGCAGTGGACTTCGGGGGGCAGACTTTGTGGGCATGGGAAATATTCTCAAGGATCACTTGAAGGGGATCAAAACAATGACAAATGTGGAAAAGAGATGGGAGGTCATAAAACAGGGACTTCATGAGGCAGTCAGGTCCTGCGCTAAGGTGAAGTGTAAGGGAGCAAGGTCACATAAACCATGCTGGTGGTCCAGTGAGGTTCAGGTAGTGGTCAGAGAAAAGAAGGCTGCCTACAAAAAATATAAAACAATGAGAGGGGATAGGGAAAAGGAAATGTACCATCTTGCATCTAGAAAAGTCACCAGGATGGTGCGGGGGGGCAAAGTCCAGTAAAGAGCAGCGGCTGGCACAGGGGATATGGGGAGGGGAAAAGGGGTTCTGGTACATTGGGAAGTGGAGAAAAACTAAAGGCCATCTCGGCAGGTTGAGATCAGAAGGAGGGTGGGTGGAAGAGGCGAGGGACCAGGCAGAGGTATTAAATAAGTACTTCGCCTCTGTGTTCACTAGGGAGGGGGATGGGATATCTACAAAGCAAGGCACGATGGGGATAGAAGCGGCAGTGAGTGGGATCAGGAGAGCAGCAGAAATGGAGCAAGAAGGAGGAAGAGGTACCCCAGGGATGTCACATCAGGATAAGGATAAAAAGGCCAGTAAGGTGGAGGGGACGAATGATGCTATCTCCACCCAAAGGGTGTGGTTAGCCCTTAAGGGCGTAAAGAAAGATAAATCTCCTGGGCCAGATAGCATTTATCTGAGAGTACTATAGGAATTGACGGACATACTGGCTGCATCCCTGGCAGAGCTCTTCAACAGGTCGCTTGAGAGAGGAAGGGTACCTAGGGATTGGTGAGAGGCACATTTGGTACCAATCCATAAAGGGGGGGTTGAGGGAAGTACCAGGTAACCATAGACCCATCAGTTTGACCTCGGTGGTGGGAAAATTAACGGAGAGCATACTAAAGGAATGATTGGGGGTGTACTTGGAGGAGGTGGGAGGTCTGGATAGTTGGCAACATGGGTTTGTGCCAGGTAGATCATGTCAAACCAATCTTGTGGAGTTCTAAGAATGGGTAACATCAGAACTGGACAGGGGAAAGCCTGTGGATTATTCTTGGACTTCAGCAAGACATTCGACTCTGTCCCCTACAATGGTCTGGTGGAGAAACTGATGGGGTTGGGAGTAGGCCCTTTGATGGTCAGATGGATTGAAAACTGGCTAGCTGGATGCACTCAGAGAGTAATGGTTGGTGGGGAGCTCTCGAACCCTAGAGAGGTCGGTAGTGGGGTACCACATGGCTCGGTCCTGGGTCCAATCCTGTTTAATGCATACATTTCGGACATCAGGGAGGGTATAGCGTGTGAAATGAGACTCTTTGCTGATGACTCCAAGATGGGAGCAGTAGTTGAGGGGGAAGAGGGGAGGTTGGCCCTGCAATGGGACCTGGACACCATGGAAAGGTGGACTCACACGTGGAAATTAAATTTCAACATCACCAAGTGCAAGGTGTTACATCTTGGGCAGGGAAACCCTAAACATAGGTATACCCTGGGAAGGGAGGTGCTGGAGGCCTCAACAGAGGAAAAAGACCTAGGGGTCATGGTGGATGCATGTATGAATAACTCCAAGCAAGGCAGGAGAGCGGCTAGCAAAGCAAACAGGATGTTGGGATGCATCATAAGGGGGATCACCTCTAGGAGCAGGGAAGTGATTCTGCCACTGTACAATAGATTGGTTAGACCACACCTTGAGTACTGTGTACAGTACTGGAGACCACACTTGAAGAGGGACATACAGCTCCTGGAGAGGGTACAGAGGAGGGCAACTAAGATGATACGAGGACTAGGGGATTTGACATATGAAGACAGACTTGAGGAGCTCTGCCTGTTTTCATTGGAGGAGAGGAGAGACGGGGGACATGATTGAGGTCTTCAAGTACCTCAAGGGAATAAATAGGGTAAACACGGAGGGGATCTTTAGACTAAAGCAGGGAGGTATCACCAGAGGGCATGGTTTGAAGTTGGAAGGTGGAAGGGTGAGGGGGGAAAAGAGGAGGAGGTTTTTCACTGAGAGGGTGGTGGATCCTTGGAACGTGCTGCCTGGTGAGCTGGTTCAGAGATCCACAGTGGAGGGCTTTAAGAGAGGGTGGGACAGACACAGAAAGCGGATGTATCCGATGATGGACTGGCCCAGGGGGGTGGGGATGGATGATAGGGGTTTCTGGAACACAAGGGGGAGAGGGCCTCGGTACCCAACTAGGGATCTGAGGTTGAAGCAGACTTGATAGACCATAAGGCCTAATCTGCTGGCAATTAGTATGTTAGTAAGTTAGCTGTAGTACCATGCTTGTGTTCTTGCTCCAGGCTCAGTCAGATTCATTTCCAATGGTGAAGTCAAATAATTCAATGCAGTCAAAGGCACTAATTAAAAGATGCTGGTTAAACTAGTAGACCTGGTACTGCTTTATTAATACAGGACAAGAGGGTTAGTTAGGAGTAAATGATGGATGTGGGGGGGCACAGGGAATGGAGGGGTGGGGCCCAGCACGGAGCTGCTCAGGGGCCCGTAATGATTAAGGCCAGCCCTGCTAATATGGCCTTGGTAAGCATCTGGCTGGGTCCCCTCTACCTACCTACTGGCCTGATTTCCTCACCATCTCTACAGTACTGCTACCTCCACCATGAGTCCAGGCAAAAGTTCATCCTACAGGTCTCACACCTGTTGTCAGTATAGCATTTGCATGCCTTGTTTTGCTGCCGCTTTTACTTTGCACTTGAATAGGTGTTTCATAATCAGCTGTGACTGCACTAGTCTCTGTACCAACTATTGTCTGTATTTATTTTTGTACCAGTCTTAGTTATCAATGTGTTCAACTGACTTGTTATTGTGTATTGTTCTGCTGTTTTTCTTCTTTTCTCCTCCCCAGGTCGCACCTGGAAACAAGTCTTCACTCAGTGTGCCTCTTCTGGTTACCAATTTTTAGATAAATAGTGATAAAATTAGATCTGTCATCAGCACCCAGGGTGTACATAAAGTTTTTGGCAGTCATGGTGGCCATTCTTGGACGTAGAGGTATCAAGCTATTTCAAACCCCAGGAATCCCTCATTATGCTTAACTAATGCATTCCGCCTGACAGGTTAAAGTGCCCTGGAGCTCATGGAATAATACGTAAATTACAGAATTTGGAATGCCGTTCAAACCTTTGCCTCGAGGTGGTGCTGTGTTCTATAGCCTCATGTCAGATCCTTTTCTCTGCCTGCACTAGCCTTGATTTAAACAAGTATATGACCTGGCTGATAATAGAGGTTTGTGGCACACAGTGGGATACTGTGGGTCTAATGGACACAGCCCTTCTCCTCAGTGAAGGCTGCCATGAGGTTGACTCGACCACTGAATGAAATTGCTTTTTACCATGTAAATAATAATACAAGTCTTTCTACTTTAGACATTCAATGATAGAGAATAGCAACATGACCATTGTGGCATGAATTTATAATAATTTTAAATATTCTCATTTGTAAAAATCGAGGTCGTCAGTGTGAGAAACAGATATTGAAATCAAAATACTAAACATGATTTATGTATTTAAAATTAGATCCTATCCCTGAAGAAGCCTACTGAGGTGAAACGTTGGGTCACACTGGATTTATTGTAAAGAATAAAAGAAAAAAGGAAAATGAAAAGAAAAAGTTGTTTAAAAACTGAAAGGCGTGGCTGGCCATTTTTCTTTGACTTTTGCACTAGCAAGTCGCCTCGAAAAGCTCTCTTCAGTAACTTCACTTGAAGTGTTTCATTTGTTTTGAAATAAGTATATTTTTGCTTTTATTTCTCTGCCTCTTTAGTTATTTAGATTAGTTACTATTTTTTTTTTTTCATATTTTGCATGAGTTCTCCGGTACCTCAGCGGAAGCTCTGTGCGCCGTGTAGTGGATTTTACAAAACAACTGTATTTCTTCTTCTTCTTTACATATATATTTTATATTATTCTGTAGGTTTTCAGTGATTTTCATCTCAGTTCCACAGTTTTGGGAACCAAGGCGCTTTTTTGCCGACCTCATTTTTCTGTATGGAATCTTAAAAAAACCAAAACGCTCATTTTAAATTGCGGTTGGAACTGAACTGTTTTCTCTTTCACTGCAGGGATTTGGCTTTTTCTCGATCTGTCTTGACAAATTAGCATGTCGGACAGACCTAAAAAGAAAATGGCACCTACAGGCTTTAAAAATTGTACAAAGTACCTTACTAAGTCTAAGGACAAACCCTTCAAGGACCACTCTGACAGAATTCCCAAAAAAGAGAATTCAGACAATAATAATTACACAAAAGACCATCAGAGCAGGCTCCAGAATCAATTCCTGCTAAAAAGAAACAAAAAGGAAAATGTGTTGCTGCCCCTCCTGCTGAAGAAGCAAAGGAGCTGTCAGTAAACAAGACAAAATGCTCTCTCAGGATAAATAAAGCTTGTTAGCTTTTCCAGGCATTTCAAGCCATGGGAACCCTTATGGGTTTGTCAGTTCCTCCTCCTCCTCCACCTCTGCCCCCCCATTCCAGAGGACCAGGGGGTGACTGTTATTATGAGGAAGAGGAGGAAGACTTGAAACCGATTGAGCCAGA
This sequence comes from Neoceratodus forsteri, assembly GCA_016271365.2. Taxonomy (NCBI): domain Eukaryota; kingdom Metazoa; phylum Chordata; order Ceratodontiformes; family Ceratodontidae; genus Neoceratodus; species Neoceratodus forsteri. Next base: position 1,253,174,383 of record CM028129.1, on the reverse strand, counting down.
CAATTCCCCTGACCAGGAGTTTGGTTCCCCACCTCGGGGTCCAGAGGATTTTTCCTCACACTATGCCTTTGTGAAACAAATAGTCAGTACCCTTGCCTCTCCACCTAGGAATCTGGGGAGGAGAAGGAGGCTGATTACTTGGATGTGATGGTGTTAATCCCTTCTAAGAGGTTGCTTTTGCCTATGCACAAATAATTTAGGAGAGCAACCTGCAAGCTGCTACAAACCCCCTACTTCTGCACCAGGGACTGACAGAAAAAATCGAGAAGTACCAGCTAGACAAGCATGATGCTGAGTACCTCTACTCACACCCAGACCATGAAAGTATAGTCTAGGCAGCTGCATGTGACAAAGTCGAGGTTTTCCTGTCCTCCCAGCCCGAGGGCAAGGACTTCAGGAAGCTGGACAGCATGGGGTAGAAAGTATACACCTCTGCCTCCCTACGCCTGAGACAGGTAGTCTATATGGCTTACACCACCCAGTACCAGAAAGCCCTCTGGGAGGCTGTATTGGCTCTGAGTGATGAGGTCCATGGGGACCAGGCACAAGATCTGGCAGACTCTGCCAGGACTGTCATTGATGCCACCAAGTACCTGCTTCATATGGCAGTGGATGCTAATGACACTGCTCCCAGGGTAATGGCCCATGCTATCTCCCTAAGCAGATTCGCTTGACTAAGGACAATTAATTTGTCCCAGGACACCCAGGCAAAAGCCATGGATTTCCCATGTGAGGAATAGGCCTTCTTTGGTGACAGGACAGAGGCATACATGAAAAAGGTGGAGGAGTTCAAAACCACCTACAAAAGCAACGCTGAGAAAGAGAAGGCCTCTGCATCCTACAGGCCTCGCAGAAAGGGAGGTAGGATTTACTACTCACGTCCTTTCTATCCTATGCCCCATGACTACTCTCAGATGAGAAGGGTAGGGGCAGGCACATGCAGCAGAAAGAGTTCATCCATCCCAGTGGGGAAAAGGCCTTTACTCAAGGTACTTTCTCACACACAAGAAAAATGAGGAGTGTCGACCCATTCTTAGGCTCAGATGTTTGAACAAACACCTGAAAAAAAAAATGTCAGGATGGTCACTCTGTCTGTAGTGATACCATCCTTATAGCAAGGAGACTGGCTGGGATGTCTAGACCTGAGAGATGCATATTTTCACATCCTAATCAGGTCCAGTCACAGGAAATACCTATGGTTCAGGCTGCCTTCCAGTCACTACCAGTTCACAGCCCCTTCCTTCAGTCTGTCATCTGCTCCCAGGGTGTTCACAAAGTGCTTGGCTATGGTGGCAGCGTACTGTATCTCACGAGACAAGGAGTGATGTTTTTTTCTTATGTGTGAGAGACTGAGTGAGTTGCTTTTCTGCCGGAGCATGCTGAGGTCACTAATTGAGGCGGGGACTGTGACTGTGCTATTCAAATTCCTGTGCCGCTCTCAAGCGCAAGCATTGTGACTCCTAGTAGGAAAATAACTTTGTTTCCTTTCATGATGAGTTTTGATCCATTATTAGTATGTATTGTAGATAAAGCAATGTAAAATTAAGAGGTGTATATTAGAACATACAGAGGAAGGTAGACCTATTTTTAGGCTCCAATACATAGACAGATGTAATTTAATAATTTAGAAATAGGCTGTATGTTTATTGTTTGCAGCAGGCATATGGTGAGAGGTTTTAATATTGCTATTACTAAGCCTAAGTATATTCAAAGTGTATAGAGGTGATAACTTGAAATAACTTTAGCAGGTTAGAGGTATCATAATGTATATAGGAAAAATGATGTGTTTGTTATTGTTTTTTATCTGTTCGTTTAATTATTCCTGTATATATAAGGAAGATTCAAATAAATTAGGTTATTTTTAGCCAATTCAGTCATTAATAGGAACACAAGGCTGAAGACAGAGTTTATTAAAATTCCACAGAAATGAGTTTACAAGAATTTGGACAACATATTGTTTAGCTTGACAGATTAGAACATTGGAGGCCTACGAAATATATGGGAACATGTGCTCAGACAACATCATGTATGCTCTGCTTCTGGTGATGGAAGGGGATATAGAATTAAATCCAGGACCCACAGAAAGGAATAGAGCAAATTTAAAAATTATGCATGATAACGCAAGGAGTCTGGCCCCAAAAATGGACATAGTGGAAATGTTATTTGAAGACTAAAAGCCAGACATAGTAGGTTTTTCTGAAACGTGGCTTACAAATAAGGTAGAAGATGGTGAAGTAGGCCTGGCAGGATACCAAATATATCGTTCATATAGGAAGAACAGAAGTGGAGGGCATTCTTTATTTAAAAAGCATACCGGCACCAGTTACAACCTTAATAAGAGGCAACTCAGGAAACATGGACTTCATAGTACTTTATCTGCAAAATCTGAAAGTAGCTGTCGGGATTATGTATTCTCCACCAAATACTAAGATGTCAGACTTAGAGCAGACTATAAATACAATCCAGGACACAGTGAAAGACAAATTATTGATTTTACTGGGTGACTTAAATTCAGATTGGCATAACTCAAGAGGCAACAAATTAAAGGATATGTTGGCACCTCTTGATGTAATACAGTTGATAGATGAACCCACTAGATACACCAATTCTATGGCCAGGGGAACATTATTGGATCTTTTGTTAGTTTCTCCTCAGCTAATTGGCCACTCTAAGGGAGTTGAATCACTCTTTTTAGGAGATCATAACCTAATTTTGGCAATTGTCAGAAGTATGCCACAATCTCGGACACATATGAAGGAGGGATGGATTAGGGACATGAAACATTTTTCAGTTGATAGTTTTAACCTGGACATTCAGACAGAAAACTGGGAGAGATGCAAATCGATCCCAAACATAGATCAAACAGCACAATACTTCATAGCTAGATTCCTGGAGCTATGCGATAAGCATGCATCTAAGAAAAAAGCAAGAAAGAATAAGGCTAGGGAGCCCTGGATTAATGATAAATTACTAAAAAGTATTATGATAAAGAATAGACTGTGGAAATTGGCTAAAAAATCAAAAATAAGTAATGATTGGGACAATTATAAAAATAAAAGAAATTACTGTAAACAACAGATTAGGAAGGCTAGATCAAATTATTATAGGGAAAACACAGAAAGGAATAATGATCCAAAAATATTTTGGCAAACTGTTAATGAAATAATTAGTCCAGGAAATAAAAATGACCAACACATAAATCAATTGATACACGAAGGGGAGGTAGTGAAAGAACCTATAGATCTAGCAAATCTCTTGAATGATTTTTTTTGTAAATCTACCAGGCCTGGACACAAAAGCTCAATCTAATGTGATACAGGAAGAACTAAACTTTAAAGGGCCACATCCACCTTTCTGTTTTAGAATATTAAACATAAATGAGGCAAAAATATGTCTAAAACCAATAAAAATCCATAAATCCCCAGGCATAGATGGGCTGGAAGGAAGGTTTTTTTACAAATGGCTGCTGATTAAATAGCACCAATAATAACATACTTGTTTATTTGGAGTTTGAGTACAGGGTTTTTCCCCACCACATGGAAACAAAGATAAATTATCCCAATATAAAAAGGGGGTGAACAAAATAATCCAAGTAACTATTGGCCCATAGCCTTGTTCTCAGTCACATCCAAATGCCTGGAGAAATTAGTACACACATAAACAATAGATTATTAGAAACCAACAAAATCCTTACATCATACCAGGCAGGATTTAGAAGAGGGCTCTCTACAAGTTCAGCCCTGATTGAATTTAATGACATTGTTGCAACCTCTCTGGATGCAGGCATGGAGACTACAGTTATGTATGTGGTCTTGTCGAAGGCTTTTGACCTGGTAGACCACACCCTGCTGCTAAATAAACTCTAGGCAATGGGTATCACAGACGTACCATGGGACTAGATTTACTCATACCTAATGAGAAGGTCTCAAAGTGTATGCATGTCCCAGACTCTGTTCACAATTAAATCAGTAGACAGAGGAGTCCCCCAGGGATCCATATTGGGGCCCTTGTTATTCTTAGTTTTCTGCAATGATGTTCCCCAGACAGTACAAACATCAAACATTCAGCTGTGTGCCGATGACACAGCACTTGTTGTAACTGGGGTGGATACTGCAGATCTGAGAATTAATTTGCAGAAAGATTTTAACGGCATTGGGGAGTGGTTCACCAGGTCAAGGCTTGTGATGAACATAAAGAAGACAAAAGTCCTTCATTTCAGGAACAGAAATAAACCAAATCTGGGAATAAAATCTTTATCAAATACTTCAATAGACCAAGTTATGGAATACTGTTATCTGGGTGTAACTTTTGATGCAGAGCTAAACTTTCAGGAACATACCAGGGACATGCTGAATAAAGTTAGTAAAAAATTAGGAGCTCTCAGACAAACATCAAGATGCTTGAACTATAAAGCTAGGAAAACTATTGTGGAGCAGATGGTGATGCCCTCTATTGATTATGGAAGTATTATATATAGGGTTGCACCTAAATTAATGCGGGACAAATTGGATAAAATTCAATGCAGGCTTGCAAGGTTTGTATTGGGCTGCCACCACAGAACACATCATTGCACACTATTAATTACACTGGGATGGTCAACCCTAGAACAAAGAAATGGAGAGATCTGGTTACAATTATTGCATCATATTCTTACAAATCAACCGGAGCATTATATATCGGTTAACTCATTGACAAAGAAAATCAAACCTATAAGGACCTTAACCAGGTCTGTTTATGTAAACAAAATAAAGATAAATCATAATAAAACAAGATTTGGTGAAAAAACATTAAAACATCAAGCGGCAAAATATTGAAATATACTTCCATACTCAATGAGAGTGGCACCTCCTAAATCATTTAGTACAAGGTTACAATTAACCTCTTGAGTAGTGTGTAATTGTTAGTTAGTTGATGTCGTCTGCTTACTGTTTTACGTAGTAACATGTGTTAAGTAATGAAATTTGTACTTTAAATCTGTTTATGCATTTGTATTAATGTTACTTTGCACACTTGTATCAATGATATCATGTGTCAGAGGTATTAGATAATTTTGTCTACTTGTATTATGTGTAGTGTATGCTGTCGTATTTAATTCTAATTTTTGTATGAATTTTGCACGTTACTAATTTTATGTATCCTCTGTGCTCTTTGTAACATCTAACAGGACTTGTCTTGTAAACAGGGATTTGATCCCTAATGACTGGTGATATCCTGTATAAAAATACAAATGTTACCTACCTACCTTATCTGGATGGCTAGTTGTAGGAAACAGGTCAAGAACTCCCCCCCCCAGTTAACTCAGAGCACCTTGGTGACATTGGGATTTCTCATAAACATGCAAAAGTCCCAGACAGAACTGGTACAGGTACTAGAGTTCATAGCAGCAGAGCTGGATACCCTCCCACAGGGCAAAGCATTCCTGCTCCAAGAAAGGCTGGTAAGCCTTCTGGACCTGGCAGACTCCTTCAGCCTGGGCTAACAAGACACTTCCTTTAGCTTCTGGGGCATATGGTCTCCACCACAGCTATGGTACCAGGTGCCAGCTTTCAAATGAAGGACATTCAATATCACTTAAGGGCCCATTGGTCCCAGAAATGACACCTTTGGTCAAGGCTAGTACCTGTGACAGAAACTCTTTCTACAAGTCGTAGACTGGTGGAAGGATAGGAGCAACCTCAGAGAAGGGGTGCCTTTTCAACAACAGTCTCCAGTGGTTGTCCTGACAACAGATGCCTCACTCCTGGGTTGAGGAGCCCACCTCGATGACCTTGTGGCAAGGATCACATCATGTCCCATTGTTGTATTCTCATGTTATGCTAGTTTATTCATGTAATTCACCAAAAGGCCCCATTGTATAAGCCTGATTGCAAGGAAGTCTGGGTAAAGATACAATATGGTATCCTGGAATGGTATAATTCCCTGTGTTTTGGGTAGGTAACCCTGTAGCTTTCTAGGTGACCTGTTTTTTTTTTATTATTATTATTCTAACAATATTGTTTAAATAGAAAAAGAGGGATTTGGGCCTCCAGAATGTTGTGTTAAATAGGAGGGTCATTAAAGATTAATGGTATGCCCATTAAGTCAAGCCTGGGTTACTGGACTCTATTTGCCTTGGGCCCAGAAGCAGCATGAAGGTGCCATGGAGTCTGGAGTTTCATTGTCTTCAGACTTCTGCACCTGGACGGAGCAACTACAACTTAATGGCAGCCACTTAAGGGCTACATGGTTTTCTGAGAACAGAGGGCAAACAAAGGAACTTGGACTAGCAAAACCAGCAGGGGTTGAGACATGCTGACTCCAGTCACTGGCCTGGGGAGGCATCTGTCTTTTCCACTCCACTCCAAAGAAACTGTACAATTAAACTTTTAAATTTGAACATAGAGAGCTGGTTGGTCTTTTCTCAGCATATGACAAGGCCAGCCTATCACAGCAAAGAACACTGGAGGCAGGAGTTTTGAATTTTCTTAAGAAAGCCTGCAGAGCTTCGCTAGAGGCATTACTCTCTCAGAAACTCTCCTGGCAGCAACAAGGACTAAGACTTGGACCCTTGTCTGAACAGATGGCAGAATCAGCTACTTTCTAAGAATACTTTTCATTCCAGCCACTAAGGCCTTTTCAAGGTAGAACTAAAGCACTAGTTTAAAAATACAGTTACGCAAGAACTTACCATAACAGTAGATCTTCGATAGAAGCTCTTGCAGCAGGTAAAACACATAGGACTGATGCTGGCCGGCAGCAGGACCCCACGGCAAACTTCTTTCTAGCATTACCTAGTGGGACAGCCCCTCGCTGACATTGGCTCTGCCCCAATGTCCCACCCAGTACATAAGAGGAGGCAGTCCCAGCATGCTCCAGTTCTTGTACCCCCGGAAAAACACTGGCAGTTCGCATGTAAAGGTGCAGATGAAAAAATACACTTCCTCGTCCAGCAGGCAACCTAGAGTCCTGTCTCATGCAGAGAGAAGTAGATCTCCAGGGGGAAGGGGGGATACATACCTGCTGCAAGAGCTTCTCTCACGGATCTACTGTTATGGTAAGTTCTTACATAACTGTACTATCTTACTTTGAAAGGAAGCTCTTGCAGCAGGTAAAATACATAGGACTGAGTCCCAAGCAGTACAAAGTAAATACAACCACCTGGGGAGGTAGGACTGGACAAGGAATGAGACAGAAAAAGACCCCTCAGGAGATCAGACCCTAAAGGACTACAAGGTCAAAGCCCACTCTGCACCGAGAGGCAATATTCAGGCTGTAGTGCTTAACAAAGGTTTGGACAGAATGCCATGTGGCCACTGCACAAATATATGAGGTGGAAACCCTCTTGAGAGTGACAAAGGATGCAGCAACAGCCCTAGTAGAGTGCCCCTTGACCGGGCCCGATAGGGGTCTGCCATGTTTCTGATAGCAGAAGGTGATGCAGTGCACCAACCATCGAGAAAGGGTCTGCTTGGAAACTGGGCATCCTAAGTAATGTGCGGCAAAGGAAAGGAACAACTGGTCAGACTTCCTAAACCCCTTGGTCCTAGACAGATAAAAATGCAAGATGCAATGAACATCCAATGTGTGGAGCAGCGCCTCCCCTTTGTTAACATAATTGGAGTAATAAACAGGGAGATGAGCTTCCTGGTTTAGCGTCATTTCCAATACCACCTTAAGCAGAAACTTAGGATTAGTACGTAAAGACACCCTGTCTTTATGAAAAACCAAATAAGGCTCCTTACACATGAGGGTCTGAAGCTCGGCAATCCTCCTGGCTGAGGTAATGGCAACTAAAAATAATGTTTTTTCAGGATAGAAAACACAGCTCATAATCCATGGCAGGTTCAAAGGGGGGGGGTAAGCTTTTCCAACACAAACAAAAGGTCCCAAGGGGGAACGGGATCCCGAATGGGGTCTTATGTGAAGAATGCCCCCGAGAAAAGACTTGGACACCTCCACTTGACCTACAGTTCTGCCCTGGGCAGGGACATGATAGGCAGCAAGGGCAGCCAGGTGTACTTTGATGGAGGAGTAACTCAAGCCTGACTCTGACAAAGAGAGCAGGTATTCTAGCAATGTGTTGACCGGACAGACCAATGGATCCAACTGTCTCGCTGCGGCCCAGAGACAGAACCGTTTCCACTTCATAGCATAAGTTGCTCTCATGGAGAGTTTTCTAGCCTCCACCAGAACTTCAGTCACCTTGTCCAAGACTCCAGACCTAAGCTTAACTAGGTCTTGAGGAGCCAGGCATGAAGGTGAAGGGAATGCAGATTCAGAGGAACTAGACACCTGTTGTCCTGAGAAAGCAGGTGGGTTGAGAGTGGCAGTGATATGGGCAGTGCCACTGCTAGCTGCTGAAGCAATGGAAACCAGATTTGGTGTGGCCACAGTGGTGCAACCAGGATCAGGGTGGTCCCATCAGATTGTGCCTTGAGGAGGACTCTCTGGATTAATGGAAAGGGGGAAGGCATACAGAAACCTCCCCCTCCATGAGAGGGACAACGCATCTTGCCAAAAAGCACCAGGCTTGGGATCTAGCAAGCAGAAACTGGACAGTTTTGCATTGGATTGGGACATGAAAAGGTCCAGCTCAGGTGTCCCCCACCTGGCAAACAGGTCGTCGAGCACGGATTGAAGGCGGGACCATTTGTGAGCCTGTGACCTCGATCTGCTGAGAGCATCTGCGAGATCGTTCTGGGTCCCTGGAACATGAACTGCAGAGATGGTCACCTGATGGGCTATGGCCCATTCCAACACTCTCATGGTCTCTCAACACAGAGGGAAAGAGTGTGTGCCTTCCTGTTTGTTGAGGGAGAAGGCCACCCCCGTGTTGTCCGTTTGGACAAGAAGGTGGTCTGGTAAGATCACCGAGTCCAGTGCTGGCAGAGCATACACGACAGCTCTCAATTCCAGGACACTGATGTGCAGAGACTGCTCTACCGGAGACCAAGATCCTTGAGTCCTGTGACTTCCTAAGTGCACTACCCATCCTGTGTTGGAAGCATCCGTGGCTAGAGTCTGGCTGGGAACATCCATCCAGAAGGGAGTGCCCTCCAGTAAAGTCAGAGACGACATCCACCAGAAGAGTTCCCAGCAAACCAGACCGGTAATGGCGATGGGTGCATCAAAGTCATCTCAACTTTGGTCTCACTGAACCCGGAGGGTCCATTGGATGGTCTGCATTCACAGCCTGGTGAATGGGAAAGAGACAATGGCAGCTGCCATGTGGCCAAACAGGTGAAGTAAAAGCCTAATGGGCACTGAGGAGGCTGAAAAGAGTTGTCTGGCTAGAGCTCGTATATGCTGTGCCCAGTCCTAAGACAAGAAGGCTTTTCCCCGGATAGTGCCCAGAAGCACCCCTATGAACTGTAAAGTCTGTGTGGGAACAAGAGATGACTTTGAAGAATTGATCATCACACCTAGGTGACTGCAAAGGGTGCAGGTGTCCTGGAATTTATCCTGGAGACGATCCCTGGAGGGAGCCAGAAGGAGCCAGTTGGCCAGGTAAGGGCATACAAAATTACCCCTCCTGCAAAGTGCTGTGGCTACCACTGCCAGGCACTTCATAAAGACTCTTGGGGTGGAGGACAGGCCGAAGAGAAGAACTCTGAATTGAAAATGTTCTCCCTGAAAGGTGAACCTCAGGTATCCCTGGTGGCACTTGGTGATCTGAATATGGAGATAAGCATCCTGCATATCCAGGGACACCAACCAGTCTCCTGGGCTGACCATGGGGAGAAGGTTTTGAAGGGTAACCATCTTGAAGTGTCTGTAGACAACCCAGAGGTTTAAGTCGCTGAGGTCAAGGATCGGCCTTAAATCTCTGGACTTCTTCGGGACCAGGAAGAAGTGAGAATAGAACCTGGAGCCTCTCTCGGTGGGGGGGGGGACTGGTTCTATAGACCTTTTGGAGAGCATAGCTTGAATCTCCTGAAGAATGAAGTCTCTGTGTCCCCTTACATGAAGGGATGGGGGGGTGGTCTGCCCGTAGGAAGATCCATGAACTCGATAGAGTGCCTGTGATCTATGAGTTTGAGAACCCACTGGTTGGAGGTCACATGTCTCCAGGCTTCTGGATAGAGAGAGAAGTGACCTCCCACCTCCTCCCCGATGAACCGTCGTAGAGAGGTGGGTTGTCTGGATAGTCGTCAGGCATTTGGGGGTGGGGAGATGGCTTGGGCTGGCTTAGCCTGTCAGGAGGTAGAGGCCGAGGAACCCCTGGCTCCACTTCACCGACCAAAGCTTTCCCACTGAGGCTGGTTCTGAAAGCGGGGTTGCTGAGGCTGATGACCCCAATGGCCATGAAAACAGGACCTACGAAATTACCCTGCTTCAGGCAGTAGATCGACTGCATGGTACAGACAGCCTTACTGGAGTCTTGAAGCTTGGAAATGATCTTCTCCGCCTCTTCACCGAAGAGGACAGAGCCCCTGAAGGATGCATCCAGAAGGTTTGACTGCACATCTGATGTGAACCTGGAGACCTGAAGCCTGGAGTGGTGCCGAAGACAAATACCTGTAGCAGCCACCCTTGCTGATGTGTCCGCAGAGTCATATGCAGAGTGCAGCACGTTCATGCCCACGTCTGATACAGTCTGGAGTAACTTAGCAAGTTCTGCCTTCTCAGGGCAGTCAGGCACAGCTTGCAGTATGTCCAGTCCTTGTTCCCAAAGAGCATTCTGAAACTGGACTGTGTGTGTCAAAATGTTCAGACTCCTGATGCTGCAAGTGGCAGACGCATACACCTTTCTGCCCATTGAATCCAGCTGCTTGGATTCCCTGTCCAGAGGCTGGGTGCTCAGGTGTTTGGACCTCTGCGAATGATCATGAGCCACTGAGATGACCGTCGAATCGCAGGTTGCTCAGCAAGAAAGGATTGTTCCTTAGGAGCCCAGTATAAGCATTTAGCCTTTTTTGGGGACCGATGAAGAGGAATAGTGGTGCCACCAGGTGGCATGAGTCATGTCTGCAAAGGTGTCCACCAAAGACAGGATAACCACGGGCTTGGGATCCTTTTGTTGGAGATACTTGGCAAGCCTTGAGCGCTCTGGGTTGAGGGCCTCCGTGTCCCAACCCATGTTTGATTGGATGTGCCACATGACCTCCATAAATGTGGGGTCATCTGGAGGTGATTTCAACTGGTCCTCAGGTTCTCCTGAAGGTGGATCCTCCACTGAAGAGGAAGAAGAGGAATCAGTCAGGATATAGGAATCTGTTGAAGAAAGAGAGGGAGAGTGGTGTCTTCTCCTTTTGCATCTGTGCCTGTCCAGAGAGCTGAAGAGGCTAGAGCTGCAAGACCTGCAGTGCATCCTTTTGTCCAGCTTTTTTTTGGGAGGTGAACAGCACCTGCCCCTACCTTCATCGGAAGGGGGAGGTCGAATCTCATCCCCTACAGGCAGGAGTTCAGCCCCTCCACCTGGAGTCAGTACTGGCTCGGGCTGAGGCAGGGCAGCCAGAGCAGGTTTGGCAGGCATCAGGTCAGGTTTTATTGTCTCCCACCAATGGGAAAAAAGTTCCTTCACCTGACTCATACTGAGCCTCGGTAAGCCTAGAGTTGGGCCTGGAGTCGGGTCCAGTGATGGTGGGTGGATGCTGGCGCTTGTACTGATGTCAGAAGGGTACGGCATTGGGGTGGGGTGTATGAAGTGATGACGGGATGTCCTGGGCCTGGAGACCATCGTCGGGCTCAGAAGAAGGCAGACGAGCCGGCATCTGCTGCACTGACAACGGTAGGTCGTCCACAATGTCATCGGGTCTGATTGGCGGCAGAGGAGTCCTGGCCAGTGGCAGCACCATTATGCTGGAGGTAGAAGTGCCATTGGAGGACTTACAACAGTCTGATGGAGGCTTGTGGATCTTCTTCATCGAGCACTGGTCAGACGCAGGCATCTGGCGGTGTTTATCTTTTTCAGAAGACTTAGACTGTTTAGACAGGCAAGAAGAGGCCCTGCCCACCAACAGTCCTGAAAATTTAGATCTGTCCCGGGAGTCAGCACTGGAGACAGAGGCTGACTGGGAGGAAGAATGGGCCTGACCTGGATGCGAAGATCTCCCTGAGGCAGCAGGAGGAGGCCTAATCTTGAGAAACTGGAGGGCAGGGGATTGCCCAGAAGTCTTCTGAAGAGAAACCGCCCCACCAGAGGCCAGGGCAGGCTTTAGGGCCATGAGGCGGGAGTCCTGACCAGAGGAACCTGACCTGAAGGCTGTGTGAGATCCAGAGGACTGGGACCTGGAGTGGGATATCTCCTTTTCTCTGTCTCTCTCTCTATACTTCTCCTTGGAATTGGAGGAATGGTGCTTCTTTGAAGATCGATCAGGAGATTCCCCTGAGGACGATTCCCTCTGCATGGCGGCAAGTTGTTTCTGGGTGAAGAAGGCCTGGAGAGACTTTTGGCACTGGATTCAGGTCCTGCTGTTAAAGGCCTGACAATGGGAGCAGGCAGCGGTGTCATGGTCCAGGCCCAGGCAGAATAAACAGGCCAAGTGGCTGTCTTTTGAGGGAATCTGACATCCACAGGTGCACTTGTTCATGGGCCCAGTAGGTGTAGTAGACATATGGGAGAATTACGAGTAAAAGTGGTGACAAACTGGTAGTAGTGGTCGGTACTGGCGACAGAAGAGGCTAAAGAGCCAACAATCGCATGTGACGGTGGGAAAAGAAGTGGAGCACACTGGAACCACCTCCTCTTATGTACTGGGCTGGACGTCGGGGGCAGAGCAGAAGTCAGAGAGGGGAAGTCCTGCTAGGTACTGCTAGAAAGAAGTTTGCCGTGGGGTCCTGCCACCAGCTGGTGTCAGTCATATGTGTTTTACCTGCTGCAAGAGCTTCCTCTCGAAGTAAGATCAGTATATCTTTTTTTTTGTATATTCTCCAATTTTCTTTTCATATCCTGTAACCAATATCTAAAATATTTTCTCACGTTATTTTCAGTACTTAGTAACTAATAAGTAAAGCCTTTGGCTTAATTTAAAATAACTCTGCCAGCATCTGTTGTGTATGTTAATTTGAGAAAGTTTGTTCAAAAAATACTACGTCTGTCTAACGCTTAAAGGCCAGATACTACTGAGATAGAATCCAAGAAGGGACTCTGAATGAAAGGGAGGGTACAAAAGGTCTCTCAAAGGGGTCTGTGGGGTTTGAACCATTATGTCTCTGCATTTTTCTGGGAAAAGACACATATAGGGTGTACAGGACATCCTTGAAGGCCTGTACAAGTCTGTGGCATTCCTAGTTCATTGCACAGTGGCCAAGAGGGTTCTCTCCCAGGAACATGGACTCGAGGCTGTATTTTCATCCCTCCCACAGAGAAAGGAAGCTCGGGACCTCCTGGTGGATGTTCAGTTATAAAAACAGTGAGCACCCTAGAAGGACAGGAGAGGTAATATTCCTGACCCAGTCACAGGGGGATTCGCTGTAGCCCAAAGAATCCTGCCCCACTGGAGTGGGCCTGTGACAGACTTGTGCCAGCATATTGGATTGTGAACCATTTGAACAAACCACACACAAAGAAGGCAGAAACTGGAAAGGGAAAATTGGTTACATAATATAGTTCCCTACCCTGTTTTGTTTTTTTGTTTGCGGTGAATGTCAGACTAGTGGTAGTGTAGGGAAGAAAGATGACTTCCAACTACACTGACTACACTGTAGAACAGCTGAAGCAGCTGTGCCAGGAGAGAGGGGTGCACTAAAAAGAACCTCATGGAAGTCCTCGTGGCAGCCCATTACCAGGTGGCAACACGGGACTTCGAGTCACAGTCAGAGACTGCAGAGGACCAGACCTTTGACATTGGGGTGCCAGATGGAATCACACTGACCAGATCCAGGATGGAGGCCAATGATACCAGAGCTGACTCGAACCACAGCACCAAGTGAAGTCCATCATAGATTCTGAGCTGGAGAGGATAAGGCTGCAGTTGGAGTTGAGGAGATTGGACATGCAGGAAAAATGGCATCAGAGGGAGCTGGAGCAAAAATGGTTTGAGGCAGAGATGCAAGAAAAACACCTTGAAAGGGAGCTGCAGGACAGACAGCACCAATGGGACTTCGAGCTGGAGAAACTAAAGTTCCTACAACCAGCGCCAGAAATAATAGGTGTTGGGGGTGAAAATGAAACTCCAGAGCTGGGGTATAAGTTCAATTCTAAATTAACTGCATAAATTAAAGAGGGAGAGGATATGGATGCATTTTTGAATTCATTTGAAAGGTCTGCGTTCAGGCCAAGATACCCAAAGAGGCCTGGAGCTTTCAATTATCCCTGCTGCTTACTGGCAAGAGATGTGAGGCACTGGGTCAAATGGACAATGATGACAGTAACAACTATGATAAACTCAAAAGTGCTTTATTAAAAAAATACGATTCATCTCCCGAGACCTACAGAGCAATATTTCAGAAGCCTAGAAAGGGCTCCGAAATGAGCTTTGAGGAACTCAACACAAAATGTCAGTTTTTAAAACACTGGGTTGAGGGGGTAAAAGCTAATTCTGTGGAGGCCATTGAAGAGGTTGTATTGTTGGAACAGTTCTTTTGGGCATGTCCAGCAGAACTGAAAACCTGTCTAGAGGGCCAGGATCCTCAGGCAGCTGCTGAGCTTAGTGACCGCTATGCCAGGAGTAGGTCTGCTCTGAAGGGAAGTGGGAGAGCAGGGACTGCAGTGGTAAAAGGGAAAAACATGCCTTTAGAGCAGCCCAAACCCTCATTGCCCTTGCAAGAAGAGGAGAACTACAGTTTACCAAAATGTGATTTTGGGGAAAAGAAAAGTGGTGACTGTTGGTTCTGTAAAAAGCCAGGGCATATTGCCAGTGTCCTAAAAAGACACAAGTTGCAAAAGAGGTCCCTCCAACTGAGATACAGTAGTTGCTAATTGTCTCCCTGAGGCTAGTCCTGTGAATATGAGGGAGCACATACATCCTGTTACAGTAAATGGGGTACAGATCCAAGGCTTAAAGAGGGAGTCTGGCCAAAATTTCTAGCATCAGTAAATTCAGAATTTGGATCAGCATATCCCCAGTCAGCCGCATGCCAAAAATGAGATCTGTAAGTTACTTTGTTTAAGTTACAAGTCATTTTGTAACCCTAAATTTACTGCCTGTTCAAAAAAGCCAGTTTCGGTAAAGAGCTACTGCTGATGTCACAACCAGAACTCACAGCCTAGCCCTTCTTGCAAACTACCTTACATAACTTATTTCTCCCACATTACATAAAACTGCAGTGGTATTAAACATCTGGAAAAGGAAAGCTGACAATGGGTGAGTCAGGGCATACATTTTCATCATGTGCAGATGCAAGGTGCAGTACTTAAGAATGTGACGGGAGGGTTGGAATACAGCAGCAAACATGGCTTTAGAATGACAAAAATATGTGCAATTTTTATAATAGTGCAGGGATGAGATTTCAAATTGTCACCAGACTACAACTGTGGAATACAGCAGTGATACAATCTCAGAAAACAGGTAGGACACACAGTTTTGGAAAGTGGCAGGGATGCTAAAATTCTTAATGTGGGGGTGTCATATAGTTTTAGAATGTGGCAGAGATACACAATTTTGAAATTTGGGAGACACATAGTTGAGGAAGGTGGTAAGGCTATGTAATTTCGTAATGTGTCTTGGATGGATTAATTTGGCATATGGTGTAGTGATGCAAAATTTCAAAAGTGTGGTTGGTATGATTGATTTCAGATTGTAGTGGCAACATTCAATTTTAGAATGCGGTGTGGACCCGAAATCTATGAAAGTGGCAGTGACACAGTTTCAGAATCTGGTAGCCACATGGAATTTCAGAATGAGGCAGGGATGCATAATTTTAGAATGTAACTTGACCATGCAATTTTTTAACATGGCAGTGACACTCATCTTCAGAATGTGGTGTGGATGTGCAGTTTTGGAATATGGTGGGAATGCTCATTTTCAGAATGTGACAATGACAGGTAATACTGGAGCATGGAAGCTTACACACAATTTCAGAATGTGGCAAGCAGGTACAATTTTAGAATGTACAAGAAACATGCAGTTTTGGAATGTGGCAGTGATGCACAATTTTAGAATGTGACATTGACGCACAGTTTTGGAATGTGGTGGTAACACAAATTTCGGAATTTGATGGTGATGCATAATTTCAAAATGTGGTGATGACGCACAAATTCAGAATGTGGTGATGATGCACAATTTCACAATGTGGCAGTGACATGCAGTTTCAGAATGTGGCTGACGTGCAGTTTCTGAATGTGGTTGATGTGCAATTTCAGAATGTAGCTGACGCGCAATTTTGAAATGTGGCTGACACACAATTGCAGAACGTGGTGGTGACGCACAGTTTCGGAATGTGGTGGTGATGCGTAGTTTTGGAATGAAGTGGTGATGAACATTCGTGCGGTTTCGGAATGTGGTGGTGCCATGCAATATTTGGAATTTGGAGGTACCACACTATTTCAGAATATGGCAGTGCCGTGTGACTTCAGAATGTTTAATGTGGCAGTGCCACGCCATTTCAGAATGTGGTGCTGCCATGCCACTGCGGAATGTGGCGCTGCTGCACCACTTTGGAATGTGGTGCTGCTCCACCACTTTGGAATGTGGCGGTGATGGCCACTTCCGAATGTGGCAGTGATGTACCACTTTGGAATGTGGCACGCCACTCCGGAATGTGGCGCGCCACTTCGGAATGCAGCGCTGTTGCACCACTTCAGAATGTGGTGCTGACACACCTCTTTGGAATGTGGCACTGATGCACCACTTCAGAATGTGGCGCTGACATATGACTTCGGAATATGGCAGTGGCGCACGACTTTGGAATGTGGTGGTGACGCATAGTTTTGTAATGCGGTGGAGACTCACAGTTTTGGAATGCAGTGGTGATGCTCAGTTTCAGAATTTGACAATGACACTCAGTTTCAGATTGTGGCGGTGACGCTCAATTTTGGAATGTGGCGGTAATGCACAGTTTCCGAATGTGGCAATGACACAAGTTTGGAATGTTATGGTGACAGTTTCAGAATGTACAGTGAAACACAACTTTGGAACATGGTGTGGATCTGCAATTTTGGAATGTGGTGAGGATGCGCTATTTTGTAATATGACTGGGACGCTCAATATTGGACTGTGGTGGGGATGTGATGCACAAATGTGGTAGAAGCATACAGTTCCAGAATGTGGCAAGGACAAGCAGTTTCAAAATAAAATGGTGTGTCCTGCCATAGTCCAACAGTGTACATCCTTACTTATATTCCAGAATTACCAGTACCCACTAAATTCTTTAATATGTGTCCCTGTCACATTTTAAGATTGAGTGTCCCACCACACTGCGAGATCGCACATCCCTACCACATGCCGAGATTACATGTCTCCCCCAACATTCTAAAATTGTGCACCACTTTGATGATCTATACCTTTGTTCAGCGCTGCATTCCAAAACCACCTCCTGGTGCATTCTAAAGTACAGTACCATGCATCTGAACATTCTGGAAATGCAAGAACTGCAGATAACCCTGTGTCAGTTTTTTTTTTTTAATAAATTCTACAGCTACAGTTTTGATAACTTTGAAGAAATAGGTCCTGTAAGATTGTTGATAGGGAGGACTAGTCTGTGAGTTCTGGTTGTGACATCATCAGTGGCTTTTCACTGTAACTGGCTTTTTTGAACAGTGAGTGAATTCAGGGTTATAAAATAGCTCATAGCATTAAAACGAAGTAACATAGAAACCTCATTTTTGCTATGAGATTTACTGGGGGTAGGCTGATTCTAATTCCGCAACGTAGCACTTTTGACCGGACTCCCTCTTTAAGGGACACTGGAGCATCTCTTACCTGGTAAAAGGGGACTTGGTTGAGCCTGAACAACTCCTGCCAGATCAGTTCATTTCAGTAAAAAGATTCACTGAGGAGAAACCCTGCCACTAGCCAGTGTTATCCTAGACTGGGGAGATGGAAGAGAAAGGGTGCGAAAGGTCACTGTAGCAGACACCCTCGCTGTGGATGTTATTTTAGGAAGCTATATTCAGCAGGGGGTAGTATGTGCTGCAACCTGGAACCAGACAGCTAAGGACTCCTGTGATCTTCTGAACCTCACAGAAGCTCATGCAGGAGAGACTGGGAGACTGGTCCACCAGCCTGTGTCTCTTGCAGGGGAGAGTGATTTAGAACTCACCTGAGTAGCCATTCACCAAGCAGCTACTGAAGTTGACTGAGGAGGGAAGGGTAACACATAGCTAGGGGGCTGAGGATTGTGGTGACTCTGAATTCCCTAATGCCGTAACTATGGACCTCAGTCTGGGAGCTGAAGGGACCATACCAGATGCTTTAGGAAAGTGTGATAACTTTGCAGCAGCTCAAAGGACAGACCCTAGCTTAGAGAACCTGAGGGCCTGTGCAGAGCCTGATTGGACACAAGGAGGTGATGAAAAACATAAGGTATTTTGGGACAATGGGCTGTTATACACCCAGGACATGAGGACAGAGGGAGAGGTGATGGGTAGGCAGCTTGTCATTCCCTAGGGATATCATGAGTTATTGCTCAAGGTGGTTCCCATATCCGGACATCTGGGCATTGCTCGCACTATACAGCGATTAGCCCAAAATTTTTATTGGCCCAATTTTACCAAGCAGGTGAAGGAATACTACAGATATTGTCACCAGTGTCAGCAAATAGTGAAGGCAGGAGGAAAAGCCAAGGCCGGTTTGATTCCTCTGTCGATTGTGGAGGAGACATTCCAAAAAGTGGTAATTGATATTATGTGTCTTTTGAAGACCCCAAGCTCCTCTGGGAAAAAGTACATCCTGACCGTAGTCAACTTTGTCACCCGCTACACTGAAGCAGGTGTCCTTTCCTCCATTAAAGCGGACAAAGTGTCTGACGCCTTGCTAGGGATTTTGTCCCGTGTAGGGTTTCCTCAGGAGGTTATCTCTGATCAGGGGGATAACTTTATGTTGGACCTGATGAAATGTTTGTGTGAAAGGTGTGAAGTGCTGCAGAGGCACACAATGCCTTACCACTCACAGGCAAATGAGCTGGTAGAAAGGTTTAATGGGACCTTGAAAACTATGCTCAAGGCATTTGCAGAACAACATGGGCATGGCTGGGAGAGGTACCTTCCCCACCTGCTGTTTGCCTACAGGGAAGTATGGACGTAGGGTGTGGGGGCCCCCAGATTTGATACAGGAGGACTGGGTAGGCAAGCATGCAACCCAGGGGACACCCATAGTGGAGTATGTCCTGAAGTTTAGGGAGAAGCTGAAGGAGCTTATGTGAGTGGCCCAGAGGAACCTGTCAGCTGCCCAACAGAGACAAAAGACTTGGTATGATCACGGAGTCAGAGCTCGCTCATATGGTGTAGGGCAGGAAAAGATGGTTCTGGTCCTAGTACAGAAGGACAAGCTGCAGGTAGAGTGGGCAGGACCATACAAGGTAGTCCGGCAGTTAAACCTTGTAAATTACATTGTGGAGTTCCCTGATCAGAGATACACCCATAGATTGCACCATGTGAACATGATGAAGCCCAATTTACTGTAAATAGGGCTGATATGGTCTTTGCAGTTTGAAGTCCTGGGGAGAGGATAGATGAGGAGGACCCTCTCCTTGACTTGCTAGCTGAGAGTAAGTGGGAATCATCCGTGGGGACCATCAAGCTGTAGCCCCAGTTGACCCCAACCAGGCCCAGAAAGTAAGGGAAGTTTTAGAGGACTTTGCCCCCTTTCTTTACATCCAAGCCTGGATGGAACCCCATTAGTTGTCCATGATGTGGACACTGGGACACAAGTGCCCATATATCGAACAGCCTGCTAGGCATCTGAGGCAGTCCTAAAGACATTAGGAGGGAGGTGGAAGAGATGCTGGATCTAGGGATGATCAGAAATCCCACAGTCCCCGGGCCTCACCTGTAGTCCTCATCCCCAAGCCAAATAGGACTACATGCTTCTGTGTAGACTATCATAGGCTCAATGCCATCACAATGACTGATGCCCCCCTGATGCTCCACACAGACGAGTTGCTGGACAAGCTGGTGTAGGAGGAAGTGACCTACCTGATGAATACAGATCTCACCAAGGGGTTCCAGCAAATGGAATTGACTGCTAGAACTAGGAAATGGTCAGCCTTCATCACCCCAATAGGTCTACTTGAATTTAAGGTAATGCCCTTTGGTATGAAGAATGCCCCTGCCACCTTCCAATGGTTGGTGAATCAGGTGCTGCAGGGTACAGAGGAGTACACAGTGGTGATGATACTGCCATTTTCAGTCATAGCTGGGAAGAGCACCTGACCCATCTGAGGGAAGTGTTGGGCAGGATACAGGCAGCAGGACTAACTGTAAAAGCAGAGAAGTGACAGGTGGCTATGGCAGAGGTATCCTATTTGAGACATATAGTGGAGCAGGGACAACTCCTTCCAAACCAGGCAAAGAAAGAGGAGATTGAGGCAATGCCCATGCCTGAAACCCAGAAGCAGGTAAGGAGCTTCCTTGGGACTGCAGGATAGTACAGAAAATGTGTACCCAATTACAGCACCCTGGCAGTTCCTCTATCTAGCCTATTAAAATAGAAACAGCCAAAGAAAGTGAAGTGGAACCCAGCATGTGAGAGGGCTTCCACACAGCTGAAAGCTGCACTGTGCAGTGTCCCGGTGCTGGCCAGCCCCGACTACACCTGGCCATTTATGGTACAGATGGATGCCTCAGATGTGGGGATTGGAGCAGTCCTCAGCCAGAATCCAACCAGGGGAAAGATCACCCCATTGTGTACCTCAGCAAAACATTGCATCCCCATGAGCAGGTGTACTCCACTCTGGAGAAGGAATGCCTTCCTTTGTTGTAGTTGCTTAAGAAATTAGAGCCATAGCGCTATGGGAGTCACTTCAAGGTACAAACAGACCACAACCCTCTAATATGGCTAAAGCAAATGGGGAAAATGAATGGGAGACTCTTTAGATGGGAGTTTTGCACGACAAGCATATGATTTGGACATTACACATAGGCCAGGGTCTGAAAATGCAAATGTAGATGGCCTATCCCACCAGTTAGAGTAAGGGACAGAACTGATGGAAACCATGCCATAAAAAGAGCGTGTTCCCGCGGGTTCTGTTTAAGGAGGGAGGTGTGTGGTGGGGATCACACCCTGTCCCATTGCTGTATTCTCATGGTATGTTAGCTTTATTTATTTGAAAAGGTTTCACCAGGAAAGACATGAGCTGTAAACAGCTAGTTTCCAGAAGCATCCTGGGGGGAAGGGGTTACAAGCAAGGGGGAACCAAAAAAACATGGCATGAAACAGTACATACAGTGCAAATTAAATACATAGAGTGCAGTAAATAATACAGTTATTAATACAGTACATTTCAATCAATGACAAACAGACAGTATCGCATAACAGGAGCGTGTATAGATAACTACGGTAAGAGACATCAGATGAAATGAATCAGGGAAGGTAACATAGTATGCAGGTACAACATACGCTGTATTGACCCGAGGACAGGTAACCCATAAGGATTAGGCCAGGAGATGGAGAACACCTGGATGTGCTAGCAGTGGTAGGTAGAGCTCTGGGGTATCACACGCAAGTTTAGGATCAACAAGGCAGTCATAGCACAAACGAGGGGGTGGAGATGGGAAAGGGTAGAGCAGGAGAAGGAGAGAAGGAGGGAAGGGAAGGGAAGGAAAGGAGGCAATGCAAGAACTAGTACCTTTCTGGACCTGGCAGGTAATGTGAAGCGAGAGAGGGGGAGAGGAGTAGGCGAGGCAGCTCAAGCATTAGCCCCCTTCAGGATGCAGAGAACCCTGCAAGGGAACGGTCAACAGACCTGGCAGATAAGGTGTAGAGAGGGGAGGTGGTGGAGAAAGCGGGGTGGGGAACAGGTGGAGAAAGGGAGGGGAGGAAGAGGCACCCCAAGAACTAGTCCCCTTCTGGATGCTGCGAATCCAGCAAGGAGCGGACCCGGCAGATAAGGTGTAGCTGGGGGAGGTGAAGGAGAAAGTGGGGGGTGGGGACAAGTGGAGAGAGAGGGAGGGAGGAAGAGGCTTAGTTATGTAATTCACCAAAAGGCCCCATTGTATAAGCCTGATTGCAAGGAACTCTGGATAAAGATACAATATGGTATCCTGGAATGGTACAATTCCCTTGGTTTTTAGGTAGGCAACCCTGTAGCTTTCTAGGTGACCTTTTTTTTTATTCTAACAATATTGCTTAAATTGAAAATAGGATGTGGGCCTCCAAAATACTGTGTTAAATGGGAGGGTTATTAAAGGTTAATGACAGGCCCATTAAATCAAGCCTGGATTACTGGAATCTATCTGCCTTACAAAAGGCCCTGGGCCCAGACGCATGAAGGTGCCGTGGAACTGGAGTTCCATTGTCTTCGGGAGTGTGCACCTGGATTGGAGCAACTACAACTTAATGGCAGCCACTTAAGGGCTAAATGGTTTGCTGGGAACAGAGGGTGAACAAAGGACCTTGGACTAGCAAAACTATCAGGGGTGAGACATGCTGACTTCAGTCACAGGCCTGGGGAGCACATGTCTTTTCTAACCCATACCCCCCAGCTAAGAAGCTGTACAGTTAAACTTTTACATTTGAACTTGGAGAGCTGGTTGGTCTTTTCTCAGCATGTGACAAGGCCAGCCTATCACAGCAAAGAACATTGGAGGCAGGACTTTTGAATTTTCTTCGAAAGCCTGCAGAGCTTTTCCTGGAGGCATTACTCTTTCAGAAACTCTCCAGCAGCAACAAGGACTAAGACTTGGACCCCATCTGAATTTCCACCAAACGGATGAGAGAATCAGCTACTTTCTAAGAACACTTTTCATTCCAGCCACTAAGAACTTTTCAGGGTAGAACTATATCGCTAGTTTTCACAGTACATCTTTTTTTTTGTATAATTTCCAACTTTCTTTTCATATCCTGTAACCAATATTTAAAATATGTTTTCTTATGTTATTTGCAGTACTTGGTAACTAATAGGTAAAGCCTTTGGCTTAATTTATAATAACTCTTCCAGTGTCTATACACGAAATAGCTCAGTACTCAAAAGTCAGCAAAAAACTGCAAAACAAGCCAGTTCTGATAAAAAAATTATTGTTTTCATTTATTTGCACCCAACACAACGACAAGACATCAGGTGTAGCCCCAGGAGACCGCCACAAAAAACTGTTTCACGCCCCTTTACGGGTGCTTTGTCAGGGTGTAGTGCACCACCTAGTGTTGAGTTTTTATAACACAAACAATTAACAGAGTCCTATACTAAAACGTGAAAATGCCTACTACAATCATTACTGAGCAGCCACCATAGTACAAACACCAATATCTCATTTGAGAATTCAACAATACATAATGTTATACAAAAATATTATGTATATATCTCATTGTTATACACACACGAAACATCTTATACACCCCTTCCTGATAGCAATATATACATAACATTTTATAAACAACATTTTAAAGTGCCTTTACTCATATATACAGTATATATATATATATATATACTGTATATATATATTATATATATATATATACACACACACACACACACATATATATATATACACATACACACACACACACACACATAGGGAGAAGGGCCATTTTACAAGAAACAATTCATCATTTTGTTTAACAAATTTATTTCATGAAGCCCCTCTTAATTCATTATATACTTTTATAGTATTTAAACCCCAAGATCTAGAAACATGTATGTGTGTGTGTGTGTGTTGGGGGAGGGGGGACAACACTTTAGGGAGAAATTTTAAATATAAAATCTTCCTTCTCTGGAAAAGAAGGTAAACAACACTTTTTAGGAAATATCTCATCTTTTTAGTAGCTTATTTCTGATGTGACAAACACTATTCTAGTGTAATACAATAAAGATTCTGGCTAATATATCTTAATGTAAAAGGTTTGCCAGTTCAATCTTATCATTTAATCCCGACCAATCTAAAGCACCCAACTGGCAAATCCAATAGGCCTTCCTATTTGCTAGCTTTGTTTCTATATCCCCACCCCTTGGTCCCAAGCTAACTTTATCTATGCCTATGAATAACGGGATATGTTTTGAACTATCCCTTGCTGTGTTTACATGTGACATAGCATATTTCAGATTCTTATTATTTATTGCCCTCATGTGTTCCCCAACTCTCTCTTTACATTTTTACTTTGTTCTCCCCACATAGTATACACCACAACTGCATGTTGCCATATATATAACATTTTGTGTATCACAAGATATAAAATGTAAGATCTTATATTCCTTCCCATTCTTTACTCTAACAAAGGATTTTGTTTTGTTTATAGAGGCACAATATTTGCATCTGCCACCCCGTGTACAACCAGGTGTGGGGGAGCCCAAAGAAACCCACTCTTATTCTCAGAGGGTTGTACACTACTTACCACAAAGTCTTTTATATTTCGAGCCCCTTCTGTAGTTAACCATAAGAAGCATCTTTGCCACATCCTGTAAACTCAGTTCTAGTCTAATAATGTCCCAATTTTTATATATGATTTTCTTTACTACACTAGCATCTGTCGATTAGGTAGTTATAAAATTCATCCTATCTTTTTGAACTGGGACCTTTTCTACAGCAAGTACTCCCTAGGTATTTAATCTACTTCCTTCCTATATTTTTCAAGCACTTTCCATCCATAACCCCTATCCTTGAGACAATTCATTAACTCTTCTGTATTCCACAAACATTGTTTCCTCAGTGCAATTTTGTTTAATATGCATATACTGTCCTTTAGAAATGTTCTGTATGGTATGGGCAGGATGGCAACTACTATTCTCAATACCCTTTCTAAAAAGGGAGGTCAAAATGTCACCATTTTGCTGCTATAAATAGATCCAAAAAATGTATTCTCTCTTTATTAAAATTAAATTCAAATCCAAACTCGGGCTCCTGCTCCTCCAAATAAAGTTTAAATTTCATAAATTCATCATTTGTACCTGACCATATCATTATACAATCATTGATAAATCATTTATAAAATTCTGTTTTGTCTCTAAAAGGATTTTCCTCTGAGTAGATTACATGCTTTTCTCAAAATCCCATCACCAGATTGGCATAATTGGGGGCAAATGTTGCCCCCGTTGCTGTGCTTCATCATTGAATATAATACTGCCCATAAAGCTAAGCATATTACTGTCTAACACTATTCTTGCCATGGTCACCAATAGATCTGTTTCGGGTTTTTTAGCTTCTCTTAAATGCAAAAAGTGCTTCATGCTCTCTAATCCAAATGCATGAGGTATATTGGTATAAAGACTTGTCACATCCAGTGTGACAATAAAACAATTCTCCTCCACTACCATCTCTGAGGTCAAATTAATGTCGTCTCCACTATCCTTAAGGTATGATCTTAACTCCATTACAATAGATTTTATATGAAAATCAATAAATTGTGACAAGGGCTCAGTAAGTGAGCCCTGTCCAGAAATTATGGGTCTTCCAGGTGGATCCACCAGGGATTTATGTATTTTAGGCAACAAATAAAACACATGCCTGAAAGGATGTTGTGTTGTGAAAAACCCAATTCTTTATGTGTAACGTCCCTCATTATAAACTGTCACAATAAAAGCATCTCTTCTTCTTTTCAATTCACAAGTAATATTGCTTGCTAAAGGTCTATAAGTCTCCCTATCTATAAGCCGCCTTTTAGCTTCTTTTATGTAATCACTGGTGTTCATGATAATAATACTGCCCCCTTTATCAGCAGACTTCAATGTGATGTTAATGTTTTCAGGTAGACTCTTTAAGGCTAATCTTTCAACTTGAGATAGATTGTTAAATCTTTTTTTACCTTTGTTATTCTTATAATAATTTTCTAGATCCACCATACATGCTTTATAAAATGCATTTACTGCAGGATTTATTGGGGGAATAAAAGTAGATTTTTTTCCTTAATCTAGAATCATACCGATAATTTGTTTCTGTATCCAAATTGGTAATCCTTACCTCCCCACTCATTTCCTGACTCTCATTATTGGCACTCAGATTTGTAGCATTATTGCTTACATCCTTAATCTGGGCAAAAAATTTAAGATTCAACAATCTTGCAAATATATTCAAATCTATAAATGTTTTAAATCTGTTAATTCCTGCTGGCACATAATTTAGGCCCTTATTTAATACCTCCCTTTCCACAGCATTCAGGGCATAATTAGGTAAGTTAATAACATTATCTGTTAGATCCATAACAACATTTACATCATGTGTCATATCATTCTCAATTATTACATTACCATCAGGAACATAACCATTAGTTTTTTGCTTTTGCTTGGTTTTCTTTTTTGTTATGGTCTGAATCAGCAGTGATTAATACATTCTCTTTAATTATATTATTTCCCATGACCACGTTAATCTCATTAGATGTTAAATCATTAGTGTCCATGATAATTAGTAAGTCCAGATTCAGTTGGCCACTAAGCTGATCACCAAAATCACTTTCAAAATCAAATCATTTATTTCGACTGACATCATTATCTAACACACTTTCGTCATCATAATCACAGTCACCACAATCAAGTATGCCCTCCAGTTGCTCATATTGCTCGTTAATATTCCTGAAAATGAACATGCCTTGGTCTGTTGTAATAATTGTTGTATCTGCCCTTCCCCTTCCTCTTGCTACTCTTCCCTCTCCTCATCCTCTTTGCCTGTTTCCTCTGTTGACAGTTTGCAAATTTCTTGAGCTTCTCCTGGGGTAGGGGTGGGAATGAGGTTTGAGGTCGGGATGTCTCTACGACAGGCTCCTCATCCTCCTCAGAAAAAAAAAAGTGGCATCAGAATCATAGGAATTAAAGTCCCCTTCATTCAAATTGGTCCCACTATCCGAGTTTTTCAGAATTGATTTTAACTTCTTGGACCAATCAAATACTCTGTCATTCTTATAGTCTTGTTCATCCCTTATAAACTTTTTAAATTTCTTGGCTCTTGTAATCGTGTTACATTTTTCTAAAGCGTCTTTCAAACATTTTTCGTAATGTCCAAAATCACTGGAAGAGGAAAATTGCTGCATTACCTTTTCCTTCTCTCGTAGCTGTGCCAGAAGTTCAATCTGCAGGTGTTCCACGTCTCTGATGATGCTGCCTCCCAATCCTAAGGATCCCTTGTGCAGTTCCTCCTTCCACTCAGACAAGAATGTAGATCTATATTTTCCAAAGGCTGGAGTTTTCCAGATACATAGCCCTCTCAGCACTCGTTGTACTTCCAAATAAGCCTTCATGGTTTTATGGTGCCAAAACACTCTACAAGCCTTAAGAGCCAGTCTTTCATAACTCACAAATGCCTTTTTTAAGGTTAAAGGTTCCAGTTCACCAGACTCAGTCCAACACGGTGTGGCAGGTGCAGCAACATCTCAGTGTACAAGGAATTCTTCAGTTTCAGGTGTCTTGGAAAAAATGGTAGCAGAGGGTCTCCACAGAAGTTGTTTTGCTACCAGCAGCCATTTCTTCCACCACGTCACTCGCAATTCTTTTCTCTCACCTAGGCTGCTGGTGAGAAGTTTGACTAATCCCCAGTGTCTGTTGTGTGTGTTGGTTTGGGAAAGTTTATTCAAACAATACAATGCCTAACACTTAATGGCCAGACACTACCAAGATAGAATCCAAGAAAGGACTCCATGAACAAAAGGAGGGGGGAATACAAAAGATCTCTCAAAGTGGTCTGCACCGGTCTCTGCATTTTTCTGGAAAAAGACACATATAGGGTGTATAGGGCATCCTCGAAGGCGTACACATGCCTGTAGCTTTTCTGCTTCCCTGTGCAGTGGCCAAGAGGGGTCTCTTCCAGGAACACAGACTCGAGGCTGTATTTTCACCCATCACACACAGACAGAAAGCCTGGGACCTCCTGGCAGACGTTCAGTTGTGAAAACAGCAAGTGCCCTAGAAGGACAGGAGGGGGCATATTTCTGACCCAGTCACAGGAGGATTCACTGTAGCCCAGAGAATCCTGTCCTGCTGGAGTAGGCCTGTGACAGACCTAACAGTAAGCAGTGTGTGGTCTTCCTGAGAGTCTAGGAAGCATATAAACCTCCTGGAGCGAAGGGCAATCTTCCTTGCCCTCCAGTCATTTGCTCTTCAGGTAAAGGGCCAGTTGATCCAAGTCAGAACAGACAGCACCACCACCACCACCATGTACCACACCAACAAGCAGGGAGGCAGGAAGTCCCTCAAAGCTGTGCACAGAAACTATGAAGCTCTTGAATCTGGCTTACTCACTAGAGGTGCAGCTGTCAGCAATCCACCTTCCAGGAAAAGAAAATGTCCTGGTGGATTCCCTCAGCAGGATATGCCAGGATCATCATGAATGGTTTCTGAACAAGCAGGTGTTAGCCACAATCTTATGAAGATGGGGCACACCGGATATAGACCTATTCATCTCCAAAGAAAATTTCTAGCTTCCCTTGTGTTGCAGGCCTCCAGTGGTGGGCACAGTCCCCTTGGACGCTCTGGCCCTGGACTGGTCAGGGATGTTTCTGTTTGCTTTTTCTTTACTGCTATGAGTCCTTCTGAAATTGAGAAACCAGCCTGCAACCATTATACTGATAGTACCAGACTGGGCCATACAACTCCAGTTCCCACTGCTTCTAGCCCTCTCCACCAAACAGCCCATTTATCTCCCTCTGAGACACAACCTACTGACCATGTCTCAGGGAAGGGTAACCTTTCTGAACCTCAAGTCACTTTGCCTCGAGGCCTGGTTCTTGAAATGTTAGAATATTCTGATTTTCAGTTTTCAGAAGAGGCCCTTAGGGTCCTCAAGGTTTCCAAGAAGCCTACCACCAGAAATACATATGCTTCCAAGTGGAAAAGGTTTTCCCGTGGTGTGCTTCTAAGCAGTCCAACCCCTTACAGGCAGATCTGCCTACTGTTTTGGATTATCTGGTGCACTAACAAGCTTTAGGTCTCAGGCCTTTGACCCTAAAGGTGCATTTGGCAGTTGTGTCTGCCTATGTGTCGGCAGATATCTGAAAATGGTGGCTTCCCACCCATTTTCAGGAGGTTCTTTAAGGGCCTGCTGCATCTGTATCCCCCTGTTAGGGAAGCAGTCCCTCCCTGGGATTTGAACGTCTGCATAGCCAAGCTCATGAAACCTCCCTTTGAGCTCATGGCCTCTGCAGATTTGAAGTACATCACCTGGAAGTCAGTCTTCCTGGTGGCCATAACTTTGGCCAAAATGGTGTGCGAGCTGCTAGCTCTCTGCATTGACCCTAATTACATAATTTTTCACAGAGACATGGTTGTTCTTAAGACTAACAGGAAATTCCTACCCAAGGTGGTGTCCAAGTTTCATTTAAATCATTCCATCACTATCACAGTGTTCTTCACAGAAGGCTCCAGTCCTGGTGAGCAGATGCTGCACAGTCTGGATGTTAAGAGGTCACTTGAACACTATCTGGATTGTACTAAGGACCTCAGATCCTCCCATTCACAGCTGTTCCTCACATATGGTGAAGTGGGAAAGGGCAGGCCAGCTTCTAAGAGGACTATTGCCTGCTGGATTGTTTCCTGCATCCAATTCTATTACTCTACCTCAAGGCCTCATGGTGCACTCCACTTGTGGCACTACTGCTTCTGTGGCCACTGCAAGGGATGTTCCCCTTACTGGAAATCTGTAAAGCAGCTACCAGGAAAACACCTGTACAAAGCACAGTTGTCTCAATATACAATCCAGGAGAGATGCCAGGTTTGGCACTGCTGTACTGCTGTACCTTTTCCCCAAATAGGTTCTGTACCCAGCCTCCCAAGGTACTGCTTCATAGTCTGCACTAGTTAAGCATAATGAGGGATTCCTGGGATTTGAAGAAAAAAATTACTTACCATAGTAATATTGTTTCTTCCAGGGAATCCCTCAATATGCTTAAACCTCCCATCCTACTTCCCCTTCCAGAACGGGAAAAGAGGTTCTACAACATCAGTTCTTCACTGTTTATTTGCTTGAGCATTATTTGTTGTTCATTCACAGTCACTAGGGTTATGTGGCTTTGTTTTAGTTTGCTATGGCTTGGCCTGCATGGCCAGCCCTTTATTGCCCCTTTTGGGCACTTTATGTTGGGTATACTTTAGGACAGATTAGCATAATTGAGGGCTAGTTTTAATGTGGCACAGAAAGGATCTGACATTAAGCTGTAGAACACAGCACCACCTCAAGGCAGAGGTTTGAATAGCAAGCCAAATTCCATAACTGACATAGTATTCCACACGCTCCGGGGCACTTCAACCTGTCAGGTGGACTGTATTAGTTAAGCATAATGAGGGATCCCCTGGTAGAAACATATTACTATGGTAAGTAATTTTTCTGCCATACTTCTGCGACTGGTTTATCATGATGGTCTCACTGAGGGGTGCAGATCCAAGATGGCCAAGGATGCAGAGTGAGCTCCACAAGTGTTTGCTGCTGCTGTCATCACTGCTGTCAGAGATTGATTGTGTTTGTTTTTTTCATGCACTCCTGCTGAGTTACAAGTCAGTATCTCCCTTTTAAAGTATGCATTTTGGTTTTTGTCAAGTTCAGGCTTAGTTTTAACTTAAGTTAGTAAATAAGTAATTGAACAACAAGATTTCTCCCTCTTTCTTGCCGGAGTAGTTTGAGACTCAGAAAACTAGAAAGCAACACTGTAAGCTGGTATTTGTTACATCTGATATCGAGCAGTGAGGGGTACCATGGAGATCTACTGAATTTGGAACAGAAGGTGGATATTGGATGAAAGAGACTAACCAAGCTGTTAGTATGGAATGTGAGGTCTTGTTGAAATCTATATGAAGATTTGGAGTTAAAATGCTAAAAAGATGAGATTAGAATTTGATAAGCCTAATATTCTGAACTAAGCACAGTACCTCAGTTTGGAGATTTATGTGCCTCTAAATTGAAAATCAGCCTTAACTCAAGGATAGTTTTTAAAGTCTGCATTTTAGGGTATGCTGATATAGTAATATTGACTGCACTGAAATTAATGGATTGAG
Source organism: Neoceratodus forsteri (assembly GCA_016271365.2). Lineage (NCBI taxonomy): Eukaryota > Metazoa > Chordata > Ceratodontiformes > Ceratodontidae > Neoceratodus > Neoceratodus forsteri. The sequence continues at coordinate 1,253,143,462 of CM028129.1, read as the reverse complement.
TCATGAACTTAAATTGAACATGATGGCCCAGATATTCAAACTACGCCCAAAAAGTGCGCAATAGCAGGAGCAAGCGCAAGTCTATTGCGCCCATGCGCAAGAGATGCGATATTCAAAAAAGGAGCAGGCCAAATTGCGCCTACAGCCAACGACTGAATATCGCACCACCCGCGCCATAGCGCAACTAGGGAGGGGAAGCTGAGCAGATCTGATGTGCCATAGCACAACAAGGGATGTTCAGCTGAGCAGTCCAGAGGCACCATAGTGCAACCAGGGAGCCCCCCAGCTGCAGAGCAATGTAACTGCACAATCAGGGAGGTAGGGGCCCACCACCAATGCCACAGATGGGCAGAGAAACACACAGCAGAATAGACATTGTCCCCCCACACCCCAAGCACAGCACAACCGGGGGAGGGCTGGAATAACCACTGGTCCATGGAGACAAGCAACCAACCCACAGCCTGGCCATGGTGCCCCATCACACCTACCGGCAAGCTGTGACTGGCACACAAGGAGGCAGACCACCCTGTGCCACACCATCCCCCCAGTGCACAGCACACCCTGCACCGTGACCCCCAGACACCCCCATGAGCAGTGACCACCACTGCAGGAAACCCCATGCATGCCACCACCCCCACTGTGTCAATGCAACCCTGTGCACCACAGAACCATGCAAGCCAGCCCCACCACGAGCACCCATCAGCAGGTTGCAGCACACGGCAATGCAACAATGGCAGACACAGTGCCACCATGCACAGTCCCCCGAGGTACTGCTGAGAGACCGACCATGCGTTGGCACAAGAGGTACCCCATATGGGACGGTCGTGTCCTTGACACCACCACCAGTGGTACAGCGCACTGCACAGTATTCCAGTGACACACCCCAGCCCACCACTGGCCACAACAGCCAGCACAGACACCCACAGTGGTGCGTGGAAGCATGCACCACACTGGATGCCACACAGGGTATGGACAGACACCCACCCATACCCAAGGGCACAACAACACAGAGACACAGTGGTGGGGCAACCAAGCCCCCATTGTGGGCCCATGTAAGCCATGTACCCACAACCTGCAGTCCACCATGGCACTGGACTGCCAGCCACCCTGCGCAGGCACCATGGACCCGTACACCACCAGTAGTCACCCGGAGCATAAGCCACAGACAGTGGGGCACATCCCCTGCAACACACACAAGCCACAGCATGGAGGTGGGACAATGACCGTGTCGCCCACAGTGCCACCTGAGCCAGGCATGCACCACATTAGTGACATGGGCAACCCAGCAAAGTGACGGGTACAGTGTCTGCCCTGCAGGGAATGCCACCACTGACATGCCAGTGGACCATGCAGGTCACAGACAGGCATGTGTGTCGGCTGCATAGGCCATGGACAGGCCGATGGGTTCGCCATGGACACAGAGCACGCGCCATGGACCACTGCACACAGTCATCCAGTACACAGGGAACAACACAAACAACACAGACACCAACTTATATCTACCCCCACACCATAGTCACCTCCACACAGACACACACACATACCCATGACTGCACCACCCCTGATGCCATGCACACCACTGCAGCTGAGCACCTATAGCCCGCTGCAAATCAGAGACCACCACGGTATTCATATAAAATTCAAATGTATTGTAAAAATATAAAACTGAATTATGTACAATAATAAAAACTATTTACAAGCTTGGGGTGGGGGACACAAACAAGGTGGGGGTGGACAAATGGGATGGGATAAGAGGGGTGTGAAGGTGGGTCCAGGGGGGTAGGGGAAGTCAGGGACCAAGGGACTGTTATAGTGACTGCCATTCCTGGCTCTGGGTCTGCCTGGCTCTGTGGCGCCGCAGCACCCCCGTCGCGTCCAGCCTCCTTAGTATCACCACCGACTCGCGGGCCAGATTTAGGAGCTCCCTCATGGTGTCCCATATTTCCCTGAGATGTCTTGTACCTAGTACAAGGGAGCACAGTCAATAGGTGTGAATGCACAACCCCATACAGCCCACCCACTGTGCATGGCATACGGCCATGGGACATACCACTGTGATGGTGTGTGACCACCCACAGTGATCACGTCCACAGGACCTGCCCACCCAGATGCATACAGCCATGCAGAATGCTGCACACACCCACCGGCCAAGTCATGCACAGCACCACCGTGGCCGTTTAGTGACATGGCTATGTGGTGCAAAGGCAGTGGCACAGACATGCACCTGGTGCACGCATGGACCACCGGTGATGCACACCCAGACATGCATTGCCACTGGACAGTGTTGACTGTAACAAGTGGTGTGCATGGCAGTGATGTCAATGAATGGTGGCCATGCCCTGCTGCCCACCCTGTCACACAGCACACAATACTAAACATGGAGGTCTGGCACTCACCCTCATTGGGCTGGTTAGGTGGGCGTTGCTGGCCCTCGGCCCGCCTGGCTGTGGTTTCAACACCCCTCCGCCGCTCTGCCCGCACCCTGCATATTTCGTCCGGGCCTGTGGGGAAAAAAAGGAGAGAAGAACATCAGTACATTCCCAAAGCAAAGTCCCCCTGCCCCAAGGTGTGTGCCCTCCCACCCAGCCAGACCCACCCACCCCACACCCTGTGAACACCGCCACGGCCAACCCCATATGGTCCCTCCCCTATGTGCCGGACACATACAACACAGTGACTCATATGGACGATAAAAGTATGTTGACAGAACCCCTACCTGGACGTGGCACCATGCCCCTCCCGGCACGTGACCGCAGTTGGGCCAGTAGCTCTGGCTCCCTCCTGCGCAGGTCACCATAGCGGTGCCTGCACTGCTCAGCCGAACGCCCCCAGCCTGTTGCCTCATCCAGGGCAGTGGCCACCTCTTGCCACACCTGGGTCCTTGCCCTCTCTAGGGGGGCCCCCCCCAAAGAGAGGCCCATGGTGTGGCTCAACTATGGCCAACAGATTGGCCAGCTCAATGGCCGTCCATGGAGCAGCTCGTCTACGCACCATTCCAACAGCTATAGTAGGCAATATGGCGCTCTGCAGCGCGGCTCCCCACGTGCAGATGCTGCACGGTACAGTGCTGCCATTCCCTATCGCGCTGTTACCGAACAGCGTGATAGAGGTTCACCTATGTCTGACGCATGGCGCCAAGGGGGCAAAGGTTGGGCACAGGGTCAAGGGTCTCTGGCGCAAGGCCACGCACAGTGCCATCGGATGACAATGCGTGTAGCGTGATTGGCTGCCTGCGTGCCAGCGCCACAGTGGACTATCGGGCAGTTGGGCCATTGCGCCTATGAAGGCCCAGTGCCACAGCGCCATGTAGTGACCATCGCTATAATGCCACTGGCACAATGCTGGCCGTGCCCTGCATTGCCTACTGCGCACAGCACGTCATCAGCGCGGCAGACGCCTGCATCAGCAACCCGGGCATGCACAGTGAGGTTTACTACGCATGCCACAGAACTGCGCCATTGGCTCAGCACGTTTAACAGCGCGATATTCAGCCATTATATGCAAATCATCCGATCAGCCATTCAATGGCGCAGCACTGCAAGTCGCATCTAATTAAAGTTGCTCCTCGCCTCATTTGCATGGATTGCACTATAAAGGTGCGATAATGTGCTGCAGTGGCCATAGTCAGTTACTGCAGTTTATTGGTGAGTAGCATGCTGTTTGGGAGTGTGGACTGTGGATTCAGGGACATGCATGGGACTGCACAGTCACAGGTAACAACTGCCTTTCTTACAGGCTACTTAATGACCGAGCATGTTGTTGGAGAGGAGGAAAACAGTGGTGGGTGGAGGAGGAAGCCGAATTTTACCAAAGGCCGAAACCGAGGCCCTTTTCAAGGCCTACCTGGATCAGGAGCCACTGCTCAGTGGATGGCAGGGAACCCCCCAGGCCCATGCTGCTGCATGGGAGGAGGTGGTATGTGCCGTGAACCTGCATGGCAGCCACCAGCGCTCTGTGCAGGAGTGTAAGAAGAAGATGGGCATGGACAGGAGGAGGGTTAAGGAGAAGGTGGTTGCCATCAGGGCGGCACGTGCTGCAACAGGTGGGGGACAGCTGGAGGTGGTACAGCTCACCCCAGCAGAGGACAGGCTTGCTGGAAGCATGCAGCGAAGTGCCATAGAGGGTGTTCCGGGTGGTGGCTTCCAGACGCGTGGTGGCCCATCACTGCATGGTAAGTCATGGTCTGTCTGGGGGGGGGCAGGGTAGGTCACACGCAGTAATGTGACTTTGCTTTCCCTTACAGATCCTGAGCATCTGCATGGGTCAGTGGTGGGCCTGTCCACTGCAGACAGTTGGATGGAGTCGGAGGTGGGACCATCCACCTCCACACGTATATGTGGATCATTACGACAGTGGGGCCACCTGGCTGTCCACACTGATGTCGTTGTGACAGGTGTGGAGGAAGCCCTGCCTGTGTCCCAGCATGCTGGCGTCCACAGATGCCAGCATGCTGTGGCTGTGGCCGGGGCAGAGTCCAGCACCAGTGATGATGACACGACCATCATGGGCAGTGACACGTGTGTGCCACAGGATGGACACACAGCAGGGCAATTCACGCCCATGGCTGTGGGTGGTGCCGGCGTGGAGGCCTGCATGTCAGCACAGTCCCAGGCTGTGCCTGTCAGCACCAGTGGGGCAGCACTGGTGTCTGTTCAAGACAGTGGGACTGTTGCGGCCACTGCGGCGGCACCGAGCCCTGGGGTGCGGCAGCCGGAGGGGCAGCATCAGCAGTCGCCCACTGGGCTTGGGGGTACAGGGTTCAGCGGTGGCATCTGTGCACCACCTGTGGACATGCCCAGACCTGGTCCTGGTGCACAGCACCCACCCTCAAGGGGTGCTGAACATCAGGCCCTTGCACACCCTGAGGGACAGGATGCTGAGGAGGCTGATGACCTCTTGGACAAGCACACCCACCTACTGCGAGCATCGGTCCAGCAGCAGATGTGGCTTGTGACGTCCATGGAAGCACTGTGTGTGGCTCTGGAGTGGGCAGAGGAGCGACGCAGCAGGGACACCGAACAGATCCTGGCACGGATGGACCGTTTGCGGGAGGATGTGACCGCTGCCATTGACAGGCATGCACAGGCGTTCATTGCTGTCATGGCCACAATGGGCAGTCAGGTGCCCATGCATCGCGGACACCATGCAGTGCACTATCCACTCCCCCATTCCTGGCGTCATGCGACTCCTACCCTGTCGAAACCGGGTTCAGCTGTGGGCATCCTGAGCACTCCTAGTACAGGCATGTTCGGTGTGCTGCAGACCCCTGCGCAGGCACGGTCGCGTTCACGCAGTGGAACCCCTGGGGGACCATCGGTGCCACCCCAGGAGGCCAGTGGTCAGCCTGTCAGTGCTGGCAGGTCTTGGCGGGGCCGGCCCACGCATCCATGGTGGCCGTGGCACTGTGTCACAGGACTGACCTGTCTCCCAGCATGGCTACTGTCTGGTGCTGCCCTGTGTGCATTGTGTGTGTCAGTGGGCAGTGCACAGGTGGGTACCCAGCCCTGCAAGCGGACACACAGTCCACCTGCACACCCTCCCAGCTGCTGTCCGCAGTTGCATGTGCATGATGATGCCTGCATTGTGCTGTACACCAATGTGCAATGGTGCTCAGCATCTGACACACGCACATGGACAGGCAGTGGGCGTGGTGGCCTGTGGACATGTGTGTTGCTAGGATGTGCGTTCTGGGTCAGTGTGCCTTCTGCCCCCTGTGCACGTTTGTTGCGTTGTGTGTGTGCGTGTGTGTGTGTGTGTCCTTCGGTGTGGCATGTTAATCCTCACCCATCCCTGGCTGTGTGTGTGCCTCTGTGCCCTGCCACTTCCCTTGACGGCATGCACCCCCAGTGTGGGTCTCTACATGTTTGTGGGTTGTGCCTTGGCCACTGGTGGTTGCGCATGGCCCCATGACTTACCTGGGTTGGCTGAAGTGCTCCTTCATGATGGTGTCCCGGTGCAGCTGTGCCAGCTGGAGCAGTCGGGGGTCCCGTCAGCCAAGGGGAGGCTGCCCATCACCATCGTCACCGGCGTCCCCATCGTCGTTCCCCTCTTCTGACCTGTATGGCTATCCCACATTCATTGGCCATGTTGTGCAGGATGCAACAGGCCAGGCATAGCCCACAGGCCTTTGAGGGGCTGTACTGCAGGGCACCGCCGGAGGTGTCCAGGCAACAGAAACGTGCCTTCAGCATCCCAAACACATGCTCAATGACATTACATGTGGTGGCGTGTGCCTCATTGTAGCGTTGCTGCGATGGGGTCGCGGGCTGCCGGTAGGGTGTGAGCAGCCAGGGACGGAGTGGGACTCCACTGTCACCTGTGTGTAGAAGGTGGAGGTTAGTTTGGTGATCAGCATTGCCCTGCCCAGGGCCATGTAGGCCACTACCCATGTCATCACTGACCATGCCCCCCCAGGCCCTATGTTTGTCCATGTGGTTTGCATACTCACCCACTAGGTGGCCAGTGGGGATGTCTCCACTCTTGAATCTGTGGCACAGTGCCGACTGGTGCCAGATGAAAGAATCGTGTGCTCCCCCAGGGTGCGTGGCACATTGATGCGCCCCCTGGCATCGCACACCACCTGGCAGTTGATGCTGGCATAGCCCTTGTGATTTATGTATGCGCGCCCCTCGGGCCAGGTGGTGCGTGGATGGCCACATGGGTGCAGTCTATTACCCCTAGCATGCCAGGCATACGTGCTATCCTGTGGAACTCCTGTATGTTTGCTGTGCGCTCCACCGCTGTGCTGGGGAAATGGATGTACTCCTCAGCATGTGGCAGCAGTGTGCTGAGGAACTGGGTGAGGTGGCGTGATGTGGCCGACTGGGTTATGCCTGTGGTGTCCCCAGTTGGTCTCTGGAAGGTACCCGTGGTGAGCAAACACATGCAGGCTGTTACCTTGGTCTCCACTGACAGGGCATGGCTCCATCGTGTAGGTGCCTGCATCACATCACTGCACAGCTCACAGAGCCGCCTCAGAATTGCCCTGTTCAGGCGGTACCAGCCCACAATCTCAGTATCTGTGTACAGCTCAAAGCTGGTGCGGGCTCGGTACTGCCTGTTTGGGGCATACCGCCGACGGGCCCTTCCACAGCCACGTCCCCCTGTCACCTCTCACCCTCATTACTGCCTCCATGTGGAAGGTGGCACTGGCCATGTCCCTGGCTTGCATTCACCCCTGACAGCTGTTACTGTATTCTCCCCGCTATCCTGGCTGCTACCCCCCCTGCATGTACACCCGCCTGTGCTGGCCTCTGTGCTGTGTGGCTCCCCACATCTTCCCTGTGCCTGGCTGTTCACTGTGACCTTTCCCTGGCCTGCCCTGTTTGTGCCACCTGCCCTGTCTGTCTGCCTCTGCCTCATGTGGCTTCCCTGTAGCGTTCTTGCACCTCTTCCTTGCACCTTTTTATTTTGGGTCATTTCCGCTATGGCGCAACTTCCGCTTGCTCCACTGTTGCGCATTGCGCAAGTCTTTGAATGTCACACTGCACCATTTATGCATGGTTCCTCCCCCTTCAGTTGCGCATGCCTTCATTATCATTGTACTGTTGCTCAACATGATTTTAGCGCAACCGCCTCCTGCTGAATATTGCAGAATGGTGTAATTTTGGACTTGCGCAGGCGCAACCCTATTGCACATGGCTCAACTCTTTTGAATATCTGGGCCAATGGGTAAAATGTTGTTATTAGCTTCACTGTCATATGTGAGTTTTGGATTCAGGAAACAAACTGTAAGTCGCAATAATAACATTCAAAATCTTGTTGCTACTTTTTTTTGTACCTAAGCATCTGTATTTGGAGTCGGGTTCTTCAGTTGCCTAGCAAGTTGTTGCAGGATATTTGAGAGAGCTGCCTGTAATACCTGCGTGTGGGAGGTGCACTAAAATTGGGGCAGAAAGCTATTTATGCTAGTGAAAGCTGAATTATTTGAGAAACCACCATTTTTTGGTCTAGGGAATTGTCAAAAAATGTTAAGCCTCTTAAGGAGTGCTCCTCTGTTTTAAGGGAGGGTAAAAAACAATGCATTAAAAAATCACGGCAGGCAAGACAGCGGTCTGGCCTGCTGGGTCCCAAACAGAAATTTGCTGTTCTAGGGAAGTCAGAGGTGTGTTCCCATCAGAAAAAAAATAAAGTTGAAGGTCTGGATTCTTTGCAGGGTACTGTGGCAGATTCTACTAAATCTACTAGTAATATTGCTTCTGGTAGTTTCTTCAGTATTTCTGCTGGTGCTGCTATTAAATTATAATTGCATTGAAGCTAAAAGTGGGAATCAGAGACATCAAAATAACTATAGTTCCAATTCTGATATTAGTGAAACTGAAGAAGACATGCTTGCTCCTCGATTACTTTTCAACCCACTGTAATGCCAGGAGCTAAATATGAGGAAAGCTAGATTGGAGAAGGGTCTGCACAGAAAGAATTTTATTATTAAAATACATCCTGATGGTACCCCTGAGGTTATCACAAGCTGGAATGCCTTTACTATGGTCAAGAATCATCTAGTGGATAAAAGGATTTATTGTGCCATGATACATTTTGCTAGTATTTATTTATTTATTTATTTATTTATTTATTCCATTCTCAGATTAATACCCTTGAGCTATAAGCTCATTTACAGAGGTTCCACATCAACAGCAAACACAAATACAGCCAAACAATACAGACAGTGGTTTCAAAATTACATTGGATACAGAAATGATGTTCAACTCTTTTGTAACTAAAATTACAAAATGTAATCACATTAAGCAATAAGTACATTGTGAGGGGTGAACAAAGTGGAAAGGTAGATTACTATGGAGAGAGAGAAACTGGTAGCAACAGAGGCTAGGTGCTAAGAGAGTGCTGAGTAGGTGAGGAAGGTATAAGGGAGAATAGGTGGAGAAAACAGGAGCAGCCACAGGGCCTTGTCTCTGGTTTGCTGGAAGGGGAAAATTCCATGGGTTTTGGAGTGGGAGGATATGGTGAGGGGAGGGGGAAGCAGATTAAGTGGGAGGACAGATGAGGAATGGAATGGAGGATGAAAGCTGAGTGGGATGGTAGAGGAAAGGGGAAAATAAGGCAGTTGGATAGGGGAGATTGTAAGTGCTATAATGAACAGAAAGAAGAAAGGAGTTGGCTTGTATAATTTAGACGTTTCAGTCACACCCACTAAGTGTTGCTAGGTGGGTATGAAGTTTAGTTTTGAAGGGGCCAAGTTTAGATTCTGCCAGCAGGTCATGTAGCGAGTTGAGCCAAGCAGGTGCCCAGTACTCAAAAGACCACTGACCCTGGGAGGTGCAGTGTAAAGGGACTTTTAGTGGCTGGATATTGGTCCCTCTGGTAAGTCTAGCCTTGTTGGTGAGAAAGTGGAGACTCTGAACACCAAGTGGTGTTAGACCTAGGGTGGACGTTTTAGCCAGCAGGCAGACCTGGTATTGAGTTCTACAGTGCAGATTTAACCACCCAGACAGGAAACAGAGATCGCAGGTGTGTTTAAGGCATGGCGCATTTAGGAAACGCCTACAAGCTTTGTTTAGGGCCAGTTTTATTCTCTTTAGAGCTGTGTCAGTTGCCGCTCTATAGACTATGAGCCCGTAGTCAATCACGGATAAAACCGAGATGCATACAGCAAATTTTAATGCCTCATCAGTTAGGCAATGTTTATGCCTAAGTAGTGGTGAGTTTTGACATTTGCAGCCTTGGCTACAAGGTCAATGTGATGTGAAGATGTGAGGGAACAGTCTAGAGTGACCCCGAGATATTTAAAACTTTGGACCACTTCTAGTGAGGTGTTTTGGTTATTTACTATTTTAATAGATGGGATTTCTGCCAGTTGTGAGAAGAGGAAAACAGCATTGTCTTGGTCTTATAATTAAGCAAGAGCTTTGAATCAAGAAACCAGGCCTCAACAAAAGAGAAATTAACCTGCATTCACTTTCCAGTGCTTCTGGGTCTGTGTGGCTGGTGTAGAGTACCGCATCATCAGTGTACAGTAGGACCTTATCCTGGCACGCTTGACAGAGGTGGTTTAAGAACAGGCTAAAGAGCAGGGGGGCCTAAGACTGAATCTTGGGGGATCCCTGTGTTGACATTCAGACTTTCAGAGATGGTATCAATGATTTTTACTTGTGTTCTCTCGGACAGGTAAATCTGGAACCACCCCACTGATTCAGGTGATAACCCAGTGCAGGTTAGCTGATTCAGCAGCAGTTCATGATTGACTGTGTCGAAGGCCTTGGTGAGGTCTATGTAAGTTGCCCCCACCATAAGCCCCCGATCAAGTGCAGCATGAATGTAGCCTGTGAACTCCACCAGGAATAGACAATATGCTCCAGTGCTTTTGAAAGAGGGGAGAGTATGGAGATCGGATGGTAGTTGTTGTGACTAGCCCTGTCACCACTTTTAAAAATGGGTGACCACCTCCGCTTTCCATAGCTGTATTAATTTAATGGTTATAAGTGAGAGATTCATAATTCTGACAAGGGGTGACAGTAACTCGTCAAGTGTGAGAGCAATTAGCTTAAGGTCAAGCATGTCACCAATAATTCTAGTTTTTCCTAAAACTTGTAAAAGGTATTTTTTGGCTTTGGCTTGAGAGATAATTTTGAAGTAGAAAGGTGGGGCAGTGCCAGTATGGGTAGTCTGCCGTTATTTAGATTTGTGCCACTTGGTGGGTCTAGGAAATCAGGGGGAATTACACCACTTAAGTCAGTAAATCCCTTATTAAAGGTGTTTGCTATGATTTTGGGGTCCTGGGTTGTGGTTTCTTCAAGATTTAGCATGGTTGGAGAAGTCTTGTTTGGTTTCCCTGTTAGGGCCCTGATATTGTCCCAGAACTTGCGGCTGTCCCCCCAGGAGTTAGCCAGCTCATTTTTGAAGAAATGACTTTTTGCTTGATGACTAGCCCAGGTACATCTATTTCAGGAGGTTGTATAGTTCTGATTATCTGTTCGAGAGCCAGTGCTTCTAACTTTATGCCAGAGTTTGCTTCATAAGTCCAATGAGGGGTGGAGTGATCCAGGACTTACAAGCCCCACAAACTTTATGCTTAGAGTAGGGGGCATATATGTTGCACGCCGCATTGAAGGTCTTTTTTTTTTCAAATTTTATATTTATTTGATTTTGCTGCATAACAATACAGTATTTTATCACATAGGCAGGCATACAGACAAATAATAAGCATTTCTAGAGAATGCCTTACAACAGTTTTACAGTACCATTTTTATATATACCCCTATTTCTAGTTACACAACTAGGGGTTAGCTGTTATATAATTATATTTAAACTATCCAACATTGACTAAACGCTGCCATGAGCAGGGAGAATCCAAGATCGTTCACCAATGTTAAATATATGTCCCTATCAATAAAATAGGTAACGCTCCCTTTCTATATCTGCAATCCAACCAGAAGTTATAGCTTCATTATTTCATATGTTCACTATTCGTTTTAACTTTCTACTGAACATTATATCGACAATTTATAACAGTCTACAGCTAATCTGAATTATAACACTTCTACTTTCCCTGCCTTTACTTTTACAACCAGTAAGAAAATATTTCTCATGCCAGAAAACAAGGCTGTTTAATAAAAGTTTTTAGTCCAAGAATAGCATGGTTCTTTTCTTGAAAAATAAAAGGCAGTCTTTACCATACTCAGTATGGTTTAGTTTTGAGGAGAAAGAATTAGGAAAAAACAGAAACCACCACCAGTACTTATCTCTTAGTCACTGTCCCCATCCTCACTGCCCGATTCTAGTCCCTTGGATTGAAATTCTTTTTCAATTCGGTCAATATATTTTCCAGCTTCTCCAGGATCCGCAAATTGATAGGTCTTCCCGCCATAGAATAATCGAAGACTTGCTGGCATAATCAGGACATGTTGTACTCCTAGCTGTCTCAGCGAGGCAGGCCCCATCAAAGGCCTTCCTTCTCTGCCGTGTTGCGTAGCTTAAGTCCGGGAAGATATGCACTGTATTCTCCTTCCATTCCATTGTGCCCGATTTTTTTGCTTGGGTAATAATGAAATCCCTTTCCATCGCCGAGCCAACAGTCACTAATAGTGTCCGAGGAGGTAATTGCCCTGTAGCCATCCTCTGCCTAGCACCACGTGGAGTGATCCTATAAGCTCGCAGCACCGAGATACCCTCCGAACTCAGCAGCAGGTCCCGGAGAAGGAGTCTGACAAATTCTAGTATATCTTCTCCTTCTGCTTGTTCTGGGATGCCTAGGATTCGGAAATTGGATGCCCGGGACAGATTTTCAAGATTTTCCAAGCGACGCCGTAATGCACCATTCTCTTTTATAAGATCCAAGGATGTCGTCATTGCTACTGAGGCGGTTTTAACCGCTGTCTGGGTATCCTCTTCAAGTTTTTGTATTTTGGTGTCCAATATTTTAAATTGGCTCGCAAAGTCTTCGATTTTGCCATCCAATTTCTGGATGGCTTTCAGTAACGCGGCGTTGGTCGGCTGAGCAGGCTCCTCTTCAATCCCCACACCTCCGTCTCTGCTGGTCCCAGGTCTAGTGTCTCTCGGATGGACTGCCTCTCCTCCGGCTGCCGCTCTATTGTTTTGCCCCATATCTCCAGAACCATCCGTAGCAGATCCAGTCGAAAACAATCGGGAAGATCAGGAACACGGTCCCAATCGATCTATGTCATTAGTTTTTACTTCAGAATAGATTTTAGCTTTAAATGCCCGTTAAAAGTTTAACAGTTGCTGAGCTGGTAAAAGAAGCTTGCTCTGCTGCTAGCCCCCCCCCGCATTGAAGGTCTTGATGAAATGGTCATGTGCATCAACGTCATTTGCAGCATATAGGTCTGTCCCGTCTTGCTGACTGAGGTGCACTTTAAGTGAGGCAAGTTGCCCTTTCTTTAGCACTCTAGATGTGAGTGTTTTAGCTGGAGTTCTGGGGGACTTATTCGACCAGATACAGAGGATAGAGGAGTGATCGCTGATGGAGTCAGAGAGGACAGCTGAGTGGGTTATTCTCACTCGATGGTTGGTGATCATCCAGTCTAGCAGTGTACCAGTTCCAGTGCGATAACTTGTTTGTGTGGGAGAGTCCACTAATTGGGCCGTGTATATTGAGAAGATTGCATCCTTGTAGGGTGCTGCCTCGGGGGATAGCCAGTTTATATTGAAATCCCCTAACATTAGTACCTCTGAGCTGTGGTGCAGGTCAGAGAGGTAGTCTATGAATACTTTAAATCCGCTAGACTACTCTTTTGGGGGAATGTAGACAGAGACGAGTGTTAATCCTTTACCCCGAGCACCTAGTAGTAGTTTTATTGCCAATACTTGTACATCATTGCTAGTGGCAAGGTGAGGTAGGACTCGACACTGGATGGTATCCTTGATATATACGACAAATCCGACACCTCACTTACCAATCCTGTCCAACCTAAAAGATGTGTACCCCTTCAGTTGGATAGCCATATATGTAACCCTTGGTGTGAGCCATATTTCAACCACTGACAGCATGTCTGGTTTATGTTGGGCTACCCAAATGTGTAGCGAGACAAACTTAGCCATGACACTGCAGATAATGGAGGCTACTGTTATACCACTGTGCTTCTTTAAGGGTTCAGGTGTTAGTGGAGTGGGTCCAGGGTTGGGATGGACATTGCCTGACAGTGGCAGTAGTAGCCATTTCATTCTTATTGCTTGCCATTTTAGTTGTTTTAATGCCTGCGTGTGGTTTTGGACTTTTGCAAATTCTTTTCTGTTTTTGTTAGAGACTGTGGTCATATTTAAAGTCACGGGAGTGAGGGGATAAGTGGTGTAATCCTGAGTTAATTGCCACTTATGCAAAAACAACTTCGTACCAAAGACTGAGAGCACTGGAGTGGATGTTATTTTATGGCACCATTGATTTTGCATCAGTGTGACATTTATTTAGTTTCCAATAAGACTGGCTTCACTGCGTGAGGGGTGGACTTACTGGGACTAGTGTGAAAATAAGCCAAGTGTAAAGTAGGCTCATGATCCAGGAGGATTGGGTTATATATCCATGAGGACTTGGGTTGTCTGCAGCTACTTTGTCCTGTTAGGACCAGGGGTGGCAATGAGTGCAGTACCAGCTATGGCCTCAGAATTACAGTTTGGGAGGCTTATACAGGGGTGGGGGTGGAGGATGAGAGGTCTGTTGTCACCCTTTCAATGCATAAGGGAAATAAGGGAGAGAGATGTACCAAGAATTAGAATGGCTGCTGGAACAGTGCAGTGGATCAGGGGTTCAAATCCTGCAACAGAACTGTGAGGAGGATAAATAGGTAATTCTGGAGGGCTTCACTAGAAGGCAGATGAAAAATCGGGGCTTGGTGAATGCTAGTAGAAGTGGCTAAATTATGCTTATACTAAATTAAATTATGCATAAAATGAGGTGTGGCTAAGATGAAATATAAGAAGTGGAAAAAGTTAGACAAAAATGTGGCTGATGGGGTGGCTTGGAGGTTAGAGTCCCTGACTACAGTGTGAAGGGTCAGGGGTTTGAATCCTGGTGATGAATCCTTGGAGAAGCTAAAGAAAGTTCATTTGGGATATCAATTGAAAGGTAGAATGAAGGTATTCTTTCAAGATAGAGTTCAGATTTTTGTTTCACCAATGGATGCTTAGAGAGCAATAAGAACTTACTGCACTGAGGAAGGCAAAAATTCAGAACAAATAAGAACTGCTTCAGCCTTCAACAAAGTCAGCCTTCTTCTTCTTCTTCTTCTTCTTCTGTAACCAAGGCATCGCAAGATTCAGAAGAAAGATTGATGGAGTTGAACTCTGATAAAAAGGCTAATGCTTCTAATGATTCTGAAAATTAAAAGACAGAATCGCTGACATAAAACCCCTAATGTTACATCTTTGGTGGCAAAGAAGTCTACTGAAAATAACAAGTGTTAAATAAAACAGAAATGGGGGAGAAAATATATATAAAAAATTACAATATAGGCACACAAAGGGGGAGGGTTAGAAAAATGGAAAAAAGTGAAGAAAAAGGGGAAATGGAACACTTATTAATATAGGAGAAGGGGAGCTCTATCAATGGTTTGCTTTGTATTCATATTCTCAGCTAGGGAATGTGAGTATCTAATCCCAGAACAGGAGCAAAAGTACAGGTTACACAAATGCCATAACTTTCAAATTCAAAATGCTTTGTTCAAATCTGCGTGCGTCATTACAAACATGGACATGCATAACCTTTTTATAAAATACAATACATACATCGCATATCTAAAATTCAAAGTATGCAAATATATAGTAACTGTAGATCTTGACTTCCGGTGACGTCACAAACCTGATGGTCAACCTGAGATAGAGCTCTCTGCATCCCATTGATCAAAATTCCCCAAAAGAGCCAAAGTAAGCAGCAAAAAGCCACTAAATGACATCTGGATTTAAGGGAGGAACTAAGCAGAATAAGACTCGAGGCAAAATGCACTTAAAGCATGATGATGGAGGGGGATTCCCCCGGCAGTGACAGATGGGCCACAGCGCATCTCCGAACAGAGCCGGGCCCCAAGATAGCGACACGGATCAGGAATCCGAGAGGATCTCATGGTCTAGATATGAAACCTTGTTGGGGGAAATTAAGGCCTGCAGAGCAGAAAATAAGCATGAATTTAACAATCTACAGGTCAGACTAACGGAGGCTGAAACAAAAATAGAAACAGCAGAAACTAGAATTTCAGAAGTGGAAGACGAGGCAGTACACCTTCATTCAGTGGTCGATTTCTTGGTTCACAATCAAGAGACCATGCAACAAAAATTGGTGAATATGGAAGCATGAGCACAGAGAGATAATATCCATATTTACGGTCTCCCTGAGTGCTCAGAAACTGGCCATATGGAAGAGTTCCTTGAGGACTTGCTCAGGGATGTTCTGGCACTCTCTCACGACTTCCAATTCAAATTGAAACAGCCCACAGGGCACTGACACCCAAGCAATTAGACCCGAACTCGAGACCTCGTTCTGTTGTGCTTAAGCTCTCCAGCTACAAGGACAAGGAGAAACTATTGCATCTTGCTTGGTCTAAACAGATAGTAGAGTATAATGCTTCCAAATTAATTTCTGATGATGACTACACCCCAGAAATAGCTAATAAAAGCGCAGCCTACTCACTTATTCTAAGAGTGTAAAAGCAACATAAAATAAAGTTCCAGACTCCTTATCCTTCCCGTATAAAAGTTTTTTGGGACACAGGAGTTACAACATATGAAACTCCCTTTGAGATCCATGAGGAACTACAGAAGAAGGGATGGAGCTCTGAGATGGACCAACTGAAGGAACACCACCCATGTGCATCTAGATGGGAATGGCGCACAGCAGCTAAGAATTTAGACAAAGCAGCAGCTCCCTGAACCATGGCAGATGTTAAGCAGCTTCTGGACCAAATAGGGCAGCAGAATCGATGCAGAAACCTGGAACAAGAATCGGACAATACCTGAGGACAGGGTGAGCCATTCCTATTTAAAAAGCTATCAGCTACTTCACTGAGGCTGGCGTGGTGTTTCCTTTCCTTCACTTTGGAAGGGACACCTTCAGAATCTCCTCTTTAAGCTATGCACGTGCTGCAAATGCTGGAGGACTCAGTATTACCCTTTAATAAAAATTTGGGACTAAATTTGGGGACTTACCTTGTGATGGATGTGGCAAGGGTAGGAACTGGATTTAATTTAAAACAGAGCAGAGGAAATCTGTGAACATATGACCCGAGACACTGCTACTCTCCTGCTTTCATCAAATTAAGGACTGTTCAAATGCAAACCTTTCCTTATCATTGTATTTATCTTTTTTTTTCTCTAGGTTTCTTTTCTGAAGGCTGGGTGGAGGGTATCGGATAGGGGATGCACAGCAGGGAAAAGGGAGGTGGGGGTTCCTTCTCTACAACAATACATAAGAACACATACCATGCCTTCTGAATATTACTTTTCATACATTTCTAAAATGGTGGGAGCTTGAGGGCTCTCTGTTACAGCGAGACCACTGCTGAAGGGTGATGTTCACCTACGATTATTTTTTTTCTTGTGCGTTGGCCTAATCTTGTGTTGGGCTAGGGAGGGCCTGGCTTGCTATGCAGCCACGATGCCTCCCACTCGAATGGGAAAATATGGAGGTTCCTTTTTTTACCACTCGAGTGTACAGGGGATAAGTTATAATGATCCCCCAATATGGGAGTCACATTGTATAATGTTTTTATGGGGGGGGAAGGAGCCTCACGAGTGCATAGATGTGAATGTTCATCAGTTTGCACTTCATTGGGGATGGGACTGTTTAGGGGATAGTGTTAAGTGGTTTGCTGTACAATGTTTGTATTTCTGCCAATTTATTAGAATCTCATACAGGTACATTCTTTTAAGTATTTTTATACTTAAGGACCTAAATTCTTACAGGATGGTCAAAGGGATACTGCAGTCCTTATCCTTGTTAATGCTGCACCCCGAGAGATCAATGGGGAAAGAGGTGAGGGGAAGCCTTTCAGTCAGCAGAGTAACCGAATGAGGTCTCAATGGATAGGTCACATAAAATTAAGGTGGTTTCACAAAACGTTAATGGCCTGAATAACCCAATCAAGAGATACAGAGTGCTCTCCCATTTAAAAAAACAATGCCCTGAGGTTTTACTACTACAAGAGACCCATCTGAGTAGAAATTAACACTTAAAATTAACTAAATTTGGCTATCAGGAGGCAATTTCTTCATCATATAGAGGGGGTAAAAGAAGGGGGTTGCGATCTTGTTCTCTAGGAACTCCCAGTTCAAACTAACTTCTTCTTATTCAGACCTAGAGGGTCGGTTGGTGGTGGCAGCTGGAGAGTTGGAGGGGAATCAGATCACCTTGGCCTCCTTGTACATACCACCTGGATCGAAAGCTCCAGTGGTCAAATCCCTACTGCATAAAATTACAGAGTGCCAGCAGGGCATGCTAATTGTGGGAGGTGACCATAATCAAACATACCATCCAGGGGACTTGACCAGCATTAAATTGCTTAAGAAAATGGCAGCACAGAAAGCAGCCATGGGGTATTTTCAAACCCTTCAATGGGCAGATGGCTGGAAGCACCTGAACCCTACCAAACGAGAATATACACATTATTCAGCCCCACATCATATTTACACCAGAATTGATTACATGATGGTTTCTAAGGAGCATCTGTACCTCTTGGAGGACTGACACCATACTCTGTCTGCTTTATCAGACCATTCCCAACTTACCTTACTTTTTAAATGGCCTACAGATAGGGGACAATCAATCTGGAGGTTTAACAACTTTTTCTTGAACTCAAAAGAATTCATGGAAATGGTAGAACTCAGAGTCTCCCAGATCCTTAGGGAAAACCAATCTCCAGAGATATCTGCAGCTACATTATGGGACACCTTAAAGGTTGTTTTAAGGGGTGACATTATAAAATATGCTGCTAAATATAAAAGACAGCAAAATCAAAGGTTAGAAAAATTACAGCAGCAATATAAAACCCTACAGGCACAGCATGCAGTGGGGAATGGGGCAGTGTAGTCTCTGTTACAAATAAAACAGCAAATTTAATATTTATTGGATGTTCGTATGGAGCAGTCACTACAATATTTGAATCAGAAATATTATGAGGCTGGCCCATGGGCGACATGACTATTAGCCCATAGACTACGACAAAAAAACTCCAAAGCTTCCATTCTCCAGATTTTTGACCCCACTACAAAACAAATGGTTCACTCCCCATGGCACATAGCTCAGGTTTTTGAGCAATTTTACCAGAAACTGTATACTCCTGAGAGCTCTCCTGGGATGGAAGTAGTCTCGGCCTATTTGTCACATTTGGGTCTAATGTCTCTCACAGAGGAATCTCAGCAGGAAATACATCAGCCGATATCAGCTACAGAAATATGTAAGGCAAATTCTGGTTTGAAATCTAATAAAAGCCTGGGACCGGACGGACTTACAGGGGAGTTTTTCAAGGCATTTAGGGATCATTTAACCACTCCTCTGCTGGAGGTATGTCTAGAGATGCAGGAAGGAGACCCAGTCCCACCATCTTGGAATTATGCCACTATAGCTAGCATACCTAAACCAGGAAAAGATGCCACTGATTGTGTAGCATGCAGACCTATCTCCATATTGAACATGGATTGTAAGTTATTCACTACCATTATAGCCAAACGATTGGAGACAATTTTACCAGCCCTGATCAAGATGGACCAAATAGGGTTTGTCCCAGGAAGGCAGACTCAGGACAACATTAAAAGATCTTTACATATCCCGCACCATGCTGCCCGATCGGGGTTCCCTTTTTTAATGTTAAGTTTAGATGATGTGAGAAGGCAGTAAGGAAGGCTGGAGGGATACTGGGATGCATAGGAAGAGGCATCAATAGTAGAAAACAGGAAGTTGTTATCCCTCTGTACAGACAGTTGGTGAGACCCCATCTGGAGTACTGTGTGCAGTTCTGGAGACCTCATCTCCGCAAAGACATAGACAGAGTGGAGGCTGTCCAGAGAAGGCAACCAAAATGGTGCAGGTCTGCACCAGAAGACATACGAAGAAAGACTAAAGGAGCTTAATATGTATACTCTTGAGGAAAGAAGAGGAGAGGGACATGATAGAAACTTTCAAGTACCTCAAGGAATTAACAAAGTCCAAGAGGGTAGCATCTTCCAGAAAAGAGATGCAAGAGAAAGGGGCACAATTTGAAGATGGGGGGTGGCTCAGGGGTAATGTGAGGAAGTATTTTTCACAGAGAGGGTTGTGGATGCATGGAACAGCCTCCTGAGGAGCCGTGGAGTCAAGAACAGTGGGGGGACTTCAAGAATGCATGGGACAGGCATAAGGCAGTCCTAGAGGCGGGTAAGAGGAAGTAAGCTGTTGGTTAACTAGGATCTGCAGCTTATCTATTAGGTAGGAAAATGGGCAGACTAGGTGGGCCAAGCGGTCCTTATCTGCCATCAAATTCTATGTTTCTATGCTGAGAAGGCCTTCGACTGGGTAGCATGGCCCTTTCTTTTACAGATCCTTTACAAATTTAATTTCCCTGACCCATTTATAAAAATAATTAGTAGTATTTATACACATCCTAAGGCATATGTCAAAATAAATGGTAAGGTTTCTACTCCTATGTCTTTAAAGAGGGGCACTAGACAGGGCTGCTCTATGTCCCCCCTGCTATTTGCCCTATATTTAGAATCCCTAGCCCAGGCTCTGAGGCAACACCTGGAGTTCTACGGGATACAGTTGGGAGGAGAGTCTCATAAGTTGGCTCTATATGCTGATGACCTCTTGATATACAGTATAAGACAGACCCTGAACAGTCATTAGACCCCCTGCGGAAGGCCTTGCAGGAATTTAGTGCATTAGCAGGGTATAGAATTAATTCGACCAAAACAGAGGTACTCCAGTTGAACTATGATCCCTCTTCTGAAATTAGAGCTAAATATTCCTTTAGGTGGAACTTGCCTTCCTTGAGGTATTTGGGAGTTAGACTGGGTTCAGATACTCCCTATTTGAATATAATTATACCCCATTGCTAGACACACTAGGGAGGGATCTGGAGAATTGAGCCTCAATTCCACTCCCCTTGATTCAAAGGGTTGATACAGTAAGAATGGTATTGCTCCCACGGTTTCTCTACCTGACACAAACTTTGCCGGTGAAGATACCCAAAGAATATTTTAGGAAATTAAATTGTAAGATTTCAGGTTTTCTATGGAGCTCTAATAGGCCTAGAATCTGTCCCTCACTCCTCCGATTCCTTAAATCACAGGGAGGTTTAGCCCTTCCACATCTGGAAGCCTATTATTTGGCTGCTCAACTTAGAACCATAGTATACTGGGTGAACCCTGACTATGTTGCCAAGTGGAAGACCTTGGAGAAACAGGAGGGAGATTTACATCATCTGGTCCGGATATTGTTAGCTCAGGATGGTGTGAATAGGATCAGAGAATACTCAAACCCATATACATACTCCACTTTAAAATGTTGGTACAGTATAGTGAGAAACAGAAGACTCACCAAGTGGAGGGCTCTTTTACAGTCTGTTCCATACATGCAGGATTTCATTCCTGCCTCTATGGACGTGGGGTTTCATAGGTGGGAAATGATGGGTCTGCATCTGATTTCTCACTTCCTTAGAGAAGGGAGATTGAGGACTCTGGACAAACTACACACAACATATAGAATCACTATGAAGGACAGATTTAGATACTTACAGGTCTGCAATTATATTAGGGTTATATCTGGGGACTTATGGACCACTAACCCACCTCCACAATTGGTGTACACATTGATAGACATAGTAGAAAACAGAGTTCCCCAGTCTCACATCATTTCGCGGCTGTATGGGATCATCCTCTCAGCCTATGGTGAGTCTCTTGAGTCAACTAAAAAGGTCTTGGAGAGAGACCTGGGAATTAACTTAGATAAGCAAACTTGGGAGAACCACTTGTCTAGAATCCACATGGGGACATCAGCGGTTTCCTGGAAGGAATTTTCCTGGAAAGTCACCATTTGATTTTTTACCACACCCATGATACAGGCGAAATATCAGCATGCAAGACCCCGATTTGTTGGAGAGGTTGTAGGTACTCCCCGGCTGCTCTGGCACATATCATGTGGGGTTGCCCGAAATTGACTTCCTTTTTTGATGACCTCCAAAAAACGTTGTCAGAGATGTTCTCTCCCAGAGGTCTGACTGACTCCTTTGCTGTTCTTTTTTATGGATTTTCCCCAGGATAGCAGAGATCCCTACACCAACAAACTGCTGAGGGTGTGCCTCTTAGCAGCCAAAAAATCTATAACCAAAAATTGGATAATCCAGAACCCTATCCATCTTAAACAATGGCAAGACATAATGTTAACCATATATAGGATGGAATATATTATCTCATTGGTAAATAAACAATCTCAGGTCTTTGAATTGAGTTGGTGAAGTTGGGTCCTTTATTATCTCCACTAAGGCCAGAATTTGTACCATAAACTTTACTCTACACGTATGGTGCCTTATACAAAGTTAATATGAACCAGGGATAGCATTATCTACTTTAAAGGGGAGGACTCCTATATGTTTTCTAGTAGCTGGATTAGGACCTCGATATATTTCAGTTACAGGAAATGATTTGAAAACAAATAAAACTTTAAGACCAATTAAATAAACATAGTCCTGAATTTGAATGTATAATTGATAATATCTGTAATGAGCTATACGTACTGAATGTAAACTTCAGAATGCAGAATTTGTATATTATTTGCTGTAAAATGTAATTTTTCTTTCTTAAAAAAGAAAATAAAAATAAAGAAAGTTAAAAAAAGGAACAGTAGATCTTACTTTGAGGAAGGCTCTTACATTAGGCCAACACTAGTAGGACTTAGCTGCCAGATGCCAGGACCACACGGAAAAATTTCTAGCTAGTAGTCTACCGGGAGGAGGGCCACCGGCCACAGATGTCACACTCTGATGTCAGCCTATCCTATAAGGGCGGGTGGTCACCCACACCCTCCTCAGTTCTTTTCCTGCCATTGACCCACACACGTCGGACCTTAGCGGATGCTGCAGCTACAGACAACCACCATTACTCGTGCTTGGCATGCTTTTTTATTTTCCTTTTTTTTCAGTAGTGAACATCAATTTTTTGGTGTTTCAGCCTTCAAGGTATGTCTTCTCCCCCAACCTCGTCTTCCAACCATTCCACAAAGTGTGTCTGCGGCAAACAAATTCCTTAAAAAAGATGGCCACTCTGCAGGCATCCTTTGCCTAGACCCCAGCCACGACTGTGAAGCCTACCAGATTTGCTAGAAATTCAACCAAGCCACTTGGAGACATTGTGTCTTAAGATACTGGAGAGCCATCTTATTAAGCAGTAGTTGGTCATGATGGAAAAGGAACTGCAGGCCAGGAGCTCATCAACCTCGCTAGCACAGTCTTCCAGAGCTTCCTCTTCTTCTCAATCCCAGAAAAAATTTGGTGGGAAGCATAAGCACTGGGACAAAGCACTGGGACTGGTCTGCTTCCCACTTATGGTTACCACACAAACCTTTGACTGCGTCAGGGTCATCCTCCCATGGGAGGGTTGGCTCCTTCAGCCCCACCAGCCCTTTCCTCTGCTGGGCTACCGGTGGTACAGCCACCCACCCTCATTGCCATTATGGGCGGTGGCTCTTCTGGGCAGGGGACTTCATCTCCTGTCCCTCAGCCCCTGATGCTCAGGCCCATTTCTTCTATGGGCTCTCAACCAGGAGGCTTGGCAGGGGTTGGTGTCTCTGGCAATGGTTCTTTGACCGTCGTGCCCCCCCAGCCAAAGCATTGCCTACATCGGTCTTCTCAGCTGGACTTGACATCAGCCCTTCCAGGCAGTGCCCCAGCAGGCCACTGCTGCCTCCCTGAGTCCAACATCACCTCTACCTTCACCTGGGTGGTCTCCCTTCCCTCAGGCGCCTGCTTCTTTAGCTCTCCCAGCGCCAGCAGATCCTTCTCCCAGGCGCTCTTTGCCGATGCCTGCTGGACTGCCACTGATCCTGCTGCTGCCCCAGCCTTTGGGCCCAGCACTGGTGTCACCTCTTCTGTAGCCTGTGCCTTTGCCAATTCCTGCAGGCCCTGTGCCGGACCCACAGCTGGCACTGGCTGGTCCCTTGCTGGGGTACCCTACACTGGCCCAGCTGCTATTGTGCCCTTACCTAGCACCAACTTATCCTTACCCACTGGTTTATAATTTCCCCCCTCTGGTAGAAAACAATGCCCTGTTCTCCATGTGGTGGTCCTTTGTACAGAAGTACACCCCTGCTCCTCAGGGCCTGCCTCCGGCATCCCCCTGGCACCCCGTTAGGGACCTTCCACCCCAGGACCAGGGATGTTCTGGTGTCAGCGACCTCTGGATGTTGGGGTCCTCTGAGACTCTACCCGACATCGGTTCCAGCTGTCACCAGGAGGAGTACCCACTGCCTGAGAGCACTCAAGAGGAGATGAACAAGGATGACTCTGACTGCTCAGAGCCTTCCTCCTCACCAGGGGCAGCTTCATAGCGTGAGGAGCCCTTCAAAATGATTCTTAAATCCCCTCCTGATGATCCATCTTTCATAAACGTCATGCACCACATCCAGTCCATCATGGGCAAGGAAACAGAGGAGCAGGATCCAGAGAGGTGTCATCTGTCCATTTCTTTGAGGCAGCATGATGCCCTCCTCATGGTGGTGCCACCCCTGATTGACTCCTATGATGATGTCACCAGTGCGGCTTGGAATCACCCTTCATCTATTCCTCCATTGCCTAAGAAGGTGGACAGACTCTACCATGCCCCTCCTGGTAAACCTTTTTTTTGTGGGGGCCACCCTAAGGCTGACTTGGTGGTCATCAATGCCGCACATGACCGTATCAAAAAGCCCAAGCACCTTCATGCTCTTCCCGTGGACAGGGAGTCCAGACAGCTGGACCACTTAGGTAAATGCATCTTTTCATCCACTACCCTGTCTGGGTCATTAATTAACTGGCCCATATGGTCCTATATCAGAATGTCTTCTGGGACCAAGCCAGGGACCTTGTGCAGGCATTGCCTGAGGACCCCAATAAATGTAGCTTGCACAGCTCCTTAAGTTGGGTTCCAACATCCAACATTGGCAACCACCTTCTCCGGGCTGCCTGTGATACTGTGGATGCCTCAGGCAGGGAAGCAGCTGCTGGTGTCTGTCTCCAGCTCCATTCGTGGCTCCAGATATCCAGCTTTTCCTCAGATGTGCAGTCCAGCATCGTGGAGGCCCCCTTTTGGGGCTCCATCCTCTTTGGTGGAAATATTCAGGACACAACTTCCAGGAGTCAGGACATGCCCTATGGTCTGTTCATTCGCTGTGCCACACCCAACCTAGAGCAGGTCAGTGTCCTTCCTTTCACTGCTCCTCCTGCAAACACTCCTGCCAGCCTACCAAAGGTCAGGGCCAAGTGCAAGGCAGTGTCGGTCCCCTCTGCCATTGCCACCAGAGCCCCTCGATCACCCACGGCCTCCCTCTGAGCACTGACCCCCACCTTCTGCCTCCTTAGCCACCCCCCTCTAGAAAGGGCTCTGGGGGAGGCTGTCAGGTGTTGGTTCTCCCTCCACCTCGACTGGTGGAGGGACATAATCATGGGCAACTGGGTGCTTCAGATCATAAAGCACAGTCACACTCTAGAATTCCTAGAGTGGCCTCCAGAAAATACTCTGGTAAACTCCTCCTACCTCCCCGGCCCAGTTGCCCATCTGGAAGGAAATTCAGGCTCTTCTGCAAAGGAGAGCCATAGAACCTGTCCCTCTGGCTCAATGGGGAAAGGGGCCTTACTCCCACTTCTTCATAGTCCCCCAAAAGACCAGGGATCTGCAGCCCATCCTGGATATCAGTCATCTGAACCTGTAGATTGCAAGCATCTCAGGATGGTCACCCTTCAAGGGTTCTGTTACCCCCTTTTGCACCAGGGGGATTGGCTCTGCTCTCTGGACATGCAGGATGCCTACTTGCATATCCTGATTTTTCTTGCCCCTCGTCATTTCCTCCACTTCCACTTTCAGAGGGCCCAATTTCAATTCTGGGCCCTCCCTTTTAGCCTTTGTTTGGCCCCCAGGGTCTTTATCAAGTACCTGGCAGTGGTGGCAGCTGCCCTGAGCAGGCAGGGCTTCTATGTGTTCCCCTACCTGGACAATTGCAGCCCCCTCCAGGGACTGTCTGGTCTAAATCCTGGAATACACCTTCTGTCTACTTCAGGCCTTTGGGATCACCATCAATCTGCTGAAGTCCTGCCTCTCTCCTAGCCTGCACCTCCAGAACACGGGGCAGTTCTGGATACCGACCAGGGCATGGCCTTTTTGGTCATGGACAAAGTGGAATGGCTGATGGAACAGGCTGTTCGTTTTTTTCAAGTGGCCAGATCCCTGCCAGGGTATTCTGCACCTCCTGGGCCATATGGCAGTAGCCATTGTCATGGTTCCCCCTCACCTGCCTGCACATACGGGTTCCTCAGTGGACCTTAAGGGTTCAGTGCGACCAGTGCACGGACAACCTGGATCAGTTGGTCATGGTCTCTGACCCAGTCAGGAGAGTCTTGTTGTACTGGCTGGAGCCAGTCATTCTTCTTTGGGGGGTCTCCTTCCAACTTTCAGCCCCTTGTCAGATTCTCACAATGGGCACCTCCAGCCTGGGATAGGGTGCTCACCTGGCCAATCAACAGACTCAGGGCACCTGGATGGAAGTAGAACAGGATCTCCATATCAATGTTCTGGAGATGCAAGATGTACTTTATGCTCTGCAGGCCTTTCAGACTCATCTCCTCCCCAGTCCGCTACTGGTACAGATGGACAACATGTGTGTGGTGCATTACATCAACAAGTGGGGGGGACTCATTCTTATCTCTGTGTTGGGAGGCGATGAGAGTTTGGCATTGGGCCACTGAACATGGTCTGGAGCTCTTGGCTGTACATGTTCAAGGCGTCCAAAACATCCTTGCAGACGGTCTCAGCTGCTACAGGTCACAGGCTCACGAGTGGGAACTTCTGATCACAGTAGTTGAAGATCTCTTCAACAGGTGGGGTCATCCAGAGTTGGACCTTTTTGCATCCCCACTCAATGCAAAACTACCGCTTTTCTGATTGCTTGATCCCGGGTCTGGAATTTTCTGTCAAGACGCAGTCTCCCTCACTAGGAAACCCTCCACTAGAGCTACTTACACCATGAAATGGAAAAGTTTAACCCTTTGGGCTACTTCACAGCAACTGGACCCATTCACCTGTCTGATGAATCAGGTGTTGGAGTACCTTCTCTCCCTTTCAGACTCAGGCTTGGGATACTCCTCACTCAAGGTGCATCTTTCTGCCATCTCTGCATACCATGCGCCTATTCAGGGCAGGACTGTGGCTCCACTTGAGATGTCCTGCACCTTTCTGTGGGGCATTCTGCATCTGAAACCTCCCATTTGGGACCCAGTCCCTCCATGGGACCTCAGTTTTATGTTGGAAAAACTCACATTACCTCCCTTTGAACCAGCCATGAGCTGCACTTTCTGTTGTGGAAAGTGCTCTTTTTAGTTGCTGTTACTTCTGCTCAAAGGATTTCTGAGCTTCAGGCTCTCATGTGTAAGGCTCTTATTTGGTTTTTCACAAAGACAGGGTGTCTTTGTGTACTAATCCTAAGTTTCTTCCCAAGGTGGTGTCAGAGTATACTTTGAACCAATTCATCCACCTTCCGGTTCATTATTCTGAGTACTCTAATCAGGAGGAGGCTTTGCTCCATACTTTGGATGTACATAGGATCTTGTGGTACTATACACACTGCGCCAAGGCTTCAAGAAAGTCTGACCAGTTGTTTGTTTCATTTAACCTTAAGAGAGAGGGTGTTCCTGTTTCCAAAGAGTGCTTCTGTAAGTGGTTAGCCAATTGCACTGTTTATTGTTACCGCAAGTACAAGGACCTTCCAAGAGTGGTTAAGGGCCATTCCACCAGGGGTATGGCTGCCTCCATGGCTTTTTTCATAAATGTGTCTGCTGCAGACATTTGTGCAGATGCCACCTGGAGTTCTGTCCACACCTTCACCAAGCATTACAGCTTGGACATCGCCTCTCAACGCAGAACCAATTTTGGCCTAGCGGTACTTCGAGGCCATCTCTCCTGAGCTCTTGACTGCTAAACTGTGCTCCTCCCGGTCATGCCTGGAACTGCTTGGGACTCAGTTCTACCAGTGTTGGCCTGCTGCAAGAGCCTTCCTTGAAGTAAGATAGTACAGTTATGTAATTACTTACTGTAACAGCAGATCTTCGAGAGAAGCTCTTACAGCAGGCCCTGCTTTCCCTCCCACCTTCCCCCTGCTGACTATGCTGTTCCTTTGTTCCACTCGCACTACTTCTGCCTTTCCTTCTTTGGCTTTCAGAAACCTTCTTGGTTCTGCATTCGCTGAATGCTCTGGGTCTCCAGCGGGAGAACTGAGGGGGGTTTGGGGGACCACCCGCCATTATGGGATAGGCTGACATCAGAGGGTGATGTCAGTGGTGGGCAGTCCCCCGTGATAGACTGCCAGCTAGAAAGTTTTCCGTGTGGCCCTGGAGCCTAAGTCCTATTGGCGTTGGCCTGCTGCAAGAGCTTCTCTTGAAGATCTACTGTTAAGGTAAGTTCTTACGTAACTGTACTATTTCCACATAAAAGAATGACATTTCATTGCAATCTAAACCATGGATTATTCAGAATATTTGAAGCTTATGTTGGCAATAAATCCATGTGCTTGTACAATTTTCCAATCCAATATTAATTTAGCTTATAACGGGTAAAACAGCCTTTCAAGGGGACATATCAAGTCACAAGTGGAAATTTAAATTTCTTAATACAATAAAATATACATTAAACCACTTCAGAAAGTTTATATGTTCCACTGGGTGAGGCTTTAGAAGATGCTCTACCCTAGTTAAGGGTAGTATAGCTTGTAAACAAGAAGTCTTATACACGGGAATAGCACAGATGTAATGTAGCTTGTAATCACTAAAAATGCCCAATAAAACTGGATATCAAAGAGGGTTCCTAATCAGGGAAGCCATAAAAGTCACTCCAGAGGAAGATATAAAATCAAGTTTTGAATGCAATTATTTTGTAACTGAGCTTGCTTGTTACTATGTAACATTACTGAATAAACACATTTTAGGCATCTTGACATACCCTTAGTACCAAGATCTGAAGGTGGGTTCATAAGAATTCTAAGAGTCTCTTCCTTGGAAAATACATTGCATGAAAAATAGTGACCAGTGGCAGCATTTCTTATATATTCATATTTTGGACGATAAAGAAGAATATGGTTGAGGGTTTCCAGCACTTCTTGACCACAATCGCAATATACTGTAGATCTTGATCAGTAAACCTATTTTTGGAAAAAGCATATGAGTATAGTTCAAGTCAAAATTTAATAACCATTGCCCTGTCCTTTTTATCAGGAAAGAAAAGTAAATATGGTTCAAGAATGTGATTCATTTCATTCTGAACATACCATCTATGTAACTTCAATGTCCTAATTTTCTGCATGTAAGTGTTATATGATATTTAAGTTTATTTTTATTAACCTTTTATAATTGTGAGATATAGTTATATTTTTAAGTGAGTCTTCCCATAAACGTTCCAACTTCAGAATTTTTAATGTGTCCAATATATCTTTCAGCCTAGGTGAAGAGGAATTTCTAGTTATCCAAATTACTTGAGGCCAGTCCTCTTCCATATCTTCATCAGTGACATTGCAGATGGACTGGAGGGTAAGGTTTGTCTGTTTGCAGATGACACCAAGATCTGCAACAAAGTAGATGATTCTGATTGGGTGGGCAGAATGAGAAGAGATCTGGATAAACTGGCAAAATGGTCGGAAGAGTGGCAACTAGGGTTTAACAAAAACAAGTGCAAGATCATGCACATAAGGAAGAGAAACCCTGAAGCCACCTATAGATTGGGAGAAGAGTTGCTGGCAATCACAAGGGAAGAAAGAGACTTGAGCATCATCATCACAGATGACCTGAAATCATCCAAGCAGGCCACTAAAGCAGTAGGTAAGGCCAGGGGGATGTTAGGGTGTATTAGAAGGGGTATCACAAGTCATAAGCAGGAGGTAATAATCCCTCTTTACAAGACATTGGTTAGGCCCCATCTGGAGTATTGCATGCAGTACTGGAGGCCGCACCTTCACAAGGACATTAACAAAATAGAGGCAGTCCAGAGAACGGCGACCAAAATGGTGCAGGGAATGCATCAGAAAACATATGACGACAGGTTAATGGAGCTCAATATGTATACCCTAGAGCAAAGGAGGGAGAGAGGTGATATGATCGAAACATTCAAGCACCTTAAGGGCATTAACAAGGTGAAAGAGTTTAACATGTTTCAATATAAGAAAAATAGCAGGACGAGGACACAGCATGAGATTAGAGGGAGGCCAATTAAGGGGTAATGTGAGGAAGTTATTTTTCACAGAAAGGGTGGTGGATGCATGGAACGGCCTACCTCAGGAAGTGGTGGATATGGCATGGGATAGGCATAAGGGAGCAATACAGATGAGTATGAATAGACAGGCCATTGACAGAGTAAAGGCCTATGGCACATTCATAAGGTAGAAAAAAATGGGCAGACTGGATGGGCCTTGCGGTCCTTATCTGCTGTCAACTTCTATGTTTCTATGTTATTTTTTCATCCACGCATTTATTCATTAACTTATTTGGGTTAGAACTTATACATCTGATCTAGCAGGTTATTTTGGCAGAAAGAGCGAAGTATTTCATTTTTACCCAGCCTAGCTCTGCCCTGGCAATTTCTGAGGCTGTTCACCTAGGAATTTGTAATATATGGTAGATCTATACAACTGGGCAAAAGGCTTTTTCTAATTGTTCAATGTTTTTATCATACCACATCTCAGCTGCATACAGGGCTACCGGGTTCCTCTTCATTCCTGCTGCACATAAAATAGAGATTATCGAGTATCCCCCATAGGTCTCATAGGTAAATACCAAGCAGAGAAGACACATTTTCCATGATTCTGGTCTTATTTAATAACTATATCCACTTATTCCATCACCTACACAGTAATTATCCAAATTGGTCTTAAATTCATTTATATCACTACTACATGAAGTGGTAGCGAATTCCAAAGTCTCACCACTCTGTGGCTAAACCAGTGTAATCCCCTGGTTGAGAAGTAGCGTTCCTCCTTTAGCTGTAGTACATGTGATCTACTGTCAAATGTCTGATGCTTGAGGCTATGTCCCAGGCACTCCCATAGATCATCATTGGTCAGTGCACAAACAAACATACACATATCACCTCTCAGTCTGCGACATTCAAGCAAAAACATCCCTAAATTAAACAGTCTTTGTGTACTTCAGGCCTTTTAGGTTACCAATTGATCTTGTTGCTCTTTGTTGAACTCCCTCAATTGTCCTGATCATAGCTTTAGTGCCTGGAGCCCAGAGTTGTGCACAGTATTCAAGATGCGTTCTGACCAAAGATACATACAAGGGAACAATGACCTCATGGTCCCTACTTACCTTACTTCGAGAGGGAGCTCTTGCAGCAGGCTATTACTATTAGGACTATTGCTGCAGGCCTTAGGACCCACTGGAAAAAACTTAGCTAGCAGTACACAGCGGGGACCATCCCGTGACATCGGCTCCACCCCGACATCGGTCATGCTACAAAAGGGGGCGGACCCCGGCTCCATCTCAGTTCTTTCCTGCTGTGACCTGCTCACGTTGGGAAAGTCTTAGTGATTCTTCACAGCAATTCCAGCAAACTTTTCTGTTTTTTTCCGATCAAATTCATAGCATTTTTTTCTCTTCATTCGTTCCTTTCTGCAGTTCATTCTGTCCTCTCGTCTTCACTACTGTTGCATGTCGTCACCATCGTCGGCCTCCTCCTCCGGTCCCAAGAAGACAAAGTGCACCTGTGGCCACCAAATTCCATCCAAGGATGGCCATGGCCAGTGTGTCTTCTGCCTGGAACCAGACCACCACCTCAAGACCTGCGAGATTAGTCAAGGCTTTACTAGCAGGACGAGGATTAGATGCCTGAAGGCACTGAAAGCCCATCTGCTTGAACAAGGGATGGACGTCCTACAATCTTCCCCTGGGGACAAGGGCAAAAGCCGGGAGAAGTCACAAAAGTCCCGCGACAAGGACTGTAGCTGGTCCCATTACTGCGCAAGATCCCACTCTGCCCACAGGAAGGACTCTTCCTCCGGCTCAGGCAGGTCCGACCACTCCAAGCATTCCGGGCATGGAGAGAAATTGAGGCCTGAAGCTCCTGCCAAAACACTGGCATCGGTCCTGTTGGGAGCTGCTTCTACTTCTAAGCTGTCTAAGTTGAAGGACACGCCGCTGCACGTGTCCTCCGCCCCGGCGGAATCGACTAAAACCCCTTCCTTGGCACAACTAGCTCTGCCAATGACCCGACTTCTGACTGCTACCGATTCCGAAGCCACCTGGCAAGGACCGAAACCCCAAGGCTAAGGCCCTCTGATCCCGCCTCCCTATGTCAGCCACGCCGGATCCAGCCCCGGCTAAGACACCAGCGCCGGTCAAACTGCCTGCGACCTAGGTACCGATGCCGGCCCCTAGGGCCTCTACTCCTGAGGGCTCATCCTCGGATTCCTTCCTGTGAGTCCTTCTGGAGCCCCCAACTTCTCTGATCCCCCCCCCACAGGGGGCAGCAGTGTCTCCTTTCAGTAAGGAGGAGCTGTGAGAACTTTTCTCATTTTGGTAGAGCCAGGTCCACAAAGATGCACCTTCACCTCAACCAGAGCTGGTACCGGTTCCAAACTGACCAGACAACCAGGAGCCTGGGGGTTTGCCCATCGGCTCACTGGTCAAAACCCCTGAGGACCAGTGCGTGTTCTCCGTAGCTCACTCCCCTTTGGCTAAACATTCCCGGTCATGGTCCGGAGACTGTAGACGACACCACTCGAGGTCGGTCAGCCATCGTCGGTCTAAGCCCAGGAGCAGATCCTACAGCCACTGCAGGTCTTTCTCTAGGCAGGCTCCCTCCCATAGCTGACGCTGTTCCCAGGATGGGTGTCGGTCCCCGCTCCGTCTTCGGTCTAGGAGCTGTCATCTGTCTAGGAGTCACCAATGTTCTACAGAGGGTAGTCCCTGTAAACGTAGTTCAGACACCTCAAGGACCATGCGCAGGTCTTCCTCCTCTTCCTCTTCATTTTCACGAGTTGGGGGATCTCCTGATGATAGGGATCTACCCCGTTCACCTCCAGACGATCTCACCTTCATGGACGTCATGAGGCATATCCAGGCCACTAACGAATTGGAGACAGAGGACCTGGATCCGGAACCCCGAAGACTGGCTCATTACCTGAGGCAGAAGGAGCCCAAACCCCTTGTGGTGCCTCCTCTGGTCGACACCTTCCAAGACCTTACCAGGACAACTTGGAAGCATCCAGCCCCAAACCTGGCTGTTCCCAAGAAGTCGGATAGGATATACAGGGCCCTGAGGGATGAGCCTTTTTTGACGGAAAACCCTCAGGCAGATTCCACAGCGATTGTAGCTGCTCATGACAAGCCAAAGCAGCCAAAGCATCTAAGCTCCCAGCCTCCCGACCAGGAGTCCTGTTTCTTGGACCAGGTGGGCAAGAAAGTCTATTCTGCCTCCACCTGCTCCATCTGTTTCCTTAATTTCTTCATGCATATGGTCCAGTGCCAAAATGTGCTCTGGGAGAAGGGACAGGAGCTTGTCAGTGCCTTACCAGATTCCGTACAAAAGACAGAACTTCTGGATGTATTGAAATCGGGCTCAGACGTAGGCATGCATGTTCTGCATGTCTCATATGACACTGCAGATATGGCTGCTAGGGCGGCAGCATCAGGGGTCTGCCTTCACTGCCACGCATGGCTGAGATGCTCCAGCTTTCAGAATGATCTGCAGTCTGGAATCAGGGACCTTCCATTCCATGGTTCTGTCCTCTTTGGGCAGGAGACCGAGACTTTGATCTCTCATCTCCAGGAGTCGGTCAAGTCTATTTGGTCCATCTGCCAGATGTATAAGAGGGACCAAAGATGCTTCCGGAAGCAGCCATTTCATAAATCCTCAGGCCAACAAGCCCGTGGCAACAACCAGGGACAGAGAAGTGGCTTCAAAAGGAAGGCCAGCAACCAGCAACCTGGTGGTGCACCTTTTCGAGGCCCCAAGTCCTCCTACACCTCTCTCCCCATGACTCGTCACTGATCCCCCCTCCTCCGGCAGAGGCTTCAGGGGAGGCAGTAGGGGGTCGTGTCTCCCTCCCTCCATCTGGAGGGATGGAGCTCTATCACATCAGACCAGTGGGTACTAGACATCATAAGGAGAGGTCACACAATGGAGTTCACCGAGATCCCTCCAGAAACTCCACCAAATTCCTCGCGATACCCT
The DNA here is from genome assembly GCA_016271365.2 of Neoceratodus forsteri. Lineage (NCBI taxonomy): Eukaryota > Metazoa > Chordata > Ceratodontiformes > Ceratodontidae > Neoceratodus > Neoceratodus forsteri. The sequence continues at coordinate 1,253,109,631 of CM028129.1, read as the reverse complement.
CCTTCTCACATTCCTCTGATAGAAGGAGAAATCAAGGCCGTCTTGCAGAAAAAGACAATAGAGCCAGTTCCTCTGCGACAGCGGGGAAAGGGATATTACTCACACTTTTTCCTGATTCCAAAGAAGACGCAAGACCATCGGCCTATCCTGGACCTCAGCTTTCTAAACAATTATATAGAATACCGAAGGCTCAGGATGGTGACCCTTTCAGGTCTCATTTCTCTGCTGCATCAGGGAGACTGGCCCTGTTCCCTGGACATGCAAGCTGTTTACATGCACATCTGGGTCTCCCCCCCCCCCACAGGAAATTTCTGAGGTTCTACTTCCAGGGGAGCATTATCAGTTCTGGGTTCTTCCGTTCGGCCTCTCCTCTGCTCCTCGAGTCTTCACCAAATGCTTGGCTGTGGTAGCTGTGGCTCTAAGGTGCAGGGGACATTACGTCTTTCCATACCTCAATGACTGGCTCTTTGTGGCCCCATCGAGAGAGTGCCTGCTCTGAGCTCTCGGAGACACTTATACATTATTCAGAGAGGTGGGGATCACCCTGAATCTGCCAAAGTCTTCCCCAGAGCCCAGCCAAAGACTCACCTTTATAGGGGCAGTCCTGGATTCAATCCAGGTCATGGCTTTTCTTCCTCGAGAAAGAAAAGATCGCCTGAGAGAGGTGGCCAGTTCGGTCCTAGTAACCCCGCAAGTCCCAGCCAGGACCTTCCTCAGACTTCTGGGGCACATGACTGTGGCCATTCTGGTAGTTCACTTGGCCCGCCTCCACATGAGGGTCCCACAGTGGATGCTCAGGGTGCAGTGGGACCAGGGCTCAGATGGTCTAGACCATGTTTTCCGGATCTCAGAGCCAGTCAGGAGGACCCTACATTGGTGGTTGGACCCTTTGAATCTCGACTAAGGAATTCCTTTTGGCAGGAGCCCCCAAGATGCACTCTGACAACAGATGCCTTCAATTTTTGTTGGGGGCACACCTCGGGGATCACCAGACTCAGGGTGTCTGGTCTCTGGAGGAGTGCATCCTCCACGTCAATGTTCTGGAAATGCAGGCAGTCCTCAATGCACTAAGGGCTTTTCAGGAGTACCTCATGCCAGGCTCTCTTCTCATACAGACAGACAACATGGCAGTTGTCTTTTACATCAGCAAGCAAGGGGGAACTCACTCCTACCCCCTGTGCAGGAAGGCGATGAAAGTTTGGTATTGGGCGCTGGAGCACCACATTTTGCTGTCCGCCGCCCATGTTCCAGGCACCCAAAATGACTTGGCAGACAGCCACAGCAGGTCTCAGTCCAAGGCACATGAGTGGGAGCTACTACAGTCTGTAGCGGACCAGCTGTTTGACACATGGGGTCGTCCACAGCTGGACCTCTTTGCATCTCCATGCAACGCCAAACTGCCAGTTTTCTGCTCGCGAGAACACGAGCCTGGTGTTTTCTGGCCAGATGCATTGTTCCTTTGTTGGGCAGGGAGGTTTCTTTATGCTTTTCCCCCTTCAGCATGTGTTGCTGAAGGTACAGGCTGAGGGGGCTCGAATGATTCTGATCACCCTGCTGTGGCCCCAGCAGGTTTGGTTCCCACTACTTCAGCGGTTGTCCTCCGAACCTCCAATTCCATTACCAATATGCTCGCAGCTGCTATCCCAGGACTGGGGCAGGCTGGTGCATCCAGATCTCTGGTCCCTACATGTCATGCTTTGCTCCTGCGGATGTAGTCACATCCAGGTATGGGGTCACTCAGGAGGTGGTGGACATCCTCGTTTCTGTGAGGAAGCCTTCGATCCGCTCCACTTATGCCATGAAGTGCAAGCGGTTCTGCCTATGGGCTTTGTCCCACCATCTAATAATAATAACAATAGCTTTATTTCTTTGGCACCTTTCAAAAGAATCAAGGTACCTTACTGGATTTTAAAAAACATGTCAAACAATTCAGATCTTGAACTATATAAAACAGCTGTTACATTTAGAAAAATAAAATCAATCACCAAAAGCCTGAATGTATAAATATGTTTTCTGGGCCTTTTTAAATCCTTCCATGGTCGTGCACTCCCGTAAATGACGGGGTATAGAATTCTAGAGGGTAGAGGCCACATGCATAAATGCACAGGCCCCAGAAGATTTCAAACACACCCTCAGAATCTCTAGCAACTCCTTGTCAGCTAAGTGGAGCGATTGCCCAGGGCAGTAAGGGATCAGAAGCTCTTTCAGGTAGTCCGGACTAAGTCCATGTAGGGCTTTAAAAGTCAGAAGACTGACTTTAAAGGTGATCCACCACTGAACTGGCAGCCAGTGCAGTCTGTGCAGAACCAGCGAAATATGACTGGACCGAAAGGTACCAGTCAAAAGCCAGGGCGCTGCATTCTGCACCAGCTGCAGGCAGCAGATTTCCACCCCAAGGAGCCCTAGGTAAAGGGAATTGCAATAGTCCAAACATGAGGACACAAAGGCGTGGACCAGCATAGGAAGATCGCCGGACGGAACAAGGTGCCTAATCCTGGAGATATTCCTCAGATGGCAAAATGAGGACTTGATGACAGCCGACACCTGCGAATCCAGAGTCAGCCTTTCATCAAAAATTACCCCCAGGTTTCACACCTTCCTGCCCAGTGAACTCAGCATTACAATATCTCCTCTCCTTATATCAGCAAGGCCTTAGTTATTCATCCATAAAGGTGCACATGTGGGCCATCTCTGCTTATCACGTCCTGTTCGGAGACAGGACCCTGGCTCAGTTGAACGTGGCCCACACCTTTTGACAGGGAGCGGTTTAAGATGTGAGTAAGGGGGTAGAGTACCTCATTAAGGGTGAGACGAAGGAGCTTAATGTCCAGAGAGTCGGAGCTGTAAGAGGAGTGGCTAAGGGCTGTTCTGAGGTATGGCTCTGCAGTCCTAGCTGTGATACTGCACAGGTAAAAGGGGGGAGCTGCAGGAGGGGGAGAAAAGTTGTTAGTTGCTGGAGGATCAAAGAAGTTAGGAGAGAGGACACTATTAAGGTTAGTGAAGGCATTATTGAAGGCTGAGGCAATACGGGAAGGGTCAGTGGTCAATGACCCATCAACCATGACCTGCACTGGCATCTGGTTGGGGGCCTTACCACAGATTTCATTGATGTTGTTCCAGAATTTGCATCCAGAGCCCCAGGAGGAAGTTAGTAAAGATTTACAGTACTCTGCTTTGGCTTTGCGAATGGCCAGGGTGCACTTATTCCGAGCCTCTCTGTATTTATGCCTGTCAAACGGGAGGCCAGATTCTAATGAGCATTGCCATAATGAATCTGTTGCCTGCAACAAATCCATGAGGCGATCTGTGAACCAGGGCACATGGTTGCCTTTAACCATTCTTTTAATGAGTGGGGCAAAGTTGTCACATATGCTATTGAAAGACAGGATGAAGAGGTCAAGGGCTATTTCAGGGTCGGGGGAGCTAGTGATGTAGGACCAGTCCATAACCCTGAGGTATGCTGTAAGAGCAGACAGTTTAATAGGGCCAAGTTTGCGTTGGGTTATGAATTTGGGAGGGGATCTAGGGGCTTTGCAGGACCAGGGGCAGATAACTGGGAAGTGGTCACTAAGAGCATCTGGCAGAACAGTGACAGTAGAGATTTTGTGTGGACGATTGGTGAAAACAAGGTCGAGCAGGGAGGAGGACCCAGAGCGTGGGTCAAGATGCATAGGGGAGGTGACCATTTGGGAGAGATCTTGGGCTGTGGCAGCATCTATGAGCGGTGAGGTGTCCTTACTTAACCAATTTATATTAAAATCACCAAGTACAATCATTTCCGTGTGAGATGGTAGAGTGTCCAGATAGGACATTACCGAGTGGAAGGCTATTTTTTGGTCCCTAGGTGGTCTATAGACTGCAGTGATGTGTAGTGGGCTTTAGAGGCGCCCCATAGTAATTTTAATGGTGACGGTCTGTGGTCCTGGACCCAGCTGGGGGGAGGGAAGCTGGTTAACGTGCAATATGTCTTTGGTGTAGACGGTGTAACCACCACCCCCCCGTTTATCCTGTCGGTCTGCACGGTATAGGTTGTAACCGGTAAGAGTTACTGTGGAGTCAGGAATCCGGTGGGTGAGCCAGGTTTCGGATACGACTATAACATCAGGGTGATACTGCATGACCCAGCCTTGGAAGGAGTCCCACTTTTTTAATATGCTGGAGACATCGAGGGAGGCAATGCTCACACCGCCATAGGAAGGTTGACAGGGTGTCGAGGGTACTGGGGGCCCAGGATTGGGATGGATATTGCCCGACCTGAGAAGGAGGAGGAGGAGTGTGAGCCTTAACACAGGGTGTAGGAACATCATCCTTTTGCAGAGGTGCAAGAATTTGGCAGAGTGCCCAGAGGAAGAGATGGTCAGAATGGGGAGAGATTGCAGAGAAGGGGCAGCCAGAGGAGGAGTTGGTCTGAGGGGGTGAGAGGGCTGCATCAGCTGATGTAGGTGGTGATGTTTCCAGCTGCTGCGGGGCTAGTCCAGAGTTGTGCACCGAGGGTGGTGACCATAGACCGTAACTGGGGTGTGGGTCACAAGCACAGTCCCATTTCCAATAGCAAGGTAGGAGAAAGAGGGTAACCACGAGTTTAGCAACTGCCAGGGAGATACATTATTGTCTGAGTCGGTTGGGGTGTTGCTAGGGCAAGGCAGGACAGGGGGTGTGTGCAGTGGGTAGTAGGAAGCACAGGAGGATAATTAGAAGTAGCAGTCTTACAGTGTATGAAAGATGTGTTAGGACTATGTGAAATCCAGTGTTGAAATAGAAGGAGCAGCATCTAGTGGTGAGAAGATATAAGCTGCTAATAGTGAAGTTAGCTGATTGGCTAAAAGCCCCTATATAAGGGGATGCAGACCAAAGGTGGTGGTGGGGAGTCGATGCCCTGCGTTGGCAGGGACACAATAACGCCAGTCCTTCCTCGGAGTTTGGAGTAGAGCTCGCGACGTACCTGCTGCAGCTGCTGCTTTTCGGGGGATGGGGGAGGGCGCCTTTCTTGCAGCAACCCTTGCAGCATGGATCTGTGGAGGAAGATACAGAGGGTAAGAACATTTATATAGAGGGAGTTTGGGCAGGGGAAAGGGTGAAAGGGAAGTTAAAAATGGGCAGTCCAGGCAGGACCCTCGATTCGAATTAGCAGGGGCGTTTCTATAGCAGCTGCCATTTAGAATGAATTACAGAGGCAGCACTATTCTGTTTCAGTCTGGGAAAAGGTACAGAGCTACTCAAATAACACAGATCTAATTTTAACACAGTTTGGAGATGTTAATTACAGGGAAGGGCTACAGTTCATTACAGGAGCAGCACAGTTCTATTTTGCAGTAGTACAATTCTGCATAACACACAGTTTATCTATCGGGAGCCAGCACAGTATAAGGAAGTAAATTACGGAGGCAGCACTGTTCTGTTACAACACAGTTTGGAGAGATTCTATTACAGAGAATTGTACAGCAGTTCTATTTTACATTTTAGGGCAATTAATTAAGACATGCAGTATTACTGTGGGCTATTTTGAGAGAAAAAATATGCATGGCTGGAGACTATCTCCACACCTACGCCGACCAAAATGGTGCCAAATTCAAAAAACGCAATAACGCCAGTCCTTCCTCGGAGTTTGGAGTGGAGCTTGCGAAGTACCTGCTGCAGCTGCTGCTTTTGGGGGTGGGGAGGGCACTTTCTTGCAGCAACCCTCATGACCCTTGGAGCACGGATCTGCTGCAGCTGCTGCCTCGGGGTGGGGAGGTGCCTTTCTTGCAGCAACCCTCGAGACACGTATCTGCTGCAGCTGCTGCTTTCGGGGTGGGGAGAGTGCCTTTCTTGCAGCACCATCGCGACCCTCAAAGCATGGATCTGCTGCAGCTGCTGCTTTTCGGGGGGTGGGGAAGGCGCCTTTCTTGCAGCAACCCTCGCGACCCTCAGAGCATGGATCTGCTGCAGCTGCTGCTTTTCAGGGGTTGGGGGAGGGCACCTTTCTTGCAGCAACCTTCGCGACCCTCGGAGCACAGATATTTAAGGGCAATTAATTAAGACATGCAGCATTACTGTGGGCTATTTTGAGAGAAAAATTATGCAGGGCTGGAGATTATCTCCACACCTATGCTGACCAAAATGGCGCCAAATTCAAAAAACACAATAACACCAGTCCTTCCTCGGAGTTTGGAGTGGAGCTCGCATGGTAAGTTCCTAGGTAACTGTACTGTAATATGTCTAGTAATATTGGTCAAAATGCCATTTGCCCTCTGTTTGACAGTTAAACACTGTTTATTAAATTTTAGATCATTGGTTATGATAATACCCAAATCTCTCTCTTGGGTTACTTCTCTTAACAGTTTGCCTCCTAGCTGATATGATGCCCGAGTGTTATTTCTGCCAAAGTGGTTAACTGAACATTTATCCAAATTAAGTTCCAGACTGTGCAAGATTGCCCACTGCTCTAGTTCACCTAAAAAACTCTGTAAGCTGTTAATATTTGCAGTGTTGTGCACTGGCATACCAAATCTAGAATCATCTGCAAATTTAGCAGACCAGTCCTCCTCGCTGCATCTCATAGAGGATATATATATAGGTTAAAGAGACTTGGTCCCAAAACTAAGCCCTGGGGGACCACACTGGTCACTGTTCTCAAATCTGAAGCCATGCCCCTGATGGTAACCTGCTGTTTCCTGTTAGTCAACCACGAATCTATCCAATGTACTATATTCCCATTTATCCCTATTTTGATCAGTGATTCAATTAACTCACAGTGTGGCACCTTGTCGAACACTTTTGTGCAGTTCAAAAAGAACAAGTCCACTGGAGAATTGTGAGCTAAGGCTTCACTAACTTTATTATAAAATTCTAGCAGGTTAGTGTGACATGAATGACCCCTGGTGAAACCATGTTGTGTATTGTCACCAATGTTAGATGTCAGTATAAACTTTTCTGTATGGTTCTTTGTGATTCCTTCCAAGATCTTTCCTACAACCATTGTCAGACTCACCAGTCTGTAGTTTTTACATTCTTTCTTACTCCCTTTTTTCAAAATAGGGACCACAGTGGCCCATCTCCAACAGTCCAGCACCATGCCCTGGTCAACTGATAACTGAAAAAGTTTTACCTGAGGATTATTTAGCTCATTGTTCATTTAGGTATACCATCCTGGGCTTTATAATGGTTGATTCTGAACAATCTCTCATAAACATCCTTCCTCTCCACCATAAATGTGCTATTAAGTTTAACTATTTTATCCAATATGACACTCTTAATTCTGCTGTTGAAATCTGAACTAAAGTATTCATTAAAGATCAATGGCAACCATTTTACATATTGTTAAAAAAAAGCCTGAATTCAAGTCCCTGTGTTATGAGTAATGTTTCCTGAAAATGTCATGTTATTTGGTTTTGTGGTTTTCTTTAATTCAGCATTTGTTAACTTGTTCTTCACTAACTGGAAACAGGCTGTCTCTGTCCCTCTGACTGAACCATGGAGAGTGATGACATCATATTGGAGTAAGCTACTGCTTCAGCAGTGCAAGTCCCTGCCTGACAGAAGAGCTGTAAACTTCCAAATTAGAGCAGTCTGTAGAGTTAATTGTTCACTGTCCAGGGTTTTTACTAACTTAGTCTCTGGTACGTGTTCAGATGAATTAGCTGAAAATCTATCATTTTGTTCTCCTAAAATGCTGATCATTTGAGTTTCAGTGCTGATGAAGTAGTATGCATTTGAGAAATCAGCTAATCTGTATCACAGCTGTGAGTTCAAAACTGTTTTTTCTAGCTGTATAACACTGGGTTGTTTATTTAGTGGATATAACATAAATCTAAAGTTTGTTAATTCATATAAGTAGTTTGTCTTTGATGTAGCCTCAATAAATTGGTCCATGTAAGAAAAATTCTCTTCCTCTCAGATTGACAAACAGGTGTTTGCTACACTCTGCTATTTCAGGCACATGCACTATGTATATGAACTCACACATTTCAGTTCATTGACGGTGTCTGTGAGAAAATACATAATGTATAATTAGAAACAGTATAGAGCATACTGATGCCCACTGTCCCCTGTGCCACAGTTGAGGCAGCTGCACTCTGCTGCCCCATCCCCTGCCCCACAAGCCCCCTGTCTCTTGCCCCACATTTGAGGCTGCTGCACCCTGCTGCCCACTGTCTTCTCCCACACAGTTGGGGTTGCTGCACCCTGTTGCTCCCATCATCTGCCAGAACAGTCAGGGCTGCTGAACCATGCACACCCCATCCCACAGTCAGGGATGCTGTACCCTACTGGCCCCCTGTGTCCTGCCCCACAGTCAAGACTTCTGCCCCATCCTGTCCACAGTCCGCTGCCACCACAGCCAGGGCTGCTGAACCCTGCTCCTGCATACTCAGGCAAGGCTACTGTGCCCTAGGGTCCCTTGCCTCCACAGTTAGGGCTGCTGCACCATGCTGCCACTTGCCACAAGAGTTATGGCATTTGCTGCACCCTGTCCTCTGCCCCCAAAGTTGTGTCAGTTCCACCCAGGTGTGGCTGCTGCACCCTGTCCCACAGTTTGGGCTGCTGTACCCTAATGCCTCCCTTGTCTCCTGGCCAAACAGTCAGGACTTCTGCACCTTACTGCCTTCTGTCCTTCACCCCCATAACACAAGATGAAAGTATTTTTTTGTTTTTTCCTTTTGACAGTGGACAGCATGGTGCAGCAACGCTAACCATGGAGTCATGTGGCAATGGAGGCAGGGGACTGTAGGGTGCAGCAGGGCACAGCAGCCCTGACTGTGTAGACAGGAACAGGGTGCAGCAGCTCTGGCTATGGTGGCAGGGGACAGACTACAGCATGGTGCAGAAGCCTTGATTGTGGGGCAGGACATGGGGGGGGCATCAGGATTCAGCAGCCCTGGCTGTGGGATAGGATGTGTATGGTGCAGCAGCCCTGCCCATTTGGGAAAATGGAAGTAGGAAGCAGACTGCAATAAAAGCCCCACCTCTGGTGGCATGGGCAGCATGGTGCAGCAACCCTAAATGTGGAGGCAAGGGACATGGGACTCTAGGGCATAGCAGAGAACAGCAGCCATGACTGTGGTGATAGAAACATGGGGGAAACATGGTGCAGCAGCTCGCCTGGGGGGGACAAAGTGCAACTGGGTGCAGGAACCACAACTGTTCAGGCAGGGGCAACAGGGTGCAGTGGCCCTGATTGTTCAGGCAGGAAATGGGAGTAACTGAGTGCAGTAGCCCCAACTCTATAGGAGAAGAGAGTGAGTAGCAAGGTGCAGCAGCCTCAAATGTGGGGCAGGAGATAGGGGGCTTGTGGGGTAGGTGACAGGAAGCAGCAGAGTGTAGCTGCTTCAACTGTATGCAGGAGATGGCATCAGGATGCCATGTAGTGTTTCTAGTTATACATATGCATGATGTATTCACATAGAAACCATCAAAGAACTGAAATGTGTGAGTTCATATAGTACATGTGCTTGATATAGCAGTGTGTGGCAGGCACCTGTTTTTCAATCTGAGAGGAAAACAATTGTTCTTACATGAACCAATTTACTGAGGCTACATCAAAGACAAACTACTTGTATGAATTAACACTTTAGGTTTATTTTATATCTATTAAATAAACAACCCAGTGTTATAAAGCTAGAAAAAAACAGAGTTTTGATGGGACAGAACTCACAGCTGTGATACAGACAAGCTGATTTCTCAAATGCATTACCACTTCAATTCAGCACTGAAACTCAAATGATCAGCTTTTTTATAAGAACAGAATGATAGATTTTCAGCTAATTCATCTGAACAGAACCCAGAGACTGGGTTAGTAAAAGTCCTGGACAGCAAACAATTAACTCTATAGACTGCTCTAATTAGGAAGTTAACAGCTTTTTAGCTCTTCAATCAAGTAGGGACTTGCACTGCTGAAGCAGTAGCTTACTCCAGTATTATGTCATCATTCTCTAAGGCTCAGTCAGAGGGACAGAAATAGCCTGTTTCCAGTTAGTGCAAAACAAGTTAACAAATGCTGATGTAAAGAAAACCACAAAACCAAATAGCATGACATTTTAAAGAAACACTTCTCATGACACGGACTTGAATTCAGGCTTTTTTTTAACAATGTGTAAAATGGTTGCCATTGATCTTTAAACATATGTGCCATGAGACTGTCATCCGATATTAATTCCCCAATCCTATTTTCTAGGGGATCCACATTGACCTTACCCCTTTTTATAATTTATAGTTGTCTTTTAACTTGGTAGCCAAGCGTAGCTCATATTCCTTTTTTAATCTTCTAGTCAACTTTTTACATTCTCTAAGTAAGCTCTTGTACATCTCCCAGTTGCACTGTGCCATGCTTTGTTTTGCTGTTGCATATGCCTTGTTCTTATGTTCAGTTTTCTTCCTTAACTTGTTGGTCATCCAAGGAGGAATCCTACCAGACCTACTGTACTTTTTTTTAGTTGGAACGTGCTTACCAACTAAAGTGTCTAGTTTGTTAACAATAATGTCCCACATTTGAGCTAGAGATTTATCTTTGAAATCTAGTTCCCAATTCCACAGTTGAAATTCAGACCTCATCCCATCAAAATTTGTTTGATCACAACATTTTATCAATGTTGTGCCCACCACTCCATTGCTTTGTACTGATAGTTCAAATCTGACCATCTCATGATCACTGCCACCTAAAGGTGGTCTGGTCACACAGTCCTGAAACTGATCATCCATGTTGCTAAAAACAAAGTCTAGAATATTCCCCCCCCCCACCTCGTGTTGTGCTGGTCACATGTTGTTCAAGCCCTAGTTGGATCATATTATCTGCTATGGACTGCTCAGTGGTTGATATACTTTTATAACTATACCAGCCAGTACCAGGCATATTAAAATCACCAATCACTATCACTCTATTTTCTGGATATAGTGTTTGTAATAATTCGCAAAGTAAGGTATCATTATCCCTTGTCTCTGACAGTGGTTGGTACACCACTCCCACAATTATTTTTGTACCTGGCTCCGGAATCCATTTGGCCCATACATGCTCCAATTCCCCATAGCCCATATCAATACAGAGTTTATGCCATTAGCTATATGCAAGGCTACACCTCCACCTCTACCTGGCATTAAATCTCATTAAAACATTCTTTGTCTGGGACAACTTATTTAAAGTATACGTAATATGTTTCACTGTCTTACAGTTATTAGAAAAATAGAAACCCAAGCTGGCTCTGTGGTGCTGAGTGAAGGGGTTCACACGGCACAGTGGCAACCCAAGTTTGCGTCTTGAGTCCGAGTACCAGGAGCAGAGGCTGGCAGGGAGGGGATTCACAGCATCCATTGGATGCTTCCCTCCCGGGGGAGGGGTTGGGCCTTGCACCCATGGCGGATTGGGTGACGTGCTTGGGAGATGTGGTGCCTCAACACCCCCCAATACATCCCCACCCAGGGTAGCCATGCTCATGCATGGCTGAGAACTGTTGTGGGTGGGATCAAAAATGGAAAAAAAGGAGCTCCCAGCCCAGCTGGTTGATGAGTGCCGGCCCCTGTCACCACAAAGCCTGGAGACAGCCCGGACCAGCTCTGCAGCACCCAGGATACGCTGTTTGGCTGGTAAGGCCCTTCCCCCTTGGAAGAAAGGGACCCGCCTGATGAAGGGATATGTCGGGTTACCTGGGGGGGGGCTGCAGTAGGGATTTGTGGCTGGGGCCAGATGGGGGCTGGCACCTAGGCACTCTGAAGGAGTGGCTGGATGGGGGATGCCAAATGGGGTGGAGCATAAATAGAAAATACCAAAAAAAAAGGAAAATAGAAACCCAAGTAACGGTGACTAGAGACCACCTCCAAAGGAATGTTGTTAAAGTGCCAAGCAGATTTTAAGCTGTGATTTCCTCCTGTTAAAATTTGTGTATTTTTAGTGTTAATAAGCAATTTATTGTGGATGCAGTATTGTTGTAATAGTATGAGTTGTCTTTTCCGTCCCAATGGAGAGACGGAAATCAGAACTAGATTATCAGCAAACATGAGCGCTGGTACTGGAATACTCCTAACTGAGGGTGAATGGGAAGTTTCTGTCAAGAAGGAAGTTGGAAGATCATTAACAAATTAAAAAGCAATATTGCAAGGATGCAACCTTGTTTCACACCTTGGTTTATTTCAAAGGAATGTGAGACACTGCCTGCCAAACTGTATCTCACTGTAGTCCAATTTTCAGAATAAAAACTGATGATTATTCTTAATACTGTATGATTCATTTCTAAACTGAATAACTGTTTCTAGAGACATGCACTATTAACTCCATCAAATGCCCTTTAAAGTCTCCAAATACTAGATAAATGGGCATATGTTTTTTGATATAATATTTTTCCACAGTATGATGCAAAATAAAACACTGGTCTATGGTTGAGTATCCCTTCCTCAAGCCTGCTTGATATATATTTAAAATATTACAGTGTTCTATCCAAGACTTTAATCTAGCCAAAATTACTCTGGAAAAGATTTTTCCTAAACACTGAATTAAGCTAATTGGTCTATAACTTTCAGGGAGATTCGGATCTCCCTTTTTGAAACTTGGTACTATTATATTTCCCTTCCATGCATGAGGAATGTAATTCTCTTCCATAATTTTATTAAACAGCATGGTCAAAAGGTTACTCCACCATTCTAATTTAATTTTATAAAGAAATGGAGGAGTCTTATCAGGTCCCGGGGCTTTGTTTACTTTTGTTTGCCTAATGACCTCTGATATTTCATATGAAGTGATGTTTGATGGTTGAGAGGCATCCCATAATATCAAGAGAACATTATTTCAGGAATCAGCAACTGAGCTATTGAAAACAATGTTTTGATAGTAGTTAATCCAGGTCATTGGTGATACATGTGCCGAAATAGTCAAAGCATAATTGCCTATCCCCTTGGCTACTAGCATCCAAAATTTCTTTGTTTCTTTCTTCTGATTATATGACTTCTAGCATGTAAGACCATTGTGTGGCTTGAAATACCTGTAAATAGTGCTGAGAAAGCAAAAATGTATTATATTCCTTCCTGAATTTATTCAGGAGTGAATAATTTTCCTTAGATGGATTCACTCTTACAAATCGCGATAAAGACGTTTTCAGTTTTTTGTAGTCTTTGTTAAACCAAGCATCATGTGTTTTTACTTTTGCTGGACAATGTAAAAGTGGCAGAGTGGTCTACTAATATCCTGGATAAGGGTTAAAGTACTTAATTTCTCTTAATTTTCTGGACTAGTTAGTACATCTGATACTTTGGATAGAATAAAACCCTTTTATGATCTCTTATTTCTGTTTGTGGTACAAAGGAATGTTCTTCCTGACGTGTAATAACTGGAACATTTAACTTAAAAGCAAAGGATCGTGGTCGCTCTCAGGAGATAAAATAACATCACATTCTAGAAAATAATGAATTTGCCATGGAAATGCAGACATAATAATCCACCACACTAGCTTCATTTGAATTTGAGCAGGTATAATATGCTGAATTCCACCTGTAAGGAATCCATTTAGTATAAATAAGCCTAATTTTTCCAGGAGATACAACTGCTGTTTGCCACTTCTGGTCACAATTTTGTCCCTTGACATTCTCTTTTTTTTTTGCATAATATGTTTAAGATTTTCATATGCCAATAAAAACATCCAACAAGCATACTTTCAGCAATTCACACTACATTAAAAAAGGAAAACTGAAAACAATGAACATTTAGCATGGGTCTAGTTCATCACAGTAAAAGTACATTGTTCATCAATAGATAACATTTTATATTTTCCATTCTCTATCACCTGGTACCTTAATACCTTAGTCTCTGCATTTTTCCTCATACTTTGTTTCTGGGGGTTCGGATGTTGGTTGTCCCCATTCTGAGTGTGTTCTCTACCATCTCTAGTCTTTACTGTCTATATTAGACCTTCTCTCATCAGCTGTGCCTCACCCGGGAAGAGTGAGCTCAGGAATGGTTCCCACCTGGACAAGAATCTTTCTGCCCAACTCTTAACTTTGTACAGTATGTTAGATACTCAAATGCTAGCATCTGGATGGCTGGTGTGTGCCACTGTTGTGCTGTCAGCTTATTTCCCGCCACTCATGTGTTCAGAATACAGTGTCTTGCCAGTACCAATAAGACCCTGATCCATCTGGGCAACATCCCGCATCCCTCCACTCATAAGTCCTCTATTCCAAATAGCAACAGGAGGGGTTCTACTAGGAATGGGCGCCTCGCCAACACCCCTACTTCTGTGGCTATATCCTCCCAGAATGCTGGTATAACTGGGCACTTCCAGAAATAATGGTAATAAGTCCCCATTCCCATCCCACACCTCCCACAGGTCGGAGGCAGAGCCGGGTTGAATTTATGTACTATTACATGAGTGCAGTATAGTCTGTGGATAAATTTGTAGAACGACTCTTTATACTTGTTACAGCTTAGTATACCTTTATGCAAGCCTAACATCATTTCCCAGTTGTCTTCTCGAATATTTATCCCCAGGTCTCTCTTCCAGAGTACTTTAGTTTTTTGAGTAAGGTCTCGAAAGAACGGTCTTCCCATCCGGGCGGCTTTCCCTATCAGGCCCCTTGTGTCTGTCCTAGCAGAGTACACTAGGAATTCCACCTGATCTATAGGGGACATCTCTCCCGGGCCATGACTCAATCCACTTGTGCAGTCTCACACTTGCAGATATCGAAAAAAGTGGTTTAGGATAGTCCAGTCCCCTCCCACAGCTCTTCAAAGGTGAGTATTTCACCTTTCCTCTTCAGTAGCCCTAGGCTTATCAGTTCCCTCTGTTCCCACTCTCAATATCCATTTTCCTCCAGGCCAGGAAGAAAGAATGGGTTTCTGGCAATGGGTAGTAACCAGGTCTCCTCTTCCCTTGCCCCTATCCTCTTCCTAATCTGGACCCAACTCTCCAACACTGCAGCCACCATCGGGTTCCCTTTCCCCATTCTATTGTGTGCCTTCTGGCACCCCCTTGCCAGGTATGCCGATAACTGCCCCGGGCATCCTTCCTCAAGATCCATCTATCCCACTTCCGTCTGCCTACTAACCCAGTCCTGGATGTATCTATACTGAACTGCCAGGCAGTAATTTTTGATATCTGGAAAATTCATACCCCCTTTAGTACCAGCTTTGAGGCACTGGAGACTCATACGCAGAAGTTTACCCTGCCACAAGAAGTCAGAAAAAGCTTTCTCCGTCTTCCTAATGTCCATCCCAGTCAGCGCAACGTGCACCATCTGCATGACATATGGGATATGGGACAACACATTCATTTTCAGCAGATTCACATGCCCCATCCAAGATGTAGGTAGCGCCCACCATCTAAGTAATTTGCTCTTAAGAGTTCTGAACAAAGAGGTATAACTTAGTTGGTATAATGACCCTACCTCCCTACCCACGTTTATATATACGTAAAAGATGTAGTGACCTCCTTTAAGCCCCATATATTGGTCCGTTGTTCCCCACCCGTCTCTTTTAGTGACATATATTCAGATTCACCCACATTGATCTTGTATCCTGAGAATGCTGTTAATTGGGCTATCAGGTCCAGCAAAGGTGGCACCACCCTCTTGGGGTCCCAACAAGCAGCATATTGTCTGCAAAAAGTGTTACCTTATCATCTTGAGCTGTTCTTCCCCACACCCCTCTTCTGTTCTGGTCTGCCCTTATTCTAGCTGTCAGAGGCTCAATAGCCAATGCAGACAGCAGTGGGGAGAGGGGCACCCCTGTCTTGTTCCTCTATGCAAGGGGAACTTGTCCGAGAGGGGACCCATTCATCAGAACAGAGGCACCTGGAGCCTTGTAAAGTGCCTGGATCAGTGCCACGAAATGGTCCCCCAGACCAAACCAGGACAGTACTTCAAACAGGTATTCCTATTCTATTCGATCAAAAGCCTTCTCGGCATCCATGGACAACACTGAAGTGTCCCCCCAGTTCTGAGAACCCCTTCAGATGATGTTGAACAGCCTCATGTTATGACAGGCGAGACGTCCCTTTACAAACCCAGTTCGGTCTGGGTGGACCAGCTCCAGGTGGTGACTGGCCAAGGCCTTTGCCAGTATTTTCAGATCACTATTCAGCAAGGAGATGGCACACTCTGCTGCATCCTTACCTGGTTTTGGCAGCATGCATATCACCGCCTCGTAACAGGTAGTCAGGAGTGCTCCATCTTCCCTGTCTCTTTAAACACCTCCCATAGGGAATCTGTCAATTCCCCAGACAGGGCTTTGTAGTATTCTGCCGGGAACCCATCCGGTCCACTGGCTTTCCCTCTTCTGAGGCTTTGTATCGCTAGTCTAATCTCTTCACAGGTGATTTCTGCACCTAACTGATGCTGTTATAATTCCGATAGTTTTGGTAGCTCTACCCCTTCTAGGAAGGTTTGTGCTAGGTCCCCCTTCCCCTCACATTCAGCAATATACAATTTCTGGTAAAACTGTTCTTTAATACTATTTTTATCTCTCCTGAGGTTCCCTTTATCATCTTTGATCCCAGATATCATTCCCCATCCCTTCTTTTATTAAATTTACTAGTAAGGGGCCTGATTTATTACCCCATTCATAGAATCTGGTCTGTATATATATAAAAAAACCATGATCTTCGGGCCTCTCCCATCAGTATGCCATTTAAGGCATCTCGTGCCACTGTCAGTTGCTGAAAGGTGTCCCTTTCCCCTTCCCCTTGCCATTCTTCTCTCTAAATCTTTTATCCGCTGTTCCATTCTTGCCCTTTTTTCTTTCTGTTCCTTCTTGTGTTTGGCCACATAACTTACAATTGCCCCCCCTCATGAAAGCCTTCCCGCCATCCCAGAAAATCCTGGTATTTGGGGCTGTCTTTATTTTCTGCCCTGCATTATCCCCACTGGTCTTTTAAGTACTTCTGAAACTCTTCCCTACTTAATAGATACTTGTGGAATTTCCATGGTGGGGGGGTCTCTCCTACCTTCTACCACCGTGACAGCGTTATCATGGTGTTGTCAGACACCTGAATAGGACTATGTTTCACAGAGCTCATTCTATGGTACCAGTCCCTTGGGATGTATATGTAATCTATACAGGACCAGGTTTTGTGAGGATTCGAATAAAAGGTGAATTCCTTCCCTGTAGGGTTAGCAGCCTTCCAACTATCATTCAGGTCTATATCATTCATGCCCAGCTGCTACTGCTTCATATTTCCCCGTCCCCTACCTCGCCCTTCTGAATGGTCCATAGTGGTATCCATTATAGCATTCAGATCCTCCCTAGCACCAGTTCTGGAAACTGTTCTCTAACAATTATGTCCAGTATTTTCTGATAAAACTCTGGGTCCCAGACTGCTGGGACATATATGTTGGCAAATGTTATTTGTTCTCCTTGCAGGTCCCCCTCCACGAAAATGTACCTTCCTTCCCTAGGGTCCTCCATCACTCTTGTTACTCTAAACTGAAGGTGTTTATTAATTAAGATCACTACTCCCCTCTTATGAGAGGAGTATGAAGTCACGTAGCATGCCCCCACCATCCCTGAACCAGTTTTTGGTGTTCTTGCTTCGGAAGGTTTGTCTCCTGGAGTAGCGCAACCTGTGTCTGCTGGTGGCACAAGGCAGTCAGCAGGCAGGTGCGCTTAACTGGAGAGGAAAAGCCTCGCACATTCTAGGAAACCACCTCGATTTCGTTAGTTTCTGCCATCTTGCAAAGAAATCCTGTCCCTATCCCTACTCTAATTTCCAACATCCGTCAACCCCCATCTTAAATCCAGAGACTTCCAGTGATTAATATATATTTTACTGAACTCAGACCCAGCTAATTCGAACAATCTCCAACAGTAACAACAACATGAACAATAAACTTCCCCATATTCCCTCCTCCCACCCTCACCCATAATCCTCCATTATTTTAACTAGAATACTGCTCTGTGCCATTAAGTCAGAAAAATGTCAATGCAGAAGAACACACTTCCCCACGTGAACATGCCTCCCTGCCCCCTCCGAGTAGATAATTTCAGCCCCCACAGAGTGGGCATCTTCCCTGCAGCATCTGTCAATACAGCCAAAATATAGAAAATGAAAATAATCTAGTTGCCCTCTCTCTTTATGTCCCCCTTCAATCTTTTTCCTTGTTTACTTTTATCACTTTTTTTCCCTTCCCAAGTGATGGTTTGTGGTCCGTACCAGCAGTAGGCATAGTAAGTCTTCAACTCTCCTCCCCTTCATACTATCTGAATCAGCTGTGTCTCTATTTTTAAATATGTCTGCAGTCTTCTGCCATTTATCAGTGGTGTCCCCCCACCACTCGCCCGTCTTTTCCCATGCATTCCACACATTCCCATCTCCAATCACCATGACCCTTTGGGCTAACATCCATGCATCCTGCCCATCTTTCCAAGCGTCTCTCCCTCCTTTCCAAATTTATAATAGTGTCCCCACTCTTTCTTTAATTCCAGACACTTAGCAGTTCCCCTCTGTTTCTTCCGTCCCTCCCCCAGTGTCCTTGAAGCCAATTTTTGTGGGCGCTTCCCCCAAGGACTGCATAGGTGTTCACCCTACCATGCAGCCCAAACAAGGGCCACCAGTTGTCTCATGGGATGAAAGGAGTTCCAGGCTGAAGGCCGTGGGACAGTGCAAAAACCAAACCACATGCAGTGCCCCATCCCGACACACCCCAGCTTACCTCCAGTCCCAGGATGCATTCACTTTGTTCCTCCACCAGTCTAGTAGGCCTCCAGATCTTGTGTTATGCCTCTGGTAGTCAGTTCTGAGGTAGCGTCCGAGGGTTAGGGTATCCATCACAAGTTTAAAGTCTGTTTCCAATTCGCATCTGATTCTTGTCCCTACTGCAGCAACTTAGTATTTTTATTTAGCAAGTGGGGATTAGGAGGTCCCAGATGCCAGTCTGTCCTACTTCAGCACATCTGCTAGTTAGTCCACACGATCACTCAGTCCAATCAAAAGCAGCCGTTCAACAGTCCTGTAGGCTGCGTAGCCTGCAAAATTATCAGAGCTTCATCTCATTCAGCCCACCTTCTTCTTAAGTTCCTGGAAAAAACGTGCTGCTTTTTCTACCTCCCAGAAGGAATAAGTCCACAACCAGCCTGGCAAGCCAGTAGCCAGACAGAAGTCCTTGGAGGGGGGCTCCCTGAATGGACTGCTGTGAAGGGAGCTCCACCTGTATCGGTGATAAGACTCACATCAGAGACAACTGTCTCAGTAGGACTGGTACAGGCTGAAATGATGTTCGCCAGGTGACCACAGAGGTTTAACCCTACACTACCCAGCCAAGGCCCACTGCTGCTAGAGAAGCTCCTCGTAGCATTGTCGCACATGGCGACAGAGCCTCTTGTCATCTGAGGACGAAGTGGGAGAGGAACACCAACTGCAGTGCCTCCCAATCAAATGACACTCAGAGCGCAAGGAATCCCTCTACCTTGCGTATTGACTGAATAGACAACACTGAGGAGATACTGCTGGAGGGACAGTAGAGACTGCCTGTGCAGGGTTCAAACCATTCGACCCCACAGGAAGGCAACTTCTGATAGAAGACAGCCAGGTCCACTGACTGCTTCTGGACCTCTTGAATGAGGCCTTACAGGATCATGGTCCTGGAGATCGAGTCATTATCGATTCCCTCTGACAACGGATCCAAAGGGTTGAGAAAAATCTCAACCACCTGCTCAACCCATGTCGTGACTGACAAGCTCAATGGGGGAAACTGTGGAGCTAGCAATCTGGCCCTCGACCACAGGTTCGGCCGAAGCTGAACACTTTACAGCTGTCAAGTCGTTGGGAGAGTCAAGGGAGTGGCAAGAGTGCACCCCTTCCCAATCTCACGACTGACAGTGGAACTTTTAATTTATTTATTTGGTTAATGAGTTATCTATTTACAAGTTTAACCAGGAAATACATACAGAGCTTATAACGGCTCATTTCAAGATGTGTCCTGGGGGAGAGGGGAGAAGGAGATAGCTTAACAATATAATCACTAAAAATACAAGAATTAAAATATAATGATATAGAAATACAAGCAGAATCATCAATATTAGAGGCAATTTTTATCATCAAGTCAATTAGAAAATATAACAATCACCTATGTGTAAAGAAGGGAAAAAGTAGTTTAGCAGCATGAGCAGGGCAGAACCAGAGAAGGGGAGTGAGACTCTCAGTAACAAGTAATAAGGAAGTAAGCCAGGAAGGGGGCATAACCAGCTGCAGGAAGGATAACAAAAGTCATAAAGAAGAGACTTTAGGGAGGAAGGAGAGGCAGAACGTATAGAAAGGAAAAGAAAGGAACAAAGTTTAGGAAAGAGGTAAGAAAAAGCAGACTGCCCAACAGTAGATTTTCTAGAAGGAAGAGAGAGAGAATGGGAAGTTGTGTTATGGAGAGGTTAGAAGGAAGATGGAGGGGATAGGAAGGATCTGCGATAAGAGGGAAGGAAGCCGAAACAGAATTTGGATAAAAAAGAGCAATGGGAAAGGTGCCTAGCATCAAGAGAGGGGACAGAAAGGGCTGAGTAAAGAGAGCAGTGGTGAGCAAGCTAAAGTAAAACAGAAAGAATGAAAAAGGGGGTCCAATCTGGCAGTCTTACTCTTAACCATGTCAGGCAAGGCTCTCCTTGAAGGTCTGCAGGGTCTTGCACATCTCCCTAATGTTACCAGTGAAAACCAGACCCCCAACGGGAAAAGCGTGGTGATCAACGAAGTACCCGCTGTGGCCTTAATTGCCACCTCTTCCATGGTTGCCATCTGGGCTGTGGACCCTGCAGCCATGGGGTCACTTTATATGCCTGCTTCGACTTTACTGGAGGATCCTGTTCAGTCAGCCAACCAAGAAGAAGATGGGCACAGCAATCTTTCAGGGAGGACAGCATAGCCTGGCACAGGCTGTGATGTGCGGTTCCCCAATGCAGTAGATGCACGACACATGCACATCTGTCCCCGGCATCTTCTTGCACTGGACACACTGCTTAAAACCGGGAACTGGCTTGGAATCCTCGTGATCCATGGTGTCGATGTTGGAGAGAGAACCAAGGATATATGTAGTTTAACTTTGAAGAAAGAAGTTAGGCAAATAGCACACTTGAAAAAGAAATTCAGGCCTATATCGTGTATAGAGCTGCGAAGAAGGAGACCTGACTCTTCCAACAAAAAGTAGGGGAAGAGTCTGATGTCTGTTAATAGTTTTTTACTTCCCTTTGCCCTGACATTTTGCATGTAAAATGCTTTTTCAAAGGGTTTTTCTGAAAATATAGAATGAAATTCAGTAAGTTTTTTACATTTCAGATTTTAACAATTCATTCAGATGGATATAGAATAATTCTTTATGCACATTATCTGTGAATCTCTTCAACAGCGCATCATATACAACTTCCTGTGTTCAGATGCTGCTACCTTTAACACATATACATGGTTCTGAAAAAAAAACAAACATCACTAGTTCATTATTTTTACCTAGAAAATCATGTTGAAATCTTTTTCTGTTATATCTGCCATGCATTTCATCAAGCACTAGTAAGCACATTTCCTTGGTCGAGTCAGTGTCTCTTTTCTTTATGCCGTGAAGCTAGCCACCTCATTTTTAACTGCTAGCTACAATAACCTTGCTGTTTCTTCTATGGCTATCTCTTTAAAAAAAGGGTTTAGTTTCACTCTATGTGTTGTTTACTCTATAATTACATTACAATCTAATTTTGTAGCTTGCTTAGCTTTTCATTATGACAAATACAAACTTTAAAACTCCTGTTATTTTGTACCTTCAAACTTGCTGTAAATAACTCAAAAGTTCCACCAGATCTCCAAGATAAAAGTTTCTGTATGTCTCAGCGTGCTCACGTCCAGTCACAGTGTGTGTAACAAGATTTTAAATATATGTCTTGGAATTAAGTCAATCTAGCAAACTTCTTGTTCAAAAGAACCTCCTTTTCCCCTCGTGTCCTCTTTCAATTTAAGCATTTGTTTCTTTTTCCAAGCTTTTTACCTGGCTTGTGCAAATTCAGGGTTTGCGACTCCTCTCTCGTACTGCTGCATCTACTTCTTACTTCCTGGTGGAACACTGAAATCTGTCCTGGCGTGTAGCCTGCTTTACCTCTCGGGCCTGATCGTGTAGAGTTCACGTGATGGAAACTAATGACGCTTTCATCGTGAAAACTGATGAAACTGTTGCGATGGAGCTTGTAAATGCTCCATGCGCTGTTCCATGTGACCAGGCCCACCGAAAACTGTCTACTAACCAAGGGAAGCCTCACCAAATAAAAGCTATATGTTTACATTGCTTGATCTCTTTTCCTGAAGACTGCTACTTGGGTAGGGTGTTCTTGGCCATTATTTATAACTGTATCCATTGTAGAACACTTCTTTCTAAAAAATGCTTTTGAGTCCATATGGTGTCACACCATGTTGGGGGGCTGGAGGAGTTCAAGAACGGCTACATTTATGCTTTTAAGTGCATTATTAAATGACTATTGATATTTTTTGTTGATATTCCATTATATCAAATAATTATATAGAAAATCGATACCTGCAAGGTGATTGGGGGGGTATTTTTTGTATTACAAAAAAAAATTGCACTCCACTCTACTTAATGCTTTTATTTTATCACTCCTCTCCATCTGTCTAGCCACAGTGTCAGTTATTGTTCTCTAAATTTTTCTTTGCTCAAATTTTTCCATGCTTTACTTTCAGTAGCAGCCTAAACATGACCACTCAACTATTAGCTACCAACAAGCATTCCAGTTTGTATCCATGTTAAGCCCAATTGTTCTAATGTTTTTAGCTTAAAATCCATCTCATTTCAGCTCTATCAATCATACTTTGATAATCTCCACCTCTCACTGGCAGGTGTACATGTTCAACTCTTCAAAACCTTAGTGATGCCCCTCTGTGGTGTTCCTGCATAAAATGTACTGCTACCTGGGATGCTTAATCTTTCCTTCTAATATCCCCTTTATGCTCTTGTATCCTTGTCTTCGGTGCTCTAGTTATTTGGCCCATATATAAATGATCACAAGGGCATTGAATAATATATATTACACTTTCTGTTGAGCAGTTTATATTTTGCCTAATTGGGAAAACCTGACCTGTTTGAGGGTGCCTAAATGTGTCTTTTTTCGAGGTGTGCCCAAAAACAGAGCAATGCCCACATGGTGACATACCCGGCTTCAGGCGGCCTAGCAATAGTTGTGTATCTTTCTTGCCTGGAAGTTTGAACTGAGACCATACCAATTTATCTTTTAAAGTTTCTATCTTTTTGCTGCTATTAGACGTCTCCTAGAAAAACACTGTGGACTATCAATGTCTATGGCTAAAAGATGCCAGTGTTTATTAATAATTTTACGAATTTCTGTGAATTTAGAATTATATTTAGTTGTGAAAACAAGTCTTGGTTCCCTGATGTTCATTTCTTCTCTGTTCATTAATGTTTCTCTATCTTCTTGACAAATTCTGTTCTCGGCCTTTCTCAAGACTGGTTCTGTGTACCCTTTTTCCCTAAACCTGGTCAGCATTTCAGATTTTCTCAGTTCAAACTTTTCTGGAGTAGAACAATTGCACTTAGCCCTCTCAAGCTGGGAATAAGGTGTGCTGCTATAGTCAATTGCTGGCGTTGCTTGTAGAAAAGCTTGAATAAAGTTCCAACATCCACTGCTGGCTGACTGTCCTATAATCAGCCCTAAACAATTGCTGCATAAGTTCTGGGTGTGGTGGGCAATGGTTCCTTGTTCAGGAAGATCCTGTTATTTGTTCCCTCCCAATGTGAACCATTAGCTTGTCAATAGTTTAAAAAAAATAGGGGAGGAGTCTGACATCTGTTAATAGTTTTTTATGTATAGTTGTTTTTATTTTCCATTGCCCTGATGTTTCACATGTAAAATGTTTTTTCAAAGGGCTTTTCTGAAAATACAGAATAAAATTCAATAAGTCTTTTTTTACATTTCAGATTTTAACAATTCATTCAGATGAATATAGAATAATTCTTTATACACATTACCAGTGAATCTCTTTAACAGCGCATCATATACAACTTCCTGTGTTCAGACGCTGCTACCTTTAACACCTATACATGGTTCTGAAAAAAGATACACAAACATCACTAATTTCATTATTTTCACCTAGAAAATCAGGTTGAAATCTTTTCCAGAGTTTCCGAGTTTGATGGGACAGTATTATTTCCAAAAATGCGGAACGGCTATAGGAGCACTATGGCTCCAGCATAAGCCAATGCTTTCATGTATGATTTTGAGACACAATACATTTTGAATAGAGAGAAAAATCCATATAAACAAAACATAAGAAGTTGGTTAAGATATATAGATGATACATTCTTTATTTGGACAGGGACAGCAGAGGGCTTAGAGGATTTCATACACTATATGAACAATATAAACAACAATATTCAATTTACTATGAACAGTAGCCAGATGCATAGTACCTACCTAGACCAAGAAATAAGGAAAGAAGGAACCACTTTAGTCACAGATCTTTATACGAAGAATAGTGACAGAAATACCATTCTGCACGGAAGAAGCTTTCACGAAAGAAAACTTATTAGCAGCATACCTTATTCCCAGCTTGTGAGGGCTAAGCGCAATTGTCCTACTCCAGAAAAGTTTGAACTGAGAAAATCTGAAATGCTGACCAGGTTTAGGGAAAGAGGGTACATAGAACCAGTCTTGAGAAAGGCCAAGAACAGAATTTGTCAAGTAGGTAGAGAAACATTAGTGAACAGAGAAGAAATGAACATCAGGGAACCAAGACTTGTTTTCACAACTAAATATAATTCTAAATTCACAGAAATGTGTAACATTATTAATAAACACTGGCATCTTTTAGCCATAGACAATGACAGTCCACACTGTTTTTCTAGGAGACCTCTAATAGCAGCAAAAGAGGTAGAAACTTTAAAAGATAAATTGGTGAGGTCTCAGTTCAAACGGCCATACAAGAAAGATACACAACTATTGCTAGGCCGCCTGAAGCTGGGTATGTCTCCACGTGGGCATTGCTCTGTTTTTGGGCACACCTCGAAAAAAGACACATTTAGGCACCCTCATACAGGTCAGGTTTTCCCAATTAGGCAAAATATAAACTGTTCAACAGAAAAGTGTAATATATATTATTCAATGCCCTTGTGATCATTTATATGTGGGCCAAACATCTCGAGCACCGAAGACAAGGATACAAGAGCATAAAGGGGATATTAGAAGGAAAGATTAAGCATCCCAGGTAGCAGTACATTTTATGCAGGAACACCACAGAGGGGCATCACTAAGGTTTTGGGGAATTGAGCATGTATCCCCACCAGTGAGAGGTGGAGATTATCAAAGTATGATTGATAGAGCCAAAATGAGATGGATTTTTAAGCTAAAAACTTTAGAAAGAACGATTGGGCTTAACACAGATACAAACTGGAATGCTTGTTGGTAGCTAATAACTGAGTGGTTATGTTTAGGCTGCTACTGAAAGTAAAGCACGGAAAAATTTGAGCAAGAAAATGTAGAGAACAATAACTGACACTGTGGCTAGACAGATGGAGAGGAGTGATAAAATAAAAGAATAGAAGCATTAAGTGAGTGCAATATTTTCTGTAATACAAAAAATACCCCCTCCCCATCACCTTGCAGGTATTGATTTTGTATATAATTATTTGATATAATGGAATATCAACAAAAAATACCAAAAGCCATTTAATAATGCATTTAAAAAGCATAAATTTAGCCATTCCTGAGCTCCCCCCCACTCCCCTATCCCACCGGTCCCTCCAGTATGGTGTGACACCATATGGACTCTAAAGCATTTTTTTAGAAAGAAGTGTTCTACAATGGATACAGTTATAAATAATGGCCAAGAACACCCTGCCCAAGTAGCAATCTTCAGGAAACGAGATCAAGCAATGTAAACATATAGCTTTTATTTGGTGAGGCTTCCCTTGGTCTGTAGACAGTTGTCAGTTGGCCTGATCGCGTAGAACAGCACAAGGAGGGTTTACAAGCTCCATGGCAGCAGCTTCATCGATTTTCATGATGAAAGCGTCACTAGTTTCCATCACGTGACCTCTACACGATCAGTCCTGAGAGGTAAACCAGGCTACACGCTAGGTCAGATTTCAGTGTTCCACCAGGAAGTAGATGCAGCACCACGAGTGAGGAGTCGCAACCTCTGAATTTGCACAAGCCAGGTAAAAAGCTTAAAAAGAGAAACAAATGCTTAAATTGAAAGAGGATATGGAGGAAAAGGTTCTTTTGAACAAGAAGTTTGCTAGACAGACTTAATTCCAAGACATATATTTAAAATCTTGTTACAGACACTGCAACTGGACATGAGCACGCTGAGACATACAGAAACTTTTATCCTAGGGAACTGGTGGAACTTTTGAGTTATTTACAGCACGTTTGAAGGTACAAAATTACATTGTGAGGAGTTTTAAAGCTTGTATTCGTCATAATGAAAAGCTAAGAAAGCTACAATATTGGATCGTAACGTAATTATAGAGTAAACAATGCATAGAGTGAAACTAAGCCCCTTTTTTAAAGGGATAGCCATAAAAGAAACAGCAAGATTACTGTAGCTAGCAGTTAAAAATCAGGTGGCAAGCTTCACGGCATAAAAAGACACTGACTCGACCAAGGAAATGCACTTACTAGTGCTTGAAAAAATGCATGGCAGGTATGAGTGAAAAAGATTTCAACTCAATTTTCTAGGTGAAAATAATGAACTAGCGATGTTTGTATATCTTTTTTCAGAACCATGTATATGTGTTAAAGGTAGCAGCATCTGAACACAGGAAGTTGTATATGATGCACTGTTACAGATTCACGGGTAATGTTGTGTATAAAGCATTATTCTATATGCATCTGAATGAATTGTTAAAATCTGAAATGTAACAAAGACTTGTTGAATTTTGTTCTATATTTTAAGAAAAGCCCTTTGAAAAAGCATTTTACATGTGAAACGTCAGGGCAAAGGAAAATAAAAACAAGTATAAATAAAAAACTATTAACAGACGTCAGACTCCTCCCCTATATTTGTAAACTATTGACAAGCTATTGGTCCACATTGGGAAGGAGCAATTAAAAGGATATTCTTGAACAAGGAAACATTACCCACCACACACAGAACTTCTGATGCGTCTTCCAGCAGAAAAGAAAATCTGACATCACAGGGCAGAGCCGAGGGGCATACCACCCGAGTATTGGGAGGAACTTAGCTTATACTTGGTACTTATACTTGGTTTTAGAACAGCAGAAGACATGGGGTGGGATATTCAGAAATGTGCCAGAGGCAGGCGCAGGCGCAGGCAAGTACACTGCATGCCATGGCACACCATACTCGAATTATTCAAAGCTCATGATGACAGCAAGCACCAGCGCAACACGGTTGAATATTGCAGGGATGCGCTATAGCACAAACTAGGCTGCGCCAGGGAGCAAACCAACATGCACCATAGTGCAACTAGGGCTGCGCAAGGGGCAGAGGCGCATGCGCCAGGACACAGGACAACAGGCACAGCAAGAAGCATGCCACCAGGGCAGGATAGACCACCACCAGGGTGCAGAGGATGCCAGAAGGGAGGCATGGCAGGCACAGGGCAGCAGGCCTCCGACCATGCATGCCACAGTGGTGCATGGAGGAAGGGTGGCACCAATGTCCACTGGCAACCACCGGCAACACCCACAGGAAGGCACGGGACACGCCACCTGGACCACAGTTGGCAACACACATGCCAACAGCACACAACGCACACGCCACACAACACGAACAGAGAGCACACGGCTGCCCCAGGGCACAGCCACCAGCCACTGGGCAGAGACCACCAGGCACAATCCCCAGTCAACCCCAGATGTACCACTCGGCCACCATGCACACCACTGCAGCCTGGCTCCACACGCCAGCTGCAAAGCAGACACAGACACAGATGACTAACCATAAAAAATATGTATTAAAACCAGTCAGGATACAACTATATACTGTAAAACAAATAACAGGTATAGGGAGCAAGGAATGGGGAGGCCACAAACAAACCGGGAGGCTGGGGAAGGGAGGCAGGGGGACAGGGGTAATGGCTGAACAAGGGTACAAGGGAGGGAAAGGGGGGGACAGGGAAGGGAAGTGGGTTTAGGCCAATGGGCCCTATAGGTATCCACGCCCCACTGGTGCCTGACGCTGACGTCATCGCTGTGGCCTGCACAGGGCCCGCTGAATCAAGATGTGCCACCTGGAGCGTGGCAGTGGAGACTTGCAAGATCCTCCTCAGGAGCCTGGTGTGGACATCAGGGCGATGGACACCTAGGACAAAGGAAGGGATATGGTATGAGTGCATGCCCATATGACTGTAGCCCATCCACCGTGCACAGCGGACAGCGATGACATGTGCCCCTGAGATGGCACGTAGCCTCCCGTAGCGAGTGCGCCCACATGAGCCGCCAACCCGACTATCCACAGCCACGCAGAGAACTGCACACCGACACCACCCATGTGCCACACACCACAACCATGGCAGCCAGGCGACAGGGTTAAGTGGCGGGATGGCAGTGGCACAGCTGGAATCCGGGTGCACCCACAGCCCACCTCCATCAGCCACACGCATGTGCAACAGCCACGGCATGGTGCAATGGACACTGCTGGCAGTGCACAGCTGGAATGGCCATGTGCACAGGGGGCTGTGGCCCACCCCCACCCTGCAAAACATCATACCCGGAAAGAGTGCCTACCTGCTTGCTGCAGTGTACCCTGCACCTGTCTGGTGGCACCGCCCATGCGGCCTGCATCCTGCACCCATGCCCCTGCATTGGCCTGCCCTAACCCACCTGCAGCACCAGCCAGCTGTGCACATTGTCTATCTTCAGGGCCTAGTAGGGAGACATTGAGAATGACACATCACTACCTGGCAACACCACATACCCCCCCCACAGCACAGCACAGCAAGCCCCTGGCCCCACGCAGTGGTCAACAGAATGCGCAGCTACAGCCCCCCTGCAGCATGGTGTGACACCCTGCTGGCCCCCACAGAACACTGGAATGGCACGGACATGGGTGTGGTGCACTTACCTGGACGTGGCACGGCACCCCTCCGGATGCATGCCAGTAGTGCCCATAGCACCTCAGGGTCCCTCCTCCGCAGGTCACCATAGCGGTGGCGGCACTGCTCACCGCTGCACTACGCCCCAGTGGCCTCCTCAAGCCCCTCAGCCACCTCCGTTCGTGGCCGATCCAAGGGCACCTGGCCATACAAACTGTCTGCATATGGCTCCACAAGGGCCACAAGATTAACTAATTCTACCTGCGACCAATTGGGAGCCCTTGCAGTGCTGAGGCACGGCGTGGTCATTCCTGCAGTTGCACAACCAAAATGGAACCCAGTAGCGCACGATCCACACGTACTGTGTGTGCGCGACCCGCTTGGTGATGCGCTGCCATCCCTAATCGCCCATCCATGGTGCTGCGCGCTACAGCTGGTGCAGCACTGGCACGTGCCGCAGGGCACCTGGAGGGTCAAAGGGCACTTGTAGGGTCAAGGGTCAGCACGCGCACCGTGCACGACAGTGCGATTGGCCACACCATGCATGGTGCGCAATAGGGGCATGTGGGCCCCACGGGCCATGGGCCAATCGTGCACGGGCGCCATAGGGCATATAGCGCATGAGCGCCACATGCCCAACAGTGGCACAGTGCTGTACCGTGTATGGTGCAGTGTGCGTAGGATGTGCCACTGATGAACGCAACAGCACTGCGCGCATGCGGACTGCCGGGCCTACTGCGCACATCATACTGTTGCACCATGGCTTGTGCATGTGCAACACCAATGCGCCATGCGCAATTTCGCAATATTCAGCCGGCATATTCAGATTAGCTATACAGCATATCGGCGGCACATCAGAGGCATTTGCATCTCATTTCAGTTGCGCATTCCCTCATTTGTATGTGATGCACTATAAATGCGCCATGGGACTGCACAGTCACTAGACTGGTATGGCATACTTCAGAGGTAAGCCACCAGGCCGTGGGCCTATCGGGACAGTGGAATGGGAGGGTGGTGTGGGTTGCAGCCATCACTGACAACATGCTCATACCCACAGGACTAAGCATGACGGAACATGAGGAGGTTGAGGAGCGTGAGCCTACACAGAAGCGCAGGCCCAACTTCACAAGAGCAGAGAGTGATGCCCTATTCGATGCCTACCTGGACCAGGAGCCTCACCTGAGTGGCTCAACAGGCACCCCAGAGGCCCGGGCAACAGCATGGGAGGGTGTGGCCAGGGCTGTGAACCAACAGGGCAGCCATCAAAGGACAGTACAGGAGTGCAAGAAGAAGGTAGGCACCAACTGGAGGAGGATTAAAGAGAAGGTGGCTGCCATCTGGACCGCACGTGCTGTCATGGGCGGTGGACAGCCTGATGTGCCACAGCTGTCGCTGCGGGAGGAGTTGGTGGCAGCGTCCATGTGGCGCAGCGCCGTCGAGGGGATGCCCGGCAGAGGGTTCCAGATGGGGGGCAGCCCATCACTGCATGGTGGATATGGCAGTGCCTGGGAGGGGGGCAGGGGTGTGTGCCAGCACCACTAATGCGACTGTGTTCCTTTTCAGCTCCGGAGTGCCTGCATGTGGTGGCAGGGGTGGGGGTGTCCACCATGGGGGTGGTCCTGGGCCTGGAGGACCGTCCGTCCACCTCCACCGGTGTCCGGACCACGGTCAGCCCAACCCCACTGTCCATCCGGATGCCTGTGGCATGGTTGCGGACGAGGCCCTGGCTGTGATTCAGCAGGACGCCAGCCATGGCGTCCAGTATGCCGAGACACAGATCGGGGCCGGGTCCAGGACCGATGACGACGTAGCTAGTATCCTGGATAGTGTTGTTGCCATTCAGGGGGAGGCACCCATACCACATACCCACCTCAGCAGCGCAGACGGTGCCCTGGCAGCGGTTGAATGCCTACCACACCCGGTGATGCTGTCGGTGCCATTGTTGCGGCACAGTCTGAAGGGGGTGGCGGTGGTGGTGCAGCTGCACTGGTACTGATCCACGCACAGCGGCAGCAGTGGCAGCAGGATGAGGTTGATGGGGGGCCGGGTGCAGTGGCCACCAATGGTGCACCGCAGACTGATCAGCCCCAAGGGGGCCCCGCTGTGCAGCCCCCACCAGCGCAGGGAGACGTGCTGCAGGGTCAAGCACCACCTGTGGGTTGGCGCAATGCCCATGACCCCCAGGGTGCAGACCCCTTGACTGAGCACACTCATCTGCTACGGGCCTCCGTGGAGCAACAGGTGCTGGTCGTGTCAGGGGTGCGTGCACTCCACACAGAGCTGCGCCAGTCCGCAGGGAGGCATGACAGGTACTTTGAGCAGCTCCTGGCCGAGACCACACGTATGCGGGAGGACACGACTGCAGACCTGGATCGGCTTACTGCTGCGGTCACGGCCAGCCTAGCACCACTGTCCACCCTGGTGCATGGACGTCCGCCACAGACCCCAAGGAATGCCTTATCCACCCCTCGGTCACGGCATCATGTGACCCCCTCAGTGATGACGCTGATCCGCTGTGGGCATTCCGGGCACGCCTGGAGCGGGCATGTTCGGGAGCCTGCAGACCCCTGCGAGGGACCGGTCGTGTTCCTGCAGTGACACACCCGGGGGACCGTCAGAGACACCCCCTGTGGCTGTCACACAGCCTGAGTCTGCTGGGCGGTCTCGGCGGGGCTGTCCACGTGTCCGCGGTGGTCCTGGACCACCATACTCCCTGTCCGCTGTCTGCCGCTGCCATGTGCACATTGGTGTGGCGTCTGCATTCCAGGGACATGTCATCCATGGACGACGCTGCACACAGGCCTTGTCCACACCCACCCAGCCGCTGGCCACTGTGGCATGTGCATGATGATGCCAACACAACACTGGCCGCTACTGTGCACTGGTGTTCAGCGTCTGACACATGCCTGTTGGCGGCCTCTGGGCGTGCACATGTGGGTGCCCGTGTGCATGTGGATGTGTGTGTGGGGTTTACAGTATTGTACAGGGTGCTTCCACGGTGTCCAGTCCCATGCCTGTCCACGCTACCCACCAGCCGTGTCTGTCATGGGGCCCAGCCTTGCATGCCTGACTACTGTGCCATGGTCCTTGGGACATGCGTGTGGTCACATTCACCTACCTGCGTGCACCGTAGTGCTCCTCCACAATTGTGTCCTGGTGCTGCTGGGCCTTCCTGTTCAGTCAGGGTTCCCTTCGCCCGGGGTGGGGCTGCCCACCACCTGGCCCGGTGTCCGTGTCGTCCCCACATTTCCCCTCTTCAACCTCGACAGCTATCCCATGGTGGGTGGCCATGTTGTGTAGCATACAGCAGGCCAGGCACAGGCCACAGGCCTTTGAGGGGCTGTATTGTAGGGCACCGCCAGAGCTGTCCAGGCAACGGAACTGGGACTTCAGCAGCCCGAACACACGCTTGATGATGTTCTGTGTGCCTCATTGTATTGTTCCTGCACTGGGGTCGACGGGCGCTGGTATGGGGTGAGCAGCCAGGGCCGGAGTGGGTATCCGCTGTCACCTGTGTGTTGACATGTGTGGTTAACATGGTGGTCTGTGTAGCTGCACCCCCATGCCTTCCTGGCCACACCCTCCGATATCCCTGGCCTAGCATCCCCCACACCCTACCCTGTTGTGCCAGGCTGCCCATTCCAACTGCATACTCACCTACTAGGTGGCCAGTGGGATGTCCCTACTTTGAACCTGTGGCACAGTGCTGACTGGTGCCAGATGAAGGCATTGTGTGCTCCACCAGGGTGTGTGGCATAGACATTGATTATGCACCCCCTGGCATCGCACACCACCTGGCAGTTGACACTGGGGTAGCTCTTCCTGTTGATGTAGGCTACCCCCTCCTGCCCAGGTGGTGTGCGGATGCCTACGTGGGTGCAGTCGATGGCCACTAGCACGCCAGGCACACGTGCCACCCTGTGGAACTCCTGCATGTTCGCTGTATGCTCTGCCTGCGTGCTGGGGAAATGGATGTATTCCGCAGCATGTGGCAGCAGTGCATTGAGAAATTGTGTGAGGATCTGTGACGCGGCTAGGTTATGCCTGTGGTGTCCCCTGTTGGTCTCTGGAAGGTACCCGTGGCAAGCACATGACGGCCGTGACCTTGGTCTCCACCGACAGGGCGTGGCTCCATCTTGTGGGTCCCTGCATCTCATCACTGCACAGCTCACAGAGCTACCTCAGGATTGCCTGGTTCAGGTGGTACCTGCCCACAAACTCTGTGTCACTGTACTGTTCAAACGTGGTGTGGGCACGGTACCACCTGTTCCAGACATACCGACGGGCCCTTCCCCGGCCGCGCCGCTCTGCCTCCTCACACCCCTCATTACTGCCTCCATCTGGAAGATGGCATTGGCCATGGCCTGGACTGTCCTTCCCGGGCGGCTGTCTACCCAGGCACCCCGGCGTGTGCTGCTGGCAGTCTCGCGCTGAGGCGCACCTGTGTTCAGGGTTCCCAGCTGGCGGCCTGTTGGCTGTGGCCTCCGCCTCCCACCCATCTGGGCACTTTCGCTGCCACTCCTCAGCCCAGTGTCGCAGACTCATGCTGCTGTAGTTGCCCCCCGTACCTGTCATACACACACACAGGCTCATTCAGTGTCACACACCCAGTCCCACACTCTGTTGCACTTCCCGCCTGCCTCTGTCTTGCACCCCTCCTGCTGTCCTGCCTGCCCACTCGCTCTCCCTCTCCCCTGTGGTGCATGCCTCTGTCCCTTGCTTGCTCCTCTTTATGGTCAAGTTTGCTCCACAGATGTCCCTGTTGCTCTGCGCTTGCACCTTTGCTTGCTGTTGAATATCGCACTGTGCTGTTTATTCATGGTTACGCCTGCACTTGGCGCATACATTCATTACGGTTGCGCATTAGCGCACTACGCTTTGTGCGGCGCATTGGCTCCTGCAGAATATCGCTCTTTGGCGCATTTCCGCACTTGCGCAGGCACATCTCAGTTGCGCCATGCACAACCACTTTGAATATCCCACCCACTATGACCATATAAACTGTCCCCCACCTCAGTGGGTACTCATTAATCCAATTCCCATTATATATTTATCAATTTTTCCTTTAAATTCTGTCAATGTTCTACTATTTACCACTTCAGCTGGTAATATATTCCATATTTTCCCTGTTCTATTTATAAATGAATAATATTCATCACTTTTAACAGTTTGTAACCTAATCTGCTTTTTACATCTTCTTAATCCCTCTGGTTTGTCTTGCATCTCTAATTTCAACTCACTTTTTAATTTTTCATCATTTATTATTTTAAATAACATCATTAAATCACCTCTTTCTCTCCTCTTTTCCAAGGTCCACAGTCCTGTCCTTCTTAACCTTTCACCATATTCATACCTCCCTATTGTTCCAATCATCCTTGTATATCTTCTCTGCACTCCCTCAACCCTTTTTTTCCATCTTTGTATATGGATTCCATAATTGCGACCCATAATCTAAGTATGGTCTAACATAAGTTCTATATACTGGTACCATACATGCTATTGGTTTATTTATAAAACTTTTTTTATGTTTCTCACCATATTATTGGCTTTCTGTATAGCCACAGTTCGATGTTTATTGAAATTTACTCTATTATCAATTACTATCCCACAATATCTTTCTTCATCAACCTCTTTAATTTCCTTTCCATCTAATATATATCTTTTTTACTGTTTCTTTTTCCTAAATACATTACCCCTGATTTGTCCATACTAAATTTCATCTTATTCCTTTCAGCCCACATCTCAATCTTTTTTAAATCCCCTTTCAATTTTTCCTGCTGCTCTGATGTTTTTGCTGGTCCTCCCAATTTAATGTCATCAGCAAATCTCACCACTTGATTCATAACTAATTGATGCAAGTCACTGATGTACAATGAAAACAAAATAGGCCCCAGCACGGATCCCTGTGGGACCCCACTTTCCACTTTAATTGATTTAGATAGTTCACCTGTTATTCTTACAATTTGAGTTCTATTACTCAACCAATTTCTTATCCATAATATGATACGACTATCCAATCCAATCTGTATTATTTTCTTTATCAATTTATCATGGGGTACCTTATCAAAGGCTTTTTGAAAGTCCAAAAATATTATATCTATATAAGTATTTTTACTTAATTTTGTTCTTATACTTTCATAAAAGAATAAATGGTTTGTACTACAAGCTCCGGTTTTCTTAAAACCATGTTGTTTCTCATCCTTATATTCTAATAATTCTAGGCATTCTTCCATTTTCGTTTTCAGTATAGTCTCAGTGACTTTTCCAAGGACTGCATTAAGACTTACTGGCCTATAATTTGACACTACTGTCCTCTTTCCCTTTTTAAATAAAAGCACAACATAAGCTTTCCTCCAATCTCCCGGCACCTCTCCTGTTTTAAAGGATCTACTGAATATCCATACTAATATTTCTGATAGCAAAGGCAACACCTCCTTAATATATCGGGGATGCAACGAATCAGGTCCTGCTGACTTATGTATTTTAACTTTATTAATCTTTCCACTTCTTCTGTTTTTATTTCTACATTTTGATGATTCTTTCTTACTGTAATTTTCCCTACATCATTTCCTCTTTCAAAAACTGACCCAAAAAATGTATTTAATGTATTTGCCATTTCACTAGCATCTTTTATTTCCTTACCTTCACTATTTAACGGGCCAACTCCTTGTTTATCTCTCCTTTGTCAGTTTACATATGTATAAAAACTTTTCCCATTACCTTTTCTATATGCCAATTTAGACTCCAGTTTTATTCTTTCTTTATATTTTTACTTTTTTTAAACAATTTTTATAATATAATCTAGCAACATCTGTCCCAAGTATCTTCATTCTTTTAAATGCTTTTTCTTTTCTTTTGGCAAGATTTTAATATCTTGTTAGTACACCATATAGGTTTTTTCCCTCATATTATACAATTCTTTATCCGGAACATACTCCCTTTCTAATTTTAATAACTTATTTTTTAATTCTTCCCACATTTGATTTACCGGTTTATTATCCAAATCTTTCTTCCAGTCCCATTTTTTCAATTGTCTTTTAATTGCATTGAAATCTGCCTTATTATATAATTTTTAACCACTGTTTTACCCCTTATACATATAATTTGTCTTATAATAAAAGTTACCATAACATGGTCACTATTCCCCAGTTGTTCTCGTATTTTTATTTCTTTAATAAGGTCTGGTCTATTAGTTAACAATAAATCCAAAGTAGTTTCTTCTCTGATTGGTCTATATATCAGTTGCTCTAATCCCACCATTTGCAATAATGGCAGAAATGTCTTACTATTTACATTTATGCCCCTATATGTTTTCCAACAAATGTCCGGATAATTAAAGTCTCCTGTTATAAGAACGTCACCTTCTGAAGTTATCTGTACAATTTCCTCATTTATTATCCTATCCATTTCTTTCCTACTATTAGGTAGCCTATAATACAATCCAAATATATATTTTTTTCTATCACATTTGTTACTTGAATCCATAAAGATTCTATTTTTTCATTTTCACTTTCTTTATATAAACTGTTTATTCCTTCGTTAATATATATTGCCACCCCCCCCCTCTATTCCTTCTATCTCTGGAATATAACTTATATCCTTCTATATTCCTATTCCATTGTACTTCGGAATCCCACCACGTCTCTGTCACCATACACATGTCTATATTCTCATTAATTAACTTACCTTCTAACTCAGCCTTTTTTCCTACATTTAAACTTCTAGCATTAAGTAACCATACAGACATTCCATTTTTTATTTTCTTTACTTTATGTATCTGTCCTAATTTCTCTAATTTTCTCTTCTCAGATCTAAACTCCTTTATTTCCCCTCTCCCCTTAGTCTTTAGTTTAAATTATTGTCCAACACTGACTTAATATCCATCCCTGGTTTTCTACTACCTTTCTTACTTAAGTGAAGTCCATCTCTATAAAAGTAGGAAGTTCTTCAATATAATCTTCCCAATGTTTTATACAACCCACCTCATTATATAATGTCCATTGTCTAAGCCAGTTATTTATTTTCCTTATTTTTTCATTTCTTATATTAGTTTCTTTTACCCCAGGTAAAATCTCTGAAAAGTACAATTTACATTTTAATTTCTCTGCTTCCATCCTAATATCTTCAAATTATTTTTGTATTTCTTTTAATTCTTGATTTCTGATATTATTTACCCCTAAGTGTAATAGCTACACTGCTGATCCATCTTTTTCTTTAACAATGTCACTTAGCATATTCTTCACATCTCTTATCTTTGCTCATGAGAAATAACCTGTAATGATCTCTTTATTATCCTTTGATGTATATCTATCAGTAAATTTCAATATTGAGTCACCTAATATATAGATGTGTTTTGCCCTTTTCTCTTGCTTCATTTGTTCATCATAATCCTCAGTTTCATTAATTAGTCTTTGCCTATTAGTATCTTCCTGACCTATCATCATGCAATCCTGTTTACTCTTTGAATTAATATGACCATTCCCATCCTTCTGAACCTCCTCTACCCACCTTTCCTCCATATCATTTCTCTCTTGATTTACACCTTCTTCTTGTTCAAATACTTTTCTCTTTTTTTTTTTTCTTCCCTACTTCCATGTCCTTGTTTACAACTACCAGGATCTCTAATTCCAATATCCAAGTCTTCATTCTCCAATATATTTATTTTATCAATCACTACATTCTCTTTATTTATTATTTTATTATTGTTTTCTAAACTATATTCAATATCTGTCATCGTCTAGTGTAATCAGGGGTTCAAATGTATTTGAGCACTCTATTGAAAAATTCATTGCTCCTCTTCTTGCAGCTTTTTTTTGCCTTTCTTTCTACTACAATCCAGTCCCCTTCCTGATCTTTTTCTCTTCTCTTCTCCTTTTCCTTGACTCCCCATCATTTAAGTCCTCACAGCTCTGATCTAACTGTATGATCTGTTTATCCTTTTTTGTCAATATCTTTTCTCTATTAACTATTAATTCCTGTCTGGCAAGAACAGCTCTTAAAGGGAGACTGCCACCATGTGGATAAGTGAACCATATCCACGTCCCTAGAATACAACTGTTATTCAGTGTACACTGTTGATGTTATTGCTCTATTGAATTTGTGGTTTTGCTTGCTTGCTGCAAGGGAACAACATCGGCAACATTCTACACTGAATAACAATCATATTTTTAGCTACCTCATAGAATATTCCCTATGTACACCACACCACAGATGATTAAAACGGGGTCACTAAATTGTTACTTTAGGATATTTATTTTCACTTAGAACATGTTATTTCCATTTAGAATCTGCAAACAGAACGCATGGAACAATGGGTTAGAGAAGGTTTACAATGGGAAGAGGCAGTTTTAAGCTATTACAAGAAAAAAACTAATAAAAACATTAAAAAATAGTACGGCATGCTGTATACCACACACTTAAATGAGTTGTGGTGGAATAACACATTTATCTCCACACACGTGATAAAACTTTTCAAACTAAGTTGTGGCTTCACCACTCATGAGTCACCACCCACTAGTGTAGATTTCAATGCATGTTATTCCACTACAACTCATTATGCATTCCATATAGCTCTTTCCATGTGATAAGACTAGATAAACCTACTGGGTGAGATTTTTCTAAAAAGGTGGCCGTGTGCTGCGTCCATGCAGACACACTCGGACTGTATGCACCCTAGTAACATATATCTGGAAGTATCTACATTTCCCGTACTTTACAGTAATTTTGGCTGCAACTGCAGAACTCGCGTCCGTTTTTTGGACATAACTGCAGAATTCCATCCCAGTAGTTAGACCAATCTTTTTGTTGTCTTAACCTTTCGGACGAAATTCCACAGTTGTATTCAGAAAATGGATGCACGCAGCTTGAAATCTCACCCACTTGTTGTAGCTATGATCCCCAACCACTGCTTACAAAATGCATTGAGTCTGTCATAGCCACTACAGCACGTACTATAGATATACCTACCACAGATGGAAGTATGGAGCCACTTCCATGTCACATTCTATCCTGGAACCATCTGTGGAAGCTTAAATGCAGGAACTGCATGTAAATTCTCCTTCTGTTAGGAAAGAACATTATTTTATTTCTCTATGTGGACCCTTGTCAAGCAGCACACTTTCATTATTTTTTCACCAATTAGAGAACAGTCAAAAATGTTCAGAAAGTTTATTAAAATGAAAAAACAAACAAATCACAAAGTTTCATACTGAAGAATATGTAGGGAAAACAATTTGGCAATAATAAAAAACAAATTGCTGCATTAATCAGAAATAAGCAAAACCACAATGAATAAGAAAGCATTTCTCATAACAGTACAATTTCTCTTGAGCTGCAGAACACTAATGCTAATGTATAAATAACACTAATGCTGCTGTATAAATGAAACAAACTTCCATCGGATTCTAAAGACTACAGGCACTAGTAAAGATGATACTAGTCATAGTGCTGGTGGGGGATGTGACGGTGTCACTGCATGGCAGTATACCATAGCCTACATGCATCAAATTAAGGCAACAGTCCATGTTAAAAAAAATATATTTCACTTCATAGTGCACTCCTAGCAACTGCCCACCCCATAATGTACTGTGGTAACAGATGCTTTTACATTGAGGCTTGGACCGCAGACAAACGCAATGACTGGTAGCCGACAATGGAAATGATATAGTATCACTTACTCTGTCGGCTGGCAATCACAGCTTTTGTTTGCCTTTCAAGCCTTGGTTTCAATTATTTTATAGTGCTTTTTTTTCCCCAGTGTGTTCTCCCACCCTCGCGTCCTTGGCGGAGCATGTGTGTGTGTGGAGGCACACACGTCACGCACTGCAGGACACCCCACCCTGCCAGTCGCTCCGTGACTGACTACCTGCCACCAGACTTCCATCGGGTGATATGGACTGCGAAAGGTGACCTCCTCCCCAGAAAGGAAACCACTGCTCGATCCTGCCCTGTGCGCCGGGTAACTTTGGCAACCCGAGGTTGTTCCTAAACCTGGGTCACCGGTGTAGCATGAGGTAAGGCATCTAGCACCCCAGCACCACCGGGTTGGCCAAGCCTTGGTTTCAAAGCACACCGACTCTGATGACTTTTTTTTTTTTTACGAATCTACTGACAAGAAGCTACTGTACATTTCATGCTCTCTCCAGATGCTGTCATCTTGGTACTTTGACTATGCACACGGACGGCTGGCTCCCAATGTCACATGTATCCCATGCACAGCAGCAGGCTTGAGTGATTTTAAAGCAGACTCCGAGCCAACTCAATGGATTTATATGGTATTTTTCTGTGAAGTTTCTATTTCATAACGCCAGCCAGGCAACACTTTCTGTTGCTTGCTGGTCTAGCCGAGTCACAAGAACAGTAACATTAAACATGGGCTTTCAAAGAACGATCTGAAAATTCAACAGCATGCCTGGGGCAGCCATGTTTAAAAAGGGCCTATGGCTACAAGGAAAACTAAAATCACAGTCAATATCGGCTGAACTCAAACTCACAGCATTCCAAAAGTGTTTCAAACCATTCCATATTATGAAGAGTATTTTCAAGAAACAATAGCGTTTGGTTCCTAACAGGATCTTTGTCCCTCACAGATCATCTGATCTCGAGTCGCATTTCCCAAGATGAGGCTCTAATCCTCATTTAGTGACACACACCATTATAATTTCCACAGGACCAAACTGTGATGCCATACACAGGGATGATAACCTGCATTGAGGAATAAGCACCTAATGGGTTGGGATGGGGGGGGGGCTACAACCCACCAGGGCAGTAGGTCAGTGGGGTGAGGTAAAACAATAAGGGCAGACCTGACAGACCTTCGGTCTCCTTCTGCCATCAAATTCCATGTCTCCAAAAGGAATGAAGACTTTACACAGTATTTCCAAAGATTTCACCTACAATTATAAAGTATTATTTCTTCAGATTAAATGCTTCCATACAGTTGTGATAAAAATGCAATAAGTGCACAGTGCTGCCATATCATAGTGAAAGCCACGACTAAAAGTCAAAAGCAATACATCCATCTAGTGGCAGTCTATGGGGTAGCAAGCATGGAAGTCAAAGGAGCAATCTTACAATCCAGGTTGGGGAAATTTCTCTTTAGCTGACTGGTTAAAGCTGGTGCCTTTGGGAGTCTGGTCAGAGGTTGGATTCTCAGCCAGAGCTGGCTGTGCATCTATCTGCCCAATAAACATAGGACAGACATAACACTTGCCCATAATGACATCACCGACACTTGGCTATAAGGAAGTTGTACACTGGGTTGATACCTTTTGCAAGCTCTCTGGACACACCTATCTTCCTAAGATAGCACATTTAAAAAAAACATCATAAAATCACTGGAAATAGTGTGCATTTGAAAATGCAAACCCTGTAGGTGAACTTTAAGTGACAAAGATTGAATGGAATTAAATTAGTCTTCATTTGGGGTATTTGAAGTCACACTGATGTTGTGATTTATTTTTTTGTTGCTGGTGGCAAGAGCACTGCTGCTAAAAATCTGGGTGAGGGGCAGTCATATTTAAAAATGAATGCTTGAAATTATTAAAACGTAAAAAAAATTCAGACTCAGAAAAAAGAGCTCGTACTCTTGGGCATGGACTGTATTCTCTTGTACTCTTCTGCACAGCTTGTCGTACTCTTGTGAATGGACTGTTCTTTTCTCTTGTACTTATGTGCATGGATTGCTGTACTCT
This sequence comes from Neoceratodus forsteri, assembly GCA_016271365.2. Taxonomy (NCBI): domain Eukaryota; kingdom Metazoa; phylum Chordata; order Ceratodontiformes; family Ceratodontidae; genus Neoceratodus; species Neoceratodus forsteri. Next base: position 1,253,068,004 of record CM028129.1, on the reverse strand, counting down.
TGTGCCTGGATTATTGTATTCTTGAGCATGGAATGTACTCTTCTCTTGTTCTCTTGTGCACAGATTGCACTCATCTCTTGTGCATGTGCTGTAGTCTTGAGCACAGACTGTACTCTTGCACTGTAGCGCACGCATTGCTGTGCTCTTGGGCATGGACTGCACTCTTCTGCAACGACTGTTCTACTGTCTTTTGTACTCTTGTGCACAGACTGTTGCTTTAATCAGGACACTAGCATATTTACACAACTGTAACAGCCCCTTCTGTACCAGACAGTCAGTTCTGCTCTCCAGGTATGAAAGTCAAGTGGCTGCAGATAATAGGATATAAAGATCTTTGAACTTTTTCTAAGATTTAACATATAGAAAAACAGAAACTTTTTACAGGTAGAAAAAGACGGTAATTCATCCAGTATGCTGTGTTGTACCTACCTCATTACCCCACCAGTCTATCACTGTGTGAGCCCCATAGTGGTAGTTCAGCTACACAGACCCTCTGCCCATCATCCCTGCCAACCCCCTTCAACCCTTTCCAGTCCCTTATGTCTGTCCCATTAACAGCAGACTGTTTTTTATACAACCAAAACAGCTTCACTGTCACATCCCCTGCCACTTCTCTTTCAGATGTGTGTATGTGTTGCTTTTTTAAGGCACTGTATTCAGCTTAAAAGAAATTAACAGAAAGACCAATAAAAGTGTTTTCTTATATTAAAAAAAAAAACTCAGGGCAGCACTACGTGTACGCAAGGGTCCATGCATGGTGATGCATGACCCGTGCCAGGATACCTGGGGAAGGAGAAAATCATTAACAAACACAAAATAAACCCGATGTCCCTCTACCGCAGATCATGACAGCCCCCTGATGCTCTCAAGCCCAGCACCATGCAGATATCCGCCAACTGGACAGTGGGGGGAGTGGCAGTCGCAGCTTGGAGCAGCTGGTCAAAGGGGCCCAGTTAGGGGAAGGTGGGACATGGAAGGAAAAATCTATACAACATTAAAAATATCCTAGGGTTTAATAAATACTTCAACATGTTTGATTTGATGTATCTGGCAGAATTCTGGGAGCTAAAAAAGTTGTTAAAATCTAACTGTTCTTCCAGCCAAAGAGCATTTAAACTTTACAATGTGTTATATCTTAGAAGAACAAGTAATTCTTACCCTTCACCCTGACAGTGGTCTTTCTTAAAGGAAACATAAAACTTCTTTTATCCCATTTTTAATATTATTGGACATTTAGGCAGGTAGGTTCCCTATTTAACCCCCCTACTGTATTGTATTTTTGTTTTGCCTACTTTGAAATAATCTATTTTTTTTCCTTTTTGAGGCCCCTGTTTGATGTGACCCTTTCCTCACCTGATATTTGTTTTTCTAATAACTGATTAATTCTGGATCCTGCTGAGATCAGCTGAGTAGAGTCCTTGCATAGAAACTTGTGCTGGAACATCCACTCAACTGACGTCAGAGGGTTTAGGAAGTGCTCAGTAATTTAAAAATAAATATTAGGGTGGGGAAAAGTAGCAGCAGTAAGGGAACCCTATATCATACGCGACATTACAGAAGAGCTGGAAGGGAAGGTATGCCTCTTTGCAGATGACACCAAAATTTGCAATAAGGTACATACTCCAGAGGGGGTGGAGAGAATGAGTAAAGACCTGAGAAAACTCAAACAATGGTCAAGGGTATGGCCGCTGGGTTTCAATGCATCTTACACTTAGGGAATAGAAACCAAGGGGCAGTGAATAAAATGGGGGTTGGGGTACCGATGGTCACACAGCAAGAAAGAGACCATGGGGTTATCATACCTGATGACCTCAAGGTGATGGGGCAGTGTGACAAGGCAGTTAGCAGCAATACTGGGATGCCGTGGTGCATAGGGAGAGGAATCACCAGCAGAAGGAGAGAGGTAGTGTTGCCACTGTATCAGTCGCTGGTGAGACACTACATGGAGTACTGTGTACAGTTCTGGAGATCACATCTCAGGAAGGACACAGGGCAAAGACTCCCCAACTGAACAAATGAAAATGCACAGCTGGGAGATAAAGAAGGTTAAACACATGGCCTTATATAAAATTATATTAATGTAACTAAATAAAGGAAGGATTATGTTCCCTTTAACAGGGTGAAGTTCAGTTACAAACAGAAATCGAGATGCTCTGCATTTCCTGATTCTGTTACCCGTGACCTGCTGTGTATAGCACACAGCACTACCGTACAGCCTTATACAAGGCAAATAAATTACACATGCGTATCATAATTTGGTTCAGTAATAACAAGAAAAAGTCAAAGTAATTTACTAAATCCCAAAGATGTTACAAGGTCTGCCAGCAGTCTTGCCCTTATTTCTACTATACCAATTACAAAAAAAAAAGTGTCAAAGTCCCTACGAATGACTAATCTTGTAATACACAAATGCTGGAAACTAGGGCAGACTACAGACATTTTGAGATGATATTCCAGTACAGATATGCAATCTAGTCTCAGGTCTGTTATATCACATAGATCGCTACTGTACTACACTGTAAAAGGCAAGCCCAGGGCATTCTTGAAGTGGCGGCACATACAACATACTAGTTAAGCGCAAGTGCTAGCTATTCCCTTTCATTAGTGTCCACATAAAAGAGAGAGATATAAAAGATTTATAATATATATGTGTGTGTGTACGTATATATTTACAAACAATAAAAGAGGGACAACACACTTAAGATGCTTGTAACTGTACAATATACACTTAAAACTGTGTAAGTAAAAAGACCAGCAACAATGTCCTTCCAAGAACTCTGATTTGATTGTGTGGTTCATTTAGCCCTTTGAATTAGACAGCAGGCCCAAATGTGACTGAGAGCTGGCATCAGATTCTTTACCTGGAGCTTGAACAACTAAACGTCACTTTAAATCAGCAGTACTTGCTAGCCATCATGTCATTTGTTTAACATAATAATCCATTTTGAGAAAAAAAACATCTCTGCATCAGTTTTGCTTTTCATTTTCTTTCCTAAACTGATACACATGATTTTGATGTTTTAACATGCTTGCTCCCCTGCAATGCCCACCATGGAAAAATAAATTAAATATTCTTGTGTGCTGCGGTACTATTCACCACCAGCAGTACATGCTCAGTATAAATCTATACTTAACAGTGAAAATGTGCACTCAACAGAAGACATTTTTAAATATTGCAAGTGGTGGCCATCTGGAACGACTTTAAGTAATTAATTACAAAAATTGCTTTAAAAACCTTTTTTAAATATCTGAGGAAATTAAAAGATATTGATAATGAATCTAAGGATGTCAGCAATACATTTTTCATAAAATTATATGATGAGCGTTTCTGCCAACGAACAAATACTGCTGCTTTAACAGACTATGCATTAATGCTCTAAACCATTTGTCTTTTTCTGTTAGGTTAGCTACTACAAAAGCAAGAGGTTGCATGATCTAGTTGTGTACCAGCCTGGGAACCAGATGGCTGGTTCAAACTCCACTTGAGTCAGATATTTACTGTGTGACCCTGAGCAAGTCAATTAACCTCTCAGGACTTCATCTAACTGCAGGAAAGGGAAGAAGCAGGACCCCACTGAAAATGAGATGTTGCATCTCAGCTGGGCTATCCTGGGTAAATTAATTGCAAGAATAAAACAAAAGTTCCCAGTGCAGCGTCACGCAACACAGTAGTAGTTTAAGTAAAGGTGGACAGACTGCAAAATGATACAAACATCTGAAACTTGCCAGCAGAAACAGGCCTTACGGTCTATCAGGTCTCTCGTATGTGCAGCTAGCACCCCTATAATGCAGCTACGCCACCCCGCAGCACTGTAGCAAATAAAATGCTGGAATCCAACTTGGCAGTATACCAGTGAGAATTTTAATAACAACCATGGAGTACAAAGAAAAAATGGCACCAATACCCCGGTTCTTCGAACCCTATGATTCTTCTCCAGGGGGCTGAACGGTTCTTCTTCTTCTTCAATAGGCTGAAGAAGAACTGTAGGGTTCAAAGTGCCAGGGTGTTGGTGCTATTTTCTTCTTCGCACTCCACGACTGTTAATAAAACTCTCACTGCTATACTGCCAAGCTGGTTTCCAGCATTCTATTTGCTATGGCGCCATGTTATTATTTTGCGGTCTAAATTAATTATAAAAAGGAAAAATGGCACCAATGTTTGTGAATACCTCTGCCAAGTACAGACAAGGAGTAAATAATTCACTACAGTTAAACAAACATACAGGAACACTGGGAAAGTAGGTAACATTTTACGGCGTGATGAGACTTAACCAGACTTTTCACACGCCCAAAGGAAGCATCTACATAGGTATATGCACGTTATAGTCTTGTAGTGTTTCCACAGTATTAGTTGGCTCACTCAAGATCACATGAACTTGTTTAAAAAAAATGTTTTATACCTCTAGATGCCCTCCTGTTTTCCTCTTAGTGCCTATCTAATATTCTAATATGTTCTGACCTTGTTTTGTTAAATTAATAATCTGTTTCCTTTCTAACTACTCTGAAGTCTTCTCTCCTCAGCAGTTTCAGCACCCTCTCTTTTATACTGCCTGAGCATTCTATGACATCAGTAACTCTAATTCAGGCCCTTCGGATGAACAGTGTGGAATGATGCAACTGATGTCACGGAATGTCTCAAAAATATGAAAAGAAAGAGCAATAGTTGGCAAGGATAGTGGAAGTCTTATGAGGATATGAGTGCACCCGAAAGCTAGGTTATTTATCAAAAATTAGTCAAAGTGTATCAGAATGCATAACTGGCACAGAAAGCAAAGTGGTTAGGAAGTGCATCAGAATGCGTAACTGGCACAGAAAGCAAAATGGTCAGGAAGTGCATTAGAATGCGTAACTGGCACAGAAAGCAAAATGGGCAGGTAACTATAAATTATTACCTATCCCCTTTAAGGTTGTGCAACTGCACTCCAACATTCCAAGCAAACAGGCTCTCGTAAACATGGTACATTTCCAAGGAACAGTTTCTCCTGAAAGTCCATCACAAGTGCAAACAAAACTGTCCACCATCCTGTTGTCGAATAACGAGGTGCAATATGTTTTATGTCCATTTCACTTTGTATTATGAGTTATTGCTTATCATATTGTACACAACCTATCCTTGTAACTATCTGCATAACAAGACAACTTTATAAAACGGCTTCACAGTCCAAAAAGTTTCTCTCCTGTCAAAAAATAAAGGTTTTCATCTACCATATTACGTAGGAATCACAAACTGATAAATACATGACATTTAAAGCAGCAGTATTTGCTAGCAACAATTTAGTTTTTTCAGCAATAATGTTTGTCTGGCAAAAATATCAAGATACATTATTTTCTTTTTGTTTTCTTTTCATTCCTGAACCAAGAAATATGGGATTTAAAAGTTCCCACTCCCGCCATAAAAAAATTAAATATCTTAGTACAGTGTTGTGCTGCTTACCACTAAAACGTGACAGCACCATCGTAATACATGTACAGCATGAATCTAACATTTGCATTCAACAAGAAACTTCAGTAGAAGAGATTGTTAACAATGGCAAGTGGTGAATATCTTTAATAAAGTGAGTCATTAACTACAAAATTAGCTGTGAAAGCTATTTTAAGAATATCTGAGAAAAATAAAAATATACTGCACATAGCAAGAAAATACACTTTTGCTAAAAAAAAAAAAAAATTATATGATGAATTTTTTTGCTGACTTCACAAATACTGCTGCTTTAATGCAGTGCAATGAGTTTGTGCTGTGTGACCTGCACTGGCTACCAGTTCCGGTGGCGAATCACTTTTAAGATTGCTTTATTAACATGCAGAGCCCTACATGGACTGGGTCCCAACTACTGTACTTGCATGATGTCTTGTCTTTTTATGCCCCAGTCCGCACCTTCCGCTCCACTATGGGAAATCTGCTGGCAATTCCGAAAGCTAGACTAAAGCAGCAAGGGAGACGGCATTCTCTGTGGCAGTGCTGGTAATTCAGAATACCCTCCTCGTCAGGCTGCAGAATGGTCCCTCAGTGGAGGTATTTAAAAAGGGGCTGAAAGTCCATTTATCTGAGCATGCATTTTGCCAATATCTCAAGCTAAATAAACAGTCTTTGGAGTCTGTTTTAATTTAGAGGTTTTATGCTTTTAAGACACTATCCTCTTTATCTATACTGTTATGAATCTATTTACTATAGTATATGTTTAGGACATATTATATATAGAAATCAGTGGCTGCTAAAATACTGTGTAAATTCTAAAAGTTGTGCACATTCTAAAAGTTACTATGCACGTTCTAAAATAAATATTCATTATTCCTGTATTAATATTCATCAGGCCCATGCTATCCGCCACCTGACTGGATGAAACCAACCTATTCAGACGAGGAATCTAAACAAACATGGCGGCGTCATTACAGAGTGCTTCACAGGTACAATTTGGATGTGGGCTCTGTGTTAAGAAAACTGCAACAGTTAATTTTTTTTTTTTTGTAAAATTAAGTCCTGCAGTGAATGTTTCAGGGCTCAGGACTAAAGCGGGACTGCAGTGAGGATCGGGACCCGAGCTGCCGACAAAAAGCAGGACCATGAACACGAGATAGGAAACCTTGCAGGAAAAAAATATAGTTCAGAAATACAACTTTTCTTTTAAATCTCGGGGGAATCATATACTATAAACAATAATGTAGGGGCACCCAAACACAACTCGCCCTGTGTTTTCATCGAGGGATTGAGATACAAGCATGGACCTCTCAAGCTTCACTCTTGAGGTCCATACGTTGGTATCTCAACTCCTCGATGGAAACACAGGCTCGTTGTGTATGCTTGCCCATACTTTATTCCTTATATTGTTTTCTATATATGTATTTAGCATTGTTTGTTTACTGTAAAGTGTCTCGAGCCCCTGGGATGAGGCGTTATAAAAATAAATTTGCCTAACTTTTCCTTATATTTTTTCACTTCTGTAACATCCACTTATTGTTATTTGCACTGAGCAAGCACAACTAGAGAGCATGCCCTTAAATGGAAGTGGAATAAGGAAAAGCATAACTCCACACAGAGCGTGGCTAAACACGTGAAACAGCCTACCGGGCAAGGTTGTGAAAACTAGCACAATTCAGGATTTCAAAGAAGGACTAGACAGATTCCTTAGGGAGAATAAAACTGAGGGTTATACAGCATGAGTAGGGGTAATATTTCAGCTGATGAGCTTGGATGTGTGCCCATTCTCAAACCAGGTAAAGTCACTGCTGTTGGGCAGGAGGAGCAGACAAGACGGACCCCAACTCGCTTCCAAAATCACAAATGACTATTTTATTACTATTACACTGTAATGCAATAACAACCAAGATAAAATATGATGCAATATATTTCTTACAAAGTTATCACATCATACTATAACTGCAATGTGATAATGGCTCGGATCCAGCCAGGTGACAAGGCAGAAGTGAACCATGTTCCCAACTGGGAGATTCCGGTTCATGTGTGGACTCTGGTTTCCTGCTCTGGGACCAGTGGGGATCATGTGCTTTGTGGAGGCACAATGCCCTTCTCCCAGGGGAAGGGCACAAGCCTCCCAGCATAAATGTGCCCCCTGCTGTCTACCTGTGGAGTAGCAATAGTTCCAGATGTGAAGGTCAAGTCTCTTGGCCCTCTGTTGTGTACACAGAAGCGGCAATCAGGAAATGCAGCCTGACATCTGGTGGTGAAGATTAAGATTGCAGTATGCAAAGTACTTAGCTCAACGAATGGGAATTTACCTTTAGCCCAATGGTTAGATCTGTTGCCTCCGAGACATGGGATGCCTTGTTCAATCCCAGCATCCGACACTTACCCTTTAAGGCCTTTAATTCATTTTTCAGAAGGAGCCCACCCACAGGCTTGGAAAGGAGCCAACACTGTCATCCCAGCTGGAGTAACAGGAACAGCTGCATTGGCCCTGCCCCAGTGAAGATCACCTGCTTCGAGGTGCGCTCAGACTTGGCCAGATAGACAATCAAGCTGAGATCCCAGAATATTTGGACAGCCAGGTCCCTGGACTGCTTCACATCCTACAATGAGTTCCCAAGATGAGCCAGTCACTGAGGTTCAGCAATACCTTGACACCTCTGCATCTGAGAAAGGCCGCCATGACTTACAGGCACTTAGTAAACACCCTGGGTGGTGAAGACAGGTCCAAGAGAATGTCTCTGAATTGTAACAGGGTTTCATTCACCAAAACGTAGAGGAACTGTCTGTGGAAATGACAAATGGGGATACGGAAATATGCATCCTGAAGGTCCAGGGAGCAGAACCAAGTCCCTGGCTCCAGAGGCTAAACAATCCGGTGCAGAGTCACCATGTGAAACTTCCAGCAGTGAATTAACTTGTTCAGCACTCAAAGACAGAGAATGAGGCACGTGTCCCCCCCCCAATCTGGACACCAGAAAGCACCATAACACAGACCCCTGTTGAGCTCAGTGTTATTGGACAGCCTCTATCAAGTGCTGCTTGAGGAGCTGAAAAACTTTGCTCCATAGTCTGGGAAGAGACTTTGGCACAGCTTGTCCTTTAATTGTGCTTGGGAATGACGGGGTGTGATGGAGTGGGGGGTGGGTAGGGTCTCAAATTCCACAGACAAACCCAATCCAACCACTTTCGGGGCCCAATTGTCTGAAGTAATAACAGACTACTGAGGTAGGAAGTGGGACAATTGGCCCCCAACATGGAGCTACAGCAGGGTTTGGAATAGAAAAGGGATGACGCCCCCAACCCATCACAACTTGCCCCTGGCAGTGACCCCTGAAGACTGGCTTCAAAAGGAACTGTCCCCACTGTGCTTCCTCCCACTCCCGCCGCTTCACCGAGAACTTGGCCAGGTGGTGTTGCTGAAACTGTTGCCTATGCTGCTGCTCTTCCTGTATGCCCTGGTAGGGCCCACAAAAAAGAATCTGACTGAGTCTTGCAGTCTAGGCTTTGCCTCTGGCTTGGAGTTAATGACCAATGTAAACAAATCCAGAGTCATACTGGACTTCTCAGTACCTATGAGGTGGTCCTTGACCCCTGGTCTAAAGAAATCTCACCCAGAAGAAGACAGATCACCATCAGTTGTTGGACTTCCTGTGTGAACGGCAAAAAATACAGCCAGGAATATCAATGTACAGACACTGCCACTTCTCAAGCCAACACGACATCCAAGTCTGCAGCCACCTGCAATTTAGTGCTTGGCCACCATCAGCCTGAGATCATGAACCTCCAGTAGATCTGGCTCTCTCCTCCAGAAACAAATAAGAGGTTAGAGAGCCTCTTGAAGAGCTCATGGCACTAACCATCCTTCACAGCTGCACAGCCGGCCTGGATAATGCTCAGAGACACAGCTGCACAGACCTTTTGCCCAAGGCAGTCCTGCACCTTGGACTCTTTGTACAGCAGCTTGTCCGATACATCCTGCTCCTTGCCTTTCAGAACACTGCATCTATCACTCACCCCTCCAGTGACTGATGTTAAGTAAAGTTGGACAATCTACTTAGGACGACCACATAACACTAGTCCATATGACACAGCAGGGCTTCGTGAGAGTCTGGGAGCTGTCAGATACTGAGCACTGGGCCCAGGATGGCGGGGGTGACAGAAAAGGCTACCACTGGTGAGAAATCCTGCCCAAGAATGTCAATCAGCGGGTAGGTCTCCTTCTGGACCTCCTCAGGCAGAGTGTCCACAGCCAAGGACATTTGTTCTAGGAGTGTTACAAAGAATGGCTGGACCCTCATTGGGGGGCTGTCTATTGACAGGCTGCTCTCCTGATGATACAATGTCGACAGAATGGACAACTTATCTGAAAACTGATCTGAGATAGAGAAGCATCAACTGCCGACATAGGGTGTGGACAACTCTCTCCAATTGGGTAACCACCATCGACAGAAGATGAGGAAGCTCAGACTCAGGCCTAGAGTCCGTGGTCGGAGTGCCTCCACCAGCTGTGGAGATGGAGGTTGCACCTGTAGTGGTAACTGCAGTATGGCCAGCAATACTGGATGGGGAACCAAGGAGCACATGACTGGAGTCGGTGCCAGAAGAGACAGCCATGGCCAGGACGGGTCCATCGGTATTGCCGGATTGACCCTGACCTTGGGTAATGGTCTACAGGCCCACTGCTGCCAGGCTGCCCTCTCCCATATGTGGAGGTTGGTGGCGTCAACCAGACTAGGAAAACCGACATCGACCACTGATGGGGATGACTGCATCAGGACAGCATGACAATGATCTCTACGTCAACTATTAACTTAAGAGATCACCAGGGCCTCTGAGTCCAGATAACCCAATGAAGTGACCCTGGGTACTAGACGAACAGGAAATGGCGCTGGGATGACCAGTAGCTGTTGATTCGGTGCAGGTCTGACTGGAATCTCTGTTAAGCCTGATCCAACCTGCCCAGGTTGGGTTGTAATCAACACTGAGGTCAAAAAGACAATATTTCTCCTCCTCAACAGGGTCGACTGGTGTCAACACAATCAGCTGCCATTCGATGGAAACTCCATGGTAAGAACAACAGGCTTCATGAACTTCCACTAGGAAGACCACGCATGTGATTCCTCTAGCCAGGGAGATCCCATGACTGGCTTCAAGTCTTCTCGTTTTTATTGATGAGACTGGAAATCATATTCAAAGAAGTGGAGGGACAGAAGAAAGATTTTAAAACCTTCATCCTCACGAGGAGTTGGAAGATCCAACGTGTACTCCTCCACAGCCACCGACAGAAAGTCCAGGACCGAAATATCCTCACTGGTCTTCTCCACCTCTTGGGCCTGTAACTATGCCACTATCCCCAGAGTGATGGATGGCACATGCACTTTAGCATGTATGTCTTGGTGCACGCTTGGTGAAGGAGGCAGTATAGCATAGCAGTTAATGGCATTGAGCTGCAAACCTGATGACCTGGGTTTGAATCCTATCAGCCCCCACTTACATACTGTGTGACCCTAAGCAAGTTATTTAGCTTCCTTGTGCTCTCAGGTCACACCTGGAAACAAGCTCTGGCTTAGTGTGCCTTTCCTGGTTAAACGATTTCCCCTTCCCCAACTCTGCCAGTGCTTTTCAAGGTCCAACGCATGCACTGCTTGTCACCAGGGACAATGTCCTACACCGTGTCCCAGGCCCACACAGTGAATGCAGGCATTGCATCCATTGGTTGTGGGCATTGGGAACCTGCACAACACACACTTCTTGAACCCTAGCTTCTTCCTCCATTCCATGGCAAATCCTGACGATGGAGAAGGAAACAAACAGTGAGGGTAAAGAAAGAGATGACAAAGCAAAGCAAAAGTCTGAAAAAGTCACACACAAAACAAAAAACCCTGAAAACTAGCAGAACCCTAATACACTAGCAGGAAGGAGAAGACCTGTTCCTTTTGGCAGAAAAAAAGATTTGAGTGCAAAGGGGTGAGCTGGAGGACCACATTGCTGGGTTGTAGCAGGAGTTGAGCATGAAAACTGTGCATGCTCAACAGAAGGTTGCCCAAGCATGGATAGTGAACTGAAGTTAGTTAGATAGACTTAACCTCTTTAAAACATATTTAGCATAGATAATATCTCTGAATGATCGCCAAAAGGGGCAGAGCTGGAGGACCACATCGCTGGGTGGTAGGAAAAGTCAAACTTGAAGACCATTCCAGGGCCTGTGCATACTCAATACAAGGCCCAAGCGTGGATAGGCAACTGAATTTAGATAGTTACAACTTTGCTGCTTAAATATATATTAGCACAGATAACAGCTCTGAACGATAGCCATTAATCTCCACTGACAAAAAATATTTATGTTAAACACTCTTCACAGGGCAAGCTGTCATAGCCCATGAAACTCATTACTGTTGTCAGTCTAGTAAAAAATTCAAGCATTTTCAATTTGGACTTGGAAACACAGAGCCAATTTGTACTGTTAAAAGACTGGAGGTTATTTATTCCAAGCCCATTTCCAAAGAGCTTGTTAAAATTCTTCTGAATGATTGATGCCAACAAACTAAATCATGGCAAGCTGAGCTAGGCCCAAGCCATTTGGGATTTCACTTTCTATAGGATTTTGACTTTAAGGTGTGAAAACTATATTTGTTTTCCAAATAAATATTATTTTACATTTTACTGAATCAGCGAGGCAAAGTCCTGAACTGGTGCGTCACTTTGGAGACCATTTTACTCGTTGCTGAAAATGCTTTCATATTCTGCGAGAAGTCTCCAAAGATGGCATTTTTAATGCCAAAGTAAAAGAAAATGCATCAACAAAGAAAGATCATGATAATGTGTACAATGTCAATTCTGTCTGATCGCTAGAATCACTCTCGTTCCCTACTCTGGAAATGAATATAAGACTTCACTGGCAGTTGTAAGTGTAGGCCACCTAGGCAGTGTAAGAAGGAGGTGGCAAGCTTCAAAAATACATGCTGGTGATGAAAGCTGGTTAATACTGAGGGCTGGGTAATGCACACTCCCTTTACTACCAGCCACTTGTTTTTTCCTGTACGTTTGTCCTCTAAAGCACCTCCATACCTACATCCTGATTAGCAGATGTGCAGAACAGCAATTAATTTGACAACAGTAAATTACAGGCATTCAGCTGAGATTAGCCATTAAAATGAGAAGTTTGTTTTTAACCAAAAAATTAATGGTATTATACATTAAAGAGCACCTTTCCTGGTGCTCACTCCAGAAACCGCAAAGGACCCTTACCTACCCCAAAACTGACTAATGTGTAAAAGTTGAATTTTCTGTTGCCTCTATTTAGGAAGAGAAGGAACAGGGCTGGCAGTATAACCTAGAGAGTAGAGGAACGAGGTGTGAACAAGCTTGGTACATCCAGCAGACCAGACCAGAGTTTGATTCTCACAACCTCCACTTGCATACTGTGTGACTCTGAGCAAGTCACTTAACTGTCCAGTGCTCCCAGGTCACCCCTGAAAACAGGCACTTGTGCCTAGTGGGCCTTAACCGGTTACTAAAGACTTAAATGAAAAAAATAAATAAATAAATTTTGGCTCTGTGGATGGGAGCAGCCAATCCCTTCCTTGTCCTTCGCACCACCCCTGTGCTAGCACGTTTTTGTGATGCAATTATATGGAGAGTGTGGGGGTGCGCTCCATGGACAGTAATGGGGCCATTTTTTTAACATAGTTTTTATTTATTTTTTACATGTCCATTCTGAACAAATCAATGACACCCCTCAACTAGGCCCTTGGTAGTAGACAGACGACCTTGATTTGTTCAGAATGGGCATCTAAAATATACAGAACAATATTAAAAAAGGGCTCCATTACTGTCTATGGAGCACACCCCACACTCTCCATATAATTATATCACAAAGCGTGCTAGTGCGGGGGCTGTGCTCAGGACAAGGCACTGAAAGAGATTGGTGGCTCGGATCCACAGAGCCAAAATACGATTAGTCCCCTTCCTAAATAGAGGCAACAGAAAATTCAGCTTTATACACTAATCAATTCTGGGACAGGTAAGGGTCCTTCATGGTGTGTGGGGGCACCTTCAAAAATCCAGGAAAGGTGCTCTTTAAAAACATTTCCTACACTTAATTTATATTTCTGTGAGTCTTTTCATTATGTTTGCAACACCTGTATATTGTGCATTGCTTCTGTTAGAAGTCAAGGAAATGCAGCATTGGTGGAAAGCTGGGTATGATACTGCAAAGTGCTAATCAAGGATATGTTCCTTGGTGCAGCAGTTCACATGAAACTGTGTGCTACAGTCATTCATCCTACTGTGGAAAGGCCTACTGAAAAATGATGAATGAGACCCATTCAAAAACATAAAGGAAAACTATGACTTCTCTTGTGTGCGTCAGCCATGTACGGTTGGGAGAAAGGTGGCAGCATTCTGCTTGGTATGGGCCTGCCTCAACATAATCGAGCAGGAAGACAAGTTCCTGACTTGATTTTTTGGTTTAGTTGATCTTTTTATGTCTGCTACACATAGAAAATGCAAGCATCAGACACCGAAGATGTGTTAAAAAGAACAGGTTACTCACCTGTAACCGTAGTTCTAGGAGTGGTACAGTATATGGTTCACATCCACACTCTGGCAGTTCCACTGGAACAATGTTATTGGCTTAAACGTCTTTAAGCTACGCTCCTCCCACCATCTGGGTGGTATATCCCTTGACTCCACTCCGTGACATCAGATCTCACATGCTGGAAGCAGGATCAGGTGCCACTTGCCAGGGGAGGCCGGGTGGGTTGTCTAAATGTGAACCATATACCACTCCTAGAACTACGGTTACAGGTGAGTAACCTATTCTTTTAAGGGCATGGATATGGTTCACACTCTGGCAGACTCCTAGCAGTTCTCTGGGAGGAGAGGGCAAGGCATGCACCCTTATTTGGTGAACAGAGACTAGGGAACCAAGGTCCCAAAACCAGCATCCCTGGCGTGACTCAAGGTCGATGCATTAGTGGCAAATGAAGGTGTGTGCTGACTTTCAGGTAGCAACCCTACAGATCTCCTGGTGTCTAGTGGAATGAGTCCCCAATCCCCATGGGAGGCTCCCAACCAGCCAACTTATAGCAGAGATCGATGCAAGATGTGATCCACCTTGCAACTGTCCGCTTTGCTGCCAGTCAGCCAGGCACAGCTTCAGCGTAGGTGGCAAACAGCTAACAAGCCTGTCCCCAAACTCCAGCCTTGAGCTCTACATAACAGGAGAGCGCCTTCCGCAGGTCCGGGGTGTGAAGCCTGTGGTCGGTCTCTGAAGATGGACTCGTACAATATACCGGCGGTTTAATCACCCGTTTAAGGTGAAATTCAGATACCACCTTCAGGAGGAACTTCAGGTTGGGGCAAAGGATGACTTTGTACCTGTGTAAGACCAGATAGGGAGACCCCACCAAGAGCGCATGGAGTGCTCAAATTCTTCTGGCTAACATGATGGCCACCAGGAAGGCCATCTTCCATGACAGATGTGACATCTCACACCTGCATATCAGCTCGAAAGGCTTGCCCATGAGCACAGTCAAGACCAGCAGCAAGTCCCACTGTGCAGGTGGTTCACGCAATGGAGGGGACAAGTGGTTCAGGCCCTTGAAAAAGTGCTTGACCACCTTTTCTTGGACCACCGCTGGTTTACCAGCCTGAGCCCACTAAGCAGAGATGGCTGCCAGGGGCACCTTAAGGGTAGTCACTCGCAGTCCCAGTTGGGAGAGGAACCAAAGGTAGTCCAAGATGCTAGCCACTGGATAAGTAAGGGGATCCAGCTGCTTGCCTTGATACCAAATGGAGAATCTGTTCCATTTAAAGTCATAGCATCTACAAGTTAACGCTTTCTTGGAGGCTCTACAATGTGGAAAACATCCTCGGAGAGAGACCCAAGGCCTGGAACTCTTGCTGCTCAGGAACCAGGCCATGAGGTGCAGGAGGCAAAGGTCCAGGTACAGAACCACACCCTGAAATCTGGACAGAGAGGCAGTCACTGCAGAGACCTGCTGCTGAGGCTGAGAAGATCCACGTACCAGAACTGCTAAGGGCAAGTCTGGAGCTATCAGGATCGTCTGCACCCTGTCTTTCCTGACCTTGACCAGCACCTCGTGGATTACGGGGAAGGGTATAAACACAGAACACAGAAACAGAGAAATGGATAGCAGATAAGGACTGCTAGGCCTACCCAGTCTGCCCATCTTCCCTACCTATTGCAAAAACCACAGACCCCACTTGATCTATGGCTTTGTTCTCGTTTCAATCGCTAGGGCTCCCAATGCCTTTCCCATGCATTTCTGAATTCCTCTACTGAATTTGCCCCACCACCTCTGCTGGGAGGCTGTTCCATGCATCCACCAACCATTCTGTGAAGAAATACTTACTCACGTTACCCCTTAGTCTACCCCCGTCCTGCCTGATGTCATGATCCCTTGTTCTAGAACATCTCTTTTTCTGAAAGATGCTACCCTCCTGTACCTTATTTATGCCTTTGAGATATTTGAAGATCTCTATCCAGGGCCATGCAAAGGCCCCCCAATGTCCTTGACTGGGGGGGGGGGCACACAAAACAGCCTCAGTTTGGTGTTCTCCCAGGAAGCAAACAGGTCCACCAAAGGTGAGCCCCATAGGAAGAACAGGTGGTTCACCACCTCCTGATTCAGAGACCACTCGGTTGATGTCTCTACTATCTGTCCGAGAGCGTGCTAGCTGAATGTTCTCTCCCATGACATGGATCACCAAGAGATCAGCGCCCAGGCTGCACGAGAGGATCCAGGTGTGGAGTGCCTCCCGACATAGGGGAAGGGAGTGTGTGCCACCCTGCCTGTTCAGGTAAAACATGGTCATGGTGTTGTCTGTCTGGACCTGAATGAATGACCCCTGACTAGTGAAGCAAATTCTGTCACAGCCAAGCGCACTGCATGGAGCTCCAGCAGGTTTATATGGTGATGGGTCTCCCTGGGTGACCAAAACCCATGGGCCGTGTGGTCTCCCAGGTGTGCTCCACACCCTACCAGAGATGCATCCCTCATCAGCATGATAGTTGGCTCTGGGCGAACAAATGGGATTCCCTCCTCCAGGTGTTCTGGGACCAGCCAGTACTGGATGGTGTACTACATCGGCTGGGTCACTGTGACCAGCTGATCCAAGTGGCCTAGGTTCTGGGACTACTGACAGCCCAGCTCCCAATGAAGATGGCGCATCTGCCAGTGGGCCCAACGGGCTACGCTAGAGCAGGACATCGTGTACCCCAGCAGCCGCAGGAAATACTGGCCAGGGCACAAGAGCCCAAACTGAAATGATTGGGCAAAGGAGGTAAGATCCTGTGCCTGGTCTGCCGGGACCTTGGCCCGCAGTAAGTCTAGTTCTGCCCCAATGAATATGATCACTTGCTTCGGTACCAGTTCAGACTTGTCTGGGTTGACTAACAGGCCCACGTCTTAGCAAGTCTGGAAAGCCAGATCCATGGCTCACTCCACAGCCTCTCTGGATGGACCAGCTATCAGCCAGTCATCCAGGTAGGGGTACACTCTGACCCCAAGACACCGCAGGTGGGCAAACACCACTGCCATGCATTTGGTGAAGACCCTCAATGCAGAGAAAAGGCCAAATGGCACAAGCTGGAACTGGCACAGGACCTCTTCCATTTGGAAACAGAGGTACTGTCGGTGGGACCCATGGATGGGAATGTGGAAGAATGCATCCTGGAGGTCCAAGGAACAAAACCACATTATGCTCCAGGGATGGTATAATCCGGTTCAGAGTGACCACCTGGAATTTGTGTTTCCACATGAACTGTTGAGATCGTGCAGATCCAGTATGAGGCGCCAGCCCCCTATACATTTTGGGACCAGGAAGTACAGGACACGTAACCCTGACTAGCCAGGGCATCCGGGACACGAGCTATTGCCCCTTTTGCAAGGAGCTGAGCGATATCCTCCCTGAGGGCAGACAGTGTGTCGTGATTCACCCTGCCCTCCCTAGGTGCATGGAGGTAGTAGGATGGGACAGCCTTGAAGTCTAGAGACACTCCTCTGTCCACTATGTCCAACACTCAACTTGTCCATTGTGACAGTGGACCAACATGGCAAGAAGTGACGTAGCCGGCCTCTGACCAGGAGAGCAGTCAGGGACAGGACAGGTGGAGGGATGATGCCCCCCAACCCATCACTGGGCAGCTTTTGCAGGGGCATCGGTGGCTGCTGCTGGGGGGACACCACTATCCCTGCACCCTCCCCCTTATTTGACCTTTAGCCCCCAGCTTTGGCTTGGGGTGTCAGGCCTGGAACTGACCCTGCTGGGGCTGCTGCCAGGAAGGTTGTGACTGGAAGGACTGGCACTGAAAAGCCTGCTTTTTAGGCTTTTTCTTTTGGTCTTTCTGGGATGAAGTCACAGAGTTGAGGGTGGCACTGGACTTCTCAGTCCAGGTGAGATGTCCTTCTACCCCAGGGCCGAAGAGGTCAGTGGCTAGGAAATGGAAGACACTGGCCAACTTAAGTTGGATTTTCACCGTGAAGTTGGACAAATGCAGCCAGGCCCTGTGATGCACAGAGACAGCAGCTGCCACAGGACAGGAACAAGAATCACTAATGTACAAGGCTGGTGCTGGTGTTTAGGCAGTGATTGACTCTGGTCTCTGAAGAGCTCCATGGCCATCCATTGCTCAGGATGGAGGTGGGGGAGGATAGCATCAAAGGCTACCATCAGCGAGTGACCATACTTACCCATCATTATGGCATAGTTAACCTGCCAGAGATCTAGAGCAGCTGTATGCAGCATACACTTTTTTAGTGGCATGGTCAGTCTTATGGGACTCCTTGTCTGGAGGCCTGTCCATGTCCCCCTGGTGCCTGTATTTACAGAACACAGAATTTATGACCAGGCCCTCTGCCGAAAAAAATGGCCTGAAAACCCTGAAATGGAGCCCGTGTGGACCACATACCTGCAAATCATAGGGGCCGAGGATGCCGAACAGGATGTTTAATGCTGCCAAAGCTCCATGGCTGGTCCCAAAATGGCCTCAGCTACAGGGAAGGCAACCCCTGGGGATTTATCCCAGTCCAAAATGTCCGTGAGAGGTTACCTAGCCCTCTTCTGGACTGGCTCCAGTGGGACGGACTTAGATTCTGAAATAAGTTTGAGCAGCCCACCGAAGAACACCAGGCCACGCTCGGTGGAAGGCTCCTCAACCAAGCTACAGTCAAAGAGCTGTGTCCCAAAGGAGGCCATACACTCTTGGTCAGTCATCTAAGGACTCCTCAAAAATGGCCCTTGACCATTGCTCACCACAGATCTCCTGGCAATCCTCACCTGGGTGATCCTCACTGACAACTGGCCTGGCAAGCCACTGGCTGAACGGCCAGCCTTCTTAGCTGGAACACTGACTGGCAGTTGTCGTGGTCACAGCTCCACACTAATCGGCAGTGAAGCAGGTGTGCAGAACATGGACCAGCAGGGTAGCTACTCGTGGCTGCCTTGGGGTAGAGCCCTACCCTGCCCCGCGATGGCTCACTACTGCCAGAGAATTCCTTATAGCACCGGTGCATCTTGTGTCGGTGCCTCTCCTCACTCGATGATGAGGAGGTCGAGGAATGCTGATGGTGACACCTCCTTGCTGAGTGGAACGGAGAGTGTGAGTGCCTCGATTAAGGCTTGGACTGTGACTGTGACCGTCAAACATCTGGCCGACGTTGAGAAGGGTCTTTCTGTGGTTGGCCATAAATTATGCGCCTACTGACAGTGATCAACATAGGCATCAAAAACCCAACCACTAGTGGAGGCTGGTACCTTGATGGATCAGCTGGGGCCCCCGACTGGTCAACATCCTCCTGATTATGGACTGGGAGCACTGAGGCCTGTGAGACTGACTCCTCGACCTTGCCCGACAACTGGACAATAGGCTCAAGAAAGATTTCAACCGCACGCCTGACTAGAGTAGAGTCGACTGACTTTACAGCAGAGACGAAGAGCCCTTAACTTGCCTGACTGGCCCCCTGACTGAGCAAGTCGACCAGCATTAGCGGCACTTGGATTCTGAATTAAGGAGGGCAGGGCTTTCTCCCCCACAGTCTGGAGGGACAGACACATATGGAGCTGGTCAGTGAAGGGCTCTCCGACACTGGCTCCAGGGATCAGCACAAAGACTGTGAAGGTGCCTGCCATTGCAGCCGACGCTTCCACCTCAAGGGCTGCAAGTTGCTCAGCAGATCCGGCTGCAGCTGATGCCTTCTTGCAACTCTCAGGGTGGTTTTTTGGAACCCTTTCTAAAGGCCGACCCAGCAAGAGCCGGAGATTCCTGTCCTCGAGGGACTCAGGAAGCATGCTTTTCCACGGGCTGCACCCATCCACATCATGTTGCCCGCCCAAGCAGTATAAGTACGTGTCATGGGGATCAGTGACCAACATCTTCTGCCAGCACCTAATGTAGAATCTGAATCCTGGTTTCTTGTGATCCATCACTGGTCCAGAGATGGAGTCAAAAGAACCCCAAAACTGAGTGAAATCAAAAACTTTTTGAAAACAAGTTTGCCTATGGTGCAGACAGTCCTAAGCAGGAGCCTGAAGGAGGTGATCTGTTCTTCCAGCAGAAAGAAAGATCTGATGTGATGGGGCATAATAGGGAAAGATACCACCCGACTGGTGGACGGAGTGTAATATTGCTCCAGTGGAACTGCCAAAGTGTGGCTAAGCAAACCATATCCACACCCCTAGAAAAAAGTGTTTCTGTACCTTACACCCCATGTGTTATTTATTTATTTATTAAATAATTTGCTGGTTTTAAAAGTGGACAGAAGTTGAGTTGTACCGTACTGCTATTGTGCCTCCTCAGCGAAACAGGAACAGCAGTGCAATACAGGAGAAACTAAAAGGGTTTTTTGTCGACCGACTGCAGCCGTTGCTCTGTTATACACGCACTCACGTATAATGGAGAACTACAACCCAGTTTGTGGGATATAAAACAAGTGATTATAATTATAGTATTTCCATAGGAAAGTCTTAAAAAACAGCAGGACTTATCTGATAAAGCATCAATATTTGGGGATAGTTTGCTTTGTTCTCGTTTGCTACATTAGGTCAGTATGAATTTGGCCACTGTGTTCAGCAACACTTCTCATTCATCTCAGCTGAGCTCCGTGAGCAAGAGCTAACCTAGCAGTAAAAGTAGTAAATATGTTAGCTTTAGACAGGATAGCACTATTAAGACATTGGTCTTATTTTCAAAGTCATCCTAAAAGTAATAGTGCAACTTCTTTTTTCCTTTTTTTTTTTTTTTTTTAATAAAGCCAGTTTCCAGCTGAAAAAAAATGAATACAAAACTGTTTTTTCAAAGTGCTTTCTGTGCTGCTCAATATACTGCATGTTTTTTATTTTCCTAACTGTGCTCCCTTACCAGACCCAGTACATTATTTTTACGCCAGTCGAGGTAGTGCCAACCCTGTGTGTGTGTGTGGGGGGCACGGATAGCAGTAGTGCTGTCCTGCAGAGGAACTGATGTACATTATGACAGCCCTGGGGTCTATGCAAGATAAAGAAGGCAGGAAGAACCGTATTGTATTTTTTTTCCTTCAAGTAATTAAACACTGACAGAATTTAAGGATAGTACAAGAGCACAAAACTGGAAGATGCCTGAAGTCTTTTCCAGTAACAACCTTTCTTAAAGAGAAACACCAGAAAACCTAGAGAGTGCAGCAGCTGCTGCAGAGAGGCCCAATTAGGGCTTACAGCAATAAATGAAAATTTTTAATGACCTGCTACATTCCTGTTTTTACTTTTAAAGAACCGCAGTGTCCGTAATGTCTGCAGAGCCGCCCATGGTCATCTCGGACATGCCATGTGGCTTCCAGCACATGGGTTATGCTAACAACGGCATCCGACTAATGGCAGAGTTGGTACCCTCATTAGCATAATCTGCGTGCCAGAAGCCTCTTGAGGTGCGCAAGATGGCCGCAGACAGCTCAACAGACATTATGGATGTTGCAGTTCTTTAAAAGTAAAAAAAAAAAATACAGCAAGGTAATAAAAGAATTCCATTTCTTGGCATAAACCCTAACCAGGCACTTCTGCAGCAGCTGTTGCGGTTTCCAAGTTTTCTGGTGTTTCCCTTTAATAAAGTAGTCCATCAGCCATCTGCCCGAGAATACTGGCTCAGAATGTACGAATGCATCTTCATAGTCATTCAGCAGTGCCAGTGGATGGAATGCTGCCATTTTCAAAAACATGAATGAGCCATGTTGATCAGGCTCTGCATGACAGTTTAAGTGAGATTAGTGTAAGGGTCTCAGAATCTCGACAGCCAATAAGAGTACAGCATTTCTTAGACCCTATTTATGTTTATTATGGTTCGATGCCAGGCCCCACCAATATGGCATCTACTGTTGATGTTACACCATCAAAGCTACAAGCTTCACTTGCTGACTGAACTACTTCTAGCTGAAACCACACTACGGAGTACCAGAATGGGCAAAAAAGTCACAGGAGTGCTGGAAATTATGACAACCCCCACCCCAATATGTCTGTGCAGCCAGACTGACGTTTCAGCCACGAATCGGGTACTAATGATCTGGTACTGCAGAAGTCAGTCCTGTCCACATTCCCAGCTCTGGCGAGTCTGATTTGAACCATTTTTCTGAAAACTCCTGCTGTTTCTCTACTGATTCTGTCACTTTCTGCTCTGGTGCAGCACAGACTGCAGCTACAGAAGAGCCAAAAGGGTAACATTTTCCAGTCAGATTATTGATCTACTGGTAGGTGTTTTGCCATTCTGTGACATCACAGTCCATCATGGAATTTATGTCATGCACAAAACCCCCTACTGCACTGAACTGTAAGAACAAGGACCTGCAATTCTCTACACAGAATGTGGCTTGCAAGTTTGCTGATCAAGTGGAATATATTCTATTTGCTTCACCTAGCTGGAAAAAACAATAAAAAAGCACCCTGATGTTCGGTTTACAGTGCTGGCCAAACAGCAAGATCTTTGCAACAGCTTGGAAAAATGGTGTTCCTCTTTAACAGTAGGCAAAGTGAAAATGCATACTAGCCCTATTCACAAAATCCTTTTTTTAATATTATAAAATAAGCCAATCGGGTTTCTTTCTTATATTTCAGATAATTAATCCAACAGCATCTTTATTTCTGATATGGGGTTGGGCGATTGGTGTTCGAACTTCAAGTGTGGAAAAACCTGATTGTGCATCATGGGAAGTTTATGCAAATCACCACAAAAGAACTAAGGCTGGTTCGGCTTTAAGCGGGAATGAATGGTAGCAAAGGGCGTCACAATCTGCAAACGCAAAAACAGCAGTCACATGTTCAGTCCCTGTTAGGACTCATCAGTTTCACATCTATATATCAGCCCAAGGGAAGGGAAACCAGCCACATGGTCTCACAGGGTTTGGTTACATTGAGCACAAAATAAGAAAGCAATTTAAATGAAAAACCTCAGTGCGGAAGCTTGCTCATCTATGTCGCTCAGTGAACAGCAAGCTGCGCAAACATGACTGCACACATTTCCAGTGTTCTGAGCTTCGGTCTCAATTCACAAGGTGTCCCACGTTTAGATGATGGCAAGTTGAGAGGTGACTGATGAGCACCAGTTACAAGTGGCACAGCTTCTTGTCCACTACTTGTATGGTTTCAACAGGTAGAGAAAGTCATAAAAGCCTTCACTTCCGTAACGTAACTGACCATGAATGCTACTGCCTGGGATTTTTGTTACCATAGAAATTACCATCCTGTTGCTGAGCAGAAGTCATTTACCTTCTGAGCTGGGTTTAAGACAAGCCGCCCATGGCCTTGTCACTGAAGGTGCTAGCACTGTCTCCGTAAAGTGACAATGAGGGCAGACAGAAATTGTAATGACTTGTCAGTTTCTAACTGGAGCAGAATGGCAAACTTTGCTACTATTAACAAGGTGATTTGTTTTCACACTGCTATGGACTGGATTCATTGTCTCTTTTTTTTCTGAGTCCGAGATGCCTGGATGAGATGCCATCTTACGAGACGCTGGAGCAGCGGATATTTGGAGAGCCCATCTGTGTGAGGACCTTGTCTAGCCACTGCAGGGGCCCGTTGAGGTGAAGCTCGATCCAACAGGGGGTACTGGTCACAGTCTGTCGCCTACATGAAACAAACACACAAAAAAAAGAATAGTGTTGTAAAACTCAACAGGCAGGGAAAGTACACAGTCACCAACACATTCTTTCCTGCTGAGACAACAGCCATCTCACACATTAATTCCCAGGAATGTCTTCATAAACCACAGTAATGTCTGCAGTTGCAAGTATCATGGCAAACTGCTGGCTGTAAAGAAGCTGGCCCACTGTTTCAACTAGGAGTTGTATTTCTAACACTCGAAGTATAAACGTAATACTTAACGGTTCTATAATAAAACAGAGGACTGTAACAGAATCCAGGATATAATTGCAAAAAAAGGCCTATGCGATTGCAAAGATTACTGGCAGAAATACCTAATGACTGAAGCATGTTGCAATACTTCACAATTGAAGAATGTTTCCTCTTTGGAGTAATACCTCTCTGCCTCAAGTTAGTTTCTGTGTGATAACATGTCGATCACCTTCCTTCTTCAAAGAAGAAAAGAAGTGACAACTAATATAAACCCTGATGTAAGGACTTCATGGCAAGGTAAACACATATTGGCGGGGGTTGTTTAACCAGGAAAGGCACACTAAGCGAACTTGTTTCCAGGTGCTACCTGGGAGCACAAGGAAGTTAAGTGACTTACTCAGGGTCACACAATATGCAAGTGGGAGCTGTGGGATTCATACCCAGGTCTCCAGGTTTGCAGCTCAGAGCCCTAAACCACTACGCTCTTCTGCCTCCTGCCACAGTGTGGGATGCTTAGATAAACCCCTCGAGCTTCGCCCTCTGGGTTTATGGAGCATCCTACACTTCAGGTGTGTGTAAAATTCTCGTTACACACCACCCCATACATTATTCTATATTTAAATGCACACCCAGGCGAGAAGTAAGACACAAGGCCTAAGGTCAACTGTCTGTATGCCCCTGGGAAGTGCATTAAAATCCTGTAATGCACACCATGAAGTGGCTTATTGTGCTTAAAAAATGACTCATAAGTACCCTTTTTTTGGGGCAGAAATGACATCTGGTACCTGACTGTGCAGTGCTTGGAATTTAATGCACACAAAGATAACCTGACTTAGCCAATGAAGTTCCTCGATTTTTTCTTGCCATTTTATAACCAATGAATAAATAAACCAAATCTAGTTCGTCCAGGGATTATGAACCATGCCAGTCTACTTCATAACACAATGGTCTCTAGTTTCATTTTAATAAGGGATACTAATGGGAACATGAGACTCATGGTCAAAGAGAAGGATAGTACAGTTATGTAAGAACTTACCGTAACAGCAGATCTTCGAGAGAATCTCTTGCATCAGGCTACACCTATGGAACTCAAGCCACAAGGCAGTAAGACCACATGGAAACTTTTTAGCTAGCAGTCTAGTTGGGACTGCCCACGACAACATCAGATGCCGATGTCCTCCCTATATAAACGTGGAGGGCCCCGCGCTCTCCTCCATTCCTCCGCCATTGACCATATGCAGAGGACCTCCCTTAGGGGAACCGAGGGAGAGTTAGAGGTTCCCATCACTAAATAAGGTGGAAGAGAAGGTGAACCATCCTGGAGATACAGACAGGAATTAAGAAACCCTGAGGCCAAGCTGAATGGAGGGTGGGATGGCATGGCCTGATTCAAGAAATCCTCTCGAAGATCTACTGTTACGATAAGTCCTTACGTAACTAAGCTATCTTCATTGAAGATATCTCTTGCATCAGGCCGCACTTATGGAACGAGTCCCAAGCAGTACTGGCAGAGGAACAGTCTGGGTGGCTGGAGTCTATAGGCCTAAGACAGGAGGCCTTGAAGCACAGCCAGATCAAAGCCTGCCCTTCTCTGAGAGGCAACGTCTAGACTAGTGTTTAGTGAAAGTGTGGACAGTACTCCAAGTGGCAGCGGCACAGCTGTCTGCAGCCTACACATTCCTGAAACAAGCAACAGAAGCGGCCATGCCTCTGGTAGAGTGACCATGTACAATTCCAGGAAGTTCCTTACCGTAATCAATACAACAGAAAATAATACAGTTGGCCGATCATTTGGACAGGCACTGTTTAGAAACTGGTATGCTCTCTTTCCCAGGGGCGAAAGAAACAAACAGCTGCAAGGACTTCCTGCAGTCCCTTGTGCGATGAACATATCTGAGTATTCTATGTACATCCAAAGTATGGAGCAATGCTTCCCTTGGATTGGCATGCTCTGGGTAATACACAGGCAGGTGGATAGCTTGATTCAGGGTAAACAAAGACACCACCTTTGGTAAAAACTTAGGGTTAGTATGCAAAATACACCCCGTCTTTGTGGAAAACTAAATAAGAAGACTCACACATCACAGCCTGAAGCTCGGAAATCCTCAGGGCAGAAGTAACAGAAACTAAAAAAACAGGTTACTCACCTGTAACAGTAGTTCTAGGAGTGGTATATGTTGTTCATCCACACTCTTTGGCATGTCCCTTTCCCCTTTAAGGATCACCGGAAGTCTTCAAGCTGGCTCCTCCCACCCACCCACCCGGTGGTATACACCTCAGCTCCGCCCATGATGCCAGATCTTAGCCCGCTGGAAGCTAAGTGTCTGTGCGTCCGCAGACGGGAGGTTTGGTGATCCGGTAGGAATGAACAACATATACCACTCCTAGAACTACTGTTACAGGTGAGTAACCTGTTTTTCTAGGATCGTGGCTATGTTGTTCATCCACACTCTTTGGCAGACTCCTAGCAGTTCTCCGGGAGGAGGGAGGCAAGGTGCACAACCCCTACTTAAGGAACAGAGATTGGAGAACTGAGGCCCCAAAACCAGCATCCCGGTGTGACTCAAGGTCAATGTGGTAATGGGTGATGAAGGTGTTTGCTGACTTCCAGGTAGCAGCCCGACAGATTTCCTGGATAGGGATGTCCCTGGAAGCAGCCACCGATGCAGCAGTATGGCGGGTAGAATGAGCTCTTATCTCTCTGGGAGGCTCCTTGCTTGCCAACTCATAGCACAGACCTACGCATGATGTGATCCATCTTGCAATAGTCCGCTCCACTGCAGGTCTGCCAGAAGCGGCTTCAGCGTAGGTGGCAAACAGCTGGCGAACCTCTCCCCGGATTTCTGCCATCCCCTCCTTATAATAGGACACAGCACGTCTCAGGTCCAAAGTATGGAGCCTGTATTCAGCCTCTGAGGTGTAATTAAGGTAGTATACCGGCAGAGTCAACACCTGATTAAGGTGAAACTCTGACACCACCTTCGGAAGGAATTTCGGGTGGGGGCGCAGGACAACTTTGTCCCTGTGGAAGACTAAATAAGGGGAGTCCACTGAAAGTGCCTGGAGCTCCCCTGTCCTTCTGGCTGACGTGATAGCCACCAAGAAGGCCGTCTTCCACAAGTGTGACAACTCACACTTGTGCATGGGTTCGAATGGCCTGCCCATGAACTTTGCCAGTACCAGCAGTAAATCCCATGGAGGTGGAGGTTCACGCACCGGAGGGGATATGTGATCCAGGCCTTTGAAAAGCGCCTGACCACTGTCTCCTGCGCCAATGTCGACTGACCGGCCCACGCCCGGTAAGCAGAGATGGCTGCCAGGTGCACCCTAAGAGTCGATGTCTGTAGACCCCTTTGGAGAGAGACCAAAAGTAGTCGAGAATGTTAGCCACGGGGTAGGACAGAGGGTACAGGCCCTTGTCCTGACACCAAATGGAAAACCACTTCCATTTGAAGGCATAACATTTCCTGGTCGATTCCTTTCTAGATGCCTCCACCACAATGTGGACATCTTCGGAAAGACCCAAAGCCTGGAACTCTAGACGCTCAGGTACTACGCTGTGAGGTGCAGGGATTGAGGGTCCAGATGGAATACCTTCCCCTGATTGAGTGATATCAGGTCAGGGCGTGTACAAAGCCGGTCCGGGAGCCTGCAGCTGAGGCTGAGGAGATCTGGATACCAGAACTGGCGTGGCCAATCTGGGGCTACTAGGATCACCTTTGCCATGTCCCTCCTCACCTTGAGAAGCACCTTTGTGGATCAAGGGAAATGGAGGGAAGGCACAGAGGAGGCCTGGGGTCCACGGCCTCGAGAAGGCATCCCCCTGCAGCGAGCCCTGCTGAGGGTGGTGGGCATGAAACAGCCTCAGCTTGGTGTTTTCCCTGGAGGCAAACAGGTCCACCATTGGTTTGCCCCAACAGGAGAACAGGCTGTAAGCTACCTCTGGATGGAGAGACCACTCATGGGATGTCTGGCCTAAGCGGCTGAGAGCATCCGCCAGATGGTTCAAGGCTCCTGCCACATGGATCGACTCACGAGGGTCCAGATGCAGAGCACCTCCTTGCACAGCAAATGAGAGTGTGTGACGCCCTGTTTGTTGAGGTAGTACATAGTCGTGGTATTGTCCATCTGGACTTGAACCACTTGACCCCGGAGCTGAGCAGCGAAAGCTGACAATGCCAGTCTGACTACTCTGAGCTCCAACAGGTTGATGTGGCATCGGGACTCCTCGGGGGTCCAAAGGCCGTAGGCCCTTTCATCCTCCACGTGGGCTCCCCAGCCCATGAGAGAGGCATCGGTCGTGAGGATGACCATCGGCTCAGGGCAGCCAAACGGGATCCCTTCCTGCAACCGTTCTGGGATGGTCCAGCACTGGAGAGCGTCCCACATCATCTGGATTACAGTGATCAGCTAGTCGAACTGACCATGGCGCTGAGTCCACTGGGCAGCCAGCTCCCACTGGAGGGGGCGCATGTGCCACTGGGTCCAACGGACCACCGAGGTGTACACTGCCATGTAACCCAGAAGGCGCAGAAAGTCCTGGGCAAGGCACAACTGCCCAATCAGAAATTACTGGGCAAAGGGGAAAGAACCTCCGCCCTGTCCGCCGGGAGCTGAGCTCTGGCTTGACAAGAGTCGAGCTCTGCCCCGATAAAGCCCATCACCTAAGAAGGCATGAGGCCAAGTTGGGAGCAGGTCTGGAGGGCTAGATCCCTGGCTCTCTCCACCTCCTGTAGGGAGTGATCTGCCAGAAGCCAGTCGTCGAGGTAGGGGTAAATTCTGATCCCCCCCCCCCGACGCCGTAGATGGGCCGCCACCACTGTAATGCATTTGGTGAAGACCCGTGGGGCCGATGGCAGGCCAAATGGCATGGCTCGGGACTCGTATAGGGTTCCGTCAACCCTGAAGCAGAGGAACCACTGACGTGACGGATGGATTGGGACGTGAAAGAACGCATCCTGCAGAGCCAGTGAACAAAACCACGTTTTGCTCCAAGGATGGAATGATCCGGGACAGAGTGACCATCCGAAAGGTGCGAGGCCTGAGATATTGATTCAGGTCGTGGAGATCTAGAATGGGGCACCAGCCCCCCCATCCACTTGGGCACCAGGAAGTACCTGGTGACAAAGCCTGGGTCTGCTGGAGGATCCGCCACAGGAGCCATTGCCTCCTTGAGGAGGAGCTGAACAATGTCGTCTTGAAGAGCAGACTGGGTGAGAGCGGAAATTCATTCCTCCCGAGGGGTGCGGGCTCGGCTGGGAGGGTACTGCTCGAACTCTAGAGGCAGTCCCTGACCAATCACTTTGAGAACCCACCTGTCCAAAGTGACAGCGAACCAGGCGGAAAGGAAGTGGCGGAGCCGGCCCCCCACGGAAGGACCCAGAGCTGTTGTGACAGGAGTAGGGGTAGCAACCCCCACCCCATCACTGAGCAGGCTTGGAGGAGGAGGCTCCAGGACCTGAGCCTCGGCCTCCTTTACGGGCCTGTTGGGGTCCAGGCTTGGGCAGAGGGCACCAAGTTTGAGCCTGCTGCTGATGCTGGTGTCCACCTTGGAAGGGGGACTGCTGAGCCGCAAGGGAAGAATGCCGAAAGGACTTCTTCTTCTTCTTCTGCTGGTTCTTGCCCAAAGAACCCTTGGCAGAAGTGGCGTCCAAGGTGGCACTGGAATGCTCTATGCGCTGAAGGTGACTGGCCACTCCTGGGCTGAACAAGTCGGTCCCAAGGAAGGGCACGTCAGCTAATTTGTGCTGAGTATCCGCTGGGAAGGAGGAAAGCTTCAGCCAAGCCCTGCGGTGAGAGGCAACTGCGGCGGCCATCAAGCAGGCACAAGAATCCCCAATGTCCAGGGCCATCTGAAGCTGCCGTTTGGCAACAGCGCGGCCCTGGTCTCAGACCTGCTTGACCGTGGTCTGCCTGTCCGCAGGGAGATGTGGGAGGACTTCGTCTAATGACCCAAGAAGGGCATGAGAGAAGTGTGCCATGATGACGACCGAACTTGCCTGACGAAGGCCCAAGGAGGAAGCTGCATAGACCTTCCTTGCAGAATGGTCCAAAAGTTTGGACTCTTTGTCGGGAGGTCGGTCAGTGTCGGCAGAACTGCCAGTATGCCTGAACACAGAGGCAGTCGGCCAAAGGGTGTTCTGTGAACCCCGCAAGGGACCCCATGGGAACCATGTACTTGCGGGCCATGCGGGCAAATGGTGCTGGACAAGAGGCAGGATGCTGCCACAGTTCGAGTGCCTAACCAACACACAGGAAAGGCCTCCGTCGGGGTATCCCTTCTTTTAAGGATGTCCGTAAGAGGGTACTCCACCTTTTTCTGGATGGGTTCCAGGGGCATCCCTGTGGACTCAGAGATGAGGCAAAGGATCCCTTGGAAGGAGGAAGGACCTTCCTCCATCCCTAGGCCAACGGACGACTCATCATCCCCAGGGTGAGAGTGAAGCCCGGTGACGTCCAAGTCTGAGGAGTCGGGATACAGCGGCTTGCTGCCCAAATCACCCTCGACACGCTGAGGGCGGTCAGGGGTGACCGTGACCAATAAACGCCGGGGAAGCCCGGAGTCCAGTCTGTCTTTCTTCGAAAGAGCCCCTCCCACGGGCTGCTTAGGTGGCAGTTCCACCACTATGGGTGGAGAAGCCGGTTTAGGCCGAAGAAGTGGATCTGCCGGCCTCGCAGGTGGAAGAACCAAAAATTTCGTCTCCGGGGGGGGTCGGCTTCGGCCTAGGAGACAAAAGCCAAGTAATGGCCACGGAAGGAGCCGGAGTGTGCCCGGACAAGATCAGTTGTTGCCACAAGGTTCTCGTAGTGCCGATGGAGTTTCCGCTGGAGCCTCTCCTCATCTAAAGAGGACGAGGACGACCGATGGCATTGCCTCTTCTTAGGGTGCTTATGGCTCTTCCTTGGCCTGTCGGTTGAGGGGGTTCTAGACCTCTACCAAGATTGGGCGGGCCAACTCGGTCACTCCGGAGACATTGGTGGAACCGGTGACTTCTGGGGGTCCGGAACCGGGTCCCCGATGGGAACACCAGCAGGCTGGGTCTCCTCATCGGGGAAGACAAGGACCGGAGTCTTTTCCGAGGAGTCGTTGGCCGGAACCTGCAACAGAGGGTCGATAACAATCCTGACTTTGTCGGCCGGATCTTCAGTCATCTGGCCCGACAGAAGGTCTGAAAAGCCAGTGGCCGAAGAAGCGATCTCGACCGAGGTCGAGACTGCATGCTCCTGGGACTGAGACCTGTCTCGGTCCCAAGAGCGTCTTCGCCAAGACGAAGACTTGCTCGGTTCCTTCTCCCGCTTATGGGATCGGGAGGAGTGCGAGCCAGCAGGCGCCTCTCCCCTGGTGGGAAGAGACTGGCACAACTCCCGGAAGGAGCCCAAGAAGGTGGAGCCTAGGTTGAGCGGAGCGAAGAAGCTCCGAGAGTTGACTGCATGAGCCGCTTCTTCCTCGAACGCCTGCATGCTTTCCAATTGCTCGACGGAGCCTGCAGCCGTGGAAACCGCCCACCTAGCCTCCTTGGACTTCACCGGAGGGTTCCTTTTCTCCGGTCTCCCCAATTTCAAACTTGCCAGGTGGCCATCCAGAACGTTGGGATGGAAGGCCAAGCAAAAGCTGCAGGATGAGGTGTCATGGCCGACACCTTGGCAGTAGACGCACGTGAGGTGGGGATCGGTGCACAACATCTTCTGGCCACAAGGACACCGACGAAATCCAGGGGAAGATTTTTCTTCCATAATCGAAGGCGCAATCGCTAACTCGAATGAGTTTTAATTTCAGTAAAACCAAGATTTTGAAAGCCAGGGCCTACAAAATGTGGACGCACGAAGGAGGCAACCTGACTCTTCCAGCGGAAAGGAAGATCTGGTGTCGGGGGCGGAGCCGAGGTATATACCACCCAGGTGGGTGGGAGGAGCCAGCTTGAAGACTTCTGGTGATCCTTAAAGGGGAAAGGGACATGCCGAAGAATGTGGATGAAAAACATATCCAC
Source organism: Neoceratodus forsteri (assembly GCA_016271365.2). Taxonomy (NCBI): domain Eukaryota; kingdom Metazoa; phylum Chordata; order Ceratodontiformes; family Ceratodontidae; genus Neoceratodus; species Neoceratodus forsteri. The sequence goes on along the minus strand of CM028129.1, from coordinate 1,253,036,249 downwards.
GATCTTAGAAATAACGCTTTCTGTGACAGAAAGCGTAGCTCGCATGTCGCAGCTGGCTCAAAATGAGCCAAAGTAAGTTTCTTTAACATGAAATTTAAGTCCCAAGGTGGGACTGGATTGCAGATGGGAGGCTTTAGATGAAGAATGCCTCTCAAAAATGTATGGGTCACCTTGAGTTGTGCCACTGTACAACCATCAGCGGGCACACGAAAGGCTGAGATAGCCACCAAGTGCACTTTAATGAAGTATTGCAGGCATGAATCTGTGAGAGACAGCAAGTACTCTAGAATTTGATTCACTGGACAAGTGAATGAATCCAGATGATGGGAAGCTGCCCATAGAGCGAAGCACTTCAACTCCATGGAATAAGTGACCCTGGTGGAGGGCTTCCTAGCAGCCACCAGAACATCAGCCATATTTTGGGATACCCCAAACCTAGCCATAGCTATGTCTTCAGTAGCCAGGCATGGAGGTGTAGGGACTTGAGGTCCAGGTGGACTAGCGTGCCCTGCTCCTGTGACAGCAAGCCTTTGAACAGAGGTAGGGGCACTGGAGGTTCCACCCCCAGCTGCTGCAGTAAGGGGAACCAGATCTGATGAGGCCAGAAAGAAGCAACAAGGATCATGGTCACTCATTCCATCTGAAGCTTGATCAGCACCCTCTGAAACAGAGGAAGGGAAGGAAGGTGTAGAAGAACCTCCCTTTCCAAGATGCGGACAAGGCATCTCACCAGAAAACTCCAGGCACTGGAGCAAGCGAGTAGGAAAGCGGCAGTTTTGCATTGAGTGGGGATGAAAAAAGGTCCAACTCAGGACAATCCCACCAGTCGAGCAGGTCTTCTACGACTAAGGGCAACAGCTCCCACTCATGCTTCCTGGACTGTGACCTGCTTAGGCTGTATGCCAAGATGTTTTGGGCGTCTGAAACATGGACTGCCGACAGTTCTAGACTGTGGTCTAGAGCCCAGTACCAGACCTTCATTGCTTCCCTGCACAGGGGGTATGAAAGGCTCTCCCCTTGCTTGTTGATACATAGATACACAGACAGTGTCAGCAGATAAGGGCCTACGGCCCTCCCAGTCTGCCCATTTGAGATTGTAAGTTCACTTTATGTTTTCCTATAAGTCTGTTGCCCTTCACCCCTGACCTCCAGAATTCCTTTATGTCTATCCCATGCATTCTTAAATCCCGTGATTGTTTCAGCCCCCATCACTTCTTCTGGCAGGGTGTTCCACTTGTCCACCACCAGTTCTGTGAAGAAATTTTTCCTCACGTTTCTTCTGAATCGTCCTCCCTCCAACTTCATCCCATGCCCTCTAGTCCTGGAACATCTTTTTTGCTTAAACATAGTGCATTCCTGCACCCTGTTCCTCCCTGTAAGATACCTGTATGTCTCCATCATATCCCCTCTCTCCCTCCTCTCCTCCAGCAAGTACATATCCAAGTCCTTCAACCTGTCCTCATAGGACTTGTGATGCAATTCATGTACCATCTTTGATGCCCTCCTCTGAACCTTCTCTACCCTATGTTCTTACGTACGTAAGGTCTCCAGAACTGTACACTGTACTCCAGGTGGGGCCTCACTAGTGTCTTGTATAGTGGAATTATGACCTCCCTTTTCCTGCTGGTGATGCCCCTGCCTATGCATCCCAGCATCCTATTTGCTTTACCTGCAGCCTTGTCGCACTGTTTCCCTACCTTGAGGTCATCAGAGATGACAACCCCAAGATCCCTTTCCTGCTTGGTGCATGCTATATCCTCACCCCAACTGATATATATTGTGCCAGGGTTTTGTGCCCTATATGCATTATCTTGCACTTCTTTGCATTGAATTTCAACTGCCAAACCCCTGACCATTCTTCAAGTTTCTGCAGGTCCCTTCTCATTCTGTCTACACCCTCTGGTGTGTCCACTCCGTTATAGAGCTTTGTGTCATCAGCGAACAGGGAAATTCTGCCTTCTAGGTCCTGTGCAATGTCACCGATGAAGATGTTGAATACAGCAGGTCCCAGCACTGATCCCTGTGTTACCCCACTGGTCACACATCCCTCTGTGGAGTGACAGCCATTTACCACCACCCTCTGTGTCCTGCCGCCCAGCCAGTTACCTACCCACTGCACTACTGTCCCACCCATACCCATAATCCCCAGTTTGTGTAATAGCCTTCTATGTGGCACAGTGTCATAGGCCTTGCTGAAGTCCAGATAGGCCACGTCCACTGCCTTCCCCGATCCACCTCCCTAGTCATCCAGTCAAAAAATTCAATGAGGTTCTTCTGACATGACCTCCCCTTGGTGAAACCCTGCTGCCTTGGGTCCTGTAGTCCGTTGATAACCAGATGTTCCACCAATCTCTCCTTCAGTAGTGCTTCCATGATCTTCCCCACTACCGAGGTGAGGCTGACTGGTCTGTAGTTTCCTGCTTCCTCTTTGTTCCCACTTTTGTATAAGGGGACTACATCTGCTGTCCTCCAGTCTTTGGGTACCTCCCGTTTCCAGTGATCGACCTAACAGGATTGCCAGAGGTTCAGTCACCACCTCTCTTAGTTCTTTAAGGACCCTGAGGTGCACCCCATCTGGCCCCATTGCTTTATCAGCTCTTATTCCTTCCAGTTCCTTCAGGACCCTTTCTCGTGTAAAGGGACTTGTGTCCATTTTGCATCATTCTCACCTTGTACTCCTTCAGGCCCATTACCCTCCTCTTCCTCAGTAAAGACTGAGCAGAAATACCTCTTCAATATGTCAGCTTTACTGTTGTCATCCTCCATGCGCCCCATCCTCCCTTAGTCTCACTATCCCTCCCTTTGCCTTTCTTTTTTCACTTATGTACCTGTAAAGGTTTTGTTCCTCTACCACTGATTTTGCAATGTGCTCTTCTGTCTGAACTTTGGCTTCCTTACTGACCTCCTTGCCTCCCTTTGCTTCTCCTGGTACTTCTCCCTATCCCCTTCTGCCTGTGTCTTTTGTATTGCCTGAATGCAATCTTTTGGCTTTCACTTTCTCCGCTACCTCCTTGGAAAACCATAATGGCCTCCTCTTCCTTTTCCCCTTGCTAACCTGCTTAATGTATAATTCTGTTGCTCTTATATCCCTGTTTTAAATACTGCCCACTGTTCCTCAACCCCGATTCCCACCCATTCCTTAATGCCTCTTTCAAACATCTCCCCATTTCACAAAGTCTGCCCCCACCCCCTAAAATCCAGGATACGCTGTTTGTGTGGTTTGGTTCTGCTCCTTCTGTGATTTCAAACCACAATGACTGGTGGTCACTGTTCCCCAGGTGCTCCCCACTGTTACACCCATCACACTGTCCCTGTTTGTGAGCATGAGGCCCAGTATTGCCTTCTGCAAACTGGTTCCATAACCTGTTGCTTGAGGAAGGCACCTTGAAGGGAGTCCAGGACAAATCTGATCCTGGTTGATGCTGCTGCTGGGATGCTCCAATCCACGTCTGGAATATTGAGGTTTCCAGCACTACCTCGCCCTTGTCTGTTATCCTTTGGATGGCTAGCATCAGCTCCCTATCCGTTTCTTCCTCCTGGGCTGGTGGTCTACGGACCACACCTGTGCGGATGGCTGGGCCCCATTTTCCTTTCCAGTTTAACCCACAGTATCTCTCCACCATTTTGTTCCTCCTGGATCTCTGTGGCCTTTATGTCATCTTTCACATCAAGTGCCACTCCTCCTCCTCCTCCTCCTCCTCCTCCTCCCTTCCTACCTGCCCTGTCTCTCCTGAATATGTTGTAGCCAGGTATGGCCATCTCCCAGTCGTGGTTATCATTACACTAGGTTTCTGTGATGGCCACAAAGTCCAGGTCCTACTGCACCATGACAGCCTCCAGATCCTCCACCTTGTTGCTAAGGCTCCTGGCATTGGCACACATGGCTTTCCACAGTTTGAACTCCCTAGACCGTTTAGCTGTTCTACTCCAGCCCCATCCCTGGTTGTCCTTTATCCCTGGTTCACCCTGCTGTCTGCCCTTCTGTTGAATTTTGCCCCTTTTCTGTCTATCCACCTCTTGGACACTTATCTCCATCTTTTGCACACTGCTTTGTAGAGATATCCACTCTTCCTGTTCACTGTGCACTACAGTGATGTCCGTCTGCACCAGCACATTGCCCAGGGACAGGTAGTTCTGAAAGGCCTGTAGGCCATATAGAATGGCCCTCATCTCTAGGATGTTTATGCGGAGGGAATTCTCCACTGCAGTCCAAGCTCCTTGGATCTGGTGAGGGCCCAGATGGGTGCCCCAGGCTCCAGCCCATCCCCAAAGCATCCATAGTGAGGATATGATGAGGGGAAGTAATCAGGAAGGGAATCCCTTTGAGTAGGTTGCCGGGTTCCATCCACTGCTGAGCTGAAGCACTTTCGATGCTGGAGAGGTAACCAGAACCATCTGCTCCAGATCATCAGTGCGTTGATCCCACTGGACACTTAAAAGTCCATTATGGGATCCATACATGCAGCCTCACCAGGGGAACCATGGTAATGGCTGCAGCCACAAAGCCCAGAAGACACAGGAATGTCCTGGCTGTGACATACCAGTTGCTGTAAAGAAAGCTGATCTGTTCGATCAGGTGTTCCGCCCTGTCCTGGGGCAGGGAAAGCCGTACCCTGGGCAGTGTCCAGTATGGCCCCATGAACTGGCGATGTTAACAGGGGGTCAAGACCGACTTGGACAGGTTGACCTTACCCAAGGGCGTGGAACAGCTGTCTGGTGTGCGCTACGGTATGAAGGAGTTGCTCCTCGGACAGGGCTTTAAGCAGCCAGTCGTCCAGATAAGGGAAGAAGTACAGTCCCTCCCTTCTGAGGGCTGCTGCCACCACCGCCAAACATGTGGCAAAGACACATGGCACAGATTACATGCCAAAGGGCAATACTCTGAACTAGTAGTGCCCCCTCCCCACAGAATAGGAACCTGAGGTACTTTCTGTGGGTAGTGAAAATGTTTATGTACAGGTATGCATCCTGCATGTTCAGGAAGCATATCCAGTTTCCCTTGTATAGAAGAGGCAGCTGAGTTACCATCCTGAACTTCTTGTATTGGATGTAGAAATCCAAGTTTCTTAGGTCCAGGATGAGGTGCAGATCCCCTGTGGATCTGGGGACTAGAAAGAAGTGTGAATAGAACACTCTGTTCCTCTAATCCCCAATCATCTGAGTTTGAGTGTGTGGCCTTGCTCTGTGAGCTGCAGGACCCAAGCATCTGTTGTGATCTCCCACGACCTGTCCAGGTGGAGGAAGAAACAACCCCCTACCACCGCCTCCTACACTGAAGGAGGGTGGAAGTCTGAAAAAAGGAGTCATGCTGAGGTAGTGCCCATGGCCAGGGCTGCTCTTTAACCTTTAGGGGCCTTCACGGTGGTGGAGGTAGGGGTGGGCAGGGCTGTGGCCACTCGGTTGGCTGTTAGGTACCTGGCTTGGGTCTCTGGGAAGCTCAACGAAAAGGCACCTTCTGGTCACCTCTTAGCTGTGTATGGTAAAGGGAGTGAACCGACTGCAGATCTCTCCCAGAGGCCTGTAGGTCAGATAGGATGTCCTGGACATCTGCCCCGAAGGGCCTGCGGCCTCTGAAGGGGGCATTCAGGATGGACTGTTGTATGTCAGTGGCAAAGCTGTATACCCTGAGCCAAGAGTGTTGTATGAGACAAATGCCCACCACAGCTGCCCTAGAAGAGACGTCCGCAAACATCACAGGCCGCCCTCAAGAGATGCTTGCCCATGTCAGTCCCAGACTGAAGGGCGTTAAGTAACTCCAGTCTCTGGGGAACCTCAGGAAGGGACTGAGTCACAGCTCTGCCCTTCTTCCAGAGGGTATTTTGAAACTTGACTATATGGGCAATGTAATTAATTATTCTGATGGCCAATGTGGAAGAGGCATAGGTCCTCCTGCCCATAAAGTCTAGCTTTCTGGACTCCTTATGCAGGGGGAAGGAGCCGAGTTTTCTTGAACCTATCATGGGCAGTGTTTATTACTACTGAATCTGCTCTGGGTTGCTCAGTGAAGAAAGGCTTCTGTGAGGGAGCCTGGTACAATCTGTCCACCTTTCTGGGCTTACCCAGTCACCAAAATGTAATAAATAAATAAATAATTGGACTGTACCAGGAAGCCATAGTGGCATCCTGAAATGCAGCCAGCAGAGGAGGAGGAGGAGGAATAGTTAAGGAGAGGGGGAGAATCTGACCACTCCAGGTATTCAGGTTCTGCCCTGTGACATCCTGCTCCTCAGCATCAAAACCCATAGCCATCTGCAGCTGCCTCATTACAGACATGAATAAAGGATCATCTGGGGGCAACCTTGGGGTATAGTTGGAGGACTCCTTTCCCCGAGGAAACCAAGCTGGAGGGGGTCTTAGCCCCCTCTTACTTGTCCTCATCCCCTTCCTCCTCATCAGGTGGGAGGAGGTCAGGATGATACTCATCGTCGGCCCCAGGCTCAGAAATGGGCACAGATGACAACTGTGAGTATGCAGGGTGTGTCAATGTGCTGAGCATAGGCTCAGGGGTAGGCCTAGCTGGCCCTGGCATCACTGGGCCGGGAAGGGGGCAAAGTGATGCATGAATTCCAAGAATGAGGCGAACATGGTCTAGACGTCGATGGCCACTGGCACTGATGGGAGAGGCTGGCTCCCCGGCATCAGCGGTATGGCCTGAGGCATCAACAGAAGGGGCTGGAGTTCCAGTGTTGGCAGGAGGGCCGGAGATGGCGGCAGGAGAGGTTGGGTCTCTAACATCGAGGAGATGGCTCAAGCAGGTGAAGGGGTAGGTGGAAAACCCAATGTCAAAACGCCAGCCCTGGCTGATGTAGGGCCCCTGGGGAAGACAGGGCTGGAAAGGCAGGGGTTCCTGTAGTATCGACGGGGAATGCTGCGGTCCCGGCACTGATGAAAGAGCTAAGGTGTTGTTGATGGGGGGAGCAAAAACCCCAAAGTAGATGGGCCAGTGGCAGTCGAAGTGGGTCTGGCAGAGAGTCCTGTCGTCCCTGAACTGAAATGGGCCTAAACAACAGGAGCTGCAATGTCGGCTGGGCATTAACAGGCCTGACACTGACGAGTTGTTGCCAGAGGAACCAGCGGGAAGGTCTGCCAAGGCCGTCCCTAAGAGAGAGTTTGGCAGCAGTAGGGGTCATCGACGAGGCAGTCGACAACCCTGCTATGGTCGGCGGCAGTAGGGGTCACCCCCGAGGCAATCGATGACCCCGCTATGGTTGGCGCTCAATGCTGTGACCGAGAGCGCACTGGGGAGGATTTCTCCTTGCACTGCTCCTTCTTCCACTGCTTATGCTTGTCAGACAGCTTGTCCTGGGCCTTTGAGGAGTGGGAGCCCATGGACGGGGCTGGTGAAACAGGGGAGCTTCTTGCCTGGAGCTCCTTCTCCATGAGGGCAACCTTCTGTTTCAGTAGGAAGGTTTCTAAGGCCTTCAGACAGCACCGCCAGGTAGCCTGATTGAAGCTGCAGCAGATCTTGCAGGCCTGAACGTTGTGGTCCGTACTGAGGCAGTGGATGCAGGCATTGAGGTCGTCCTTATCAAGGATCTTCTTACTACACCAACATTAACAGAAGAGTTTCTTGGGGTTGCTCGGCATGAACAAGACCGAAAATCACTTTATAAAATAAAGTGATAAATAAATTAGGGTGAGAAAATAAAAAACAGAAATCGAAGATTTGGCAGTTGACTGAGGCTGCGGAGTCTCCATGGAGTCTGATGCGCAATGGTTGATGGCCGGAAAAGAACTGAGGAGGGCGTGGGACTACCCACGTTTATATAGGAAGGACATCAGGATCTGACATTGTCATGGGCGGCCCGGACTAGACTGCTAGCTAAAAAGTTTCCATGTGGTCCTAGTGCCTGGCAGCTATAGTTCCATAAGTGTGGCCTGATGCAAGAGATACCCTCAGTGAAGATGTTGTGTTAGCAAATGCCGTAGACCCGAGTTCAGATGTGTACCAAGGACATAGGTGATAGCCTGGCAACAGCACTTTCAGCAACAGCATATGTGTGTGTGTGTGTGTGTGTGTTCTACAGCCATAGTGACCATTGACAATCTCTCAGGAACCCCCCCGCTGCGTGTGCAGAAGGAAAGCTTTCAGCTATGCATCTCACCAGCAGAGGAAGTAAGATCAAGGGTTAAAGCGATATTGTCAACCTTTTTTTTGCATCATATTATTTCTAGTTGAAAACCCACATTTTATATTTGCTTACCTTCTCTGCAATTCATTGATGCTGCTGGCTGTTTTAGCCGCTTCCTTTCTTAGTAAAACTGAAATGCATGCTTATGTTGTAATCATACACAACCTTGTTTTGTTTCAAATCCCTGATCTACTCTTATTGCACACTTCCTGAGCATTAGGAACACCACCAGTCAAGCCAAATAGTGTCTACTCCCTCCACTGCATTATGAGTGGCTAGACTGTGTTGGGGTGTTCCCAGGTCCAGGAAAGATGCTGTGGGAGTTGATCAAAGACTGTAAACAAGCTGCTTTTTTGTGGTAACACCAGTATGGTAGGCAGTCTGTTTTTCACTTCAAAAAAGGAAAAAAAAGGACTCTGAATCAAACTGACCAGCTACATTAATGAATTCTACAGAATGTGTTCAATTATAAAATGAGGCCTAAAGGGGCTGACAGTGTCCCTTTAATGAAGGAAACATCTGCTGCCAGCACAATGGCCCTACCTGTCCTGCACGGCAGATCTGTATCTGAAGAGGAGGGGATGGGAGCCTTCACCGAGGAGAAAAGCCCATACAAGACAAATGGAACAGGTAAAAGTTGACACGGATGTCACCGATAAAAAGGTCATATAGGGGGTGACCAACCTGGAGGGTGGGAGTACTACTAAAGCTGGCATATTAATTGGTTTCTGTACCTCTCTCCAAACTACACACACACATTCTAAAGCCTCAAACTCAGTGCAATGCATCAAGGACTAAGTGGTGCAACACCCATACGCTACTAACATGAACCTGGCAACAGTTCATCCTCCACAGAGAAAAGCATGTGGCCCTTAGTACTGCTGCCAGGAATTCTTGTGGTTTAAACTTAATAGCCTAAATTTTCTGATGCCCATAATGGTTTTAATGGAATTGCTCGTATTTAGTTGGCAGCCCAACTGAAAGTGTCAGAAAAGTTACAGTAATTGTGCAACCTAGCCTGGAGATATCAGTTCTATCCAATGGCTAAAAGGAATCTAGAAACTTGATGAGCTAACAACTGCGGAGCGTATATACACACACACCCTGGTCTACACACTTTTTACTTGCCTTGAAGTATTCTGCTAGCCACTGCCCAGCTTGCCCACACGACATGGCTGTCTTGGCATCAAATGAATCTCCACAGCGTTTAAACAAAACCAAAAAATGCCCTGATATAGCTACTTCAACCCACTGCTGCACTCTTTTCCCACTCCTACATTCGCAACACACCTTCTGTCTTGCTGCTGCACTCGCAGACTCTTGAACTTCCAGCTCTAGCAACACATAGATGAGCGAGTTGAATGCTGTGCAACCTCAAAGCTGTCCCAGCTCCTTTTCCTCACACTTCCTTCCGCTCTCCACTACAGTTCTGGACTGTATAACATCATAATTCCTTTTCTTCCCTCACACCCATCTTTAACCCTCTCTAACTCTGCTGCAAGTCCGAAACAGGCAACTCCTCCTCCTCTTTACCAGACTGCTTCCTCCTACAGTTATCAAACTGCTTCATGTTCTACTCTCCTACCCAACCTACTACAGCAACAGTGCCACCTAATGACCACATAAAGTAAGGGGACTATGTTTTTTTAATGTAGTAATGTACTCCTGTATTATAATCAGCACACATATTTTTAAAAGTATTTTTAATGTATACCACAAAACAAAACCTAGTAATAATAATAAACTCCAGGGTATGGAATATCATGGAATACTGCCACTTCTCAGGTGCATGTGTCACATGGCAATATTCCATGATATACCACACCCTGTTAGTATTATTCCTTAATTATAATGTGAGAGAAAAATGAAGCCACCTGACTGGCTAACAGGCTCTTCAAGATGTGCAATTATATCACCATAATTCCACATCTTAGGGCTGGGACTTGTTACTAGCCAAATCACACAATGAGAAAATCAGTCTCCTTACACCCAAAAATGACCTGCCATCACAAACATGGCTGCCACCTTTACTCACTAAAAACCTTCAACTAGGTCTTAAAAATAAAACTACCTTTAGTAGAAAACAAAAATGAATGGGATGTTGTTTCCTTGATCACACTCTTCCTTTTTTTTGTTTTAGAACTCCGCTTTATTGAGCAATTCCACAATAACAGACAATACTGAAAAAGTACATGCATTTCAGGTAATGTTTACATTTCCGATAGGGCAGCTGCCCTTACAGTACTTTGCATGTTTTTTTTGTTTTGTTTCGTTTTTGGTGAACCCTACCTGTCTGTAGTGGTGAACACAAGAAACATAACAGTACAGCAATACCAAGTTCATATGGTAGTGCTGATGTCTAATGATATAAAGAAAGAGATATACAATGTGATGGTACAACCACTGCATAGTGGTCTATCCATGGGTATCAAATCTTTTAATCTCTCAGTCCTGGCATTGACCAGTGTGGTTTGTGATGAGCTGCCTGAACCAGGTAGGCTGGACCAGTAAAAATACAGTACCGGATGAGTGACTTGGTCTGGCAGCTAAAGCTCAGCAACCATTGGTGGGGTAAGGATAGAATCCCACAGTTGCCAAACAGTCAAAAACAAGTGTCATCTGAGTTGCATGTCAACAGTGATATGGTCCATATTGTGTCCGCCGTCCACTTTTTTGAACCAGGTGGACACCTGCAGAGCAACTTCAGAAAGCCATCACAGGGTATTGCATTTTAAAGCAACCGATATTAAGATTTGAAATAACCTCTTTAACTGGTTGTTACAAGTCAAACTGGGACAATGTCCCAAGACCAGGGTGCGAAAATTATATGGAATTGGTTTGCTCATAATCATTTGGACCATGTCATGTACATCAGACCAAAATGCCCTTAATGTGGGACAGTCCCAAAAGATGTGATAATGAGATCTTCTAGTACCACAGAGTTGCAGGCACTAATCTGTATTAGTTGTGTTGATATGTTTAGTGATTGTGGAGTGTGAAAGGAAGACTGTCCAAAACACTGTTGCCAATTACCAGGGCTGCAGAAATGCCCGTTTAGCACTACCTTTATGTGGTTACAAGTCTCCAGCTAACCTCTGCCCCATTTCTGTGCCTTGAGTGTGCTCCCGAGTTTTGCGCTGAATCTACCATTTGGACATTGCCACCGCACCGGAAGACCGAGTGTGCGCTCCGTTCAGTAGTTTCCTTCCTGCTCTCTGCTGTAACGATCGTTCATGACGAGCTGGGCAAATTTTTACAGAGGCAAAATAACTTGTTTGGCATGTAGTATTCATTTAATTGAACTTTTATGAGTAAGCCCCATTGAAAACGGAGCATGGTAATCTGTTTATTTTTTAATTGAAAGTTGAACTCCTGAGTTCGGGCATGAGCATTAGCGCCTGGCGCTAATGCGCATGCCCGAACTCAGGAGTTCGACTTTCAATTAAAAAAATAAACAGGTTACCATGTTCCGTTTTTAACATAGCTTACTTCTGAAAGTTCAATTAAATGAATACTACATGACACACAAGTTATTTTGCCTCCGTAAAAATTTGCCCAGCTCGTCATGAACGCGTGTTCCAGCAGAGCGCAGGAAGGAAACTCTGCTAATCTGCATACAAGTTGCGGCTCTGGGCGCTACAAGCAATGAAATGGCGCCACTCACTCCCTGATATAAAAATATCCATTTCCAATAAAATACATGCCCTTTGACAGAAATGCAGCTCTCTGGCTGCATCAAATGGCAGGTGAGTAGAGACCGAGAGAAAAACTGGGTTTATGACAGCCTTCCTTTAAAGAAATGAATGGACATCTTCTATCTGAATTCTCTCCAGGAAGGAGATGAAGTTACCTTCTAGCCAATTTGTAAAAACTTATTCCATGTCTCAGCTGGGAAAGGAAGGCCACTCTCCTGTTCTCAACTAATTCGGATTCCCTCGGTGAGGTCAGCTATACTTGCACCTTGAAGATCGTCACTCGCAACCCCAGCTGGTAGAGGCACAAGAGGTACTCAAGGGTACAAGCAAGGGGATCAAGCTCCTAGCCCGGACCCCAAATTGAGAACCTCTTCCATTTAAAAGCATAGCATCAGCAAGTCAACTCTTTTCGGGAGGCATTGCCTTTTTCACTGCATTTGAACCCCTCTCTCCTGAATCTTTAGCACCTACTGCTCTCAGTTCCCCATTCATAAGAACACCATGGAATGGTGGGACTGATGCTTTGGAAAACCTATTTGAAAAGAAAAAGCAATAGTTGCTAAGGTGAAGGAAAAACAAACATAGATTTGAGGGTACCATGAATCAAAATAACACCACTGCCATGGAAAGGAAAGCAGGAGGGTATTTTTTTAACAGTGGAAAAATGACTTCTGATCACTTGTCTTTTCTGGCAAAATGGCTTTGGAAGAGGAGCTATGTACTCAGCAGTTATAAAATGGCAGGGGCCTGGGGAGAGGTATGGTGTGTGGTTTACTATCTGATTTTCACGTTATTCAAAGGTGAAAGCCAAACCCTTTAATGCTCTGATTTTGGTAGCTGGGGCTAATTACAAATAGATTAGTACTGAACAGTGTATGCCCCTTCCCTGGTGTCAGCCTGGTTCAGTTGGTAGCACATCTGTGTCTGGGCCAGAAGGCTGTGGGTTCTAGTCCCACACCAGGATTGGGCTCATACTTAAAAACGCAGGCACCCGAGTGCAGTATAAGGGGGATGCTGTACTGTTGGGGTGTGCCGTCCTTCGGATGAGACATCAAACAGAGGTCCCTTCTACCTGTCCTGGTGGGTGTCCGGGTGGAAGTAAAAGAACCCAAGGCACTCTTCGTAAAGAGTAGGGGACTTTCCCAGTGTCCTGGCCAATACTCCCCTTCCCATAAAACTAGTTTATGCAATTGTCCAAGGGCTGTGAGTGGGTGTTGATGTGCAATATGGCTGCCACTACACATTTAGTCACTTCACTACCAGTCTACCATTGCTTGTAAAAGCGTTTTAGGATACAATGTGTATGAAAATTGCTATATAAATGCTGATTCTTCTTCTTTCCAACACTCTCCTGCCTGGCATTTAATGCTCTGACTTTGGTTGTTGGCGCTAATTTAAATAACTATTTAACAGTGTGGCCCCTCCTACATACTCTTGCTAGGCCCTGGGATGCTCTGACTTTGGTAGCTGGGGCTAATTATAAATAAATAACTATTAAACAATGTGGCCCTTCCCACATATGTTCTTGCCTGGCCCTGCGATGCTCTGACTTTTGCTAGGCTACTTTAAACAAATTTCTATTTAACAGTGTGGCTCCTCCTATACACTAGCTTGTTTGGCTGTGGGATACCATAGCTTTGGTGGCTGGGGGTAAGTTAAATAAATTTATATTAAACAGTGTGACCCCTCCCACTCACTCTCGATTGGCCCTAGGATGCTCAGACATTATAAATACATTTATATTAAATAGTGTGGACCCTCCAACACTATGGCTCTAGGAAGAATAGCTGAAGAGGGACTTGGTGCTGGGCACGATTTGTATTATGTATATATTTAAATAATTCTTGCTGTCTCTCTGGCATGGGGCCAATATGGCATCTTTGATTTATTTAGTTTTTGTTTACCGGGTAAGGTGCACTAGCCATGGAAATGACTATTTTCAGGCACGACCCGGGAGGGTACAGAACAGAAAAACGTAAACAAAGCATAAAAGGTAATATAACTAACTATACATCATGACATCACATTAATTTTAACATTTTTCAAGGATGGGAATACATTACAAGCAGGAGTAAATGAATAGCAAGCAAGGTAAGTGTAACCCCTAGATGGCGCTATCCCAGGGGCTACTACCCCTGCCTGATTTGCCACTAACAGGTTGAGGGGCCTGGATCCAATGGCGGGTGCCTCCACCCAGAGTCAGGGTTGCAATAGTTAAACTAACTTGGTCACAGCCCTCTGGGACACTGCAACCCCTTCTTCCACTAGTGGCCCACACAATATATCAGAATTACCTTCACAGTATACACTTACCCCCAGGACTGGTTCCGCACTGGGACCTCCTGTGAAATGAGATACAGTGCAACAATCACAGTACAGTACTTTAACATAGACAAATACCTCAGGCAGTATAACTTTGCTGAAACAAACAGCTCTGATTTATTTAGGGGGATATAACAAGGACAGGGAAATCAGGTTAATTAGCTTATCACTCTAATAATCTACTCATGGCTCTGTGCACAGGCCTATCCCTATCAGTTACTGTCCCTGGGTACCCAAGCCCCAGTGGCTAGTCCAAACGTGGCAGCTGGTAGGGGCCCTTTCACACAGAGAAAAGGAGAATTAAACAGTCAGCAGTACAGTAATTCCATTTGGATGTAATGTGGCAATTCAACAGGGCGACCCTGAATTAGTACTCACGACCTCCAAATAAGATAGGGTCCTTCAATGTCCGTGGGCTCACTTGAGGTACACAAACCTCTTTACACATCCATATAAAGAAAGCACTATACCAGGCAGGCTGCATCTGTATCCCGACAATTACTGCACAATACCGGAGAAACACAGCAGATTCAGTTCCTGACAGACCGAGTGCAATTTCAGCAATTCTTCCAGTCTTCTACAGGGTGAGCCTGGTTTCTACTCTCAGAGATCCTTTGATTCTTTTCACAGGACGGATTCAGTCTAACAAGCTGCAGACCGAACTCTGGGCCTTACACACGCTTTTTTTGACTAAACTGTACACTGAAAATGCACAGGGCCTTCCTTCTTCACTGCCAAAGCTCAACTGAACTCCAACTGACGAACTGGCACTTCCTTTAGTTCCTCCCAGTTCTTGACTGGATTGGCTGTCACTCACAATAGACTGCTGCTGTTGGTCCAAAAGGCACTGAAGTCCAAACTACATCTCCCAGAGTCACTGCTCATACAATCCTCTTGTGGCTGGCTCAGATTATGAGTCCAAGGCACCATTTTAGAGTAGCTTACCCCACACTGATTGGTCCAGTTCAGCAGTTCAAAACTAGAATGGGAACTAGCAGACACAGTTCTGACTGCAAAGAAAGCAGGTTAGACAAACTGTAATTTCATTATTACTCTAAATAATTTCTGGCAAACAGTTACATCTTTCAGATAGGTTCCTTGCACTCCTAGTGACTGCAAAATGGAGTGAATTGGCAGTAGCTTGAGTGGTACTCAATCAAAAAACACACAGTCCCCCTATACAACTAATTATGTCTGCAAGCAGACAGCTCTTAAAGAGACAGTACCAGAGGTTCTAAAACACTCACTGATAAATGGCTTAAATGCCAAAACACCATTCAGGCTTGGAGCATAGCAAGCTCCTGGAAGTCTTTTGGGAACCCCATTTGCAGGAGGTTACACCCTTCCCTGGCCTGGGAAAGCTTGGCGTCCGGCGTCAAGCAAGTACCATAAGTTTCAACTGCAACCATATACATTTGCATTAGGCTCACACATGTAATCATCAGTCAATATATCATTTTACCAAGAACACATTTCGAAACATTGCAGTACGTCACTTTACACAGTATTACATAACATTGTACCATAACTCAAGTTATTACCTCTGTACATGAAACTTGAAGAGAGGGCCTTCCTATCAGTTACCTTGGGGCTGGATGGGCAAGGCACCATACTTAGAGGGCAACACAAGTAACTTGAGTTAGCACTGACGCCCAGTTTGGGCAATGAGCTCGGGACACATACACTTTTATGGACAACATTGAGAGGCAAGTCCACGGCCTCCCAAATGAATCATAACTGAGGTGCACCACAGGCTTTACAGCTCGACCAGTCTTTCTAGGGGAACTGTTATAGTCTCTGCACTCTGAGCCTCATTTTCAGCATTGTCCTCACTTGTCAGGGAGTCTCCATGGGGGTAGAGAGGCTAGAACTTGGGCACTTTCAGCTCCAGGAGTTACAGGTTCTGAGTCCACAACATTTGGCTGCATGGAAGCTTTGGGACACTGGCAGTGGACTGTCAGGGCACTCAAAATACTCTTCTTGTTAGGGTGTATCACCAGTCTGCCCCAATCTATCATTTTCCCTGAAAGCTCAAACAGTTCAACCATGCACAATGATTCCATTTCATCTGATCTGATGCTTTGCACTTCACTTTCTGGGAGCATTGGTCCAGGGATGAAGCTGGGGCTTAGACAGTCCAGAAGGCCCAGCTTTGTCTCCAGTATTGACTAGGGATTGCCCCAAACAATTGACTCAGTTCGTAAGAAGGATAGTATTCAAAGTCACCTCACTTTCTTCCGATATGGACTGACAGTCATGCTCAACTGGGACTTGTGGAGGAACACTTTAACTTTGCTTCTGTAGGTGCAGACTTTCTTGGTCTTTTCTTAGCAGCAGCTCTAGTCACTGGTCCAGAGGGGGCATCTTCTAGGGGCTCAGACTCAATTAAGATTTGTCCAATGGGAAGTAAATGATTTCTATGCATTGTTTTTACATCTTTGAATTATTCTCAGGCCTTACTTTGTACACTGGCAGATCATCTAGTTTGCCCACTACAATGTGAGGAGATGATGCCATCTCTGTCAACAATCTTGTGCTTGCCATGCAGTCCAGATTTCTTAGCAATACCCGATCGCCCTCCTGGAGTTCCTGTGCTTTCACCTTTTTATCATACCTTTCTTTGTTGGCCAGATTTCTTTTGGCAGCCATGGTTTGAGCCAGTTAGTACGCATGAGTTAGCTGGGCCTTTAACTTTTGCACATACTGTAAATAGTTGTCAGCTTGAACCCCATCAGGAGAGACCCCAAACACACATCTACTGGTAGTCGAGCTTCTCTTCCAAACATCAGGCGTGGGGAGAATCCAGTGGCATCACTTTGGTGCAGTTATAAGCATGTACAGGGGTGCTAATTTGTTGGCTCATCTAGGCTTGTCCTTTGGTGCAGGGGTGCCTAGCATTATCTAGCAAAGTGCGGTTGAAACGCTCAGGTTGTGGGTCTCTGGGGTGGTAAGGGTGGTTCTGGACTTCGCACTCCCCACAGAGAAAGCATCTCTTTGATCAGGCGACTCTCAAAGTCTCTCCCTTGATCAGAATGGATTCTTTGTGGAGCCCCATAGTGAACAAAAGTTTTCTACAAGTACTTTGGCCACAGTGGATGCTTTCTGGTCTTTGGTGGGAAAGCTTGGGCATATCTCGTGAATGGTCAGTGACCACCAGCACATTACTGATATTTCTTTGATCTGACTCCAAACTCAGAAAATCAATACAGACCAACTCCATGGGTGCACTGGTGGTGATGTTAACAAGGGGGCAGCCCTCTGGGGCAAAGCTTTCCTCTGTAAGCAGCGACTACAAGTTCGAATGTGTTGCTCCACATCAGCCCCATCTTAGGCCAATAGAATCTGGATCTCACCAAGTCAAGTGTTCTGTCTATACCAAGGTGCCCATGTGTTGTGCAAGGACCTCAGTACTGAGTCTCGAAGGCAGTGGGCAGCACTAGTTGTTGTTTGTCTACTTGTCCCCCTCTGTCTACTGTTTCTCTGTATAACAGTTTATTGATCAGTTTCAACTTAGGACCTTCTTTGTATAACAGTGCAGTTCTCAAATCAGTGGGAGTAATTTGACACATCTTTTCCTGCATAGAGGCTTCCTAAAGCTGCTTTGATCATGGGATCGCGAGTTGAGCCCATGAATACTGTCATTGTCCAGCTGAGGCAGTGCACCAATGTCCATGGGTGAAAGTGGCACAAGCAGCAGGTATGCAATTCTCAGAGGCTCCCGGGCAATCCACCATGCAGTCCACTGCGTCCGTGACATTTGTTCCTCCTGTCAAACTTCTGGCAGAGTGCCCAATGTCAGGTTCTGCAATCGACCCAATCATTCTGTGAATAGCCCGGAGAGAGCATCAGCATCTATGTGGTTCAGACCTGCTCGGTATTCAGAGCATAGTCATATGTAGATAATGCAGAAAGCCACCTATGGCCAGTGGCATCCAACTTAGCTGAGGTCTGCACATAGGTCAAAGGATTAGTCAGTTTTACTAGTATTTTGCCTCATACAGTACTCTGGAATTGGTCAACAATAGCTCACTTCAAAGCTAGGAACTCTAACTATGTACAGGATAGTTCTTTTCGGATGGGGTCAGGCTTCACTGGCAAAGGCCACTGGTCTCAGGCCATTCTCGCTCTTGGTACAACACAGCCCCCAACCCTTGCAAGCTAGCATCAGTGTGCAGGACGTAGGTTTTCTTGGATCGGCATAGGCCAGCACTGGAGCATGGGTGTTATATGATCTCATGAAAAGCAGTCTCACTACAGAGTCCAGCGGGCCCCTAAATACTTCACTGATGCAGAAAATACACTTCTTCAGTCTTGAGGATGGACTTTTGGTATTTTGTGGGTTGGGGATACCTTTGAGTAAGGTTAAGTAAAGGGCGGATCACTCTTGAATAGTCCTTGATGAGCGCCGATAATAACCACAAAATCCCAGGAATCTTGCAGTTCTTTAGATTTTGGGCTGTGGCCAGGTGGTCATAGGCCTCAACTTTACTTGGGTCGGTCTCTATTCCCTTGGTGGATACTATGTGTCCCACATACTTTACTGATGTTTGAAAGAATTGACATCTATCAATGGACAGTTTAAGGCCAAAGTCCTCCAGTCGGTCCAATACCTTAAATAATCTGCTCTCATGTTCCTCCAGTGAGCTGCCAAACACAATAACATCATCTAGGTATACTCAGGCACTCTAGTAAGTTCATGTCCCCCACTGCACGCCTCCATCAATCGTTGAAAAGTGGCTGAGGCACCTGAAATCCCTTGAGGCATCCTCATGAATTCATAGAAGCCAAGCGGACAGATAAAGGCCGTCTTCTCTCACGGTCCTCTGGGGCCATGGGATCTGTGGTACCCACTGCGGAGATCCAGCGCACAGGGCTCCTTGCTCCCGTTGGGCGGTCAAAAGCATCCTGGATACGGGGCATTGTGTACTGATCAGGGATAGTCCGCCCGGTTTAGGTGCGATAATCCACACACATCCTTACTGTTCCATTCTTTTCCTCACTACCACAATGGGGAAGCATATGGCTTCTGGATTCTTGTATTACACCAGCAGCTAACATCTTTGCAGATGCCGCCTCACATCATCTATGTCAGCAGGTGCCAGGCGTGAGACCTCTCACGAAATGGTCTTTGTCATGCAGCGGATATTGTGCTCAGCTCCTTGCACGCATCCTACATCCCATTCCTTTAAAGAAAACACCTGGTCTCTGGGCAAGCTTCTCACTGATCCTCACTTTCCATTCAGCTGGCAGCGGGAGTCGAAATCAAACAAGTCAGGCGCACTCTGTCATTCTTCCTTGAACTCTTGCTGCTGGGTAGCACTGCAGTGTCTGCACAATGCACATTAGCCAGGATGCAACCTCTGTTTACTCGAATGTCTCTTTCAGACACATTATGAACTTGGACCATTACCTTCTGGCATAAGCATGGGCTCTAGCGGCAAAATACTAGGCTTGACCAGCAGTCCCTCTGGCAATTTTCCATCGCCTGGTGCATCCAACATTAATATTTTATTCTTAACATCCTTTCTGATCTGGACCTCTCCTGTAAGGTACACTGGGCATTTGGCCAGGATCAGAGACTCAGATCCTTCTTCCATACAATTCCGACCGGGTTCCTCTGGTTCTGTTTTTTCAGCATCTCTCTGTGCCTCATAGGCCTTCTTAATTAAAGCCGGAACTCTTAAAGCTCTACTAGTCTTTGACCCTGTTTTCATAACACAACTGTGCCAGCCTTCCAACATATGAGCATTTGTTCCAATTAACAAAGGACACCATCATACAGTCCAGTGGGGGACACATAGGCTAGGGTCTCTACTTGTTGGCACTCCAGCCAATGGAGGTGGGGAAAAGACACAAATTCGGATATACCCGGAATAGGGTAGGCCTTTTCACTTAACCCCCATACATGCAGTCCTTCTAATGGTTGTAAGGGCACTGCCTGGCAAATGCTTCTGATACCAATCCTGGAACATAATTGTCACTTGGAGCCACTGTCTAATACAGCTCTTGTAGACACTCCATTCACCTTTACAGTGGTCTCCATGGAGGGACCCATATTCTGGACCAGTCTGGAGGAGGCGGTAGTGGGGCCTGGGCAACTGACCTTGCCACAAAGGACGTGAATTAGCATTTTGGTGCCCTCACTGGACCATGTTGTGCACCTTTTAACCACTGATTTCTTCTCCAAGCTCTCCTTGTAGCCTATATGCAACTTTGTCAGTGTCTTTGGGGACTGGCATTCCCTTTCATGTGCCCATCTTTCCCACAATTATAGCAAAACATACTTTCTGGAGTTTGAGCTGGCCGAGGCGCCAAACTGGGAGCCAGGGGCGGGGTATTACTAACTGGAAACCTGGGTGCCATCTCTGTCTGCGTATGATAAGCATTTGGAGACATCTCGTCAGTTTCTCCACTTCCATGGTCAAGGAATTGAGTTTGGAGCTGTTATCAGCAGGAGATACATGGGTCGTTACCCCATAGCAGATGCAGTCGGATATAGGTCAGGGCCTGTGACTTGCAGGCGTGCCTTCATAAAGGACTGTTTTTGAATTCCGGATCTCTCTCAACAGTTCGCCCCATTGTGGCATATCTTTTCCTTGTCAGAGCACTCATTGACTGTCAACCTCTGCCCCTGAACTTCACTTGATGGGTCACCCTCAGTCACTGGTCGTAGCCACAGCTGTTGGTGCAGGTACCTCCCGAGTCGCTTTTCTCAACTCCTCAATTTCTCTCATTAACTCATCATAGGAGGTGGGATTCCAGTCGATTTGCCAGGCGTAACTGAAGCAACAGTTCTGAGAAGGGGCAGACTTAAGGATTCTGTCCAGTCTGGTTCGGTCCAGTTCAATCGCTGGCAAACTACCCTTTCTGAGGCATTCTTGCAACAATTTTTCCAGCCGAGAGACATACACAGACAACAACTCCCTTGGTACTGGTGCATTTCTTACTCTCCACCATAGGTCCTCATCAGAATCTGGGCTCCCATACACATTCTCCAAGGCCTCAAGATAGGCCTGTGCAGTCGCTTCAGGGTTACTGGCCCGTTTAGTACGGATGGTAGCCAGGGCAGGACCTCGGAGGCTCTCACTAACCCTCTTTCGCTTTTCGCCTTCCGAGCATTGCCATTCTAGCACTTGGGGGGCAACATAGTCTATCCAGGTCTCCCAGTCATCCTCCCTTGGGGTGGGGAGGGTGCCAGAGAAGATCCTCAACCTTCGTAAGAGTCGTGACTAATGGCAGGTGCAGAAATAGGAGTCTGCATTGGTTCAGCCACCATTACGGGCACTGGAGCAGGAGAGGGTGTTGGGGAGGAACACCCCAGGTGGCAAGAATAGTTTCTTCAAGTCCTCCACAGTTTTCCCTCTCCCAGCAACCATTCAGCAAATTTCTCCTCAAAAGTTTCAGATAGTGGTGGGGCTGATTCCCCGGGTCTTTACTGTCCTTAGTTATCACTCTCCAAGCAGTGAGGGCTCCTCTGGGGTAATGGTCTGTGGCACTTTGGAGCTATCTATGGATCCTTAAACTCTACTAGGGCCAGGAAAGTGTGGGTGAGCAGATTAGCATGCCGACCCACCACCACAGGGTTTGTAAACCTTCCACCTTGGAAAGTACTCCTGCACAGTGTCCGTATTGATACCCAGGGGATGTCCAGGATAAGCATAGCATTTTGGGGTCGATCTCCTCCCCAGTACACCACTCCACCAGCCGGTGCACAGCCACTTCTGTCGGGTACCCATTTTTCTTAACAGTGGTTCGTGAATATGGCCACTAGAGGACACACAATCCCAGCGGTGAGCCTCCAAGATGTAACCCCTAGATGGCGCTATCCCAGGGGCTACTACCCTGCCTGATTTGCCACTAACAGGTTGAGGGCCTGGATCCAATGGCGGGTGCCTCCACCCAGAGGTCAGGGTTTGCAATAGTTAAACTAACTTGGTCACAGCCCTCTGGGACACTGCAACCCCCTTTCTTCCCACTAGTGGCCCACACAATATATCAGAATTACCTTCACAGTATACACTACCCCAGGACTGGTTCCGGCACTGGGACCTCCTGTGAAATGAGATACAGTGCAACAATCACAGTACAGTACTTTAACATAGACAAATACTCAGGCAGTATAACTTTGCTGAAACAAGCAGCTCTGATTTATTTAGGGGATATAACAAGGACAGGGGAATCAGGTTAATTAGCTTATCACTCTAATAATCTACCTATGGCTCTGTGCACAGGCCTATCCCTATCAGTTACTGTCCCTGGGTACCCAAGCCCTAGTGGCTAGTCCAAACCGTGGCAGCTGGTAGGGCCCTTTCACACAGAGAAAAGGAGAATTAAACAGTCAGCAGTACAGTAATTCCATTTGGATGTAATGTGGCAATTCAACAGGAGCGACCCTGAATTAGTACTCACGACCTCCAAATAAGATATAGGGTCCTTCAATGTCAGCAGGGCTCACTTGAGGTACACAAACCTCTTTACACATCCATATAAAAGAAAGCACTATACCAGGCAGGCTGCATCTGTATCCGATACAATTACTGCACAATACCGGAGAACACACAGCAGATTCAGTTCCTGACAGACCGAGTGCAATTTTCAGCAATTCTTCCAGTCTTCTACAGGGTGAGCCTGGTTTCTACTCTTCAGAGATCCTTTGATTCTTTTCACAGGACGGTTCAGTCCTAACAAGCTGCAGACCGGAACTCTGGGCCTTACACATGCTTTTTGACTAAAACTGCACACTGAAAATGCACAGGGCTCCTTCCTTCTTCACTGCCAAAGCTCAACTGAACTCCAACTGACGAAACTGGCACTTCCTTTGAGTTCCTCCCAGTTCTTGACTGGATTGGCTGTCACTCACAATAGACTGCTGCTGTTGGTCCAAAAGGCACTGAAGTCTAAACTACATCTCCCAGAGTCACTGCCCATACAATCCTCTTGTGGCTGGCTCAGATTATGAGTCCAAGGCACCATTTTAGAGCTAGCTTACCCACACTGATTGGTCCAGTTCAGCAGTTCAAAACTAGAATGGGAACTAGCAGACACAGTTCTGACTGCAAAGAAAGCAGGTTAGACAAACTGTAATTTCATTATTACTCTAAATAATTTCTGGCAAACAGTTACATCTTTCAGATAGGTTCCTTTGCACTCCTAGTGACTGCAAAAATGGAGTGAATTGGCAGTAGCTTGAGTGGTACTCAATCAAAGAAACACACAGTCCCCCATACAAACTAATTATGTCTGCAAGCAGACAGCTCTTAAAGAGACAGTACCAGAGGTTCTAAAACACTCACTGATAAATGGCTTAAATGCCAAACACCATTCAGGCTTGGAGCATTCAAGCAAGCTCCTGGAAGTCTTTTGGGAACCCCCATTTGCAGGGGTTACATAAGAATACAGAGTATTGATGCCTTTAGGGCACTGCCTACTACAGCCTGCCTGCCCTTCTCTCCCCCAACTGGGCAAGCCAAAGTCTTTAGTTCCTCCCTGATGGGACAGGACCAGCTGCAGTCATGAACATCCCAAAAATATGCCTCCCTGAGTGGACTCTCTTTCTGGTGTCTGGAGTCCCCCCTCCCATCTCACAATGGCCAAAGGGTGGGTTCAGTGCCAGGTCGGCATTGTCTTCTATGTTGCCACCCAACTCACCACAGAGACCAGAAACACTGCTGGCTGCCTGCAGAACGAACCACCCAGGAGATACTGCTCCAGACTCTGCTACTGAGGATGACAAGGAAGAAGAGGAGACATCCCGAGCACTGTGGGACCTTCTGCCACTGTTCTGCTGCTGCTATCAGATGGAGATTTACTGCCGAACTCTACCCTGAGGGATCTGCCGCAGACCAGGATGCTGACTGAAGGACAGGCATACAGTCTGAGCCAACAGGACCGTAAGCCTTTTCTGGGTCCCTATAACTCCCTGTGCCCTTCTTTCTCACTGTTTCAAACTGTACTCTCCCTCAAAGGGCCATTCGGGGTATCCTCTGGGCACTCAGGGATTGGAAAGCAACAATCCAGACCCTTACAAGCCCAATTGCCTGATTTTCAAACTCCCTGTGCACTGTGGAACAAAGGTCTGGAGTTCCCAGTGTATGCTTCCTGACTTGGGGGCTTAGAGGAGCAGGCAGCCATAAGTAATATATTTAAAAAATTGTAAACGAAGACCGAGTGACTAAGCAGGGCAAGCTAGGACTACACTAAAGGCATGGGCCTGATTTTCCTGACCTTACCGTGGTCTCTACACATTGGCCTGGTGTCCCTGGAGACAAATCTCTGCAGCCTCCCCCGGTCCCTGGGGTACCTAAATCATATGCAGCCCAGTTAAACACTGAATGTGTGTTCGCTTGACAGGCAAAGGATCAGCAGTTCAAATTCTGGCTAGGACTTAAACACTGAGGAGGCAGTACATTGTAGTGGTTAGGAGCACGGAGCTACAAACCTGGAGAACTGGGTTTGAATCCCACAGCCACCACTTGCATACTGTGTGATGATGAGCAAGTAATTTAAATTCCCTGTGTTCCCAGGATGCTCTTGGAATCAAGCCTCAGTTTAGTGCATTTTTACTGGGCAAAAACTGTAAAAATCATTTCTGGAGGGCCCCAGACTATGGGGCCCTACACAATGTCTTTACTCTCCACATCCTAGCCAGTGTGGGTAAGTAGACACAGAATGCAACCAGGCTGCTGACTCTGACTTCTGCTCAAAACAGCCCTATCTGGACAAGGGGAAGGAAGGAGTGCATGCCCTTCCTGTAACCCAAAGGTACAACAGTGCAATTTTGAAGACGTCTCTTAGCTTTGATTGGCCCAGTGGGTGGGAAGTTAAATGTTCTATGCAGTATGGGCATGGAACAATTGACAGAATACATCAAACATAAGGTAAATGGAGAAAGCAGAGTGTATTTCTGTTTTCCAGCTGAAGTTGGACCGTATGTTAAGGATCTTATCCCAGTGGGTTCCAACAGAGTGTACAGGCCTCATAAAAGACTCATGCTGGCAGCACACATTGGTTTAGTTTTCGTACGCCAATAATCATGGGAGATTATCTTTTGTATAAAGTATAATACTGAAATATATATTTTTCAGGAATAACTCCAAGAGTACAAGCCACTGAGAACTGACAGGCAAGGTCTGACGCAGAACAACAAAATAAATGCTTCCACCTAATACAGTGCATCGTGGGTGATTTAGTATAAAAAGGGTCTGAAGGTGGTTGCATTTCAACAGAACTGAAAGGTGCCAAGCTGTATCTGCAGTCCATCAACAAGCATAAAAATGGCAACCATAGGCAAGTTTCGCCTTCTGTGCGACTCGTCTTGGGCCACTGACTAGCTAACCTTGGGCCACACTGTACAACTGCACACCAGGTATTTGTACAGTGGCAGCCCTGAAGCATAATCATACCCCTACTGGCAGCTCAATTTTAACAGTGCCACAGATTGCTGAGCCCCCACCCCCAAAAAAGAATGTCCATTTATATGAAGAAGGCAAAATATTGCATATGTTAGACATGTTCAGAAGGGATTGAGCGATTAATTAAAGCAGCAGTGCAATGAAAATTTTTTTCCCCAAAAAGTTTGCTTCAGCTACATTTAATAAAAATGTAACATATTTGTCAAATCTACTTTTCTAAGTACATCCTATGTTGTGCACTATGTTTTTTTTTTTCAGTTGTCTCGGTGCTAACCCTTACTAGATCTGCAATGGTATTTCTAAGCCAGATGTAATAGCCATCTTGTTTTCTTAAGAAAAACTTAAATTTAAACATTTATGAAATACTGATATTTTGCTAGAACTAGAACATTTTATCACCAAATAAAACTGGTACATGCTTGGAATCTTTTACAGTGAAAAAAATAGTCAAATGTTTTTGCCCAATTTCACTGCACTGCTGCTTTAGCAATACTACATGACAAGGTGTGCGATATTGTCCCACTGCGAGCATGTTGTGAGGCACGAGGACATAGGCCAAGTGCCTTCAACCACCTGAGAAGGGACTCTATATGTAGAATAATGCACGTGCAGTTAAGCATTATGAGCATTTTTGACACACCTGAGGTGTGTGATAATCCGTAAACCTCAACAGTGAAGTTCAAGTGGTTTATGAGATTATCACACATGGAAGGTGTATTAAAAAATCCTTGTAACACAAACCTGCACAGGCTTTAAACTGGTGCACGGCACTTTGAGACAAGAAAGAGTGGCCAAGTTTACTGGGTTAGAATTACATTTATTTCGCAGCGGAAAGTGCTTCAACTGCTATAGGTACTAAATAAAATAGTGCATCGGTTTCTAGAATGCTACTTGGGCAATTTTCTTTGTACATTTGATATACCAGTAGAGGATTGCTTTCTGGGTTTGAAAAATCCTTCTATATTTGAGGATTCACAGGCCTAATGTCATGGGGATCTTCCCCTGCACAAGTTTTAGTCTGCCTCTTTCTGTATTCAAGATAGTGGTTGCCGTCATGTATCTCGCCCTTTTATGACGTCCCCCCATACTGCTCTTTTGTGTTGAAAAGACAGAGTTACTGCACTGCAAAAGAGGTCAGTGTGTTTAGAAGTGCTTGTTGTGTGATTAAGTATTGAAAACCCATTTTGAGCTATTGTATTTTCATACTTTAACAGTAATGACAGCATGAGCCTGAAAATGTTGCAATAACTCGGTACAATATCATACTGTGTTATTACGGAGTTTAAAAAAAAATTAATCCCATTTCATTTATAAAATTATAAAATCAAACTACCAATGGTACTAAATGGCATCAAACATGAGAAACCTCAACTGGAAACATACATTGTAGTGAAAACTGAACACGTACATGCAGCATGCGCGCGCACACACACACTTTGCTTTTTTATCCAGCCCTACAAAATAAATCTTAAATTTTCAAAAATATTTGAACCCCCACCCAGCAGCATCACCACCATATTAATCACTGAAATAAAAAACACTGCTTCCAGCTTCACAGTATTTTGATTGAGACCCTTGCCCTGTATAGAGGCCTAAAATCTTGTGTACTGTGAATTACTTGCTGGTCCAATACACGTGTGTATCGATTCTCCTACTCAGTCCATCACAAACGAGAAGAGAACTTTGTTTCCTGCTGGTCTCATCATTGCATCTTAGTTACTAATAGGAATTCATATGGCATATACTTATAGTTCATGGCGAGCCCTTGTTCCGTAGTGAAACCTACTCAGACTAAAAAGTTGCTGTACCACAGTTCAAAGATTGTGAAACACTGTTGTATCAATTATCAGGCCCTTTACACTGCAGATCCCTGTCCACAGCAGCAAATCTCTGCCTTCCTGTCTTCTCTCCCACTCCCCAAATTATTCCACGCTCAAGCTTCCACTCTTTTGCACCCAATCACTATGGAGGAGGGGGAGGTGCCCCAGCTTGGATGGTTATCCTGTGGAGATTTATAAAAAATTCTGGAACCTACTACCTCCCCAACTCCTTTGGGCCTACCAATCTATACAGAAAGATGGAACCCCTCCCTCCTCCTGGAGGCATGCTACTATTTCCGTACTGCCTAAACATGGGAAGGACCCAACCCGCATTTTACAGATCTCTATCGATCCCAAATTGTGACTATAAGGTACTTATGGCAATCTGGGCACAATGTGTCAATGTCCTTCTCCTGTCATTGCAGGATGGAGACCAAGCAGGTTTTGTTCGATGACAGGCACACGATAATGTGGTGCTGCAACTTGTTTCTCTTAGAATATATGTCTACACGGTTGCTCCCCCTGTCCTCGCCAGCATCGATGCAGAGAAGGCATCTGACAGGGCCTCCTGGTCTTTCTTGTGGCACACACCCCTACACGGTGACTTCTCTGTGAAATGGGTGGCGCTCCTACAGCAACTCTACCACACACCACAGGCCCCTATCCTGGTCAATGGTGGCCAGTCAGACTACATTACCTTAGAGAGGGGAACCTGACAGGGATGCCCTCTCTCCCCTTGCTGTTTGCTCTCTATATAGAGTCACTGGCAGTTGCAATCCATAAAGAATGGGGGGTGGAAGGAGTCCCACTAGGAGGCAGAGAGTACAAGTTAGCTCTCTTTGTGGATTATATCCTCTAGACCCTGCTGAACCCAGAGCAATCATTACTGAAGGTCTGAGACCTCTTGCACCAGTATCAAGCCCTGGACATGTTTAGACTGAATGCTGCCAATAAGTACAGTTACACAAGAACTTACCGTTACAGTAGATCTTCGAGAGAAGCTCCTGCAGCAGGCAACACCAGTAGGACTAAGCCGCCAGGTGCTAGGACCCCATGGAAAACGTCTAACCAGCAGTATACAGCAGGGGACAGCTCCCAGACGTTGGTCCACCCCGATGTTGGCAATGGTATATAAGGGGTGGTCCCCCAACCCAACCTCAGTTCTCCCGCCGGAGACCCAGCAAACCAGATAGGAGAACGAGGAGGGACCTAGGAAAGAGCAATCACAGGGGGAAGGAGGGTGGGAAAGCAGTGCCTGCTGCAGGAGCTTCTCTTGAAGATCTGCTGTTACGGTAAGTTCTTACATAACTGTACTGTCTTACTTCAAGGAGAGCTCCTGCAGCAGGCAACACCAGTAGGACTGAGTCCCAAGCAGTACTCAGAAACAAGCCCCGTCAACTGGGAGGAGGGAAGAAACAGTGGAGTTAATCCTTTAAGAAAGGAGACCCTTCAGGACCACAAGGCCAAAGCCTGTCCTGCGTCTGGAAGCAATGTCCAAACTGTAATGCTTGATGAAAGTGTGGATGGAACTCCAAGTGGCAGCTGCACAAATACCTGCTGCTGAGACCTTCCGCAGCGAGGTGAAGGAGGCAGACACTCCCCTTGTGGAATGGCCTTTAACAGGGACCGGTAAAAGCTTGTCATATTTCTGGTAGCAGAACACTATGCAGTTAACCAACCATCTGGCTAACATCTGCTTAGAAACCGGAGCCCTTAAGGTCCTTCAGACGAAAGAAACAAATAAATGATTTGATTTTCTGAAAGAATGGGTGCGATTCTGATAATAACAGAGCACCCTATGGGCATCCAGAGTATGAAGTAAGGCCTCCCCTTGATTCAAATACTCTGGGTAATAAACAGGCACGTGGATGTTCTGGTTCAGTGAAAATTCAGACACCACCTTGGGCAGAAACTTAGGATTGGTCCGGAAAGGCACCCTGTCCTTGTGGAACACTAAACAAGGCTCCTTACACATCGGAGCCTGAAGCTCGGAAATCCTTCGAGCAGAAGCAACAGCAACTAAAAATAACGCTTTCCATGACAGAAAGTGTAGCTCGCAGTCTGCGGATGATTCGAAGGGAGACAAAGTAAGTTTCTGTAACATAAATAGAAGATCCCAGGGAGGGACAGGGTCCCTAATGGGAGGTCTGAGATGTAGAATGCCCCTCAAAAAGGTATGGGACAGGTCCAGCTGAGCAAGGGTCCTGCCCTCCATGGGTACAAGGTATGCAGAGATGGCTGACAAATGCACCTTAATGGAAGAGTAACCCAGGCCAGAATCTGATAGGGCAAGGAGGTACTCCAAAACCGAAGTCACTGAACAGGTGAAAGGATCGAGGGAATGGGAGGAAGCCCACAGGCAGAACCATTTCCACTTCACAGCATAGGTGGCTCGGGAGGAAGGCTTCCTCGCAGCCACCAGGATCTCCGCCACTCCACGGGAGACCCCAAATAGGAGACAGCTAGGTCTGCAGGAGCCACGCGTGCCCATGCACAAACCTGAGATTTGGATGGATCAAGGTGCCCTGGTCCTGGGAGCGCAAGTGTGAGCGCAGGGGTACAGGAACTGGAGGCTCCATTGCCAGCTGTTGGAGCAGGGGAAACAAAATTCGTCGTGGCCAGTGAGGAGAGATAAGGATCATGTCCATTCCTTCCACTTACCACTTGAGAAGAACCCTCTGTAACAGAAGGAAGGGGGGGTACGGCATAAAGAAACCTCCCTGTCCAGCAGAGGGACAATGCGTCTCACAAAAAAACACCAGGCCCTGGATTAAGTGAGCAGAAAATGGGCAGTCTGACGTTGAATGGAGATGCAAAAAGGTCCAACTCTGGGCGTCCCCACCTGTCGAAGAGGTCATCTGCGACTGCCTGCAGAAGCTCCCACTCGTGGGCTTTGGACCAAGACCTGCTTAGGCTGTTGACCAAGGTGTTTTGGATGCCTGGAACATGGACGGCCGTGCATTCCAGACTGTGATCTATGGTCCAATACCAAACCCTCATGGCCTCTCTGCACAGAGGATATGACTGGGTGCCCCCGTTTGTTGATGTGAAAGACCACGGACATGTTGTCTGTCTGAATCAACAGGGAGCCTGGAAAGAGATCCGATTGGAAAGCCTGCATGGTATAAAGGATCGCCCTCATCTCCAGCACATTTATGTGGCGGTCCTGATCCAGTGGGAACCATGTGCCCCGAGTCTGCTTGCTGGTTAGATGGGCTCCCCGCCCAGACTGGAGGCGTCTATGGTCAGGGTCTGGGAAGGTGGGTCCCTAAGGAAAGGGACTCCTGTCGTTAAATTGGGGAGGCTGAGCCACCACCAGAGAGTCTTCCGGACTGCGTGTGAGACCAGCACCTGCTGCTCCAGGTTGTCCAATCACTGGTCCCATTGAACCTGAAGGTTCCATTGGGGTACCCTCATATGAAGCCGTGACAGAGGGACTGTGGGGATGGCACCCACCATGTGGCTCAGAAGGCTGAGGTACGTTCGAGCTGAAATACGGCAAGAGGAAGAGACCTAGTGGGCCAAAGACTGAAGCCTTCATGCCCTATCTTCCAGAAGAACGGTCTGTCCCTGTTCGGTGTCCAGAACGGTGCCTATATAGTGAAGTCTAGAACTGGGCCATGGAGAGGACTTGGGAAGATTTAGGGTGATACCCAGAGACCAGAAGAGGGTAAAGGTATCTGCCAGAGTCCTCAGAAGCTGATCCTCAATGGAAGCTGCCAGCAGCCAGTCGTCGAGGTAAGGAAAGACGTATTGTCCCTTCCTTCTCAGGGCTGTAGCCACCACAGCTGGGCACTTCGTGAAAATGCGAGGACAAGCCGAAGAGAAGGGTTCGTAACTGATAATGACTCTCCTGAAAGTGGAACTGCAGGAACTGCCTGTGGAGCTGAAAGAGTTGAATGTGCAGATACGCGTCCTGCATGTCTAGAGAACAAAGCCAGTCCCCCCAATGGAGGAGGGGGGGCAGGCCTGGCAGGGTGACCATTCTGAACCGTTTGTGATCCACAGACTGGTTGAGCTGACTCAGGTCTAGAATGGGCTATTGAGCCCCTGTTTTATTGGGGGACTAGGAAGAAATGGGAGTAGTAGCCTGTTCTCCTTTGGTCACGAGGAATGGGCTCTATGGCCTGTTTGTACAGCAGAGACTGGATCTCCTCTCGAATCACGGGAAGATGAGAGGGAGGGTAATGAGAGGGTATCAGGGGTTTGACCGGCGGGACCTCTGTAGATTCCAGAACATGACCCTGTTTGATAAGATCTAGGACCCACTGATCCGACGTAATACTTCTCCATATGTCGAAGAAGAGGGAGAAGAGACCCCCTACCGACTCCCCCAGATGCTCTGCCGGAGGAGGGAGGTCAGGCAAGGAGTCAGGCAGAGGCACTGGGAATGCAGCGGGAAGGCTGGTGGTTCTTAGGAGTTCTTGGACTGGAGCCTCCTCCCAGATGAGAGGTGGCTTTTCTCCTGAAAGCACCACTAGGTTGCTGGCCCTTGGAGTGATGAAAAGGCCAACACTTATTGGGCGCTGGCTCCGAGCAGTACAACCTGTATACAGATTGGACTGCTTTCCTGAAATTCTGAAGCCCCAGGATAACCTTTTCAGTGGGTTCACTAAAAAGAACCGGGCCTTGAAAGGGAGCATCCAAAAAAAAAAACTCCTGGAGATCTTGCCGAAAGCCAGAGACCATGAGCCATGAGTAACGCCACAAACAGACACCCATAGCGGTAGCCTGAGTGGACGTGTCAGTGGAATCATAAGCACAGTGCAGGACATGCTTACCAATGTCAGCCCCGACTGGAGGATATCCAAAAGCTCCTTAGTCTGGGGGAACGCAGGATGACCCACCCTTGGCCAGTTCTAAGGCTTTCTTCCACAGGGTGTTCTGGTATTTCACCATGTGAGCTAAAAAGCTGAGTGAGGGGATGCTGCACGTGGCCGAGGAGTAAATTTTACGGCCTAGTTGTTCCAGCCACTTGGATTCCTTGTCCAGGGGCTGGGAACTGAGATGCTTGAGTTGTTGGGACCTACCATAAGCCACCGTCAGAATCATGGAATCTGCTCTGGGCTGCTCTGCCAGGAAAGGCTTGGTTTTAGGGGCTTTATAGAGATGGTCAATCTTCCTCAGGACTGTGGAGGCCGAAGAAGGGTGCTTCCATGCCAACAAGGTGACGTCCTGGTAAGACGGAACTAGAGGAGGTAAGACTACTGGCTTGGGGTCCTGTAACTCCAAATGTTTGGCCAGCTGGCGCCTCTCCAGATCGAGATCATCAGTGTCCCAGCTGTTTAGGGCTTGGATGTGCCTCATCATGTCCATGAAGCTGGGGTCATCAGGAGATGACTGAGGCGTGTCCAGAGGATGGACTGGGGTGGGAGAAAACCCATCCGCTGCAGATTCTGAGTCATAATGGGAGCTTCCACTACAGTGCCCTGACTCTAAGGACCCAAATAGAACCTATGCCTCCGACGGTTGCGGGAGCTGCAAAGGCGTCTGGAAGTGGACCTAGAGGAGGAATGCCTTCTGTGACCCCTAGGGGATTTTGGCAGATTGGGCTCCAGAGTAGGAGATGGTCTCCGCAGAGAAGTTGGTTGCCTAGGTGGAGGGGCAGGAACTTTTGGCCGAGGCCCCTTGGGGGGGGCAGTTCAGGTCCTTTTGGCAACAAATCCCCCTTGATGGTGTTCCACCATGAAGTGAAAAGGGCTCCCACTTCCAACAGGGGAGTCAGGGGGACCTCTGGACCCTAAGGAACATTCCCCGATAGACCCGGTGTCGGGCTTGTAGGTGGCAACAGGTCTGCGGGTCTTGAGAGGTTAGGCACTGGGGTGCCCAGCGTCAGGGGTACCCAACATCAGGTTGCCTGATGGCGGGTCGCTGGGCGTCACGGTGCCAGACATCTGGTTGCCGGGCACTGTCAGGTCTGGCGTCGGCAGCTCCTCGGGTGTTGGCCCTGCAGGGGTCAAAGGACCGCCAGTGATCGACGAGTAGGAAACTCTGGGGTTGCTAAGCTCGAGACTGAATTGGCAAGAGGCTTCTGAGTACCAGCCATGGTACTGGGTGGTGACCGCTGAGGTGGCTTTCGCCCTGGAGAACAGGTGTCCGGTCTGTGATCCTGCTCCTAGCACCAAGGATGGCCGTCGGACCCTGCCAGACCGTTTAACAGGGGCTGTGCCCCAGCCAGGCAGGTGGCGGGTAGGGACCCAACGCCTGAAGGAGCAGCGCTGGCTGGGCCTCCTGGCTTCAGTCTTGTAGGATGGACACAGGACTGATGGCACAGGTGAATTAGGGCTGAAGATGACCCTGGCCCCAGAGGCCCCTCGCCAGATGACAGCACCAGAGTGGGGGGCCTAACCAACGGCGACCCGGTGGAAGAGAGGGCTGGGAGTCCGACCTCCCGTGGGAGGAAAAACTCAAGTCAGTCGCCGTGTGGCATGGGGACAGAAGACGGGAGCTCGACCGGGACCTCTCCTTGTCCCGTTCCTGGTGAGGATGCTTCCCTTGAGACTTCTCTTGGTGAAAGCTTGAGGAAGGGAATGACCCAGAGGGTCTAGAAGATTCCATGGTAGTCAGCTGTTGTTCGAGCAGATGACCTTTGAGGGCCTTCAGGCGGTGGATCCCAGTCCTCTGACTGAAGTTGTGGCAGTGCTGGCAGGCCTCGGTGTTCTGGTTGGGACCCAAGCAGAAAAGGCAGGCCGAATGGCCGTCGGAGTGAGGAATCTGCTTGCCGATGGACGCCACACCTCGTGCCACGCCCGGACGACCTGGTTTGGGAACAGACTTGGGTTGCTCAGGGTTCAGCAGGGGGAGGAAGAATTGAGTGTTTATAGACAGCTCTCCTTCTTCGGGGAGGGGGGACAGTGCGGTGCGCTGTGGACTGACACCCAGCGGTGGCTGGGTGTCAGCACAGGCACATCACCCAGATGAGGGGAGGGCACCCATCCAGGGTGTCTGGCTGCTTCCATGGAGGTGGGGACAGCTGCATCGCCCACTGCACAGCTCGGGTGCTGGGGAGAAAACAGGCAGGAAATGGCCAGGAGCCGACGGGGTCCATAATGACCTGACGTGTTCAGGTCACAGTATGAGTCCCTCTGAGGGAAGGCTGGAGCAACCAGTCAGCTCCGCGGAGGAGCCATAAAAAGCATAAAAAAAAAAAAAAGCAAAGGGCCTACTCAGCGCAAGAGCGGTAAGGAAGGAACCTTCTTCTTCCAGCGGAAAGGAAAATCTGACTTCACGGGGTGGTGCAGAGGGAGTTACCACCCGGGTGGGTGGGAGGAGCCAGCCTGAAGACCTTCCAGCAAGATTTAAAGGGAAAGGAATACTGACAGAAGTGTGGCTCTGTACACCATATCCACGTACCTAGAACACCGAATTGATGTGAAATTATTTTTTTCCCTGGTTTATCTGTACGTCTCCCCCCCCCCCCCCAGGCTACCTCCCTCACGTGGGATTTATGTACGTCACAGCTACCACCCTGAAGATCTGGCACTCCCTCACATGCCTACCTGCACCACAGACTGTGAAAACATGGCTCCTGGCCCTCCCTCACATTTCACTTCCGTGCAGAGATGGAGGCACTTGAGTCTGTCTTACATGCCCCAGATTTTGGATCAAAACGATAAGACCCCCCCCATATTACAGCAAAGCTTTTTCCTCCAGGCGAGGGAACATTTTAAATATTTGCAGCTTAGATCTTTCCTCCACCACACATATAGTGAGGTTCTTAAAATACCAGAGAAAATGGGCCTCCTTTCTACAATTCTGATTGGGTCACAGAGG
The DNA here is from genome assembly GCA_016271365.2 of Neoceratodus forsteri. Lineage (NCBI taxonomy): Eukaryota > Metazoa > Chordata > Ceratodontiformes > Ceratodontidae > Neoceratodus > Neoceratodus forsteri. The sequence continues at coordinate 1,253,001,096 of CM028129.1, read as the reverse complement.
GGAGACTTGTGGTAACACCTTATCGACAACCTGTATAGAGGCTTTCAGGAGGTTGCTCTTAATCAGTTAATCAATCAATCAATCAATTTTACCAGGCGAAACATCATTGAGGGAAAAAAGTCATTTACAAGATGGACCTGGGACACAATGCAAATTACATATAATACAGAATAAGGCATCTCATATGACAACAGAACATGAGTTGTAACAGGTTAACAGGTATGAACACAGTATACAAAAACAGTGAAGCAGGTGATATAATAAGAATTGATATATGTGCACAATAAGTTCAAAATATAAGTACAGCAGTGGGTAAGCAAAATGCACCGATATATGCAGTATGGGCAAAAGTACAAGGCAGCAACAAATAAGGCACAACAAATGAAAATAATGCAATGCAGAATAAATCAGCTAGAGGAGTAGATAATCATCAGTGATATGTAGAGATGGAGGACAGAGATGATGGTCGACAGGGACAGAGGAACTTACACAGTCAGGCGACCCCAGAGTCATCGCGCCTACATGTCCCCTAGTATCTAGTCAGAGTGGGGGGAGAGGCAGAAGTATGGCGGGGTTGGTGATTCAGTGATTGAAGCAGTTACAGGACTCAGTAAAGGATCGCTGGATAAGTTTATTAAAGGCAGCTAAGGAACCGGGTATGATAAGCTGCAGGACCTTTTGAGCAGTGTTCCAGAGGACTGGAAGAGCGTGACTAATTGCCGCTCTACTAAAGCTTGTCCTAACTTTGGAGATAATGAGAGTAATTCTAGATTGGCTTCTCAACAGATAATTACCAGGACTGCAAAAAGGTAGGCAGTCCTTGATATACTGGGGCAGTTTATTGGAGATGGCTCTGAAGATCCAGAGAACTGAGTTCTTATGACGTTTGAGGCTAAGAGAGTCCCAGCCTAGGCTTTTGTATAGAATACAGGGATGTGTTGCGTACAGGGCACCAGTGATGAATCTTAGCACCCCGATGACTCTTGAATGTTAGTTAGTTTTGTTAACCAGGTAGGCCCACTGGGACATAGCACATTGTCAAAGTACAGGTTTACAGACCATGTTCTTCAAAAGTGGAACCAGGAACTAGAAACCATCTACCCCATGGTCCCATGACAGCAATACACCCTGCCAGCTTTCAAGATCTCATCGGGCCCCATACCTGAAGGAGTTCTCCTGGAAATGTTGAATACGATATTTGCTGACCGCAGCTGTCGAGGAAAAGTTCCTGAGCCTTCAAAGGGTCATTCCTGGCGGGCATTTGGTACCCCACATGCAAACCAGGTGCATATATTCCAGGGGGAGGAGGCCTCAGCTTATTACATATTTTGACAGAAACAGCACAGGCACTTGAACCCGTCTTTACTAGCCCAGGCTTGCATATGCCAGGTTTGGGTCTCCTTTCCATCCCTGCCCCAGAACATAAATCAGATGATGCAGTTTAAAACGGTTACTTTTATTAACTATTATAGCAAAGAAGGTACTCACAAGGCTCTGTCTAAGCCCAACTCGCCTGACTAAACACCAGTGGTATACACTTACCCACTAGATCTATCAAATGGAATGTAAAACAACAATATTTAATACCCAACAGGAGGCTTCTGATGCTTTTTGGCGGTGCTGGGTCCTCCACTACATGGAGACTGAGTCTACCTGTGTACCTTACAGCCAGACCTGTCATGGGTCTACTTTGGAGACCCCTTCTCACAAACCCCCAACATCCCTCTACGAGTTCCTTGAATAGATGTCATATGATGTGTGCAATGGAATGGTTAATGATTTAAAGGAACACTATCAACCCCCTTGGGCCTCAAAGTGTCCCTGGTTTAAAAAACATATTTTATGATTGCCAACATTCTGTAAAGATTGCTGATGTAGCTGGCAGTTTCTCATTTTTTTTTTTTTAAAAGTGAAAAACAGACTGCCCACCATACTGGTGTTACCACACAAAAACAGGCTTGTTTTCATTTCTTGATCAGCTCCAACTGCATCTTTCCTAGACTTGGGAACACCCACAACAGTCTAGCCACTCATGATGCAGCGGGAGGAAAGGAGCCTAGTGAATCATAATTAACTGCACTGTTTGGGGGTGTTTCTAATGCTCACGATGTATGCAGTAAGAACAGATCCAGGAATGTAAACAAAACAAGGTTGTTTATAAATACACTAACATACTGAAGTGCCAGCACAGTAGGCCTTACGGTCTTTCGTGTCTGCTTGTTTGGTCAGCCTCCAACCATGGTCTCAGTGACAGCTGCCACATCCACTACCCCCTCAGCTAGCATTGCCTGTAGCTCGGGCATCTTATGTATACAGCAGCATGCATTTCAGTTCTACTAAGCAGGAAACAGACAAAACAAACAGCAACATCAATGTATTTTAGAGAAGGTAAGCAATCATAATATGTAGTTTTTTTTACTAGAAATAATATGATGAAAAACAGGCTGACAGTGTCCCTTTAATTAGTTTTATCTATTTGATAATGGAATTGCTTTTTAGAGCGATGCCTTGGTCACTATCAATTATTATCAATTGAGGAGGCAGTACAGCGCAGTGGTTTAAGGCTCTGAGCTGCAAACCTGGAGACCTGGGTTTAAATCTCACAGCCCCCACTTGCATACTGTGTGACCATGAGCAAGTCACCTAACTTCCTTGTGCACCCAGGTCGCACCTAGAAACAAGCTTTCAGCTTAGTGTGTCTCTCCTGGTGAAAAAAAATAAAAAATAATCTGGTCACCTGTAACTTGTTTTCCTATGTATATCTTTATTCTGTCCCTTATTAAAAATTCTATGTTACTGCCATTTACTCTAGCAACATAGAAACTATTGACCCATCAAGTCTGCCCAGCCCTACCTCTCTAATGAGAAGTATGACAGCTCTCTACATTCTCTCGTGCTCACTGTTCCTCCATGCTTTACAAAGCCCCCCCCAAAAAAGAGCAACTTTTGTTTTAAGTAATTCAAATCATAAATCCACCTTGCACCAGTTACTTTGGAGGCTTATGACTCAACAGCTGTGGAGTTTGAAACAGAACATCCAAGAATGGGTTTTACTGCATGTTACTTGCAAAGCCTAATAAGGTCACCTACTACATGACCTTGGGCAAGTCACTTGACCTCCCCGAGCTTCACTTGGCCCCAGCTATAATGTTGGGTAGAAGCTGACCCATGCTAGGAATATGTTGCATCACAGCTGGGCTACCCCTTGGATAAAAAGTAAACTTACTGAGAAAGTACTGTGTAATTGATGAGGAAGTCTTCCTATAACCCATGTAATTCAGCATGAACTCATAATTCCTCGGTAATTCAGCAGAACAAGCAGGCATTGACTGTAAAGTGTTTATAGCCAAATCTTATAGGTGATTGGGTCCTGGGGTGAGAGCAAAGAACTGTAAACTGGGAAAGTCTTTGATTCGAATTCCACCACTACAACTGACCCTCTGCATGACTTTGAATAAATCACTCAAGTGAAAAGCCTGAGCTTTTTTTTTTTTTTTAAAAAACAATTTTAGTTAATTTCCTGAAGATGGACCAGCTAAAATGCAATATCTAATTTTCACTTGGTGTCTTGATTTTAAGCCATTTTTACAGCTGGGTAGGCCGAAATAGTTGGGGTTAAGAGACTTGCTCAGGGTCACACAATCAGGAAGTGGCTCTGGTGGGGGGGTCTGAACCTGAATCTGGGGTGTGAACCTGAATCTCCTGTGTCCAAACAATTAGAACCACCATACAAAACACACTCCATTATAGCTACAGATTTCATAAAGAAAGTTTACTGCCACACCGGTCTGACTCCCCTTGTTTGGCTGAAACAGTCACTTCAGACTACACTCATCACCGAAACTAGTTGGGTTTTTATAATTTATTGTTTATTTATTGAATTTTGTTGACTGGGTAAGCCCACTGACACCAGAATTCCCTTTTTCAGGGGCGACCGGGAGGGGGAGGATACTGATGGAAACCAACTGAAATTGAACCAGATTAAGCTGTTGTTGGCATTTTTAGTGAATGGGGAATTGCCAGACACCGGGTAAATTCCCCTACTCTTCGGCAGGGGCGCTGCTGTCCATTTGGAGTGACAGCCAGTCTGGCCAGGAGCTGAGAAGGGTGGACATGGAGGAGACTGGGGTTACGGTCTCTGCCCTTGTCTTGTCAGTACAAGAAACTGAAATGTACTTTGATCCAGCTGATTCATTTGCGGGTAATGTTGCAAACATGGATTTAGTTGTGGAAGCTGGGCTATAGAATAAGGATACAAAAAACAGAGATCCCTGTTTAGTACACAGGCTAAGAGAGGTTAAAACGGAGGACGATATAAAACGATTGATGCTGAAGGAAGAAGAGCAGTACAAAGTAAACCGGATTGCTCTACAGACCGCTATGGCACAATTCGCAGACCCGAGTGAGAAACCGTACCCAGATGGCTGCCACATCAGTACTACCAGCAGCGAGAGCTCTCCCACAGTTACGGATGCAACTTCGGGCATACCTCAGGTACTGCACTCTAAAACTGTTTATCAAACCACTCCTGCAACACAGGAGACAGCAAAATGTGTTTTCTTTCACAGCAAAAAACAGAACGAACGATGGAGCCGGGAAAGGGGGGAAATCGGCCTTTCATCAGTCTCCCAGGCATTAGATTCTCAAAACTGACTAATTCAACACATTTGCTACCTGCCAGTATTACGCAAAGCGACAGAGGCACACTGAAGGGCTGGTTACTGTCAGGCTTAAAGGTTACTACACCACACGTTATGAAATTCGTTACGGACTATGCGAGTCAGCTACCGTTGGCAGAAAATGTCCCGATGCAGAATCTGCCTTCTCCATAGCAACTTGCCAAAACTCCGGATAATAAAATAAGCGTGAACATCAAGTTGGGAATGGCACAAACAGAGGGCATACCCTCTGGCCTAAGACTTTCACGAACGGATCATATGTTTAATGAGGAGACTGTAGACTCTCAACAGTAAAACATTTCAGACGCTGAACTTGCAGACAAAAAGACTACATTGCTTAAACTTGTATCTGAGGATGAGGATGGGTTGAAATGACGATCGGAAGACTCACAATGGAAAAGGAATAGTGTGGTACTGCAACATAGGCATCTGCTGACCAGTACAATTCCTGATGACACTGGGGCAATTAGCTCAACACAGCAACCCCCCAACCCCGAGTCAGCAGCAACGGCCATTAGACATGCGTTTGGGATCTCTCAAACCCCAGAGACTGACAAATCATGGGCAGAGTATGCTTTGAAAGGAGCAGGATGGATCCAAGAACATGATGGGAAGTGGACCCCCGATCCCTCTTGGGACCCTACCACATTTGCTCAATTATCAGCACATCCAGAATGGCCCCCTCTCCTGCCACCCAGCATAACACTGACCACACCACTGTGCCTAGTGAATTGGAGAACAACATGACAGAAGCAGATGATGACACTTCCCTTCCCCAGAAGAACACGTCTGTTACCAACATGGAACACAATATAACATCATGACTGAGTATAATAAAGGATGATATGTCTTCCCAGAGACCTTCCCTGAATATACGCTCTACCTCAGAACACACCAATGAACTTCTCTCAGCAGGGAACGGTACAGAAATTCCAAACCCCACCCCACCTCAGGAACACCCGGAGAGACCATTATTATCAGACTTATTTAAGGCAAACAGAACTGATCCTTTACCTAGGAAACATACAGTGCGCCTGAAATATAAAGGAGGACTAGAACCACGCCCGGACAGACAATATGTGGGTTAAAACCTAATAAAAGATTCTCTATGGTTTTACCCAGTGGACGTGTTTACACTCATCCGCATCTCTGGGGAAGACACCTTTGACCTCAGTTTTAGATCGGCACACTCGCTGAATCTTTTCTGGACCAGACATAATCAGCTAAAATTCTTCCCGCTATGGACACCCTTTTCAGCCATACCACTCACAAAACCATAAATCAAGTCAGTTACCATCATGTTTCGGAATAAAAATGTGCCAGTTGGAGATATTTATCACTGGCTACAACACAAATGCGATGTACTGAGTGCCCCGAGGCCATCCTGGATGGGGAACAATTCTGGATGGAGGGGTGGAGATTCAAAGTAAAACTTAGGGAGACAGAGGAGGGTGTAGCACATATCCCAAACTTTTTTGGGGGAGAGACAGAGGTGTTTGTTTTTACCCGGGACAACTGTAGGTATGTTATTGCTGAAGTTCCAGGACACACCTTTCGAGCGTTTGTGACAAGCTACAATGTAGTCTCTGTAATGAGTAAGGCATATCAGCTCACAGTGCAATAACCACATGAGATGCAACCTCTGTGAAGAACATGGTCATATCTATAAGAACCGCCCATGGGCACCAGCTAATAAAACTCAAGATCTGGATCCAGAAGAACTGATTAATAAAGCACAATCAGGCCGGCCTGATGGTGCTGAGGACTGAGGCGCTGGATGCCACACCTCGCGCTACGCCGGCGACCTGGGTTCGGGAACGGACTTGGGTGGCCGGGGGTCGGCAGGGGAGAGGGAAGATCAAGCATCCCAACGGATGCTCTCCTCCCTCAAGGGTGGGAGACCAAGAACGCACCTGTGTTCTACATCCCCTTTGTAGCCGGTGGAAGCATCGACATTTGAAGAGGATGGAGGTGGCTCCGTTCGTCAGAGCCGGGGAAGGGGGATGTCGACGGTGCATGAGAGGTCTGGCGTGCGTCAGCACGCCACCACTCAGGATGTACGTCCTAGCGCTCGACGTCCCAGAGGGTAGGGGAAACCAGGGAGAAAACAGAAAACACCTCTCGGCAGCCCTGGATGAAAGCCACTCCGGTTCCATCCGGACCACCAAGAGGGACAGACCCCACTGTGCAGAAGGAGAGAGGAGGCACTCTAGGGGCAGAACCCACAGAGGTGGAATGGGGGAAATGAGTGGACGGAAGGATTGGGCTCCGAGAGCAGACAGGAGAGATAAAGAAATAAAGTAAAAAAAAAAAAAAAAAAAGCACAATCAGAGGCCACCCTTGAAGCTCTCCCCCCCCCCCAACCATGGGAGACAAGGAACAACAAACATGAGAAACAAGTGTCTCTCCGTCCTGCCTCGACCTCAGGTATAGATCTGCAAAACAAAACACCTTGACCCAGGATGCCACTGATTAGAAGGTGGCATGTGACTTATTAAATCCAGTATATTACACAGACCCCCACACAAGACTAGCGGAAAAGCCATCGATATTGCCTGACGGCTACTACCCAGAACTTGGAGATCTTCCAGATTACAGCAAAAAGAAGACGTCCAACCCACTGATACAGACAATCCCTATGAAATCTTGGCTACCCCAACTTGGGGAGAATCTGAAATGGAGGAAGAACTGGTGGATACAATGGATCTGGAGGTTTCAATACCTCAACCTCCAGAAAAAATTGTACTCACGAAAAATAAAAATGATGGAAAAGAAGAAGATTCACCTGCTCTGGATAGCTGAACTATGGGGTCCATAACAGACACTAAAGTGGCCTCTCTGAACTGCCACAGCCTTACAAACAATAACAAAAGACATGCTATTTTTCAACTGCTGTATGATTTACAAGTGCACATTATTTTATTACAGGAAACATGGATGGGGTCAGTATCGCAACAGGCCCCGTTCGGGTCAGAATGGCCATGGGGACCCACCTATTGGTCATTTTGGCCTGATAGGGCCGACGGGATAGGGATCCTCTTTTCAGGGCATAGGTTCTCCCACTTTCAGTTAACAGAGCTTATTCCGGGGAGGGTATTGATAATAGACAGATACTGGGATAATGTACCATGTCGTATTATTAATGTTTATGGGCCCCAACTTAAGGCCGACAGGGTAGGATTATTTGGGATAGTTCAGTCTTATTTAGCCACTGTGAAATTAGTAGTCTTTGGTGGTGATTTCAATTGTAGCCTCTCCGTCCCGAGAGGTCAGAACCCCCCTCCAAAATATATTGTGACTTAGTCATCTTGAAAAATTGCATCACAACAGCAAATCTAATAAATTGTAATGATAGCATTAGCCAGCACAAATATTTTATGTACAGAAGGGCTCAGTTCACCACCATCGTAGACTATGTACTTGTTTCCAAACACTTGGTAATTAGTACAATGGTCCTATGCCCGGTCAAATTTTCTGACGATCAGATGATCATAGTAACCTTAGGCCCAAACCTAGATGGAAACCAAATACCCAAGTTCTTACAGATCCCAGACTTCAATCCACAGTGAGATAACTCCTGGCAGCAAGAACCTCAGTAATAGACCTTTATGAGGATTTAGGAGAGTGGTGGGCCCAAACTAAAGCTGATTTACAAACATATTTTCAGAAATATGGGAAAAGTAAAGCCAGACAGAGATATTTTCAGTATTTAGCGTTACGTCAACAATTACAACACTTATTCTCACTAACTCCCTCCTCCAAGTATGACTTATCCTCACAAATCAACAAAATTCAGGCTGACATTCAGGCCCTTCAATATGACAGAGGCTGCTCTATCAGGGCAGAATTATCTTTTGACACACAGAAAAACTCCGGTTTTCGACCCGTGTGTAGCTTGTAAAATTAAATGACAAGCAGCCTCCACATCTACTCTTCAGGATGCCACAGGTTCCCATGTAACATCCCCTCAGGACCTTTTAGGGGTGGTCCTGGACTCCCTGCACAAACAGAATACCTTGGAGGTACTTAAAGTTATCATCACTAAATATCTTTCTAACATAAGACCAGTAGAATTGCCCCTTGAGACTACATCTGACCTGACTAAGTTAATTACTGTACCAGAAATCACATCAGTAGTAAAATCAAGGAAACTGGGATCAGCCCCAGGCCCGGATGGATTACTGTTTGAATTCTATAAAACACTTCTCCCAGAATTAAGCCCATTTCTGAAACAGTTATTCTTTTTTTTTTTTTTTTTTAACGACAAATATCGTCCCGAAAGAGTTTTCAAAAAGTATCCTCATTTATTTATATAAAACAGGTGATAGATCTTTATTGCAAAACTGGAGGTCGATAAGCCTACTTAAGGCGGATTTTAAAATATTAGCTCAAATTTTACTTCTTCAACTTAGATCGCATCATTTATCCGACACAATTCTGTGGGTTACCCGGTAAAGCAATACATCACCCGTTAATAATATTACAGGAATTATGGGAGTACTATCACAAATCACAAAAAACAGGCTGGATTATATCTTTAGACCAGCAGAAAGCATTTGATAGGGTCAATCATACATTCTTATTCCAGGTGCTACACACGAATGGTATTCCACAGGGGTTTATAAATAAAATAGCTATGCTTTATGCACACGTATACTGTAACCCCCTTATTCGTGGGGAGATGAGACCTGACTGCGCAATAACCAGGGGAGTCAGACAAGGCTGTCCTCTAAGCCCGCTATTATATATTTTTTCTCTGAATCCACTTCTGGAACATATTTCACGTAATCAGAATATTGTGGGACTCAGAGGGAATACGCTTGGGGATGAGGTGAAAATTTTGGCTTATGTGGATGACACATGCCTAACCTTAGCAGACCACCTGAGTATTAAGAAGGCACATAAGGAATTACAAAGTTATTTGGAAGCCTCCACAGCAAATTTAAATAGGGGGAAATGTAAGGCAGTACCATTAGGGCTGTTACAAAACCTCCTGGAGATAGTAGATGATTTCCATGTAATAACGGAACCAATTTAAGATATTAGGTGTTCAATTTGGGTCCCAAAATTTAACTACATTGAATTAGGACAAAGCTCTTCATGGATGTGAAACTAAAATTAATATTTGAAAGGGGTGGAAACTCTCAAAATTGAAGAGGATTCATGGTATTAAACAATTCTTAATTCCTAGTTTGATATTTATTGGTACGGTTTTTCTACTACCATTAGTGTCTGAAACCAGTCTATGTAGTATGCTGTGAGGTAGCTGGTTAAACTCAGTTAAACGGGGTTATACTTATCTCTCCAAACAAAGAGGGGGTTTAGGAATGATAGACCCAGTTGTTTTTTTCATTCATTGTTTTTGAATCATTCCATCAAAAACCCATGGGGAACTTCAGCCTCAGTGGTACACCTTTGGTTGATGAATAATTGGCAAACCTTTTTATCTAAATAGGAAGATACCCCCCCCCCGAAACTGACTAAATCTTTACAGATTTCAGAATCCATGAAATCAGCGGTTCAAAAACTTCACGAGTGGCAGGTTTCCCAATCCTTCTTCAGATCAACAAGTAGACAATTGTACAACCGTATCATGGAGCTCAGTAACCCAGTAGAGCCAGATTTTAAAAACTGCAGATCACATAAAGTAGGAAAAGTATTATCTATGTTTAATGAAGACTGGATTCCAGAACACCTACGGGAGACCGTATGGCTTAGTGCTTATGGGCACCTTAATGTCCGTGGGAATCAAAAGCATAAACCACTTGAAGAGAGATCATGCCCTTACTGCGAAGCTTCAAATGAATCCATAGAACATTTTGCCCTCACTTGTTCGTACTTCAGTAACTTATGGATTTTCCTTGCCCAAGCTTGGAAACTCCCCTGGTTACAAAATCTGACATATGAGGGTTTCACATTAGGAGATTACACCCACCGTCTAGCTAAGTACCGGAAGGGTTCTTTATCGGTATTTTTTGCTGTTTTTTAATATTATTTATGGATTGCAAGGGTACACTGGGTACTTAGACAACAAAGACTGACGTATATGATATTTAAAGTACTCTGTGAAAAGGCCCTTACAACAACAGTCGAAGATGAATTGTTACGGTATAAGGCTTGAAAAGTACAGAGTTGGTGGAGAGGCCTCTCCTTTTTTATAAAGTTTAAATGAAATTCATCAATAAATCTAAATCAGCAGAAAATAGGAATTCAAGTATTAGAATGGTTTGATTACAGGGTGACTTGGTACGCACAGGATGCGCCTTGATCCAGGGAAATATGTCTTAAGCTGTTTGTTTCTACATAAATGTTGATTCCTTACTTTCTATGCACAGTGAATATTATTATTACGTTTGTATTGTATCCTTCAATAAAAAACTCCCCTACTCTTTTCGAGAAGTGCGATGGGATCTTTAAAGTCCTCCTGAACAACCACCAGAACAGGCAGATGGGACCTCGTCTTAATGTCTCATCCGAAAGACAGCCCCTCAGGAGTTCAGCATCCCCCTCATGGTGAACTACAGTGTCTGTATTGGGATTTACCCAAAGTGCCAGGTGTGGGGCTAGAATCTACAACCTTTCAATCTTCCAACCTCAGAGGCGAGTGTGCAACCTGCTGAGCCACTGACACTACATGCCTTGACAGGAAGCAAAGTTGAAATCCCTTGATGTATAGTGTGCTAAAAAGCCTTACCAACAATGACAACTGGGTCTTTGTTATCGGCATCCCAGTTGGCAGCAGTGCCTACATCCTGGGTGCACTTTGTACTGAGCCTGTCATCTGTGCCCCAGTTGGCAGTGGGGTCACCATCTCTGCAGTACCACGTACTATAAAAAGCCTTCCCAATAACAAACCGAAAGGCAGTTATTCTGATCCAGTGTACCAGCAACATGCTGCTCAAGATGAACCCCTACATATCCGTCCATATTATCATCAAGTACCCTACTACCATTATAGCGCTGACACACCTAAGCACCAATAAACGTATCAAGGTTTCTCCATCATCTGCACACTTGGTAGGCAGAACTGGGAACTGCCACCTGCAGCTGGAGAGCCCACTTAGAGAAAAGGGGGAGCCTGTTCTTCTGGACTAACGGGGAACCCGCTCTTACAGGCATAGAGGGAGCCGCTATGGGCGGTAGACGGAGACCACACAGGGCGACTGCTCTTTCAGGCATACAGGAGGCCACCGCAGAAGTAAATGGAACATGTAGTAGGTGAGGATCTCGCACCGTAGAGGAAAAGAGCAGAGGCTGAGGTGGGAGGAAAATGGGCAGGCAAGACTGCTACTAGAGCGGCCCAGTGGCGCTGAGGGTTGAGGCGCTGGACGCCACACCTCGCACCACGCCGGCGACCCAGGTTCGGGAATGAGCCCAGGTCGCTGGGGGTTGGCGGGAGGGAAGAGATTGAGTGTCCGCTGGACTGCTCTCTCTTTCTGGGGAAGGTTGGGACGAAATGATCGCTCCTGGAGCAGCCTCTGGTGGCTACTGGGGGTGCCCAGCGGCGGCACGTGGTGAGCATGGGGGCGGAGTTTGCAGGAAGGCTCATGGGAAACAGGAAAGGAAAATGCCCAGCCTTGGTAGGCGACGATGGGGTCCAGTAGCTACCCCCCATGCCCAGCAGTCATGTATGCGCCGGCTGACCTCGGGTCGCTCACGGTCCATGGATGTCCTCATGCAGGGTGGCAAAGGTGAGGTGTGGATGCCTGGAACTTGTGGGAGAGTCCCCGACTGAGTGTCAGGCCTGAGTCTTAGATGTGGCGGGATGGAGGTAAGCTGTGTGCCCCCATCAGAGAGAGTCCAAGGCTGAGAGAGGCAGATAAAGAAAGTTTAAAAAAAAAAAAAAAAGACTGCTACTAGAAGAGCTTGAATGAACTGATGAGAATATATAGGATAGTGTATGTGTAACCATACACTACAAGGCTATTCTTCCACTGAGTGGATACAATGCTGACTGATGACCTCGAGAGCGAAGCTCGAGAGGTCTCCAAGTCGGCACTGTATCTATGAGGTGAAAGAATAGCCAAGTAGTGTATGGGTAACCATACACTGTTCTATATAGTGTATTGTGCCCGAAAAAAAGACACTCACTTTTCTATATTTTCACTCGGTTCTGCCGATGCCCTCGGTTCACAACTGACACTGCCCAGCACACTCGCGCGCCCCTCTCACACAGCAAGGGACGAATCACGATGTCTGCTGTAGTCCCTTGTATTATGACGTCCTCACTAACGCAGAACAAAAAGTCATTCTGCGTTAGTGAGGACGCCACTACTGCAGCAGAACAACTTTTTGAGGTGTATGGATTTCCATACACAACCACATTCCACCATACACTATAAGAAATTAAACTGATAGGTAAAAAACAGCTAATGGTTTTGAAGCAGCTCAGTCGTTTGGTCAGTCCACTTTTTAATCAGGCATCTTACTGACCCAATGGTTCTTGGTGGTTTATTCGGAGTCTGTGTTGTTCCAGGACATTATTTACAGTCCTGTAATGTAAAGCATAGCATTTGCTTTTATTTTTTGTAATATTCTGGCTGTATACAAGGATTACTTTCCGCTAATCTTTCAGGAGGCAGTATAGCGTAGTGGTTAAGGGCACTGAGCTACAAACCTGGAGACCTGGGTTTGAATCCCATCAGCTCCCACTTGCATGCTGTGTGACCCTGAGTAAGTAACTTAACTTCCTTGTGCTCCCAGGTCGCACCTGGAAACAAACTCTGGCTTTGTGTGCCTTTCTTGGTTAAACAATTTCCCTAATCAGTGACAGGTGGGGCTGGTTGCCTCCAATAATGTGGACTTGCAACCACTGTATCTGTATAATTTTTTCATATCAAACTGTACAGGTTTTTGTTTTGGGGGTTGTTACTGCAAAATTAATTGTAATAAAAATAGAGCCATTCGTTCTTAACTGGGAGCACAAGTTATGGTGCAAGATGTGATATTTTCAATGCAGGGAGACCTGTTGCTTTTATATAATACGCTGTTAAGATTATGCTGCCTGCTGAAAACAATGAATTAAGATGCATCCCTCATCTGCCCATACGAAAACAAAATAAATATATAAATGCAACTCTTCAAATATAGGAAATGAGGAAACTGATCTGTTATTTTTGAAACCTTTAGACCTAAATTGGTATTTAAAGGGACAATCCAATCATTTCTCTCCCCCCACAAAACAAACAAAAAAAAATTACTTTCTGACTTCACACTGAAGTGGTTATGTTTTAACAAGTGCATCTATTGTAGCAAACCATACAGACTTTATTTAATGGCACTATATACACTTTTTATTTTATATTTCTGAGTTTCCATGTATATCAGCACCCGTACTAACCATGTTTACAAATGTTATGGTTTTGCTCATTTTCTTTGTTTGCCAACAAGCACTATATTTTCACCAGTCCCTGTAGTAAGTTTGTCAAAAAAAATTCACACATCGCGCCATTCCCTGACACTGTAAAAAATTGAGGCTTCTTTGCTGAACTGCTGAATATGAAATTGTTGGATTGTGATTATGTGGTAAATGGTCCGTGGGGCAGAGAGGGGTGTATTGCTGGGTCGGGGGGTGCCCAAGGGTGCTACCTGCACCAGATGTGTGCTAATGTCAGAGCAAGCACTGAAAAAAAAAGGCCTGTCAAAGGTATGACATATCCCTGCACCAATACAGCTCCATGCAAAGGTAAATCACATGACCAATATTCTACTGGGGTATCTATGTGGAATAGTTCCCTTCACACCCCACTTCAGAAATTCTGAGACACAAAACAGTCATACCAACAACAAGAAGCTCCAAACTTCAGTGCCTAAAAAGTTGTACAAATATTTTAATGCTTTTTCCTATGGTAAGTATGCATTTTAAAAAGTGATTATGTATTATGGCCAGCAGAGGGTGCAGAAAGGCTGTGTATTTAAAGTTCATGCAGGTCATTTATCTCCACCCCCTCCATCCTGGTGTAAAAAAATCCAATCTCTTTCCTCCTTCCTCCAAAAAATCCTATCTCCCCCACGCTGATCTCGGAGCTTCTGACTACCATAACTGCTCTCGCCCCTTCTGAGGATCTTCTCATCCTGGGCAACTTCAATATGAATTGGCTCTAAACACTCAACTCAAAATTCTGCCAAAATATAAAATCCCTGCATCTTACCAAACTCATCTCCACTCCGACCAGACTAAACCTGAAATCACAAAACCACTCCCTCCTGGACTGGGTCCTCACTAACCATCCGCATCGCATCACTGATGCCGGTACCCTACCCCATGCACTCAGCGACCATCACATGGTATACTGCATGTGCAAAATTCACCGCCCCTAAAGCAACCCCTAAAACTATCCACAGCTGTTCCTTACAGTCATTAGACCTATCCCTCTACATGCCAATCTACAGTCTACTGACTGGTCCCCAATCTCCAATGCCACTGACATTAAAGAGCAGCTTTCTAGTCTAGTAAGTTGCCCCCATCCCCCACCCCCAACTTATTCAGTGGCTTACCTTGCCCCAAAGGCAGTGTGTTAAATAGAGTCCTTTACAAAAATCAATATTTTTTTTTAGTAAAAAGGCTCACAACTTTCCCCCGGGAGCCCAGCACCCAAAACGCCCCGACTTCCTCACTCGGAGACAAACACCCACGATAGTACGTTTTGTGATGTCGGTTAAGGATGAGCTTGGGGGGCACATTCCGTAGAATATAATGGGGCAGTGTCTCGACCTTTGTTTTCTATCGTTCGACAAGTTTCATTAGCTCCCAGTTCTCAGTCAACTAACATGGGCCATGTTAGTCGACTGGTGGCCAGAATTTGTGAAACTCGCATCAAACATTAAGAAAATAAAGGTTAAACACTGCCCCATTATAGTTTATGGAGCACATCCCTTTCATCCATAACCGGGCGCCACAAACGTAAGTAGCGTGGGGGCGCTTAGAGTGAGGAAGTCGCATTTTGGCCCTGGTTCCCGGGAAAAGTTACAAGCATTTTACTAAAATACGGATTTTTATAAAGAAAACTATTTAGCACACTGCCTCTGGCGCAAGGTGAGCCACCAAATGTGTTGGGGGTGGGTGGGGGCTAGTTACTACACTAGAAAACTGCTCTTTAACACTGCCCTTGATAATTTCCACTCTAAATTTATACAGATATGGGATCAGCATGACCCCTACGCAAAACCAGGGTCAGAGGCTCCCACTTCCCCTGGATCTCAGTGGAACTTATGGCCTGGCATGGAAATCTTATAAGGTCTCCGGATCCCCTGCAGACCTGCACAGGTATCGCTCCCTGATAAAGTCTGACACCAGGGTCACTAGGTTAGCCAAAGCAGAGTTTTGCTCATCATCCTTCCAGAGGAACTTAAGTCACTTCTCAAAGTTCTGGAAAGTTATTCAAGCCCTGTTCTTCCCTCCAACCCAGTCTGCACCCCCATACTAAAATTGGGGGCCTCCACAGCCTCGGACACCCGCACCCCATCTATGGCTGCTGCTTTCAACACTTATTTCACCACTTGTGCGTCTACCCTCCTGTCCTCCCTTCCTCCTCTGACCTCCCTCCCCCGCAATCTCCTCTCCTCCTTTCTTCTTTTCACCCGTTTCCCCATCCTCCTCTCTGAAAGCCCTTCTAGCCCTCAACCCCTTACATAACAACTGCCCTCATGGGCTTGACCCCAAGCTCCTGCACCTCTCTGCCCCTGCCACTGCCTCCTTACTAAGCCTCTCCTCTCTGATCTCCGTTCCAGCATCTTGGAAGCATGCTACTGTCATCCCACTCCACAAAGGTGGCGACTCCTCTCTTGGGAATTTCCAACCTATATCCCTCCTCCCTACCCTGTCCAAACTCCAAGAACACATAGTTGTATCCCAACTCTCTCCCTTCCTTGATTCCTTGTCCTTCTTCACCTCTCTCCAATCTGGCTTTCAAAATCTCCACTCCACTACCTCCTCTGCCTAACAGAGTCCATCCACACAGCTATGGACCACGGTCTTCTCACTGCCACCATTTTCGTCAATTTAACAAAAGCATTCAACACTGTCTCTCATTCACTCCTACTTTCACAAACTAAGAGCAGCTGGTCCTTCTGCCCCCGCTACTCACTGGTTCAGCTCCTACCTCACAGGCAGATCTCAATCTGTGAGGCTTGGAGGAGCCATATCCCCTCCCCTCCTCATTACCACCAGCGGCCCCCAAGGCTCCATACTTGGACCACTCATTCTCCTTATTTCTGAATGACCTTCCATCTGCCTGCTCATCTGCGTCCATAAAAAGGTACGCAGATGACACAGCCCTATTTGTCTCTGGTTCTTCGCCAGCTGAGCTGATGTCTAAGCTCCAACCTGATTTTGACTCAGACCAAAAATGGTTTCAGTCAAATCAGCTATCACTAAATGCCAAAAAGACAGTCTCTATGTGCTTTGGCAACAGATCTAGGCTTTCCAAATTCCCATCCGTCCCCCTCCTTCCACACCCTTGATGGAGTCCTGATGACAATGTGCCTGCCTTCAAGAACCTAGGCGTCTGGCTTGACCGTCACCTCCATTTCTCCTAGCACATGGACGCTATTCTTAAAAAGCTCCACCCTAAGCTTTCTGCCCTCTATAGGCATAAAACATGCATCCCCCTTCCTGCCCACCGAGACATCCTTACCAAGATGATTCTCCCCATCCTTGATTACAGTGGTATAGTCTATGGTGCTGCCCCTTAGTCCGCCCTGGCTAGACTGGATCCCCTCTTCCGCCCCTTCTGTCACTTTGCTCTGAACTGCCCTCTCCGCACTCACCACCGTACTATCTACTCTGCTCTTTCCCTCCTCTCCCTGCAGGATGGCCATCTGTCCCACTGTGCCTCCTTCAATTCAAAACTCTGGCTATCCTCTCTACCTGCCTATCTCGACTCTCTACTCTCTCCCTCCAACCCCTCCTCCTATTCTCGCTGAAACTCTGGGTTTCGTACCCTTAAGCTCCCTTCCCGTAAAACTCTGGCTGGTCAATCAGCCTTCTCTTTCCACTTTTCTACACCCTGGAATTCTCTCCCCTTAAACATTCGCTCTGCCTCCTCTAAACCCTTCCTTATCTCTCTTCTCCACTCTCACACCTCTACCTCCTGCCACTGTCCTTAAGGTGCCTGGCCTTGCTCGCTTTACACCTGTCACTCTTCTGTCTTCCTGCCCCTTCTTCTGCCCACCTGTAAAATTTCTCTTTTATCCCTGCTTCTATCCCCCCTTGTAGCACTCTGTATCGGTTAATATTGCTCCTCGGCCCCATATCCTGTTGTCATTATTAAGGTGTATTCTGCCTCTCCCTTTTATTCCCCAGCTACCTATCTACTACCACTGTACATTGCACTTATTGTATATACCTAACTGCTGCCTCTGTATATTGCACTTACTGTATTATACTGACCTGTACATTGTTTGTACACAGGCACCTAGCTGCTGCCACTGTATATTGCGCTTATTGTATTATACTCACCTGTACATTGTTTGTACACAGGCACCTAGCTGCTGCCACTGTATATTGCGCTTATTGTATTATACTCACCTGTACATTGTTTGTACACAGGCACCTAGCTGCTGCCACTGTATATTGCGCTTACTGTATTATACTCACCTGTACATTGTTTGTATTTTTGTACACAGGCACCTAGCTGCTGCCACTGTATATTGCACATTCTGTGTACACCTTTTCTATTTCTGCTACAATCTGTATATTGTATCCAATCTGTTCACCCTGTATTTTACATTTGTACTATTGTATATATACGCTCCTCCCACACCCCTTAACCCAGGACACATCTGGACATGAGTTATTTCAACTCAGAACAGTTTTTTTCCAGGTGAAACGCTTTAATAAATAAATAAAAGCTGACTGGCTTTAGGACAGCCGCACAAGAAGGCTGTAATGGTGGACCTAAGTCAGGAAGTAAACTGCCATACTGAATATGAAGTCACCTGCTGAAGTACAAAACTGCATTTGTTTTAATGAAAATAGGAGAGTTCAAGCCAGTAGGAGAATGTGAGAGGTGTATTGCAGAAGAGAACACTGACGCTGGCAGATCGAGTACACAACAGCTTACTGTACAGTACACAACATCATAGACATCATTGAGGACGAGTGCTGAGGTTGAGAGAGAATGATGGCCGCTGCACAGGATGGTTTTCCTTTTTGCAGGTGCAGACAGCATACAGATCTTTTGGGGGACAAAGGGGGGAGGTAACAGGGTGGCTGGGTGCTAGTGGGTATCTGTGGTGGGGTGGGGTTCAATTTAGATGAGACCAGGGTGGGGGTTATATGCTTAAACGGCCCATCCAGTCTGCCCATTTCTTTTTCTACCTTATCAATGTGTCATCGGCCTTTGCTCTGTCAATGACCTATCTATTCATACTCATCTGTATTGCTCCCTTATGCCTATCCCATGCCTGTTTGAAGCCCTGCACTGTATTCATATCCACTACTTCCTGAGGTAGGCCGCCCATGCATCCACCACCCTTTCTGTGAAAAAGAACTTCCTCACATTACCCCCTTAATCGCTCCTCTAATCTCATGCTGTGTCCTCTTGTCCTGCTATTTTTCTTATATTGAAATATGTTAGACTCTTTCACCTTGTTAATGCCCTTAAGGTGTTTGAATGTTTCAATCATATCACCTTCTCCATCCTTTGCTCTACGGTATACATATTGAGCTCCGTTAAGCTGTCCTCATGTTTTCTGATGCAGTCCCTGCACCATTTTGGTTGCCCTTCTCTGGACTGCCTCAATTTGGTTAATGTCCTTGTGAAGGTGTGGCCTCCAGTACTGCACGCAGTACTCCAGATGGGGCCTAACCAGTGTCTTGTAAAGAGGGATTATTACCTCCCTCTTCTGACTTGTGATACCCCTACTAATACACCCCAACATCCCTCTAGCCTTACCTACTGCTTTAGTGGTCTGCTTGGATGATTTCAGGTCACTGGTGATGATGACGCCCAAGTCTCTTTCTTCCCTTGTGACTGCCAGCAACTCCCCTCCCAGCCTATAGGTGGCTTCAGGGTTTCTCTTCCCTATGTGCATGATCTTGCACTTTGTGTTAAACCCCAGCTGCCACTCTTCCGACCATTTTGCTAGTTTATCCAGATCTCTTCTCATTCTGCCCACCCCATCTGGATCATCTACTCTGTTGCAGATCTTGGTATCATCTGCAAACAGACAAACCTTACCCTCCAGTCCATCTGCAATGTCACTAATGAAGATATTGAAGAGGACTGGCCCCAGGACTGAGCTAGATGCCTCAAGGGGGGATGAGGGGGCAAATTGCTGTTATTCAATTGGTTGTGTGGGATGGGGTGATACTACTGTTATATATGGAATTCTGCAGTTGTTTTTTGTTTTTTTTTTTAAATTAGAACCAGGAATATGACGGCCTTTTTTTTTTTTTAATTAAACCCACTGATAAGTCAACTGGAGCCTACTATGACAGGTAAGTAACCTGTGTACAAGTCGACCTCACATGCAAGTTAAAACCAATTGTTTAGTGCCCACTTCTGGGACAGGCTGGAACCAGGCAACCCACCCTGGAGAAAAAGACAAGAATTACAGAGCTCTGAATGCAAGGGGGATGGAGGGTGGGACGGCATGGCCTGATGAAAGAGATTCTCTCAAAGATCTACTGTCACGGTAAGTACGCAACTTTTTTACCATCTTCTTTTTTTTTTTTTTTAATCATTTAACACTTTTTCTGCCTTCAGCGGAGCTGACCCCCACGATCTCCATCCGCTGTTGCCTGCACCCCCCAACCCAGTTGTGCGCGCGGGCCACACAAACCTATAGAATCAGGGATGGGCCAACATCGTGCCATGCCCAGGACAGGCACCTCTCTCGGGTCCGGGGGTGCGGCCATGAGCAACCGAGATCGCCCCCCGATGTTTTTCCTCCAGTAGCTTCCCCTCAGAGCGCAGACGTGCAATGACGTCTGGGCACTACATGCTGACGTCCGCCGCGCTCCGCCCTATGCTATCACCACTCTGGTAGTGCCCCCAGTCGTCACCAGGGTCTGCTACAGAGCGGTGAAACTCCGGATCCCTCCCAGGGATAGGAGAGCAGTCCTCCGGATGCTCGATCCTATCCCTCCCCTGCCAACCCCTGGTGACCTGGGCTCGCGTCCGAACCCAGGTCACCAGCGTGGTGCGAGGTGTGACATCCAGCGCCTCAACCCTCAGCGTCACTGGGCCAGCACAACTTTTATATCATCTTCAAGGATGTCTCTTTCATTAGGTCACACCTATGGAAGAGTACCAAGCAGTACTGACAATAAAACAGTCTGGGTGGCTGCAGCCTACAGGCCTAAGAAAGGAGGCACTGAAGTACAACTAGGCCAAACCCTGTCCTTTTTCTAGTGGCAATGTCCAAACTGTAATGTTTAGTGAAGGCGTGGACAGTATTCCAGGTGGCAGCTGCACAGATGTCTGCTGCCGACACATTTTTGAAACAGGCTACACAATGACCCTGAACAACCCCAGGAAGTTTCTTACCATACTTCCTATAACAAAAAGTAATACAACTGACTAACCATTTGGACAGACATTGTTTAGAAACAGGTGCACTTGCCGGCCCAGTGGCGCTGAGGGTTGAGGCGCCAGATGCCATACCTTGCACCACGCTGGCCACCCGGGTTCGGACGTGAGCCCGGGGTGCCAGAGGTTGGCAGGGGAGGGATGGGATCGAGCATCAGAAGACTGCTCTCCCATCCCTGGGGTGGGATCCAGGGAACCATCGCTATGTAGCAGCCCCTGGTGACAACCGGGGGCACTACTGGAGCAGGGTTAAGCACGGGGTGGAGTGCGGCAGACGCCGGTATGTTGGCCCGACGTCATTACACGCTTGGCACCCAGGACAGAAACCTAGGAGGAAAATGGCAGCACAAGGTCCGCAGCAGCATGATGGCTGCAGCTTCACTGGCCGATGAATGCCTGGATGAGAGGCGTGTGGTGTGCCGGTATTGGTTCCTTGCTGGGCGTGGGGACATAGGGGGAGTCCCTTTCAACGGTATAGCTGCATATGTCAGCTTGGCATGTCCAACTTCAGGGTCAGAGGCGAAGGAGGAGCAGTGGCTGGAGGTAAGAAGGGGCTGGGGCTGCAAGGAGGATAAAATATGATATGATAAAAAAAAAAAAAAAGAAAGAAAGAAACAGGTGCACTCTCTTTCTGAAGGTGCAAATGAAACAAAAAGCTGTGAGGACTTCCTGCAGTCCTTCTTGTGGTGTATATAGTACCTGAGTACTCTGTGTACATCTAGTGCATGGAGCAATGCTTCCCTGGATTGGCACGCTCAGGAAAATAAACTGATAGGTGAATGGTTTGATTTAAAGTAAACTCAGACACCACTTTAGGAAGGAATTCAGGATTAGTATGTAAAGACTCCATGAAAAAGCAAATAAGAAGGCTCATACGTTAGAGCCTGCAGCTCTGAAATTCTTCGAGCAGAAGTAATAGCAACTAAAAATAATGCTTTCCAAGACAGAAAGCATAAACCACAAGTCGTGGATGGCTCAAAAGGAGCCAAAGTAAGCTTTTCTAACACAAAATTCAGTTCCCAAGCCGGGACTGGATTGCAGATAGAAGGCTTTAGGTGCAGAATGCCTCTCAAAAACGTACAGGCCACCTCCATCTGAGCAACCGTACGACCCTCAACAGACGCATGAAAGGCTGAAATAGCCGCCAAATGTACTTTGATGGAAGAGTACTGAAAACCTGCATCTGACAAGGACAGCAAATACTCTAGAACCTGATTTACCAGACAGGTCAAGGGATCCAATTGATGGGAAGTGGCCCACAAAGCAAACCACTTCCATTTCATGGAATAAGTGGTCCCGGTGGATGGGTTTCTACCAGTCACCAGAACATCAGCCACTTTTTGAGACACCCCAAACCTAACAATGGATATGTCTTCAGGAGCCATGCATAGAGATGGAGTAACTTGAGGTCCAGATGGACCAGGGTTCCCTGTTTCTGGGACAGCAGACCCTAACAAAGGGGCAGAGGCACTGGTAGTTCCACTGCCAGATGCTGCAGTAGGGGGAACCAGACCTGACGAGGCCAAAGGGGAGCAATGGGTATCAGTGTTGCCCCCTCCATTTAGGGCTTGAGTGGCACCCTCTGGATTAGTGGGAAGGGAGCAAAGGCATAAAGGAACCATCCTTCCAAGAGAGGGACAACGTGTCTCACCAAAAATCTCTAGGCCCTGGAGTGAGCGAGCAGGAAAGCAGCAGTTTTGTGTTGTATGGGGATGCAAAAAGGTCCAGCTCTGTATGGCTCCACCTGTCGAACAGTTTTACTGCCACCGAGGTCAACAGCTCCCACTCTTCTGGACTGTGACCCGCTTAGCCTGTCTGCCAAGATGTTTTGGATGCCTGGAACATGAACTGTCGACACTTCTAGACCGTGTTCTACAGCCCAATACCAAACTCTCATCAGTTCCCTGCATAGAGGGTAGGAGCGAGTTCCCCCCTGCTTGTTGATATAATGCAGCACATTGATGCTGTTTGTAACAGCAGAGGTCCTGGGGAGAGATGACTCTGGAAGGCTTGTAGGCTGTACAGAACAGCCTTTATCTCTAGGACATTTATGTGGAGGATACGCTCCACTATGATCCATGTTTCCTGTGTCTGATGAGGCCTCAAATGTGCCCCAGCCCATCCTCGAGGCATCTGTGGTGAGAATTTGATGAGGGAAGGGGGTCAGGAAGGCAACCCCTTTCAACAAATGGCTGGGTCCTAGCCACTACTACAGCACCTTCGGAACAGCAGAAGTTACTAGAATCTTGTGTTCTAAGTCATACTAACATACTAAAATGCCAGCAGAGTAGGTCTCATGGTCTATCAAGTTTGCTCAAGAATCAGTACCCGTGATGGGCACTGTTGATGCCTTCCTTGCTTCCCCTGCATCCCCCCCCCCATCTGAAGTCCCCCCACAGTTTTGGTATTACTCAGCTTCACTATTCTCTTACACTTGTCCCAGCCTTCTCTTGAACCGCTCCACAGAATCCACATCCACCAGTTCCTCAGGCAGTGCATTCCATGGTTCCGCCACCCTCTCAGTGAAGTAACGCCCTTCTCTCACCCCCCAAGTTACCCACCCCAGCCTCAAACTGTGCCCCTGGTGGCCCCTCCTGCTGAACACCCTATCTAGAGTTAACCTATTTACCCCTTTTAGATACTTGAAGACCTCAATCATATCCCCCTGCCTCTCCTCTCCTCCAGGGAGTACAGGTTGAGCCTCCTCAAGTCTCTCCCCATAGGACTTTTCTCCTAGCCCCATATTATTCTGGTCACCTCCTCTGGAACCTCTCCAGGACTGCAATGTCCTTTTTTAAGTGCGGACGCCAAAACTGCACGCA
Source organism: Neoceratodus forsteri (assembly GCA_016271365.2). Lineage (NCBI taxonomy): Eukaryota > Metazoa > Chordata > Ceratodontiformes > Ceratodontidae > Neoceratodus > Neoceratodus forsteri. Next base: position 1,252,977,060 of record CM028129.1, on the reverse strand, counting down.
GTATTCAAGGTGTGGTCTAACCAGGCAATTACACAGAGGGAGAAGCACATCCCAGCTTCTTGAGGTTATCCCCCTGGCTATGCAACCCAACATTTAATTTGCCTTTGCCGCAGCCCTCCTACAGTATTCAGAGTTGTTCATTTTGGCATCCACCACCACCCCAAGGTCCCTTTCTCCACTCGAAGCCTGCAGTGTAGCCCCTCCCAGGGTGTACACATGGGCTGGGTTCCCAAGTCCCAGGTGGAGAACCCTGCATTTCTCCGTATTAAACTTCAGTTTCCAGGTATGTGACCACCTCTCCAGAGCCTCCAGGTCCTCCTGTAGGGCTACTCTACCCTCTTCCACATCCACTACCACCCCCAGCTTTGAGTCTTCTGCAAAGAGGCTCATTTCACTCCTGATACCTTTTCTGATGTCTGAGACATAAGCGTTAAACAATAGTGGGCCCAGGACCGATCCCTGTGGGACCCCGCTAATGACCCTCTTAGGAGATGAGACTTCTCCCCCTACTACCACCTTCTAAGTATGCCCAGATAGCCAGTTCCCTATTCACCTTACCATCCGTTTCCCCACCCCCATTTCCCCCAGCTTGTCCAACAGCCCAGTATGAGGTACCGAATCAAACGCCTTGCTGAAGTCTAGAAAGAGGACATCCACCGGCCTTCCCTGGTCCAGTACCTTTGTCATCCAATTGCAGAACTCCACAAGGTTAGTTCGATATGATCTGCCCGGGACAAAGCCATGCCGGCGATCATCCGGGTATCCCTGTTCCTCCAGAAACACCCCCAGCCTCTCCTTTAAGATGGCCTCCATCAATTTGCCCACCACTGACATTAGACTGACAGACCTGTAGTTCCCCAACTCCTCTCTTGAACCACCTTTGTGAACAGGCACGATATGGGCCACCCCCCAATCCTGAGGCACCCTTCCCGTCTGGAGGGAAGTGTTAAAAACATCTGCGGGGGGTGCAGCCAGGACATCCGCCAATTCCCTTAGCACACTGAGATGAATTCTATCTGGACCCGGTGCCTTCTCCGTTTTGGACTTGAGGGTTTCCTACACCCTACCAACAGGGATTTCAACATCCGTGACCCCCGTCTCTTCTGCAGGTCAAACTTGCCTCCCCTCAAACGGTGCAGCTCCACCATCCTCCCTAATACCAACAGGGATTTCAATATTCGTGACCCCCATCTCTTCTGCAGGTCTAACCTGCCTCCCACCGTATAGTGCAGCCCCCCCCCGTCCTCCCTAGTGAAGACTGATGCAGAGTACTCGTTAAGTACCTCCACCTGCTCCCCTGCCTCCTCAGCCCACTCCCTGCCTGACTTCATCCTACTACTCTGCCCATTCACTTTCCTTCTTTCCCTGATATACCTAAAGAACCCCCCCCCCCGATCCCATGTGCCAACCTCTGCTCCATCCTTGCCTTGGTCAATCTCACCACCCTGGTGTCCTTCCTGGCCATCATATCATACTCTCCCTTGTCCGTAACCGCACGCGAACACTTGTACCGACTGTATGCAGCCTTCTTCTCCCTCACCGCTTCCTGGACCTCCCTAGTCCACAAGCTCAGCTTTCTGGCCCTACCAAACTTGCGTCTCACCTTTGCGCAGGACTTGGTAGCCTCCTGGATCCCCCTTTTAATAATTTCCCACCTGCTTTCAGTGTCCATGCTCGCCTTATCCCCTCTAAATGACCCTTAAGGATCCTCTCCATACCCTTGAAATCTGCACCCCTAAAGTCAACTACCACCACCTTTGTGCGATCTTCCCCTCCCCTCAGATCCAGGGAAAACCAGACCATGGCATGATCACTCCCGGCCAGTGGGTCCCCCATCTCTAGGTCCCTAACCAGGTCGCAATCTGCCAGGACCACATCCAGGATATGACCTTCCCTTGTCGGGTCAACCACCGGCTGGTTTAGGAACACATCCTGGAAGACGTCCAGCAGCCTCTGCTCCTTGGCTGATGAGGACATCACAGTTCCCCAGTCAGTCCCTGACATGTTTAGGTCCCCCAATACCACCGTCCTACCCCCGCCCTGACCACAGTGGTCCTTAATATTTGCCATCAGACCTTCTTCCAGATCTTCCGCCAGCATGGGGGGCCTGCAAACCACCTCCATTTTTACCCTCTTGCCCCCCGGCGTCTGCAAGGTGACCCATAATGCCTCCATGTTACCCTCTACTCCCTCCACCCTGCTTATCCCTATGCCGTTCTTAATGATGAGTGCTACTCCACCCCCGCCCACCACCCTGTCCTTTCTGAACATAGTGTACCCACTCAGGTTTAGGTCCCAGTCATGCCCAGGAGTGGCCCAAGTTTCAGTGACAGCTGCCACATCCACTTCCCCCTCTACTAGCATTGCCTGGAGCTCAGACATCTTGTTTCCAATCTCCTGGCATTAATCAGGACCACCTTCCATCCCTTCCCCTTACCCCCCCTCATTTCTCCAACCCGAGAGCTCCCAGGTAGCCGCCTGTTCGCACCCCTGTGTACAGTCTGTTGCTCAAATAATATATCCCCGCTTCCCTGTTTGGGGGAGAAGACCGAGTTCATCCTTGATGGGCATGCTAGGATCAGCCTCACACCCCAGCCCCCCCTTCACAAGTTTAAACCCCACCTAGCTTGAAAAATCCGTCTAGTTTTTGCTTCAGTATTTCCTTCCCTCCCAAACTGAGGTGGAGCCTATCCCTTGTGTATAGCCCCTTGTCCTCCCAGGTTGCACCCCAGTCCCCCACAACCCCATACCCCCTAGCCTCACACCACTCATTGAGCCACTCATTAACTTCTCAAATTTTTTGTTTGTTGCCCAAACTGGCTCTCGGCACCGGCAGGATCTCAGAGAAGGAGATCGAGCACCCTATGGTGTGACAGACCCTGGCTAGCTCACGAAACCTTGCCTGAATCTCCAGCACACTGTTTCCCCCTATATCATTTGTGCTCCGGTGCACTAAAATGTCAGGGGATCTTCCACAATCCTTCGCCAGAACATAGACCTGATGCTTGGCCTTATGCACAGTCAAGCCTGAAATACTCCTGGCCTTTACAGCACAGGGTTTCCCCTCGCCCTGCCCTTCCCACTGAACACCCCTAATCATGGAGTCTCCCAACAGGAGCACCCTAACCTCCTCCTTATCCTTAGGCGTACCCCCTTTATCGGCAATCCTTCCCTTCCCTACCTCGTCTGCTTCTCTGGCCTCACCCTCAATCTGGGTGCTGGCCAAACCCCCTATCTGAGCGTCATTTGTTGCCCTATCCCTCCTGTCCCAGCCCTTTCTCCTAACTGACCCATCTGCCCCATTTGCTGCCCCAACCCAGCTCTTTCTCCTAACTGACTCTTCTGTCCCAGGCACCCCCTTCCTGCTATGTCACTCTGGACTATCCCTGCAGCTCCCCCAGGTACTAATGCCCCCCCCAACGAGGCCCCAATTTCCACCCTCCCAACATTCTTTATCCTGCTCACCCCCCTCCCTATATCCCTGCTGGTCCCCTGACCTACCCACTTCCTCCCTACCGAGTCCTCCTCCTCCTTATGCAGACACCCTACTCCCATCTTCTTCCTGTTCTAGCGCTGAATCCACCTGTAGCCTCGGTGCCCTTGCCCCCCACCCATCCACCTTATTTGTGCACTGCTCACTGCTGACAGCTCCCCCTGCCCCCTTGGTGTCCTTTTGCAAGTTAACAACCCCACTCCTCCTGTCTATTGAGCTGACAGCTCCTCCTGCCTCCTCTGTGTTCTTTTGCAAATCCACAACCCTGCTCCTCCTGCTCACTGAGCCTTCCGTCATGCCCAGCTCTCCCTTCACCCTTGTATCCACCTCTGCTCCAGTTACATCATCCTCCCTATCTTTTATCAATACTAGTGGCGCAAATCTGTTATTATGCTCCATGCCTACCACCTTGCTTCTCCTTAATGGTGTGCCTTTCCAGTTTGTTCCCTTCTGTGCAACCCTTGGACCTTAGCCCCAACAACCTGCCCATATTCTTGGCATGTATCACGTTCAGGACAACCCCCCCCCCCCACTTGGAGCCCCTGAAGCTCCCTGTATTCCCACTCCTACACCTCCTTTTCTGCTTGTGTCATCCATCCATCCCAGGTGCAGCTGCTGGACCCATAGTACCTTCCCCATTTTCCCCTCTGCCCCCATCTTCCCCTTTCAGCAGAGCCTCCTTCTCCCCGGCCAGCGTCCTCCTTAACCACCTGGCCTCCTCCTTTAGTTGTGCCAGCTGACGGCACAGCATGCAGACCCCCATCCTCCAAGCCAAGGTCAGAACCATGGCCGACCCACACCCAGTACACCCCACCACCCTTCCAAGATGCCAGCCCTTGTGATTTGAGGCTCCTGCTTTAGCCCCATCCCCATCCTCTTTTGGTCCCCCCCCAAGTTGGTTGCCCCTTCATTTGCTTCTAGCCCTGTTGGACCTCAGAAACCTTCTCAATGCCCCCTGGGCAAGCTACTAGGCTAGGAAACACCCCTGTAGGTGAAGGAAAATGGTTACCAGGCAAACATTAACATTTCATACAAAGCACACCATAACGCAATACAACAGTTAAGTCTATATCAGAGCTTGTATCGCAGACCAGTCCTTCCCTCCAACAGCTCTGCCCCACCTTGCTCCTCCCGCTTAGACCATTTAATAGAGGTCAGGGCTGGGGTGGGTGGGTGAGAAACAATTACAGCTCCTCCATGCAGTTCTGAGTTGGCGACTGGGCATGTTAATTTATAGCCCGGCCGCAAGGCAAAAAATTCCGCCCTTTTTTCCAACTGGCCCGCTTTTCTGGCCTGCCTTTTAACAGGCTCGCCAGCTGCGCTCCTGATGTTCTCCAGCTGCATCGCTAATGCGGCGTTTGGTCTCAGTCCTTCTTGGTGCCTGTGTGCACTGATCCCATTAAACACTTACGGTCCATTGGGGAATCCTCACATGCAGTCTGGCAAGTGGTACCATAACAACTGCTGCTGCCATTGGGCCTAACAGTCTCAGGAATGTCCTGGCTGTGACACATCTGTTGTTGTACATCATCTGGACCTATGCAATCAGATGTTTGGCCCTGTCCTGGAGCAAAAAGGCCAAGCCTTGGGCTGTGTTCAAGATTGCCCCTATGTACTACAGGCACTGACAGGGGGGTCAGGACCAATTTCGGCACATTTACTGAGATCCCTAGGGCATCAAACAGCTGTCTGGTGCATGCCAGGGTCTGGTAAAGCTGCTCTCTGGAATAAGCCTTGAGCAGCCAGTCATAGAGGTAGGAGAGACATATAGTCCTGCTTTCCTGAGGGCAGCTGCTACTACTGCTAAGCATTTGGTAAAGACCCATGGCACAGATGATGAGCCAAAGGGCAATACCTTGAACTGGTAATGTTCCCCTGGAAAAGGAACCTGAGGTACTTCCTGTGAGGGGGACAGATCTCAATATGCAGGTAAGCATCCTTCATGTCCAGGGAACAGATCTAACCCCTTACTTGCTGTAGTGCTAACAGGCCTTATAGAGGGACCATTCTGAATTTCTTGTACTGAATAAAGAGGTTAAGATCTCATAAGTCCAGAATGGGTCTCAGATCCCCTGTACATTATGGGATTAGGAAATAGTGAGAATAAAACCCACTGTTCCTTTGTTTCCAAGGAACTAGTTCTATGGCTGTTTTCTGCATCAGGGTACGTACTTCCTCTAGTAGCACTGGTATGTGTTCTGTAGGACAGGCCAAAGAGAATGGTGGATGTCTGGAGGTGACTCCAGAAGCTCTAGAGCATGGCCCTGTTTTATTATCTGCAGGACCCAAGCATCTGATGTGACTTTTCTCCACTGGTCCAGGTGAAAGAAAAGGCGACCCCCTACTACCTCTGAAGATAATGGTGGGTGGGGATCTAGGAAGAAGTCTTGCAGATGCAGATCCTACAGCTGCACTCCCAGCTCTAGGGGCTTTTGATTGGGCACCTGGGGTGGGTCCTGGGGCAGGCAAAGCTGATCCTCCTTTACTTTTACTTTGTTGTCTGGATCCTGAATGGTGTTTGTTGCTATCAGGATGAAAGGGCACCTTCTGCCTACTTCTCAACTTTGTATGGGGAGTGGACTGATTTTAAAGTCCTGCTCGAAGCCTGTAGGTTTGAGAGGATATCCTGAACATCTGCTCTAAACAGCCTGTATCATCTAAATGGGGTGTTCAGGATGGACTGCTGCACAATTTTGGCAAATCCTGCCACTCTCAGCCAAGAATGTCTTCTCAAGCAGACACCAGAAGCTGCTGCTCTTGCAGAAGCATTTGAAATGTCGTAGGTAGAGCATCACAGATGCTTACCTACAGTTGCCCCTGCCTGGAGGGCTTTTAGCAGTTCCTGCATAAGAGTACTTTCTGGTAGGGCTTGGGCAGCTGCCTTGGACTTTCTCCAGAAGGTATTCTGCTATTTTACCATATGGGCCTGAAAATGTGCAATCCTCAGGCCCATGGTAGCAGAAGCGAAGGTCCTCCTCCCCAGAACATCTAGTCTACTAGGCTCCTTGTTAGGAGGGAGAGAACTGAGATGTTTAGCACTTTGGGCCTATCATGGGCTGCATTTATCACAGCCGAGTCAGTCTCAGGTTGGCCTGCAAAAAAAGGACTTTCCTGAAGGAGCCTGGTACTTTTTTTCTGCATTCCTAGGAATGGCAGGAATCATATTTGATCTGTGCCAGGTAGCCAAGGTGGCATCCTCTAGGGCAGGCAATAGAGGAGGAATAATAATTGGTGGGGAGTCAAGCAGTTGTATGAACTCCACAGAATTCCTTTTGGTGATGTCCTGCTCCTCAGATTCAAACCACATGGTGGACTGGAGTTGCTGCATCATGGAGATGAATGAAGGATCTTCAGGAGGGGACCTCGGGGTGTACGCAATGGAGTCCTCACTCCCCGAGGATATGGTGGAGCTAGACCTCTCATAACAGCTCTCCACAAATTCTCCCTCCTCCTCTTCCTCTTGCATTATGAGGTCAGGATTATATTCCTGATCCTCATCAACGGTTTCTGTAGGCCTCAAAGAGGGAACAGAAGAGGTCGTCGATGCTCCAGTAGACAATTGAAGCATTAACCTGACAGGCGTCAGTGCTGAAGCTGACGCTGCTCCTGTGGCAGGAGGAGGTAGCAGGTGCTGCAGCATGTCCATGAAGGATGAAAGCACTGCTTGCATGTCAGCGCTTGTTTGGATTTTAGGCACGCCCTGTGATGTCAACAGGGGAGACACCATCCCCGACGTTGACAGCCCCTCGCCAGCTGTAACAGATCTGGCGGTGCTCACAGATTGTTCCAACCTGGAGAAGTCAATGGTCTGGGCGGCTGGTGGTGTTGCCGCTAAGGTGGTCAGCGGCGCAGCAGTAGTCACACTGGCATGAAGGGGTGACCTAGAGTATACCAGAGAGGTTTTCTCCTTGCTCCTCTCCCTCTCCTGGTGCTTATGCTTATGTTGCCTGGAGGCTTTCTCCTGGGACTTCGAAGAGTGGGAGCCAGAGGACCGGCTAGCGACACGGTAGAGCTCTTTTCCTAGAGCTCTTCCTCCATCCTGGCTACCTGCTGCTTCCAAAGGTGAGTTTCCAGGGCATTCTTTCTGTGTCGTCACGTAACGGTGTTGAACTTGAGGTAGGTCTCAGAGGCCTTGACGTTATGGGCCATGCTGAAGCAGCACATGCACATGTCATGTGAGTCACCTGAGTAAATCTTTTCACCGCATCTACAGTATCTAAAGAGCTTAGTGAGTTCTTTAGGCAACATACACAATGACGGTCATCATTCATGAAAAGTGACAGCAAACTAGGGAGAGACATATTTGAAAACACTGAGTAGCAGTTGACTGTAGCAGCGGTGTCTCCATGGAAGTTCAGGTGAGTGTGGTCGATGACAGGAAAAGAACTGAGCAGGGGAGGGGCTGCCTATGTTTATATGGGAGTGCCGACGTAGAACGCCATCGTGGGTGGCCCCTAGCAGACTGCTTGCAAAAAGTTTCTGTGTGGTCCTAGTGCCTTGCGGCTATGGTTCCATAAGTGTGGCCTGATGAAAGAGATATCTTCAAAGAAGAGCTCAAATTATAAGCGATTATATGGTGGCAGCAGCCTGCTTGGACCCTGAATCAGGCACTTCCTCACTGGATTATGATCCCTGGGTGGGGGGAGGTGGGAGTAGGGATGCGTACCCTCCTGAACAGTCATGCCACAGGTGGTAGTCCATGAGAGCACAGGAGATGGCTGGTGATGGGGATGGACATGCTACATGCCGGAAAGGAGTGGATCACTCTTGAAAATGGGCATCTAATGTTCTTGGGTCCTAACCGGTCAACAAATTTCAAATAAATAAATAAAAATGCACCACTGAAGTATGATCAAGGATAAATAAAAGAGGAGAAAAAAAAACAAAAGAATACGAGTGTTGTCTGCCCAAATGACAAGCTGCCTTGCAAGCAACATGGGTTGAGGCAGACTCAGGTTTACTAAGTTGGGAGGCTGGAGTGCTGGCCGGCAGAGTGCCTCAGGCCGAGGAGGTTCGGTGCTGAGTTGAGGCACCAGAGAGCCAAGGACCTTGCTCTCCCTGTAATGTAATGTTATGCGTGCATGACTCCACCAGAAGCCATGTTTCTGTGCCACGAGGGAGGAAGGAGGGCTCAGGAATAAAAATCAGCATAAAAACCCAATGCTGCCATCATGGTGATGGGCAGCAGCACTCGTGGGCCTTGCGCCATGGTCCCCCACAGTTGCGGCAGTGGTGTTAGCAAAGGACAGGGCTACGATTGCCACCACAGGGGTACCTCTCCATGCGCAAGGATTGGGCAGATGGCAGCAGGGAGTGAAAGCTGGATGCAAGGAAAAAACAGAAGAGAACAGAACAAAAGGGCTACCTATGCCGTACTTTTTTCCTTCTGCTCTGTCTCTCTCACTGTGGCATTTCCACCAATTTTACTGTTTATCATTTTTGACCTAGAAAGGCACACTGACCTATGACAGCTCATCTTCTGGTGTGTCCTGGGGTGTGGGTTTCATGGGCCTAGTTAACTGATGGGGGACTGTTGGCCAGGAAACCAGGGGAAGTCCCCTACTCTTATCCTCACATATTCTTTGGAAGGTTGTACTGCAAGTCAGAACTATGGGAATGTTTATAGAAAAATATGTCTTTGATTTAAGCAAATGTACTTTCAGTTACTCTGTATTTTTTTATTTTCTTTCCTTCTGTATAATTTATTTTTGAGTTTGTGATGATATTGTACAATTTTTTTTGTATGACTTGACTGTTTATTTTGGCTTATTTTAAATAAAACATCCCCTACTCTTATCCTGTTTCTTTTGTATTTCGTTTTAATATAACTCCCCCTGCTCTTCATAGTAAGTGCTATGGGATCTTTAACTCTCTGGACAGTCACCAGAGATGGGCAAAAAGGACCTCAATTTAACATCTCATCCAAAGGAACGGCACTGCAACAGTGTAGCACTCCCACCAGGGCTGTGCTACAGTGTCAGTACTGGGTTTCAGCTGAACATCCTGGAGTGGGACTTGAACCCATGGAATTCCAGGCCCAGAGGTGAGTGTGTAATATACTGAGCCACTTACACTGATCTATTTCTAAGACTTCTATATGGAGAGAAGATACTTGATTGCTGGGACATCTGAATGGCACACCTCTAGTGCAACATAAGGACCAGACAATTATATTTAATGAGTTATTGCCTGTTATCTTTCTGCATTACAGAAAAGTGAGAGTTTTCTCATGTAACGATGAACTGCAGCTTTGCTCCTTTATGGTCATTTGCATATATTGCCCAAGATGCACTGCGTTACCGTAGTGTGGGCATTTGTTGGCTGGACGTTGCTGCCAGTGGGCTATATGCCTAACGTAAGCCCCCAGTGTTTCTGAATTGATCCTTGTTTTTCTTTCAAATTTTAATGTCAGCATTTGATTTAGTTTCAAACAGTCTGCTTGCAAGAAGCTATAAAAACACAGACATGCTTTGAAGATAGAATACTGGCTGGCACCAAGTTCTACTGCTTCTTTTGAAGTGGATGCAAAGTGCCCAGCCTTCCTAGTCCAGAAACTAGTGCACAGAAACCACCCAGAACATAACGAAAATGACTCTCTTTGGAGATCGGTTTTACTTGTTAAGTGACAGTAACATAGGTTGATATCTGTGAGCAGCTTAATGTCAGAAGTGTCAGACAAATCTGTGGTGCTACTGTTATTCCCCCGAGAATTAAAAATTGAACTGGAAAATCTAAAAGCTCAAAATTAGGGGAAAAAAATTAATTACAGTCCCCTTAAAGAACAGCCAATGCACCAGGAAGACTTTAAAAAACATAACCTTTGGACACAACTCAGCTTATATTTCACATTAGAAACACAGAAAAATGTCAGCAGAAAAAAAAAATCATAATCCGTCTTTGCTGCCCATTTTTCTACCTGGGTAATATCAGCCTACCCTCATGGGGATTTGCATATGTTTCCCATGATGCTTTGCATTATTGGGGTACGTGCAATTGTATTTCCTACCCTTGATTGTGCCTAAGCCAAATGCCTTATGGTAGCATATAAAATGGTAAGAGAAACCAAGAAAGTACAGTTACGGAAGAACTTAACCATAACAGTAGATTTTCAAGAGAGGCTCTTGCAGTAGGTAATTACATACAGGACTGAAGCTGGCAGGTGTCAGGACCCAACGGAAACATTTCTAGCTAGCAGTCTCTAGCGGGGGACTGCCCCCAAGTCAGGTGACCAGCGTCAAGCGACGTCAGTATAAAGGGGTGGTCCCCCACGCCCGCCTTCCAGTTCTTTCCCGCCAAGGGCCAAAAAGGCAAGACGAGAGAGAAGCAGATATTTCCTTCCTGGAAAAGGAGCTGAAAAAGCTAAGGGGGATGGAGGGCGGGAAGGCATTACCTACTGCAAGAGCCTCTCTCAAAGATCTACTGTTACAGTAAGTTCTTACGTAATTGTACTATCTTACTTCGAGAGGGCTCTTGCAGTAGGTAATTACACATAGGACTGAGTCCCAAGCAGTCTGGAACAAGGAAAAGCACTCAGGAGGAGGAAAACTACCAACCAATAAACCTCCGGCTGTTATGGGTCTTAGGAAAGAAGACCTTGCAAAACAGCCAACCCAAAGACTGCTCTACAGCGAGAGGCAATGTCCAAACTGTAGTGTTTCGAAAAGGTGTGGACGGAAGTCCAAGTTGAGGCTGCACAGATGTCTGCTGCTGACATATTCTTGAAACAAGCCACAGAGGTGGCTACTCCTCTGATGGAGTGACCTCTGACCTGACCCGGCAGGGTCTTGTTGTACTTGTCGTAACAGAAAGTGATACGATGAGCCAACCATTTCGACAGGCATTGCTTAGAAACAGCATTGCCTTCCCTTTTATGAGCAAAAGGGACAAAAAGCTGATCCGACTTCCTGAGATCTTCAGTCTGAGTGGTGTAGTAAAGTACAGTTACATAAGAACTTACCATAACAGTAGATCTTCGAGAGAGGCTCTTGCAGTAGGTAATTACAAATAGGACTGACGTCGGCAGGCGGCAGGACCCCATCAGGAAAATTTCTGCATTAGCAGTCCCTCGCGACCGCCCTTATCGCCAGGTGACCGCGCCAGACGACGCCGGTATAAAGGGGCGGTCCCAGATGCCCGCCTAGTTCTTTCCGCCACAGGCGCGAAGGTCTGGACGAGAGAAGCAGATATTTCTCAATGGAAAAGGAGCTGAAAAGCCTAGGGATGAAGGGTGGATAGAGTATTTACTGCAAGAGGCTCTCATGATCTACTGTTACGTAAGTTCTTACGTAACTGTACTATCTTACTTCGAGAGGGCTCTTGCAGTAGGTAATTACAAATAGGACAGAATCCCAAGCAGTCTGGAACAAAGGAAAAAGGCACTGGGAGGAGGAACTACTCCCAGAAGTAGTAAGAAAGCTTGCAAACCTCAAGAAAGAAGGCCCTGCAAGACCGCTAACCTGAAGCCTGCTCTACGGCGAGAGGCAATGTCCAAACTGTAATGTTTAGTAAATGTATGGACAGAGGTCCAAGTGGCGGCAGCACAGATGTCTGTCGCAGACACATTCTTGAAACAAGCCGCAGAGGCTGCCACTCCTCGAGTAGAGTAGCCTCTGACTTGACCTGGTAGGGTCTTGTTGTACTTGTCATAACAGAAAGTGATGCAATGAGCCAACCACTTTGATAGGCATTGCTTGGAGACAGCATTGCCTTCCTTTTTGTGAGCAAAAGAGATGAACAACTGATCAGTCTTTCTGAGATCCTTCGTCCTATCGGTGTAGTATCTCAGAATCCTGTGGACATCCATGGTATGGAGCAAGTATTCTCCTTGGTTGGAATACTGCGTGAAAAAAGCAGGTAGTTCAATAGACTGATTTAAGGTAGACTCCGCTACCACTTTTGGGAGAAACTTTGGATTCGTATGAAGAGCTACTCTTTCTTGTGAAAGATCAGATAAGGGATTTTGCACATAAGGGCCTGGATCTCGGAAATCTCAAGCAGCAGAAGTAATGGCTCATGAAGAAGAGCCGCCTTCCACGATAAGTACTTCAAGTCTGTGAGCCGAGGCTCAAAGGGAGGAAGGTAAGTTTCAAGAACAAGTTCAAGTCCCGGGGAGCTGGAGTCCAACAGGGGTCTAAGATGAAGGACCCTCTGAGAAAGGTCTTGGATACCCAGTTGGGCAAAACCTTATCAGCGAAGGGACATGGTAGGCTGAAATAGCCGCCATGTGGACTTTCAAAGAGGAATGACTGAGACCCAGGTCGAAAAGATGACGCAGATAATCAAGCAGAACAGCCACAGGACAGGAGAAAGGCTCCACGTTCCTGGAGGCAGCCCAGATGGAAAATCTTTTCCATTTCATGGCATAGGTGGACCTAGTGGAGGGTTTTCTAGCCTCCACCAGAATCTCAGCCACCTTAGGAGAGATGCCAAAGTGAGATTGGGCTAGGTCTGCAGGAGCCATGCATGAAGTTGAAGAGACTTGAGTCCTGGATGGACCAGGGTCCCCTGCTCCTGGGTCAGCAATCCTCGAGATAAAGGCAGAGGAAGAGGAGGAACCTCTGAGTATTGTTGTAGAAGAGAGAACCAAATTTGCCTGGGCCAGAAAGGAGCGATCAGAATCATTCTCGCTCCTTCCAATGCCAGTTTCTGCAGCACGCGAGGGACCAGAGGAATTGGGGAAAGCATAGACGAATCTGTCCTTCCAGTTTAGAGACAGAGCATCGCTCCAGAAAGCGCCTCGCTCTGGAGCGAGTGAGCAAAAAATTGGAAGCTTTGTGTTTTGGGAGGAGGCGAACAGATCTATCTGTGGAGTCCCCAAGTCTGGAAGACGCTTTTTAGAACTTTTTGGTCCAGTTCCCACTCATGTGGCAGAGCCGAAGAACGACTTAGCCTGTCCGCCAGGACATTGTCGACTCCTGGAACATGGATCGCCATGAGGTGAAGGTTGTGAAGAGTTGCCCAGTCCCAAACCCTCATTGCTTCCCTGCACAGCGGGTAGGACCGAGTCCCTCCCTGCTTGTTGATGTACCACACCACGCACATGTTGTCTGTTTGGACAGCTAGGTGACCGGGAAGGATGTATTGGTGAAGGGCCTGGAAAGCATACAGCACTGCTCGAAGCTCGAGCACATTGATATGGAGAGCTAGCTCCAATTTTGACCATAAGCCCTGGGTTCGGTGAGGACCCAGATGGGCTCCCCAACCTTCGCCTGAAGCGTCCGTGGTCAGAGTCTGAGCGGGGGGAGGATGAAAAAAGGGGACCCCTTTAGAAAAGGTTCTCTCGAACCATCCACCATTGCAAGTCTCTTATCATCGGCGAGGAAATCAGTACCAGATGATCTAGGTTGTCTACAAGTTGATCCCACTGAGAGCAGAGAGTCCACTGAGAGATCCTCATGTGGAGGCGCGCACGCGGAACCGTTGGGATGGCAGTCACCATAAGCCCCAGGAGACAGAGCACCGACCTCGCCAGAACCTTCTTGCATTCCGATAGAAAGGAAATCTGGGACTGGAGGGAGGTCCCCCTGTCCAGAGGCAGGAAGGCCCTGCACATTGTCGTATCGAGGATTGCCCCGATGAACTGGAGTCTCTGGGAAGGGTCCAGATGAGACTTGGAATGGTTGATGGTGATACTCAGACCCAAGAAAACCTGCTGGGTGAGGGAGAGGAAATGCAGGAGTTCCTGCCTGGATGGGGCCGCCAGGAGCCAGTCGTCCAGGTAGGGAAAAACCTGAACTCCCAAAGTAAGGAGGTGGGCTGCTACCACCGCCAGGCATTTGGTAAAGACTCGGGGAGCCGAGGAAAGACCAAAAGGGAGCGCCTGGAATTGGTAGTGGTCCCCCCGAAACGCAAACCTGAGGTACTTTCGGTGTGAAGGGCGAATGGGGATGTGCAGGTATGCATCCTGCATATCCAGTGCACAAAGCCATTGGCCCGGCCGAAGCAGGGGCAAGAGGGTTTGAAGGGAGAGCATCCTGAACCTCTTGTATTCCACGTAAAGGTTCAAGGAGCTGAGATCGAGAATGGGTCTGAGATCTCCCGTCTTCTTTGGTACAAAGAAGAAATGGAAATAGTAACCCATCCCGTGAAGGTGAGGGGGAACGGGCTCTATAGCCTGCTTCGTGAGGAGAGCAGAAATTTCTTCCCTGACCAAAGGAAGATGGTCCCTTGAGTAAGAGGAGTTCAGAGGGGGGTGACGTGGAGGTTTCTGCAGAAACTCTATGGTGTGCCTCTCTGCTATGATCTGAAGCACCCATGAATCCGATGTTATCCTCTCCCAACCCAGAAGGTGAAGGGAGAATCTCCCTCCTACCGGTTCCTCCGGGGCGTCCGGAGGTGGTGGGACAGGGAAGGAGTCAGGTGGTGTGAGGCAGCGCCGCAGCTGGGCCACCCGCTGCTTTTTTGGGGGCAGGGGCCTGGCAGCTGTGGGGCCTGACGTTTAGCCCGCCTCCTGAGGTTTCCGCTGAGGCCGGCTAGGCTCATGTAAAGGACGGTGTTGCGGGATGGGGCGGTACATTGAATCAACAGATTTAATGGCGTCCCCTTCTCCTGTAAGTCAGTGATGATGTCCTTGACATCACCACCGAGCACAGAACCCTGAAAGGTGCTTCTTGATTGCTGACTGCACCTCCGGGACCAGACCTGACACACGGAGCCATGCGTGACGCCGAAGGCTTACGGCGAACGCAGAGCTCCGTCCTGCGGTGTCCACTGCATCGTAGGTCATCCTCAGAATGTGATGACTGGCCGAACGAGCAGAACGGACCAGGTCGGCCAACTCCTGCTTGACCTGGGAGTCAGGCAAGGAGTCAATCTTGGATTCCGCCTGGGTAAAGCAGCCTTCTGGTAATCCCCCATATGCACTACATAATTAAGGGCCCTGATCCCCAGTGTGGAAGAAGCATAGATCTTCCTTCCATACTGATCCAGAAGACGAGATTCCTTATCCGGAGGAGATGAGCTCAAATGTTTGGGGTGTGCTGACCGGCCGTGAGCGGCGCTAATCACAACCGAGTCTGCACGGGGGTGAGAGTCTAAAAAGTCTACACCCTCCGGAGCCTGGTATAGCCTGTTGGACTTCCGAGGAAGTGGGGCTAAAGCCGACGGTTGTTTCCAAATGGTGGAAACAAGGTGGGCATGAGGCTCGATCCAGGGTGGCACTAGAGTAGGGGCCGTAAGGGGCAAGTCCAGATGTTCGGCGCTTTAACCCGCTGAGGATCTGGTTCTAAGGAATGCCACTGGTGGACTTCCTGGATCTTCCTGAGCAACTCCGTGAAGGAAGGATCCTCCGGAGGAGACTTCGGAGGAGTCCTCGGCCGGGGCTTGGACGGAGAGCGAGGCTCGTCGTCTTTCTCAGAACAACCATCGGAGGAATCCAAGGAGTCCGAGAGAGAAGAAGAAGAGGAATTTGAAGCAGAGAAAGACTCCCTAGCTCGTCTAGGGGGAGGAACGGGTTCCTTAGGGGGGATCCCTGGACGCGTGTCCTGCCCCTCTCTGGATCCCGAGGGCAGAGCCTGGGAATCCGGAGGCGGAGAGGAGTGTGCTGCCTGGGGCGAGTGGAGCCAGGGTGGCACTCGCTGCCAGAAGACGCTCTCGATTTCCTTGGTGAGCTGAGCCTTGGCTCAGCTCACCAGGATGCCAGAGTCTCTGGAGCTCCACCGGGCCTAGCGGGCGTGGAGGAGGAGGAGGGGATAGTTGCATGGATGAAACCGTAGGAGTATCCGTAACCCAGCTGCGGAATACCGGAGCTGGTATTGCGGCCGGGTACTGCGGCGCCGGTGGAGTCGGCGCCGGGTACTGCGGCGCAGGATACTGAGGACCCGGGTAAACCGGCGTCAGATAAGACGGCGGATACCCAGGTACCGGAGGAGCTGCCGGAGCAGACGGCCCAGTAGGGGACTCACGGGGGAGAGAATTCACCAGGATAGGCTCCGGGGTGGAGGGCCCGGCGGGGAGAGGAATATCCCTGCTGGTGTCGGGGCGGGCCGGCGCCGAACCGTGTTGGCGGGCCGGTGTCGGGCCAGCGTCCGGGAGCTGGCATCAGATCCGCTCTAGAGGAAGGGGATCCGACGGCGACCAGCATCCCGAGCCTCGCCTGGGACGGAGGGGAAAGTCCCGGGTCAGGCAGGGGACTCGGGCTCCTGGACAGCAGCGAAGGCTGCGGGGAACCTGGGACGACAGATGGAGCAGGGTCTGCCGAGGTTCCAGCGTCCGCGCGCCGGAGGAGCCGGCATGCCACTATGAGCGAGACCCGCAGACGCGCCAGAGGAGCCGGCGTCTGACCGGGGTCCTCGCCGGAGGCGGGCCGAGGATGGGAAGTGGCCCGTCCGAGGGGACGCTGCCGCGGCGCCGCCCAAGGGTCGGGCATCTAACAGCCTTCTCCCAGCGGACGCCGGGGAGCCGACGTCCCGCTAGGGAGGCGCCTGCACCAGTAGGCCGCAGCCTGCGGCGGTACTGGGGCTGGAAGCCTCTTTGCCCCCGGAGGCACCCGGCGGGCTCGAACGCTAACGCTGACGGGTGGGTCGACGCCTCCAAAGCCTTGGAGGCTGCTGGGGCGTATCTCTCGGAGGGGATGTACCTTGGCCGCAACTCCGGCCGGAGTTGCGGAGGAGGAGGCTTTCTCCCGGTGCCTTTCCTTGTCCCGCTTCTTGTGTCCCTCAGGCGAGGTCGATGCCTGCCAAAGCTTCTTCAACTCCTTCTCCATCGCAGACATCTTCTTTTTGAGGAGATGGGCTTCTAGAGACTGCGGGCGTCGTCTGCGGGTGGCCGCGTTGAAATGTAGGCAGAGCGGACACTTATCGACCGCGTGGTCGGGGCCTAAACAGAAAAGGCAGAGGAGGACCGCCTTGAGAGGCAATTGCCTGCAGTCGCACTTATTTTTGAAGGGGACGATATATACCGACTGCTCACCTGACGAAGAAAATACAAAATACTGTTACTTTGGAAGAAACGATGAAGCAACAGGACTGAGCGCTATGAACTTCACCGCGAGAGCTGCAATGAGCTGACGGTGGGAAAGAACTGGAAGGCGGGGCCTGGGACCGCCTTTATACCGACGCTGCCTGACGCCGGGTCACCTGACATGGGCGGCCCCAGGGACCGCTAGCTAGAAATTTTTTTGTGGGGTCCTGCCGCCTGCCGACGTCAGTCCTATTTGTAATTACCTACTGCAAGAGCCCTCTCGAAGTAAGATCTCAGTATTCTGTGAACATCCAAAGTATGCAAGAGGTACTCCCCTTGATTGGAGTGTTGTGTAAAGAAGGCAGGTAGGCAGCTCAATGGATTGATTCAGCGTAGATTCTGCCACTACCTCAGGGAGAAACTTAGGAATAGTGAGCAGAGCCACTCGTTCCTTGTGGAAAACCAAATACGGGATTTTACACATCAAGGCCTGAAGCTCGGAAATCCTTCGAGCTGAAGTAATGGCCACTAGGAAGAGAGTCTTCCACGAGAGGAACTTCAAGTCTGCTGAGGCTGCCGGCTCAAAGGGAGGCAGGGTAAGTTTCTCAAGAACAAAGTTCAGATCCCAAGGAGGGTCTGGAACGTGGATAGGGGGTCATAAATGGAGAACCCCTCGAAAAAAAGTCTTAAGAGACTTCCAACTGTGCGAAAGTTCTGTCGCCAAAAGGGACATGGTAGGCAGATATAGTCGCCATATGAACCTTCAAGGAGGAATGGTTGAGACCCAGGTCAAAGAGATGACGCATGTAGTCCAGGATTCTCCCGACAGGGCAAGAGAACGGCTTGAAATCCTTGGAAGAGGCCCAAATCGAGAACCGCTTCCATTTCACGGCATAGGTGGATCTAGTGGAAGGCTTTCTGGCCTCCACTAGAATATCGGCCACGATCCTGGGTCAGCATATACTCCGGGCTTAGACACAAGAGGCACTGGGAATGACCGTCCTTATGCGGGAGCTGGGCGCCGCACGAGTTGCACTTGTTTTTATGCGAATCGGAGGGAGTAGGGGACGACATACATGGCAATCTGGAAGAAATATTACGAGAGTCGTGAAAAATTCGGTTAAAATAATTGACGACAGACTGACGAAGCAGTAGGAACTTGACTGCGAGGCGCTTTCACAAGCTAACGGTGGGAAAGAACTGGAAGGCAGGCATGGGGGACCGCCCCTTTATACTGACGTCGCCTGACGCTGGTCACCTGATGTGGGGGCGGTCCCCTGCCAGAGACTGCTAGCTAGAAATTTTTCCGTGGGGTCCTGACGCCTGCCGGCTTCAGTCCTATATGTAACTACCTACTGCAAAAGCCCTCTCAAAGTAAGATCTGTGATTAGTCGATTTTTTTTTTCATTACTGACATTTCTCACCTCCTCCAGCGCAGGCTAAGTCAGCCAGGTCCAACCCCCAGCCCCATCTCCCAACTCCTCAGGGGCTCAGCTCGACCTGGCTTCTTCTCCCACGGCTTATGCCCTGTGGCTAGTGGGTGGCGGCCTTCCCTGCCATTACCGACAAGACAGATCCAGTTTCACCTGGTAGGGGGCCCTGCCACCAGTGCAGGACTTGCGAGGGTCGGAAGCCTCATAAGCACTGCCTGGCTTTTTCAATTCTGCCCCCATGGGTTGCAGGCTCAGTGACGACCCAAGCTCACGCATGCAGGCGTGCGGGGTACATCACTGTCAGGCATCTCTACCCTCATGCTATGCCGGCCCAGGCACACTGCCACCTGTGGTCACCCAGGTGGGAGTATGGCATCAGGACCGCCATCCCCACTCCCTGGAGGACAGTGTCCTGAGGGACGCTGAATCCTCCTCCCCCCCCCCACCGACCCCCGCCGACTCAGGCTCGTTACCAAACCCAGGTCGCCAGCATCACAAGCGATAGCTCTACTGCTGCACCAATGAGCTGGCACTGATTAGTCAGATGTGATCACATGACCATGCACTATTCCAGCATAACAGCACAGGGTCAGAAATATTTGATGTTCTGAACCTTTAAACTCAGTGGAACTGTCTTATGATCACAATAAGGCACTCCAGGGTGTGTGTGACTGTGGAATAATGTAATTTCTTGGGTGCTTAAGGCACTTGGCATTGCCTTGTGCCTCACTTCAAGTGGAGTGTCATTTTCCCACAGTAAGGCACACCCTGTCGTGCTGTATTGCTTAACTATGCCCCCCAACACTCCACCCTCTTCACTGTTGTAGTTTTCACCAACCCATTACTGCTGTGCCATGCTCTCTTAAAACCTGTCACTGTCTTGGTATTTTTGTACCACCTCCCTTGGAAAACTGTTAAATCTATCCACCGCCCTTTCACTAATATGTACACTGATGTCTTTCTTGAATCTACCCTGCACCACTTTACACTTATGCCTCTCTGTATTTCTTCTTCCCTTTATTTACTACTGAAGTCATACATATGAAACTGGCTCTTTCTTCCTTGAATGTTCATCAGCTCCTATTCCTTGTTCCTCACATGATGCCACATTACTCTGCTTGTGATGTCACAGTTATTCCCATGGCAACAGGCTGTGACATCACAACACAGGATTATACTACCAAATTGGAATAAGTTTTAAGGTCAGATTAAATCTAAGGGATAAAGAGCCTATTTTCATGTAAATTTCCTCAGTAATAAATAACGGGGAGGTGACATCTATGAAATGTATAAATGCAATACAGCCTGAACTGTGTGTACAATGAGACGTGCCAGGACATGAAATTATGAGTAATTAACCATACACCTTGAGTGCGTTGTTAGGCATGAGGGGCTTGTGTCTAGTGCCTTTAAATGCAAGCCGGTCTGGTAATGCAGCAATCTGGGTTAGGGTACGGACTCAGGACTGGCCGGGGGGAGGGAGGATTGAGCATCCCATGGATGGCTCTCCTCCTTCAGTGCGGGACTTACTGCATCCCACTGGATGGCTGCCACCTGGAAGAATCAGTGCCAGCACCGTGGGAGCGCACTGGAAAGCGATCCTATGGTCAGACATCAGGGCCATCTCCACGGAGGCAGAGCTGCACATGGCGTCACTGCACACATGTGGCCCTATGGGACAAGACAAATGGTGGAAAAACACAGAACGTGACTGGATGATGACCCAGTCCCCCGTAGGCCTCGCACCATTAACACCAACTGCGGTTGGATGATGGCTCAGTGCCCTGCAGGCCTCGCACCACTAACACCTACCGCAGCTGGATGATGGCCCAGTTTCCCGTAGCCCTCACACTGCTGACTAAGCACCTCAGATCCTGTGGCAGGAAGTAGAGTGAGGTAGGAACCAGACATGTTGGGTAATGGAGCCGTGGGGACCGGTCTGCATGGCACCTCTGACAGATCCTGTGGCAGGAACCAGAGTAAGGTAAGAACCAGATATGTTGAGTAAAGGAACTGAAGGGACCAGTTCGGATGGCACCTCCGACAAATGCTGTGGAAAGAACCAGAGTAAGATGAGACTCAGATACGCTGAATAACAGAGCTGTGGGGACTGGCCCGGGTGGCACTTTCAACAGATCCCATGGCAGGAACCAGAGTAAGGTCCAGATATGTTGAATAACAAAGCTGGGTGAACTGGTCCTGATGGCAGCAGGTTGGCAATTGTGAGCAGAAAGTGCTCATGGGAAAAAAAACACACAAGACCAGTGTGTGTGATTACTGACCACAATTACACATCTTCAAGGTATCTCATTGCACTTGTGGGTTTTACTTAAAACTGTTTTTTAAAAGCTTTTTGTGATTTTTAGTTAAGAAAATATACTTTTTCAGTATGAAATATGAGCAGAAGACAAAAAAATAGTTTTCTCACATGCTGCTCAGTGACTTGAAGCCTGGCAAGATAACTGAATACATATCCGTTTTGACAGACTCAATGGCAGCCATCAGAGTGACTAAAAGAAATGTTAAATTTGGCTTTTGTTAGTTATGGGTACCCTAATGACAACCTTTCTGCTAGTCCTGCACATCTGGATGTCATTATACACTCTGGCTGCAAGCCAGCACTGAATGGTATAGTTGGTTTGCACAGAAACTCAAAAATGAAATGGCTTCCAAACATCTGGTGGAGTCATGTGGGCGGGGGAGCTGAAGGGGTAGCATTACTTACAAGAAACCGATCCAAGTTGATATATATTGCTCCCATCCTCTGCCCAACAATGTGAAAAAAAGAGCCTTTCCCACTCGCAAACCTGTGGCTAGCTGCTCAGGCAAAAACGCTGGCACCAACTTTTCAGACAGAAATTAAAACACTGTTTTTTTCCCCTTTTCAAAAAACTCTGTACCCTTTCCTGGAAAAAAAAATCTATAAAAGATAAACATTAAAGAAATCAAAAGGTCTAAACAACTCCAATTAGCACTGGCAGCAAGAAGGGCCCCATTCATTACAGACGAGTCCTGTTCTCCCAAAGTCTACTTGTTGCCAACCAACATTTACGCCACTTGATGCTGGACTTAAGACACTGCAAATGAAGTTCGAAAAGTAAATTCGACTACCCAGATTTGGATAAAGTTCCTTCTGAAACTGGAATGCCAGGTTGCTTGGAGTACAGCAGACCAGGAATGCTTCCATGGTCTAATTTCCTTCTACTCAGAGTGCAGCAATGTTCAGTAAAGACAGGGTAGTGGAGTCACTGAAACCAGAGCCTGGCTTCAGCTTCAACTTCAGTGACCTGCTAACCCCCCCCCCGCCTTGAACTTCAGTGACCTGCCCCCCATCCAGCCTTCATATTGTAGGTTTCTGTTTGTCATTGTAAATGTGATTTCAGTCAGCCACACGGAGCCTCTGTACCTCATATCCAGCACACACTACAGCGGTGGCCTCTCGAGCAGAAATATCAGGAGTGGAGTATTCCACTTCACAGCTTTGGGGGAAGGGGGGAGAGTAGTTTCATTAAACTTTGAAATAAAAAAAATTACTTAAAAAGTACAGTTATGTAAGAACTTACCGTAACAGTAGATCTTCAACAGGATCTCTTGCAGCAGGCCACACAGATGGAACTACAGCCACCAGACACTAGGACCACACGGAAACTTACCTAGCTAGCAGTATACCAGGGGGCCACCCTCTCCGACATCATATGACGATGTCAGCGTATCATATAAGAGTGGGCAGCCCCTGCACCCTCCTCAGTTTTCCTGCTGAAGATCACAAGCCACTTAGTCCCACCTGAGGGAACCAAAGAGGAACTGAAGGCCCCCCCCAAAAAATGGTACAGATACAGAAGGGCCTCCCAGGCCCTGGGGAAATGAGGGAAGGATGGCATGGCCTGCTGCAAGAGATCCTCTCGAAGATCTATTGTTACGGTAGGTTCTTGTGTAACTGTACTATCTTACTTCAACGGCATCTCTTGCAGCAGGCCACACCTATGGAACAAGTCCCAAGCAGTTCCATCATCAGACAGCACAGTCTGGGAGGAGGAAACCTCAAGCCTAAGGAAGTAGACCCTGGAGGAGAGCTAGGCCAAAGCTGGCCCCATGCCTCGAGGCAATGTCCAGACTGTAGTGCTTGGTAAACGTGTGGACAGAACTCCACGTAGCAGCAGCACAGATCTCTGCAGCTGACACATTCTTGAAACGGGCAACAGAAGTGACCATGCCTCTGGCGGAGTGGCCATGAACAACGCCAGGAAGGTCCTTAGAGTATTGACTAACAGGGAAAGGATCACAGATCTCCATGTAGAAGGTCACCTGGGGGCCAGTGACCATCACATGGTATGGTTCAATTTGCCCACTACAACTACATCATCGCATTCCAAGGCAAAAATATGGGACTTCAGAGGAGCTGACTTTGATAAGATGGCCAACAGAGTTAAGCTAGCCCTGGCAAAAAGAAATACAGGTGAGGGAGTACAGGCAAAGTGGGCAAGCATTATGATGCAATACTTGAAGCAACATCCCATTGTGTTAAAGAGAAAAGGAAGTAAAAGAAGCAAAAACACTTGGTTCTCAAAACAGCAGCAGAAAAGGTCAGAGCCAAAAGGCTGGCCTTCAGGAAATATAAGGGAACGCAGCAGGATGAAGATAGGGAGGCATACCAAACTTCCCTAAGGGAAGGCAGTAAGGCAGGCAAAGACCCAAACTGAGGAAACACTAGCACAAACAGTAAAAGAAGGTGACAAGACTTTCTATAGATACATTAGTGAAAGGAGAAAGTCCAGAGGGGGTATTGCTAAAATCAAAGGGGATAAGAGGGCATGTGAGGAGGAGGACCATGTAAAAGCATTTATTTTAAATAGATACTTCTGCTCAGTATATTCAGAAGAAAAGGTAGGGCTGGGCCCACAGCTCAGCACCATGGACACGGGGGGAGGGGGAGGTGTGCACTAGTCCCTTCACAAAAGAAAGGGTCCTATAAGAGCTCAATAAGCTCAGGGTAGACAAGGCAATGGGACCTGATGGCATACATCCAAGGGTACTAAAGGAGCTAAGGGTGGAACTAGCAGAGCCATTATCAGAACTGTTTAGTGAGTCTCTGAGCACAGGAGAGGTCCCCGAAGACTGGAGAAGGGCTCATGTGATCCCGCTCCACAAGAATGGTAGCAAGGAGGAGGTAGGGAACTACAGACCAGTCAGTCTTACCTCAGTAGTGGGCAGGATTATGGAGGCACTTCTTAAGGAAAGGATAGTGCAACACCTGGAATCCATAGGAGCACAGGATCAAGACAGCCTGGGTTTACAAAAGGAAAAGTCCTGTCAAATTAATCTCATAGATTTCTTTGACTGGGTAACCAGAGTGGTGGACCAAGGGGGAGCAGCTGATGTCGCCTACCTTGACTTCAGCAAAGCTTTCGTTACTGTTCCACATAGAAGATTGATTAATAAGCTGGGCAGGCTGGGGTGGGTCAGAAGTTGGTCAACTGGGTGGCAAACTGGTTGACGGGTAGAAAACAGAGAGTGGTGGTAAACGGTATACAGTCAGAAGAGATACAAGTCACAAGTGGGGTACCTCAGGGATCGTCTTGGGACAGTCCTCTTCAATATCTTCATCAGTGACATTGCAGATGGACTGGAGTGTAAGGTTTGTCTGTTTGCAGATGACACTAAGATCTGCAACAGAGTAGATGATCCAGATGGGGTGCGCAGAATGAGACGAGATCTGGATAAACTACCAAAATGGTCAGAAGAGTGGCAACTGGGGTTTAACACAAAGAAGTGCAAGATCATGCACATAGGGAAGAGAAACCCTGAAGCCACCTACAGGCTGGGAGGGCAGTTGCTGGCAGTCACAAGGGAAGAAAGAGACTTGGGCATAATCATCACCGATGACCTGAAATCATCCAAGCAGACCACTAAAGCAGTAGGTAAGGCTAGGGGGATGTTGGAGTGCATTAGTAGGGGTATCACAAGTCAGAAGAGGGAGGTAATAATCCCGCTTTACAAGACACTGGTTAGGCCCCATCTGGAGTACTGTGTGCAGTACTGAGGCCACACCTTCACAAGGACATTAACCCAAATTGAGGCAGTCCAGAGAAGGGCAACTAAAATGGTGCAGGGACTGCATCAGAAAACATGAGGACAGATTAATGGAGCTCAATATGTATACCCTAGAGCAACGGAGGAAGAGAGGTGATATGATCGAAACATTCAAACACCTTAAGGGCATTAACAAGGTGAAAGAGTCTAACATATTTCAATATAAGAAAAATTGCAGGACAAGAGGACACAGCATGAGATCAGAGGGAGGCCGATTAAGGGGTAATGTGAGGAAGTTCTTTTTCACAGAAAGGGTGGTGGATGCATGGAACGGCCTACCTCATGAAGTGGTGGATATGAATACAGTGCAGGGCTTCAAACAGGCATGCATTAGGCATAAGGGAGCAATACAGATGAGTGTGAATAGATAGGCCATTGACAGAGCAAAGGCCGATGGCACATTCATAAGGTAGAAAAAGAAATGGGCAGACTGGATGGGCCTTGCGGTCCTTATCTGCCGTCATCTTCTATGTTTCTATATGTTTCTATGTATGAGTGAGTGCCCCTCTGCTTTGTGATGAAGTGGACTATAACTGATGTTGTCCGTCTGCACTAGCAGAAGACCAGAGGACGACTGAGTCTGGAAGGTCTACAAGGCATAAAGAATGGCCTGCACCTCCAGTAAATTTATGTGGAAAGAGGATTCCAGCTGGGACCACATCCCTTAGGTCTGGTGGGGCCCCTAGATGAGCTCCTCACCCAAACCCCAAAGCATCTTTTGTAGGAATCTGCTGAGGGGAAGGAATGAGGAAAGGAACCCCTCATAATAGGTTGTTGGGTTCCATCCTCCAAAGCAGAACCCTTTTCACCAGAGAAGAGACCAGGCTCTTCCAGGTCACTGGTACACTGGTCCCACTGGACCCTCAGTGTCCACTGGGGAATCCTCATTTGCAGTCTGGCTAGAGGCACTGTGACTATGGCCACAGCCACCAGGCCCAAGAGCCGGAGGAAGGTTCTGGCTGAGACACAGCAGCTGTAGTTCAACAGGTAGGCTTTGGCTATTAGACGGTATGCCCGGTCCTGGGGCAGGAAGGCCATGACCCGAGAAGTATCCAGGACTGCCTCTATGTACTGAACACGCTAACAGGGGGTCAGAACTGACTTGGGCAGGTTGACCGTAATGTCCAGATCCTGTAATAGGCGGGTAGTATGTTTCAGAGTCTGTAACAGATGCTCCTGAGACTGGGTTTTGAGAAACCAGTTGTACAGGTAGGGAAAGACATAAGAGTCCCTGCCGCCGGAGGACAGCTGCTACCACTGCCAAGCATTTGGAAAAAAACACCCAAGGGGCTGAGGACATGCCTAAGGGCAACGCCTGGAACTGGAAGTGTGCCCCCTGAAAATGAAACCTTAAATACTGCCTGTGGAAGACATGTACCTGGATATGCAGGTAGGCATCCTTCATGTCAAAAGAGCAAATCCAGTCTCCCTGGTGCAGAAGGGGCATCAGATCTTGAAGTGTCACCATCTGGAATTTCTTGTACTGGATGAGCAGATTCATCTCTCGGAGGTCTACAATGGGCCTGAGGTCTCCTGTGCATTTGGGGATCAGGAAGACACGAGAGCAGAACTCTCTGCCCTCTTGGGTCTCTGGGATTGGTTCTGTGGCCCTTTTGCTTAGCAGAGAGTGGATTTTCTACCAGAGTACTGGGATGTGGTCTGGCGAATACTAGGACAGAACTGGGGGGGGGGTCTGGAAGGCGCTCCAAGAGTTCCAGAGTCTAGCCACTTTCTATTAGCTGCGCTACCCAGGCTTCTCTGGTAATTTCTCTCCACTTGTCCAAGTGCACGGAGAGACAATCCCCTACAACTGCCTCCTGCTTCATGGGAGGGCGGGGGGTCGGGCAAGGAGTCAAGCCAAACTGTCAGGGGCGGCCAGAGTTGCACCACCTCCTATGGGGATCTTTCCCATGATGGAGAAGGGAATGGGCAAGGCAGGGGCGGCCCAGCGCTTACCCTGAAGCTTGTTAGAAGGCTTGGGTGTGTTGGTAGACCACCAGAATGGCAACTCATTGACCACTTTTGGGCTGGTTGGTGTGGTACATAGAGTGGACTAACCGAAAGGTGCGGTTAGAGGCTTGCAGTTGAGACAATATGTCCTGTACATCTGCACTAAACAGTTTGAAGACTCTGAAGTGGGTGTTTAGGAGGGACAACTGAACATCCTGTGCAAAGCTTGACACAGCAGCCCTGGCCAAGGTGTCTACGACATCACAGGCAACCCAAAGGAGGTGAGTGCCGACGTCAGAACTCATTTTGACAGACTGCAGCAACTGCTGTTTTAAGGTGTCCTCTGGGAGGGCCCAGGAAGATTCAAGGGCCTGGTCCTAGAGCTGGTTTTGATACTGGACTGTATGGGCAATGTAGTTCAACATCCTGATAGTCAGTGCAGCAGAGACAAAGGTCTTCTTGCCAATGTGATCCAGCCTTTGGGACTCCTTACCCGGAGGGTAAGGAACTGAAATGTTTAGGTCTCTTGGTGTGATACCGGATGGCACTGATGACCACTGAATCCACTTGAGGCTGGTCAGCAAAGAAAGAAAGGCCTCCTTGCTGGAGCCTGGTATAATTTGTCCACCCTCCGTGGCACAGCTGTACTCAAACTTGGTCTGTACCAGGCGGCCATGGTGGCATCCTCAAAGGGCTCAATCAAGGGAGGGCTGACTAGAGGAAGGGCATCTAGCAGACACAAATAGGTGGCCAGTCAAAGCCAAGCGGGATCTTGCTCCTCAGTGTCGAAGTCCATGGCCGATTGTAACTGTCTCATAACAGAGACAAAAGAGGGGTCGTCCGAGGGAGGGGAGATCACGAGGATGTACCTGGGGTCTCGCCCACTGGACAAGACCATGGAGGAGGAGTTGTAAGGAGGTCCCCTCTGTCGCCGTCATTGTTTTCATCCAGAGGATTGAGGTCCAGGTGGCACCCTTCCTCAGCCCGAGTCCTGGGGGGGGGGGTGAGGGTCCTGAGGCATGGGCTGCGGCCCACTGGAGGAGCTGGGGCCACTGTGGGGACAGGCCTTGGGGAGGAGCAAGCTTAGCCTGCATAAAGTCCCATAAGAAGGTAAGCATGGAACGAAAGTCCACCGCTATCGGCGTCAGGCTCATCGGCACTGGGAACAATGGGGTGTGCACAAGGGAGGGCAGCTGAACAGGCTAGGGCCTGCAGGGAAGCTCCTCGGCACAGGTCAGTGTCGAGGACAGCGACAGGAGTTCAGGCTGGAGGGAGGAGAAGGAGACTACTCAGGAGAGGGTAGAGACTTCAGGCCTGAGACAATGACCAAAGTCGGCGGGGGCAGGCGAGGCTGTGTTTGGGCAACCGCCAATGCTGAGCTTGTCAAAAATGAGCCAACTGAGCCACCTGAGTGCCCGCTAAAAACAAGGTCCCAACAGCAGGGGCTGAAATGTCAGTGGGGCACCAGAGCCCCTAGAACCACCACCTGCCACCAAAAGACTGGTGGGGGAGCTGCCAATGGTAGCCCTGCAGGAGAAAGGGTGTACGAGGAAGAGGGAGCCACCCCGATTACCAATATTTCCCCATCGTGGTCGACGCATGAGGCGGCTTCTGGGAACAAGATGAGGAGGACTGGGTTTTCCTCTTAGGATGGTCCTTGTCTCGATGCTTATGCTTACCTGTTGACTTTTCCCGGGCCTTGGAGGGCTGCGAGCCTGAGGATGTCCCAGGAGAAGCAGAGGAACTTCAAGTCTAATCTCCTTTCTCCATCTGGGTGACCTTCTGCTTCATCAGAGAAGTTTTGAGGGTCTGCCCTCTGCACTTCCTGGTGGCCTGGTTGAAGCCACAGCCGATCACGCAAGCCTGGGTGTTGTGTTCTGGGCCAAGGCAGCAGACACAAGCCTCGTGGTCATCCTTCTCAGGGATCTTCTGCCGCAGGCACTCTTTTTGACGAGGTTCCTGGAGGTGAAGCTCGGCATAAATGGAGACGAAAAATCACTTTATCGCTAAAGTGATGCACACTATGGAGAGAAAAATTAAAAAAAAAACAAATTCTATTAAATATTTCAGTGAAATGGTGGTCGACTGAAGCTGGTGGATCTCCCACAAGTCTGCTGTACAATGGTCAACAGCAGGAAAAGAACTTAGGAGGGTGCGGGGGCTACCCACTCTTATAAGACAGTCTGACGCTGACATATGATGTCAAAGTGGGTGGCCCCTGGTAGACTGCTAGCTAGAAATGTTTCTGTGTGGTCCTACTGCCTGGCAGCTATCGTTCCATAGGCATGGCCTGCTGCAAGAGATACCCTCGAAGTAAGATCGTATAGATCACCTGCCAACCCAATGCAAAGAAGTGCAAGATAATGCATATGGGGCACAAAAACCCTGGCACAATATATCAGTTGGGGGGTGAGGATATAGCATGCACCAAGCAGGAAAGGGATCTTGGGGTTATCATCTCTGATGACCTCAAGGTAGGGAAACAGTGTGACAAGGCAGCAGGTAAAGCAAATAGGATGCTGGATGCATAGGCAGGATCACCAGCAGGAAAAGGGAGGTCATAATTCCACTATACAAGACACTAGTGAGGCCCCACCTGGAGTACAGTGTACAGTTCTGGAGACCTTACCTATGTAAGGACATGACAGGGTAGAGAAGGTTCAGAGGAGGGCAACAAAGATGGTGCATGGATTGCATCACAAGTCCTATGAGGACAGGTTGAAGGAACTGAACATGTACTCCTGGAGGAGAGGAAGGAGAGAGGGGATGATAGAGACATACAAGTATCTCACAGGAGGAACAGGTGCAGGAACACACTATTTTAAGAGAAAAGATGTTCCAGGACTAGAGGGCATGGATGAAGTTGGAGGAGGACGATTCAGAGGAAACGGAGGAAGAATTTCTTCACAGAACGGGTGGTGGACAAGTGGAACACCCTGCCAGAGGAAGTGGTGGGGCTGAAACAATCATGGATTTAAGAATGCATGGGATAGACAAAGGAATTCTGGAGGTCAGGGGTAAGGGGCAACAGACTTCTAGGAAAACATAAACTGAACTTACAAGCTCAAATGGGCAGACTGGGTGGGCCATAGGCCCTTATCTGCTGACACTGTCTATGTATCTATGTAACCCACTGGTGCAGAGGCAGGGTTTCCTGCTGATAATGCTAGTGACCTGGGTTTGGGAATCGGCCCGGCCCATTGAGGACCAGCCAGGGGAGGAAGCTTGAGCATCCCTAAGGATGCTCCCTCCTCCAGAGAGGGAAGGAGGCTTGCCATCCTCATAGCGATACTGCCACACAGGCGGCAGTGCAGCAGAAGGTGCCGAGTAGGAGAGGGAAGACCCTGGCCAGGGACCAATGGTGAGTACACACTGTATACACATGTGCACTGGTCCCCCTTGCATGCCAATGTCTTCCAAGGGTGACCGGGGAGAAACTGGAAAGTGGCCCCAGTATATCCAGGTCAGCCTGTGCTGCTTAGCCCACCACCTGACGATGTGCACCTTCAGGGGTAACACACTTTCACTTTCAATCATAAGAGTGCGGTGTTCACATTTATGGAAACAGAAGAGATAAAAAAATAAATGCCTTAGCTAGGACTTGAACCCAGGTTGCTCAGAATACCTTTCCAGTTGCACTACCAGCTGCACCACCAAGGAAACTGGGACATCCAGAAGTACCTTACTTCCTCAAATGCACAACCTGGTGCTGCACAGATAATTACACTTTCAGACACAAGATTGCAGTGTGCACATTTATGTAATGGAAGAAAGAAATAAGGCAAGGCATCTGGAAACTGGGACATCCAGAGGCATCTTACTTTCTCAAATGCACAACCTAGTGCTGCACAGATAATTACTGGACTTCCCAGTTTCCAGTTGCCTTGGTGGAGCATCTGGTGGCACAAGTGCGACGGTATTCCGAGTGGCCTGGGTACAAGGCCCAGCTACGGCACTTCTTTCTTTCTGCTGTTTGTATGGGTTCCATAAATGTGAACATTACACTCTTAGATTGAAAATTTAATTATCTGTGCAGCACCAGGTTGGGAATTGGAGAAAGGGTAAGGTGCCTCTGGACATCCCAGTTTCCAGTTATCTTGGTGGCGCAGCTGGTAGCACAACTGGAACAGTATTCTGAGTGGCCTGCGTTCAAGTCTCAGCACTTATTTCTTTCTCTCTTCTGTTTGTATGTAACTCACCTCCTCCCCATTCTCCAGCTGGATAGGGGGCTAAACCATGGCTCCATGGAGGCTGGCAGGGA
Organism: Neoceratodus forsteri; assembly: GCA_016271365.2. Classification (NCBI taxonomy): domain Eukaryota; kingdom Metazoa; phylum Chordata; order Ceratodontiformes; family Ceratodontidae; genus Neoceratodus; species Neoceratodus forsteri. The sequence continues at coordinate 1,252,945,934 of CM028129.1, read as the reverse complement.
CAGGTGGGGGCCTTGGGGGAGGTGCAGGAGGGCTCCAGAGGGAGTCCATGTTGGAGATGAAGGGGGCATAAAATGGAAATTATATTTAAAAAAAAAAACAAACTCTCGAGCTAACTTGGGCAGTTTATAATAAGTTAATAAGACCTCCATGGGATGTCTCTTATGGTACACAAACCTTCTCGTTAAGACCTGAGCAGCCAGAAGCACTCAGCTCTTCTTCACGTTTCTCTCAGCCAAGCCTCACACTCAAGAGTCCCTTATACCTTAACAGGCACTTAGGGGAGGCCCTATTAATTTATGGCAGAGCACTCAGCATTTGCCCTCATTAGGGCTGCTGGGAATCCACCAAACTGAATTGGATTCAATTTTAAAATTCCACAGTCCGAGAATCAGAATCGGCTAGTTCCAAGTAACCCTAGCCTTCATGCACATGATACACATAACATAAAAAATTAAGCAACTGGTTTTATTTAAAATAGTAAGTAATTCTGTTGATCTAGAACTGCGTGCCACTTGCATGAACATTCCCTGCAAGGTGTTACAGAAACAGTATCTGACGGACTCTAAGATGAGTGTTTTCTTGTGGTATCTTGTAAGAGCCCTGAAAATCATTTTATCTAAAGGTGGGAGCGATCCTATATCCCATGTAATACATCAAACTATACTGCATACCAGCATCTTTATTTTGTGTATTAATAAAGACCTGCAATACGCCAGCCCGTCAGTACAGTGGTAGGCTGGGGGTTCGGGGCTGAGGGGGCTGGCTTGGGGGGGGGGGGAATCGCACATCCCAGAGGACACTATGCTACTCCGGGGACAGAAGATTCTGTCTTCCACCATGTTACTGCTACCTGGGTGACCATAGGTAGTAGTGTGGCTGGAGGATGGAGGAAAGAGTGGGGAAATTACTGATGTCGGTGTGCGGACATGCCCACAGTGTGCAGGGATGCGCCTTGATGTTCATGAATGCAACGTCCCCAGGAGAATAAGGGAACATGGCTCCAGCACTCCCTGCGATGATGAACCCAAGTTTATCCAAACCCCTGCCTCCCTAGCACCCTGCGATGACAGACCCAGGTATATCCAGGACGCTCTTGGGGGTTTATGTAGCATTTAACACCTTGGGGGGGGGGTTAAACTTCTCATTACACACACCACACCATACTTTATTCTATTTATCTTTTATTCAGTTCAGTTATGTGTACTGTATGCTACCCTCCTACACCAGGACACACCTGAAAACCATCAGATTCTGCTCCATATGCCTTCCTGGAAAAATCTTTTAAATAAGTGAACACATACGTACACACGAACATACGAATGGGCCAGCAGAAATAGACCAACCGATCTATCTAAGTCTGCTCGAGTGTGCAGCTAGCACCCCATCATAATTAATTACATAATTAAAGACATGAAGCTTTTATATCAGCAATTATGTTTAGCCACTGACAGTGCCCAGGCAGGCAACTAGGTGACTCAACCAATGAAGCTGGTGGCTTCCTGAAGGTCTAATTCAGCTCCCAAAATCATTTTGTTGGCAAGAGGATTTTTTGTTTGCTTACACTTTGTGCCCATTTCTTCCTCCAGCCTGGCTATCCATCTGGTGCCCCCAAGGTACCCAGGCCCCCACCACCACCGACAGCAGCTACCGTCCCATATATACCTTGTTGTACCCCACCAGGTGTGTATGGGGCAGGACTGCACACCTGAAATACACTTAATGTCGCATCAGGCATAGTGGCAGGAGGATGCAAGAGACCTGAATTTACTGGGGGTTGTCATCAGCCAAGCTTGGGCCCTTTCCTGTATTTTCTGGTCTACCCCAGCATGTCCACTTGCCATGGGGTTCCATGTGGAAGTGTGCAATGCTGTGCAAGTCTCACTAGCCCGGTGAGCATTCTCCTTCCCACCGCGCCTCTACCGTGCTTCAACCTGTGTATACTCAGGTGGCAGGACTGCAGCACCAGAAGTGACTCCCCCTCCCCAGAGGAGGAGAGTGCTCTCTGCAACACTCAGTCCTCCTCGGACAGAGCCTGATGACCCTGGTTAACCCCCGAACCAGGATTACTAGCATCACAAGTGGTAGCAGTACCGCAGTGCTGACTGGCCTGCTTGCCAAGTGGTTTCATTAAATTTAACTTATAACACCCTGCTGGTAATGTCCTTCTCTAGCGGTGCCCCGAAGCAGACCACAGCTGCATCTTGTGGAGCAATAAAAAATGTTACCAGCTCGGAACCTTAACTGGGAGGGTAGCTTTGTAGTAGTAGTAGTAGTAGTAGTAGTAGTAGTAGTACTAGTAGTAGAGTTTATTTATTTTGGGCACCTTTCCCAGTAAGCTCAGGGTGCAATTACAGCAAAGTACGCACAAACAGCAATAAGGAAACGGGCAACATAAAATACATAAAAATCAGTGCATACACCCCATTAAAATCATATACAGACTAATTCCCATGCTGTCTACTAGTCTCAGGAAAATTCCTCAGGTCTCAAAGACCGGTTCAAACAGGTAGGTTTTGAGATGTTTTTTTGAAAATCTCTACAGATAACACGTCCCGGAGGTACCCGGTAATGAATTCCAAAGGACCGGGGCTGCCACCTCAAATGCCCGATCCCCAGAAGATTTTAGCCTAGCCCTTGGGACCTTGTATGGGGTTGGGGAGGGGGCCCGTTACATCTGTGGCATTTAAGGGTAATTTTTATGGCTTGATCCAAGACAATGGATTGACAGTAGCCAGTTAACAATGGGAGGGAAAAACATGAGACAGGTAGCAAAAATGTGATCCGTTCACAGAGGGCTATGAAATAAAGTCTGTACCTGTATTCGGCTCCCCAGCCCTTGACGAAGCTCATTCGGATTGTGCACATTCTAGTCAGCTGGTAGACAGCCTCGAAGCCTTGGTTCACTGACTGGGCCAAAAGAGCTGCAAATTCTTGGTTATTAAAAATTTTCAGGTTACATCCTGCGAAAAAAAGACAGCAAAATCTGGAACCACACAATATCTTGAAGATTTCTCATAGGAACAAATCATAATAGGAGCTACTCTTTTCCCAAGGTTTACAGCATGATTTGATTTAATTAAACAAAACGTCTATTTATTTATTTATTTTATTGATTGATTTATTTCAATCTAGGATTACAATACCTTTGAGCCGAGGCTCTTTTACAAAGGTTCCATGTCAGCGTGTGCAACATCATCATTTTTAGTTACAAACATATAGTCATTGACTTACAGACATATAATAAACAGTACAAAGACTTGAGCTATGAGCAAGACAAGGGAAGGAGAGGGGGGTGGGTGAGGGGTGATGTATTGTTCAGAGAATATCTGTTTAGAAATACAGGTTACTCACCTGTAACAGGAGTTCTAGGAATGGTATATGTTGTTCATCCACACTGTCTGGCAGGTTCCTTGCCACTTTAAATCTTGCCAGAAGGTCTTCAAGCTGGCTCCTCCCAACCACCCAAGTGGTAAAACTCTCGGCTCCGCCCCATGATGCCAGATCTAGCCCGCTGGAAGCCAGGTTGTGTGTCGAAGCCGGGGAGGTCGGGTGGGTTGTGTGGATGAACAACATATACCATTCCTAGAACTCCTGTTACAGGTGAGTAACCTGTATTTCTAGGGACATGGATATGTTGTTCATCCACACTGTCTGGCAGACTCCTAGCAGTTCTCTGGGAGGAGGGAGGCAAGGCGCACACCCCCTACTTGGGAAATAAAGACTGGAGAAACGAGGCCCCAAAACCAGCATCTCGGCGTGACTCAAGGTTGATGTGGTAGTGGGTGATGAAGGTGTGTGCTGACTTCCAGGTAGCAGCCCTGCAGATTTCCTGGATAGGGACGTCCCTGGAAGCAGCCACCGATGCAGTGGTGTGGCAGGCAGAATGAGCTCTTATCCCTCTGGGAGGCTCCATACCCACCAACCTATAGCAGAGATTTATGCAGGAGGTGACCCACCTGCCTATCGTCTGCTTGGCTGCAGGTCTGCCAGGTGCGGCTTCAGCATAGGTGACAAACAGCTGGTGAACCTCTCCCCAAACTTCAGTCATCCGCTCCTTATAATAAGCGAGCGCTCTTCTAGGGTCCAAAATATGGAACCTATATTCGGCCTCCGAGGTGTGATTGGGGTAGAACACCGGCAGAGTCAACACCTGGTTAAGGTGAAACTCCGACACCACCTTCGGAAGGAATTTCGGGTGAGGGCGCAGGACAACCTTGTCCCTGTGGAAGACCACATAAGGAGACTCGATGGAAAATGCCTGGAGCTCTCCCATCATTCTGGCTGACGTGATAGCCACCAAGAAGGCGGTCTTCCACAATGTGCATCGGTTCGAATGGCTTGCCCATGAGCTTAGCCAATACCAGCAGTAGATCCCACGGAGGTGGAGGTCTCGTGACCGGAGGGATATGTGATCAAGGCCTTGAGAAAGCGCCTGACCAGCTTCCTTGTAAAACACTGGATCACCGGCCCGCGCCTGTAAGCAGAGAGAGATGGCTGCCAGGTGCACCTTAAGGGTCGCCGATCAAGCCCTTGCTGAGAAAGGACCACAGATAGTCCAGAATGCTTTGCCAAGGAACAGGAGGAAGGGTCCAGGCCCTTGTTCCTGACACCAAATGGAGAATCTCTTCCATTTGAAGGCGAGAAATTTCTGGTCGACTCTTATGGGACGCCCAACGACGCTGAGGACCTCGCCGGAAAGACCCAAGGCCTGGAACTCTAGCCCCAGGAACTAGGGCCGCCAGGTGCAGGGATTGAAGGTCCGGATGGAATACCTTCCCTGACTGACTGAGATCAGGTCCGGGCGGCTGAAGCCACCTCGGAGCCTGAGCTGAGACTGAGGAGATCTGGATACCAGAACTGGCAGGGCAAGTCTGGGGCTACCAGAATCACCTGCGCCTTGTCCCTCCTCACCTTGAGAAGCACATTGTGGATCAAGGGAAATGGGGGAAGGCGTAGAAGAGGCCCGGGGTCCATGGCCTCAAGAAGGCATCCCCTGCAGCGAGCCCTGCTGAGGGGGGCGGGCATGAGACAGTCTCAGCTTCGCATTCTCCCTGGAGGCAAACAGGTCCACCTGAGGCGTGCCCCAGTGGGAGAAGAGATCTTGTACTACCTCCGGCAGGAGAGACCACTCGTGAGATGCAGCCCCTATCCGGCTTAGGGCATCGGCCAGGGTGTCGGAGGCTCCTGCCACATGAATGGCAAGGAGATCCGCCTCCAGGCTGCGCACGAGTGACCAAATGCGGAGAGCTTCCCTGCACAGAGGCATGGAGCATGTCCCGCCCTGGCGGTTTAGGTAGTACATGGTCGTGGTATTGTCCGTCTGGACCTGAACCACTTGACCCCTTAGAAACGGAGCGAAGGCGGTGTGGGCTTGACAAACCGCTCGAAGCTCCAGCAGGTTGATATGGCATCGGGACTCCCGAGGGGACCAGAGGCCGTTCGTTCTGTGCTCCCCCCGATGGGCACCCCAACCCATCAGAGAGGCATCGGTCGATAGAGAGACCGTCGGCTTGGGGCGGACGAACGGGAAGCCCTCCTGCAGATGTGCTGGAACGGTCCACCACTGGAGAGTGTTCCACATCCCCTGGGTCACTGTCACTAGCTGATCCAGCGGATCGAAGTGCTGTGACCACTGGCTGGCCAGTCCCCACTGAAGGGGATCAATGTACCAGCGGGCCCAACGGACCACGCTAGTGCAGGCCACTGTGAGGCCCAGGAGGTGCAGGAAGTCCCGGGCAGGGCGCGATTGCCCAACCTGAAATGATTAGGAAAAGGAGGAAAGAACCTTGGCCCTGTCCACTGGGAGCTGTGCTCTGGCTCGTAGAGAGTCGAGCTCTGCCCCGATGAATTGTATCACCTGCTTTGGCATGAGTTCCGACTTGGCCTCGTTGATGAGGAGGCCAACCTGAGAGCAAACCTGGAGGGCCAGATCTCTGGACCGCCCACCTCCGCTCTGGAGGGGCTGCGATCAGCCAGTCGTCCAGGTAGGGGTACACCCGACCCCTTCGGCGCCAAGAGGGAATGCTGTCACCACCTGCCATGCATTTGGTGAAGACCTGGGAGCTAGGAAAGGCTGAAGGGCATGGCCCAGAATCAGAAAGGATCCCTCCGCCTGAAGTGGAGGAATCTCTGGTGACGGACGGATTGGGACGTGAAAGAACGCTGGTCCTGAAGGTCCAGAGAACAGAACCACATGCCTCGTTCCAAGGATGGGATTATCTGAACCAGAGTGACCATCCTGAAGGTCCGAGACCTTAGGAACCTGTTCAGGTCGTGCAGGTCGAGAATGGGGCGCCAGCCCCCCCCGTCCGTTTTGGGACCAGAAAGTACCTGGACACAAACCCCGGGTCTGGAGGAAGATCTGCCGCCTTCCTGATCACCTCTTTTTCGAGGAGCAGGGCAATATCAGCTCAGCGAGCTGACAAAGAGGCTGCGGGATTCTATAGTTCTCGAGGCGCATAGCCTCCAGAAGGGCGGGCCTGCTCGAACTCCAGGGGCAGGCCTCTTTCCTACCACCTCCAAAACCCAATGGTCTGTGGTGATAACGGACCAAGCGGAAAGGAAGTGGTGGAGCCGTCCCCCCAAGGGGGGAACCCAGGGGGGAGCGACGAGGCTGGGGGCGACACCCCTCTACCCGTCACTGGGCAGGCTTAGAGGAGGGACCGAGGGACCTCCTGGGCCTTTACCTCCCTGCTTCCTGTTGGAGGAAGCCACGGGCTTGGGATGCCAAGCGTGAGCCTGCTGGCCCTGGTGCTGTAGGGCCGGACGTGCCGCAGGCGCAGAAGGACGAAAGGACTTGTGCTGCTGCTATTGGCGGCCTTTGTCCTTCTGGGCAGAGGTGACCGAGTCCAGAGTGGCACTGGACTTTTCGATCCGCTGGAGGTGACCTTCCACTCCAGGGCCGAAGAGGTCAGTCCCCAAGAAGGGGACATCCGCCAGTTTGTGCTGGGTATCCTCCGTGAAGGTGGATATCCTCAGCTATGCTCTGCGGTGCATGGCCACCGCAGCCGCAACTGATCTGGCACAGGAGTCTCCGATGTCCAGAGCCGTTTGGAGCTGCTGTTTAGCCACTGCCCTACCCTGGTCCCGTACCTGCCGGACTGTGGTCTGCAGGTTGGCCAGGAAATGAGGGATCACCTCATCCAGGGAGCCCATGAGGGCGTGGGAGAACTGTGCCATCAGCACAGCCGAGCTGGCCTGGCGGAGGCCAAGGGGGACGCAGCATACACCTTGCGCCCGGCATAGTCCAGCTTTTTGGACTCCTCGTCGGGGGGCTTGTCCACATCCCTGGCATTCCCGGAACGCCGGAAAACGCTGTCGGTGACCAACCCCTCAGTAGAGGGGTGTTCCGAAAACCCAGGCAAAGAGCCGGTAGGGACTGCATACTTCCTGGCCATCCTGGCCGAAGGAGCAGGACAGGAAGCAGGCCGCTGCCAGAGCTCCAAGGCTGGGCCAACAATGGCTTCAGCCACCGAAAGGCCTCCTGGGTGAATCCTCATTCCAGTATCTCCATCAGGGATACTTGGCCTGCTTGACACGGGCTCGAGCTGCATCCCAGTGGACTCCGAGATGAGCCAAGCAAACCCATGAAGGACGATGGGCTTTCGCCCATCGACTGGCCCTCAGAGGACTCCAGGTCAATGGGCCTGGAGAACAGGGAGGAGTCGCTGTCGACTCGGAGGAGTCCGCTAAGAGCTGCCTGGGGCCTGAGCCACCCTCCACCCGCCGAGGACGGTCGTGGAGTGAGGCGGACCGACAACCCGTGGGCAGGCCTTGACCGACCGAGTCCCTTGGTCGCGCCCGATTTCGGGTTAGGAGGCGGAGGTTCCACCACAATGCAGGGCAGCTGGCTTCGCTGAACAACCGCCCAGGCTTGGGCACCTCGGCTACAGCGAGGGTTGTTTCGCCGCCGGATGACAGCCACTTGATGGCCGGGAAGGCGATCGCGCCGGCTTGTTCCCGGACAGAAGTAACTGCTGCCACATCAGGTCCTCGAGCGCCGACGCAATTTGCGCTGAAGCCTTCCCTTCCGAGGAGGAAGAAGAGACAAGGGCGGCGCCGCTACCTCGGTGCCGAGACCGAGATCGCGATGTCGGGCGGATCGCTGGACCGAGACGATGTCAGAGACCGAGATCCTCGGCGCTCGAGGACGGGTCTGGGAAGGGGCGGGACACCCGCCTTCCCTCGGCTCGAAGCCTTACCTGGGACCGCGCACCGGAGGTGCAGGCAAGTCCTCGGTCTCCACCGGGGACCGTGAAGAAGGGTTGTCGTTCACCAGTCGACAGCTCGTCCAACGGGTCGAGAAAATCTCGACCGCGCCGACGGGTGTCTCAGCTGGCTGGCCTGACGGGGACGCCAGAAGCCAGCGGCCTTAGGCCGCAACCCCACCGGGTCGAGCGTCTACTGTCCAGGAAGGGACCCTCCCGCCTCCCACGAATGCCGACGATGGGACTTACCCTTTGAGTCCTTCTTTTTGGACCGAGAGGAATGTCCCGATGGCCCCTCTCCCTTCGTGGAAAGGGATTGGCAAAGCTCCTTGAAAGAAGCTGAACACAAGGTACCCAGAGAGAGCGGGATAAATGCCATGACCGAGGAAGAGGATGATGCGGCCTGTGCCGCCTCCTCCTCGAGGGCGATCATCAGCTCGAGTTGCTCAGCCGAGCCAGCCGCCACGGTAACCACCCAATGGGCCTCCTGACTTCACCGTGGTAGCGCTCAGCGCCCAAGCTGTCACCAGGCAGCGCGGTCTCCAGGACGTTGGTCAAACGAACGGCATAACCTCGCAGGCCTGCGGTCGTGTTCTAGGCCGAGGCAGTAAACGACGCGGAGTGCGGGTCCGCCCTGGATATCTTCTGCCCACAAGGGCACCGCCAACCGGAGTCGATTTGTCCATCGCAGTCATGAGGGAGAAACTTGAACGAAGTCTGAAAATTTTAAAATAAGTTTCAAGTAACCAAAGAATTAGGGATCCAGTCTACACGCATAGCGTAGGGGAGGGAACCTGAGCTCAAGCTGTTAAGGAAGATCTAGCGCCATGGGCGGAGCCGAGAGTTTTACCACCCGGTGGGTGGGTGGGAGGAGCCAGCTTGAAGACCTTCCAGCAAGATTTAAAGCGGCAAGGAACCTGCCAGACAGTGTGGATGAACAACATATCCATGTCCCCTAGAATGCAAGCTACCAGGACAGTAGTGGCGGTAGCACATATGAACATACAAATATAAGACGAAAAAAGGCCTGTGACCCATCAAAACTATCTCCTACTTATTCACTGGTAGTAACACCTTATTACATCAGCTTCCCTTAAAGAAGCAGTGCAATGAAACGGAGCAAAACATTTGACACAACTTTCTTTCACTACAGAAGTTTATAAGCGTCTTCAGTTGTGTTAGGTGGCAACATTTTCTACTTCAACAGTCATTTTCTCAAGAAAAAAAGATGGCCACCATATCTGGACTAGAAATAGCATTGCTGACCTGGCAAGGGTTAGGCTTCAGAAAATAAAAAACCCACAGTCCGCAGCATTTACTTAGAAAAGTGGATTTGACAGATATGCCAATACTTTTATTAACTGCACCTGAAACTTGCTTTTTGGAAAACATTTTTCATTGCACTGCTGCTTTAAATACTTATCCAGACACCTCATGACCCTATCTTCCTGAAGTTAACCACACTGCTCGGAAGTCAGTTCCATACCCCCCAACCCCCGCTACTCTCTGTGAGAAATTAGTACTTTCTCCTGTCACACTTCAACTGTTCTTTTTTTCTGCAGAACTTGCATCATGCTGCAGAATATATGTCATGCCACAGAACTCCATGGTCTTGGTGATTTTTCATTAAAATATACAGTTCTTCCATAGTACCTGGGTTTTATGCCCTCGTTTATCCCGAAACCCCTCCTCTATGCCCAGCCAGTGATGTAACTGATGACATCATATAATATTTTAGCCAGTAGGAATGCATTCTGCCATAGACATGAATAGTTCGTGCTGCAGGAATTAACAAATGCTGCTGCAGAAGCCTAGGAACGTCGCTGCTGAAATCAGGACTGAAGTTCTGCAGAGAAAGAAAAATTACTCATCTTAACTGTAGATCTTCGAAAGAATCTCCTCCATCAGGCCGCACCTTTGAAACATTAAGCCTTCCATGTCAGGAACTACTGGAAACTTTTTCTAGCCAGGGGCCACCCATGATTATATAATTGCTGTGAGGAGGGGATGAATTATCCAGATGGGGTGGAAGGACAGTGGGCCAGATTAAAGGATGGAACAGTGAAGGCAACAAACCTCTGTGCAACAGAGGTGAGGCGGCAGCAAGGGTAAGGGCAAAGAAGGCAGCATTCAGGAGATGCAGACAGAAAAGGACAGACCAGTGTACCAGTAAAAGCAGGGGGGAGCAGAGAAGGAGGTGAGGGGGTGCTAAGGCACAAACTGAGGAAGGAATAGCCAAGTGAGTAACAAAGGGGGACAAGACCTTTTTTTAGGTACATAAGTGAAAAAAATAAAGACAAGGAGAGGAAATGTGAGGCCAAGGAGTGCAGAGGACAATCAGGAAAAAGCAGATATCTTGAAAAAATACTTCTGTTCTGTCAGTGGAAGGAGAAGGGGATGGGCCACATATGGGTTACAGAACCCCTTGAGAGAGGGAAGTAGACACAATTCCATTCAGAAAGGAAAGAGTCCTGAAAGGACTTGTTAACCTGAGAGTGGACAAGGCTATAGGGCCAGATGGGGTACATCCAAGGGTACTGAAGGACCTAAGGGAGGTACTGGCTGCACCTCTGACAGCCTTATTCAATAACTCACTAGATTCAGGGGTGGTCCTAGAGGACTGAAAAAGGACAGATGTAGTCCTGCTCCATAACAGTGGCAGCAGGGAAGAGGCTGGCAACTACAGGCCGATCAGTCTCACATCCGTAGTGGGGAAACTAATGGAGTCACTTCTAAAGGAAAGACTGGCAGATAACCTTGCATCCGCCTGGTTACAGGATCCAGGGCAGCACAGATTCATGGGAGGGAGACCGTGTCAGACAAACCTGATAGATTTCTTTAACTGGCTGACCAGAGATATAGATTGGGGGAATGGTGGACATGGCCTACTTAGACTTCAGCAAGGCCTTCGACAGCATGCCATGTAGGAAGCTCATAAATAAACTGGGAAGCTTGGGGGTGACAACCAAGGTGGTATTCTGGGTATGAAACTGGCTGATGAATAAGCAGCAGAGGATGGCGATAAGCAACACTTACTCACAGGACAGAGGAGTGACCAGCAGGGTTCCTCAGGGCTCAGTACTGGGTCCAGTCCTCTTGAATGTCATTATAAGTAACACTGCATAAAAGAAGGAAAGATGTGCCTCTTTGCAGATGACACCAAGATCTGTGATAGAGTGGACACTCTGGAGGAGGTGGAGAAAATGAATAGACCTGAAAAAGCTTGAGGAATGGTCACTGGCATAGCACTTGGGTTGCACTTCAAGAAAGTTCAAAATCATGCACCTTGGGTGCAAAAACTCAGAGGACGAGTACAGAATTTGGGGGGGGGGGGTTGACTGTCACTAACAGGAAAGAGAACTAGAGGTAATCATAATGGATGACCTTAAGATGGCAAGGCAATGCAACAAAGCAGTAGGGAAAGACAGTGGGACGCTGAGGTGCATAGGGAGGGGTATCACCAACTGAAGGAGGGAGGTGGCGTTGCTACTGTGTCAGTTACTGGTGAAACCACACCTAGAGTACTGTGTCCAGTTCTGAAGACCACTCTTTAGAAAGGACAGAGACAAGGTAGAGTCCATCCAAAGAAAGACAACACAAAATGGTGCAGGGGCTGGTACAGTTATGGCCCTATCACTGGCAAAATGGAAATTCTGGATGCCTTCAATAACCACTTCACAACGGCTGGCCTTGTCTTTGATACCTTTCCAGCTAACCTGCTGAGGGAACAATTAAGCTCCCATTACACTGTTGTTCAGAGAGCTGACTCTTCCTTCAGCTTCAAATCCATACTGTTGAAGCAAGTAGAGGACCTATTATGGCAGCTGGATACCAAAAAAAGCGCTGGGGCAGACTCTCTGGACCCCTACTTTCTAAAGATTGCGTCCCATGTACTTGCAGTCCCCCTAACACATCTCTTTAACCTATCTCTAAACTCTGGTTCTATACCCACACTGTGGAAGACAGCCCAAGTGGTTCCCCTTCTAAAATCAGAGGACCCAATGGAACGTAATAATTACAGGCCCATTTCCATTCTACCAGTGCTATCCAAGATGCTGGAGAAATTAGCGAGTAACCAGTTAAGGGAGTATCTTGACATGTAACCTCTTGAATCCAGCTCAATCTGGATTCAGGGCCAACATAGCACTATCACTGCACTAGCCAAGGTCACAAATGACTGGCAAACCGAATTAGATAAAAAGAATAATGTCTGTGCAGTATTTCTGGATCTGAGCAAAGCATTCGACATTGTGGACCACGAAGCTTCTACTATCATCCCTGCACCCTTGGCCTAGATCCACCCTCCCTTAAATGGTTCAGATGTTATCTCACCAGTAGGTCACAGCAGGTAAAAGCTGAAGGTGACCTATCCCCATTAAAACCACTGTTAAGAGGAGTCCCCCAAGGTTCTATCCTGGGTCCTATCCTTTTTGCCATTTATATAAATAATATTGATTCAACCCTCACCAATTCCTCTGTACACCTCTTTGCTGATGACACTGTTTTGTATGTCAGCAACTCTTCGCCTGCAGCTGCTCGTGAAATCCTACAAACAGAATTCTCCTTGTTACAATATCAGCTACTTGAGAAAAAGCTTCTGTTAAATGCAAAGAAAACTAAAGCAATGATGTTCACAAATCAAAGCTCCACCAGCACCTCCTCTTCAATCATCCTCCCCCAGGTATGCACTATACTTGGAGAAAATCTGGAATATGTAGAAAACTTCAAATACCTAGGTGTGTAGATTGACAACAGACTCGACTTCACTCATCATTTAGAAGAACTGCTAAAAAAGCTTCGCCAAAGGCTTGGCCTTCTCTATAGATTAAAACCCTTCCTAAACAGAGATTCAAAGATGAGGTTAGTCCAGGCCATGTTTCTATCAGTTGTTAACTATGCAGACTTCCTTTATAGTCACTGCCCCATCTCCTACCTACACAAGTTGGATACCTTATACCATAGAGCAATAAGATTCATTATAGATCTGCCATCTAATACCCATCATTGCTCTCTTTATGCTGCAGTTGGATGGGTTTCCCTTCACCTCAGAAGGAACAGAAATGCAGCCCTATGGATTTACAGAGCTGTTATCAAAAACTTCCAAACTATATTCTGGACTGCTTCACCCAGACCATTCCCAGCTCCTATGCCCTAAGAAGCAACAACATCATCCTGCTCAAATTGCCCAAATTCAACACCAGGCTAGGGAGGACAGCAATCAGCTATTCTCTAGCTATAGCATGGAACACCCTACAAAAATCCCTAAAATTGTCCAATATTATTCCATTTGCATCCTTTAAACAGCATTGTACAGTCTTCTTCACAGAGAAATGCAGTTGCTACCGCTAGAGCTAGCTTTGTCATCTCACAATCTCCTCCCAAAAATTAACCATATATGGCATAAATCCTTCCAGGCAGACACCCCACCTTATGGCACCCAGTATATACCTTCACCATCCTAGTATTACATTATGCTGTGTTTGCCATGGCCCCTCCACTGGGATATGTATATATACTGTATATACTGTAAATATTAGCTTAACTTTCCTGTAACCGATTTTTATCATGTGAATGTTACTGTACATCACTGTGTTTATAAACATTTTTCCCCGTATGTATAACTGTTTTATATAAGTGTATGATGTATCTGTTGTGTATCAACTGTTGAACCTTGACCTTATCAGGTCCATCTTGTAAATGAGCCTTGCTCAATGATGTACGCCTGAATAAATAAAGATTTGATGATGACGAAATGTCCTATGAGGAGAGACGGCTGGATCTAAACATTTACACCATGGAAGAAAGGAGTGGTGGGGATGTGACAGAGAACTTTAAATACATCATGGAGTTAATAAAGGTACAGGAAGGGAGAGAAGAAGATGCACAAGAACTAGGTAGCATGCAATGAAGCTAGAGTAGGGGAAGTCTAGGAGGGATGTGAGAAAGCATTCCTTCACTGAGAGGATGCTGGATGCTTGGAACAATCTTCCAGCAGGAGTGGTGAGGGTGAAAACAGTGGTGGGCTTCAAGCAGCAGGAGTCAGGTATAAAAGAAAACTGGTATCAAAGTGGGGGGTGGGGGGGGGTGGCCGAAGACCAAGTAGGGCATGAGGTGGCAGAATAGGCAGGAAAAAGAGAAGCAGATTAGGTGGGTCAAGTGGTCCTTATCTGCAGACAAATTCTATGTTTTTATCATGGGTGGCCCTATTGCTCCTCAGTTCCCCGCCAGGAAATAAGCTCGGAGGCCTCTTACTGTGAGGAACCAGGAGACACCAGTACCAGGTACACAAGAAGAGCATGGGACTTGAAACATTGTACACGTAAAACACTTATGGACACCTCCAAACAAGACAGTGGACAAACCTGCTGGCTGATACCTCAGAAAGGGTGAAGGAAGGTGGGTGCGCTGTGGCCCAATGGAAGAGATTCTTTCAAAGCTCTACTGTTACAGTGAGTAACTATTCTATCTTCATTGAGGATACCTTCTCCATTTGGCCACTCCTTTGGAACAATTCCCAAGCAATACACCAGGTACACAAGGAGGACAGCAATGGCTGATATGCATTCAGGACAGAAGGCCTTGCAACAGTTAAGACCAAAGCCAGCTCATCTATGAGAGACAATGTCTAGACTATAGTGCTTAGTGAAAGTATGCACAGTGTGGCAGCAACACATGTCGGCTGCAGGAATCTTCTGAAAGCAAGCAACAGATTTGATCATACCACATGTAGAGAGGCCATGCACAGCACCAGAAGTTCTTTGCCATACTTCCCATAACAAAATTCAGTAGTCAGCCATCAGGACAGGCACTATTTAGACACAGGGGCACCCTCTTTTTCAGGGGCAAACAAAACCAAAAGCTGAGAGGAATTTCTACAGTCCTCAGTGTGCTCAAGATAGAAATGCAGTGTTCTATGTATATCAAGTGTATGGAGCAAAGCCTCACCGTCGTTAGCATGCTCTGGATCAGGGGGTTTCAATCTTTTTGTGTGCATGGACCCCCTGAGCGAACATCAGTAGTAGCATGAACTCCCTACCTGCAACGGCAGACAGAGGGTGTTGGGGAGGGGGTAGAGTTTAAGTTTCTTACACAAATGGCAATGGGGGTATGGAGTCTTGAGCACAGAACTTCTGGCCAGAGACCAAATCTGAATCCCATATTCACTACATGACCCTGAGGAAATGGAGGTGTGGGAGGTGTTAAGAGTGGAGAGTTGTGAATGAAAGCTCTAGATCTGAATACCGCAGAGACGATCCAAGATGGCCACTGAGAGGCTGTAGCTGCTAGTCTGGATGGCCCTGCAGGTCAGGAATATTCCCCCTTTGGGCAATTTGGTGGAACAAGACTGGATAATGTCTTTCTACATGAGTTAAATACATTTTTATGACACCTTTTATACCTATAACTGAGTGAAGGAGAGAAAGAAATGTGGTGAAAGATGCTGCTCTGCGCACCGCCTATACATACTAGGTGCTACGAGCGAAATGTGGCATAAGTTAAAACAAATAACCGGTTTTGACTGGACTTTTCTCTTTACAAGCCTGCCTCCAAGTACTTATTTTACGAAAAAGAGCATGAACGCAGCTGGGGCTGATATGGCAGAGCATAGAAAGACTGTTCAAAACACAGAGACGATATTAAACACCGTTTCTACAGTTTCATATTTAACATTTTTTCTGTTCACTCTAAGGACCCCTTATGTCTTGCTCGGGGACCCCTGGTTGAAAAACCTTGCTCTGGATAACACACAGGAAGGTGTACGGTCTGATTTAATTTAAAATCAAACACCACCTTAGGTAGAAAACAAGGAGTGGTTTGCAAAGTCACAGTCACCATATCCTTGTGGCAAATCAAATAGGAAGACTCATGCATCAGAGCCTGAAGCTTGTAAATACTGCAAGCAGAAATCATGGTGACCAGAAATAACATTTTCCATGAAAGAAAACACATCTCACAGGTCACAGCAGGCTCAAATGGAGCCAGAGTCAATTTCTCAAGTATGAAATTCAGGTCCCAAGGCGGAATCAGTTTACAAATCTGGGGACTCATCCAGAACACCCTTCAAAAATGCATGGAACATCCCTAGTTGTGCCACCATGCACAGCAATCGGCATGGATGACTGAAACGGCAGCGAAGTGCACCTTAATGGACGAGTACTGGAGGTCGGATTCAGATAGGGCCAGAAGGTAGTCCAGTACCGTACTGACAGGACATGTAAATAGGTCAACTGAATGGGAATCACACCATATAGGGAGGTGCTTCCATATCAAAGAATATATGTGTCTAGTAGAAGGCTTTATAGTTGCAAGCAAGATACCAACCACCTGGGGGAATCCCAAAATGGGCAGTGGCTATATCTTCAAAAGCCAGGCATGTGGATGCAGGGACCACAGGTCTGCAGAGACCAAGGACCACTAAGCCTGCCTCAGCAGGTCCCAACTAAGGGGAAGCTGAACAGGAGGCTCCATCGCCAGATGATGCAGAAACAGAAACCAAATCTGGTGAGGCTACAAGGGAGCCACTAATATTAGGGTGGCATGCCCCCTAGCTTTAGCAGAATCCTCTGAATGACAGGTGTCAGAGGAAAGGTGTAAAGGAGAGGGACAATGTAGTTTGCTGGAAAACTTCATGCCCAAGAGCGAGCGAGTAGAAACACATCAGTTTTGCACTGTGTGGGGATACACAAAGGTCCAACTCTGGACACCCCATTTTGTGAACAAGCTGTTTACCATGGAGGTCAGCAGTTCCCGTTCATGTACTAGGGACTGAGACTTGCATAGCCTGTCTGTAAAGATGTCTTGGACAGCTGACAGAAACACGGCCAAAAGCTGAAAGCCATGAAACATCACCCAGTACCACACTCTCATTGCTTCCCTGCACAGGGAGTAAAAATTAGTGCCCCCTTGCTTGTTTATGTAGTGAATGACACGGACACTCTCTGTTTAAATCACCAAGGGACTAGGGCTAAGGTACTCCTTGAAAGCCTTAAGACCAAGAACAGGCCACTTCTCCAGGACACTGATAAGAAAATCTGAGTCATGATCGATCCAGGACCCTTGGTTCTGAAAGAATCCAAGTTAGGCACCCCAGTCGGACCCCAAGGCATCCGTTGTGAGGATCTGCACGGGAGTCAGGGGAAACAATGGAACCCTCTGTAACATGTGCAGGAAGTCCTTCCACCATACTAGAGTAGGAATGTGATGAAGACCATTTGTTCTAGCTCTTTCATCAGCTGATCCTGTTGTACCCAAAGAGTCCAATGCGGTATGCGCCTGTGGAAAAGGGCAAACAGAACCATAACAATGACAGCAGCCATCAGTCCCAGGAGGTGTAACAGCATCTAAGTGAATACATAATGACTCCTGTGTTATCAACTGGACTTTCCCAACAATAGGTTCCACCTTGTCTGCAGGCAGGAAGGCACTGCCCACTGCCATATCCAGCACCACACCAGTATACTGGAGGTGCTGAGAAGAAACGAGTGCGGATTTCAGCACATTTATCATAATGCCCAGTTCCTCAAACAACTATCTTGAGAAGCAATGGGGCTGCCCACGATTATACAGGCGCCGACGTTGCATGCCATCATGGGCTGTCCTTGGTTAGCAAAATTTTCAGAGTGGTCCTGATGCCGAAAGCTTACAGTTCTAAAGGTGTGGCTCAAGGGTGGAGATATCATCAATAAAGATCTAGGGGCCCAGATCCTGAGTTGCAGTGCTATAAGGAAGCACTCTCTACAAGGAAATAGTATATAAAAGGAATTAAGTAGTAAAGGAAGCTTATCTTTAGTGCGTTTATGAAAATGTAATTTTTTTGCAGAGTAACCTCCTCTTTAAAAGCATTTTAACAGAAATTTGAAGTTCAACAGAATGAAATACTTCTACAGCTACATGAATGTTTTATTACTCTAGTACGTACACTGGGGAAATCCTTTAACAAGATTTCAAGTCATTTTTACAGGTCAGCTATTCAAGTACTGTACATGTGCTCATTCACAGAATTCTAACCTTTAGAGGAGGCTGCGGCTTCCTTGGAAACTGGTTGATGTTTTTTTGTTTCTTTTTTTTAAATACTAGTCTCCATTTATGTTCCCTTACTCTGTCACCTGAACTCTCTCCAGATGTGGTGCAAGCCCCCACCAGGCCTACCTGCTTCAGCCACCATCCTCCGCATTGCCACAGCGGGGACGGAGTGGACATATATACCCCAGAACTGCACTGCTTTCATCAGGAGATTAGCTGTGCTAGGCAGCTCTGTGTGTGGTGCATCAGGGATCTTCTTTGAGGATATCTCTTTCATCAGGCTATACCTATGAAACTATTGCCACCAGGCACTAGGCCCACACAGAAACTTTTATGCCAGCAGCCCACTAGGGGCTGCCTATGATGATGTCATATGTAGACAACCTCTCTATATAAATGTGAGTGGCATCACTCCGTCCTCACTTCTTTTCCCGCCATCGACCATTCTCGCCTGACTACACGGAGACGCCACTACTACAGTCAACTGATAAATCTTCAATTTGTCGAAGTTTTATTTAGTAGCTATCACTTTATTTTAAAGTGACTGCCTTTGGCGAAAGACACCGCTAAACTCTTCCGTTACTGCGAGTGCAGTGGAAAAATCTATTCCAGCAACAACCACAACATCTGCATGTGCTGTCTTGAGGAGGCCCACAACATTAAGGCCTGCAAAATCTGCCTGAAGTTTAAGCACGCTACCCAGTGACGCCATCATCAAGCCCTGCATACTTTTCTACTCAAGCAGCAGGTAGCCAAAATGGAGAGAGAGAGCTCCAGGGGAAGAGCTCCACCCAATCATTGGCCCATTTCTCGGGTCTGCAATCTTCCAAGGCCTGAAAGAAGTCTTTGGGAAAGCACAAACACCAGGAGAGGGACTGAAGCAAGGATAAATTCTCCCCCCCGGTGCACTCTTGGTTGCCACTTCACTCAGCACCAGCCGCTGCAGTGCCATCGATTGCTTTGGCGCCAATGCCCCCTGCAGCTCAGACCTCAGCATCTATAAGACTGGCTCTGGCAGTAAGTTCCACCAGACCTCCCACAGCTGGCAAAGGCCTGTCAACATTGAGGCTGCAAATACCCATTTACGTTGCAAGTCCTGCCGCTCAGACCTCAAATCCCACAAGGTCGACTGGCAGCGAGTTCCACCGGACCTCCTATGGCTGGTGACAGCCCATCGATGTGGAGGCTCCAGTCATCCCCATTGACACTGCAAGGGACCTCTGCAGCGCAGGCCACCGCTGATATCCAGACTGCTCTCCTCCTTTGCAAAGATGATACAGCACCTTATACCTCCTCTTCCCACTTCAGGCTCTGTAACGACAGGGCCTCTCAGACCAGCCCCCATGTCGACACCTGATAAGACTGACGTGCCCTACACACTCCAGGGCATCGACGTCCTCACTCCCTTCCTTGTGGCCTTCGGGGCCCATCAATGAGGATCAGGAATATAACCCTGACCTCCTATTACAAGAGGAAGACGAGGGGAAGGAACATGGAAAAGAGTCCATCTGAGAGGTCCTGCTCATCCATTTCTACCAAGTGTGAGGACTCCACACTGTATAGTCCGAGGTCCCCTCCTGAAGATCCCACCTTCATCTCTATGATGAAGCAACTCCAAGCTGCAATGGGGTTTGATGCTGAGGAGCAAGTTATCACTAGGAGGAATTTAGTGGAGTTTTTCGAGCTGCCAGAATCTCCACCTCTTATTATTCCTCCTCCATTGGCTGCACTTGAGGATGCCACCCTGGCCACCTGGCACAGACCAAACTTGATCCCTGCCATGCCTAGGAAGGAGGACAAGCTGAATCAGGCCCCCCTCAGGAAAACCCTTTTTCACAGGTCAACCTGAGGCTGATTCTGTGGTGATAAATGCAGCCCATGATAGGTCTAAGGTGCCTAAGCATCTCAGTTCTCTCCCCCCAGATAAGGAGCTGAGAAAACTGGACCTCCTGGGAAAGAGAACCTTTGCCTCGGCCACACTGGGCCTCAGAATAGCCAGTTATCAGGCCCATATGGTCAAATACCAGGAAACCCTCTGGAAAAAGGGTAAAGCAGCAGCCCAGTTTCTCCCAGAGGGTACCTAGACGCAGGAAATGCTCAAGGCCCTCCAAACTGGGGCTGATGTGGGTAAGCACCTCTTAAGGTCTACCTACAACATTACAGATGCCTCAGCAAGAGCAGCTGTGGCAGGCACCTGCCTCAGAAGGCATTCTTGGTTAAGGGTGTCAAGATTTGCTAGTGATGTTCAGCAATCCATTCTGAATGCCCCTTTCAGAGGATATAAGCTCTTTGGGGCAGATGTACAGGATATCCTCTCCGACCTGCAAGCCTCGGGGAGGATGCTAAGGTCAGCCCATTCCCTCTATCACACACAACCAAGAAGCAGGCAGAGGATCTCCTTTTGCAGGGCTACCAATGAAGCTAGGTCAGGGGCCAGACAATATAGCAAAGCAGAGCAGTGTCAGCTTTGCCAGCCCCAACCTGCTCCATGGGTGCTCACTCGCCAACACCTCTAGAGGTGGAGGTGTGGCTATGACCGCTGGATCTGCTTCAGCATGACTCCTTCTTAGACCCCTGTCCTCCAGTGACAAATCTGGAGGTGGTGGTAGGGGGTCACCTTTCTCTCCACCTGGAACAGTGGAAGGAGATTACAACAGATGCTTGAGTCCTTCAGCTGATAGAACACAGCCACGCTCTAGAATTTCTAGAGTTGCTGCCAGAACTTCTACCAGTTCCCTTGACTTATCTTCTAGACCACATACTAGTGCTACTAGAGAAAATATGTAAACTGTTGAAGAAGAGGGCCATACAGCCAGTTCCCTGGGAGCAAAGGAACAGGGGATTATATTCTCATTTCTTTCTAGTCCCCAAATCCACAGGGGACTTGAGGCCACTGGATCTGAGGAACCTGAACTTCTATATTCAGTACAAGAAGTTCAGGATGGTCATTTTGCAAGGCCTGCTGCCCCGCCTGCAAAAAAGGGACTGGATATGCCCCCTAGACACGCAGGATGCTTACCTGCATATCAAGTTTTGTCCACCCCATAGGAACTACCTCAGGTTCCTGTTTCAGGGGGAACACTACCAGTTCAGGTTATGCCCTTTGGCATGTCATCTCTGTCACAAACCCACTCCTGAGGGTCAGGTCCACTAAGCTCACAGTGCCCACCACTAAATCAATGACATGGAGGGGGGGAAAACAGGGACACCCTCCAGGTGTCCTTCTAGAATGCTCGCCAAGGTCACGACTGAACACCTGCCATGCGGCCCCAGGGCTCCTCTTTACTCAGGATAAGGGTACAATGCCAGTCTTGAGCCTTGCAGCCAAAGGAGAAACCTTTCTTGGTTGTTACACAAAGGGGAAGATCCAGGCGTTGCAATCTCTTCGGGGTAGCTTTGTAATCCTGATATGGAAATTACGTACCTGCCGTAATTCTTGATCTTCTTGGATGAAGTTTCCACCACTCATTCACACTTATGGGAACTACGCCGGAGGCGCTAGGACCCAGCGGGAGCAAACTTTTTGCAGAGGGTCGGTGCCAGAGATGGAGCCGCGAGGAGCAGCGCCGCGAGCGTCAGCTCGTGCGGTAATGACTATCTCGGCATCGACCCTCCAACCACCTCAGTACCTTTTTTCCCAGAGGAGGTGCAGTGCAACTAACCTAGAAAGACTAGTCTAACACAAATCGGACATAAGATAGTCCGAACGACCCGTATAAGAAGGGTCAACAAAGGAGTCTTCACAGCCTAAACATTGAGGGAGTGAAGACCAAAACAGAGAGGTAAGCTTGGGGAATGCAAGGTGGGCATGTGAATGAGTGGTGGAGACTTCATCCAAGAAGATCAAGAATTATGGCAGGTATGTAATTTCCATATCTTCCTGGACATAAAGTCTCCACCACTCATTCACACTTATGGGAGAGTACCGTGCTAAAAATTCCCTGAGAGGGCGGCAGGAAAACCAAGAGTTCACAAATTCAGGACAGAAATCCGTTAAGGATAGTCCTGCCAAATGAAAGGTTTTGTCTGGCGTGGACGTCCACGCACAGTGCTTAATAAAAGTATGCACTGAGTTCCAAGTAGCCGCATTCCAAATGTCCGATTTCCGCCAGGGATGCCACGACTGCTCTAGTAGAATGAGCATACACTCTGCCCACCAGCTTGACCTGTGCCATGGAATAACAGTGGCGAAGGCATGCCACCAGCCATGCTGAAATGCATCTGATAGCGACAGGCTGACCCAGCCGGGTCTCGCTGAAGGAGACAAACAGTTGAGCTTTGCGAATTTCCTTTGCTCAATCTAAATAGAAGTGCAAAGCCCTTTTAACATCTAAGGAATGAAGGGTACGTTCTCCTTCATTCTGGAAATCAGCAAAGTAAGTAGGAAGGACCAAAGGTTGGTTTAAATGGAATTCTGAGACAACCTTAGGGAGGAACTTAAGATGGGTCCTAAGAACTACTTTATCCTTGTGAAATACAGTGTACGGAGAGTCTGTTACCAGAGCATGTATTTCAGAAACTCTGAGGGTCGAGGTGATGGCCACCAGGAAGGCTGTTTTCCAAGTGAAGAATTTCAATTTGCAGGTAGCTAGTGGCTCAAAAGGTTTCTAGTGAGCATGTCTAGCATGAGATTAATGTCCCAGGCTGCAACTGGATGTCTGACAGGAGGTTTGGTATGCAGAATACCTTTAAGAACCTCTTAACTACTGGTAACTGAGCCAGAGATAAGCAAAGTAATGGCTCATGATAGGCTGAAATGGCACACAGGTGAACTTTGATTGTAGAGTATTGAAGACCTGAATTTGAGAGGTCTAAGAGGTACTCTAAAACTTTGTTGGGTGGACAGGAAAAGGGATTCAAAGAGGATCCTGCACACCAGTGGGAAAAACACTTCCATTTTGCAGTGTAAGTCTTTCTGGTTGCTGGCTTTCGTACAGCCAAAAGAATGTCAGAAACTCTCCAAGAGGCATTGAACCTATTCACCTCTATCTCCTCAGGAGCCAAGCGTGAAGATGAAGCAACCTCAGATTGGGATGGACCAGAGGACCTTGGGTCAGAAGGTTCACCTGAAGGGGAAGCGCCTTCGGAGAGGTTTCCGACGTACTGTTGAGTAATGGAAACCATATCTGTCGAGGCCAGAAGGAAGCAATGAGAATCATCTTGTGTCCCTGAGACTCGAATTTGAGGAGTACTCTCTGGATTAGGGGAAGAGGAGGAAAGGCGTATAGAAAGCGTTTTGTCCACTGCAGCCTGAACGCATCCTGACATAAAATGACACGCCCTGGATTTCTGGAGCAGAAAAGAGGCAGTTTTGTGTTGAGTGGGGATGCAAAAAGGTCCAGGTCTGGAGTTCCCCACTGTGCGAATAGCGACTGAACTACAGTTAAGTCGAGAGACCACTCGTGAGGGTCTGCCTCCGTTCTGCTGAGACGGTCTGCCAGTTCATTCTGTATTCCTGGCAGGCAGACCACCTGAATAAGAGCTTTGTGATCAAGGCACCATTCCCACACTCTCATTGCTTCCCTGCACAAGGGGTAAGAGTGTGCACCGCCCTGCTTGTTGATGTAATATATCACTGCCTTGTTGTCCGTCTGAAGGAGAATGTTCTTGTGACAAAGAATGTCCTTCAAGGCCCGGACTGCATAGAGGACGGCTCTCATTTCCAGTACCTTTATGTGAAGCTGGGCTTCGACCTGAGTCCACGTACCCCGAGTGTGGAGATCCTGACAGTGAGCTCCCCATCCTGACAGGGACGCGTCTGTGGTGAGAGAAATCTGGTGATCCAGAGGAGCAAAGGGGTATCCTTCCAGAAGTTTGTCCTCTTGCAACTACCAGGTGAGCGACCTCCTGAGAGGTTCTGTCACCTTGATGAGAAAGGACTGAGGATGAGTAGTCGGGGACTACTGAGTACTGAGCATCCATTGAGAAGTTCTCATGTGGAGGCGTGTTAGGGGTACAGTGAACACTGAGGATGCCATGAGACCCAGCATCCGCTGCATTGAGATAGCTCGAACTGAGCTGTTCACTCTGATGTATCGGGCCATCTGTAGGATATCATTTCTTCTGTCCTCTGGTAGAAAACCTTTCACACAGGAGGTGTCCAGAAGAGTTCCTATGAAAAGAAGCTTCTGGGAGGGCTGCAACTGCGATTTCTTGAGATTTAGCAGTACTCCCAAGGACGTGAGGAAGTCTGAGGCCATGGCTACAGTGTCGAGAGTTACTTGCCTGGAAGGGCTTGCTAGAAGCCAGTTGTCCAGATATGGGAACACTTGTATTCCGATCTTTCTGAGGTGCGCTGTGAGAATTGCACAACACTTTGTAAAAACTTGCAGCGCCAAAGGGCAGGACTCTGAACTGATAATGTTGGCCCAAAGCCACAAACCTTTGGTATTTGTGATGTTTTGAGTGAATAAGAATATGTTGGTAAGCATCCTGCATGTTTAGGGAAGCTAACTAATCGTGTTGATGAAGCAAGGGTTAACAGGGTTCCCAGTGAAATCATTTTGAACTTTTCACTGGGAAGAAATCTGTTCAGTTTTCTGAGGTCCAAAATGGGGCGCATGCCCCCAGTTTTCTTTGGAACGAGAAAGTAGTGGGAGTAGAACCCTGTGTTCCGTTGATCCAACGGAACTATTTCTACTGCCCTGTCGTTCAGAAGGCCCTGTATCTCTGAGGTGAGAAGTTCTGACTAAACTGTCGACAGTCTGGGCTGTCATTTGGGGGAAAGATCTGGAGGGGTCTCTAAAAGATTGATGGAATATCCCTCACGGATTATCCGGAGGACCCATCTGTCTGATGTTATGGTCTTCCAACAGTTGTAGAACTAAGTCAGACGACCCCCCCACCGCTGAGAGAAAGTCCCCCTCTGGCAGCTGAGGAGGGATGTGGGCCACAGAGTCAGAAGGCAGCATTGGGTGCTTTGGGTCCTTGTGCTTTCTGTTGCGTTTTCTTTTGAGGCTGGGGGGCTTGGTTTTTATTAAAACCTCCCCTGCCTTTGCCTCAAAAGGACTGATGGTTGTGAAATTTATGCTTATTAACACCCCCATGAGAAGGGGTGGGTGCAGGTCGAGCCAATTTAATGGCAGACCTAGTCTTTTGAGTGGCCTCCAGAACTTGCTCTACTTGAGGACCAAAGAGATACATACCGTCGAAGGGTAATGCCATAACCTGTTGCTGGGCATCATTCGTGAAACCTGAAGTGCGCTGCCAGGGGTGGCAGTGAGTATAGATGCCTGCCGCTGCCGCCGGAGAAGCAGTTCGTAAGCGTCCATAGCTGCTTTAACCTGCTGGTTGTTGGACTCGATACCCCTGGTTATGGTTTGAAGTAGCTCCGAATTAGAGTCCGACTCCGGTAGAGCTTCTACCATTTGTTTGAGCGAATGACAAAGAACATACTCATACTGAGAAAATAGCCCTGGTAGCTGGCAATATGCATACCTAGGGTAAAGGCAGCAAAGACTCTCTTACCAAAGGTGTCTATCTTGCAAGATTCTTTGTTTATAGGCCGGGCTGAAGATGCCTGAGGGAGAACAGCCTTATCATTCTCCGCTAGGACTACAATAGGGTCCGCAAAGGCCAGGGAGGCCAAGATGGGTCGATCCTTGGGAGCAGCATACTTTCTATGTATGGACTTAGCCACAGAAGGAATGAGCGCAGGATTATTCCATACCATTTGAGAAAGCTTTTCAAAGGAGGGCTGTACCGGAGGAGTCAAATCCATAGGGATCTCCGGAACATGGAGCTTCCCAGGATCGATATCTGTAGTCTGGGGAGAAAGAGTGGAGTTCAAATTTTTCAGCAGAGACTTAAAAAGACAGGTCTTCGACCACAGGCTCTGCTACAGGATGAGATCCTTCCACATCATCACCCAGGCAAAGTTCTGGGTCAGGCTCAATGTCATCTCCTGACTAGAGTTACCACCTTTTCAGAAGCCCAAAGTGGGACATTTCTTACTGAAACATGATTTTTCACAGGACAGTACGTAACCTGGACCAATGCAACAGACTTGTTTTCTCTATATAATCTGAATTAATGCCAAGTATTGTAGTTTTTTTAGTTGCTTCAATTGTTTGTCATTTTAATGTATTTTAGTTATGGTATTGTAGTTTTCTGCAACATTTAGTGGAAAGTTAGAAAATATTTTCTCTACTATAAAATCAGGACATGGAGTATTTTTTATGTTTTTTGCAGGACAGAGCTGCCCAAATCAGGGCAGTCCTGCGAAAATCAGGACAGGCGGTAACCCTACTCCTGACAGCCCAGGAGGGACTGCATGGACAGGAAAGGAGTGAAAATCAGAAGGAAATGCGTTCAGAGAAGAGAAGCCCTGAAGACTGGCCGATGCCCAAACAGGCCTCGGCGCCGAGGCAGGGCATGGCGCCGAAAAGCCGCACAGTGCCGAAGACGGAGCCGATGAGGCGCTCGGCGCCAAAGACAGCACTGACGAGGCGCATGGCGCCGACAACACCAATGGCGCCGAAGATGGCGCAGTCGCATAGATGCTGTGGATGGCGCCGAACGAGCCATCGACACTGAAGGTGCCGAAAACATCCCAAGGCTCTGAAAAACAGGATCTGAGGAGAAAGAAGGATGAATACCAGGAGATAGACGCATCGGTGTGGCCCCCTGCACCGCAGCCATGTGGGGGGGCACCGAAGCGCAGAATCGACGGCACCGAGGGTGGCGCCACGCGACTAGGGAGGCCCAACCACCCTACCCGATCCCCTGAAAAGCCTGAAGGCCCCGGAGTGACCGGGCCAGGCAGCTGGACCAACCTCCGAGCCCACTGCTCCACAAGAGCAGCCCACTGACGAAACTGCTAATCTGAAGACTTACCGGAAGGCAGGGTAGGGCTCCGATGTCGAAGAGGTCAGCGACTGGAAACAGAAACCAGCGACTCCGAAGGAGGAGACCGGCAACTAGCCCCAATAACCGACCGTCTACGCGCAGACATACCAGGGGGTGACCTTGAGTGAGGCCTTCTCTTTTTTGGCCTGCGGGCCGAAGAAGAGTTCGAGGCTGAACGGTGCCGAGAGTGCGACCGTTTACTTTTGTGCTTCCGAAGGGACCACCCATCCCCTCGGGCACTGGACTGTCCGTTGTCAGACTCCCCCGGAGAGGGCGGCGGACCGGACCCAGCCCGGCTGACTGAACAGTTTTCATACGAAGTCTCCCTACCGTCACCTGACCCGCTCATGGTCAACTCCGTCAATGTAGGCTGAGACTTCTTTTCTTTAATAAGAATAAATAAACTAAGCAATACTTATTCGAGATATTATTACAAAACAATAAAACTGAAAAACTATGCTGCTAGTTTGAAGTTTGACTCCCGGCAAGCGAGCGACATCGTCACTGAAGTGCACTCGACGGCAGGAAAAAAGGAACTGAGGCGGTTGGAGGGTCAATGCCGAGACAGTCATTACCACATGAGCCGATGCTTGCGGCGCCGCTCCTCGTGGCTCCATCTCTGGCGCCGACCCTCTGCAAAAAGTTTGCTCCCACTGGGTCCTAGCGCCTCTGGCGTAGTTCCCATAAGTGTGAATGAGTGGTGGAGACTTTATGTCCAGGAAGATTTTGTCTTCTCCCATGGGCATGCAATAACCTGGTTCAAATCCCTCCAGACTCTTCCTTAAGACTTTCGTATTCTCCCCTTTTTTTTTTTTGAATTTCCTTGTCTCCTTTGAGGACCCTTGGAACTCTCTCAGGCCACTACACGTCCCCAGCTCTACCGCCTGCTGTGGCCTCCATCAACCTCAGAGACATTACGGTTCCTGCACAGCCCCTGGGGACTCAGCCCCACAGGATATCGAAGGGGTGGTGATAGAGGTCCAGTATTGGATGTGTGGCCGGTGGACCTGCGAGCCGTCGCCTATCCAAGGCCCGAAGGGTTCCCCCTTAGTTTCCTCCACTTCCAGTCTTCCCTCCCCTGTGGGCACCTCGACGCCATGGCGATGGCAACCCTGCCGGGCGCCAGCCACGCCAGGACGTGCAGTCTGGCTTTCGCAGTGCCCCTACCGCCACTGGGGCCGCTGAACCCCAGACACCACCCAGCCCTCCCCTGGGAGAAGTGCCTATCAGGTGCTCCATCTGCTCCTCCCCTGCCGACTCCCGGTGCCTGAGCTCACTCCCGAACTCGGGTCGTGGGCGTGGCACGAGGTGTTACGTCCACCGCCTCAACCCTCAGCACCACCGGGCCGGCCCTTATTCTCCCTATCTTTATCCAGATTTCCCTGTACAGACCCTTGTTCGACTGGTAGCTTATGGTGACACCCCTTAGCAATAACAGTTTAGTCACAGATTACTATTAAACATCCCACAACCAATATGAAAAATCTCGCTCAGGCAGGTTTCTTAAAAACAAATGTTTTTACTAAAATAGTTAATAATCATACAGCTACAAGTAAAAGATTTAGAACATTTTGGTCACAGAACAACACAAATAAAAGTGGGAAAATATACATGAAAAATGCACTATAACTGTTATCTAAAGTTCTATCTTAAGTTCGTAGTAAATTGAAGTCCAAAAGAATAAATGTTTTTTCAAAGGTTTCAGTCCTTCTGTAGCAGTCTTGCTTCTAGTGTGCAGAAGAGTGTCCAAAATGTAATGCCCAAAAGCCAAAATGCTGTGACAAATACACTGAGCTTCTGGTTGGAGGTCCTTAAATAGGCATGCCCCCCCAAGTCTGTGACACTGCCCTTTGTCAGCTGGTGGTCTTGTCTTTTTTTTTGGGGGGGGGAGGCAGTAGATGTCACTCTTGCTCTTCCAAACTTTGAGGGAATTATTACATCTATTTCCCCAACCCAATTTCCTGGTTGCCCTTTTGATGTCCTACTGCTTTTCTGGTAAGACAATTTACACTAGCTTGTCAAAAAGGGCTATTTCCCAAAACCTGTTTTCCCAAACATCCTGCCTATGAAGTGCAAAGGTTTATGACAGGTGATGGTTTTCTGGCACATCCTTGTTGAGCAGCCCTTGTATTTATTTGGCTTCCTGCCCAACAGGCTTCTCCTCAGGTCACAGAGGAAGGTCAAATATTGGAAAAATCCAGTCTCTCCATGTGGTCCTTTGATTAACACTGGCATTCTTGTGGCATTTATACATACACAAAATCATATAAAAACATAACAAAATATGTCTGCAAATATGACTGGCAATGGCTAGCCCACCACAGTCTGCCCAATAGGTATTTATCAAATGCTTGGCAGCAGCTCTCAGGAGAAAGGGACTATATATTTACCCCTATATAGATGACTGGTTGCTCAAAGCTCAGTCCAAGGAGCAACAGTCTTACACCCTAGCATGTACCAGACAGCTGTTCAGTACCCTAGGGATCATGGGTCAATCTGCTCAAATCAGTCTTGACCCCTTGTCAGTGCCTGTAGTACACAGGGGCAGTACTGGACATTGCTCAGGGCTTAGCCTTCCTGCCCCAGGACAGAGTGGAGCACCTCATAACACAGGTCCAGCTGATTTATGACAATAGGTATGTCACAGCCAGGACATTCCTAAGACTGCTGGGCCTGACGGCAGCAGCCATTATCATGGTACCCTTGGCCAGGCTGCACGAGGATCCCTCAATGGACATTAAGAGTTCAGTGGGATCAACACACTGACGATCTCAAAGAGCAGGTTCTAGTAACGTCTCCTCTCCAAAAGGTACTCCAGTTGTGGATGGAACCCAGCTATTTGCTGAAAGGGGTTCCCTTCCGCATTCCCTCCCCTCAGTCGATTCTCATCACAGACATTTTGGCAATGGGTGCAGGGCACATCTGGGGCCTCAACATTTTCCTGCCCATAAATATCCTAGAGATTAGGGCCATTCTGTATGCTCTGCAAGCCTTCCAGAACCATCTGTCCCCCGGCCTGGTGCAGACGGACAACATCAGTGTAGTATACTACATAAACAAGCAAAGGGGACTCTCTGTGCAAGGAAATGATGAAGGTTTGGTACTCGGCTCTAGAATATGGTCTAGAGATGTCGGACGTCCGTGTTCCAGGCATCCAAAATGTCCTGGCAGACAAACTATGCAAGTCGCAGTCCAGAATGCATGAGTAGAAGCTGCTGACCTCAGTGGTCGAAGACCTGTTCAACAGGTCCCCACTAAGCATAAAACTGCCGCTTTTCTGCTCGCTCGTTCCAGAGTCTGGAGTTTTCTGGCAGATGCGTTGTCCCTCTCTTGGAAAGGGAGGTTTCTTTATGCCTTCCCTCCCTTTCCTCTGATTCAGAGGGTGCTGATCAAGCTCCAAAGAGAGGGAGCTACTCTAATTCTTGTGGCCCCCGTTTGGCCTTGTCAGATCTGGTTTCTCTTACTGCAACAGTTGGCAGCTGAACCCCCAGTACCCCTTCCCCTGTGCAAGGGCTTGCTATCACAGGAACAGAGAACCCTGGTCCATCCAGATCTCAAGTAACTCCACTTCCATGCCTGGCTCCTGAAGACACAGCCATTGTGAGGTCTGGAGTGTCCTCTAAGGTGGCTGATGTCCTGGTAGCTGCCAGGAAGCCCTCCACCTGGGCCACCTACTCCATGAAGTGGAAGTGGTTTGCTTTGTGGGCCACTTCTCACCACTTGGATCCCTTCACTTGCCCAGTGAATCAGGTTCTAGAGTGTTTATTGTCCTTGTCAGATGCTGGACTGCAATACTCTTCTATCAAAGTGCACCTGACTGCTATTTCAAGTTTCCATGTGCCTACTGACGGCTGCACAGTGGCTTAGCTGGAAGCAGCCCCCAACGTTCTTCAGTGGTATCCTGCACTTGAAGCCTCCCATCCACAATCCAGTCCCTGCTTGGGACCTGAATTCTGTGCTAGAAAAACTCACTTTGGCTCCTTCTGAGCCAGCCATGACTTGTAGCTTACGTGTCCATTCTTGGAAAGCGTTATTTTTAGTTGTTATTACTTTTGTTTGAATGATTTAAGAGCTTCAGGCTCTTATGTGTGAGCCTCCTTATTTGATTTCCCACAAACACAGGGTGTCTTTACGAACCAACCCTAAGGTAGTGTCAGAGTTTACTTTGAATCAGACTATCCACCTACCAATTTATTTTCCTGAGCACGCTAATCTTGGGGAATACCTTAGATCTACAAAGAATACTCAGATATTATGTTTAGCATATGATGGACTGCAGGAAATCCTTGCAGCTTTTTGTTTCCTTTGGTCCTGGGAAAGAGGGTGGACCAGTTTCTAAACAATGCCTTTACAGATGGTTGGCCAACTGTATACTTTTTGTTATAGGAAGTATGGTGAGGAACCTTCTGGGGCTGTTCCTGGCCATTCAATAAGAGGCACGGCCACTTCCGTTACCTGTTTTAGGAATGTTTCAGCTGCTGAAATCTGTGCTGCTGCAACTTGAAGCACTGTCCACACTTTCACTAAATACTACAGTCTGGATATTGCCTCTAGAGGAAGGGCAGGCTTCAGCCTGTTTGTGCTTCAAGGCCTTCTTTCTTAGGCCCGTAGCTCCAGCCACCCAGACTGTCTCTCTGGCAGTACTGCTTGGGACTCGTTCCATAGGTGAGGCCTGATGAGAGAGATATCCTCGAAGAAGACAGAACAGTTATGTACTCACCATAACAGTAGATCTAATAGAGAATCTGTTTCATCAGGTTATGCCGTCTCACCCTCTGTCCCCCTTAAGACTCAGAGCTTCTTCACTCCTGTCTCTCTCTTTCTCTCCTGGACAGACTACTTGCTGTCTCCAGCCTTGCCTGCTAGCTGGAAACTTCAGTTCTCTCCTGGTTCCCTAGCGGAAGGTCCTCTGAGTATAGTCTCCAGCGGGGAACTGAGGAGAGAGGGGGTTGCCCACGTTTATATAGAGGACATCGACGTAGACGTTGTCGTGTGCTGCCCCTAGTGGACTGCTTACAAAAAAGTTTCCATGTGGTCCTAGCACCTGGCAGCTATAGTTCCATAGTGTGGCCTAATGAAAGAGATCTACTGTTATCACAAATACGTAACTGTTCTTTTCTTCATCCTCTAGCAGTAGGACTGCCTTCTTCCATTTATCTCCTGATCCCCCACAATCACAAGCACTCTGAAGAATCCAAGATGTGCATGAACGATGAACATGCTGTTGTGTCGCTCCGGTCTGCATCTATCCCACCCATGACGCCCTCAACTGCCATGCCACCCGTGGTCACCAAGGTGGCAGTACTGCAGCAAGGACGGCAACCCACCTCCTCAGATCACAGCGTCCTCTGTGACACTCAATCTTCCTCCCCAGACCAGCTCCCGATGACATGGACTCATTCCTAAACCCGGGTCGCCGGCATCATGAGCAGTAGGTCTACTGCTGTGATGATGGGCTGGCAGTGCACTGACGAGCCCGCAGAAACTGGTTAGTGTTCTAAGGTGAGCAAGTCTGCTTTGAAAAGTGAACAGGGATCGGACAGCACATGCTGCAGTTCCAAATGGCACCCAAGCTTCTGTCTCATCCAAAAATGTCACATCTAAAAGTTTAGTAACACCTCTTGCCTTGCAGAGGTTTTGGTACATGGAGCAAGTTCAGGTGTTTCTAATGGGCAGGATTAGATCCCAAGACCTAGCGTATGTAGCACCAGTGGGTTAATGAACACAAAGATGCTGCAGTTACTGTGTGCGGAGTTACCTGGTGGAATTTTGCAGACAGTTGCCGGATGCCAACCATAACGCTGGTTGCAGTTTGGAGACTGAACAAAAATGGCGCTGTCACTAAGGCACTCGGCAAACACTTCTCCCCCGATGTAGTACAGCCTTACTCCTCTTCCTAAGAAACACAGAATATACACCAGTCAGGAGCACATCTGGCACCATCTAAACAAAATCCTTCCTGCAACAGTCCCTTTCAAATCTCTTAAGGTAAAATGCATAAATTTAAGAAATAACATATGACAAGGTGCGTATTATATTGATGGATAACGGAACACCCCAGTCTGCAGTTAGTACTGCCTAATTCCATGCCATTGTGTTTCACAGCTTACTTGTATATCCTGCTTCCTTTTAGACAGTAGCTGACAGCCCCTCTGTCATTAGTGTATAAAAGATAGGACATGTCAGTAAACTGGGAAAATGTTTTCCCTCAGCTGAAGGTTTGGCTTCATTTTCAGAACAGGTGTGACCATGTAATGTAGTTTGTGGATTACGTACCACTCTTCCTTTATATACCTGCACACTGTTAACTACTTTTTCTTGCTACCCTTACACAGCAATGCTTTATTGTTATAATCTGCCTTGTCTCATGTACCCACATCCTTTGAAGCATACTGGAAATATCCTATATATCACTGTTCTGTACACCCTCAACCTCTGAGGTATTTCTGCACATATATGACATCATTTTGCCCATTGTTACTATCTTCTTTGTTGTCGCACTTAAAAAGACAACACCTGTCCTCCCATTACCACCCCCCACTAGGCTTTTCAGCCTAAAAATAATTTTTCCATTACCGCTGTGTAATAACATGTCTTCCAATGTATCCACCATAATGTAAACAAGGGCTGAGCAGCGTGGCACCATTTCACATACTCAGCTGCTCCACTGTATACTGAAGCAGCAGAAAGCCACGCTGAGCATGTCAAATGGCACCACGCTGCTCCCGCAGTGTTTACCTTATGCACCATGCACCTCGTTATGTGTTATTTATTACATAGCCCATGCTCGATACAGTTCAGATTGTGGAAAGCTATTCCAATGCTGGAGGCATAATTCTTTGCCTGTGACATCACAATCTGTTACTATGGAACAGATCGTGATGTCACAAGCAAGTACGACCGCAGATCATGAAAAGCATCAGGACAAATAGATCTGTAAACTGCACGGCTCATGCGTTCATGCATGCATCCTCATTTTTAAAGAACAGAATGGCTTGGAGTTCGATTTTATTTTGGATAGTTGTGTAAATGGGATGTGCAGATGCCAACTGGTAGCCGAAGCCACTCTTTAAAAGACATGAATGACTTTCTACTAGCCATGTGCAAAGGCCTTTACACAGGTGCTATCTTCACTGACCTTTCGAAGGCATAGCCAATCAGGAATGTTTGCTTCTAAACATTCATGGCACTCTTATAAGTGTAAGAGGACGTGTCATGCAAACAGTTTTAAAATTCTCAAATTCCAAGTTCATTTGGTACAGACCATTTCTCATAAAGGGGATTCTCTAACATTCTGCCACGTGAAACATTTGGACTTTAAACTGAGTTACATTTTTTAAACAAAGTTCTTTAACGTGATCTCTAATAGGTTTACATGTACAGTTCTCGCCACTCTTGTAAGAGTTTCTTCTCAAGTTCTTTGTGTGCAGGAACTGCTCAGCTTCACTCTGCAGTTCTCTCACCCAACAAACTTTTATAGAAACATAGAATTTGTCAACATAAAGGGGACTCATAGGCCCACCCTGTCTGCCCTTTCCCTCCCTGCCTATTACTACCCCTTGGACCCTATCTGGTCTCCAATTCCCCTCCCTCCTCCCAGCCCTCTTCTTATTATGCCCATGTGTCTATCCCACACATACTTGAAGCTCCACACTGTCTTTGCCCCTACCACCTCTTCTGGCAGGCTGTTCCAGGTGTCCACCACCCTTTCAGTGAAAAAGTATTTCCTCACATTCCTCTTAAACTCCCCCCCCGGACAAGATTAACTGCATGCACCCATCTTCTGGTGCTCCTACTCCTCTGAAAGAGACTCCCCTCTTGCACTCTGTTCACCCCCCGTGAGGTACAGGGAGTACATGTTGCGCTCCTGAAGCCTCTTCTCATATGGTTCTCTTGCAAGCCCCGCACCATTTTGGTAGTCCTTCTCTAGACCGCTTACGCCTTCCTGTGTGGCACAGTGTCAAAGGCCTTAATGAAATCCAGACAGGACACATCCACTGCCTTCCCCTGATCAACCTTCATAGTCACCCAGTCAAAGAAAGCTATGAGATTTGTTTGACATGACCTCCCCCCCTGTTAAACAATGCTGCTAGTGGTCCTGCAGCCCCCATCTGGTCCACGTATTCCATCAGCCTCTCCTTCAGCAGGGTCTACATTAATTTCCCCACCACTGATTGAGACTGACTAGTCTGTAATTGCTAGCCTCCTCCCTGCTGCTGTTCTTGTGCAGAGGGACCACACTAGCCCTCCTCCAGTCCTCTGGAACTACCCCCGCTCTAAAAGAGTGCTAAATTATGCTGCCAGAGAAGGGCTAGCACCATGCTCAATTCTTTTAGAGCCCTTGGGTGAATCCTGTCTGCCCCCATTGTCCTGTTTTCATTCAAGGCTTTTAATCCCCTCTGGACTCTCTGCTCCGAAAATGGACTTGTGCCCCCCCCGCTTGTTTGCACATGCTGGTCCCTCTTCCCCAATCATGAAGACCATGCAGAAGTACTCACATAAAATGTTTTTTTCTTGATCTTCTTCTTCTGCACACTCCCACCACCTACCCCACTGGTTTCCTGATCCTAACCTACCTCTTTACTCTTTTCACACATATACCTGAAGAAAGTCTTATCCCCTTTGTTTGACCTCCTTGGTGATCCTCTCCTCTGTTTATACCTTGGCTGCCCTCACTCTCCTTCTTGCCTTTGTTTATTTAGAAATACTTCACTGTCCCCTTCCATCTTGGTCTTCCTGTACTTCCTGAAAGCTGTTTTTTTCTCTCCCTTACTGCCATAGGTGCCTCCTGAGAGAACCATGGAGGCCTCTTCCTCCATCTATCCTTGCTTACTTCCTTCCTTCCAACAGCTTGCTGTTGCCTTAGTTATTCCCTCCTTGATCTGCCTCCATTGTGCCTCCACCTCACCCACACCACTTCCTCTCTTCAAGGTATATACCGAGGCAGTCTCCCACTTCTTTAAAACCTGCCCTCTTTAAGTCCAGGATCCTCGTCCTAGTGTGTTTTTTTTTTTCCTGCCCAATCCATATGCCAAACCACACCATACAAGGATCGCTTGTACCCAGTGGGCTACCTGCTGCGATGTCTGCAATGCTGCCCTTGTTTGCAAGTACCAGGTCCATCACAACTCCGTCTCTAATGGGTTCTGTAACCAGCTGCCTGAGAAATGCGCCCTGTATGGAGTGCGGGATTGCCCTACTTCTTGTTGTAGCTGCGGTCAAAATGCTCCAGTCTACATCCAGCAAATGAATGTCCCCCATAATCAGTACCTCCCCTTTGCCTGCCATTCTGCCAATGGTCTCCCCCCAAAGCTTGTCTAATTTGACCTAAAGAACCTCCAGTCCCTCCTGATCCCCCTGGTGACCCTGTATCTCTGGGGACTTCATACCTGTCACACTTTCCCTCGCACATAACGCCCCCTTTCCTCCCTGTCCTCTCCTTCCAGAACATCGTGCAACCTGTAATGGCCTCATCCCAGCTGTGGCTGCTGGTGCATCATGATTCCGTTATAGCCCAAAGATCCAGGTCCATCTCAGCAATGGTTGCCTCAAGGTCAGGAATTTTATTTCCTATTCTCCTTGTGTTGGCACACATAGCTGGCTACTCATTTTGTCCCACCCTCCCCCTACTTTGCCCTCTCTTCCCTAGTCCATCCTTTGTCGTTCCCTTGTCCATAGTACTGTCACCCCCTTTTTTCATTCTCCCTCTGCCCCCCCATTAACTCTTCTCTCAGCCTCAGAACCACATCCTGACACTCCCATCCTTTCCTCCCCTTGTTTCAACACCCCTCTACCCCTAGAATTTATTTCCCATGGGCGTCTCCATTTCCTTGGGGGGTGCTGCCTAATTTTTTTCTGCTTCCTCCCTTAGCTAGACTAAATGCTTGTTGAAGTAGCATTTAAACCATCCATCCTGGACTGGCCTTCCCTTCCAGGATGGATGGAGATCACCTCCTTTGTATAGGCCTCTATCCCCTCCCCCCCCGGACCCCAGTCCCCGATGTAGCCAAACCCTCCTCCCTGCACCATGCCTTTAACTAGTCACTGAAAGCCCTGAAGCAGTGTTCCTCGCCCGCCCCCGGCCGTATACAGGTATCACCTCAGTGAAGACTACCATGCAAGCTACCTGCTTCAGGCCCCTCCTCAGCCTCCTAAACCTATACTGCACCATCTCTTCCGAGTCCCCTGTCAGGTCATTAGTCCCCAGATGGACAAGGACAGCCAGCTCCTCCTCCTGCCCCACCACCCTAACGATCTAAGGATCCGCCCTCCATCCCAAGCTGCCACGTAGGCACCTCACCTCCCTCTTTCATTCCAGTTCTGCTCCCAAAGGGATCAGTACAATTGTTCGACTCTCAAAATCCCGACAGCTAAATGCTCAACTCCGACTGCCCGTCGCTACCATAATACCGCTGCTTGAAATCCCGTTTCACAAAATACCAACTGCAAACACAGTCTGGCTGATACCTTACTGATACAACTGCAAGGTTGTTAAAACTCACAAAATACCGACTGCAAGTGTGGTGCGATCTGATTGATGCCTTACTGATACAACTGCAAGTTTGTTAAAACTCACCAAATACCACCTGTGGGATTTTAACTTCTTAAGATTATCTGCAAATTCTTAATATTAATAACAGATCTGCAATTAGGAGCATACTAGGAGCTTTGTTTTACAATTTGCACATTGAACTGTAATGACGTCAGCACTGACACTTACTGCACACTGATAGAAGCGGAGTAGTACTGAACGGCAGACCACATGCTGACGTCATTGATTAGAGCAGCTGGGTACAGTTAATGACAGATTACAGCAGAGTACAGAACACAATTCTGTATGCTAATTTATAGATTTATATGTGTGCATTGTAAGCCATGTAATTTAGTTCTAGTACGTACAGGTGACCAGGTAGCAGATTTCTGACACTCTCAATTGAAACGGCTGTAGCGATGGTCGAGCTATGCAAAATGGTGCAGTCTCAAAAACGACATGAAAAAACTGTGTGTTGGGGGCGACTGATATATCGAGAAGAGGCAAAGGGGAGACCTCTTTTATTGGTGCTGCCAAAAACAAATCGGGGTGTCATGGGCAGGCTAGCGCGGTGAAAATTGGTGGCCAGCATCACCTTCGAAGTAACACAGAATACACACATTCTCCTGATGCCACTGAAGTCCCAACAGCCTTAGCAATTTCATCGGTGAAAGAACATGCCCTGTCCACCAAAGATTCTCCTGCACAACTTATTAAGACCGAGTTTGCAAATCTGCCTTCTGAAGTCCGGCACAATATGCTTATGCGGCATGCCCTCCATCAAGTCATAAGGAGGGCCTGTAGTGAAAATATGCCATCAGAACCCCGCACACTTGATAAGGTAACTATACCTGATGACCTCAAGTTTCTCAATGGTGAGTTGTTTTTAGCTAAGGAGTCTGTGTGGAGAACATAAAATTCTGATTTTCACCACCAAGGAGAACATTCAGAAACTATCAGTTGCTGGTTGCTGGTTACTGGATAATGGACAGGACTTTTAAGACTGTTCCAACTCTCTTTCAGCAACTGTATTCTGTCCATGCACCAGTGGGCAGCACGGAAACAAGCCGAATAGTTCCCCTTGTATACGCACTGATGTCCTCAAAATCTCAAGAGTGTTACTTAAGGCTCTTTCAAGACGGTAACCCGTGAAGTGGGTGCATGAGGAAGGGCACCGTCGTTCACGGCAACACCTTCTCCACAAAATCCACTCCACGGTAACCGGTGGTAGGGCGACCGGATGAGGGGTGATGGACTAGTACAGGATGTCACTATATGTACGCACAGGGGGTGGGGTGGGATCGGTACCGCTACGGGCTGGGAGGGGTGGAGAGGCCGAGGGAGTGGTGCTGCAGTTGCCTGTCGAGCCGCGCACGGCTCGGGATTGGTTAATGGCTGGGGTGGTTGAGGTACGGGTTCGGTCCGGTGCTGGTGCAATTTTATTGCTCCGGCCCAAACCTTTTATTTTTACTACTTTCACCCCCGACATGCACCTTCTGGCGCGAGAATCCTTAGGCAGTGGGGTACGGGTGGCGAAGCCCCAAGTATAGGGGCGCAAGTACAGCCCCACAGAAAGTAGTAAAATATGTCCTGATGCCATTGTGCTGGTATGCCAGGGTTGTCTGAGTGCCAAAAATGTGTTCGGCACTCTGACTGAGTGATAACGGTGATAGCCTTTAGGCGTTCGCCGTTATCACGTAGACCCTTTCAAGACCTACATGATATTGCTGATGATCATGGTGTTACTCTGGGGCCCCAGTATATAATCACAGATTTCAAGCAGGCAGCTATAAATGCTTGCAAAGCCAAGTTTCCAACATCTGAAAATAAAGGCTGTCTTTTCCATTTTAGGCAGATCATTTGGAGGAAAATCCAGAGCATGGGACTAGCCACTCAGTATGGCTCTGATCCTTACTTTAGCCTCCAGATGAGGCAGTTGCAAGCGCTGGCATTCTTGCCTGCATCTGAAATCCCAGCCATATACCAAGAAATAAAACAGGGCATCCCAGATTCAAACTTGCCAGTCATGGACTGGTTTGAGGAAAACTATGTCTTGGTTAGACTGCGAAGAAGGATGTGGAACACCACCACACTTCGAAGCCCACCACTGTTTCCACCTGAGTTTTGAACCCAGGTCGCCGGGAGGCGGGTTTGTAGGCGGGATCACCTTCACGTCTATGGCTTGGGGGTGTTCAGCTAACTACCTCAGACTGGGTGTGGAACCTGGGCATTATATTTGATGACTGTTTGACACTTAAATCTCAGGTGTCGGCAGGTGTCAAAACCTCTTTCTACTATCTGAGGAATATCGCCCGGGTGAAGCACCTGGTTCTTTCCGACGATCTTCCAACTTTGGTCCACACCTTCGTTACCTCCCGCCTTGACTACTGCCAACGCCCTTCACCTTGGGTTACCGGAGGTTGATATCTGCCGCCTGCAGCATGTGCAGAATGCGGCAGCCAGGCTACTGACTGGTTCGTCTAGGATCAGTCATATACGCCTGTGCTCCAAGGACTGCACTGGCTGCCAGTACGGTGACGGATCACATTCAAGGTCAGTTGCTGACCTATAAGGCCCTACACGATCAGGGACCTGGTTACCTGCAAGATGTCCTTCACCCCTACTGTCCCTCCCACTCTCTCCGATCCACTGATGAGGGACTGTTAGAGATTCCCAGGGTTCGTTTAAAGACATCTGGGACCAGGTCTTTTAGTTTTATGGCCCCAACCCTGTGGAATTCTTGACCTTGTCAGGTGGGAGATTGCCTGACCGTCCAAAGTTTTAAAGTAGCTTTGAAGACATCTTTTTTTGGTCTGGCATATACTGATTTTTAATGCCGCTGTCATATGTTTTAACCTGTTTATTTATGGTTTTAATTATTTTATTTATTGATTTATTTTAATGAATTATGTACAAGCGCCTTGGTTTTGGAAGGGCACTTTTTTATAAATAAAGTTTGATTTGATTTGGTCAGTGTATGACCAGATGGCTTCCGGTATTCTGTGTAAGCAAAACAATGTAGAGGCATGGTATTGACGCCTGAGCGCTTTGATTGGTGCCACACATGTGGGGATTCACAGGTTTGTCCGGGAATTGCAAAATGAGCAACAAGTGGCAGAAAGCACCATTGAGAAAATAACCAGAGGTCTCCCAAGATTACCCTTAAAGAAAAAAATATGTCACGAGAGAAGAAAAAATCAACAACACAGTGAATGACAAGGAGCACAGGTCTGCAAAGGACTTGGTCTGGGGTATCATGCATAATATAGCCCTTTAATGTACCCTGCATATGCTCACTGATGTACACTTAACCATACAGAACAATGTGTCAGAAGGTGGCCAACTTTTAAGATGACTGAAATAAAGATTGATTTTAAATGAGAAAAAGGCTCTGTACTTGGCGCAGGACCTGGTGTTCAGATATATGCTGCTGTTTGAAACCTGCGTGTTAATGAATGCAGTGTTCAGGCAGTAGCTTAGTTCTGGAACTGTTGACTAGCAGCATGATGTGCACAAACTACTGAAACCAACATACTGCCGAGCTGCTAGCTGGAAACAACATCTGCCATTACTTCCTCCTAGGTCTTCCAGTTACATCAAACATCTTCGGTTACGTACTGTAAAATTTTACATTCGCTGTGTATTAAACATCGTGTGGAGGGTGGTTGGAGACTGAATATACATGCTAAGCCAATCAACCCAGTAAGCTTTTTTACTTTTTTTGAAAAACCTTGCAGTTGTTTCAGTAATGAATTCTGTATGTATTCAGCATCAGTAAGACCGCGTTTGAGGTTGATATTTTATAAACGTGACTTTTAAAAATGTTGCTGTTGTATCAGTAATGTATCAGTAACGCAGCTGTAAGACCGTGCTTGCGGTCGGTATTTTGTGAAACGGGATTTCAATTGTCGGGAAAACATGCATCAGTATTATGATTGGGTTGGGCAATCAAGAGTCGGGCTAACGTCTGTCGGGATTTCAAGAGTCGGGATAACGTATCAGACCCCTCCTTAATCTACCCCCGTAAAGATCAAGTCCCCTACCAGAAGTTGCTCCCTCTTGTAACTATAAGACACACAGTAACTGTACATATAACCATATATTAAAATGGAGGCCTGTGATTCTGGAAACGAATTTCATGGCTTGGTAATAGAAAGTGACACAAACTGAAAAATCTAACCCTTTACCTTCATGATGGCAGTTTAATGCGGTTTCATCACATTTTAAAGCTGTCAACAAATCCCAAATTGCACTAAAAACTCCTGCTACCACCGAAGCCTAAAATGGTGCCTGATTTTATACATGGTAACGCCATCAGAGTGAGAGCACTCCACTAGGGATGTCACGATAATACGATATGGTTATATACCATGATAATTACCACCAATAATTTATTGTGGTAAAAAAATGACATCTTGATTATCGTGCAGCACGATATACTCTGATGTGCCATGATAAACCGTCTTAGGTGTCAGCGTGGCTCAGTGGGTAGCACATCCGCCTCTGGACCAGAAGGTCGTGGGTTCTCATCCCACACCAGGATTGGACCTGCACCTAAAAATCGCTGGCATCCGAGTGCAGTATTGCGGGGTGCTGTACTGCTGGGGTGTGCCGTCCTTCGGATGAGACGTTAAACCGAGATCCCTTCTGCCCATCCTGGTGTTGTCCTGGTGGGTGTCCAGGTGGAAGTAAAGAACCAGGCATTCTTCTCGCAAAGAGTAGGGAACATTCCCGTGTCCTGGCCAACATTCCCCTTCCCATAAACCGGTTTATGCAATTATCCAGGCTGTGTGTGGGTGATGATGTGCGATATGGCCGCCACCACACATTCAGTCACTTCACTACCAGTCTAGCATTGCTTGTAAAGCGCTTTGGATGTATGAAAAGCGCTATATAAATGCTGATTCTTCTTCTTCTTAGCTTGCTGCTCCGGCAGTGTGTCCCTCTCTAGGGCAACTACGATTCCCAATTCCCAGTCCTCCTGTAATAAGGTTTTTGCTATTTTTCCTAAAATTAGAAATGCTGCAGATTATTGTGATAATCAGTATATTATGATATTTTACACAGATGTCATGATAATAAGAATGTGATATTGTGACATCCCTACGCTCCACAAATATTACTATACATCAAAGGGCAACACTAGACCTGCAGGAAATTTGCCCCGTATCTTCACTTCAACATACTGTTCGAACCTTAACTTTTGTATTTCAAAGTCTACTACACAGATTTGATGTCTGGCACCATTTTAGGCTCCAACAGTGATGAAAGGCACCATTCTAGGATCTAAGCA
Organism: Neoceratodus forsteri; assembly: GCA_016271365.2. NCBI lineage: Eukaryota > Metazoa > Chordata > Ceratodontiformes > Ceratodontidae > Neoceratodus > Neoceratodus forsteri. Next base: position 1,252,903,032 of record CM028129.1, on the reverse strand, counting down.
TTGCAGGGGGTATCATGTCAGGCTTAAATATCATATGCAATGTAAACAAAAAGGTCCTTATTTGCCATACCTTGGCCTCCTTATGCCCATTTCTTTTTGGGTCTACCGAAGAGCACCTCTTCTGTCTGCTAGGCTCAATGCCACTACTGGCACCATCTCTTCGGCTCCCTCATTCCCTTTGTAAATCCCCGCAATCTTGTCACTACCCAGTCATGGGTGCCCCCCAAGTTCACAGTGGAGGGATGGTAGAAGACCGGCATGCTGCACACAGAAGCGTGCGTAGCACTGCCATTGACATAAATGCACGCCAGCTCTTCCACACTACAAAGGAAGGGAGGAGAAATGGGAACTCACCCTGGCTAGTAGAGTCTCACATACAGTGCCATGGCAATGGACAGTCACCTGATAGAAATGTTGGTTCCGTTTTTTTTTTTCTGAAAAGTGTACCTTTCTAGAACAAAAAGTAGTCCCTCGATCTGTAATACGCTGACGCGTCCCGTCACCACTCGATACAGGACAAAATTTCTGGTTTCCCTTGCATCTGTCTCATATATCAGAATAGTTCAGCTCTGCTGTTCTCACACAGCACGGATGCATGTGAAAACAGTCTTATCCCGCAACGAGTGGCTTCTGAGACAGATTAACACACAATATGTACTATGTTTCTTGCTTTAAAGAAGCAAAATCAGACCACTTCTAAAAGCTGTACAAGTCGCCATTTTTAACATTAATTAACTTTTTCTGGGTTTTGATGTAAACTTCATTCAAGTTCCACATCAGCCATTCTGATGCAGGTGCAGTACAGCAAAAGCACAGCAGTGAACATGGAGATAAATACAGTACATTACATTACCAATGTGCCTTCTTGTGAGTTCTACAGCTGCATTGCGATTCACATTAGATAGCAAGCCCAGGCAGAAGCGTTCAGAGTTGGAGGGATCTGTGAAGCCGTCCACTGTTAACGAAGGCTGTGATGCGTGGAATGTCTCTCCCACCCGCTGGTTAAGTTCATAGTATGAGATGGAGCACCAGAAAGCAGGTTCGCAGTAGGTGACTGGCTGCAAGTCTGCACAGTTTAAAATACAGAGTTAGTTAAGAAAACATTGGAAGAAGGCAAAATATTTAGCCACAGGGTTGTTCTTCCCCACTGGCGATGTTTACTCTGAAAACACTGTGGGAGGACAGCTTGAAGGATTTGAAAACCTAAAGGGACTGTGCCAGTTGTACTATGGAGAGACACAGAAGTCTGTCAGGGAGCATTTAAGTTTGCCAATAATCACTTTTTTTTTGTTGTTTTTTTTTGTTTGTTTTGTTCACAATTTTTTTTGTGTTAGCGGCTCCAAAATGCAGAAGCAGCAGCTTGGTACTTGACCAGAGGTGTTCTCTCCCTGACCCCATGTGTTATCACACTGAGAACTGTGAGCCATGGTGTGTGCGTGGGGGGACGACGACAACAGTTGTTCTCTCGCAGAAGTTGAGAGTATTCTATCCCAACACCATCACTACCAAAGGAAGAAGTGCTGGCGGGGGGCCGGGGGACGACTATGGAGGGAGTCACTCAAGTCGGGTATAATCATAGCCCTGTGATGGGTGAGGGCATACACAGATGGACCATAAATCCTTCCCATCAGCACAATACCATGTTACAGTACACCCTCTGCACAACTCTACTATGTACAGATATGGCACGTGCCTTGCAAGGCTGACAGCCCTGGCTGAAATTTATCCAGAATGTTTTTCAGTTTTTAGCGGACAAGTCAGAAACAAGCAGAACAACAAGTAAAAATGTCACTTGCCGATCAGCATACTTTCATGTTTTGTACCAGGGCTCCTTCAAGAGATGCAATATGATATAGCCTTCAATAAAGGGGTGCAAGGCTCAGTCCAGCAGAACTTCAAGAGTTTACCATGTGTGGAAATGAAAGCATTGCAGGCACCATCGATGCCAACAGTAAAAGTTCCTCTTTACTTGCAAACAAGTGCTATAAATTGCTGTCTGGCAGAGGTTTGTAAAACAATTGTCTCAGCTGCACAACAGAACCACAGTGCGGCGATTAGCATGAATAACCCAAACATGGCATAATGCCAGCACAAACCTGATGGCCTCACACAGAACATTCCCTGCTTCTCGACAAGCTCTTCATAAAATCTACAGTAGTTATACAAACACTGGCATTTAAGATTACTGTCCTCACCAAACTGTCACTAATCCCACGACACCGGCATTTTAATGCAATTTATACATGAAAATGTCTACAGCAAAATCTAAGTAAATAAATATTAAAGCATCAGTGCAACAAAATTGGGGAAAAAATGTGATACTTTTTTCATTACAAAATATTCCAGATATCTTTCAGTTTTATTTTGTGGGTAAATGTTCTAGTTCCACCAACAACTGAGTATTTTATAAATATTCTAATTTAATTTGTTCTCAGGAAAAAAATTTGCCTCCACATTTGGCACAGAAACAGCATTATAGACTTGGCAAGGGTTAGGAATGTGGGGAAAATGACCCTCACGTAGGACAGCATAGGAGATACCTAAAAAAGTAGATTTGACAGGCACGTTAATATTTTTATTAACAGTCGCTGAAACTAGCTTTTTTGGGGAAAAAAAAAACATTTTTCATTGTACTGCTGCTTTAAAACCATAGCCAAATGCTACACCACTCTACCAGTCATGAGGTTATAGAGTTCAAAAACTTGCAGATAAAAATAAATGTGATATTTTCAGTCAGCCCATGGCATAATATCCCATATTTATGGCTTAGTTATTTGCACTACTCGAGAATCAGTCTTTTATGGTTTCCCTGCTTCTTATATCTTATATAACTGTTTTTACTTGTTTTATCTTGCACTGTCCTTAACTTGTAATGCCTAACATTGTTCTGTGTGATCTGCTCTGTTTACATGCCTGTAGCAGCTTGTTTGCCGACTATTTTAATGTTCTTATTCATTTGCATTGCCTTACATTACGTGCTCTGTAACTCTTCCAGGTTGTGCCTGAAAAGAGATATCAGCTTGCCTCCTGCACTTACCTGGTACACAAAAACAAACGTACTCATGTTCCATTATCTGTTTTATACTGTCCTTACCCCACTCTGTTAGCAACAAAGAAAAAAAGGCAATATTGTTTTATATAGCATCTTTCATACACTGTATCCCAAAACACTTTACAATCCATGGATAGTTAATAGCAGTCATTAGGAGCACACAGCCGGGTTAAGGAAGCATGAGGGAGCTTTTGTGTGTGTGGGTTATTTAAGCAACAAGGCATGACAGGGGGCACGTTATGCTGGGATAACAGCCCACCACAGATGAGTTGAAGCATGAGGTGAAGCCAAGTGCTTCCACTACCTGAGAAGGGCCATTAGACCACCATAATGCAATCCTTGGAGTGCCTTATTGCGATTATGAAATGGGCCCTTTTTAGGAAATTGGATGCATTTTTTTAAACATATTTTTGTTACGCTACTTTCAGCCAGGCCACTGTGCTGGGATAATATCTCTTGGCCAGTCAGGAGCCAGCATTTCTTCTACGCGTTTCATTATAAGGGGTAACACATGACACCGTGTGTGGTTATAAAAGATTACATGCTTTGGGTGCTTGTTAGGCATGAGGTGTAGCCAAGTGCCACAGCCACCCAAGACGTGCATTCCTCCTTTATGACCGCACACCCTGGAGTGTGTTATCCAACTTATAAAATAGGCTTTTATCTGTCAAACAAATACATAGTTTAGGTGAGGTGTGTGGCTGTCAGAACATAATCAGTGGTCATGTAAGATGTTTTGACCAATAAGGCTGCAAGTTTTCCATGGTCCATTTTATATGAATAGAAAAAGGGAGTGTGAAACAGAAAGGATTAAAGAATAGGAAGGTTAAAGGGGAAAGCTAGTGCCCAGGGTCCCTCAAAGTTTGAAGGTCACTGAAAAGCATTCTGGGCTTACCTGTGCCAGTAGTCCGGAGATATGCACGTATAAATCAGTCATATCTGAAAACAAGGTAGCAGCCATAGCATGGAACCATGAGATAAAAGATGTTGCCATTAAGGAAGATGTGCTTAACAACACAGTTTGCCCAACTCAGACATCACTTTCTATCTCAAGGTTCCGGGAAATGGTGCTGCCTTCATCTAATATACAGCTGACTATGACATGGATATCACTGGACTTCAGATGCCTTACAGGTAAGCCCAGTACCTCAAAGAGCTTCTCAGGGGCTTTCAGACTATGAATGATTGAGAACAGAACAAGAGCAGGTTATAGTGCTTCCCTAATGGTAATAGGGTTAACTGGGTTGAATGCAGCTTGGTGAGATATACTGGGAAATACACAACAGTCTCTCCTATGGAGAAAAATCTCCCTCCACGTTATATATATTCTCTGTAAAAAAAAAAAAAAAAAAACAAAAAAAACATTGTTAATGAACCATTAGGGTTCTAGCGACAAAATTTGGGAAATGCAGTCTTTGGGTTTGCATGCAGGTGGGGAACAGGTGTGTGTGGAGGGGGAGGTCTTGGGGTTGTGAACCCTAACGCTCACCCCATTCCATGAGTGAGTAAGTAAGCTGAGATGGGTACAGTACAGGAGAATTGAGTGAGCATTAGGGTTCACAACCCCAAGGCACACCCCACACCTGTTCCTGCATGCAGGTGGGGGTGGGGTGTTAGGGTTCAAAACCCTAGGTCCGCATTTCTCAGCTTTTGTCACTGAAACCCTAATGGTGCATTAACGAAGTTTTTTTGCACAGAATTTCCTTACTTTTTCAGAAAGTATAATTGAAGGAAACCCTGATGGGGCATTAACAAATTTTTTTGCAGAGAACTTTCTTACTTTTTAAGAAAGTATAATCCAAGACTTATCTGCCATCCATAATTTTTGAGAGACTATAACTGTATCTGTATTTACTCCTCTAAGTATTTCTGTGTGGCAGTGCAGGGAGGGCCCAGAGGGTGCTTCCATGTATGGATAAGTCCTGCACTCCCAGCACTCCATCATGGTATTCATATTTGCATCTGGGAGTGCATAGTGCCATCCAGTCATAATGTTTAAGATACTGTGATTGTATCCCTATTTCTGTGTGGGAAGCTCTGCGCTCCCATCAGTCTTTAATGGTATCCGTACTTGCGTGTGGAAGTGCAGGGCCCAAAGCCATGCATAATTTTTGAGATAGTGTAGGGCCCTGCACTCCAATGCCATAGTGTGCAGGTGTGCAGACCCAAAGAAACACCTGACATTGCAATGTTCTCCTATAGAAAGCACAGCAAAATGTGAGACCTGTGTAACTCAACACCAAAGTACACAGGTTACTCACCAGTAACAGTAGTTCTAGGAGTGCTATATGTTGTTCATTTACACATCTTGGCAGTTGCCTTTCTCTTTATGATCAGCCTAAAGTCTTTAAGCTGGCTCCTCCCACCCACCCATCTGGGTGGTATATCCCTTGGCTCTGCTCCTTGATACCAGATCTTGCCCACTGGAAGCAGTGGTTGTGCGTCGAAGCCAGGGAGGTCGGAGCCCAGGTGGATGAATCAATTAGCAACACCCTAGAACCACTGTTACAGGTGAGTAAATACAGGTTACTCACCTGTAACAGGAGTTCTAGGAATGGTATATGTTGTTCATCCACACTCATTGGTAGGTATCCTTGCGCTTTAAATCTTGCGGAAGGTCTTCAAGCTTGCTCCTCCACCCACCCGGTGGTATAACTCGGCTCCGCCCCATGATGCCAGATCTGGCCCGCTGGAAGCTCTGTACAAAGTCAAGCCGGGAGGTCGGAAATGTGGATGAACAATATACCATTCCTAGAACTCCTGTTACAGGTGAGCAACCTGTATTTCTAGGGACATGGATATGTTGTTCATCCACACTCATTGGCAGACTCCTAGCAGTTCTCCCGGGAGGAGGGAGGCAAGACGACACCCCAATACTTACTTGGAAAGAGAGACTGAGAACCGAGGCCCCAAAACCAGCATCCCGGCGTGACTCAAGGTCGATGTGGTAATGGGTAATGAAGGTGTTTGCTGACTTCAGGTAGCAGCCCTGCAGATTTCCTGGATAGGGACGTCCTGGAAGCAGCCACCGTGTGCAGCAGTATGGCCGGGTAGAATGAGCTCTTATCCCTCTGGGAGGCTCCATGCCCGCCAACTTATAGCAGAGATCTATGCAGGAGGTTACCCACCTGCTTATCGTCCGCTTGGCTGCAGGTCTGCCAGATGCGGCTTCAGCGTAGGTGACAAACAGCTGGCGAACCTCTCCCTGAATTTCAGCCGTGCGCTCCTTATAATAAGCGAGCGCCCTTCTAGGGTCCAGAGTATGGAGCCTATATTCGGCCTCCGAGGTGTGATTGGGGTAGAACACCGGCAGAGTCAACACCTGGTTAAGGTGAAACTCCGACACCACCTTCGGAAGGAATTTCGGGTGGGGCGCAGGACAACCTTGTCCCTGTGGAAGACCAGGTAAGGAGACTCGATGGAAAGCGCCTGGAGCTCTCCCATCCTTCTGGTTGATATGATAGCCACCAAGAAGGCGGTCTTCCACTACAGGTGAGAGAGAGCACACCTGTGCATAGGTTCGAATGGCTTGCCCATGAGCTTTGCCAGTACCAGCAGTAGATCCCACGGAGGTGGAGGTTCCGCACTGGAAGGGAAATGTGATAAAGGCCTTTGAAAAAGCGCCAGACCACCTTCTCCTGCGCCACTGACTGCTTCCCGGCCCGCGCCCGGTAAGCAGAGATGGCTGCCAGGTGCACCCTTAGGGTCGTCGACCTAAGCCCTTGACTAGAAAGGGACCATAAGTAGTCCAAGATGCTTGCCAAGGAACAGGAGGAAGGGTCCAAGCCCTTGCCCTGACACCAAATGGAAAACCTTTTCCATTTGAAGGCATAGCATTTTCTGGTCGACTCTACGGGACGCCTCAACTACATTGAGGACCTGTCGGAAAGACCCAAGGCCTGAACTCTAGTCACAGGAACCAGGCCGCCAGGTGCAGGGATTGAAGGTCCGGATGGAACACCTTCCCTGATTGACTGAGAGCAGGTCCGGCGAGCTGGAAGCTGCCTGGAGTCCTGGAGCTGAGACTGAGGAGATCTGGGTACCAGAACTGGCGAGGCCAGTCTGGGGCTATCAGAATCACCTGCGCCTTGTCCCTCCTTGCCTTGAGAAGCACCTGTGGATCAAGGGAAATGGGGAAAGGCGTAAAAGAGGCCGGGGTCCACTGCCCTCGAGAAGGCATCCCCTGCAGCGAGCCCTGCTGAGGGGGGCGGGCATGGAACAGACTCAGCCTGCTCTCCCTGAGGCAACAGGTCCACCTGAGGTGTGCCCCAATGGGAGAACAGATGCTGTACTACTCCGCAGGAGAGACCACTCGTGGATGCAGCCCTATCCGGCTCAGGGCATCTGCCAGGGTGTTGGAGGCCCTGCCACGTGAATGGCTAGGAGATCCGCCTCCAGGCTGGCGTACGAGTGACCAAATGCGGAGAGCTTCCTGCATAGAAGCATGGAGCGTCCCCGCCTGGCGGTTTAGATAGTACATGGTCGTGGTATTGTCCGTCTGGACTCGGACCACTTGACCCCGGAGGAACGGAGCAAAGGGAGAGCTAGGCGGACCTCGGAGCTCCAGCAGGTTGATGGCATCGGGACTCCCGCGGGACCAGAGGCCATGAGCCCGTGTTCCCCAGATGGGCACCCCAACCCATCAGAGAGGCATCGGTCGATGAGAGACCGTCGGCTCGGGCGGACGAACGGGATGCCCTCCTGCAAATGATCTGGAACGTCCACCACTGGAGAGCGCTCCACATCCCTGTGTCACCGACAAGCTGGTCCAAAGGATCGCAGCGCCAGACCACTGGCTGGCCAGTCCCCACTGAAGGGACGATGTTCCAGCGGGCCCAACGGACCACGCTGGTGCAGGCCGCATGAGACCCAGGAGGCGAGGAAGTCCCGGCAGGGCGCATTGCCCAACCAGAAATGATCGGGCAAAGGAGGAAAGAACCTCGGCCCTGTCCGCCGGGAGCCGCGCTCTGGCTCGAAGAGAGTCGAGCTGCGCCCCGATGAATAGAATCACCTGCTTCGGCTTGAGTTCCGACTTGGCCTCGTTGATAAGGAGGCCAAGTTGAGAGCAGACCTGGAGGGCCAGATCTCTGGACCACTCCGCCTCCTTCCTGGAGGGAGCTGCTATCAGCCAGTCGTCCAGGTAAGGGTACACCCGACCCTCGGGCGCCGAGAGGGAATGCTGTCACCACTGCCATGCATTTGGTGAAGACCCTGGGAGCTGGAGACAAGCCGAAGGGCATGGCTTGAACTCGAGAGGGATCCTTCCGCCGGAGCGAAAGAATCTCTGGTGAGACGGACGGATAGGGACGTGAAAAACGCTGCCTGCAAGTCCAGAGAGCAGAACCACACGCTGCCCAAGGATGGTATTATCTGAGCCAGAGTGACCATCCTGAAGGTTCGAGACCTTGGGAACTTGTTTAGGTCGTGTAGAGTCGAGAATGGGGCGCCAGCCCCCGTCCGCTTCGAACCAGGAAGTACCTGGACACAAACCCTGGGTCTGAAGGAGGGTCCACCACCTCTTATCACCTCCTTCTGGAGGAGGAGAGCGTCAGCTCAACGAGCCGCCAGTGAGGCTGGGGATCCCGAGGCTCCCGAGGGCGACGGCCTGGAAGGGTGGTGCCTGTCAATTCCAGAGGCAGGCCTCTTCCCACCACCTCCAAGACCCACCTGTCCGTGGAAACAGCGGACCAGGCGGAACGGAAGTGCGGAGCCGTCCTCCGAGGGGACCCAGGGGTAGGTGACGGAATGGGGCTACACCCTCAGCCCGGCCACTGGGCAGGCTTGGAGGAGGGACCGCGAGGGACCTCCTGGGCCTTTCCTCCCTGCCTCCTGTTAGAGGAAGCCGCGGTTTGGGTTTGGGATGCCAAGGCCGAGCCTGCCTGGCCCTGACGTTGTTGGGCTAGGCTGGGGCACAGATGACGAAAGGGCTTAGGCTGTGGTTTGCGGCCTTTGTCCTTCTGAGCGGAAGAGACCGAGTCCAAGGTAGCATTGGACTTCGATCTCTCTGCAGGTGACCTTCCACCCCAGGGTCAAGAGGTCAGTCCCCAAAAGGAACATCCGCCAACTTGTGCTGGGTATCCGGGCAAAGGTGGATATCCTCAGCCAAGCCCGCCGACGAGATAGCCACCGCGGCCGCCACCGATCTGGCACATGAGTCCCCTATATCCAAAGCAGTCTGGAGCTGCTGTTTGGCCACTCGCCTGTCCTGGTCCCGCACCTGCTTAACCGTAGTCTGCAGGTCGGGCGGAAGATGAGGATGACCTCATCCAGGGAGCCCAACAGGGCATGAGAAAATGTGCCATGAGGACGGGCCGAACTGGCCTGACGAAGGCCGAGCGAGGATGCAGCGTGAGACTTCCCGACATAGTCCAATTTCTGGACTCCTTGTCAGGAGGTTTGTCCACATCCCTGGCGCTAAGCCGGGCGCTGCGAAAACGCTGTCGGTAACCAACCCTCAGCAGAGGGTGTTCCAAAACCGGACAAGGAACCGTAGGGACCGTGATACTTCCTGGCCATCCTGGCTGGCGCAGGGCAGGAAGCAGGGCGCTGCCAAAGCTCCAGTGCCGACCCACTATGGCCTCGCCACCGAAAGGCCTCCGCCGGAGAATCCTCGGTCCAGAATCTCCGTGAGGGGATACCCTGCCCTGCTTGGAACGGTTCGAGCTCCATCCCGTGGACTCCGAGATGAGTCAAGCAGTCCTAGGAAGGACGACGGGCTATCGTCCATTGACTGACCTCCTGAAGACCCAAGTCCAGTCGCTGGAGAAAAGGAGGAATCATCTTCGACTCGAAGAGTCCTCGAAGAGCTGCCTCTGGCCTGAGCCACCCTTCACCTGCCGAGGCTGGTCGGGAGTGAGGGTAACTGACAGCCGATGGGCAGACCCTGGCAATCGAGAATCCTTGGTCGGAGCCCCAATTGGTGGCTGTGGAGGGCGGGGCTCCACCGGAATCGTGGAGCAGCTGGTTTTGGCGAACAACCGGCCTGGGTATAGCTCCTCGGATAAGTCGAGGGTTGTGCCGGCGCTCGGTGACAGCCTTAATGGCGGGGAAAGCGGCGGGGTGGCACCTCCCGGCCAGGAGAACTGTTGCAACATAAGGTCCTCGTGCCGTCGGCGTAATTGGCTGAAGCCTCCCTCGTCCGAGGAGGAGGAGCGGGCGCGGCGACGCCGGCCACCGCTGATGCCGGACCGCCATGACGGTGGGATCGGCTGGACCGCCAAGAGGTCCGAGACCGAGACCGAGGTCCCGGAGTTTCCGAGGTCGGTGCAGGGAGGTGTCGGCGGAACCGCACTCCTTCGCTCGGATGGTCCATCCGAGGCTCCGGAACCGGAGGCACAGGCGAGCCACGGATCCTCAACTCCTCCGGGGAACCGGGAGAGGAATCTCGGCTGCTAAAGGCGACAGCCCGTCAGCAGGTCGAGAAAATCTCGACTTCGCCGGTGGGAGTCTTGGTCAACTGACCTGACGGGGACACCGTGAGGCCAGTGGCCGAAGCCGGGCGGTCGACCGAAGCAGACGGTCGACGACCCGGGGAGAGGGACCTTTCCCGCTCCCAAGAGCGTCGACGGAGGGACTTACCCCTGTCCCTCTTTTTGGACCGAGAATAAGGTCCCGCAGAGACGAGGCCCTTCTCCTTTAGTGGAGAGGGACAGACAAAGCTCCTTAAAAGAAGCCGTGTAAGAAGAGCCCAGAGAGAGCGGGATAAATGCCGCGGCCGAGGAAGATACGGCCCACGCCGCCTCCTCTTCGAGGGCGACCATCCGCTCGAGCTGATCCGCCGAGCCCGCCGCCGCGGACACCGCCAACCGGGCCTCCTTGGACTTCACCGGAGGGAAACGCTTCTCGGGACGGCCCAGTTGCAATCGAACGCACGGTTCTTCGAGAGTTTAGGCCGAAAGATGAGCACAGGTCGCAAGCCTCAAGTGGTCGTGCTCAAGGCCTAAGCAGTAGACACAATGGAGTGTGGATCCGTCCGAGACATCTTCTGCCCGCATGGGCATCTCCAAACCGGAGTCGATTTGTCCATCGCGACACGAGGGATAGAAGACTGAAGTCTTTTTCGTAAAATTTATTTTTTAACCGCAAACGGAGAAATAGGAACTAGTCTCAAACGCAGAGCGTTAAGGAGGGAACCTGAACTTCCAAGCAGTAAGGAAGATCTGGCGTCATGGGGCGGAGCCGAGAGTTATACCACCCGGGTGGGTGGGAGGAGCAAGCTTGAAGACCTTCCGGCAAGATTTAAAGCGGCAAGGATACCTGCCAATGAGTGTGGATGAACAACATATCCATGTCCCTAGAACCTGTGTTTCTAGGGATGTGGATATGTTGTTCTTATCCACACATCTTGGTAGACTCCTAGCAGTTCACCAGGAGGAGGGAGGCAAGGCGCAAACCCCCTAGTTAGGAAAAAGAGCTTGGAGAACTGAGGCCCCAAAACCAGCATCCTGGCGTGACTCTAGGTCGATGTGGTAGTGGGAAATTAAGGTGTTTGCTGACTTCCAGGTAGCACCCCTGCAGATTTCCTGGCTAGGGACGTCCCTAGAAGCAGCCATTGACACAGCAGTGTGGTAGGTGGAATGAGCCCTTAGCTCTGCAGGAGGCTCCCTACCCAGCAACTTGTAGCAGAGATCAATGCAGGATGTAATCCATCTGTCAATCGTCCACTTGACTGCAGGCCTGCCAGGTGCGGCTTCAGCATAGGTGACAAACAGCTAGCGAACCTCTCCCCGAACTTCAGCCATGTGTTTCTTATAATAAGCAAGCGCTCGCCTCAGGTCCAAAGTATGGAGCCTGTATTCGGCATCCGAGGTTTGACTGGGATAGAACACTGGTAGAGTCAGCAACTGGTTCAGCTGGAAGTCTGACACAACCTTTGGATTGAACTTCAGGTTGGGGCGCAGGACAACCTTGTCCCTGTGGAAGACCAGAAAAGAAGACTCAACAAAAAGCGCCTGGAGCTCCCCAATCCTTCTGGCTGACATGACAGCCACCAGGAAGGCGGTCTTCCACGAGAAGTGTGATATGTCACACTTGTGAATTGGTTCAAATGGCTTACCCATGGAGCTTTGCCAGTACCAGCAGTAGATCCCACGGTGGTGGTGGTGGTTCACACACTGGAGGGGAAATGTGCTCGAGGCCTTTGAAAAAGTGCCAGACCACCTTCTCCTGTGCCAACTGTCTGTTGACTGGCCCGTGCCCGGTAAGCAGAGATGACTGCCAGGTGCACCTTAAGGGCCATAGACCAAAGTTCCCCTTTGGAGAGACACCAAAGGTAGTCTAGAATACTAGTCACTGGACAGGACAAAGGATCCAACACCTTGCCTTGACACCAAATGGAGAATCTCTTCCACTTGAAGGCACAGCGCTTCCTGGTCGATTCCTTCCTAGATGCCTCAACTATAGTGGGTACATCTTCAGAGAGATTCAAAGCATGGAATTCTAGCCACTCAGGAACCAGGCTGTCAGGTGCAGGGATTGAAGGTTCGGGTGGAGTACCTCTCCCTGTCTGATGGAAAGCAGGTCCAGGTGTGCTGGGAGATGCCTTGGGAGCCTGATGCTGAGGAGATCAGGGTACCAGAACTGCAGGGCCAGTCTGGAACCACCAGGATCACCTGTGCCTTGTCCCTCCTGACCTTGAGGAGCACCTTGTGGACCAAGGGAAGTGGAGGAAGGTATTAAAGAGGCCTGGGGCCCATGGCCTTGAGAAGGCACTCCCCTGCAGCGAGCCCTGCTGAAGGGGGGCAGGCACAATACAGCCTCAGATTTGTGTTCTTCCTGGAGGTGAACAGTGTGACACTTTGCCCCTGCTTTTGGTTAGCTGTATGACATTTATATTATAGGTAACTGGTCTGTGTATGAAATTTGTCTCACACATGTTAGCAGACTTGGCCTGTAACTTTAAAGGTAAGTAGCTGGAACTATAGGATGTAATTAAACTGACCAGGGCAACAAGTTAATTAACTCCCAGGCTTTTGAAGTTGAACCCAAACATAAAGTTTATGACGCAACATGATGAAGAGTAATTTGGCAAGTTCCTCTCAAAATTTAACATGCAGCTGAGAAATAGTGACGAATGGCAGGATTGTTAAGTTCAAAGAGAAATGGCTGATTAAAGGATGTCATATTTAGGAATTTTTTTTTTCTGATGTTACCATTAATTAAAAATACCTCCTGGCAGAAATTATGTTAGAATTAATTCTAAAAGGATGAGCTGCCTGACTCACCAAAAGGGGAGATAGAGTGAAATTAACCCTGTATCTGGGGAATATGTGTCATATCATCTTGGGCTCTGAGACAGAAAGTTCTCTCGAACTTAAATGCACTTAGAAAGAAAGTAAGTCTTTGTGGTAGGAGTGTTTTGTCTGTAACTTCGTTTTTATTTTACATGATTGTACGCTGTATGATATATTGTTCTGTGTTTAATTTTACATTTTTATCATATTTTTAATAAATAACCATTTCTTTGAAATACTGCCTGGGTGTCTTCTCAGTTTCTTTTTGCATGTGATGTATATGGGGTTAAGTCTGACAGCTGTTAAAAGGCTTGATGATGTTACTAAGCTTGGAAAAGGTAAGAATATACCTAAGGTGTCTTACAGAGTTTTAAGGGTTCATTTTGGAGACCTGGCTGGGTGCCCCTGGTGAAAGACTGTACTGCAGTCCCGAAGAGGGTACATATCTGAGCCTGTACTTTGGGTATGCTAGCATAAGGTTCACAGTTTGAATGCCCCCCGAACTCGAGGCTAAAGGTGATTCGGACCCAAAGCAGACAGGAGAGTTAGTTACCCTGTCTGTTACCTGTTCACACTATTGCACTCTGAGGTTGGCACTGCGGGAGCAGAGGGCCTGATCTGCAAAGTGCGTTTGTGACAAACAGGTCCACCTGAGGGGTGCCCCACTGGGAGAACAAGCAGTGTACTACCTCTGGATGAAGAAAACACACGTGGGACACCTCGCACACTTGGCTGAGGGCGTCCGCCAACTGATTTGAGGCTCCTGCCACATGAATGGCTAGAAAATCCATCTCCAGTCGGCTCATGAGGGTCCAGACGTGGAGAGCTTCCCTGCACAGAGGCCAGGAGTGCGTGCAGCCCTGTTTGTTGAGATAGTTCATGGTTGTGGTGTTGTCCGTCTGGACCTGAATCACTTGACCCCGAAGGAACGGAGCAAAGGCAGTCAGCGCCAGCCAGACTGCTCGGAACTCCAGCAGGTAGATGTGACATTGGGATTCCTCGGGGGTCCTCAGCCCGTGGACTCTGTGGTCCCCCATGTGGGTACCCCAGCCTGTGACAGAGGTGTCAGTCATCAGGATGATCGTCGGCACGGGCAGACAAATGGGATCCCTTCCTGCAGATGTTCCAGGACGGTCCACTATGGGAGAGCGTCCCACATTTTCTGGGTCACAGTGTCTAGCTGGTCAAAATGACCTCGTCACTGAGTCCACTGGCATTGAAGGGAGCACATATGCGCCCTAGACCTCCTAACCTCCGTCACTTCCCTTGCTCGCTCTGGGGAATTATTAATTCTAGGCGACTTCAATATAAATTGATTGCCACCTAAAACTACCAAAAAGAAAAATGAAATTGGAGCCCTAAACCTCTCCCAACTGATCTCCAAACCCACCCGCCCAAACCATAAGACACAACAACACTCCCTACTCGACTGGGCCCTTACACCTCCCACCCCCACCGCGTCAAAACCTCTGGCATCCTCCCCGATGCTCTCGGTGACCATAACTCAATATTCATAGTTAGGAAAGTCCACAGAACCAAATCACCACACAAAACCACACAACTACGCTCTTTCAAGTCTCTCAACCTTGAACCTCTCCTGAGTAACCTTGCCACTTCTGACTGGTAACCCCCTTACCTATCTCCCTTTGGTTGACAAGGCCCTTGCCAACTTCAAAGAAATCTTTCTTGTAAACTGGAACGCCTTTGCCCCACTCAAACAAACCAGAGTCAGGGGTAACCATTTACTTTGGATAACCCCTGAACTTCTGGCCTGCCTCAGGGCTAGAGATTGAGCCTGGAAGTGTCATAAAGCTACCCCGCATCCCAGTGACCTTGCGAACTACCGCATGCTCCGAAACACTTGCACCAGGGCTACAAGGTTAGCTAAGTCCAAATATTTCAAATCTGCCTTCATCACCAACATAAATTCCCCTTCAAAGTTCTGGAAGGTGGTCCACGCCCTATTTACCCCCCTCATCTCAGCCCCATTACTTAAAGTAAAGCTCACTAGTCGACCCACCAACCGTGGCTATGATTATGCTACTATACCTCCTGCATACTGAGCTACTGAAATCCCTCCTTCTACCCATCCCCTCCCCACTCTCCACGGTGTGCCCCTCCACCACCCTCCCACCTCCCTTCTCTTCGCTGTGTTTTTTTTTTTATACAATTTTATTGACTTTATCATTGCATAACAAATATCTTCAATGTAGTTATGAATGAAAGCGGGCTTACAAGGGCTCTACCAAAATACAATAAATATGTTCTAACTCTTAGACACTTCAGTATTTACAGATTCATCAATGCGGGTAATAATTCAATTAATTCCTTCCACCAGTTAATATCAGTGTCTTGGTTCTCTAAGTCTTTAATAACATAACCCAATTTTTCCGAAAGCAGAATATCCTTAAAGGTGTACCACCATTAATTTTTAACCTCCTTGTTGGAGGGGAGTGTACAGGCGTTCCAGTTTTTTTTTTTTAATTACTCTTTTTAATGCTAGAGCAGTTAAACTTATGACCTTTTCTTGTAATTGGTCTATCTTTAGTGTATCATATACATTTAAAAAGAGTATGATAGGTGTACATGGAATATTTATTCCTATGATAATCTAGAGTTCATTAGCTAAATCTTGCCACCAAAACTTAATAGCTGGACAATTCCATAAATTATGAGCTAGGGTTCCTTCCATCGTGCATCTGTGCCAACAGTTTGATGAGTACTGAGGGTTTATTCTTACAAGTGTGTGGTGTAATATATGCTCGGTTTATGATTTTTTGTTGAATATCTCTACTTTTTGTGTAAATAATTTTAGTATTCGCAGCAATTCTAATTGCTCTCCATTGGTTTATTTGTAACATGACGTCCAATTCTTCTTCCCACTTCCTGTATTGCTTTTGTATATTTTTGCAGTTTGATAATTTGCTTATAAAATAGATAACTTCTTCTTGTTTGCTAAATTAATTGTTCTTTCTTTTTTCCAATTCCTGAGAAGGCTGTCCGAGTCAATTTTATTTTTTTAACAGAATTTCTTAAAGTGAGAAGAAAGATTTAAGTATATAATGTAGTTTTGACTATTCAGATTTCTTAGTAACTCCTTATATTTAGTGTAGGCAGGGGATAAACTTTTCATTCTCAATAAACAATACCCACTGATTCATACCTTGTTCCTGTAGTGTATGTCTGATTCTGTGCAAATTATAGGTGAAATGACTGCAGGTGAGTATAACCATGGAGCCATGTGGGATATAGTTTCTCTTTTTGTGGTGGTTAGCTGCTCTAGCATAGAATAAATCAATTCAAAGTATTTCAATATTTTGAAGTTCTGAAAAAATAACAAATCTTGAATACTGAATTTGGGAATTTCACTTCTAATAATTTCCTGCATAATAAGAGCATCTTCTTGGGGTAACTCAAACCAGCTCCATAATTGAGCATAGGTGTGTGCAGCCAGGTAACTGGATGGATCTGGACACTTGAATCCCCCCTCCTTAGCAGGAAATGTTAATAAAGACTGTGCAATTCTTGGTTTGCCACCTCTCCATAAAAAGTTCGAAAAAATTCTTCCTATATAATTGAACCATTTAGCCTTCGGCGTCCCAATTAAAGATTGTAAGACAAAAATTAAATGAGGAAGAACCATCATTTTAATAGCCTGAACACGTACCCATAATGATATAGATAAATTGTACCAAAGTTGTAATTTTCCCAAAATCTTTTCCTTTACTTTCTGATAATTTCACTTAATTGTTTCTCTGGTATTAGTTGTTAAGATGATTCCTAAATAAGTT
Organism: Neoceratodus forsteri; assembly: GCA_016271365.2. NCBI lineage: Eukaryota > Metazoa > Chordata > Ceratodontiformes > Ceratodontidae > Neoceratodus > Neoceratodus forsteri. The sequence goes on along the minus strand of CM028129.1, from coordinate 1,252,885,957 downwards.
AATTCCTGAACTTTATTAAAATTTGTGTGTGAAACAAATTATTGGTCAACTTTCCCTTCCAATAAATGAAGAATCATAGATTTTTGCTGATTTAATTGGTATCCAGCAAATGAAGAAAAAGAATCTATGATTTTTAATAGGGCATCTATTGATTTTTTTAAATCTGTGAAGATTTAGAGTATGTCATCGGCATATGCACTAAGCTTATGCTCAGCTTTATCTATTATCAAACCCTGAATTTCTTTTGATTTCCTGATAGTATTTAATAAAGGTTCTATATATAGAATAAAAATTATAGGGGAAAGGAGACAGCTTTGCCGAACTCCAGCATCCATATTTAGTTCCAGTTAAAATGTTGATTGTGGGATTACTATAAAGAATTTGAATAATTTGTAGTAAATTTGATGGAATGTTCCATTTTTCAGAATATGGAACACACAAAATCTATTCACTAAATCAAAAACCTTTGACGCATCTAAGGCTAAAGCATAATAAGGTTTGTTACAATTCTGTGCAAATTCTGAGCATAACGGAACTCTTTTGATTACTGCAGATGCTGTCCTACCTGGAATGAAGCCTTTCTGGTCTGGGTAGATGTGATGGGTCAACACTTCAAGTAGTCTAGAAGCTATAATTTTTGCTATCATTTTATAATCACTGTTCAATAAAGCAATTGGTCTATAACTGCTAGGTGACTCCTTAGGCTTACCTTCTTTATGAATCAATATAACCTTTACTTCTAGCATTGAAGAAGGGATTTGCTCCTCCCCATCCACCCATTGACAAAGTAACTTCAACAACCATAGGGCCAATCATTTAGAGAAAACTTTAGAAAATTCATTAGTGAATCTGTCTAAACCTGGAGATTTATTATAGGGGAGGTTTCGAATTGCTTGTGTGACTTCCTCTAGAGCAAATTGTTTCTCTGGAAGGTTAAACAGTTTTGTTTCACTATTTTGTATTAAGGTATCCATTAAGTCAGGATCATTTGTAGTGATTTTTTTTATAAGTACTGATGTAATGAACCGACAAAATCTATGTCACTTCCAACCAGTCTGTTGTTAATTGATTATGGGCATTCTTTAGACCAGTATGTCTCTTTCTTTTTTTTTTTTTTAAACAAATGAGCCAATATTTTCTCTGTTTTATCTCCCTGTAAATATTTAGCATTTTGACTTTCTCAATGTTCTTTTCACACATTATTTATGTACTCTTGCCATTTTAGTTTATAGGCCTGCCATTCCTGCACATATTTCTGATAGTCTTCTAAGATTAGTTTATTAAGTTCCAAGAGTCTATTTCGTATATTTTGTTCTTCTTTCCTCTTATTTTTATTTAGGTGGGCTTGGGCCGAGATACATATGCCATGTAGAACAACCTTCATTACCTCCCATATTTGAGACACTGTTTTATCACCTATCCGGTTTGTTAACCAAAAATCTTTAATAGCTGCTGTTACTTCTTCAATAAAGTTTTCATCTTTTAAGAGCTTATTATTTAAACTCCAGGTGAAGGTGTTATGAGAAGCAGTATGCATTTTAATAACTAATTTCACCAATGCGTGATCAGAAAGGTGAATTTCATCAATGTGAGACTCCGATACTAAAGCAACTAAGGAATTCGAAACAAATATGTAATCTAGTCTGGAAACATTTTTGTTTTGTTTTTTGTCATGGAAAGTGAAGGCCTTCAGTTTTGGATTTTTCAATCTCCAGACATCTGTTAAGTTGTTTTCTTGTAGAAAAAGGTTTAATTGTTCCAAGATTTCAGTATTAGCATCGGTAATATTTTTAATTTTATCCAGGTATGGGCTATTTATGGCGTTAAAATCACCCAATAAAATAAGGTTTTGAGCCTAGATATAAATGATGACTTGAGTAAGTTTAGCTAAAAATAAAGAATATTGCTGAAATGGGCCATATATGAACCCGACAGTTATGTTAAAGTGACCGAATATAGTACCCTTAACAAAAATCATCCTTCCTTCCTTTCACATCTTTCCATTTTTCTACAAGTTGGAATTTTAAATTTTTTCTAAACAGTATAATTACACCACATGATTTATTAGTACCTAGCAATGAAAACCTATGCGATATCCAGTTTCAATTAATTTTTTTAAGATCAGAACTTAAGAGATGGGACTCCTGCAATGCGGTAACATCTATTTTTTGTTTATTTAGATATGTTAATATACACATACTTTTTTGGGGTGCTCAAACCATTTACATTCCAGGTAGCACATGAAAAGAAGTTATGATAGGCCATTACTGAACAGTGGTCTTGTATTTATATGAAGACTTTGTTCATTTGAGAATAAATTACCGTCCTGTTTAAGAAAAACATAAAAAATTACAATGAAGACGATCATACAGCCCTTTTCAGTTCCCTGTTTTTCTAGTCCTTCAGCCTTGATTTTTAATATCCACCAAAATATAGATTCCATCACCTTTTTTCCCCTCCACCTCCCTTAGAGTGAACCAGTATACAGAACTACAAAAATCTATATGTGAACAGAGTAATGTTACACATTCCCTTTCCCTTGAGAGCGTCCTATAGCCTAGGCACACATACTTCCCCCTCCCCTGTGTTCCTATTGGAACATAAAAATCACCCAGTATTTTGCGGTGACCATCCCCGTTCCTTCAGCAGCCAGGAAACCTATAATAACAAAGGCTTAACGCAGTCCATTTCATTTTGGATTCTCCAAAATCGTAATGTTTTCAGCATATAAATAGCTAGAGAACTTCCATTTCATTCTTCAACCCCCACCCTTGATATACCTATAATATGTTGATTTAAGCCTTTAACTTACGAGGTGCAAATGTATGCATTAACATAAAGCCACACTGTTATAGGAATGAAGTACTTGTAGTCTGTCACCTTAAGATTTAGTTCCTCCCATGTGACTCTGTACTACTTACAAAATACGTCATGCCCCCCCATATATACATAATCATATAGCCCATAATATTTAACTTATTTCTGATGTCTCAGAATTACTCCAACTGTGAGCCTAAGCTTTTAAAAGATCAGGGAGTTTGACTCTTAGTGTCTTTAGTGCATCTTCTGGTGTATCAAAAAACAAGTTGGCTCCATCAGTAAGGACTTTGAGTCTGGCGGGTGGGAGTATGGACACTTTTATGTTATTTTCCCCAGAGTTTTTTCATGATAAAGTCAAAACTTTTCCTAAGCGATATAACTTCTGGAGGAAAATCATGAAAAACTGAGATTGATGCACCCAAAATAGAGACCTGTTTCTTTTTTATAAACAGTTGACATGAGTAGATCTTTATCATCAGACTTAATGAGCTTAGTTATAATGGGTCTGGGTGGGCCCGTTCCTGCATTTGCTCTAAAACCTCTGTGGATACGATCTACTTCAATATTGACTTTTGCAGGGTCAGAGCCAAGAAAAGCAGAAGCAACTTGATTTAATGTTTCACGTAGTGTCCTCTGTGAATCCCAGGTTTCTGGGACACCAATTAGGCAAATATTCTTTCTATGTGCTCGAGTTTCAAAATCAATCAATTTATTTTGTGACTCTTTTTGGGCCTTTTGTAATAATTCCACCTGTTGTTCTAAGGGGAGAATACAGTCCTCCAGATCTGATATTCGTTGTTGTGCTTGCATTAAGTCTGTTTTTAGCTCATGGTTTTCTTTCAATAAACGTGTGAGTGTACTCAACTGGTCTATTTTCTGTTCCATCCCCGCCATTTTTTCAATTTTAGCCTCCATCTTTTCTAAGTTTTGCAAAAGTCAATTAGCCCAATCCAGTATCCCCGATTCAAGACCCTCATGTTTTGTATTTTTCTCTTGTGTATCGGGCAAATTAGTAATATTCACAAACTGTTGATTTAGACCGCGTTGACACTCGCCATGTAATTGAGACTCCTGATTATATTCGTCTGCTGCAAGCTAATTTAAAATAATTTGGTTTGAGGTTGTACCTGGAGAATCTAAGTTAACAGTACCTGGGTTGGATGTTAATTCTGAGTTCACAGATGAGATGAGGTCCTCAGTTCGAGGGCAGTTGTTGGCATCTTGAGATATCTCGTCAATACGAACAGGTTCTGGCCCCGGTGAAGCAGACATTTCTGTTACTCCTTCAGGTCGCTCCTTGTCCATCTTTTCCTTTTCCTTGTCCAGGTGAGTGCTCTCAGCTTTGGGTTTTTCTTTTGCATCTGGTAAATTTTGCAAAGTTTTAAAAAAGAAAACTGGAGCCGTCAAGATAAACTGTTTATCAGTCTCCGCCTTCTCCAAACGACTTGGGGAGACAGGTACAGTTTTAGCTGAAGGGCCTTCAATGGAATTTAGTTTACCTTTGCCAGCTTTACAACGGGTTTGCATTTCTGGATGTTTTAGTGCTTTCAGCAGAGATTTTTTTGGGATTACCGGATGACCCGTGTTCTGAGTTTTCTTGGGCGTCATTTGCCAACTGAATAACCACAACGTTTTGTCACTCTTCTATTCATGGTCGGAAAACTCAGACGTGGTACTGAAAGGCTTGGTCAGGTCCATGTTGCTGCGGGGTACTCTCAAACGTGAACTCTCAAAACTGGCTGCTGCAGCGTTACTAATGTATGGCAGAGCGAATGCTGAGCTACACCCTGTAGCTCAATCCATACGCCATCTTGGAATCCCAACCGGACATCATACAGAAGCAGACTTGTTGTCCCTCTCTTGGACAGGGAGGTTTCTGTATGCGTTCCCTCCCTCCCTTTCCTCTTCTGCAGAGGGTTCTCCTCCAGCTACAGTCAGAGGGAGCGGAGATGATCCTAATAGCTCCCTACTGGTCTCACCAGATATGGTTTCCACTCCTCTTTTGCTATTATAACCCCAAATGATGCCCTAAGTGCTCTCCTCACCATCAACCCCTCTAAAGGTGCCTCCCCTGATGGCCTCAACCCAAAACTCCTCTCCCTCTCCACTTCAGCCACTGCCTAACCCCTCTCAATAATCCTAATTCTCTCACTCTCCACTGCCTTGGTCCCTTCATCATGAAAACATGCAGTGGTCCTCCCTCTGCCCAAAACGGGTGACCTCTCATGCCCTGGCAACTACTGCCCCATTTCTCATCCCCCTACCCTTTCCAAACATCAAGAACACATTGTCCTCCTTCATCTCACCTCTTTTCTATCTGACACCTCCTTTTTCACCCCTTTCCAGTCTAATTTCAGGAAAAAAACACTCAACCACCACCTCTCCTATGGCTCACAGACTCTATCCTAACTGGGATGGACAATGGCCAAATTACCGCTGCCATTTCTGTCAACCTGGCCAAGGCCTTCGACATCATCTTTCACTCCCGGCAGCTGGCCTATCTCCCTCTGTCACAAACTGGTTCAAGGCCTACCTTATTGGCAGAACCCAATCAGTTAAGATATTAGACGCCACGTCCCCTCCCCTCCTGATTAGCACTGACATCCCCCAGGTCTCTGTATTAGGGCCCCTCCTATTCTCTATCTTCTTAAATGACCTTCCCTCTGTTTGTTCTCCCTCCTCCACTATACATATGTATGCCAATGATACAGTCCTGTATGCATCTGGCTCCTGTCTTGCTGAGGTTACAACCAGCTTACAGCAAGACTTTGACAAGGTTCAGCTCTGGTTTGCTAACCATCAACTTTTCCTTAACACCCAAGAACTGTCTCCATGACCTTTGGCACAAGGCAGAGACTCTCTAGACTTCCCTCCCTACCCACTTTCCACGCCTTGATGGGACTTTGCTTGAGGACACATCCTCCTTCAGGTACTTAGGTGTTTAGTTGGACCAACACCTAAACTTCTCTGGACATATTGACGCCAACCAGAAAAAACTGCGTCCCAAGCTTGGTGCCCTGTTCAGGAACTGTAGTTGCATCCCTCCTCCGGCTAGGCGTGAACTAGTTCAGAAGACGATACTGCCCATTTTCGACTACTGTGATGTAGTCTATGGTGCTGCCCCTAAGTTCTCCCTGGCCAGACTGGACACCCTCTTCAATTCCTTCTGCTGCTTTGCCCTGGATGCCCCCCCTCGCACCCACCATTGCGATCTTTATCTGCCCTATCCTTCCCCCTCTTACTAATAGGTGACTCTCCCACTGTGCTAAATTCACCTCCAAGCACTGGTTGGGTAAGCTCCCTTCCTACCTCCCCTCCTCCTTTATAACACCTCCCCATCCTCCCATTTCCTTAGATCAACGGACTCCCACACCCTGGTTGTCCCCTGCCGATCCACCCAAATTAGCCAATCCGGTTACTCTCACTGCCTCCGAAAAATTTGGAACTCCCTCCCCCCCTCAAATCTGGCACTCATCTTCCGCCTACTCCATCAGCTCTGCCCTTAATAATTACCTTGCACCTAGCTGCTCCTGCCATGTCCCTCCTTAATTCCCTCCTCTAAGCCATGGACAAACTCTACCCCTCTACTGTCACCTTCATTTTACCCTGTGCTCCCCCACCCCCCAAATTTCTAGCTTTCCTCCCCTTCCCCCAAACTGCTCCCGCTTACTGGCCTCCATTGATCTGTCACAGAATGTAAGGGACCCCGAATGCTCTCTATGGGTCCCACTCCTATCCCCCCCCCCAAGGGGCTTGTATCTCTCATCTACTCCCTTCCCCCACAATCCCTCCTATCTCCCTAGACTTGCAGTCCTCTTAGCATCCTGAAGGGTTCCTACTGCATCTAGGCTTGTCTCCTCTCCCTCCCCTCCCCATCCGCCTGTCCCCCTAGCTTTTGCAGTCCCCTTGCAGGGTTCTCAGCATCTTGAAGGGGCCCTACTGCGCCTAGGCATGTCTCCTCTCCTTCCCCTACCCCATTCTACCTTTTCTCCCTAGCCTTCGCTGTCCTCGTGCAGGGTTCTCAGCATCCTGAAGGGGTCCTACTGAGCCTAGGCTTGTCTCCTCTCCTTCCCCTCCCCATCTACCTTTCTCCCTAGTTTTCGCAGTCCCCCTTGCAGGGTTCTCAGTATCCTGAAGGAGTCCTACTGTGCCTAATCCTGACTCCTCTCCTTCCTCTCCCCATCTACCTTTCTCCCTGGCCATCACAGTCCCCTTCCAGGGTTCTCAGCATCCTGAAGGGGTCCAACTGAGACTAAGCATATCTCCCCTATTCTACCTAGCAACTATCTTGGCTTTCCATGACTAGTAGCAGGGTCCAATGCATCCTGATGGACTATTGATTAGGCCCCATCCCCTCCAAAGGTAAGACTTCTCTTCCCCTCAAGGGTTCAATTCTCACTTCCTCGCTCTCCTATCACTTTTTTAATCCCTATCTACTGACCTTCCCCAACCCCCTTGCATGGTACCCAGCATACTAAAGGGTCCTCTCTTGAGTTAGGTCCTATTTACCCTCCTAGTATTAAGTCACACCTCCTCCTTCTCTCTCTCCTCTCTCTTTAAATCCCTACAGCCTGATCCCCTTTCAGGGTTCCCCACAACCTGAAGGGGTCTTTCTGGGACACTGCCTTATCCTCTTCTCTCTGGTTCCCCCAGTTCCCTTGCAGAGTTCCTCGCATCCTGAAGGGGTCTCCACAGACATGACTCTTCCCCCTCCCCCGTCACCCCTCCCTTTCCTGCCCCCTTTTCTTTCATGTAAGCACTTGTTTACTTATTAACCTGGCACTTATTTTTGTCCACTCTTTTTACCTATTATGCGTAACACTGTTGTAACACTGTTTGTAACAGCTGCCTTACAATTGTATGTTAATGTTGATCTTGTAACTTAAATGTTTAATGTCTCATTCCTATTGTACCCCTTCCCCCCAGGCTGCACTGGGAGATGAGCGACTTGTCGCTCAGTGCGCCTTCCTGGTGAAACATTTCAATAAATAAATAAATACGCCACCGGGCCCATCAGACCATGGAGGTGCAGGTCGCCATGTAACCCAGAAGTCGCAGGAAGTCCAGGGCAGGGCGCAAGTGCCCGACCAGAAATGATCGGGACAAGGAGGAGAGAATTTCCGCCTTGTGCGCCAGGAGCCAGGTTCTGGCTCGGCAAGATTCGAGCTCTGCCCTGATGACGCATGTCACCAGCGCAAGTACGAGTTCCAACTTGGCCTCATTGACCAGAAGGCCAAGGTTGATGCAGATCTGTAGGGCCAGGTCCATGGACCTCTCCATCTCCTGCCTGGAGGGACCCGCTATAAGCCAATTGTCCAGGTAGGGGTACACCCTGACCCCTCAACGCCGAAGATGGGCCGCTACCACTGCAATGCATTTGGTGAAGATCCTGGAGGCCAATGACAGGCCATACATAGAGGGTTCCCTCTGCTTGGAAGTGGAGGAACCTTCGGTGTGATGGACAGATCGGGACGTGAAAGAACGTGTCCTGCAGATCCAGGGAGCAAACCCACATGTTCTGCTCAAGAGATGGTATGATCTGAGACAGAGTTACCATCCTGAAGGTGAGAGACCTGAGAAACTTGTTCAGGTCATGCAATCTAGAATGGGGCATCATCCCACCATCCATTTTGGGAACAGAAAGTACCTGGAAATGAACCCTGGGTTGACAGGGGGATATGCGATTCTGACCACCACCTCCATGTGGAGGAGTTGGGTGATGATGTCTCAGAGAGCCGACCAAGTGTCCATGGATACCTTCTCCTTCCATGTAGCGCGGGCTCAGCTTGGTGGGTACTGCTCGAATTCCAGAGGCAGACCCTGGCCGACCACTCCAGAACTAACCTGTCTGTTGTAACAGTGGACCAGGCGGAAAGGAAGTGGTGGAGCCGGCCCCCCACAGGAGGCCCCAGAGTAGGTGTGACAGGCATGGGGTTGGTCACCCCCATCCTGTCACTGTGCAGGTTTGGAGGAGGATGACCCGGACAGGGACCGCCTAGACCCGTCCCTCCAGGCTTACAGGCCATCGAAGCCCCTGACTTGGGCCTAGGGTGCCAAGGCTGAGCCTGCTGCTGCTGCCCAGATTGGTACCGGGCCTGCCTGGCCACAGGGGTAGAAGGCCAAAAGGGCTTGTGCTTCTACTTCTTCGAACCCTGAGAATCCTTCTGAGTGGAAGCAATGGAGTCTAAGGTGGCAATGGACTTCTCGATGTGTTGAAGGTGACCATCAACTCCTGGACATGAACAAGTCAGTGCCCAGGAAGGGTATGTCCACCAGTCTGTTCTGGGTGTCTGTTGTAAAGGTCAAGACCCTCAGCCAGACACTGTAATGCATGGCTACTGCGGCCACCACCGAACAGGCACGGGGTCCCCAATGTCCAGAGCCGTCTGGAGTTGCTGTTTTGCCACACTCCAACCCTGATCCCGGACTTGCTTGAACATAGTCTGGAGGTCCATGGAGAGATGAGGAAGCACCTCATCTAGAGAGCCCCAGAAGGGCATGGGAGAAGTGTGCCATGATGACAGCCAAGCTCGCCTGACGGAGACCAAGCAAAGAGGCAGCATAGACTTTCCTGGCAGAGTGGTCCAGTTTTTCGGACTCTTTGTCCAGAGGTCTATCAGTGTCTTCTGAATTGCCCAAGCATGGAAACACGGAGTCGGTCACCAATCCCTCAGCCGAGGGGTGCTTCGTGAACCCTGAAAGGGAGCCAATGGGGACCGCATACTTGCAGGCCATCCAGGCTGATGGTGCAGAGCAGGAGGCAGGGTGCTGCCAAAGCTCTAGGGCTGGGCCAACAATGGCTTCAGCCACTGAGAAGGCCTCTGTCGGAGATTCCCCTTTATCCAGAATGTCTGTCAGGTGATATCGAGCCCATTTTTGAACAGGCTCCAAAGGCATCCCCATGGATTCAGAGATGAGACGGAGGATGCCCATGAAGGACATGGGACCCTCCTCCGTCAAGAGACCCTCGAGCGATTCCTCATCGAGTGGACGGGAGTGCAGAGAGGGGTCCTCGGACTCTGAGGAGTCCAGATAGATCGGCCGACCACCTGTATCACCTTAGACCTGCCGCAGATGGTCTGGAGTAAGAGTGACCGACAGCCTGTGCAGGAGGCCCTTAGCGAGCCGAGACACCTTGACAGGAGCCCCTGATGGAAGCTGTTTAGGTGGCGACTCCACCATAATTGGTGGAGAGGCCGGTTTTGTCCGAGCCGGGAGGGCCTTCACCGGCTCCGTAGGTGGAGGAATGGTGTCAGAGAGCTCCGGAGGAGTCAGCATCGGGCTGCAGGGAGAACAGCCACGTGATGGCCAGTGTGGAAGCTGGGTTGGCCTTCAGACCGGCCAACACCAACTGTTGCCACAGGAGAGCCTTGTAGCATCGGTGCTGAAGCCTCTCTTCTTCCAAGGAGGACGAGGATGAATAGCAGTGGCGCCGCTTTTTGGAATGCCCAGAATGGCATTTGCGTGTTCTCGTTGACCTGTCAGATGAAAATGACCAAGATCTTGCTCTCAACCACCAGGGGGACTGACGGGGGGTGCTCAGGAGCTGGAGAAACCCACGGCTCCTCCAGGTTATGGTCAGGGACTGTGAAGAGGTTCCCAGCAGGCTGGGTCTCCTCCTCAGTGGGGCCAGGCACGACCGGAGTCCTGAAAAGGGAGCTGTTGGCCTCATCTAGCAAGAATGGGTCAACGATAATTTCAACCGGGTCGTTGTCTCGCATCTTAGCCGGCTGGCCTGAAGGGGGCACCATGAAGACTGAAGTTAAAACTGGAGATTCCTGAGAACAAGACCGCTCTCTATCCCAAGAACAACGTTGAGTCTTCTTCTTCTCTCTCGACTTCTTGGAATCCTTATCCTTTTCATGGGAACGGGATTTGTGCGAAGCCGACCGGCCCTTCCCTTTGGTCGGGAGAGACTGGCACAACTCCTTGAAGGAGCCTGTAAAGGTGGAGCCCAGTTTTAGTGGGACGAAGACTGAAGCTGAAGAGGACTGTTCAGCAGCCCAAGCTGCCTCCTTCTTAAAGGCCTTCATCTGTTCCAGTTGCTTAGTGGACCCCGCAACCACAGAGACCACCCAACAACAGGCTTCTTTAGATTTGATTGGAGGGTTCTGTTTCTCCGGACGGCCGAGCAGCAGTCAGGCAAGAAGATCATCTAACACGTTCGGCTGGAATAAGTGACAAAAATTGCAAGCTTGGGTATCATGATCATGACCCAGGCAATAAACACATGTGCCGTGCGGGTCAGTGCGAGACATCTTCCACCTGCAGGGGCACTGGCGGAACCCAGGTGAGGACTTGTCCTCCATCGCAGTCACGATCAAAGTGGTAAAACTCTTACAAGTTTAAGTTTTGGTAGAGAACCTGAAGATTTAAGTGCCAGGGCCTACTCAACGTGGGAGCGGTAAGGAGGGAACTTGTTTCTTCAGAGCGGAAAGGAAGAACTACCACTTGGGTGTGTGGGAGAAGCCGCTTAAAGACTTCTGGTTGATCTTAAAGGGAAAGGCAACTGCCAAGACGTGTGGATAAGAACAACATATCTACATCCCTAGAAAATATATTTTCACAAAACCAGCCAAAGGCACATCGGTGGGGCAAGCCGTCTGCACCCTGGAAATTTCAGAAGAAAATTGCAAACTGTTTCTTAACAGTGGAGTGACAAAGAAACCACTCTGTACGCCTCCCATTACAATGTTATCCTCTGGCAAATGAAGCAAAATTTAACCCCACAGAACTCCACACCAGATTAATATATTTTCACAAAATGAGCAAAAGGCACATCAGTGGGGCAAGCCCCTTGTACCCTGAAAATTTCAGCCCAAAAGAACAAACAGTTTTTTAACTGTGCAGTGACAAAGAAACAGCCATCTTAAAAATTCTTTTTCGCAAATTGTGAAAAAAAATCCTTTGCCGCAGTTCCTTTTTCTTAATTTGCAGTTAAAAGAAAATTATTTTTTGCAATTTGTAATTCTCGATTCTTTTTTTCGCAATCTGCAGCAAAAGAAAATCCTTTATCGCAAATTGTGGAAAAAAATCCTGTTTCGTGGCATAAGTTTTCTGCAATTTGCGGTAAAGTATTTCCACGGATAAAAAAAAAAAAAAAAACATTTCTGAACAAGTTATGAAAAAATTGACCCCAGAATATGATTCTATGGGCCACGATTACGTAAACCTAACTGTTGGTGTTTACCAAAGCCCCGTATTTTTTATTTTTTTTTGCAGTTTAACTTTGTTTCCCTCGCTAACTGAAAACAAGATGGCTGTAGCACGAAAAAATATTCGCATTGCAGCAAAGATCCGCTTTTGCAAAAAAGTATTCCGCATTTGCTGTAAAGAATCTTTTTTCGAGTGGGACATCTAACTGGCCCCATAGGAAATAATGGGAAACTGAGTGGTAATTTTCACATTTTTTGACTATCTGTATCTCTACAAACACATGTCCAACCGGAACGAAACCCTTACCACATCAAGAGATGTTTGGTCCCTGATGGCGCATGTAAAATTTCATGGGAAGCACTTGAACGGTTGCAAAGTTATTAAAGTTCAAAGTTTAACATATAAGTGAAGACTGAACCCTAATAATATAGAGATGCGACTGTGCCCCTATAAAATATATATTACAGTGGTGCAATAGCGCCACTATAGTTAGTTGAGTAGGCAGTTTAATGTTAAACCTCAAATTTTGCACTTTAATAACCTTGGAATTGTTCAACGGATTTGCACGAAATTTGGTATGCGTTGTCCCGTGGTAGACCTCCTGATGTGCCAGTTTCGATCGGATGTGTCAGTTTTTCGTGCTGCGCATAGTGAAAAAAGTGTAAAAGTCGCTTTTTTCACCAGTTTTTGCTGTTTTTCCTCATTGCATTGCGGCCACACCGTTAGGAATTTTGGTCTGAAATTTTCAGGGTAGAAAGAGTATGCCCCAAAGAACAAGAAAGCATTGGTTTGATGAAAAATTATTAATCCGTTCCAAAGTTATTCAGTTTTGAATTTTTGAGTTCTGAGCATGCTAAGTTCAGTCTTTTGGATGGCTGCATGGTGCAAAAAGGGATTTAGGGCTCACGAAAAGGGATTCTGGTGGGGGTCACGTGACCGCAAGATGGAGTAGAGACGTGCCTTTCAGTGCTCCTTTCCTCGGGCTCGAACTATTAAGGAAAAAACGCCTTGAACTCTCATTTAATACCCGATTTGAATTACTGGTGTGCCTGGGAGATCATAATGGATGATTATGTGGTCACCACGGCAAGTAAATCTCAGAGAACGCCGGCTAAAAACAGCAGGAAGGCTTCATTGGGCCCCGCGATAAATTGTGCAGGCCCCATCTCCCTCTCGGCGGCAGAGATGTCGGCTTTGGGTCGCGAGCTGAAAGATCAGCTTATGGCGGCGCTCGCACCCAAACTGGAGAGCCTGGAGAATAAAATCGAGGGAGACTGGCCTTAGTGGAGTCGTAGTCGAGAGGCAAAATGAGAGGGTGGAGGGGTTGAATCTCGATCTCGACGGAAGATACGCTGAGCCCTCTTGGCAGACGTGTTACTGAGCTGGAGAGGCAAGTGGCGGAGATGAGAGGTGCTCAATTACCAAGAGAACTATTTGAGAAGAAACAACTTGAGGCTGAGAGGGCTACCGGAGGGAAAGAAGGCCCTGACATTCTTGGCTTCTGTGCTAAAATACTGCCTACACTTTGGGATGCAGCTAAAGGGTGGAGGTTGAAGCTTGAGAGAGCACACGGGCTGTCCTGCCCAAACCGCAGAATGGACAACCGCCTAGACAAATCATCCTCCGGTTTCATAATTACCAGGATAGGCAGGAGATGTGGCGGGCCTATAAATCTCTCCCTGAGCTTCAGTACGAGGGAGCACGATTATTCCTGTCCCAAGACTACTCGTCACGGATAGGGAAAAAAAGAAGAGAGTTCAACGATGTGATTGCGACCTGCCAGAAGATGGGAGTGGAATGGTTTATTGTGTTCCTGGCCATACTTAAAATTAAGCACAAAGGAGCTACCTACAGTTTCTGGGAGGTGGAGAAGGCGCAGAGTTTCGTTTTGGAGCTGCAAAAGAAAATTGGGTAACTGGCGAAGTGGCTTGCAGATATCTTTGAAGCCTACGAGAACTGGTGGTGTCTGGCAGCATGCTGCAAGAAGAATAAATGGCCGTTGCTTGATTTATGTTACATTGAGTTCAATCGGGACAGCTGTACTACATCCATGATTTGTGACTAGTTCCTACCCCATCTTAAGGGGTCGACTGTGGAAACTGTGGACTTTGGCTCATTGACCGGAGAAAAGGCACACGGGCCCCCGGGAGGGCCGGCGCGTGGATATTTCGTTGCGCGGCCTAGCCCGGAGATCCTCGTGGGGAGGGCCTCATTTCGCGGATCAACGGTGGAGTCTGGCGCTGGAAATGGAAGGGGACTATTGTGGACTGTTAAGAGGTTTGAGGATTGGCGGATCTCCTAATTTTATAAGTTAAAGTTATGGGGGTGACTAATGGCGCATTATATACAAGAGGAGGCAAGATTATATATGGTGCTGGGTGGGGGATACTTAAGGGTACCATCTTGCCCTGATTAATTTTTTTTCTCTTTTTTCTTTTGAAGGGGGGATCCAAGGATACGCGCCAGACTTTTTCTTTTTGTTGTACCACAGCATCTGAGGAGGAGGAAACTTAAATGTGCTTAATTGTGGGAAGTGGATACTGATGGTGGAAAGAAGCCTCTGACTTGCCTGAGGGAAGGGGGTTGAGCGTAGAGATCTTTCTATGGTTCAAGCCCTACTTTGCTTTCTGGGGAGGGAACATACTGGCTGACGAAATGCATGCGCTTGTATGGGTTTGACTTGGGTACATTGTAAATAAGTTGTGGGGGTTAATTTTTGGGTGGGGGGTTTGCAATGTTAAAGTTTGTTATGTCGGATCCACATTTCAAGAGAAAAGTCACCAGGTTACTAGGCACAGTGGGCTAAGGGAAGAGTTGAGAAAGGGAAGGAAAAGGAAAAGTAGGAGTTTACAAGATAGATGGTTTTGAAAGAAAAACTGAAAGTCGTGTCACGGAATGTCAGGGGAGTGTCATCCCCAGTTAAGAGGACTCTGCTTCTCACTGCCCTAAGGAGGGTTGGAGCACAGGTAGCCCTTTTGCAAGAGATTCATCTGACTCCAGCGGAGCATAGGAAGTTAGTTAGGAACTGGGTAGGGGAGGTACACACATCTTCCTTCTCCTCGCATAAGAGGGGGGTCGCAGTTCTTATCCATAAGAATCTCCCTTTCCAGGTAACTAGAGTTGTGCTGGATAAGAGGGAAGGAAGATTTGTGTTTGTGGAAGGCGTGCTTGGGGGAACTCCGATCACATTCGGCAGTGTATACGCCCCTGCAGTCACTGAGCCCCAGTTTTATAGGCATTTAATAGAAGTAATGATGAAGGAACAATTCAAGGGGTTAATACTGGAGGGGGAATTTAATTGCACCCCGGACGTGGTGATGGACCATTCGAAGGGGAGGGGAAAGGGGGGCAGATTTTTGAAGGAATGGAGGGAAGGGTTGCTGGATTTAGATTTAATTGATGTGTGGAGGACGGCGAACCCAAAACTAAGAAAATATACCTTTTTTTCTAACCCTCATAAGAGCTGGTCGAGGATAGATCATATTTACATTGAGGGAGGGTGGTATCAAAAGGTGGTGGGGGTGCAGCATGAACCCATCCACATATCCGATCATGCTATGGTCACCTTGACGGTAGAACTGGAAGGAGTGAGGGAGAGGCTCAATATGTGGCGTTTTCCTTCATACCTGATGGGGAATGAGAAGTTTAGGGTGTTTCTAGATGAGCAGATGAGGAGATATGTGGAGTTGAACAAGGAAACGGCTTCCTCCCCACAGATTTTATGGGACGCAGGGAAGGCTTACCTAAGGGGGGCTGTTATTGGCTTTGTATCGGGTTATAAAAAAGAAAGGAACAGGGAATATGAGACCTTACTCCAAAGGGTTAAAGAACTGGAGGGACAAGTACTCAAAGGAGACGTAGCTAGTGGGCCAAGACTGGCAGCAGCTAGAGGAGCGTTAAATAGCATGCTGGAGGAGCAAGCAAGGGGGCATCTGTGGATGGTGAAACAGAGATTTTACGAATGGGGAAACAAGTCTGGCCCCCTTCTTGTTAACCTGATTAAAGGCAGAGGAGGGGAAAGCTAGGGTGTTGGAAATAAGGAATAGACAAGGGAATACAACGAGAGACCCTCAGGCTATCAGGGAAAGATTTAGGAGAATTTTATAGTACATTATATCAAAGAGAAGCGGAGGGGACACTGGACAGGATGAGGCAATTTCTTGATGGGATCAGGCTGAAGCAGCTGAGCGAGCAGCAAAGGGCAGCTCTAGAGACCAGCATCACTAGGGATGAAATAGGGAAGGCCATTAGGGGTATTAGGTCGGGCAAGGCAGCTGGACCAGATGGGTTCCCTATTGAATTCTATAAAGCAGTGGGGCACCAGGTAGTGGACCTGCTTTGGGAAGTGTACAGAGGTACTAGGGAGGGAGTCGCTCTGCCACCCTCTATGGAAATGGCGACCATATGCGTGATCCCCAAGCAGGGTAAGGATCCCAGGGAATGTGCTGCCTACCGTCCTATCTCATTACTGAATGTGGATGCGAAGATATATGCGAAGATACTGTCTGGTAGGCTTGAGATTTTGATGCCTAGTCTTGTAGACCCAGATCAAACTGGATTTATAAAGGGAGACATTCCTATCATAATGTGCGGAGGTTGTTGAATGTAGTACGTTTCTCTCGGCCCAGGGCCACTCTTGTTTTGGCACTGGGCGCCAGAAGGCTTTTGACCGCATTGAATGGGAATATATGATGGAGGCCTTAGGGCGATTTGGGATTGGTCAAGGGTTTCTTAACATGGTGGGGGTCCTATATCGTTCGCCAAAGGCTGCAGTGGTGGTTAATGGTGGCCTTTCATAGGTCTTTGAACTGTTTAGAAGGACTAGGCAGGGCTGCCCCCTTTCTCCTCTCCTGTTTAATATCGCTTTGGAACCCTTAGCTACCACTATTAGACAATGTGAGAGGGTGAAAGGAGTGTTGGGTACGGGGGGACGGCAGCATAAATTATCCTTACATGCTGACGACATGATCCTGTATCTGAGTCAGACAGAAGACTCCCTTCCTGCTGTGCTGGACCTGATTGAGAGCTTCTCATTGTTTTCTGGCTACAAAATAAATTTAGCGAAATCGGAGGCAATGTGTTTAGTGGGGGAAGCCAGCGGACCTCACGGAAATGGGGTTTGATGGAAGTGGAAAGGTCTCTCAGTATCTGGGGGTAGGTATTGGAAGATCACTGGCTGTTCTATACAGGTTAAACTATCACCAATGATTGAAGGCGTGTTAAGAGATATGAAAAGGTGGAGGCATATCCGTATCTTGGCTAGGTGGATGAATATTATAAAATGAATATCCTACCCAGGATCTTGTATCCTACAGATGCTTCCTCTGGGCATCACCAAAAAGGATATGAAGAGACTAGATAGGGGGTTCTCTGACTATCTCTGGCAAGGGAAGAAGCCTAGAATTAGCCTCCAAAGACTGAAATTGGAGACGAGGAGAGGGGGATTAAGTTTCCCAGACGTCAAAAGTTATTTTTTGGCCTCGCAGGCAAGGATAATTAAGGACTGGGTAGCGCACCCAGAGGCAGCAAGCTGGCTGGACCTGGAGGGGGAGAGGGCGAAGGGCCGGCTTTCAGCCTATCTGAGGAAGGGAGGCAGAAGGACATATCTGCACCTATCGCATCCCAGCCAGATGGTAGTATGGACTTTAGAGGGGTGGGAACAGATGAGGGCAAGGGTTAGTGATGGTAAGGCGGAGACGTTACGCCTTCCCCTGAGTGGTAACCCCCTCTTTCTCCCTGGCCTGGAGGACCAGGGTTTTAGGGAATGGGACGAGAGAGGTATACAGTGTGTGAAGGATCTGTATGATGGTCCGCATATCTCTTCCCTCGAGGAGTTAAGGGCAAGGAGGGGGATTCCGGGTAACCATACGTTTAGATTCTTGCAGGCTAGAGACTTCGCCCGTAGTCTGGGTGAACCAGGCTCTCAGTCCATTTATCAGTCGAGTCTAGAATTGACAATTTGTAAAGCCCGGCATAATCCTAAGGGGATAATAGGCACTGATGAAATCTTTAGAAAGGTTCTGGTGGAGGAAAGCTCAGTAGGAGAGCACTATGGGAGAGAGACCTTGGGATCTTGATTTCAAGTCGAACTGGGAGCTGATATTGGAAACAGATATGGGCCTACTAATATCAAATAGATATAAGAATTCGGCCTAAGTTCGTTCATGAACTTTTACCCCGGCGATGGTTCATAAAAAGCCGTCCAGAGATACCAGAAGTATGCCCCCGATGCAAAAAGGAAGTGGGCACATATATACATTGTTTTTGGAAGTGCCCCCGGCTGCAGAGCTTTTGGGGGGAATTAGTGGAGTTTTTAAATGGGAAGACAGAGGCCAGGGTATCCCTTCATCCAATAGAGCTCCTATTTGGAATCGATTGGGAGGATGGGGACGATTGGAGTATGCATAGGAAGTGGCTGAGGGATGGCCTTGGCAATTGCCAGGCAATGTATTCTAAACACTTGGATCTCGGCAAGAGACCCCTCTCTCGTCCAATTGAAAACATTGACAGTGTCGGCTCTGGATATTGGAGAGGAGGCTTATCAGATCCAGGAAAGAGCAGAGATCTTTGGTATTATATGGGGCCCACTCCTCTCGGCTCTCTCGCAGCAAGATTTGGGGCTCTGAGAAGGGAGGCTTTGAGAAGTGGGAATAGTGCAATAAGTGCTTGTATCTCGAATCCCAGCCCCAAGTAGATTAACTGAAACATTAATGATCTGTGCCTACCTTCTATAATGAATGCGTAACCTTGTGGTGACTGTAATTAATTTTTTTGTTAGTTCATATGTCTTAGTAGATGTGGATATTTGTAAATAGTTGTTTATACCCTTCTTGATTAAATTGGTTTTTGCTTGGGCGGGGAGGGAGGGGGAAAATAAAACTCTTTTTTTTTTTCTTCTTTCTTCCTAAGGACTGGAAATG
Source organism: Neoceratodus forsteri (assembly GCA_016271365.2). Lineage (NCBI taxonomy): Eukaryota > Metazoa > Chordata > Ceratodontiformes > Ceratodontidae > Neoceratodus > Neoceratodus forsteri. The sequence goes on along the minus strand of CM028129.1, from coordinate 1,252,867,061 downwards.
GTCTATGCCACTGGAGAATCGTTTATCTAATTTAGCTTAAATGTTTAAACTTACACTGTGTAAGAAATGTGATGAAATGGGTATGAAGATTCTTATATTGTATATTGCCAGTGGTTGAACAAGGCATACATTTATTTGTTTGTTGAAAATGGTTGGAAAACGCAAATAAAAATATTACACACACAAAAAAAAAGGATTCTGATAGCTCTTGAAGAGGGATTTATAAAATCCATCTTTGTGAGAGAAAAAATCCCTTTTCGCGAGCTGCCATCTTTTCATTTTTCCTCAAAAGCAAAACATTATAATTTGTCCCAGGGATGTCTTCTGCAGACATCTAAGTATGGGTTCTGTTCATGGGGATGTCCTGCACACTTCTGTGCCTTTGGTTTGCTTTACTTTGGTAAAAAAAAAAACATTATTTTTTTAATTTAAAAATTCCTTTTCGCGACTCGCTTCCAATCCCTTTTCGCAAGATGTCAAAATCCCTTTCATGAGATGGTGACCAGAAGGCTCTATCTACTAAAAAGGACTGACTCCTCAAAGGGATTCTGACAACTCATGAAAAGGGTTTTGACAACAAGCGAAAAGGATTACTTTTTGCAAATGCCATGAGCATCAAAATCCTCTTCTAGAGCTCTCAAAATCCCTTTTTTTCGTGAGCAATCCCTTTTCATGAGCTGTCAAAATCCTTTTCGTGAGATGATGACCAGATGGCCCTACCTCGTGAAATGGGATTGGCTCGTGAAAAGAGATTCTGACAGCTCACGAAAAGGGATTGGCTCATGAAAAGGGATACTGACAGTTTGCGAAAAGGGTTTCATTTTTATAGTACCTTTTTGCGAGCTGTCAAAATCCCTTTCCGTGACATGACGACCAGATGGCCCTACCTCGTGAAAAGGGATTCTGACAGCTCACAAAAAGGGATTCAACTTGCAAAAAGGGATTTTGACAGCTCACGGAAAGGGATTTTTAAACTTTACTGTTTCTTTTCCACTTCACTGCGAAGACACGGTTTGGAACTAAGTGCTGACATTTTCAGGTTAGACAGGGCTTACCCCACAGATGTGACTTTTGTGGATTGGTTATAACATTTATATTACTTCCACAGTTACAACATTTCATAGTTTGGAAATTTCCCACAGGATAACACTGTGGCGGATGTAGTACCTTTTGGCACCTATATCTTGAAAATGGTTTGAGATACGTATTTTTCGCTAAACGCAGCTCAGTACACTAAACTCGTGTGCAGGTTGCCAGGCCATGATTACAACTGTGGTTTTATTTCTCCCCATGTTCCTATGGTTACTGAGATATTGCGCCATTTGCATCACAGAGGTTACCTAAAATGCCTCTAGGCCTGTGCTGCATCTCTACAATTATAGGTAGATGGGAGCACAGGGCCCAGATGGCCCTGCGCTCCCACATATGGATGCCAGTAGGCAGTACTGGGTGTGCAGGGCCCTCCATTATGAAGTACTCTGGGCCCTGCGCTCCTTCAGGGAGATGACACTTCATGACAATGTCTAAACACTTATGGAAAGATGGGAGTGGACCCTGCGCAACCACAAATGGACATCATTATGGAATGATGGAAGTGTGATTGGAGTGCAAGGAGATGAGGGTTGATTACAACGTGTATACACTTATAGTTACATAGGGGGCCCTGCGCTCGCACATGATGGAGGGCCCTTTACAACCACTACACTACAGACTGATTGGAGCGCAGGACCCTCCGCTCCCACAAACATATAAGGGTATGATCACACTTTACTAAAAGTAAGGAAATTCGGCCAGCCCGGTGGCACTAAGGGTTGAGGCGCTGCACACACACCTCGCACTGCGCCGGGCAACCCGGGTTCGGGAACGAGCCAGGGTCGTCATTGGTCAGCGGGGAGGGTGAAGGATGGAGCGTCCGGTGGACTGCTCTTCTTCTCCAGGAGGGGGAATGCTGTCACCGTGCTCTGGTGGCCTCTACCGGTGGCTGGGGGCGGCAGTAGCACAGGCAGTCAGGAACGTGCTGGGGCCGACGCCGGGAAGGTGTGCATACTGTAGCATGCGCGCGCCTGTCCCTTGTCATCATTGCATGCCTCACACGCCATGGGGAGAAAACGGGAAAACTGGCACTGGTTGTGGTGGCATGATGGCTGTCTCCGACAGGGAGCAATGGCTCCGAGGGTATGCGGCGACACACTGGATCCAGTCTCGGTGGAAGGGTGCAGGGGGGCCCTCCACCGCGGGGGGGTAAGCCACGGGGGTACTAGCTGCGGGACCCGCATGGAAGCCGGGGATCCCTGGAGACAGCGGCCGGAAGACCTGAAGGGGATGCCAGGACTTGATAGAGGTAGGCAGACCAGAGCCAGAGGGAGAAAAATGACTAAGAAAAAAAAAAAAGTAAGGAAATTAATTGCAAAAAATACAGGTTACTCACCTGTAACAGGAGTTCTAGGAATGGTATATGTTGTTCATCCACACTGTCTGGCAGGTATACTTGCCGCTTTAAATCTTGCCGGAAGGTCTTCAAGCTGGCTCCTCCCACCCACCCAGGTGGTAAAACTCTCGGCTCCGCCCCATGACGCCAGATCTGGCCCGCTGAAAGCTCAGGTTGTGCGTCGAAGCCGGGGAGGTCGGGTGGGTCGTGTGGATGAACAACATATACCATTCCTAGAACTCCTGTTACAGGTGAGTAACCTGTATTTCTAGGGTAGGATATGTTGTTCATCCACACTGTCTGGCAGACTCCTAGCAGTTCTCCGGGAGGAGGGAGGCAAGGCGCACACCCCCTACTTAGGGAATAGAGACTGGAGAACCGAGGCCCCAAAACCAGCATCCCGGCGTGACTCAAGGTCGATGTGGTAATGGGTGATGAAGGTGTGCTGACTTCCAGGTAGCAGCCCTGCAGATTTCCTGGATAGGGACGCCCCGGAAGCAGCCACCGATGTAGCAGCATGGCGGGCAGAATGAGCTCTTATCCCTCTGGGAGGCCCATGCCCGCCAACTTATAGCAGAGATCTATGCAGGAGGTGACCCACCAGCCTATCGTCCGCTTGGCTGCAGGTCTGCCAGGTGCGGCTTCAGTGTAGGTGACAAACAGCTGGCGAACCTCTCCCCATTCCCAGCTGCGCGCCTCCTTATAGTGTTTAGCGCCTTCTAGGGTCCAGAGTATGGAGCCTATATTCGGCCTCCGAGGTGTGATTGGGGTATAACACCAGCAGGGTCAACACCTGGTTAAGGTGAAACTCCGACACCACCTTCGGAAGGAATTTCGGGTGGGGGCGCAGGACAACCTTGTCCCTGTGGAAGACCAGGTAAGGAGACTGATGCAGAGTGCCTGGAGCTCTCCATCCTTCTGGCTGACGGATAGCCACCAAGAAGGGGTTCTTCCACGACAGGTGAGAGTTCACACCTGTACATTGGTTCGAATAGCTTGCCCATGAGCTTGCCAGTACCAGCAGTAGATCCACGGAGGTGGAGGTTCTCGACCGGAGGGAAATGTGATCAAGGCCTTTGAAAAGCGGCCAGACCACCTTCTCCTGCGCATCGACTGCTTCCCCTGCCCGCGCCTGCAAGCAGAGATGGCTGCCAGGTGCACCTTAAGGGTCGTTGGACCTAAGCCCTTGCTGAGAAAGGGACCAAAGGTAGTCCAATATGCTCGCCAAGGAACAGGAGGAAGGGTCCAGGCCCTTGCCCTGGCACCAAATGGAAAATCTCTTCCATTTGAAGGCGTAGCATTTTCTGGTCGACTCCTTACGGGACGCCTCAACTATGTTGAGGACCTCGTCGGAAAGACCCAAGGCCTGGAACTCTAGCTGCTCAGGAACCAGGCCGTCAGGTGCAGGGATTGAAGGTCCGGATGGAATACCTTCCCCTGACTGACTGAGAGCAGGTCCGGGTGAGCTGGAAGCTGCCTCGGGAGCCTGGAGCTGAGGCTGAGGAGATCTGGGTACCAGGACTGGCAGGGCCAGTCTGGGGCTATCAAAATCACCTGCGCCTTGTCCCTCCTTGCTTTGAGAAGCACCTTGTGCATCAAGGGGAACGAGGGAAAGGGTAGAGGGCCCGGGGTCCACGGGTTCGAGAGGCATCCCTGCAGCGAGCCCTGCTGAGGGGGGGCGGCATGGAACAGCCTCAGCTTCGCATTCTCCCTGAGGCAAACAGGTCCACCTGAGGTGTGCCCCAATGGGAGAATAGATCTTGTACTACCTCCAGCAGGAGAGACCACTGTGGGACGCAGCCCCATCCGGCTTAGGGCATCGGCCAGGGGTGTTGGAGGCCCGCCACATGAATGGCTAGGAGATCCGCCTCCAGGCTACGCGACGAGCGACCAGATGGAGAGCTTCTTGCATATAAGCATGGAGCGGCCCCGCTTCTGGCGGTTTAGATAGTACATGGTCGTGGTATTGTCCGTCTGGACCCGGACCACTTGACCTCAAGAAACGGAGCAAAGGCGGTGAGAGCTAGGCGGACCGCTGAGCTCCAGCAGGTTGACGGGCGCTGGGACCAGAGGCCGTGCGCTCGGTGTTCCCCCAGATGGGCACCCCAACCCATCAGAGAGGCATCGGTCGATAGAGAGACCGTCGGCTCGGGGTGGACAAACGGGATGCCCTCCTGCAGATGAACTGGAATGGTCCACCACTGGAGAGCATTCCACATCCCCTGGGTCACCGTCACTAGCTGGTCCAATGGATCGCAGCGTTGGGACCACTGGCTGGCCAGCCCCCACTGAAGGGGGTGCATGTTCCAGCGGGCCCAACGGACCATGCTGGTACAGGCCGCCATGAGACCCAGGAGGCACAAGAAGTCCCGGGCAGTGCGCAATTGCCCAACCAGAAATGATTGGGCAAAGGAGGAAAGAACCTCGGCCCTGTCCGCCGGAGCCTGCTCTGGCTCGAAGAGAGGTTGAGCTCTGCCCGATGAAAGAATCACCTGCTTCGGCTCAAGTTCCACTTGGCCTCGCTGATGAGGAGGCCGACCTGAGAGCAAACCTGGAGGGCCAGATCTCTGACCGCCTCCACCTCCTGTCTGGAGGGCTGCTATCAGCCAATCGTCCAGGTGAGGGAAACCCAGACCCCGGCGCCGCGAGGAATGCTGTCACCACTGCCATGCTTTGGTGAAGACCCTGGGAGCTGGAGATAAGTCATAGGGCATGGCTTGAACTCAAAGGGATCCCTCCCGCCGAAGCGAAGGAAACCTTCGATGGGACGGATGGATAGGGACGTGAAAGAACGTGTCCTGTAGGTCCAGAGAGCAGAACCATACGCCGTGTTCCAAGGATGGTATTATCTGAGCCAGAGTGACCATCCTGAAGGTTCGAGACCTTAGGAACTTGGGTCGTGCTCAAGGCCTAAACAGTAGACACGTGGAGTGCAGATCCGTCCGAGACATCTTCTGCCTGCAAGGGCACCGCCGAAAACCGGGAGTCGATGAACCATCGTGAGCCGCGAGGGAGAAGACCAAGTCTATAATGCAAAAACTTTTAAATTAGGAAAGCCAAGAATTAGGTCGTGGTTTAGGGTCCAAGAACCGGGAGAATTAGGTCGTGTTTAGGTCGTGGTAGGTCGAGAATGGGGCGCCAGCTCCCCGTCCGTTTCGGAACCAGGAAGTACCTGGACACGAACCCCGGGTTTGAGGGAGGGCCCACACTCTCTTATCACCTCCTTCTCGAGGAGGAGAGCGATGTCGGCTCGGCGAGCTGACAGCGAGGTCAGATTCCGAGGCCCCCCCGAGGTGCGACGGCTCTGAAGGGTGGGGCCTGCTCAAACTCCAGAGGCAGGCCCTTTCCTACTACTTCCAAAACCCACTGGTCTGTGGTAATAGCAGACGAGGCGGAAAGGAAGTACCGGAGCCGTCCCCCCATGGGGGGAACCTGGGGTGAGGTGACGAGGTTCGGGGCGACACCCCTCAACCCGTCACTGTGCAGGCTTGGGAGGAGAGACCAGCTGAGGGACCACCTGGGCCTTTACCTCCCTGCTTCCTGGAGGAGGAAGCCGCGGGCTTGGGTTTGGGACGCCAAGCGCGAGCCTGCTGGCCCTGGTGTTGCTGGGCCGGACGTGCCGGGGGCCCAGACGGACGAAAGGGCTTGGGTTGCGGTCTGCGGCCCTTGTCCCTCTGAGCGGATGAGACCGAGTCCAAGGTGGCATTGGACTTTTCGATCCTCTGGAGGTGGCCTTCCACTCTAGGGTCAAGAGGTCGGTCCCCAGGAAGGGACATCCGCCAATTTGTGCTGGGTATCCGCTGGAAGGTGGATATCTCAGCCATGCCTGACGGCGCATAGCCACTCGCGGCCGCGACTGACCTGGGTGCATGAGTCTCACCGTCCCAGCAGTCGAAGTTGCTGCTTGGCCACTGCCCTGCCCTGGTCCCGCACCTGCCTAACCGTGGTCTGCAGGTCAGTCGGGAGATGAGGGACTACTCATCCAGGAGCCCAACAGGGCATGGGAGAAATGTGCCATGCACAGGCCGAGCTTGCCTGACGAAGGCCAAGGGAGGACGAGTGTAGACTTTTCACCGGCATAGTCCAATTTCTTGGACTCCTTGTCGGGAGGTTTGTCTACGCCCTAGCGCTTCCAATGTACGGGAAACGCTGTCGGTAACCAACCCCTTGGCTGAGGGATGTCTCGAGAAACTGGACAGGGAACCCGTAGGGGACCGCATACTACCTAGGCCATCCTGGCTCAAGGCGCAGGCAGGAAGTGAAGCGCTGCCAGAGCTCCAAGGCCGGGCCCACAATGGCCTCGGCCACAGGAAAGGCTCCGTCGAGAACCCCTCGGTCCAATATCCGTGAGGGACACTTGGCCCGCTTGATACGGGCTCGAGCTGCATCCCGTGGACTCGAGATGAGCCTGAGCAAACCCAGGAAGGACGAGGCTGTTGTCCAGCCGACGGACCTCCAGAGGACTCCAAGTCCACTCGCTTGGAGAAAAGGGAGGAATCGTCATCGGACTCAGAAGAGTCCGCAAAGAGCTGCCTCGGGCCTGAGCCACCCTCCACCTGCTGAGGGCGATCGGGAGTGAGGGTGACCAACAGCCTATGGGGCAGACCCTGAGCCGACCGAGAGTTCTTGGTCGGAGCCCCAAACAGCTGCTGTGGAGGTGGAGGTTCCACCGGAATCGGTGGAGCAGCTGGTTTTGGCCGAACAACCGGCCTGGGAACAGGCTCCTCGGTAAGACGAGGGGTTGTTTCGGCCACTCCGGTGACAGCCACTAATGGTCGGGAAGACGCGCCGGCTTGTTCCCGGTCAGAAGGAGTTGTTGTTACATGAGGTCCTCGTGACGTTGACGAACTTACATCGAAGCCTCCTCATTCGAGGAGGAGGACGAGATCAGCAGCGGCACCGCCATCACAAGTTGAGACCGCCTATGACGGCGGGATCAGCTGGACCACGAAGAAGTCCAAGACTGAGACCGAGAACCTCGGCCTTTCCGAGGATGGTGCAGGGAGGGGACGGGTGGAACTGGCTCCTCCCTCAGCTCGGAGGGTTCACCCGAGGGCTCCGGAACTGGAGGCACTGGCAAGCCCAGGATCCTCAACTCCCCACCGGGGAACCGGAGGGGATTGCTTCGGCCGGTCGACAACCGGCCCAACGGGTCGAGAAAGATCCGATTGCCGACGTGGGAGTCTGGTCAACTGACCTGACGGGACACGAGACCAGTGGCTGGCTGAACGACGATCAAGTCGGCGGTCGACAATCCGGGAGAGGGACCTTCTCGCTCCCAAGAGCGTGCCGCTGGAGGGACTTACCTTGTCTTCTTTTTGGACGAGAAGAAGGTCCAGCAGACGTTGGTCCCTCTCCTCTAGTGGAGAGGGACAGACAAAGCTCCTTAAAGGAAGCTGTGTAAGAGGAACCCAGGGAGAGCAGGATAAATGCTGCGGTAGAGGAAGATGCGGCCCGCGCCGCCTCCTCTTCGAGGGCGATCATCTGCTCTAGCTGATCCGCTGAGACCGCCGCCGCGGAAACCGCCAACCGGGCCTCTTTAGACTTTACCGGAGGAAAACGTTTCTCGGGGCGCCCCAGTTGTAAACGGGCAGCACGGTCTTCGAGGACGTAGGCTGAGAAGGAAGAGCACAGGTCGCAAGCCTGCGGGTCGTGCTCAAGGCCTAAACAGTAGACACACGTGGAGTGCAGATCCGTCCGAGACATCTTCTGCCCGCAAGGGCACCGCCGAAAACCGGGAGTCGATTTGTCCATCGCAGCCGCGAGGGATAGAAGACCAAGTCTATAATGCAAAAACTTTTAAATTAGGAAAACCAAGAATTAGGAACCAGTCTTATACACAGAGCGTTAAGGAGGAACCTGAAGCTTCAAGCAGTAAGGAAGATTCTGGCGTCATGGGGCGGAGCCGAGAGTTTTACCACCCGGGTGGGTGGGAGGAGCCAGCTTGAAGACCTTCCGGCAAGATTTAAAGCGGCAAGGATACCTGCCAGACAGTGTGGATGAACAACATATCCATGTCCCTAGAAACTTTGTTAATGCATCAGTTAGGGTTGAAGCAACAAAAGTAGGGAAATGAGGCGTTAGGGTTCAGAACCTAACACCTCCTCCCACCCTACCATACCACCCTACCACCACCCTCCACAGACCAACAAGCATCGAGGTGTGCCTTGGAGTCGTCAGGCCTGACTCTCACCCATTTTCCTATACTGTACCATTTCGGCTTCCTTACACATGGAATGGGGTGAGAGTTAGGGCCGGCAACTCCAAGGCACACCCCAACATGCACATTATCAATATTGTACAACACAGATTGTAAATTGTTTATTTTATTTTTTGTATTGTAACGCCTGATGTGGTCTGATATCAACCAGAAATCAGACACTATGTTCTCTGCATAAACCTGGTATGGCGTCACACCAAGCTGATACGGACATATCAGGTTGATACCGATGGATACTTGGGAGGGGGTGTAGGAAATGAGAAGCAACCTTAGAAAACTGAACGAGTGGTCAAGGGGTATGGTAGCCAGGGTTCATTGCCAAAGAGTGTAAAATCATGCACATGGGGCACAAAGACCTTGGAGCTCAGTATAAAATGAGGGAGGGAGTACTGTCAGTCACTAAGAAGGAAAGGGACCTAGGGGTTATAATATCTAATGACCTCAAAGTCACAAGGCAGTGTGACAGAACATTGGGCAGGGCAGGGCAGAGGCAGTCCAGAGGAGGGCAACTAAAATGGTACATGGGTTGCATGAGAAACTGTACAATGAGAGACTGAGGGATCTCAATATGTACACCCTGGAGGAGGTGAGGGAGAGAGGGAGAAAGGGGACATGACAGAGACCTACAAGCAGGGTCCCGATTTTTCTGCGGCACATTGGAGCAAAGTTCTGCTGCAGGGTTCTAATTTGCTGCAGAACTTCTGCAGCGCTCAACACCAATTTCTGCGGCCATTCTGTGGCACATTTTTACCCTTAATTTTACCTTTTGGGTTTTTCGCCATATCTGACACAATGCACGCTCGTAACACAGTCACTGTATGGACTTTTGTCACCAAATTTTCCACATAGCCAGTTTAAGACCTCTGCTCATGAACATGATTTTCTTTATCTGTCCCGGACACTGATTTTGCACACCGACCACGCCACTGTGCGCTACATGTGCAAAAACACATTTCTAATGAGATGTGAAAAATGACAGTTATACTGTTCATACGGAGGTGTGGTAAAATGGCAATGCTGAAAATCTGGAGTGAAAATATTAAAAATACTCTGAAGTTAAGAGCATGCGTGAGGAACTGCGCAACTGACGCCAGAAACAGCTGATCTTTGTATCTTTCCAAAAATTTTCAACACAGGATTTTGGTGGCCTACCCTATGAACTGTGACACTGTTGTTTTGTTAATCAGTCCCAAGGGTGGTTCCGCGCAGTGACCGTGAAATCACCTTTCAGGACCGAATGGCAAAATGTCAGTGACTGAGTTCATGAGGTGGGGTCCCAAGAACCCCACGTTGAAAATTTGGTGAAAAAATTCCCAAAAATGCCAGAGATATGCACCAAAGTTGAAAAAAAAAACAAAAACATTTATGCCATTATACAGCTTAAAGGCATTTCTTCAGTTCGCGGTTGGCTTTGTAGAGTGTAGATGTGTTCCCAGTACAATGAAGATCGTCGCGCTGGGCTCCGGGAGTAAGTATGGGGTGGGGCGGTGGGTATGCAGAGAGGGGTTGCCAGCTAGGGCCAGAGAATCAACGAGGGACTTTTTTTCTTTCAGGTCTTTTATTTTTAAAGACAACGGGGACTTTCGCCATGCTGGGGTGAACTCCCAGCGTGGCACCAGGCAGTTTGGGGGGGTAGTGGAGCTGACGGGAATGGGCACCCCAAATGGCAAGGAGGCTTTTGCCAAGCTGGGTTGGGCTCCCAGTGTAGCATATATAAGTTTGTCTGGGTGGGGGGCAGTGGAGCAGGCGGAGATTGGGCACCCACGTCAGCAAGGAGACTTTGCCACCACGGTGGGGTGGGCTCCCAGCATGGCATATACAGAAGTTCAGGGGCCAATTAAGACGACGGGGATTAGGCACCCGCTTGGCACAGGACTAAGTTTGTTCCGCGGCTGCCGTGAATTTGTGGGCGGCTGCAATTCCCTGGTGGCCACAAATTCGTGGGTAATTCCACGGTTTGCTGTGGCTGCAGAATCGAGGAAAACTCGGGGCCTTGCCTACAAGTGCCTCACAGGATTAAACAGGTTGCAGGTGGGGAGCCTGTTTCAGATAAGGTGCAGCAGACACACAGGGCATGCAACAAAGCTAGAGGGGGGAAATTCGAGAGGGATGCAAGGAAACACTACTTCATTGAAACAGTGGTGGATGCAGGCTGGCCCACTGGCACAATGGTAGTGCTACCGCATGTGAAGCCAACGACCTGGGTTGAGGAACAAGCCCGAGTCATTGGCGGGCCAGCCAAAGGAGGTGAGCTAAGCATCCAGAGAAAACTCTCCACCCTGGGGAGGAACGACTGGAGGACTCCACTCTGCTATTGCCACCTGGTTCACCACGGGTGGCAGTGCAGATGAAGCCATGGAATTGGGGGGATTATCCAATGCACGCACATGCATGTACACATGTCTAGGGTTCTTTTAGTGTCCCACAAGGGCTGGGTCAAAAACAGAAGACACCGCTTAGCGCAGAAGCCCCCCAACTAAGGCACCTCTCCAAAAAGCACAAAACAAGTTTCTGTCAGGGGTAAGCATCTCCTCCCAATGGCCTCACCCTGAGGGTAAGCCAGAGTGTCTGTTGGTGATGGTGAGGGGGGCTGGGTGTGTGGTTGGACTGATGGAGGCCCACTGGTGTGAGGGCAGAAAAGCAGAACAAACAAATCAATAAAGAAATAGAGTGGTGGACGCCTGGAACAGCCTGCCACAAGAGGCAGTAGGGGCAAAAATTAGGGGAGTTCAAACATGCATGGGATAGACATAAGGGAATACTAGCAAATAAAGGGGGGGTCACTGTAGACTAGTTAAGGGCTGCTGGCAGACTGGGTGGGCCAAGAGCTCCTTTTCTGCTGCTGTGGGGGGCAGTGCAGTTAGGAGCAGTAGGGCCTGAGAGTGCTGCCATCATGCTGCTGTTGGGGGAGACAGTGGACAGTCAGGAGTGGTGGGGCCTGACAGTGCTGAGATCATGCTGCTGTGGGGGGCATTGGGCAGTGAGGAGTGGTGGAGTGCTGGCTTCACGCTGCTGTGGGGGGGGGACAGTGGGCAGTCAGGAGTGATGAGGTCTGAAACTGCTGACATCATGCTGCTGTGGGGGACCAGTGGGCAGTCAGGAACAGTGGGACTTGAGAGTGCTGGCTTCAGGCTGCTGTGGGAGGGTGGAGAACAGTGGACAGTCAAGAGCGGTGGGGCCTGGGAGTGCTGGGATCATGCTGCTGTTGGGGGCAACAGTGGGCAGTCAGGAGCAGTGGGATCTGAGAGTGCTGGCATCTTGCTGCTGTTGGGGTGAGGTGGGAGAGTGGGCAGTCAGGAGTGGTGGGACCTGAGAGTGCTGGCATCATGCTGCTGTCGGGGTGGAAACTGTTGGGCAGTCAGGACCAGTGGAGCCTGAGAGTGCTGGCTTCATGCTGCTGTGGGGGGGAGACCAGTGGGCAGTCAGGAGTGGTGAGGCCTGAGAGTGCTGACATCATGCTGCTGTGTGGGGATCAGTGGGCAGTCACGAGAGGTGGGGTCTGAGAGTGCTGGCTTCATGTTGTTGTGCCGGGGGGCAGTGGACATTCAGGACTGGTGGAGCCTGACAGTGCTGGCATCATGCTGCTGTGGGGGAAGGGGAGCTGTGGGCAGTCAGGAGCGGTGGAGCCTGAGAGTGCTGGCATCATGCGGTGTGGGGGGGCTGTGGGCAGTCAGGAGGCGGTGGGGTCTGAGTGCTGACATCATACTGCTGTGGGGGGCTGTGGGCAGTCAGGAGTAGTGGGGGTCTGAGAGTGCTGGCATCATGCTCTGTGGGGGGAACAGTGGGCAGTCAGGAGTGGTGGGGTCTGGGAGTGCTGGCTTCATACTGCTGTGGTGGGGACAGTGGGCAGTCAGGAGTGGTGGGGCCTAGAGTGCTGGCATCATGCTGCTGTGAAGGGGGGCAGTGGGTAGTCAGGAGGCGGTGGGGTCTGAGAGTGCTGGCATCATGTTCTGTGGGGGCTGTGGGCAGTCAGAGAGTGGGGTCTGAGAGTGCTGGCATCATGCTTCTGTGGGGGAACAGTGGGCAGTCAGGAGTGGTGGGGTCTGGGAGTGCTGGCATCATACTGCTGTGGTGGGGGACAGTGGGCAGTCAGGAGTGGTGGGGCCTAGAGTGCTGGCATCATGCTGCTGTGGGGGGCAGTGGGCAGTCAGGGTGGTGGGGTCTGAGAGTGCTGGCATCATGCTGCTGTTGGGGGGACAGTGGGCAATCAGGAGGCGATGGGGCCCGAGTGCTGGTATCATGCTGCTGTGGGCGGGGGGAATGTGGACAGTCAGGGCCGTGGGGCCCTGAGAGTGCTGGGATCATGCTGCTCTGGGGGACAGTGGATAGTCAAGGCGGTGGGGCCTGCAGGTGCTGGCTTTATGCTGTTGTGCGGGGGAGACAATGGGCAGCCAGGGTGGTGGGGCCTGAGAGTGCTGACATCATGCTGCTGTGGGGGGGCAGTGGGCAGTCAGGGGCGGTGGGGCCTGAGAGTGCTGGCTTCATGCTGTTATGCGGGGTGGGGTGGCAGTGGACAGTCAGGAGTGCTGGAGCCTGAGAGTGTTGCCTTCATGCTGTGGGGGTGAACAGTGGGCAGTCAGGAGTGGTGGGGCATGAGAATGTTGGGATCATGCTGCTGTGTGGGGGCAACAACAGCGTCAGGATCAGTGGGGCTTAAGAGCGCTGGCATCTTACTGCTGTGGGGGGGGGAACTGTGGGCAGTCAGGAACTGTGGGGCCTGAGAGTACTGGCATAATGCTGCTGTGGGGGCGAGGAACAGTGAGCAGTCAGGAGTGGTGGGGCCTGAGACCGCTGGCTTCATGCTGCTATTGGGGGAGAACAGTGGACAGTCAGGAGCGATGGGGCCTGAGAGTGCTGGCTTCATGCTGCTATTGGGGGAGAACAGTGGGCAGTCAGGAGTGGTGGGGCCTGAGAGTGCTGGCTTCATGCTGCTATTGGGGGAGAACAGTGGACAGTCAGGAGTGGTGGGGCCTAGAGTGCTGGCATCATGCTGCTGTGGGGGGCAGTGGGCAGTCAGGGGTGGTGGGGTCTGAGAGTGCTGGCATCATGCTGCTGTGGGGGGACGGTGGGCATCAGGGCGATGGGGCCGAGGTGCTGGTATCATGCTGCTGTGGGCAGAGGGGAAGTGTGGACAGTCAGGGTGGGGCCGTAAGAGGTGCTGGGATCATGCTGCTCTGGGGACAGTGGATAGTCAGAGCTGTGGAGCCTGTGAGTGCTGGCTTTATGCTGTTGTGCGGGGAGACAATGGGCAGCCAGGGTGGTGGGGCCTGAGAGTGCTGACATCATGCTGCTGTGGGGGCAGGGGCAGTCAGGAGGCGGTGGGGCCTAAGAGTGCTGGCTTCATGCTGTTATGTGGGGGTGGGGCGGCAGTGGACAGTCAGGAGTGCTGGAGCCTGAGAGTGTTGCCTTCATGCTGCTGTGGGGGTGAACAGTGGGCAGTCAGGAGCAGTGGGGCCTGAGAGTACTGGCATAATGCTGCTGTGGGGGGCAGTGGGCAGTCAGGAGTGGCGGGGCCTGGGCGCTGGCTCATGCTGCTAGGGGAGAACAGTGGACAGTCAGGAGGCGATGGGGCCGAGGTGCAGAGCTTCATGCTGCTGTGGGGAGAACAGTGGACAGTCAGGAGTGGATGGGGCCTGAGGTGCTGGCTTCATGTGCTGCTGTGGGAGAAGGGCAGTGGGCAGTCAGGGTGGTGGGGCCTGAGAGTGCTGGCTTCATGCTGCTATTGGAGAGAACAGTGGACAGTCAGGAGTGGTGGGGCCTGAGAGTGCTGGCTTCATGCTGCTATTGGGGGAGAACAGTGGACAGTCAGGAGTGATGGGGCCTGAGTGCTGGCATCATGCTGCTGTGGGGGGCAGCGGGAGTCAGGGGTGGTGGGGCCTGTGAGTGCTGGCTCATGCTGCTGTGGGGAGGCAGGGCAGTCAGGAGTGGCGGGGCCTGAGAGTGCTGGCAACATGCTATTCTGGGGTGGGGGCAGTGGGCATTCAGGGCGGTGGGGCCTGAGAGTGCTGGCATGATGCTACGGTGGGGAGGGGCAGGGCAGTTAGGAAGCGGTGAGGCCTGAGAGTGCTGGCTTCATGCTCTTCATGCTGTGGGGAGACAGTGACCAGTCAGGAGGTTGCTAGCCAGAGAGTACTGGGATCATGCTATTGTTGGGGATAGTGGGCAGTCAGGAGCAGTGGGAATGAAAGCGCTGGCTTCAGGCTGTTGGGGGGAGACAGTCAGAGCGGCGGAGCCAGAAGGGCTGGGATCATGCTGCTGTCGGGGACAACAGTAGGCAGTCAGAAGCATTGAGGCTTAAGAATGTGGCATCTTGCTGCTGTGGGGCAGTGGGCAGTCAGAAGCGAGGCCTGGAGTGCTGGCTTCTAGCTGCTGGGGGCAGTGAGCAATCAGGAGTGGTGGGGCCTGAGAGTGCTGGCATGATGCTACTGGGGGGCAGGGCAGTCAGGAGCAGGGGGGCCTGAGAAGTGCTGGCTTCATGCTGCTGTGTGTGTGGGGGCAGTGGGCAGTCAGGGCGGTGGGCCTGAAAGTGCTGGCATCATGCTGCTGTGGGGAGGAGACAGTGGGCAGTCAGAGGCGATGTGGCCCGACAGCGCTAGTTTTATCCTGCAGCTGGGGGGGGAGTGGGCAGTCAGGGCGTGTGGCCCGACAGCACTAGTTTCATCCTGCTGCTGTGGGGGACAGTGGGCAGTCAGGAGGCGATGGGGCCTGAAAGTGCTGGTTTCATGCTGCTGTGGGAAGAACAGTGGGCAGTGAGGAGAGGTGAGGCCTGAGAGTGCTAGCTTCAAGCTGCTGGGGGGCAGTCAGGAGCAGTGAGGCCTAAGAGTGCTGGCATGATGCTGCTGTGGGAGGGCAGTGAGCAATCAGGAGTGGTGGGGCCTGAGAATGCTGGCATGATGCTACTGGGGGGCAGTAGGCAGTCAGGAGTGGTGGGGACTGAGAGTACTGCCTTCATGCTGCTTAGGGGGGCATTGGACAGTCAGGGGGGCGGTGGGGCCAGAGGTGCTGGGATCATGCAGCTATGGGGGGAGACAGTGGGCAGTCAGGAGTGGTGGTGCCAGAGAGTGCTGGCTGACGCTGCTGTGGGGGGGACAGTAGGCAGTCAGGAGGCGGTGGGGCCTGAGTGCTAGGATCATCCTGCTGTGGGGACCAGTGGGCAGTGAGGAGGGAGGCGGTGGGGCCTGAGGCGCTAACTCAGGCTGCTGTGGGGAGAACAGTGGACAGTCCTGAGCGGTGGGGTCTGAGAGTGCTAGGATCATCCTGCTGTTGGGTGGGGAGACAGTGGGTAGTCAGGAGCGGTGGAGTCTGAGAGTGCTGGCATCTTGCTGCTGTGAGGGGGAACAGGCCGTCACAAGCAGTGGAGCCTGAGAGTGTGGCCGTTGCTTCTGTCGAGGGGAACAGTGGACAGTCAGGAGTGGTGGCGCATGAGTGTGCTGGCTTCATGCTGCTGTTGGGGAGGGGACAGTGGGCAGTGAGGAGTGGTGCGGCCTGAGAGCGCTGGCTTCAGGCTGCTCTGGGGAAGGGGGCAGTGGACAGTCAGGAGCGATGGGGCCTGAGAGTGTTGGGATTATGTTGCTGTGGGGGGAGGAACCGTGGGCAGTCAGGAGGGGTGCGGCCTGAGTGTGCTGGCTTCATGCTGCTGGGGGACGGGGCAGGGCAGTCAGGAGGGTGCGGCCTGAGAGTGCTGGCTTCATGCTGCTGGGGGACGGGGGCAGTGGGCAGTCATAGGAGGTGCGGCCTGAGAGTGCTGGCTTCATGCTGCTGGGGGACGGGGCAGTGGGCAGTCAGGAGGGTGCGCCTGAGAGTGCTGGCTTCATGCTGCTGGGGGACGGTAAAGGTACAGTCAGGAGGGGTGCGCCTGAGAGTGCTGGCTTCATGCCGCTGGGGGACGGGGGCAGTGGGCAGTCA
Source organism: Neoceratodus forsteri (assembly GCA_016271365.2). NCBI lineage: Eukaryota > Metazoa > Chordata > Ceratodontiformes > Ceratodontidae > Neoceratodus > Neoceratodus forsteri. The sequence continues at coordinate 1,252,850,508 of CM028129.1, read as the reverse complement.
GGAGCAGTGGGCCTGAGAGCACTGGCTCATGCTGCTGGGGAGGGGCAGGGCAGTCAGGAGCAGTGGGGCCTGAGAGTACTGGCTTCATGCTGCTGGGGAGGGGCAGTGGGCAGTCAGGAGCAGTGGGGCCTGAGAGTACTGGCTTCATGCTGCTGTGGTGGGGAACAATGGGCAGTCAGGAGCAGTGGGGCCTGAGAGTGCTGGCATCATGCTGCTGTTGGCAGGGGGGGACAATGGGCAGTCAGGAGCGGTCCGGACTGAAAGTGCTGGTTTCATGCTGCTGTGAGGGAGGGGGCAGTGGGCAGTCAGGAGCAGTGGGGCCTGAGAGCGCTGGCTTCATGCTGCTATTGGGGGAGAACAGTGGACAGTCAGGAGGCGATGGGGCCTGAGGTGCTGGCTTCATGCTGCTGTGGGGGGGACAATGGGCAGTCAGGAGGTGGGGCCTGAGAGTGCTGGCATCATGCTGCTGTTGGGGGAGAACAATGGGCAGTCAGGAGGGTGGGGCTTGATAGTGCTGGCATCATGCTGCTGTTGGGGGGGGAACAGTGGGCAGTCAGGAGCGTGGGGCCTGAGAGTGCTGGCATCATGCTGCTGTGGTGGGGAACAATGGGCAGTCAGGAGGGGTGGGGCTTGATAGTGCTGGCATCATGCTGCTGTTGGGGGGGACAATGGGCAGTCAGGGCGGTGGGGCCTGAGAGTGCTGGCTTCATGCTGCTGTGGGGCTGGGGAGACAGTTAGGAGCGGTGGGGCCTGAAATGCTGACCATCATGCTGCTGCGTGGCAGGTCAGTGGGTAGTCAGAAGCGGTGGGGTCTGAGAGTGCTGGGATCATTGGTGCTATGGGAGGACTGTGGACAGATCAGGATCCATGGGCCTGAGAGTGCAGGCTTCATGCTGCTGTTGGGGGGGACAGGGCAGTCTGCAGCGGTGGGGCCTGAGGGTGCTGGCTTCCATGGTGCTGGGGGCAAACAGTGGGCAGTCAGGAGTGGTGGGGCCTGAGAGTGTTGGCATCATGCTGCTGTTGGGGGAGACAGTGGGCAGCCAGGGCGCTGGGGCCTGAGAGTGCTTACATCATGCTGCTGTTGGGGGGAACAATGGGCAGTCAGAAGCGGTGCGGACTGAGAGTGCTGGGATCATGCTGCTGTGAGGGAGGGGGCAGTGGGCAGTCAGGAGTGGTGGGGCCTGAGACCGCTGGCTTCATGCTGCTATTGGGGGAGAACAGTGGACAGTCAGGAGCGATGGGGCCTGAGAGTGCTGGCTTCATGCTGCTACTGGGGAGAACAGTGGGCAGTCAGGAGGCGTGGGGCCTGAGAGTGCTGGCATCATGCTGCTGTGGGGGGACAATGGGCAGTCAGGGCGGTGGGGACTGAGGTGCTGGCATCATGCTGCTGTGGGGGGGCAGTGGGCAGTCAGGAGTGGGTGGGGCCTAGGACCGCTGGCTTCATGCTGCTATTGGGGGAGAACAGTGGACAGTCAGGAGTGATGGGGCCTGAGACCGCTGGCTTCATGCTGCTATTGGGGGAGAACAGTGGACAGTCAGGAGCGATGGGGCCTGAGAGTGCTGGCTTCATGCTGCTACTGGGGGAGAACAGTGGGCAGTCAGGAGCGATGGGGCCTGAGAGTGCTGGCTTCATGCTGCTACTGGGGGAGAACAGTGGGCAGTCAGGAGTGGTGGGGCCTAGAGTGCTGGCATCATGCTGCTGTGGGGGGGAGTGGGCAGTCAGGGGTGGTGGGGCCTGTGAGTGCTGGCTTCATGCTGCTGTGGGGGGGCAGTGGGCAGTCAGGAGTGGCGGGGCCTGAGAGTGCTGGCATCATGCTATTCTGGGGTGGGGGCAGTGGGCATTCAGGAGCGGTGGGGCCTGAGAGTGCTGGCATGATGCTACGGTGGGGGAAGGGGCAGTGGGCAGTCAGGAGTGGTGGGGCCTGAGAGTGCTGGCTTCGTGCATCTGTGGGGATGAACAGTTAGAAGCGGTGAGGCCTGAGAGTGCTGGCTTCATGCTGCTGTGGGGGGAGGGAAATAGAGGGCAGTCAGGAGCGATGGGGCCTGAGAGTGCTGGCTTCATGCTGTGGGGGGACAGTGGACAGTCAAGAGCGGTGGGGCCAGAGAGTACTGGGATCATGCTATTGTTGGGGGGACAGTGGGCAGTCAGGAGCAGTGGGGAATGAAAGCGCTGGCTTCAGGCTGTTGGGGGTGGGGAGACAGTCAGGAGCGCGTGAGCCAGACAGTGCTGGGATCATGCTGCTGTGGGTAGCGGGGAGGAGCAGTCAGGAGCTGTGGGGCCTGAGAGTGCAGGGATAATGCTGCTGTGGGGAGGGAAATAGAGGGCAGTCAGGAGCGGTGGGGCCTGAGAGTGCTGGCATCATGCTGCTGCTGTCGGGGCAACAGTAGGCAGTCAGAAGCATTGGGGCTTACAGAATGCTGGCGTCTTGCTGCTGTGGGGGCGGGCAGTGGGCAGTCAGGAGCGGTGAGGCCTGAGAGTGCTGGCTTCATGCTGCTGGGGGCAGTGAGCAATCAGGTGGTGGGGCCTGAGAGTGCTGGCATGATGCTACTGGGGGGCAGGGCAGTCAGGCAGTGTGGCCCGACAGCACTAGTTTCATCCTGCTGCTGTGGGGGACAGTGGGCAGTCAGGAGGCGATGGGGCCTGAAAGTGCTGGTTTCATGCTGCTGTGGGAGAACAGTGGCAGTCAGGAGAGGTGAGGCCTGAGAGTGCTAGCTAGCTGCGTGGGGAGGGGGCAGTCAGGAGCGGTGAGGCCTAAGAGTGCTGGCATGATGCTGCTGTGGGAGGGGAGTGAGCAATCAGGAGTGGTGGGGCTTGAGAGTGCTGGCATGATGCTACTGGGGGCAGTAGGCAGTCAGTAGTGGTGGGGACTGAGAATGCTGGCTTCATGCTGACTGGGGGCATTGGACAGTCAGGGCGGTGGGGCCAGAGAGTGCTGGGATCATGCTGCTATGGGGGAGACAGTGGGCAGTCAGGGAGTGGTGGTGCCAGACAGTGCTGGCTTTACGCTGCTGTGGGGGACAGTAGGCAGTCAGGAGTGGTGGGGCCTGAGAGTGCTAGGATCATCCTGCTGTGGGGGACCAGTGGGCAGTGAGGAGGAGCGGTGGGGCCTGAGAGCGCTAGCTTCAGGCTGCTGTGGGGGGGAGGGGGAACAGTGGACAGTCCGGAGCAGTGGGGCCTGAGAGTGCTAGGATCGTCCTGCTGTTGGGTGGGGAGACAGTGGGTAGTCAGGAGCGGTGGAGTCTGAGAGTGCTGGCATCTTGCTGCTGTGAGGGGGAACAGGCCGTCACAAGCAGTGGAGCCTGAGAGCGCTGGCTTCGTGCTTCTGTCAGGGGGAACAGTGGGCAGTCAGGAGCGGTGGGACCTGAGACCGCTGGCTTCAGGCTGCTGTGTGGGTCGAACAGTGGGCAGTCAGGAGTGCTGGGGCCTGAGAGTGTTGGCATAATGCTGCTGGGGGAGGGGAACAGTGGGCAGTCAGGACTGGTGGGGCTTGAGAGTGCTTGCATCATGTGCTGCTGGGGGACAGTGGGCAGTCAGGAGCAGTGGAGACTGAGAGTGCTGGGATCATGCTGCTGGGGGGCAGTGGGCAGTCAGGAGTGGTGGGACCTGAGACCGCTGGCTTCAGGCTGCTGTGTGGGTCGAACAGTGGGCAGTCAGGTGCTGGGGCCTGAGAGTGTTGTAATGCTGCTGGGGAGGGGGGGAACAGTGGGCAGTCAGGACTGGTGGGGCTTGAGTGCTTGCATCATGCTGCTGGGGGGACAGTGGGCAGTCAGGAGCAGTGGAGACTGAGTGCTGGGATCATGCTGCTGGGGGCAGTGGGCAGTCAGGAGTGGTGGGACCTGAGACCGCTGGCTTCAGGCCTGCTGTGTGGGTCGAACAGTGGGCAGTCACAGGAGTGCTGGGGCCTGAGTGTTGGCATAATGCTGCTGCTGGGAGGGAGACAGTGGGCAGTCAGGACTGGTGGGGCTTGAGAGTGCTTGCATCATGCTGCTGGGGGGACAGTGGGCAGTCAGGAGCAGTGGAGACTGAGAGTGCTGGGATCATGCTGCTGGGGGGCAGTGGGCAGTCTGGAGTGCTGGGGCCTTGAGTGTGGTATCGTGCTGCTGTGGGCGAGAACAGTGGGCAGACAAGAGCGGTGGGGCCCGAGAGTACAGGTGTCATGCTGCTATGTGTGTATGGGGGGGACCAGTGCGCAGTCAGGAGGGGTGGGGTCCGAGGGTGCAGGTGTCATGCTGTTGTGTGGTGGAGAGGGGTGACCAGTGGACAGTCAGGAGCAATGGGGTTCAAGAGTGGAGGTGTTATGCTGCTGTACTGTGGGGGGAGAAGCAGTGGACAGTCATGGGATGCTTAATCCTTCACCCTACCAACCCACCACCCGATGACCCTGGCTCGTTCCCGAACCCAGGTCGCTGATGTCGCAAGTGGTGCCTTACCCGTGCACTGATGTGCCAGTCTGGCATCCAGAAATTTAAAACTTGTACATTTTCTAATTTCACCCCACCCACCTCCTACTTATAGCGCTATATCCGCCAAGCACTTCTGTATTGTTTTCATTTTGCTTTATTTAATTTGCAATACATGACTTCCTTACATTTTATATAGCCATACACACAGCATATGCTAGTCTGAAAAATCCCAATAAAATCCACAAATCAAAGAAGCAATTCCAGGTGCAATTCCTGGATTTTCATATGAACATACGAAGAAGCTAGCAGAAGAAGGCTATTTGGTCTATCTTCAAATCTTCCAGAAGGAACTTGATTCCTTCCTTCCCTATAAATCAGTGACCCTGCCTGTACTACATTTAATAAAGCACTGATAATTCCAATTGCACGCTCTCTGTACTCTCCTTTTATCCCATGCTCTTGTATGAGGTAATTGTCAGTTTCCTTTCTGACATTACTGTGTCTTTCCCAAAGCGTTCTGGGATACGTGTGTATGACATAAACTATATAAAGTTTTATTGCTTTGTAATATCCTTATATGGCTTGCAGTTACCAAATAAGAAAGGAACCCATTCAAATGGAGAGGAGATAAACGGTACTTTAAACAGTAGCCAGATGTACTACAAACGGATGCCAGAATGATTTCATTTCCATTCTACTTCCTGGTGGAAGTATTACAAAGTTTAAAACATTTCCTTTGTAATTCGAGAGCCCACCCCATTTCTGACTTCACTTTTTCAATACTAAAGCCAGAACTTCCAACACAATCAAGTACGATGTCAGCTTTCATTAACATGTATTCCAACAGGCAGGAAGAGCGGTCTATCATTTAATGTACTCCTCCCTCCCAGGACTAACGCCCCCCCTCCCCAGTCGCATTCTGTTCACCTCCCAGCCCAAACACCACCTTAGCTGGGTGCATACCCCAATGGTTTTCCCCTGTACTGGAGCCTTTGAGGTGGCGCCCCCTCTGGTATCTGGATCCAGCACTCCAGTAGATGGAATGGGACCTGAGAACACCTGGCATTTATCTTCAGATCTGGGTGGGGAGTTTTCCTTTTATGTTTTGTCCTCCCGCTCAAGAGATGCTGTGTAAGTGAGCTCAAACATACACACACCCAGGCGTGTCAATGTGGACATAGGCCATCTCTGTCCTCCCCAGAAGTGTGCAGTGGCAGTCACTGTGTCCCTAGGTCACAATGGGCCAACTTCACCTGCAGTAATGTTCCAGGCATAGAATATAAACCTTGGTCTCAAATATGACAAGTGGCTTCCTAGCTGGCTCAGGTACTAAAGACACCACAAACGTTTCCTGACGGGGACATCTTCTCCTACCTACACAGACTGTTGTTCTTAAATAAGTCTTAACTAGTACTGAAACCTAGCTTTCTCCCCGCATTGTCTCCTCAGTCATTGACATCCCCTGCTGCCTCGCCCACAGGCAGGAACACTTAAACAGAGAAGGTGGAGTCCTCATATACTTGCCTGCAAACACAACTTCAGCATCTCTGCTCAAGACGCCATTCCCAAGTCTCACATGATTATATTAGGTGCCTTTACTAGGCTACATTCCATCCCGGTTATCATCACAGGTGCATACTGCTAACCCAGGACCCCTCCTGACACAACTTTGAACATTCTACAAAAAGTGCTTGACCCCACGTCCCAATGGTGAGCACATGATATCTGGGGACTTCAACTCCAAGTAACTGGCTGGGTCTAGTCCCTCCCCTCACTCCAATCTCCACTCTAAAATTAAAGCTGAACCTCAACCAGCTGTTCTCAGCCCCTACCTTGATTCAATGCCAGGTCCGACCACAGCACAACAGACTGGGTGCTGACATCCCACACACACAGAATCCTGGCTGCTGACACGCTCCCAGATATATTTAACAAACACTGCATAACCTCCTGTGTGCAGAAGGTCAAAAGAGTCAAATCCCCTGCCAAGATTACCCTTCCCAAACCCTTAAAAAATACGTAAGCCATACGCTTTCATGCAAGACCTACTTTTGGCAAACTGAGCCCCTACCCTTAGAGCTGCTGACCCAGATGAGGTATCAGCCCTTTTCATAGCCACCTTCTCTGCAATATGCAACAAGCACACTCCTGTTAGAAGATCTGGAGTCCAAGGCCACTACCTGCCCTGGATTGCCCCTGAAATAACAGAACTTCCAGTGCAGAGACATGGTTTGGGCCAGGCACAAAGCCGCAGAGCTCCCCTCGGACAGGCATGCCTTTGTATCATTCCATAACCTCTGCAAGAAGATCATGAGGAAGGCCAAAACCACCTACTTCCAAAGTAAGCTTCAACGTGAAGGGTCTGATCTGATTAAATTCTGGAAATCAATCCACGGCCTCCTCAAACATCTCCCCCAGTCTGCCAAGGACCAGGCCATTCCCAACTACATGCTGACACCCAAAGATTTAAACCAGTACTTAAATGAGGGTCCGAAAACACTAATCCCTCAATCCTGCTCTACTCGGAATTGTCAGCTCCTCCCTCCTGGCAACCTCAGCCTCCAGGCCATTCCATTTGACGAGGTTCTCAAGTAACTCTCTGTGCTGAACGTGTCATCCAGCTGTGGGGACAATGGTATCTCCCCCAAGTTCCTGAGAATAGGAGCCTCTGCCACCGTGGCAAAAATCTCCCACATTTACAACCCATCCCTCACAAATTCCTTCGTCCCCACTAACTTGAATCATGCACTAGTCGTCCCCACCCACAAAGGCAGACCTTCAGATACTTCCTCTAATTACCGCCCCATCTCCCTCCTACTAATCCTCTCCAAAGTCGTAAGAGAAGTTAGTGAGTAGGCAACTCATCATCTTCTATTTCGGCTCAGGCTTCCTTACACCATATCAGTCTGGCTTCTGCCCTAACCATTCCACCTCCTCCATGTGACTGATCACATTCATATGAACATGACAAGGGTATGGGCACAGGAGCCATCTTCAATGACCTTCCTAAAGCATTCAACACCACGGATCTCAACATACTTCTGGAACAACTGGCAGCCTCTGGCCCTAACCGGTTAGAACAGTGCTACAATAATAGCGCAGGACAAAAGGGCGTGGTTTATATAGCACTCCCACGAATAGCGATACAGGTTGAAGGGCGCCACAGAGTAAGCACTCTCCAGGTCGCTGTCCATGGTGCTAGACACAGTACAAGGGCACAGGAGGCTGGCCAAGCTGCTCCCATGGCATGGAAGGCTAAGGCACGGAGCAGCTCAGCAGAATGGTGGTGGAAACCAGGGTTCTGGTCTCCTTTTATTTTGTCTTGTGAGACTTTTTTTTTTTTTTTTTTTTTACAAGGGGCCATTGAAACCGTATTCCATCGCCCTCACAAATCTCTTCTTTCCCCGAGATCTACCCCCCGAGTGAGAATCTTATATTGGTGGGGGGCAGAGCCTCCCACATAAAAATATATGATTTTTAGTGTTGGTGCTCTGTTTTGCAGCAGCATTCTGTCCTGCCGCTGTTCTGAAGAGCGTTGTCAATACAGCACTATAGTGGACGGCGCTGTTATTGACAGTGCTCTTCAGACCTACTGCCCCTCTGGCATCTCTCCCCTTCTCAAGTGTGGATCCAGTCTTACTTAACCAACCGAGAACAGTCCAGTCAAGCTAACCAGAACAATACCCCTCCCACTACCAGTCTCCCTTGGGGTCCTTCAAGGCTCGGTTCTGGGCTCTTTGTTGTTCACAGTCTTCATAAATTATCTCCCCTAAGCCTTCTCCTCCTGTAACATATACATGTATGCAAACATCACCGCTGTTTATGCATCCGGCTCTGCTGTTCCCTCTGTTGAAGAACCCTTGGAAAAGGATTTCACCGCGATTCAAAACTGATATCAGGAAAATTGACTAGCTATGAATCAAAAACCAAAAAACAGTTGCCATGCTGTTTGGGTCTAGCCGCTGGTTAAGTGCAGCTCCTCACTCACTCAACCTACGCATCACACAAGGGGACCGCCTTGCCTTGGCGTCTTCACATAAATATTTAGGCATGCAACTGGACCAACATCTCGACTACTGTAGCCACATATCCCAAGTAACAACCAAATGCTATGCTAAACTCTGTGCCCTTCACAAGGTGAAAAGCTTTCAGTCACAAATCAAGAAAATGGTGGTAGAGCATTCCATATTCCCCCGGCTGGACTATGGAGACACTATCAATACAGGCGGCATCGCCACTGCCCTATCCACATTAACAACACTAATTAATGCCCTATGCAGATACGTCCTGGCCTGCCCAATAAAATGCAACACTATATAATGTACAAGGACCTCGGATCCCCCAAAAGAAGCAATCTCTGCACATTGCTCTAGTGGGGGCTAAGTACTGGGCAGGGAAGCTCCCTAGCTACTGCCTGAGTCTCCTCAAAGCAGCTACAAATCACTCCTACTCCCTAAGGTCTGAGGACGGCTGTCATTTCCAGATCCGATGTTGCAAGAGAAAGGCAAGCCTCAATCACCTACAGACTTCCCCTCATCTGGAACAGCTTGCCAGTCAAAATCACATTGGTCGACTCCATCCCCTCATGCAAGCGACTAATTGTAGCGTATCGCACCTCCTAGATCTCATGCCCCAGCTGCTCCAGTAACTCCTGGCTCTGGTGATAACCACCAGAGGCTTGATACTATTTAGAGGGACCACCGGGATCCAGCCTCCCCCTCCACTATCCCAGCCTACTTGGCACATAGCCCATTGTATGATATGTTTGGAAATGCGGTCAGTGGACATGTGAGTCTCTACTGTACAGACTCCAACTGCACCAGCCAAATACTATACACCGTATTGTATGCAACTGTGTTGACTCCTACATAAGAACTGCTACTACTGGAAAAATGTATGTATGTATTTATGCAGGTTTTGTCACGGTACTTATTATCTCACTGTATCCCTCCTTATAATCCCCCTCCGCACAACTGGAAACAAGCCTTCTCGCCTCTGTTTACCTGGTAAAATATGTTTAAATAAATAAACAAGCTTACTTTCTAATTGCCACTTTTGAGAGATCTGAATTGAAAATATCATTTTGAAAAAATGCTTAAAGGAAAACAAAGAATTTTGGAAACTCCCCACCTCCAATGGCAAAACATCTTATTAATTTTAAAACAAGAAGATTATAAACATGTCCAGCGCTGCATGACGCCATTTAAAATACACAAAGCGACTCTTGGCCACCGCACCACTCACTTGTATTGCTTCAATTCAAGTAATACACGTGAGCTGCAAGGAGCTGTTCTGTGCACGTGAAATGGAGCTGCACAGGACATGTTTAAATTCCACTGGAAATGACAAACCTCAATACTGTATTAAAGCAGACAGGTTGATCTTCTTGGCTTAAAAGCCTAATTGGGTATTTTGCCTTTGGAGAGTGGGGAGTTTCCAAAATTCCTAGTTTTCTTTTAAAGAGCCCCACCATTCTCAGCCTCTGCAGCTGCCATGTTGTCGGCTTACCTCCACAGCATGCTGGTAGTATATTTATGGCAACAAATAATCCAGTCGTTAAAACGCAATTTCATCTGTAAAATTTAATTAACCGGGTCCCAAGGACTTCCCGGTTCCAAGTGCTGTCCATGTCCCCCCTCGGCACTCACTAATGTGATGATGAGATGCCAGGGACAGTGCGGGGACACGCCCCATTATAGTCAGTGGGCAATGGCTTTTGGATAATTTTTAAATATTATAATGGCCACCTAGTAATGAAACATGGGCACTGGTCAACTAACAAGGGCCTTATTAGTTGACTGGTGCCCATGTTTCATTACTAAGCTGCCATTATAATATTTAAAAATGATCCAAAAGCCACCGCCCATTGACTATAATGGGACGTGCCTCCGTGCTCTCCCCGGTATCTTGTCATCACGTCAGTGAGCATGACGGGTGGGACGTGGGTAGCACTTAGAACTGGGAAGTCCTTGGGACCCGGATAATTACATTTTATGAGTGAAATTGTTTTTTAACAACTGGATTATTTGTTGCCATAATTATACTACCAGCATGCTGTGGAGGTTAGCCGACAACATGGCAGGTGCAGGGGCTGCAAACTGTTATCTTGGTGCATCTCTTCAAGTATCTATTAGGATTTGAAACTTGATTTCTTGACAAATATACAAAAATGTAGGGTTCCTATCTTGATTCAAACCACTGGTCCTCTGCTTACTAACCTACCAACACATCCAGTGTACCACCGAGCTGTAATGAACAGGATGACATCTCCTGCAGTGTGGAGGACAACATGGGTTCTAATCCTAGCAGAAGCTTATGCACTATAAGCTATAAAACAACAATTTCCTTGACAGGAACAAATTCACGGCACCTTTATTATCTGATTCCACTAGTTACTGCGCTATAGGGTCAACCCCTGCAGTTCCTTTGAAGGACATGAAGTCAGAAGACATGGCAAGCTCAATGTAGGCAATCATCTCCTGGCTTATTACTCAGCAGTGTTGTTAATTAGTGCAGATTCAGAACAGTTCTTGCAAAGTGGCACATGCAGTACCAAGTTTGATTCTTACCACTGCTGCTGCTGTTTTTGATAATCTGCAATGGCAGTGTGTTCCTCTGTCTTGATACACCAGGACACATAAGGGGGTGCTTCTGGAGCAGCTACAGGGGGTTGGGAAACAACTCTAGCTGAGATACATAATGATGAAGTCTGCAGTAGTGTTACAGCCTAGCAGCACCAGTGGGAGGTACTGGGAACAGGCATTTGTCAATGCTGAACGTTCACTTGCAGGTATTTGCAGTGGTGTTTGGGACTGGTACTGGCTTCAGAGGAGAGAGGAGGCAGCAGTGAGAGTGGCGAGTGCCACACAGTGGAAGCTGCACCGTAAATGGTCCCAGGACTGATCCCTGAAGTACCCCGCTGGTCACCCCCCTCTCCCCAGATTGGATCCCATTACCACCACCCTCTGCCTCCTGTCTGTCAGCCAGTTTCTAGCCCAGTTTATCAGCTTGTGCCCTGTGGCCAGACTACCCATCTTGTTAATCAGCCTTCTATCTTGGACGTTGTCGAAGGCTTTGCTAAAATCAAGGTAGGCAACGTCAACTGTCCCTCCCTTCTTTACTTCCTTAATGAGGCATTAGGGTTTCTAACCTTAACGCCCCACCCCCACCCTGCAGAGACTGACAGGCATTGGGAGTGTGCCTTTGGGTTGTCAACCATAACGCTCATGCCACTCCACCCCCCCACCCCCACCCTGTAGACACTGACAGGTGTCGCAGTGCCTTGGGGTCTTCTGCCCTAACGCTCACCCCATTCCATAAGGAAACAAGCTGAGATGGGTGCAGTATAGAAGAATGGGGTGAACATTAGGGCTGAAGACCCCAGGCACAACCCAGTACCTGTCACTGGCTGCAGGGTGGAGTGGAATGGCGTGAGCATCATAGCCAATGACCCCAAGGCACTTATATATATATACACACACACACACACACACATATATATATATATATATATATATATACACACACATATCTGGTGGGCATCAGAGCAGATTTGGGGGTGGACCAAAGGTGGTCCATCATTAAGGAAGGAATACTGGTTGCCACAGATGAGTGCGTTAGGCTCAGGGGAAGAACACAAGGGCCAAAGTGCCCAGCTGGTTCAGTTCTGGGGTCGCCCAGGCAGTAAGGGAAAAGAGGTTGGCCTATAGAAAATTCAGGAAGGCCAAGAGAGAGGTGGATAGGGAAAATTACCTAAGGTTGGCTAGTGAGGCAAGTAAAGAAGTCCGTCGAGCAAAGGCACAGAAGGAGCTGCAGATAGCTGAAGGAATTAAGAAGGGGGAGAAGGCTTTCTTTCGCTATATAAGTGAGAAAAGGGACAAGAAGGAAGGGATTGTTAGGCTTAAGAAAGGGGGTGGAGTGGGTGGAGGATAATGGGGGGGAAAAAACAGAGATACTAAATGAATACCTCTGTTCCGTCTTCACCAGGGAGAAGGACGGACCAGTGCCTTCAGGAGGGAAAAGAGGAGCAGGGGGGAGGGGAACACAGATGTAGTGATAAAGGAGGATAGAGTGCGGGAGGAGCTGCTGGTACTGTAGGTGGACAAATCACCAGACCCAGACAGAGTACATCCAAGGATACTAAAGGAACTGGCTGAGGGGCTGGCAGGGCCACTGGTAGACCTATTTAATAGTTCACTAGAGTCAGGCGTAGTGCCGCAGGACTGGAGAACAGCACACGTAGTGCCCCTCCACAAAAGCGGTCCCAAGGATGACCCAGGGAATTACAGATCAGTCAGTCTGACCTCCACTGTGGGCAAGCTCATGGAGACCATACTAAAGGAAAGATTGGTGGAATATCTAGAAGAGCATGGTCTCCAGGATGCGAGGCAGCATGGGTTCATGGGGGGTGGAGATCGTGTCAAACGAATCCGACTGACTTCTTTGACTGTCACTAAGACAGTCGACAGAGGCCAAGCGGTAGACATCCTCTATCTTGATTTCAGCAAGGCTTTTGACTCTGTGCTCCACAATAGGTTAATCAGGAAGTTGGTGGATCTCGGGGTTCAGGAAAAGATGGCCAGATGGGTGGAAAACGGGCTGAGGAACAGAACCCAGAGGGTGTTTGTGGGGGTAAAGAGTTATCTGGCACTAGAGAGGTAACCAGTGGGGTCCCGCAGGACTTGGGACGGTGTTGTTTAATGTCTTCGTCAATAACATTGGGGATGGCATTAAGGGCCAAATGTGCCTATTTGCAGATAACACCAAGCTCTGCTGGACAGTGGACACAGGTGAAGGGATACAGGACCTACAGGAAGATCTGGAAAAGCTGGGGAGGTGCTCCAGGATCTGGCAGCGTGGCTTCAATGCCAAGAAACGCAAAGTTATGCATATTGGGAGCCAAGAATCCCCAGACAGAGTACTACCTGGGTGGAGTCCGAGTATCTGCATCAGAGGAGGCGAAGGATCTGGGAGTGATGATCACTAGTGACCTGAAGCACTCCACGCAGTGCAAGAAAGCGGCAGCAAAGGCAAACAAGATGCTGGGATGCATATCTAGGGGGATCAGTAGTAGAAGAGAGGAGGTTACACTGCCCTTGTACAGGTCACTGATAAGGCCGCATCTAGAGTATGGAGTTCAGTACTGGTGCCCACACCTCAAAAAAGACATTAACCTGCTGGAGAAGGTCCAGAGAAGGGCTACAAAGATGATAGCAGGTCAGCAGGGTAGGGTTGAGGGCACTGAACATGTACTCCGTGGAAGACAAGAGAGAGAGAGAGAGAGGACATCACTGGGACCTTCAAGGGATAAATAAGGTTGATAAGGAGAGTCTCTTTAAGCTGAGTGACAACCATAATACGAGGGGGCACAGTCTTAAGCTAGAGGGTGGGAGGTTTAGGAGGGAGGACAGGAAGCACTTCTTCACAGAGAGGGTGGTGAACACTTGGAATGTGTTGCCGGAAGAAGTCATCTCATTGAAGACAGTGGGCAGCTTTAAGAAAGCTGGGATAAACATAGGGGAAGGTAAGGATCATGGGTCGGGAGGATGGGAGGAGTGGAGAGGGAGGGCAGGGACACTGGCTCAAGCTGTGGACCCTGCAATACGAACAGTCTTGATAGATCAAATGGCCTTCTTCTGCTGGCTTCTTTGTATATTTGTGTGTTATCCTATTTTCCAACTTTAGACACAAAAAGATTGTAAAAATAACACAAACCGGGCCCAGTATTCTTGCCCAATCTATCCTAAGCCAGAGAAAACTCACCCAAGCTGTTGTGTGTAGGTGACATAGGATTTGGAGATAAGTTCGGAGAACCTGGAAAACAAGAGATACACATTGCACATTAACATGCAAGTCACCAAAATATATAGATAATACAGAATGATCGGAAGAGCAATGTCAACGCCTTTCCTGCCATTAAAGTTTTTATTAATTATGACATGGATAAAAGGAATGCTGACACCGGATTGGTTTACAGCATTTTAGGCTTTTCACTTACCTTTATATTACTTCACCTGTCTGCACTTAATTAAATCCTACTCAAAAGCGCCATCTATTGACCATAAAGTAACAGAACTACTATTTTAACACAAACTTCTACTGACCACAAAGTAACTTGACTATTATTTTAACATATTAACCTACACATCCAAAAATCATTACTATACTTATATATTTATATTTTTAGCAATCTAAACAGAAGGATTTATTTTATAATTGCAATAATACACTCAAGGTTGTGGTATATCATGGATATTGTCACTTCTTTGGTGCCTAAAGATCAGGGCCGGGCGTTAGGCACCCGCCAACCCCGCAGCCGCGGGAGGCCCCCAAATGTAGTGGGCATTGTAGCAGGTCTGGCAATGGGTCCCAGCAGAGCAGTCATCAGTAAACCCAATAAATGTTATGTAGCCGGTGGCAGCACAGCCGGCCTGCACAGTCAGCACTCAGCACACGTAGCAGGTCCAGCGGCGGGCCCCAGCACAATCAGCATCAAACTAAACCAACATAGCTCCCTGTCCCTGAGCACTGCAGCATACCTTTAATTACATTCTTTCTTGTCCTGTCCTGCTTCCGAATTTTTTGTCGCTGATGCGATGCTGGCCCCGGACGATTTTGTCTCTTCTTGACTTGCTATTTTGTTGCAGTTTGTGGGCGACTGCGGGCTACCCAATTTCCCTGATCTCCAAACCACGCTGTCCACCATGCCATTTTTAAAGTCTTTGTTTGCTGTTTCACACGGTTCCCCTATTGCACTGCACAGTAAATACGTGCTGACGTCGGAGGTGCTGTGTGGAACCAATTTAGGAGGCAGTATAGCACAGTGGTCTAAGGCTCTGAGCTGCAAATCTGGTGACATCCAGCAGACCAGACCTGGGTTTGAATCCCACAGCTTCCACTTGCATACTGTGTGACCCTGAGCAAGTCACTTAACCTCCTTGTGCTCCCAGGTCGCTCCTGTAAAAAAGCTTTCAGCTTAGTGTGCTATACCTGGTTAAACAACGAAATAAAAAAAATTAAAAAATCACAGGACTCCACTCTGTCCGTTGCTGATATCGCACCTCCTCCCACTCAGCCCTGAAAAGTTCTGCCCCCACTCAGGTTCATAGTTGCAACATAGAAACGGCCCCTCCGGTGCTCTTGGAACATGCAGCCAAGGACCAGTTCCAGAGCGCTGGAGAGAAATCTGACATTGCAGCCACTAGCTTCCTGACTCTGAGACAGCCAGCTCAGTGGAAAAGAGGTTTTGCCTGCTGGCCATAGCCAGCGCTTAGCCAGACCCGCCGATAAAGACCTGCTGCCTGCTCCTGCTAGTGCTGTGCTGCCAGAACTGTGTAATTCATTTTTATTTAAAAAAAAAAAAAAAAGCTAAGCAGCTAGCAGCAGCAATCCACTGAAGTCCAAGCGCAGATCGTGAGACTGCTGGTGTGACCGCCCAGCCTTCACTACTTTTAGGTAGATAACTAGATGGGATGGGAGATTATAATATGGTCAGTCTGGGCCATGATTTCTTGATTTGAACTATCACTAAAAAGAATATTTTTGTTTAGTCTCTGACAACTGATGCAGAAAGTTACATATAGTAGTAGGAGACAGGAGACAGCAGCCATAGGTAGAGAGCAGCAGAGCAGAGCTAGAACAATTGGTAGCTAGCAGCTGGATCTGGAGGTCCAGCATTTTTTTACAATTATAGTACAGATTAGTTTTATTATGAATGTAGTGTTCTTCTTGCTTTTTTCATGTAATTGTGTCTGTGTTGTGATGACAAATTGTGCTGGAGGAACAGTTATTGTGTTGTAAATGCAGCATTTGGTGTTGCTCTTCAGGTCGCTGTGTGTCAGACTGTGAGAAATTATGCAGTAGCTGGAACAGCTGGAGAAACAGTTAAATAAAGGATTTTGCAATTTATTATATTCTAAATTATTTAAATATAAATGCATTATTTATAATGTTGCTCTGTAGGTCACTGTCTCCTGTGACACACTGTACAGTAGGAGTAGCAGTTTTTATATGTCAACAGTTGTTTATGCCCTTATGGTAAAATATGGGCTATGTAAAAAGATCACCGGGGGGGGGCAGTCTGTGGGGCCCCAGTCATTGAGTTTGCTGGAGGCCCCCAAAATCCTAAAAAAAACCCCTCTAAAGATGATCGGCTGCACCTAATGCCTGACAGCACACCCGAGGCGAGCCAATATCCTATGATATACCACACCCTGTTGTGTACTACTGCCCAATTAAAAACAGAAATGTGGGGGGCGCCAGAGAGCCAGCTTCAAGGCAGGAAGCACTTTCATTCACTCCTCCCTTCTTTCTCTGCAAAAAACAGATATAATTAAATTTCAAGGCTGCAAAGGGAAGTTTAGAAGGGCTCTTCGGTTTGTTCACCTTCGGAGACATCGAATGATACTAAACTTGAATATGGGATGTAATACAAAATGTACTGACTCAAGCCACTGGATCGCAATGGCCTGCTCCGCCTACCAATACCACTAACCGAGATGCAGAGACGCCAGACCACGCTACATCTTCTGGCATTAAGGAACCACCTTGGCAGACAATATTGGACTCAGTCCATGCTATGGACGCCAAAATTGGAAATACATTAACGAGGCTCGAATCACACGATGTCGCCATTAACGCCCTTACATCCTCCGTGGCAGAGGCTGACAAACGTTCCTTGTTGGCGCAGGCCACTGCAGCACAGCTTACAAAGGAGAACCAACAACTGGATGGCAGAATGGAGGCAACAGAGTATTCGCTACGTGCTGGAAATGTGCGAGTGGTGGGCTTAGCTGAGGGCAGCGAGGGTCCGAATCTGCTCCTATATTTAACACAATGGCTTACTGAATTACTGACCCTCCCAGATGACTTTGACTGGTCAGATTTGTGGCAGGCCTTTAGAATTACTCCCCGTATTAGGCCCTCCGATCCTAATGCCCCACATACGGTGGTCTTAAAAACAACCGGTTCAGAAATTCGGGACTTACTAATAAATGCTGCTAGGGCGGCCTACCCTCTGTCAGTGCAGGGTGTGGATGTTAAACTTTATCCTGACTTATCTTTCCGGACTCGCACACGGCACAAGCAATTTGACGCGGTGCACCAAAAACTGCGCCATCTGGGTATTGTTCATTCCTTTCTCCTACCTGCTCGACTAAGGGTGACTTATGGGGACAAGACCTGGCAGTTTAGTGATCCGGGAGATGCAGGCCAGTGGGCCGAGAAAACAGAATTAGAATGCAAAGCGCAATCATCTTGGCAATTGGAACAGGAGAGTCCAGAATCAGAAGGGGACTGAAAGAACTTGAATGCCATTCTGTTGTTCAATTTATTAGTTCAGTTGTACCTGCATATTCGATACTACTGTCGATATAGGAGCTGAGGCTTTTCCAGGGAGATGGGGTCTACTGATTATAAGATAAGTGTCTCTATTTTCTTCTGTATTGTTTAATTGTTTCCCCATTTATTTCCCGGAGGCTTCTACTCCTTTCAAAGTTGTTTTAGCAAGATACAACATATATCATAGTTCCCTGTTGGAGCTGAATAAGTACCTTACAAATTGTGGAAAGTATTATAATTTGGAACGCTTAGAGTTGACGATGTCTGGTATTGGGGGGGGGAGGGGGATGGAGGTTACATTTTTGTGTTATGCCAAACCGACATTTAGGTGCTATAGCACTACTGGTGAGTGCGTTGTTCTCCCTATGGACTTTGACCTATGCCATGAAGCGGCTGGCATTACCTATGGACTTTTAATGTTTCTTAACTGCTTTTGTTTTATCCCCCCAACTCCTATTGTGCCAGATTGTGAGAGTGTAAAATATTACATCAAATGTAACTGTTGTATTTTATCTATTCTCTTGCAAGAGATTGCTGTCTGTATTGTTTTATTTCTAAAGCAATAAACAAAAAGTTAAAAAAAAAAAAAAAAACAGAAATGTTACAGCCGGCCCGGTGGTGCTGAGGGTTGAGGCGCTGGATGCCACACCTCACACCATGCCAGCAGGTTTCAGCCGGAGATGAGAGCCGACCGAGCTGCTGGCTGGCAGCTCTCCTCTTCGGGAGGGCTTGAAGGGCTTCCTCGGTGCTTGGCTGCCCCCTGGTAGAGGCTGGGTGGCAGCCCCACGTACGGGGAGCCCTGGCGTTAGGCTTGGGGAGGGCGGAAGGGGCCAGAGCCACGGAGTGGATGCACGCCTCCACATCCATGTGCTACCGCGTTCTGTGGCCCTGCGTAAAAGGGGCCAAAAAGAGGAAATACGGGGGTCGTGTGAGGATGACGCCTCCAGGCTGGCTCCAGGGATCCACCAGGACACACACAGTGCTTACGTTAAATAAAGGATAGAAAAAAAAAAAACAAAGAAACAAAAATGTTCCCTACATGTTTTAAAAGATGTTTTTAAACAGTAATATGTATAAAAACAGTCTAGCAATTTGTATTTTATATATGTAATACATATATGATCACTCCTGCCCATCACCAATGGATTACTAGTAAAAGATCACTAATAATATCTTTTCCTAAAGTAAAAAATATTATTCAATTGGTCCCTAAAAAACAAAATGAAGTTGCACAAAAGGGTCACAATTACAGAACATTGGTTTAATAAAGGCATATACAATTTTTTTTTTTATTCACTGGGTTGCAAACAGCTGGCCATGTTTGCCTACACTGTAAGGATGTATATGGCTTAAACACCATGGCCCAGATATTCAAACTGAGCCAGGCTGTGGAGCAAGCCTGGGCATGCATAACAACTGCATGAAGTGATGACTAGGCAACATTCAACGGAGCTGCGCCATGGCACAGCATCGTTGAATATCGCACCCTGGCCACCCGCAGTGTGCATGGTGCAGTGGCACAAGTGGCCAGAGTGGAGCAGGGGGATGCGCTAGCGCAAGTTCCATTGCGCTATGCACAGCAACCGCGATATTCAAAAGTAGACATGCAAATGGAGCCATAATGTATGCAAGGCACACATGGGGCCTTTGCATGTCATTATGGCCCCAATTGCATGCACGTGCGCCGATCCCTGACGACTTGCGCCTGGCGCCCTGCCAGGCAGCAGCAGTCGGGTACCGACGCCCCCTGCAGCGCAGCAATGTGCTCCACAGCCTGATCGTGGGCTACAGTAAAAAAGAGAAAAATCATCAATATCCCTGGTGGTCCAATGGACCTGCCCACCCGATCGAGGGCTAAGTAAATAAATAAACCTCTCAATATCCCTGGTGGCCCAGTGGACCATTGTCTGCCCGATCGCGGGCTAAATAAATAAATAAACCTCTTAATATCCCTGGTGGTCCAGTGGACCGTTGTCTGCCCGATCGCGGGCTTAAGTAAACTGAAGAAGCCTATTTCCCTGGCGGTCCAGTGGACCGCTGACAGCCCGATCGCGAGCTTAAGTAAAAAATGAGTAAACCCATATCCCTGGTGGTCAGTGGACCTCCCTCCCCACCATCCACTGATCCCACCACCCCTCCCCCATCAGCCCATCAAGCGCCGACTGGCGCGTCGAGTAGGGGCTGTACACCCGATGATCAACGAGGCGAAGCCAATGGGCGTGCTCCATTACCATACACATTCCAGATATGTGAATGGATCCATTCACATATCTGGAATAATAGTATTATTTTGAGCTGCTACCATTGGCTCATGCTGTGGACCAATGGGCGTACAGCCCTACCGACGGTGTCAGTCGGCGGGGTGGCAGGCGGGTGGGGTGTGCCCATGTGTGCCGATCATCCCCGGATCACTACCTCTTGGTACATGCAGATGCACAGCAGTCTATGCAGTGAAGTAATAAGTCTTTCTGCACCGCTGACAAGTAAAATACACGATCGAACCTCTCAACAATACCAGAAGATATGGTTCTGCGTGCTCATGCACAGAATGGTGAGGCGCTCAATGTGGTCCCATGCAAGTAAAATAACCGCACGCCAAGCACCAGCACGGACTGCTAATTTGCATGCCCATTGCAGCTCCAGCCACTCCTTGCACTGAGATGGCGACGGCAGATGTTCACCCAGGAATACAAAATTTCAAGTTTTACAGAAATGCATGGACAGTTCGTCGTGGTAAATGACTATTGCAAACAAGAACAGGTTTTTCATTTTCATTTTTATTTTTTTATACTTGTAGATCTGATGAGCAAAAATTGCCCGTTTTCACAGATGACAAGTTATAATAATACAAAAAAGAACATAAATATGCAAAAACACAAACAATAACTTATACAATACAAAATACAAATAACATTAAAATAAAAAAAATAAAAATAGTTACATGGTGGTGTGTAATCAACAGGTGCATTCAAACTTATTGGCGAGCCATTGCTTGAGACGAGTTCTATAACAGCAAACAGTCTTACAGTCAACAGAATCAACTGGAACATTATTGTAAACAAGCAGTTGTCAATGCTGAATGTTGTCTCGCTGGCATTGGCATTGGTAGTGCCGGAGCTAGAGACGCATAATAGGAATGGCAGTGAAGTATTGAAGTGACGCCAACCCCACCCCCACCCAGTAGAGACCGACAGGCATTGGGGTGTGCCTTTGGGTCGTCGGCTATAACGCTCATGCCATTGTACCTCACCCTACCCTGCAGACACTGACAAGTGTTATGGTGTGCTTTGGGGTCTTTGGGCGTTATACTTACCCCATTCCACAAGGAAATATGCTGAGGTGGGTGCAGTATAGGAGAATGGGGTGAACTGTGTGGCCGAACAGTGCAAGGCACACCACGATGTCTGTCGCTGGTTACAGGGTGGGGGGTGTGGTTGGAATGGCGTGAGCTTTACAGCCTATGATCCCAAGTCACACCCTTGACGCCTGTCAGTCTCTACAGGGTGGGGTGCTACAGTTGGGAACCCTAACACCATAGGTGTGTGTTGGTATTTTCACTCCAAATTTCCAACATGGGCTTTTTGTGAGCCCACCTCATGAAAAGCGGCACAACCAGTTTGTTAGCTGAAAGGTGGTTTTGCACAGCGGCTATGCCATTTGGCGACACAGGGACGAAAACACATTTTGGACAGGATGTGGAAAATGACAACTGTATTGTTCATGAGGAGGCGTAAAAAAATGGCAAAGTTGAAAATCTGGAGTGAAAATACAAAAAATTGGTGAAGTCATGAGCATGCATAGAAACTGCGCGACACACGTCCGTAACCCAATTAGTTTAGGGAGTTTGTTAGGCATATTTGTAACATAGGCATTTTGGGACCTCCCCTCATGAACAGCGACGCTGTGATTTTGTTAATCTGTCCCAAAAGTTGATTTCCCACAGCGACCACACCATTGTGCGCCACAGGTGCGGAAACACATTTTGGGCAGGATGTCAAAAATGACAGCTGAACTGTTCATAAGGAGATGTGATAAAATGGCAGTGTTGAAAATCTGGCATAGAAATATTGCAAATTTGCGAAGTTACAAGCGTGCATGGAAACTGCGTAACGCACGCTTGTAACACAGTCACTTTATGGACTTTTGGAACCACATTTTCAACACAGGCATTTTTGGACCTCTGCTCATGACAAGTGTCACCGTCATTTCCTCAAACTGTCCTGAAAACTGATTTCGCACAGCGAATGTGCTATTCTGTGCCGGACGTGCGAAAACACATTTCAGCCAGGATATATAACATGACAGCTGTACTGTTCATCAGGAGGTGTGTAAAAATGGCAATTATGAAAATCTTGAGTGAAAATATTTCAAAATGCACAAAGTTATGGGTGTGCGTGGAAACAGCGCAACGCACGCTCATAAAACAGCCATTTTTGGGATTTTTTCCATCAAATTTGCAACATAGGCTTTTTGAGAGCGCTCCTCAAGAACAGTGGCACTGACTTTTCATTACTCGGTCCCAAAAGGTGATTCTGCACAGTAACTGCGAAATCACCTTTCGGGACTGAATAACGCCATGACAGTGACTGAATTCATGAGGAAGGTCCCAATAACCCCACGTAGAAAATCTGGTGCAAAAATTCCAAACAATGCCCGAGATATGCACCAAAGTTGAAAAAACCCTATTTATGCCATTATACAGCTTACCGGCATTTCTTCAGTTCGTGGTCGTCTTTGAAGAGTGCAGCGTGTTCCAGTCCACCAAAGATCATTGCGCCAGACTCCGGAGGTAAGTATGGGGTGGGGGTGGGGGAGGCAGGTGCAGAGGGTGGCGCGGGTTATGGAGAGGGGGCAGGAGATGGCGAGGGACTGTTTCTTTTCACAGGTTAAAAAATCGCAGGACTGTTTTTATTTCTCAGGGATTTGACATGCTGGGGTGGGCTCCCAGCATGCCACCTAAGTGTTTTTTGGGAAGTGCTTTGTAATGGGGATTAGGCACCTCCGTCGGCACACAAAGGGGGGGGTAAGAGCCGAGGGGATTGGGCACCCCCCTTGGCATATAACAAATGGAGTGCTGATGCCAGCGGGAGTGGGCTCCCCTGTTGGCACATACATTGGGCAGAGCATGCCGACAGGGAGATTGGGCACCCCGAAGTCGGGATTATGGCTGGCAGTGTGCTGCCATGTTTTCCTGTCTCAGCAGGGTAAGCACGTCGGGAGGTCAGCTGAATGTGATGAGCTTTGCTCGCACTGCAGCGGACCTTTTCTTAGATGTGCTCGCCCGCATGGTGTGGTGCCAGCATGCAGGCTGATTGGGGAATGAGGGACGCACCTACTGATGCGTGCCCTGCATTCGCCCAACAGTGATCGCGCCTCCAAATGTGCTACTACCCCAATATGTTGGCTGTGCATGCGCGAGCCAACATAAAAAGAAGTGCTCGATACAAAAGTGACCTTTGTCCCACTGGTTTTTAAAAAAATTGTATTTTTAAAGAAAATCTACTCTGAGACCTAGTTCTACAAGAATGAATAAATCTTGGAAAAAGATCAGTAATTGAAACAGGAAGAAACCCATTAATGATTTTAAACAGAAAGACTCCCATTTTATGAGAAATTCTATCAGCCAAAGATAAACAATCAGAGGATTTATATAGCTGACAATGGTGCATACGGTAAGGTGCACTAAGCATAAACAGTAATACTGAATTATACGTAACCCTCAGGCTGTTCAATACTGTAGTCACTGATGAAGAATAAACCATAATCAGCAACACTTAAAAGAAAGCTATGTGAAAGTAACCTTCGAGAATCAGCTGTTAAAAATGTTTTTGCACGATATAGGAGACCTAGTCTTTGATGTATTATTTTCCTAAGCTGTTTAACATGTAATTCGAAAGATAAGGTTAGTAACACGAGGCTTAAACCACAGGCTTACCGCAGTTCTCCTTTAACAACATACCAACGTATGATGACCTAAAAATGAAACTTGGATCTGTACAGTTTCTGTGGTAACAATACCCGATAACAACATGACCAAAAGTACTGAAAACAACAGCTGTAGTAAGTACTAAGGTCCTGAACTGGAAACCAAGACATGTGATTGGTCAGATTCGTAATGTGATCAGTGTTATTCCAACACAACTGCACAGGGTAGAAATACTTAACTTTCTGAACCTCAGCACTCAATTTCAAAAGTAAAAATCAGAGGAACAATTTTATAATCATAATAAGGCACTCCAGGGTGTGCATAAGTGTGGGATAACTGCGCTTCTTGGCAGCGTAAGGTATCTGGCATTGCCTCGTGCCTCACTTCCTGAGGCATGCCGTTATACCACAATAGCACACACCCTGTCATGCCTCATTGCTTAAATAATCATCTTCATAAAATGGGTTGGGAAATAGGCTGTAAATCTGTAACCTTGATTGGTTAAAACTGGTCATGTGGGCATTGATTAATGCCTAGTACACCCACACTTTCACTGCTGGCCTACATATGCTGTCACGTACAATCTAATATGTTACAAAGCGAAATCATTCCCCATTACGTTCGGACACTTAAATCGGTGCTATATTTAGAAAGTCGACTTAGCGAGGGAAATTGAAATCCCAAGTGGGGACAGATCACAGTTAAAATGTGATGTACTGTAGGCCTGGATCAGAACTCAATTTGCACACTTCACAGTCAGCCTGTCACACACTGTCCCCCAGCTCTGCTCCCTGATGGTTGTATATTCCACAGCTTTACAGTTCAACAGCTATAACTTAGACAGCGTGAGTCAGGCTACCAGACAGTAGGGATGAAATTAGTGACTGTGCTTTCCAGGACAGCCCAATGGCTCTTACTTACCAACCGCAAAGAGATGCATTTCCAGCAGTGCCCTCTTACTTAGCATCCACACAGGAGCTGCATTTCTGTATATTTCCAGCAGTGCTCTCTTACTTAGCAACCACACAGGGGCTGCATTTCTGTGCATTTCTACCAGCACCCATGTGAAAGAGGGGAGCATGACAATTCGCTCCCGTCAATACACTCCCTGAAACCTCACTCCCGACCACCCGCTCCCACGTCAACCCGGTCCAGAGACAACTCGCTCCAGCATATTTTTTATTTTGTTGCCTGAAGCACCAAAGCCTAAAAGCAGAGGTTAACTCAGGTCGTCCCGACACAAATTGCTGCTGATGTTTGCTGAGTGAAGAATTCACAGGAGGGAGCAGGCTCTGTCAGCTGATCTGGTCCACCCCGCTGCAGCACCGGCACCCGACATGGGGACTTTCACCAATGGATTGGGTATGGAGGTAAGCTTTCGCTCCACATTAAGGGCAGACTGCATCGGCGGCACCACATTTTCCTGGGAGATATCAACCATGGATCTCAAGACTACCCTGCTTGATGCCGCCCAGGACGGCAAGCTGCAGCTGCTGGATAAGTTGCTGTGGGGGGTAAGCTTTTCCTCCACAGTAAGGGCAGACAACCTACAGGAAGGAGTCGAGAAAACTAACAAATTAACTAGAATATGCTTCGAATGCAAACATTTTAAATTGACGAAAATATATATTTTTGTAACTTTTTAAATCCTGCCACGATAGAACAATTTTAGAGGCACCATCGTAATCTTTGTGTGAAGACAATTACCGCAATAACAGTATTTAATAACTACTTTTGTAGTACTGATAGACATAGATAGAGAGGAGAAATTATTAATCAAACGGAACGCAAAGCGGTAAGCCGCAGCTAATGAGGCTCCTGACCACCCGCTCCAGAACACCCGCTGCAAAACCCTTCCATTTATTCTGCAATCATGCAAGTGTGTTGTTTGAAGGGAGGGAGCGAGTTGTCAGAAGTGGATTGGTATGGGATGTGTGTTGACACGGGAGTGGGTTGTCGGGAGTGGGTTGACAGGGAGCGAGTTGTCAAGAGCGAACTGTCATGTACCCGTGAAAGAGAGAGCAGTGGCTGTCAGACAGCAGGGATTAGTGTCTGCTGGTAAGGAGCAAGTACGACGGCTGTCAGACAGCAAGCATCACTGACACTGACTGCCAGCAAGGAACGTTTTCTCCAAAGGATAAATCACGATCCCCATGTCACCCATGTCAAAAGCATGCAGTGTAGTTAAAAAAAAGTCTCTGTTTTGCAAGTTAGCCTTTTGTTCTGCTTGCTCCACTTTGCACTTTGCAGTTCAATGATGCATGATGTCAACAAATGTAAACGTCCCCAAAAAGTGTTTGGAATACTTTGGTTTATAACAAACTGCACAGATCAGTTTTTTACATTAATTCTGCAATAACCTTTTTATAAAATGTATGAAATTGTCATATATTGTTACAAACTACTTTTCCATACGGTAGGATACAGATAAATTTCCCCTATTTAAACCAAAAAAAAAAAATTTGTTTTTAACAAATAACCCAGTTTATCAGTGCAATAAGCCATTTCAGGCCATGGGTGCATGGGGCAATAATACACTTCCTGGGTGCGGACTTCCGGTGATGTCAGGACTGAAATGGCTGCCTAGCTCAGTGTTCCCAGGTCGCCTCCAAATTAAATCTACTCAAATCAACTGATTCAGAGATGCAATCCCCAGCAAAAGCCACCCATTCCAAAGCAAACTCGAACAAGCAGGTGGAGACGCCAGCATTTAAACTTTGAGGTCTCCTTCAGAGAGAAAAAACTGGAGCAATGATGACCAGGGGGCCTGGAGGAGAGACCGAGGCCTCAGAACCCCTGGAGGAGATAGAGGAAATGGATCTAATTTCTACAATCCTCCAGACAGCGCGAACTGTCAACAAAATAGACAAATCGTTGTCCGATCTCCGTTCAGAGCTCAGTGGACTCGAGCACCGAACATATCAGGTAGAACTGGGCCTGTCAGCAGTGGTCGAACAGGCCGATCAGCATGACCGGATTCTCCTTTACCTGCTCGCCAGGGAGAGAGAGAGAGAGCTCAGTGCAAAGCTGGATGATTTAGAAGGTCACAACAGGAGGCAGAACATCCGCATATATGGAGTCCCAGAGGGAGCAAAGAACAAAGCCCCGAACACCATAGCCTTCCTACAAACACTCTTGAAGGACATCCTGGATCTCCCGCCCGACCTAGATCTCAGTATGGACAGAGCCCACAGATCATTAGGCCCGAAGCCTTCCAATGCGGGAGCCAGACCAAGATCACTCATTGCTAAGCTCACCCCTGTACTCTACAAAGGAAGAGCTACTTAGTAGAGCCTGGAGAAAAGCTGACCTCAAACATTAAGACAGTAAAATAACTCTAGATAATGACTATACCTCACAAGTCCAGGAGCAGAGGAAGCGTCTCTGGCCAATAGTCAAGCAACTTAAGAGCAAAAATATCCGAGCACAGATTCTGTTTCCCGGCCGTCTCAGAGTGGTCACAGATCAAGGCATGAGAGTCTTTGCAGACCTGCTGGCGGTGAAACCATTCCTCAACGATCTGGGAATTTCTACTCCACCACTGATGTCAGAGCAGCTTGACAAATAGGTCATGAGAGCAGCGTGGGATGTGGCCCAGAAGGGGCTTAAACAAAAGGGAATGCAGCAACCCATCCCACACACAAACCTACGACCAGACGTGGCAGCTCTGCTGAAGATGTACACCCCCGGAGGGAGAACCCGAACATCGATTGAGAAGGATGGAGATGAGCAACAGGAAACCAAGGTTTTCCCTCAGAAGATGAGCTCCAGCTAAAGTGAACAGTGCACCTAACGCAAGTACTGTTTTTTCTGGTTAAATTGTTTTGATGCAATGATTGTCTGACGACGCATTAGGCCAAGAACACCACCTTGCAGTATGGAACATGGTCCTACTTGTCTCCGCCCAGGGGTAGGTCTGCACGGAAGAACAGAACCTTCGGCAAGGTTTAAATATTTTGTTAAGGCTCTTGTAGTTAATGTCCATGGGTTCTCCTTCCTGTGCAACACCACCGGTGGGTGAAATCGCTACAGGTGGGGGGGAGGGGGCAGTTCCAGTCTAAGGAATGGGGAGCTGGTCTGGGGCTTTGCTTTTAGAGGCACTTCTGAAGTTGAGACACTTTCCAGCCCACAAGGATACAGGGAGAGGGCGGCCCCTTGCTCCAGGGACCATGAGGAAACCGCCTGGCAGTACTGCAAACGGACCTAACTACCTTCATTTAAGGGCAGGATGGTCAGAAAGAACAGACTCTTGTTACAGTTTAAATGAATGTTTATGATAATGTGATCAGCGCTAGCGCATATGTAGGGCCGCCAGAGGGAACCAATCCGTTGGTACGGCAAAACTAAAATAAATGATAAGAAAACTGGAGTTGCTGAGGGTGGGTCCTTCTGTCAGAACAGCAATAAGGGGGGAGAAGGGACAGGCCCAAGGGGGAGAGGGGGGAGGTAAAGATATGTTGAGGAGCAGAGAGCTAGGTGGGGACCCTGCTCACGGGGGCGCTTCTGAAGATGTGGTGTTCATGACTGGGAAGGGGGGGACGGAGTCCAACTGAGGGGTCTGTTCGAGCCTGATGGGGTGGGTTCTGCTGTGGAGGGCTAGCTGTGGGGTTCTCCGAGGCCGGATTTCCACCTCTTGGCTCGGAAATTTGCCTCCTACATGAAGAGAAGGAACAAACACCTGAGCACCGAGGAGGGCGGGAGAACAGAATGGGAGGGAGAAGGACGAGAGGGGAACGCACCTGAGAGTAATGGACTGGGACAACTAGAAGGGCAGTCAATAGGGGTGTAGAGCCAATCCCCAAAAAGGGGCGGGTCACCGACAGACGGAAAATTCCCCAGAGATGAAGATGAATATGGACTAGGAAGGGAACATGTCCAGACTAGTAGGAGTATAAGGAGCCTCCCAACGCCTCTCTGGTTTCAGGTGAGGTTTGGTGGAGGAACCGGAACACCATGACAGAATAGGTAGAACATCCCATCCTGGAAAACCCTGATCTAAGACCATAGGCAGGTGGTGGGTGAAGGGAGGGCAAATCCCTCATTGAATAGGGAAAAGAGAACGGGCACCAAAGAACAACGATAGGCATGAGACCCTGAGAAAGAAAATGGTGCAGAACAATGAACCTAGACATGACATCATACTCAAAGGTTTCGGGGGCACTGCTGGCCTCTGTCTTACAGAGACTGGGGGATGCATACAGCCTGTAGGTCGACTACATATAAAAGAGACACCCATTGTCATATCAGGAGGTTGGACCGGCCCATATGGAATAGGCTGCAGGTAAATTCTTCATTTTATAACACTAACTGACGTTGGTACACCCTCGAGGGAAATCAGTCTACCTCACAGGGAGAAGAAAAACCCAGCAGAGGTACTGGGCAGGCAGTGCCTAGGGAAGGCACAACCCAGGCCGAGCGAGTGGGCCTGACCTTGGAAGTGCAGCTTAACAACGAAGCGACTGTTTAGTAAACTTAAGCTATTTTACAGCCCATGTTTATAGTTGTAATCAAAAGTGGTAACAAGTTTTGTTCATAAAGGTTGTGACAGTGTTGTTATAATAACTTTGAAAACATTTAAAGCAGAATCAGATTGAATCAGACTACAGGCCAAGGAGGAACGGAAAGGTTAGATCAAAATTAGAAGCAAGTACAAGGACATAAGTGTCAAGTCCGATCTTCCCTAGGGAGCCCTTACCTATAGAGGATAGAACATAAGTGATGGCCAAATTAAACACCAAAGTAATTACGTATAACATCAACGGACTGAACAGTCCCATTAAAAGAAAGAGGGTTTTAAAAGTTTTTGAGGAAAGTACAGTTACGTAAGAACTTACTGTAACAGTAGATCTTCGAGAACAGCTCTTGCAGCAGGTTACACCATTAGGACTGAAGCCGGCAGGCGCCAGGACCCCGGAGATTTTTCTAGCTAGCCATCTTCAGCGGGACCGCCTGACGGCCGCCCGCCCGGCCAGGCGTGGTATAAGAGGGGCGGTCCCGCCAGAATCCCCAGTTCTCCGCCGGAGACTCCCGCCAGAGGTTGCAAGCGGGGAGACCGAGGATCCACCGTCAGAAGGGAAAAGGAGTACGAAACCCTGAGTAGAAAAAGGATTTCCTTACAAGTGAAAAACTGACTCCTGCGCTCGCCCAGCCATGCGGAAGAAAGCAACATCCTGCTGTCTGACCATTCAGACTGGCTGGCTGAAATACTCACCATCCTTTCTTCCCTCACTCCTCCGTCCTAGAGGAGCAACTGCGAGCGAAGACCTCCTCCAAGGGGGATACGGTGGGCGGGAAGGTACCTGCTGCAAGAGCTGTTCTCGAAGATCTACTGTTACGGTAAGTTCTTACGTAACTGTACTATCTTACTTCGAGATACAGCTCTTGCAGCACGCTACACCATTAGGACTGATTCCAAGCAGTAAAGCTTGACCCCTTCACATCGGAGGAGGAAAAGAAGAAACCATGAGCAGCCGCCAACCTCGATTCAGGACAGGAGGCCCTGCAGCACGGCCTGGCCAAAACCAGCCCTTCGCCTAGAGGTGATATCCAGACTGTAATGCCTGATAAAGGTATGCACAGAGTTCCAAGTAGCTGCAGCGCAAATAGTTGAGGTTGAGACATTCTTGAGAGCTGCAAAAGAGGTGGCTACACCCCTAGTAGAATGGCCCCGGACGGAACCCGGAGGGGCTTTTGTTTGATTGGTAGCAATGAGAGATGCATTGCACAAGCCAGCGGATAAGGATTGCTTAGACACTGGCCGACCTCTCATTCTCTGTGCGAGGGACACAAAAAGTTGCCGCCTCAAGGACTTAGTCTCTATTGAGGTAATACCTCAGGCCATGTGAACATCAAGAGTATGGAGCAAGGTCTCTCCTCTACTGGAATAGTTCGGAAGTAGACCGGAAGGTCAATATCCTGATTTAAGGTCAGAGCTGAAACCACCTTAGGCAAAAACTAGGATTCGCTCTCAGAGACACTCTGTCTCGGTGAAAACCAAATAAGGCTCCTATACATCAGGGCATGAAGCTCAGAAATCCTTCTGGCTGAAGTAACTGCAAAAAAACAACGCCTTCCAAGACAGAAAACGTAGCTTCTGAATCCAGGGCTGGTTCAAAGGAGGGAGCGTGAGTTGCTCAAAAAAGGAGATCCCATGGAGGAATCGGATCTTTAATAGGAGGCCTAAGGTGCAGCACCCTCTCAGGAACTCCCGAAGCGTCCAGTTGAGCAATGGTGCGGTGGCCCACCAGCTGGTGATAGGCAAATAGCACAAAGGTGTACTTTAATAGAGGAGTAGGCTAACCTCGAAGTGAAAAGGAGAGGAGGTAGTCCAAGACTGCCTCTACAGGGCAACCTAAAGAGAAAGGTCACGAGGTCTGTGACCAAAGATTAGAATCGGCGCCATTTCATGGCGTAAGAAGTGAGTAGCCAGGTTTTCTGGCTGCAGAGAGACCTCTGCAACCTCCTGCGAGACCCCATGTCGCATGATGGCTACGCCTCTAGGAGCCAAGCGTGCAGGTTCAAAGACCGCGGATCCGGATGTAATAACTAACCTTGCTCCTGAGACAGAAGGTGAGAACTGCGCCGCAGTGGGAGTGAGGTTCCCGACAGCTGCGCCAGCAATGGGAACCAGATTTGTCTGGGCCAGAATGGGGCCACCAGAATCAAACGCGCCTGGCTCCTTCGTCAGTTTGAGCAGAACTCTCTGGACTAACGTGGGAAAGGAGGGAAGGCGAGAGGAACCTGTTCTCCCAGGAGATGGATAACGCGGCTCGGCCCAGAAAACTCCAGGCCCTGGATCTAGCGAGCAGAAATTGGGCAGTTTTGCGTTGGATGGGGATGCGAATAAGTCTAACTCTGGAGTTCCCCATCGAAGGAACAGATCCTCTCTGCGACCTCCTGAAGAAGTTCCCACTAGTGGACTCTGGCCTGGGAGCGACTCAGGCCGTCCGCTGATCGTGTTGTCCACGCCGGGAGCGTACCACGCACTCAGACTTGCGCCTGTGTCCGATTACCCAATCCCACACTCTCATGGCCTCCTGCAAAGGGGTAAGAGTGCGCCTGTTTGTTGAGGTAGCATCACCGTGTTGTCCGTCTGAAGCAGGATGGTACACGTGGGATTATGGACTGAAAGCCTGGAGAGCGAGTACCGCTCTCATCTCCAGAACATTTATGCAGATGAACTTCCAGCGGACTCCATACGCCCTGAGACTTCACCCCATCCAGGTGAGCTCCCCACCCAAGACCTGAAGCGTCCGTGGTGAGGGTAATCTCTGGGGACGGCGCTGCAAAAGGGACGCCCTTGGAGAGCGACCGGGGCTAACCACCTACGCCAGTCCTGAATCGCTTCGCTTTGTGATTCTGACCGGTGCTGCAGATGGTCTTGCCTCTGGTCCCACTGCGCCTTGAGCATCCACTGCGTTACGTGCATGTGGAGCCGCGCGAGAGGGACCGTGGGAATGGCCGCAGCCATGTGACCAAGCAAGCGAAGGACCAACCTGGCCGGAGTGGTCTGATTCGCTGATAGGTCCTCTATGAGGGACCTGATGCTGCTCCGCCTGTTGCCTGGGAGGAAGGCCCCTGACCGTGTCCAGCACTGCTCTATGGAATTGCAGGTTCTGCGACGGTACCAAGACCGACTTCTCCTGGTTTATCAAAATCCCGAGCGATCTGAACAGGATCTGAGTGTCCTGGATCGCTTGCAGAAGCGCCTCTCTGGAGGCGGCCATGGAAGCGAATGGTGCAGGTGCGAGACACATGAGTGGCCCTTCCTCCTTAGAGCAGCTGCCACGACCGCCATGCACTTCGGTAAAACCCTGGGTGATGCTGACAGTCCGAAGGGAAGAGCTCGGAATTGGAAATGGTGGCCTGAGAACTCGAAGCGCAGGAACCTCTGATGCGCCTGAGCTATGGGGATGTGCAGGTAGGCATCCTGCATGTCTAGGGACGCTAAATAGGCACCTTGTTTTAGCATGGGAATGAGACCCAGAAGGGTCACCATGCGAAACCTTTTGTAAGCGACCAACAGGTTGAGGTCGCTTAAGTCCAGAATTGGACGGAGGTCCCCTGTCTTTTTGGGAACCAGGAAGAAGTGAGAATAATACCCTAGTCCTCTCTGGTTTCCTGGGACAGGTAGAATTGCTCCCTTGTCTAAGAGCGACCCGAGCGATCACCTCTTGCCAAATCAAGTCGCGGTGCTGACCCGAGTACCGGGAGAGCAGAGGAGGCCTCGAGGGTGGCCGTTCTGCGAACTCTAAAAAGTGGCCTATGCTGACCAGCTGAAGAATCCACCTGTCGGTGGTTACTGCCTGCCAACCCGACAGGATGTTCGCAATGCGACCCCCGACCGAAAAGTCCCATTGATCCTGAGGGGCGGGGGCCGAAAAGGAGTCATGCTGTGGCGGCTGAAGGACCCGCCGGCTGGGTGGCCTTGGAAGGGCGCTGACCCCTGCTGGCGGGCTGCTTCCCCTGGATCCTTTGGAAGCCAGAGCCCCTGTGTTGTGTGGCGGAATGGGGCTGTTGCCTCTGAGTCCGACCACGGAAACGGCCTTGGCTCCTACG
Organism: Neoceratodus forsteri; assembly: GCA_016271365.2. Taxonomy (NCBI): domain Eukaryota; kingdom Metazoa; phylum Chordata; order Ceratodontiformes; family Ceratodontidae; genus Neoceratodus; species Neoceratodus forsteri. The sequence goes on along the minus strand of CM028129.1, from coordinate 1,252,817,282 downwards.
AAAGGAGCCAAGCCTCGGCCGGTACATTGCCTGGACTGTCCGGACCGCCTTTCCAGCCTCTTGGAGTTTGGTAATAATGCGCTCTGACAGGTTACCAAACAATACCTCACCTTCAAAAGTAGCGTCCAAAATATTTTTCTGGACGTCTGGGGTGAAACCGGAGACACAAAGCCAAGAGTGCCTCCCGGAGGCAAACACCTGAAGCAGCCGCCCTGGCTGACGAGTCCGGCTGAATCATATGCGCGCTCAAAACTTGGGTTCCCATGCCTGAACCGTCCGAGGAGCTGAAGCATCTCCTCCTTCTGCTCACCTTCAGGCAGCCTCTCGGCCACCTCTAGGCCCTGCTCCCACAGGGCGTTCTGAAACTGCACCATATGGGTGAGGCAGTTCAGGGACCAAAGGGCGCAAGTCGCGGAAGCGTAAGTGCGCCTCCCCAGAGAGTCCAGCTGTTTAGACTCTGGGTCCGGTGGCAGGGTGCTCAAATGTTGCGGTCTCTGGGACCGATCATGTGAGGCAGTAATCACCAGGGAGTCAGCCAGAGGGTGCTGTGACAGGTACTGGTCCCCCTTAGGGGCCCTGTACAGCCTGTCAGCCTTCTTCGGCACCGCCGGGAGCGAATGTGGACGCTTCCATGCAGCCTTGGTGACGTCCACGAAAGTGTCTACCAAGGGTGGCACCACCACAGGCTTAGGGTCTTTCTGCCGAAGGTACTTCGCCAGGTGTAGCCTTTCCGGGTCGAGTTCCTCTGCTTCCCAACCCATGTTCTCCTGGATATGTCTGAGTATATCCAAGAAGGATGGATCGTCCGGAGGAGACCTTGGAGTCTCATGTGGGTCCGGCGAGGGAAGCGAGACCGGAGATGGGGATCTGGACAATGAGCAAGATGATCCCGTTTCCTCCGTTGACGGCGACCAACGTCGCCTCCTGGACCTCTTGGGACTGGGCGATCCGGAGGATGACGATCTAGACGGAGGTCTCCTTTTAGAGTGCCGGCCCCTGGGAGGAGTCTCAGGCTCCCTGGGGACAGAATGGCCAGCCGACCTCACAGGTGAGGGTGGGGCCGGAGCTGTAGCAACAGGAGGAGGAGGAGGAGGAGGAGGTGGAGGAGGAAGGACTGGGGGAACCACATCCTTCCTGATAGTATCCCACCAGTATGTAAAGAGGTCCTTCACCGGCCAAGGACAGTCCCGACGTCAGCTCCGAGGTCGAGGGCCGGACGTCGGGTCCCGGCGACGGCTCCACGGGGGCCTTGGGCAGTGGCGAGAGACCCCGGGGAGACTCCTCACAGCCGGGAACGCCCGCCTGGTCATCGGGCTGGGCTGAATCCTCGTCGGTGAGGGACTCCTGTCCGACCGGCGTCGGAGGCGCAGGAGCCCTCGGCTCAGGCAGCGCGGACGTCGGTCCCCCCACCGACGTCCGATGTGCAGAAGAGGCCGACGACGGCCGGCCGGCCGACGTCGGCTCGGAGGAACGGTGGCGAACGGCCGACGGGCGGTCTGGCTGACGCCGATCCACCGCTTCCTCAGCGGAGAGCTCCAAGGTCTTCCGGGAGAGAGGAAGACCGGCGCCGGGGCCGAGAGCAGGAGCCCGACTTGTGGTGGTGGCGGTGTATGCCTCAACCGCCAAGGCCTTCTGGGCAGATGAAGAAGACGACGGCCTGGCGGCAGAGGTCTGAGCGGGCTTAGTAGCAGGAACTGCAGCAGGGGGGAGCAAAGAGGCCCTGGAAGGCGAGCGGTCCGACCGAGACCCGGAGCTCCGGGACTCGGAGGCCCGAACCGGCGACGGGCAGGATCCCTGGACAACTTCTTCTTCTCGGCGTTAGCGATCGCGCCGAACTCCTTTGAGGACATCACCTGAAGTTTCTCTTCCAAGAGGTAGGCTTGAAGGGCCTTCTGTCGGCGGATCCTGGTGCGGCTGTTGAACCCCTGGCACAGGAGCAGGCCTTAATATCGGGTCTGCGCCCAGGCACCGGACGACGCGAATGCGGGTCCTGAACGGAATTTGTTTGCCGACGCGACTTGGAAGAGGCCGGTCGGGGAGGACATCAGACAGGTAACTCTTGATTGCAGAAAACTTCCACAGCAAATTCTAATTTGAAAACCACGCTTCAGGCCGCTAGAACTAACCCGTGAGATCGAAGTGCATGCACTGTCGACGGCGGGAAAGAACTGGGGATTCTGTGGGACCGCCTCTTATACCACGCCTGACGCCGGAGGCGGGCCGGACGCTGGGAGGGTCCTCGCTGGAAGATAGCTAGCTAGAAAATCTGGGTCCTGGCGCCTGCCGGCTTCAGTCCTAATGGTGTAACCTGCTGCAAGAGCTGTAACTCGAAGTAAGATCAAAATGCTCCCATCATATTCCTGCAAGAGACACACCTAACACCCAGGAAAGCGGAAAAGCTTAAAGCTAAAACCTTCCCCAGAGTATACCACGCCTCCTTGGGGGGGGGGGGAGTAGCTATCCTCCTGGTGGACAGTCTGCCATTTGAGGAGGAACAGACTCTGATAGACCCAGGGGCGAGGTATGTTATAGTCAGGGCAAAGTCCAAGACACACAAATAACTTTAGCCAACATTTACGCCCCCCCACCCCCGGCTCTACTTTTGCGTTTTATTCAGAAGCTATTAAACTGGTGCTGGAAAAGGCAAAGGGAACCCTGTTATTAGGAGATGACTGGAACCTGATCCAAACAGGTGGATGGACACTACCTCACAGATCCCAGACCCAGGGTCCAGAACAGCAAAACTATTTAATAGATTACTGGAGGTCACAGGGCTAATAGATGTACGGAGGGAAAAATACCCCCAGGCAAAAGACTATACTTGCTACTCTCCTTGATATAAAACATTTTCCAGAATTGACATGTTTCTGACACAGGTGGGGGACCTTAATAAAGTGGGACACTTGGATGGGGTCGGCAATCCACTCGGATCACCAACCCCTATTCATAGAGATAGATCTGGGAATTTCACGAAAGAAAACGCAGTGGCGCTTAAATGTGTCCCTTCTGAGAGATAAAGAGGTCATAACTAGGCTTACGGAGGTGGTGGACTGGACCATTCGGGACAATGCCAGACCAGGGGTGACCCCTCGAATTTTGTGGTATACCCTAAAAACAATGTTGAGGGGGAAGCTCATCTCTGTGGGCTCTCATAAGCAAAGAGAACGAAAATCCCTCTTAAACCAGCTCAATAGCCACTTGAAAACCCTTCAGTCACAACAAAAACCAAAATGGACTAAGCTAAGGGACAAAGAAATCAAAGCGACCACAGAACGAATACAAAAAATCCACCTAACAGAGACAGAGAAAGCATTGTCTTATCTCAAGCAACCATAATATGAGGGGGAGTCACAGGGCCACGAGGCTTTTGGCCCTGAGACTAAAACAAAGGCAGGCTAAAGCTGCTATCACTAAAATCAAAGACCCCAACACAAACTCAATGGTGTACAAGGCGGACCAGATAAGAGCTTCCTTTGTCACATATAATAAAAGACTCTACCAAGCTCAGAAAGAGACTCTCCCGCAGGACAAAAGGGATTATTTACATGCCCTGAAGATCCCAATACTAACCCTGCAAAAACAGAAAAAGCTAACTACCCCTATTCGACTATCTGAAGTGGAGGAAGCCATTGGATCCCTAAAAATTGGGAAATGCCCGGACCCAGATGGCTTCAGTGGGGGGGTTCTACAACTCCCTGGGGAAAGAGCTGGCCCCACATTTGTTGGAGGCAATTAATGAGGTCTGGGTGGAGGGGGGACACACCACCATCCTGGGACTATGTTGCCATCACAGTAATACCTAAGGAAAGGAAGAACACAGCCGAAAGCAGTTCGGAACGACCCATCTCCCTTCTAAATGTTGACTATAAGATCTTTACGGCAATATTGGATGGAAGGCTACTCCCCCTCCTCCCCCAGCTCATTAAAAGGGATCAAACAGGGTTTATCCCGGGACGACAGGCCCCTGACAATGTGAGGTGCACCATAGACACCATGGACAGCATTACCTCTGAGGAAACCCCCTTCTGCCTAATGAGCCTTGATGCGGAAAAGGCATTCAACAAAGTCTCCTGGCTGTTCCTGTTTAAGGTGCTGGACAGATTTGGATTACCGAGGCCCTTGACAGAAACTATTAAAGCACTATACTGAGCCCCATAGGCCTACATCAGAATCAATGGGAGCATAATGGATAGATTCCCACTGAGTAGGGGCACGAGGCAGGGCTGCCCCCTGTCCCCGCTCCTATTTGCTCTATATATTGAGCCCTTAGCTTGTGCCATCAGGGAAAACCCGAATATCATGGGAGTTACTATTGAAGAAGTAGAGCATAACATTTCATTGTACACGGATGACGTACTCTTGTACATCAATAACCCCAATCGGTCCATTCCAGAAATCTGAAGAATCCTCCAGGAATTTGGAACCCACTCGGCATATACCCTAAACAAAAATAAAACAGATCTGCTCACATTCTTTTACAAACCTGCGCCCCCGATCACCGACCAGTCACCGACCTATTACCTCTAAATTGGAATGAACAGAAAATAAAATATTTTGGAATCCAGATCACAAAAAACCTGAAAGCACTCTCAGCGGCAAACTATGGTCCCTTACAAGCTCAACTCAAATGGGACATAGAAAAATGGCAAATTCTAAAACTGCCCATGCATTCCAAGATCCAGACAGTTACTATGAATATCCTACCGAGATTTCTGTACCTCTTTCAGTCCCTCCCAGTAAACATCCCACAGAAGCAATTCCAAGCTTGGCAGAAAATTATTTCTAAGTTTATATGGTCACCAGGGAGACCAAGCATAAAAATAAGCACCTTGCAAGCGGACAGAACAAGGGGGTGGGGAGCCATTCCAGACCTGGAAACTTATTGCATGGTGGCTTACCTGAGGTGTGCTTTACTGTGGAGAACTGACTCGTATGAAGCCCACTGGAAGGACACAGAGATCCAGGCGACAGAGGGGCCCCCCGTTGGGAGCTACAGTAGCAGACTCCACCCTCATGGGAGCAGAGTCTGAAGCTTCACAGGTTGTGGCATACACACTAAACATGGTGCACTGGCTATGGTGTAAGTTAGGAATCAAAAAAGCGGTCTGGCCACTCCAATGGTTCGCATGGTCCACGCAGTTCACCCCTTTGAAGCTAGACCACACGTACAGACTCTGGGCCAGATTTGGCCTTCAGAGGCTGGGACAAATGGTTTCAGACAACGTGGTCCAAGACTTCCAAACCCTGAAGTTGACATTCAGCCTCAGAAATAGGGACCACTTTAGGTATCTGCAGCTCAGAGCTTACCTCCAGAATGTTCAAAAAACCTCAATCTCAGAACCCCCAATAGAGAGCCTGGTGCAGAAAATACTCTCGATCATTTCGGGAAAACTGGAGAAAGGTCAGATATCGGCCCTATACAAAACAATTAGACAGCTCCCCACCACAACTACCACTGCTCTAAGAAATAGATGGGAGAGTGAGGGTAACCTAAACATAACAGGTAGAGAGTGGGAACTGATCTTCAACTCTGCCAACGAAATAACCCTCTCACCTGGGTGGCGAGAGTTTGCATGGAAGGTGAGGATACCGTATTTCTGTACTCCCGAAATCCAGGGTAAGTGGGCGGGGGCCAGGGACGGACACTGCTGGAGGAATTGTGGTGTCCAGATAGCACACCACACCCACATATTCTGGAGCTGTGAGGTCATTAAATCATTCTGGGAGGAGGTAACGAGACAAATCACTAGGATATTCACGGGCATTCAGCCTCTAACGATGAGGAACATAGTACTGGGCCTCCCTCCGGAGGGAGTGAGGGGGGGCGGATGCTATTTATCTGTGGAATGTCCTCATTGTGGCTGCCCAAAAAGCAATCACGAGGAGACGGCTCTCCCCTGACCCACCAGACAAGAAGCAGTGGGTCTCCATTGTTCAGGAAGTTAAAGAAATGGAGGAAATGACACACAAGATTAATAATAAACTTACAACATTCACAAGAAGACGGACAAGATGGGATATGTTGGGATACTGAGGGAGGAAAAGAAAAGATGGGACTATAATAAACATAATAATACACATACTTAAAAAGAGTCTACAGAAGAGAGAAGACAAGACACACAGAAGAGAGAGCTTCTCACTGAGAAGGGTCCAACAGAATTAAAAGATGGAGACCAATTTACAGAAAGGCAAATAAAGAAAACCGCAAGTCCGGGGAGAGACCCAAGTAGTGTGGAGGGTGGAGATAATTTAAAACAAAGAGTATTAGATGGTAGGAGTAATAAGATAGGCACAAGAAAAGTCCTTGTAATGTTTTATCAAGAACAATGAATGATCTGTTCCATATAAATGATAATAAGCAAAAGGAATGTTAAATGTAATAGAGATGAATACTGAGAAAGTGATGGATTGGCTGTACACTGATTCTTATATGTCAATAAACCTGAATTAAACAAAAATACACTTCCTGGGTGGTTGGAAGGTCACTCGTCCTTCAGCCTCCTGCCTCACAACGCACCTGGGGCATACATTAATGCCCCCATACACCCATGGCCTGTCGCGGGTTATAGCTTACGTCAAACAGTCGTGGCCGAACAATAACATACATACTGTATATATAGATATAGATATATATATAGATATACACTGTATATGTGTATATTTAAGGTATATGCCATGGCCCTACTGGAAATATCTCAGATTTTTTCCCCCCAAGTGTGACTGGACATATGACATCACAACTGGCAAAGCCACAAGCGATGTCAAAGGTCAAACAGTACGAGGGGAAATATCAGAGATATTTCTAGTAGGGCCACCGCATGTTTTATTTATGCAACACTGTTTGGTGCTTTACTTCCTCTATCACTTTTTGTACTTTTATTTTTATTTTTAAACCTTTTTTTGTGTTTAGATTACAGAGGTGACTTCGGATGGCCAAGCAGTTAAAGAAGTGACTCGTGGAGCACACAATGCTGTGCGTCAGCATGTCTGCGGGTTAGGGCTGAGGATGCAACTTAAGTGGGAACGTGAATTAGCACATCGTAGAAGCCTGGGTCACAGATTACCATGAGGGAGACATCAGGTGTCCCAACCCTGGAATGAGGCTGCTGGCATACTGAAGATAGAAATGCTAGTCTGGGAACCGGAGTACGCAGCATTCCCCATAAGGGAAGGTGGCGGCAGGAGTATGAAGTCTACTAGATGTCTGAGTCAGGAAACAGCAGTTTTAGGTTGAATCTTGTTTTATTTCTTTTGAGCAGAAAGCTGTGTGTGAGGGTAAGTTTCAAACGTGAGCAGCCGCTGGCACTCAAGTAAACTGGAGTATTCTAAAAAAAGCAGAGTGCTATTTGTGCTGCCAGCTTCCAGAAATTATGACCCACAGTAAAAATATTTTTGCCATCATGGACCTAGAATGAGAATATTACGATGTTTTCACTTTACTAATATTTGCCACTAGTTATCCTCACAGGTGATATATGTAATGGGGGTGAGGATAAAAAACGGCAAATATCTTTGATATCTGCAGGGTCCTCAAACCTACAATGAGGATATCACGTTATTCCTCGCTGTAGGTCATTTATCCACACACTAGGTCACTGAGAGGGACTATCTGCGCTTAGCCAGAGAGCAGGCATAAAATGCAGGCAACCAGAGCTCACCCTCCATACAGAGCTCCACACACACTCACTCACGGGCCAGCTCCAACTGAGAACCTCTTCAGTGTGAAACTGGCATTCACACTGAAAGGTTCTTCTTTTTTTTTTTTTATTACAGCTCTCATAAATTAAAACCACCACCAAACAAAGCCGCGAACAGGGCATATAAAACTGTCCAGCACAGTCAATGCCTCCCTCACTTCTCAACCCTGAATTCCACTCCGTACCTCACGCTGCTTCTGCTGCCTGAAGAATCTCTGAAGAAAAGGCAGGATCAACCAGACAGAGAACTGGATACCAACAAAAATAAACATTAAAAAAAAAAAGAAATTACCGCATCGCAAACTTGCGGTAAGTGGGAGTTCTGTCGCCATATTTGTTAAACCTGCTCAGCCCACCCACACAAAACCACATTCAATCAAATGCCATGTTAGCAAAAGTAGCACGTAGGGACCCTAGTAATCACGCCAGCATCCCCACCCAATAAGAATACTGCGGGGGAAAACAATGAAAATATATATGAATAACCAAAAAACAAAAATAAAAGTAAAAAAAAAAAAAACAGCATTTCACATTATATAAATGAGATATGCAATGGGTCTACTGGAAATATCACAGATATTTGCCCTCGTGCAGTTCGACCTTGTGACCTCACTCGTGGCTCCGCACACTGGGGAATATCTGTGATATTTCCAGTAAACCCACTGCATATCCATATATATATATATATATATATATATCAGTTCTTACAAAGAACATTTATTCTCCACTCCATAAAAAGGCATTCACGTACACAGACAGGGCTTCAGATAGTATTTCTTACACCATATACACACACATTCAGAGAATATAAAGTAGAAGAATGAAAAAAGGACAAGGTTTCTCTCTGAAGCCTGTCTTAACAGCATATCCCTGTTAACAAATGTAACAGTGCGGCGTGCGTTTACCAGGCTCTGGCTGAGACAGTGTAGAATCTTGTTTTCAGAAAATCTTTACCTCTAAATCTGAATCCAAACACAGTACGAGATCCAAATCCCATAAATGTAATCTAGTCTTCCTGGATGGACCTGTCCTGGAAATAGCACACAGATCCACTGGGTACTGCCACATGTATTCAGCTAAGACTATGGCCACTACACAGGATTCGGTTACAATACACGCCAACAGTAATCAAACCTACAGAATACATTTTCTAAACTCAGGGAAAGTTGCGTCTTCACAGAGGGACCTGGAAGAAAATACAATGTCTTATTAAGCAACAACATTCACATGCTTTAGGGTTAGTTGGGTTTCAAATTAACCCTTTTTCTGTTAATGAACCCAGAATGGCTTTTATTCTTGTCACTAGGTACCACTAGGACTAATACGCTGGACCCAGGCTAGGTGCATCAAATTGGTAACTTTATTCACATAGCATGCTGATATGCTCACAGGGGCAGTTTGTTCAGTCTGGGAGCGGCTGTAAGATGGTGCATACTCAGGCCGCCCTTCTGGCGCAGCAGCAGCACTACCACTTGGGATGCTGATGAACTGGGTTCAGAACAAGCCTGGATCATTTGATGGCCAGCTGGGGAAGGAGGATTGAGCCTCAGGGGGTGTGACTCCCCGTGCTTCCCTGACCCAGCAGTGGCTAGGGGTAAGGTGACTGGGAGTCCAGAATGGGGGAGGGGCGTGGATGCCAATGCGATGTGTGTGGATGCATGCACAGTGACAACACAGGCATCACTACATGGTTGCTCCTGCAGGGACCTAGAAAGCCTGAAAATGCCACCAATCAGAAAGATGAGGGTACATCTGCCCTCCATGTCACCTATTAGGCCTCTTTCCCTGGGCCTGGGGATAGCTCCAAGACTTCACCTGGCTTGTGTGGGGAGTAAGCCAAGGAGCACAGAGCAATCCCATCTGGGTGGGGGTGCGGGTGCTGGGGAGGTCTGGCCCTTGTGGCATTTCGCCTGTAGTCCAGGTCCCAGGTATGTGGACTTTGATGGACTGCATGATGGCGCTGACAAAAGGCTGAAGAAGGTCCCGATCAGTGGAGGACAGGAGGCTAAAGAAGGTTGAAAGAAAGAAAAAAAAACATAGGTACATACAGCAGGTAAAACAGCTGCTAAGGAGCACTGTGGCATGGGCAGCAGCCATGCTGGTCACGTCTGCTGCTACACAGTTTCTCTCACAAGATTAATTAACATGAAGTTCCTGAGGGCAAAGAGTAACATCACTTTAAGTTTTATGTTAGCAGTCAAATGTGTGTGTGTGTGTGTGTGTGTGTGTGTCTCTCTCTCCACTATTTATAGAAACAATGGCATTTCTGCTACTGTAAGTGGACAAAATGGATATGTGCAGTGTACACTGCCTCAATCTATACATCAGCACCATACTGACTGTTTTAATTAGCAGTATGACCCTGAGCAAGTCACTTAACTTCCCTGTGCTCCCAGGCTGCACCTGTAAACAAGCTTTCAGCTTAGTGTGTCTCACCAGGTTAAACAATTGGAAGAAGAAAAAAAGTATGGCAATCTACTGTAATCAAACTCCTTTCTGTAATATAGACACGTGTATATTTCACACTAAAACATGATTTTCCAGCAGCACATATTGTGTTCTGAATTTTGCATACTATTAAAATAGTTGCCTCAGTGACAGCCACTGTGTGTGAATGTATAGTCGGATAAAGTTATTTAAAAAGATTTTCTGTTTTCTGGCAAAAATTCACACTTGGCATCTGCAGAACTGAGTTACACAAAACTCTCCATAAATATTAACTGCAGGATTTCCATTTTTTTATTACTGAAGACATTTCCAATAAAACAGGATCACTTCCCCTTAGACTTCATGATTCTCAGTCACAATTCTCTTTGATGGAAAACGAGGTACGAAGTCTGCTCCATGTGAATTAAAAAAAACCAAAACTGCTATACTGAGAACAGAGTACTTGCACGGGGTTGGGGTGGGGCACAGAGCAGATACTAATATTTCTACTAAGGCACACTGATGTAACTGTGCACAAAGACAAACATTGGGGTCTATGCATAAACGGGCAGGAATTACGCATCAGAGGCGCGTACCCTGCCCTCGTAGGTCCACGGCCCCGGACAGGTGCAGCGCAGTGGCGCCAACTGCAAGCACCCGCATGGCACCTGTTCATGACCCACCCCGTCATGCAGGACTCCACAGGGCGGCAGAGGGAGGAGTTGCAGACCTAGGCAGGCATCCAACTGGATGCCCAGCATAGGTCCCACAGTGGATCCCTTGCACGAACAACCGTAGGCACCCAGACCCGTGCACCCAATCCCAATCTGACAGTGTGCCCCCCGGCTGAGCCCATGGCGCCCGCCCAGTACATGGACAGACCCCCAGCTGTGGGACCCCCCCCATCCGGTGTGGTGCCTCCGCCGCCACACATAGGTGGCCTGTCTCCAACGTAGGTGTCCCCCCCAGCAGAACGTAACCCCATCAGGGCAATGGCATGATGTGGCAGATAGCCCCCACCCCCACTGCAGTATGCCACTGCCAGTCCCGGTAACACGGTGCCCAAACCCCCCCCAAGCAGAGGCACCGCCTCGGTAGGCATGTTGGTGGTGCCCCCCGTCCTGGCACCAGTAGGCAACCCCCCTCCCATGGACACCACAGCTGTCCCATTCCCGGCAGTGGGCAACTCCACCTACCACACATCCCTGTCCCGTCCCTTGACCCAATGCCAATGTCTCACCCCCCAAACCCGATCCTGGCACCACTGCCAGCACATAGGTGCCCCCGTGGCACCGCCATTACCCTCCCACCCCCTCCCAACTCCTGTACCTGGCTGTCAGTGCCACAGCTGTGGACAGCCAACGGCACATCCCACCTTACACCTCCACAGCCATCAGCCATCCAAGTGATGCTGGGATCGCAACGCCTATTTATGGGGCACAATCCCAGTATCACTCGGACGGCCGGCAGCCGTGAAGGTGTGAGGAAGGATGTGCCACTGGCCGTCCACAGCCACAGCACCGATGGCCAAATACGGGGGTCGGGGGGGTGGAGTCGCCTGTGCCGCGGGGGTTGCCACTGGCCACCTATGTATCTGTGGGTGTTTCTAGATCAGGGATCAGGTACCGCTTAACGGGCATCACTGTGAGTGATTGTTGTGTGTGTGTGTGTGTGTGTGTGTGGTGGGGGGGGTGAGGGCACCGGGATCAGGGGTACCATGTTGTCGGGGTAGGGGTCACCATGACCAGAGCGAACAGGGTCTATGCCGACATGCGGGGATGACTGGCGCATACAGGCTCGGGGTGGTCCTGTGTCGGAGGGGGTGGATGGCAAATACGTGGTCAGGGCAGGAGTGTGGCTGTTTTTGGCAGTAAGATTTTTATTCTTTTGGGATATGGAAACACAGTGCAAAAGAATATAATCATCAACACATGTATTAATACAGTTGTCCAAAGCATACATTATATAAACGTCATATTAAACATTTAACATGAATAATAAACAGTTCATTTTTCAGTTTTATCATGCTATGCTTATCTATGCCTAACCTTTCAAACATTAAATACCATTGGTATTATATTAAATGTTAATTCCGAATGAACAATATAGTTAATGAGTATGTGTGAGGTGGGAGTATGTTTGGTGCTGGCAGGGATTGTGCAGCTGGGTGTACAGCGCAGGTATGTATCCGCGCCCCCCTAGGGTACATGTTCCCACGGTTACCTGCCTGATCTGCTGCCCATATGCCCCTATCCCCCCAGTGGTCTGGGGCAGAACAGTGTGTCACTTCCCAGAACTGTCGCGACCAGCGTGTGTAGTCCATGGGGTGCACAGTCCGTTACGGCAGGGTCCTCCTTGGTATAACCGGCACCTTCCTACACACCCCGGTGCACAGCACTATGCATCTTAGTGAATGGCACGTAGTGCTGGCATGCCCCCACCGTCCCCAGAGCGTTACTGTCTGCGCGGATGGGGGATCGGGTGCGTAGGGGTTGCAGCCCCATGTTGTGCATCCCACGTGTAGCCACTCCACACATGTAAGAAATAAGGCACAAAGGGGTGTGTGTAAACTATATTTTACAGCACAGCCAGGGGTGTAGTAAGGCAGGAGGCCAAAGGCCAAGTGACTTCAGCCACTGGACGTTTTACACACATCCCTGAGTGCGTTATTGCGCTTATAAAATTGTCTCCTTTTTTTTTTTACTTTATACTGTTTGGAAAATCAAGTTTATATGTAGAAACAATAGATTCACTTGTTTGCATTTGTGATAAAATAGTCCTTCCACCCACTGCCAAGCAAGGTAATTGATGATGTCATTGTATTATTGCCTACTTTCTTCTTCCTGTTTTTTTTTTTCTCTATTTTTCTCCACATTTAAGACATGGAATATTTATCATGGAATGCATGGATTCAAAATTCTGCTCAATCCCACTGGCAGAATGTTTCTCTACTAACACTCTGTACACACAGACAACAAAGGCCTTTGTTACAGCCAGAGACTCATAGAGGATTGTGTATGAGCAGACATACACAACAAGGCAGTTTTTGATCGAGAGGTTTCTGTGGTAACAAGTGACCTCGAGAGTGAAGCTCAAGAGGTCCGTTACCACGGAAACCTCAAGATCAGTAAACTGCCTTGTCTGTGTATGATTGCTCATACACAATCTTTTATAGTGTATGGTCAATCATACTTGCCTCTGTTTGTAAAAAAAAAAATTCATCCCCAAAGCTAATGGACACCTTTGAATCTGTTCTGATCAAGCGTCGCTTGCTTTCGCGTTTGATTTCACCACCACGGCCCCTTCATTGCACATGCGTGATGACGTTCAATCTCGTTGTGCTGCACTAGTGACGTACTCAGTACAGCACAACAAAATCGTTACATAGTGAGGGCAGCACAACAACACTGTTCCAGGCATGGATTTCCATGCAGAACAGAGTTCTACCATACACTATAATTATATCACTGTCTGGGCAAGAAGAAGAGAGTTCCCTGATGAGACGGTAAAGACAGAAGGGGGAATTTTCACTGTCAGCAATGAAACAGTTGCAGTGAAAACTATAAACAATACATACTGTTTCTAATTTACGTATACAAGGAGAGTGTGATAAATCGGGGAAACAACATTAAATTAATTTGTTTTATTTTTTCATTTAAGGTAATTTTAGGGCCCAGCTGAAGTTTTTTTTTTTTTTTTTACAGTGTAAAGCTAGCAGCCATGTTTGTGGTGGAAGATCAGTTCTGGCTGTAGGGGGCTAACTGAAATGCCTGTGTTCCAAAAGCCCATTGATCTGGGATCCAGACTCTTCACTGCTGAGAAGTCCTTTTTTTTTTTTAACCATGTGTAAACCATATTTTACACATAAAAAAAGAGTCAGTCAGATTACTGGATTTTACCCTGCCATTTTTTAATCGTGCATAGGCCCCACTGTTTGTGGAAAGTAATGGTGCAAATTAAAAACACAAATGTACACATATGGTGCAGTGTTTTTACAGACATGTATATATGGTACTCCACACAAAGACCCTTCCCCCCATTCACAATGCCTACCCGTGGGCTGCTTCTGGACTACAAACTGCTGATTTGTGTCCCACAGTGTCATCATCCCTGGTAGTCCACTTGGCTCCCAAGAGAAACCTTAAGCTATCGCCTGTCCCTGGTAGTCCAGTGGTCCCAGTTCACTATCCCCTTCCCCTTGTGTGCTTCCATTTCGTGAACTGTTCCCCTATTGATCTTGGTTGCCTGACGTATATGGGCACTGGGTGCATCCCTTCACAACCCTAGTGCCTTCCCCTGCAACCCCCAACCTCCCACTCCTGCTGGCTGCTCAATGTCCCTGCCTGCCTGCCAGTCTCACCCTTCTCTGCCAATTACTGACACCAAGCTCCCCAGGCTGTTCCCGCATCCTCGGAGGGTCCAGCCTAGCCTTGCCCTGGGGGAGAGGAGGAGAGTAACATTCCTGCAAGGAGTCCTCCAAGGCATGCATGACCGGGGGGACAGGAGCAGGCTAGGGGAACTGTAGTGTGGGGGACTAGGCAACTGTCATCCAGCAGTCCAAGAAAGGGTGCTAGTTTCTGTTTTCTGGCCCCTTCTCACATCCCAGCAGCATGTGATGCTGAAGAGGTGGAGTCAACCTATGTGTGATCACCCACGCCAACAAGGCTCCGCATACTATCAGGCGTCACTCTCCAAGTGGTGCTCCACAGCACCCTCCCCCAGAAGAAAAGCGTCCACACGGATGCTCTAGCACCCTCCCTGCTGGCAACCTGTCTTTATACATGACAACCATGTCCCTATGTACCAGAGCACTTTGATTTGCACTGAGGTGGTAGAAGTCCAGGATTCCAGTTCAGCACAGCTGGGGGGGGGGGGAGCATGCAAGGGTCTACCAAAAACACAGCGCAAAGCAGTGCGACGAGTCTGCGACAGTCCCTCCTGACTAAGAATCAGGGGCCCTATCTGTTCCCATCACACTGTTTTGCTATGACGTCACAAACCTCTGCTTATGATATCATAACCTGTTGCTACAGGAATGATTCTGATGTGACAACCGAAGGATTATGACTTCAGGGTAGGAAAAGCAGCAGAAGCCGATGAAGTCTAAGGGTTCAGAGAGCCTGGCGGTTTCATATGAATGTCTTTGTTAAGAAAGAATGTCATGCCCAGAAATTCACATTTTGGAAAATGCTAGATTTCAGGTCTATTGATTTCAACTGTAACTGTTTTGCAGGAGACTAGAATATCACTTTAAGCAACATGCTAGAAAAAAATCCTAAATGTTGCTATTCAACAGCCAACAACAAAAAGAAAAGATCAGTGCTGTCCAAATACCCCAAATTGTTCCCCACTTGGGGATGCAATCAGTCTTTTTTTTTTTTTTAAATGATTTTTATCTCCTGCCACCCTTGGAACTCTCTCTAGCGTCCCTCACACGCCGCCACCACTCTACCATCCGCCTGAAGCTCTTCCCACTGGGAAACTGGGGACAGACACTCCTACACCTACCTGATCCGCCGACCTAGCACTCCATCACCAGACCAAGGCAGGATGGAGGGATCGGAAGAGCCAGTGGTTTGAGCCCAGCTTTGGGCATGTGACAGTGGGGCATGGGAGGGTGCCATCACCTATCCAGTGAGCAGGGGCTTTTTCTTGGTGTGTGTTGCCCCTGGAGTGTGGACATGCAATGGCATCTGCGCACCGTGGGGGCTGCCGCCCGCCGCCGCTCCACCCCTTCTATGGCACCGCTAGCTGCAGTGCCCCTGATCTACATCGGGGGCCACTGATGAGTGGTACAAGACCCACTATCCACCCCGAGGGAGGAGAGCTGTGCCCCGGGCGCTCAATCCTCTCCCTCTCCAGCCGACCCCCTGTGGCCCAAGTCCATTCCCGAACCCGGGTCGCTGGCGTGGAGCAAGGTATGGCATCCAGCGCCTCAACCCTCAGCGCCACTGGGCCGGCTCCAGGATGCAATCAATCTCAATAAAATTACAATATTTATAAAATGGCAAGGAAATATACTGAAAAATCATTGGCTAAAGCACAACACCTTAACATGCATTACCAATCTACCATATGGATCATCAGGTACCAACTCTCATTACTAAGAGAAGAAAAAAAAGCCACTTAATCTACAACATCGACTATTTCATGTATATAATTTTGACATTCATAATGCATTTAAATAAATGATTTATGTAAAATAATCATATTTTAAATATGCTTCACATTTTATATAATACATAAGCGCTGTGGGTAATTTTATCAGCACAATAAGCCACTCCAGAGTGTGCATAAAGGATTGGAATGCACATTCTATGGGTCTAAGAACACGTAGCCTTCGGCCTCATGCCTCACTCCGCTGGGGTGAGCACTAAAATTATTTTATGCACAGTCTGTCGTGACTTATCCCTTACGTATTCAGCTGACTTGACTAATGGTGTTCACAGCGATATGAACACCATTTTACATGCGTTTTCGTAATGAGGAGATTATCTGTATGGTCTCGCGTCTGCACACTATGTTGCTTTTTATTTCTGGTAGTTTTGTAGGAAACAGTGGGATGCTGCTGCTTTAGCTACAGGCAACTTAAAAAGAAATGAAGACTGTGGGTTTACTTTACATACCTGCATCCATGCTGTGGTTCATCTGATGGTCACTTGTTTCTCCATCCTCACTGAGATAGCCTGGGGGGTGGAGTCTCTGGAAAACAAAGCAGCTGTCAAGTTTGCGAACTGGAAAAAAAATGCGTTATAGCTGCCACTGAATTCAATCAGGAAATGCTGCATCTGACATTATGCCATTTGGGCTGTCATTATTTCTGTTGACCAGGAAAGAATGGCTAAGAAATATTAGTTACACTGTAAGAGACCATAACTATGTAACTACAGGGCAGGTAATCATTAATTGCATGCAATAGAGGAAATTACACAGCAGCTACACATCTGTTACATGTAAACACATTAAAACTGCCCTGCAGGTACACTGTAGTTACATATCAATTACATGCCAGTTAAAGATCTGTTGCACGACAGTACATTAAAATTGCCCTACAGTTGCACAGCAATTACACAGCAGTTACATCTGTTGTAATTACATTAAACCTGTTGCGCATTTACACTGTAGTTATATACAAGGTACACATCTGTAAGTACATTAAAAGTGCCTTACACACTGGCCCGGTGGCACTGAGGGTTGAGGCGCTGGATGCCACACCTCGCGCCAAGCCAGTGAACCGGGTTCAGGAACGACGTTGGGTCATCGAGGTGCAGGCATGGGGGAGGGGGATGGACGGAGTAGAATCGAGCGCCTAACGGGAGCTCTCCTCTCCAAGGGTGGTTGTCACCCCATCCCCCGTAGTTCCGCTGCCACTAGGTGGAAGTCCAGTGGCAGCCCAGGCGGGAGGGGGTGGCAAGTCGGGAGGGCATCTCAGAACGTGGCACACGTGTGCACATCCGGGACTGGAGGCGGGTTAAAAACACATAAAATACATAATGAAAAAAAATGCTTTACAATTACACTGCAAATTCACAGCAATTACATAGCCGTTGTAAGTACATTAGAACTGCCCAGCATTTACACTGTAGTTGCACAGTACATTTAAAACTGCCCTGCAGTATTAATTTATTTAGACACTGGTGGCTGGGAAAAGCACACTGAGCCGAGCATCGTTTTTAGGTGCATCCCAAGGAAAGGAGTAACAGTACGGAGAACCAGAGCAAAAATTGTTAAAATTAATAAAATGAAGAATAGTGATACTGAAGTAAAAATAAGTCAAAAAGGCGCAAAATTCAATCAAACGGGTGCAAAAACATAATAAAAATGTAACTATAAGTAAATAAAAAAGGAATATTAAGTGACAGTGTAGCTACAGGAACCTTAAAGAAAAGTGTTACTAAAATATTTCCTATTGTCAGACTTGTCCTGGTGGTGAATACAGAAAGTGCCAGTGACATTCAAGGTGCATACAGCGTTATGCAGATACTGGATAGGATCACAAACCACTGGGGCAGTACACTGCTTGCTTCAACCAAAAGCCTAAACTTGCTGTACAAAAAAGATGTCCTTAAGGGGGAACCGTGTCATAATGCCTAAAAGAAAAACGTCTCCGACAACAACCACTAAGAAACTATAGCTACAGCAAAAACAGCTACTTGATTAAATGCTGAGCTGTCAAAACACCACAAAGCAGGCCAAGGAACCATGCCAAGGAAAACAACTATAACCAGGGTCGAAGCACTTTGTTTACAATGCTATGCAGGGGGCTCCACCCTGCACCCTCCCGTAATATATAACAACTCCAGTCCATGTTAAAGTTGACAAATGACAATAAAATCAGTGCACTATAAATGCAAATGCTGTTTTGATGCGCTAGTATTCCTTAGCTATATTTCATACAGCATACTGACTGGTAACCTCCTGGAGGTGATTAGCACACTCATTCTACTCTAAGAGTTTACAGTTTAACATTGTTTTCATAACTTACTATTTATGCCCCCTATTCACCGAACTGCCCCCTTCCACTTGCCCCCCCCCCACCTTGGGTTACCAGATGTCCTCTTTTACGAGGACATGTCCTCTTTTCCAACTGCCAAATATTCTTCATGTACCTTCTCTATCCTTTGTATTATTGTTTTTATAATTGTTTTACTCTCACCTATCCAGAACCTCCTTGTAAAGGAGCTGTGAAGGCGGTGGAGACTTTAAACCTATTTACTTGGGGGTCTGGCACAAGGGCTCATCGGGGGAGGGACTAAGTGTCGTCTTTTTGGCATCCCAAAATCTGGTACCCCTACCCCCACCCAATTATTATTATTATTCTCTGGATGATACCCCATGGCTTACCGCCTTCATCAGGCCTGCCCCAGGCCCCTTAAGGCATTTTTTTCCACCAGCCTCTGAGGACGGGTACCATGTTGAGATGTGTGGGGGCCTTAGCCAGCATTATTCTGCTGCAGCCCAGGTGCTTCTGCATCCATTTTCTCCCCACACCCTGAACATCATCACACTTGGAATGAAGAAGCACGTGACTGCACATCATCCTTGAGCCCAGCCGACATTCACCCTCCCACTCTACCTTCCACTGTGCATGGTCACCCAGGCGACTGCACAGCACCAGGCGCAGCGATCCTCCCTCTGCTGAGCATGACCTCTGGGACGCTCAGTCGTCCTCCCTTCACCAGCATTCCAACTGCCTGGGCTCATTCCCAAATCCGGGTCCCCGGCATCATCAGCAGCACCACTGCCACTGTGCCAATGGCCCAGCACCCCAGGGTTTAACATTCCAACCCATACCAATTCCAGTTTTCTGCCTTCAAATCTGACACAGACAGCTTGTCTGGCAATGAACATTTCCACATCCATTTCCAGTCTAGCCGGCTGACACTTCAGGGTTAACTCATCTCAACAAGTATTAAACTTGATGAGGAGACAGGAGGCTGTTAGCCCATCAAGTCTACCAGCAGGTCCACTGTGCCCTGTTGTCAAGGACATGATCTGCCTAGTTCAGCCTTGACTTTTGTCAACGATTTGTTATGTACTATTTCTCTAGGCAGACTGTTTCACAGTCTTCCTGTTCTTTGTGTAAATGACCATCTCTGTGCATTTTGGGTTGTATTTCCAGTTCTATCTGCTGGTTATGGGACTGCAGACTGAATTCATTAATTTGGAATTCAATTCCCATTAGTAACCTTAGATTTCTATCATTTATGATTTTGTACATTTGCAGCAGGTCACCCCTAAATGCCTTACCTCTAGGCTATACAACCCCAGGCAATTCAGCCTTTCTTCATAGTTCTGTTTTCTAGTTCTGGTATCAATTTAGTTGCCCTATGTTGGACCCTCTCAATATTGTTGATATCTCTTCTTACGAGGGTGGTCCACAGCTGGGAACAATAGTCCAGATGTGGTCTGATGTATGATCTATATAGGGGGATGACACATTGTTTGGTTCCGTTTAGAAGTGATTTCTTGATGCTGCCAAACATTCTATTTGCTGTTAGGACTAGTTTATTGCAATGCTTTCTAAATTTCAGATCGTTATTGATCAGTACTCCCAAAATCTTTCTAATATTCCACCTTTTTCATAAGTTTATCGTTTATACTGTGGTATACATCTGGTATAAATGACTCAGACTCTGGCCGTACCTGGAATGTAGTTGATTTGTGGCTCAATGCCTGCTGGGAAGTTTGTGTTCTCTGGGATGGAATGACTATAATCGTCCAATGGTGGGAACTCTGTTGGAATTTCCGTGTGCCTCGGTACCAGAACAGGAGGAAGGACTAAACCACAGAGAGGAAGACAGAGAAAGGTGCCTTAAATACATTTTTTATTTATTTCAATGTATTTAATTTGTCCAGGACAAATCAATACGCCAGTGGCTCAGTTACTATAATGCACTGGTAGGCAGCACCAGAGTTACAGATTTCTACATCATCATGTAAACAGTTACATCTCTAAAATAGGGCCAGTACTTTAAAATGATCTTCCAGTGAAAAAAATAAATCTGTCAGCATTAGCAAGAGTTAAGTCTCACAACATTACAAACCAATTAGTAAAGACATCTGCAGGAAAACCGGCTGTGACATCACAACCTGTTGCCATAGAAATTATTCTGGCAACAAGCAGCAAAAACAGGTAAAGCCGAGAGGCAAAAAGCTTGTTTCCTTTCAAATGTCTTTAGCATTAAAACATGGAATGTCCTGATATTCATATCCTTGGGCAACTGTGGGTAAGAGTTCTGTTGATATCAACTGAGAATTTTTCGTCACAAATCAGAAAATCACCTTAAAATTAATATACTTAACAAGCTACACATATGTAAAGTTATGCATTAGTCTAGCGGTTGAAATTAAGTTTTGCAGTCACTAGCCAGCAATGCTGGTGACTAGGAAACTCCCCTAGCCCTACAGACTTTTTCAATAGACCAGGTGATGTACTTATTATAAGCTGGCCTGTCAGCACAGGGGTAGTGCTACTGCTCATGACGCTGGCGACTTCAAGTTCATAAACGAGTTTGAGTCGTTGGAGGCCAGCTGGGGGATGGAATTTGGAGCATCTGACTGACCACTCTCCTCCTTTGGGGAAGGCATGCTATTTCTGCAATTTGACTGCCACCTAATGGAGGCCAAGTAGCAGCGCAACTGGAGTAGCTATAGCATGGGAGGCTTGGGAATTGGCCAGACCCAACATGTGCGGGTATATGCCCTAGGCTTTGTTCATGGCAGACTCCCGGGGAGGCTAGAAACAGGAAAAAATCAGTACTGGCCAGGCAGACGAGGCCCTGCCTGTCCCTCATGTCCACCTTCCGAGCTTCCTCTCCTGACTCCTGAGCCTACTCTCAGGTTTCACCTCTGCCATGGGCGGCTGGATGCAGGAGGGGTAGAACTGCATAGGAAGTTGAGGGCAGACCCTGCCCCTGGGGGCAACCCAATGGGGCAATAAAGTGGCGAGACACAGGTGTCCTGTGGAGTTCCTGGAGTGCAGGTAAGAAGAGCCTTGAGGGGCAGGAGCCAGAGGGCCACAAGGCAGAAACAGAATTAAAAAAAATAAAATAAAAAAAATAATGAGACTTCCGGTGACGTCAGCAACCGGCATGGCAGCTTAATCTTGAGCTCCGCCGCGAGAGTGCAAAAAGCTACCTTAATCCAGTGCCATCGATAGCCAGAACTAACATTGAGTGAAAGAAAGAACAGGGGAAATGAGCCCAGCGACGAACCCGAGGGCTAGAAGTTTGAAAAAGGCCGCCGTAAGAGCTAAGCAAAGGCAAGATCGTAGCCCGAGCACTCCCATGTCCAGGGCCTCAGAGTCAGTGGCTGGATCTGGCGGGGAGGAGGAGGAAGGCAATACCTCGCGGGCTAGCTCTTTGGACGGGCGTGCGACAGCACATATATTTAAAATGCTGCAAAGAATCGACAACAACGTAAAAGATATAAAGCAGGACATGAAGCGCTTGGAAAAAAGAACGGAGGATTTGGAGTCGGGCCTGGATGGCCTTCGGGAGGATAATATCAGAATGTCTCAGGCAATAGTCTATTTGGCCAGGAGGGAGAGGGAACTAACAGCCAGGTCTGAGGACGCAGAATCCAGGGGCCGGAGGAATATGATTCGTATCTTTGGTTTCCCAGAAGGTGCCGAACAAGCGGATCCAGTGGAATTTGTCAGGACCTGGCTCAGACAAGAGTTGGACATTCCAGAAACAGAGCCCCTAGAACTCGAGAGGGTCCACCGCGCTTTGGCTCCCAAACCAAAGAGTGATGCACCGACACGGTCGATTCTGGCGAAGTTTACCCGTTACCCGGTTAAAGAGATGATTCTTCGGAAGGCATGGGGCAAGAAAGACTTAAATCTTGACAGTAAACGAGTCTTTGTGGATCACGATTTTCCCCCTGCCACGACGCTTAAGAGAAAACGGGTGCTGGCAGTCATAAAGCAGCTGAAAGAAAAAAATATCATGGCCTACCTGAGATACCCAGCAAGGCTACTAGTCCACTGGTCTACGGGAACCAAATTATATGACTCCCTTTTACAGGCTAGCAAGCAGCTTCAAAAGGCAGGAATTTCCCTCCCCGATCTGTGGCAGGAAGCCACTGAACAAGCCGTTCTGCAGCTGTGGTGGTTCACGAAGGAGAAAGGGGCTGGAAAAACTGGTCCGTTCAGAGGCGCGGGCCCTGATGAGCAGCTCTGCGAAGATCTAATCCGTTTGAACAAGAGTTTGATGGCGGCCCAGAGGGAGGGCATTGTGTGATGGAAGAACTCAGTGTGGACTGTTTTCTTTTCTTCTCATCTCGAAGGGTCCGGGAGCCCCTGTTGAAAGCCTAGGGCATCACAGCCCGGGAAGGGGGTGGATGCTTTGGGAATGGTCTTTAACAAAGTTAATTGATTAAACTGTTAATAACATGTGTGGGGAAGGCGAATGATGTATCCCATCACGGACACTAAGGAGATTTCTGAGACTTTATAGAGCGGATATAGGAGTCCTGACGGAACATCGGGCCTCGCACCAGGTTTTGAGCAGGCCAGTATTGGGGCTCGAGGGCAGGCAGGAATCCTGGGAACCGGCTGGATGCGGCCTGTACCCGCTTATACGTTCATTTGGGCTGAGTGGATCTAAACTCAGAAATTCTGCACTTTTCACCACTTGTGGGCTCATTCTGGCATAAGTGCTCTACATTTTTTTTTTTTTTCTCTGAGGGCTGAAAACAATTTTTGGTTTAAGTAAAAACGCTGAGTATGTGTTAAGGGGAAAAGTACCGGATAACACTTAAATTTCTACGCACCTGTTCAGACCTGTTGGGTCCTAACAATGTGGCACTAGGCTTGGTCGATTAAGAGGGCGGTGCGGGTACCACGGCTCTGGCCGTTCTGCCCCTGCGACCTCTGGTAATGTTCATGCACTGGCACCAGAGGCCCTATCAGTGAGGAGTTCGCCTGCCGAAGGCCATCCAGTCCCGCTAAAGTGGGTGGGGTGACCCTTCGGGGGAGTACCTTTCCTTTTCGCTGATAGACCACCCTAGGAGACCACCTTCCCGACCCCTGTTAGTAGGAGGGCCGGAGGTGAGGAGTTAATTATTAGCTCATGCTCCTAGGTGGAGGGAACGTCCCTCCATATTGGGCCATGATGGGCCTATTTGTAAATAGTTATATGGTTCTAGTTATACATGTTTTTGGGGGAGAGGGAGGAATGCTAAGGGAGGTGGAGGAATAGATTGGGGGTGGGGGGGTACAACAAGAATATGGCGAGTGGTGGTACTATGAGGGACGGAGCCCGGGTTTTCCGTGCCATCCTCCAAGAGGTAAGGGTCTACAAGGGTGGGGGTTGCATTAAAAGCTGGGAAATGAGTTTAGTTTTAAAAGGGCTTATCCATAAACCAGTATGGGGACCTTAAAGACTGTTTCGTTTAATGTAAAGGGGCTGGGATCACCAGCAAAAAGACAGAGCATACTCAGGGACCTAGCGAGGACCCAGTGTGATATAGGGCTCCTACAAGAAACAAGACTCTCGGAAAGTGAACATAAGAAATTAAGATGTCGATGGGTGGGCGAGGTTCATGCCTCATCGCACAAAAAGGCAAAGAAAGCAGGAGTGGCTACTTTGGTGAGGAGAGATCTAGGAGCTACCATTTTGAAAGTACACTCCGATGAGGAGGGTAGGTGGGTGATTGTGTCGGTGAAAATGGTGGACAGAACAATACATATTGTTAATGCCTATGCCCCCACCCCTTCCACTCGGGTTTTTCCTCATCTCTTTGGGGTAATTGCCACACTTCCGGAGGGCCAGATCATTATGGGAGGAGACTGGAACTGTGTAGAGGATACAAGGAGTGACAGGTCATCGATGAGGGGGTTTCAAGATAAGGGGAGTGGACCTAAGACCTTCTCTCATTTGAGGGCAGAGGCAGGTCTGGTAGACACGTGGAGACAAAAGTATCCCTCTAGTAGAGATTTCACCTTCTATTCGCACTCCCAGGGCTCATACTCTCGTATAGATAGATTTTACACCCATAAAGTGTGGGAAGGTTCAGTCGTGGATCAGCAGATATACCCTATAGTGATATCGGACCACGCGAAGGTTAGCCTCACGGTAAAGTTGGGACCCCAGCGCAAGCAGTCCCTGTGGCGCCTCAATGCGGGGCTCCTTAAGGATAAAAAATTTATTTCCAAAATTAAGGAGGTAATGGAGAACTATATAAAGGAGAACATTGGCTCAGTGGAGAAGGTAAAATATGTGTGGGATGGGCTTAAAGCGGTAGTACGGGGGGAAGTTATTGCGTATGCAGCATACCAGAAAAAAAATCAGAAGTCAAGAACAAGATAAGTTAGAACAAGAAATAAGAGACTTGGAGAATACTCATAAAAGGGGAGGTCAACAAAGGGTACTGAAGCAGTTGAATGAAGCCAGAGACAAGTTAAACAAACTCCTCTCGGTTAGAACGGAAAACGCTCTCAGGTTCACAGCCCAAAAGTATTATATGGGCGGGAATAGGGCGGGTAGGCTTCTGGCATACAGGTTAAGAAAACAGGAGGCGGACAGGTACATTTCAGGAATTTTAGACCCAAGGGGGCTTAAAGGACTGGTCACGGATCCTTCCCAAATCGCAGATTGTTTTAAATGTTATTATGAAAGACTATATAAATCGGAGGCACACCCAGGGCAGGCTGAAATCACGGAGAGGTTTCTCTCTGGGCTGAACCTACCCAGTCTCCCGAGAGAACTGCAGAGTGAATTAGACTCCCTTTACCCAGGCGGAGCTTATAGAGGTAATTAAAAACTAAAACATAACAAAGCCCGGACCAGATGGGTACATCGTGAATATTACCAGGAGTTCAAAGAGGTGCTATCTCCATTACTCCTTCAAGTATGTAATGTAGCCCACCTTCCCACAGAGGCCCCAGATACCTGGACTCAGGCCTTAATTTCAGTTATTCCGAAACAAGAGAAGGACGCCACCTTATGTGGAAACTATCGCCCTATTTCATTGTTAAATGTAGATGTCAAAATTATGGCAAGAATGTTAGCCAATAGGTTGCAAGGGGTGATAACTCAATTGATACATCCGGATCAAACCGGATTCATGCCGGGTAGACACTTGCATGACAATGTTAGGAGGTTAATTACAATATTAAAAAGCCTCCAACTGGGGCAAGGGGGTGAATCGGGGCTGGTGATCACTCTCGATGCAGAAAAGGCGTTTGACCGCCTGGAATGGGGATACTTGGGGGTAGTGCTTCAAAGGTTTGGGCTTGGTCCGAGATTTCAGGCATGGATAAAAGCACTGTACACTAACCCCTCGGCGTGTGTGAGAGTAAATGGCCTTTTTTCCCAATCATTTCAGATTTACAGAGGCACTCGCCAAGGTTGCCCCCTCTCGCCCTTGCTATTCGCCCTAAGTATGGAGCCTTTAGCTGAGGCCTTCCGGTCCCAGGGAAATATTTCTGGTATTGAGTGGGGGGAGTTGACAATCGTATATCCCTGTATGCTGATGACACCCTGCTATATTTGTCGAATCCCCGCACCTCTTTGCCAGCAGCTATGAGTCTTTTGGAAGAGTTCGGGTCAATCTCAGGATTCAAAGTTAATGAATCCAAATCCGAGATAATGGTAATCGGTGATGAGATCTCACCCCAGGTAAAGTCCCTCACAAATTTAGGGTGGGGTACTGAGGAATTTAGATACTTGGGGATCCGGATACCAAGGGATTTGGGTAAGCTATTCCAATGTAACTACGGGGC
Organism: Neoceratodus forsteri; assembly: GCA_016271365.2. NCBI lineage: Eukaryota > Metazoa > Chordata > Ceratodontiformes > Ceratodontidae > Neoceratodus > Neoceratodus forsteri. The sequence goes on along the minus strand of CM028129.1, from coordinate 1,252,790,927 downwards.
GCTATTGAGGAAAATAAGAGAGGACTGTGGGAGGTGGATGTCTCTGCCATTATCCATTACAGGTAGGGTGGAATCGGTAAGAATGAATGTTCTTCCGAGGCTCCTTTTCTTGTTTGACGTGCTCCCTCTCGTTCCTCCAAGGGAGTTTTAGCGAGAGGCCCAGAGAGTGATAAGTAATTTTATTTGGGCGGGAAAAGGCCTAGACTCAGTTGGGCACTCTGAAGTTGCCTAAAGGAGAAGGCGGATTGGGAGTCCCTGATTTAAAAAGATATTTTAGAGCGGCACAGATGCAGTATCTGGCTGCCTTCGCCTTTAAGGGTAAAAGGCAAAGCTGGGTAGAAATGGAATTACAACTGTTAATGCCCCGAATGCTTTGGGCAATTTTATTCAACAAGATAACTCACAGACTATTACAAGAATTAGTGATACCCGGAATCAGAACTTTGGTTTCCCTTTGGGAGGAGATGAAATTACAACCCTGGACGGCGGGACAAGGACAAATACAGGAAAGTCTAGGCTTTCTACCGGGTAGGGAAAACCCTCTGTTCAAACGCTGGGGGAGGCTAGGCTTGAAGGAATTCCCACAGCTTCTCATAGGAGGCATAATTAAGAGCTTCGCCCAATTACAAAGGGAGTTTAGTATCCCGGCTTCAGACTTCTACTGCTACTTGCAGATCAGGCACTACATGCAAGCTGTGGAGAAGGAAGGTTTAGAGTTAAGAGGAAGTTGGCCCCGCCCACTTTTGGACATTTTACAAGAGCTGCTTAAGGGGTCGAAACATCAGGCACACCTAATCTCTACATTATATGCAGCGGGGGGTTCCGGGACTCCGGAATACAGAATTAGAGTGCAGGCCCGATGGGAGAAGGAATTAAATTGTGAGGAGGAGAAACCTAGTTGGGAGATGATATGGAGGATGGCGGGTAAAACCTCGGCCTCTCCCTCTTGGAGGGAGTTCAGGTGGAAGATTCTCACAAGATTTTTCAGAGCGCCTACAATAACAAAACACTACGGCCGTACGGGATCAGATGCGTGCTAGAGAGGGTGCGGGCAGGTGGGTCGCATATACACATTTTCTGGAGCTGCCCCAGACTTAGGAGTTACTGGAGCCTGGTGACTCAGGGTATGGGTCAGATCCTTCAGGTGGAAATTCCGGAGCACCCCCGTTACCTTTTGTTAGGGGAACCACCCCCTGGGATGAGGGGCTCAATAGCTATATATTTGTTCTCAATCCTGGTGGCTGCGGCCCAAAAAGCAATCACGAAGTTATGGCTAGATAAGGCCCCTCCGGCCATAGAACACTGGCTGATGGTGTGTGACCAGATCAGAGTAATGGAGAGACTCACTGCCAATTTGAACCTGAAGACAGATAGATTTAGAGCTCAGTGGCTTCCCTTCTTCGAGTTCTTGGCAGTAAAGGAAGGGGTTGACATTTTGTCAATCTTGGCTAAAGAAGCCCTGGATTGAGAGCAAAGGGCCTATCCCGTTAAGAAGCACCCTTCCCCCACCACGTGGGGGAATGGGATAGAATACAGTGCAATAGATTGGAGATGTGTAAGGGACTTATAGACTACCACCGCCATTTGGTTAGGGAGGGGAGGGCGGGAAGGGGAGGGATTTGATTTGTTTATCATTTGATGTTGTTAATGGTATACAAAGTAATTTGTTAATTGTCATTGGCATAAATAGGCTGAAACTAGAACATTGTTGTTAGGTTTAAACTGGGCTTAAAGACCCAGGTTGACTGAAAGACCTCTTTTTCTTTTTAATCGTATAAATATTAGAATAAGTACTTGCTAACTTTGATGTATTCTACTTTGCCTAGCCAATGTACTGTATGGTTTATGGTTTTTATCCAAACATTTCAATAAAACACAATTTCAAAAAAAAAAAAAATAATAATAACTGAAATTAGAAAAGGACAGGAGTTTGGTTTTATATAATGGCTTTCAGTAAACCTTATCCCAGTGTACTTGACAATCCAGGAGATGGACAGGAGAGAATGGGGCTGCTACTTAGTGCACAGGGAGATCCAAACAGCACACAGACAGAGAGCACAGGGAGATTAAGTGACAAGTGGCTTGCTCTGGGTCACACACTGAGCAAATGGTGACTGTGGGATTCAAACACAGGTCTATCTGACCTCCAAGTTCACAGCTCTGTGATCAAACTGCAAGGCCATACTGCCTCTCAAACTGAACAACAAAACCTGACAAAGTAGGTTTTATAAGGAATGGGGGAGGACAGGGAGACGGGACAACTGAGTTAGCTTATTTTTAACTATGACTGCCCCTCCCCAACACCCATCCATGGACTGGAAATCAGCAGGGAGGGGGGGCTATGAAATTATGATATTCTGGGGTCCGAGGGTGATCAGGCTGATGGTGGTGTTTTGATGGTGTTGTGTGTCTGTGTGTATGGGGGTGGGGGCTGGTTTAAAATACATTGTCAGCTCCTGACCCAGTGCCAGAAGCTGGCAAGTTTTGTATATGTGTGCATGTGTGTATGGGGGCTGAAGAAGGAAAATGACTGGGGTGGGAAGAGGGAGGCTAACGGACTAGCCCGGCCACCTGTGGAAGGCTCGGAGGGTTTTTCTGTTTTAAATCTCATCATTCAAACTCCAAACTTATTCGATCTGTGGTGACTTTTGCCTGGTCTGAAGTTTGTATGGGAAGGTACGGACAGCTTTTTTTTTTTTTTTTCCTATTTTTCCCCCACCCCTCAGTGCTGTACCCAACTCCCCTGCTCAGACCATCTTTCTGCACAGATCTTCCCCCATGGAGCGCTGGCTTACTTCCCAGGCGAGGTCAGTGGCAGAGGGGCCCTTACCCCACCCAAAGGATCAAGTCTTTGTCGGAATCCCTCGCCTGGCTAAGGAGGACCCACTATCGAGCCCTTGCGTCAGTGTTGCCCCTGGGCGGTAAGCCATTGTACACTTCCCCCAGCACGACGTACACGTAATGTCACTGCTTGCACTGTGTCCATCGTGCTCCCCTCATTGGTGGAGGCATCGGGGCTGTGAGTCACCTCTGGGCCAAGGACACCCCTCCTCCCCCCCGGAGGAGCTGAGCAGTCCGACAGATGTTCAAACTAACTACCCCCCCCCGGCCAGCCCTCTGGCACCTGGGTCCGCTCCCGAACCTGAGTCGCCAGCTTCACAAGTGGAAATCTAACCGCTACAGCAAAGGGCTGGCTTAGGTACGGACAGTTTTAATGTCAAGACATGTAAAGTCTAAAGAAAAAAGATCCTGTTTTAATCAGAATATCTTCAGTAATAATACTGGAAGGTCCTGAAATTCACATTTTGGTGAATTTTGAGTGACTGGGTTCTTCTGATACAACTGTGCATTTCTAATTTAATTTTATTTACCAAGCATTTTTTTTTTTTTTTTTTTTTACTAATGATTACTGAGAGACCACATCTTGCAATCAGTGGAGTCCTTCTACTAAAGGTCACACAGTAAGTTTTCGACTTTAGCTGTGTTTGAACCTGCAATCTCCCTATTACCAAACCGGTGCTCTAGCCACTAGACCAGAATATCTTGTAAAAAGGATTTCCTGACCACACAATGCAGTTAGTTATGCCACCCTCGTGCTGCTCTTGTCAACAGACTGTGACGCCATAAACATAGACATTAAGAGGTCTTAAGTGCACACATCAGTCTTTCTTAAAGAAATAACTACTTGTTAATGTGAAAAATATTTAAGCCAGCAGAAACATGGCAAAGTTAAAATCAATAACTGTTGGCAGCAAAACAGACATAACTCATTTCTGAGTCTCCCCATTTCCCTGAAATCTTTACCTGGGGTCTCCACTCTCTGGTAGTGGTACGGGTTGACGCAGACTTCATCCTTCTTCATGTGAAAGGCATATTCACACAAGTCCATGGCACGCAGTTCATGGTGACTGTGGAGATCTGGCCAGCGCCACAGCCGGCAGTAGATAACATGGGGCAGCCCTTTCCGATGGGACACCTGAAGCCTTCCATCAAGTGACCTGTTAAAAAACAAGCAAAGAAACAAATCTTGAAGCGGATATTACGGACAGATTGTGTACTGCTGGGGCTGGTATCACATGCACAAGAGATCTGAAACTCCTTGGGGAAGAAGTCAACATCTCGCTGTTCCTCACTCAGACAAGACACTCTGCCCCTCAAAATGTGGGACACCTTATTACACCATGGAGACCTCAGAACACTGAAACACAGAATTTGTTGGCAGAAAAGAACCGCTTGGCCCACCCAATCTGCCCAAATGCTCCCTGCCTAGTCTGTCTCCACAGACTCTTAACTGGTCTCTGGTGACCCTCCCTCCTCCCTGCCTATCTACTAATACTCCTGTACGTTTATCCCACACATGCTTGAAGCTCCCTAATGTTTTCACCTCCACCACTTCTGCTGACAAACTGTTCAAGATATCTACCACTTTTTCAGTGAAGAACTACTTCCTACATAGAAACATAGAATCTGTCAACAGATAAGGGCCATACAGCCCACCTAGTCTACCCATTTCCCTACTTGGTTTGGTAATCCCTACTCTTTTCTGGACTGCCTTTCCCCCGCTCTGCTGTAGAGCAGGGTGCCTTTATGCTTATCCCATGCACTTCTGAATCCGTGTACTGTCTTCGCTTCCACCACCTCTGCTGGTAAGCTGTTCCATAGATCCACCACCCTATCTGCGAAAAAAAAATACTTCCTAGCCTCCCTCCCTCCAGCCTCATGTTATGTCCTATCCTTGTGAACTTTCTTCTCTGAAATATGCTCTCCTCCTGTACCCTGTTTATTCCTTCAAAGTATTTGAAAGTCTCTATCATATCCCCTCTCTCCCTTCTCTCCTCCAGTGAATAGAGATGTTAAGTTCCTTGAGTCTTTCCTCATAAACCTTGTGGTGCAGTGCATGTATTATTTTTGTTGCTCTTCTCTGGACTAGTTCCATTATATGTCCTTTCTGAGATGCGGTCTCCAGAATTGGACTCAGTATTCCAGATGAGGCCTCACCAGTGATCTATACAGTGGCATCTCCACTTCACTCCTCCTACTGGTTATGCCCCTTCCTATGCATCCCACCATTCTGTTTGCTTTCCCCACTGCTTTTTCGCATTGTTTGGATGACTTCAGGTCATCGGGTATGATGACCTCCAGGTCTCTCTCCTGACTTGTGGTGGCTAGAACCTGCCTGCCCCCATCCTGTACTCCTCTCTTGGGTTTCTGTGTCCCAGATGCATATAAACTTCCCCGCTCCAGTTCCATTACATGGGCTCTGGTCTAGGTGCTCTTTTTCATTTGAAAGGTCGTTAATGATCTCCTAACCGCAAGACTTGCATTTGCTAGAATAACATAGACTAATATGAATTTATGCCTTTCAAGGAACACTCCAGACAGTATTGACTATGCTGAAGATCTTAATTTCTTGTTACACAATGCCACAGAAATAAAAGCAATACCTCTGAAATTGGAGGATTTGTAATTCCTCTTTGCCCCATTACCAGAGCCACACTGGGCATTAAGCTCTACTCAAGCTACACAAGTAAGGATCAAAGTGCACCTTTGGGTACTTATTCTTTAAGATGTTCTTCAGACAGTCAATACTACCTTAATGTGTGCTTCATGTCTCGTTTCCATATCATAAATCATTAGAAAGCTCTCAGACAACCACAGCACAATCCTTACCTGCCATTTACCGCTGGTACCAATGTGCTGTTGTGCACCAAAGAGGCACTGCATCATGGCAACAGGCATCTTTTGTTGCCATCGGTTTTGCCTGCACAGCATCCCTTCATGCCAGTCACCACAGTGTCTCATACTGCCAATACTGCACACACCACAATAAAAAAAAAAAAGCTGAGTTTTTAAAATTCTTTTCTCCATCTCACTCACTCATTTCAGTGCACAGAACAAACAGCAAGTGTTGCGCTTTCTGTGCGAGGCTAACACATGGACCAAACCAAACTGTGCACATAAACGTGGGGAGGTATGAAGACATCATTTTTAGTTTTAAATTTTTTCCTCTTTAAATCACATTAAAATATTTTATTTTTCAGGGTAAAAATTCTAGTGATTTTTAATACATTTATAGGTCTGCGTGTGTGTCTCTGAATCAGAGTGTCATCTTGTGTTTTTTGGACTGACAGAACCGCACAGTTTTGTGGCTCTCTTGCCCAAACAGCACAAGACAATTTTCTGATACCATGAGACACACAGACATATAAACATAGTGTATAGCACGAGCGGAGGCACAGATTTCTGCTCAGCATAACACAGGCAGTGGAACAAAGAGGACTTAAAATTCATCTAATTTCAAAGGTACTGGACTTAATTAAAAATAACTGGTCTATTCCTGTAATTGGCATGCTTTCTGCATCTGTATTGTTTCTCCTTTGCATAGGGTCCGGCCCCATCTGCTCCTGGCAAGCACCCAACCCCGTCACTCCTATCTACAGCCCTCATTCTAACCCATGGGTAACCCACCTGTGGTGGGGGCCAAGTCAGATGCCTGTTCCCCCCTCCCGGAGGCAGCATGGCCATACCACCATCCGTGTGGAGAGGCTGTCATGCTGCCAGCCACTGGTGTTCCCACCACTGTTTTTGACTCCTGTCCCTTGACTAAGTCTGTGGTGAGCAGTCCAGTGTGCACACGTAGACATGGGTGTATGCCGTCATGTGGTAGTTAACAGATGTCCTTCCTAAGCCTCACTCAGTTACGCAGGTGTACTGCCACCTGTGGTCTCCAAAGGGGGAGTGTTGCAGCAGGAACTAGCAGACCCCCCCCCCCCCGGGAGGAGAGCAAACTATGACAGAAAGGTTTTGATTCTTGAGCCCAGCTTCTCAGGGCCTCAGCAGCACCAGGGTCCCACTTGAGGCCGAGTGCAGTATACTAAACATGTAAACATCTGGATGTGGACACGTGTGATGGGGACTTAGGCCTCACATGAAGGTGGAGAGAGTTAGATGGAACAATACCAGAGATAAAACTCTTCTGTAGTATGTAACATCTGCTCAGTGGTCCCTGGTTTCTTGATGTGGAATGGTGGATCCACACTCCTGATTTGTCTCTTGAGGTGGGTAGGTTGAAGGATCAGACTGGTGTGATGGGGGGGTGACAGTGATTTAAACATAGAGGGCACTAACTGGTGCAAAGTGGTCTTTATGACCACTCTGCACTGACCAGTGCTTTATGTCTCCAATATACCACATGTAATGGGTGTTCCAAGCCCTTCCCAAGAGCCTAATGTCGTTGTGGGCAGTTGGGAAAGGGGGGGTAGGGGAACCACAGAAATGGCTCATATGGCCACCCTCAATAGCATGGTGGCATTATGGTCTGACTTGTCCCAAACAAACCAAGTTCTCTCCTCATCCAGGTTGCCACAAGTGGTAGGGTTACCACTGCGATGAGGGCTAGCCAGATTGTTTTGGTCCAAAATTAATTTTGCTGGGCTGGTGATTGTGACGCAGATCACCAGGGTTCAGAAATGAACCTCGGATGCTGCGGGTCAGCCAGGGAGCGGAGGCTCAAGCATCCCAGAGGACCTTTTCCTCTTCCAGATCAGGTGAGTTGTCCCGCTCTGTCATCACCTCTAGGAATATGAGCAGCAGTGCATAAGGCAGGAACAACAAGGATGGAGTCAAGGAAAATGTACTTTTTCTGATTCAAAAGGTAAAGAACAACTGGCTGAGAAAGGCAGCGTAAAAGTAGCGCCCAATTCTAGAATGTCTTCTTAATAAGAAAGGAAGGATTTTTTTCACCTCTCCTGTGCAGCAGTTGTACCATAAGGAAAAATATGAAATAGGACACAACAGGATAGGGGGGGACACGTGGGCAGGTGAGGGGCTACATGCAAAGGATAGACTGTATATAACTGAGGGGGGTTCTAGGGCACTGAGGGGAAAATTACAAGGATATATAGATAGGGTCTTGGGAGGGGATTTAAACTAGGAGTGAGGGAGTTCGAGATTAGGGACAGGAAGGCGGACACAAATTGAAGGCTTTGCCTAACTAGCACTCCCCCACAGGAGGGTACAGTGGAAGAAGGGGGAGTGGATGAAAAGGTAAGGAGGGAAATTGGTGGAGGGAGATGTCTGTCAATGCTAGGAGTATGGGCAATAAACTGACTGACTTAGACAGCAAGATGGTGGCTGAAGAACTGGACCTGGTGGCCATAATGGAGACCTGGTGGATGCAGCACCAGAACTGGGAGGTGGTTATCCTGGGGTATAGTCTTTTTAGGAAGGAAAGGGGGAGGTGGCACTGTACGTGAAGGATAGTTTAAGGGTGACAGTGGGGCAGGAAAAACAAGGGGAGGCGGAGATCCTGTGGGTCACGCTGGAAAAGCCCTCTGGTGAAACAATACACCTGGGTGTGATCTACAGCCCTCCTATGCAGGGGGAGGAAGTGGACAAGGAATTAATGCAGGAGGTAGAAAGGATGGCAAGCAAGGGGGAATGTCTGCTGGTGGGGAACTTAAACCTCCCCGATGTGGACTAGGCGATCCTGTCAGCGTCATCAGCAAGAAGTAGGGAGTTGCTCGACTCCCTGCAAGGAGCATTCCTTCACCAGCTGATCAGGGAACCTGCTAAAGGTGGTCCGACACTGGACTTAGTACTGACGAATGGGGAGAGTGTAGCTGATGTTTCAGTGGGAGACAGTCTGGGGTCGAGTGACCACAGGTCTGATAGGTTCAGGATTTGGACGGGGAAGTAAGTGAGTCGAACCACCACAAGGGTACTGGACTTCAGGCACGCAGACTTCCAACAGAATGAGGGAGATCTTCAGGCAGGCTTAGGAGGGCAGGGAGGAAATGGGAAAGGTAGAAGAAATGTGGGGTGTAATAAAGGGAGAATTGTAAGAGCCACTGCTCATTGCATAAGGAAAGTAAGCAAAAACAAAAGAAGGAGGCTGCTTTGGTTCAACAGGGAGGTGGTAAGGACAATGAGTGAAAGGAAAAAAGCATTCTGGACACATAAAAGAACACAGGGGAAGAAGAATAGAGAGGTATACAGAGAGAAGCGGAGGGTGGCAGAGCAGACAATTAGAAGAGAGAAGGCACAAATAGAGGACAGGATAGCCAGGAGGCCAAAAGGGGGGATAAAAAATTCTACAGGTATGTCAGCGAGAAGAGGAAATCCAAACAGGGGATAGTAAGACTTAAAGGGGAGGGGGAGTTCAGGTAGAAGGTGACTTCGAGAAGGTGGACTTGCTGAATGGGTACTTCTGTTCAGTTTTCATGGTGGAAAAGGAGGGTAGAGGACCAGAGTTGCGGGGGAAGGGCACAGTGGGCGGGGGGGTGGACTCCAGCCCATTCAAAGCAGGCAGAGTACAGAAGGAACTGGGAAGGCTGATGGTAGATAAGGCAATGGGCCCAGACACCCTGCATCCTAGGGTGCTCCAGGGGCTTAGGGAGGAACTGGCAGCACCATTGACTAGATTGTCTGATCTGTCACTTGATACCGGGAGGGTTCCAGGTGACTAGAAAAGGGCAGATGTGGTGCTGCTACACAAGAGCGGAAGCAGGGAGGAGGCGGGAAATTATCATCCGGAAAGCCTTACGTCAGTGGTAGGTAAGATCATGGAAGCACTCCTAAAGGAAAGAATTGTCAACTACCTTGCAGCCAGTGGTCTCCAAAATGACAGGCAGCAAGGGTTCATGGAGGGGAGGTCATGCCACATGAACCTGATCAAATTTTTCGACTGGGTGATGAGGGTGGTTGATCAGGGAGGGGCGGTGGTCATGGCCTATCTGGACTTCAGCAAGGCCTTTGACACCATCCCTCACAGTAGTCTGGTGAACAAGTTGGGAAGTTTAGGGGTGGAGCCAAAAATAACCAAATGATTGGAGAGTTGGCTCAGCGACAGATGCCAGAGGGTGGTAGTAAATGGGGAGCACTCCAGGGAGGAAAGGGTGACAAGTGGGGTGCCCCAGGGGTCAGTACTGGTGCATATCCTCTTTAACATCTACATCATGGATATTGCAGAAGGACTTAAGGAGAAGGTGTGCCTATTTGCGGATGATACAAAGATATACAATAGGGTGGACACACCAGGGGGGTGGAAACAATGAGGGAGGACCTGGTAAACCTAGAGGGGTGGTCAGAAAGTTGGCAATTAGGATTTAATGCAAAGAAATGCAGAATAATGCACATAGGGCAGAAAACCAAAAGGCCACATACTCACAGGGGGATGAAGAGGTTTTGTAACAGAACAGGAGAGGATCTGGGGACTATCATTATGGACAAGCTAAAGAAGGCATACCAGTGCAACACAGCAGTAGGCAAGGCAAACAGAATGCTGGTGTGCATAGGTAGGGGCCGAACAAGCAGAAGGAGTGAGGTGTTAATGCCCCTATGCAGGTCCATGGTGAGACCCCACCTAGAGTACGGGGTCCAGTTCTGGAGACCTCACCTACGTAAGGATACAGATAGGGTGGAGAGAGTCCAGAGGAGGGCGACCAAAATGGTACATGGCATGCATAAGAAGCCCTGTCAGGAGAGGATGGAGGAGCTTGAGCTGTATCCATTGGAAACTTGGGGGGGGGGATATGACCATTACTGATACCTTGCACAATCCCTCCTACTCACCACTATCCCTTCTTATCCAGCCCAGAACCTACTGCCACAATCTACGTCAATCATCCCACCTCCAACTAGAATGTCCTAACACAACTAAGAGGATGGGCCTAAGAGCCTTTTTCCGCAGCCAGACCCTCACTATGGAACAACCTCCCCTCCTTCCTACGTTCCCCCGACTCCTCTCTAAATCTAAATTCCCTATTAAGAATGCACTTTCTGTCCTCCATGACCTGCGTCTGCCCACAAGCCGCTGGAACGGCTGCATCTCCCTTGCAGTCCACCCTTACCCCCTCTCCCTCTAGTGCCCTGAATACTATTGTTATTCCTATTGTTGAATGATGGCGCAACCTTATCCTGTTTACCTAAATGTTATATACCTTGGTATGCTCAACTGTTGCTGTATCTGGTATTATTTACTCGATTAGCTTGAACCACACTGGATTCCCTGTTATGTTCCGTGTCTGAGCCACACTGTTCTCTCACTGTATTTTATGCTGTTTGTGCCAGTTTCTGGCCCGTGCTGTGCCTGAAAAAGGTCTTTGGATCAGTGCACCAACCCAGTTACCAAATGAACAAATAAATAAAATGACTGAGATATTCAAATATTTGAAGGGGGATTAACAAGGTGAGGGAAGGGAGACTCTTTCGAAGGAAAGAAAGTCCAAAAACTAGGGGGCATAGTTTTAAGTTGGAAGTAGGAAAATTAAGAGGTAATGGGAGGAGGTACTACTTCACAGAGAGGGTGATGGCCCCCTGGAACAGCCAGCTGGAAGAGGTGGTAGGGGCCAAAACAGTTGAGGAGTTAAAGAGGTCATGGGATAATGATATGGGATGAACCAGAAGAGAAAGGGCCAAACCTGGAAAATAAGAGGGACTGGAGTCTCTGTTGGGTGGGTGGGGGTGAGGAGAGGCCACGGGAAGACTGAAAAGTTAGGTCCGGGTACAGATGAGGAGGGGATAAGGGCAGACTGGATGGGCCAAGGGGTCCTTTTCTGCCATCAGATTTCTATGTTTCTATTATGGTGGAAGAACAAAGCTCCCTTTCTCCTAGCAGTTTTTGGATAACCTTTGAGTACATTTCTTTTTTTTTTTTTTTTTTTTTTATTATTTGTTTATTCTCCTCAGCCTGCAGGCAGGAGATCTTCCCTCCTCCAGGCTCACAGTCACCGCTCCCCTGGTACCCCTGAGCCCTAGTTCCCCCACGGATTTTGCGTGATGGGGCAGAAGAGGAGGGGGCTGTCTCCACCCCCTCCCGTGACACATATCCGGATCGGGCAATTATGGGCGATCCTGAGGCACGGTGCCGATGTGCTGGAGGGGACATCATCGAGCCTGCAGACTTTTTCACATTTTTCCTGGTTCCTCCCCCTCGCGGCCATGGAGGTGTGCGCACGTCACAGTGCCACGCCTCTCATCTCCCTGGCTCTGGCACTACCCCAGCTTCCACCAGGACACAGCCAAGGAGTGGGACGAAGTACCCACCCATTCCTGGGATAGGAGAGCTTTCGTCGGATGCTCGATCCTCTTCCTCTTCTGCCGATCCCCGGTGGCCCGAGCTCGCTCCAGAGTCCGGGTCACCGGTGTGGCACAAGGTGTGGCGTCCAGCGCCTCAACCCTCAGCATCACCAGACACCTTTCAGTACATTTCATTTCAATACATTTCAATGACTAGTTGAATCTGAATAACCTTTCAGTATATTTCAAAGACTTTTTGATTTTTTGGTTTTGTAAATATAGTTTTTATAATGGATCTGGTCATGACAACATACAGGCAGTTTAACTGCAATCCTGAAGTCCCTATAGAAGCATACACAGCAAATATCATAATCCAGTGCTCTTGGCAGTAAAGTGTGAAGAGAAATCCTGGGATAGAGAGGTTCACTCCCCTTAGGTACAGCACTGGGATGAGCAAACCCTCCCCACCACACACACACACCTGATAGTATGAATACCTTAGTAATCAATTGGAGGATGTCACTTATAAACAGCTCTGCAGGTCTCTTTCTGAGGCAGTCGGCGGGGGAGTTTATAGCATCCGGTGAGGCATATGCCAGGCCCCGTCCCTCTTCAGTGTGTTATAACCAAATTATTACATGTTGGGTGCCACTGCCCTGAGTTTATATTATGGACTCCGCAGACTCGACCTCAGAATTCTTAATAACCTGAACATGGCACTTCCTGTAGTTAATGAAGTTTAGACAAGCTACAGAATAAATTCAGATCTTTATCCATCAAATGCAGGAACCAGCCATTCCATCTACAGTTAAATGCCTCTACACAATTACTGAGACCCTGTCCACACTACACCACTTACAATCTGTAACGGTCCCAAACCATTACAGACCAGAACCGTTACAGTGTGTCCACACTGCCAGCAAACAGTCTCGATAATGGTTTGGAACCGTTACAGCCCGTCTACATTGTGGGTGCCGTGTAACCGTTACGGCTGCACCCTATCCCACAATGCAGTTCGTGCTGCACTGGGGAAATGCTGGAGCTACAAGCTCACCCGTCCACACTATGGCCAGTAACGTTACAGGGGCAGAACCGTTTTCGTAACCGTTGCTGAAACCACCTCATAAGTGGTTTCAACAACGGTTACGAAACGCCTTCTGTAACGTTACAGGTGTAAACACAAACTGTTGCGGTAATGGTTTGAGCCCTTTGTAACATTACAGAGGCATAGTGTGGACAAAGCCTGAGAGAGAAGGCGATTTTCTCCATTTGATAGATCTGTTCCACTATTCCCTGCCATGTGGACAGGTCTGGCCCCTGCAGGGTAAGCCATAACTTGGTAGTGGATTTTTTGGTGGCAGTGAGTATGTATATGCAGTAGATATCTTGTGCTGGGATCCTGAAAGCCCTTGGTGTTGTACAAACAATAAAATTCTGCAGTTAGAGTGACTGGTCTAGGGAAAACGTCTCCCTGTTCTGCTTCCAGCACCTCTAGAAAAAGCTTCAGAACTGGGCAATCCCACATAACATGCATATGTATGGCCTTAGTTTCACCACATTGCCTCCAACAGGAGAAGTCCCGGTGTGCCCCATAGTGGGCCACAATCATTGGGTTTTGGAAGAATCTAACAAACTGCTTCTAGGCATATTCTCTCCTTAAGTGTAAGCTAGATACTTGGGCCGTAGCCTCACAGGCCTTAGCCCAAGCTTCCTCAGACATGGCTAGGACCAACTCCCTCACCTATTTCTCTGCGACTTCACTGGCACCATCTCCTGTAGAGAAGGACAGGACCTGCTAGAGTTGAGAAATCCTGTGTGGGGTTGTCGCCGACTTCAGAAAGGCTATTAAATATGTATTAACCGTAGAGTGGGAGTCCAGTGAGCGGGCTCCCAGCGGGGGAGAGAAGTAATTTTTTACTTGAAGGTATTGGTACATTTCTTATTTAGTATGCTTTATCCTCTGGTCACCCAGCCTGCCCCTATGTGCCTCCTCTCCCCCAGCCCTGTCACCCTGCCATCCCTGTGACCTACCCTGCCGACCCTTGCAGTGCCCCACAGTTTACCCCCTGAGGCAAAACCCTACAGGTTCCCCAAGCCAGGGAGGAGTTTAGCTGAGTTGCGGGTCGGTGAGCCCAGTGGGCGGGTGCAGAGCCTGTGAGAAGAAGAAGATTCATCCTGCAGGCTTGGGGGGGGGGGTGTTGTCCTGGTTTTCTGGTCCCGAACCCTCGGACACTCCATGGAAATGGTGGCTTGACAAGAGTGCATCGATGGACGTGATGACGTCTTCCACCGGGAGCGTCCCCCACCTGGAACTGCTACTCTTAACCTGCACCACCAATGATGGCCACCTAGGTGGCAATGTTGTGGCAGACCAGGCTACCCTCCCTTCCTGTCCTATAAACAAGACACATGTTCTCTGCCTGGATATATGGAGGCTGACTGAAGATATGCACTGAAATGGCCCTATATTCAGTCAGATAGCACTGGTGCGCTATCCGACTGCATAAAGCATCTTCGGCCCCTGGGCAACTGCAAAGCGCAGTGCAAAAGTTTGCACTCTGCTTTGTGCATTTCTGAATATCGGGCCCCTGTACTTTTATTTTCTGTACCTATGTTAATTGCCCCTGCTACACTGACATCACTTTCACTGTAGTCGGCTGTGTCAATTTCAATGACAGCTCTTGACTTGATAGTCTCACTGGCTGATCTGGTACAACTGAATTACCTTGAATTTCTGCACTTTTATTTTTTAAAACTTGCATTCATTTCATTTGGCTGACTGACGACAGTTTCATCTGGCAGAATGAGATCACTTTCACTGCAACTGGCCATGTCAATTTCAAAGACAGCTTGTCACTGATAGCTGTCGACTACTCGTTAAACTCGCTTTTTTTTTTTTTTTTTTTTTAAGGGGAAGGTTCTCATGTGACTTGTGTTCTGAACCACATGTCTGCTGAGAGACCTTCAAAAAGGTTTAAATTTTAAGACAGACTGACCACTCATGTTGGATTTTAATTTTGCCTTGCTTAGCTTGCTTTTGAAAATGGCGCTAATTTAAGCGGGGCAACGTAAAGGCATGGATTTCACATTCTCTTACAGTCAACTTTACATGACAAGACAGCTATTTAGGCAAGGTAAGTGTTAGTGCACTAGGGATTACTCAATGGTCAGATGACCATTTTTAACCAATGAATTTCACTTATTTAATGCCTATTTTCCTGACCATTTTATTATGTCCTTTAACTCTGCTGTCAGTTCAGTAAACTGAGATCATTATGTCTGTTCCCACTGCATGTGTTAAATTACCCAACCATACATGATCCAGGGTTTTATTTAACTCCAAAAACTGATTAGCGTTTTGCTCATAAAAGTGCTAAAACATTGTGAAAATGCATAGCACTTGCCTCACTGTGTTTAACAAACATAGCACTTCTAGAAAACCTTTATAAATACTTTCTGTACAGTTAGCATTGTCCCAAGAAAAAAACTGCTAATCAGTTATTTAAAACCCTGTGATCACACAAACTGTGAGGGGTAGGGGACAGCAATTTGACAATGTGTACAAATATGGTATTTTAGGCTACACTCCTGAAGTTCACTGAAAATAAAAGTTTCAATAATTTCAAGTTTCAAAACCTTGTTTAAATAAAAAAACACCAGAAAGATCAAAATGTCATTGTTTGTTATAATCATGAAACACTGTAAAAAGTACAGACTATCAGACTGTTCTGTTCTACGTTTCAGGTGAATGAGAAAATGGATCAGTCAATAATGAAATGTTCTAATAGCCAAGCTCTGTATCCACGCCCCCTTAGCAAATGATTAAAGAAGGAGTCACTTCCTGTGAGCACACGGTATGTCTCTGGAGAAACCTACTCTTCCTCTCTACCAAGATAAATCTAGCTGAAAGGCTGGGTCACAATGGTACTCTTCTTTCAGTAGCGCACGCCGCTCTCATAACAATCTGGAGCTCACGCAAACTGTTGAGGAAGTTGGGGGGTAGTTTCATAGCTAGGATTCGCATACTGCTATGAGTCATCTAGAAGGGAGCTGAAACTCCCATTCAACAAACAGACTTGTAAGGGGGGTGAGTTAAAGCTGTATCCACAGCCTTGACTGAAACATTATGGGTCTTCTTGCCAAGTGGCTGCTGTTTTCCTCGAACAGGATGGTACTTTTGAAAGGGGAAGGAAGCATGGCTAGTGATGGTGCACGGCATCTGACTTGGAGGATTATAATCTATATACTGTATGAGAAATGAAAATCCTTTATTTTAACAGATATTTCGTAGAGGGTGCCAGGGTGCATACATGCTTTTCTCACTTGTAATGACTGTACATAGCCTGCTAATGTTGCTACGCCTACTTAAAATTGTTGTTTTGTGACTTCTTGTTGTTGTTTAAACTACCAGGTCCATCTTGTAAATGAGCCCTGCTCAATGGTGTTCCGCCTGGCTAAATAAAGAGATTGATTGACAAGGACAGATTTTAGTAGGTAGAATAGTCTACAGGTTAGAGCACTGAGCTGTGAATGAGCTTGGCACACTCAGCAGACCTGGATTTGATTCCTACAACCACCACTTGCATATACGGTGACCTCCAAGCAAGTCACGTAACCTCCCCAGTGCTTTTTTATTCTGCTTACAGGAAGGAAGTGGAAATTGTTTAACCAGGAAAGGCACACTAAGCCGAAGCTTGTTTCCAGGTGCGACCTGGGAGCACAAGAAGTTAAGTGACTTGTTCAGGGTCACACAGTATGCAAGTGGGGACAGACTGAATGGACCAATAGTCTTTTCCTGCCAACATTTTCTATGTTTCATAAGATTTAGCTCTGATGAGGCTAGACGGAGCATTAAAACCTCAGTTTGGGTAGTTCTGACTCAAACAGTAGGGATGACAGAACCACAAAAGGTTCTGAGCTTCAAAAAGGTTCTGTTAAGCCACAGAAGGTTCTGATAGTTATCTGAACCTTATCAGAACTTTCAGAACCTTTAAGTTGAAGTACAAAAGCTGTTCTAACCATCACTGCCCAACTTTAAGCTACTGTCAGTGAATCTTGCATACTGTGTGACCCTGAGCAAGTCACTTAACCTCCTTGTGCTCCCAGGTCGCTCCTGTAAAAAAGCTTTCAGCTTAGTGTGCTATACCTGGTTAAACAACTAAATAAAAAAGCTAAAGGAATCTAAAATCAGCGTGGAGTGGTACTACACTACTTCCAGCCTCCTTTTAGGACTTTCTACTACCAGTCTTCTTACAAGGCAAAGTCCTGCCGGGAAGTACAGTAAGCTCCAAAATCAATGTATGAAAACTTGTCGGAACCTCATCAGAACCTGTCAATAAAGGTTCTGTCACAGAAGATGTCAGTGGTTCTGGGTGGTTCATAACATATCTGAACCAGTTCTCCCATCCCTAATAAAACAAAGTTAAACACGGGTCCACGGGATATTTAAAAAATAAAAAGGCACTGCAAGAGCTGGTCACTGCTTACATGTTTATGCAGGTAATGGTGCAGAACCTACGACACCACAGAGAACGCGGACACACACTCACTTGTCAATGGCACTCATGGTACTCCGCTCTTCTGAGTCCCCAGCATATCTACAACACACACCTCATGCAGTGCTTGCAAGGCTAGAAGCATTTCCACTGATGTTATACTGACGACGGGCAGGGGAGGGTGGCCAAAAGGAGCAATGCAGAGTGCTGTGCCGCGGGTGGTGTGTGCTGTTCATGACAAGGTCTGCAATGCCTGCAGCCTTTCACAGTTCCCACTCTGGCAGTGGTTCGTTGGACCTACTTTGCTTGGCTCCACAAGCACTCAACAGCATCCAGACTGGGAAGCCAACAATGGGCTGGCAGCTCGCAGTGCACAGAAAGTAATGTAAACAGGACTCAATTTTTAGCAGTCAGTTGACATGAGCAGTATTTATGCAGTAAAATGAATAAAAGTAATTTAAACAAAAAAATGTTCAGGGATCTGATAAGTGCAACTAAAGCTTTTCATACCATTAAGCAGTTAAAAAGATCCAAAGTTAAATTCGTACCAGACCACAGTGAGTTTCACCTGCCTGAGACATGCAGACAGGAGGCTTTCCTAAAGCACTGCTGCTCTAGCAGCTACTGGGACACACTGCCTTTAGAGGTAGAAAATGTAGCACAGCTGAATTGTCTCATTCCCACCCCTGAAGGTTCTGAATGCAGTTTACTCACTTATGCAACAGCGCTAGGTTGACACAGCTGAAAATATTTGTGTGTGAGAACCCAGCCTGTGACTCAGAGAGTTAATACAGTCACATAAAAGGTGAAAAGGGCACATCTTGTAATTTTTTTCCTTTTCTGGGCCCCGTGCTTGAACTCTCACACAAGTCATCAAATTCAGTCCAATAAACACCGGAAATGACCAATCACACCTCCCTCAGCTCTTTCTCTGGGTACTGTCTACCCCATCGGCTTCACTACATTTAACTTGTTTCATCAGAACATGCATAATTAAAGTAAAAGTTAGAGCACTGTGCTGTGAATGAGCTCAGTAAAAAAGATAACTAAAGGATGGGCCCTATTTCTTCAATAAGACCTGAATTTGCAAACTGCCACCTTTTTTTTTTTTTTATTTTTATTTACTGCTGTTCTGCCCCCTTCTCTTCATCGCAGTGGTTCCCTTCCGGGCACCCTAGGATGTTGGTCCCCTAGTCCCTCCCCAGGTAACTCCCGTATGGAGCCACTGGACCTACCTCCATCGTGCCTTGGCCTTCCCCACGGGTGTGGGGGGCCCTGATCCCCCCCCCAGTCCATTTAGTGTGCATCAGGAGGTCCTCTGTGGTCTCCGCTGGGAGCCTGGCTGTAGGCTCTGGAGCAGCCGGGTACCATCTACGACCACCGCGATGGGGTGTTTTTCCGTGTTCTGGTGCCACCCCTCAGGACGTTGACAGGCTAGGGGAGCCAAGGAGTGGAGCACTTCGCAACGTGCAAGTACTCCAGCTCCTGGCCAACGTCCTCCTACCTGCCTCATGCTGTCCCACTGCACCTCCACCCATGGTCACCCAGGTGACGGTACAGTGGTGGGACATGCAACCCACCCTTCCCAGAGGAGAGCGGCCCGTGGGGGCGAGATCCTTCTCCCCACCCCAACCCCGGCTAGCCCTCCAGCAGCCCAAGTTCATTCCTGAACCCGGGTCACTGGCACTGTGAGCGGCAGACCTACCACCACGCCAGCAGGCCGGCATGCAAACTGCCACCTTGACACTGTGTGTTTTACAGAATGTGAACAATTTTTGTCAACAGCAAAATGTATTTATAATTGAATATGTATTCACTCACTGGGGAAAAAAAATGGGAAAGACACTCTGTCAAGCCTTGTTTCCAGGTGCAACGGTGGGGAGGGGGGGGGTTAACAATGCAAACAGTAGTGAAGTTATAAACATGACCCGTCTTAATTTCCTTTGTCTTGCTCCTTGCAGTTTGTACCCCTTCGGAATTAACCCAATGACTCTATCAACTCTACTGACCCTAGCCCCTCCTAGGTGCTAGTTCTCATACCTTTCTCCCTTTCCCTACTCTCTCCCCCTTTTTCCCTAGCCTTCACACTCCCCTTGCATGGTTCTCAGCATCCTGAAGGGGTCATATAGTGCCTAGGCTTGCCACCTTTTCTTCTCCCATCTACCTATCCTTGGCCTTCCAGGTCCCCTTGGAGGGTCCACAGCATCCAGAAGGGTTCCTTGGATCAGGCCTCATCTTCTCCCAGGAGTTATTTCTCATTCCCTTCCTCTCACTACCCCTCTATAATTATGCCTAACCGCAAAAGGGTTTACAATCGCCTGAACTTCCCTGCCCCTTTGCAGGGTTCATCGCATCCTGAAGGGTTTTCTTTTTGGGTCAGGCCTCATTTCCCTTCCTAGGTGTTAATATATATCTCGCTCTCTCATCCCTATTCCAGTCCCCAGTCTCCTTGCAGGGTTCCCCACATACTGAAGGGGTCTCTCTGGGACAAGACTCTGCACTGTCATCTTGTTCTCTCTCTCCTTCACCCCTTATTTCACGATAGCACTTGTTCACTTATTACCACTGCACTTATTAATTGTTCTCACAAATTACATATGTATGCAACACTGTAACAACTGCCTTAATTGTTATGCTGTGTTGATCTTTGTAACTGGAATGTAAAATGACTCATCCCTATTGTATTCCTTCCTCCAGGTCGTACCGGGAGATGAGCAACCTGTTGCTCAGTGTGCCTTCCTGGTGACACACTTCAATAAATAAAATAAACTACACAATAAACTTCAACTAGAAACATGTACAACCACAGCATTATACAGAGTGGGAGAATTCCAGTCAATGTTACAGTGCAATTATACTTGGGAGTATACATGGCAAGTAAGGTAAAAGCAGGAATAGGTGCAGAAGGAGTACTAGGATTTCCTGACCCAAGACAGGCCAACCAGCAACTAAACAAAGGTGTGGAGAGGGAGCAAAATATAACAAGAGAAGGGTGGGGGCTCAGTGCAGAACTAGTCAGGTACTTGCAGAGCCGTAGGAAGGCATTTGGGTGCCCTGGGCAAGAGACAAATTTTGCCCCCGAAAAGAGCCAGAAGCTCTGGAGGGTTTACATGCTCTAGCTCTGTCGTGAGGTTTGGGGCTTTTCTTGAAGAAAAAAAACAAAACACTTTTGCTACATGGTCAGTCCCTAAATTTTCCTGCCATGAATCTGAGGTGTGGGAAGAATCAGCACTTATATAGCACTTTTCATATACAGTGTATCCCAAAGTGCTTTAGACGCAATGCTAGACTAGTAGTGAAGTGACTAAATGTGTGGTGGTGGCCATCGCACATCAACACCACACACAGCCTGGACAATTGTATGAACTGGTTTATGGAAAGGGAATGTTAGCTAGGACACGGAATGTTCGCTCGTTTTATAAGAGTGCCCTTGGTTCTTTTACTCCTCCTGACACCCACCAAGACAACACTGGGATAGGTAGAAGGACCTCAGTTTAATGTCTCATCCAAAGGACAGCACAGCCCAGCAGTTCAGTACCTCATTACTGCACTCTGATGACAGCATTTTAGGTGCAAGTCCAATCCCAACATGGGGAGAGTTCACAACCTTCTGGTCCATAAGTGATGTGCACCAACTGAGCCAGGAGACGGGCTGGCTAGAAGCACATTTAGACAGGCAGTATTTTTTTTATTTTCTTTACAGTTTACTTTAAGTAGGGTGCATTGCAGCTATGTTTTGAGGTCTAGGTTGGGGTGTGGTCCCTGAAATGTGTCAATCTATTGGGAGGTTAGTTTGATTCTTTATTAAAAGCAATGCACTGCAGATGCATGATTCTTTTGTAGCATTCATGGGTAAGAGTGACAAACTATTTTTCAGCATACTAAACATTTGAATGAGATAATTGGGCTTAGGAAAACACAGTACACATATTTTCTTATGTCTCCATTTTGTTTCAAAATGGAGACATAAGGAAATACACGTGCACTTACTGAGGAATCCTCTGAAAACGAAATACTACAACACAGCTACTTCTGTATGTGACTGTTGCTAGAGATGATTTCTAACCCGTCTCCATCTTCAGGGGTCATGCGACCAGTCATTCAGAGACCACAGTCTGCACAGTGTCTGTAACCTGGCATCCAGTCCCAGCGGATGTACAATAAAGAAAAAGCATGTACCAACCAACTTGAGGGAGACTAGTCAGTCTAGTGCAATGGAGTCGCAGTATGACTTTGGTCTGACTGCAGGCTTTGCTCTGACTGGGTCTGTTCTATGCCATCCCTCCACCACCCGCCTGCATGGAGTAGAAGAAACAGCATGGGTGGGACTGGGGAACCTCACCGTGTGGAATTGAAGTGCAGGAGGAATGCGGGTCAAGATGAGAGAAGACAATGTGGAGAGCTGGAGTGAGGGTGCCTGTGGCCTGCCCACACCATGGCAATAAGTCAGCACACAAGCAGCAGATTGGAGGGCGTGAACGTCTTCACTCTCATCCCAGTCTCATGAAGTACTAAGTCATCTTATCACACCTGAGTCAGGCCTGGGCCGTTGGTCCCTTGGCCCAGTCCCACAATCAAATAAAAAATCAGATCCAATCCTTCCTCCTGATCACTGAAGTGCAGTGAGTTTTTCTAATTCCAATCAAGAATCCATCCCCCAGTAGCACCACCACTGCCACTGCCACTGCCACAGCCACGCAATACATATAACACACTCACACCTCATTCATTGACACTGTCACATAGACACAACAAACTAAACAGTAAACAGATTTGAAGAATTAATTTTCATTTTAAAACAATACGGAATACAGAATCACACAAATACATGGGAGACGGCAGGGATGGACTTGCACATACTGTAGACGGACTACTACAGTGATGCGCTTACTTGCTTTGCTTAAAATCTTCAGGATGGATTTCTCTTGTCTTCTCTATCATCTCTCCCAATCTTCTCTCTCTACATATACTCTATCGCTTTTTTTGCTGCCTGCTAGATACTCCATTTCTAGGCTCTACTGTCAACAATAACATTGTCTCAGATTCCAAGTTTAACTGCCTCTCCATGCTACATACACCTCCCATACCTTTTATACTATTGGGCGGCACTGGCCCACCCACAGTTTCTCTTTCTTTCTCATTGCAGCAGCACCACACCACATGATTATTTGCCTGCAGCTCATGTGACCCCTAACCCAACCTGTTGGTCTTTGGTCCACAGATGCGCCTACTGACAGCCAGACATAATTACAGTTTATCAAGCCAAAATAAATTTTAAAAAGCAATAGCACAGGTTAATAAACAAATGAGCTTCAGTTGAAAATCATGCCTGAATGTCAGTTCTCAGTGCCAGAGCACCACCCGCCCACCTTCCTACGGTACTGGGTCCTTGTGATTCAGTAAAAATAAAAACTGTAATTGTAAGAAAAGTTGGTAAAAGGTAAAAATGTTATTTATATCAAAGTATGAAGTTTGGACACCTAGAAGCAGGCTACTATCATTCCCCTACCAAAAGGAGGTGATCCTACAACTCCTGGAAACATCGGTCCCATTTCCCTCCTCCCCACACTGGCCAAACTCCAGGAACATCTTGTCCTCTCACAACTCACCCCCATCCTTGATGATTCCTCCTTTTTCACTTCTTTCCAGTCTGGTTTCAGGAAGTCCCACTCTACATCCTCCTCCTTCCGACGGCACACTGACTCCATCCTGTCCTGTAGGGAGCAGGGCCAAGTTACCTCTGCCATCTTTGTTGACTTGGCCAAAATCTTTGATACTGTGTCACACCCCCAGCTCCTGGACAAGTTTAAGACAGCGGGCCTCTCTGACTCCTCAATCAGCAAGTTCCGCTCATACCTTGAGGGCAGGTCGCTAGCTGTCCCTACTGGAGACTCCTTCTCCCCTCCACTCCCTATCTGCTCTGGTGTTCCTCAAGGGTCTGTTCTGGGTCCCTTATTCTTCTCCATTTTCCTAAATGATCTCCCCTTTGCCTGTTCCTCTGTGTCCATGCATATGTACGCAGATGACACTGTGCTGTTTGCTCCTCTGCTGTTGACCTGACTGTCCATCTCAGACAAGACTTTGACAGTGTGCAGCGCTGGTTCCATACAAACCTTCTGTCCTTCAATGCCAAGAAAATGATCTCCATGACCTTTGACTCCCAACAGAGGCTTGCCAGACTCTCCCCTCCATCCACACCCTTGATGGTACCATGCTTGCTGATGTCCCCTCTTTTAAGTACCTTTGGGTCTGGCTGGACCAGCACCAAGACTTCATAAAGCACAAGCTGAAGACAGCGGAGCTCTCTGACTCCACAATCAGCTGGTTCCACATCTACTTAGAAGGCAGGTCGCAGGCTGTTTGTATTGCAGACTCCCTCTCCTGTCCATGCCCTATCTATTTTGGCATCCCCCAAGGGTCTGTCCTGGGCCCCTTACTCTTCTCCAGTTTCCTTAATGACCTCTCCTCTGATTGTTCCTCTGCATCCATCTATATGGATGCCGATGATACTGTGCTGTTTGCTTCTGGCTGCTCTGTTGCTGACCTGCCCATCTCCAACAGGACTTTGATAGTGTGCAGCACTGGTTCCGTACAAACCTTCTGTTCCTCAACACCAAGAAAATGGTCTCCATGACTTTTGGCTCCCGAAAAAGGGTTGCCAGACTCTCTCCCCTCTTTCCACACCCTCGATGGTACTATGCTTGCTGATGCTCCCTCATTGAAGTATTGTGGCATCTAACTGGACCAGCACCATGACTTCTCAGAGCACACTGATGCCATCCATCGCAACCTTCACCTCAAACTGGGTGCACTGTATAGAAACCAAGCAACCATCCCTCTCCCTGCCCGCAGGGAGCTACTTAAAAAGATGATCCTTCCCATTTTCAACTACAAAGACATTGTCTACAGCGCCACTCCCAAGTCCTCCCTTGTCACACTGGAACACCTCTTTCACTCTTTCTCCCGCTTTGCCTTGGACTGCCCCCCTCGTACACACCACTGCTTGCTCTACTCCTTCCTTTCCCTCCGTCCACTGAAGTCAGATGCCTCATTCACTGTGCTACTTTCAACTCCAAATTCTGGTTTGGCCCCCCCCCAATCTCTCTACCCTCCCTTCATCCCCCTTCTCCCGCCTACCCCTCATGACACTGCTTTCTCTCCTCCTCCCCAGGAAAACTTCCAGAGGCCAAGCTGCCTTCTTGTATCGTTTTCCTAAACTCTGGTCCTCCTTCTCCTTCTCCATCCACTCAACCTTGTTCCTCTCCTCAAATCCATTATTGCGGACTTTCGACCCCTCCTGCAACTGTTCCTTACCCTTGACCCTTTCTTTCCTCCCCGTGTTGCTGATTCCTTTGTATTCCCCACTCTTGTATTGGATTTCTTGTGCCCTCCCCAGCTGTGAGCAACCCCCCCACACACACACACAGATCGACTAATTGTGCCTTAATCTCTAGTTTGTTATCTGTGTTCCTGAGTATACCTCCAGCCCTGCCTAGTTAGTTGCGCCCTGTAGTCTGGGTGGTATTATCCTACTACCATCTACATTGCTCCCTGCATTGTTTAGCAATCGTTTCCTAATGTGCATTATATCTTACATCTGTGACTGCGCACTGATATATATCTAATTTCTTGTATGCATTTTTAGGGTACCTATTTTATCACCATTGCACCTTACACAATGTATTTTGTTCATCTTGTTTACGGCCCTTCCCCATCCTCCCAGGACGCATCTGGAAATAAGCCTCTTTACAAGCTCAGTTATGTATTTCCTGTTGAAACTTTCTAAATACATAATAAATAAATAAAACTCAGTTAAGTGGAAGCTCATTTCCAATGAGGTCCCATAATAACAGCAGTAGACTTTATTTAACAAGGCACCCTTCCCCAGAGGCTCAGGGTGCCGTACAGTAAGTCAGCAGAGAAAAAATAAACCATCTCAGGAGCATAAACCCCATCATAAACCACTGCTTGTTCTCTCACAGCCTTCCTTGACTCCTCTTCTTCCTTTATTCCTTTCCAGTCTGGCTTCAGGAAATACTATTTCACATCCACCTCCCTCCTCCAGCTCACTGACTCCATCCTATCAGGTGTGGACCAGTGTCAGATCACCTCCACGATCTTTGTGGATTTGGCCAAAGCCTTTGACATTGTTGCTTATCCTCTCCTTCTGTACAAGTTTATGGTAGTGGATCTCTCTGCCTCTTCAGTCAACGGGTTCCACTCGTACCTTGAGGGCAGGTCTCCCCCATTTGCTCAGGCATCCAACAAGGGTCCGTCCTTGGCCCCATTCTTTTTTGAGCATTCCTAAATAACCTACCTACTGTCTGCTCCTCTGTATCCATCCATATGCACTGAAACATAGACTTTGACAGCAGATAAGAACAGCTTAGCCCACCCAGTTTGCCCATTTCCCTACCTACTGGATAAGCTCCAGATCCTAGTTTTAACAACAGCCTACTTCCTCCTACCTCCCACTAGAATTGCCTTATGTTTGTCCCATGCATTCTTAAATTCCGCCACTCTTTTTGACCCCACGATCTCCTCAGGAAGGCCGTTCCATGTATCCACCACCCTCTCCGTGAAAAAAAATACTTCCTCACATTGCCCCTGAGTCATCTCCCCTCTATCTTCAAATTGTGCCCCCTTGTTCTTATACATCTCTTTTTCTGAAAGATGCTAACCTCTTGGACTTTGTTGATTTCCTTGACGTACTTGAAAGTTTCTATCATGTCCTCCCTCTCCCTCTTTTCCTTGAGGGTATACATACTAAGCTCTTTTAGTCTCTCTTCGTATGGCTTCCGGTGCAGACCCTGCACCATTTTAGTTGAATGAGGGTCTTGTTAGTCGACTGGTGCCCTTTATTTATCACCAAATGACCATTACAATATATAAAAACGATGTGAAAGCTGCCTCCCATAGACTATAATGGAGCACGTCCCTGCGCTCTCCCTAGGATCACGTCATAACTCGGCTGAGCACAGGGCCGGAGTGTGGGCGGTTCTTCACACCAGGAAGTACGATTGACTGCTGGGGAATAAATTGCACGAGGGCTACTAAATTTAAACTATTGCAGTATTTTGTGGCATCTATACATCAGTATCATTTTCCAGAGGTAAGGCACTGATATATCAGGTGCAAATGCTACTTAAGTTAACTTGGTGAATCTCTAAGTCTCTCTCTTTTTTTTTTTATCCAAAAAGCTTTTTCTGCCCTCAGAGCCAGCCTGCCTTCAGCCCCAACCCACTCCTGGCTAGCACACTGGCACATATCTCCCCCAGAACTTTCCGGGTTGAGTCCCCCATGGACTGCCACCCTCCCCATGGTGGTGTCAGGAAGGGGAGGGTTGTCCTACCTCCCACCCAGTGCACATATCTAGGATCGCTGGGCACAGGTGTCAGCATGGGCTGGGGAATGGGACAGGCTTCATCCGCCAGCACCATTTTCCATTTTCGCACTGCCCATAACTGGCCTTGCACGCTGCTGATGTGCCCCTGCGTAGGAGAAAGCTCCCTGCCCACCGCAGGGGGTCGCCAGTGTGGCGAATCTGGACACCTGCCCTCCCTGAGCAGTGCCTACCCAGTCCTCAGGACTGCCTGACCCATCTCACAAGCCTCTTCCAAACCTGGGTCGTCTGCTCAGGAGCGCAAAGTGCTACCTGCCAGGCCATCAGGTGGCCCCTCTTAAGTCTCATCTTCGTAACTTTGTATCTCCCTTCTGCAACTGTCCCTGACATCATATCTTCTGACAGCCCATCTTCCACGTCCCATCAGCTGCTCCTACCCTGATTTTGCTATGATGCCCGCCCAAAACACTTTACAATCCAGTTGGGACTACTCACTGCACCTGTCCACTGCAATTTTAGCTACTCTGTGTACCTTGTGCTTTTTTTATTTTACACTGTACTGAATATTAGTATGTGCATCTATAATGCATTGTATTTGATCCTATGCTGAAGCACTTTATTGCTTTGCATTTGCTCAATGATGTGTTATATTAATTTACTGCTTGTCATTTACTTAAAGATTTATTCTATTAAAGGAGAACTGCCTTGAATCTATAAGCCTTTGTTTTCTGAAGAAGCTGCCTTTGGTTCACATTCTGTTTTTGTTCCGTCTTTACTGGGCTTTCGGTCAATGCTGTCGGTGTTTACGGTCTGGTGGGCAGTACCATTTTAGAACTGTATGATGTACTTTATGTCCTTGTTAAAGAACTTAAATTGTTTTCACAATGAATTTGTCTTCTACTTTAGAACTCTATGGTCCAAGTGGGACATAAACTACATCAAACTGTTCTAAAGTGACACTTTACCATCGGTGTAGGAATCAGAAACAGCCACTGAGTGTGCTAAAATACCAGTAAAAACTGAACAATAACAGAATGGGATACAACATGTAGCCCAGGCGCCATGGGCCAGTGGGCTACTACCCCTGCCTGTTGGCTCTCAAACGGGTTAAGGGGCCTAGATCCTATTATGATGATGATCGGGAGTTCTTTCCCAGTGTTGTAATAAATAGCATGGTGCCTCCACCCAGAGTAAGTTAGAAGTGGGTCAGGTGACTGGATGACACAGCCTTCTGGGATGCTGCACCTACCCACCTCCCCTACCAGCCACTCCCCACACTGGATACCCAGCAGTTCTTAAACACTATAAACCACAGACCATCAACAAGTCAGCAGACACAGAAATATCTTGCACGCAACAATTTCAAACAGTAAAGTCACAGCTTTATTGGGGGGGGGTTAGAATAAGGGTACCTGGATGAGGGATAGCTGTGTGGAGAAAAATTGGTTAGCAGGAATTAAACAGGTTAGGAACAACTTGGACCCGGAGGCCAGACGTCTGCCAGCTACCCACCCCACTGGTACCAGTGCTAACACTGTGAGTCTTTGGGTACCCACTAGTTGCAGGCCTGGACATTGCCACGGGTTGGCCGGCTGTTGGGGCCCTGAAACTTTGAAAAGACGTTAAACTAGATTCACACTTCCTTGTCTGATTTTCCAGAAACCAGGTCCTGGGTACTCATGGTTTGCAGGACTTGACAGCATCTGGAGATGAGATTTCCCAATGTCCTGGAGTGGGGAGCTCCACCCGAGAAGTACACAATGGGACAGAAAGGAGGATGTCTCAGTTCCCTCGGCAGATTTAATCTTGCTTAAAGATCTTGCAGCTTGTCCCCTTGATTGAAGATCTAGCCGCTTGTCACCTTCAGCCACTTCTGGCTCATTGCAGAGCTTGATGGCGGGTTTACACCAGCCCCAGAAGGCCCAGACCCGGAAGTGGCTCCATAGCCCGGCTCCCTACAAGGGTTGTAGGTGCCCTAGCACCCTAGAAAGCGCCGGTGACCTCCTGAGACAGTGGGTCCCTATTGGAAGGGGTCAGCTAGTTCCTTCCCTGGCTCTGGGTGAGGACTCCCAAGCAGTAGGAGCCCCCTGCAATCCTTGCACTGAATCCACGAGTCACTGATAGCTAGGTAGTTCTTCCAAAGAAACAGCAGTGCCGGTTTGCCACACGTGCAAACAACAGCTTCAGTTTGTGCTCAGCCTATAGCAGTCAGCAGGGAGTTCGGAACTAGACAAATCCCCCTGCTCACCTTTAGTGCTTTTAGGCTCTAAATGTCCATAACAGGTCCCTTTCAGCTTCAGCTGGACACAGTTCTCAGCCACTACATTCAGGCCCCTCAGCAAATTCATGGAACCTGGCTAGCACCCACTCCAGAGACGCTCTGCCTCTTCACAGATATTGTTAAAGTAAATGTGTGATTTTAAGAAATTACAGTTTGGGCTTCGTAGCCCGCTACTCTTGGGAGGCAATAGCTCCTCTGTGTGAAAACAAAATGTTTTTACTCACTTAATAACGTTAGGGAAGGGATCGTAATTTTATCCGAACTGGGAGCCAGACGATCCCTTCCCACTTCCGAATCTGCCTGCTCCGCCCCCGCGCTCCCCCGTTTTGTGACGTGGTATCAGGGAGAGCGCGAGGACGCGCCCAATACAGGTCTACGGGGCTAACGTTTAAAATGATTTTATTGGCCGGCCCGGTGGCGCAGAGGGTTGAGGCGCTGGCGCCTTACCTCAAACCACAGTGGCGACCCGGGTTCAGGAACGGACTCAGGCGCCGGAGGGTCGGCAGGGGAAGGAGAAGGATCGAGCGTCCGGAGTGCTGCTTTCCTCTCCTGGGTTGGGTTAGAGAGGCATCGCTTGTAGCGCCCCGTGGACTAGGGCAGCATGATGCGATGCACAGGGAACTGAAGGATGAAAAGTACAGAAAATGGCACCTCCAAACTGCCAGACGACGGCCTCCCAGACCAGTGCCTCCTTGTAACTCCGAGAAGCCGACCCGACCTCAGCAGCACACAGGGCCAATGCCTAGGCTGCCAGGGCGTCCCTCCTCGGAACAGGAGGACCCATCCGATAACGGGTCATAGTGGGTTACCCTGAGGTGGCTGCGATGTGGGTTGGGGGATAGGCGTCAGAGCCGTGGGGGAGAGTGTCCTTGGCAATTGGCCTGAAGGAGTGGTAGTTGGGGGTGTAGAGGAGATAAACAAATAACACACACAAAAAAAAATGATTTTATTAAACATTAAACTAACGTTTGATGAAAATGAAAGTCACTGCTCAACTAATCAAACTAACTGTCCAGCCTTGTCGACCCCTGGAAGATGCGTCTCATGGCTGTCAGCTGACAACTGTAACTTTGGATTGCTGCAGGGATGCTTTACAAAGAAAATGACTTCGGAGGGCTAGGCTCAGCTCCTAGCACACCACTGTCTACTGCCCAAAGGTGCAGATGGCAAATGTTCTCAAAGGCAGTCTCTTCTCAAAGAAGTCCCAGGACTGAATTATCTTTTCACCATGGAGAACCCTCTAGGCCAGACTGTGGTTGAGAGAGGAGTGAGGACCCAGCATGAGAAAGATGATTTCTGCTTGCCCAGAAGTTACACAAGAGACATCAGTTTCCTCTGAAGTCAATCCTACTGTTATGAACACCAGAACAGTGGAAAAAGGAAAAAAATAAATAGTACATAGACCGCCTTATCCAATGTCTACCCTTGTTGCTGCACTTCGGGGGTCCTCCTGAACTTGTGCTGTGAAGACTGATGTGACTCCTATAATATTTGCCAGCAGATCTGTTTCAAACAGCTCACACTGCCACAAGAGCAGCACATGCTATCAGTCAGCATCTACAACATGCAAGACACAGTACTTCCCAGGCAATATGCATTACTTTCCAGCCAATACCCAGGCAACACAAAGTACTTCCCAGGCAATATGCATTACTTTCCAGCCAATACCCAGGCAACACACAGTAGTACTTCCCAAGCAATACACAGTACTTTCCCGCCAATGCTCAGGCAATACACAGTACCTTCCATCCTGTACCAGGCACTTTAAAGTACCTTCCAGGCAATATACAGTACTTTCTAGACAGTTATCAGACAATAGAAGCTCTCAGTAACCCTTGAGCAGACTTGATGGATCTATGGTTTCCTTCTGCCATCATCTTCTATGTTTCTATGTAATACAAACTGCTTCTAAGGCAATACACAGTAAATTTTCAAACTGTCTGGCAATACAAAGTACCTCCCAGGCAGTGCACAGTACTTTTCAGCCAATGCCCAGGCAATACACAGTACTTCACAGCCAACTGTCAGGCAATATAAAGTACTTCCGAGGCAATAGACAGTACTTTCCGGCCAACACCTAGGCGATACTCAGTAATTCCCAGCAATACCGAGTAATTTCCAGGCAATACACAGTATTTCTCAGGCAACACCCAGTGTGTCATGGGAAATAATACACATTACTTCCAAGGCAATACACAGCACTTACTAGGCAATTTTCTATGCAACACACAGTACTAACCAGACAATACATAGCACCTTCCAGCCAGCACCCAGACAATAAACAGTACTTCCTAGGTAACAATAGGCATTACTTAACAGGAAAAACACACTACATTTCCTATGCCAATGTATAGGTGATGCATGTTACTTCTCAGCCAATGCACAGTACTTTCAGGCTTACACCCAGAAAATACATATTACTTCCTAGTCATTAGTAATACACATTGTTTCCCAGGCATTACACAGTGCTTCCCAGGTAATTTTCCAGGCAATTTATGGTACTTCCCAGGCAATATACAGCCCTTCCCAGGCAATATGCGGTGTTTTCCAGCCAATACACAATACTTCCTAGGTAACAACACACATTACTTCTCAGACAATACATAGCACTTTCCAGCAAATACCCAGGCGATACACAGTACTCCCCAAATAACACACAGTACTTTAAAGCCAATACACAGCACTTCCCAGGCAATAATACAAATTACTTCCCAGGCAACACACAGTAATTCTTAGGCAATTTTCTAGGCATTTCCAGACAAAACACAGTACTTTCTAACCAATACCCAGGCAGTACACAATACTTCCCTGACAATACCCAGTACTTTCCAGGCAATACCCAGTACCTTCAGGCAACACCTAGTACCTTCCAGGCAATACACAGTACTTACAGTACATTCCTGGCAATACATAATACTTCCCTGGCAATACACAGAACTTTCCAAACAATACCCAGGCAATATACAGTACTTCTCAGGCAATAAATGCTACTTCCCTGGCAATACACAGTATTTCCTAGGCCAACAGAGTACTATCCAGCTAATAACCAGGCAATATATACAACTTTCACAACTTGGGAATGCACTAATAGACGAGGAAGCCAAAAAAACCTGTTGCTTCGACCAAACTGATCTTCAGCAGAACTTTTCAGTTACCTAGCCATTATGCAGTACATCCTAGTCAATATACAGTACTTCCCAGGCAAGACTTACTTCCTAGGCAATACACAGTACTTTCCAGGCAATACAAGGTACTTCCCAGGCAGTATGCTGTGCTTTTCAGCATATACCCAAGTAATACACTGTACTTCATGGACAATAGAAAGTACAGCAGAATCACTCATGATGCAATATTTATTTATTTATTTATTTATATTGCAATCAGTTTACAACCTTTGAGCCAGAGGCTCATTTCCAAAGGTACCTCGTCAGGAGAAGAGAAGATAATACAAGTACAAAATACATACTATAAGCGAACATATGCATAAAGATGCAGGCATACATGGATCCTGGTTACAGTTTACCTTGGTGTATATATAAGTGCAGATTCAGGTATTATAGATAAAAGGGTTGGTTACAGGGTTTAGCAGCATAAATGTATGACATTTGCAAACCGAAACAGTCAAACAGGTTAACGTATTAGATTACAGAGATAGTAAAACATGTGACAAGGACAGTATAGCAGGTAGTTTGATTCGGTAACAGTAGTGCATACTAGTAGGACAATTTAGCAAGCAGTATAATAAGATTCAGTCATACATGGTACGTTCTTGACAGTAGAGAGAAGGTAGGCAGTTGGATATGGCAGTAATGTAGGAGGTAGGAATAAGGCGGTAAGGAGAGGGTGCAGCCCAGTGGGCATTGTTAGGACTAAGGGTGCACTGTACACCCGTTATGCACAGGTGCAGCAGCGCTTGTTGAACAGCTCGCTTTTGAGTGCAGTTTTGCATTTGGAGATAGTGGGGATTTCAGAGATGGAGCGAGGAAGTGTGTTGTACCAAGAAGGGGCTCTGTGGCGGAGAGACCTCTGTCCATGTGAGGTCCTAGATCGAGGAACCAGGAAGGTGGCCTTGCAGGAGGTCCGAGTACTGACTAGAGGTTGGGCTAGGAGGAGGGAGGATGTCAGCCCGGGTGGAGAAAGTCCTAGCAGGGTTTTTTTTGTTATAAGGCAAGTTTGGTATTGCAGCCGTTCATCAAGGTTTAGCACTGTTGCCATGTCATAAAGCTGGCACGTATGTGTGAGCCTAGGGGCCCCTGTGATTAGCCTGCATGCCTTATTTAGGACGAGTCAGGATTTGTTTAGGGCAGTCGTGTTGGGTGCACCGTAGACAGGTAGTCCATAGTCAACTAGGGACAGTATGGAGGATGTAACTGCAAGCCTGGAGGGCATCGGGGAGAGACAGTTTTGAAGTACAAGATACCAAGCCGATATTGCAGTAGAGGCAAGTGCTCGATGTGGGTGTGGTAGGTGAGGGCTGAGCCAAAAGGAGACCCTAGGGTACTTATAGGAGTGGACTTGCTCCAGTTGCTGTTTGGATGGAGAGGATACGAGAGGGGAGTTGTAAGCTTTGTTTTGAGGGTGGGCAAAGAGCATGGTTTTAGATTTTTTAAGATTTAGGACCAATCTATGCTCTTTAAACCAGGTTTCAGTGTCATTATAGGAGCACTGCAGGGAAACCTGGAGGGAGGTGGGGTTACGGTCAGTGGCAAAGATGACGGCGTCATCTGCATACAGCAGAATTTTCCCAGTGCAAGCACTGGGCAGGGTTGTTAGGTATAGCGAGAAGAGTAGGGTCCCAGGATGGAGCCCTGTGGAACCCCGAGAATAGGGACGTGGATTGGAAAGTGCCCCACCAATATTGGACACGCTGGGAGCGTATGGATAGGTAGCTGGAGCACCAGGCAAGTGGTCCAGTGGCAAAACCAGAGGGACAGAGGGCTTCCAGCAGTAGAGGTGAGAGACCGTGTCAAGGCCTTTGATAGGTCGAGAACACGGCCCCTCGCCAGGGAGCCAGCGTCCATGGAGGAGTGTAGGAAGGATGCGAATCAATAAAGAGCTGTGCTACATTGTGTCCTGCACGGAACTCGTGCTGTTCAGGGCAGAGGATGTTGTATTTGGTCAGGTATTCAGTGATTTGTGGCAACTAGTTTTTCCAGTGCCTTGGAAAGGGGGAGTATGGAGATAGGTCGGTAGTTCCCAGCTAAGGACCTGTCACCCCTTTATGGATAGGAGCAACAGTGGCAGTTTTCCATGTAGTGGGGAATTGTCCCAGGCAGAGGGATTTGTTGAGAAGGCTGGTGAGTGGGTGAGGACCTGATCCAGTACCAGCCGGAGAATTCTGTGGTCCAGGGAGTTGTCACCGGACTGTTGCCTTTAGTGCACGGGTCAGGTGCGGTCTGGCTTCCTGGGCAGTTACCCCACGAGGAAGCTAGCTAGGCGATGGAGGGCAGGGGCAGGTTGGGAGGGTGGTTGGTCAAAGAAGTTACTGGGGAGGATAGGGCTAAGGTCAGTAAAGGAGGTGTTGAGGAGGTTTGCAATGTCAGCAGGGTCTGTAACGGTGGTGTTGTCAGTAGTAATCTGGGAAGGGGGAGGGGAGCGAGTGTTCCCATTCAGTTGTTTGACGTTGTCCCAGAAGGTACTGGGAGCACCCCCAGGAGGCGGTGAGGGTGGCCTGATAGTGGTCGGCCTTGGCTTTCCTGATTGCCCAGTGCACTTATTCCGCAGCGCCAGGCCTGTCTGTCTGCTGGTCCCAGTTTCTATGGCACGGTGCCAAAGATTATCCCTGTGCCTGAGCAGCTGTGAAGGGCAGGGGTAATCCAGGCAGGTTATGTTTTTGGATCGACGGCTGAGAGGGGAGCAAAGAGGCCACAGGCTTTACTAAAGGTTAGGGAGTAAGGCAAGGACAGTGACAAATCAGGAGCGGTGAATGGGGACCAGTCTTGCTGTTCAAGGTATTGTTTAAGTTTTTTCAGACCACATGGTCTGAAATGCCGGCGCGGTGTGCACTGTGCAGTGGGTCAAGGTGAGGTGGCCATCCAGCAGAACAGCACAAGGGAATGGTCACTGAGTGAATCAGGGAGGACTTGGATGTCCAGGATTTTTGGGGCGGTTTGTGATGATGACATCTAGGAGGAATTGTAGCACCTCTCTTTAGGGTTTTCGGCTGACAGGTTGGGAGACTAGTTGTGTTAGATCCAGGGCTGTGAAGGAGTCCCGAGTGGGGAGGAGGAGGGCCCAGCCAGTTTGATTAAGGTCCCCACAATGACTTGATCAGCACTGTGAGGGAGGGTGGCAAGATAGTCAGTTAATGATAATAGTGCTGGGTTTTGGTTCCTGGAGGTATATAGGCAGCGGTGAGATAAAGGGGTGATTCTATGGGTCCGGGGTGTTTAATGGTGAGGGCCTGAGCCCCACTTACAAGGTCCGTGCAGGAGGGCGAGACCAGTGAGAGAGTTCCTGTGTAGATAGCACAGCCACCCCACGCTTGTTACTCGATCCTCACGGTATAGGTGTAGCTGGGGAGGTGACAAAGGGTGCTAGGGTGGATTTAGATAGCCACGCTTTCCACCAGCACAATGACGCTGGTTTGTGCAGTGTGACCCAGCATTGAGGGAGTCAAAATTTTCAAGACGCTGCATATATTCATGTAGAGCAATCAGCAGACCCGGCGCCACCTGCTGTAGAGGTCAGGAGTGGGGCCAGGGTTAGGGGTGGATATTGCCTGTTAAAGAGTAATAGGACAACAGCTCTGGCCAGGGCACGGTGATAAGAATTTGCCTGCGGTTAGGAGGAGATGGGGTGGGATCATTGGGGAGCAGGGGATGGGTAGGGATTGCGTGGGAGGGCAAGGTTGATGAGCCGCCGGATGGGCTGGGAGGGAGGAGGGGAGGTCTGGAGATGGATGCTGTAGGCCAGTGTACATGGACATTGTAGGGTGAGTGGGAACTATGTTGGCGGGAATTAATGGTGCAATTTCCTGTGACCCAGGGGAGATATCAGGCTGGAGGGAGGAGGGTACCAGAAGGAGGATGACAGGGAGGAAGTTTAGTAGGAGGTGAACTAGCATGGTTTGCAGGTGGTAGTGGAGTAGGAGGTTGAAATATCTGGGTTGCCTCCTAGAAAGTGTGGCTGCCACTTTAGATTAGTGGTAGTGACACGGACTCTGGTGGACAGGGTACAGGGTTCAAGTCTCTGCCAGGGCAGCAAGAAATACGCCTGGGAGAGGGCAGAGACCCACGATCTAGGGGTCCAAAGCAGGCTGGGATTGGGCCTCAGCAGGGGTGCGATATAGCGACTCCTAGTGGTCACTGGCATATATGGTAGCTTGCAGTAAGCAGCATGTCACAAAATACTGCATGCAAAAGGGCAAAAATGCCACTGAATTATAATATTCCCTACAGTACATTGCAGCATTTTGTAATATACAGTACTGCAGCATTCCTACACTGCATCCTGATTGGCACCACTGTACTTCTTAGGCAATATATTGTACCTTCCAGGGAACTAATAGTACTTTCCAGACAATACATAGTGCTTCTGCATGATACTTCCCAGACAATACACAGTATTTTCCAGTCAATACCTAGGCAATAAGCAGCACTTTTCATCCAATACCAGGCAATCCACGGTACTTCCTATGCAACACACAGTATTTTCCAGGCAATATACAGTACTTCCCAGGCAATACACAGTACGTTTAGCCAACACCCTGGCAATGCACAGCAGGCAATACACAGCACTTCCCTGGCAATACACGGTACATTCCAGCCAAAGTATCCAGGCAATACAAAGTATTTCACAGGCAATACAAAGAAGTTTCTATGGGATACACAGTACTTTCCAGGCAATACCCAATACTTCCCAGACAATAATTACCATGCTTCCTAGCCAATAGACAATACAATACAATACTTCACAGGCAATAAATACAGAGTAATGGATAGGCAAGTGCGTATTATGGAATTTTTTTATTTATTTATTTTTTTTACACACCCGAGGTGTGTGATGACCCATAAACTTCGAGAGTGAAGCTCAAGAGGTTTATGTGGTCATCACACACCGAGGGTGTGTAAAAAAAAAAATCCATTAATACACACTTGCCTATTCTTAATTTTTTATAGTTGCTGGTGCTATAGTGCTTATTTAAGCAACACGGAAAATCGAGGTATTTGTAGAACAGTGGTTTATTTCGCAACAAGTAAAAGAACCAAGCAGAGGAACTTAGCAGCATCAGTGAACAGAACTTCAAGATGAATACAAGTGAGCAATTTTTAAAAATGAAACTTTTAACTGTATGACATTAGTAATAAATACTGTAGCTGTTGTCAAGAGTCCAGCTGGTGTCGCGTTTCTGGCGGATCGCAGTCGAAGAAAGTATTTAACAGGCCTACTGCAGATCGTGGTTTTAGAAGAAACAACTGGTTTAAACTTTGAAGGAAAGATTTAACAGTTTCTGTAGGAGTTATTTTCTGCGTTGGGAACAGAGATCCAGAAGTGTTTTCATGGAGACGGGTTTTTTTCTTTTCTGTGGAGATTTGTGGGAGTAAAAGGAAAGGGTTAGGGACTGTGTTGAAAGTTGTATTGTTTTCAGTGACATTTGAAAAATTTTACAGAGAAACTCGGTGCTTTCCCTGATCGCCCAGAAGAGTTCCAACATGGAGGCAATGTGCGGGTAGCTCAGGTGCCTGAACAGCCAACCGTGAGTAACCGCCTGAAGTGTGTTGCGCTGGCAGTGCCACGCGACCAGTATAGCTGGCACTGCTGTTTTGGCAAACACCATAATAACCGGATTTCAGGTTATTACGGCTTTTTGAAGCATAATAACCCAAAATCCGGTTAATATGGTGTTTGAACAGACTGGTAATCCGGTTGATAAATAGGGTCACCAGTAATTATTACACAGTATTTCATAGGCAATACACAGTATTTTCCAGGCAATACATGATACAGCCTAGGTAATGCATAGTACTTCCTAGGTTATGCACAGTAATTTACAGGCAATGAATGGTACTTCCCAGGCAATACACAGTACTTCTCAGGTAATACATAATACTTTACAGGCAATAAACAACACTTTTCAGATAACAGACAGCGGTTTACAGGCGGCAATACACAGTCCTTCCTAGACAATATACAGTACTTTCCAGGTAAAACACAGTACTTGCAAAGCAATACACAGTAGTTCCCAAGCACTACACAGTACTTCCTGGGCAAGACACCAGTACTTCCTAGGCAATACCCCCACGGGCGCTCCACGGCTCTGCCGGCGCTGCATTGAGCCGGCCAACAAGTCTCCCTGCTGCCCGGTTTCACTGAATTCAGGAACTAGCCCCCACTGGTACTCTGCTGTTCTGCTGGCGCTGCACCAAGCTGTCCGACAAGTCTCCCTGCTGCCCGGCTTCAATAAAGTCAGGTACGCTGCTCGAGGATCCTACTATCTCGGCTTTGATTCCTAGACATCTACAGATTGCCTTGTGGACGAGTACAGCTCTCCATTGGCTGGGAACAAACTCTGCTCCTGCCTGATTGGATCCCCTCCTCTTTTGCTTGCCAGCATTTCTGTGGCGCTGGGTTTGAAAAGCAAGTCATCTTCATTAGCTGCATTTCTAATTTTAGCTGCATTTCTAACTTGAGAAACTAGCTGTTACTGTTAACTCCATTTCACCTGCCTCTGAACCTGCAACTTCACATAGTTTTTAACTAGCTGTTAATTTTGTTATGATTTTCGGCTCTGGTCTACTTGACTGTAATGTATAAATTGTTGCTGTTTAAACTGGTAGCAACATCAATGAAAAAGTGCTGCTGTTAATTCGTAGAGTACTAGGGTTGCTGACTGAATCCCCCTGAAACTCTCCTCTGCTTCCCCTGAGCATTTTTCCCCCCCTCCTTACCTCCTGCCATTCCTATCTTCCCCTACTCCCACCTGCCCCGAGTTTACATTCTTATGTTGTACTCGGCTGTGTTGTAACCTTCCTATCCCTCCATTTCTACTGCCTGTCAACCCCTCTCAACCTTGTTTGTCTTCCTTCTTCAACCTCACTGCATGCTCTCAGTGGGTCCTCTGTGCCCCCCCCATTTTTCAATAATTATCTTGTGGTCCATGTAGGCTTAACCCACCCCCCTCCACAGCAATTTAATTTATTTTTTCTCTTCCTGTAAAGCTAAGACTGGAGCCATAACCTGAAGCGCCCCTAACACTCAATCCACTTCAGCTGAATTGTGTCTGAATCTTGTCTATCCCACCCTTTTCTGTCGCTAACGCCCTCTCTTTTGTCCTTCACTAGTCCAACCCCACTGTAGCTGCCCAGCCTTTGTTCTGTCCTTATCTAACCCTTCTCTCCTCGTTTCCTCCCTTTCAGGAACTAGTCCCCACGGGCACTCCACGGCTCCACCGGCGCTGCACTGAGCCAGCCAACAAGAATCCCCGCTGCCCAGCTTCACTGAATTCAGGTATGCTGCTCAAGGGTCCTACTATCTCGGCTTCGAATCCTGGACATCTACAGGCTGTCTTGTGGATGACTGTGGCTCTCCATTGGCTGGGAACAAACTCAGCTCCTGCCTGATTGGATCCCCTCCGCTCCTGCTTGCCAGCATTTCTGTGGCGCTGGGTTTGAAAAGAGTCGTCTTCATTAGCTGCATTTCTAATTTTTCCCACCCTGCCACCCCAACCCCGACCGCTATTACATAGAAACATAGAAGTTGACGGCAGATAAGGACCGCAAGGCCCATCCAGTCTGCCCATTTCTTTTTCTACCTTATAAATGTGCCTTCGGCCTTTGCTCTGTCAGTGACCTATCTATTCATAGTCATTTGTATTGCTCCCTTATGCCTATCCCATGCCTGTTTGAAGCCCTGCACTGTATTCATAGCCACCACTTCTTGTGGTAAGCCATTCCATGCATCCACCACCCTTTCTGTGAAAAAGAATTTCCTCACATTCCCCTTAATCGGCCTCCCCTAATCTCATGCTGTGTCCTCTTGTCCTGCTATTTTTCTTATATTTAAACATGTTAGACTCTTTCACCTTGTTTATGCCCTTAAGGTGTTTGAATGCCTCGATCATATCACCTCTCTCCTCCTTTGCTCAAGGGTATACATATTGAGCTCAGATTAATCTGTCCTCATATGTCTTCTGATGCAGTCCCTGCACCATTTTGCTGCCCTTCTCTGGACTGCCTCACATTTGTTAATGTCCTTGTGAAGGTGTGGCCTCAATACTGCACGCAGTAATTCAGATGGGGCCTAACTAGTGTCTTGTACAGAGGGATTATTACCTCCCCTCTACGACTTGTGATACCCCTACTAATACACCCTAACACTCCCCTAGCCTTACCTACTGCTTTAGAGGTCTGTTGATGATTTTAGGTCATCAGTGATGATGATGCCCAAGTCTCTTTCTTCCTTTGTGACTGCTAGCAACTCCTCCCAGCCTATAGGTGGCTTCAGGGTTTCTCTTCCTATGTGCATGATTTTGCACTTCTTTGCATTAAACCCAGTTGCCACTCTTCTGACCATTCTGCTAGTTTATCCAGATCTCTTCTCATTCTGCCCACCCCATCTGGATCATCTACTCTGTTGCAGATCTTGGTGTCATCTGCAAACAGACAAGCCTTTACCTCTAGTCCATCTGCAAGGTCACTAATGAAGATGTTGAAGAGGACTGCCCTAGGACTGATCCTGAGGTACCCCGCTAGACTTGCATCTCTTCTGACTGTATACCATTTACCACCACTTCTGTTTTCTGCTCACAACCAGTTTGTCACCCAGTTGACCAACTTCTGACCCACCCGAGCCTACCCAGCTTATTTATCAATCTTCTATGTGGAACAGTGTCAAAAGCTTTGCTGAAGTCAAGGTAGGCGACATCAACTGCTCCCCCTTGGTCCACCACTCTGGTTACCCAGTCAAAGAAATCTATGAGATAGTTTGACAGGACCTTCCTTTTGTAAACCCATGCTGTCTTGGATCCTGTGCCCCTATGGATTCCAGGTGTTGATCTATCCTTTCCTTAAGGAGTGCCTCCATAATCTTGCCCACTACTGAGGTAAGACTGACCAGTCTGTAGTTCCCCGCCTCCTCCTGCTACCACTCTTGTGGAGCGGGATCACATGAGCCCTTCTCCAGTCTTCTGGGACCTCTCCTGTGCTCAGAGACTCACTAAACAATTCTGCTAATGGCTCTGCTAGTTCCTCCTTTAGCTCCTTAGTACCTGGGATGTATGCCATCAGGTCCCATTGCCTTATCCACCCTGGAGCTTAGCAAGCTCTGTAGGACCCTTTCTTTGTGAAGGAGAAGCTCACCTCCTCCCCTGTGTCCATGATGCTGAGCTGTGGGCCGTCCCACCTTCTCTTCAGTAAATACTGAGCAAAAGTATCTATTTAGGATAGATGCCTTTACAGGTCCTCCTCCCACCTGCCCTTTTCTCCATTGCTTAGCAATACCCCTGACTTTCTCCTTTCACTAATGTATCTATAGAAAGTCTTGTCACCTTCTTTTACTGTTCGAGCTAGTGTTTCCTCAGTTTGGGACTTTGGCTGCCTTACTGCCTT
Source organism: Neoceratodus forsteri (assembly GCA_016271365.2). Lineage (NCBI taxonomy): Eukaryota > Metazoa > Chordata > Ceratodontiformes > Ceratodontidae > Neoceratodus > Neoceratodus forsteri. The sequence continues at coordinate 1,252,749,242 of CM028129.1, read as the reverse complement.
ACCTGCTTCCCTTAGGGCAGTTTGGTATGCCTCCCTATCTTCATCCCGCTGTGTTCCCTTATATTTCCTGAAGGCCAGCCTTTTGGCTCTGACCTTTTCTGCTACTGTATTTCTGCTACTGTACTGTATTAAATAGTGCACCTCCTCCCTCGGGGCACTGCCCTCAAGCACCACTCCTCCTTCAGTCTCATTTTTCAGTTCTCCCCTTTAAGAGACAATTCTCTATCTTCTCCCCATGCCTCCTGTCTGTCTTCTCTGCTCCTCTCACTAGCCATTCTCTTTTTCCTTTTTGCAATCTGCCGTTCTACTCACCAAATTATTAAGTCTGGTCTCTGCTACTATTAAATTATACACTACCCTCCTAGACTCTGACCTCTCTGCCTGCCTTTTTACCTGTGTCTTATCTGTCTTAACTTAGCTAGCTGTTGCACAACTTGGCTCACTCTGCTAATGACAACTGCATAATAACTTATCTTTGGATAACTCTTTATTTTATGCAACTTACACTTACTCCATCGCTACATTCAAAATGCAAGCCCTGCTAAAGCCAGCACTTGTATTAACCCATCTCATTATCCTTAAGACTGGTAGAGACTCAGGGACCACGGCACCTAACAGAGGCCCCCCCCCCAAAAAAAACTCTCTGGTGCCTCCCAGTTCCTACAGGGCACTAACCGGGGGATAGCTTCTGACCCAAAACGAATTCCCTACTCCACGAATAATTCCAATAGTTGCCTTGTTGTGTGGGCGCAGACCTGGACCTGCCTCTGCCTCATTAGTACCAAGGCCTGATCAACAAAAGTCTGCAGTTACCCCCAGGGCGTACTGGTCCAGCAACCTTAGAAAGTTTATACTTTTACTGCTCTTACTATCAGGAAACGTCCACCCAAATTCTGGCCCACCCTCCACTAACCCAGGCCACCTTAAGATAGTCTCTCTGAACATAGGCAGCCTTCTTCCCAAGCTCCCACTATTCCAGGCCTAGGTGGAACAGCTAAAACCTGATATTATCACAGTCACAGAAACCTGGCTCTCCCTCAAGGTTGCCGATGAGGTAGTTGCCTTGGACAGCTACAACCTGTTCAGACAGGACCACCTGTCAAAATGTGTGTGTGTGTGTGTGTGTGGATGTTTGGACTACTTTAGAAGTGATATAAAAGGTTAAATACTGCCCAGTAGCCTCCACACTGCAGGAGCAAAGATCCTAACCCTAAAACTCACCATAGGTCAGCAAAACAAGGTACTGCTAATCTCCACGGTATACCTTCCACTTGGAAAGCACCTTATTGGCTTTCAGCAGTTTTTAAACAATCTAGAACAATACAAACAAAACTAGGAGCATGTCACTGTTGGAGACTTCAACATCAACTGGCTTTCCCAATATTCTACTGCTGTTAGAGACCAACTATCAGGCCTCTATCTTACACAGATGGTAGGCCAGGCTACAAGACAGAACTACCGCTCAGGCACTAGCTCTCTTATCGACTGGCTACCTGCATCCTGCCCGGAACGGATCTCTGAGGTGTCAATCTTACAGTACGCGCTTAGTGCCCATTCCCCTGTCCAATGTACCTGGACAAATAAGTTCACAAAAAGCATGCCCCGTACTACTAGAAACCGAACCCTGAGACTGGGTTATCTGCTTACCTTCAGACAGTACCTGAAGGATGCAGACTGGTTGCTGTTGGACACTGCCACGGATGGGAATCAGGCCCTTGATTACTTCAGCCAGATCTTCACTAAAGCATGTGATATCTTTGCACCTTATAAAACCAAAAAAAACAGAAGGTCCAATAACCCATGGCTCTCTGGCTCACTTCTTCAGCTATGCATCTCAGATACAACTTATGGCGCAAGGCCAGGGCAACTGGGGCTCAGATTGACCTCGTCGCCCATAAGGCAGCAAGGAATAGTTGTACTAAGCTCATTACACTCGCCAAAGCCTCATACTTTAAGGGCCTATTAGAAGGAGCTGGGGACGAGGTAGGGAATTCTGAGACTCGGTGAAATCCCTTATGGGCAAAACTCTGAGAGCCCCTCCTGACCTCACAGTAACCCCCCTCTGTAACTTTGCAGGATCCAAGTCACATTGCAGACGCGTTCAATGTTGCCTTCACAGATCTCAGCAATGTTCTACCCAGCAACTACCTCACTTATATGCCCCCAGATCAGATACCCAACCTTAATCCTTCCTCTGGACCCAACAGCAGCCCACCACCTTTCTACTTTAGGCTTCCAGAACTGAGGCTATAAAGTACACCAGACGAGTCCTTTGGAAAGCAAGAATGGGGGCAACCAAATAGACATGAAGTTGGTTGCCCTTACCTTAAACGAACTTGCAGATCTGCTCACCAAGGTCGTCAATGCATCCCTAAGATCCGGTGTATTACCTGACAGATGGAAGGTGGCACTGGTAACTCCAGTCTTCTAATCAGGTGATAGACCCAACCTGTCTAACTTCTTCACCCATTTCTACCCTACCCCCTCCAAAGTCCTCAAGAGGATGGTCTCCGACCAACTCACAGATTATCTTGAAAAATATAATTTACCTGTAGGCAACACGGCTTCAGAAAAAAAACACTCCACGCTCACCGCCTTGACTGACTACACCTCGCAGCTTTATAGGGCCCTGGACAGAGGGCAAGCCATGGGGTCCATCTTTATAGACCTCATCAAGGAGTTTGATACCGTTAACCACCAACTGCTCCTGCACTCCTTCCAATCCACAGGTCTGTCCAAAGACTCGGTTGACTGGTTCAACAGTTACTTTTCCAACAGGTCACAACATGTGAGAATTAGCGACATTCTCTCTGAACCAAGGGGGTAGTGCCTAGGTGTTCCCCAAGGGTACATCCTAGGCCCACTCCTCTTCAGCCTCTTCATCAATACTCTACCCTCGGCTTGCCCAGGTCACCTTGTACTCTATGTGGATGATGCTATCATTTCAGTACCTGGCACAGATTGTATCTCAATCTCCTCCAAACTGCAGGTCAATTGCTTGAATCATGGTTCTCACAACACAAACGCTTACTTAGCTATAAAAAAACAAAAACAAATGCTGGCTTGCTCTTCTCTTCTCCCCAAAACAAGAAGAGATGCAGACCCCTAAGAATTCTGAGTCATAAGGGTGACACACTTGAATAGGTAGACATGTTTAAATACCTAGGCGTTCACCTAGATGACACCCTAACCTTCTCAACCCATGTGGAGCAACTTGTCAAAACTGCCAATGTAAAACTTGGGGTTCTTTATCACCACTGGCAGTCTATGACTCCTGAAGTCTTAAAACTTGTGACATGTAGCTCAGTTCTGCCGGCCGTGGACTATGGGTTACTGATATATGGGGTTGGCTCTGACTCTGCTCTGAAGAGGGTCAGAACCTTACTTAACAAAGCCTGCAGCCTAGCTCTGGTAGCCAACCATTGAGCCCATGCCTGTGTCATCTACAGCGAGACTGGATGGCTCCCCCTCCATCTCAGTGTTCAATACTAGATCTGCCTACTATTGAAAAAGTCAATGGAGGGGCTCATGCCTGAATCCACCTCCAACCTCTTTGAACCTGCTCAGCTAGCTATTAACAGCAGACTTGCTTCTAAGGGAGGGCTTATTTCCTACTGAGGCCCAAAGTGGTTTAATGATCTGCCTCCAGATCTGACTGAATGCAACAAACTCTGCCAGTTTAAAATAAGGTTACAAACTCACTTGACAAATTCTAATGACTGCCGGTGCCACTCTAACTGATAACAATACCCTGTCCCCACTGTTTACATACCCTTCCTCTATGCCTCTCAGCACCTGCCACCCCATCTACCCCTCTAATCCCAGACCACCATCTCTCTCCTCCCCACCACCTACCTACCCACCTCTACTCTCCCCTCCCCCCATCCCTGCCCCTATAAAGCCCTTGGACATCTTTCCACCCCCTTCCAATCTCATCCCCCTTGCCTCAACCCATTCCCTTCCGGCATCTCTACGACAAGGCCATTTTTGACTGCTTCCACCTCCCTACCACTTGGTAGCCTGGGCCCTTCTGCCTGGACTGCTATATGAACTCTCATAAGTTCCATACCGCAGTCCTGCAGTACTGTTTTTATGTAATTTACTCATCTTTGTAAATCATTTATTTACTGTTACAAACCAAACTTTTGAATCTGAACTGTACTTGTTGTTGTAGCACTTAACACTCAGTGGCAGAGCTGAGGGGGGCTGGGGGCGGTCGTCCCTCCTGGCTACCCCAGTGTGAGTAGTGGTGCCCCACCACCTTCATTATTCAATGTTTAGTGCCCACTGTGGAGCCCATGATTGACTCAATGGCCCCCCATCCCCGGCTCCCAAATGCTCCCAAACCTGGCTCCGCTACTGTAACAATCTATGTTATCTTCTTGTTCACCTGTATGTACATTGTCCTTTTGTTTTGTATCATTTGACTTGGAGCCTTTGTAAATGAGCCTTTAGCTCAAAGGTATTAATTCCGAAACTGAAATAAATAAAAACATCCTAGGTAAGACACAGTACTTCCCAGGAAAAACACAGTACTTTCCAGGCGATAGCCAGTACTTTGCAGGCAATACCCAGTACTTTGCAGGCGATACCCAGAACATCCCAGGCAATACTCGGTACTTTCCAGGCAATACCCAGTACTCCCAGGCAATACTCAGTACTTCCTGACCTGCAGATCATCCGCACTCAATGTCTTGTTCAAAAGAAGCAAAAAAGATTTTCCCCAAGTCAGCCTTACGACTGCCAGTCAGTAACACAGGTGCAACCCCAACCCCCAGCTCGGTGGCTCGACTTCTGGGGAAACGATATATACATGTTAGATCGCATTACACAGTTGGGACAATATGTCCCCAAGGGAGAGGGTGTCATCATTCTCCTACAGGTCTTGCATCTTTTAAAAACTATGTTGGTTGCCTATAAGCCATGGCACCACTCACAGAAAAAAACAAGCCGTTTAAACCAGAAGGCAGGTGTGGAGAAACACACTCCAATCTATCTACACAGCCTCTGCTTTAATAGCTAGGCTGCCCTAACACTGCCTATCTATTTCCCTAGTTAACCCAATGTTCTAGGTGACTGCTGCTGCTGCTGACACACCCCTGTGCAGCAAATACGGTCCTGTTTACCTCCAGCACCCTGTGCTCTTACAAGAGACACCAGGGCAGATTCCACGATTCAGGACAGGCTAGAAAATGGACCTGGAAACACTAATGCAGCCAGTTCCCTTAGCAATATGCACTGGTTGGGGTAAAAAACACTGTGTGAGCTGAACTGCCGAATCAGTCTGCAAAAACACAAGTGGCACTAGGGTAAGGCTTGCGGAATTGATGCTTGTGCAATGATGCTGTTCTGACAAGAACAGCGTTAGCACAATCATTGCAAGCAGGTGCTGTGCAAGGGGGAATGGCGCTCCAAGAGAAGGAGTGTGAAAAGGCTGACCTAGCAGCTTGCCAGCGTATGCAGCACTGCTCTAATGGTGCCAAACTGGAAGCTTCAGCTCTGCACTAACTGAAGCACTAAATGGCAGCTACTCGCACTGACCACCAATACTGAAATGAAGAGTCCTTTTCACACTAGCCACCAATGAAATTAACAGCTCACATTGGCCACCAATGAAATGTGAAAGGCAGGGAGAGATAAGGGAAACCACAACAGAGCAAGTTAGCCGAAAACCAGCTGAGGAATGGAAACTCCAGGAACTGTCAAGTTTTCCAAACCAAGTACAAACACACACAGCTTAACTAGGGAGGGACCGCGCCAGAAAGAATGCTAGGGAAAAAAATAAATTAAACAAAGCACTTCAAGAGTACACATCTCTCACTCCCCAGCCTAATCTGACAAACTGACCCCCCCCCAAAAAAAAAAAAAAAGTCACTTCCTGAGGTGCCAGGCTAAGGAACGGCAGTAAGGAACACAGTGAAAACAGCCTAGAAAGAGGGGAGAGTGGTCCTCATTTAGCACTAGTTAGCACTCAACCACATTAGGGGCAGGAGATACAGAGGGAAACATGCTAGAGTATGGAGGAAATTGGTCGAGGGGTATGCTAGCAAATGCCAGGAGTATGGGGCGATAAAAAGGGCAGATTTAGAGATAAATGAGGGACTGGACCTGGTCGCTATAACTGAGATGTGGTGGACAGAAAGCCATAAATGGGATGTGGGTATTCCAGGGTATAACCTTTTTAGAAAAAACAGGATGGGGAAAAAGGGAGAAGGGGTGGCACTATACGTTAAGGATGGGATAAAGGAGATGGCAGGGCAGGCAAGTCTAGGATCGGCTGAGGTCCTATGGGTCACACTGCTCAAGAGGTCTAGTGAGGCAGTACGTCTAGGCGTAGTATATAGGCCACCAAATCAGGGGGAGGAAGTGGGCAAAGAGTTACTGCAGGAGATACAAAGGATGTCAAGTAAGGGGGGGGGACTCCTGCTGTTAGGGGATTTTAATCTCCCTGATGTGAGCTGGGAGCTTTCAGCAGCTACTTCAGCTAGGCGTAAGGAGATACTGGAATCCCTGCAAGAAGCACTCCTACAGCAACTGGTAAGGGAACTCAAAAGGGGTGAGGCAACACTTGACTTAATACTGACAAATGGGGACAGTGTGGCTGAGGTATCAGTGGGGGACAATCCGGGGGCAAGTGACCACAGAGCTGTTAGGTTTAAGATCAGGACAGGGAAGGAAGTGAGTCGAACCACCATGAGGGTTATGGACTTCCGTAGGGCAGATTTCAAAAAATTAGAGAGATTTTTAGGATTGATATGGAAGATAGGAAAAAGCTAGGGAACATAGAAGAACTGTGGGGGGCAATTAACGGTGGACTTGTGAAAGCCACTGAACAGCATATTGGGAAGCTGGGAAAGAGAAAATGGGGAAGGAGGCCACTTTCATCTTCAAGAGAGGTGTTAAGGCCCATAGGAGGAAAAAACGGCTTTCAAGAGATATAAAAGAACACAAGGAAAAGATGACAAGGAGGTATATAGGTAAAAGCTAAGGGTGGCAGGGCGGATAATCAGGAGGGTGAAGGCAGTTACAGAGGAGAAAATAGCAAAAGAGGCCAAAAGGGGAGACAAAAAGTTCTTCAGCTACATCAGTGAGAGAAGGAAAAACAAGCAGGGTATAACGAAACTTAAAGGGGAGGGGGGTGATCTCGTAGAGAGGGACCCAGAAAAAGCAGACTTGCTAAACAAATATTTCTGCTCAGTGTTTACAGTTGAAAGGGAGAGGCACGGACCAGTATTGAAGGTGAGAGGCAATGTGGGTAAGGAGATGGACAATAGGCAGTTCAAAAAGAGCAGGGTATTGGAAGAATTGGGGAAGTTGAGTGTGGACAAGGCAATGGGTCCGGATGCCCTCCATCCCAGGGTACTCCGAGAGCTTAGGGAAGAGCTGGCAGAACCTCTAACGAGGTTGATTAACCTATCTTTTGACACAGGGAGGGTACCAGGGGACTGGAGAAAGGCGGATATGGTGCCAATATACAAGAGCGGAGGAAAATAACAGCTGAGTAACTATTGTCCTGTCAGTGTTATATCAGTGGTAGGAAAGATTATGGATGCACTCCTACAGGAAAGGATAGTGGATTATCTTGTAGAAAATGGGCTGTAGGATGATAGGTAGCACAGGTTCATGGAGGGGTTCAATGTCAAAATAGCGCAACCGCAATAGCGCAGCACTTATGAGCGCATACTTTAAAGCGCCACATCAAAATAGCGTAGCGCAAAATATCGGCTGCACCAAACAGCGACGTTAACGCTTGTAAAAAAAAAAAAGCACATCAATGGTCCATGCACACCGATCACCCAGCATCTAGTTCCACCCCCCACTCTCCCTTGCAGCACATAGCAACCAGCGAGTGGTAACACACATCGAACTGAGTGTGTGGGCTATGGGGGGTATGTCACTGCATAACAGGATTCGGGCAGAGAGGAGGGTACCGTTAAACTACCAGTGTGCCAGTCCCACATCTGATGGATAGGACCTCAAGCTGTGCCACCGATTGCTCTCCCTCTCGTACAACCTGTCTTGAAGTAAAGAACTTGTGCCAGTCCCACGTCTGATGGATCTTTTAGGACGCCAAGCTGTGCTGCCAATTGCGCTCCCTCTCGTACAGCCTGTTTTGAAGCAGTGGCATGTGAGGAAGATACAAGGAGGACAGTCAGTAGAAGTAGTGCTGTGCTGCAGAACTGTGAATCTGTGGAGCTTTGGTTGGCTGCAGAATTTTATTGCAATAAAAGTTATTTAAGAAACAACTAGTAACAGTCACGCTGTTCTGGAATAGCGATATTTTGACTGGCGATATTTTTAACTTGCACTTAATAGTATGAGCTATTTTTACTCACGCTGTTGTGGTTGCGCTATAATAACCGGATACCTCATGGAGGGAAGGTCATGCCAGCTAAATCTCATCGAATTCTTTGACTGGGTGACAAGGGAGTGTAATCAGGGAGGGGCGATGGACGTGGCCTATCTGGACTTCAGCAAGGCCTTTGACACTGTCACTCACAGGAGGCTGGTGAGCAAGTTGGGCAGTCTAGTGGTCGGGAAGAAGGTAACAAATTGGGTGGAGAACTGGCTTGGTGACAGGAGTCAAAGGGTGGTTGTAAATGGGGTTTATCCCAGGGAGGAAACAGTGACAAGTGGGGTACCACAGGGGTCAATACTCTTTAGCATGCACATTGGGGATATTGCGGAGGGTCTGAATGGAAAGGTGTGTCTGTCTGCAGACAATACAAATATCTGAAATAGAGTGGACACACCAGGGGGACTGCAGAGCATGACAGAGGACCTACTAAAGCTGGAGAGGTGGTCGGAGAGTTGGCAACTGATATTTAATGCCAAAAAGTGTAAGATAATGCACATAGGCAATAAGAACCCAAGGGCCGAATACACATTAGGGGGGAGAGGATGTTGTGGTAATGGAGCAGGAGCGGGATCTGGGGATTATTATTTCGGACAACCTTAAGGTGGCAAACCAGTGCAACAAAGTGGTTGGAAAGGCACGTGGTATGATGGCATGCAAAGGGAGGAGTATCACAAACAGGAGAAGGGAGGTGATAATGCCCCAATACAAGTCAATGGTCCGTTCCCATGTAGAATATGGGGTACAGTTCTGGAGACCTCACCTACAGAGGGATACTGATTGGGTGGCGAGAGAGTCCAAGGGAGGGCAATCAAAATGGTACATGGTATGCATCAGAAGACATATGAGGAGAGGATGGAGGAGCTTGAACTATATCCGCTGGAAACCAGGAGAGAGAGAGAGAGAGAGAGACAGGGAAAATGACTGAAACTTTTAAATATCTGAAGGGAATCAACAAGGTGAGGGAAGGGAGTATATTCAAGTCAAAGGACAATACAAGAACTAGGGGGTGCAGCCTGAAACTGGAGGGTGGTCAATTCAGAGGTAATAAGAGAGGGCACTTCTTCACTGAGAAGGTTGTGGTAGGTCCCTGGAATGGGCTACCGGAGAGGGTGGTTGAGGCATCAACAGAGGGGATTCAAGTGCATGGGATATCTACAGGAGTTTAAACAGAGAGGGAGGGATAGATGCCCTGACGGGAAAAGGGTCGGGAATCCATTGGGGGGGGGGGGAGACATATAAGTGGTGTGTAGGGTGGTAGCATCAGGGCTACCTATGGGGAGGGAACAAGGGCAGACTAGATGGAACAATGTTTTTTTTTTCTGCTGATAAAACATCTATGATTATATGATTTAGGCACTGTAGACACTAAATGAGAGTTTAGCATGCAGGTTAGTCAGTATGAAGCCACAGTTTAACAGGCATAATTTCTAAATTTGAGGGTGTTTCCTGCCACCAAGCTATCCCAGCCTGCCTCCCCACTGCTTAATCCAACGAAAAATAAAAATAACAGTTTTTCTACAGAGAGCTCTATCTATGCAGTCTAACCTTCAGTGGTACAGCAAAGACTGAGCAACTACTGCCTTCAGTATCCTCATGGCTCTAGGGTTCTATGCTTGACTGACAGCCTTAGGCTGCAGCACTACCCCAGAGGGGAGTTCATTACCATATGCATTAACTCCCCCAGCAGCTATTGCCCGATCTCCATCCCCCAAGGCTCTGAAAATCATGGCCGATCAGCCCTCTGACAGCCTCTCCACCTATAACCTCCTCCGACATGCACACAGCACCACTACCACCCTTACTGAATTCTCCAATTTCCTTCACACTGCTCTTGACAAAGGTCATGTTGCTGGCTCTCTCTTCATTGACTTGTTGAAAGCTTTCAACACTGTCCACCACTCCCTTCTCCTCTCTGCAACCCCTCGGCCTCTCACAGGGTGTGTTGAATTGGTTCTCCAACTATCTTTTCTCCTGCACCCAGTGTGTCAAAATCAGGTCTACCGTCTCCTGCCCCCGACAGGTTTGTTCCAGTGTTCCCCAGGGCTCCATCCTAGGGCCCTTGCTTTTCAGCCTCTATCTGAATTCTCTCCCCTCCGCTTGTAATGGAAACGTTCTACTTTATGCAGACAACACTGTCCTGTTTGGCTTACACGCTGACCCTCTCCTCCTACAAAACCCCCTGCAGGACTCCTTAACCCCAGGCTGATTGCTGGTTCTCTGACCACAGGCTGGTTTTGAACTTAAAGAAAATTAAAACCATGCTTTTTGCACATAACCAGAGTAAACGTAAAGATTATCCACCCTGAGTTTTATCTAGTACCCTTTTCCCCGTTGAACAAACCTCCTCCTTCAAATATCTCGGCATTCTCTTTGATCCCTCCCTATCCTTTCATGACCACATGCACTTCCTTTGCTCCGCCATCAACTCTAGGATAGGCCTAATATATCGCCATTGTGACTGTCTCCCCAAGGAAGCACTAAGGCTGGCCATCTTGTCCTCCGTACTGTCCCTCGTGGACTACGGTCTGCTTATTTATGGTGTCACTACAACACTGCTCTGCACAAAATTAAGCTATCCCTCAATAAGGCCTGCCGACTGCTTACAGGTTCCCCACATCTTACCCATACTTGCACACTGTATTCCCTCTCTAACTTCCTTAATCTGGAGGAAAGGCTTATCTATCAATCTTGCCTCTTGACCAAAAAAAATCACTGCAGGTTTGACTCCCCCAGTCTGTCTTCTATCATAAGCCTATCTACCCCCTTCCTCTCTACCCGCAGTGTTGTTTGCTCCCCTTTGCAAGTCCCCAGAGTTAGGACCTCCCTTGCACAGAGTTCATTCCGTTACCATGCCCCTTCCTGGTACAGTTCCCTGCCTGTAGCAATCGCCTCCCTACCAAGATTGGGGCCTTTTAAAACTGCTCTCAAGAACCATCCCCTCTCCTCCTGCTGCTGTGACTGCCCTGGCTGAGTTTCCCCTGCCTTTACTCCTCTCAGTCTGCCTATTTTTGACTCTGCCCTTCATTTGACTCATTATAGCCCACATTATTGTTTATGTCTGTTTATTATTGCTAATTTACCTTGACGTGGAGCCTTTGTAACCAGCCCTTATTTTGACGGTTTGCTTTCATTTGAGCTCATTTGCTTTGTTTTCTGTTGCTTGCAATTAATGTATTTGTCTTCCTCACGAGGAGCCTTTGTAACTCAAAAGTTCCTAACTCAAATCTGCAGCTTATCCAGTAGGTAGGGAAATGGGCAGACTTGGTGGGTCAAGCGGTCCTTGTCTGCTGTCAAAGTCTATGTTTCTATGTTTCTAATTCTGATTACTTCTTAAAATAAAATAAATAAAACTCTCCATTGACAACATGCAGCGATACAGAAACTGGATATGTGTGGGTGTCTGTGTGTGTGTGTGATTAAGCTAGCCACAACATCTGAGAAAATGACATGGACTCCCTCAAACAATCCAGCCAGAGTAATGAAGCGTATAGTAAGGTAATAAAGGTGCTGGAATGCACTGGGAGGGGATCTGACAGTAGAGGGAAGGAGGTGGCATTACCCCTGTATAGGTTACTGGTGAGCCTCACCTGGAGTACTGTGTCAGGTTCTGGAGTCCACTCCTGAGAAAGGACAGGGAAAGACAAGAGTCTGTGAAGAGAAGGGTCACAAAGGTGATCCACAGTCAACAGGGCAGGTCCTATGAGGAATGCAGCTGGAGACTGTAAACATGTACTCACTAGAGGCCAGAAGGGAAAGGGGTGAAATGACAGAGACATACAAGTTCCTGAGAGGAATCAATAGAGTAGACTGTGCAGATCCATCCGCCAGGAACCGTAGTGCTGTCACAAGAGGACACTAATGGAGGCTCATCAGTGGTGACTTCAGGTGGCACATAAGGAGGTTCTACTTCACTGAGAGTAAGGTGGAACCATGGATCAGACTGCTGGCAGATGTGGTGGGAGCAGGGTCCATGTATGGCTTCAAACACAGCTGGGACAGGTTTAATGGACGGAGGATTCCAAGAGGAGGAGCTAGGGTGGTGGTGGTGTTTGGGGGGGGGGTTACAGGGAGAGAAGGGTTTGGAGTAGAAACACCCTTCAAGACAGTAGGTCGGGGGATAGGATACGGTTTATGGTCAGACTGGATGGACCCTTGATCCTTATCTGCAGGAAACGGCTATGATCCTATGTTGTTTGCAAAGTTAATATTTAAATATGGTATTCAGAATGGAATGCCAGAAGCTAGAAAATGGTATTTCACAGCATCTGCTATGCTCTGAATACCAGAGTCTAACATTGGAACCTTGCATGGAGATTATTAGGGTAAATTCCCAGATACCTGCTGCAGGCGGTATTAGGCAGTGTTCCTGTATGTAACTCAAAAACTTTGGGTGAGTTAAAAAAAAAAACGAGAGAGAACAAAATACCAACCATAAAAGAATTCTAGATATAGCCTGAGGAAACTGTTAATTGGTTCATTCATAATTCTGTACTTTACTAATTAGGGATAGTATGAGAGACAGAGAGAGAGAGCACGCGTGCGAAAGACAGCGCACAGCACTGTATTGCCATTTCATTTAGCTTTGCCAACACCTCCCCCTATGACTGTACAAGATCAAACATCCACTGCCTGGAAAGGAACAGACAACAATGTATATTCTGTTTCTTCTAGTAAAGAAAAACTTGGCCACAGGAGACATAACGTGCAAAGGATAAAAGTCATGGCAGGACAGAGTAAGAACATGACAGAGAGAGACAGTGTATGAAATAAGGAGTGGAGGAGAGATGGAGGAATGGAGAAAGAGAGAATGAAACAGAGTGGGAGAGTGAGAGAAATAGAACAAGAGGGTGAAACAGAGAGAGTGAAAGAGTATATATATAGAGAGAGTGTGTGTATGAGAGAGACCTACAGTACAGTCTCATCTAAAGAAATAAAAATGAAAGCTCCACAAAAACCTGATGAAAATCAAACCCAAATGAGCTGTTTAGCATCATTATCCCACCCTTCCTGCCTAACTGAAGATAAGAAATGTATGCAATCCATCAAAATCTCACTCCTTACGGGTCACAAAGGTTGTACTTTAAGGACGTTGTAAATGAGATTTTCTTTGAATGTTTAGAGCTAAATATGTTTCCACTTTCAGCTTGGCTACAGTTAAAAAAATACCATACAAAAAAAACAGCCCACCGGAAAAGAAATGTTATTTGAAGCTTTCGCTGGGTTTAAAAGAAAGATTGCTGCCAACTTGAATGGACCTCGTACTCATGGTGCTCTCTGGAAATAATATATTTCCATGGCCCCACTTTAGTGGACAACAAAAGTAATGACTGCTCACAAATCCTCACACTGCAGCTGCCCACGTTCCTGTCAAAGCCAGCTCAGGACGCAGAGTCCTCTGCAAGGCTTGGTTCGCACTAAAGAAACAGTGGCAGCAGCTCGACAACTTGTCATGTGAAGAACAGCAGCAATTTCAGACAGGCCTGGTTTTAAAATTAGAGCTGTTTTGTCTAAACGTTGAAACCGCCCGATTGCAAATGAAACTTGCAAGGTCAAGTTGAAATCAAAGTGCCAACCATACCAAAAGACATCAAGCTGTCCTAAGCCGAAGCAGCACCCCACTGGAAATGAGACACGGCATCTCAGCTATGCTATCCTGCGTACAGAAAACTGCTTGTAAATCACTTTGGAATGCAGGGCACGAACAGTAAGTACTACATATGCATATCACAGATACATATATATATATGTGTGTGTGTACATTCTATATCTTTAGTCCAAGCACTATCAGTGTTCTAATCAATGTACCAATGGTACTGATGTAACCCCCCTTCAAATGGGGGTTCCTAAAAAAAAGCCTCCACGTACTGTCTCTTTAAGAGCTGTCTGCTTGCACACATAATTAATGCTTTTCCAGGGGGGCTGGTGCTTCCCTGCTTGAATCCCGCCTGAGCTGAGGAGTAATCGCTCCATTTTGTGGTCGCTGGAAGCGCAAAGGGAGCCCATCTGAAAGCTGTAACTGTTTGCCTGTAATCATTTAAAGCATTAGCAAAACTGTAGTTTATCTAACCTGCCTTTATTGCAGCTGGGACTCTGTGTGTGTTACCCCTCCATTTTGGACCTAAACTGCTGTGCTGGGCCAACAGGGTTAAGGGAGCCCTAAAATGGATCCTGTGGACGAATCAGAACTTGGACTCTCAATTCTGAGCCAGCCACAAGAGGACTGTATGGGCAGTGACTCTGGGAAATGTAGTTTTGACCTTGGCACCTTTTTTCACCAACAGAGGGAGTTCTATTGTGAGTGACAGCCGAATCAGCCAACCAAACTGGGAGGAACTCAAAGGAAATGCCCTGCTCTGTTACTGGAAGGTCAGATCAGTTGTGACAGTGAAGAGAGAAGGAGCACTGTGCTTCTGCGGTGTATAGTTTCACGCGGGAAGCGCGTGTGAGGCCCTGAGGTTCCGCCTTCAGCCACTTTAAGTGCCAGTATGGACTGAATCCGATTGTGAAGAGAAAGAAGAAAATCTGAAGAGTGGAAACCAAGCTCACCCTGTAGAAGACTCGAGAAATTGCTGAATCGCGCTCGGTCTGTCAGGAACTGAAGCTGCTGTGTGTGCTCCCGGGTATTTTTGCAGTAATTGCGATCGGGATCGAGGAGCAGCCTGCCTGGTATAGTACTTTCCTTTTACATATGAGTGTGCGTAGTGCTTTTGGGGAATCACTATTTCCAATCCCCCGTGCTGTGTGCTGATGCGTTGAAGCTGGAAGCAAACCCCAGCTTGTCTCGGACTAAATCCGTTGGCTATCAACTGCAGTGGGGTCCAGTCACAAGGACCTTGTCTCCATGCCCTGCTGTTCTGGCAATCCAGAAGAACATTCACCATGCGGTCCTCAGCTTGGGTAATGTGAGTACAAATCAGGGTTTTCCCCTGCAGTCTGTTTTCAATCACAAGTGTGTCATCTAATTCATGTTGTTTCACTGCTTCACGGACTGAGCCATCCGGCTCCGTATTACAACTGGGTATTGTGGATATATTTTCTTCTACAGGGCCCCATCCACCTGCACCTGCCAGCCAACCCCGGGCAACGGACCTGGCTAATTTCCCCCCCAACCTGGGTACCCAGAGTGCGACTTTTCAGACCCTATATGTGTGCACAGTACTGTGATTTAATGCCACCAATTAACCTGATTTCCCCCTACCGTGTTACTGCCCCCTAAATAAATCAGATTTGTTGTTGTTATACTATATACTGTCTGTGGTGTTGGTACTTATGGAAACGGTATTGTGTTCTGCTGTGCATGTTGTTAACTTTATTTTACAGGGGGTCCTCAGAGACGTGTTGCAGAATCAGTCTCGAGGGTAAGTGGGATCTATATGAGTGAACAGTGTGTATACGTGGGGTATTGAGGCTGTAACTCCGGTGTACTGTGTGAGCCACTAGAGGGAATAAAAGGGTGTCTCAGTGTCCCAGAGGGCTGTGACCAAGCTAGTCTAACCACTACAAACCCTGATCGCTGGGTGGAGGCACCCATCCTAGAACTTAGGCCCCTCAACCTGTCAGTAGTCAAGCAGGCAGGGGTAGTAGCCCTTGGGATAGCGTCACCTAGGGGTTACAATGAGGTGTGCCGAAGACCAGTAACTATGCAGGCTGCAATAGCTATGCCTTGGATACTACAAGAATTCACATCTTCAGCTTCAAAATAGGGACACAATATGGCAATTTTAACAGCCCCTAACTACAGCTGAGAATCCTGGGTAAATTTTTTTTTTAATTGCTGACAACTCCCTTCACCACAAGGTGAGTACCATAAGGATAGGCTGATTCTAGTTACTTCAGCTACCTGAGAGCAGACACATTTGAACCCCTCTCTTTCTATTGTTGTAGTGGGTAGAAAGAGGTTAACACTTTACACACCGACAGGATAGAAAAACAATATAAAGGATGCACAAATGATACAAGAAGGAAAATACTTTCCAATTTGTGTGGCTTCTAGAACATGAAGCTCAAAACCCAGCACAAAGCCACCTCTACTCTGAGGTTCAAGTTCAAGTTAAGTTTATTGTTGACAAACACAGTTGGCATCACAATTAAAAAACATTAAAAAAAAAAACAAACCACACATTATTCAAATATCATCAATAAAAGTACAAATAAATATCATACAAAGACATGCTTCATCTTATATTGCACTTAAGTCAAGTTTTGTCATTCTTTTGAATATGTCTTTTTTTATTTTCCAACAGTCTAGCAAACCTTGCTACTTTCTCCAAAATAATCTTTTCTTCTGAGTTCAATAAATAATTAATTTGGTAGAGTGAATCCATTTCCAGGGTGGCAAGAACGTCCCTGAGTATTTGTGACCTTTCCTTATTACACAGTGGACAAAATAAAAGAAGGTGAGCTAAATCATTTTTACTTTTGTGACAAGCACACAAATCCAAGTCTGATTTTCCATGTAATCTTCTTCAAGTCTGGCTATCTATATATCCAAATCGGAGTTTGGTAAATATCTTTCTTAAAGTGGGATTTTGTATTGTATAAAAGTATTTCTTTATCCCATACACTCTCATATTATTAGTTGATAGCCAGGCACTTACTTTATAATCCTTGCTTAAGGCCATTTCTCTCTGGGCATGAATATCCCTAATTCTGGTTTTAACTTCTTGCTTAATTTCTATAGCTGGTTTTACCAAGCTATCAGCTATACTCTTAAGGAGCCCATATGGTTTAAGGAGTTCCTGTAATGCATATAAACCAGGGCACTTATATCCTAATTGGTTATAGTATAGTACTTCCTCCATGCATGCCCTGGGTAATCTTTTACTTGGCATGTTGTATACTTTTAACCAGTGTGTACATAATCTTTGTTCGAGTTCTTTCCTTATTGGAAGCTGTCCAAACTCTGAGGTCCCAACTAACAAAATGAAGGGAGATCTGTAGCAGCAGTGTTAGCAGCTTTCAGTGCTGAAATATGCCACACTACCATCTATTTCAAGATACAGAATTGGCATAACCCCCTCATGGCTGAGTTCCTCAATGACATCATCAAGAAGCATGGCCGCACTGCTCTCTGGGATATGTTTTCAGTCAGCATGGTGGACGAGGTCACAGGAACAACCAGATATAAACGTAAAGTATAAAAAAAGTAAGTGCATAAAATGTTTTGGGGCTGTTCTGATTTCGTTCATCGAGGTCCTCTTGGTCCGGTCACTGTAGTTGAGGGTCTCTTAACATTCCCCTTAAATGCATCAGATCACTCAGGACAAAGAGCCCCACACCCAATTGTGGGGCTGGTCCCAATGCGCCCTTTGTGTGCAAAGACAATTTTTACTTACTATTTACTGCAGTATAGCAGACTATATCAGACTGAGTCTACAGACTTTCAAGCTCACACTTTCTGTAACTACAAATCCCAGAATCCCCTGCAGCTGACAGCAGAGCAGGGCTGCAGCAGTAGGAGAGTCAGTAGCCTGCAGACAGAGTGTTATATAAACGCTAGTCTTTTGTTTGTTGGTCCCACTGTCTCCCCTGGGCTAAGTACAGTCACAAAGGACTGTAGTTAGTCCTGGGAGAGCAGCAGGACCGGCAAGTATCCAATCAGAGCTTTTAAAAGCTCTAAAATGCACTGTCTGCAGGCTACTTAATCTCCACTGATGCAGCCCTGCTCTGCTGTCAGCTGCAGGGGATTCTGGGATTTTTTGTTAAAGAAAATGTCAGCTTGCAAGTCTGTAGAATCAGTCTGATACAGTCTACCATCCTGCAGTAAATAGTAAGTAAAAAAATGTTTTTGCACGTAAAGTGCACACTGGGACCAGACCCACAATTGGGTGTGGGGCTCTTAGTGCTGCTGACTGTTCCCCTTTAAAATGGTGCTGTGTCAATATCATCTTTCCAAGGATCTGAAATGTGACCCCCACCTCATGTTGGGTCACTACTCTCCTCTGGCCTCAAAAGCCTAATTTAGTTCTGGGCTAAATTCTGTTACAAAACACAAAACATATGCAACAGCATACAGAAAATAAATGCTGATCTCACATTTGTCTTTTAAAGGATACACTCTCTTAAATACTAATACACCGAATCAGAACTAAGTGGAAATAAGGCCTTCAATTTTGTCCCAGGGACTCAAATCTGATTTACAGTTGCTTGGATTCCAAGTCATGGAAACAGATTAGTTGGAGAGTGACCCAATTTCTGGAGTCAGGATTTTTAGAACTGCAATCCGAAAATCTTACTTCTGAAGGCTAAAACATTTTTTAAACACAGGAATTTATGATTTAGGATTCCAAATCTGATGTCGAATCAGAAATTTCTCAATTCCACCAATGCAGCGGTAGCACTACTGCTTGTGACGCCAATGACCCTGGGTTCAGGAACAAGCCTGGGCTGGCTGGGGAGAGAAGGACTAAGCGTCCCATCGAACGCTCCCCTGCAATGTAGAGGGGAGTTTCTGCGGCCCGCTGCTATACTGACACCTTGGTAACCACAGGTGGTGGTGCAGGGGAATGTGCAGAGGGGGCTTGGAACGC
This sequence comes from Neoceratodus forsteri, assembly GCA_016271365.2. Taxonomy (NCBI): domain Eukaryota; kingdom Metazoa; phylum Chordata; order Ceratodontiformes; family Ceratodontidae; genus Neoceratodus; species Neoceratodus forsteri. The sequence goes on along the minus strand of CM028129.1, from coordinate 1,252,730,354 downwards.
ACCCTGTCATCTGAGTGCATCAGGCATGCCGGCAACCAGTGACGTCAGCGTGCTCCTAGGTGGTGGGTGGGGTTACAGGGTTCAAATGGCACAGGACTGGGAGGATGAAACCTCTGCCGGCCCACCAAATTCCTAACTGGACTCCAGCCACCACCTCCCAGGGACACCATCAGTCTTCACCTTCGCCATGGATGTCAGACTGCTGCAGGCAAGAATTTATGTATTTATTTATTTATACATACGTATTTGACCAGGTAAACAAGCAGAACCCACAAGACTCATTTCCAGTTGTGACCAGGAAGATGGAGAAGGGGTGGGAAGGTAACAGGTACAGGTAACAAGTTACAAAAAGGTACAGGAAAGCATTCTTCCCCAGGTGTTCTTATAAACAGCAGCTAACACAGAAACATTAGAAACTGTCAGCAGAAAAGGACCTCTTGGCCCACCTAGTTTGCCCTAAATTCCCTACCTACTGTGTTACTGCAGATCCTATTTGATCTCCGGCCTTCCCCCCTCTCCCCCTAGCCCTGTTACTTGGGTCCCCTTGTTCCTATCCGTGCATGCTTGAATCCTGCTACCATTTTAGTACCCACCACCACTGCTGGGAGGCTGTTCAAGACATCCACCACCCTTTCCATGAAGAACTATTTCCCTACAGCCTCTCTAAGCCTTCGTCCCTCAGCTTCACATCATGCCCCCCTGTCCTTGAGCACCTCTTTCTGTGTAAAATGTCACCCTCCCGTACCATATTGATACCTTTGAGGTACCATCATATCCCCCCTTTCCCTCCTTTCCTCAAGAGAGTACATATTTTAATTCCTTGCGTAACATAAGACTTCAACACAAATACATAAAAGGTGCAATATTTAGGCAGGTGCAACTGGAATATCACAAAAGAGACTCACAGTATCTACGGATCACGTAACAAACATATCATACAAGAGGCAACGTGCTAAGTAGGCTTGGGTCCCAGGGGGCATAGTGTGTGGCTCATCATACCCTCTGTGGGGTATCAGACCTGCTAACTGTTGCACCCAGAGGAGGTATGACTGGGGCAGTTGGGGGTTGGGCATGTAATCAGGGATGTATGATGAACCTATGTCACATGACATAAAGGAATTGGCAGTGGTGATTTCTGGCAGGCGAGCTATACCAAACAGAGGGAAGTCTGCAAGTGACTTGAGGCTTGCTCTAAATTTCTTCTGCAGCTAGTGATTTGGAAATGTCTACCGACCTCAGACCTGAGGGAATAAGTACAATATGAGGCTGGTGTGAAAAGATCCAGGAGGCATCCTGGGAGTTTACCTGACCAGTACCTAGACCCCCCAGCACAGAATGTAGAGAGTGCCTCTTTGGGGCTGGTAGTCAGCCAAGCTCATTGTATATTACATGGTGACAGGGTCTTGAAGAACAGGTCAATATAAATCTGCATAGTGCACTGAACAGTACTGTCAGTCTGGACAGGGCAGAACAAGATTTAGCTCCTGTGTAGACTGAGTTGAAGGCATACCCAGCCCTGGGGTGTAAGTTTGGGGGGCAGCAAAGCGGTGAGCTGTGGGGATGGTAGCAGAGTCTCAAAAGGACGGGACCAGGGCACAACAGCAGAAGCTGGAAGGGGATCCTGCTTGTAGCCAGTGGACTAAACAAAGTTTTAAAACAAGGCAAAAAAAAAAAAAAAAAAACTAAAAAAAGAATTTCTTAAATTACAACACAGTCCAATCAGACCAGAACAGGCCAATCACAAGCATCCCTAATCTTATTATTTCATTTTTTAATCAATTCAAATGTTGAACAGGTCTCACTTCTTCAACTGTTTGTTTCTGGACAGGCCTTTCAAGTAATTTATTTTCCATAACAGTCAAATGCGCTTTTACATTTTAAAAAACAAATCTCTCATTTTCTTCCTACAAAGTGTGTGACCTTGTGTTTCCTTGGTCATTTTTCTCATGGACGTGCAGCCCCTAAAGGCCTTTTTTTTTTTTATGTTTCTCGTAACTTTGTAACTTTATGGCCTAGAAACAACCCATGTCTTAAAGGAGCTGCAGGCTTTCTAGAAATAACCATGAAATTGCAGTCAAAGCCGCCCCCACGCACACACTTTCATTTCAGAGTTCTTTCTTTTGGGTTGCTCCTCCCCACCATGGAAGGAGCAAAAGCAGACCGTCACATCAAAGTGCAGGCTGTGCATTCATACACTTCCAACTTCACAGTCGCATCATATTTTGCCTCCGGGAAGGGAGGGAGGCTGCACTTCTAACAGAACTTGGCTAACACCCAGAATGTGTTTACACTGAAATTTATGACAGCTATAATAATCAACCCCAGAGGTTCCTTACTGAAGAAGCTGAGGCACAACAGAATGTTCTTTGTTTTCAAAGCAACATGACCTCTGCATAAACAGAGATATACCGCCACTCTGTAATCGCACACTGCATAAAGCCTTTCTTTCTCTCACACAGTTCTGGCTCTTATTTTTTTGTGAACGGAGAAATACTGTCAAATGAGTGTTTTCCAAAAGGGTGCCGTAGCCAGGTCAATTCATTTTCAGCTTGGAAGTGGGAATAAAGGATGTATATACATACGTATGGTTATCTACCAAGCACTGTATGACCCTATTTCACACTACCTAGTATGGGGCTAAGATCTGAAAACTTAACATAGTAACCCTAATTTAAGGTCGGAAGGGAATCTAGGTCCATGAAGTCCGCCCCCTGCTTCATGAGCCAGGATAAAATGGCTTGGCTCCCTTCTTCCCTACCTTAACTCTCTCCACTTCCCCCTACCTCCTCATACTCACTCCACAACAGGGACTCTCATTCCCCCCCCAAAAAAAACAACCTGGAAATCTACTGCAGGCCAAGCTGCTTTCTCCTATCATTTCCCTAATCTCTGGTCATTTCTTTCCCTGTCCATTCACTACGCCCCTTCCCCCTATTCCCTTAAAGTGATTTTGCAATCTTCTGCAGCTGATGCAGGACTTAGCTGTTTTTGGTAGGTCATGTTGGAGATAGTCCATTTCTAGCATTTTTAAGTTTTATTCTCAGCCTATATTTATCTGGACGGGATCGTAGTTTGGCCCCGACAAGGTGGGCAGATGACCCCTTCCACTTCCCCGGTCATGTACATGCCCACCACGCTGAGGCACGTTACGATATGCAGCAAAGGAGAGCGCGGGGAGCATGTCCCGTTGAAATGAATGGGATTCAATTTTAAATATATATATATATATATATATATATATATATATATATATATATATACACACACACACACACATATACACACACATACTCCCTCAGCCTCATGCAGCCATTTTCAATGAGGTTAAGCACAGAACCTTTCTACTCACATTTATGCTGTGAGGCTGAGTGAGCCTTGTTGGTCGAGCAGTGGCCTTCATTAATCTCCAACTCGCCCCCATAATGTAGGGAATAGTAATGAAAATACACTCCCATTCATTTCAATGGAGTGCACCCCTTGCGTGCTTCCTTGCTGCACATTGTAACATGGCCGAGCACGGGGTTGTGTACATGACTAAGGAAGTGAAAGGGATCGGCTGGCCACCTGGTCAAGGCCAAATTAAAATCCCTTCCAGATAAATATAGGTTGAAATAAAACTTTAAAAATGCCACAAATGGACTATTGCCAACCTAAGGTACCTTATCCTTAAAGTGGTACCTTACAATTGGAAAACCACTTGAAATCTCACTTTCCTGACTTCACAACTCACTTCTGCAATTGCTCCTGATCCCAGCTCTTGTGCTGCCACCCATCACCCTCCAGCACAGCCTGCTCAAGCCTGTTTTTGCAATGTGACCCCCTCCCCCCTTTTAAGGTAATGTTGCTTGTTTTCAATTTTACATTACCTTAGACACCTTGCTGTACTGTTTTACTCTGCATCACATACTGTTTGTTTGCAACTGTTACACTATTTACTCTGCACCAAACACTTGTTGTTTGCACAACTGTTACATTATTGCACTATTTACTCTGCACCAAACACTTATTTGCACAACTGTTATTTCACTGCACTTCTGTGTTACTGTCTATTCTCCCACACCCCCCTCCACCAAGGACACATCTGGAAACAAGCTGTTACGAGCTCAGTTTATCTTTCCTGATAAAATGTCTGAGATCATACATAAATAAGCGTGCAAACAGGTACCAATTTATAGAGCTCCTCTACGCCCACTCTTCTGCCCAGGGTACCTGGTGATTCCCCTGACAAGCAGGAATTTAAACAAGCTTACTTTAAAGGTCTGTAATGTTCTAGCCCTGGGTCGCACAACAAGTGTCCATTGTCTCTGCTGGTAGACTGCTCCATACGTTCTCCATTCTCCAGGAGAAAAAGTCTCTCCCCTGAATTTTCTGCTCCTAAGATCCACACTGTCCCTACGTCCTGCTGCCAGACAGTAGATTAAACATCTCCGACTGTGCACTCTTGTCGATACCCATGAGCACACACAATACTGTGATTATACTCCCCCCTCAGCCTTCACCCCCCCCCCCAAGGTGAACATGTTAAGAACCTCCACCCTATCCTGGTAGATTCTGAGCTAGAAGGTCCTGTGTTCTGGTCCCACACCGGAATGGACTCATACCATCAGCACTGGTGCCCGACTGCAGTATTAGGGGTGTGCTGTACTGTTGGGGTGTGCCATCCTTCGGATGAGATGTTAAACAGAGGTCCCTTCTACCCATCTCTGGTGTTGCCCTGGTGGGTGTCCAGGTGGAAGTAAAACAACCCAAGGCACCTTTCGCAAGAGTAGGGGATTTTCCCAGTGTCCTGGCCAATGCTCCACTTCCCATAAAAAAAAAAAAAAAAAAATTCATTTTGTTTTTCCAAGGCTGTGTGTGAAGAGGCTGCCACTACACATTCAGTCACTTCATTACCAGTCTCTTGTTGCTTGTAAAGCACTTTGGGATACAATGTGTATAAGAAGTCCTATATAAATGCTGATTCTTCTCCTGCTTCTTCTTTTGTCCCCCACTCTGCTGATTTTGGTGGCCCTGTGTTGCTCCATCTCGACTGCCTCATTGTCCCTTTTGTACTGAGGACACCAGAACCACACACAGTTCTCCAGGAGGGAGTCTGACCAGGGCACTGTGAAGTGGCTGGTACCACCATTCTGATACCATAGTCAGAGGATTCACTAAAAGATGTCCATCAACTGTTTACCCCCCCCCCAAGGACCACCCTGGTATTCTCATCCTGGATGAACTCCACCAAATGCCAGCCCAGCAAACCAACTGCAGGGTGCGATGCCTTAGTCAGCGCCCCGAACAGAAGCTGTGGTGGAGAAGGCTCCACCCAAAGAGGTGGAGAAGCAGATGCTGGAGACTTCTGTAAAGCATGGACTGGCATGGGAATGACTGTCAAAGGCCAAGGGACAGAACGTCCTGGGGCGCAGCTCTACCCCTCCAGCAATGGTCCACTATTGCCAGAGGAGCTCTTCGTAGCGGAGATATATTTTATGTTGATGCCTCTCCTCATCCAAGGACAAGAAACGCGGTTGACTCTCACCAAGCAGGATCAAGAGTGTGAGCAGCGCCTCAACAGTCCGAAGGGTCCAATGGGATACAATCCAGGATCATAGTGAAATTGAAGAAACCTCAACAGTCAACCTGAAGGTTGGTGTCGAATGGCGTCCCCCAGGGGAGTTATATAAATCACCTGCATTGGCAGGTTAAGCACTAGAGGCTTCGGAGGCACGATCACAAGTGGAGGCACCTCTTGAGGCAAGCCAGCTGGGGTCACCGACTGGGCCACATTCTCCTGAGGACAGGGAGAACCGGGGTTTAGGGGATCAACCCATCATTGATCTCTTCTTATGGCTGACTGATAGGCTCAAGAAAAATCTTGACAGCCTGCTCGACCAGAGTCGATGCTGACAAGCCTGACAGGGTCTCCTTCAAGCCCTCAATCACAGGGAGCTTGACCATGGCCAAATGGTCCGGGGAGCTGAAGGAGTGGGAACAGCATCATTTTTCCTGATAACACAACCAATGACATTTCTTGGGTTTTCTGCTGGGATAAGAAGGGTTCTCCCTGAAGGTCGGGAGGGCCAGATACATTTCCCAGAACTCGTCAGAGAATGACCCTCGAAAGCTGGCCCCTGCCAAGAACAGTGCCAAGAATGACAAGAAACTCACCATAGCCACCACCTCTTCTTCCATGACTGCAAGCTGCGCAGCTGACCCCGCTGATGAGGCCTTTTTGTGATTTTTTGACCGACCATGGGTCAACCAAGCCTTCTGAGCTGGATGGACGCTGACTACATGGCCCAGCGCAAAATGCATCCCTTGATGTCGTGTCACTCTCCCAAGCAGTATAAAAGCATGCATTGTATGGGTCTGTGGCAACATTTTTGCATGCACCAGGTCCAGAACTTAAAACGTGGCTTCCTGCTCTCCACTGTCAATCATGAAGTGAGCCAGAAAACAGCGGAGCAACTTTAAAGTGGAGAATGGACTGAAATGGTTGAAGATTCACTAGAAAAAGTGTTTTGAAAACTAAATCCTTCAACACTGCAGATTTGCGCACCAGGAGATCTCTCCCTTCCAGCGGAACAAAAAAAAAAAAGATCTGACGTCACGCGGCAGAGCCGGAGGATATACCACTTGGGAGGTGGGAGGAGCTCAGTTTGAAGACTTCCCATGACTCAGCTGTCTCAAGCAGGACTGCCAGAGTGTGGATAGTGGACAAAATCCACGTTGTTAGAACCATTCCTTCGCATACTCGCAGGAGGAACACCTAGACTCTGCAGATTGTGTGGACATTTAAGTTTGTAAACTGTCATCATAACTATGGTGCTGGTTCCCTGCTAGTTGCCATTCCTCAGACCCAGGATTCCATCTGGTCTAAATATAATGCTTTTGTGGTGTCCCTCCCCTCCTCAAGGGTTATGTGTCACTGCTCCAAAAATCCCCTAGACAGGGGAAGGGGCTTACACTTACCCTGCTTCATACCTTGATCTAGTATGACCCATTGGCCCTTCTCCTTCTCCAGTGCAGCAAGAGGAGCCCCACACAGAGTACAGGTCCTGCCTCAGTTTTTCCTCACAAAGTGCAGCACCTTTTATTTGGTTACACTGAATCTGAGGCTCAAGGAGCCAGATCAATCGCCAAACTTGTTGAGGTCCTCCTTAAATTTATCTCAATCCTCAAGAAAGTAATAATAACATATCAATTTTATAGGCAGAAAAAGACTGGAGTCCCTCATATCCACTCTGTTCCCATCTAACTCGGCACTCACAAGTGGCATCTTGACCTCCTTCATCTCACCATTCCTGCTACATCTTACTAGCCCCATAAGACCATCTCATGCCACATTTTGAAGCCCACCAGTCTCCATCCTCACCACCTTACTAGGTAAACCATTCCACTTCTCCACTACCTTCTCCATAAAGAAATACCCCAAGACCCTTCCCAATCCTGCCTGCTGCAGATCCCTGAGAGATGTTGCAGAGTACTCCTTTCCACTCAGAGTAGTGCACATCCATCACCAACCTCTGCATCTTCCTGCCAAGCCAATTAGCAATTTACCTTGTCTAGGTCTCATGTATATTACACTGGTTTACACTGCCCAGAAGTGTGTATATGCCACAGAATCAAAGGCCTTCCTGCAGTCCAGCTAGACTATGTCCTCAGCCCTGGTCACTCTCTCAAAGAAGGTGATCAGGCTGGTTTGGCACTATGTTTCAGCTGAACTCTGCTGAGAGGTGCAAGACCCTTGGGCTCAGGCTGGCCCAGTGGTGTGGAGGGTCACCGTGCCGGCAACTCAAGTTCCAGAATGGAAGTGGGTCACTTAGGGGTCAGCCCAGGGGGGAGAGGAGGACAGAGTCTCCCCAAAGATGCTGTCCTCCTCTGGGAGGGAAGGCAGCATCCCACAGCAATACTGCCACCCAAGTGACCATAGGTGGTGATGCGGTAGGAGCAACAGACTGGGGGACTTCTTGGACAGAAGACATCAGCACAATCAACAAGTACACACCAAGCTATCAGCTCCGTGGAGCATCTAAGGGTTGGGGAGAAAACTAAGTAATACCGCCGACTGCAGCTGCATGATGATACCCACAGTTCCCCGAAAACCCCATACCGCCTGCTGGATACAGGACCCACCACCAGAGTGAGGTATTTGGAGGGGGCCCGGGGTACCCCCAAAGGTGCTGCCACAGAGGGCAAGTTGTGGAGGAATAGTTGGGCCCCCCAAGTAAGTCCCAGAGATGGCGGGTAAGGGGCTTGGGGGACAGTGGGGGGAAGGGGCAGCCTGGTGAAAGAGCTTAAAAAAAAGCAAAACAGAAAAGAACCTTGGCCTCGCCATCGGCACAGCAGTAGCACTAATGCTCACGATGCCGTTGGCCCAAGTTCAGGAACGAGGCTGGGTCACTGGCGGCCAGCAAGGAGAGGAGGACTGAGCATCCTACCTCTCATTCTCTATGGAGAAATGGCAGCAGGCTCTGCAGTAATATTGCCCCTAGGTGAATACAGATGGCACTGCACTCCAAGTGGCTCGCAGGACAAAGGACGCAGGCTATCACCATGTACAGCCATGCACCTATGCGAGTATGCACACATGATTCCCTTACTGATGACATCCTGTGGCATGGAAGTAACCCAAGAGGAACACCCCAGAGAGAGGCAAGATGATGCCGCCTCTTGGGCTGTCAATTCCACTGGCCAGCCTCTGTCCCACAAGACAGACCTAAGGGAGACCTGCCTTCATTCCCAGAGGAACCCACAACAGCAGGAACTATACTGTGGACCTCCTGGAGGATGTAAGAGCCAGAGATGGTAAGGGAAGTGCAGAGGGACAAGCAAGCAGGGTGGGGCAGCACCAGTGATGGGCGATTAAGAAAAACTTGCCCTGGACCAAATGCTCCATTATTCTGTCCCTGATAATGGCCTCCAGGACCTTCCCCAGCACTGTCAGCTCACCAACCCTGGGTCTGACCTTGCCCACTTCTTAAACATGGACACTTGTCCAGACAGACTTGTGAAAGATTACTGCAAGTGCAGGGGTTGAAACTGACACTGGCCCACTAGCAAATGCTCATAGATTTTTGTATCGGGCATGTAAAAAAAAAATGTTTCAAGTACCCCACGGGCATGTACTGGAGACGGTATTAGTTCAGTAAGTACACCAGTTGAACCAGCAGAAAAGTTTGGGGGGGCTAGTGGATTTCCCCAATCACTAGCTCTGCTGACTAGTGGCTGCAAAACTTAATTCTGACCCCTGAAGTGGCACTGCCAATTGTTCCTTCAGCTACAGTATGATACTGGCATATATCCCATCTGCCCCTTAGGACTTACCTCGCTTGATCTTTGCCAAGCAGTCAGCTACCTGGGCAGTCATGATGTTGAACACAGACAGTGGCCACTTCTGCTGCTATGGGCCCTCACCTTCGAACTAGGGGCCTCTTGGTGACCACTGAAAGAAAGTATTCACTCAGTGTCTCAGCCGTCAGCTCTAGTTCTCTTACAGACTGATCCCTCCCCCACCCCATTTCTAAGTGTTCACTCCCCTTCCTCAGCTTCCTCCTTCCATTTATGTACTGGAAGAAGGCTTGGTGCTGTCCGCAGCTCCTGCTGTTATCCTGACTTCCAGCCCTTCCTTGACTTTCCTTATCCTAGTCACATGTTTTTCTCTAAGACACTAAAGTCAAGGTTTGAATCTGGCATCGAAACAGGTGAAATTCTCATCATTTAGGTCACCTCCTCCCTCATTTGGAAACCGAATGCGGGAAAGATGTGCCTAAGCAAAAAGAGTCTACAGCACAACTGGCTGGATAAGAATAGGAACAGATGTACAGTTTTTCCACTTGTATACGTTTAAACATTCATTTCGGAGATGTTAGTCTCTTATGATTGCAAAACTGTGGAAGGGTGGGGTTCTTCTCATGATTAAAATCTCAGTCTGACCACCTTCATGTACAGTAACACAGAGTACTGCCTCACTTCCAGTAAAAGCAGTGAACCACACTTGCCCACAATGTTGTTTTCTATGGGTTCAATCTGTTAAGCCAGCCAGTAATTGCAACAGGCTGCTATGTGCCTATAATTTCAACCTGGCAGAAAGTAACTGGTAAGGGCACTAACCTTCCCTTGTTGAGAAGCTCAGTAACATTAACTCTGAAGGGGGGGGGCACCAATCATTACCAAAGAACTCACAGTTGGCATCACCGCAAGTAAATTATGCAACCCCCAACACACACACACACACACACACACACACACACACACTTTAAGCCATTCCATTTCTTTTCAATGTTCTCTTTTCACTCTGAATATAAATTCACCATTCTGTTGCACTTATTCGATGCGTTTGCCTATTTTTTTAATGTGCTTACCTATTCATTTTAAACAGGCAATTTAGTAAGCAGAATACGCCACTCCAGGCTGTGGTTTAAAAGATTTTGATGCACTTGCTAGTGCCATAAGAATACTCAGCCTTATGTTCTTAGGGCATGCATCGAAATCCCTAAAGCCACAGCCTGCCGTAGCACACTCCTTACTTCCACTCTGCAGAAGAGACAGTCTTGTGAGGTGCACTCATTTCTCAAATCTAAAATATAAACACCGATTGAAGTGGCATCCTATTCTGCCCCACTGTTAAAAACCTTACCCACCCAGTAAGGGACACATTATAACATTTTATATAGTGGATTTCTCTCTGTTCTTGCATTTAGCTAGCTTTCATGAATGCGGCTTGGTGCAAACGTAAACAAGGCCCACGTAAGCCTGCACTTCAGCAAACGTTTAATTACAGAGAGTGAAGAAAGCCCCTTTTCAGATACCAAACTATAGGATAAAATGAGCTGTCAGAGGAATCTATAATCAAGGGGAAAAAAAAGCATTCCGGTACACTGAACCTCTGTTACATTTGCCTTCACAGTATTTCTTGGGCCTATTGTGTGTCTCCTTTCATGTATAAATCTCACACGCCCTGTCTAGTGGTCTATTTTAAGTAACATCTGTCTGCAGCACTGGATAAGCCACCCCCCCAAAAACAAAAAAGAAATAAAGAGAAAATGAGATTTACAGTCTGGACTATGCAGTACAGGGTTACAATTTTCTGACAAAAATGGCAAAGGAATGGGGAACCTCCGACAGCCCAATGGGTAGTATGCTGCACCCTTCTGCAGGCAACTCGAGTTTGGGAACAAGCTCAGGGAGCCGGATGGGGGAGACGGGGGCTAGGGAGCACTCCCAGTCTGGGGAGGGATGGTGTCGGGTTCCACCACACTGGTGACCCCTGCAGTGAGGGGGAGGCCGGGAGCTTGCTCCTCCACAAAGAGCGCCAGTGACATGTTGAGGCTTGCAGAGGCTGCACCCAATGTCGGGGAGCTGGGAGAGAGAAAACACAAAACAGGCAGTGGCTGTGGGCTTAATGAAGCCCTGCCTCCCTGTCTCCCGCCGCACCACCACCCAAACCCTGCTGTCTGCTTGTGAGTCTTTTGGGGTGGGGGGGATTGGCCACATGTGGCAATCCATGGGAGACTGTGGCAGGGGCCAAGGTAGATGGATGGTCGGTTGGGGACTGCAGGGACAGGGATGACAGCCGCCTGCACCAGAAGCCCAAAAAGGTACAAAAGCTTTATAAAAACCAAAATAAAGGCAAAGGAGCATCAGAATGATCTCCAAGTTGGAAGGGCTACAAGATCTTCCCCGCTGAGCCCAGACATCTGGAGAGGAGATTCTGTCACATCAAAAAATAACTTGATACCTCTCCAGGGTGTGGCTCTGTGCCAAACATGACCAAATTTGGTCCACGGATGATGTGAAGGAAAAGAAAATTCAAACTGACCCTTTCATTTTAAAGGGTCAGGAAAACAATCAGTCCTGCTCAGTATATATCTGCTTACCTACGGTTTTCCTTCTGTATACATCTTTTTTTTTTTTTTTGGGGGGGGCGTTCTCATGTCTTTTAAAACCACATTATATGGCAACAGAATGCCAGCAGCCAACAGAAATCAATAACAGCTGTACCTCTTATCTTGTGTACAGATGCCTTCATGAGCATCACGCTTCAATGTGCTTGCTCCTGACAATATGAGACATTTTTTGCACTGCTAGGCTTTTTTTTCTTTGCTGTCCCTCACTTTACTCCGCAGTCCGCACTGTTTTCGATCACAACATTCTCGTGAACAAACAGTGTAAACTAAAATGGAAAAACACAGTAAAGCAGAGCAGATATAAACTTTATACCACGCCACAAAACCGTGCCCAAGCAAACGATGCCACCGTGAGTGCCATGCTCATTCATGACGAGGTGTGCTCTTCCAGCATGAGAGAACATACCAATACAAGGGAGAACACCCAAAAATCTCAGTACGAAAAAACATAATTTTTCTGACAAATTTCCCAATAACAAAATATATATGTTGGCATTCCACTGCTGTATGTAATATGCATGTATCGGCTACTATCTCATGCTGGATGGGCCGACAGAACTGCTCAGCACTGCTTTGCGGTCATCTCACCCAACCAGCGTGAGGTACCCTTCTTATAAGAGACAGATCCTGCTAGCACCATGTAACATATTGTATTAAAAAAAAAAACCAGACATATACAGAAAGAGAATGGGGATGGGGGAGGGGGGGTTTAAGCAGCAGTGAATGACGGGGTGGAAATTTTGACACATACTTTTTTATTTTACATCAGACTGCACCTCATCTCCTGACTGGTATGATAATCCTTCTTACCCCATTTTGAGTCTGCTTTAGTACTTTTTTTTCACATTTCACATAACAAAAGGCACGCTCTTTTTAATATGGCTCGGACCAGGTTTTCATCAGTATTCTAAGCTATTCTTGTGCACCTACTGTCCCATGATTTCTGGTAACACTGCCTGCTGTATCCTAGTTCATTTTAGTCACAACAGAAGTGATGTTAAACAAAGTGTGTTCAAAACAACAGAGAATATCGATCTAAATCTGGTCCGGGACATACTAAAAAGAGCACTCCTGTTATTATTTCAAATGTGAAAAAAAAAAAGAGCTAAAGCAGACTCAGAACTGTGAAAGAAGTGTATCATACAAGTCAGGAGATAAGGGGCAATCTATAAATAAAAAAGTATACATCAAAATTGTCACCACTATCATGTACCGCTGCCATCTATGTGAAATATGCAAATATATGCAGTGACGAACAAGGAATGTGCAAATATGAACAGGGAATGTTGGGATGCTTTCGTTTCCCTTTAATACTACCGGTTTGTTACAATAAACTACTGGGCACAAGCAACAGACACCCACACAAAAATATTCAGTAAACATTTACACAAGTCCACAAGGATCTGAGTGTTACAGTGTTGAAATTACTGCCCCTCCGCATAGTTTTAAACAAAAACATAGCACTAAATAACCCCCAAAAAGTATATAGCTACCATAAACAGGACAAATGGGAGAAACACAGGAATTTGAGCCCCCCCCCTCAATTTGTTTTCACTGCAGTTAGGCAATGAAAAACATAGCCAGTGGTACACAGTCTCTGCTGTTCCAGCCCTTCATCTGTAATGCTGAGTGGACGGAACCAAACAGCCCCTGTGCCAAGGCTGAGAGCTATCAGCTCCAGGTTAAGGCGTAAAAAGTCAGGAAAACAAATTATAGATGATAGCCGCTTGCCAAAAGGGGTGTCATTAAAAAAGTGCTGCCAGGTTGCAGTAAAGACAGAAGGGGAGATGCCACCAGGTACCAGTAAAGATGGGGGGGGGGGGGAATTAGTAGCAGCCCTGCTGACAGCCTTGTTCAACAGCTCGCTGGAATTAGGAGTGGTTAGACAGGAGTGGAGAAGGACTGACATAGGTCCTCTGCACAAGGGCGGGCGGCAGCAGCAGGGAGAAATCTAGCAACTACAAGGCCATCAGCCTAACTTCACTGATGGGGAAACTAATAGGAGGCTCTAATAAATGAGAGGTCCAATGGGTTGCAGGAATACAGGCAGCATGGGTTGGAAGCTCATACCAAATAAATCTGATAGATTTCTTTGACTGGGAGACCAAAGAGATTTTCCCAGGGGATAGCGATGGACATGGCCTGTCTGTATATAAGCAGGGCCTTTAACACAGTGCCACAAAGAAGGTAAGAGGTTGCTCAGGCAGCTAATCACTTTGGAGGGGGGAACAAAATGGTAAACTGGGTACGCACCTGGCTAAAGGATAGGAAGCAGCGGGTTGTGGTAAATGTCAGACACTCCAACAACGGGGAGGGGGAGGGGGAGAGGGATGAGTGGGATACTGGAAGGTTCAGTGCTGGGACCAGTGCTCTTTAATTTCTTCATAGGGGGAGACTGCAGAGGAACTGGAAAAGAAAATCTGCTTATTTGCTGAGGATACTAAAATCTGCAATAGGGTAGACATCCAGGAGGGAGTAAAGACAATGTGGAAGGATCTGGGGAAACTCAAGAAGCTATCAAGGACAAGGCAGATGGGGTTCAATGCCAAGAAGTGCAAAATCATGCACCTCAGGCACAGGAACCCCAGAGCCAAGTGTAAGATAAGGGAAGGTGTTGTCAGTTACTAGACAAGAACAGGACCTTAGGGTTGTTGTATTGGAGGAGTTCAAGGTGGCAGAGCAGTGTAACAAAGCCATGCGCAGGTCTAATGGGATGGTGGGTTGTATAGGGAAGACCATCACCAGCAGGAGGAGAGAGAGAAAGGCTGTGTTGCCACTGTTCCACTCCATGGTACGCCCCCATCTGGAGTACTGTGTACGGTTCTGAAGGCTGCACCTCCAGAAGAACACTGACATGGCTGAAGTGGCCCAGAGAAGGGCAACCAAGATAGTGCAGGGATTGCAGGGGATGAGTAGAGGCTGAAGGACCTCAACATGTACACTCTGGAAGACAGGAAAGCAACAGGTGACATTATCAAAACCTTTAAGTACCTCATGGGGGTACAGCCTCTTCCAAGTGAAGGTGAGCACCAGCACTAAGGGACATGTAATGAAATGGAAGGGGGCAAGTTCAAGAAGGAGGCGAGGAAATACTTCTTCACGGAGCAGGTGGTGGAAGTATGGAATTAACTGTCAGCTGAAGTGGTGAGGGCTAGAACAGTGGCAGGTTTCAAGCACAATTGGGATACACATATGGACATCATAATACAAAAAGAGGGAGTGGGGAAGGAGTCCAGGGACCAGTTAGGGTCCAAGGGGGAAGGGGGCAGCTGCAAGATGAGGTGCTAGCTGTACACTCAAGCAGACTCGATAGACCACGAGGCCGGTTTCTGCTGGCAATTTTGTATGTTCATATGAGGTAGAAAATCTTTGGCTAGACTGGGTGAGCCAAGCGGTCCTTCTCAGCAGACAGTTTCTACATTTCTATGCCAGATGTCTGCCTAAGGACCCTAGAAACAGAAACCCAGAAACATACAAATTGTTGACAGAAAAGGACCTCTTGGCCTATCCAGTCTGCCCAAAGATTTTGCCTGCCCATTCTGTCTCTGCAGACCCTACCTGGTCTCCATCGACCCTTCACCCTCCCTGACTAATTACCAATATTCCCTTAATGCCATTCCATACATGTTTGAAGCCCCCATTGTTTTTGCTCCTGCCACTTTGGTGGACAGACCGTTCCAGGCATCCACCACTCTTCCAGTGAAGCAGTACTTTCTCGTACCTCTCTTAGACTGTCCTCCTTCCAGCTTCACTGCATGCCCTTTTGTCCTGGTGAACTTCCTGGAGTGGAAATGAAAGGTTTGAAATGGGCTCCAATCCTGTACCCTGTTGAACCCTGTGAGATACCGGTAGGTCTCTCATGTCCCCTCTCTCAATCCTCTATCCTAGGGTATACATGCTGAGATCCCTCAGTCACTCCTCATAGGGCTTTTGATGTAACCCCTGCACCATTTTAGTTGACCTCCTATGGACTGCCTCCATCCTGACTGTGCCCTTTCTGAGATGCGGCCTCCAGAACTGGACACAGTACTCCAGGTGGGGTCTCACCAGTGGCTGATACAGTGGTAACACCCTGTTTAAATAGTCTAAAGAAATCATGTGATACTTTTCTTTTTTTATGCTCCCTTCCAGGCCTCCTGGCCGGCTACTCCTTCATTCAGGTCCCCTAGGGCACCCAGTCGGCTCTCCCCGCAGCCAACAACCCCAAAATTTGCAGCCCCCCACCCCGGTAACCCAATGTACCCCCTTATCGGATGGGTCTCCCCCCCCCCCGGGGGAGAAGGCACCAGTGAGAAAGGCCAGCACACTACAACTTGGCCCGGGTGTTGATGGGGATGGTCCGCGCTGTCCCGGGGTTTCATGCCAGCAGGGGACCGGAGACAGTCATCTGGTCGTCCAAGGAGCCATATTTCCTGGCTTTCTTCCCTTGGGTGCGTGACATCCAGGATGTCTAGGCGTCAGCCAACATCCGTCATGCTCCCTCTACAGTGCCCTGACATGCTGCCCTACCCCAGCCAAAGTCAGAGGTTGGTCAACATCGGGTCACAAACCCCCTCCCTCTCGGGAGATGGCGAGCAGTCATGGGACGCTCAAACAATCTCCCCCCGGCCGGCCCTCCGACATGCGGATCCGTTCCTGAACCTGCGTCATTGGCATTGCAAGCGGAAATCCAACCACTGCGCCGGTGGGCTGGCTGTGATACTTTTCAGTTCACTGAAAGAACTGTGGTTTAACTTTCTGAAATTCACGTACGTTCACTTTGACTATAAATGATGAAAAGCTAACATTCACGTCAACTCTATTCTCTGCTGGACAGTCAACTGGCAAAACCGTTACCAACCCTATGTTATCTGGATAAAATGTACAGCTTTTTGTTTACAACTGCTGTTGTAACATAGGTGAGAAACATGGTTCTTTATTTTTTCATCATCAGTTTTCCTCCTGATGTCCCCTGGTTCCTGCAGTCCTCCCCAGCCCAGTCACTAACTTTCGTGTGGACTTACCAGTTAATCACAACTTGACTAGGACCACAGTGTGGGGTGCGTGGCTTGCCACATATGTCGTGTGGTGCCTACGGGGGGTGCCAAACAGACCAGAGCATTTCTACTGGAGGCTTCCTCCCCCAGGGTGTAGGCGTGCAACGGCATGCCCTCACACGCACACTGGCATGTCTACCTCCACTAACAGCTCTGCCCTGCTGCTGCTCTTGCTGACACTATGACCTGGCCTCTGCCAGGTGGCAGTCATGTGGGGAGATGCAGGATCCCCATCCCCCTTCTGACAGAGGAGAACTGTCCCTGGGATGCTTGATCCTCCCTACCCCAGTGGGCCCCCAACGACCTATGCTTGTTCCCAAACATGAGTCACCGGCATCATAAGTGATGGCCTTCTGCATCAATGGGCAAGCCAGGAGGCATGGTTCTTTTCTCCGCTATCTGTTGTACCATGAAGGATGCTGTGATCTCAAGTCCATATCAGTCAAAACAAAGCTAATGAAATTCTTTAAGCATGCCGAGTGGAGCTTATCCATTAAAAATCTTGTTCAGCTCCTTTCTCTGAGACCCAATGAATAACTCCTCAAAAAAGACTGACATTGTTTCAGTGTTGTCAGCTCTTGAGCAAAGAGGAACAATATTAGATTTAGAAATTTTGCCATGCCGAGGATCAGCTTATGGCACTAAACATGTACTCACTCGAGGCCACACGAGAGATGGATGATAGGATGAAGACCTTCAAGGTCCTGAAAGGAATGGACAAGGCAACCTGCAAGGAAATATTCAACAAGAGTAGAAAATCCAGAACATGAGGACACGAATGGAAACTGGTGGTGGTGGGAGCAGGGTCAGGAAGGATATCAGAAAGTTTTTTTTACAGACAGAGCGGTTGAGCCATGGAACAGTTTGCAAGCAGACGTGGTGGGCACCAGAACCTTTAATCGATTCAAGCACAGTTGGGACAGAAGGTTAAGGGCTTAGCAATAACTCATGGGGGTAGTAGTAAAACAGGAAACAAGGGGGTGGACAGTGTAGGCAAAAGCCCCATATTGACAAAACGTTTTGAGGTATAATTAGGTGTTGTGGGCAGACTTGATAGGACCACTGGTCTTTTTCTGCTGCCATTGTCTGTTTTTATGAATTGTGTTCTCTAGTAACTGAATAAAAAAACAAAAACAGGTAACAGAACCCCCGAAATTACCCTAGAAGTAGTTACAACTCCACTTCATCCTGTCTGAAGCCGAGCGCCCTTAAGAGCCACAGATGGGAGGAAATTCCTCCCACAAGTAAACACACAAGGAGTAAAAATGAGAAGTCATTACTCAAGTGGTTAGCCAACAAGGTTTGAGGCAATTACCAAAGAGTAATCCATGGTGCTCTGTACATTTGAAATGCTGTAGGACATTAGTTCTCAGACTCTGTCACAGTGAGCCTCCCCCAAACCATGGAAAAGATCTTGAGCCTCCCCCAAATACTGAAATAATCTTGAGCCCCCCCATACAAAAAAAGCATACTTTGCGGAGTACATCAGGAATAAACAGAAACTCCTTTGAGTAGTTGACTCTAAGTTTATCCGTCTTATTAAAACCACCCCCTTGTAACCCTCTTCCCGAGTTAACTTTTTAACTGTACTCGCTCCCTACCCTTTCCCTGGTACACTTGAAATTACCCCTGTCTCATTCTGCCTTTCCTTGTCACTTATTTGTAACTAAATTCACCTACTATTATCCTCCTTCAGTTTGTCTCATCCCTTCACATAAAGTATCTAAAACTCAAAATTTAAATGCAGTACTTTTTCAGGGTTGCTTGAGCCTCCCCTGGAACAGGTTGAGGCCTCCCCATGGAGGCTGGCCTCACCATTTGAGAAACCCTGCTGTAGGCCAATACAGGAAGGAGCTGTGGTCTAGCAGTTAGAAAGCATGACTGTGAAACAGGAGGTCACAAGTTTGACTCCCACCACCAGCTCATTATATGCCCATGAGCAAGTCCGCGGGTATGAATTCATTGTGAGTAATGAAAAACCTGCCTGTAATTCCCCCCTTTTAAACAATAACCTATAAACTCTAATAGGCTGCCACCGAGAGCCAATTCAAATGAAAACTACTTTCGAGACACAGTAATCCCAGCACTGACAGCGGAGGAGTGCAGTGTAGTTTAAATGGGTCCACAATCATCATCATCACATCTTGTTCAGCAAGGAGTGTGCAACCCACCTCCTTCATTCCAGAACAGGCCACACAAGCAGCCCCAGGCTACACAAAATCATAGTTTGTTGAGACAATCTGGTGCCCAAAAATAAGGGCACGAGTCAGCAGATTTCAAAGACTCAGGCTTTAACTTGTGCCGCTTTGCTCAGCATGGAATGCTTGGGCAATATTTTGCTATGTACTGAAGATGAAAAAAAAAACAGTCATCTGCTCACAGGAAGTGCTGGTGAGTTGAAAGAGTTGCTGTTCCTTTTCTAGTGCTTTATTTTTAGGCTCAGAAATGACAACTCTGACCCTTTTGTTAAAACAAAAGTGCCTGATGCCACAATGTTCTGCTATATTGAAACTGATTGTCCTTTTCAGTGGTGGGCAGACAGCCATGCCCAATCCACTAAACATAATATATATATATATATATATATATATATATATATATACATATATATAGAACAGTGTATGGACAACAATACAGAACAAGGCTGTGTCTCCATGGGGGGGTTCTGATGACATCAGAGGGACCTCGAGAGGGAAGCTCAAGCAATGTACAGAATAATGCATAGGCAATTATACACAAGGCTGTGTTACTATCAAGGGGTGAGAGGACACTATAGGGACCTTGAGAGCGAAACTCAAGTAATGTATAGAATAATGTATGGGCAACCATACACAACAAAGCTGTCCATTTCCATCGAGTGGTTCTGATGACATCATAGGATCCTTGAGAGCGAAGCTCCAGTAATGTACAGATTAATGTATGGCCAATGGTCATATCCTCCTCTACATGGACAGCCTAATATTGTACCATAATATTGTGGCATTAAGGGAAAAATATGCCTATTCGCAGATGACACCAAGCTCTGTGGGAGAGTAGACACAGTTGAATGGATACAGGACCTACAGGAAGATCTGGAAAAGCTAGGGAGGTGGTCCAGGATCTGGCAGCTTGGCTTCAATGCCAAGAAATGCAAAGTTATGCATATTGGAGTCAAGAATCCTAGGACAGAGTGCTACTTGGGTGGAGTCCGAGTATCTGCATCAGAGGAGGAGAAGGACCTGGGAGTGATGATCACTAGTAACCTGAAACACTCCACGCAGTGCAAGAAAGCAGTAGCAAAGGCAAACAAGATGTTGGGATGCATATCCAGGGGGATCAGTAGTAGGAGAGAGGAGGTTATACTGCCCTTGTGCAGGTCACTGGTAAAGCTGCATCTAGAGTATGGAGTTCAGTACTGATACCCACACCTCAAAAAGAACATTAACCTGCTGGAGAAGGTCCAGAGGAGGGCTACAAAGACGACAGCTGGTCAACAGGGTAAGGCATACAAGGAGAGGTTGAGGGCACTGAACATGTACTCCCTGGAAGACAGAAGAAAGAGAGGGGACATGACTGGGACCTTCAAGTACTTGAAAGAGGAAAAATAAGGCTGATAAGGAGAGTCTCTTTAAGCTGAGTGGCAAGCATAACATGAAGGGGCACAGTCTTAAGCTGGAAGGTGGGAGGTTTTAGGAGGGAGGTCAGGAAACACTTCTTCACAGAGAGGGTGGTGGACACTTGGAATGCACTGCCAGAAGAGGTAATCTCATTGAAGACAGTGGGCAGCTTTAAGAGAGGCTGAGACAGGTATAGGGGGAAGGTAAGGGTCATGGGTAGGGGGATGGGAGGAGTGGGGAGGGAGGGCAGGGACATTAGCTCAAGCTGTGGACCCTGCCACATGAGCAGACTTGATAGACCAAACGGCCTTCTTCTGCTGGCTTCTTTGTATGTTCTTATGTACTACAGCGACAAATTCCCTGCAGTCATCTCCTCCACACTCACCAAAGAGTTTGGCTCTGCGCAGTCATGGTTCCTAACTAACAGGATACTACTTAACATCAAAAAACAAAAGCAATGTTGTTTGTGTCCAAACACATGCTTTGCAAACTGGCAGGAGTGGATTCCCCATTCAAAGTCCTTGCATCTGACGGTACCCCATTGGAGCTTGCATCCTCCTTTAAGTATCTGGGTGCTGCCATTGACCCCTCCCTGGCCTTCTCCGAGCACATCACATTCACCATCAAACACATTAACCAAAACCTGGATTACCAGTTACAGAGCTACAGACTGAAAGATCCTGTGACCCTGAAAGTGAGGCTTGTTATCACTAGGGGTACACTGCTCCCCCTTTCTAGACTACTGTGTCCCCATCTTCTCCCAATCTTCCAGTAATAACCTGCAAGACTGAACACAATGTAAAATAATGTCTGTAGATTTGTTTTAATGGCCCTTTTCGATACCCACCATTATTCCTTATACCAATCCCTTGGCTGGCTTGCACCCCAGGACTGCCACGATTATCTCTTAGGTCATGTAATAGACAAGTCTGTGAAGAATGAAGCGCTCTCCCCTCTTCACGACATTCTAAGACCAAATTCTGTCTCCAAAGCCTCAGGTCCTCATCTCTGCTGCTTCTGGAGACACTTTTGGTAACTACTTGTGTGGGTCGAACAGCCTTCTCGCTTGTTACCCCAATCCACTGGCATTTCCTGCCGATCTCTCTATGCACTTGGTCATCAAACTCCCAGTTTGAACTGCTCTACAAAGCCGCTCTACTGGATAACTCTGTCTGTAATGCCTCCCCTGCCCTGAACAGCTGGACCGCACCAGTTACGCCTGGTCCGGCTGCACCAGCTGGTCTAGTTTTTATTGCTTTCAGTCCAGTCCTACTGTCCAGATTTCACCTATACCACTGATTAGGCTGGGGCACTAAGGAAAGCAACTGACTAGGCTGTGTGGGTAAGGAGAGCTACCAACTGGACTGCAGTGTTAGGGAGAGCTACTGGGCTGTGGGGGTGAGAGGGGTTACTGACTGGACTGTGAGGGTGGGGACAGCTACTGACTGGGCTGTGGGGGTGGGAGGGGCTACTGACTGAACTGTAAGGGTAGGGACAGCCACCGACTGGGCTGTGGGGGTGGGGATGGCTACCCACTGGGCTGTAAGGGTGGAGACGGCTACTGACTGGGCTGTGGGGGTGGGAGGGGCTACTGACTGAACTGTAAGGGTAGGGACAGCCGACTGGGCTGTGGAGGTGGGGATGGCTACCCACTGGGCTGTAAGGGTGGGGACGGCTACTGGCTGTGCTGTGGGGATAGGGAAGGCTGACAACTGGGAAGCGGAAGGCTAACAACTGGGTTGTGGGGTCAGGGGGCTACCAACTGGGCAGTGGGGGTGAGAGGCTATTGAGGGTGCTGCAAGGGTGAGGAGGGCTACTGGCTAGCTTGTTATGATAGAGAGGGCTACAAACAATGGAGCTGAGAGGTGCGCTGTGCACTGGGCTGCAGGGATGGTATGGCTACTAACCCAACTGTGATGGTGGGAGGGCTGGACTAGGCTGTGGTGGTGCCCAGGGCTGCTGACTGGCCTTGGAGAGCCACCGACTGGGCTATGGGGGTGGGGAAGGCAAATAACTGGTGGTAGAGATGCTGACTGGGCTATGGGATAGGGGTAGGACTACTGACTGGGCTGGGGGCTACTGACTGTGCTGCAGGGGTGGGGAGGGCTACTGGCTGGGCTGCGAGATTTGGATGGCTACTTGTCTCTCTCCCCCACTCCATCTTTTGAAAAAAAATGCCACTCTTCCTCCCCCTCACTGTTGTCAGTGAGGGGACAGCTCATTTAGGCTCTGTGCCCATTTCCCTTTCTCCTTCTCTCTTTTTTGCCCCATCTCGCAACTCTGGCTCCGTCCTTTTAAAAGAAACAAAAAAAACAAATCTGGAGTCTCTCTTCCCTTACCAGGCCTGACTCCTGCCAACTAAGGCAGAATCCATTTGGCCTCTGTGCCCATTTCCATTTCTCCCCTCTCCAAGCCCTGGCAGTGTCTTTTTAAAACAAACAAACAGACAAAAAAATCTTGGATCTCCCTTCTCATGCCAGTTCTGGCTCCTGCTAACGAGGGGGCAGGGGGACTCTCCGGGTTCTGTGCCTGTTTTCAGTTCTCACTTTCTTTTCCCTCTCCCAGCCCTGACTCCATCTTTTTAAAGCAAAAAAATCTTGGGTCTGCTGTACCGCCCCTTGCTCATCCTGGCTGCTGCTGACAAGGGGGAACTCACTCGGGCTCAGTGCCCACTGTATTTCTCCCTATCTTTTCCCCCCTCTGCCAGTCCTGACTCCATCTTTTTAAAATAAACAAACAAACAAACAAAAAAATCTCAGGTCTCCCTCTATTTGCCGGTCCAGGTCCCTGCCAATGGGGGTGGGGGGGGACCCATTTGAGCCCCATCACATTTCTACTGCCATGAAAAGCCATGCAATTCAACCCCAGTTCAACCAAAATGACTTCTCAGTATAATAATAATAATAATACCGAGCAGACAAGTTACAGTAAATTGTATACCACACCGGGTGTGTTGCCAATGGACCCCCAGCTTCGAGTACTAACGTTTTTGTTTTATAATTTATTATTTCTCATACATTGGCTGCCCCCTCATCTGGTCGAGCCCAGACCCACCCCACAGCATCTCTGGCATTTACCTCTGGGTCTTCAACCCCATAGTGTATACACACACACACACACACACACACACACGATGGGGCCAGTAGTGCTGAAGTCAACTTCCCACACCCTTCTTGCTTGTGGTGGCAGGAGTTCTTGGGGATCCCATACAGCCAATGGCTTTTTTTGGTGGTGGTGGTGGGGCAAGCCCACTGGGATCACTGTGCTATGTGTAGATATTCTTGTGTTTTGAGACTCACACCCTAGCACATCGGAATGCAAGGGTGGTCCAATCGGAGGCACGCAATGTGCCTCACACAGACCCAGGCCGATCTCCCTCCTCCCACACATGCTGCTGACTGCACTATCACAAGTGGTCACCTAGGTGGTAGTCAAGCAGTGACAGCTGCAGCCCTGCCTCTTTGGAAGAAGACTGCATCCTCTGGATTCACTCTCCCCCAAGCCCTCAACAGCCCAAGTTCAGCTCCCAGCATTTGGTCTGAACATCATCAGCAGGGGACAGGTAATAAAATACAAACTCATCCGGAGTAAGGGTAACGTAATATAATACAAACACTGACGGAGCCTGCTGTGGAAATACCCTGTGCTCTACAGAACTGCTCTTCAAAACAAACAAACGGTAATGAACACCATCTGTTTGCCAAACAGTTTCATTTTCTTTCCAACCGCAGGCTCAGGAGCACTGCAATACCTGAAGCCCCACATGATCACTTCCACCAGGTTTTATTTTTTTGTTTTCTTTTGGGAGGGAGGCGTACAGTGCCCTCTCACAATGGCTCCCCCTTCCTACATTCACTGCCTCTTGTTTTTGGTAGTATGCACTGCCATATTCATTCAGAGCACAAAATGAATGACAATCTCTGCTAACAGCCAGATGGGCTTCCCCCACACCCTACCTCCTGACTTATGAGAGAGAAGAGGCTTTGTAGTGTGGACAGACAACTGCCATCAGATGGCTCAGCGACCCACTTATACACTTGAGAAAGGTCCAGCTGGGTTGTCTCAGTGTGGCTCTGTTCTGGCAGACAGCAGGCGGGAGCTGTTGTCCTAACGGAGCATAAAGCCAGAGATATGTACCATAGGTCACAGACTGGTATGTGTTCTCTTTACTCCGACTGTGATTTGCTGCAGCTTTTCATGAGTTGCACCTAACCAGAGGTGCACATTTCTCATTTATTAATAAAAAAAAAAAGTAGTTTTGCCAATTTTGCCCAATGTATATTACCCCACTCCCGCCCCATTCCACAGAATATATTACAATGAGCATCCTGGTGTATATACTGTCCCCTCCCCCTCCAGATGCCCACAGTAAAATGTAATAACTTTATTCCTGGCATCCAAGGGTCCCTCCCACCACCTGGTGCCATACTTGTAATCTCCACTTTTTTTTTTTGTACCTTCTCTTTATGCGCCTCCTCACTTGCTGCTGGACTCTCTCCAGTGAGACTCGCAACCTGACCCTATCCCACCCGCCTGAAGCTCCAGTCACACTGTTCGGGTGAAGCTGCTTCCTGCTCGCTATTCTTGATTCTTCACCCCCGGATCTTAAACCTCTCCGGGTGAGACCGCTGATCTCCCCTCGCTGACCTTTCTGTAATCTAGACAGGTTGCCAGAGAGCAAGAGGAGAACCGAAGGTGGACTAGAAACCCGGCATGGGCATGGAGGTCGGCCCCTGGACCCTACCTGCGCATACCATCAGCGAGGGTCCTTTCCATGTTTTCCATTTCCCCTGGAGTGCGGCGTGCAATGATGCCTGCGCAGGCACGCTGCTGACATCTACTGTGCACCTCCCAGTACTACACCAGCCCATGCAAGACCCCCGATTTCCATTGGGGGTCGCTCAAGTGTCCAGTGAGACCCTGGTACCCACCCCGGGAGAGGAGATCCATCCTCCGGACGCTAAATCCTCTCCCTCCCCAGCCAACCCCTGGTGGTCAAAGTTCATTCCCGAACCTGGGTCGCCAGCATGACACAAGGTGTGGCGTCCAGCGCCTCAACCCTCAGCATCACCGGGCTGGCTGTAATCTCCATTTTAACAAACAACCCTATTCCTGAATTGAGAAATTGTGCCTGCAGAAGGTGAGTGAGGCAGGAGCTGATGGAGAGGAGAGCCATAATGATGCTCTGTGGTTTACCAATAGGGTGTTTACTTCTTACACATGAAATGAAGCAGCTGCACCTATCACAGGACAGCTTAATGAAGGATGAGCTATCCTGTGATAGGTGTGGCTGCACACTTCCATCAGCCAGTTCCACTCAGGTGGAGAAAAGCCACAACAGGATTTTCAAACCTGTAAATAAAGAAAAACAGGCCAGCGCTGTCTTTTCAAATCTGTAAATATATAAAACAGGGGTGTAATTTTTCAAATCGCCCCAAAACATCTTATTGATGTCATTCGCAGTTGTTCCACAAAATCTCGTTTGACAAACTATAAAATTTTCATAGCAACAGTACGCAAGCAAACCTTTTTGGCACTGTTAGCTTTGTTTTATTCTTTGGTAACCGGGTAAGGTCCACTAGGCACAAGTGCATGTTTTCAGGGGCGACCCGGATGCACTAGGGAGGCTACATGACTTGCTCAGACTCACACAGTATGCAAGTGGAGGTCCTGGGAATCAAACCCAGGTCTGCTGGATGTACCAAGCTCATTCACAGGCTGTTACTCTAACCTCTAGGCCATCCTCCCAGCCCCAGTGACCAATGCCTGTTTGTATTTTTAGAATGTAGGAATAAAATTGGTTTTATATAGTGGTTTTCATACACAGTGTAGCCCAAAGTTCTATAAAAAGTAATAACTCCGATGCGGATAGTACAGGACTCTATGTGCACTACTACTGTATCATATGCATACACAACCACTGTGCATTACAACATCTGTTACGAGGCTGCCCCAGCAACAGTGCACTGCACTGCCATGCTGGCGATTCAAGTTTGGGATTGAGCTGGGAACGCCATGTCAAGGGTTGGACCCCACCGTAGCAGGTGTTGCTCAGCACAGTACATTGTGGTTGGGGAGGGTTGGCTCTGCACCCCCGGGGTTGCAGCGATCCCCGTGGTAAACCCAGGCAGCTTGCTTCCTCCACAGGGATATCTCCATGTGCATCCAAGGCCTAGATGATAAATGCACACCAGGGGGGAGGAGGGAAGCTAGGATACAAAAACAGGGAGAAAATCCCACAGCAATGCTTCCTGGCTCCTCTGCGTCTACTGCCTGCCAACACTGGATCCTGGCTCACATACTGAGCTGCCTTGAGAGGGTGAAGGATGGTCCTCACCTCGGGACCCCATCATGGAGGGAAGCTAGGGGATGGGACTCACAGTGAGCTGAGAATCAACAGGGCCAGATCAGGATACATCCCTGGGACCAGGTTATAGACCTGGCAGACCATGGCCAAATCAGAGTACGTCCCTGGGACCAGGGTGTATACCTGATGGAGTATGGCCAGATCAGGGTATATCCCTGGGACCTGGGTATATACCTGATGGAGTATGGCCAGATCAGGGTATATCCCTGGGACCTGGCTATATAACTGGTGAAGCATGGCCAGATCAGGGTATGTCCCTGGGACCCGGGTATATAACTAGTAAAGCATGGCCTGATCAGGGTGCATCCCTGGGACACGGTATATAACTGGTGAAGCATGGCCAGATCAGGGTACGTCCCTGGGACCAGGGTATATAACTAGTAAAGCATGGCCTGATCAGGGTGCATCCCTTGGACACGGTATATAACTGGTGAAGCATGGCCAGATCAGGGTACGTCCCTGGGACCAGGGTATATACCTGGCAAAGCATGGCCGGGGAAAAACCAAACAGAAAAAAAAAATCTGTTACTGAGAGAAGAGGAGAGAGAGAGAGAGAGAGAGAGAGGGAATGAATATAAATGCTGGCTAGGACAATGAGGATAACTCCCCTAGTCTTTTGAAAAGTGCTACAGGATCTTTAACTTACACCAGAGACGGGCAGAAGGGTCTTGTCTTTAATCTCTTATCTCAACGATGGCAACTCAACACTGCAGCCCCCATACAGTTATGGGTATCAGCCCAAGTGCATGGTTCATGACGTAAACTCTCGATCTGCTGATATTCCCAGCCCTAAGCTTAAAAGTGCTACCAACTACCCAGGAAAGCCCAGCTGAGATGCATCATCTGATTTTCAATGGTGTCCTGTTTTGGCCCATTTTTACAACTTGGTGAACAGTAGCACCAAAGGCTCAATCCAGAATGGGCTATGCAAATCTAAGCACAAGCAGGTGCCATCCTCTGACACGCGGAAGCCTCTCTCCACACATGTGGTCACCTCTGTACATCCCAGACAGTCTAACTACCCTGCTTCGATCTGCAGAACTATGACGGCAATCAGGTCAGGGGTCACTGGCAGGGGAGATGATCACCCTCCGATGGAATCCTTGGTGCGAGATATACACTGCAGAGGCACCCACAAGTGCACATAGGTTACAAAAGAGGAACATATCCTTTTGTTGTTTTTTTTTGTGGATCCAGCCCCGATAGGTTTACTGATCTGCTCAGGTTCACACAGTGAGTAGGGGGCTCTGGCGGGATTAGAACGTGATCACCTGCATGTTCTGGTTCCCAAGCCTGGGTCTTTTGCTGCTAGACCATACTTACTTTATTTATGTGGGAAGGGAAAGTTCTGATGTGACTGCAACCCCACAGAGCTAGCCAACTGAGATCTGCTACTATGTTAGCCATTATAAATCCATTTAAACTTTAAAGCATGCACAAGGAGCGACTGGACTGGGAGCTTCTTCAAAGAAAGAAGTCCAACTGTAGCTCGCTCCACAAGATCAAAGCACAAATGGCATTTGTACAGAGGCTTCTTACAATACAATGGGCACAGTTCCATCCCGTGATTCTGGAAAACACATTTCTGTTCTGAGGCGTGCCCTCCACAAATCTTGTGAGACTTACAGGACAAGCCAGATGCCTTTTTTTCTTTTAAACAAGTGAAGCCAAATCAGTTTTCAATGCATTCCACATTTAGAACCGTAGGTCGTGAATACAGTGCTAGCACTTTGAGTATGACCAGTAGAAACTGTTCAGATTACTATGGCCAAGTTTAGTCTATTCCGGTGCATTTCCTGCAAGGCAGCAGTCCTGACACTGTGGCAAGGTAACAACAAGAATAAAACAAAAAAAAATAAAGCCAGCTGAGGAAATTTAAGATTTAAAGACAGAATTAAAAATAGAAATGAAAACATCTATTCACCAAGCAATCCATCAGTACACCAAGTAAAAGTAGGCAGCAGGGCCAAGCAAAATAAATCTTTCAAGAAAGGGCCGAGTAACCCATTCAAGCTTGTGGGCAGCCTGTAGTTAGCAGTTCTTGTAGGGTTTTAATTCTCAAAGAATGACTTCCCCCTACTGTGCGGTGTTATTGGTTAAACAGACTGCCTTCAATTACTGCTTCGCCACAGGCCATTGCCCGCATTCTGTTGTTGCAATCAGCTCACTCAACTCCCTCTTTGAATACCAGCATTATGTTCCTTACTTCACACCGAGTTAGATCATAGTGTACGAGAAAACTCCAGGTTATAGCCAGCCCCCCAGACCCGCTCTAGTTATCCTGTTCTTTCTTTTTGTCCTTCTTACAGTTTTTCCCCAAACTACAAAATTCCTCTAAAAAACAATGAAAAACAGACAAGTTACAAGTCAAGCCAGCTCACTGGGGCAGCAATAGGGCTACTGCTTGCGACGTCAGTGACTCAGGTTCAGCAACAGTCACCAGGGGATGGCCAAGGGAGGAGGAGGAGGAGGAGGGAGGGAGGGCAGCTGGCTCCGATGCAATACTGCCATCTGGGTGAGCACAGGTGGCTTGCAGGATGGGGGGCACCAGTCACTGACACAATATGCACGCGGGCGAACCTACGCACTCTAGTTCACCAGCACTCCACTGGATCGGAGAAAACCAGTAAATTCCTGGCCATTTGCATGATGAGGATCCAGCCTCCTGCAGACCCCACACCAATGATGCAGCCCTGCTCTGAACTGGATACTGGACATGCAGCAAGGGCTGGGAAGCCCTGACGCCTCCATCATGTGGGGGAAAACCACAGGAGCTGGAGTTGAGGTAAGACCGCGACAAGCCTGTGACAGAGCTGGGAAGGCCGGAGCTGGGAAGTGGGTATGACCAGTGTCAGGGGGCCAAAAGACAATGGGCAAGAAGTTGAAAGACTTGCGTCCGTTTTCCACCTGAGAAGTCAGACCATGAAAAGTTGGTCTAACTCCTGGGACAGATTTCTGCCGTGACGTCCGAAAAATGGACGCGACTACCGCGGCTATGGCAGAAATTGCTGTAAACTGTGAAAATTTCTGCTAATGTGTCCAGCTATCTGAACAGGACACAGACATCTGGACGCATCTGCATGGATGCAGCATGCATCCAAAACATGGATGCAATGGCTGAGTCCACACTTTTAAAAATCCTGCCCAATAACTTTAAAGAAAGGAAATGTTAGAAGTTATCCTACTGTTGTGACCCTGCAAGACTTACCATTTCTGCTCTAAGGTGACAGTGTATGCACACTTAATACCACCTACTGTACCAAATGGATGTAAGAATTTAAGCCAGAAAGACCACAGGCCAATTGAGTTCTTTCCCCCACTAACTTTGTAGGAACACTATCAACCCTTTTTCTTCAAGGTGCCTGAAGGTTGAATCAGTGTCAACTGACACCACTTGCTGTGGTGGACAGTTCCAACTGCCCACCACTCATTCTATGAGTAAATGCTTCTAGATACTTCCCTTGAATTTTCCTCCTTTTAAACAACATGAGGGTCCCCCGTCCTCTTGTCTTTGTACTTCAGAAGAGCTGAATTTGGTCTGATGGCGTAACTTCTTTGGCATATTTGAAATATGTGATCATGTCATCCAAGTCTCCTCCTTTCCATGAAGAATAACCCTAATTCTGACAGCCTGTCTTCATAGCCTGTGCCTTCCAATCCTTCATCATCCTTGGCCACTCTCCATGCCATCTTTCAATCCTGTCAGTTTTTTTATTTTAACATATGTAATGCATTCAGAGTGGTTTGCCAGGAGAACATCAATAAGTAAATATTCAATCAGTTAATCAGTATCTGCCACCCCATCCGCTGCACTCAAAAGAAAACAGGCATACTGCCGGCCTGGTGGCACTGAGGGTTGAGGCGCTGGATAACACACCTTGCGCTACACTGGTGACCTGGGTTCAGGAACAACCTCGGGTCTTCGGGGTGCTGACATGGGGCGGGGTTGGAGGAGTGGGATTGAGCATTGCCATCAGGCTGCGGTGGGAAATGCGCAGTAGGCGGGCAGGGAGCGTACGGGTGGGAGGAAGGAGCTGAGCTGGTTTCCAGTGTGCGTGCATGCCTCCACATGCATGTATGGTCGCAGGCCGGGGCCCTGGGGGAATATGGGAGAAAACCCAAGAAAATCCATAAGCATTTAAATAAAAAAAAAGGAAAGAAAACAGGTATACTAAAGAAGGAATGTTTTCTTCCTGGAGACAGGGACTGTTTCAAGCTGAAGCTTGCCCCCAACACGCAGATGTAAGCAAGAAGAATTGCTGTGTGGCGACGAATCCTGCAGTTTCAGGGCATGAAGAAAAGGGCTGCTGCCTTTGCACGACAGAGGGAGACGGGGTGGAGAGACAGTGCATTTCTCGACAGGTACAGTATCTTAATGAAACAAAGGCTCACAGAAGAGAGAGGACATCCCTGTAACAGTGGCAGAATAGAGCCCTGCAGCCTTGTTGGCTACCTGTAGAAAACTCCTCCTGTCCCAGACTGGTGACTGGATAGGAATACTGAGGTGACCATAGCCTCAAAAGCGTGCACAGGTGTTGACATCTAGCAGATCTAGCAGACTTTGCTATATTATTTATTTTATTCAAAAATGACACAGGAAAAACTACATCACACTTACCCTCAAATGCAGACCACAGGGTCATTGCAGGAGGCCTTTGGTCCTCTAGATTCCAAATGGAACTGATGTTAAATCTCCACTATGTGCCCAGGCATCTCACAGAAACACAGACTTTGATGGCAGAGAAGAACCGCTTGGCCCACCTAGTCTGCCCATTTCCCTACCTATTGGATAAGCTGCAGATCCTAGTTTACCAACAGCCCACTTCCTTCTACCTCCCACTAGAACTGCCTCATGTCAGTCCCATGCATTCAATTCCCCCACTGTTTTTGACCCCACGACCGCCTCAGGAAGGCAGTTCAATGTCCTCATACAGCTGGATGCATGTCCAATAGAAATCCTATTGCTAAGCTCAGTATTGTGCCAAGACACCTACGAGAACTGAGCCCTAAGGACTCAGATTTTGCAGATGCGTTAGCATGGTGCAAAGTTGAACCACTGGATTTATGCTGAACCCGGATCCAGCTTTCTGACATACTTTTTATTTATTTAGTTTTTGTTGACTGGTTAAGTGCACTAGACAAATCCTGCCTATTTTCAGGCACGACCCATAGAAACATAGAAACATAGAAGTTGACGGCAGATAAGGACCGCAAGGCCCATCCAGTCTGCCCATTTCTTTTTCTACCTTATAAATGTGCCATCGGCCTTTGCTCTGTCAGTGACCTATCTATTCATAGTCATTTGTATTGCTCCCTTATGCCTATCCCATGCCTGTTTGAAGCCCTGCACTGTATTCATAGCCACACTTCTTGTGGTAAGCCATTCCATGCATCTACCACCCTTTCTGTGAAAAAGAATTTCCACATTCCCCTTAATCGGCCTCCCTCTAATCTCATGCTGTGTCCTCTTGTCCTGCTATTTTTCTTATATTTAAACATGTTAGACTCTTTCACCTTGTTTATGCCCTTAAGGTGTTTGAATGCCTCATCATATCACCTCTCTCCCTCCTTTGCTCAAGGGTATACATATTGAGCTCCGTTAATCTGTCCTCATATGTCTTCTGATGCAGTCCCTGCACCATTTTGGTTGCCCTTCTCTGGACTGCCTCAATTTAGTTAATGTCCTTGTGAGGTGTGGCCTCCAATACTGCATGAGAGTACTCCAGATGGGGCCTAACAATGTCTTGTACAGAGGATTATTACCTCCTCTTACGACTTGTGATACCCTGCTAATACACCCTAACACCCCTAGCCTTACCTACTGCTTAGAGGTCTGCTTGGAGGATTTTAGGTCATCAGTGATGATGATGCCCAAGTCTCTTTCTTCCTTTGTGACTGCTAGCAACTCCTCCCAGCCTATAAGTGGCTTCAGGGGTTTCTCTTCCCTATGTGCATGATTTTGCACTTCTTTGCATTAAATCCCAGTTGCCACTCTTCTGACCATTCTGCTAGTTTATCCAGATCTCTTCTCATTCTGCCCACCCCATCTGGATCATCTACTCTGTTGCAGATCTTGGTGTCATCTGCAAACAGACAAGCCTTACCCTCTAGTCCATCTGCAAGGTCACTAATGAAGATGTTGAATAGGACTGGCCCCAGGACTGATCCTGAGTACCCACTTGTGACTTACATCTCTTCTGACTGTATACCATTTACCACCACTCTGTTTTCTGCCAGTCAACCAGTTTGCCACCCAGTTGACCAACTTCTGACCCACCCCGAGCCTACCCAGCTTATTTACCAATCTTCTATGTGGAACAGTGTCAAAAGCTTTGCTGAAGTCAAGGTAGGCGACATCAACTGCTCCCCCTTGGTCCACCACTCTGGTTACCCAGTCAAAGAAATCTATGAGATTAGTTTGACAGGACCTTCCTTTTGTAAACCCATGCTGTCTTGGATCCTGTGCCCCTATGGATTCCAGGTGTTGCACTATCCTTTCCTTAAGGAGTGCCTCCATAATCTTGCCCACTACTGAGGTAAGACTGACTGGTCTGTAGTTCCCGCCTCCTCCTGCTACCACTCTTGTGGAGGCGGGATCACATGAACCCTTCTCCAGTCTTCTGGGACCTCTCCTGTGCTCAGAGACTCACTAAACAATTCTGCTAATGGCTCTGCTAGTTCCTCCTTTAGCTCCTTAAGTAGCCTGGGATGTATGCCATCAGGTCCCATTGCCTTATCCACCCTGAGCTTAGCAAGCTCTTGTAGAACCCTTTCTTTTTGAAGAGGAGTAGTGCTCACCTCCCTCCCCCTGTGTCCATGATGCTGAGCTGTGGGCCTGCCCTACCTCTCTTCAGTAAATACTGAGCAAAAGTATCTATTTAGGATAGATGCCTTACAGGGTCCTCCTCCTCACATGCTCCCTTTCTCCATTAGCTTAGCAATACCCCTCTGGACTTTCTCCTTTCACTAATGTATCTATAGAAAGTCTTGTCACCTTCTTTACTGTTAGTGCTAGTGTTTCCTCAGTTTGGGACTTTGCCTGCCTTACTGCCTTACCTGCTTCCCTTAGGGCAGTTTGGTATGCCTCCCTATCTTCATCCGCTGTGTTCCCTTATATTTCCTGAAGGCCAGCCTTTTGGCTCTGACCTTTTCTGCTACTGTATTTGAGAACCAAAGTGGTTTCCTTCTTCTTTTGCACTTCCTTTTCTGTCTAACACAATGGGATGTTGCTTCAAGTATTGCATCCTTAATGCTTGCCCACTTTGCCTGTACCCCCTCACCTGTGTTTCTTTTTGCCAGGGCTAGCTTAACTCTGTTGGCCATCTTATCAAAGTCAGCTCCTCTGAAGTCCCATATTTTTGCCTTGGAATGGGATGATTTAGATGTAGTAGCCAAATTGAACCATACCATGTGATGGACCCAGGAGAGGGGGATACAGATGAATGCCAACTGACCCTGACCTTGAACCAGATTAAGCTGTTGGTGGTATTTTTAGTGAATCAGGGAAATTTGGCCAGGATACCGGGGAAATTCCCCTACTGCATGCAGGCGGTAGGGGGATCTGCTGACTGTCACAGCGCTTTGCATTTGGAGCTTGACTAAGCATGGAGTTGGATGCCTTACCTGTGGAAGGCAGGGGTGCTCTTGTTTCCGACATGGAGGCTCAGAGCGATGTGTTGGAGAGCTCTGCTGTGTGCACACCACGGGAGCATTTATCAGAAAGTCGCAGAGTGTACCGCGCTATGGGAGAGATAGAAGTTATTGAACAAAGCAAAACGGAGCCCACGGATACTTTTGCAGCACAGAACACGGAAGCTGGCGGCCCGGATGATGTGCAGGTCAGCGAGCGGCACACAGAACCCCTGATTGTGGCAGAGGAGGGTTTGCTAGTATCTGGTATGACTAGGATGCCTTTTTCACCACAGGAGGAGCGTGGAGCTACACGGAAGTTACAGGCGGCGACGGAGGGCTTTCCAGCCAGGGACTGGAGCAAGGAGACCGCCCTGCTCGATGCAGGCTGGATGAAGAAGGATGGAAAATGGATTCCGGATGCCGAATGGCTTACTTTTTCACCAGAAGGTACGGCTGCTCCGGAGTCTCCAGGGCCGGTGCACGCAGACGTTTTGCAGATGGAGGAAGGTAGAGCTTTAGTTGGTGAGAATTTTGTTCACGTTGGGGCAGACTCTGGGGCTACTTCGGGGTCATCGGGTGTCCCCCCCCCTTCCCTCGGAGGGAGCCATTCAATAAAGGTCCTCACTTTTCGGAGCTATTCAGGAACAATCGTTTGGAACAAGCCCCAGATGGAGCACTTGTCACTTGTAGACACGGGGGGCTTCGGAACCACCTGACCGATTTCTTCGTGGCCGCAGGCTACTCAAGGATCGATGAATTTCCAAGCATCAGAGATCTATGCCCTTATTAACATTCGGGGGGAAGAAACTTTTGATGTCAGTTTTAAATCCTTTGTAGGAATTTTGGCAAAAATATGATTCCCTTAAAACGACCCCGTTGTGGACTCCGTTTTGGGCAATTCCTGTTACAAAACCGCTGTTTAAAACTGTTCATGTTATGTTTAGGAATGAAGGGGTGAATGTGGGGGATATTTTGTATTGGCTTGAAAGTAAATGTACTGTCCTGGGTACTCCTGAACCTGTCATTGATGGGGAGGGCATTTGAACAGGTAGTTGGAGGTTTAAAATAAAATTGCATATTGTGGGGGATTTGGTACAACATATTCCAAACAGTTTTTTCCTGGGTAGGGATCGAGGTGTCTGCTTTTATCCTGATCAACCCAAGGCATGTTATAAATGTGGACGCCCACGTCACCTTAGCAGTGCTTGTGACAAAATCAAATGTGCCTTATGTGGGGAACTAGATCATGACAGTTATACATGGCGCAATGTTTTTCGCTGTAATTTGTGTGATACCCAGGGTCATGCATATCATCAATGTCCATATGCTGGCCAGAACAATTCTGGTAGGTTAGATAAAGAAACCTTGATTTCGGATGCACAAGGCCGCTTTAGGCCAAATACAGAGGAAGCGGCCTTCACTGACCCCAATCCTCCTGGTCCAGACCCTATGGGTTCGCCTCCCCCTGCGGGAGACGCATCTGATTCTTCTGGTATACCTCCTGTTGCTGTCCACCCACAGGAAGGTCAGGAGCGCATTGCTCCTCTTGTGCCCGTCACTGCCCCCCCATCTGCCCTGGAGTTCCAGGCACCTCATCCAAAACGTGTGACACGATCTCATGCCAAAAAACTTGTTTTACCGCCCCTTACTGCTACGCATAATACTTTTCAGGTTCTGCAGGATGTAGAAGGAGACTCTGAATCTGATTTATCAGTTGCCTCAGTGGTCTTATCTGGGATGGAGTGTGATGAGGAGGGAGGACCCGAATTATTGGCATCCAAAAAGAAGTCAAGACGTAAACGTAAAAAAGACAAAACTTAATTAATGAGCACTGGCTTTTTTTGTCAATAGCTTCCTTGAATTCTTGTAGCCTCAAGAATTCAAAAAAATGTCTAGGGCTTTTGCACTTTTGAAAAACCTTACCTGCAGATATTATTTTTCTGCAGGAGACACATTTTTCTACCCTTACTGATGTTAATTATACAAAAAAATTATGGTGTTCAGGACCCATTTTTTGGTCCTTTGGCTCAGACATTGCAGATGGGGTGGGGGTATTATCTGGTCATACTTTTGTTCAAGTTACTGGCTTGGTAGACATAGTCCCAGGGCGGGCCTTACTCCTAGACTGTGTTTGCCGAGGGTTTTTTCTCCGGGTCATTAATGTTTATGCACCCCAGGTTAAAATCAGCCAGGGTTGCTTTGTTTTCTGACATACAACAATATTTGTCTACCCCTAGGCATGTCATTCTAGGGGGGGGATTTCAATTGTGGATTGGATATTAAATTTAAAGATCAAACGCAGCGTAAAATATATTGTGATTCTCATGCTTTGTTTAAATTATTGTCGACGGCATCCTTGACAGGCGTTTATAGAACATTACATTCGAATCCAGGATTCACTTATAAGCATGGTAGTCTTGCAACACGGATTGATTTTATTTTTTCTTCCAGATATTTGTTACCTTATTCTTTTTTTTTGGCCCCATGTGAATTCTCGGATCATTTTTTGTTACAAGCAAAATTTTCTTTAACTAAGATTCCACCAGCTTTTCCGGCCTTGCCAGCTAGGTGGAAACTAAACCCGACAATTCTTGCCACTGAGTGCTATCAGATATGTTTATTTCATGTTTTTGATAACCGGGCGTTCGGTAGCTGAGATGTATGATTCCTGGGGTGATTGGTGGATGGACACTAAAATGGAATTTCGGCTGGCCTCAAAGGCACATCATTGGGCTACCCAGTCTGCAGGTTATCTTGACTACTTAAAACTCAGAGCACAGTTCTATAAATTACTGTCATTATCTTCAGTTTCTGATGATTTTATTAAGGAACGATTGGCTATACTTAGGCAAAGCATGAGGACTTACCATTATGGAAAGGCGTGCAAAATTCATGAAGACTTATCCTATGGGCTTAAGTCTTCACCAAGTTCGGATCCTTATTCAGCATGCAAACAAGCTTTAGACAGTAAACTTATGGTGGGTCTTTATGATTTTCAGGGGGTTCTACGCACTGCAGACACCGACATGCTACATATAGCAGGGGACTTTTTTGCGATCCCAACATGGTACAGTTTTTCAGTCCACCATTAAATGGGAGGATTTGTTTACTTTTCATCCACCTACCATAACTACCTCAGACTCTCTTATTTTAGATGCTCCAATTACCCTGGCCGAGGTTCAATCAGAAATAGCGCACTTAAAATCAGGGATATCACCTGGTCCAGATGGTTTAATTAATGAACTATACAAGCTCATGGCGGATGACATCAGTGTCATCCTGACTTCGGTTTTTAATGAGATTCTGGATTCCTCACGGATATCGACCGTTTTTTCGGATGCTTTGATGGTTTTTTTATTTAAAAAAGGGGTTAAGCACCGTATTGAGAATTGGAGACCGATCTGTTTATTAAATACAGATTGTAAAATTTTTTCGGCCATCCTGTGTCATCGGTTCCAATAGGTTGCTTCCTTTTTAATATACCCGGTGCAAACATGTTCTATTCCAGGGAGACATATTCATCAGAATTTGACTCTATTACAGAACATGTGTGAGTTTGGGCGTTTGGGGAAACTTTCAGGGTATTTACTTTCTTTGGATCAGGCACAAGCCTTTGATAAGGTGGCACACAGGTTTTTATTCGATGTTCTCCGACGGTATGGGTTTTCCGTTAAAACGAGAACTTGGGTGGAACTTTTATACAGCAACGCTCACAACTTTCCAGTTGTTAATCGTTTAGTTGGGGAAGGGATTGATTTTTGTAGAGGAGTGCGCCAGGGTTGTCCACTCAGTCCCTTACTATATATACCTTTGTTTTGGATCCTTTGGTTTGGGAAATCCTTCATCATCCACACATCCGAGGCTTAACTCCGTCTCTAGAGGTTCCGCCACAGTGTTTAACGGTATATGCGGATGATATGTGTTTCATGCTCAAAGATGTAACAGAAGGCCTAGCTGCATTACATGTAGTAGAACGTTTTGGTTAGATCTCGGGAACATCCGTAAATTATGAGAAATGTGCTGGGATTTTTGTAGGCAAAGGGGTTTCTGTTTCCAAGATTGGACAGATAACTGTCTCTTCGGGGCCCATCAAGATTCTAGGTTGTTTGTTTGGGCCAGGAAATTTAAATGATATTAACTGGCAATCACGTATTGAAATAGGTGAAAAGAAAGTACAATTATGGAAAAACTGGTCATTTTCTAAGCAGAAACGTGTATTAATCATTAAAAATGTTTTACTTCCCTTATTTCTTTATTTAAGTTCAGTTTTTCCTTTACCTAGGAATCAGGAGACCCGTTTGTATAGTATTTTTTTTCAAATATTGTGGTGTAGCAGATTGAACCCAGTCAAACGGGATTTTACTTATCTTCCAATTAAGGCGGGAGGTCTTGGGATGATTAACCCGGTAGCCTTTTATTTTTCATTTTTTATTAAAACTACTTTTCAAGAACGGTCAACCGCAACCTGTCATCCATGGGAGGCCTGGACTATGGCTTTTCTCCAGGATTTCTTATTAAGGTGGTCTACTTTAGCACCTATTGTGGAAAATTAATTATAAGGTTCCCTCTTTTTTGCCAATAGTAGTAACTAAGCTTCATACGTGGAGGGTGGCTAAAAATGAGGTTTTCAGGCTTACCCGGAAAGGTATTTATCAATACATAATGTCCCAGAATTTTTTTGTTCAGGTGGATTTTCCCAGGTGTAACCCCTTGAAAGTACCACTAGCCCTAAAAGTTCTCACGGACGGGAGGATCCCTGCTCGGATGTGGGATATTACATGGTTAAGTTGCCACGGGAAGCTTGGGGTTAAGGGGAATTTAAAACATAAAAGCTTTAGCAGAAAGGAACTGCATTCGCATTCAATGCGTGGGTATAGAAGAAACCCAGACTCACTTTTTCCACAATTGTCCACATACAGTACAGTTTTGGTCTGCTTTGTCTGTGAAATGGGGGTGGGGAATAGCATGCCAAATTACATATGAATGTTTGGTTTTAGGAGAATATTCAGGATATTTTTCTCATTTTCATCCCAGCACTCTTCATGTAATCTTTGCTTGCATCAAGTTTTATCTTTGGCAAGCACGATGTTCCTTTTCTATACAACATACCTGTATTTTACCTAGGGTGGTGATCAGCCAAATTGAGACGGCTTTACGGATACAAAAAGATTTTGAATACCGTCATGTTCCGAGTTCATTATTTCATGAATACTGGAAGCATGTTTATTGGATTTGAAATGAATTGTTATATTTCATTTTTCTTTTCTTTATTCATATTGCTCTTTTTTTTTTTATTTGATATTTGTATAGTGATGCTTCATTTCCAGTTTTTCTTTCATTTTGTTTCCATTGAGTATTTGTATTGATGGTTTTTGGCAATAAACAATTCCCCTACTCTTTTCGATAAGAGGCATGGGATC
Source organism: Neoceratodus forsteri (assembly GCA_016271365.2). NCBI lineage: Eukaryota > Metazoa > Chordata > Ceratodontiformes > Ceratodontidae > Neoceratodus > Neoceratodus forsteri. The sequence goes on along the minus strand of CM028129.1, from coordinate 1,252,690,409 downwards.
TTTAACATCCACCTGAACTACCACCAGCCCAGGCAGATGGGACCTCGGTTTAACGTCTCATCCGAAAGACGACACCTCATAAGTGCAGCACCCTTCTCATGCTGCACTACAGTGTCTGTACAGGGATATTAACCCAAGTGCCAGATGTGGGAACTGAACACACAGCCCTTTGATCTCCCGGCCTCAGAGACGAGTGTGCTGCCTACTGAGCCACTGACACTGATACACAGACATGTAGCTGAGATTTACCATCAGTTCCATTTTAAATCCAGGGGCACAAAATCTTCCAGAAATGACCATGTGATCTGCCTTTATTTGATTTTACATTTTGCACATCCAGAGCCCCGTTTAACTGAGATGCCTACGTATTTAGAAAGCCCTGAGAGAACGGATTACAGCAGCCAAGGAGTTGCAAAGGTTAAGGTTAAAGCAACAAGCTGTGAATGAGCTTGGTATATGCGGCAAACAGACCTGGGTTTGTTTCCCACTACTTCCACCTACACTCAGTGTGTCTTGCCCGGTTACCAAAATTCTAAATATATACATATACATACATATATACATATACATATATATATATATATATAATATATATATACAGTATGTTACCCTGGGGCTGGCAGTATAGCCTAGAGGTTAGAATAATGAGCTTGGTACATCCATCAGACCTGGATTTGAGTTCCACAACCTCCACTTGCATACTGTGTGACTCTGAGCAAGTCATTTAATCACCCTAGTTCTCCTGTGTCACCCCTGAAAACAGGCACTTGTGCCTAATAGGCCTTACCCAGTTACCAACAAAAGAAAAGGAGGGGGGGGAGAGAAGATGTCACTAAACCTCCCAGTGCTCCTGGACTGCCCCAGTAACTGGGCCTTGTGCCCTGTGGCTTCACCAGGTAACCAAAGAATAATAATAAAAAAAAAAAAACAATGCAACAGCAGTACTATTAACACAGGAAATGTTACTACAATTAGGGGAAAACTAATACTACCAGAATAGCAGACCAAAGCAATTAGGAAAACTGCATGTGCATTTCTATGAATAAATTAACAAGTGCGTGTGGAAATGACATGGCCGAGCAATTATTAGGAAGCAAAGCAAAGGAAGATATACGAAGGCAATATGCAATCGCACAGTCTGTCGAGGTAACTACACTGTCCTTAACAGTTTTTGGTGAGGGAGCTCCCGGTGGTTGGAGTGGCAATTTCAAATTTTCTCCTGCCAAGTGTTTTGCATGCCCTATGGAACCGCTAAGAGATTTCCAGGCAGAGTCCCTAATTGGTAGTTCTTGGAAGGCCTGAATAGCGGGTCATTTACGTAGGGAGGAAAAAGACTGTGATTACATCTGAATATTAAAGATGCCGATTTCCTTCCCCTTCCGTAGGGAAAAGGCTTTGTATAAGACACAATGATGAATTCTGTGATCGTATTTGAGTGTAAATCTGCACATTTTCTTGCAAACTACCAGTACTTTGTGTAATGCTGTGGAGTTAGCGCTCTAGAGATTTTGCTCCCACACAATAGAACAGGTAGCAGGGATCACTGCAGTAGAAATTTTCCAGTGTTCATGTTGAGATAATTCCTTTTGGTTGGGTCACCCGATGCTGTCAGATGCCTACAGCCGAAGTTGGGGAGATGGGTGAGAGAAACACTGAGGGACAAAAACCATGCTGCCACTGGGATGGCGGTGGGCGATGTCCTCGGGCCCTGCGTCACCTGGATCCACAATGGTGAAAGTGGTGGGGATAGAGAAGGATGGAGCAACGGTGGCTTCCACAGGGGCTATGCCCCCGTGGCCTAAGAACCAGGCAGACAGCAACAAAGCAGAAGTTTGCTTAAAAAAAGAGCTTGGTCTACTCCACCTAGCACTAAGTATGCACGCACAACCCCTCGCGGCCCACCGTGAACGGACATCTCCCTCTCCAGGCTACCTTGCACTGCAGACATCAGTACTTTCCAGCCCTGGCACTCTAATCCCAGCTCTATGAGTTCACTCCCGGCCAGCATGGAAGTTCAAGGCACTTCGGCTGGAACATCCGGCGGCCCATGGACTGAGCTTTTGATGAAAACTTTACGCAGTTCTAGTAATGTGCTCCAAGCTGGAAAGTGCCGAGTCGAGCCAGATTCTCATGTTATGTATGAAGAGTGCCCTTCACAGTCTGAAAGTACAGGAAAAGCCCTTTGAAGTGGGATACTAGGGTTATCTGTAGCAGGATGCAGCCCAGCTCTATCTCTAGGACTGCACTATACTGATACTACACTAACACCATTTTTAGAACTTCAGAAGTCATGCAAAGATAAACGGCGTGTAACTACAATGCAGTTAGGCACGGTTTCTTCCTGCGTGACATCACAATGTTTTCTAAAAAGGCTGGCAACGTGGTATTAATACAAAGACACAGCACCTCAGCACAAAAGCACTGACACTAGTGTTACCCGAAACTGTGACCCACCATCACCCAAACCCGTAAGACCAAATTAGGGCTGGCTCGTTTTCCCCTGTGGGGAGATACAGTTGTGGCATGCTGACGAGTCTTGTGTAGGACGAAACACATGTTTGTGTCTTCTGTTCTCACCCTCTGCAGATTGTATGAGAGGCCCTTTGGCACCATACATTCCTGCTAAAAGCAGAACCAGCCTAAATTGTCATGGTGATTTGCATATACTGTATATCTCATGTTGCTTTGCATTATGGTGGTATGTGTGATTTTGTATTTCACAGTATCAATATAGTGCAGACCTAGGGATACCTAGGCACCGCTGCCAGTCACAGAAAAGGCCACAATCTCCCTTTACAGCTTACTATGGGCATCCAGAATACTATGGACACTGAAACAGAGAATCTGACAGCAGATAAGGACCGCCTGGCCCACCCGGTCTGCCCATGTTTTTCCCTGCCTATACTGTCACTGCAGACCCTACTTGATCTCCAGCCACCCCCCTCACTAAGATTCCCTTCCCAGGTATGCTTGAAGCCCACCAGTTTTTACCCCCACCAGCTCCGCTGGAAGACTGTTCCAGGCATACACCACTATTTTAGTGACGAAGTACTTCCTCACATCTCTGTTAAACTGATCCCCTTCCAGCTTCATTGCACGTCCCCATGTTCTCATGCATTTTTTCCTCTAAAAATGCTCCTCTTCTGTACCTTATTTACCCCCCCCCGAGGTATTTATATATCTCTGCCATATCTCGCCTTCTTTCTCTCTTCCTAGGTGTACATGTTTGTATTTTTTTTACTTTTTATTGTTTTCATAATAAAACAATACATCAAGTATTCTCATGTGGGATAATTCAAATATCATTTGACATTATAGGTATAATTGAGATAACAAGTATATATACCCACATTCTGGTACGGAAGGAGTTAGGGGAATAACATATAATCAGGCCATCTTTGCCTAAAGTCCCAATAGAAAGTCCAGTACTTGCCAGCTGCTTCCGTGGCTCAGGTTACTGATTATGAATATAGTTCGAAGGGATGATTCTGCACTAACCTGTAGTGCTATTAACCTATTAAGTAAATTAAACGAACAATAAATTTGTTTCCCACCAGCTCCCATCCAAACCCCTCACAGCCTTATAAGAAAAAAATGTGAACAGACACTAAAAGCACGCCAACAGTAAGTACTTCATAGAACAAATAATGCTCCCAAGGACGCTAGGTATTTAAGAAAGTGTCAATTAAGACGAAAGGGGTACAAACATATGAACATATTATAGCACTACAATACAGTATAGAAATTCTCCTCCATTCCCAAACTTACAGTCCTACTAGTCTTAGTATATAATATCACTTAAATCACCTTCGGATCCTCATAACTGGAGCATAATAAGGCATTTTAATATATTTTAACAAGTCCCAGAGCACCATACTCAGCCCTCGTCAGAGTCTGAAGCTTCCTCTTCATTCCTCTGAGGTTGCTGCGATTTAAACTCGGCTTCAGTTTTTTCGATCCAACAACCAGCATCCCTCGGATCCATGAATTGCCAGTTCTTTCCTGTGTATGTAATATGGAGCCGCGTGGGAAGCAAAAAGAAGTGTACCTTCCCCAGGGAGCGGAGCTTTTAACAAATTGCATCGACTTGCTCTCAGCGGGCCCGGGTTTGGTAAGACAAATCAGGGAAGAATTTTATATCTCTCTCTCTCCTGGATGGTCAAAGGGTAAGCCACTCTCACTGCTGAAATTAAAATGTCCCGCACCTCTAGGCCAACAGTCTTTAGTAGAATCGTCCGGGGTTGACTGGTATCAGTTGGTCGCACTCGGGAGTTTATTCTGTACACAAGGCGCAGTTCGGTCCAGTCAAAATCTTCTGGTAAAGTTAAGTTTGTGGTCACCCAGTGCTTCAAAAAACCAAGGAAATGCACTCCCTCTGATCCTTCTGGTAAATCCACTATACGGATTTTCCCTGCCCACAAGCTATTTTCAACCACCTTCAAGCGACCCCGAAGCTGTTGATTCTCAGTTGTCAGGAGAGCCGTCGCAGCCTGATTGTTAAGGGATTGCTTATCTGTGTCAGCCACCGAATTTGTTAGAGTGGCCGAGGCGATATCGTGGGTTTCCAACTTCGTGAGGGATTTCTCCAGCTTCGCATCCATCGCCCTCGCCGACTCTAGAATAGCTTGCCATGATGGTTCCTTGGAGATTGCAGAGGGAGAGGTTTCCGGCAACTCTAGGCCTAGGCTTTCTGGAGGCTGTGATGCATCAGGCCGCATAGGACCTAATGCTTTTTGCTGAGTGTAATTGGTTCGCCCCATGTTTGAATTTGGTATCCTTTCGAAGCTCAGACAATAAATGATAAAGTCAGCACTCTTCATAGGATAAATTTAGGCTAAAAAGTAGGTCTTGATGCAGAGCCGGTGTAGAAAATGTCCTGCCTGGAACTAGCTCTCTGGCGCCCCCCCAAGGTGTACACATTGAGGTACTTCAGTCTCTCCTCACAGGGCTTCTGATGCAGACCCTGCAACATTTTAGTTGCCCTCCTCTGAACTGCCTCCATTCTGTCCACATCCTTCCTGAGATGTGGTCTCCAGAACTGGACACAGTACTCCAGTCACTGTCTCACCAGCAAATCTATACAGTGACAACACAACCCCCTCCCTTCTGCTGGTGATACCCCTCCATATGCTCTCCAACATCCCACTCACTGGCCCTACCTACTGCCTTGTCGCACTGCCTTGCCACCTGAAGATCATCAGATACGATTACTCCCAGATCCCTTTCCTGTTTGGTACCATCAATACCTCTTCTCCCACACTGTACACCGTCTCTGGGTTTCTGTCTCTAAGTGCTTAATTGTGCACTTTTTTTGCACTGAAACCCAGCTGTTAAGCCTTTCATCACTCCTCAAGATTTCTCAGGTCTCTGCACATTGTTTCCACCCCCTCTGGAATGTCCACCCATTGCAGATTTTGATGTCAGCCACAAAGAGGCAGACCTTCTAGCCAGCCTGGTGGCACTGAGGGTTGAGGATCTGCATGCCACGCCTCGCACCACACCGGTGACCCGGGTTTGGGAATGGACTCGGGTCGCTCAGGGGTCGGCCGCGGCAAGGAAGGATCGAGCGTCCACCGATAGCTCTCCTTCCACAGGGGAAGGGGGACAGTGCAGTGCGCTGTAGACTGACACCCAGCAGTGGCTGGGTGTCGGCACAGTGTGCTGCCTAGAATGGGGAGGGCCCATGTCCAGGGTGTTAGACTGCCTCCAGGGTGTTAGACTGCCTCCACGGAGGTGGAGACAGTCACCCTGCCCACTGCATGTTCGTGGACCCTGGGGTGTAAACTGAAGGGGGAAAAAAATGGCGCAGCTGGGAGGCTCAATGATGGCCGGCTGCGCTCGTGCCGTCCCCCCCCTGCAATCTGGATGTTGGCTTCCAGGGTGGGGGGAGACTGGTGCACCTCAGCACTGTCATGGGATGTAATCCGTGGGGGATGGCCGGGTGGGATGGGTGTGAGGAAAGCCAGGCCAGAGAGACGAGTCCCCTTCAAGGGAGAGGCCGGAGCCACCTGCCAGCTATGAGGAGGAGCAGAAAGTGTATATGGTAAAAAAAGAGGCAGACCTTCTCTTCCAGCTCATCTGTAATGTCACTTATAAAGACATTAAAGAGGACTGTTTCCAGTACTGAGGCTTGTGGCACTCCTCTGTTCACCTCCCTTCCCCAGCATGAACTCTGTTTACCACCACACCCTCTGTCGCCTATCCCTTAACAGAAAAAGACTAGTAATGATAAGGGGGCCCTTTAAATAGGACACTCTCAAGTGTTATAGTTGATACGTTTATTTATTACTTCTCCCCTATGTTTCGCTCCGCTTAGGAGCTTGTTCACCTTTTTTTTTTTCTCCTTTTGTTTTCTTTCTGTTAATACAAAATATTACACTAATTCTTGCATGCATGTTACATTGTTTTGTTTTATAAAATGGGCATGTAAAAAGAAGCATCATGATTGGCCAGAAAGGAAGTGTCAAATAGGTATTACACATAGGGAAAAAAAAGAGCAGGCAAATAAATCAATGCACCCAAATGGAATGTTAAGATGTGTCAGTGGAACGTTAATTTTTTAAAAGCTGCCATTGTTTTTAGTCTTGGTAAGCGAGGGAGTGAATGTCATGCTGACAATCCCGCTCCAAACCTCGTCTCCGCTAGAAGTCAAAATCGGAGAGCAGCAGCATGCCAGCGTTTTATCCTGTATAAAGCATTCTTCTAGTTCGGCAAGACTGAAGCTTGCTGCCGCACGAAACTGGAAATAGACCAGAACGGGGTGCCATCTCATAGTAAACTGAGCTTCCGTCCCAGTACATTTAACTAAAACAACAAAAACAAATCTGCATCCCTTATTCCTGTTTTTTTTAATTGCAAAAGCGGTGCAACCTGTTGGGAAGAACCTGTTACTTCCTCTCCTAACCACACTTGTTCTCTCGATCAGGACGTGGAGTTTTTTTTTTTGGGGCAACAACAGTACAAATGTGAATGTGTCAGAAGACAATGATGTCATCACCTAGTAGGCGGAAGGACTATTTTATCTCAAATTAACACAAGGATTTCAGTTTTTTTTCAGTTCAGTAATATTTTTTAAGGTGACAAATATTAAAAAAAAAAAAAAAAAGAGAGAGAACCATTTTATAAGCGCAATAAAACACTCCAGGGTATGTGTGTTGAACAGATATTACCGCACCAGGGCTGAAGGCACTCGGCAGAGCCTCATGCCTTACTACGCCCCTGGGCTTGTGGTAATATCTGCTCAACACACACCCTGTCGTGTCTTATTGCTTACTTAATATGGCCTATCCCTTAACCAGTTTATTACTCGGTTTATTACCTCTGGACACACACCTAAGCTGCCTGTTTCCTTATGAGCCTTCTATGTCGAACTGCGTCGAACGGTGGGAACAACTTCAAACCCTGATCAGCAGAGCCTATGACAGGAAGCCACTCAAGCTAGTGGCTTTTATAAGCTAAACTGAAAACAGACATTCAGACAAGGGATATCCCATCTAGATGAAATACTGTTATTTTATCTAGATGAAATATCTGACCTGTCTGCTGCAGAAAAAGATGCTCAGATTGTGTTATTAAAAATAAAAAATAACTTAATTAAAAAACCTGAGTGTAAAGTACAAGTTTAGTTCTCAGACTGAGTAGGTACTGCGATATCATAGGAACACTCAAGCTCTGCTTTCATGTTTTGTGACATCACTGTACCTACTCAGTGTGAGAACCAGCTTGTTCTTCACACTTGGGGGGAGGGGGGTTATTTATTCTCTCTGTTTTACTTTGTAGAAAATTAAACAAACCCTTGTATAAGAAATGGACTATGCCAACTGAATTTCTCTCCCCTACCCCCCACTAGCATCCCCTCTGCTAAACTGATCCTCAGGCAGCACTACTAGGTGTACAATCTGTACACTGTTGATCCTCATGCTTATTTACTGCCTGGAATTATTAGTCTTATATAGACAATAATACATGGGAGGGTGTGAGTAACCAGAATTTTATATACACCACAGGTGTGTGACACTACATAATTTATTTTCTAACATGGGTAGGCTGAGGGAGTTTACTGATTGGTAGAGGATCGTCACCTGACCGTGTGATAACGCACATTATCAGCACAGATAGTGTGAAGAGGTCCCCCAGATCTGAGATCCCTGGGCAGACATGCACTTCTTGTGTAGGGGAAAATAATTTTGTAAAGACAGCCATTTGCAGTCCTCACTAAATAACTCCTAGTAGTACTGCAGCACACTTAGGTGCCTTTGCAAAATGACTGTCCCCCTACACAAGCACTGCATGTCTGCTGTAAATGCACAGAGGGGAATCTGTGATCTCCTGCCTATCACTCACCCACTGTGTATGCTGTCCTCCCCAGCACCCGCCCTGTAAGACCACAGCGTATCGCACAGTGAGTGGAGAGAGGGAGTGCGGTAAGTGCAACTGTGCAGCCCAGCGTGACAGAGGTCCAACCCGCTAGGTCGGTAGCCAGCCCTGAAATGCATTACTTTACTGTTCCTGGCCACAGCAGAATCAGCTTACTGCGGGCAGAGACAGGGTGAGAAACGTGATGAGGATTCTCTGTTCTGACATGTGACGGCATTGGTGGAGTCCTCCTGGTGGCCAGTGAAATGCTCAGAGAAGTCAGGTGATCTGCCGATGGTGTTGGTAGTGATTCCGCAGGTGTTATTGTACCGCACAGTGGTGTCTGCGGTCCTGAACCCCCAGTCGATAGCCAGTCACATGTATTGTCTTCATTGTGCCCCCTCCCATGTCCTCGGGAGTCAACCCGCTGTCAAGCACTGACAGCATGTGATATCCCAGCAGCTGTAGCTATCCCCGCAGCACTATGTGGCTGCTGTTCTTGCACCACTGCATGGCTGGCAAGGTAGGCGATCTGCGGATCTGCAGTAAGAGAGCCACAAAGTTAAGGGTGAAGTGCATGTCATCACTAGGCTGATATATATATATATTTCCCCCAATTGTTTAACCAGGTTAGACACACTAAGCTGAAAGCTTGTTTACAGGTGCAACCTGGGAGCACACGGAAGTTAAGTGACTTGCTCAGGGTCACACAGTATGCAAGTGGGGGCTGTGGGATTCAAACCCAGGTCTCCAGATCTGCAGCTCAGAGCCTTAAACCACTGCGCTATACTGTCTCCCTATATATTCACCAGAGACCGTAACTGTGGCAAAAGGTGCAGTCCTTTCTCTGCAGTCCTTCAACCAGCTGTCACAGAGCGAGAGGGAGTGTATCTGAGACTGGGGCTGCAAGTGAGAGACTGACAGGCTATGTGCGTAAATAAGACAGGTGGGTAGGGAGTCAGAGAAATGACTGCACTGTCAGGTTGTTTAAAAAGTAATTGGTCAGGTGTGAGTGATATTCACAGTCTGTTTTCTCTCCCTCTGTCTCGATCGCTCTGTGTGTTGCAAATCACAGTGCTATGAAAAGTAAGCGGGGGAGAGGATACTCAACACTCAGTTGCCTTTTTCCAGGCACAATCTATTGACTGAGTAGTCATCCTATGTAGTACAACATGAGTGCCTGTAAAACTCCCGGCACTTCACATACTGGTGCAGTGTAGTCACTGTGTGTCTCTGTCTGTCTTGTTGAGCTATTACTTGGTTGAGAAATGTTCAGATGAGGTTTGCAGTCTTTCCTCTTTTCCCCTGACAGAGTCCAGGACCGGTGCTGAGAGTGCAGGGAGCGGCAGTTGGGGTGACTGTATGTATGTGTGTGTGTATATATATATATATATATATATATATAAATACTGTTCCCCAACCATGCATTCTTCAGAGAAGCACAGCAATCGAGAGAGCACAGCACATCTAATGACAATCCCTGCAATGTGCTCTGTGTATACTGTCTCTCTTTCTCTTGTTCTCTCTCTGATAACAGACCCGCACAGTTCAGCAGGGCACTGATTGCCTGCACAGTTCAGTGTGGCGCGAGCGGCAGTGTTGAGCTGCACAGTGTTCCCGAACCATGCATTCTTCCGAGCAGCACTGTTGGGCCGCAGAGGTCCGTACTGGGCATTGTTAAGCGACACCATTTACTTCTTCTAAAGTGTCACAGTATTATACCACTGGTTATTGGCAACGATACAACATAGCTTCTGAATGGCACTGTATGCTATAGCTTTGCAGTATTTGGGGAGCCACACATGGCTCGGTGTCCAGGGGAACAGTTGCTGTCTGTGTGTGTGTGTGGGGGGGGGGGGGCCTTGTGCATCTGGTAGAGCGTGTAGGAATGCATGTTATGCACAAGAGATGTCACAGATCATATGAGTAGTCTATCTGTGAAATTTCTATGTGCATAGCAGCAATGCAGGATGCATTATTTCTTAGGGACTATTTTACCAAGTGGCAGGATACAGTAGCTTTTTTGCTGTTTGAACAGCAAAAAACAGCTTTTCTGATATTATTTTGTTGTTTAAACATAACCCATGTTATAAGTGCATTCCATGACTCAGGATGTGCTGATAATGTGGATTTACACACACCGGGTTGTGGCACTGCCCGCGCCCTGCAAGGCCTACAACGCGCCCGGGTGTGTGTTAATCCACATTATCAGCACACCCTGTCATGTGTTAATGATTACTTATCATATGTTCTAATGTGCATCTACTACCTGTAATCTTTTTGTTAGAGCATAGTGTCTTTTTTTCTCCTCCTTGCTCTCTTCCCCAGTGTCCCATCTGTAAACAAGATTACTGTGCATCTCTGTACTTTTATCTGGTAAAACAACTTCAAATAAATAAATAAATAATAAATTTAGAACACTAGCATTTTAGAACTGTTTGCATGAGAGACCCACTTCCGGTTATGAGTGTCTGGAATGGGGTGGCGCACTACAGAGCCCTTCTCCAGGCAGGAAGCTTTCTCTGCAGACTCTGCATCACAGCTCAGTTCTGTAAAAAAACAATTACTTCAAATATCAGTCCTCTAATAGATATATCTGCTTCCCTGAGATCTGTAGCAGCAAAAGGATATCAAATAAGTTTGGGAAGACCTAAGACTTGGCAACAGGGAGTGCAAAAACCGGTGGCCCAGTTGTGTGGTTGGTAGTCCTTCAGTATCAACTACAGATTTTCCCCGGCAACAAATGTTAGAGTCCATGAAGGCTGTGGATTCTACAATTGAAAGCTAGAGAACCATGATGCAGCAATTAAAGAACTCACCAGTGTGGTTGCAGATACGAACAAGTGAGCGATGACTACTCAGGGTGCAGTAGCCACACTGACGCAGGAGAATATTCAGCTGGGGAGGCAGTTGGAAGCCCTTGAAAATTAAGTTTGCGCCAGTAACCTCTGTCTTGTGGGGATACTGGAGGCAGGAAAGAATATTAATTTGTTGGATTTCTTTGTCCATTGACTCCGGACCTCTGTCACCATCTCAGCAGAATTTGACCTGTCCGCACTCAGGCGAGCGTACAGGCTGAACCCAAGAGCGTGGCCTGCAACTCTCAACCAGCTATGCATTGTAAACTGGGTAAAAAAAATGGTTGATGGATAGGTGGCAGAGGGTGGTGGTAAATGGCACCCACTCAAATGAGGGAAGAGTGACCAGCAGGGTGCCAGAGTTCAGTATTGGGGCCAATACTGTTCAACATCTTCATAAGTGATATTGTAGAACAGCTTGAAGGTGAGGTATGCCTTTCTGCAGATAACACCAAGATCTGTAACAAGGATACTCAGGAAAGGGTGGAGAAAATGAAAAGGGGTCAACGGCATGGCAGCTGGGGTTCAATGCTAAAAACTGTAAAATCATGCACCTGGGGGCTGGGCATAGAAATTTAGGAGCTTAGTATGAAATGGGATTGGGAGGGTGGGATTACTGTCACTCACTGAAGGAAAGTGACCCAGCTGTTATAATATCTAATGACATCAAAGTTGCAGGACAGTGTGACAAGACAGTGGGCAGGGCCAGTAGATTGCTGGGGTGCATAAAGGGAGGTATCACCAGCAGAAGGAATGAGGTTATATTACCACTTACTAGATCACTGGTGAGACCACGCCTGGAATATTGTGTGTATGTTCATGTATTTGTGAAAATAATAAACAGTCATTACTAGCGTAGCTATTTATTGACTAGACTGATACAACCTTTTGATGCCATAATAACCAGGTTCCATCCGTAATAACCAGCTGGATACTGGGGCCTTCGTTTGTATTTATAAGTATGGGAGCTCCTTGGGAGCGTGGGGGGTGGTATCAGTCAGACAATAAGCAGGAATGCTGAAATTTAGAGACGCTGTTTTATTTACCTTCTCCTCTCCCCCAACCATTATCATTCTTTGACGGTTTTTAAAGTTACTGCAGCTTAACATCACTTCTCCAAAGCGATAGTTAAAACAGGAGGTTTTGCTGTTGTTGTTAACAGTGAAGCGCACGCGATGGCATCAAGCATTAAAAGTGAAAGCCATCAGCTCCGTGGTCGGTGAAAAACAAATACTGACTTCTCAGCTGTGCACAGTAACTAAAAGCCGTCCTCTGGGCAACATGCACTATGAAGCAATACTGAAAAAATGAGTACACTTAGTAAGGTCTCCACATAATAATTTTCAACCATAGAATAGGTGATAGCTGTAAACTTGGTTTCACTTGCTGATTCAGAGATGCAGAGCCACGTGCTCACTCATCCCACTCACAGCTGCCTTTTCAGACCAGCAATTATATAAAATAAAGTATGTCCGGCCCGGTGGAGCGGAGGTTTGAGGCACTGGACACCACACCTCGAACCATGCTGGCGACCCAGGTTCGGGAACGGACTCGGTTCGTTGGGGGCTGGCCAGGGAAGGAGAGGACTGAGCAATCTCGAGGACTGCTCTCCTCTCCTGGGATGGGTCAGGTGGGTAGCCCCGCTCCTGTAGCGGCCCCAGGTGGAGACCAGGGGCACTACTATGCAGCGGTGCAGAAGGGACAACCAGGAAAGCCGGAAAAACAACTTTGGTGCCCGCTGGATGACGGCCTCCGCATTCTCTACACCCCCGGAACCTCCGGGAACCTGCTCCTCCACAGCAGCACCCCGAGTCAGTAAGGAAAATAGAGTGCTGGGGTTTCCCCACCCCTGGTGCTTTCCCCCTTGGAGGAGGGGGGCCCGCCTGGAGACGGGTTACTCTGGGATGACTCAGAGGAGGGCTGGCTGCAATATGTGGTATGAAGGCAGTGCTCGGGAAGAAAGGATGGTCGGGGAGTGGAGATGCTAGGAGAGCCCGAAGGAGAGGCGGATGACGGAGCGCCGTAGGAGGTAAAAAGATAATACCATAAAATATAAAGTATGGGGTGTTGCACATTATGACTTAAAAAAAAAAAAAAAAAATGCCCTTGGTGTGTAATACCATCACAAACCACTTGTGCTTCACACTTATGGGTTATGTGGTGGTATTGCTCACCTCAGATGTGTTAAAAAAAAAAAAATCAATGTACAACACCCCATACAGTATTCTCTACTGAAAAAAGAGAGCATCTGGAAGGTTTAGAAATAAACAGTCCTGACTAGCTAAAAATAACACCATGATTTGTAATAGAAATACGATCTTCCACTGAGACTGACAGAGTAACCCCCAACAACAGAAGCCTGGTCCCCCTGAATTTACGAAGATGGAGAGGCAGTATTTTTGTTGCGACTGAATTTGGTTTTATTACAAGCCTCCCTATGCAGTAACTAACTTGCCCCCCCAAGATAAAATCCCGCCCTTTCTCCTGTCAGTCACATATGTCACAGTACTGTACCTGTTGTGACACTGATTCCTCTGTGTGAGAGAGCAGAAGAGCATCTGTGTTCCAAGCCTCTGCCAACACTGCTCCACAGACAGACAATATGCGGGAAGGGGGGTTCAAATGCTGGAAAGTCTGAGCACAGCTCCTATACTTTTTAATGGAAATGAAGGCCCAGTCTTCAGGCTGCATATTTTATTTATTTTTTTTACTGAGTATTCTGTGTATTACTTGCTCACTGGACGATGCAGTCACACATTGTACACTGTGCCTACGATTTGTTTGTTTTGTACCAGATCTCCTCATGTCCAATATTGAAACCTTGTATTCACTGTTCTCAAATGGACCTATGCATCAAACCTGTATATTGTGCTTGCTATTGTTGTTTGTATCAAATCTGTTTCATGTGTATTACTGTTAACCTTGTACTCCACTGTCACCCTGCGCCATGTGTTATGGCCCGGGTCGTGCCTGAAAATGGTCCCTGGGATCAGTGCACTCACCCGGTTATCAAAGTCATCAATAAATAAATATTGGGGACTTACTTGCCTGCTATGCTAGTCCCATGGTGGAAAATCTGAGCTCCCCGGAACCCAGGACTGTCAGGTCATAACACAGAGTGCTGCCCCAGTACCACTGGCCCAGCTTATCCTGTTTTTTTATTTTTTTAAGTGCATGCTTTATCCTACCTTCTCACACCGGGTGCTCGCTCAGTCTGGCTGCACCTGCTCTGCCCGCCAGCAACTGGTCTGCTCCAGGTCAGGCCCCTGGCATCCTGGCCCCCTGAAGTGCCTTGAGCTTATCCACACTTGCCTGGTGTTCTGGCCCACAAAATGCATCTACTTGTAGGCCTGGCCTCATGGGGAAGGTGTGGGGCTGAAGCCAGATCTGTGATGTGGGGCCAGGGCCAACCGTGACTGGTGGTGCAGCAAATTATTTTGCCCCGTTTTCTCCCATCCCCTTCCATAACTCAATTAGGTCTCTCTCTCTCTCTGCTGCACCAACATGTGGAGAGGGGCTGATGTCACGTAGTCCCCCAAGAGATCCATAAATCATCCTGCAGTCCACGTGGGAGGGGGGCTGCTGCAATGGGAGACAGCTCTTTTCTCTCCTGGAGCCTGAGAGCACGGTCTCTGCAGCGCTTCCATAGCTCCACTTGCCTGGGGCGAGAGAGCAGGTCTGCAGTGCAAACCCAGTTTGCTCACACTGGAGCATAACATGCCCTGCCAGACCTATAAGGCTGGAGAAGAACTGATCCCACAGCAAAGACCCCTTCACTGTATCAATGCTCTGAAATATATGTAAATTTAAATAAAACACAGATTCAAAACAGCTAGTCAGCAGCATGGCAAGTTCAATCGCCACAGAATAATAGTCTCGGGAGAGAGGGTATGCCTAGGGGTAGGATGCTAGGGCACTTATCTAGGTGGGTTATCATTTGACGTATCTGTCTCACCTTGTTGTCCTAACAAAATGTCCAGGCTACTGCTTGGAGTCTGTCTACGATGTACTACATGCTGCTATGTGTATTCCTACTGCATTTTGTAAACCTTGATTCACTGTATCTATCATAGTTTTGGCTTTCTTCTCCCTTACATACATGTAACTAATCCTGGGTCGCCCCTGGAAAAGGGACCGTCAAGGTCTCAGTGGGCCTACCTGGTTACCAAAATTTAAATAAATAAAATAAATTTTACTAGACCGGCTCTTTTTAAATAATACCTGCGCCAACATATAAACACTACGTGAGAAGGCTTTATAGTCTGTGATCTATAGGGATTAACATTCTTTTCTTGGTTAATAAAAAGGCCTGAGGGGAGGAAGAGACTGAAGAGGGGCGATTTCAGTCATTTCATAAGGTGATCGCTCACTCAATGGCTAGAGGGGATCAATCCACAGCTGCAAATCTGAACAAAAAGGCTGTCATTTTTGAATTCTTGGCCCCTGAGGGCTCTCTCTGAAAGAGGCATTAACAGATTAAAAATAATTTAAATTGCCACAAAATCTCTAGCTATCCAAGGTCCTTAAAGTGCATTTTTAAAATAAACAAAAAAACAGGATCACTGAACTGCTTGAATAGCATTTCATCATTCATTTATTACATTTTTAAGCACTTATAGTCCATTGTTCTAACCAGCATCACTGCCAAAATATTGCTGCCCTTAGAACCAGAACATGCATTCTAATCTCAAAAACGTTTTCTGTTGGCCAGACAGGCTCAGAAAAACAGTGCAGTGGCTAGGTGACCAGGAGCTATGCTCAAGAGTCCGGGTTGCTGCCACGCATTGTCAGGAGGCTAGGAATGTACTCGTCAGATGTTCCCAGTCTCTTGGGTGGGGTGGAGACCAGTTTGCCTGCTCTGACATGGACCCCTGGCACCCAAGAACAGTGCAAGCACAGCATTGCACTGAAGGGGGGGAGGGGTGAAGACTTGCTCCACATCGGCAGGCCAATGCATGCCTGCAACCCCCCCCCCCACGTGCGTGCACACACACCATAGTGTGCTCAGACCAATCCTACTCCAAGGATGCCTAGCAACACTGGACAAGGTGGCCAGGGTTGTTGGGGGAAGAGGCATGTGGGCAACAGCAGAAACCATTCAATACCCTCCATTTGAAGCACTCACGTCGAATAATTTTAGTATAAACTGAACATGCATAAAGCTACTTTGGAGTAAACTTGCAGCATGGAGGAGCAATGAAAGATACAGTTCACTGACTTTGATAAGATGGCCAACAGAGTTAAGCTAGCCCTGGCAAAAAAAGACACAGGTGAAGGGGTACGGGCAAAGCGGGCAAGCATTAAGGATGCAATACTTGAAGCAACATCCCATTGTGTTAGACAGAAAAGGAAGGGCAAAAGAAGGAGGAAACCACTTTGGTTCTCAAATACAGTAGCAGAAAAGGTCAGAGCCAAAAGGCTGGCCTTCAGGAAATATAAGGGAACGCAGCAGGATGAAGATAGGGAGGCAAACCAAACTTCCCTAAGGGAAGCAGGGAAGGCAGTAAGGCAGGCAAAGTCCCAAACTGAGGAAACACTAGCACAAACAATAAAAGAAGGTGACAAGACTTTCTATAGATACATTAGTGAAAGGAGAAAGTCCAGAGGGGGTATTGCTAAGCTCAAAGGAGAAAATGGGGCATGTGAGGAGGAGGAGGACCATGTAAAAGCATCTTTCCTAAATAGGTACTTCTGCTCAGTATTTACTGAAGAGAAGGTAGGACAGGGCCCACAGCTCAGCACCATGGACACAGTGGGGAGGGAGGTGAGCACTACTCCCTTCACAAAAGAAAGGGTCCTACAAGAGCTCGCTAAACTCAGGGTGGACAAGGCAATGGGACCTGATGGCATACATCCCAGGGTACTTAAGGAGCAAAGGGTGGAACTAGCAGAGCCATTAGCAGAACTGTTTAGTGAGTCTCTGAGCACAGGAGAGGTCCCAGAAGACTGGAGAAGGGCTCATGTGATCCCGCTCCACAAGAGCGGTAGCAGGGAGAAGGCAGGGAACTACAGGCCAGTCAGTCTTACCTCAGTAGTGGGCAAGATTATGGAGGCACTCCTTAAGGAAAGGATAGTGCAACACCTGGAATCCATAGGGGCACAGGATCCAAGACAGCATGGGTTTACAAAGGAAGGTCCTGTCAAACTAATCTCATAGATTTCTTTGACTGGGTAACCGGAGTGGTGGACCAAGGGGAGCAGTTGATGTCGCCTACCTTGACTTCAGCAAAGCTTTCAACACTGTTCCACATAGAAGATTGATAAATAAGCTGGTAGGCGTTGGGTGGGTCAGAAGTTGGTCAACTGGGTGGCAAACTGGTTGACGGACAGAAAACAGAGAGTGGTGGTAAATGGTATACAGTCAGAAGAGATGCAAGTCACAAGTGGGTACTCAGGGATCAGTTCTGGGGCCAGTCCTCTTCAATATCTTCATTAGTGACATTGCAGATGGACTAGAGGGTAAGGCTTGTCTGTTTGCAGATGACACCAAGATCTGCAACAGAGTAGATGATCCAGATGGGGCGGGCAGAATGAGAAGATATCTGGATAAACTAGCAAAATGGTCAGAAGAGTGGCAACTAGGATTTAATGCAAAGAAGTGCAAGATCATGCACATAGGGAAGAGAAACCCTGAAGCCACCTACAGGCTGGGAGGGTAGTTGCTGGCAGTCATAAAGGAAGAAAGAGACTTGGGCATCATCATCACCGATCACCTGAAATCATCCAAGCAGTATTAGGTAAGGCTGAGGGATGTTAGGACGTGATAGATAGGGGTATCACAAGTCAAGAGGAGGTAATAATCCCTCTTTACAAGACACTGGTTAGGCTCCCATCTGGAGTACTGCGGCAGTACTGGAGGCCACACCTTCACAAGGACATTAACCAAATTGAGGCAGTCCAGAGAAGGGAACCAAAATGGTGCAGGGACTGCATCAGAAGACATATGAGGACAGATTAACGGAGCTCAATATGTATACCCTTGAGCAAAGGAGGGAGAGAGGTGATATGATCGAAACACTCAAACACCTTAAGGGCATTAACAAGGTGAAAGCATCTAACATGTTTAAATATAAGAAAACTAGCAGAACAAGAGGACACAGCATGAGAATAGAGGGAGGCCAATTAAGGGGGAATGTGAGGAAATTCTTTTTCACAGAAAGAGTGGTGGATGCATGGAACGGCCTACCTCAGGAAGTGGTGGCTATGAATACAGTGCAGGGCTTCAAACAGGCATGGGATAGGCATAAGGGAGCATTACAGACGAATATGGAATGATAGGTCATTGACAGTGTAAAGGTGTGTGGCACATTCATAAGGTAGAAAAAATGGGCAGACTGGATGGGCCTTGTGGTCCTCATCTGTCGTCAACCTCTATGTTTCCATGTTTCTGTTTGTGGTTGGAGTGAAACCTGGGATTGCTCTAATCACACTGCATTTAACAAGAACTGCTTCTATCAAGGGGACTGCAGAAGCAGTTCACTCATAGAAACACAGAATCTGACTGCAGATAAGGACCACTAAGCCCATTCAGTCTGCCCTCATATTCTATCTAGAGCCTAGAAAAGCTCTTTCAAATGAGGTATTGGGCTTACCTGTTGTGGTCAGTAGTCCAGTGTCATATATCCAAGTTACCCCCATAATACATCGAGGCAGCAGGCAGTCCATGGAACCCTGAGAGGGCAGGTGATGTCACAGTCTGGCAAACTGTACGTCGTTAAATACAGCTTCCCCAATTATGATCTCACTTTTTGCCTGAATATTCCAGGATATAGCTGCTGCCTTTTACTACACAGCTGATTTAGATGCAGACATCTCCAGACTGCTGACATCTACAGTTAGGCCCAAAATCTTGTGTTAAAGAGATGTTCATGGGATTTCAGACTCTGTGGGGCCCAGCACTCCTATGCTCTCTCTCAATATAGAAAACTGCACCTTAAAGCAGCAATATCTAACTGGCAAAAACGTTCACTGCAGTTTTTTTTTAAGCAAAAAATGAATTTCTGACAATCTAAGATTCATCCTCAGCATATTTTTTAATTTCTCAGATATTTTTAAAACAGCTTAAACAGCTTATTCTGTAATTAATGGCTAACGTCACTAAAGATGGCCATCAGTCGCAATTTTTAAAAACCTCTTCTGTTGCGGTTACCTGTTTTATGTAAATATCTGATTCGTACTGTGGCTGTGTTTGGATGGTAACAGTACTGTGTACCCGGCAGGCATGTAATGGGAGTAAGAACTTCAAAATCCCATAGTTTCATCCAGCAATGAAAGAAAATGAAAAACTGGTATAGTACGGTTTTTCCCAGGACAATATTACTGTCAGAAAAAAAACTACAACATCTACATGAATTAATTAATTGGAGCTTAACTGAAAGAAAATTTCCAGAACAATGGAAAAAAGTTAAAGTGATAACAATACACAAAGGAGGACCATCTACTGAACCTGCAAATTATAGTTCTACTACTGTTATACTTTATATGATTGCTATTTACTGCATGCAACCTTATTCCGTAAACCACTGTTATATTGTGTTCTTTTGTTATGGATGGGTGTCCCAGGACTGGAGGGTGGCTTATGTATTGCCTATTCATAAAGGGGGGGGGGGTGTCTAGAGAAGAGATGGGGAATTACAGGCCTGTCAGCCTAACGTCTGTGGTAGGCAAAGTAATGGAGGGCTTTATCAAGGAGAGGATTGGGAGGTAGCTGGAATGGTTAGGGCACCAGGATGATAAACAGTAGATCGTGTCAGTCCAACCTCGTAGAGTTTTATGACTGGGTGATGGGGGCCTTGGACAGACGTAGGCCGGTGGACGTCCTATACCTAGATTTCAGCAAGTCGTTTGATTCAGTACCACATTATGGGCTGATAAAAAATCTGGGGGAGATGGAGGTGGGAGGACAGGCGCTCAACTTGGTTGAAAATTGGCTCTCGGGACATTTACAGAGGGTAATGGTGGGTAGGATACTCTCCTCTCCCAGGAAGGTAATCAGTGGGGTCCCTCAGGGTTCAGTATGGGGGCCACTCTTGTTCAACGCCTACATCTCGGATATAGGGAGGGGGGTTAGGAATAGGTTGAGTCTCTTTGCGGACAATTCAAAACTGGGACCACTGGTAGATTGTGAAGAAGCGAGGGAGGCGGTCCAGGGGGTCTGATACCCTGGAGGGATGGTCAAGGAGGTGGGGACTGAAATTTAATGCCGGAAATGTAAGGTACACCGGGATCATATGTTACACCCTGGGGGTTCACACTGCAAGCCACATTGGAAGAAAGGGATTTAGGGGTGGTGATAGACGTCAAAATGAATAACTCTGAACATTGTAGAAGAACTGCAGCCAAAGCAAACAGGATACTGGGCTGCATAGCCAGGGGAATTACGTCCAAAAGGAGGAAGATGATCCTCCTTCTGTATAATGCCTTGGTCAGGCCACAGCTCGAGTACTGTGTACAGTTCTGGAGACCTCATCTGAAGAAGGACATAGCACTGCTGGAGAGGGTCCAGAGGAGAGTGACCAGGATGATTTAGGGCATGGAGGGGAAGCCTTATGAGGAGACACTGGAAGAGCTTGGGCTTTACTCACTGGAGGAGAGGAGGGACAGGGGAGATATGATAGAGATTTTCAAGTATGTAAAAGGAATAACCAGGAGTGGAACCAAGGAGATGTTTAGGCTAAAGAAGGGGGGAACAACCAGGGGCCATGAGTGGAAGCTGGAGGGGGGAAACTACAGGGGGGAGCGTAAGAAACATTTTTTCACTGAGAGGGTGGTGGAGCCGTCGAATGCGCTGCCTGGGAGGCTGGTGGAAGAGGGCACAGTGGAGGGATTCAAGAAGGAGTGGGACAGGTACAAGGGGAAACTGAAACTAAAGAAGACCCTCTTGGGGGCTGGGGGTGGTGGTGAGGCGAGCAGCCACTAGGTTGCTTGCTTTCGAGCAGACAAGACAGACCATTTGGCCTATTCTGCTGGCTTTTTAGTACGTTAGTATTGCACCTGTATGTTATCACTGTTGTATCTCACACTGTAACCATGTCTACCCTCCCTACGGCGAGGTGCCTTTGTAAAGGAGTCCCTGACTCAAAGGCTGTAAATCCGACTTTCAAAAATTAATAAATAAATATAGACCTATAGCATTCCTTTCCACAGTGTCGAAGGTCTTGGAGAGACTGGTACATAAACAGTTGAGTGAGTATGTGGAAAAAATTTTTTGATAACTAGCTGCCAGTCAAGTTTTCGAGAAGGCCACTCCACCGACACAGCGCTCACCGACCTCGTGGACAACATCGCCTCACATTTAAATGAAAACAGGTCGTTGGGCACAATGTTCGTGGACCTCTCCAAGACCTCTGACACCGTGGACCTTAGTATATTGCTATACAGGATGGCTGAGATGGGCATAGATGGAGAAAACCCTACCATGGTTTCAATCCTATTTGACAACTAGGACACAAGAAGTACAGGCAGGAGGTTCCCTGTCCACTCCAATGCCTGTCTCAAGAGGAGTGCTGCAGGGTGTTATTTTGGGGCTATTAATGTTCATCATGTATATAAATGGCCTGGCCAATATAGTCGAACACATCCGTTTAAGAATGTATGCAGACGATACAGTTTTGATAGCTCATGTGGAAACTATACAAGAAATGAAAATGCATCTTCAGACTGACTTCAGGGGGTTGGAACTTTGGCTGCTAAAATTCAAAATTGGTGCTTAATAGTAAAAAAAAAACAGAACAATGGTCTTTTCACATAAGGGGACAAATAATAATGTTCCCCAAGATATACAGATAAGAACCATTACTAACGAAATTCTAACCCAAGATGCTTCATATAAGTACCTGGGAGTAATTAAGCAATAAGGCATAACAAGGTGTGTGTTATCGTGTCATAACGTCACTCCTGGGGTGGGCTGAAGCACGAGGCGAAGCCAAGTGCTTCCACCGCCCCAGGAGTGACATTATTACATGATAACACACACCTTGGAGTGCCTTATTGCAATTGTACAATGGCTCGATGTTACACTAAATAAAAAAAATTTTTTTAATGTTTTTAGTAGATTTTTTGCATTTCTGAAGAGACAACAGCGATCTATCAATTGGTCCAGTAAAGCCATACAGTGATGTTATTGTGTAATAACATCACTGTCTCAGGCACCCACTGACCAATCAGAATACAGGAAATTTCCTTGCCATTGTATAATTAAGCAATAAGGCATAACAGGGTGTGGTATGTCATGGGATATCGTCACGCCTTGGGGGGTTGGGCACAAGGCCGCAGGTCGAGTGCGTCCAATGACCTGAGAAGTGACAATACCCCATTGATATACCACACCCTGGAGTGACTTATTGCTATTATGAACAGAGTTTAAGAGGCAGTATAGCGCAGTGGTCTTAGGCTCTGAGCTGCAAATTTGGTGACATCCAGCAGACCAGACCTGGGTTTGAATCCCACAGCTTCCACTTGCATACTGTGTGACCTTGAGCAAGTCACTTAACCTCCTTGTGCTCCCAGGTTGCTCCTGTAAAAAAGCTTTCAGCTTAGTGTGCTATACCTGGTTAAACAACTAAATAAACAAACAACTAAATAGTTTGAAGTTTCATAAATAAAAAAAATATAACAAACAGGTTTTAAAATGTTTTATGAATGAGTCTTTGGATGGTGTAGGAGTACATTTTGAAAAAATAGTTCTCAGACAGTAGAGAGCAAGGAGGCTGGTGGTGCCGGAACTTTTTTGAAGCCGTGATGATGTAGCCCAATACCATCACGGCTTCAAAGATCTCTCGGCCAATCAGATTCCTCTATTTACGATCCTTGGTTCATAATTATAGATAAACACTTGAAATTCAATTTACATATAGATACATTAGTTCGTAAAACAAATAAACGTGGGGCTTTTAGGAGATCAAAACACTGTATGGATCAAAATATGGGAACAAAAATAGTCACACAATTGATAATCAAATGTATAGATTATGGAAGCCATATATATATGGGATGGCAGGTAAAAAAAGTCTTCAGAAATTAAATGTTACTTATAACAATTTGGCAAGATTTGTTTTAAAGTGTGACTATTTTACTCACCTTTGTGATTTGTTAGCCTCCCTACAGTGGATTTCATTAGAACAAAAACGAAGATTAAAATGGTTATATCAGATTTATCGGGTTGTTCGACTGGAAACTCTCAGGTACTTGATGGATAAGTTGCAAAAAACTGATAATAAACATGACTATAACTTGAGGGACATAAGGAGTAAATACAAACAAATAAGGATAAAAAACAGATTTGGGACCCTGGCATTTATGGTTAAAGTAACACATGTATGGAATCCACTAAAAGAAAGCCTGAAACACATACAGTGTATTAACAATTTTATGCATGCTGCTAAACAAGAATTAAATATGAAATGTTTGTGTAAAGTCTGAGTCTGATGATTGATCGATGCCCATGGTTGATTGGTGAAAATGAGTATTTAGTAAGGAGTTTTGTTATATCATAGAAAGTAATTTCTTTTTATTATTTAAATTTTTATATGTTAACTTTTCCTATAAACAGGACCATCTTGAAAATGGGTCTTTGACCTAACGATGTGTATGTAAGATCTTTCCTGTATAAAAATAAAACTTTTACTACTACTTTAACTACTACATGGTGACTAACAAGTGCTGCTGCTTTAAGCAAGCCCCTCCCACACCGCTCAGGAGCGCAGGAGCATGTAGAGGCTACCCAATACCCGGGGTTGGGGGAGGATAAGGTCAGTATATACCTTTGTTCTAAATTCCGACAGACAAAGCAGTAAATAATGTGGCTAGCTAAACAGGTTACTCACCTGTAACAGTAGTTCTAGGAGTGGTATATGTTGTTCATCCACACTTGCTGGTATGTCCTTTCCCTTTAAGAATCTTGCCAGAACATCTTTAAGCTGGCTCCACCCACCCAGCCGGGTGGTATATCTCTCGGCTCTGCCCCTTGATGCCAGATCTTACCTGCTGGAAGCAGAGGTTGTGTGTCGAAGCCGGGTGGGTCCATGTGGATGAAAAACATATACCACTCCAAGAACTACTGTTACAGGTGAGTAACCTGTTTTTCTAGGATGGTAGATATGTTGTTCTATCCACATTTGTTGCCAGACTCCTAGCAGTTCTCCGGAAGGAGGGAGGCAAGGTGCACACCCCCTACTAAGGAAAAAGAGATTGGAGAACTGAGGCCCCAAACCCAGCATCCCCGCATGACTCTAGGTCGATGTGGTAGGGGGTAATGAAGGTGTTTGCTGACTTTCAGGTAGCAGCCCTGCAGATTTCCTGGATCGGGATGTCCCTAGAAGCAGCCACTGATGCAGCAGTATGGCGGGTGGAATGAGCCTTTAGCCCTACGGGAGGCTCCCGACCCGCCAACCTATAGCAGAGATCGATGCAGGATGTAATCCATCTGCCAATTGTCTGCTTTGCTGCCGGCCTGCCAGGTGCGGCTTCAGCATAGGTGACAAACAGCTGGTGAACCTCTCCCCGAACGTCAGCTGTCCGCTCCTTATAATAAGAGAGTGCCCATCTCAGGTCCAAAGTCTGGAGCCTGTACTCAGTCTCCAAGGTGTAATTTGGGTAGTACACCGGCACAGTCAACAGCTGGTTGAGGTGAAACTCTGCCACCACCTTCGGAAGGAATTTCGGGTGGGGGCACAGGACAACATTGTCCTGTGGAAGACCAGGTAAGGAGACTGAACAGAGAGCGCTTGTAGCTCCCCAGCCCTTCTGGACGATGTGATGGCCACTAGGAAGGTGGTCTTCCACGACCGATGTGACATCTCTCACCTGTGCATTGGTTCGAATGGCTTGCCCATAAGCTTTGCCAGTACCAGCAGTAGATCCCACGGTGGTGGTGGTTCATGCACCAGAGGAGAAATGTGGTCGAGGCCTTTAAAGAAGCGCCAGACCACCTTCTCTTGGGCCACCGTCTGCTGACTGGCCCACACCCCGATAAGCAGAGATGGCAGCCAGGTGCATCCTAAGGGTCGTCGACTGAAGACCTCCTTTGGAGACAGACCAAAGGTAGTCGAGGATGCTAGCCACTGGACAGGACAAAGGGTCCAGACCCTTGCCCTGGTACCAAATGGAGAATCTCTTCCATTTAAAGGCATAGCACCTCCTGGTCGACTCCTTCCTAGATCCTCCACTACGGTGAGTACATCTTCGGAGAGACCCAAAGCCTGGAACTCTAGTCACTCAGGAACCAGGCTGTCAGGTGCAGGGATTGAAGGTCCGGATGGACTACCTTCCCCTGATTGATCAAGAGCAGGTCCGGGAGTGCTGGAAGATGCCTCAGGAGCTTGGTGCTGAGGTTGAGGAGATCTAAATACCAGAACTGGCGAAGCCAGTCTGGGGCTGCCAGGATCACCTGTGCCTTGTCCCTCCTGACCTTGAGGAGCACTCTGTGAACCAAGGGAAGTGGAGGGAAGGCACAGAAGAGGCCTGGGGTCCACGGCCTCGAGAAGGCATCCACCTGCAGCAAGCCCTGCTGAGGGGGCGGGCATGAAACAGCTTTAGCTTTATATTCTCCCTGGAGGCAAACAGGTCCACCTGAGGTTTTCCCCAGTGGGAGAACAGACTGTAAACTACCTCCTGATGGAGAGACCACTCGTGGGATGCTTCACCCACACAGCTGAGGGCATCCGACAACTGACTGGAGTCTCCTGCCACATGGATGGCTAGGAGATTGGCCTCCAGTCGACTCACGCAGGTGTAGATGTGGAGTGCTTCCCTGCACAGAGGCCAGGAGGGCGTGCCGCCCTGTTTGTTAAGATAGTACATGGTCGTGGTATTGTCTGTCTGGACCTGCACCACCTGACCCCAAATAAATGGAGCAAATGCAGTCAGTGCCAGCCAAACTGCTCAGAGCTCCAGCAGATTGATATTACATCGTGATTCCTCAGGGGTCCAGAGCCCATGGGCTCTGTGATTCCCCATGTAGGCACCCCAGCCCGTGAGAGAGGCATCAGTCATCAGAACAACCGTTGGCTCGGGACGGACAAACAGGATCCCTTCCTGCAGATGTTCCAGGACGGTCCACCACTGGAGAGAGTCCCACATCTTCTGGGTCACAGTGACTAGCTGGCCAAAGTCGCTGTGTCGCTGAGTCCACTGGCTGGCCAGCCCCCACTGGAGTGGGCGCATATGTTGCCAGGCCCATCAGACCATGGCAGTGCAGGCTGTCATGTACCCCAGAAGATACAGGAAGTCCTGGGCAGGGCACAAGTGCCCAACCAGAAATGATCAGGCAAAGGAGGAGAGAACCTCCGCCCTGTCCATCGGGAGCCTGACTCTGGCTCAGCAAGAGTCAAGCTCCGCCCCGATTAAGCTGATCACCTGCGAAGGTATGAGTTCCGACTTAATCTCACTGACCAGCAGACCAAGTTCGATGCAGGTCTGGAGAGCCAGATCCCTGGATTTCTCCACTTCCTGTATGGAGGAACCTGCTATGAGCCAGTCGTCGAGACAGGTGTACACTCTGACCCTCCCAGACGCCGAAGCTGGGCCGCCACCACGACAATGTATTTGGTGAAGATCCAGGGGGCTGATGACAGGCCAAACGGCATGGCTTGGAACTCGAAGAGGGCTCCCTCTGCTCAGAAGTGGAGGAACCTTCGGTGAGACGGATGGATCGGGACGTGAAAAAACATGTCCTGAAGATCCAATGAGCAGAACCACATGTTCTGCTTGAGAGATGGTATGATCTGAGACAGAGTTACCATCCTGAATGTGTGAGACCTGAGAAATTGGTTCAGCTCGTGCAGATGTAGAATGGGGCGGCAGCCCCCTGTCCATTTTGGAACCCGGAAGTACCTGGAAACGAACCCTGGGTTGACAGGGGGATCCGCGATGCTGGCCACTACCTCCTTGCGGAGGAGTTGAGCGATGTCGTCTCTGAGAGACGACTGAGTGTGCACGGACATCATTTCCTCCCGCGGGGGCACAGGCTCGGCTTGGTGGATACTACTCGAATTCCAGAGGCAGCCCCTGGCCGACCACTTCCAGAACCCACCTGTCCATTGTAACAGTGGACCAGGCAGAAAGGAAATGGCGGAGCTGGCCCCCCATAGGAGGACCCACAGCTGGTGTAACGGGTATGGGGTTGCAAACCCCATCCCGTCACTCTGCAGACTTGGAGGAAAAGGATCCGGTTTGGGAGCCACCGGGACCCTTTCGTCCGGGCTTAGGGCTTACGGACTGCCAGGGGCCCTGACTTGGGTCAAGGGCGCCAAGGTTGAGCCTGCTGCTGTTGCTTCCCCTGACTGGAAATAGGGCTGCTTGGCCACAGGGGCAGAAGGCCAAAAAGGCTTTCTTTTCTGCTTTTTGGAACCCTGGGAATCCTTCTGAGCAGAAGTCACAGAGTCCAAGGTGGCATTGGACTTCTCTATGCACTGGAGATGACCATCCACTCCTGGACTGAAGATGTCGGTACCCAGGAAGTGGACCTCTGTCAACTTGTGCTGAGTGTCTTCTGTGAAGGTGGAGACCCTCAGCCAGGCCCTACGGTGCATGGCAACCGTGGCCGCCACCAAGCAGGCGCAGGAGTCCCCGAGGTCCAGAGCCATCTAGAGTTGCTGCTTCGCAACCATCCAGCCCTGGTCACAGACCTGTCTGACCATGGTCTGGAGGTCTGCAGGGAGGTGAGGGAGGACCTCATCCAGAGAGCCCAGAAGGGCATGGGAGAAATGCGCCATGATGACGGCTGAGCTTGCCTGACAAAGGCCAAGCGAAGAAGCAGCACAGACTTTCCGGGCCGAATGGTCCAATTTCTTGGACTCTTTGTCCGGGGATCTATCAGTGTCTCCCGAATTTCCCCGAGCGCCTGAACACAGATTCGGTAACCAACCCCTTGGCCAAGGGGTGCTCTGTGAATCCCGAAAGGGAGCCGATAGGGACCGAGTATTTGTGGGCCACTGGAGCTGAAGGCGCAGGCAGGAGGCAGGGTGCTGCCACAGCTCCAAGGCCGGGCCAACCATGGCCTTTGCCACTGGGAAGCCTCTGTTGAAGAATCCCCTCTTTTGAGGATATCCATGAGGGGGTATTCGGCCCATTTCTTAACAGGCTCCAAGGGCATCCCCAAGGATTCGGAGATAAGATGGAGGATACCCATGAAGGAAGTGGGAACCTCCTCCATCGAAAGACTCCCTACGGATTTGTCGTCTAAGGGATGAGAATGGAGGTCAGAGTCCTCGGACTCTGGATAGATCAGTCGGCCACCAGAGTTGCCTTCCAAACACCTGGGAAGGTCGGGAGTGAGGGTGACACACAGCCTGTGCTGAAGGCCCGAAACGGGCCTAGACCCCTTGGCAGGAGCCTCGGAGCTGGGCTGTTCTGGTGGTGGTTCCACCCGATCTGGTGGAGAGGCTGGTTTCGGCCGAGCCAGGAGGGTCTTGACCAGCTCCGCAAGCGGAGGGATGGTGTGGACTGGTTCCTGAGGAGTCAGCGGTGTTGTCAGCCTGGAGGGCGACAGCCAAGTAATGCCCAGGGAAGAAGCCGGGGTTGACTTCTGGCTGGACATAGTCAGCTGCTGCCAGCCATATCAAATCCTTGTAGCATCAACGCAGCCTGCATCGAAGCCCCTTCTCTCCTCTTCCGAGGAGGATGAGGAAGAATGGCGGCAGCGCTGCTTTTTGGAGCGCTCATGCTCGTTCTTCAGCCTGTCGGTCGAAGGGGTCCGAGACCTTGACTTGGACCATTGGGGGGACAGACGGGGTCATTCAGAAGAAGCCGAGGAAATCCACGGCTCTTCCAGGTCAGGGACCTGGATCGTGAGGAGGATCCCAGCTGGTTGGGTCTCTTCTTCAGTAGGTCCAGGCAGGACCGGGGTCCTGAATAGAGTTGTCGGCCTCATCCAGCGATGACGGATCGATGGGGTCAATGATTATTTTGACTGGATTGTCGTCCCACGTCTTGGCCGGCTGGCCTGATGGGGGTACCGTGAAGCCAGCAGCCAAGGCCGCAACCTCGACCAGAGTCGAGATAGTAGATTCCTGGGACCGAGATCTCTCACGATTCCAGGAACGTCATCGACGAGACGAACCTTCTTTCTCTTTTTCCTTTTTATGGGACCGAGAGATGTGCGCACCCGAGTGACCCTCTCCTTTGGTAGGAAGAGACTGACACATCTCTTTAAAGGAGCCTGAGAAGGTGGAGCCCAGACTGAGCGGAACGAAAACCGAGAGGGAAGAGGACCGATCAGCGGCCCGTGCTGCCTCCTCTTCGAAGGCCTTCATCTACTCCAGCTACTCACTGGACCCTGCAGCCGCGGAGACTGCCCAACGGGCTTCTTTGGATTTGACTGGCAGGTTCCGTCTTTCCTGTCTGCCCAGGTGCAATCGTGCAAGATGATCATCCAGAACGCTGGGATGGAAAGCGCAACACATTTCGCACGCCTGGGTGTCATAATCTGACCCAGGCTATAGACGCACAAGGCATGCGGGTTGGTCCGCAACATCTTTTGCCCACATGGGCAGCGGCCGAAACTGGGTGAGAACTTGTTCTCCATCATGGTCGAGATCGCAAAGCGATCAGAAGAAACTCATATGAGTTTTCGTTTTAGTAACTCCGGAGATTTATTCGCCAGGGCCTACAGTAACGCGTGAGCGATACGGAGGAAACCTGAATCTTCTGAAAATGTGGCGTCAAGGGGAGGAGCCGAGAGATATACCACCCGGGTGGGTCGGAGGAGCCAGCTTAAAGACCTTCCAGCAAGAGTCTTAAAGAGAAAGGACATGCCAACAAGTGTGCATGAACAACATATCCATGATCCTAGAAGCTAAATATTTCCCTGGATAACTGTATAGTAGACACCGTTGTGAATTATATGTATATAGGTGTTGTAAAGGTGGTCTCTTCTGGTTTTACAAGAGTCTCTCGTACTAGTTGGGAAAGAGGACTGCAAAGCTGAGTGGTTCTGTCTGCCCAACCAGTACAAAATACCTTTGTGAAATGGCAAGAAATCACCCTTACAACACCCATATACATATTATATGGCAGTAGAATGCCAATAATATGTAGATGGATTGTTTTTTGTGTAATTTTTTCATTTTCTTGTCATTTTAGTTTGTTGTCCCCCTACCCCCCCCGTGTACTGCTACTGCCCATCTGTCATCAATGTGCACAGTGAGGTCACGTCTGTCTAGGTTCGGTGCAGTGATGTGGAAGCCGTAGGATCCTTCTAGAAGAAAAACAAAAATGGTTTGTTTTTTTGGAGAGGTGGTGGACGTCTGGGTTTATGACTATTAAAAATGCTATTTGGAATTGGGAGCGCAATAAGTGGAGGCTGACTGGAAACCGAAGAGCAAAGAGCTCATTAGATGCACTGTGTGAGAAGACAACTGTATACAGAACAAGAGGTACAATTGCAGTTGTAATTCAAATTACTAGATTAAATAAGAGTTTTTTGGGGTTTTTTTAAACACCCAATTGTCTGCCGGTACCTCACATTTGTAGGGCATGCTGCACCTTATGCCGCCTGCCAGACTGAATCCGACATCCAGACGAACCAGGGTGCCCCACCTTTGGAGGTCCCATCATACAATAATAAGGTAGGCACCACAGATTTATTTAGTATAAAAAGTCACTTGACCACCAAGGAACACAACCTCAAGCTAGTGGGGGAGGGGGGCAGGGGAGTCAAGAAAGACATAAGTAAATATTTCTGTACAGAAAGGGAGGCAGTATAGTGTAGTGGTTAAGGGCACTGAGCTGCAACCTGGACAACTGGATTTGAATCCCACAGCCACCACTTGCATACTGTGTGACGATAAGCAAGTCACTTAACTTCCCTGTGCTCCCAGGACACACCTAGAAACAAGTCTCAGCTTAGTGCGTCTCTCCTGCCCAAAAATTGTAAAAGAAAAATTAAAAATAAAAAAGGTTGTGGATTAATGGAACAGACTACCCAGAGATGTGATCAATGCTAGTGCATTATCTTGGGAGTTCAAAACCCAATGAGATAGCTACAGTGGGACAATTAGAAACTAGCAAGAGGATTAAATGAGTTTGGGGAGCTCCAGAAAGGTTGAATTCTCCTAGGCAGTAAAAATGGGGCAGAATGACTATATCGGTCTGTCGTATCTATGTTAGTCTCCTGGCTAACTGGTGGATGGCGAGCCACTGCCATAGAATGCTTTTCAGCCACACACAACAGCTTCAGCTACTGTCGGACATGTGTACTCTTTTGTGCAAAAAATGAAAGATTATTGTAACTTTTAGTGAGTGCGAGTTGGCTGTAGTAGGGCCTCAGCAGTAACATGTCAAACAGTAGCACCTGTTGAATGATTTTCTAATCAGTTGACAGCTCCCCATCCCCTCAAACAATGTACACAAATTTGCATACCCATGATGCTTTGTGCTGGATTTGAAAGGTTTGACTGTAAGTGTGTTTGAAGAAACCATACATATGGGACTGTATCTGTTTTCTTGTATCATTTCTGCATCCTACATATTGTTCTTTCTTGTCAGCAGTCAACTAATTCACTTTTCATTCACTCACTCCAACATTAAAAACATGAGGGGGCGATTCTCAAAAGTCGGGCGCAAGGACAAGCCCAGTGGAGCTAGATACCTTACCTTGCGTTACGCCGGTGATCCGTGTTCAGGAATGAGCATGGGCCCGCCGGGTGTTGGCAGCGTTAAGAGAAGGATTGAGCATCTGAGGGACTGCTCCTCTTCTCTGGGGAGGGGGAATGTCAGTGGTCGGTGCGCAACTGGCCCCTAGCGGAGGCTGGGGGCAGTGCACCGACACTGCAGAAGAGGGTCAGAAACGTGACACACGCCTGGAGGAGCATGTGCAAATGTGTGTGCACTCCCTCCTCTGGTGTTATTGTATGCCCCTCTCCGCAAATACAGGGACAAAATGGGAAAAAACGGAGTCCTCGCCAAGGATGACGATTGCTCCCCTCGCAGCACTGCTGGGAGGGCACCTCCCCCGAAATGGATCTGGTCTGGTGGGCTGAGGGTCTCCTCACCCCCCCCACCACGAGGGGTAAGTTATAGGGGCTGAAGGGAAGGGCATCTCATACCCAGTCAAGCGGGGTGGGGGGGATGTCAGATGGCAGGCAAGGACTCCAGGAGAAACAGCAACAAAAAAAAGTTGGGGGATGTGCCAGGGACCCTGCGCTCAATTTTCTATTGGGTAGGGTCCCAATGGCTAAGTTCTGTAACTTGCGGCAATCTTGGCCCTGCGCCAAACAAAAGGAGCACTGTGCAGGTGTGCCGCAAGCCGCATCGTGGCTGTGCGGCAACAGTACCATGGACAGAGGTCCTTAGTGGGTAGTGCCCCTCCACCCCAGTCCTCAATCACCATTTTGTAGCTATCAAAGTGCCCTGGTAGTCTAGTGCCCCCCCCCCCCAAGCTCCTATCACCATTCTGTAAATATTAAAGTGCCCTGGAAGTCTAGTGCCCCCCCAGCCTGATCCCCCATTCAATGAACATCAGTAATACCTGGTGGTCTAGTGGACCCCCCACCCCAAACCCTGATCTCCCATTATTACACTGTCCCAACAATGATCACCTGTGCAGTGAAAATACAGGTTACTCACCTGTAACAGGAGTTCTAGGAATGGTATATGTTGTTCATCCACACTTATTGGCAGGTATCCTTGCTGCTTTAAATCTTGCCGGAAGGTCTTCAAGCTGGCTCCTCCCACCCACCCGGGTGGTAAAACTCTCGGCTCCGCCCCATGACGCCAGATCTGGCCCGCTGGAAGCTCAGGTTGTGTGTCGAAGCCGGGGGGTCGGGTGGTCATGTGATGAACAACATATACCATTCCTAGAACTCCTGTTACAGGTGAGTAACCTGTATTTCTAGGGACATGGATATGTTGTTCATCCACACTTATTGGCAGACTCCTAGCAGTTCTCCGGGAGGAGGAGGCAAGGCGCACACCCCCTACTTAGGGAATAAAGACTGGAGAACCGAGGCCCCAAAACCAGCATCCTGGCGTGACTCAAGGTCGATGTGGTAATGGGTAATAAAGGTGTGTGCTGACTTCCAGGTAGCAGCCCTGCAGATTTCCTGGATAGGGACGTCCCTGGAAGCAGCCACCATGCAGCAGTATGACGGGTAGAATGAGCTCTTATCCCTCTGGGAGGCTCCATGCCCGCCAACTTATAGCAGAGATCTATGCAGGAGGTGACCCACCTGCCTATCGTCCGCTTGGCTGCAGGTCAGCCAGGTGCGATTTCAGCGTAGGTGACAAAGAGCTGGTGAACCTCTCCCCGAATTTCAGCCGTGCGCTCCTTATAATAAGCGAGCGCCCTTCTAGGGTCCAAAGTATGGAGCCTGTATTCGGCCTCCGAGGTGTGATTGGGGTAGAACACCGGTCAACACCTGGTTAAGGTGAAACTCCGACACCACCTTCGGAAGGAATTTCGGGTGGGGGCGCAGGACAACCTTGTCCCTGTGGAAGACCAGGTAAGGAGACTCAATGCAGAGCGCCTGGAGTTCTCCCATCCTTCTGGCTGACGTGATAGCCACCAAGAAGGTGGTCTTCCACGACAGGTGAGAGAGTTCACACCTGTGCATTGGTTCGAATGGCTTGCCCATGAGCTTTGCCAGTACCAGCAGTAAATCCCATGGAGGTGGAGGTTCTCGCACCGGAGGGGAAATGTGATCAAGGCCTTTGAAAAAGCGCCTGACCACCTTCTCCTGCGCCACCGACTGCTCCCCAGCCCGCACCCGGTAAGCAGAGATGGCTGCCAGGTGCACCTTTAGGGTCGACGACCTCAGCCCTTGACTAGAAAGGGACCATAAATAGTCCAAAATGCTTGCCAAAGAACAGGAGGAAGGGTCCAAGCCCTTGCCCTGACACCAAATGGAAAATCTTTCCATTTGAAGGCATAGCATTTCCTGGACGACTCTCACGGGACGCCTCAACAACATTGAGGACCTCGCCAGAAAGACCCAAGGCCTGGAACCTAGCCGCCAGGAACCAGGGCCAGGGTGCAGGGATTGAAGGTCCGGATGGAACACCTTCCCCTGATTGACTGAGAGCAGGTCCAGGCGAGCTGGAAGCTGCCTCGGGAGCCTGGAGCTGAGGCCGAGGAGATCTGGGTACCAGAACTGGCGCGCCAGTCTGGGGCTATCAGAATCACCTGCGCCTTGTCCCTCCTTGCCTTGAGAAGCACCTTGTGAATCAAGGGAAATGGGGGAAAGGTGTAAAAGAGGTCCGGGGTCCACAGCCTCGAGAAGGCATCCCCCTGCAGCGAGCCCTTTTGGGGGGGGCGGGCATGAAACAGCCTCAGCTTCGCGTTCTCCCTGGAGGCAAACAGGTCCACCTGAGGTGTGCCCCAGTGGGAGAACAGATCTTGTACTACCTCCGGCAGGAGAGAACACTCGTGGGACGCAACCCCTATCCGGCTTAGGGCATCGGCCAGGGTGTCGGAGGCCCTGCCACATGAATGGCAAGGAGATCCGCCCAGGCTGCGCAGAGTGCGACCAAATGCGGAGAGCCTTGCATAGAAGCATGGAACGCTGGCCCCGCCCTGGCGGTTTAGGTAGTACATGGTCGTGGTATTGTCCGCCTGACCACTTGACCCCGGAGAAACGGAGCAAAGGCGGTGAGAGCTAGGCGGACCGCTCGGAGCTCCAGCAGGTTGATGTGGCATCGGGACTCCTGCGGGGACCAGAGGCCGTGCGCTCGGTGTTCCCCCAGATGGGCACCCCAACCCATCAGAGAGGCATCGGTCGATAGAGAGACCGTCGGCTCGGGGTGGACAAACGGGATACCCTCCTGCAGATGAGATGAAACGGTCCACCATCGGAGAGCGTTCCACATCTCCTGGGTCACCACCACTAGCTGGTCCAATGGATCGCAGCTGCCTGGACCACTGGCTGGCCAGTCCCACTGAAGGGGCGACGCGCCAGCGTGCCCAACGGACAACGCTGGTGCAGGCCGCCATGAGACCCAGGAGACGAGGAAGTCCCAGGTAGGGCGCGACTGCCCAACCAGAAATGATTGGGCAAGGAGGTAAGAACCTCAGCCCTGTCCGCTGGAGCCGTGCTCTGGCTCAGAGAGTCGAGCTCTGCCCGATAAACAGAATCACCTGCTTGCTCGAGTTCCTGACTTGGCCTCGATGAGAAGGCCGACTTGAGAGCAAACCTGAGGGCCAGATCTCTGACCGCCCACCTCCTGTCTGGAGGCTGCTATCAGCCAATCGTCCAGGTAAGGGTACACCCGGACCCTCGGGTGCAGAGGAAAGCTGTCACCACTGCAATGCATTTGGTGAAGACCCTGGGAGCTGGAGACAGGTCAAGGGCATGGCTCAGAATCAAGAGGGATCCCTCCGCCGAAAGCGAAGGAATCTCCGGCGTGACGGATGGATAGGACGTGAAAGAACGCGTCCTGCAGGTCCAGAGAGCAGAACCACATGCCGTGTTCCAGAGATGGTATTATCTGCGCCAGAGTGACCATCCTGAAGGTTCGAGACCTTAGGAACTTGTTCAGGTCATGTAGGTCGAGAATGGGGGCGCCAGCCCCTGTCCATTTCGGAACCAGGAAGTACCTGGACACAAGCCCTGAGTCTGAGGGGGGTCCGCCACCTCCTGATCACCTCCTTTGGAGGAGGAGATGATGTCGGGTCGACGAGCCGACAGCGAGGCCGTGACCCCGAGGCCCCCGAGGTGCGACGGCTCTGAAGGGCGGGCCTGCTCAATTCCAGAGGCAGGCCTTTCCCACCACCTTCAGTACCCACCTGTCCGTGGTAACAGCGGACCAGGCGGAAAGGAAGTGTCGGAGCCGTCCCCCCACGGGGGAACCAGGGGTGAGGTGACGGGGATGGGGGCGACACCCCTCAGCCCGTCACTGGGCAGGCTTGGAGGAGGGACCGGCCGAGGGACCTCCTGGGCCTTTACCTCCCTGCTTCCTGTTGGAGGAAGCCGATGGCTTGGGTTTGGGATGCCAAGCTCGAGCCTGCTGGCCCTGACGTTGCTGGGCCGGGCGCGTCGGGGGCGCAGAAGGACGAAAGGGCTTAGGCTGTGGCTTGCGGCCTTTGTCCTTCTGAGCGGAAGAGACCGAGTCCAAGGTAGCATTGGACTTCTCGATCCTCTTCAGGTGACCTTCCACCCCAGGGCCGAAGAGGTCAGTCCCCAAAAAGGGAACATCCGCCAACTTGTGCTGGGTATCCGAAGTAAAGGTGGATATCCTCAGCCAAGCCCGACGACGCATGGCCACTGCGGCCGCCACAGACCTGGCACATGAGTCCCCAATGTCTAAAGCAGTCTGGAGCTGCTGTTTGGCCACTGCCCTGCCCTGGTCCCGCACCTGCCTGACCGTAGTCTGCAGATCTGCGGGAAGATGAGGGACACCTCATCCAGGGAGCCCAACAGGGCATGAGAAAAATGTGCCATGAGGACGGCCGAACTGGCCTGACGAAGGCCGAGAGAGGACGCATAGACTTTTCAGCCGGCATAATCCAATTTCTTGGATTCCTTGTCGGAGGTTTGTCCACATCCCCATGCCCTGCCAGCCAGAAAACGCTGTCGGTAACCAACCCTCAGCAGAGGGTGTTCAAAACGACAGGGAACCGTAGGGACCGTGATACTTCCTGGCCATCCTGGTCAAGGCGCAGGGCAGGAAGCAGGCGCCAAAGCTCCAAGGCCGGACCCACTATGGCCTCGGCCACCCGAAAGGCCTCCGTAGGGGAATCCCCTCGGTCCAGAATCTCCGTGAGGGGATACCTGGCCCATTTAGAAACGGGTTCGAGCTTCATCCCGGTGGACTCTGAGGTGAGCTGAAGCAATCCTAGGAAGGACGAAGGGCTATCGTCCACTGACTGTCCTCCTGAGGACTCCAAGTCCATTCGCTTGGAGAAAAGGGAGGAATCATCCTCGGACTCAGAAGAGTCCTCAAAGAGCTGCCTCGGGCCTGAGCCACCCTCCACCTGCCGAGGTTTATCGGGAGTGACGGTGACAGACAGCCTATGGGGCAGTCCCTGAGCCGACCAAGAATTTTTGGTCGGAGCCCCAAATAACGGCTGTGGAGGCGGAGGTTCCACCTGAATCGGTGGGGCAGCTGGAATTGGCCGAACAACCGGCCTGGGAACAGGCTCCTCGGCTACAACGAGGGGTTGTTTCGGCCGCTCCGGTGACAGCCACTTAATGGCCGGGGAAGACGACGGGGTCGGCTTATTCCCGGCTAGAAGGAGCTGTTGCCACATGAGTTCCTCATACCTCCGATGCAACTTGCGCCGAAGCCTCCCCTTGTCCGAGGAGGAGGAAGAGCGGCGGTGCCGCTTGCCGCAGTGCTGAGACCGAGACCGCCTATGACGGCGGGATCGGCTGGACCGCGAAGACGTCCGAGACCGAGAACCTCGGCTAGGCCGAGGACGGGTGGGAGGTGTCGAATCGCACTCCTCGTTCGACGATTCCACCAAGGCCCGGAACCGAGGCACAGACGAGCCGACGGGATCCTCAACTCCCACTGGGGAACCGGGGAGAGGGGATTCTCAGCTTCTCCAGCCGACAACCCGTCCAACGGGTCGAGAAAAATCTCGACCGCGTCGACGGGAGTCTCGGTCAACTGGCCTGACGGGGACACCGTGAAGCCAGTGGCCGAAGCCAAGGGGTCGACCGAAGTCGACTGTCGACAACTAGGGGAGGGGGATCTTTCCCGCTCCCAAGAGCGTCGATGGTGAGAGCTACTTTTGTCTCTCTTTTTGGACCGAGAAAAAGGTCCAGAAGAAGTTGGACCCTCACCTTTTGTCGAGAGGGTCAGACAAAGCTCCTTAAAAGAAGCCGAATACGAGGCACCGAGAGAGAGCGGGACAAATGCCGCAGCCAAAGCAGATGCAGCCTGCGCCGCCTCCTCTTCGAGGGCGATCATCTGCTCGAGCTGATCCGCCGAGCCCGCTGCCGCGGACACCGCCAACCTGGCCTCTTTAGACTTAACTGGAGGAAATCTTTTCTCGGGACGCCCCACCTGTAAACAGGCAGCACGGTCTTCAAGGACATAGGCCGAAAAAGAAGAGCACAGGTCGCAAGCCTGCGGGTCGTGCTCAAGGCCTAAGCAGTAGACGCACGTGGAGTGCGGATCCGTCCGAGACATCTTCTGCCAGCAAGGGCATCTCCGGAAACCGGGAGTCGATTTGTCCATCGCAGCCGCGAGGGAGAGAAGACCGAAGTCTTTTTAGCAAAAACGTTTGATTTCGAAGATTCGAAGAATTAGGAACCAGTCTTATACGCAGAGCGTTAAGGAGGGAACCTGAGCTTCCAAGCGGTAAGGAAGATCTGGCGTCATGGGGCGGAGCCGAGAGTTTTACCACCCGGGTGGGTGGGAGGAGCCAGCTTGAAGACCTTCCGGCAAGATTTAAAGCGGCAAGGATACCTGCCAATAAGTGTGGATGAACAACATATCCATGTCCCTAGAACCACAATTACCTGGAGGTCTAGTGGACCCCCCCCACCAGGCAGTGCCCTACTACCCTGCTCCTCTCCATTCCATAACCCAGCTGGCGACTGGCACAGCTCACCTCTCACCACCACGGCCAGCCTCCGACTGAGCTCTGAATGAGCGCTTGCTGTATACGGTACATACTCAGTGACTGACAGCTCACTGAGTGCGTACTATATACAGTACATGCTCATTCAGAGCTCAGTCGGCAGCTGGACGTGGTGGTGAGAGGTAGGCTGTGCCAGTCGCCAGCTGGGTTATGGAATAGGGGAGCGGGGTGGTGGGGCACTGCCTGGTGGGGCGTCCACTAGACCTCCAGGTAATTGTGGTTTCACTCCACAGGGGATCGGGGCTGGGACAGTGTAATAATGGGAGATCGAGGCTTGGGGGTCCATTGGACCACCAGGTATTACTGACGTTCACTGAACAGGCGATCAGGGCTGGGGGAGCACCAGACTATCAGGGCACTTCAATATTTACAAAATGGTGATCAGGGATCAGGGCTGGGGGGGGCGGCATTTACTACAGGGGAATGGGGACTGTGGTGGCACATTGGCGCAACCCCCAGGGGATGACTAAGTACCCTTAGACCAGTCCCTGGCTGGTCTAAACGTACTTAAGACTGCTGTCCTCTGCAGGAGATTAAAGAATACCGATTTAGGGGATGTGGCAGCTTGTGTCTGCCAAAACCCCCCTAGCACCATGCTGCAGCCCATTTTATGGGGCAAGGCTGGAACAAGCCCCCTTTGCTGCAAACAGCCTGCATTTGTCACAGACTGCTTTTGGGAATAGCTTGGGGTGCAATTTTTGATGCAATGTGCCACTTGCGTCATTTATGTTTGATGCAGGGTGCCTACATCATTCTGAGGGCTTTAAGAATTAGCCCAGAGGAGTTTAAACGCGGTATCTGCTCTATCACTGCAGAACCAATAATAATCGTCCGCCATCATCACGGGATTCCTCTCGTGGTGGAGAAAAACTGTCAGCAGCTAGAGAGTAGTTTTTCATAAAAGTCTGCCCCTGACCTTCCAGATGTTGGCTGTAGTCAGGAACTGCATTTACCATCGCCAGATTTCACCCCCTTTTGGAAATCGAAGGTGTGGATTTCATTACTTTTTAGTGCACACAGCCAAGCACTGGTGTAGTCTGCACAGTGACCTGGTTCTTAGCACATCTCATCACCACCAGAAAATTACATAAACTACTGGTTGCTTTGAGGTTACGTTTATGTAATAAGATAGCATAGCTGAGATGCTACATCTCATTTCCAGTGGGGTCCTTCTTCTGCATAGGACAGTTTGACATCTCTCAGTGCTGTTAGGACTTTGATAATTAATGGCTTGCTTTACATACACGCTGGCATTAAAGAAAAAAAACTGTTTTTGACCTGCATGCCTGTGTTTTATGCCAAAGCTGTATTTTTTTTTTTTTTTTTTTACAGTTGTGCTTATCCTCCCACGGCAGGTCTCCTGGTCGTCCACCAACCTTCTGGAGCTTGGGGTCTTTCAGGGGCTTGTAGCACCTTGCACAACCCGGCGGAACCCCAGAGCCGGGCCCAGAGGCTTCATCCTTGGGTGGCCCCCGCATTTCCTCCATTTTCTCCCAGAGTGTCCTAATCCCGAGACGACGGAAGCGGTGGCACATGCGTGTGTGCACCGCAGCCCCAGTGCCGGTCTCTTCCACCCTCCCTTGGCCTAGCGCTGGCACTTCATGGAGCAATGCCTCCACTCCGGCCTCCATCAGGGGGTGGCCATGCTCCGAGGAAATCCCTCCCGAGATGGAGAGCTGCCAGTCGGCAGCCTTCTCACATCCTCTCTCTCCACCCCGCTGACATCCAATGACCTTGGCTCATTCCCGAACCCGGATAACCGGCGTGGCGTGAAGTGTGGCATCCAGCGCCTCAAGTCTCTGCGTCACTGGGCCAGCCCAAAGCTGTATTTGAAGTACTTATTCACACTTGTTATTGTCTACACTTCACCGGTCTTTTCGTACATTTCACTGGCCATTTCTGATTTCCACACTGGTGGTGAATACAGTTTTAAAACTGCACAATGAAGCACATGTTCTTGTTGAACTCTTACACTGTTCTCGTGATGTATATGTTTTCTACTATTGAACTCTATGTTTGAAAGGGACATAAATTACTAAATGGTACTACCTTTTGTGTATCAATCATGAAATAATGGGCCAGGTAGGGCACTGGATGTGTCTTCACTTTACAAGCAAAGGGTCAGATGTTTGATTCCAGCTGAGAACTTTTTTTTTGGTCGTCCTGGAGACAGGTGCTGGGGCTGCTATCCGTACAGGGGTGGTATACCTAGGATCCTAGGTGATAGGTTTAAATGCTTCAGTGGCAAGCATTTAAACTAGCCAAGGGGGGAGGCACTGAAGAGGAGAAGGGAAATCCTAGACCCCCCCCAAAACAAATCAGGGTAATTAGTGAGGTAAACACCAAAATAGAGCAGTCGATAGGGAGAAGGGCAGGAGTAAATGGAGAAAAAGACAAAGGCAGTAGGGACAGGGATGGGGCAAAAAGAAATAAAGCCATACAAAAATGGAGGGTAATGAGTACCAATGCCCGTAGTCTAGGTACAAAGCTCCCTGAAATGGTGGCCTTGATGGAAGAGGGGATGCCTGGACATTGTGGCAGTCACAGAAACATGGTACACAGAGAACCATGACTGGGATGTCAACATACCAGGGTACACAGTCTACGGGAGGGACAGGGAAGGAAGAAGAGGAGGAGGAGTAGCTCTCTATGTAAGGGAAAGGATAAAGGCAACAGAACTAAAGGGTAAACAGGGAGGAGAGGAGGCACTGTGAGTCACCCTGGAGACTGGAAATGGCTCCACAATCCGCACAGGAGTTGTATACAGACCCCTGTCTCTGGGGGGAGGAAATGGACAAGGAAATAATAAAAGGCATCCTTGGGATGACAGAGAAAAGTACAGTTATGTAAGAACTTACCGTAACAGTAGATCTTCGAGAGGAGCTCTTGCAGCAGGCTATCACAATTAGGACTATGCCGCAGGCACTAGGACCACACGGCGAAAAACTTCTGCCAGCAATACCAGCTGGAGACCGCCCCCGACGCCGGCCCCGCACCGTCGGTCAGGGTACAAGAGGGGGCGGACCCAGCTCCACCTCAGTTCTCCCGCCAGTACCCAGCAGATGGCCTGACCAGAGAAGGAGATGAAGCCTATCCTTCAGAAGAGAAGAAACCTGCACACTCCGAGGGGGAAGGTGGGAGGGAAAACAGCGCCTGCTGCAAGAGCTCCTCTTGAAGATCTACTGTTATGGTAAGTTCTTACGTAACTGGACTATCTTACTTTCGAGATAGAGCTCTTGCAGCAGGCTATCACAATTAGGACAGAGTCCCAAGCAGTTCCCTGGCGAAGAGACAGTCGCCCCCGGGAGGAGGAATATGCTGACTCCAGAGACCGTCAGGACAAGAGTCCTTGCAAAACCACTAGGCCGAAGCCAGCACGGTGTCTGGAGACGATATCCAAGCTATAATGCTTGACAAAGGTATGCACCGAGTTCCAGGTTGCAGCCGCACAGATGTCTTGAATGGCGACATTCCGCATCACGGCAAAAGAAGCTGATACACCCCTGGTGGAGTGACCCCTAACGAGACCAGTAGGAGTTTGTTTATGATATTCGTAACAGAGCAACGCAATGAACTATCCATTTGAGAATAGTCTGCTTGGACACCGGTTGGCCCAAGTGTTGTGGTGCAAAGGCCACAAAGAGTTGCTCCGATTTACAGTGTTGAACCGTTCTACTGAGGTAATACCTCAGGGACCTGTGGACATCCAATGTGTGGAGGAGAACCTCCCCTCTGTTGGAGGGAGAAGGAAAATAAACAGGAAGATCAACCGACTGGTTGAGGGTCAACTCCGAGACCACTTTCGGAAGAAACTTAGGATTAGTTCGGAGGTAAACCCTTTCCCTATGAAAAACCAAATAGAGCTCTTTACACATCAGAGCCTGCAGCTCGGAAACTCTTTGAGCGGAAGTAACAGCAACCAAAACACAAACTTTCCAAGATAAGTAACGCAGCTCACACGTCGCTGCGGGTTCAAAAGGGGGAAGGGTTAGTTTCTCCAACACAAAAAGGAGGTCCCAGGGTGGGACAGGGTCCCTGATGGGAGGTCTCATGTGAAGAACCCCCCTAAGGAAGGTGCAGGCCACTTCTAGCTGGGCCAATGCTCTGTTACCCACAAGAGCATGGTAGGCTGAGATTGTCCACATATGCACCTTGATGGAGGAATTGCTCAGGCCTTCTTCGTACAAGGAGAGGAGATACTGCAAGCGGAGTTCACAGAGGATGTGACTGGGTCCAAATGCTGAGGCAAGGCCCAAAGACAGAACCGCTTCCACTTCATAGCATAAGCAGAGCGAGTAGAGAGATTACGTGCGGACGCTAAGACCTCAGCCACTTCCGGGGAAACCCCATATCTGTTTCTAGCTACGTCTGAAGGAGCCACGCGTGAAGGTGCAGGGATCGGAGATCCGGGTGGAACAGAAAACCCTGGTCCTGGGACAGCAGTTGCGAGCATAGGGGCAGCGGGATTGGAGGTTCCTGGGACAACCACTGCAGGAGTGGGAACCAAATCTGTTGAGGCCAATTGGGGGCCACAAGGATCATGCATGCCCCCTCTGCCTGTAACTTGAACAGAACCCTCTGGATGAGAGGGAAGGGCAGAAAGGCATAAAGAAACCTCCCGGCCCAACAAAGGGATAACGCGTCTGGCCAAAGAAAAGCACGCCAGGCGTGGCTCTGAAACAAAAGCGCGAGCAGCTTGGCGCTGTGTGGAGACGCAAAGAGATCTAGCTCTGGAAGGCCCCACCTTCCGAAGAGAGCTGATCCACCACGGACTGAAGCACTCCCACTCGCGGCGCCCTGGCCCACGCACCCGCTGAGATTGTCGGCCAGATTGTTTAGGACTCCTGGAACGCACCACCAACAGACGAATGCCCTGCCCAGCGCCCAGTACCAGACTCTCATCGCCCGCAAAGAGGATAGGAATGAGTACCTCCTTGCTTGTTGATATAAAAGACGACCGCCATGTTGTCCGTCTGAATTAGAAGAGAGCCGAACCAGGTCCTCTTGAAACGCCTTGAAGAGCGAGGACTGCCTGCAGTTCCAGGACATTGATAAGGAGGACTGTTCTCCTGTTGACCAAACCCTTGGCGTGCAGTGACCACTCGAGATGAGCCCCCAACCCAGGTCTGAGACATCCGTCGTCAGAGTCTCGACCTGGAGGCCTGACAAAGCTGACCCCTTTTCAGATTGCTGGGGTCCATCCACCAAAACAACGTTTTCCTGACTGGCTCGGTAGATCATGACTAGCGCCCAGGTCGTCAAGTATTGATCCCACTGCACCTGAGCATCCATTGTGGGATTCTCATGTGGAGGCGTGCCAAGGATAATACTGGGATGGCTGCAGCCATGTGCCCCAGTAGACTGAGGAAGTTCCAGCGGAACTCGAGGTGCTATGGAACCGTCTGCCAACTCGCAGGCGAAAATTCCCTGTCCTGAGGGAGAAAAGCCCTGCCCTGGACGGAGTCCAGAGTCGCCTCCAATGAAGGCAAGGTTTTGGCTGGGCCCGGGACGACTTCTTTAAGTTCAGGTGATCCCCAGCTCTCAGAATAGAGTATAGGCATTCCGGAGAGCTAGGAGGCCGCCTTGACGGCGTCAAGCCAAGTCGCCGAGGTAAGGGAAAACGTGAATGGCCTGATTGCCTGAGAGCCGCAGCCACCACTGCTAGGCATTTGCAAAGATTCGTGAGCGGAAGAGAGGCCGAACGGGAGCACCTGGAATTGATAATGCTCTCCGAGAAGTGGAACCTCAGAAACTTCCTGTGGGGAGAAAGACCCGATACGATGTACGCATCCTGCATGTCGAGAGAACAGAGCCAATCCCTTTGGTGCAGC
Organism: Neoceratodus forsteri; assembly: GCA_016271365.2. NCBI lineage: Eukaryota > Metazoa > Chordata > Ceratodontiformes > Ceratodontidae > Neoceratodus > Neoceratodus forsteri. The sequence goes on along the minus strand of CM028129.1, from coordinate 1,252,645,842 downwards.
AGAGGAGGAGACCTGAAGAGTCACCATGCTGAACTTTTGTACTTATAAAGAGATTTAAAGACAGAGATCCAGAATGGAGCAGGTCCCCATCTTTTGGGATCAGAAAAAAGTGGGAGTAAAACCCCTGACCCCACTGCTCCATGGGAACTCTTTCTATTGCTCTCTTCTGCAGGAGGGCCTGAATTTCTCCTTCCAAGAGTGGAATGTGAGAAGGAGGATAACGGGAGAGTTTTGGTGGAATACGTGGAGGGAACTCTGTGAGCTCCAACGTGTGTCCTCTCCGAATGACGTCCAAGACCCATTGATCTGTGGTAATAGAGCTCCACCCTTCAAGATGAAGGGAGAAGCGGCCCCCGACCGGCTCCCCCTGGACGTCTGACCATGGGGTGGGGGGCGGAAGGGAGTCATTGGGCGGAACTGGGGGTAGGGAGAGAGGCCTGGGAGGACTTGGGCCCACGGCCAGACGGTCCACCAGACTGCTGGTTTCCGGATCTCCGGCGGAAGCCACCTCTCTGCCCTTGCTGGGAACCACGGGCTGAAGTCTGATTGCCTGAGGACTTTCGAAAAAGCCGACGGCGAGTGGGGTATCGCTGGTCGCCACGGTACAACCTGGTGGACGAGCAGATAGACTTGCCCGATTCCTGGAGACGGGAAATCAAATTCTCTGTCTCCTGCCCAAATAAGACGGTACCTGAACGGCAGGTCCTGGATACTGACTGCAGATCTGGTGGAAGCCCGAAAGCCATAACAAGGCATGGCACCGGAGACAAACCCCAGAGGCAGCTGCTCTGGCAGCCGTATCTGCAGTATCATACGAGGCCCTCAGAACATGAGTGCCTACGTCTGAGCCCGACTGCAAGAGGGCCAGGAGCACTGTCTTTTTATCGGAGTCTGGCATGGCCTGTGCCAGCTCAAGACCCCGTTCCCACAACGCATTCTGGAACTGCACCATATGCGTGAGGAAGTTTAGGGATCTAATGGAGCAGGTGGAGGCAGCGTGGACTTTCTTGCCCACCTGATCCAGGTAACAGGACTCCAAGTCGGGAGACTGGGAGCTGAGGTGCCGCGGCTGTCGAGACTTGTCATGAGCAGCCGTGATCACAGTGGAGTCTGCCTGAGGGTGTTCAGTCAAAAAGGTTTCAGCCCTCGGAGCCTTGTAAAGCCTGTCCAACTTCTTGGGAACTGCCGGGATGGAGGCTGGGCACAGCCAGGTGGATCTAGTCAGGTCCTGGAAAGTATCCACCAGAGGAGGAATGACCAAAGACTTTGGCTCCTTCTGCCTCAGGTATTTGGCCAATCTCCGGCGTTCCGGGTCCAGGTCTTCCGTGTCCCACTGACTGGAAGCCCGGATATGCCTCATGACGTCCATGAATGTGGGATCGTCTGGAGGCGAGCGAGGCATGTCCTTCTCCTCATGGGAGTGCTTGAGGCTGAGGGAAGATGAAGAGGATGACGAAGAAGAGGAGGACCAACTATCCGACTTAGAGTAGTCTGGTTCTGCCTCATGTCCATGCCTGCGCTGACGTAGGTATGCAGGGGACCGACGACGGTCCGAAGACCGGCGACGGTCCCTGGACCGACGACGGCGTGATGACTCGACGTTGGTCAGGAGACCGACGGGGAACCCGCCCCCGCTGAGCGCAAGGCCGAGAACGACCGGGTCCGGCCGTCAGTGGAACCTATGGGGCGGCGTCAGCAGTCCTCGGATCGAGCAGGAACAAGCCCAGACAGGGTGAAAACGCACCGGGACCTCAACGGAGAGGTATCGCCTGGCTGTGGTTCACCCGCAGATCCGGTACCGGTGTCTGGGCCGGCGACGGGGTGGTACATTTGTGAACCTGCCCCTACCAAAATGAAAAAAGCTGTTTAAGCTCGTCCGGGGAGAATACCTCAGCCGCCCACTGCGGGAAAGAAGCTTCAGGCACGGCGGGTTGCGACGGCGAGCTCTTCTTATGGCCATGGGGGGGAGGAGGACTTGGGCGACGGGACATCGCAGGACACGACCAACCCCGGTCCTGGTTCTTTCGACCGCGCCGGTGTTGCAACCGACGACGGGTGACGACCGGCGCCGGAGAGTCCTTACTCCAGAGGCACACTTTAGCAGGCGGGCGCCGGTGCCGCGGACGGTAGGGCCAAGCAAAACCGCCACGGACTTCTATGGCGACTTTGATCGAGTCAGCTTAGGCTTGGCCGGTGTCTCCCAGGCCGGCTCAGCTCTTGGACAAGCGCGCGACTCACCTGAGCCCGAGGACGGGCCTTCGAAGGTCGCGATCAGCGAGCCGGACCGAGACTCGACTGGTGCCGGACCGACCGCGCCCTTATTATGGCGCTTTTCTCCTTCTTCTTCCTCTCGCCGAGTGCAGGTCCATTTTCTTGCAATAGATAGGGCTTCAGGGCCTTCAGCGCCGGATGCAGTCCGCTTGTAAACGCTAGCAGTCGGGCGCATTAGCGGTGTCGTGGTCCGGGCCCAAGCAGAAAACACACCGCCCGATGACCATCTTTAGGAATTTGCCGGCCTTCTCGCACTTGTTTAGGTGATCTGGGGAAAGGGATGCCGGAAGACATCGAACCCGTGTGGACCAACCGCGTATTGACGTCTGCGCCTAACGCAGTAAAGACCAAGTGAAGGATGACAAATGCTTAAAAACCGAGCCACTAGCGTAACTGTGCAGGCGCCGGTCGCGGTAGCAAAGAAAAACGGAATAACCGTCGAAAATGGCTTGATTGAAGATCTTTCGTTGCTAGGGAATCTAGACAGCAGCTATTCACGCGGGCGTGGTACGCGCGGGAAAGAACTGAGGTGGAGCTGGGTGCCTCTCTGTAAATTTGACGCGACGCCGGGCGGGCTGGCGTTAGCGGTCCCCAGCTGGTATTGCTGGCCGAAGTTTTTCCGTGTGGTCCTAGTGCCTGCAGCATAGTCCTAATTGTGATAGCCTGCTGCAAGAGCTCTATCTCGAAGTAAGATGGGGAGATATTGCTGATGGGGGACCTGAATATGCCAGATGTTGACTGGAGCACCTTTGCTGCAGCCACATCCAAGAGCAGAGCCATTCTCGATGCACTACAGGGGGCATGCCTCAGACAGCTAGTTTTGGAACCCACTCGGGAGAGAGCAATCTTAGACCTGGTACTCTCAAATGGGGATGGAGACAGGATCTCTGATCTTGAAGTGGGTAGCCATCTGGGAACAAGCGACCACCAAACAGTATGGCTCATGATAAACTTAGTCGTAGAGTCAAGCCACACAAAAGTGAAGGTATTAGACTTCAAGAGGGATGATTTTGTCAAAATGGGAGAGTGCCTCGGAAAAGCACTAGCAAGCAGGCAAGAAGGTGGGGTGGAACAACAATGGGGAAACATCAAAACCGCCATCACAGAGGCAACAAGTCTTTGTGTGATGCAAATAAATCAAAACAAAAGAAAAAAACACTATGGTTCTCAAAAGAAGTGGCGCGGAAGGTAAGGGAAAAAAGATAGCATTCAGGAAGTATAAGGAAACACAGAAGGAGCAGGACAGAGAACTGTACCAGTTAAAGCAGAAGGAAGCGGGTAAGGCAGTCAGAATAGCAAAGGCCCAAATCAAGGAAAAGATAGTCAACTCTGTTAAGAAGGGGGATAAAACCTTTTATAGGTACATTAGGGAGCAAAGAAAGACTAAGGCAGGGATATGAGGCTGAACAAAGAGGAAGGTGGTTGGGCAGAGAGCGACAGTGAAAAAGCAGGGATACTGAACGAATACTTCTCAGTATTCACAATGGAAAAGCAGGGGGAAATACCTAATCCAGTCAACAGAAGCACTCTGGATAGGGGGGTTGATATTAGTCCTTTCACAGAAGAAAGGGTTCTGAAAGAGCTCTTAAAACTGAAGGTGGTAAAGCAATGGGGCCTGATGGGATTCACCCAGAATTCTAAAAGAACTAAGGAAGAACTAGTAACACCACTGACTACCCTTTTAATAAACCATGGGAGGATGGGGTGGTACCTGAGGACTGGAGGAGGGCAGATGTGATTCCCCTTCACAAAAGTGGGAGCAAGACAGAGGCAGGAAACTACAGACCTGTCAGTTTGACCTCAGTGGTAGGGAAAATGATGGAATCACTTCTGAAGGAAAGAACTGTTGAGTACCTAGAGGCCAGTGGGGCACAGGACCCAAGGCAGCATGGATTCACAGCGGGAAGGTCATGTGAGGCAAATCTAATTGATTTCTTTGACTGAGTGACCAAAGCAGTAGACCAGGGAGGGGCTGTGGACATGGCCTACCTAGACTTTAGCAAGGCATTTAACACAGTCCCACACAAAAGACTAATAGACAAATTAGCCAGCCTGGGAGTGGGTCCTAGAGTGGTAGCCTGGGTAAAACACTGGTTGGACAACAGGACACAGCGGGTAATAGTAAATGGAGTCATCAGTGAAGAAAGGAGGGTTACTAGTGGGGTATCGCAGGGTTCAGTACTGGGAGACGTCCTTTTTAATGTCTTTATAAGTGACATTGTAGAGGGACTGGAAGGGAAAGTATGTCTCTTTGCAGATGACACAAAGATCTGCAACAGGGTTGATACACAGGGTGGGGTGGAAAGGATGAAAAGGGACTTGGCAAGGTTGGAGGAATGGTCAAATGTATGGCAGCTTAGATTCAATGCAAAGAAGTGCAAAGTAATACACCTGGGAAACAAAAACCCAGGGGAAGAGTACATTATGGGGTGAGATACTGACAACAAAAATGGAAAGGGACCTGGGGGTAGTCATATCAGATGACCTAAAGGTGGGCCAGCAATGTGAGAAGGCAGTAAGGAGGGCTGGGGGGATACTGGGATGCATAGGGAGAGGCGTCACCAGTAGAAAACAGGAAGTTGTTGGCCCTCTGTACAGACAGTTGGTAAGACCACATCTGGAGTACTGTGTACGGTTCTGGAGACCCCATCTCTGCAAAAACATAGACAGGGTGGAGGCTGCCAGAGGAGGGCAACCAAAATGATGCAGGGTCTGCATCAGAAGACATATGAAGAAAGACTAAAGGAACTAAAGATGTATAGCCTCGAGGAAAGGAGGAAGAGGGGGACATGATAGAAAGTTTCAAATACCTCAAGGGAATCAACAAAGTCCAAGAGGGTAGCATCTTTCAGAAAAACAGATGTGCAAAACAAGGGGGCACAATTTGAAGATAGAGGGGGGATGGCTCAGAGGTAATGTGAGGAAGTATTTCTTCACAGAGAGGGTTGTGGATACATGGAACAGCCTTCCTGAGGAGGTCGTAGAGTCAAAAACAGTGGGGAAATTCAAGAATGCATGGGACAGACATAAGGCAATTCTAGTGGGGGGTAGGAGGAAGTAGGCTGTTGGTTAACTGGGATCTGCAGCTTATCCGTTAGGTAGGGAAACGGGCAGACTAGGTGGGCCAAGCGGTCCTTATCTGCCATCAAATTCTATGTTTCTATGTATACAGACCTCCAGCACAGGGAAATGAGTTGGATAAGGTACTTGGGGAGGACATCGTCAGGATGGCAAATAAGTGGGCAGTGCTGCTAGTTGGTGACTGCAGTCTGCCAGATGTTGATTGCAGACTTCCAGCTGCTGCTTCGGCAAGGAGCAGGGCCCTCCTTGTCTCCTTACAAGGGGCAGTTCTCAGGCAGCTAGTCAATGAAGCCACTGGGGATGGGGCAGTGCTGGACTTGGTGCTTACATACAGGGACAGCACTGCATATGTCACACTGGGCAGTCCCCTAGGTACCACTGATCACAGTACAGTAAGATGGGAGAAAAGGCAGAGCATAGGAGGATGAGGGTCCTGGATTTTAGGAGGGTGGATTTTAAAGAAATGGGAGACTGCCTCAGAAAGTGCCTCATCGGGGGAATTGCCAAGGAGGGGTAGAGGCAGGGTGGGGAACAATTATGGAAGGCATATTTAATACAACCAGCCTCTGTATAAAGGAAGTGAGTAAAAGCAGAAGGAAAAAGAGTCCGCTACGGTTCTCTAGGGAACAGGCCAATGTGGTGAAGGAAAAAAGTGTGGCATTCAGGAGATATATGGAAACACAGAGGAGGAGGACAGGGTGGTATACCAGGTAAAACAGAGGGAAGCAGGTAAGACAGTGAGGGGAGCAAAGATGCAGACAGAGGAAAGCAGGTAAGGCAGTGAGTGGAGCAAAGGTGCTGACAGAGGAAAGTATACCCAAAGGGGTAAATACTTTTTTCAGGTACATAAGTGAGAAAAGTAAAGCATGAGGAGGGATGGGGAGGATAAGGAGGGCAGCATAGGAACACTGCATAGAAGAGGACCATGAAAAAGCAGACATCCTCAACTAATACTTCTGCTCAGTCTTCAAGGGGGGGGCCACTAGTAATCAGCAGAAACAACAAAGGGGTAGAGAAGGCAGACTTAAGTCCTTTTCGCAGAGGAAAGAGGCCTAAAGGGACTTGCAGCTCTGAAAGTGGACAAGGCTTATGGGACCGAATGCGATACTGGCTGCCCCACTGACAACCTTATTCAACAACTCACAGGAATCATGCTTGGTCCTGGAGGACTGGAGAGGAGCAGACATAGTCCCTCTACATATGGGCAGCAGTAGGGAAAAGACTAGTAGCTATAGACCAGTGAACCTCACTTCAGTGGTGGGGAAATTAATGGAAACAAATAATGGAAATACTGTTAAAGGAAAGGTTGGTAAAGTATCTTGAATGCAATGGGCTGCAAGACCAAAGCCAGCATGGATTCACTGGGGGTTGGGGTGTCATGCCAGATGAATCCGAGTTCTTCAGTGGACGTGGCCTATTTCGACTGTGGCAAGGTCTTCAACATTGTGCCACACAGTAGACCGACTAAGAAACTGGACAGTCTAAGGATGGGATCCAAAGTGATGAATTGGGTTAGAAACTGGTTAACTGAAAGGCGACAGAGGATGATGGTTAATGGCACTCACTCTAATGATGGAACAGTGCCCAGTGTGTGGCCTCAGGGCTCACTACTGGGATCGGTCTACTTCAATGTCTACATAAGGGACACTGCAGATGAAATGGAAGGGAAGGTGTGCCTTTTTGCAGATGATACCAAAATCTGTAATTGGGTGGACAATGAGGAAGGGATAGCAAGAATGCAAAGGCATCTTGGGAAACTTGACGAGTAGTCAAGAGCATGGCAGTTGGGATTCAATGCCAAAAACTGCAAAATCATGCACCTAGAGCATAGGAACCCAAAAACTGAGTACAGGATCGGGGGTACTGTCAGTCACTCAGCAGGAAAGGGACCCTGAGATTATCATATATTTTGACCTCAAAGTGGCAGGGCAGTATGACAAAGTAGTGGGTAGGGCCAGTGGGATGCTAGGATGCATAGGAAGACGTACTTCCAGCAGAAAGGAGGTAGTGTTGCCACTATATTGCTCGCTAGTGAGGTCCCACCTGGAGTATGGTGTCCCATTCTGGAGGCCACACCTCAAAAAGGACACAGACAGAGTGGAGGCAGTCCAGAGGAAGGCAATTAAAATGGTGGAGGGTTTGCACCAAAAGCCCTACAAGGAGAGACTGTTGCCTGGTTCAATTCCTATCTAATGGGCTGACGACAATCGGTCCAAGTTGGAGTGCCCTGTCACTTCCCTTTCCTATCCAGGCTGGGGTCCCTCAGGGTACCATCCTGGGTCCCTTCCTCTCCTCCAACTTCCTGAACGACCTCTCCTCTGCCTGTGCCAACTCACATATTCATATGTATGCAGATAACACAGTCAGCATCACCTCTGGTCCCTCCTCCGTAGCTGCAGAAGACCAACTCAGGTGGGACTTCAGCAACATGCTGCACTGGTTCCAATCCAACCAACTCAGACTCAACACATACAAAACGGTGCAGTGACCTTTGGTACCAGGCAGAAACTCGCCAGAGTCACTGCCCCTCTGTTTTCACCACTCTGGATGGCATACCTCTTGAAGTCCTTCAAGTATCATGGAGTGTGGCTAGACTGTAAGGTAAACTTCTCAGCCCACATCAATGCCACCAATGCAAAACTCCGACCCAAGTTTGGTGCCCTGTACTGCAACAAAGACTGCTCATCTCTGCATGTCCACAAGGAGCTTGTTTACCAAAATGGTGGTTCCTGTCTTCGACTACATGGATGTGGTCTACTGGGTACTGCACCGCCCCTTCCACCTCCCTCACCAGACTGGACACCCTCTGCAGCTCTTTCTGCCATTCTGCTACAACCCCCCCCCCAAACACCCACCACTGTTCACCATATACATTCCTATCCATCCTCCCGTTGCCCTCTCGTCACCAGGCTCACTGTACCACCTTCATATCAAATACTGGTTTAGTTCCTTCCTCTTACCTCTCCTCTCCCAATTCCTCACTGCTTTCTGTTCTCTCCATTCCAGTGACCATCACACTTTTGCCACTCCTTACCACTGCTCCTTTGCTGGGCAATCTGCCTTCTCCCGTCAACCTCCCTCACTCTGAATCAACTGCCCTCCTCCCTCTGCCTCTCCCCATCCCCTGGCTCCCTTAAGACACCATTTAAAACTTCAACCCCTCCCCAGCTGTTCCTGTTACCCCTCCTCCTGACACCTCCACAGTGGAGTCTAAACAATTCTTTAAGCAGCCAGCTGGGTCTCCGTTCCTGCCTTGATTTCACTTCCACACCACTATTTTCTCCCACTTTTACAAGGTCGGGCAATAACTCGCCCCTCAAGTCAAGCACCTATTGTCAGGGTTGTTGATGTTCACCAAGTGTTGCTGCCACTCCTGAAACTGCACTTGCTAGGCATTCGTACTGAGCTGTACCACACTTTATTCTCTGCGCATACAATTTTTTGTATTTATTCTAATTTTGTACTCGTCCTTTTTTTTTTTTTACCACATGTTGTTTGAATATGTTGATACTATGTACAGTGCCACTGTTCTTCCACTGTTCCCCACCCCCAGCTTGCACCTGAAAATCAGCCTTGGCTCAGACTACCAATTTTCAACTAAGTAATAAATAAATGCACACCCTGGAAGACAGGAGAGCAAGAAAGGACATACTAAAGACCTACAAAAACTCATGGGGTGAAAAGGGTGCAAGAAGCGAGTCTTTTCAAATGAGGAAGAGCACCCAGAACCCAGAGGTATGCTTTAGTGCTGGGGCAGAAGGTTAAGGAAGATGTGAGGAAGCATTACTTCACCGAAAGAGTGGTGGACACCTGGAATAAACTGCCAGTGGAAGTGGTAAAGGCAAAAACAGTAGGGGACTTTAAAGAGCTACTGACACCTCAAAGAATATTTTGTTTTTTTTAAAGTTATTAGGTACAATTCTGCTTGCATTCCACATATATTTTATATATTTCTCGACTCCGTTGTTTTTTACTGAGGAGATCTGCATGACCACATCATCTTTACCCCTTAGAGCCTCTTTGGCTTACTCCTTACTTCATGTCATAATCCTCTGTTGTGACATCACAATCTGTTGCCATAGGAGTAACTATGATGTCCCAAACAGTGCACTATAACCTCAAGTAGGGAGAAAGCTCCTGTTTTCAGGCAAATGACCTCAGTAATAAAGAATGGGAAGGAGGAATACAGAACTAATGTGAAATACAAGCTTGACTCTGTCTAAATATTATGTCAGGTTAAAGTTCTCCTGAAGGTGTCAGCTGCTCTTTAAGCATGAGCGGGATAGACACAGGGGAGTATTAGGAAATGGGCAGGAAAGAGGGAGAGTTGCTGAACACAAGTTAGAGTCTGCTGAGACAGACTAGGCAGGGACCATCTGGGCAGATTGGGCAGGCTAAGCAGTCCTTTTCTGCCGACAAATTCTACTTCTATTTTTCAGTGAAGATGGAGCAATTAGAAAATTGGAAACAGCTTTCAAAAAACTGCTTCTACAGGAAAAAAAAATACTTTCAGGGTCAATGCCACTGTCCTTGAAACTGCTGTATGCTGCACCTCAAAGGCAGGGGTGTGCAAATCCCATTGCCCCCCTGTCTGAGGCAAGTAAATTTCATTGAAGGGCAAGTACCAAAACAGAGCTAATTTCATTGTAATTAATAGGGCAAGTGAAAATTCAGCTACAATCCTGGCTGGGCAAGTAGTGAAAGTTTTGATTTGAACACCCCTGCTCAAAGGCAGATTGCTGTCTGACGACCCCTGGCACTGCTGCCCCTATATAAGGCCATATCCAAGTGTGGGGCATTGTGAATCAATCTATACACTCAGTTTAGATGACTAAAGCCTGTGGGATATATGTATTTATTTTTGTGAATTTATTTCTATTTTTTCACCAGGAATGGTACAATGAATGGTAACAACTCGTTTCTAGGTGCATCCTGGGGTTGTGGGTTACATGGACTGATTTTACTGATGGAGAATGCTGGCCAGGATATCTGAGAAAATCCTCAGCTTTTTAAGTTAAGTGCCACAGAACTCTGAACTGCTATCTGGACAGCCACCAGAGGTAAGCAGAAGAAACCCTGGTTTAACATCATATCTGTAGGGATGGCACCTCAACACTGTAGCACCCCCCCCCCCCAAAACCAACCAACCAACCAAATAAATATCTGCACTGCAGTATCAGCACTGGAGTATTAACATAAGTTCCTGGTATGGGACTAGAACCCATGACCTTCCAATCTTCCGGCCCCAGAGCTGAGCATGCAGCCTACTGAGCCATTAACACTGTCCTTTGAAAATCATATTCAAAACTCTATTATTGATACATAATTCTGTGTGTCTTCACACATTCCATTGTACTGCCACGAATCACTACCAGAATTTAACTTTAAACCAGAAGCACAGATGGCAAGATTATGACAGTGCATGCTCAAACAGGAGAAGCAGGTGGGCTACGCAGGAGAAAGCTCACGTTTATTAAACACAGACATTTCAAGGACGTGCATCTTATCCCTTAACTATTTGTTACCCAGCTGTGAAACACAGTACCTCAAACTGTGGAGGGAATGAGGCAAAATGTGGGACTCCTCCCTGTATCAGTGAAAACAAAAGCTCACAACTCCATGGACATTAATGTTCCGATTGTCACAAAGTTCACTGTTAAATATGCACTGCAGCTTAGAAGAAACTTCTGCTTTAAATTCTGAGTGCACGATGTGAGACAGTATTGTTTTCAAATGGGACGGGGCTTCTGAGGGAAAAAAATGCCAACATGGAGCCCATCACGGAGGACAGGATGTTAATGGTGGAGGTAGGAGTGAAATCTGTCAGTCAGACAAGTGGCACAACCCTGGAAATGTAAGAGTGAAACTCCTAGGAGCATGGAGAGCTTGGCAAAAAAAAAAAAAAAAGAATGTAATGTCCTGAAACTCAAATTATTCTGGAATATTATATGATTCGATACTGCAGATGCCAACACTAAGATTCTGCAGAAAACTGGCAAATCACTTAAATAGATGAAATAAATAAAAAGACGCCCTGCAGGGGGAGGGTGCGGCTGGCCAAGAGGCAACAGCTGTGGAACTGATGTGTTAACTTTGAGACTGAAAGGTGAAAATGTAGCCTCATATTGGCCTGGGTCAACTTTTTTTCTTAAAGCTACAGGAGACCCTTGCAGATTGGGGTTGCATACACTGAACAGGAAGGTAGGCTCACCTGTGACAGGGTAATCATTAACCCATACGAGCAGACAGTTCAATCCACCACAAACTGCTAACAGGCCACTCACCTGCAGCCCTTACTCGCAGTTCAACTAGACTGGTATTAATTTCTTAAGTCCTGGCTAGCCTTCTGTAAATGGATGTTGCAGAGAGCTGACCTAGGTTAACTGTCAGACTGTACTGACTTTCAATTTAAAGTGGGAATTTTAGGGAATCCCTCTAGGAGGAGAGTAATTTACTCCACGCCTGGGATTATGCTTTCAGCACATCAGGCTGCGATTTACTACCATGGCAAAAAAAATGCCCACTGCAGCACCGCAACTCCACAAGCTCTGAAGCCAGGTTCACATGGACTTCAAAACCTTAACAGCCACCGACTACTGTGTTTGTGTGTGCTGGGGGTGTCAGAACTAGTTCTAAAAATATCAAAACCCTTTCAGAACCCAGAGATTCGATTTCTAATTTAGAACTAGAACACAAACACGTTCTGTGTGTAACCCCCCCTACAAATGGGGGTTCCCGAAAAGTCTTCCTCGATCTTGCCAAAATGCTCACTGCCAGGCTGGTGTCCTGCGTTTTAGTAGTTTAAACGTTATTGCCAGAGAATGCCTGTATAGGTTCTGCATACTGTCTCTTTAAGAGCTGCCTTCTAGCAGTTATAATTAATCTGGGAGGGAGGCTGAGTACTTCCATGCTCTAGTCCTGCCCGGACTGCCAGATAATCGCTCCATTTCTGCCATCGCTATTTGTGCGGAGGGAGCTCTGTTAGAAGATGTAACTGTTTGCTGAATATCTATTAGAGTGGTAAAGATATTGTAGTTTGTCTAACCTGCCTTCTTTGCAGCATAGACATTTCTGTGAATCTCCACCATCTTGGCCCTGGACTGCCGAAATGGGCCAATCAGTGCCGCTGGGGTCTCTAAAATGGAGCCTGTCTCCAGGGGCTTTGTGGGAGCAAAATTCTGTAGGACTAGTAGTTTGGGGCTTTTGGCGCCTAAAAGGACCTGGAGGGGGAGCCGTTGTTGTGACTGACAGAAGAATCAGCCAACCGAACCTTTTGGATCCTGGGGAAAGTCCCAGGAGGCTTGCAATTTCAGCCAGATCTGAGTTAGGAAGTGAAGGATTAACAGCTCGAGATAGTCGAGCAGCAGATCTGCGTAGCGTAGTTTCGTACGGGAGAACTGTGGAGAGGCCTGAGTTTTGGCCTGCATGCCTGCCTGCTGTCCCTGAGAGGGAATCTGTGCCTTTATCGGACTAAATCCGAAGTTGGAGAGCGAGTTAAGCCACTGAATCCTGACCAGGCTTCTACCTGAAGAAGACCGAAGATTTGCTAAATGCGATCGGCCTGTCAGGATGTCCAGCCACCTCTGAACTCCCGGATTGTGCAGAGACTCTGTAATTGCGACCGGGGAGCCATCTGCCTGGTACAGTGGAATTTTCCTTACATGTAAATGTGCTATATGCTGATAGTGGGTCGTGATTTGGTTCCCCACTCTGTGTCTGAACTATGTTTTGCTTGCTGGAGGCTGCATCCAGCTCCACGGACTGAAATCCGTATTCATCTCCATTTGGCCTGCGCTTTGTAACACTGGCACAGCCAGAATACCAGCTACACAGAGAAAGTCATCAACGAGAGACCTGCCTGGGGGGATCAGCCCCCTGCTCAACGCCTTGAACAGGAACGATGCCTTGGTGATTCATGTGGGCTCTGCTTCTCCTGGCATTTCAGCTCAACAACCTGCAGTCTTGATTTCGTCCTGCCTGAGTCCAGTATTGGGTATCGTGAATAAACATCAAGGTAGCTCCCTGCAACAACCGCTAAATCTAAAGTGTAATCATCTGAATGTTTTGTTGCCTTTTCTGTCACGAACCGAGCCCTTCGACTCCGGATTATAAATAGTGTGTGCTGTGCATGTTGCTTTCTTCCATCACAGGGCCCCAACCAACAGTGACGCCGGCCTACCACGGGCAACGTTCCTGGCTAGCCCACCACCTTCCTGCCTGGGTACCTAGAGTGTGTGACTGTGTAGGGACTCTTAAGTGCATGCATAACTGTCTGATTCATATAGCCTTTAAGCAAATCAACCTGATTACGCCCCTCCCTTGTTCAAGTCCCCTGAATAAATCAGATCTAACTCTTTTTGCATCTGACCTGACTGTGGTTCCAGTTTGTGCCAAAAGTACTGTACAGTTGCTATTTTCTGTGCATAACCTTGTTTTACAGAGGGTTCCCAGGGTCGAGCTACAGGAATCAGCCCTGGTGGTAAGTGCAAACTGTGTGGGTAATTGCATGGTGAAAAAGGGTCATTGTGAAAGTGATTACTGTGTATTGTTCAGGCCACTAGAAGAGAAAGAGGGGGGGTCACAGTGTCCCAGGTTAGCTTGACCACTAACAACCCTGACCTCCGGGTGGAGGCACCAGTTTCAGTACCCAGGCCCCCTAACCTGCAACTAGCCAAGCAGGCAGGGGTAGTAGCCCTTGGGATAGCGCCACCTAGGGGTTACATGTGTATTACTATTAATGGTTCTAAATGCTAAATAAAATATTCTTCTGTTCAGACATTTCAAAGACAGGAGATTCCAGTCTGGAAAACAAACTATTGGGAATTACATTTTAAACTGTTTATGTGAGACACCCATGAGAATGTACTGCTGTGCCAGACTACAACACATTAGTTGTGACTCTTGGTCTTTGCTTTTCTGAATGGTACACAGTAAACATAAAGGGACCATTCCCCTTGTAAAACACAGAGAGCTGCACAATCGAGCAGACTCGACAGTTCGTAAGGCCTTTATCTCCTGGCATGTTCGCATGTTTGTATATTCGTACAGTGTTTCTCCTTCTTTTCTGCATGTGCAGAAAAATAGGTTACTCACCTGTAACAGTAGTTCTAGGAGTGGTATATGTTGTTCATCCACACTGTCTGGCAGTTGCCTTTCCCTTTAAGATTCGCCGGAAAGTTTCAAAGCTGGCTCCTCCCACCCACCCGGGTGGTACATCCCTTGGCTCCGCCCTGACACCAGATCTTGCCCGCTGGAAAACAGAGTGTGTGCGCCGAAGCCGGGGAGGTCGGGTGGGTCCGTGTGGATGAACAACATGTACCACTCCTAGAACTACTGTTACAGGTGAGTAACCTGTTTTTCTAGGCACGTGGATATGTTGTTCTATCCACAATGTCTGGCAGACTCCGAGCAGTTCTTCTGGAGGAGGGAGGCAAGATGCACACCCCCTACTTCAGGAACAAATATTGGATAACCGAGGCCCCAAAATTAGCATCCTGGCATGACTCAAGGTCGATGTGGTAATGGTGAATGAAGGTGTGTGCTGACTTCCAAGTAGCAGCCCTGCAGATTTCCTGGATAGGGACATCCCAAGAAGCAGCCACCGACACAGCAGTATGGTGGGCAGAATGAGCCCTTAGCCCTACAGGAGGCTCCCTACCCACCAACCTATAGCAGAGATCAATGCATGATGTAATCCATCTGCCAGCTGTCCGCTTGGTTGCAGGTCTGCCAGGTGTGGCTTCAACGTAGGTGACAAACAGCTGGCTAATCTCTCCCCCCGAACTCCGGGTGTGCGCTCTTTGTAATAAGCCAGCGCTCGCCTCAGTATGAAGCCTGTATTCAGCATCCAAGGTGTGATTTGGGTAGAACACCGGAAGAGTCATCACCTGATTCAGATGAAACTCCGACACAACTTTCGGAAGGAACTTCAGGTTGGGGCGCAGGACAACTTTGTCCCTGTGGAAGACCAAGTAAGGAGACTCCACCAAAAGCACCTGGGAGCGCCCCAATCCTTCTGGCTGACGTAATGGCCACCAGGAAGGCGGTCTTCCACGACAAATGTGACATCTCACACTTGTGCACTGGTTTGAATGGCTTGCCTATAAGCTTGCCAGTACCAGCAACAGACCCCACGGAGGTGGAGGTTCACGCACCAAAGGAGATATGTGATCTAAGCCCTTGAAAAGTGCCAGACCACTGTCTCCTCCGCCACTGGTCACCAATCAGTCTGCACCCGGTTAGCGGAGATGGCTGCCAGGTGCACCTTAAGGGTCGTCGACCAAAGTCCCCCTTTGGAAAGAGACCACAGGTAGTCCAAAATGCTGGCCAAAGGACAGGTCAAAGGTCCAACCCCTTATCCTGACAAAAAATGTAGAATCTCTTCATTTGAAGGCACAGCATTTTCTGGTTGACCCCTTCCGATAGGCCTCCACAACTGTGAAGACATCTTCGGAGAGACCCAAAGCCTGTAACTCTAGCCACTCAAAAACCAGGCTGTCAGGTGCAGGGATTGAAGGTCCGGATGGAGTACCTTCCCTTGGTTGATAGAAAGCAGGTCCAGGCATGCTGGAAGACACCTTGGGAGCCTGTTGCTGAGGCTGAGGAGATCTGGTTACCAAAACTGGCGGGGCCAGTCCGAAGCTACCAGGATCACCTGTGCCTTGTCCCTCCTGACCTTGAACAGCACTTTGTAGATCAAAGGAAGTGGAGGAAGGCACAAAAGAGGCCTGGGGTCCACAGCCTCGAGAAGGCACCCCCCTGCAGAGAGCCTTGCTGGGGGGTGAGCACAAAACAGCCTCAGCTTTGCATATTCCCTGGAGGCAAATGGGGCTACCTGAGGGGTGCCCCACTGGGAGAACAGACTGTAAACTACCTCCAGGTGGAGGAACCACTAGTGAGATGCCTCGCCCACTCGGCTGAGGGCTCTTGCCACATGGATGGCTAGAAGATCCACCTCCAGGCTGTGCACTAGGGTGCAAGTGCAGACAGCTTCCTTGCTGAAAGGCAGGGAATGCATCCCTCCCTGATTGCTGAGGTAGTACATGGTCGTGGTGTTGTTCATCTGGACTTGAACCACTTGACCCCAAACAGAGCAAAGGCACTCACTGCCAGCCGAACTGCGCTGAGCTCCAGCAGGTTGATGTGGCATTGGGACTCCTCGGGGGTCCAGAGCCCATGGACTCAGTGTTCCCCTAGATGGGCACCCCAGACTGTGAGAGAGGTGTCTGTCATCACGATGACCGTCAGCTCGGGGCGGATGAATGGGATCCCTTCTTGCAGATGCTCCGAGACAGTCCACCACTGGAGAGTGTCCCACATCCTCTGGGTCACCGTGACCAGCTGGTTGAAGTTACCTCTGCGATGGGACTACTGACTGGCCAGCTCCCACTGCAGGGAGCGCCTATACCACTGGGCCCAATGGACTACGGAGGTGCAGGCCGTCATGTAACCCAAGAGGAGCAGGAAGTCCTGGGCAGGGCGCAAGTGCCCAACCAGAAATTATTGGGAACAGGAGGAGAGAACCTCTGCCCTTTTAGCCAGGAGCCTGACTCCGGCTTGGCAGGAGTCTAGCTCTGCCCTGATGAAACTGATCACTTGCTTGGGCCTGCGTGCCAACTTGGCCTCGTTGACAAGGAAGCCCAGGCTGATGCAGGTCTGAATGGCCAGATCCCTGAACTGCTCCACTTCCTATCTGGAGGGACCTGCAATCAACCAGTCATCCAGGTAGGGGTACACCCAAACCCCTTGATGCCTCAGGTGTGCTGCCACCACTGTTATGTATTTGGTGAAGACCCGGGGGCCGAGGAGAGGCCAAATGGCATGGCCTGGAACTCATACAGGTGTCTTTCTGCCCAGAAGCAGAGCAACCTTCGGTGGGATGGACGGATTGGGACGTGGAAGAATGCATCCTGAAGATCCAGAGAGCAGAACCACATGTCCTGCTTGAGAGAAGGGATGATCCGGGACAGAGTCACCATCCTGAAGGTGCGGGACCTGAGAAACTTGTTCAGGTCGTGCAGATCTAGAATGGGGTGCCAGCCCTCCGTCCGCTTTGGCACCAGGAGTACTCTGGAGACAAACCCTGGGTGCACAGGAGGATCCGCTACTCTGACAACTACCTACTTAAGGAGGAGTTGGGCTATGTCGTCTCGGAGAGCCGACCGAGTGTCTACAGATACCAAGCCCTCCTGTGGGGCATGGGCTCAGCTTGGAGGGTACTGCTTGAATCCCAGAGGCAGACCTTGACCAACCAGTTCCAGAACCCACCTGTCCGTGGTGACAGCGGACCAGGTACAAAGGAAGTGGCAGAGCCGGCCCCCCCACAGGAGGACTCAGGGGAGGTGTGACGGGTATAGGGTCGGCAACCCCCATCCAGTCACTGAGCAGGCTTGGCAGAGAAGGACGACCCAGCTGAGGAGTCGCTGGGACCTTTGCCAAAGGGCTTTCGGGCCACTAAAGCCACTGACTTGGGCCAGGGGTGCCAAGACTGAGACTGCTACCCAGACTGATACTGGGCTGGTTTGGCCACAGGGGTGGAAGGCCGAAAGGGCTTGCGCTTTTGCTGCTTGGAGTCCTTCTGGATGGACTGGACAGAGTCCAAGATGGCACTGGACTTCTCTATGCACTGGACATGACCATCAACTCCAGGTCCAAATAAGTCAGCCCCCAGAAAGGGAATGTCTGTCAACTTATGCTGGGTATCTGCCATGAAGGTCGAGATCCTCAGCCAGTCCCCAATGTCCAGGGCAGTCTGAAGCTGCTGTTTGGCTACAGCATGACCCCGATCCCGCACCTACTTGACTGTGGTCTGAAGGTCTGCGGGGAGATGAGAAAGCACCTCATTCAGGGACCCCAAGAGGGCATGGGAGAAATGTGCCATGATGACAGCCGAGCTCGCCTGGTGGAGACCGAGCGAAGAGGCAGCGTAAACCTTTTTTGCAGAGCAGTCTAACTTCTTGAACTCCTTGTCCCTCAGTTGAGGGGTGTTCTGTGAACCCCAAAAGGGAATCGATGAGCACCACATATTTGCGGGCCATACAGGTAGATGGCGTGTGGCAGGAAGCAGGGTGCTGCCAAAGCTCCAGGGCCGGACCAACAAAGGCCTCAGCCACCGGGAAGGCCTCAGTCGGTGAATCCCACTTATCCAGGATATCGGTAAGTGGGTAATGAGCCCACTTCTGAATGGGCTCCAACTGCATCCCCGTAGACTCGGCGATGAGATGGAGGATGCCGGAGAAGGACAAAGGGCCCTCTCCATGGAAAGATCCCCCACCGTCCGGATGGGAGTGGAGCGAGGAGTCGTTGTTGGACTCCAAAGAGTCCCCATGTAGCAGCCGACCACCCGTGTCACCTTCAACCCGCCGCAGTCGGGCGTGAGAGTGGCCAACGGCCGATGGGGAAGCCCCTTAGCTGACCGAGACTCCTTGGATGGAGCCTCAGATGGTGGCTGACGAGGTGGCGGCTCCACCACAACTGGTGGAGAGGCCGGTTTAGGCCGAACCAAAATGGTCTTCACCGACTCCGTGGGCAAAGCAGTGGTGCTGACCGTCTCCGGGAACTCTGGAGGCGTAGGCAATGGCAGGAAGGAAGGAAAGGGGAAATTGTTTAACCAGGAAAGGCACACTAAGCCAGAGCTTCTTTCCAGGTGCAACCTGGGAGCACAAGTAAGTTAAGTGACTTGCTCAGAGTCACACAGTATGCAAGTATGGGCTGCTGGGATTCAAACCCAGGTCTCCAGGTTTGCGGCTCAGTGCCCTTAACCACTATGCTACAGTCGTGGCCAAAAATATTGGCGCCCTTGCAGTTTTTTCTAATAATGCACCATTCCTTCCAGAAAATTGTTGAAATTAAAAAATATTTTGGTATCCACATATGTATTTCTTAGGTTTGCAGTGGAATAAAACACAAAAAGCAGAAAAATTTTACTAAGTCTTAGCTTATTCCATACAGAAATCCTTAAATGGCCCGAACAAAATTATTGGCACCTTTTAGAAGTAGTTAGAAATAATTAGATTTCAAGCAGGTGATTCTCCTTCACTTCGGAACTGAACTCACCTGTGGTGAGTTGCAGGTGCCTGCAATATAAAAATCACTCATTCAACCAGTTTGAATAGGGAAAAGGACTCATTCTCCTGTTTTGTGTCACTGTGTGTACTGCAATGAGCATGGAGAAAAGAAAGACAGCCAGAGAATTGTCTGAGTAGGTCAGACAGAAGATTGTAGCCAAGCATGGACAATTTCAAGGCTACAGATCAATCTCCAGAGACCTTGATGTTCCTGTTTCCACCATATGTAATGTTATCAGGATGTTTAAGGCCCATGGCACTGTAGTCAACCTCCCTGGACGTGGCCGCAAGAAAAAACTTGATCGAAGATTGCAGCGCAGGATTGTTCGAATGGTGGAGAAAGCACCTCGATCAACTGCCAAACAGATTCAAGCTGACCTTCAGACACAAGGGACGACAGTTTCAACTCGCACCATCCGTCACCAACTCAATGAAAGGGAGTTATATGGTAGGAGGCCCAGGAGGACCCCACTGCTGAGAGAGAGAGAGAGATAAGAAAGCCCGACTGGGGTTTGCCAAAACAAACCTGAACAAGCCAAAATCCTTCTGGGAGAATGTCCTGTGGACAGATGAGACCAAATTAGAGCTTTTTGGTAAAGCACATCATCTCTATGTTTACAGAAAACAAAATGAAGCCTTCAAAGAAAAGAACACCTTCCCTACAGTCAAACATGGAGGAGGTTCAGTGATGTTTTGGGGTTGCTGTGCTGCCTCTGGCACTGGGTGCCTTGAACGTGTGCATGGCATCATGAAATCTGGAGATTACCAGGCCATTTTGAAGCGCAATGTTGAACCCAGTGTCGGAAAGCTGGGTCTCCGTCGAAGGTCATGGGTCTTCCAGCAGGACAATAACCCCAAACACATTTCAAAAAGCACCCAGGAATGGTTCAAGACAAGACGCTGGACTGTTCTGAAGTGGCCAGCAATGAGTCCAGATCTAAATCCCATTGAAAACCTGTGGAGAGATCTGAAAACAGCAGATGGGAGAAGGCACCCTTCAAATCTGGGAGAACTGGAGCAGTTTGCACAAGAAGAGTGGGCCAAACTGCCAGTAGAGAGGTGCAGGAAGCTCATCCATGGCTATAGGAAGCGGTTGATTGCAGTTATTTTGACCAAAGGCTGTGCTACCAAATATTAAGTCTAGGGTGTCAATAATTTTGTCAATGCCATTTCATTTTCTGATTTAAAAGGATAAATTAAATTCTGAATCAAAAACAAAGGTTTGGTAATATTAACAGAGAAATAAAGAATTGTGGAGACCAAATACCGTACTGTTGTTAATTTCAACTTATGTTTAGAGGGAATTGTGAGTTATCTGAAAAAGTGCAAGGACGCCAATATATTTGGCCACGACTATGTACTGCCTCCCTCAAGGAGACAACTAGGTAATAGCCAGGGTGTGAGCTGGTGTCGGCTTCTGACCGGCCAGAACCAACTGTTGCCACATGAGGTCCTCGTAGTATTGACGCAACTTGTGCCGAAGCCTCCCCTCAGCCAAGGAGGGAGAGGAAGAAGAATAACAGCAGTGCCGCTTATGATGCCAAGTATGATGCCTGTGGGACCTGCTAGACCTACTGGAAGATGACCAGGACGGACGAGATCATTTAGAGGGAGCAGGGGAGTGCCATGGCTCCTCCTGGGCTACTGGAGCCTTTGGATCCATCCCAATGGGCTGCATCAGCTCACTGGTCAGTAGGACTACAGTCCTAAAGAGAGAATTGTTGGCCTCATCGAGAGAAAGTGGATTGACTGGGTCGACAAAAATCTCAGCCAGATCATCGAGCCATGTCTCGGCAGGCTGGTCTGACGGGAGCACTGTGAAGCCAGTGGCTAAGGCTGCGGTTTCGACCATGGTCGAAACCGGAGTTTGCTGGGATCGAGACCGCTCTCTGTCCCAAGAACGTTGATGGTGAGTCTTCTCTTTCTCTTTCAACTCCTTTTTCTTAGAGCGCGAGCTGTGCAAGCCCGAAGGGCCCTCTCTCTTGGTCAGAAGAGACTGGCATAACTCCTAGAAGGATCCTGAAAAGGTTAAGCCCAGTTTAAGAGGGACAAAGGCAGAAGCCGAAGAGGACTGCTCGGCGGCCCAAGCTGCCTCCTCCTCAAAAGTTTTCATCTGTTCTAACTGCTTGGTGGACCCCGCAGCCATAGAGACCACCCAACGGGCTTCTTTAGATTTGACCGTCGGGTTCCGTTTTTCCGGGCGGCCCAGCTGCAAGTGAGTGAGAAGGTTTTCGAGCACATTCGGGTGAAACAAGCGACGCATGTTGCAGGCCTGGGTATTGTGGTCGTGCCCCAGGCAATAAATGCACATGGCGCGCGGGTCTGTGTGCGGCATCTTCTGCCCGTAGAGCACCACCGGAACCCGAGCAAGGACTTGTCCTTCATCGCGGAAGCAATCGAAGATCATGCAGAAGAAACTTTGACGAGTTTAAGTTTGAGATTTGGAAGTAAATCCAAAGATTTGAATGCCAGGGCCTACTCAGCACAGAAGTGGTAAGGAGGGAACCTGCTTTTTCCAGAGGAAAGGAAGATCTGGCGTCAGGGGGCGGACCCGTGGGATGTATCACCCGGGTGGGTGGGAGGAGCCAGCTTTGAGACTTTCCAGTGAATCTTAAAGAGAAAGGCAACTGCCAGACAGTGTGGATAGAACAATGTATCCACGTCCCTAGAAACAGAATATATATTGCTGTGCTGAGAGAACAGTCTCCTTTTAGTTGTTTTTTTTCCTCCTCTCAGTAACTCTGTCATTTCACTTGAGTCCTACATACAAATAAGTTCAAGTTCTAAGGAAGATTAGAACTCTAGAACTATTTGAAAAGTTCCCATCCAGAATCAGAACCCAGAACATCAGTGGGTTCCGACAATCTTAGTGTGTGCGCTCGCGTGCGAGTGTGCGCATGCATGCATGCATGTACGTGAGTGTTTTGGTGATGGGATTAATGCTTTCCTCTAAACTTGGACAGTAATGAATAGTCAAAAGAGAGTCCAAACCAAATACGTGGCTCTGTGTTTACTCCAAGTCTACCAAGCAGTGTGCAGACCGATCACGGAATGTAAACATCACAATACTTTGGCACCAATCTACATAGCTGGATGGCAAAACAAATCACTAGCACCCACAGATCTGTGCTTTTTCAGTTTTTTACTGTCAACCAGTTTGGGAGTTACACAAACTTTGCATGATGTTAACGTGATCGGTTCTATATGCTGCCACTAACCAAGCAGAGCTCTGATAAATGTTTTTTTCCCCAGTTTTCCCCTGGTTCTTTCTGCCTGTCCCCCTCCTCAGTTTTCCCTTGGTTCTTTCTGCCTGTCCCCCTTCCCCCAGGTTCAGGGCATCCACAGTTGCAACCTCCTGACTGGAAGAATGGTTATCACCTGCTTTCAGTCACCACCATTGTTGCTCCTGTTGTCAGATGGAGTGATACCAATGTCTGTGCCCTTCTTCATTGGGAGTTGAAAGCCTTATCTCCATGACACATCCAACCCATGGCCAGCTCCAGCATGGAATTCTGGGAATCAATTTATTTATTAAGTTTTTATCTACCTGGTAGGTGCACTACACAAAACATCCGCCCACTTTCAGGCACGACCTGGGAAATTACAACATAGCAGGTCATCACAGCAGTATACGAATAACAAGTAAACACGATGCAATACGTGTAGCCAAGCAGTAGTACAAGGAATGAACAGGGCAAGGGATATAATACACAAAATACAATATATGATAACAAGTAAACACGGTGCAATACGTGTAGCCAAGCAGTAGTACAAGGAATGAACAGGGCAAGGGATATAATACACAAAATACAATATATGATAACAAGTAAACACGGTGCAATACGTGTAGCCAAGCAGTAGTACAAGGAATGAACAGGGCAAGGGAAATAATACACAAGATACAATATATAAAAGGCACTGTGCAAGATACAGTACTATGTACAACAGTATACAAACAATCAAGATACAAGGGTATGCAACATTCATTGGTATGGTGTTCAGACAAAATAAGCAGGGTGACAATTCATAGCAGCCTAAGGGCAGGTACATACACAAGCCTGGTTAAGAAGAGTGCAGAACTCTCTCTCAAAGGCTTGGCTGGAGGGACACTGACGGACCTTGATCAGGGTGGAGTTTCAAACTCCAAAGTGTAAGCAGAGGAGGAGAAGGACATTTCTCCTAGTTCTGTCATGGGTTTGAGTATGTTTAAGGAACCAGGGACATTAGATCTTAGTGGACAGGGCTAGCTATCAGGCATGCGTAGTGCTGAAAGGGTCATGGGGATCTCTTAGTCACAACAGTATGTAGCATAACTCCCATTGTAAGTCTGCACAAGGCTGGTGGAGGAAACCATCTTAGTATGGTGTAAAGGTCACAGAGGTGTGTGTGTGTCTGTTGCCAAGGCAAACCTGCAAATGCTGTTACAGGCCACGTCCCATTTCTGTACAACAGTTTTGGAGGCTGAGTAGTAGACTTCCGGAATCCATAGGTCAATTTGGGGAGCAAGATGTCCTGGAAAATGGCTATACGGGCTTTGGGTGTAAGGTTGTCTCTAATCTTCTAGGGGAGCCCCAACCTGGTGTTCACAGTGTAACAGTCAACAGAGATATGAGCTGAGAAGTCCAACAAGGCATCAAGTGCAACTCCCAGGTAAAGGAGGAGACAGTAGTGAAACAGGATCCGATACTGTTGGGGGGGTACAGCACAGTGTTATCCTTGAGGCCAAACAAAAAAAATGGATTGGGTCTTAGTAATGTTCATAAGGATCCTGTTTGAGCAGAGCCACACTTGTATCAACTGATGGTCAGAAGAGAGTTGACAGTTTAAATCCAGGATGTTGTGAAAGCTCGTGAAGAGGACAAGGTCATCAGTGTACAGCACTGGAATGCAGTGACCAAGACTAGTCTGGATTGACTTTATGTGTAAAGAGAAAAGGAGAGGCCCCAAAATGCAGCCTTGAGGGACCCCGACTGTGGTAGCAGCTGGGTCAGACACGGCATGACCAAATTTAACTCACTGTATCTATTACTCAACGTAGCTTTTGAACTATGACAGGGCAGTGAAAGAGAAGCCTGAAAAGCACTTAGCTTCCCACTGAGTGGTTGACCAAATCAAAGGCCTTATTAAAGGTCAAGGAAGACCACACCAGTGAGCTCACCCATATCCATGGCAGTAGAGATGGAGGAGGTTAGAGACAGGAGGGCAGCAGTAGTGCTGTGGTCTTTCCTAAAGCAAGAGACAGGAGGTTATAACTGGTGAGGTATTCAGTCAGTTGAGAAGCTACCAATTTTTGAAGTAATTTGTTGAGTACTGGTAGTATTATGATTGGCTTATGTTGCCAGTGTTCATACAATAACTTTTCTTATAAACTGGAATATGTGTGATTGTCCAGATATCAGGGACTGTGTGTGACCCTGGTCTCCCATTTTAGTGCAACCACACCACCGAGACCAGCATTTCTGTATTTTTCAAATGTTTAATCAACAAACCACGGTGCCCCCCCCCCCAAATACTGCCCCAACCAGCCTGTATTCAAGGTTTTTTTTTCTGTTCTTCTAAATTAATACTTCCTGTCAAGCTTTAAACACAGATGCTCATTTAATAGAAGTCAGCTGAGATGCACGAAGGCCTGTATTTAGCTCCAGTAGGACAGCAAGACCAGCAAACAAAAGATTAAAGCTTATAAAAGCTCAAACATGCACTGTAGCCTACTGGATCTCCCACTGCTGCAGCCTTCCTATGATGTCAGCTGCAGGGGATTCTGGAATTCCTGATTACATCAAATGTCGGCTTTGAAGTCAGCAGAGCCAGTCTGATACTGTTTACAGCAGTAAGGTAAATTGTAAGTTAAAAAAAAAAACATTTTTGAATGCAAAGTACAAATTGGGAACAGCCCGACTTGGCTGGTTTGAGAAAGTGGAGGGAGGGAGGAAGAGAGATGGACAGGGAGAGGTAAGGCGTTCCAAAGTGTAGCAAGTCAGAAAAAGAAGACTCGCCTCCTACAAGTTTACTGTGAGACAGATGAATGGTGGGAGAAGGAGGAGGAGATGGCAGGGCTAAGGAGAGAGAGGCTATATAAATGGGAATAGTGCAAAGTCAGTAGTTGGCCATGAAGGAGGAACTCTGTGAGAGATACCAGGCTTCAAGAGAGGGGAAAGAGAGATTAGCATATAGACAGCAGTGATGGGTGACAGATGAAGCACTAAGGACAAACCAGCAGAAGGAATGAAAAAAGGGGGCAAGCCTGGCAACTGTACACTCTGAGCAGCACTGTAGACTGCATCTGCATAGTCAAACACATCACGGCAGACTGGGAAAGGAAGGTATGATGTGTTTCAGTGCAGCACATTGAGCGGAGGGCAAAGTTTCTCGTGCATTGCATCAATATGGGTGGCAATGACTCACACACAATGCCTGCCCCTCTTCCCTTCTTTATGTGCCCACTGCACTGTCACTTGGCCTTCACTCAGTTCAGTGTATGAGCAGAATTCCATATCCCCCTGTCCTGAGAGAGGGGAGCTGTCCTTGGAGCATTCCAGTTCCCTCTCCCGGTGACCCGAGTCCGTTCTGAAACTGTGGTCACTGGCATAGCGAGCGGTACTGCTAGCACTGTGCTACTGGGTCAGCTTACCTTGATTAATTTTTAATTCTGTGCCATCCCCCCCACCAGAAATTCACTTGGAATGATGTCCTTAGGTTCAGACACCCTTAGAATGTAAGTGAGACCCCTCTTACACCCGTAAGATTGATCTCCACGACTGTATTAATGTATTATTGATTGATGTTCACCAATTTTACTTATCTGCCCCCAAATGTAGCCATATCCGGGGTACCTACAAGCGAGGTCCTTATGTTTTTTTGTTTGTTTTGTTTTTATAGATGTTTTCCTCCACAGCCATGTTCGTCGCTCAGGGATTTATCCTGTTTCCAGGGATCTGCCGAATCCATCTAGCTCCCAGTAACCCATGCTTACCCACACAATTTTCTTTCCATGGCAGAGGCTCTGGGGGGAGGGCCTCCCCCCCCCCCGAGGCACTAGGATCCCATGCCAGCAAGTACTAGGACCCAGGGAGATCCCAAAGGCCCAGTAATTTAGACAGATTTGTTTTTGTCTCCCTTCTAGGTCCCTCCCACCTCCTGCAACATGAGTAGAGCCTTCTTAGTGGACTCACACATACACAGTGCATTCCCTGTGTCAGCAGGAAGCTCCCTTGCCCAGTCACAGGGTCGCTGTGGCACCACAGCTTGAGCTTCCTCAGCAGAGGCTCACTATTACATTGCAGCTGCGCCAGCCTACCCTGCCTCCCATCACAGTGACTCAAGTTCATGCCTGAACCCGGGCTGCCTGCACAGCAGCACAACGCACTACCGCTGACCACTGGGCAGCTGCCTGAGACCCTTTTTACAGTATAAGACTGTCTGACACACAGGGGAAAGGAGCACTCCTATTGGTCGGGAGCAATCCCCTCAATCTTTGATAACTGTATGAAGTGGTAGCATATGCTTTAGTCGACTCTTGGATTATCTGTGGAGTAAGTTAACAGGATCTTTCACTTCCTGGTCAGAGCTGAGAGACAAAACGCACATTTACACTTACCTTTCAGTTGCAATGAAATTTCCTCTGTTTTGCTGCCACTCCAGCAGCATCACACCCAACGCCCATTTACACAGCCAGTGCTGTGCAATGTTCAGTATCAGTCTACGGTTCAGAACGGACTTCCTGCATTGCCAGCCACACTTCCGTCAAGCCAAACAGACTAAGGGTATAGATATAATTTTTTTCCATGAAGTATGGCGGGGCTGCACCAGTGCATGCAGAGCAGCATGATTACAGGCTAGCCTGAAACACCTGCACAGGTACACAAACCCTCAGAAACACCAATCGTCTACGGCACGATGGCGTGATTTACAATTCTCTGGCAGCCATTTACACAACTGGGGATACACAGGTGCAATTCATCTGCACTGCCGCTTACACAGCTAAAGATGCACAAGTGTAATTCATCTGCACTGCTGCTTGTACAGCTGGAGATGCACAAGTGTAATTCATCTGCACTGCTGCTTATACAGCTGGAGATGCATAGGTGTAATTCATCTGCACTGCCACTTACACAGCTGGAGATGCACAGCTGTAGTCCAGCTGCACTACCACTTACACAGCTGAAGATGCACAAGTGTAATTCAGCTACACTGCCACTTACACAGTTGGAGATGCACAGGTGTAATTCATCTGCACTGCCGCTTACACAGCTGGAGATGCACAGGTGTAATTCATCTGCACTGCAGCCTACACAGCTGGAGATGCACAAGTGTAATTCATCTGCACTGCCACTTACATAGCTGGAGATGCACAAGTGTAATTCATCTGCAATGCCACTTACACAGCTGGAGATGCACAGGTGTAATTTATCTGCACTGCCACCTACACAGCTGGAGATGCACAAGTGTAATTCATCTGCACTGCCACTTACACAGCTGGAGATGCACAAGTGCAATTCATCTGCACTGCTCGTACAAGTGCAAATCCAGTAATATAAACACGCCTAAAGATACAGCCCCAAGAGTGAAAGATTAGTGCATACCACAATCCTTTACTAAATGGTTCAATAGAATGCAGAATGCAGGGCCGGCCCAGTGGTGCTGAGGGTTGAGGTGCTGGACGCCACACCTCGTGCCACGCCGGCGACCGGGTTCGGGGATGGACTTGGGGAGCCGGGGGTCGGCAGGGGAGGGAGAGGATTGAGTGTCCAGAGGACAGCTCTCCTCTCCCTGGGGAGGGATCCTGGGGCTGCTCAGTGCCCTCGCGACCCCTGATGGAGATCGGGAGTACTGCAGGGATCACCAGCCAGATGAAGGGGGCGGGAGTGCGGCAGACATCAGCAGACAGCCTTGCGCGGACGCCATGGCATGCTGCACTCCCGGGGAAAACATAACTAAGAAAATTCCCGTCTCGGGGATAGGCAACGGCACATCCGTCCACCCAGCCACACTCCATCACCGGTCATCCTTCATTCCTGGGCAG
The DNA here is from genome assembly GCA_016271365.2 of Neoceratodus forsteri. Lineage (NCBI taxonomy): Eukaryota > Metazoa > Chordata > Ceratodontiformes > Ceratodontidae > Neoceratodus > Neoceratodus forsteri. The sequence goes on along the minus strand of CM028129.1, from coordinate 1,252,617,402 downwards.
AGCCCAGTCTGGCATGAATTAAAATAGATAGAGCGTCCTGGGCGGATAGGGCAGCCCTACCTCGGGGGGGGGGGCTTAGAGCTGGGGGGATAGCCAGGCTGGTGCCACGAAATCGGAGGCTTCCTCAGGCATGGAGGTAGAGCAGGGTGATACGGAGGATGCCTGAGAGAGTTCCCCGAGTCAGTGCTAAAATAGAATTAAAAAAAAGAAAAAGAAAGCAGAATTTTTCAATAGCTCAATACTCCTGGTGATTAACTTGACTATTATCTTTTCACAGAATCATAGGATGTGTTAGCAGAAAAGGACCAGTAATGTTCCATCTAGCCTGCCCTATGTTCCCTGTCTAACATTATACCTGGACTCTATTTGGTGTCTCCTCCCTTACCACTGTTTATTATACTTGTGTCTAGTCTATCCCACACATTTGAAGCTCTCCACTGTCTTCGCCCCTACCACATCTTCTGGCAGGCTTTTCCAGGTGTCCACCACCCTTTCTATAAAGAAGTATTTCCTTGCATCCCTCTTAAACCTGCCCCCTCAAGCTTCACTGCATGCCCCCGTGTTCTGGTGCTCTTCCTCATCTGAAAGGAACTCTCCTCCTACACCATGTTCAACTCTGTGAGGTACTCACAGGTCTCAATCATATCCCCTCTTGCTCTTTTTCCCTCCAGGGAGTACATGTTGAGTTCCCGCAGCCTCTCCTCGTATGGTTTCTCATGCAACCTCCACACCATTTTGGTAACCCTCTCTGGACGACTTCCACCCTGTCTATGTCCTTGCGGAGGTGCGGCCTCCATCATTTGACAGAGTACTATAGGCTGGGTCTCACAAGCAAGGGATACAGAGGCTACACCACCTCCTTTTTTCTGCTTCAGGTCCACCTCCCTATGCACCCCAGCATCCAGCTCACCTTGCTTACTGCTCTGTCATACTGCCCTACCACCTTGAGATCATCACACATGATCACCCTGAGTTCCCTCGCTCGCTTGGTAACTAAGTACCCCCATTCTTATACTCAGCGCCTGGCTTTCCCCTCCCTACGAGCATGACTCTGCACTTTTTGGCACTGAAACCCAGCTGCCACCCCCTAGACCACTCCTCTAGTTTTCCCAGCTCCCTTTGCATCCTCTCCATCCCTCCCTGGGTGTTCACCCAATTGCAGATTTTTGTGTTGTCAGCAGAGACACACTTTCCCCTCCAGTTCCTCAGCAATGTCACTTATAGAGGCATTAGGACAAGGCCCAGCACTGATCCTTTTAAAACTCCATTGGTCACTCTCCCATCCTCCGAGTGACTGTTGTTTACTACCACCCTCTGCCTCCTACCTTCCAACCAGTTGGCTACTCAGCTCACTACCTTCTGCCCCACCCCTAGGCTACCATGTTTTGTTTTTGTGTGTGTTTTTTTTTATTAGCCTTCTGTGTGGCAAGTGTCAAAGGCCTTACTGAAGTCCAGATAGGCCACATCCACTGTTCTCCGTGATTCACCTCCCTTGTTATCCAGTTAAAGAACTCTATATGAGATTCATTTTACATGACCTCCCCCACATGAAGCCACGATGCCAGTGGTCCTTCAGCCCATATGTCTCCAGGTATTCCATCTCCTTCAGTAGGAACTCCATTAATTACCCACCAGTGGTGTGAGACTGACAGGTCTGTCATTTCTGGCCTCCTCAATGCCGCTCTTGTGCAGAGGGACCACATAAGCCCTTCTCCAATCCTCTGGAACCACCCCCCCCCCAATCTCCAATGAGATGCTGAATAGTGTTGCCAGAGGGGCAGCCTGCGCGTCAGGTGGATCCTGAATGGCACCATCGCCTTGTTTGCCTTTAGGGTTTCCACGCTCTGTTAGACTCTCTCATCTGTAAATGGAGTTGTATTCACCCCCCTTCCCACTGGTGCCTGTTAGTGCATTTCAGCCCCCCCCCCCCTTCTACTGTGAAGACCAAGCAGAAGTATTGACTTAAAGCAGCAGTACTGGATAAAAAAATGTGATCTTTGCAACAGTTTGTTTCCTGTGCTCTGTTGTGCACCTACCTGTTAAATCTTTCTTGTTTTCACTGTACTATCACCTCATAATTTGCTCCGTTTTTCTTTGTATTTGATTACATTTCTCCCACCTGCCATGCTGAATTGGAACTCTTTGCTGCCAACCACACATGCGCATGACTCGCAGTACTATATGGGGACAGCGGGAACACGCAACATGAGGTTCCACAGAAGTAAACAGAAGACGTGATGCTACATGAGGGGGAGCTCAGCCATAAATTAGGCACCAGATACATTTGTTGTGGCTCCACAACAATGGAAATACATTTTAAATATCTGAAAAACTTAAAGATTCCTAGAAAAACATATTTTTGCAGATATGGAAACCGGAACTGTAGCTGTGTGCTTCCAGCGAAAAAGCAGAATTTTGATAATCACTTCCTGATTATCCAGTAGTACTGCTGCTTTAAAATGTTAGGTTTTTCTCCATCCTACTCTACACAGTCCCCCCTTCCTGGTCTCCTGAATTTTCACTGTACCACCCTTTGCTTTCCTCTTTTCAATCATGTACCTGAAGAAAGTCCTGTCTCCCTTCTTGACCTCCTATGCTATCCTTTCCTCAGTCTGAGCCCCTGCTGTCCTTTTCTCTCATCTCTTTATGGGTAATTCCTGCTGAGGACCCGAAGGTCAAAACACTGATCTAACTCTATTTTCCGCATGCATTTAACATTACCTTTTTGTTCGGTAATGGGACTAGACACACATCCCAACACTGAAAGCCCCAACGAAAAGGAATCCACGTCCTTGGATGTGTAAAGAATTCTTCAGTTCTATGCAACAAACTAGTTATAGTAAATGGCAACACTTGGTGGTCAGGGCTGAGAAACAGAGACATACCAACCGAGAATGAAAGACTGGTGTGTATATGTGTACCGCAAACCTTTACTAAATGGTTCACCATACCACAGAACCTCAGCACTTTCTCAGTACCTCAGTACTCCTAGTGCCCTGATGGTTGACAGTAGCCTGGCGTGTTCTTGTGTTTACACTGCACACAACTTTATTTTTTTTTTGATGATCCTTTCTTGTATTACTTATTAGTTTATGATACTGTTTCAGCGTTTACACTTTTCTAAGTTCTGCATACCTTTCCTTTTTTTATGAACTATAAAAACAGTTCAACCATGTGTTTAACACATGCTGCATTGATCTCATACTTCATTTCCTGCTCTGTGGCTTTTTTTTTAATCCTTCTATTTTTCCGCTGTGTCTTTCTGACATGTGGACAGTCACTTAACAAATGGTCTGGGTACTGTTATCAGCCAGGAACCACAAAGCATCTGAAGTGAACACATGAAAGCCCAACGCTGATGATAAGCAGGGTATGGTGTAAAAACAGATCACAAAGCCCGATTCTGAGACACTGAAAAAACATGCAGCATCACACTGCTGAAGCAGAAGGGCCCAAGACATGTTCCTTCTACTGCTGAGCAGTGCAGATGTTCTACTTCACAGCCCGAGCAAACCTCTCATGCCAGCAACCTACTAGCAGTCAGGAAACTACAGGTTTTGAACAGCTAAGCAGACAGAATCATACCTATTCAAGTTTTCAAGTTCAAGTTTCAAGTTTATTGCAGGAAAGACTCCGTTGAGCAAGCTCATTCACAAGGAGGTCCCTGAGGCACATACAGTTTGCAATTACATAGACAGGAGATATAAAATGCAGAACAACAAAGAAAAAAATATATAATACAAGAGGTATACGCAATAGAAGTCCTTATGCTATATATGCAGTACATTCCAGCTTTAACCTTGCCCTAAATTATGCAACACATTTCAGCTTAATAAGTAGAGGGCCAGTTGGTACCTAGGAAGTTGACTTGGCGTTGGGGGCCTAGTAGCACCTGCATATGTTTTAATTTAGAGATAGCTAGTGTTTTGTAGGAGTTAATTGATACGATGCTGGTTAGCTTCAGCATGGCTTGTAGTTGGTTCCAAATGTTTGGGAGGGCATATGAGACAGCTCTTTGGCCAGCTGTGGTACGTGTCCTGGGAACATCTAGTAGGATAAGGTCAGATTTCCTTAGGGAGTAGGCGCTATGCGAGATGTGTATGAGAGACATTAAATAGACAGGCAGTTTGTGGAGTAGTAATTTGAGGGTCCAAATGCCAGCACGCAGGAGGCGTCTGGTGGCAAGAGAGATCCACCCAACTGCTGCACAAAGATCACAGTGGTGGGTCCTGTACGCAGAGTTAGTAATGAAGTGAAGAGCACAGTGATACAGTACGTACAGTTTAGATAGGTTCAAGGTTGGGGAGGAGATAAAGATAATGTCTCCATAGTCAAGCAAGGGAAGGAATGTTGCTTGGACAAGTCTTTTGCGGGTCACGAGAGAAAAGAGGGTCCTATTTCTAAAGAAGAAACCCAAGCGTGCTTTAAGCCTCTTTGATAGATCCTTGATGTGGTCGTTGAAGGAAAGCTTGTTGTCTATCCACATACCTAGATATTTAAATTTAGGTTCGACTTCCCAAGGGTTCACCTAGGGAGGTAACTATGAAGTTTTTAGGTGGGGTAGGTAGGGCACCAGACAAGGCAAGTCTCGAGAAAATCATTGTCTTGGTTTTTTTGGCATTTAAGAGAAGCTTGGCATTGATAAGGTTGCTTTCTAAATGGAAAAGTCAGCTTGAAGTGCTTCCCTGACTTCAGTTAAAGATGAGCCTGATGCGTACAAAACCGTATCGTTCGCAAAGAAATGTATGCTAGAGTTCTTTATGTGGGAGTCAAGGTTGTTGATGTACAGGGAAAAAAGAGGATTGGTCCTAGGATGGAGCCTTGAGGGACTCCTCTGGCAATTGGAAGGGGGGCAGATAGTAGGCCATCAGCTTTGACTTTTTGTATCCTTCCTGTGAGATAACTGTTAAACCACTGTAAGGTAAGTGGAGTGGCACCTATGTAGGCAAGACAGGTGATTAGGAGGTGATGGTCTACAGTGTCGAAGGCCTTACTGAGGTCTAGAAAGACTGCACCAGTAATCTTGGTGTCCACAGCATGGATCCAGTCATTACAGACTTTAGTAGTGGTAGACCTGGTAGTGAAGCAAGGACTTCCTGAAGATTACAAGGCTGGCAGACAGTTACAATAAGAAGGAACACACACCTGGCAATTAATAATGTTGCATTACCTGAATGGCTTAGCCCAGAATATTTGTTGGCACTGTGCAAACCTTTTTTTTTGTGTTATCCACATGACAGGTGATAGCACAGGTGATCACAAAGCAAGCTTCCCCACCAATGTGCCTCAACCCTGCCGTGGAAGGACCATCACATAGGTGAGAGGGTTGTTCACATTCCATACCCATTAAATTATTTGCTTTTCATGTGAGACTGCTGCCCAAAAGGGTTCCAATTAGTGCCAAATGTACTAATGGTTTTGTGATGTGGACACCTGCCCACTGGGAACTGGTCTGGAGCCACCATAATCCATTTCACACAGGCCACTGAACAACCCTCATGCAATAATGGCTTTCTGCCACTACCAACCTGTGCTGGATTTGAACCAGCGACCTAGAGGTGAAAGGCTCCTTAACCCGCTACCAATCCACTAAGCCATCCAGTTAAGTGCCATCTCCTATCACATATCCACTCTCAAGAAACTACAGCTGAAGTAGCATGAATGGTAATCTATACATCTCTTAAAAACAAGTTATGGCAAAGCATCATTTCGATGTTTGTGAAGGCCAGGACCCTTGGGGTAATTATTTCCAAAACTACTCCAAAGGGGCCGTCCTGGGTTCTGGCAGTATAGGTTGGTTTAGGTGAGTTTCAGTGGCTTGGCACCTCCACCTAGGGTGGTCCATGGAATTGCCTGCTGCCCCTCTGTCCCACACAGTACTACTCTACTGAAACAGAACAACGGACAGACAGTACCCCACCTAACAGACAGAAGTCTGCAGTAATAAGGTGCAAATAAAGGGTTAGGATTTATTAGAAGGCTAGGACGAGGTTCAAGGAAAGGGAAAGTGAAGGCAATGCAATAAACAACAGTTGCAATCCCTTCCCTTTTCCTGCCACCCACCGTCAGGCCCACAATGTCTTTAGCTTGCTGGTGCACCAGTATTAACCTTCACCCACCAATACCTAGAGGCTCTCTGTGTACAGTTACTGGAATCAAAATGCTAAATCTTTGCAGGCCTGAAGTTTGTTGCGAACGAGGATCAGTGCATGCACAGCAGTTCAAACATTAACCAAAACACTGATACCGAACCAGATGGTCCACTGCAAAGCTTCCACCTGAGCTGCTCCCCTACGCAGTCCCTGCAAGGTTCAGTACTTTCTATCACCCTAACTGCCTCACTAGCTCAAACAAAAAAAACAAAAAACAGGACAGCTGCAGTGCTGAAAACCCAGTAGAGTACTTAATTCTATAGAGCTCACAGACCCTGAAAAACCATAGACTTATGGTTCTGTCTCTTTGCGTTTGAAAGTTGGACAATTTAAAGCGGTACAGACAGCACAAAGAACCCCATGTTCAAGTGTGGGACTGGTCCCAAGGTGCACTTTGTGCACAAAAAACTATTTTGTTTACTCATAGTTTACTGTAGTATAGTAGATTGCATCATACTAATTTTGTTTACTTCTAAGCTGACATCTTCTGTTACTACAAATCCCAGAATCCCCTGCAGCTGACATCACAACAATACTGCAAACGTGTGAGATTCAACAGCTTGCAGTGCATGTAAGAGCTTTTGCAATCTACGATCAGATGTTTTTCTGGTTTTACTTTTCTGTCCTCTGTGACTACTTATCACTGGGAGGACAGCAGAACTAGCAAACAAAAGACCAGAGTGACAGAGTCTATAAACACTCTAACATGCGCTACATACTACTGAATCTCCCACTGCTTCAGTACTGCTCTGATGTCAGCAGCAGGGGATTCTGGGATCTGTAGTAACAGAAGATGTCAGCCTAAAAGTAAGCAAAATCAATGTGCTACAATCTGCTACACTACCGTAATAGTAAGTAAACCAAAATGTTTCTGCACACAACATGCTCATTGGGACCAGCCCCACATCTGATTGTGGGGTCCTTGGGGCAAACTGTTCCCTTTTAAAAGGTGGTCTAACTTTCTGGTGCAATTCCTACAATTTGCAGCCTTTCTGGTCCCACCTGTGTCAAAATCATCATGCATACGCCCCTGTTGCGACGCATGCTGCTGTATGTAATGTACTGAAACTGACGTAAATCCATCAAAACATCTGAAAAGTAGGGGATGTGGCCAGCAGCCAAGTGAGGTGCATGTGTTTGTCTTGAGTTCCATCTACATAGCTCAAAATACGGTAGTGTTGCTTTTTTTTTTTTAAACATTCTTTTTGTCCTCCTACCCGGCTGGCGTACGTTCTTGCCGACCCCCCAGCTCCGTTCTCCAACCTTGCAGGGCTAGCTCCCTTCTTCCCTCACGGCTTACCCTCCATGGCAGGGTGGCAGGGATCCCTCAACCCGCCAAGTAAGGATCCAGTTCAGGGACAGCCCGCATATATCGGGGGCAGAGTCTACGCGGGTCGGCAGTCATCCGACTCAACCGGGACCTTTTTCTCCTCCAATCTGTGCCCATCTCCGAGTGCGGCTGCCACAGCATGCAGTGACACCAATGGCCGCACTGCACACACTACTCCATGCAGAACGCCAGGCGTCTGCTCTGTCTCCACCCCTCTCTCTAAGGTGCCCGTTGTGCCAGTCCCCAGCTTTAAGTTGTTTCATTACATTCAATACAATTTACAGGAGAAATTATATTTTACTCTTATTTTAGCCTCCTGCAGCCACTGACCTGCCAATCTCCAGCCACCGCTCCACCTCCGCCGCCAACCCCGAAGAGGGTCGCGCCCCAGCTGGCATATGCAGCTGTACCCTCGAAGAGGACCTCCCCATGTCCCCGTGCCAGGCCAGGATCCAATACTGGCACGCAACGGATCCAGGCATCGTCGCCCGGCAAAGTAGCGGCTATCAAGCTGCACGAACAGTGCCGCCATTTTCCTCCATTTTTTCGCCCCTCAGAGTGCAGGCGTGCAGTGACGTCAGGCACTGCATGCCAACATCTGCCGCACTCCGCCCCTTTCTGGCACCACTCTGACAGTACCCCCTGGTTGCCACCAGAGGCCGCTGCAGAGCGGTGGCGACCTGGAATCCTCCTGAGATAGGAGAGTCCTCCCGAATGCTCAATCCCATCCCTCCCTGCCGACCATGGCCCAGGCTCACATTCGAACCCAGGTCGCCAGCATGGTGGAAGGTGTGGCATCCAGCGCCTCAACCCTCAGCGCCACCGGGCTGGCCACAGGGGGAATGATTTAAAATGGAAAGTGACTCAGTATTCTGACCTTTTACAAGAGGGGGAGATCAGGAAATCCTGGTAAAACTGATGCATCTACTGCAAGTGAAGGGCTGCAGAAACTGCTGGTGGATCAGTGGCCTCCTGATGTGGGTCATGAACAGCCAGCAAACCTCCCCCCCCCAGTCTCTGCAGAGGGCAAGCAATCTGTTCACTTAATTAAAAAAAGTGATAAAAAACTAGACCAACAAGCAGGGAAAATCATGTTGGTGGAGCAGACATTTGAATTCATGGTGGATACAGTCAGACTCTACAAAAGCAGCAGGGATCTGGTGGCTAGAACATCACTTGTAAAGGTGCAGGGAGTGGTAAAAAGCCACCTCGAACAACTGGAGAACCTTGCCCGCTCTGCCAATATCCACTTGCAAGGGACCCCTGAAGGTACCAAGGACGGCAGCTAATAATGTTTATGGAGCGCTGGTTGCCCGAGGCAGTCAGCTTGAGCTATCCAGTGCCAGTAATCAAGGCATAGTGAATTACCCCCACCCCGATGTGTCACATCAACTGGTGAGGGGCCACAAACTGAGCTGTTTATGACTACCACTAATGTCATGAGGGACCAGGTACTGAGGGCAGCTAAATATGTCTCCTGTGATGTTGGGTGACACCAAAATCTTTATTTTTTGCAGCTTATTCACCTTCTACTCAGCTTTGTCTCAAGTCGTTTGGGGGGTGGCAGTGAAGCTGAGGGCTGCAGGAGTGGCACATCACATTTAGTTCCACACCCACCTCTGGTTCACTCTGAACAATAAAATGTACAGATTTACAGATCCGAAGATGGCCAGGGACTTTGCCTTTAAGCTGCAGAAGAAAGATTCAAACTCAACACTTGAGAATGAACAACCTGAGGGTAAGGACTTTGGACTGTAACCTCATACAACCTTTTTACTGTTGTAACTGTTAGATCGATGATTGTCAAGGTAGGTCTATGGACAGTAAATTGTATGGGCAATTCTGAACTTGATGGCTCATGTCTCTCATAACAGGGGCCCTAAGCAAGAACTGTTAAATACTGTGTTCTATGCAATGTGCTCTTCAGGTCTGTGGGGTGATATATGTCTGGGCCTCTAGGGTCTTATTGCCACTCCAAATAATCTCAGGCAAGCAAAAATATTTTAGATTTTAACTGTTCGGTTTAAATCACTAAAATACCTGAGCAAGTGTGAGCTGAGATTTTGTTTAACCCAAGTGTGGCACGGAAATCTTAAAACAGCATATCAGACCATGTGGCAGTAGTGTTACACGTGCACTTAAGGGGGGGGGGGGTTGGAAGGGCCTCTTCTTCTGGAGGCTTGGCAAATGAGTTGGTTGTGGAGGTGATAGCCAAAATACCACCACTTTTTTACAAGATGGTGACTCCATTTAATGTGGCTCACGCCAGCTTGGAGGGTCTTCATTCTCACATCTAGCTTTCACAGCAATGTTACAGAGGTATGGTTACCAATGTTACTATATGGTAAAATTTCATTTAACAGTGTTATCTTCTTCTATTTGAATTTGCTCTTCCGCACAAGATCTGTTAATTTATACAGTTTGTGTTGCTGTTCACACAAATGCAAGAGAAACCGCCTTGTGTTTAGTGAACTGTGTCAGGCAAGTAAAGGGAATCACTTTGTAGCCAAAGACGAAGTGCTGTTTAGGTGAATGTTGTCTGTAGCAGTATATTCCCACAGAGCGCTGGCTACAATATGGGCACTACAATGTGTGTATGTTACAATGTTAATAAGCCACAAGCATACTGTACTCACTTTTTGTGCTGCATATGACAATGTCAGCCATTTCTTGATGGCAATTAATTGCATGTATAAGTTGATTTTAAAATCCTGTAAGAAAATAAAAAAAAAATTGAAAATAGCATTCAAATGTTTTGGTGGGTTCTATGTCATAACATGGAAAAAATAATAGCGACCTCTATATTGGCGAGTACACAGCGCAAAAAAAAAACCCGGCGAATGTGCACAGCAGCGTATCCAAAGTCAGCGACGGTCCGCTATACATGCTACAGATGAGATACCATATTACTCTTTTTATGAGGGAGGCTATGCCCCCCCACCCGCTTTCTTTTTATAGTCAACTCGGGGGTTGACACTGGGGGAATGGAGAGAACTCAGGAGGGGGCTACTCAAGGGCAGGGGACCATTCACCACAAAAACTGCATATCAGGGAACAAAATAAAAAAAATAATTTAACTGCCTACAACACACAAAATCACTACCATACCTGGCCAGCCCCGAACCTGGATCCACCCCCATTACAGACACACAATCTCACCACCACACCAACCGGCCAGCTGGGAACCACCTCGCCAAACCCCATCCCATATACCGTTTCCTGTATCTCCCTCTTTTGTTCGAGCTCCTCTACAATCGCAGTTCTTCCCCTCTACTGTCACTATAACTGTGCCGCGCTACCCTTTCACACTAGTTAACATGACAGGCGCTCAGATGGAGTTGCTCAAAAGTGAATCATTCAATTTGAGTCGCCCTCGTAACGGTATACCATTTTGGCGCATCTGGCATGACGTAGGCCAAGTCCAAAATCATAACTAGCGTCAGCATCATGCCTCATTTTTCCATAGAAGCTTTTATCCAGCCAGTAGCGTGTCTTGCACAGGGATATGCCCTGTTTGCAGGGATATACCCTGATCAGGCTGAACCTGGCTATCATGTAGACGTCCACCAGTACCCCCCTGACATGGGCCATACCTATGTCGGGCTTGCATACACACAGCTTCCCCGGCCCAGCCGCAGGGGTCGATGTGGTGGCAGAACCTGCCACCTGCCTGCCCCCCCTTCAAGACACACTGCTGAGCTGGCGATGTCGTGGCCTAGCTTGGCCTGCATCCCAACACGACTCCCTGGGCTTGCTTCTGAACCCCGTTGCCAGCATGGCAGCACTACGGCTGGTCCATCGGAGGAGCCCGGGCATCATGCCCGTTGAAAATTCTACTTTTAGTCTTTTTCTGTCCTACACCACCTATGGAGCTATGTAAATGAAGTTTTCTGTTTGAGGGTCGAGCTGGATTCTGGTCTCACCTTCAAGTTCCAGCTTGATTCAGTTATAAAATCGGCAAATCACAACCTGGGACTTCTGTACAAAAACTGTAACTGTTTTATTTTTGACATTAAGAAATGTATTATCAAACAGTTTTCGTTACCTAGTATTGAATACGCCCATTAAGTGTATATGTGTGCCAATGTCTCATGCTGAGCCTGTTTTATATATATATATATAAACACACACACACACGTGTTGTAATGTGTGCCTCTTACAGTATAACAAGGATCTCGAAGTGAAGCTGTATTCCAACCAGCAAGAAAGACAACTGTTACACTATAAGAGACACAGATTACAACACCCATATACATATTATATGGCAGTGGAATGCCTATAATATGTATATTGAGTGTTTTTACAACTGGATTCCATTGTTCTATTTTTTTTTTTTAATTTACTGCCCCCCCACCCCTTCATCTTTTTAGTATGTTCTGACGCCCTCAGTAGAGGGGGTCCTTGTCGGTTCAGTGCAGTGGTACGGCGGTCAGAGGATTTTTGTTTCAGCCCCGCTGTTTTAAAATAACAAACTGTAAGGTCTTTTTTTTGTTTTGTTTTTGCTATTTTTGGGTTCTGGGGAGGGAAACAATCACTCCAATTTAGATTTTTATGAGTGCACTTCCCTGTGGCTTGAAAAAGTGGAAACGAGCAGTCTCACCGACCTTGAAAATGGCAGTGAGTGCATCAAATGTGAGGAGATTAACTGTACACAAAATAAGGAGTACAAGGTTGGCCCAGTGGTGTGGAAGGCTGAGGCATCATGCCTCACTTCCTACCATGCTGGCAACCTGTGTTCATATGCGGACACAGGTTGCTGGGGGTTGGCCAAGGGGGGGAGGAGAGGACCGAGTGTCCAGAGGACAGCTCTCCTCTCCCAGGGAGGGTGGTTTGGCAGTCCCGCCGCATGACTTCCCCCAGGTGGAGGCCTGAGGTAGGATGGGTTGGGGACTCCAAAAGAAGGGAGGGTGCTGCGGGACTCCACAGCGTGCGCAAGCCTCCACGTACACGTGTTGGCATGTCACGCCCCAGCAATGGGGAGGGAAGGGAGAAAATGGAGGAAAAACCTTCCAGGCAGCAGGATGAATGACCGACACTCCGCAGGCCCTCCAACAGTGGCCAGACACAGTCCTCGGGCTGAGGACAAAGGCACGGGTAAGCCCCAGAGGAGCCGGGCGATGGGGCGGGGGGGGTCAGACCCTTATAAACATCACTGTGAACTGTATAAATCTCTGGTCTCGTCACACCAGGACAGACATGAAATGTATTGGTCTCTTTTAATTTTTAAAAAGGAATAGTCACCACCAAAGGCCCCACACTTAAGTGTGGGGCTGGTCCCAATGTGCACCTTGTGTGCAAAAACTTTCTGGTTTACTTATTGTTTACTCTAGTACAGTAGATTGTATCGGATTACTTTTGCCTGACATCTTCTGTTACTATGAATCCCAGAATCCCCTGCAGATGACATGAGAGCAGTAGGCAGCAGTGGGAGATTCAACAGTCTACAATGCATGTTAAGAGTTTATATAAGCTCTCATCTTTTGTTTGCTGGTTCCACTGTCCTCCCTGGGCTATGTACAGTCACAGAGGACTGTACTTCAATGGGTCTACGCAACTTGGAATTGTGTTATAAAACACTTGTTGAAGCAACTGGGAGGAGCGGCCTTTTATGGCCCAAGCAGGGGTGTGGTTAGTTGCTCCGCCCCATCAAACCACAGGTATAGCATTCTAGTTCAATGAACCTAAGCAACTTGGAATCATGTTATGCGTGTGCAACTTGGATAATCTTTGGCTATTCGCCTCTCTATCCATGGGATATACCACCCTGCAGGGGTACAAAGCCAAGGAACCCTAGAGGAAGGTTCCACCCCTAGAAGTGCCACGAAAATGATTCCCTTAGCTAAAGGTACCTTAGGAAGGAGTCCAAAAGAGTTTCAAACAAAGCATGCAACTTGACAAGTGCATATCTATATTGAGGACCTGAGACGTAGGTCAGTAGGTATAGTATAGTCGAGAACTGGAAGTATGGTAGCAGGAGGCAATGGATGAATAGAGGTCCACTCGTAGGTCAGAATGTAAGACACGGAGGCATTCAGGAGCTTGAAGCAGAGTAGCGGGAGATGATGGAGGAATATTGACCCACTCGTTGGTCTGAATGTAAGACAAGGAGGCATAACTTCTTAAGGAGAGAGAGAGAGAGACCAGCTACAGGGTCCACCATCCATCTCCATCCAACAGCGGAACCTATCTACATGTCCTAGGGAATTACTAAACCTATCCAAGTATTATGACCACTGGCACAGAGGAGAAGGGAAAAAACCCTCTGAGGAGGAAACCTCTGGGGATCCGAGGCCTAGGTCACCTTCTCTCCCGGCTTCAGGATATTTTGAGTGAACAGTACCACAGACAGGACAAGACTGACAAGACGAAACAAACCCTGAAAGGGACGTAGGAGAGGAAGAAGGTAGAGGGCCGTGGCCATACAGCGACATACAGGCCCGTGCACGTTTCTGATCTGACCACACACCAGATACCACCCTGCTGTGGCAACACACATCGTGCAGCAACTCGCTATGGCTACACACAGATGTGCCATATCCTGCTATGCATAGAAGCGCCATAACAAACTATGATGACACATACGTGCCATTGCTCACTACGGCTACAAACAGACATGCCATAACCCACTAAGACAACACATGTGCATGTCATATCTCGCTGCTACACACAGATGCACCATAACCCGCTATGGCTACACATACGTGCTGTAACCCAGTACGGCTATACACAGACGTACCATAACCCACTATGGTTACACACAGACATGCCAAAACATGCTACAACAACACGTGTATGTGTCGTATCTCGCTACTGCTACATACAGACATGCCATAACTCGCCATGGCTACACATACGTGTTGTAACCCGCTACGGCTATACAAAGACACGTCATAACCCACTATGGCTACACACAGACGTCCCATAACCCGCTACAGCAGTCTCCGGTGAAAGAGAACGTGAAGTCGGGAATGTAGGATGATGACCCTCCAGAGGTCTGGTACAGTATGCGAGTACGAGAAGACAGATCGAGGGGTGGTCTGCACAGTTAGGGACCTGCATGTGGTCGAAAAAGGAGCGGAGAGGCAGGAAGACGGAGCCCCTTCCCCCCGGAAGGCATGCCAACCAATCCCATTAAGGCAAATTGGAAATGATGATACTAAATGCGTAGACTGTTGCAAGGCTGAAAATGTACACAGACACACTGGAAAGACGACCATAAGGGATACGGCATAACAAATGAAATCCTGGTGTCTATACAGCATCCCCACACAATGTCCCGATGGGAACGGAAAAGTATAGCCAAAAGAAATTAAAGGCACCTGTCAGGTGCACGGTGAGATGTAGGAGAATGACGCAGAAACTGGTGATGCAGCCTGTTGGCAGCAATGGGGGTGAATTCGCCGACAGTCAGTACCCCGGCCAGGTGAAAAACAAAAGCGCACTGAACTGAGAGAGCGAGAGAGAGAGAGAGGAGAAAAAAAGAAAGAGAGAGAGAGAGAGAGAGAGAGAGAACACTTGTAGCAGAATGCCGACTAGAGAGGAACTGCAGGAAACAAAAGGCAGCTGGCAGGAAGAAACCCCCAGAAGAGAGGTACAGACCGGGGGGGGGGGACACGGGACAGCAAGAGACAAGGGGATAGCAACAGGGCAAGCAGCAGAAAAGGAGGAACAATGGAGCAGGAAGGAGGGCAGACGGCCCCAGGGGGGACAGAAAAGAGAGGAAGCGGAAAAGGAACATGCCACGCAGAGCAGCAAACGGGACAAATGACAGGAACTACAGTTGTGGCAGTGGCAACAACAACCACAAGGAAAAGGAAAGACAAACGACAAGAGGAGACAGAGAGAAGCGCCGGGAGTGGCCGGAGGCAAGAGAAAACAGAACAGCACAGCAAGCACATAAAGACCAACAGAGGGAGCAGGGGAAACAGTGGCTAACAGAGTCTCCAGCCGCAATGAAAAAACGCTTGTGAAAGCAATTGGGAGGAGCGGCCTTTTATGGTCTGGATGGGCGGGGTTAGTTGCTTCACCCCACTGAACCACAGGCATAGCCTTCCAATTAGCCCCAGGAGAAAAGCAGACCTGGAATACATCTAACTGGAGATTATAAAGAGTCTAACATACACTGCAGGCTATGGAATCTCCCACTGCTGCCTAATGTTCTGATGTCAGCTGCAGGGGATTCTGGGATTTGTAGTAACAGACGACATCAGCCTAGCACTAAGCAAAATTAGTTTGATACAATCTACTATACTGCAGTAAACAGTAAGTATACCAAAATGTTTCTGCACACAAGGTGCACACTGGGACCAGCCCTACACCTGAGTGTGGGGCCCTCTGTGCTGACTGTAACCCTTTAAGTACATGACTTCACTTGCTCCTGGGTACAGAACAGATTTTTTTTCTTTTTTTTTATTTGGAGACAAACGCAAGGCTTACTGAATCACAGTCAAACAGTACATGTAGCATGCCTCATATAAAGTAGACTACTGGTACAAAAATACGGGTTATTCACCTATAACAGGAGTTCTAGGAATGGTATATGTTGTTCATCCACACTGCCTGTCTCGCAGGTTCCTTGCCGCTTTAAATCTTGCCGGAAGGTCTTCAAGCTGGCTCCTCCCACCCAACCGGGTGGTAAAACTCTGGCTCCGCCCCGCGTGAATCTAGCCGCTGGAAGCCAGGTTGTCGCGTCGAGCGAGGCCGGGTGGGTTGTGAGGATGAACAACATATACCATTCCTAGAACTCCTGTTACAGGTGAGTAACCTGTATTTCTAGGGACATGGATATGTTGTTCATCCACACTGTCTGGCAGACTCCTAGCAGTTCTCCGGGAGGAGGGAGGCAAGGCACACACCCCCTACTTAGGAAATAAAGACTGGAGAACCGAGACCACAAAACCAGCTTCCCAGCGTGACTCAAGGTCAATGAGGTAGTGGGTGATGAAGGTGTGTGCTGACTTCCAGGTAGCAGCCCTGCAGATTTCCTGGATAGGGACATCCCTGGAAGCAGCCACCGATGCAGCGGCATGGCGGGTAGAATGAGCTGTTATCCCTCTGGGAGGCTCCATGCCCGCCAACCTATAGCAAAGATCTATGCAGGAGGTGACCCACCTGCCTATCGTCTCTTGGCTGCAGGTCTGCCAGGTGCGGCTTCAGCTTAGGTGACAAACAGCTGGCGAACCTCTCCCGAACTTCAGCCGTCTGCTCCTTACTCCATAGTAAGCAAAGCGTCTTCAGGGTCAAAGTATGGAGCCTACTCTGTTTGGCCTCCGAGGTGTGATTAGGGTAGAACACGGCAGAGTCCAATACCTGGTTAAGGTGAAACTCCGACACCACCGGAAGGAACTTGGGTAAGGCACAGAGGACAACCTTGTCCCTGTGGAAGACCAGATAAGGAGACTCGATGGAAAGTGCCTGGAGCTCTCCCATCCTTCTGGCTGACGTGATAGCCACCAAGAAGGCGGGTCTTCTATGACAGGTGAGAGATGTCACACCTGTGCATTGGTTGAAAGGCTTGCCCATGAGCTTAGCCAATACCAGCAGTAGATCCCACAGAGGTGGAGGTTCTGCACCAGAGGGATATGTGATCAAGGCCTGTGAAAAGCGCCCAACCACCTTCTCCGGGCCGACTGCTTCCTGCCCACGCCCAGTAAGCAGAGATGGCTGCCAGGTGCACCTTAAGGGTTGTCGACCGAAGCCCTTGCCGAGAAAGGGACCATAGGTAGTCCAGAATGCTTGCCAAGGAACAGGAGGAAGGGTCCAGGCCCTTGCCCTGACACCAAATGGAGAATCTCTTCCATTTGAAGGCATAGCATTTTCTGGTTGACTCCTTACGGGACGCCTCAATGACGTTAAGGACCTCGTCTTAAAGACCCAAGGCCTGGAACTCTAGTCGCTCAGGAACCAGGCCGTCAGGTGCAGGGATTGAAGGTCCGGATGGAATACCTTCCCCTGATTGACTGAGATCAGGTCCGGGTGGGCTGGGAGCTGCCTCCGGAGCCTGGAGCTGAGACTGAGGAGATCTGGATACCAGAACTGGCGGGACCAGTCTGGGGCTACCAGAATCACCTGCGCCTTGTCCCTCCTCGCCTTGAGAAACACCTTGTGGAGCAAGGGAAATGAGGGAAAGGCGTAGAAGAGGCCCGGGGTTCACGGCCTCGAGAAGGCATCCCCCTACAGCGAGCCCTGCTGAGGGGGGCGGGCATGAAACAGTCTCAGCTTCGCATTCTCCCTGGAGGCAAACAGGTCCACCTGAGGCATGCCCCAGTGGGAGAACAGATCTTGTACTACCTCCGGCAGGAGAGACCACTCGTGGGACGCAGCTTCTATCCGGCTTAGGGCATCGGCCAGAATGTTGGAGAGCTCCTGCCACATGGATGGCAAGGAGATCCACCTCTAGGCTGCGCCACGAGGGACCAAATCTTGGGCTTCTTTTGCACAGAGGCATGGGCGTGTCCGCCCTGGTGATTTAGACAGTACCATGGTCGTGGTATTGTCCGTCTGGACCTGGACCACTTGACCCCATAGAAACGGAGTGAAGGTGGTGAGGGCTAGACGAACTGCTCAACGCTCCAGCAGGTTGATGTGACATCAGGACTCCCAAGGGGACCAGAGGCCGTGCGCTCTGTGCTCCCCCAGATGGGCACCCCAACCCATCAGAGAGGCATCGGTCGATAGAGAGACCGTCAGCTCGGGGCGGACAAACGGGATGCCCTCCTGCAGATGTGCTGGAACGGTCCACCACTGGAGAGTGTTCCACATCTCCTGGGTCACTGTCACTAGCTGATCCAAGGGATCGGAGTGCTGTGACCGTTGGATGGCCAGCCCCCATTGAAGGGGAAGCATGTACCAATGGGCCCAACAGACCACGCTGGTGCAGGCCGCCATGAGCCCCAGGAGGCGCAGAAAGTCCTGGGCAGGGCACGATTGCACAACCTGAAATGATTGGGCAAAGGAGGAAAGAACCTCGGCCCTGTCCGCCGGGAGCCGTGCTCTGGCTCATAGATAGTTGAGCTCTGCCCCGATGAATTGTATCACCTGCTTTGGCACGAGTTCCGACTTGGCCTCATTGATGAGGAGGCCAACCTGAGAGCAAACCTGGAGGGCCAGATCTCTGGACCGCTCCACCTCCGTTCTGGAGGAGGCTGCAATCAGCCAGTCGTCCAAGTAGGGGTACACCTGGACCCTTCGGCGCCGCAGGAATGCTGTCACCACTGCCATGCATTTGGTGAAGACCCTGGAAGCTAGGGAAAGGCCGAAGGGCATGGCCCAGAACTCGTAGAGGGATCCCTCTAACCTGAAGTGGAGGAATCTCTGGTGGGACGGACGGATTGGGACATGAAAGAACGCATCCTGAAGGTCCAGAGGACAGAACCACACACCTCATTCCAAGGATGGGATTATCTGAGCCAGAGTAACCATCCTGAAGGTCCAAGACCTTAGGAACCTGTTCAAGTCGTGCAGGTCTAGAATGGGGCGCCAGCCCCCCCGTCCGTTTTGGGACCAGGAAGTACCTGGACACAAACCCCGGGTCTGGTGGAGGATCCGCCACCTTCCCGATCACCTCTTTTTCGAGGAGCAGGGTGATATTGGCTCGGCGAGCTGACAGAGAGGCTGCGGACCCCATAGCCCCCCCGAGGGGCGATGGCTCAGAAGGGCGGGGCCTGCTCGAACTCCAGGGACAGGCCCTTTCCTACCACCTCCACCACCCAGCGGTCCATGGTGATAGCGGACCAGGTGGAAAGAAGTGGTGGAGCCATCCCCCCATGGAGGGAACCCGGGGGGGGGAGTGATGAGGCTGGGGCGACACCCCCTCAACCCGTCACTGGGCAGGCTTGGAAGAGAAACCGGCCGAGGGACCTCCTGGGCCTTTTCCTCCCTGCTTCCTATTAGAGGAAGTCACAGGCTTGGCTTTGGGGTGCCAAGTGCAAGCCTGCTGGCCCTGATGCTGGTGCTGTTGGGCTGGACGTGCCGCAGGCGCAGAAGGCGAAAGGACTAATGTTGTTGTCGACGGCCCTTGTCCTTCTGGGCGGAGGTGACCGAGTCCAGAGTGGCATTGGACTTTTCGATCCGCTGGAGGTGACCTTCCACTCCAGGGCCGGAGAGGTCAGTCCCCAGGAAGGGGATATCTGCCAGTTTATGCTGGGTATCCGCCGTGAAGGTGGATATCCTCAGCCATGCTCTGCGGCGCATGGCCACTGCGGCCATAACTGATCTGGCACAGGAGTCTCCAATGTCCAGAGCCGTTTGGAGCTGCTGTTTTGCCACTGCCCTTCCCTGGTCCCGTACCTGCTTGACCGTGGTCTGCAGGTCAGCCGGGAGATGAGGAATCACCTCATCCAGGGAGCCCGTGAGGGCGTGGGAGAAGTGTGCCATCAGCACGGCTGAGCTGGCCTGGCAGAGGCCAGCGGAGGACGCAGCATACACCTTGCGCCTGGCATAGTCCAGCTTTTTGGGCTCCTTGTTGGGGGGCTTATCCACATCCCTAGCATTCCCGGAGCGCTGGAAAACGCTATCGGTGACCAACCCCTCGGCGGAGGGGTGTTCCGAAAAACCAGACAAAGAGCCGGTAGGGACCATATACTTCCTGCCCATTCTGGCCGAAGGCACAGGACAGGAAGCCGGCCGCTGTCAGAGCTCCAAGGCTGGACCAACAATGACTTCAGCCACTGGAAAGGCCTCCGAGGGCGAATCCCCTCGGTCCAGTATCTCCGTTGGGGATACCTGGCCCGCTTGGATACGGGCTCGAGCTGCATCCCGGTGGACTCTGAGATGAGGCGAAGCAGACCCATAAAGGACGATGGGCTTTTGTCCATCGACTGGCCCCCGGAGAACTCCAGGTCAGTGGGCCTGGAGAACAGGGAGGAGTCGTCGTTGGACTCCGAGGAGTCCACAAAGAGCTGCCTGGGGCCTGAGCCACCCTCCACCTGCTGAGGACGGTCGGGAGTGAGGGTGACAGACAACCTGTGAGGCAGACCCAGACCAGACCAAGAGTCCTTGGTTGGCACCCCCGATTTCGGTTGTGGAGGCAGAGATTCCACCACAATCGGTGGGGTAGCTGGTTTTGGCTGAACAACTGGCCCAGGCTTGGGCACCTCGACTACAGCGAGGCATTGTTTCGACCGTTCGGGTGACAGCCACTTGATGGCCAGGGAAGGCGACGACGTCGGCTTGTTCCCAGACAGAAGTAACTGCTGCCACATCAGGTCCTCGTAGTGGCGACGCAATTTACGCTGAAGCCTCTCCTCTTCCGAGGAGGAGGAAGAGGTGGACGAGCGAAGGCGACGCGCGCTTACTCGATGCTGAGATCGAGGACCGCCGATGTCGGGCGGGATCGCTGGACCGAGACGATGTCCGAGACCGAGATCCTCGTGTTTCTGAGGACGGTCTGGGAAGGCGGGGACACCCGCTCTTCCCTCGGCTTGGAAGCCTTGACCGGGGACTCCGGCACAGGGAGCGCAGACAAGTCCTCGGTCTCCACTGGGGAACCAGTGAAGAAGGGTTGTCGGCTTCACCAGTCGACAGCCCATCTGACGGGTCGAGAAAATCTCGACCGCGTTGGCGGGTGTCTCGGCCAGCTGACCTGACAGGGACACCATGAAGCCAGCGACTAGCCGCAACTCGACGAAGTCGAGTGTCGACTGTCCGGGGAAGGGGACCTCTTCCGCTCCCACGAACGCCGGTAGGACTTACCTTTCGAGTCCTTCTTTTTAGACCGAGAAGAATGTCCCGATGGCCCCTCTCCCTTCGTGGAAAGGGATTGGCAAAGCTCCTTAAAAGAAGCTGTGTAGGAGGATCCCAAAGAGAGCGGGATAAATGCCGCGACCGAGGAAGAGGATAATGCGGCCTGTGCCGTCTCCTCCTTGAGGGCGATCATCTGCTCGAGTTGCTCAGCTGAGCCAGCCACCACGGACACTGCCCAACAGGCCTCCTTTGACTTCACCAGAGGGTAGCGCTTCTCAGGGCGCCCAAGCTGTAACCAGGCAGCGCAGTCTTCCAGAGACGTTGGCAACTTGAAACGCCATAACTACATGAGCCTCACGGGTCATGGTCAGGCCGAGGCAGTGGGCGCACGTGGAGTGCGGATCTGTCCTGGACATTTTCTGCCCACATGGGCACCGCCGAAACCAGGGGTCGACGGTCCATCGTGAGCCGCGAGGGAGTAATTTGACCGAAGTCTTGAAAATTTAAGAATAAGTTTCGGGCGAACCGAAGAATTAGGACCCAGTCTATACGCAGAGCGTTAATGAGGGAACCTGAGCTTCTAAGCGGTAAGGAAGATCTGGCGTCATGAGGCTGAGCCAAGAGTTTTACCACCCGGGTGGGTGGGAGGAACCAGCTTGAAGACCTTCCGGCAAGATTTAAAGCGGCAAGGAACCTGCCAGACAGACAGTGTGGATGAACAACATATCCATGTCCCTAGAAGCTCTCTGTTATTCTTATCTCAAACACTGGAGTGTTTTGCCAAGTAATTTAAATAATTTTTCAATACTGATGCTTTGGAATTAATTGCTCAAAACTGGCTTATTTCTAAATATAACTGCCTCTACTGACTTGGGTTTAACAATTACTATATTTCATTACTGTAACATGCAGAGGGTATTGTTTTTGTTTGTTTTGACTTATTTTACAGTGCATTTACCCAGGACAGCCCAGCTGTAATGTAACATCTCATTTCCTGTGGGGTCCTGCTTCTGCCCATTTCCACAGCTGGGTGGGCTGGGGCAATGGGGGGGGGGGCAAGTGATTTGCCCAGGGTAACACAAACTGAGTAGTTGGCTCTAGCGCTGTCTTGAACCTGCAATCTCCTGGTTCTCAAGCCAGTGCTCTAACCACTACACCACCGTACGTCTACTAGACCACAGGGTTACATTCACACACATTGTTACATTCTCTATGTGAACTAATATAACTATAATGTATGGCGAGCCATTATTATAAACTGAAATCACACAGTTTAAAACGTTGTCATACTATCGATATGACGTCATGCTGTTGTTAACCTTTCTTGACTATATCATATCGATAGCATAACACAATGGAATGTTAACTAAAGCCAGTATTCCTGTGTGAGAACGCCAGTCGATAGGCTCTACAATTTTCAAAAGTAATTCCATTCTGACAGTTGCAGCTTGCAGAAACTAGCAATCGCAATGGCAGACAACATGAGTTCTCACTGTGACAGTTATTTTCTTTCCTAGTTACCTTAGTTGAGGAGTACTCCGAACAGGCCGCGATCTGCTGCACACAACTAGGCTGTCTGAACTCAGCGAAGACTACGTGGTGACATTACCCACCATGACACAGTGCTACCAGTCACCACGTGATCAGTGCCAACCAACCGGGTCATTTTCCAATGTTTTCTTTTAAATCTGCTTTGATTTTGAAAATTTTAAAAAGAGTACAAGATGTGACTACATAGTCTTTTGGGCCCATACACCATAAAAGCTAAAGGCTGGAATTCGGTTAATAACCACGCTGTAATCACTTCTCGAGGTTGCCAGGACAACAGTAACTGTTGTCCTGGCAACCTCTCGAAATGATTACAGCGTGATTATTAACCAAATTCCTGCCATTATCCTCTATGTTATCCGTATGCAGCTTGGGACATAGCGCTACTACTGTTTTGCCTTAGGACTCGCATGCAAATTAGGCATTTCAGAGGACAAACAAATTAAATGAAAATACAGATTTTGAGAGGTGACTGACAGGGAGAAAACAGGGAAGTGGTACTGGCAAACAAACTTTCTCTGCAGCTATAAAGCAAAGAAAGACAAATAAACATTTGTGTTGGATAAATAAAATACCTTTATTACGCTAATAAAAAAAATATCTTGCTGTTATCCTAATAATGGTATAAAATCTACATAAATAGTTTTTTGTCTGTTTGTTTTTCTAAGAGGCTAACATGGCACACAGAGCGGCTGAAATTACGTTTTGCAGCCACAAGCAGGCAGGGCTAGTGACTGGGAAACTCCAATGGCCACAGAGGATTTTACACTGGCCCAACTGGTCTACTTATTGAAATGTTTTCTAATACAAGCCATCATGTATAAAGGAATACTGTACTAGCCAGACACAAAATCTACCAGCATTTGGCTAGCTGGCTGGTGCCAATTTTGACCCGACACCTCAATCAATACAGTTATGAAGTAACTGCTGAAAGCTGCTAGTAGATGAAACACCAACTCAATACCACTGCTGCAGCACTTTTGGGTAAGGAACAGACGAAAACAATGAAGACAACAGCTCGAAAGCTATCTTATTGGTAGTTGATGAGCATAAAACTATTGCACCATCTAAAGTCATAATGCCCAACTTGTAATTAAATTATAATTTAATAACCTATTTTCTTTATTTCAGTTTGGGATTAATACCTTTGAGTCAAGGACTCGTTTTCAAAGGTTCCAAGTCAGTCAAATACAGTACCTAATAAACAAAAATACAGACAGTACTAATAGTTGGCATATCACATAGTCCAGATAACTACATCAAGTAACGCCACAGATGTACAATAACACACAGACAGGAGTTACAATACAATGAGATAATACATTTCAACTGGCAGCACAAGTTGTGTGCAGTGTAAGTTCTTGGAGGCGCTGGCTACAGTCAAGGGGTGAAAGTCCTGTTTAAACAGGGAAAGAGCTGAAAACTATTATAGACCTTAGTGAGGGAATATGAGGTTAGGGGTGTGGCGGGAGGAAGCGGCCAGATGCAGGCTTTGTCGTTAGTCAGTAGCAAAGATACTGCTATAAAATGTAGCCAGAGGGACATAGTAAGAGGAAAGTAGTCAAAAGGAGGCGTGTGCTGTTGTGGGTGGGGTGGGTAGCAGTGGTCGGAGTGAGGAGAGGGAGGGGTGTGAGGTAGTTCCTATGAACTTGTATTGATCTCTTGCTAATGCAGTTGATAATTTCATAGCAGACCAACATTTTACTGGCCTCCAGCAAAATGTAAACTGGTTATGTATAATGAACATTTGTAAGTGATTTCTAAAAGAGTGCAAACATTTCAGTTAGTGAAAATGTAGTTATTTATTTATTTAAAGCAGCAGTACAACAAAAATGGGTTAACATTTGACCCCACCTTTTTTAATTTCTAACTGAGGCCATACCTCTTCCAGTTTATTTTGGTGGTAAAATGTTCAGTTTTCATTATCATTTAAGAATTTTATGAATGTTTCAAAATAATTATTTCTGTAGAAAAAAAGATGGGCGCCTAATTTTTCCACAGAAATAATACTGACGACCCAAGAAGGGCTAGAGTCCAGACAAAAATTCAAATGTACAGTACACAGCCTAGGAAGCACCCAGAAAACACAAATCAACAGTTCTGCCAATATGTTTCATGACCATAGCAGAAAATTAGCTTTTTTGGAATAACTTTTTTCATTGCACTGCTGCTTTAAATGGTTGCTCAAATACTGTGAAACCACATGCCACCAGCTGACACTGAAAAAAGGGAGGGGGGAGATAGAAAGCTTGTGGTTAACATCAACTTCTCTTAAAAAATGATATGTTCAGTTCATGTGGTAGTGAGGTGTTAAAAACAAGCTTTGACAAGCACTATGAGAACTGGCAGGATTAATATAAGTTGGGGAGGGAAAGAGAGAGAAAGGAGGAGAGCGCAAAAGATGGAGAAGGACAGCAGACAGTGATAGAGGAAGGGAGAGACAAGAGGGGGAGAGAGTGAGGGAAGGAGGGAGTGGGACAGAGAAACAAGGAGCGGGAGAAAGAGATGGGGAGGAAGAGTGCCTCAGAAAAGCACTAGCAAACAGGCTAGAAGGAGGTGTGAAGCAACAATGGGGAATCATCAAAACTGCCATCACAGAGGCAACAAGCCTTTGTGTGAAGCAAATAAACAAATCAAAACGAAAGAAAAAGCCACTATGGTTCTCAAAAGAGGTGGCTGTGAAAGTCAGGAAGAAAAAAGATAGCAATCCGGAAGTATAAGGAAACGCAGAAGGAGCAGGACAGAGAGCTGTACCAGTTAAGGCAGAAGGAAGCAGGGAGGGAAGTCAGAATAGCAAAGGCCCAAACTGAGGAAAAGATAGCCAACTTGGTTAAGAAGGGGGATAAAACCTTTTATAGGTACATCAGCGAGCGTAGAAAGACAAAGGGAAGGATAGTGAGGCTGAACAGAATGAGCAGTGGGTGGGCAGAGGGGGACAGTGAACAAGCAGGGATACTGAGCGAATATTTCTGCTCAGTATTCACAAAGGAGGAGGGGAACTGCCTAATCCAATTAACAGAAGCACTCTTGATGGGGGTCGATCCCAGTCCTTTCACAGAAGAAAGGGTTCTGCAAGAACTCCCTAAAAGTGAAGGTGGACAAAGCAATGGATCCTGATGGAATTCACCCCAGAACTCTAAAAAGAATTAAGGGAGGAACTAGGTGAAACCACTGGCTACTCTTTTAATAAATCATGGAGGATGGTGTGGTACCCGAGGACTGGAGGAAGGCGGATGTGATTCCCTTCACAAAAGTGGGACCAAGACAGAGGCAGAAAACTACAGACTTGTCAGTCTGACCTCTGTGGTAGGGAACGTGATGGAGTCACTTCTGAAGGAAAGAATAGTTGAGTACAGGACCCAAGGCAGCATGGGTTCTGGCGGGAAGGTCATGTCAGGCGAATCTAATAGATTTCTTTGACTGGGTGACCAAAGTAGTAGACCAGGGAGGGCTGTGGACATGGCCTACCTAGACTTTTAAGGCATTTGACACAGTCCCACACAAAAGATTAATAGCCAAATTAACCAGCCTGGGAGTGGGTCCCAGGGTGGTAGCCTGGGTAAAACATTGGCTGCACAACAGGACACAGAAGGTAATTGTAAATGGAGTCCACTCTGAAGAAAGAGGGGTTACTAGTGGGGTACCGCAGGGTTCAGTATTGCGTCCAGTCCTTTTTAATGTCTTCATCAGTGACATTGCAGAGGGACTGGAAGGAAAAGTATGCCTTTTTGCAGATGACACAAAGATCTGCAACAGGGTTGATACACAAGGAGGTGTGGAAAGGATGAAAAGGGACTTGGCAAGGTTGGAGGAATGGTCAGAAGTATGGCAGCTAGGATTCAATGCAAAGAAGTGCAAAATAATGCACCTGGGAAACAAGAACCCAGGGGAAGAATACACAATGGGTGGGGAGGTAGTAACAACAACAAAAAGGAAAGGGACCTGGGGGTAATCATATCAGATGACCTTAAGGTTAGCAAGCAATGGAGAAGGCAGTAGGGAGGGCTGGGGTATGCTGGGATGTATAGGAGAGGCATCAGCAGCAGAAAACAGGAAGTTGTTATCCCTCTGTACAGACAGTTGGTGAGACCCCATCTGGAGTACTGTGTCCAGTTCTGGAGACCCCATCTCCGCAAGGACATAGACAGGATAGAGGTAGTCCAGAGGAGGGCAACTAAAATAGTGCAGGGTCTGCAAGAGAAGCCGTATGAGGAGAGACTAAAGAAGCTAAATATGTATACCCTTGAGGAAAGAAGGGAGAAGGGGGACATGATAGAAACTTTTAAGTACCTCAGTGGAATCAACAAAGTCCAAGAGGGTAGCATCTTTCAGAAAAAGAGACTTCAGGGTTTTATTTAACTCTAAAAATTGATTAGCGTTTTGCTCATAAAAGTTCTAAAACATTGTGAAACTGCATAGCACTTGCCTCACTGTGTTTAACAAACATAACACTTCTAGAAAACCTGTATAAATGCTTTCTGTACAGTTAGTATTAGCCCAAGAAAAAAACTGCTAATCAATTATTTAAAACCCTGGACTTGCAAGAACAAGGGGACACAATTTAAAGATAGAAGGAGTGCAGTTCAGGGGCAATGTGAGGAAGTATTATTTCACAGAGAGGGTAGTGGATGCATAGAACAGCCTTCCTGAGGAGGTTGTGGGGTCTAAAACTGTGGGAGAATTCAAGAATGCATGGGACAGACATACGGCAATTCTTGTGGGGGGTAGGAAGAACTAGGCTGTTGGTTAACTAGGATCTGCGGCCTATCCTGTAGGTAGGGAAATGGGCAGACTAGATGGGCCAAGCGGTCCTTATCTGCCGTCAAAGTCTATGAGAGAAAGAGTGACAGAGAAACGGGGGGCGAGAACTAGAGACTGTGAAAAAGAGAGAGAGAGAGAGACAGATAACACATAACATTGACCTGCTGCTTCTTAAGTCGGAGTTGGTCACAAAAGTAATGGGTGCACAGCCAATGGCAACGTTTTTTTTATGACAATGTTAACAGAAAACAGATGCCCTACTAGATTACATGAATTATGACTAAGATTTAAGTCATTTACAGTGACAAAAGGCAACTTTTCATCCACAGCGGAAAACACATTATATTCATTAAAAATATTTCCCTAAACTTAAAGAGGTTCAAGTTATGGAATGCACTAATGCCGCTGTCGTAACTCTTAAAACTCCACAGATTTCACATGATCTGGTTGGAATCTAACATGCATGTTGACATCCTGCCACGAGAGGCAGTATACGAACTGCATACCTCTAAAGCCATCACTGACTATTGTGAATTTTATTGTTTGTTTTCACTAAGGTTTATGCCCCTGTCCTGCCAGCCCCCATCATGGCAGCCCAGCTCAATCATAGACCATCCACAGGACTTACCTCTTGATGCCCCCACAACTTACTCATCATGGTGGGAATGGGGGGCAGGAGGGACTTCATCTTGTCCCCTCCCGAAGCATGATCTGCTTTGGGTGCTTGGTCGGTGTTGCCAAGCCTGTGGGTGGGACAACTTTTCATCTCACAAAACAGGATGTATTTTCTGTGTTTTTCCTCCCACCCGTGGGTGTGCAATGATGCGCAGTGTCATGCCGACTTCCCCCTGTTCTACTGGGCTTCCCAGCTGCCTGACACCCAGCCTCCGCTAGGTGTCAGGCATCTTGCAGAAAGTGCTGGCCACCCTTCCCAGGAGAAGAGAGCTGT
Organism: Neoceratodus forsteri; assembly: GCA_016271365.2. Classification (NCBI taxonomy): domain Eukaryota; kingdom Metazoa; phylum Chordata; order Ceratodontiformes; family Ceratodontidae; genus Neoceratodus; species Neoceratodus forsteri. Next base: position 1,252,588,979 of record CM028129.1, on the reverse strand, counting down.
CTTCCCGATGCTCGAGCCCCCCACCTCCGACTGAAGTTCACTCCCGAACCAAGGCTGTCGGAGTGGCAGGCAACAGCACTACCACTATGCCACCAAGCCGGCCTGACTACCGCAAATTCTTAGTTTTTCTTTGTATCGTTGGGAGGGTTTCAGTTTTTTAACTTGATTTTTGTACTTATTTACAAAACTAACGAGGAAAAGTGAGCTGAATGCAGGTTCAAATGTGAAACAGCCTTATCTGTATACAATACTGTGGGTCACTGCTAATGTGCTGATGTGACGGATCTAGATTTCCTCTTTGTTTTTAATTAACAAAAAGTAACAAAGAAAGGTACTTTCCTGCTGTGTGACTAAACTTCTCTGCTGGGACTAAAGTAGAAGAACTTTTGTATTTGGACCTTTAATTTAGGGTAAAAAAAACTAACATACAAAACAAAAAAAAAAAGTGTGTGTTTGGATTAACTGAACTGAATGGGTAACTGAAAAGTCATCTAGGTGTAAAGCTCAGGTGACTGAAAGGACTCAACTGCTGTGAGGTTTAAATTGCTTATAGAAAGATCTGGTAAGTAGGGGGAGTGGCTTAGCTAGAAGGAAGCTACATTTAAAGACTGCCTTAGAAAGATTCTGCTAATAGCTTGGCAGAAGACACCAGGAGAAGGAACTGCTGTGTGACTGAACCTCTCTGCTGGGACTATATTGCCCTCCCACCACGCAAAGCTAGTTCTATTTTTATAGATACAGGATTTGACTGACAACAGGAACTTCCTGTTTAGGGGCAGGAAGTGAGTGATCACAGAACCACAAAGGACCCACCATCCTAGAAGGGCAAGAATAGCTCTCCGGCCCCCTCTAGCTGCTGGAGGTCTGCCTCTGAAAAAGTAAGTGGTCTACTGAGAAATATAGGATATTCTTGTCTCAGAACAGGACAATCAGGAGCTTAAAGGGCACACAGGCAGAAAGTAAGGAAAAAAAACAGAGGAAAGAGTAAGGATTGCAAACACTTAAGGGGCCAGAAATAAGACATGATTGGAGTGGTGCAGTGCAGTGGCTGTGGAGCAGCAGTCTTCCGGGAGATGTTCTGGAGGATGCGGTGTTGTCCCATCTGCAGGCACCTCTCTGGGCTGAGGGAGGAGGTTGCTCATCTCCAGGCTGAGCTGGCCAGGATTTGTGGGACCTCTTCCATCCAGGGACCACCAGTGCCACTGCCGCTGCCTCAGAGGTTGCCAAGAAAGAGGAGCGGTTGGACCACAGTGGGCTCAGGGAGGGTGAGGGTGGTGGAACAGAGGCGCATCCCTCCAGTTGTACCTCCACATCCCTATGCCATTCTGGCAAAGTGTGGTTCCTCTATGGAGGCACCCACAGTGGAGACCAAGGAGGATGCTGGGAACCTCCACAAAGGAGACCCACAGGAGGGTGGCAGGGGACCCTGCAGGGGAAGGAAACAACTCCTGGTGGGGGACTCCATTGTTAGGAAGGTAGAACTGGGCAAGGAAGGGGAGAGGGAGGTAAGGTGCCTGCCTGGCGCCATGGCTTGGAGGGACAGGGAGCGAATCCTCAGGACTGCCGGAGCAGCTGCACAGGGGAGGGAGCTGGATGTCATTGTCCACCTAGGGACAAATGAGCTGGCTAAGAAAGGGATTAGAGAAGTGCAGGAAGAGTTTGTGGAATTGGGGAGGGGCCTTAGTCAAGTAGCACGCACTCAACCTTCTCGGAGGTGCTACCCATCTATGGCATAGGAGAGGCTAGGGTGTTCCACTATGGGATTCAATCAGTGGTTGAAAAACTGGTGTGGAGCTCAGGATTTGGCTTCATTGGGGACTGGGGTCCACTTGGAGTGATGCAGCCTATACTGGCATGATAGGCTGCATCTGTCCGGGAGGGAACCAGGATCCTAGGTGATAGGTTTAAATGCTTCATCGGCAAGCTTTTAAACTAGCCAAGGGGGGAGGCACTGGAAAGGAGCAGGAAAATCCTAGCCCCCAAACAATCACGGTAGTAAGTGTGGCAAACACCAACATGGAGGTGTCGATAGGGAGAAGGGCAGGGGTAAATGGAGAAAGTGACAAAGGCAAGAAGGACAGGGATGGGGCAAAAGGGGGTAAGGCCATCAGGAAATGGAGGGTAATGAGTACCAATGCCCGTAGTCTGGGCAACAAGCTCCCTGAGCTGGTGGCCTTAATGGAAGAGGGATGCCTGGATATCTTAGCAGTCACAGAAACATGGTACACAGAGAACCATGACTGGGATGTTAACATACCAGGGTACATAACTTACAGGAGAGACAGGCAGGGAGAAGAGGGGAGGAGTAGCTCTCTATGTAAAGGAAGGGATAAAAGCAACTGAACAAAAGAGTAAACAGGGAGGGAGGAGAGGAGGCACTGTGGGTCACCTTGGAGACTGGAAAGGGCACCACAATCCGCACAGGGTTGTGTACAGACCCCATGTCAGGGAAGGAATGGACAAGGATATGATGGAAGGCATTCTTAGAATGGCAGAGAAAGGGGAGATACTGTTGATGGGAGACCTGAATATGCCAGATGTTAACTGGAGCACATTTGCTGCAGCCACATCCAAGAATAGGGCCATTCTTGATGCCCTACAGGTGGCAGGCATTAGACAGCTAGTTTGGAACCCACTGTGAGGGAGCAATCTTAGACCTCATACTCTCAAGCGGGAGCAGTGAGAGGATCTCAGATCTAGAAGTGGGTTGCCATCTGGGGACAAGTGACCATCAAACAGTGTGGTTCACGTTAAACTCAGCTACAGAGTCAAGCCATACAAAAGTGAGAGGGTACTGGACTTTAGGAGGGCTGACTTTGCAAGATGGGAGAGTGCCTCAGAAAAGCACTAGCAAACAGGCTAGAAGGAGGTGTGGAGCAACAATGGGGAATTATCAAAACTGCCATCACAGAGGCAACAAGCTTTTGTGTGAAGCAAATAAACAAATCAAAATGAAAGAAAAGCCACTATGGTTCTCAAGAGAGGTGGCTGTGAAAGTCAGGAAGAAAAGATAGCATTCCGGAAGTATAAAGAAACACAGAAGGAGCAGGACAGAGAGCTGTACCAGTTAAGGCAGAAAGAAGCAGGGAGGGAAGTCAGAATAGCAAAGGCCCAAACTGAGGAAAAGATAGCCAACTCAGTTAAGAAGGGGATAAACCTTTTATAGGTACATCAGCGGCGAGAAAGACAAAGGGAGGGATAGTGAGGCTGAATAGAATGAACGGTGGGTGGGCAGAGGGGACAGTGAAAAGCAGGAATACTGGAACTAATATTTCTGCTCGGTATTCACAAAAGAGGAGGAAGTGCCTAATCCAATTAACAGGCACTTCTGATAGGGGGGTCGATCCCAGTCCTTCCACAGAAGAAAGGGTTCTGCAAGAACTCCTAAAACTGAAGGTGGACAAAGCAATGGGTCCTGATGGAATTCACCCCAGAATTCTAAAAGAATTAAGGAAGGAACTAATGAAACCACTGGCTACTCTTTTTAATAAATCATGGGAGCATGGTGTGGTACCCAAGGACTAGAGGAAGGCGGATGTGATGCCCCTTCACAAAAGTGGGACCAAGACAGAGGCAGGAAACTACAGACCTGTCAGTCTGACCTCTGTGGTAGGGAAAGTGATGGAGTCACTTCTGAAGGAAAGAATAGTTGAGTATCTAGAGGTCAGTGGAGCACAGAATCCAAGGCAGCATGGGTTCACAGCGGGAAGGTCATGTCAGACGAATCTAATAGATTTCTTTGACTGGATGACCAAAGTAGTAGACCAGGGAGGGGCTGTGGACATGGCCTACCTAGACTTTAGCAAGGCATTTGACACAGTCCCACAAAAGATTATTAGTCAAATTAACCAGCCTGGGAGTGGCCCCAGGGTGGTAGCCTGGAGTAAAACATTGGCTGGACAACAGGACACAGAAGGTAACTGTAAATGGAGTCCACTCTGAAGAAAGGCGGTTACTAGTAGGGTACCGCTAGGTTCGAAGATTGGTCCAGTCCTTTTAATGTCTTCATCAGTGACATTGCAGAGGGACTGGAAGGAAAAGTATGCCTTTTGCAGATGACACAAAGATCTGCAACAGGGTTGATACACAAGGAGGCGTGGAAAGGATGAAAAGGGACTTGGCAAGGTTGGAGGAATGGTCAGACGTATGGCAGCTAGGATTCAATGCAAAAAGTGCAAAATAATGCACCTGGGAAACAAGAACCCAGGGGAAGAATACACAATGGGTGGGGAGGTAGTAACAACAACAAAACAGGAAAGGGACCTGGGGGTAATCATATCAGATGACCCTAAGGTTAGCAAGCAATGTGAGAAGGCAGTAGGGAGGGCCGGGGGTATACTGGGATGCATAGGGAGAGGCATCATCGGCAGAAAACAGAAGTTGTTATCCCTCTGTACAGACAGTTGGTGAGACCCCATCTGGAATGCTGTGTCCAGTTCTGGAGACCCCATCTCCGCAAGGACATAGACAGAATAGAGGCAGTCCAGAGGAGGGCAACTAAAATGGTGCAGGGTCTGTAAGAGAAGTCGTATGAGGAGAGACTAAAGGAGCTTAATATGTATACCCTTGAGGAAAGAAGGGAGAGGGGGACATGACAGAAACTTTCAAGTACCTCAAAGGGAATCAACAAAGTCCAAGAGGGTAGCATCTTTCAGAAAAAGAGACTTGCAAGAACAAGGGGACACAATTTAAAGATAGAAGGAGGGGCGGTTCAGGGCAATGTGAGGAAGTATTATTTCACAGAGAGGGTAGTGGATGCATGGAACAGCCTTCCTGAGGAAGTTGTGGGGTCTAAAACTGTGGGAGAATTCAAGAATGCATGGGGCAGACATAAGGCAATTCTTGTGGGGGGCAGGAAGATATAGGCTGTTGGTTAACTAGGATCTGCGGCCTATCCTGTAGGTAGGGAAATGGGCAGACTAGATGGGCCTAGCGGTCCTTATCTACCGTCAAAGTCTATGTTTCTATGTTTCCTAACTAATTACGAGGCCAGAAGAAACTGGCTGTATTTTAGGCAGGATATGTTATTCTTTTGTTTTTCGTATCACTTTTTGGCCTCCATGCTGCCAGCTGCTCCTTCCTGTCAGGTCTTGCTGTGTGCAGTTGGTGACCTCTCAGCCTCGTCAGCCGCCCTTCCGACCGCTGCGGCCAGTGGGGATCTGCGTAGAGCAGGGCCCAAGGTACCAACGACCATCATATAAGTGGTTAGTACACATTATTTTTATTTATTTATTTATATTTTGTTGACCGGTAGGCCCACTGAGATTAGAAGCCCTTTTTCAGGGGCGACCGGAAAAAAAGGGGGGGGGGGGAGGATGATACAGATGGTAACCAACTGAAATTGAACCAGGTTAGGCTGTTGGTGGTATTTTTAGTAAATGGGCAAAATTTGGCCAGGACACCGGGGAAATTCCCTTACTCGATGGTAGGGGGTGCAGTTCTGAAGTGACAGAGGATCCCAGTGCTGAGTAAGCACTGCAACAGAGAGGATGTGTGGAAGAGGCTCGGCGGGTGTAAATGTCACCACTAGCAAGGCTCTTCCGGTAAATAACATTCCACCACAACTAACCTCAGATGTTGCAGCAGATACAGAAGATATTCGAGGAGCGGAACTGAGATGCCTTGTGGAGGATCGGATACAGCTTGCGACAATGGATTTTAATATTGCTACACTTTTGTTGCAAGAGGAACATAAAAGAAAATGGATGCAGGGGTTGTCTCCATCACCGGAAGCTTCAACTTCCAAAATTTTTGCAGTAGCAGACCGGGAAGCATTTACTGCACAATCTGAGATGTTGAAGACCTCCCACATGTCAACAAAGCTGATCTCCAACTCGGGAGATGCCTCTTGGTCGGCAGAAGAGGCGCTTTGTGGCACGGGCTGGTCACAAAATGAAAATGGAGTATGGGTTGCGGAACCACAGGGCTCTGCTTCAGTGGCTGACTCCAATATCAAGAATACACTTCAGCATCCCTCAACCTCTATGCCAGGCCTTGAGAGGCAAGCAGATTCCGGACAGGAACCATGCTTATTACCTTCAGGTAACATTTCTTTTTCCCCTTTGGGACCTCTTCCTGTTCCATCTGTTGATTTACTATGTGAGCCTGAGGTAAATCCTTCTGACCCAGCTCAGGCTCCTTTTTGTCCAGGAGATGGGACACAGAGTACCATTGACCCTATAGGCCCTACTTTACCCCAACCACAAAATAAATGTACATTTGCTGTTTTTTTTTCAAAAACCTGTGGACTTAGCAAAAAAGGAGAAATGCCATCCGCCACAAATATCTTGGGAGGCATGGATGAGCTGCCTGACAGATTTTATGTCGGGAGAATTTTATTGAAACAATCCCTAGGATTCTCTCCTAGTGAGGGCTATGCTCTCATACATGCCCCAGGTGAACACACCTTTGATATTAATTTTAGAACACCTGGCATTCTTGAGAGGTTCTGGACTAAATATGCTATCCTGAAAATGAATCCCTTATGGTCCCCTTTTCAAGTTATACCCCTTACGAAGCAATCTTTTTGCATAGTGACAGTCTTGTTTTGCAATGAGGGGGTGAACATCACTGACATATTATACTGGCTTGAAAAACGTGATGTGCAAGGTTCTCTTGAACCTGTCCTGGACAGTGAAGGATTCTGGAATGGTGGGTGGCGCCTTAAGGAGAAGTTGTTACAACTTGAAAATGATTTACAACATTTAGCTAATTGTTTTCTTATTGGTAGGGACACAGGGTTTATGTTCTATCCGGGTCAACTCAGGAAATGCTGTAAATGTGAATCCCCAGACATATCAGTACCATCTGTGATAAAATCATTTGTTTTTGTTGTGGGGAACATGGGCACTCAGGCACAGAATGTGATAATGCACCCACCTGCAACTTCTGTGATGAAGCAGGACACATCTTTACTGACTGTCCCTGGGCATCCCATAATATGGATGATTCGGATTTTGCTATGCAAGACTTTTATATCAATATGGCTGCTAGAGGCCCTAGTGATTTCCCAGATCCACGTCCACCTAGGGGCCCACGAGCTGGGCCTCTACCAATGGCCGAGCCATCATGGAGAACGACCTCTTTGCCCCCTTCATCAGACTTTCCCTCTAAACCCGGGGCAACTACAAACTTACCTACACCTATCATCGCACCTCCCACAACTACTGTGTTACAAGGAGCACAGAGTATCATAACAGGAGGCATGCACCCCCCACTCATTCAAAAAAGTCAGAATATTCCTGTTGTGCACGCTATGGCTCCGAAGTCGTCTTCCTCTAGGGGAGGTTGTTAATATTCCTGTGGCAGAACCTCTGCCACTTACTAACAGATATGCTGACCTCCCTCAGGAAATGGAGGGTATTCAACAAGATTCAGATGATGCTTCTAGAACATCTTCACAGAAGGATCCTGGTTCAGATCTTGATGTCCCTTCCACAATGGTTCCGAAAAAACAAACTAAACAAAAACAAAACCTTCAAATAGGGCTCAGGAAAAGTTCAAGGAAAAAAGGTGTTGCACCCTGAAGGGTTTACCTAACCTCTCACTTCTCTCTATGATTTACATATTGCTTCTTTGAATGACAACAGTAACAGATCTGAGAAAAAAAAACCTGGCCATCATTGATCTTTTCATCAGTTCTACTGTTGACCTGTTTTTTTTTTTTCGGGATACCAGATTACACACTGTGGATGATTATGAGCTAGCTTCTGCTGCATGGTTGTGGGGAAAATGTTATTGGTCTGGAGGTACTGCCCTATGTTCTGGTATTGGTATTTGCTTTTTGAACCCATCTATACAAGTAATGAGCGTAGTAGAAACAGAAGCAGGCAGAGGCTTAATGTTGGATGTTGTTATTTCAAAGTCGCATTTCAGGCTTCTAAATATTTATGCTCCACAAATTAAATCAGAATGCATTGCCTTACTTACTAAAATTCAACCTTACCTTTTTACACGGAAAAATTTCCTTTTTTGGGGGGCTGGGACTTTAATATAAATAGGACTATATTAGACAGAGGGGCCGGGTCTGCTAAACTCTATTGTGGCTCTACTAATCTGAATAATTTAATTTCTCTCACTGGATTGAGAGATGTTTTTTATTCCTCTACAGATGTAGTTTATACATATTTTTTCTGGATCTAGAAAGTCCCATATTGATTTCTGGTTTCTCTCCCCTACTTTAACATATAGGTCTCCCAAGGTTACACCTGTAGCAACCTCTGATCAAGTTTCATTAGAGGTTGTTATTTCGAATTTTCTGGTATCTTCTAAGGGTCCTGGATATTGGAAATTGAATTCATCATTATTAGAATATCCTTAGGTAAAAGAAGGGTTCAATTAATTGCTGGATGCTAGAACTTCAGTATTTATTTATTAAATTTTGTTAACCGGGTAGACCCTCTAGGCCCCTAAGGTCCCTTTTCAGGGGCAACCCAGAATTAGTTACATAGAGTGAGGCATTTATATAGTACAGTACATTTCTGAACAGACAATACAAGGTCAGAGATGCAGTGTTCCATGCAAAGTAAGATTACATACAGTAGGGTATTTAACTAACAGAAATTCGTGGCAATCACAATACTATAAGACAGGGTTTGGTTGGTTAGTGTCAAGACAGCTTAGGTGAGTCGAGGGTAGAGGATGAACAGGACAGATGTCAGAGGAAGAGAGGGGACTGTTCTGAGAAGAAAAAAGTTATTAGCCGGGACAGAAGCAGTGACTATGGTGTAGTGAATGCATGCGTAGACTGTTTCGGAAATTCCTTATGGAAGCAGCAAGCTGAAGGTGTCCAGGGAGTTTCTTCCAAAGCCTAGGGGCAGCACAGGCAAAGAATTTGCTGCCTACTGTGGTTCTGATCCTGGGTTCTTCGAGGAGCCTTAATCCAGTGGTACGGAGCTGCCTGCTGGAGCGTTTTGGGGCTAGTAGTCCAGCTAGAGTAGCTGGGGGGTGGTCGCTTTTGAGTTTATGAGTGTTACATAATAGGGGTTACTGAAGTCTATGGCCAAAGGAGGGCCAGCAGAGCGAAGCAAGTACATTGCAGTGATGACTCCTTGGTTCAGCGTTTGTACAAAAGCGCCCAGTTTTGTGATATAGGGTTTGTAAGCAGTTGAAGCTCTGCTTTGCCATTCCATGCAGAATTGGGGCAGTGTATGTTAAGGGAGTAGGATATTCTTGACTATTGCCAACCGGGTCTCAGGTATCATTTGGGTGCTAAGGCAGTGGAGCAGGCCTAGCTTTTGGTGGATATTTTTGGTTACAGAATCCACATGGGGTTTTAGGGTGAGTCCCTGGTCCAGCACGAGGCCGAGATATTTGAAAGATTGCACCACCTCTATACTGGAGCCTGCTGCTGTGTTGAATGGAAGTAAGAGGCTTCGATCAGGGCCTAGGAATTGTGGTCCAAACATGACAGCCTTTGTTTTTTTTGGAATTTAGGACCAGGCGATTCTCTAGTAGCCAGGATTCAATCAAGGCAAAGTCTGACTGGAGTTGTGATTCAAGGTCATCAGTGTTAACAGATCTGTACAGGACCGCATCATCAGCATAGTGGACCATGGAGCAGGTCCCGCAGTAGTTGCTGAGGTCATTAACAAACAAGGAGAATAAGAGGGGGCCTAATATTAAGCCTTGTGGTTCCCCTCAGTTACTGGGAGAAACACAGAGACAGCTCCCCTCCACTTGACCCGCTGAGAGCGGTCAGACAGGTAGCTGCTGAACCAATTCAGTGAGTGTTGATCAAGTCCAAGTTTACTCAGTTTTGCTTTCAGTAAGGAGTGGTCAACCAAATTAAGGGCCTTGGTCAGGTCTATGAAGACAGCCCCTGTTGGGAGGCCTTTGTCCAGTGCCGATAGAGTATCAGTGGTGAGTTTGATAAGTGCCGAGTCAGTCCCATGCCTTTGTCGGAAGCCATGCTGGGTGGGTACCAACAGCTGGTTCGCTTCCAGGTAGTCTCGAAGTTGGCAATAGATGAGCCTCTCTTGGATTTTTGCCAGGGTGCAGAGCAGGGAGATAGGCCTATAGTTTTCTATTGGCTCCCTAGAGCCTCCCTTATGGATTGGCACCACATTTGCCTGCTTCCATATTTTGGGTACCAAACTGGAGGTCGCAGGGTCTCGACCTAACCCATCCCCACCCCCCAAAACTGCACAACAGTTCTCCAGGATCCGGGCAGAGGGTCCCAAACCTGAGGTCGCGAGGGTCTCGGACGAACCCATCCCCACCCCCCAAAACTGCACAACAGTTCTCCAGGATCCGAAGTAGAGGGTCCCAAACCTGAGGTCGCGAGGGTCTCGGATGAACCCTCCCCACCCCCTAAACTGCACAACAGTTCTCCAGGATCCGAAGTAGAGGGTCCCAAACCGGAGGTCGTGAGGGTCTCGGACGCACCCTCCCCCACTCCCCGAAACTGCACAACAGTTCTCCAGGATCCAAGTAGAGGGTCCCAAACCGAGGCTTTGTGGTCTTGACGCACTCCTCCCCACCAAACTGCACAACAGTTCTCCTAGATCCAAGTAGAGGGTCCCAAACCGAGGTCATGAGGGTCTCGGACGTTAATTCCTCCCCACCTCCAAACTGCACAACAGTTCTCCAGGATCCAAGTAGAGGTCCCAAACCGAGGTCGCGAGGGTCTCAGATGAACCCTCCTCCACCCCTCAACCGTATGCTAACAGTTCTCCAGGATCCGGCGCAGAGGGTCCCAAACCGGACGTCGCGAGGGTCTCGGACGAACCTTCCCCACCCCCTGAAACTGCACAACAGGTACGGACGTCCAAATCGGTGCACTGTGGAGCACCAGCCCTCTGCAAAGTAGGAGAGGAGTGTGTGTGTGAGGGCGCCATTTTCAAACAACAGTTTCAGTCGGAGTCGATGTGGAGATAGTTTATTTGTTCAAGTTTATGCCTAAAACAGGGAGCTCTCATATGTTTTGTTGCTACACCTTAATTACAAGTAAACTGTAATATATATGCCTAAATTGTGACCGAAAAGTGATTTTTCTGCTACTCCTTAATTCGTAACCTGGCATGCCTGTTTACAGTGACCTTTAGTAGTAATTTTCAGCTGCACCTTAATTACGGACGAAAGCGTAACTTTCAGAGTGTTTTTTCATGCTGCACCTTAAATTCTGGACCTTAGAAGCCTAGCAAAACTGTGCCCCTCAGCTTGCACTCATTTCACCTGCATGCAGAGCACCTTGCTGCTACATAATAGGGACGGACCTGCTAAGCCTTTGTCTCCACTGTCTCCGCGGTGCTTAGCCCCAGCTCACCAGGCTCCCCCACAAAGCACAAAAGTTAAACTGCATGCATGCAAGCCGGGAAAAGAGTGTTTTGCTAAATCCCTAAAATCCCTTAATTTGAGGTAAGAAAATCCAGTTTGTAACAGGCCACTTCGGCCCTCTGTGCCCCCGCCCCAGACTGACTTGAGACAGTATTTAAAACCTACCTCTCTCCTTTCCTCCTCAGTTCTCCAAGATCCGAGGTAGAGGGTCCCAAACCGGAGGCCGCGAGGGTCTCGGATGAACACTCCCCCAACCCCCAAAACTGCACAACAGGTATGGACATCCAAATCGGCTCGCTGCGGAGCACCAGCCCTCTGCAAAGTAGGAGAGGAGTGTGTGCGTGTGTGTGTGTGTGTGAGGGTCTCCGCCCGCCCCCTCCTTTGGTGAGCACTCCCTTTATAGGCTTCAGAAACCAATCAGCCCATTTCTCCATCTGCAGGTTATATTACGCTGCCACTAGGGGCAATGCTGCCTCTCCACACCAATTGCTGGTTTCCCTTGGCCCTGCATCACGTCATAACTGCTATGCTCCGGCTACTCCTCCCACTACACATTCAACTACCCCATCTAATAACTCCCCCTGCCACCCTCCTGGACTACTCACCACTCTTATGTCCACTATGGCTGCCTGACTGGCAGTTGCAGCAAACTGTAACTCCTGAAACTTTATCTAGAAATGAACCCATAGCCACCTACACCTTTTGTACAGACTGGACTCTCCTTGCAGCCCTCCCACCGTCTCTTTTCTCCCAAGCACACCACACCACACATAGCACCCTCTGCCCCCCCTGCAACTCCTGCCAGCTTCGTCACCTGCGACCCCAGCCCCTACCTCCTGTCCCCTCACCTTGGCTCCTATTACTGGCCACACTCCACATCACTTACCTCCCCATCCCCTCATTCCCTTCCCCGAAAGAGCACCTGGGCCACAGTGTACATTCTCACAAAGCATCAAAATGGCACCCTATCCGCAGGTTCTTCCTCCTCTTACTCACATCAGGAAACATACACCCTAACCCTGGCCCTGTTACAACTACTACGTCTGCTCACCCACCAACCAGCAGACTGCGTACTGCCACCCTTAATGTCTGTAGCCTTCTAAAAAAGTAGGACTCCTTCCAGGGCTGGGTCCACCAGCACCAGCCCGATATCATAGCGGTTGGTGAAACCTGGCTCTCCCCACTGATCCCGGACTCGTCGCTAACCCTCGCTGGGTACAACTTATACCATGCAGATTGACAGGGTAAGTGGGGGGGGGGGGCTGCACCATATATACCAAAGACATCCTATGTGGGCAGCCACTTCCCACCCCCCAGTTACATCCTGGACCACAGGCCCTCACAATCAAAATCACCCTGGGCAACTCCAAATCCCGCCCCCCCATCACTGCAGTGTACATTCCCCCCAGGGACCAGAAGGCGGCCTTCCACTCCATACTGTCCTACCTGGCCACTCTCCCGCCACATGCAGAGAAAATCGTACTTGCAGACTTTAATATTAACTGGCTTGATAAAACTACCGCACCGTTCATAGACATGGCCACAGCCCAAGACCTTACGCAAGTCGTATTATCCCCTACCCGACTGAACCTGCGCTCCAGGTCCTCCTCCCTTTCTGGATCTGGTATTCACCAACCGTCCCCTTAAAATCACTAGTACTACTGTCCTCCCAAATGCCCTTAGTGACCACTCCCCGGTCCTCTGCTACTGGAGTGCAAATCACCCAACCCCCAAAATAATCTATCAGCGCAAACTTGGACCGGGCAAACTTGTTCAACTCAAAGCACATCTCAGGACAATAGACTGGTCCTTCCTTACAATGGCCCCTGATCCAGACAGAGCCCTGGACCTCTTCATTCTCGACATTAACAACACACACGACAAATTCACCCCATCACCAAAAGGGTGGCCACAGGCAATCCTGCACCATGGATCACTGACCATCTCCTGGACCTCATGCGGACCAGAGATTCCTTATGACACCTCTCCAACGAGACTGACCTGTCCGCCGATAGACAGAACTATAGAGAGGCTCAGAACAAATGTACCTGGTTCTTGCGCAAAGCAAAACGAGAGTACTACAAGACCTCCCTAACCAACACCTGGGGCTCTGGGCAAAAGTTCTGGGCTAATATTAAGGACCTCTGTGGCAACGTTCCCAACACTACCCCAACCAGATTATGGTTGATGGGTGCCTGACCTCTGACCCAGCCCAAATGGCCGCAGCCGTCAATGATGCCTTCTCTAACCTCAGCAAGGTTCTCTCTACTAACTTCTTTGACCCACCCCCTGTCACCCCCTCCCCCCTTAGCCCCCCCCTTTTGTCTGCGCAGCATTTCACCTAAATGCGCCAAACCTTATCTCAGAATGGCCCTAAGTCACTCCCGCTATAGTAGTGACACCTTAGACCTGAAACTCCTTCGCCTCTCGCTCCCTGAGGTGCTCAACCCTCTCACTCATATACTAAACCGCTCCTTATGCCATGGGAAATTCCTCTCCCGCTGGACATCTGCCCACATCACGCCGATATTTAAAAATGGGGACCACACCCTTACTAACAACTACCGCCCTATCTCCATCCTCCCTCCCTTCCCTATCTAAGGCCCTTGACAGAATCGTCACAGATCAACTCACGGACCACCTCAACAAATACAACCTACTTAGCAAACAGCAACACGGCTTCCGGAAGGGGCATAGTACCACTACCGCCCTCCTGGAACTCACCACACACATTGACTCCACATTAGATAAAGGTCAAATCACAGGGGCTTACTTCATTGACCTCACAAAGGCATTCAACACCGTTAACCACCTGCTCCTGCTATCCACGCTGACCAACATTGGATTCTCCCAGGATGCCCTTGGCTGGTTCACTGATTACCTGTCCAACTGTTCCCAGCAGGTCAAAATTAGTAACACTCTATCAAATAAGCTACCTGTCCTCTCTGGTGTCCCACAGGGGTCTGTCCTCAACCCACTAATGTTCAGCCTCTTTCTTAACTCCCTTCCCGATTCTTGCCCAGGGAACCTACTCCTCTATGCGGATGATGCCGTCCTGTATACCTCCAACTCTAACCATCTGCAACTCCACCTCTCCCTGCAATCCTCTTTTAGTGGCACCGAAAAATGGTTCACCTCAAAACGTCTTATCCTGAACTATAACAAGACCAATTTTATGTTCTTTTCCCACCCGCTCAACACCAGAAAGGATCTCTGCCCTCAAATATGTACTGCCAACCTGACCCATCTGGAGCAAGTGGACTCCTTCAGATACCTAGGCATTACCCTTGACCCTGCACTTACTTACCACCAACATATCTACCTCCTATCTAATGCCCTCAATGTGTGGATCGGGCTCCCGTATCACCTCAAACACTGCTTTACCCCTAACGCAATGAGGCTAGCTGTCTTCTCCTCTGTACTCTCCCTGCTAGACTTGGCTTAATCATCTATGGGGCGGCGAACAGCTCGGCCCTCCAAAGACTTCGAGTCTCCCTAAATAAAGCCTGTCGCCTCACCCTGGGCTGTGACCGCCTAACTCACACATGCTCTCTATACAATGATACCAACTGGCTGAACCTTGACAACAGGATTATGTTCCACACCTGTCTCATGGCAAAAAAAATTGCCCTAGGTCTCTCCCCCACAAGACTTACACCACTAATTCGACCAGCCCTGGCACTCAAACAAACTTGTGGCTCTGGAAAGCAACTCCTCTCGGTCCCTCACTGCCATACTTCCCAATCCCAAACGTCCTTTAGCTACAGAGCCCCTTCCTGGATAAACAGCCTGCCCACTCCACTTGCCAAAGAGATCAGACTTGGACCCTTCAAAACCTCTCTTAGAGACCTACTACAGTCCCCAAACCACTACGACTGCCTTTGAAACACCTCACACTATTCTGTCTAAGGCAGCTGGCCGGCTTCTTCTACCCTACTTGCCCCAATCTGTGTCCGTCTAGCCTAGCCCTTCGTCTGTGTCCTGTATGTTTGGTGTGTGCACTGATTTTTTCCTAGTTTTTTCACTGTTAGCCTCACAATTTGCTCCTGTAACAACCTATGTACTGTTGTACTGCTATGTATCCTGTATGTCTCTGTATGTAAACTGTGTGACGTGGAACCATTGTAAAGGAGTCTCTGACTCAAAGGTATTTCTGAACCTACAATAAATAAATTCAACAAGGACCGATTTATGGGCCAGGTAATAGGAAGGGCAATGACTGGTGCTGCAGCCTTGAGCAGCCTAGGGTCCAGGCCATCTGGTCCCGCTGTTCCATTGGACTTTATGGACAGTAGGAGGGGGAGCACTTCCTTGGTGCGTACTATCCTTTTTTGTACAACACCGTTCAGCAATGGTGGGAAGATACAAAATGTAGAAATAGAGAACATTTTCAACATGTTGGCAGGTGTTTGGGTTCCTCGAAACAACATTCCTATTCAGCACTTCGCACCAAATAATTATCAGCCTATTCTTTATTGAATAAAGGAATTTTTGTGGACCCCACTGATTTGGCAAACATTAAAGAAAAACTTTCACAAGTACAGTATGATAGGCGGGAAGACTTTGGAAATCGAACAAAGATTTGGGATACAAGGTAGTACAGATGTAATTAATTCTTTTGAAAGTTGTGCGGCTAGGAGACAGAAGACAGAAATTAAACAACTTATTTCGGCATCAGGGGAGATGGTGTCTTCTCAGAAAGGCATCCTCTCAGAAATTGATAAATATTTTCAGGCTACGTTCAGGGAACTCCCTCGGTTAACTGACTCCAAAATTGATACCTGGTTGAATGCTTGTGCTTTATCTCAAATTCCGGAGTATTTTTTTTCTTACTTTACTAAGGCCCATAACTCTTTTAGAGTTGGATATTGTTATAAAATCCTTGCAGAAGGGCAAAGCTCCAGGGAATGATGCACTTCCCAATGAGCTTTATGTTTATATCCAATTGAAACTCCGTACCGAACCCTTACATATGTATAATAGTTGTTTAAAAAAAGGGCTTTTTCCAAAAAGTTTAACTCAAGGACTGTTGATTTTACTTTATAAGACCGGGGACAAAGAGGACCTCAGGATTTGGAGGCCTATTACTTTATTTAACACAGACAGTAAAATATTGACCAAAATTCTGTGCAATCCTATCTCAGTATTTTTATCTGATATTTCTCATTCTTCTCAATTCTACTCTGTACCAGGCAGAACTATAACAGACGCTCTCATATTACTGAGAGAAGTAATGGAACGTGGTAGAATGGGAGAATTAAACGGCTTTGTTCTCAGCTTGGACCAAATGAAAGCCTCCGATAGGGTTTCCCATAAATATTTATGGAAATGTCTTAAAAAGTTCAGGTTTCTGGAACCTTTTTTGAAATGGATACAGCTATATTATAAGGAGGGAGAAACTGCTCCTTATATAAATGGTTGGATAGGTAAATACAGAAAATTCACTAGAGGGGTTTGGCAGTGGTGCCCCCTTAGTCCTATTTTGTATATACTGTCTCTGGAACCCTTGTTAGTTCAGATTAACCAGTCCTCAGTAATTAGTGGGTTGTCTATTTCTAGTGAAATACCTGAATTAAAGACCACAGCGTACGCTGATGATTTCTGTGTTTTATTGGCAGATTTTCCATCCAGTGAGGCTACTGAAGCACTGACTATAGCATTCACGGAGGGCACAGGAGCTTGTATTAATCTCTCCAAAAGTAAGTGTCTTTTTCTTGGTGAACAGGACTGCCCCCATCAGTCAGTTATGGGTGTTCCAGTGGTAAAGACAGGTTGTAAAATCCTTGGCATTCATTTTGACATGCCCAACGTTGATATATATAACTGGGAACTTCTTCGAGAAGCTCAGTTAAGGATTGGTGTCTGGAACAGATGGAAGATGTAAAAAAAAAAAAAAAAAAGTATATATAAGGTCAAAACATTTTTATTAGGGATATTTTTACATTTAGCAGCTATCTACCCAATCCCAAAACAACTGTAAACTACTGTATTGAGTGTTTTTTTCAGGCTATAAGGGAGTCGTCTTAACCCTATCAAGAGAGGGATTTTATATTTACGCCTGGATCAAGGAGGACTCAATATGATTAACCCTATTTCCCTTTTTTTTCTGTATATTTTTTACGTTAACATTCGTCCAGTATTACTTAATACAATTACATATGGACTCTGTGGGTAAATGATTCTATTGCCCCGTGGTTAATGGATTGGGGTTTGGACGCAGTTATCCCAAAACAAAAACATATCTTGGGTCTTCCGTATTACCACTATATTTGTTTTGAGAAAATAAAGTTATGGCAGTTAACAAAGAATATGATAATTTGACATACACGACAAGAACTATATCAATTCCTTCAACAAACTTATTTTTGACCCTCTCAGATTTCTACTAAATCTGCACTTGAAATTAGTCAGACGTAGGCCACGTTAACTCAATCCATTACTTCCACCTTACATGTGGAATGTTACCTAGTTGGGAGCACATGGCAAATTAAAGGTAAAAGGTAATTTAAAACATAAAAGTCATATGGAAAGAGTTTGTTCTACAACAAACGTCTGTACAGCACAATTAGAAACGATGGAACACTTTTTTTTTCTTTGTCCAGTTATAGTACAGTTTTGGTCACTTTTAAATTCTCATTGGAAACTCTCCCCTTTCTATGGGATAAATATGGATATTTTAGTCTTAGGTATTTTCCCAACCTCATGGGGATATATATGACTCTGGGGTTATGCACATTATATTGTGATGCTTAAAATATCATATCTGGCAAGTACAGTGCCGTTGGTCTTTACAGCAAATCTTTATTACTGCTGAACAATTATTTTGGATGGTTTGGGACTCTGTTTTACTCATTACAAGAACAGAACAGTCAAATTTGTCTATCATTTGTTATAATAAATGTTGGAAACTTTTACAATGGTTAGATACAGGATAAATAGGCTGTAATATACTTTTGTATATCTCGGGGAGGATTAGAATGAGTTGAATGAAGTAATACGTATCTTGTTTGATATTTTACTTTTTAGCAGAAATATGATTTAATATTTCCAGACGAAGTCTGTATTTTTACATATTTGTTTTTATACTGTGTTTTCTGTTATATCTGTGATGTATTCTGATTTATCTGACATTTCTGAATAATCAATTCCCCCAACTCTTCTGATTGGGGGGGGTCCTTTTAGTATTATGATTTACTTTCGGCCATAAATATTTTGATATAACACTAGAACAGGTATGATTGCAATATTTATTTGATTTTTTTATGACTGATATGAATTTTGTGTAATTCCTCACTGTTTTGTATTTTATTGGTTTTTGAAGTTATACAAACATTTCTTTATTTTTTAGTAGGGGTCTCCTATTAATATGACTTATTCATGTTTGATATTAATGTATGCTATAATATTTATGTTTTTATTTTCCTTTTACTATCATTTTGTATGATGTAATACATTTTTGTATGTTTTGTTTTGAGTTTCTGAATAAAAAATTCCCCTACTCTTTTCGAGAAGTGCCATGGGATATTTAACGTCCACCTGAACAACCACCAGAAAAGGTAGACAGGATCTCGGTTTAATGTCTCATCCGAAAAACGGCACCTCAGGAGTGCAGTACCCCCCCTCATGATGCACTACAGTGTCAGCACTGGGATTTACCCCAAGTGCCTCGTGTGGGGATAGAACCCACAACCTTTCGATTTTCTAGCCTCAGAAGTGAGTGTGCAACCTGCTGAGCCACTGACAAGTTTTTTTCTCCCTGAAGTCCCCCCTACACCTCACAGCATAAGCGGTGTCTGTGTCAGCCTCAAATGTGTCGGTGTCCTTGCTAGGAAAAGCTAGCTCCCTGTCCCAGCCGCAGGAACCACTATGATGCCAGAACTCGCCTGCCAACCCCGACTGAGGTGCACTACCTCTCCTTGGTTCCTGATGTGATGACCTGAGCCCACTTTCAAATGCAGGTCGCCTGCTTGGCTGCACAACATGTCGGTACGGGGTCATCAGGGTGGCAGGTCACATGATTTTTAGCTTGAATATTAAATTTAAATACTCCTACTGACATTTTCCTATTCCCTGTGATTTGCTCACTCCAGTGTCAGTCTTCCCCTCCATCATGGTTCCTGCTCTGCCTACCAACAAGGCTTTCCCTGCTGCTGCCTGTGGCGGCTGCAGAACACGCCTTCCCTACAGCCACCCGTGGTGGTACCAGTACTGCTTGGCAAGCTGGCTTTTATCAGCAACTAGGTTCTTATTTTAATTATTTTACCCTACCTCACAACCTAACAATAACATCAGCACTAGTAAGACTAAGCTAACATTTAGGCACTGGTCCATGCTTGTTATTCTAGACCACCACATTTCACACTACAAGCACACTACATAAACAGCAGCACAGTGATGTCATGGGTCAAGTCAGAAAAGCACCAGTCTTCTTCCCACTGCAAATATAACATTTCTAGATCAAGACAAAACCATCAGTTTTTGAAGCTGAGATCATTCTTGGAAACAATGACAGCACATATACCCCCCAAAAGGCCTCCACTTTATAAAGAACATTTTAATACAAGCCATTTGTTTAGTGCAAAAAACCTGGCCCTGGGGGAAGAACAGCCATAATTTAAAAACAAAAAAAATGAGATAAGTTGAGCCCTTTTCTGCCAACAGAATCTATGTTTCTATTGAGTGGGATAGGCCCAGAGGCACATTAGGCAGAGGAATGGGAGGGGAGGGAGTGACACCAATGATCAACCAGGGTCAATGGTGACAGAATAGGCAGGGACCAGATGGGCCTAATGGGGCTTTTCTGCTGACAGCATCCGTGTTTCTGCAGTAAATTGGCTACATTTCAGCTGGAGAGGTTGGGCTGTAATGTCTTCTAGTCTCTAACAGTACAGTTTGAATGACCACTCCTTTATGTCTGTCCCTGTGTGCCACCAGGGACGGGGTACATAGGGACTGGTTGGCAGCTCTGATCAAGCAAAGTCAAGATAACCTAGGTGATGCCTAGTGGTACATGGCATCAGGTGTCACTCTAGACCAGCCACAAACTTTCAAGTACCTTGGTGTGACCGTGGACAGTACTCTGCCCTTCTCCAGTCATACTGACATGGTTGCAAAATCTGTGAATATCTGCATTGGCCTTCTGTACAAACATAAGCACTGCCTGGCTCCTGAAGCCCTTAATCTAGCAATACGTAGCTTGATTGTCTCTATCACAGACTACAGGCGTGTTATCTATGGAGCAGCCACTGACTCTGCTTTACGGCGTATCTCTATTGCGCTGAACAAGACCTACCGACTACTTACTGGATCTGCCCACCGCACGCACACCTGTGACCACTATGAGCAGGCAAACTGGCTACAACTGCAGGGAAGAATCACATACCAAACCTGCCTAGTAGTAAAAAAGGCCTCGCTTGGTCTTATGGCCCTGAGGTACAGAATCTCCTCAGTCCAGCCAGCAGCAACCGGCACACTGGAAGCTCTGATAACTCCACTCTACTAGTCCCCTGCTATTGCACTTCACAATGCAAGCAGTCATTTGCAGGTAGAGCCCCTGAGTTGTTTAACTTGCTGGGCTGCGAAGTCAATTTAGTCACTCTTGGCCCGTTCAAACACAAACTTCGTCAGCTCCTTGTGACTCAGGCCACATGTGATTGTTTCTCTTAAAATCCCGTGAAGGCCACTCCCATTTCTTGCCTACATCTTTTCTATGATCTCCCCGGCCCTTACCCCCCCTCTCTTTTTCCTCTCACCTTATCACCTTTCCCCTTCCTTGCTCTGTCCCTACTCCCTCCTTCATACCCATTGTCATCTCTTCTCCCCACTCACCCCGTCCGCTGACCTTATTTTCCACAGTGTCTCCTGATCTATGTCCCCTTCCTCCCCACTCTTCAACACTGGTACCACCTCCTCTTCCTACCTCACTACTTCCTCCCTCTCCAACCATTCCTTTCCACTCCTAAACCTTTCTCATCTTTCCATGTTACTGTCTGGCTGCGTCCTCTCCTACTTTCACATTTGACCTACCACCCTACTCTTACGCTACCTCCTCTCTCAAAGGCCTAGCCTTGCCTTGGTATAATCAACTTATGCTATTAGTCAGTGTTCTTTTTTCCTGTTGACAAGGCTTATTCTGGCTGCATTATCAATGTATAATTATGTCTCTGTGCTCCACTTATTGTAATCTTATTCTAGTTTTGCCTTAGTATATACCTTAGCTCTAATGCCTCATTTAATCCTGCGCATATATTAAGTTATCATGTACCTTCCTAATGTAACCAATTTTGTCTTATCTATCTATCTGTGTAACATGACGTGGAACCTTTGTAAAAGAGCCCCTGGCTCAAAGGTGTCAATCTGAAATCTAAATACATAAAATAAAAAAATATGGGTGGTAGCCAACAGAAACAGATACCACCAATTTTCACGACACCAGATGACATCTGATACTGTTAATTGATGACTGCTGGGTCCTGTTACCTGGAATCCTAGTAGATGCCAACAATCCAATGTGCCTATGATTTTGAGTATGAGTATGGCCACTGATTTTCCATTTTCAAAAATGGCCAATTCCAAATTAGTAAACTGCAAATTTCTTTTTCTTTTTTTTTTGGTTTCCATTTTCCCCACAAAGAGAGCTTAAAACTGACTAACAAGAAAAAAACAAAACACTGTGTACCTGTAGCTCCATGCTCGGCCTAACACCGGGCTGGGTTTAGAAATCTGATAGCCCTAGTGGCGGATCCTCATCCAAGTCTAACTTCTCGTCTTTTGCCTGTGGATCCCACTCTTCCCTTTTATCTGTCACACCGAAGTTTAAACTACATCACAGTCTTGGCTTCAACCACTTCTCTGGGCAGTCTATTTCATTTATCTACCACCAGCTTAGTGACGGAGAACTTCCTGTTGTTCCTCCTGAGTCCTCCCCCCTACCAATCTCCATGCATGTCCTCCATCCAGTTACTATGCCCTCGAGCCTCGTGAACAAGTCCTTACAATCCACCCTATGGACTCCTTGCAAAACAGTCTCAATCATACCCCCCCCCCCGATCTCTAGTGTATACATGTTAAAGTCTGCCAATGTTTTCTCATACAATCTCCACGGCTGCCCCTGGGTCAGCTGTGTGGCCTTCCATTGTAATGTCTCTATGTGGTTCCTTTCTTTCTTGAGGTGTGGACTCCAGAACTGCATTCAGTACTCCAAGTGTAGCATTTACACCTGGACAGGGGCAGCATCACCTCCTATCTCCTACTATTGAATTCCCTTCCCAGACATCCCCACATACTGTCTGCCTTTCCATATGCCTTGCTGCACTGTGCAAGGACTTGAGGCTGTCACTTACAATGATACCCATGTCTCTCTATTCAGTTTTCTGCACCTTTACTTTCCACATCCAGTAGTTTCATTTTAGGGTTCTTCTACAATCATTCTGTCTGCACTGTTTTGCACTAAACTTTAGTTGCTATAATCGAGTCCACTTTCCCAATTTTTTCAGGTGTCTTGATTTCTCTTACACCCTTCTCAGTGTTCACTCTGTTGCAGATCTTAACGTCATCCACAAAGAGACGCACCTTATTCTGGATTCTCTCTCTCCTATATTGCAAATAAAGATACTGAAGAGCAGTGATCCCTATGGCAGCCCGCTCGTGACTCCCCTGGACTCTGAGTGTGCTACACTGATGACTACCTTTTGTGCCCTGCCCTACAGCCAGTTTTCAATAAACCTGGTCAACTTGCTCCCACCCCCAGGTCACTCAGTTTTACCATTAGCCGTCTGTGTGGAGCTGAATTAAAGGCCTTGCTAAAGGTGAGGTACGACGCATCCACTGCTTGGCCCCTAGCCATCACCTTTGTGACCCAATCAAAGAAGTCAGTCAGGTTAGTTTGGCAAGATCTCCCTGCTACCAACCCATGCTGCTTCCTCTCCTTAAATCCATTTGTTTCCAGGAATTCCATTATCTGTTCTTTAATGATGGTTTCCAGCAGCTTGCCTACAATCGAGGTTAGAATGACTGGGCTGTAATTTCCCAGCTCATCCCCGTCCCCACTCCTGTGGAGTGGTACCATATTAGCTTCCTTCCAGTCTACTGGATCCCCCCCACCGTGTTCAGTGAACTATTAAACAGATTTGTCAGTGGCACTGCCAACATCTGCCCCACCTCCTTCTTTAACACTCTAGGATGTAACCTGGCAGGACCATTGCCCCAATGGGGGCTGCAAGAAAGAACTTTACTGCAGAATACGTGGATAAATATGTTTAACGAGAATGATACCGAAACTGTGAGTACAAGAACTTGTGTGCTGGAATATAAGAATGCTGGTTTGACTCTGTGGGTTCCTGACCTTGTGGAGGCCGGTGAGGTTTAGGGTGGCAGTTCAGGCCTGTCCACACCCCCACAGTTCCCCATGAAGCTGCAGGATGCCTGCTCTTGTGCGGCGATGCCTGCAGGGACCTGTTCTCCTCCAGAAGACAGAGCAGAACTAGCGAATTACAAGTCAGGAGCCTTTGAGTGGTCTCATTACCAGGTGGTTAGCCAATGCTTCTGGTCAGAGGAGAAGGGGCAAGGAATTGTTATATGTGGTACCTTTGGGTACAAGACTGGAATGAGCAGACCCCGACCCATACTCACTCTCATGAGGCTTTTTCCTAGTGGGGGTCAGTGAGGAGAGAGGTAGTGGCTAAGGACACTGTGCAAAGCTGCGGTCCCTCTGTAATACTCTTATCAATCATGCTGCAGCAGTTCGCAGGTCCTCTGAGACGGGGCGACAAAGTTTTGAAAGCACACATTGCTTGAAGACTGCCACCGCAGTGAACAGCGACTACCCAGAACTCCCTGTGATAGCCCACCAGAATGTGATGATAATTCTTTAATAATGATAACTAACTAACAAGGGCTATGTGGGTGACCTTTTTTTAATCTGCTAAAGGTCATTATAAATGACATAGAGACAGCAAATACTGCAAGCATGTGAATACGCTGATTCACATGTCATGGTAGTGTCACGACACTGATACCAAATAATCCATAAAACACACTAGGATCTTAAGTATTACAACAAGCGCATGTGAACACAAAATGGTGCAATGTCAGTGGCAGCTCAAAATAGAACAAATCCATTTTTGATATGAGAAGAGATAGTGAGCCATTTGTCTTGATGTAATCAGACATGTAAATGGAGCATTTCCTGTTAGTGCAGCGGAAAGGCGACCACTAGCAATGCCAGCGACATGGTCCAGGAATGAAGATGGATTGTTGGAGGCTGGGTGGGGATGGGAATCAAGCATCCATAGAAAGAGAAAAGCAGAATTTGCCAGCAGAAACAAACTGCTCTGCCTGCAGAGTCTGCCCAGATGGTCCCTGCCTCATCTGTCTCTGTAGACCCTAACTGGTCTCTGGCAATCCTCCCTCCTGCCTGCCTATTTTCTAATATACCTTTATATCTATCCCATGCATGCTTGAAGCCCCCCACTGCTTCCATCTCGACCACCTCAGCTGGCAGTCTGTTCCAGGTGTCTACCACCCTTTCCAGTGATGAAGTATTTCTTCACATCTCTCTTAAACTCCCCTCTTTCAGCTTCATCACATGCCTCCAGGTCCTGGTGCTCTTTCTCATTTAAAAGGGACCCCCCCCCCGCATCTTCACCCCTCTGAGGTATCTACAATTCTCTACCATGTCGCCTCTTGGTCTCCCCTCTTCCAGGGTCCTCAGTCTCTCCTAACAGGGCTTCTCATGCAGCCCCTGCACCATTTTTGTTGCTCTCCTCTGGACTGCACCATCTTTGCCTATGTCCCTTTAGAGGTGCAGCCTCCAAAACTGGACACAGTACTCCAGGTGCGTCTCACCAGCGAGCGATACAATGGCAACACTACCTCTCTCCTCCTGCTGGAGATACCCCTCCCTATGCACCCCAGTATCTCACTAGCCCTACCTACTGTTTTGTCACACTGCCCTGCCGCATTCAGGTCATCAGATATGAGAACCCCAAGGTCTCTTTCCTGTTTAGTGACTTTTAAGTATGTCCCCAACTCATCCTGTACTCAGCTGCTAGGTTACTAATGCCCTATGTACATGTTTTGCACTTTTGTGGCACTGAACTCTAACCACTATGCTCCTGACCCCACTCCTTGAGTTTTCCCAAGATCACTGAGCATTCTCTCCACCACCTCCTCAGTGTTCACCCTACTGCAGATTTTGGTATCATCTGCAAAAAGGCATCACTTCCCTTCCAGTCCTTCCTAACCCAATTCACCATTTTGGACCCCACCCCAAGGCTGCTCAATTTTTTTATCAGTCTCTTGTGCAGCACAGTGTTGAAGGCCTTGCTAAAGTCCAGATAGTCCATGTCCCCCCCTTCCCCCAATCTTTTTCCTTGGTCACCCAGTCAAAGAAATCTATCAGATTAATTTGGCATGATCTCCCTCCCGTGAATCCATGCCACCTGTGGTCTTGCAGCCCAATGGATTCAAGATACTCTACCAGCCTTTCCTTTAGCATGGTTTCCATTAATTTCCCCACCACTTAAGTAATACTGACTGGCCTAGATTCAGGTTTATTCGTTCGACAGAAAGTCATTATGAAAACACAGGACAAAACATTTTACAATCATCCGACAGATCATAAAATACAATAAATCTTCATATAAAATTTCATACATATAAAATCTAAAATACCCATTTCACCAAGTAGTTAGTACATTTAAAAGTGGTGTTACATAAGATAAAGCATTTAATAAATCTTCCCCCTAAATCAGAAAACCAGGTTAGAATTTGGTGACTAGTTTGCAGTCCATCCATTAAATTTACATCCCACTTAAGAGAATGACATCAAAAGACAGTATAAGGGAACAGTAATATCCAAATGGCATTCCGATTTAGACATCATTACCAGACAACAGGTAATTTTCTGATTCTACTCAGAGGGGTTCCAGACATAGTAACCCATCCCCTCACACTACTTAAGGACTCCATCAGTCCAGACCTTCAGCCTAGGGGATAGCCAAAAAAACCAAAAATTATCTCCAATTCCTCAACTATTAGCAAATTTTAGACCCATATATTAGCTCCCTTTCAAGAGGGAAAGTCTTTCTTTTAGCTACAAGGCCAGTTAGGACTCATTATGCCTAGAAGTAAATTGGAGACCCAAACTTGTTATTCAGTTGCCATATCGATACTGTTCCACCCGAGTTCTATCATACTCATTATTGCTTTACCAGTATTATGAATATCGGAACCGGGAACCAATGTTCAGTTACCATTAACCAAACAGTTCACTATTTGTCTATCAATTCTGTCAGTTTAAGATTTCAATTAAAACAGACGGCGCCCCCTTTCATGCAATAAAAGTTCCCAGTTAATCTTCCAGTCTCTAATTCAACAAATTCTGAAACATACTTTGTACCAAACAGCTGATAACATACTATGTAAGTGATCCTGGATACTTAAGCATTTAAACAATTTATAAACATTTCAAAATGTAGTTTAAAAATAAGTTTATACAGGACCCTGTTTTAGAAACTCCGATTAATCTAGGAGTCACTCAGATAAAAGTTTCAAAATTTATTTATTTATTAAATTTTGGTGACCGGGTAGGCCCACTGAGCCCCGAAGGTCCCTTTTTCAGGGACGACCTGGGATAACAATACAAGTTATAAGAATGAACAAGGACAGCTCCACAAAAAAGAAATAAATTCTGGAGTCCGTATAGGCTGTATCATACCTCACAAAATTATTTATCGCACAGCAGCAGCGTCTCTTTTTACAGAGGTGTATAGCAGTAGTTTTAAATAGAAACCCGGGCTCACCTCTCAAAGTTCAGAAGAGCCTATAATACCATACATCCTGGGATCCTTTTCCCCAGGGACAAGAAATCATCCACTGTACTCCAGACACCGTAATTTTTAGTGTTCCATACCCTGACCATCCGAGGAAGCCTCTCCTTCAAACATCCATATTCACTGTCCATCCTACCTATATCTGTTCAAAGCAGACCCCACAGGGGAAACTTTGTGTGGATGAATTCTCCTCTCCTTTATCTCCAAAGGTACGTGCTCACAAATCCGGTGACCAAGGCAGACACTAGTTACTCCTGCCTATTAACGTTCGTATTTGCTGTGCTGTGCTGACAGTAGTTTTCCAGGGAATTTTCCCGGTCTCCTACTCAGGGAGACAGTTATATATTTTCAGAGCACCTTTCCATAATCCAGAGCGCTCCTTCATCTACTTTCCCTTACTGACTCCAGCTGAAGCACCTGTTAAGACAAAATCACAGAAGGTGCTCCTCTAAGCGCAATAACTTCAAAAATTATTTCTCCAAACAATTCTAGTAACCCAGTCCCTTTGACAATGTTGGCAAACCTTTATGAAGGCTAATATTAGCCTATCAGCACTTAAAGTGCTGCCATGCTTCCATGCTTTCAGTCCTCCTCCTTACTGCTTCAGAGTCAGAGAGTCCTCCTCTCCGTGGGAAAATCTCCACTGGAATCCAGCCCATACCACTACATGTCATTTCGGGTCCATCCATCTCCCCAAAGCCAAAGAGCAAGCGCCCAATTTTAACAGACTAAATAGTCTTGCCATTCTCAATTCGGTGTGTTGGTCAGTAAAATAACAAAACCGACAGTGCATTCACCGAACGGCGTTACTCTACAGCGACAACCATCTCCAAGATCACCGTTTCAAATCCAGTTACAAAATAACACAAGTCTCATTCAAGGGCTACAAAAATGAAGCTGAAAAACACTAAAAAAACCTGAAAAACAAAAGTCCTTACTTAGCGTGGTGTGGAGTGGAGCAGCAGCCCAGCAGTCTTGCTGCCCCCCCCCCAAACCAGCCTATAGTTGCCAGCCTCCTCCCTACTCTCCTGGGGAGAGAGGGCTACAACACCTCGCTCTGCTACCACCATCTGCAGGTGCGCAGATGGTGGTGCAGGGAGGGGAAGATACTGTAAGGCACTTGGCAGATGTATGAGCATGCATGCCACAGCCTGGACTCACGGCAATTTCTGCTGGTGTCCTCACTGGAAAAGGCGGAAAGTAAATGAGTCAATCTCATCCACTATGCTTCACAACTGTCTGAGTGGCCAAATGGCAGTATACACACCACTTGGCTGGTGAAGGTGCAAGAAAAATACAGTATGTTAAAAAATAGACATAGTTTTGCTGTATTGTGTGTAGAGACAGAGATCTCAACATGTATATCCTGGAAGAGAGCAGAGAGAGATGACATGATCGAGACTTAGAAGTATCTCATGGGGTGAAGAGGATGTAGTTGGGTACTCTCTTTCAAATGAGAACTAGCAGCAGGACCAGGGGGCACGTGGTAAAGCAGGAAGAGGAGGGAAGTTCGAGAGAGGTGAGGACATATTTCTTCACTGTAAGGGTGGTAAATGCCTGGAACAGACTGCCAGTAGAAATGGAGGCCAGAGCAGGGGGCTTCAGGCATGCATGGGATAAACACAGGGGTAGACTACAAAAGAGGCAGGCAGGAGGGTCGCATGAGACCAGAATGAGGTCTGCAGAGGCAGAACAGGCAGGGATTACTTAGGCAGACTGGGTGGGGCAAGCGGTCCTTTTCCGCTGTCAAATTTCAATGTGTCTATGTTTCACAGACTGGGCCTTGTTGTGTGTCGCTTGATGTAATATCCTGTTTATATTATTGTGTGTTTATCTTGTACATATCTCTTTTACACATAGTCACCAACTGTTAATGGATTCATCTGCTGCTGCTGTCACTGTCCCCATAGGTGCCACATGAAAACGAGGCACCTGCCTGAAAGCCTATGTCCTGAAATGCTTAATAACTAAACAAGTTTAAAGTTGCAGTTGTTTTTACTGTCACTAACTTTTCCATTAACTTCATGCAAATCCTCCGCCTACATATCTGTGCTGTGTAACACAAAATAAAAATGTATATCAAACCATTTAATAGTTTGACTGATTTGTTAGCATGTGTAATTAACAAAGACAATAACTACGTAATAAAGAGAAGACGAGGGAAGCAAGGAAAGAAGGAAGCAGTTTGCCTTTTTATAAGGCGCCTTTCATACAAACTATCCTAAAGTGCTTTACGACCCAGTGGGGGCTGGGGGGGGGGTGTCATGGAACAGAATGCTGCTGCCTGTCTTTAGAACATAGGAGAGATTCAAAGGGCCCAGAGATAGATGAAAGACAGACAGCGAGATTATAAAAAGGCAGACCACAGGAAAGTTAAGCAGCCTGCTTAGGGTCACACAGTGAACAGTGATTAAGTGGCAGGTGTAGTATTCAAATCAAATCAAGCTTTATTTGTAAAGGCGCCTTTCGAAACCAAGGCCCCCCACCTCTTCCCTCTCCCTATGACTCTGGCACTTCTTATTCTGTTGTCTATCTTCTCTGACAAATGCCGCTGGCTGCCTTGTTACAATGCTACCCATGAACTGTATTAATCTATACTCTGTTTGCAATGTCCACATTGTTGTAATGCCTGTCTTGATGGTCCCCATAATTTGTACTTCTCTGACGTGGAACCTTTGTAAAAAGAGCCATGGCTCAAGGTATTTGTAATCCTAGACTTGATAAATAAATAAAAATAAATAAAACAAGGCGCCTGTACATAACATAATAAAATCAATAAATAATTAAAACAATGTTAAAATTAATCCAAGGCAGCAACATTAAAAATCATTATATGCAAGGCTAAAAAGAAATGTTTCTAATGCCCCCTTAAAACTTTGGACAGTCGGGCAATCTTGTACCTGACGAAGTAGAGAATTCCACAGGGTTGGGGCCATAAAACTAAAAGATCTGGCCCCAGATGTCTTTAAATAAACCCTGGGAATCTCCAGCAATCCCTCATCAGTGGATCGGAGACAGCGGGAGGGACAGTAGGGACAAAGGAGATCTTTCAGGTAACCAGGTCCCTGATCATGTAGGGCTTTATAGGTCAGCAAACCGACCTTGAAGGTGATTTGCCAGCATACTGGCAGCCAGTGCAGTCCGCAGAGCACAGGCGTTATATGACTGGCCCTAGAAGAACCAGTCAATAGTCTGGCTGCCGCATTCTGCACTAGCTGCAAGCGGCAAATATCAACCCCCGGTAGCCCAAGATAAAGAGCGTTACAGCAGTCAAGGCAGGAGGTAACGAAGGCGTGGACCAAAGTAGGAAGATCGTCAGGAGGAACCAGGTGCTTCACCAGGGCGATGTTCCTCAGATGGTAAAAAGTGGCTTTGACAACTGCCGACACCTGAGATTTAAGTGTCAAACAGTCATCAAACACAACGCCAAGGTTCCGCACCCGGTCTGAGGTAGTTAGCTGAACACCCCCAAGCCATAAACCCGAGGGTGATCCTGCCAACAAACCCGCCTCACGGCGACCTGGGTCCACAACCAACACCTCAGTTTTCTCTGGATTCAACCGCAGCCAACTCACATTCTTTCAGTCCTGGATTTCGGCTAGACAGTTGTTAAAGACCGAAATGGCAGCATCTTGGCCGGGAACAAAGGACACGTACAGTTGAGTATCATCTGCATAGCAGTGAAAACTCAAACCGTACCACCTAATAATCGCTCCCAACGGCAGCATATACACCGCAAACAACATGGGCGCTAAAATGGAGCCCTGCGGCACCCCACAGGATAGGGGGAATGATGTTGAGGAAAAAATCCCAGACACCACCCTCTGAGTCCTACCATCGAGGAAAGATCGAAACCAACCGAGGACTGTACCAGACAGACCACAGATAAACTGCAAGCGCTCCAATAGCACACCATGGTCCATGGTGTCAAATGCTGAAGAGAGATCAAGAAGGACCAAGATACTAACATACTAACATGCCATCAGAATAGGCCTAACGGTCTTTCATGTCTGCTCGTTTGGTCAGACCCCACCCTGGGAGCTGACCTTGCTGCCCCCCTCGCCTTCTCTGGCTTCGCCCTTCCCAGTTCCGGATATTCTCGCTGCACTGGATTTTGCTTCCAGAA
This sequence comes from Neoceratodus forsteri, assembly GCA_016271365.2. Lineage (NCBI taxonomy): Eukaryota > Metazoa > Chordata > Ceratodontiformes > Ceratodontidae > Neoceratodus > Neoceratodus forsteri. The sequence goes on along the minus strand of CM028129.1, from coordinate 1,252,557,743 downwards.
CCCTTCCCCTGTAACTGTCCCAACCCCTCTTGAACTCCTCCACCGTCTCTGCCTCCACCAGCCCCCTGGGCAGCGCATTCCATGGCTCCACCACCCTCTCAGTGAAGTAGCACCTCCTCCTTTCTCCCTGAATCTTCCCCTCCAGCTTCCACCCATGCCCTCTAGTTGCCCCTCCTCCTTCCTTCCTCGTAGCACCCTGACTGCTCCTCCCTATTTACCCCTTCATGTACCTGATGACCTCTATCATGTCCCCGGTCCCTCTCTCTTCCAATGTGTACATATTTAGCTCTTGAGCCTCTCCCATAGGTCCTGTCCCCAAGCCCCAAATAATTTTGGCTCCCTCCTCTGGACCCTCTCAGGAGTTTAATGTCCCTCTTTAAGTGTGGCCTCCAAAACTGCATGCAGTACTCGAGGTGTGGCCTCACCAAGCAGTTATACAGAGGAAGTATCACTTCCCTCCTTCTGGAGGTGATCCCCTAGCGATGCATCCCAGCATCCTGTTGGCCTTGGCTGCTGCCCTCTACAAGTCTCGAGTTCTTCATCTTGACATCCACCACCACCCCAGGTCCCTCTCAGCCATTGAGACTTGTAGCATCCCAGGGTGTACACTTGGCCCAGGTTTCTGGCCCCAGGTGCAGTACCTTGCATTTCCTGCATTGAACCTCAGCTTCCACTTTCTTGACCATCTTTCCAGAGCCTTCAGGTCCCCTGTAGGGCCACCCTTCCCTCCTCCCCATCCAAACCGCCCCAGTTTTCAGTCATCATAAAGACTCATCTCACTCCTGATACCTGTCCTTATGTCAGAGATGTAGGTGTTGAACAGGAGGGCCCAAGGACTGATCCCTGTGGGACCCCACTAATGACCCTCCTTGGGGATGAGACTATCCAGCCAACTACGACCCTCTGGGTCCGGTCCTGGAGCCAATTGTCTATCCATCTGATCATCTGGTTCCCCACCCCCATTTCTCCCAGCTTATCCAACAGGACCTCGTGAGGAACAGAGTCAAATGCCTTGCTGAAGTCTAGAAAGAGGACGTCCACTGGTCTACCCAGGTCCAAGGCACTCGTCAAGATGGAACGGGTCCTTCGATCTCTCGCTATTAGGAGGTCATTTAGTACCCGGATAAGAGCTGTCTTGGTACTATGTCTCTTCCTAAATCCAGGATGGAGAGAATCACAGACATTGTGGCTGGTCAAATGATCATCCAGCTGTGACGCGACCACCCTTGCCTCCACATTCACAGCTCTGTACTCTAACCACCAGGCCATATCACCTCCCCTACGTGAACAAAGGTCAAATATTTCCAGTTAAGTCACATCATTTGACCTTTCGAGCCTGTGTTCATGTTACAAACTGTCTGCATCTCACTGGTGGATATGTGACCTTAGCTACAGATTGGGGTGTGGTGGCGGGGGTACTGGAAGCCATCAGACTGTTAGTATTCTAAGGTAATCCACTGGTGGATCAGATTTTGTAAGGTGCCCATTTCCTCTATAAAATACCACAATGTAACCTTCTGCTGGGGGCACCTTTGCCACTTACGACTCTCACTCATAAGCTACAAATCCAACATATTTCCCGGAACTCGCATTCTACAAATGATATGATTTATTTATTTGGAATTTCAAGACAGAGTTACTCCTTAGGCACACAAGCCATCCATTTCTAAAGAAGCCCTGCGGCAGTGAGTGTTCACATACACATCAAATAAAATCTATTCAGCACAGGGAACAGGAGATACAATTGAAGACAAAGACACATATTTGAACAGAATATGGACGATGATGATACGAATCAAAAACTTTGCCTGACACTGGAACAGGTACAAGCATGGGATGAAGTTGGAGGGAGGACGATTCAGAGGAAACATGAGAAAGAATTTCTTCACAGAACGGGTGGTGGACAAGTGGAACACCCTGCCAGAGGAAGTGGTGGGGGCTGAAACAATCACGGGATTTAAGAATGCATGGGATAGACATAAAGGAATTCTGGAGGTCAGGGGTAAGGTACAACAGACTTCTAGGAAAACAAACTGAACTTACAAGCTCAAATGGGCAGACTGGGTGGGCCACAGGCCCTTATCTGCCGACACTGTTTATGTATCTATGTATAATAAACATTACTGGTCATTAAAAGAGCTTGGTTTAAAGCACTGGTTGAGTCAGGTCTTCTCTGGTGTATGTGAAGGCTGCTGCTCTGTCCGATTTGCAAGTTTAGTGAGTTTCATGGGGCAGCCCTTCAGCAGGATAGAACTTTTGTTTTCCCAGGTGCAAGTTTAGTGAGTTTCATGGGGCAGCCCTTCAGTAGGATAGAACTTTTGTTTTACCAGAGTTACTACCCATCTATTTGTTTTATCTTGATGACCCATATAAGTGTACTGGCACTAACATGCCTTTTTCAGGCATGACCCAGGTACAGAAAAGTACACACAAGACACTGGAACAGGTACAAGCGCCTAAGTATCAAAACACAAAATGAAGTGACATGGTGCAAAGTCAGGCATTCAGACGGCACATTAAGTCAACAGGGTTTTGTAAGTCACGCAAAGCGGATACAGACATTAGACTCTTGGAGATGTACCTTCAGCTGGGCAGCGAACATTTTAGGGAAGGGATAGGTACACAGACTTGGTATGTTTTATTAATGTTGTTTATTGATCGCATTTTGGTAATCGGGTATGCCCAATGAACAAGAGAGGCCCATTTTCAGGGGTGACCCATAATTAGTTACATAAAAAATACAGATGATGTCTCAACATTCGATAGGAACAAAATACATAATTAAGTCAAGTAAGTCAGTTATACTGGACTGTAGTTACAAGAGAAGGGCAACCCTTACAACAATGCTACTTATTTTCCTTTGTTGCTATCTGGCAAGACAGCCCCCGACACTGCCAAGCTTCTGCTGAATGGGAAGGAAGGCTGGCCTGGCTACAGCTGGACACTGATAAAATGTTATTTTTATACAGTAACAAATGTTAGGGAAAAATTCCTATTTTCAACAAGATACCTTGTACAATCCACAAACAATACAAACATTTACATAAAAACTGGATACACAATGTTAAAACATTCTGTTATTCTCAAGTGTAGCATTTACAGAAGTACACAAAGATGTCTGTAATGCAGTCTGAAATTAATGTAAATAATTTTTGCCCTCAGTTCTGTGGGCACCAAATTCCAAGACTTGGCCATACTTATTTTTAAAATAACACTGCAAAATGTATTTATTTTCAATTTACATTTTATGGCCCCGTTTCTGGGAGCTGGCAGTCGGCTGGCTCCAGACCCTCCCCTTGGGTGGCTCACTTCTTGCTTTGGTTGGCGTCCCCCATCACCAGGAATGCCATTGGCACTGCCATGGAGCCCAGTGACAAAAAGTAAAAACTGAGGTCGAATGCCTCGAATCTACCTTACTCACGGGTCCATAATGAATCTGGCCCTCGAGCTACTCTGGCTACCTGGGTTTGGGAGATGGATTGAGCAGCTGCAAGGCAGCTCTCCTCTCCCGGGGAGGGACCCAGTCTCTCCCACCACACACCTACCCCCAGGTGAAGGCCTGAGGATAGTGCAGGTGGAGAGTGGCAAGAATAGGGAGAGTGATGCGGATCGTGTCATGCGTGTGCCACCGCAGCAGGGGAAGGGAGAAATACAGAGCTGTCAGGCTTCACGAGGGTGCCGGTGCGGACCTCGTGGTTGCTGTGGTTGGGGTAAATAACTTAATATTTCAATATCTTGCAACATCAGGATAGCCAATTAAATTGTCTTTTTCCCTCTGGCTCCAACCAATTTAAGGCTAAATAGACTGTGCAATGCTGAATACCAAATTTACTTACATAGATACATAGATACATAGACAGTGTCGGCAGATAAGGGTCTATGGCCCACCTAGTCTGCCCATTTGAGCTTGTAAGTTCAGTTTGTTTTCGTAGAAGTCTATTTCCCCTTACCCCGACCTCTAGAATTCCTTTATGTCTATCCCATGCATTCTTAAATCCCGTGATTGTTTCAGCCCCCACCACTTCCTCTGGCAGGGTGTTCCACTTTCCACCACCGTTCTGTGAAGAAATTCTTTCTCATGTTTCCTCTGAATCGTCCTCCCTCCAACTTCATCCCATGCCCTCTAGTCCTGAAACATCTTTTTCGCTTAAAATAGTGTTTTCCTGCACCTGTTCCTCCTGTAAGATACTTGTATGTCTCTATCATATCCTCTCTCCCTCCTCTCCTCCAGAGAGTACATGTTCAGTTCCTTCAACCTGTCTTCATAGGACTTGTGATGCAACCCATGCACCATCTTTGTTGCCCTCCTCTGAACCTTCTCTACCCTATGTCCTTACATAGGTATGGTCTCCAGAACTGTACACTGTACTCCAGGTGGGGCCTCATTAGTGTCTTGTATAGGGAATTATGACCTCCCTTTCCTGCTGGTGATGCCCTGCCTATACATCCCAGCATCCTATTTGCTTTACCTGATGCCTTGTCACACTGTTTCCCTACCTTGAGGTCATCAGAGATGACAACCCCAAGATCCCTTTCCTGCTTGGTGCATGCTATATCCTCACCCCCCAACTGATATATTGTGCCAGGGTTTTTGTGCCCCATATGCATTATCTTGCACTTCTTTGCATTGAATTTCAATTGAACTTACATTTACAAATCTAGCCAATCTGCAATACGTTTGATCTATTTTCTTTAAAGCTGTTTTTGTTGAATTTCTGTATAACTATCCACCATACTCCAGGACTGGAATTAATAACTGTTGAATTATTTTTGATCTGGCATCCTTTGTAAGACAGGTAGATACTCTTCTTAATGCCCCAAGCTTCTGATTTGTCTTCTTAACCAATGAGTTAATATGATCAACATATGACAGTTTGTTGTCTACAAGAATCCCCAGATATTTATAACATGTTACATTTAACACTTTAAGCCCATTTTTAAATTTAATATCCAAATCTAATCCAAAGCGTGTTTTTTTCCCCATTGAGCAGGAGACCTGAATCAGTGAACCATGATTCCAGTGACAATATATCAACTTGGAGTTTTTGTTCCAGTGAGGTCCATCTGTCCGCGGATGCCACCAAAACGGTGTCATCCATGTACAGACGGACCTCAGAGTTGTCCAATATTTTGTGCCAATCATTAACATAAACACTAAAAAGTAGAGGCCCAAGTTGGAGCCCTGCAGGACTCCTCTTTTCACTTCTCTCAGGGGTGATACTGTAAGTCTCTGCGCTACATACTGCTTTCTACTTGATAAACAGGACTTAAACCACTGTAAGGGTTCAACATGAACATCTGTCTTGTGTAGCCTGTGTAATAAGATCTGGTGATCTACATGCTTGCTTGAGGGAGTTAAGTTCCATACTAGCTACCCAATTAACATGACACCAGTGAGACGTGTTTGGTGCATGTATTCCAGTGAGCCCAACTAAAATATCATGTGATGTACGAGCTGCGCCAGTTTCCTTCTTTAGGATGACTTCACCCCATTTTTCTCTCTGTCCCCCCTTCAGATTAGGAGGCCTTTCTTCACACCGAGGGTGGTGAACCTATGAAAAATCCTACCAGCAGAGACAGTGGTATTAAAACAGTACATCCTTTCAAGGTAAGCTTGAACTACTTTACTGATAGCGGGGGAATTACAGGGTACCCTGGGTAGTATGACTGGATGGAAGGTATCCATTAGCACATGTTTGCACAGAATACTTTTTAAACCAAGTTTATGAAGGGGCGAGGGGTGAGCAGGGGGTCGTACCTGACAGTCTCTTCTGACCTTAAATTACTGTGTAGTAGGCTGGTCCAGTGGTGAAGAGGGCTGAGGCGCTGGACGCCTTACCTCGTGTCATAGCGACCTGGGTTCAGGAACGGATTTGGGTCATCGGGGAGCCAACACAGGGGAGGGTGAGAGCAGGACTGAGCAGCCAGAAGGAGTCTCTCCTTTCTTGGGTGGTTGTCATCCCCCTACAGTTCTGCTGCCATCAGGTGGACATCTGCTGGTCAGCGTAGGCACGAGGGGGCGGCAAGTAGCAGGATGGCACCTCAAGATGCGGCATGCATGTGCCTCCACACGCATGCATGGCCAAGGACAGGGATGGGGAAAATGGGGGATCCAGGCAAAAATCTATATATATATAAAAAAAAAATAATTACTATGTAGTAGTAGCAGCACATTTAGTTCTTAGGTGCCCAATCCCACAGACTCTGGGCGCCTTACAAAACAAATCACATACAAACAACAGCAGATTCATGTCTTACAGTGCAAATTTAAACCATAATACAGTAGCATAATAACTGGTGACCCTCTATCAACCCATTTTTGAAACCTGTAAAATGTCATACCTACCCACAAGTTGATACGGCAAAGTCATAAGCTGCGAGTTCATATGGCTTTTACTATCTCGCGTCAGGTTGTGTGTACCATGCTTTCCCATGAATGACTTTGATCTTTGTTTACTTAGCACTAGTCATTACTAAGCAATAAGGCATGACCAGGGGTTATGTTAATAATCTGTTAATCACCTTCTAGGGGCATAATGTGGCAAGCGGCATTGCCGAGTGCCACATGACCCTAGAGGGTGATTAACTGACCATTAACATAACCCCTGGGAGTGCCTTATTGCTATTATAATAAAAATGTTTTTTCAAACAGTGTTAAACTTTGTTCAGTATATGTTTAAGCTGTACAAGTATGTTAATAAAAGATTAACATAAGGCTGTTAGAATGTTTACAGCCAATCAGAAAGCTTCATTTCTCAGACCCTTGTTATAATAAAAAATAACACATATGAAGATGTGTGATCTGCAGTTTTTTTACCCACCCTCGGTGTGTGACAATATATAAACCTCTCAAGCTTCACTCTTGAGGTTTATATATTATTACACACCTTGGTGTGTAAAAAATAGAGAATAATGCATATGTAGGGGGTTGATGTGCAGTTTTTTTTACACACCCAAGGTGTGCGATATTAGAGAAACCTCAAGAGCAAAGCTCGAGAGGTTTCACTAGTATCACACACAGAGGGTGTGTATAAAAAACTGCTTATCAATCCCCCACAAATGTTTTATTTTTTATAATAACTGGTGCATGGACTTTTGGTGTAAAAGTATTTGGGCGAGAGAGAAAGCATGGCTCAGCAGTGTTCCATTCAGTAAATTATATGCCTCAAAATCCACAAAAAATATAAGTGGCTAGTATGAAAAAAAATCTAACCTGTGGGTGCTGAGCTCATTCGTTTTCAGTTTTAAGATACAAAAGCCGTTGAGTATAGACAGACGAGAGCGAGATACTCGGCAGCTTCAGAAGGTGAGAGTCAAGCGTGAACGAGTGTTGCTATAGCAACATATTGAACAAGGCTGGCGTCCCCGCTCTCGAGGTTTCTCTAATATCACACACCTTGGGTGTGTAAAAAAACTGCATATCAACCCCCTACATATGCATTATTCTCTATTTTTTTACACACCAAGGTAGATAATATATAAACCTCAAGACAAGCTTGAGAGGTTTATATATTGTCACACACCGAGGGTGGGTAAAAAAACTGCAGATCACACATCTTCATATGTGTTATTTTTTATTATAACAAGGGCCTGAGAAATGAAGCTTTCTGACTGGCTGATTTAGCGAACACTGCTCGTTTAAAAGGTACCTCAAATCAGGCTTCTTAGCGCGAGACCGTAAAAGTCATTTTCGTATCAACCTGCGGGTTGATACGACTTTTAACAGCTCTCGAAAATGGGTTGATAACGGGGGTTACCAGTTATTATGACCTGCATATCACACCTACATATGCATTGTTCTCTATTTACGAGTCAGTCAGGTAAGCCCTTACAAAAGAAAGTGTTTTAAACCCCGCTTAAGACAATCAACTGAGAGGGCCTTGCAAACCTCACATGGCAGCAGGTTCCAGAAAACTGGAGGTGCCACCGCCAAAGCCCGGTCCTCAAACAGTTTTAATCAAGATCTGGGCCCACCTCTAAAGAGCAGAGAGGGCAGTCATGAGCATACAGACATAGGAGCTCTTTCAGAAAGCCAGGGCCAAGATCATGCAGGGCTTTGTATGTCAACAAAGCTATGTTAAAGGAGATGTGCCACCTCACAGGCAGCCAGTGCAACATCCGCAGAGCAGGCGAGATATGCTCAGAATGTGAAAATCCAGCAATCAATCTATCACGGCATGCTGCAAGCGGCACATCAAGCCTTCAGACAGCCAGAGATAAAGAGCATTACAATAGTCCAGTCTGGATGTCATAAAGGCAAGCGCCAGGGACTTCAAGTCCTGAGGGCTAAGAAAGGGCTTGATCCGGGCGATGTTCCTCAGATGAAAGAAACCACCACCACGGCCCACAGATGACACTGGATATTCTAGTGTCAACTTATGGTTCACGATGGCACCCAGATTCTTCACCGTCTCTCTGGCTGTAAGATGAGTAGGGCCAAGGTGTAATCCAGCCACCATCCCACCCAGTCCAGCTGCCCTCCAGATACCCGAGTGCATCAGTAGCACTTCAGTTTTGTCCGAATTCAACCTGAGCTAGCAGGAGGCCATCCAGTCATTCATCACAGATAAGCAGTTATTTAGCATGCCCACTGCATTTCTCTCTCCAGGGGCATACAATAGATACAGCTATCTAACATCTGCTTAACAGTGAAAACTACAGACTATACCTATGAATCACCTCTCCCAGCAGCATCATATACATCACAAATAGCATGGGTGACGATATCTGAGAGACTCCACATGTCAAGGCAGCTGGCCGAGTAAGAAAATTGTCCCACACAACCTGCTGTACCCTACTGGAAAAGAAGGACTCAAACCAGGGCAACACGATTCCACCAAGTCCCTCAAGAGAGCTGTTAAGATCCCATGATCTATGGTGTCAAATGCTGACGAGAGGTCGAGAAGAACCAAGATGGACCAATCCCCTTTATCTTTAGCAAGGATCTTTCTGCACTCTGATGAATGCAGTCTCCATGCTAAGACGCCCCCTGAAACCTGACTGAAATGGCTGAGAAAGCCACCACGTGCGACACCACCACCCTCTCAAATAGCCTACCCCAAAAATGGAAGATTACAGATGGGCCTGCAGTTTGCCAAGATATCCGGATCCAATGAGGGTTCCTCACAGCAGTCCATTTCAAGGCCGTCAGAAACACATCCTCCCCTAGCGAACACTAGACAATCTCAGCAATCAAGAGACCAATAGTCTCCCTATAGTCTACCAACAACCGGGTGGGTCCAGGATCCAGTGAACAGAAGGTGGGACACAGCTTCATGATCACTCAGAGAATCTCCTCAGCTGACTCGGGATGAAAAACCTCCCAGACTGACTGAAGGCTCCCCATTAGTCACAGACTGTACCATGCTGGGCCATAAGACCCCACGTGAAGAGATCAAGGAATGAATAAATGACACCCTATCAAGGAAAAATTGACCAAACTCCTTGCATCATTCGCATGACAAAACTCTTCCAGACTGCAGACATGTCGAATGTACCAGCCCATCTACACTGCAGAGAACTGAGCTGTTCGCCCCTGCAGGAATCACCAGTGACAGGAATTCTGCTTTCTCAGCATGACTATCCCCTGATGCTGTTTATAATGAACTCTCAAAGTTAATCCTACAATGATCCCGATCCACAGTGAGAACCTACCAGTCTCCACCCTTTGACATTCAACTGTCTGAGCTCCTCACTAAACTAGGAGGAGCTCTGCTGGGAGACTCCCAGGTGTACACGGAAAGGTGCAAGCGAATCAAGAGCTGCTATGATCGCTGTATTACAAACTTCCACGGCACTCTCAACCTCATCAGCACAACCCTGTAACAAGCTCAAGCAGCTCATCAGCTACTGAAACCTACAAGGGACCACATTTCTCAACGGTTAATAACTAACTCCACCAGGAGGTTAACACGTTTGGGGAGGCTCTAATCTGAAAACTCACAGCGTGATGATCCAACCAGCTACCTACCCATCCCATCCCCCACTCCGAGAGTGAAACATTGTCAGTGATTCCGCCTTCTTGCTATCCCCATGCTAAATTGCTTTTACAACACGCAGAATATGAAATGGGTGGGTGGATTGTGCCTGACGGACCTAGAGTCCGTTCTGACCGTAACTATATTAGCTAGCTTTAACAACAGGAAGACCAGATGCAATGTTGTATAATTAGAATGGGGTGAAACACCACAGAAGGTGAAGACTGAGGAGTGCCTTTTTTAAAACGAAGGCAGTGCTTGATGAAACCAGATCACTGGACTGTAATAACTTTGTTATCCATTAACAAAGAGAACGCAAGGCCAGAGGTTGTTCAGGTATAGGGCCGCTAAACTATGGAATCTGTTCTCACAGATGTCACTAACTGTAATACTGTCAACATAACAACTGTAAACTTTCTCCACACTGATGTTTAAATGACTTAGCCCCTTGCATTGCTGAGTTCAATTATTTGATCTATGTGTTATTTGTTTTTGACTTTGTTTTGTTTGTATGTACGGTTGCCCTCGAGAACGGTCACATGCGGCTCATGGGCCTTCCTGGTAACATAAAATTTAAAAAATATGTTTTGACAAAGTAGATCAGACATCTTGCTTTGAAGTTTATTAATGCCCATATTTACGATAACGTTTTACCCACATGCACCTAAGAGTACTTTACAGAGCAGGTTTATTGGAGATTGAAGTTGTTGCGAAAGTTTTGAAACCTTTATTGAGCAGGATTAGTGACCTTCACATACTGTGCATTTTATCTGTTCCCTTATCACCAGTCAACTTCATAGAAACACAGAATTTGTCTGCAGATAAGTACCACATGTTGCCCACCCAGTTTGCCCAAATAGTCCCTTCTTAGTCTGTCTCTGCAGACCATAAATGGTTTCTGGTGGCTCCCTTCCTGGTCCCACCATGGGGGGTAATCCATGCGGGGGTCTTGGGGATGGTTGGGGGGGGTGGTGTGGGGTGGAGTTCTTCCCCTCGGCACGCCCCAGGAGGATAAAAAGTAAAAATAAAAAAAAAAAAAAAAGTGTGAAGCCGTTTTGCCCAATCCTATTAAAAATTCATGAAAAGGCGCCTTACAGATTGCTGCAAGCTCCCCTTGAGATGAGCTTTAGATTGTTGCAAAGTTCCCCAAGAGATAAACTTTTTCTGTTTTGTTTTGAAAGTCGGCTTTATTACAAAGCACGTGTGTCAGATACAGTTAAAGGGAACAGTCAGCACAAAGGCTACCACGCTCAAGTGTAGGGCTGGCCCTAATGAGCACTCTCTGGACAAAAACAGTTTGGTTTACTCTAGTAAAGTAGATTATATCAGACTCATTTTGCTTAGTTATGGGTGGACATCTTCTTTTACTACAAATCCCAGAATCCCCTGCAGCTGACATCAAAGCAGTAGGTAGCAGGAGGAGACTCAACAGTCTGCAGTGCAGGTCAGGGCTTTTATAATCTCCAATCAGATATTTTCTGGGACTGCTCTTCTGAGTTTATCTCTGAACCCACAAGAACTAACGTACAAAAACATGCTAAAAGCGCTATACTAGACTTGATCCTCACAAACAAACCCCACAAAACTGCTCCCACAACCATTTTCCACAATGACCTAAGTGACCACAACATAGTTGTCTGTACATGAAGCCTGGAAAAATGCATCTCCTGCTCTAAATTTATCACTAAACGAAGCTTCCGTAAATTCAAACTTGAAAACTTCTTAGCTGACCTCAGGAGTACAAACTGGCAAAACCTATACTCGGACTCGGCCCCCTCAGTGGACGAGGCTGTCAGCATCCTCAATGCGGCCCCCACAAATCTGGCAAACAAACGTGCCCCGCTTATAAAATGCAGAGTGAAAAAAGCCTCTTACCATCGTTCACTGCTGAAATGAAGACTGCACTAACCCAATGGGACAAATGATGGGCAACAGCAAGACATAACAAACCCCCCATAGACTGGACGGCACTCAGAACCGCAAGAAATGTTTGTACTAAGCTTATTAGAACCTCCAAAACCCAGCTATTATGTGAGAGCCCTAGAAGGTGCCAAGGGCAACTCAGCTAAAATCTGGCAAACCGTCAAAGGCCACAGAATTCCCCCCTTCAATCACTATCAAAATTACTGCTCAAGTTACCACGATCACTGAGCAGGGTACTATCCTCGAAAAGTTAAACGCACATTTCACGACAGTAGGACTAGCATCTGACTCTTCCCCAGCTACTAAGCTTGCAGACTGTCCCATACTTAAGGATGCTTCCGTGGATTCGCAGAATTAGGACTCCTCCTGTCTCTCCCCAGTAACCTTCAAACAAGATGAGGACCTACTAAAAAATTGGACACGACAGAGAGTGCTGGCACTGATGGAACAGAGCCCACATTCTTAAAACCAGGGATCCTCTTTCTAACCGCCCCCATAATACACATCTTCAGTCTGTCAATCACATCTAGTACAGTTCCCCCTTGCTGTAAAACAGCCTTCTTACTGCCCTTGTTTAAACTGGGTGACCCGAGTGACCTAAACAACTACACACCAATCTCCATCCTGCCGGTTCTGTCCAAACATCTGGTAAAGGTAGTTAATAACCGGCTAAAGGGACACCTTGAAAATTCAAACATTTAACACACTATAATCAGGCTTCAGGCAAAACCATAGTATGGTGTCAGCACTGGCCAAAGTAACAGATGACTGGTTTACCACCCTCGATAATAAAAACCCACACAAGCCGTCTTCCTTGACCTTAGCAAAGCCTTCTGTACCGTTGACCACATTCTCCTGCTGTTTAAGCTCAAAGAATATGGCTTGAACAATTGTTCAGTAAACTGGTTGTCCAGTTATCTATCTGGTAGACTCCAGCGCATTAAAGCTGACGGGCTCCTATCATCTCCCTCACCTCTCACAAGAGGTGTGCCCCAAGACTCCATCTTAGGACCACTGCTGTTTTAAAAATAAATTTACATAAACTCTCTAAGCAACACCATTCACAAATCCAAACTCCACTTTTTTGCAGATGACACTGTATTATATACATCAAAATCCTCTCTACCAGACATCAGCACTGAATTACAGACCAATTTTAACTACAATTCAAGCTAGCAAACTCCAGATTATTATTAAATGCAAAAAAAAAAAGTGTTCTCCCTTCCCCCTCATCCCCCAGCATCTCTACGCAAGCAGGCCACTTCTGCACTTATCACAACCCTATTGGGGGATTCACCTGAGGTAGTTGAAAAATTTAAATATCTAGGAATCTGATGGGATAGCAACCTACCCTTTGCTAGTTTGCTGCCCACATAGACTCCCTCTCTAAAAAACTACAAACTTTTACAGGAATAAAACCTTATTTCCCGCAAACATCAGGAAAAGGCTAGTACAAGCTACCTTCCTTCCTCTCCTTCACTACGCAGAAATCCTTTACAATAGTAGTTCAGTGTCCAACCTACACAAGCTGGATAGCCTCCTTCACCGTGCTATACGTTTCATTACCAACGCACCATACAGAACACATCACTGTGCCCTCTACACTGCAGTGGGCTAGACAGAAGGTTGCTCCATTTAAACACCTGGGCACTCAAAACACTGCTGAACAAACGTCCTCCATACATCCTGTCATTATTTCACCGTTCCCACAACTACTGTTCCCTCAGCAAAAACTCTTATCATCCTGTTAGATGTGCCCAAATTCCATACTCACTATTGCAGAGCTGCAATAAGTTTGTCATCCCGTCCGTCTGGAATAAAATACAATTATCACTCAAGCTCCCCGAATTAGTCTCTATAAACCTTTTTAAATCCCTGACCAGCAAAGCACTTAAAGAAACTTGCCAATGTCATAATGGTTAGCACATCTCACCATGACATAGTTACCATAACTAGCACTTATGTCCTCTCAACTAATTATATCCTGTCTGTAGTACTTGAGAGAATATCATTGTTACATATTTTGTCACAGTTATATATCCCTGTTCTTCAGGTTCATCGGTATGTTTGTCTTCTTTCTTTTACTGACTGTGTTGTATACCAAATTATTGTATTATATCTTGTGTATCAATTTTTCCTTACCAGGACCTTCTTGTAACTGAGCATGCTCAATGGAGGTTTCTTGCAAAAAAAACCTGAACTTTTCTCCAGGGGCTAAATGTAGTCCTCTGAGACTGTACACAGCCCATGGAAGAGAGTGGGATAAGAAAACAAAAGATCAGAGCTTATATAAACTGTAACATGCACTGCAGGCTACTGAATCTGCTCACAGCGGCCTACTGCTCTGATGTCAGCTGCAGGTCAGTAGGGGATTCTGGGATTTGTAGTAACAGAAGATGTCCGCCTAGAACTAAACATAATTAGTCTGATACTTTTTACTGTAGTGTGGTAGATTATATGTAAACCAAAATGTTTTTGCACACAAAGTGCACACTGGGATCAGCCCCATACTTGAATGTGGGGGCCCTTGGTGGTGACTGTTCCCCTTTAAGCACAGTAAGCATTCTGTATTACAATGTTGTGATCCAGACACAACTGTCTGCACAAAAAACAATCACATTATGTCTTCACCAGTGGGAGGTAAGCAAGCAATAAGTCACGACAGGGTGTGCATTAAAGGATTAACATGGCATGTCCCAGGGGCGTAGTAAGGCACAAGGCCGACAGCCGAGTGTCCTTACACCCGTGGAAAGTGCATCATTAATATATTAACACACACCCCAAACTGGCTTACTGCACTTATAAAACAGCTCTATGTAGGTAATGAGGTTTTCCAGCCTTCGTAATGAAATCCAGTTTCAGACTGTGCATCTTTAGTATTTAAAGGCACAGTCATGTGACAGCTGTCATCCAGTGAGGTCTCTGGATCTATCCTTGCCGTTTTATAAGCTTGTTTAACTTTAAAACATTATTTCATAAGGGCTTTCCTGATGGCCCAGCAGTTGGGCCTCATGCTGCCACACAGGCAACCTAAGTTTGTGGGCAGAGCTGGTCGCCAAGTTGGGGAAGGGCCTGGTTAAGGTAGCCGCTGCTCGGCAGTGCGCTTCAGACGGGGAGGGTGACAGTGGAGGCCAGTGCCACAGCAACCCCAATGGCTACATCAGGGAGCTGGTCTCTCGATGTACGGATGCGGTGACGTTGAGGCCGACAGAGGTATGGCCCAGGTCACTGGGGTGGAGAATGACATTTGAGGAGAAAACCAGGAAAGAAAAACACTCCTAGCCATCTCTGTGAAGGCTCATAGAGCCTGATAAGGGTTCAGCCCTGATTCCAGGGTATATCCCCAAAGGACAGCTGGGGGAGACTACAGATTGGGAAAAAAGAAGTATTTCATATTACTAGCTGAGAGCTGTAACTGGAACTTAGTGCAGCATTAGTGGTAAGGGCCTCTCTCTCTCTCTCTGATGCTCAAGATGTCAACTATCAAAAGCACAAGAAAGCCCTTTTATGGCACTCTTAACACTTTTCGTTTGTGGATAAAGTACTCATTATTCAAGCAGATGCGAATTCAGCAAGTGCTTTCAAAATCATCCACCCCTAGTAAGAACCACAAACCAAACAAACGCCCACACCCAAGCTGAAGCATGCCACTGCAGTCCAGAAGGCTGAGTAACAAGGGCCCCTTTGAGTCAATCCAACTTTCCCATCACTGCATACTGGCCTGGGAAGAGTCCGCAATTACAAGTGGAGTGATGTGTGATGACGCCCAGTTTAGAGGTACAGTGTCATAAAATGATGAGACAGCACCCATCCTGCTAACTTACTAGGTAACTCTGGGAAAGGATGGACAGCTGAACTTTTTGTTTGCGAAGGCTTCATGCAGCCATTATAAGCTAAAAAATATCCTTCAAAAAAAGTACCTGAATTCAACTTTGAAGTATCTTTTGTTTTACTGCTAAAATACCTTTTGGCAGTTAAGGATGGAAAATCAGAATCCATTTTTCCAGATACAGAATTTATTTTTATTGTGATTTATTTACCCTGGACAGCCCAGCTGAGATGCACTATGGAGAATAGTGGCTGGACAGCCATACACAATAAGCCTGTGTTATCACCGAGTGGTTCTGATTACATCACTGGCCTCAAGAGCTAAGTCTGAGATGTCTGATGTAACCAGAACCAGAGGTGACAACACAGACTTATGCCAATGGTTGCCAAGCCACTATTTTATATAATGTATCATTTTGTTTTTTTCAGCCAAAAAGGGAAATTGTCCTCGGTAAGCAGTGGTTGGTAACTGCTGCAGCAGAGAACGTGCATACCGACGCTGAAAGTGCTGTCAGTAGGCAGCAGTCAGTATCAGCAGCAGCCATGTTAAGTAAGACCAAAAAAAACATGGGTGAAATTCAAAGTTAGATAAAGTATCATTTCACTTCTGTGCTGCTCGATGTGTTCTAATGTCCTCTTACTCAGCGGTGATCTGTTTGGTCTCAGTTCCTTTGGGTGAAACAAAATTCTGCAGCCATCTTTTCAGTTCAAAAGTTGAACTGATTTTTACGCATGCTGCAGTGCTGTGAGAAATAAACAAGCAGGTGGCACGCGGATTCTCAATCAGCTGGAAATGTACCACAGAAGGGTACAATGATCCACAACCTCTGAACAGTGGTTCAATAATCTTTTAACAAGGATGTGCCTCCATATAGAACAAGCCTTAACTACACACTAAATGTTGTTTTCAGTTGGGAAATCTGCTTCTTCCCAGTGTTTCTGCTAGAATGGCTGACGCGCAGGGGGATCAGGAGAACTGCTTCGGATCCCACAAGGAGTCTGTGGCCATGAAGAGATGAAACTTACATATCCTGGTTCACACTTCTGTGTTTAAACCTCAAGACCAATATTGCCACCCTCCATAAGAACGTACAGAGGACATACGCACACCAGCTGCCAGACGCAGCACTCTGCAAGGTCAGGGGAGCAATGGGGAGGTGCTAAGAGGCCTCCTGGTAAGCCCCCTTCCCAAGTACTCACACCAGCTGCCAGACGCAGCATTCAGCAAGGCCAGTAGACAAATGAAGAGGCACTAAGAGGTCTCCCAGTAGCCCCCTTCTCCAGTACTCACACCAACTGCCAGACGCAGCAGTCAGCAAGGCCAGAGGAGCAAAAGAGAGGCACTAAGAGGTAACGCTGACCCCACTCTACTCTGCACAGTTTTGCTAGGGGGTGTTGACTGCTACAAGCAATTTCTTTATTGACCTCTGAAGTGTACTGACTGTTTTCTGCAGGCTGCTCTAAAAGACACGAATGCACTGTGTATGGACATTATCGCACTGTTACACTAAGGGGCTGCTTGTACTACATCGGGACACTAGTTTGTCCACCTCACCATCTTGCTTACTTAGCGATCTTCACTAGGCTCAGTTTTGTACAAGTGTGTTGTAATTTGCTTAGGAATTACCTGTGAAGCGTTTGCAAAGGCATATGTAGGTAAGAGTCCTGCCAGAACGCTCCATTCTGTGGTTGTTTGCTGCCAGGTGTCTAAGGGGCCATCTTACAGTTTTCTCCCTTCACTATCCCGATACGAGTTCAGGACTAGTGCATGCGCACTAGCGACTTGTACTCTGTGCACAGTACAACAGTCCACGCATACGCACTAGGAGCACTGATCCTCCTGCTGCATTCTAATTAGGGATATTGTTTGTTTCCCTTATAGGCCTCCCGGTGAGCCCCCTTCCCCAGTACTCACACCAGCTAACAGATGCAGCACTTGGCAAAGCCAAGGGAGCAACGAAGAGGTGCTAAGAGGTAACGCTGACCCCCCTCTACTCTGCACAGTTTTGCAAGGGGGTGTTAGCCCGTTCAATTTAGAGCCCTTCCAGGTCACGTGACTTCCGCTGCCTTTTTTAACTAAGTCCCCAGTTCCCCATTTGCTGGTCATACAACGCCCCCACTAGAGGGTCTTTTTTCCATTTCTGCCTGACAACCACTGCCTCTCTCTACCCTTTCTACCACTCAAGCCCTCCCTCCACATCTACTACCCCACACCCTCTCCCTCTCAGAAATTCCTCTCTACCTCCACCCACTCTAATTCCCTACCTCTCTGCCTTCCACTCCGTTTCTGTAGCCCATTCATATGTTTTCTCAGGGCCCTCCTAGGCTACTTTTTCAGGAGTCCCCCCAATTTCAAACCTGGTACCCCCCCACACCAAAGTCCGTCACTCTGCCACTGCACCACGGAGACTCCCTCACTCTCTGTAGGCAGTGTGTCCACCTTTATAGTACGCAAGCAACTATAACCCCACCTGGCATCATGGCCATCCCTGTCCACCTGCTAAACCTAACTCCAGTACTATTAATATTGTTCTTCCCACACATACAATACCCAACATCCTCCCCACAAATGCACACATCTTTGTCACCCCAGGGTTTCCCTCCACAATAGCAGCTCCCCCACCATGTCCACACCAGTATCGCGCCCCCCCACCTATGCGCCTGTCCACACTAGTATCCCACCCTGACCTACCTTGGCCCTCATTGTGGCTCACCATCCCCGCCATATGCTCCCTCCCTATACCATGCGCTTGTTCCATGGGTACTGGTAACAGCCCACGGCACAGCAGTGCAAATAAGCATCTACCCCTACTCAGAATAGTCCTGCTGTTCCTCCTGCTGTCTTGGAATGTCCACCCCAACCCAGGTCCAGGGACCCCCGGACCATCCCACGCACCATCAGTCGCAGGCCTTCACATTGCATCAATGAATATATGCAGCTTAATAAAAAAAAAAAAAAACAGCTGCCCTCCAATGCTGGATCACCATACACCAGCCTGACGTCCTCGCAATGGTTGAGACTTAGCTCTCCAGGTCCACCCCAGACTCATTCATTTCTTTCCCTGGTTACTCACTCTCCAGACTGGACAGAGTGGGTAAACGGTGCAGTGGCTGTGCAGTATATCTGCGGGACTCATTACTAGCCCAAGCCATACCTCCACCAGCCCTGGACCATGGAGCCTAAGCCATGTCCTTAAAGATCACACCAGACCCATCCAAGACCCCCCTCTTTATCACTGTGGCCTACACCCCCCCACACACGCAAACAGACCCATGTGCTACAATCCATCACAGAATATGCTGCCAGCCTTCCACGTAACTCCGAACACATTATACTGGGTGATCTCAACCTAAACTGGCTTGCCAGTGGGACCTTTGCCTCCAAAGATGCGCTCACAGCCCTAGACCTTCACCAACTGGTGACCCAGCCAACTAGGTACAACCCAACCAGTGGCACACACACCTTGCTGGACATCATTCTTTCCAACCGGCCCCACAGAATCTTGGACATATCGGTCCTGCCAGACTCCCTCAGTGACCACTCCCCGGTAATTTTCACACAGTCAGGCAAACAACCTGTCCCTGTACCAAACACCACCCTCCAACGCCACCTCCGCCCAGGGAATCTCGCTAAGCTCAAGGAACACCTTGCCCGCTCGGACTGGTCCCCGTTATACCAGACCACCAGCATGGATGTAGCACTTGACTACTTCCACAGCTCCTTCACCCTAGCCTGTAACACCCACACCCCCTTAAAAAAGACCCACATCAAATGGCAGAACGCGCCATGGATAACACCATCCCTCATCCAACAGCTAAAAAACAGAGACAACCTATGGCATAAAGTCAAGGACTCAGGAAAACCCGCAGACAGGCAGGCCTATCGAGCAGAATGGAATAGATGTACCTGGGCCATTCGCAAGGCGAAAGCGCAACACTTCTGGCCCACACTTACCTCCTCCTGGAGGTTGTCCCGGAAATTCTGGGACAACATAAAAATCCTAAATGGCAAATCACGAACCCCACCCCCCTCACAGATCACAAAAGATGGCTCGATCACCACTGACCTGAAAGAAATCGCCAACACTCTCAACACCAGCTTCACGGACCTCAGCTCAGTACTCCCCCACAATTTCTTCAACCCCATACCCATCTCTGATCTCCCCACCTCCAACGTCCACCTTTCTACCTCCGAACAATTACCCCACAGGAAGTAGAACCTTACCTTGCCGAGGCTCTGAATGGGTCCAGCCCCCTAAATGACCCCCTGGATACTAAACTCCTACGCATTGCTCCCCTTTTACTGGTCTGCTAAATCGCTCTCTCTGCCTCGGACAGTTCCCGAAAGAGTGGAAGAACATGGAGGTAACACCAATTCGCAATGGAGGGGATCACTTAACCCCTAGAAATTACCGACCAATTTCCATCCTCCCCTTCCCCCAAAGCCCTAGAAAGGGTAGTTGCAGACCAGCTGACAAGCTACCTAGACACCCATAACCTGCTCTGCAACGAGCAGCACGGTTTCTGCTCCGGGCATAGCACCACCACGGCCCTCCTGTAATTTTCAAATCATACCCACTCAGCACTGGACAAGGGACAGCTGGCAGGAGCCATATTTATAGACCTATCCAAGGCCTTTAACACAGTCCATCACCCCCTCCTGCTGGACACCCTCATGCAAATGGGTCTTTCACAAGGGCCCTTAGACTGGTTCTCAAGCTACCTGGCATCCAGGACACAATGCATCAAGATAAACACTGTGCTATCCTGCACCCGCCCAACACTCTGGAGTCCCACAAGTCTCAATCCTGGGGCCGTTACTTTTTAGTCTGTTTCTCAATGCTCTTCCCTCCTCATGCTCTGGGAAATTCTTATTATATGCCAATGCCGCCATTCTCTGTGCCACCCACTCTGACCCCACCAGTCTGCAGGCCTCACTGCAGCACACTTTCAGCCAGACCAAGCACTGGTTTAATGAACGTAGGCGAGACATTAACCTGAAAAAGACAAAAACTATGCTCTTTGCACATCACCAGAACAAACAAAAAAAGTGCATGCCTCCAATCCTCTCCAGTTCACTCCACCCCCTAGAACAGGTCTCAGTCTAGAAATATCTGGGGGTCACATTCAACCCTGCCCTCACCTTCCATGCACACATCAACACACTCACATCAGCCTGTAATACGCATATTGGCCTACCATATCGTCATAAGGGCTGCCTACCCCCGGAAGCCCTGAGACTAGCCATCACCTCATCTGTCATGTCTCTGATCGACTATGGTCTACTGGTCTATGCCACCTCTGACACCACGGCTATCAACAAAATAAGAGTTGTCATTAACAAAGCCTGCAGGCTCTTGTCCAGTGCAGACCTAACAACACACACATGCACACTCTACTCCATCACCCAGATCCTCACTTTCGAGGAAAGGCTTCAGTACCGGGCTTGCCTCATGATAAAAAAAAACCCTCCTAGGACTAACACCCTCCGGAGTATCGAAATCCCTAATTGCCAGCACTCAAACGGTAAACACCTGCAGTACAGAAAGAGCGTCTATGGCTATCACAAGGGTCAGGTTGTCCCTAGCGCAGAGATCTTTTCCCATCAGGGACCCTACCTGGTTCAACTCCCTGCCTACATCAGTCACCTGCCACCCCAAACTAGGTGCTTTCAAGGCAGCCCTCAAGAGGCACATCCTCACCTCCCGCGCCTGCACCTACCCACTACAGGCCTACATCCAGCCCACCCCAGGGCTGCCTACTGCTGCACCGCAGTCAGTGGCAATTTTCTCTAAATGGAACTTGAATCAGTGACAAAGTCTGTTTCTCCAGACTGCTAACTGCCCAGGACTATAACATATTTTGTATTATTGTATCTTGTCGTAGCTAATAACCTGTCTAAATGTTCCTCCTTCTCCCACTATGTACCATTACCAAACTGTGTATAAAATGTTCAGGATGTCTGCTGTTAAACGATTGTATATCATGTGTAACTCCCACTCTGTACCACAACTATACTGCTTGTAATGTTAATTGTTTGCTGGCTTTCGTTTAATGACGTGGAGCCTTTGGAAATGAGTCTATGACTCAAAGATTTGTAATTCCGATGTACTAAATAAATAAATCAGCCAGTTCTTGGAGTTCTGCAGTTCTGTGGATGCAGAACGAGCCACAGAACCGACGCCCTGCCACAGAATGGTAGTAGTTCACAAAATTCCTCATTTTGTGGTGATCTCTTTGTGTGTGTGTGTGTATTCTCTGTATTTCCCCCTTCACAATAGCTGCCCTGCCCTGCCTGACCCCTCCCAGCTCTTCCCTTCCCTTCTTTGTCACTTACTCACCTTCATGGGGACCATGGAGTCCCCCACCAACCTCCTTGGCTTCCATTTTCTGTTTTATCCCCCTTCATCAGAGCCTCCGTACAAAGGCTGACCCCATCCCAATGCTTCCTTTACTGTCTGTCACTTATCCCCTTCATGGCATTCACAGAGTCTCTCCTTCACACCTGTGGTCTCTGTGGTGGATTCTATCAGAGGTCAGGGCAGCTCCTCTCCGGTCCATTAGCTGTGGCAGGCGGTGGATAGCAGAGTCAGCGGAGCCTAAGAGCACTGATGTCACGCTGTTGTGACACCAGGGTGTTCCTCCTTAGGTTTACCTTGCCCTCAGTACACCAGCAGTGAGAGTACCAAGCACGTATGCACCAGGGTGGGACAAATTGGGCAGCCAGGTTGCCAGTGACTACAAACAAAAAACTGGTTTCACTAACAATTTTTAAAGTTGCCAGCAAATGGGCTACCTGCCCATTAAGTAATTTTTCAAGTTCTTAAAATTGGTGGCCACTAGATTTTGAAAGCTAGAGGCCAAACTAATCACCAGCTCACAAACTGATATTCCTCATCCTGCCACACACATGCAGATGTAAATCCACACACGGCCCCACAAGCAGCTCCCATCCAAGCCGCTCTGAGCACACTGACACCTTGAAGTGTTGTAGAAGCATATGCACCCAATCTCCTTACCTGGTGAAGTGTCCTCTTGGATGCTAGATCCCCCACCCCACCCTCGGGCCTGCCTACGATGCCCAGGACTGTTCCCAGACTCAGCAGGTAAAAATAAATGTGTTAATTTTAGCCAGCCCATGATATATATCATCCATACAATGACAACACTTCTCTAGCAAGATATTATATATCCTAATGCTCAAATCCTAGTATTTTACATAAAAAAAATAATACTTTTAAAAACCTTGATTCGGTTCTTTTTCACCCTAGCGCAACGGATTAATCCACTGTTGCTATGCACATTCTGAGTATCATATTCAAATGAACTAAGTACTCCGAACATTCCAAATGAGTTTCAGTGTGGACTCACATAATTTAGGAATACTGAAATCTGATGATGCTCCCTAACTGGAAGTATCCATTATGATGCTCCGCAAGTAGGAATTATTTTCAATCCAGAAGCATCATCAAGGACAACGGGGGAGTCATGCTCACATGTCCTCCAGTATAAAAAATAAAGTGAAATGAAATGCCCTTTTTTTTTTTTCCTCTACCACTTATGCATTATGGTCCTGCCCCCTCACATGTGAAGATAAACTGCATGTTTAAAGCTTATTGTACATCCCCTGCTTATCTGGCAGTGTTTATTCTCACAGCCACTGAATGAATCTAATTCTGTATATATAACAGTTTGGCAAAACAATGCGAGCACTCTCAAAAGGTAAATCTCCCCACATACTAAAATGCACCTCTTACAAGTCCTCATGACTCAACTGATTCCCATGGAAAAGCATGGGAACAGGCCCGCCACGAGGATGTACTGGACAGACTGCTCAGCTGCATCTGCAAACAGGTGGCAGTCGGCACATGGTTGTGGACATTCCTGCATTTTTCAATAGGGCAACTGTGATTTTTTTTTTTTTTTTAACTGCTTGATGAGATCGTATTCTACTGCCAGTTCATTCTGCCACTTAAATCAGATCTTTCACTGCTTAAATGGGTGGGGTTGGGATCTGGGAATCAATGATCCCCAGCTTCAAGATCGGGAGTAACCCACCCAACACAAAGAATGCGGCAGTAAACTAAGTACAGAAAACAATGTCATTACACATCAAAGCCTGCCGACATTTAACTTCCACAAACGTATCATCAGTGCAGCTCATTTTTTTTTAATTGTAAAGAAATCTAAAAACACATGTATATGAGGTACTTTTTAGGACCAGTCCACAGAATTCAATAACCGCATAATAAAGGAAAGGAATTTTAATATGTAGTAACTGAAGCTGGCAGCAGTTGAAAGAGCCCCCCTTCTTATTCTGAAGGCGAGATCTCACCAACAGCCAGCTGGTTTTCTTTTTGGCATGACAAAAATTACTGAAGGCCGATTTCAAAGTTTTCCATAAATAGTAAGTATATCTGGAATGAGTGTTTTGCGTTGCTGCAAGATACAAGTGGGATGCAGCTACGTGCATGTATTTAACCATGCAGTGTTTTCTTTGGCTCTAATACTGTGTATACTACCAAAAATGTGGGATACTTCTGACACCACAAAAATGTACCTCTTTATCCTTCCACAGCGAAGAATTCCTTTTTGCTTGTTTATTTTTTTGTTTTTTGGTTTTCTTTCTATTGATATCCCCTTCATCTCTGGCATCTGACCCCCACCACTGGAGAGGGTGCACGCATGAGGAAAAATAATAATATCTAGTCCAAATTGGAAATTGCAGTCACTTTATTGCCAGGATAAACATGTTGACAGACCAGACTACTCCCCAGAGCTCTGGTCAGGGACCTTTGTCACGGGGTGGGTCAATGTGTGATTGACAATCTTTTGGATTGAATGGCTGATAAACCGAACAGTTAAAACATTCAGCTGGTATATGGTCTCCTTAGATACTGGGTTTTGACATTTATCTTGTTTTTCTGTAGATAAACCGCAGTTAGTGTGATTGTACCTATACAGGGAAGGTACCAGTAATTAAAATGTAACTGAAAAGGTATACTGAAACTGCACTAGTCCTACACGTTCGGTATTAGGTTTGCATGCATTTTTATTAAACTAATTGTGATGTAATTCTGTTACCTGCATAAAAGAATGTCAATCACACCTAGACCTCACTCCCTGACCAAAGCGCTGGGGAGTAGTCCAGTGTGTTAGCATATTCGTCCTAGCAATAAAGTGGCTGGAATTTCTAATTTGAAACCAGTAGTATTATTTTTCCTCATGAGTGTGCATTCGCCAGCTGTATTTTGTAGTTCACGGGTACAGCTAGTACCCACAGCAGTACCACTGGCCTTCCGGTTGGAACGCAGAATGTTTGTCTTGCTGATGAGGGTCAGAGTGTGGTAGGGATGTCTCGGACAGGATATGCATTTTAGGCCCCATCAGGTGTCCCACTCGAGGTTGGGGGAGCTGACATACCAGGGATGCTAGCCCCCAATGCCAGGGCCCTGTTTTTCCATTTTTCCACTTTTCTGGGGTGCTGTTATCTAAGACTCCAATGTGCTCATGCCCACGGCTGTGTGTGACTGCGCATGGTAGCTAGGCAGTGTCCCCCACGTCACCCAACAGCAGCACTTTCCACCGTGCTGTGGTCAGCCGGGTGGCAGTATAATAGTGGAGAGTGCAACCCTTCCTCCCTGCAGGAAGAGAGTGCCTCCTGGGATGCTCGACACTTCTCTCCACTATGGCTGTCTGACAACCTGGGCTTGGAGCACAAAACCAGGACACCAGTATCATGAGCAGTTGTTCTACCGCTGTGTCCACAGACCAGCCGAGTTCCATTCTTTACAGAAAGGCGGTCATTCTAAATCTAATTCCTCAGTTTAGCACCACCAGTATATCTTGCCTTGTACTATCTTAGAGAGTAACAAAAGAAAAAAAACCTTCACCTGCCAATAGTCTGTTAATCTCCCACTGCATCAGGAGTGGCTGAAATGTTGGGGGTGTTCCCAAGTCCAGAAAAGATGCAGTGGGAGTTGATTAAGGAATGTCAGCAAACATGTTTTTGAGTGGTCATATCAGTATGGTGGGCAGAAAGAAGAAGAATCAGTATCAAACTACGAGCTACATCATCAGTTTCTATGGAATGTGGCCGATCACCAAATGTGTCCTTTAAACTGAAGACACTTTGAGGCCCACGGGGATTGCAAGTGCCCCTTTAAGTGTACAGACAAGATTGTAAAAGACAGAGATGCTTGATCTGGTGTTCTTCAGCAGGACACAGGGCCAAGCCCTGAAGCTCAGAGGTGGTAAATGTCACGTTAGGAAGCACTTTGTCTCCGAGTGAGGTGACCCTTATGGAACAGCCTACCAGCAGAGACAGTGCATATCAAGGCAGTACAGTACGAGGCTTCATGGTAAGCTTGGACACACTTCTGATTACCAAGAAAATTACAGGGTACCCTGTATAACAGTGGGTGGGGAATCCCTATAAATTAGTACATATCAGCACCGCATATTTATTAATCCTTGCTTATGAAGTGGGGACGGAAGAGCAGATCTGACATACCTTGAGTCCATTACAACTTTAGATTAATATATTATGCTAAAAAATATAAAGTGATGCACACTGGGAAGCGGAACTCTAGCAGTACATTGTAATAGAGCTATGGATAAGGCAAACAGGATGCTGGGTTGCATAGGGAGGGGGATAATCAGTAGAAGTCGGGAGGTGATCCTCTCATTGTACAGGTTACTTGTGTGACCACACCTGGAATACTGCGCAGGTACACATCTGAGAAGAGACTGCGATAAGGTGGAAGTAGTACAGCGTAGAGCAACCATAGATGGTCCATGGACTAGGGGACAAGACACATGAGGAGGGGCTGCAGGAGTTGAACATGTACACCCTGGAGAACAGGAGGGAAAGGGGGATTTGATCGAGACATACGAGTGCCTGCACAGGGTAAAGAGGGTGAACACCAAGGAACTTTTCTCCTTGAGCGCAAATACAGGCACAAGAGGGAACTCACATAAACACATGGGGGGGGGGGGATGCCTAAGCACAGAAAGAGGGGTGGACAAATGGAATAAGCTGCTGGAGGAAGTGGTACAGGACAAGGCAGTGAGCAGCTTCAAGCAGGGATGAGACAGGCATATGGGATTAGACAGCAAAGGGCGAGCAGAAACAAACGGGAGGGATGGCCACTAGAGCCAGTGCAGGGTAGTTAGGTAAGATGGGCAGAATAAATGGGCAGATGGTGATTTGGTGGGCCTTTTTTTTTGCCATCACTGTCTACAAATGTATCTATGTATGTTACAATAACCTTGAAAAACTGATAACAGTTATCCTACTATCGACATTACAACATTTGGTTTGGGTTTTGTGGGAGGAACACTCTGCACCATGAATCTGGTGGTTGGGTCAGGGGAGGGGGAGCGTAGTGAACTGAAGCACTATGCGTTTCACACTTTATTATGATATATTGTATAGAAAGAAAAACAGTTTGCCTGAAAGCAGAATACAAGATATCAGTATCATCAGTAAATACTGCGGCTGTTGCAAAACATGGTTATCAATCTGGGTGTGCGCTGAGGATCGCCAGTGGCTAAACTAAACAATCTGGCCATCCTTTTCACATGTCCATCACCACTCTGGCTAAGGCACTGGTGCAGTATGAATTTTTTACGGTTCAGTTAACATGATACAGTGGCTAATCCAATTCACATGTAGCTTAACGAAAAAAAAACAACTTGGTGCATTTCAGCCACTGTTTAAGAACAAAAGAATCGTCTTGCCCTCCAATGGTGAAGGGGAAAAGGCATACCACGGAGAGACTAAACAACCTCCAAACAAAAGGTATGCACTCGGGAAGCAGGCTAAAAAAGTGTTTTTGCTGATACTATAGTCAGAGACAAACCCATTAGTAAGGCAGAGATGTGATACAAAAGTTCACTTGTTTTTTGGGGATTTATTTACTATTTGTAAGTGCGAGCAATCCATCGTGTGCAAATTTGCAAGTCTGATAACACCACATCCACCAGTAAGTTCCCGTATACATCCAAAATCAGCAAAAATGACGAATGCTGACAAAAACAAGGAAGCCTGACCCCAAACAGACCTGCCGTCGCTCACCACAGCTCTGCACTCGGTGGAGCTCCGGCAGGGGGCACGGCACAGTAATTAGTTCCTCCCCTTTTCGGCCACAATGGCTACAATTTTTTAGACTTTGGCACTCGCTCAGTCATGACACCCCAACTACTGCATGCGCCGGTCCATTCTGTTTGTTTTGATCTTGTTAAACGTTAGACTTTTCGCCTTGCACAACCACAGTTCCTGTAACTATGACATCCTGTGGCTACAGAACAACAAGGAATGTGAGGCACTTTGTTTACTGATATCTAGACATGTTCTTGTTAACTTCTACCAGCACTGTGGCTAATGAGTTGTTATGAAATCAACATTTTTTTAAAAATCAGTCCCGAACGTTCTTGTGTAATCCCTCCACCACCACCCCCTTGCCACTAAAAAATGTGTCTCAGAAGTTGCTCCATGACTACTATCTGGGATGGAAGGGCAAGGAGAAACAGGCAGAAAGATTTGGTTTTAGCTGGTGACTTGCATACATTTGCATCAGCTCTCCCTTTGGGCAAATACAGGAAATTCAACTCATTAAAGAGCAACAATCTCAGTGCTTTCATCAAGCCCCCCGCCCGCCCAAGCAGCATCAGCTTAGCTCTGCAAGACTTCAAAAGTCCATTTTGCAAAATGTATTTATTGTTCACTTTCGAAGGGGATGGGATCTTAATTCCTTGGTTGGAGGATCCGGCTGCCTGATCTCTTCCATGTCTCAGTCTCGATCCTAGCACTTTCTGCCACCGTACTCTCACATTTTGTGATGTAACAGCATGGAGAACGTGGGGATGCACTCTATTATTAGCAGTTGGGGCCTGTTTTAAAATAATTATATATATATATATTTTAGAGGGTCACAGGAGTCAAATCAAAGCCCCAACTCAACTAACAAGGGCCTTTGGAGCCTCCGCTCACCTCCAAGGCACACTGGACTGACACACACACACCTGAGGGATCAGTCCCCAACCCCGGCAGCACCAATCCTGGCTCCCTGGGCTTGCTTCTGAACTGCAATGCGCGTTCACTGAATGATTAGGTGGTGCGAAATTAAATTGTTTTGAGAAAATGTTTGCTAAGCTAACTAAAGAGCCCCAGTTTCTTTTTTCTTTCTTTTTTTTTTTATAATTTAATTCTTTATTTTTTAAGTTTGAAACTCTACAGGCAGCATATCACTGTATAAATAATACATAGTCTGTATCTTCAGGAAATGTCTTGTACAGGCATTGGTAGCAATAAAAATAAAAATATTAAAACAAGAAGTGTTGTACATTATTTCCTTAAATTCACCATAGTTAATTTCTCCATGGCTAAGAAAGATTAAGGACAATCAGGTCCCGGGACACATATTTAGTTATGTACATATATATATATATATATATATATATATGTAAATGGCAAGGCATGGAATTACCTCCCTTCTCACACGTATCTCACATTAAAGTATTTTTACTCATGTCCCCATAGTGACCTCCACCAAATTCCACTAAGACCCAAAAAAAAGCGGGGGTGGGGCTCAATAGTCTCCTGTTTCTCAGAGTACGTAGTCTGAGTAATGATCTAACTGGAAAGATACCCACTTCCACCAATTAATATCAACTTTTTCAGTTTTATCCATCATTTTGGCCGTGAGTCTTTCAAGGGCATATACTTCCCTGGATAAGGATAACCAAGCTTCTTTAGTGGGCAGTTTGATTGTAAACCACAATCTGGTTATGGTTTTATGTGCTACTATTATTAAGTTAGTTATTTTAGTTTTTTTTTATCAATTTGGATTCCCTGAGGTTTGATAAAGGTCAAGATAAATGTGGGTGTAAATAAGTCCACTGTATTACATACTGCACACAATTCCTCAATGATTTCAGTCCAGAACTGTGTTAACCTTGGACAAGACCAGAGTACATGGCTCTAGTTTGCCATATACCCCCCAAATTCCCTTCAGCACTTTCCCTCTCCCAATTCTCCCATGTTCTTCAAAAGGGCAGGTGTCCTGAACTATTGGGATCTAAGCTTCCACGTGTATTCCCTCCAATAAGGGGATGTAAAGGTTTTTAAAACAGGTAATGCTGGCCGGCCCAGTGGCGTTGAGGGCTGAGGCGCTGCCTGCTGCATATCGCTCCACACCAGTGACCGGTAGTCAGGAGCGAGCACGGGTTGTCGGGGTTGGCTGGGGAGGACAAGACTTGGCGTCCGAAGGATTGCTCTCCTTCTCCGGGGGTTCACGGCATTCGGTGCGTGGTTGCCTCCTAGTGGAGGCTGGGAGACTGCATGCTCGCTGCACTTAGGAGTGGCGCTGAGGGCAGGCGTCTGGAGGGAGTGCGTGCGGACGCATGCGCGCCCCTCCGTTGTCACTGCCGCCTTCAGTCCGAGGAGAAAATAGGCACCCAGTTGAGAGCAGTGGCCGTCCGTGAGCTTCACCTGGTGGCCTGGCACCCCAAGCTGGATCGTGTTCCGTGGGGGTCAGGGCTCCCTGCGGCCCTGCTGCGAAGGGTACAACTGCAGGGGTATATGGGTGCCTGGGACCACTCAGGTAGAGGCGGACGGTGGCTGGAATCCCCAATCCGGTGTGGGGACAAGAAGGGAGCAGACTGAGGCAGCCAGGAAAAAAGGTAGAAAAATCAGTAGCCCAAAAAAACAAAAAACGGGTAATGCTGAGGCATTCCATAATGTAAAAGGAATTCTACCGCCCATTTAAATCTTATTGAATCGGTGGAATCCCCTTTCCCGTTGTCCAGTACTTTATAGATCATACTAATCAAGTGGTCTGACACGGATCCCTTGATATGGACCATGATTAGCTGCATTAGTGGGGAAGGGTTTTTGACCAGGTCCGCCAAAGCTTCTTCGTATGGCTGCAGGTGGGACTTACGATGTAAATAAGAAATAACATATTTATGGGGGAGGTGGAATTCTTTTTGAAGGGAGATGAAGGGAAATCTGGGATACCCCATAACTCTGCCATTGTGCTAAGTATGGTGTCAGGGGGCCAGTTTGGAGGTCAGCATTATGGGACAAGGTTCCTAGTGACAGTCTCTCTGGGAAAGTAAGAAAGTCATCTATTATTTTAAGCCAAGCTTATAAAGGCTTTCTTGTGAATTTTGGGAAGGCCCCCACAGTCCAGCACCTGGGGGATGGGACTTCGAACAGAAGCTGTTGTGCGTTATAGAGGTCTCCCCAAGACAGTTCCGAGTCCTTCCAGTGACCCCCATAATGCACATCAATCCAGTTTAAAACTACCCTAAACTGTGATGCCACAGCATATTTTCTGAGATTTGGTAGATTAGGTCCCCTTGTTCTCTGACAAGTTGCAGGACTGAGTATCTAATTTTGGGGTCTTTCCAATCCAAGTAAAACGTGAAATCATTCTGTCCCAAGCTTGAAAATAAGTTTTGGTGGGTGTGAATGGTAATGTCTGTAGGAAAAATAGAATCGGGGAAAACATTTTGCCTTATTGTCTCAATTCTGTTCAGAAAACTGAGGGAAGGTGGGACCAGCAAGAAAGATCTTCTACCAATTTTAGTGTCAGGGTTCAAGGTTTAATAATTCAGCATGTATAGGGATTCTGGTGAGCTTAATGCCCAGGTATCTATCTCTTGTCTATGCCATTTAAAACGAAGTCTTTTTAAGTTGGGGATGGGGCAAGAAATTATAGGTTAGGACTTCTGTTTTGTTTTGTTTATTTTGTAGCCAGCCAATGTGCGAATTTGGTTAATAATTTCCAGACCTCTGGGAGCGAACAGTGGGGCTCTATAATTGTTAAAAGGATGTCATCTGCCAATAGTGAGATCTTTTGTTGATGTCCTCCTATAGGGATACCCTCTATTCCCAAGGCAGTCCTGATGGCAGTGGCAAGAGGTTCCAAATATAATGCAAATAGTATAGGCGATAATGGGCAACCCTGGCGGGTGCCCCTGGAAAGTTGAAAAATATCTGAAAGTGCCCCATCCACCTTTACATTTGCTTTTTGGTGGCATAGATATTTTGTAGTTGTCGTATAAAAGGCTCCGGGAGTCCAAAATATGTTAGGGTTTGCCAAAGAAAGGTCCAGCTGACCTGGTCAAATGTCTTTTCGGCATCTAGTCCAAGTAGGACTAGCGGATTTTTCTCTCAATGGCATAGTCCATTAGGAGATGCATGCGTCTGATAGCATCATGAGCCTGACGACCCTGAATACAGCCCACTTGGTCTGGGTCAATAATGGTTGGTAATAAGTGATCTATTCTGGAGGCCATGGCTGACAGGAATAACTTATAGTCATAATTCAACATTGAAATAGGGCAGTACGAGGAAGGGTATTTTAAATCCTTCTGGAGCTTTGGAATGGCTGAAATAGCGCATACTGCCCAGAGGGTCACCTTCTTGAATCGCATGTATGGCTCGGATTAATATAGGTAGGAGGAGTTTCTTAAATTCTGAATAAAATTCCAAGGGATATCCGTCTGGTCCAGCGGCTTTTGGGTATAGGCTTTCTAAAACAGCCCGGTTTCAGTGCTTTAAATCTCCCTCACTTGCAGCCTACCTTGTAACAACTTAAAACAGTCATATTTTCACAATTTTTATAGCTGCTGTCTTTAATAGGGAAGTAACTTTGCTATGAGGCGCACTTGATCCATTCCTCTCTCGCTGCACTTGCGAAAACTCCACCTCTGTGGCACCCACGAGCTAAGAAGTTTTGTGACGTCTAAATTTAGAGAATGCTGTGACGTGCTCCATTGCAAAGTACAGGGGTGTGCTTCTAAGTTTATATATCTCCATTTGATTAAAATGAAACCCACCGGCCAACTTACAAAAGCCTTGTTAGTTGGGTAGTAGGTTTCATTTTAATAAAACGGACATATATCAACATGGCTTTAAAAAGATGCAACTATAGTTTTCAATAAAGCACACCCCAGCGTTCTCCAAAGTTAGAGGTCAGGAACATCTGAGCATGGGGGGAGCAGCACAGGGGTAGAGCTTTCATAAACTGAACCAGGAAGGGGATCGGATCAAGCGGCCAAGCTCCTCAAAGCTAAAACAGTCCTTTCCCTATTTAACACAGCAACATAAAAACTGTGAAAGTAGGACTATCTAAGTCCTTACAAGATAGGCTACATGTGGGGGGTTGGAGCTTTTTAAGCACTGAGCACAACTGCTGCTCTCTAAAAAAGCCCTTAAAATAGTCCCTGACTGGGATTTAGGTTCAATTTTGAAAGCATCTGGTCCCACCTCAGTGCACTCCGTGGCTCTTATAAAAACTTGTCTCCTAATGTTTGGCCCAGCTGGACTGGAGTACAGCTTCATGAATATTTAAAATACAGGAACTTGCTTACAAGTCAGCTGCCCCCCTTATCTTGTCAATCACAGCACAATTACAAACATTGTTTTGCTGCTCAAACTGAATAAAAAAATCTGTTTTGCGGCCAACATCAGACACAGAATCTGTCTTTGTGGTCAGAACTAGACAAAAATGTAACTTACATAGCTGAAAAATTGTTATCATTGTAAACCCAGCAGATGGGTCGAATTTGCAGATAAGTCTCCCTTACCTAGGGGCCTAGTTTTATCATCAAAAACTAGAGTAATGCATAAGTATTGACTGTACAAACCAAAAGCAGACCTAAAAAGCAAGAGTATTTGTAAAGAGGGAAATCTCATCTTTAAAGAGCAGAAAACCTGCTCTTTAAAACCTGCATGCTGTCTGAATAGATTTTGGCCAAAATCAACGCTTATACTTGAGCTGGTGGTGTTGGGGGTGGGGTGGGGGCTCACGTGGTACTTTAAGAAATACATCCTGCTACGCAAAATATCTGGCTTTGATATGCATAATTTGGCTTTGAATTCTGGAAGCCAACCAAGATGGCCATTGAATCACTACTTAACTAATTTAACCTGGAAGAGAAGAAATACCTAAGCATGTAAGTAGCCCTCTGAAATCTGTGATCTGAAGTTAAGTTAGTCAGACTGATGGATGTGTGACAAACATAACGTTCCTTTTCACTTGTGCCAGGGCACAGTAAAAACGAAGGCTGGGGTAATGGAACTGAAAGAGGAGTGGTCTCCACAAACAAGAGGGACTGGGGTACATGAAATTTATAGCTGCAACAAGAACACACACAACAGGTTAAACAGCCAGAAGCACCAGAACATACAGTACCACACAGAAAACGCTGCTCATTTTTAAAAATAGTTAACTTTTATTTCTGATGTATTTTTATTTTTCCTTTTGCTCATTAGAAAGTTTACTACTTGATAGCATTAGGCTGGTTACGTAGAACAGATCTTTTACCTGGCTGCTGAAACATCTAATTCTATCCCTTTTCATATCTCATCAGTAGCATGACAAAACTCACTGTGACACCACTAGTAACCAATCAGGCAGCACAGTGGCTCTTCCTGAGCAGATGTGTGATGTCACCTTCAGAGAGGGCATAATGCTGACGAAATACATCAGGAAACAGAACTAGATACTAGAACTAGACTTGGTGTCAGTGGCTCAGTAGGTAGCACACTCACCCCTGAGGCCAGGAGATCAGAGGGCTGTGGGTTCAGTTCCCACATCTGGCACTTGGGTTAATATCCCAGTACTGACACTGTAGTGCAGCATGAGAGGGGTGCTGCACTTCTGAGGTGTCATCTTTTAGATGAGACGTTAAACTGAGGTCTCATCTGCCTGGACTGGTGGTAGTTCAGGTGGATGTTAAAGATCCCATGGCACTTATCGAAAAGAGCAGGGAATTTCCCCGGTGTCCTGGCCAAATTTCCTCATTCACTAAAAATACCACCAACAGCTTAATCTGGTTCAAGGTCAATTGGCATTCATCTGTATCCCCCTCTCCCGGGTCGTGCCTGAAAATACGCAGGATTTGTCTAGTGCACTTATCCGGTCAACAAAAAATAAATAAATAAAAGACAGGCCAGCCTCCAGAGTGATGTTCTACACATCACACCAAGTACTTTCAGGCAGAAAATCTTATTAGCCAAAGAAACAAGAAAAACATACCTCAGATCTAAAAAGTAATATTTGTCTACCTTTACAAATTACTATCAATGCTGGCCCAGTGACGCGGAGGGCTAAGGCACTGGTGCCCCACCTGCTGCCATGTCGGCCACAGGTTCACGAACAGACCAGGACCTCTCAGGGGTAGGCTGCTTTGGGGTGGGGGGAGGATTGAGCATCCCACAGGAAGCTCTCCCCCACCAGGGAGGTCTGCTGGCTCTGCAGCAATACTGCTACCTGAATGATCACGACTGGTGGCACAAGCGGAGTCAGAAGGACGGGCGACTCCTGGCTGAGAACATGCAGCACATGCATGCATGCATCTGCACAGTCCTTGCCCATGGGGTGCCCAAGGGAAAAACTGATGAAAAAAGACAAGGCTGCTGCAGGATGACACTGCACTGCCCCCCCCCCAACCAGGCTCTGAACCATCTGCTGGGCTGCCCCTTGCCGTATTCGTTACCTAGTCTCCTCCTGGGCCTGGGGGAGACTGGGAGGCTGCATCATTGGAGGGGGGGAAGAGAATCTGAGGGATACTGCAAGGAAGCAGAGCTGTAAGCCCCAGAGACAACAGGTGACAGGGCTGACAGGAGTAGCAAGGCTGAAGGCGGCCAGCTAAGGAGGAGGGGAAGACAGAAAAAAAAAATCACAATTAATATTAATAGGCTGGCCTATAGGCGCTGCAGTAGATCTACCGCTCACAAAGCCAACAACCCAACTTTAGGACACAGCCTGGTATATCTGGGGCCAGCTGGGGAAGTGAGCATCCCACAGAATACTCCCCTCTTTCAGGGTGCAAGGGTCGCTGCTTCCACTGCAATACTGTTACCTGGGTGACTACGGGTGGTAGTGAAGTGGAGGTAAGGAGCACGCTGACTAGGTTCCAAACAAGCACACACCGTGTGCATGTGCTTGCAGCCCCATGAGATGAGGAACCAGAAAACCTGAAAGCCCTTGTGTGGGCAGAATGACTAGGACGCAACTTTTGCCGCCATGGATTTTCCTGCCCCCTCCACAATTCTCATCGTGCTCAGACCCCGATTCTTGCCACTATTGATTTTCCTGACCCCTCCATGATCCATGGTGCGCTTATGCCCCGACTCTTGCCACCATGGATTTTCCTGCCCCTCGTGATCCATGGCACACTCAGACACTGACTCTTGCCACCATGGATTTTCCTGCCCCTCATGATCCATGGCACACTCAGACACTGACTCTTTCCACCATGGATTTTCCTGCCTCTCGTGATCCATGGCACACTCAGACACTGACTCTTGCCACCATGGATTTTCCTGCCCTTCATGATCTATGGCATGCTCAGGTCCCGACTGTTGCCACCATGGATTTTCCTGCCGCCCCTTCATCCATTGGCACACACTGGGGCCCCTACTCTTGCCACCATGGATTTTTCCTTGTCCCCCCCCTCCATTGATCCCTTGGTGTGCTGCCGGCCCCTGACTCTTGCCACCATAGATTTTCCTGCTCCCTGTGATCCATGGCGCACTCAGGCCGTTGCCACCATGGAATTTCCAGCCCCCCCCATAATCCACAGCATTCTCCGCCCCAACTCTTGCCACCATGGATTTTCCTGCCCCCTTCATGATCCACGGCATGCTCAGGCCCCTGACTGTTGTTACCATGTGTTTTCCAGCCCCCTCCACCATGATCCACTACGTGCTTGGGCCTCAGATGTTGCCACCATGGATTTTTCTGCCCATGATCCACAACATGCTCAGGCCCAGACTACTGCCACCATGTATTTTCCAGCCCCCTGCCCTCATAATCCACGGCATGCTAGGGCCCCAACTGTTGCCACCATAGATTTTCCAGCCCCCTGCCCCCATAATCCATGACACACTAGGGCCCCAACTCTTGCCACCATGTATTTTCCAGCCCCCTGCCCCATAATCCACGGCATACTAGGGCCACAACTATTGCCACCATGGATTTTCCTGCCCCCTCCATGATCCATGGCATGCTGTGGCCCCTGACTCTTGTTACCATGGGTTTTCCAGCCCACCCCCCAATGATCCACTACATGCTTGGTCCTCAACTGTTGCCACCATGGATTTTCTTGCTTTCCCCCCATGATCCACAGCATGCTCAGGCCCCAAACTCTTGTCACCATGGATTCTCCTGACCCCAGACCCCCGCCCCCACAATGATCCATGGTGCACTCGGGCACCAACTATTGCCACCATGGATTTCCTGCCCCTTATGATCAGCAGTGCGCTTGGGCCCTCAACTCTTGCCACCATACATTTCCAGCCCTCATGATCTCGACACACTAGGGCTTCCGACTCTTGCCACCATGGATTTTCCTACCACACCCAGTCCACATCATGCTCAGACCTCAGATTCTTGCCACCATGGATTTTCTTGCCCCCTCCCCATGATCCACGGTGTACTCGGTTACCAACTCTTGCCACCATGGATTTTCTTGCCCCCTCCCCCATGATCCATGGTGTACTCAGGCACCAACTCTAGCCACCATGGATTTTCTTGCCCCCTCCCCCATGATCCATGGTGTACTCAGGCACCAACTCTTGCCACTATGGTTTTCCTGCCCCTCTTGATCAATGGTGTGCTCTAGCCTCAACTCTTGCCACTACAATCCCCAATGACTCTGACACACTAGGGCACCTGACTCTTGCTACCATGGACTTTCCTGCCCCCATGATACAGTGTACGCGGGCCTCGACTTTTTGCCACCATGATCCATAGTGCACTCGAGCCCCTGATTCTTGCCATCATGGATTTCCCCCCACCCCAACTCAGGACTGTGGCTGGGCCCCGCTTTGGGGGATAAGATGGGAAAATAGCACAGGATGGTAAGTACTGGAGACGTAAGGGGACGGGGGATGGGGCAGCCAGAGCACCTGAGAAAACGGGCATAAAGAATACATTTTAGATAGTACACAGTGCTTTTCTTTTCAGTTTATTGTTTATACCCCTTCTCTTCAGCCTGAGCCGCTCTTGAACCGGGTAATATTTAATTCATTTTTCTTCTCATGACAAAGGATGTGTCTATTAATTATTTATTTCAAGAAAATCTGTTTTCATGGTAGTGGCAATAGGCTGTGCCTATTTTCTTTTTTTTTTAAATTTTCTTTCTTTATTTCAAGAAAATGTCACCTTCAAGACCATGGCAAAAGGTGTGTCTGTTATTTAATTTATTCATTCACATGTTTAAAAAAAGCTTTGCCTTTAAGGCTGTGGCAGCAGAATGCGTTAATTTATTTATTTCTTTCTTTACAAAAACTCTGCTTTCAAGGCCGATGCAAAGGATGTTATTTATTATTTATCTAGATTATTTATTTATTTAGTTCAGGCAATTTGCTTTCAAGGCCACAACAACAGGCTGAGTCTAGTCCTACTCTGCTGAGTCAGTTTATTTCTTTTCACAATAAATACCACACCTCCTCCTTTTACCACAGGTTTCAGAACCTCTGCTTAATAAACAGCATGCAAGTTATTTTTGGTACAAAATCAGGAAAAAATGTTTTATCGTTCCACATGCTGATATTTCTCATCAGTTACTGCTGCATGAGTGGGATGAAGGAAGCTTCAACCACACTTGTAAGAGACTAAACCAGTGCACATTATGTGTTCAGAATCATCACCTGTTGCATTCTGATAGTTTCTTCTTTAATGTACAGTAGTTATATTAAAAGCATTCAAGTAAACATACAGAATCTACATCAAAATGGTGTACAAAAAAATAAACCGCCAATAGGGCCAGGAAAAATGGTTATGTTGATCCTCAATTTTAGATGGTATTTTGCAGGAGCAGCAAAATAATTTTTTTTCTTCCAGAGGCATAAATCTTTTAGTTATAATAACAAAAACAATTATATCTATTATCTGAGGGGAATCTAACCCTGTGAAACTCACGGCTGACTTCTCTTGACAATACAATCCTGCAATAATCCAAACCAAAAAAAAAAAAAAAGAAAAAAATACATAAAAAGAGGCAAAAACTCATTTTTTGGCTATAGCCTAACTCAAACCTAAGCGTAGTACTGGACTGCTACTGTTCCGTTGTTTATATTTCCTGTCAACCAGTATGCATACCACAAGGCATTCTTTAATTCGTTGTTGGATAATAATGTGTTTGCAAAAAGAACTAAAGCGGGGCAGTGAAAGCAGCTCAAACGAAAGAACACTGTATTCTGCAGTGTAATAAAAGAAAATACATCCTGCGGTTCGCTTAAAATGCCTGTCTCCTGAGCTAGATGAATAAATGTTAAAACCAGAGGGATATAATGCAGGGCAGCCTCAATATCAGTTCTCTGTGGCCGGCTCATGGGTGCTGGCAACTCGAGTTCATACTCCAGCTAGGACTGGAGACTTGGCAGGGGGTGGGGCATCCCAGAGGATACTCTCCTTTAATGGTGAGGCTGGAACCTAGCCCTGCACCACTGCCACCTGGGATATGGCAGGTGATGATGCAGGTAGAGCAGAAGAGTAGGCGGGTACCTGAGGATTCATGTGGTGACACACAAGCTGCATGGAGCCTTGCATGTAGATGACCCCATAAATGCCTAACCTGCAGTGCTACACTAGGTACATTTGTGGCCCTCGGCACTCACTGTACCCTCACCCTTAGATGCTCTGTGGGGGGGCAGCGCATGCCTGAGGGTAGAAAATGTATCGGTGGGGAGGCAATGGAGCTGGAAATGGCACCTGGACAGATATAAACAGGATCAAGGGTGGAAAAAGAATAAACAAAAAAAACTGTGTGTGTGTTGTGTGTGTATATATATACACACACACACACACACACACACACACACACACACACACACACACACACATATATATATCTCATATAAAACCCCACACCATACTTCCCTACTTTTGTGGCATCAAGTTTCCCTAACTGGTGCATTAACAAAGTTGTTTTTTGTTGTTTTTTTTTTGCAAAGAACTTCCTTTCTTTTTGAGAATGTGGAATCTTATCCTCATTCACGCAAGCCTCTTTGGGACCTGATGCCCTGCGTCAAGTGAAGACCCCGTCCGTCTTGCAGGCCCTGCACTTCAGAGAAGCGACAGATGTGAAGAATCAATGGGGCTGACTGCTGGGCTGCAGAAGTGCAGGGCCCTGTGGTCCATGTGCTTCCATGTGCACACAGATACAGATACAGATACACAGGGCAAAGAGTGCATCTGTCAGCCAATGCACAGGGCCCTCAGCCACCTAGGGGTGCAAAGTTCCAGGGCTCTATGCCAAGAGGACAGTTGCCTTCACTATATGGTACCCAGGTCCATATGGACAACCCTGCACCTTTCATTCCCTGACTGGATAAGTGTTGCATAACAGCACCATCCCACCACCCTCACCCCATCCAGCTGGGTCACTGAGCTCATCAGCATGGAATCACAAAGCATACCCATTGGGATCAAGAGTGGCACTGCACACAAAGTTTAACAATTATATATTGTTTCTTTCAATTCTGACCCCAAATTTTCAAGATACTCGAGTTGTGATTTGCCTTATAAACACTACAGGTGCCATTTACAGTATACTGGCAAAAATGTCATTTCACATCAGAAATGTGAAAAAGCATCTCAACCAGGATTTAAAAAAATGACATGACATGTTTATGAGGTGGTATGGAAAAATTGCTATGTTGAAAGTTTGGAGTCAAAATAGTGAAACTTAGTGAAGTTATGAGTGAACATTGAAATACTGCAACGTTCACTCATAACCTGGGCATTTTATTGTATTTGTACACCAAATTGTCAGCATAGCCTTCTTATTTCCCCACCTCATAAACCCGGTAGTAAAAATGTTCAAATCCCCGCCAAAACATCATTATGCGGCATTGAAATATCATTCTGCGCCAGATGCCAAAACACATTTTGGCCAGGATTTGAAAAATGACAGCTGTCACATTCATAAGGTGGTATAAAAAAAATGACTATGTTGAAAATCTAGGGTAAAAATATACAAAAATGACAAAGTTATGCAAAGTTTCTCATACTGCAGTCAGCTGTTCCAGCAGCAAAACGTGTCTTGGATTGGAGAGTGGGTCTTTATCCAGCAACGTGCTCAGGTGAGTGAGGGTGTTTGTGTGTGGGGTGGGGTTGCAGGGTGCTCAGTGGGAGAACAGGGTGGGGGGTTGGATTGGCAAAGGACAGTTTATTTTTACAGACTTAAAAAAAAAAAACACAGAAGGACTTTTTATTTTTACAGGGAAGAGCAAAATGGAGTTAGTGACTGCAGGGCTTGGGGAGATATACTAGACACAAAACAGCTTTCATAAGGGATGGTGATCAGAGAGTGGGGGTGCCACGGAAGCAGAATACATGCGGAATAGCGATCAAAGGGTGGGGTGGGGGCACCACCAGACACCAGAGAGATAGAATACATGTGAGGACAGCAACTGGAGGGTGGGGGGCATGCCATTAGACACCAGAAACAGATTTCATAAGGATGGCGATTGGAGGTGAGGGTGCCACTAGACATCAGAGAAACAGGAATACACGAGGACAGCAATCGGAGGTGGGCACTGCTAGGCACCAGGGAATGATAACAGATACGAGGACAGCGATTAGAGAGTTAGGGTTAACACCTGACACCAGGGAAACATAATACATAATGGGAACAACGATCAAAGTATGGGAGGGGCACCACTAGACACTAGAGAAACTTTATGAAAGTAAGGGGATGGTGATCGGAGGGTGGGACACCACTAGATGCCAGAGAAACATTATATCAATACTGGGCCAGTGATGGGAGGGTAGGGGTGCCACTAGACACCAGGGAAACATTACAGGGACAGCAATCAGAGGGCAGGGTACCACTAGACACCAGGAAACTTAATATAAATACGGGGATGGCGACTGGAGAGTGGGGGGGATGTGGAGGGGTTGTGGGATAACAGATAGATTAGACACTGAACTTCACATTCAACACACAATCTCTGTGTAATGTTTATTCAAAATATAGAAAATAAGCTTCTGCAATGCCATATTCCTTGTTCAGTACATCAGTTTGCAGCAACAAACTATGTATGTCCTTTCTCTGCACTTATCCAGCAGCTACTGACACTGATCTCTGATCTACTTTTCAGTGAAAACCCTTCATCCCTATGTGGGCACAGTTTGCTTGGGTAGTGGGGGCTCAAAAGAAAAAAAACAAAACAAGCTAAAACAAAGAACCTTAGTGCAGAAACACTGAAACATGGGTTACCCCAAATGGCATTGGCAACAAATCAAGTTTAAAGAAATGACAATATCCCATGGTGCAAAGCATCATGGGTTATATGCAAATCACCATGACATTTCAGACTTGTTCAGTTTACAGCAATTTACATGCATTTTAAACAGTACAACTAACTTAATTTCTGTAATAGTCACCTAGTACTTTTACCATTATTAAAACACCTAGTGCCATGGTATTTTCAACATTTACAGGTTTCATAAACATAAAGGTATATACATCAAGGTATTTTATAACATAGTGCTATTACATACTAAATCCAACAACAATAAACACAACCCGTTTTACATATACTTGGAAGTCACCACAATAACCTCCCTGTACAAGGACCTGAGAGGGAAAAGGAAAGTTAAAGAGGACACTATGGCATAGTCAAGAAAGGGAAGGGGGTGCCCAAAGGTGGCCAACCTTATGGACTAGAAATTGTAAAGGATAGATTAGGCTAAGAAATAGAAGAACTGTTGCAACAGTCCTCAAGAGTGGAAGGAGCTCCCTGTCACAAGGGGGTGCCATTAGACACCAGGGAAATGTAACATACTTAATGGGGTGGCGACAGGAGGGTGGGGCATCACTAAAGACCACGGCAACATTACATACATAAAGGGACAGCAATGGGTGAGGGCACTACTAGACAGAGGGAAATGGTGGCTTACTGTTCTCACAGGAACGTGCAGCATGAACTCCACCTGCAGCTGCAGAACTCAAGAAAGTCCCACTGTTCTCATACAGAGATCGCAGGTGAACAGCTTCTCTCACTAAGCTGGGCACCCTGGATTTAGTGCCCAAATAACGTATTTCTGGCAACATTTAAAACAAACACCAGAATCTAGCTAAGCGGGTCTCAGGTTTTTTTTAAACCATTATTTTCATGTACTTTAAATGTCTGAAATTTAAACCATGAAAATAAAATGGCCATATGAAAAATGATTTTTTCCTCATGAAAAAGGATTGGCCCCATACGAAAAAGGATCCTTTTCCATATGGATCAAATTCTTTTTTCGTTCCAAGCAGCAATCCAAAAAGACTGTACAGAGCATTCTTAGAATCAAAATGTTAAAATGTAATAACTTTGGAACAAATTAATATTTTTTCATCAAACCAGGGAAAGGCACATCTGTGGGCCAAGCCCTTTCTACCCAGAAAATTTTGGACCAAAATTCCAAACCGTCTGGGTACAAGACGATGACAAAAACAACAGCAATTTTTACATTTTTTTTCCACTATCCACATCTTGGAATCTGCATCTGACCTAAACTAAACTGGACACATCAAGAGATCACCCACTCGCCCCCCACCCCGGGACACGCATGTAAAATTTCATTCGAATCCATTGAACTGTTGCAAAGATATTATAGTGCAAACTTTGAGGTTTAACTAGAAACCCTGCTGGCCCAGTGACACTGAGGTTGAGGTGCTGGATCCACACCTTGCACCAAGCTGGCTACCGGGTTCGGGAATGGACATGGGTTGACGGGGGTTGGCAAGGGAGAGAGGGGATTGAGCATCTGGAGGACTGTTCTCCTCTCCTCTCCCAAGGGTGAGCTGTAAGGAGTTCCCAGAGCTGTAGTGGCCTCTGGTGGAGACCAGGGACAACACAAGTGCATGGGATGCAGAAGGGGACGGGGACGTCGGCAGGCTCCAGCGGCAGGAAGCGTAGAGGACAAGCCGCGAAGGAAGCCATTGCTTGACGCATTCCGGGCTAAGCACAGAAAAAACCCTCCTGGACGAGCACCGTGAAGCCTATGATGGGGGACCTCCCCCATGAGCCAAACAATGCCCGGAGTAAGCCAGGGCGGGGGACCCAAGGGTGATGAGTTCTCTCTCCCCAGTCTGTCCACTGGAAGGGGGGCTTCCATTGGGGGGGTAAGCCACAGTCCTCCTCGACTCTGCTTCCATGGTGGAGGCTGGCTTGTGGGGCGCAGTTGAGCTCCCATGCACAAGGCAGATAGGGGGATAAGTAAGCCCCCACCGACCTGAAGGAGCATAAAAAGAAGTTACAAAAAAAAAAAAAACATAAAAACCCCTGCTTAACCCTAACTATAGTGGCGCTACTGTGCCATTAAAATTATATCTATATATACTTCAATTCTCAGTAGTAAAACATTATTTTCGTTTTGATTATTCAAGTTTTTTGCATGTGATTGTGCATGAGGTCCTTTTCCCCTAGTCTACTGCACAATCACCAATCACTGGCATTTTTAGCTATTACAGTAGAATACAGTCTGTTTGAAACAGCCTCCTAATGCAGCAAACTCTCAGCACAGTCCTAAAGTGTGTTCCAACGACATTCTTGCATGGTGCTCTGCAAATAATTACAGACCTCAACTCGCTTTCTGAAGCGTACTATAATAACATATATTTACTGAGCCCAAGTACATACATCTTTTCTCAACACAGTTATTTAGAGATATTATCACTTGCCTATACAAGTCCGGGCCCTGCATGATCACATGTTTCCAATAGCTAACCCAGAGATGCCCTCAGGAAGCCATTCTAAGCTCATTGCAAGACAATAAGAAATCTTTTGTCATAAGTCTTGCCTTCTCAGCCTAACGTGCAGCTCCACGTTATACTAGGACTACAGCACATGAACACACGAAATGCCAGCAGAAACAGGCCTCACGGTCTTCGAGTCTGCTCATTCGTTCCTCAACTTGCATCTGCCCCACCCCCACAAACCCCCTCAC
Organism: Neoceratodus forsteri; assembly: GCA_016271365.2. NCBI lineage: Eukaryota > Metazoa > Chordata > Ceratodontiformes > Ceratodontidae > Neoceratodus > Neoceratodus forsteri. Next base: position 1,252,513,048 of record CM028129.1, on the reverse strand, counting down.
TCTGTCCCACCCCTTCTTAAATCCCCCACCATTCTACAGGATACCACTTCCTCAGCCACAGTATTACACCCATCTAAAATCCTTTCCATGAAAAGTTGTCTCCTGATTTCCCTTCAGAATCTTCCTCCCTACAATCTCAGCTGATGCCCCCTCGTGTCCCTCCCCCTTTTGATCCAGAAAATCTAGTCTGTATTAGTCTTTATTTCCTTTAAGTATTTAAAGGTTTCAATCATATCCCCCCATCCCTCCTCACCTCCAAGGAGTACATGCTCAGCTCCCCCATCCTCTCATAGGATTTTCCTTCCAGTCCCTGGATCATCTTCGTTGCCCTGCACCCCTCCAACAATCTGATGTCTTTCTTCCTTCGGAGCAGGCCTGCCAGTACTATGCAGCGTATTCAGGTGTATCCTAACCAGTGACCTGTAGCAAGGAAGGATCACCTCCCTGTTCCTGGAGGAGAGTCCTCTGCTTATGTACCCCAGCATCTTGTTTGCCTTTGCAGCCACTTTCCTGCACTGAGCTGAGTGGTTCATACTCCCGTAATAAGTATCCTAGACCCTTCTGCTCCACAGTGAATTCCAACTCTACCCCTCCCAGCTGATATTTCCTTCCCTGGTTCCTAGTTCTGAAAAGCAGGACCTTGCACTTCCTGGCGTTAAACCCCATCTGCCATGTTTTCGACCACTCCTGTAGTTTGGTCAGGTCCTCCTGCAGTACCTTCCACCCCTCCATGTCATCTACCACAGCCCCGTCTTGGTATCATCTGCCACAGACAGATCTTACTCGGTCCCCATGTGAGATATTAGCTATGGATATCCCAAACAGTACTGGTCCCAGTACCAAACCCTGCGGCACCCCACTTGCGACGCCCCTCGACGATGAGAGTTCCCCCACTAGCACCACCCTTTGCTGCCTACCCCTCAGTCAGTTGGTGATCTAACTAACCATTTTTGTCCCCACCCCTATGTATCCCAGCCTCCCACGCGGCACAGAATCAAAGGCCTTGCTAAAGTCCAAATACAGGACGTCCACTGCATGGCCCTTGTCCAGCTCCCTGGTCACCCAGTCATAGAACTCAATTAGGTTCATCTGGCAGGATCTGCCCAAGACAAACCCATGTTGATCACTGTTTGGGAACTACTTCTTCCAAAAGGACTAGCCTCTCTTTTAGGATTGTCTCCATGAGTTTTCCCAAGACTGAAGTGAGGTTCACTGGTCTGTAGCTGCCTGGTTCATCCTTCAGGCCACTTTTATCAATGGGCATCACATGGGCCATCTTCCAATCTTATGGCACGCATCCTGTTTCCAGTGATGTACTGAACAGGTCCGCCAGTGGTCCCGCCTGGATCTCCGCTAACTCCCTAAGCACCCTAGGGAGAATGCTGTCTGGTCCCAGCACCTTGCCCACCCTCAGCACCCTTAGTCCTTCCAGAACCCTGTCCTCTATAATCCTGATGTCAGTCACCCTCTCCCCCCACCCAATCCACCTCTCCCATGTGGTATCTGCCCCCCTTTTATCTCTGTGAACACAGAGCAGAAGTAATCATTCAGTGCCTCTGCCTGGCTCCACCCACCCACCTCCCATCCTTCTTAATCCTCACAATCTGGTCTGTTTCTCCTTCTCTCACCAATGTATCTGAAGTCCTTTTCCCCGTCCTTAAATTTCCTGTACCAGTCTCAGCTCCCTGGATGCCTTGGCCACTGTGACTAGCTTGGTAACCTCCCTGGACTTCTTCATGTACTTTTCCTTGTCCCCCTGCCCTCACGATTGCTTGAGTCTCTGGAATGCTTTTCTCTTAGCCCTCACCCCTTCCATGACCTCCAGAGTCAGCCAACTTGGCTTCTTTGCCCTACCTTTCTTGCTCCATGTCCTGGTACAAGTCTGAAGAGCCTCAGCTAGTCCCTTTCAATAATACCCCATTTCTGGTTCCACATGCATGCCTGCTTGAATTCCTCTAGATGTCCAGCCAAAATTCCCCATCCTTTCAAAGTCTGCCCTTTAAAATCTATCACCCTGGTATCCATACCTCCTGTTTCTCTGCCATCTTGAGTGTGAACCACACTGAGTGATGGTCACTCCCCACCAGAGGGTCCTCCACCCCCAGATCCCTTACAGCCTCCCCATTTGTTAGTACCAGATCCAGAGTCCTTCCCTCCCTTGTTGGCTCCCGGACCAATTGCACCAGGAAGCTGTCCTGAAATGCCTCTAGTAATACCTGCTCTCTTGCACTCGTGGTGATTGGGGTGTTCCAGTCCACCCCGGGGAGGTTAATGCCCCCCACCACTACTGTGTTCCCCTTCCTACAGACCCTTCTAATCTGCTCTGCCAAATCTCTATCCAGGTCATCCCCTGAACTGGGGGTTTACACCACCCCACCTTCAAGCGCCCTTCTTTTGAGTCTTGAAACTGCATCCATAGGACCTCTCCCTGCCCCCCTCCTCCTGCATACACTTACCCCTTCCCTCACATAGATCGCCATGCCCCCCCTTCCCTTAGCCCTGTCCTTCCTGAATATCCTGTACCCTGGGATCATCAAATCCCATTCCTGGTTCTCAGTGGCCCATATTTCCAAGATGGCCGCTATGTCCACCCTCCCCACAGTCAAGAGAGCCTGCAGCTCAGCTGATTTGTTACCTAAGCTTCTCATATTCAGTAAGACCACCCTCCAACCTGTGCCTCCCCCCCCCACCTAGTTTTCCCATCTCCTAACCCCTCCCTGTGCCCCTACCCCAATTTCCTCTCTGACAGTTTTGGGGGTAAGCATGCTTGGCTCCTCTTTCTGGGAACCCCACCTACCATCTGCCCTCCCGCCACCCCATCTGGTTTAACTCTACCCTTGATGTTACGTGCCCCTCAAACCCCTGCTTTAATACCCACTTTCCTTCCCTGCTCAAGTGCAGCCTATCCCCTATATAAATTCTTAATGTCCCAAGTTCTGCCCCAGTCCATACTATCTGTACCCCTTGGACCGATACCCTCCCCAGCCAAGTTCAGAAAATATTATACTTGAAAAACAACACTTGTGAAAGTTTAAAGAGCCCCAATCATGCCGATTTCCCGAAGCCCTGCAATGGTGACTTAAATGCATTGGAGTTTAACTGTCCCAATTTAAAAATGACTCTCTTGATATTTTGCTGCCCCTGCGTTCTGGCGTTTTGTAGACGTCAAGTTTATGAAACCTTCTTTGTTGATCTGTGGCACCAATATGCCCCCTGGTGATGCTCTAAATATATATTTTAACAGACACTCCCATTTCAAGTTCAGGTTCACTGCAGGAAAATACTCTATTGAGCAAGTTCATCCACAAGGAGGTCCTGGTACACATATATAAGGCAAAGACACAACATACAGGTATCATTTCAGTAAGAATATGAAAGTATTTACAGAATACAGTGAAAATCACAAAGAGATGGAACCATTTAAGACAGAAATAAGGACTAACAATGGCAACATGATCAGCTAATCTAAATTTATTCAAATAGTTTAGTAGTTAGGGATAAAAAATGAAAGCACAATGGGCAGGTAGGGTAGAGGATAAGAGACACAGGATAGACTTTTTTTCATGTCTTATGTACAGGTAGGGTAGAGGATAAGAGACATGGAAGAGACTTAATGTTTTTCTTTCATGTCTTATGTACAATGGTCACAGGTAAGGCCTAAATATAAACAGTATGAAATATGGGGTACTAACCTATGGGTGAGGGAGGCTTTAGTAGCAGCGACAGGAATCTTTTAATTTGGATAAGGATAACGTTTTGAAGAGATTAAGTGATACGGTGCTGGTTAGCTTAAGCGTAGATTGGAGTTGATTCCATATGGTAGGGAGGGAGTATGAGATGGCTCGGTAGCCAAATGTAGTACAAGTTCGTGGGACGTCAAGTAGGATAAAATTTGATTTCCTGAGAGAGTAAGCACTGCAGGAGATGTGGATAAGAGACATTACGTAGCTAGGCAGTTTGTGAAGAAGTATCTTAAGGGTCCACAACCCGGCATGAAGCAAGCGTCTAGTGGCAAGTGACGTCCATCCAACAGCTGAATACAGGTCACAATGGTGGGTTCTGAAGGGAGCTGGTGATTAACTGTAGAAGCACAATGATAAAGGACATCCAGTTTCTTTAGGCTAGAAGTCGCTGCAGAGGCTAAGGAAATCACCATAATCGAGTAGGGAAGAAATGCATGATCTGAGCCTGGTTCGAATATCAAAGGGAAGAGGGCTGTTTCTAAAGAAGAACCCTAGCTGTATTTTTAGCCTCCTGGATAAGTCTTCAATGTGGTTGTAGAAGGAGAGCTTATTGTCAATCCAGAAACCGAGGTATTTAAATTTAGTAACCACTTCTAGTGGTTCGCCTAGTGAGGTGACTATAAAGTTCTTTGGGGTTGAGGGGTGGATGCTGATTGTAGGGCTACTAGAGAAGACCATTATCTTTTTTTCTTGGCATTTAGAAGAAGTTTTGCTTTGATAAGATTAATTCCAAGTTGAGCAAAGTCAGCTTGCAGAACATTACATCCCTAACTTCCGATAGAGTTGTTCCAGAGGTGTATAACACAGTGTTGTCAGCGAAGAAGTGAAGAATTGATTTTGTTATAAGTGAGTCAAGGTCATTGATATATATATATATATATATATATATATATATACACACACACACACACTGTATATAGAGAAAGTATCAGTCCTAAGATAGAGCCCTTGTGGGACTCCTAGCAATTGGAAGGGGGCGAGGAGACCATCTGCTTTGACTTTCTGTATCCTACCAGAGTGACTGGTGAACCATTTCACTGTAGATGGATTAGCACCTAACTTAGTGAGGCACTGAATTAGGAGGAGATGGTCAACAGTGTCAAATGCTTTACTCAGGTCAAGGAACACTGCACCAGTGGTCTTCTTGGAATCCACCATGAAATCCAGTCATTAGTAACCTTAGCCAATGCAGTGGAAGTGCTATGATTGGACCTGAACCAAGATTGGGTAGGGTTTAGCAGAAGTGGGATTCGATGTTTTTAATTGATTATGGACTAGCTTCTCAAGAATTTTAGAAAGGATGGGCAAGATGGAATGGGCCTATAGTCACAAGGATCTCCGATTTGAAAAGAGGGAGAATGTGGGCAGCTTTCCAACAAGATGGAACAGAGGCAGAAGTAATGGATAAATTGAAGATAGGGGCGGCAAGGTGAACAGCACCTAGTTTCAGGAAATATGGTTTAAGACCATCATTGCCAGCACTCTTTCTAGTATCTAGGTTAAAGAGAGCATCTTCAACTTCTTTAAATGTAAAATTGCTTAGTTGAAAGGTATGTGCTGGAGCGCCGGTAGTAGTGGTAGAGCTAGAGTGATTTTAACATGATTTATAACAATGCAGCATGCCTCCATGCTCTACAAACATCAGAGCTCTGAGACTACATGGGGTTAGGGGCGGGGGCTGGATTAAATCTGGACCAGGAAGGGAAGGGATTGGGTAGCCAGCTCTCATTTAGAATCCCTTTCCCTTCAAGAAATATCAAAGACAAAAATTTTTAAATAGGAACTGTTAAACTCCAACCAGGTAAGTCATTGGTGGGGGGCTTTGGGAAAGCACCGGAACTGTTGTTCTTTAAGGGGAACTACATTCAACTGATAGCCTGTACTTTCCATAGAAGCTGGTTTCAAATACTAATTTCCATTTTCTTATGGTTCCACCTTTGGTGCTGACCTTTCAGTAACCTCAATGAGTGCTTCTGATTTACACACCGGGGGGGGATATAAAAAAGCTTGGTTCAGTGCAGTCTCATTTCAGTTCTATTATAAAACGGGTCAAGACAGGCACCACATATGCTGTTCTCTGACTGGACAAGCCCAGTCACCTGCCACACCCATGTATACTCACAAACAAACAGAGGTACATTTCCTAAGCTAAAACATTTACTATGGGGCCTTTTTATAAGCGCAGTAACACATTCTAGGTGGATGCTGGATACTGTGCTGGTTGGGATACACAGCCACTCTTGCAGTACATGCAAAGGAACAAACGGCCACTAACACACACACTGGGGCAGGACTGCCTATATTATATGCTAAACAAAGAACATACTCTTGCATTAAGAAAATTCCTGAAGAAGACCTATGGTCGAAACATAGATTTTTAACTCTATTTTCTATTTTCAGCGTGCATTTAATATAACCATTTGTTATACTCTTGCATTACTGCTTACTTATAAAACTACTGTGAGAAATTCAGTCTTCTGATTGGTTGGAAGCCAAGTGAATACCACATGGTAGCTACATGGGAAGGGGTGCTGTAAATTTCAAATTCATCTGCAAAGTGGCCATTTCACACTTCAAAGAGTGTTGCGAAGTGGGCACTTCACAAAGGAAAAACTCAGCACCTGCAGAAAAACCTGTGAGCGAAGTGGCAAATTAGTGCACTTACCGGTTCTTCTATGTGAAGTGTGACGCTTTGTTTACACGTCCCGTGATGTGCTGAACTAACAGCCGAAACACTGCACAAAGTTGGCCTCCATGCAGAATTACCCAAAATGCGAAACTGTTTGTTTTCTTTTTTTTAAACAATCTTGCTCATTTCAAACTAGTTTCCCAAAGCTCACCCATGGGTCGCGCATACCCTGCCTTTGCCTGACGCAGAGAAGCATGCATGACAGCTGGCAAAAGGTTTTTGGTTTTTAAAACACAACAATGCTGCCGAACCAGCAACCGTGGATCATTTCTTTCCTTTGCAGGGGCGGGTTGCTCCATTTCTATGTCTCTCACTTACTCTCTCTCTCTCTGTCACTGAGCCGAGAGTCACAGACACACAGAAGCGCTCCCAACAGCCCTGCCATCTGAGACACAACACTTCTCTGGTCCCCCCATTGTCTGCGGGGTGAGTCTGCCCCCCCCTCCCGGGACACAGCGCAAACACCCTTCTGCTTCCCCGGATCTCAGCTGTTGCCGGCGGGTGCTGAGCTGCTTGCTGTGGCTTTCTGTATGTCTCCCTGTGGCTTTCTGTGTGTCTCCCTGTGTAATGTTGCGGTAAGTGTGTGCTGACTGTGGGTAATTGAGGGATGCGCTCATTCTCTTTTTCACCATTCAACTTCTGTCGTCTCTCTCTCTCTCTCTGTCTGCAATGTGCAGGGGGATGCAGTGATACTTGCCTCTCTCTCTGTCACTCAACAGGAGTGATACTGGTTGTCTCCCAGAGCGTCTTCCTCACCCCGCTCATTCCAGTAACCATGGATCAATTTTCACAACCATGGATTACTTGAGAATTAATCCATGGTCAGCTGCTGCGTTTGGACCAATGAGGCGCAACCCTTTTTGTGAGCCATGTTACAAAATAGCAATAAGGTAACTGCAGGGGGGGTTACCAATTATTAATCCCATCCCTCTACCCTCAAACCCAGTCACGTCTCATTTACTTAAACATAGTCCACTACCTAAAATATAAATATAAGCCAAGTTTTTCTAGACATGCCATCTCTGACCTTTTCTTGGTAAGTGTTCCAACTTCTTATACTTGGTCAGATGGACTTCATATGCAGAACAGAACAGTGTTTTAATTTCTTTATTGTTTTCAAATACAGTACAAAGCATCTCAAAAACACAGAGGCTGAATAAATTATACTGGTATAGCAGTCACTGTGTGCAGAGTAAAAGAAAAGTGACTTTTTGTTTGGATGCTCCACCACATCTCGCATGGAAATGCTGGCCAGTGTAGCCTCATCTCTTTTAAAACAGACCTCAAATGGCCAGCTCATTGGCACAGAAGCGCGCTATTGCTCGTGGCATGCACGGCTAGGATTCAGTAGTGAACTTCAGCCACTGGGGAGCAGCCAGGGGAGGAAGATCGAGTGTCCCAGAGGAAGCTGTCTTCGTCCAGGGTGAGAGGGTTGCTGCCTCCACTACACCACTGCCAACTAGGTGGTCACTGGCAGCAGTGTAGTGGCAGTCTTGGGGGCGCCCCCGGGTTCCTCTCTAGTACGTGCACATGCACTAAGTATGGAGCCCCTAGTGCACTGATGTCACAGGGGTAGGACAACAGAACAAGGAAATCACCCTAGTTGAGCAGGATGATCTTGGGCGTGCTCGGGCCCTGATCTCTGCTACTGTTCTCTCCCTCTGCACCCCTGGGCCCTGACCCCCACTACTGTCCTCCCCCTCTACACCCCATGGCCCCTACCACTGTCTTCTCCCACACCCCAGGAACTCTCCTGCCTCCAGACTCAGAAGGAGGTGGGATCTGTGTGGCTGTCTCATCCAACCCACATCAAGGGGAAGGGTAAGCCCATGGGGTTAAAAGCAGAGGGAGGTAAATGGCAGAGACAAAGGAGAATGGGACTGGGACAACCCGTAGGAAGAGGAGTCAACCAGAGCCAGGCCAACAAACTGTAACTAATGTACTAAAAAAATAAATAAATATAAAATAAAAAAAGACCTCCACCTGGTTTACCACCAAGAAAAGGCAGACTGGACCTTGGTTTAACTCATCTGATAGACAGTACCTCCAACAGGGCAGTACTTCAGTGGTATTCCCAGGTAAGGAGTTCTGCCAATTAACATTCAGCATTTTAGGAATTTCCTCAAAGGAGATATTCATGAGAGTGCCCCCTCATAGTTTGAAAGCATATTCACAACTCTGTTAAATTAGGTACTGTGGTTTACCTGTACAATCCAGGGGCTGGATTTTCAAATCTGTTCATTTAGTGCACATGCAGAAAACCTTTGTGGGTCCTCAGGGTTTTCCCACATGTACCGTGCTGTCCCTTGCAGAACCGTTTGTGACCAGCTCCACGATTTTACAGCAACTTGTGGTCATTTTTTAATGCAGGTGAGTCAAAATTTTACATCTGGTAGCAGCAGACATAGCATCTCCACAAGCCAGGAGATCATTCGGGGAGGGGGAGCGCAAACCACCCCCATGGTTCAACCCCACCACAGCCCAACAGGGCCCCCTGCTTCTCCCAAATGACTACTGTGTGTTTCACAAAGAGTGGCAATAGGAGACAGGGGACAGCCTGACTTGAGCTATTCAGGTCTCTGCTGCTGCCCCAGCCACCCATGCTGCAATCAAGAACTGTCACCAGTGCAAAGATTTTTTCCTGACTGGCGGGGCAGCTACGGAGTAGGACTTAGTCCCAGAACAGGATGAAAGTCCAGCCCCAGGATGATGATGATTAAGTCAGCCCTATAACTGTCACCTTTTATAGAACCTTCTGATGTCACAAGGGTGAAGGCATGCCATACTACAACGTGACATCACTAAGTTCTGAAATGGGTGCAAAGTGGTATCACTATGGGGCAGATGAAACCACTGATATCTCTGGACTGCTGCCAGCTACAGGTGAACCCAATACCTCATTTGAAAGAGCTTGTCAAGGGTTTATAATCTCTGATGGCCACTGTTCATCAATGTCCCACTTTAAATGGAGTTAAGTAGTACATCCTTAGAAGACTGTGGATGTATATATATATCCAGAATCTATATCGTTCACACATATTCAGTTCTCAAAGGGTTAAGCAACAAACAGGATGGCAGCTATTATGAATTAGCACCATCCCACACACAGTCATGGGTCACCTCATTCTGGGTGTATTTTTCTGAGATGGAAACAAACTGTAGACCAGGACGCAATGTTTATCTCTTACTTTTTAAAGACTGTGCTATCAGAACTTTAATTTCTATCTGAACCACTAGAAATGGGTGGGAAGAACAGACCTCAGTTTCATGTCCCAGTCAACAGATAACAGCTCCAAGAGGGCAGCAACCCCTCCCCTACGTACCACTCAACTGCCCCCGATTTTCAGGGACGTCCCTGATTTGGCCTCAAAAATTTCCTCTGTCCCTTGTAAAATTTGTGTTTTTGTGACAGAACAGTGTGGATTAATAACACAAAATAATGTCAAACATTGAAGTTACAGACTTGTTGTTCTTCAGAAAATGCATCTTAACATAAATTCCTTTATTCTGTCAGATTTCTGAGTGAATAGTACCAGTTTTTAAGATATGTCCCTGATTTGGGGTCTTTGTCGCTGAGTTTTTTAAGCCTTGTCCCTGATTCATGAGGCAAGAGGTTGAGAGGTATGCTCCCCTAATCCTGTACAATGATAACAGTACTGGGGTAAGAAGCCAAGGTCGCACGTAGAACATGAAACTGCAATCTTTTTGCCCAAAGGTGAGAAAGCCACACCAGCACGGTATATATTTTTATATTAAAGTTTAAAGAGCACTGAAAACTCCAGTTTGGATTCAGAAGCTAAACCAACTTCAGACCTCCACTCCGAATCAACCAAACCTAATGACTTTACCCAACCCAATAGCTGCTGAAGTGTTTAATTTTAAAAGCACAAGTCTGCTGCCATGACCTAAAGGCAGCATTTTTAGAACCTCGAGTGTACCCCATGACAGTCCCTAGTGGCTGCTGAAAAATGGTTTGCTGGCTGTAAATCAGCTAGTGCTACACAAGTGACAGCTAGTACGCGGAAATTAGGGAAGTGTACGTGAATGCTGGGATTTGTGACCGGATACCATCTTGTACAACATCCATAATGCATGCTGACTCCAAGGTATGTTTATTCTTTATTTTTATTATTTTACCATTTATTTACTCAGGACAGCCCAGCTGAGTTGCAACTACTCACTCCCCATGGAGTCCTACTTCTTACCCATTTCTACAGCTGGGCGGACTGGAGCACCGAGAGGTTAAGTGATTTGTCTAAGGTCACACAGTGAGCATTATTTATTCATTCATTCACTCATTCTTGTTTTTCCATAAAGGTTTTCTCCCTTGGGCTGCATGTGGGCAGCTATCAGCCATGTCACTGCTCCCTCTGACCATCACTCAGACCCCAGCTGTCAGAAAGTCCCCGCAGAGAACCCCCCACAGAGAGAGGCAGGAGGATGCTGCCCCCCTCCCATGCACTAATCCAGACAGCCGGCAACCAGGTGGCAGTGTGGTTTGGAGGAGAGGGGGCATTGCTTCATAAAGCCTGCCAGAGCCCCTTTTCTGTCTTCTCCCAATCTCCTGCCGCCGTAGCACGTAAGCACATGTGTGTGGAGGCCCGCACATAATACAAAACCATGGCCCCTCTCTACTGAGAAACTCACAGCCTGCGGCCTCCACCTGGTGGCAGTCAAAGGCCAAGACAGCTTGCCACTCTTCCATGGGAGAAGACCGCAGTCCCTGGGACACTCGATCCTCTCCCCAGACTGAACCGAGTCGAAGGTGTGGCGGAAGATGAGGATTCAGTGCCTCAGCCCTCCATCCCACTGGGCAGGCCTATTCATTCATTTATTTAAAATTACTCTAACCTGAATAACCACGAAGGCAGTATCTAATTTTAATAGGAGTCCCATGGAAGACAGCAGCAGTAAACAGGTGAACACAGTAAGATAGCAGCAGTAAACAGGTGAATCACAGTACAGCGAAAGTTACATATAGGCTAAAATATAAAAGACAAAACACAAAAACCGAAAGGCAGGGGAGTACATCCAAACAGTACTCAAAGCAAGCTATCAACACTGGGTAGCAGCAAACAAAGGTGATGCAATATGTTCAGGGTTCGGGGAGATGGGGATACTGGACCAGTACAAATACAGGGAGTTGCTGGCTAGAAAGACTGGACTTGAACACTTAAGAGCACTCCTCAGCTGGAGAGAGAGTTTGGTTGTAGTTGGGTTTGAAACACAATATGAGAAAGAAATATGTGTCCCAGCTGGGGCATTTATTTTTTTCTCACTTCTAAAAACTGTGTTTCGAACATAAATGCACACTGCACTCCTTGATGATGAAGATGCAGTTGGGTTTGAACCTGCTCCTCTCCTGGTTCCCAAGCATGGGCTTTAACCACCTGAACACACTTCACTGTGTGACTGCTGCCTAACATATTATATCTGGAATAATGTACGAGCAACCAAACGCAACACAGAGAATACTGTACGGGCAACAATACACAATTACCAAAAACCAAACAAATAAATAAGAAAGGCTGTGTTTCCATCAAGGGGTTGAGATGAGAGCATATGAACTTTAAAAGCAAAGCTCGAGAACTCCAAGCTGTCATTTGGTATTTAAAGGCCTCTATTATATCCCCCCTCCCTCTTCTCTGCCAGGGTGTACATATTGAGTTCCTTCAGTCTCTCCTCATAGGGCTTTAGATGCAGACCCTGCACCATTTTAGCTGCCCTCCTCTGGACCCACTCCACTCTCTCTATGTCCTTCCAGAGATGTAGTCTTCAGACTGGACATAGTATTCTACGTGAGGTCTAACCAGTGACCTATACTTCAGAAATCCATCTAAAGGTGTCAGCGTGGCTCAGTTGGAAGCACAGCCCCCTCTGGGCCAGCAGGTCATGGGTTCTAAACATTGGGCTTAGGCCTTAAAATGCTGGCACCTGACTGCAGCAGTAGGAGGATACTGCACTACTGAGGTGTGCAGTCCTTCAGATAAGACGTTAAACCAAGGTCCTGTCTGCCATTACTGATGGTTGTAATGTTCAGGTGGATACAAAGATCTCATGACACTTCTCAGAATTTCTACAGTGTCTTGTAAATATCCCACATTCACTGAAATACCACCTACAGCTTAATCTGGTTCAATTCCAATTGGTTTGCATCTGTACTCCCCAACCCCGACAAGGCTGAAAACAGTCAGTATTGTCTGGCCTTTATTGTTTGTTTACCAGGACGGTTGCATTAATCCCAGGGACATTTTCAGGCACAAACCAGGCCATAAAGATGGCACAGTAAGTGGTGCATGCAGCAGAAGATATACATAAAGAGAAGGTTACAATAAGATACGATGAGTATAGTTAAAACTGGTAATTACAAAAATGTACAAGTGGTCTAAAACAGGAGACCATAAGGTACAGGCATACACAGGAATTACAATGCTTACAGTAGACACAATCTACACAAAGGTGTAAGTGCAATAAAACTGTGGTACAGACAGGCCATTTACGAGTTAGGAGCAGGGGGCATAAAAATGAGATGAGGAAAGGGGTAAAGGACGATCACCCAAGAGGTCATCTCATTGAGCAGTTGCATTTGACCTCCCTTAGTAACCAAGCTTTTAAGTGTGTCTTCCCTGGTCAACAAAAACTAAATAAATAAAAACTACAAGAGTGGTCTCTGCAGTGGTTATTGGGCTGACAGTAAAAGTTACAGCAGCGAGCTGTTAGTGTGCTTGGTACATCCAGCAGATCTGGGTTTGTCTACCCACAACCTCCACCTGTATACTGTGTGACCCTGAGCAAGTCGCCTACTTACATTTCAGCAAAGCCTTCAACACCATCCTACAAAGAAGGTTGATTAACAAGATGGGTAGTCTGGGTGTGGGAGACAAGGTGGTGAACTGGGTTAGGAACTGGCTAACGGACAGGAGACAGAGGGTGGTGGTAAATGGGGTAAAATCTGGGGAAAGGGGGGTGACCAGTGGGGTACCGCAGGGACCAGTACTGGGACCAGTCCTTTTCAATGTCTTCATTAGTGACATTGCAGAGGGGCTGGAAGGAAAGGTCTGCCTGTTTGCAGATGACACCAAGATCTGCAACAGGGTGGATACTCCAGAAGGGGTGCAGAAAATGGAGAGAGAGACCTGGAGAAGCTTGAAAGATGGTTGGAGATGTGGCAACTGAGGTTCAGTACAAAGAAGTGCAAAATAATGCACCTGGGTAGAGGGAACCCTGGGGAGAACTACAGGTTGGGCAGAAGAAGTTGACTGTCACCAAAGAAGAAAGGGACCTAGGGGTTATCATCTCTGATAACCTTAAGGTATCAAAGCACTGCACAAAGAGGCAGGAGGGCCAGTGGCATGCTGAGGTGCATAGGCAGGGGTATCACTAGTGGGAGGTGGTGATGCCATTGTATAAAACATTAGTGAAGGCCTCATCTGGAGCACTGCGTGCAGTTCTGGAGCCACACCTGCGAGGACATAGATAAGATGGAGAATATCTGAAGAAGAGGCAACAAAGATGGCGCAGGGCTTGTACCACAAAACATATGAAGAGAGACTAACAGACCTCAATATGTACTTACTGGAGTAGTGGAGACAGCGGGGATATGACTGAAATTTTCAAGTACCTCAGGGGCATAAACAAGGTGCAGAGGGGGGACATTTTCAATGTAGAAAAAGTACTAGAACAAGGGGTACAATATGAAATTGGAAGGGGTAGATTAAGAGGTAATGTGAGAAAGTTTTTCTACACAGAAAGAGTAGTCGACGCTTGGAACAGTCTGCCACAGGAGGTATTGGGGACAAGCACAGTGGAGGGGTTTAAGCATGCCTGGGACAGGCACAAGGGAAGCTTGAGAGGGGAAGGAGTGATGAAAAGCCATTGATCACACAGGGTCAGTGACCACATACAATGTACAGGGCCTACGGGCAGACTGGATGGACCTAGCGGTCCTTATCTGCCAACAATTTTCATGTTTCTAAGTCACTTAACCTCCCTGCACTCCTGGGTCATCCCACTAAATGGGCCTTGTGTAAAGCTACCAACTTTCCAACACCTAAAACTGGGACAGTCCATCCTGACCATGACCCCCCACCACTGTATCACTCCCATGGGCACCACCGCAGACCACGCTGCGCACAATCAGTTACATTTTGCTGCTTACTCTGGCTATAGCGCCCCATAGTAACACCAGTAGCAAACATTCAGATTAAAACAACACATCATTCTGCTGCAGCAAGTTCCAAATCATGATGTACTAAAGCTACAAACAGTCCCTATTTTCCCAGGACAGTCCCTATTTTAGGCAGCATGTCCCAGTGTCCCCACAAGTTTTGCAAAATGTCACTTTTGTCCTGGTTTTTGCTTACTTGTCCCAGTTTTGTTCCTTTTTTTGTTGCTGGCTGCTAATCCATGAGTGGCAGTTATTTCAGCACCACTGTTGTGCTACTCGGGCTGGACAGGAGTTTGCAACTTGTGCCTGTGTTGCACCGCAAGCATGTCAGTGGGAGCACAGTAAAGCATGTTCCTTCCTGTTAGATTAGACTGGGTAGTAGTGCAAACAAGTGCATTTGGACGTCTGCCTGCCAGCAGCTGAAAGGGACTCCAGACAGGGAAGAGACCAGCAGCAGTGAACCAAGGTACCTGAACCTCATCAGCTGTAGGGAAGTGTGTGAAAACAATCTGGTGTGAGGGTGGGAGTCACCGAAGTGAAATGAGGTGAGTGTAAGCGGGTTGGATAGGACTGTCAGGAGGAGCAATTCATGCAGCTCGAATGTCTGATCACAATTTAACGCAGGCTTGCTTCTAATGAACTTTCTGTACATCATGATTTGGAACTTGCTGCAGCAAAATGATGTATTGTTTTAATCTGCATGTTTGGTGTTGGTGTTACTGTGGAGTGGCATGGCCAGAGCAAGCAGCAAAATGTAATGGTGAGCAGCACTGTCTGCGGCGGTGCCTGTGGGAGTGACATGGTGGGGGTCATGGTCAGGATGGACCGTCACAGTTTTAGACCTTGGTAAGTTGGTAGCTTTATGATGTACAGAAAGTTCATTAGAAGCAAACCTGAATTAAACTGTGATCGGACATTCAAGCTGCATGTATTGTTCCTCCTGCCAGTCCCATCTAACCTACTCACGCTCACCTCATTTGCTGAGCAAACTTCACTTCAGTGACTTCCACCACCACACCAGATTGTTTTCACACACTTCCCTACATCTGATCAGGTTTGGGTACCTTAGTTCCCTGCTGCGGGTCTCTTCTCTGTCTGGAGTCCCTTTCAGCTGCTGGCAGACAGACATCCACATGTGCTTGTTTGCACTACTACCCAGTCTAATCTAACAGGAAGGAACAAGCTTTACTGTGCTGCCACTGACATGCTTGCAGTGCAACACAGGCACAGGGGTTGAAGTTGCAAACTGCTGTCCAGCCTGAGCAGCGCCACAGTGGTGCTGAAATAACTGTCACTCACGGATTAGCAGTCAGCAAAAAAAAAGTGAGAAAAGTGGGACAAGTAAGCAAAAAAAAGGGGACAAAAGAGACATTTTGCAAAACTTGTGGGGACACTGGGACATGCTGCCTAAAATAGGGACTGTCCTGGTAAAACAGGGACTGTTGGTAGCTTTAGCCTTGTGCCCAGTAGGCCTCACCCGGTTACCAAAGTATCAATCAATCAACCAATTAATCAATAAACAAACAAAAGCAACAGCCCATGCTAGGATATTTTTTTCAGCTTTTTAGACAACCCAACCAAACCCAGCACTTAGTGTCTGCTTGTTTTTAACTTAATACTGCTGCTTAGCTTTGTTTGGTCCATACCAAGTTATAAATTTAAAGCAGCAGTGCAGCGAAAAAATATTTTTCCAAAAAGCCAATTTCAGTGACATATATTTATTTACTAAAGTCTAGGATTACAACCTTTTGAGCTGGGAGCTCATTTACAAGGTTCCACGTTGTTTTAATACAGACAGTGAACAAGGAGAACAACCAAGACATCAGAACTTCACAATATGTACAATAAGAACATGTCGATTAAACAAGCAGTGAATTAGAGAAAAAGCACAACAGCAAAAATACATCATTGGGTTACAACATCAGAATCACAGCATGAAAATATGTGGCTAGGAGGGGAACAGCTGTGAGCTGAGTCTATAAGGAAAGGGCTTCAACCAGGCTTAAGTAAAGCGATAGAGGAGAAAAAATAAGAAGGTTCTGAGCAGGGAACTGAGACTCCAAAGATTCCCTTTGACGTGGGGGAAGGTGGGGCGGGGGTAGGAGACCTGAGGAGTAGTTGAAGGGGAGGGCAGGTAGGGGAGGATAGTTGAGGATGGGGAGGAGGTGTGGGGAAGTGGAGGGTAGGGTGTGGAGGAGGGTAGAGCAGGGGGACTTGGGGATGGAGGAGAGAACATGGGAGGAGTGAGTAACGGGGAGTAGTTGAAGAGGGAGGCGGGGCAGGGAGGAGAGGATGATGGGTAGAGCTGGGGGCAGGGAAGAACATGGGTGGCAGTAGAACTGAGGTGGGTTGGGGGAGTTAATGCAAGGATGACATCAAAAACAGTCCAGGGAGTATAGAGTTCAGCCAAGGGCAAGGCCTGGGATGTGATGTCTGAATGCAGGAGCAGTGACAAGTCATATGACTAGCGAGTTAGGAGGGAGTTTGAATTTAAAAGGCCTAACTATAATACAATAGAAATATTAACATATCTGTCAAGTTTACTTTTCTAAGTGCCTCCTATACTGTGCACATTAAGTTTTTAATTTTTTTGTCCCTACCCTTACAATGTTTATAGTCATCTTTTTTTTTCTTGAGGAAAAAAACTAAATTATAAATACTCAGATTTTGGTGGAACTAAAAAATGTTATCGCCAAACAGAACTGGAAGATGCCTGGAATCTTTTCCAGTGAAAACACGATAGGGTCTTATTTTTTTGCTCAATTTCGTTGTACTGCTGCTTCGTGTTTTCTTTTCACCACATCCAGTGCTTGCTCGTAATCTCACCTGCTAGACCAATCATGGTTGACATCAGTCACCGTGATGGATTTGAGTGGGATCGGAAGAGATCAGGCACGAGTGCTGGATGTTATATGAACGTTTTCTGCCCGGTGCAAAAAATGCATACTTTTTCAGTGGTACTGAATACTGCAGAATTTATCAAAAAATAAGCTAAAGCATTTTAAAAAGTAGTAGGGAACTCAGAGCAACACAAAAACACAAAAACAATGTGGCGAGACGCACAGCATGCTCAGTGTTCTTTAGAGACACTCCAATACTGTTTCATAAACTTCATTTTGCTTTTGTCTAAATATCTGATGTAAAAACAAAATAGCTGGTGAGAAAAATAAATTAAAGAGCTCGCAGCAACAAAAATAGGAGGCAGAAAACGTAACTAATTTTTCAAAGTAGTCAACTGCTCCTTTTTATTTCTGAGGTATTTTTCCTTTCTCATTTGCTGAGTAGAAGGATTTCGATATAATAGTTAAGACTGTGATGTCAAGAGTAGGACCTTACCTGGTGAACGATAACGGTGCATCTTCCACCATTCCTCTTTATACCTCATTAGAATTGTGACCTCACTTATTGTGACATCACAGGTGACTCATCTGGCAGCAGGTGATTGGCTCTTCTTGGTTAGTTGTGACGTTACAGTCAGCAAGGTCAGAAGATGAGCTGTGGGCTGGCACAGCGGTACCCACTACCGCTTATGATGCCAGCGACCTGGGTTCGGTGCGAGCACGGATGCTGGAGGGCCGGCCAGGGAGGAGGCTGGTGTCTGCAGGACTGCTCGCCTCCCTGGGGAGGTGGGGGGAGAAGACCCGTGGCTAGACCGACTTCTGTTGGAGGCTGGGGACATGGCAGCTTGGTGCCACAGCAGTGGGGAGGAGCATGGCCGACATCGGCATACGTCTTGTCACTACACAACCACGTTTCCACAAGAAAAGCGGAAACAGACCCATATCTGCTCCGGGAGATGGGTCCCTGTGTTATGGCGATGGCGGCAAACAGGCTGCCCAACACACTGGACATTGGCTGGAGGAGTTGGGGAGCACACTCCTACCCCGCCCGAAGGGGGGTTATCTGAGGCTGGGGTGAGCCTCTGTCGCACCACTAGGATCACCACTGGGACCCTGAGGAGAAGAAGCAGAACCGGAGAAGGAAGGAGGTACAAATAAAAAGGAGAAAAAAAAAAAAAAAAAGGATGAGCTATGCAGAGGACTGGAACTAGAGATGTCAGCCTCCAGGTAGAGAGCTGTTCCACACATCGAACCAAATACTGTAAGGTAGAACATCTTATAATTAGCAAAGGAAAAAAAAATTACTTTATGCATAAGAAGAGACAGTTGGTCACTTTTTAAGTTAATGTTAGTTTAAAGAGCACCTTTCCTGGTGCTCACATCTATTAATAATCCTTACCTGCCCCAAAGTAGAATGGTGGCAAAATCCATTTTCCCTATGCCCTTGTTTGAAAGGGAAGGGTCAATGTTTTGGCTCCATGGAGCTGCGCCGTAATCCCTTCCACTTCCTGACACTTCGATCCACCCAGCTATGCGTTTAAGTGATGTCACACATGGACAGCGTGGGGACATGCTCCATAGACATGAATGGGGCTGTTTTTTAAACTCTGTTTTTCATGCAATAGATGTCCATGTAAATAAATCAGGGCACTGCTCAGCTATCAAGGTCCTTGTTACCTGAACAGTGCCCTTGATTATTTGCAATGGCTATCTACAATATGAAAAAACAGAGTCTAAAAATGGCCTCATTCATGTCTCTGAAGCGCGACCCTGCCCTCGCCATATAATGACATCACAAAACGATGACTGCAGTATCAGGAAGTGGAAAGGATTGGCGGCTTGGCTCCAAAGAGCTAAAATACGATCCCTTCCCTTTCAAAATAGGGGCACAGAGAAAAATATGATTTTGCCACCATCTGACTATGGGGCAGGTAAGGGTTCTACATGGTTTTTGGGGAGGTAATGTTAAAAATACCGGGACAGATGCTCTTTAAAGGAAGTTTCCAATATAGGCAGCTACTCACATGGTATGGTAGCTGGCCTCCGTGATAGTCATTCTAGCCAGGTAAGACAAAATGTGTGCAGCCCACAATGCAGGTATTTCCCTCGTAAAATTAGTTTTAGTATCGGCTGCCTGATGCATTCTAAGAGCCCCAGTCCAGCCGCCATGCCCCCGCACTCAAGCATGTAATGATGTGTGGCCAGGGAGGCATGCCCCATTGAAATGAATCTAGATTTTTTTATTCATTTTTACTATCAAGAATGGCCACTAACAGATTAATGAAAAGGCAACGACTAACAAGATCATATTGGTCAGCGGTGCTTCATTCTGTTAGTAACCATTCTTAATGTTAAAATGAAAAATCTATCCCCCATTCATTAAATGGGGCATTCCGATGTCCCTGGCCACGTCGTTACATGCTTGGATGACAGCGTCGGCAACTGGAAAGGGCTCTTAGAATGCATCGGAGCATCCGATGCTAAACAGTACGAGGAAACCTGCAATGGGCTACTACCCCTGTTCTAACCTGGCTAGAATGACTACCCGGAGGACATGACTCACACCATGCAGTGGTAGCCCCATAGAGTAAGTCAGAAATTCACTTTAAGGCAGTATACCAGCTCTATGAGCTGTAAATACTGAAAAGTAATGTTGCAGAATTTAAGAATATATTGAGAAGAATTTTAGAATATACACTGCAGAATTTTGTAAAATACGGCACGGAAAACTGCCATGTAAGCTAAACTGAAGGAAGCTAGGCTCTGTTAAGATAAAAACTGCCAGAATGTGATAAAGTGGGTTCAGTCTTTCTAATAATGCCAGAACCTCCAAACAACCTAAACATGGTTTCTGTATAGTAATTACCTTTAGGCCCTGTCCACCAAACAGAAATATCTTCAAAAACTGTTTTATAGTAATTAAACCAGTTCAGTGTGCCCACACCATGCAGTAAGCATTCTTGAGAACGGTTAAGTGTATGTTCCCATTGCTGGTGTTAAACCTGTTCTGCTGGTCACCAGCTGAGTTCCAACAGACCAGAACCTTGACTGCGCATGTACACTGCAGGTAGAACTGTTTCAGTTAAGCCATTACAGCTGCTGGCCAATCATTCCAGTGGCAGAGATGCCGCTCGCGACGCCTGTGACCAGGGTTTGCCCCTGAGCCTGGATCTTTGGAGGGGTTGACAGGGGGAGAGAGAGAGAGACTGAACGACCCAGAGGATGCTCCATCACCGCCACAGCATGTTCCGTCAGGGATCACAATTCAGTTTTGTAGCCACTAGCCAACAGGGCTAGTGCCTGGTAAAATCCCCTAGCCCCACAGACATTTCCACTGTCCCAGCTGATGTACTTATTAAAATGTTACCTTCTCCAGTACCAGCCCAGAGGGTTAGTTGAAAATCTTTCTAGCCCGATACAAAATCTGCTAGTATTTGGCTACTGGACTGGTGCCATTTTCGAACCATGTGCCATGGGTGACAAAGGTGGAAGTGCAGGTGGAGCTGGAGGAGGAGCAGATGCCCAATGGCTCCGTATATGGTTACATGTAGCTGCGTGTGCATGCAGGAGCCACCAAGGTGCAAGCGTCAAGAGCAAGCACAAAAGGGAACAAAATTCCCTGGCCTGCAGTATGATCCCTGATACACTCGGACCCTGCCAAGCACACTGTATCCCTCACAACCCCAAAGGTGCTCTGGTGAGGGGGGACCTGCTCCAGCCCTGCCCCAAGGAAGCCAGGGGGTTAGAAAGTGTGCTTCGTGGTTGCCTGGGACTGATGGGCAGCAGGACCAGGACAGAAAAAGTACACATTTAAAATAAATAATGAACATTTTTAATTTTTTATTTTTATTTTATTGAATACTAAGATTACAATACCTTGAACCATATTTTTT
This sequence comes from Neoceratodus forsteri, assembly GCA_016271365.2. Taxonomy (NCBI): domain Eukaryota; kingdom Metazoa; phylum Chordata; order Ceratodontiformes; family Ceratodontidae; genus Neoceratodus; species Neoceratodus forsteri. The sequence goes on along the minus strand of CM028129.1, from coordinate 1,252,491,716 downwards.
TTTTTTTTTTTTTTACAAGGTTTTCTTGAGACTAGCTGCCAGGTGATCTTAACAGACCTTCTGAAAAGTGTTCTGCAAGGGCAGCAGTGTGGGTGCTAACCACTGTTTAACCGGTTTAGGTAGTGCAATATAGATAGGGCCTTGTGAGAAAGATACTGGTTGCCTTTGTGAAAACTGTCAGTCTGGCTTGCTTGGGATTACACAACAGAACCCTTGCTCTGAATAAGGAAGGTCAGGGCCAGAGAAGAGGTATGCGGGGGAGGGGGCTGAGCAGTGGGAGAGTCTTCATTTTAGGAGCCTGCACTATATTGAGAGTGCAGCTTTAATCTTCTGTGAGGCCCTTTCCTCTCGTTGCACAAAAATGTGCAGCACAGGAGAAAGACCATGAGAGAAGATATACAAGAGCATATCTGAAGGATTTCTTTTCTAATTCTTTCACATTAACTCCTTTATAAGCAATGCAGATGGGCAGGGCTTTCTGATTTCAAGTGGAGCCATTTCATTTTAAAGCAGCAAAACCTTATAGTCAGAGAACACCTCTCTTCAGAGTGTAAAATGCACTGCCCCAGGCTCTCGACTACTCAGCAGGGCCGCCTTACCACAGCATTCACAGTTACAGGCACTGAGCTGGTATTTGGTTCTGAGAAAAGAGAGAAGAGACCCAGCTAAACAAAGGCAGCAGACGCAGAGGCACCAGGCACGAACCAACACTGTAAATTACACTGACCCCCCCTCGCTGAGGTTCAAACAATACAAGAACATACAGAGTGAACAGAACTAGATCTGTACAGTCACAGCTAGCTTGTTCAGTCCTTAATGCTGCTTCGCTGGCTACCAACCAATCCCTAGTTGGTGGTCTACTCAGTATTTCACTGGCCTGAACTAAACATAGTTCAAGAAGGGTAGTGCAGGTGTGCGTTTGTGTTGTTATTGTTTTTTGGGGGTAGGGGTGGGGTGTGTGTGTGTGTGTGTGTATATGTTTATTTTTATTTATTTAGCTTTTGTTAACCAGGTAAGTGCACTAGCCATAATATTACTATTTTCAGGCACGACCGGGAGAGTACAGACATGCAGAAACTTAACAGGATAACAAATTATAAATGCTTTACATACAGTGAGTTAAAGAGGATACAATATATTGGAACATACAAAGTAAAGCGCTTTACATACAATGAGTTAAAGTGGATACAATTTATCAGAGACATACAGAGTAGACCATTCATAAGTTCATGGGTGCCTACCTATGCAATGAACAGAGAGAACCTTCGACAATAAATTATCAAGTGACATACCATATAAACAGAACAAGGTACACAAAAACAGGTAATACAACAGGAAGAAATAACCACTGAGAGCAGGGGGTGTCATTAAGGAAAAGGTCGGTAAGTGAGGAAAAGGGGAGCGAGCCATAAAATTAGATTATATGAGTATATGTAAGCGTAAGTCAGATGCCTGCAGTGCAAGATTGTACATGGGCAGGGAAAGGAAGCAGGGACAGGCTGAGGCAGTAAGAGGGTTATACAGAGGTGAGGAAATACTATTGTATGGCAAGAGACATCAGTCATTAGGTAGGGTGAAAGCAGGAACAGGTATTAGCAATCAGCAGATTTGAGCGCAATTTTCTCTTAAAGCATGTGTGGGAGCTAGAAAGTCTAATGTCGAGGGGAAGGGAATTCCACAGCTGTGGAGCCGCATGCTCAAATGCAACAGTTCCTTTCCTAGTGCGGCACCTCGGCTAATTCAGAAAGGATTTATCAGCTGATCGTAGACCATGGAGTGTGTCCTGAGGAACAAGCATAGCTGCAAGACACCTAGGGGTTTGATTTTGAATTATCGAATCAATAAGAGAGCCAAGGTAGTATTTCCTACTAGCTAATGGAGAGCCAACTAAGATTATTATAAAGTTGACAGTGGTGTTTAAGCCGAGGGCAGAAGAGGCATAGCAACATATGTTGTTATCGTAATATCCCATCTGAGTAGGTCAGTTTTATGAGCAGCCCCAAATAAGGGAGCCCCATAGGTTAGGGTGGGGAGCAGAATCCCCCTCGCAATGGCCATTTTAGCCAATGGCATGAGTATATAACTAGTCTTATATGCAACACCCAATTTGGAGTTGACAGCTCTGCAAACAGACTGTACATGAAGATTAAGATCAAGAGACTGATCTAGCAGGATGCCCAGGTACTTGAAAGAGTCACACATTCCAGTAATTGACCTTCTAAGTCCTGCACCGTCAGTGCTGTTGTGCAAGCCCAGAGCTTTGGGGCCGATCCAAGCAGCATGGCTTTAGTTTTGCTGGTGTTGACAGCCAGTTTGTGGTCGTATAGCCAGTTTTGGATATTGTTAAAGTCAGAGGAAAGGGTTGTATTGATAGTGTCTATATTAGTAGAACTTGTATAGATGACAAGATCATCAGCATATAGAATAGCAGAGCAGGATTTTAGAGCAGCTCCAATGTTATTTATATAAAGAGAGAATAGGAGGGGGCCCTAGGATGGAGCCCTGAAGTACAGCAATGTTAATAGAAGTACTGTTCGATAGAGAGGAATTAAATTTCACCACTTGAGTTCTATTTGTCAGGTAGCTTTCGTACCAGTCAACAACAGAGGAGGAGAAATGCAGATGTCGAAGCAAGGAGAGAAGCAAAGTGTGATCAACAAGATCAAAAGCCTTTGTGAGGTCAATAAAGACAGCCCCAGTCAGATTGCCAGTATCCATTTTTGAAAGAGTGTCTGTGGTGAATTTAAGGAGTGCAGTCGTTGTGCTATGTCCTTTCCTGAAGCCATGTTGGGTATCTGAGAGCAGACTGTGCTTAAGTAGACAGTCAGTTGTCTTGAGTTGTGACAATATTCTCCAAGATTTTGTTCAGTACTGAGAGTATGGCAATTGGTCTGTAGTTCACGACAACCTTAGGATCCCCTTTTTTAAGTACAGGTGTGATCTGAGCAGCTTTCCAGAGGTCAGCGACCATTCCACCTGAAAGTGATAACGTATAAATTTTGGCCAGCGGTAACGCAATAAGGGGACCTGCAAGTTTCAAGAGCCGGGGTTCCAGGGAGTCTGAGCCAGAGCTGGTATGATCAGAGATGGACCTCAGGAGCTTCAGGACTTCCTTTCTAGACACAGCCTTAACATAGAATGGAACAGTATAAGGAGGCACAGGGGACAACACTTCCAGCTTATCCAGACAGGTTCCTGGTGAGGAGGGAGGACAATGCAGTGGGACAGCGGAAGAGGTATATTGGGAGAGATCAGAGAAATGCAGGTTTAAAGAATTAGCTATGGTTTGTGAGTCATTGCAATGCACATCATTTATCAGCATATCACCAGGGGTAGTTGACTGTGAGGACCCTAGGAAGGATTTGATGTGTGACCAGAATTTTCTGGGATCATTGGCAGAGTTAATCAGTAGGTCTTTACAGTACTTGCTCTTAGCAGCTCTGACTTGTCTTTTACATGAATTCTGTAGCATACAGTAAGCAGTGAAATCTGTTTGCTGACCTGATGTTTTGTAGCGCTTCCAGAGTTTATCTCTAAGGCACAAACTTTTGAGCAAGTCTTTGTTCAGCCATCATGTTTGTTTACCCCTCACTCTCCGGGTGATCTTTAGGGCATGTTTACATTGAACTGTAAGGAATTTAGTGATGAAGAGGTTAAGAGCGTCCTGACAACAGTGTGATAGATAGATCTCCGACCAATTAATTCTGGAGATATCGTAGAGAAACACCTCTTGGTCTAGGTGAGCAAAGTTTGTGAGAGTGATGAGACGTGGTGGAGGAGATGGAGATGCCCCCAAGGACATGATGCAGAAAGTAGGAGAGTGGTCAGTTAAAGCATCAGCAAGAGTACCAGCGGCTGAGATGTGTTTGATCCGGTTTACCAGCACCCAATCCAATAGTGTGCTTAGTGGTGATGAAGACAAGACTTCTAGTCGGCACTGTTGCCATCTGATGCAGGTTGTAGCTGAGTCCGAGATTGAAGAGAACCGAGAGCTGCCCCAAGCCAGTTTAAGTTTAGGTCCCCTAAGATGACAACCTCATTATGATTCAAATTCTAAGAGGTATTTTCCAACCGGTACTCTAGACCCACAATCCCTCCCGCTGGGGGGTTATACGCACAGATAACATGCAGTTTCTTGGCTCCCAACGCAAGGGTAGCATGCAAGTATTCACATACCGATTGAGCATCCAGGATAGCGAGACGAGAGACAGTCAGATTATTTTTGTAGTACAGAGCAACTCCACCACCACGTTTGTTCGATTTCCTGTCCCTTCGAATAACAGAGTAATTTGGCAGGGAGCAGAGGGAGTCAGTAACTGATGGTTTTAGCCTGGTCTCAGCGAGACAGAGGATATCAGGACTGTACAGTTTGACCCATGACTCCAGTTCCATGAAGTGACACATCAAACTTCTTATATTCAAGTGTTCAATTAACAGCCAATGTTTGGACATACTATGAATGTCATCTGCTGAGAAGTAAGCATCTAGTGGCCCAGGATTTGTCTCTATAACCCCAGATAGCAGAATGGCAATGATGACAAGGAACCACAGCCCACATTTAGAAAAGGATGGGATAATGCAGACTTGTTCTGTAGTTTCCTTAACATATAAAGAGAACAGTAGGGACAGCCCTTTTGGTAGAGAAGAAGATTAGTTTGTAGTATCCTTGCATTATAAACAATAAGGTTGGAGAAAGTAAAATCATAGTGCTCGGTCCTAGATTTATTTGCACCATCCTCATTCCACAAGGATAGTGTAATTCTGTCAAGGCAAAGTAGGACAAGAAGTTACGAGGGCAACCCCCAGACAGCTGTTGGACATGGTGTGACTGTTGGTACAATATTGGTTCAACTCATGACAGAGGTCACCCAGGGTCACAGCTAGGCAGGGATTGACAAGAGGCTTTGGCTATGCAAGACCTTGCAGGCATGCACTCCCAGCCCCATTACATTGATAGCCTGGGGACACCTGTAAGTACAAGTGCAGGATGTGAAATCATTTTGTCCTTGTGCTTCCTTTGTTATTTAAAGAAGTTGTATAAAAGCCCACAAATAGATCCCTTAGGAGCAAGCCAGACGAAAATATGGATTTGAGCAGGACCCAGAGTCACTGGAGTTTGTCAGACCTAGTTGCTTGATTTCTATTTGTATATATCCTAAAATGATCAATCGGTAACTGGCTAATCAGAAACTTCATTAACCAGTATAGATTGTCGACAGCCTTTCAATCCTCATTTAAACAAATGTATTCCCCATATGGCAGGAATACAGCTGGAAGGTGAAAATATGCTTTTTTGGTTTTTTTTGTTGGTCTGTTTCTCCCCATGCCACCCAGCCCTCATCCATCGGTCTCCCCAGCGTCATCACCGCGGTGTCCTCTGGGAGTTACCATGTCCGGCTCCTTCCCAAGGCTGCCCCTGCCCCGCGGGGATCAGCAGGGCCCCTCCAGCCCCACCTGGAGCAAGATTCTGTTCACTTCCGGATGTTGCCCAGGCCTATGGAAGACTGGTGTCCATCCTACCAGTTGGCATATTTCCTGCTTTCTCTGCCTGAGTGCGGAGGAAGTGGCGTGCAATAACGCCATTTTGTGGTACTCGTGCGGCTCCTGTATGCAGCATTCTGGGCATCTGCTCCACCTCCAACACCCTCGTGTACAGTGTCAGTGTGCCGACCCAACTCTCAAGGTCGCTCCTGAACTCAGGTCATTGGTGCCGTGAGCAACAGTGCTACCAATGCGCCAGTGGACCGACAAATATGCTTCCTTTACACACCAGCAAGCCAAGGGAAGTGGAGGACAGGAATACCCCCAAACTGCTGGAGACACTGCGAGGAAGTTTGAGACCACCACTCCCATATATTCTAGTCATGCCCCATGTTAGGCCCATACTGCAAGATAGTGGGGCAAACATTGGGACAGGTGTACGGTTCTACAATAGTGCTCAGGGCACAGCATATAGTGTTAGGTGTGCTTCTAGGGGAGGCTCAGGGTAAAGACTCAATATATCTTTGGAGACTGTTGATAGCGGCAGCCCAAAGGGCCATAACCCGCAAGTGGTTAACAGAGGAACCACCCACACAAAGGGAATGGAGAGGGACTTTGGGATAGATACACAGAATGAAACAGTTAACTTTCACAGTAAATGACGGGGGTTACCTCCCATTGGCTTAGATGGGTATAATATATGAGGGAGAGGGACCCTGAATTTGTCCCATGAGACAGTACAAAGCACAAGTAATAGGGACAAGAGTCCCTGCCAACTGAAGACTAGCCCCGTCAAAGATGGCAACTCAGGAGGAGGAGGGTGCAAGGCATGCTCTGCTCTGACAAAATATTATATATGGAGCCGCAGTTCTGCACGTGCTCAAATCTATACACATACTGATGTGCCACTACAGCAGGAGCTTGGGAGAAACTGGGAATAGGAATCCAAGGGCTAACTGGTACCAATCATGTAATCCAAAGATTATATGATTGTATTCAAATTGACTATTGTAACTCCCATTACCCTCTCCCCCAAGTCGCACCTGGAAACTAGCCTTGGCTCAGCGTGCCTTTCCTGGCTGTCAACTTTTAAATAAATAAATAAAACACTCTGCCTGTCTCACAGGACACACACTACCACCTGGATACCTGGAGCACTCTGGATTTGGACTCTTGGTGTGTGTGTGGGGGGGCAGCCCCTCCCCCCTTCAGCCCAGCCACCGGCGGGGGGATGTCCATGGGACCTCACTCCAGATAGGTCCATGGAGGTGGTTGCCGGCAGAGGGGAGGTAAGGATAGGTGCAGAGGAACCACACAAGGAGTAAGAAAAGCTACATGGAAAGACAAGCCTGGATTTTGTGGGAAGACAAGCCTGGATTTTGTGTTTAGGCATGAAAACCAGAGACTGTAGAGCAGAAATTTTGATTTCCCTTAAACAAATGGGTGATTTTTTTTTTTTTTTTATGGGGGGGCCCTCCATTTTCATGTTATTTTTCCAATGCATGGCAATGGTCAAATTCTTCCAATATTTGTAACAATACATTTAACTGTAGTAATACATGTGACTGGGATTATACAGTGCCCTACTACATGACAACTGAGTTTTGCATAATTATTGCTTGCAAAACCAATTCGTCCGGCTCTACTGTATCACCCCCCGCCCCCGAGCCACCTACTTGTTTAAGCAGTATTTTCATGAGATATTTTGTTACCGTAACTAACTGTACAAGAATGCCACACCCTTGCAGCCTACTAAAGGTGGTTGGGTGAGAGGGAATTCATGACAGAAATGTCCGAGTTCCAGCTCACCTACCCAGGTATCAAAGACTAATAAATAAAACTTCCAGCATTCTCAGCCAACTGCAAAAAAAGCAGCTTCTGTCCCCCCACTGTCACCACAGGCACAACAGAGTTTTGGTAGCACTTGAAATTCTGAGAGGCAGCTGAGGATACCGACTTTCCACATGTAGAAACCAGGAGTAACTCGGTCAGGAAATTAGACCAAAATGAATCCAAAAAACTCATCTGTTGTAAACCCACAACCGGGGGTTCTCCCACCTCTCTGCCTGTGTTTCAGGTGACACACGCATGCACGCAGATGTTTTGCCAACAGGCTTCCTTGGCCCAGTTTCCAGATGGAAGAGAGCCTGTGTGCATCTCTTGACAGAGGGGAGGGGGGCCTTCCCAGTACTTTTAATACTTTAAATGATCTTTTAAACCTTTTGCCAAAACATTCTGTTTTCAAGTGTACCCACCACTTTTTTTTGCACAAAGCGCTGGCACCCTCATCCATAATCGCTACATGCCCTGCCAACTCAGGTGCTGGCCAGCAGGGAACATTAGCATATTTTGGGCAACGGAGCAGTGGTCATGCACAAGATGGTGGTGGGCAGTAATACCTTCTGGGTACTGCACTGTACAACATTAAGGATATCTCAACTCACTCTGGACTACTTAGGTATATTTCTAGATGAATTTCCTACTGCATATAGTTCTGGGAATTGTAGGCATGTCTCATGTTGATGTTCAACAATATGGGTGCTGTGATTGTACTGTCAGTCATGTATTATTCCATGGCAAAAACAATAAAGCTTATTAATTGAAAAAATAAAGATGGCGGTGGGCAGACTTAAAAACAAGACGTTTCAGTATAAGGATTACAAGATAATTAAAGGAAAACTCCAGTAACCATGGTAATTGCAGCTGCTGCTGCAGAAATGCCCAATTAGGGCTTAGAATAAAAGTAAATTTTTTATTTACTTGCTGCCTGGAAAGCTTACTTACAAAGATCCGCTTCATCCGTAATGGCAGCAGAGCCCTGGGCGGACATCTCACGCACCCTGGGCGGCTTCCACCGTGAAGGTTATGCAAATGAGGGCTACCAATTCTGTCAGCTGTCTGGGTTTGTGAGCGGTGGGGAAAAAAACGAAAAAGCAAGGACAAGACTAAAATGTGTCGGTGCCCATACACTATAAAAGACAGTGTATTAGTGCTTATACACAAGAAGGATACTTTAACCTTCGAGGGTTCCATGGTAATGAGACCTCTCGAGCTGAGCTCTCAAGGTCTCCAGTTACCACGGAAACCTCAACAGTAAAAAATATCCTTGTTGTGTATGACCGTTCATACACTATCCTCTATTTGGCACCAAGCTGCAAGTGCTGTTGGAGAATGCAGACTGGCCAGAAGTAGTGGGTGGCTTTCATGTGACAGTACGAACTGTGAGCGTGCAAGAAGGGGACAAGCAGCAGCCGGCAACCAAGAAGTGTGGGTGAACAACATATCCACGATCCTATAAGTTTAAATTCCTCATTCACCCAGCACCTAGCCAATTACTAGGTTACTTGCCCAAATTTGTACCCTTTAACTTGTAAAAGTCTATAAATTTTATTTCGATCATAAAACAGAACAAAGAAATAGCAAGGTTTTTTTGTTTTTATTTAGGGAGGTAACACTTCTGTGATTTCTATATACAGAACCATATACTATATAAAATAAAGTATGGACAACTACACACAACTCGTTATGTGTTTCCATCTTGGGGCTGAGATGACAGCATGGACCTCTCCAGCTTTGCTCTCGAGGTCCATATGCTGTCATCTCAACACCTCGATGGAAACACAGCTGTGTTGTGTATGGCTCCCCATACATTACTCTCTTACGTTTTAACCCAACACCCCTCTCAGTCAGCACCATCTCTAATCGCTCATGTCACTGTGTGAAGACACATGATTATTCACGATCAAAAAAAGAAGCCAAATCTGTAATTAATTGCTTTAAATTACTTTAAAGTGCTGGAAGCTTGGGTGAGGAACACTGGGAGAGAGCTGCCACAGCAACTGTACCATCCACAGCCAGCGTAGCTGCTTCAGTGGGTGGGCGAAAGGGAGAGTTGGAGCGACTGTCAGAGGCATGCATGGGGGTGACCCTGGCCCTGTCATCCCCCAACATTGTCAACAACTCCTCCTCCTGTAAAAGACTTTCCTGTGGTGCTGAACCCCTTGCTGCTCTTCCTAGCTCCCTCAAGTAAAAATAGTCCCTTACTTGTCTGCAGCAGAGTGCAACTTGTGCTGAGGGCTGACTCTGATGCTGTAACAGCTGTGGCCACTGCATTCACCATTCAGCTTGGATGTCAGGACAGGAGGTCAGGAGTGAGAGGAGGACAAGAACTTCAGCAGACAACAATGCTGCTGAGGCAGACAGACTGTACTGAGTGGGTCAGTCAGGCACTCACCAGCACATGATCTCAGCTGTCTTGCTTCCATTTTTGTTTCTGTTCCTGGCTTCCTGACGGCTGGACCTGCTTGAGTCATGCTCAGCACTCCTCCACTGTGCAGCACAGACAGGATGCAGCTACCCTGATCTTGGCTCATCCTCGGCTCCCACGGAGGCTGCACTCATAACTGGGATAGTCAGACCTGAATCAACCTAATGAATCTGAGTTATGTTGCAGTTTTATTTTTTGCATCAAAAATTGTTCATGAGGAGTTAGCAATTCATGGTGCAAGTAAAAAGGCAGCTCGGATTTGGAGTGCAAGCAATATGAAGGGATACCTGACCTATGCTTACCAGGCCCCGTACTGCCTCTGCTCTACCTGAAACTTGGAGGGGGAGGTCAATTCAGTTCAGGACAGGAATGCTATGATTAGGAAACTGGGAATGGGAAGGGATGACCGAGAGAGGTGACTCTGGGCTGGAGCTGGTGAGATGCATGGTTGGGTAGGGAGATTTTGTGCACCTTGCCCTTACTGCCATAGCCCTGCTTGCCAAATGTACCATCTGGAGCCGGTGTTGCTATCTGGCTGGGTGGCTAGAACAGAAAGAGACAGAGAAAATGAGGCGAGAACTGCCATAGTGACTACCATGATGAGTCAGTGCTGTTGTTTGTCTGTGTGACAGGATTGAATATGGCCCTGTCCCAGTTGTTCTGGAGAAAGAGTTTAAATGCAAGGATCTGTTCTATTCTCTCCTTTTCTGTCTCTTGTCTGTCTGGTTGCGTAACCAAATTTTCTCATGAGTCCTAAGACTTAATCTCTCCGGCACGTCTTGCAGTTCTCTGCCTCTACTATCTCTCTACCTTTTCTTGCTGTTCTGTCTTTCCTCCCCCTTGCATATCTGCTGGAATGAAATTACATGTGAATCATTTTGTGGAAATGTAACTAATACTGGGATCCATTTGTTTAGAAATGTATATAGTTATACTATTGAAATGATTGCAAAAAGCTGTTTGGAACTCAAGAGGTCAACCTGAGAAGCTAGTCTGCAAACCCTTTGAGAAGCTGTAAGCAAGAGGTCAGTTCTGGGTCACAATGTTCTTTTTGCTGCACTTATTGAAACTTACAAGAACACTATGTGAGAAGCATGTTGTTTTCATACGAAACATATGAAATTTGCCAGCAGATAAAGGCCTAGAGGTCTATCAAGTCTGCTCGAATGTGCAGCTAGCACCCCTTATTCTGCAGCTGCCCCTCCCTTCCACCCTTCCCCTTCATTAACACTCCCCCTTGTCCTGTCCCATCCTCGTTTGAAGCAGTCCACTGTTCTTCTGCATACCACTTCTGCAGGTAACACATTCCACCCAGCCACCACCCTCTCTGTAAAAAAGTGTCTCCTCATCTCCCTCCTGAACCTTCCTCGCTCCAGTCTCATATCATGGCCCCTGGTGGCCCTCCCTCCCTTACTTTGAACAGCCCTCTGTACCCGTCTTTGTTTATTCCTTTCATGTATTTAAAGGTTTCAATCATGTCACCCTGTCTCTCTCTCCTCCAGTGAGTACATGTTCACTCCTTCAACCTCCTCTCGTATGATAAGTCCCCAGCCCTTGATCATTTTTGGTAAGCCCTGCTGCACCCCTCCAGTAACTTAATGTCCCTCTTCAGATAGGACGCCAGTACTGCACGCAGTACTCCAGGTGTGGTCTAACTAATGACCTATACAGTGGCAGAATCACCTCCTCCCTCCTTGAGGATATACCCCTTGCAATACAACCCAGCATTTTGTTGGCCTTTGCAGCTGCCTTCCTACATTGTGCCAAGTTGTTCATTGATCCTGTAATGAGCACACCCAGATCCTTCTCCTCCTCTGTCTGGGCTAGCTGTACTCCCCCTAGCTGGTAACTCCTCCTTGGGTTCTTCATCCCAAAATGCAGCACCTTGCACTTTTTGGCATTAAACCCCAGTTGCCAGGTGTCTGACCAGGTTTCAAGCTTTGCCAGATCATCCTGCAACCCCTGCCATTCCCCTAGGTCATCCACCACCACGCCAGCCTTGGTATCATCAGCAAACAGACTGATCTTGCTCTTGATGTCCCATGATATGTCTGCAATGAATATCCCAAACAACACTGGTCCCACACGCCGAGCCTGGGACCGTCGTCACTGCCCTTGGGTGTGAGAGCTCTCCAGCCACCACCATCCTCTGTTGCCTTCCCTGCAGCCAGTTTCCTACCCATCTCACCAGCTTTGCACCCGCCCCTGTGCCTACTAACTTCCTTCCCAGCCTTCCATGTGGCACCGAGTCGAATGCCTTACTGAAGTCCAGATACAGGACATCCACTGCATGGCCCCTGTCCAGTTGCCTAGTTACCCAGTCATAGAACTCGACCAGGTTGGTTTGGCAGGATCTGCCACGTATGAAGCCATGCTGTCTGCTGTCCTGTAGTCCTTGGCCTCTAGGAGGGCCACCAGCCTCCTTCAGGATAGTCTCCATTAGCTTACCCACGATGGATGTGAGGCTCACTGGTCTGTAGTTTCCCGGTTCATCCTTGGGCCACTCTTGTGGAGGGCACCACATGAGCCATCCTCCAGTCCTGAGGTACACACCCTGAATGTAGTGAGGCATTAAATAGGTCTGCCAAAGGTCCTGCAAGGACCTCTGCCAGCTCCTTCAGTACCCTGGGGTGGATGCCATCTGGGCCTGGCCTTGTCCACCCTCAGTGCCTTCAAACCCTCTTCCGAACTCTGCCTCTATGATTTCCCCATCTGTCACCACTTCCCCCTGCTTCTGCCATTTCTCCACAGCGTCACCCCCCTCTTTAGTAAACAGCGGGGTTGCAAAGACTTATAAAACAGCTGCAATTATGCAGAGTGACAGCAACACAGAGACTGAGACTGTAAACTGAGAAGAAACTCAGCCGAACTTTCTTTGTTTATACTGCCTTTGTAAATAGCTATACTGAACAATTTTACTTTTTCATTTTACTGTTATTAATAATAAATCACTTGTTGCGAATTTTACAACTGCTCCTGGTTTTCCTATGCTTCCTGACCTGTGCCTCGACGACAGTCTGGGGGAAGGAGACAGAGTTGCCAAATGTACCAGCCAGAGTCGGTGTTGCTGTTTGCCTGGGGGGACGGAGAGAGTCGCTGGGGCTGCTGTTTGGGGGAGGGGAAAAGACTGTTTGTGGTTCCCGGCCACTAGTCATTCTAACTGCAGTGAGGCAATCAACATAGCATGCCCCACCCTAGTGCTGCCACTGCTACAGCTGGGCAGATTTACTATGTAACCCTAGGTGGTGCTATCCCAAGGGCTACTACCTCTGCTTGGCTAGTAGCAGGTTAAGGGGCCTGAGTTCTGAAACTGGTGCCTCCACCAAGAGGTCAGGGATGGTAGTGGTCAAACTAGCCTGGGCACAGCCCTCCAGGACACTGTAACCCCCCCTCTTTCCCTGCTAGTGGCCAAAACAGTACACAATAATTACTTTCACAATACCCCTGATATGATTTGCATGTACCCACACAGTTTGCACTTACCACCAGGACTGGTTTCTATGGTTAAACCCTAGGGACCCCCTTTAAAACAAGGTTAGACAGAGCAATACCTTGAGCACAAACTTGAACCACAGTCTGGTTGAATGTAGAAAAAAAGTAGATCTGATTTATTCAGGGGATTTGAATAAGGAACGGGGGTAATCAGGTTAATTAGCTTAATCGCTCTATCAATCACACAGCTGTGTATGCAGTCAGAGTCCCTAATACAGTCACACTGTCTGGGTACCCAGGTGGAAGAAAGTTAGGCTAGCCAGGACCATTGCCCGAGGTAGGCCGCGTTGTAGCTGGTTGGGGCCCTGAAATGGAAAAGCAACTTGCACAACACACTATTTGTAATCCGAGCCAGATGGCTCAGTTCAAAAAAGAAAGATAACAAGATAATCAGGTGACACACTTTTATTGAGCTATATGTTGCAGGGAGCTACCCTGGTGGTTACTCACGATACCCAAGGCTGGACACAGGATGGATGAAAACTGAGACAGCAGATGGATTCTCTGGAAGCCAGGAGAAGCCACGGCCCTGCAGGTTGCTGAGGCATCATTCCTGTTCAGGCATGGAGCAGGGGGCTGATCCCCCGGCAGGTCTCTCATCGATGGCTCTTCTCTGTGCAGCAGAGTAGGATGGCGGGGCCCTCATGGCAAGGCCCAGCCAGAGTGAACTAACTGCAGATTCAGTCCATTATGTGGGACACAACTTCCAGCTAGCAGAACACAATTTGCAACGTGGGGAACCAGGTCTCGACCCCTACTCAGTACACAGCACATTTATATGCACGGGGAAGCTTACTGAACCAGGCACAGCACTCCCTGGTCACAATTGCTAAGTTCACTGTGCCACACAGACGTTTTGAAGGGAAAAGGGATTTTGGGCAGGCCGATCGCATTCAGCACAATCTTTGGTCTTCCTAAGGTAAAGCCTGATTCCTCCTTTAGTAGCTTACTTGGTTCACACCAAACTCGGATTTAGTCTGATAATGACTCTCTCTCTCTCTCTCTCTTTCTTTCTCTCCCTCTCAGAGCAGTAAAACAGACACGCAGGCCGGAAATCAGGCCTTCCCACAGCTCTCCCGCTCGAAACTACGCAGATACCTGCTCGAGCTATGCGAGCTGCTTCTCCCTCAGCTTCCAACTCAGATTTAAGGTTTGGTTGGTCGGTACTGCTGTCAATCACAACAAGAGCTCCCCCTTTAGTTGCAAAAGGGTGTAAACAGTCCAAAACTATAATTCCCACAGTTTTGGGTCCATTCAATCCCTATAAGCAGGCTCGATTTTAGAGTCCCCCATCACTGACTGGTCCAATTCGGCAGTTCGGGACCAAAATGGAGGAGACAATCAAAACAGTCTTTGCTGCAAAGAAGGCAGGTTAGAACAAACTACATTATCATTATTACTCTAAATTACTATCAGCAAATAGTTACATTCTTCAGCAGAGCCCCTTTGCGCAATTAGTGATGGCAGAAACTGAGCTATTTTCCAGCAGCCCAGGCGGGACTCGAGCATGCCAACACTCTGCCCCCCCTTTCAGATTAATTATCACTGCAACTAGCAGCTCTTAAAGTGACAGTACACGGAGGCCACACAGGCACTTACTGGCAATACATTTAAACAGCTATAGCGCCGAACACCAACCGGGCAGCGAGCATTTGGGCTAGCTCATGGAAGACTTTTCGGGAACCCCCATTTGTAGGGGGGTTACGCATCCACGTCAAGTTGGTACCATCACAATAATGGCAATTGCAAATTATACTATACATCTATACCATTAGCAGGCTAGGCCTATAGCTTCTAAGGCATCAGTCAACATATTCAACCTTTACTATACACATTCTCTGCACTTTACAGTACAATGTCTATTCTAAATTACAATAGTCATATTTCACACAGGCACTTTACACATCCTGCCATACAGATCAGGGTAACGACTTCCTGTACATTGAACAATGTGAGAGGAGCCCTTACCTATCATTTAACCTGGGGCTAGATGGGCAGGGGCACCATACCTAGACGTAAGACAATCAACTGGGAATTGGTACTTAGACTCAGTTTGGGCAGTGAGCTCTGGGAAACATAAACCCCCTTGTGGACCACACTGAGGGGCAAATCCACTGGCCTCCCAGGGAAATCATAACTAAAGGGCACCACAGGCTTGACAGCTCAGCCAGTCCTTCTGGGAGGAACAACCACAGTCTCTGTACGTTCAGCTTCAGCCTTGGGGCTTTCATTACATGTGAGTGGGATCTCTCCCTGGGTAGGAAGGTTCGAACTTGGAGCACTGACAGCCCCTGGCTCTGTAAGTTCTGTTTCTACGACACTTTGCTCACTTGGAAGGCACTCTGGCAGAAGGGAATTATCATCACATTCAAAGTATTCTTCTTTCTGGCATGTTACCAGAATGACTCATATCATCGGCCCCTTCCTCAGGCAAATCATACAGTTCCACCATACAGAGTGACTCAATATCAGCGTCAGACATGACACATTGCATTTCGCTTTCAGGGAGCATTGGCTCCAAGGACAAACTGGGGGTTAGGCAGTCCAGAAGGCCCAGCTTCATCCCCACAACTGATCATGGGGTTACCTCTAAACAGCTGACTCAGTTCATAAGAGGGGTAATAAACATAGTTGCACTCAGTCTCATCAGAAATGGACTGACAGTCATTATCGTTCTGGGCTTGCTATAGAAAACCTTAAGTCTGTGACCACTGGGGTAGGTTGACTCTGTCTCTGTTTCGGCGGCACGAGTCACTGGTCCAGGGGAACAATCTCAGGGGTTAGCTTCAATCACGACTTGGCCAATAGGCAGTAAATGGTTACGGTGCATGGTCTTAGGCAGTAAATGGTTATAGTGCATGGTCTTGACAGCTTTTGAGTTGTTTTCAGGCCGCGCTTCGTACACGGGTAAATCATCCAACTTGCCTACTACTATATGGGGAAGACGGTGCCATCGGTCAGCAATTTTATGTGTACCATGCAGTCCCAAATTTCGCAACAACACACGGTCTCCAGTTCGAAGCTCAGGGACAACTCTCCTTCTCTAGAGGGAGGGGGGGCTGTATGTCCAGCGCAAGTCAGACCCCTAGCGTAGGCTGGGGGGTTTGCCACGACCGGCGTCTATATTCCTCTAAAGGCATGTCAGATGCTAGCATTATTGCACACCATGCCTCGCCTCCTTCGGGGGGGGGGTCAGCAAAAAAATTAGCAGCTGCCATCCAAGATGCCCCACTTCCCCCAGCCACGATCGCCCGCCGTGACACTCCTGAAAACGACCTATCCCACTGTCTGCTGTACCCGGCCGACTCCGCACCCCGCCTTGGGGGGCAAGCCAGGGAGGCAATGCCAGTAGGAGAGCCTGCCAGCACCCTTCTCCCGTCGTCGCGGGTTTGCGCTGGTGAGATGGCCCTGCCCTGGAGGGCAATCCAGGGGTTATCATTTGCACGGAGGGAAGTCCTGGGGGTGAGGAGGGGGGGACCAGGGGTTGATGGGGGCTGAGCTGCAAGGTGGTCCACAAGGAAAAGCATACTAAATGAAAAAGAAAAAACTATGAGAAGTTTCTGCCCGCAAACAAAAACTGCATCACAATCTGCCTGGCTGATATTTAAGCCACTGCCAATTCCAAGCAGCCTTAGCTGCGTTGAACCCGACAGTTATATACCTCTGAAATGTGGTTCTTTGTAACAGAATGTTTGCATACAAATGAACTTGTGAGAACTGTTCCCTGCTATCATGAAGTGCTGCTTCAAGCGACAGGGATTTAAACAGGGATTACACCACCCTGCACAGCTGGTAAATGCTATTTAGGTTCCTTAAAGACAGGAAAGCACTACAGAGGGAAGTTCTGTTTCCTCGTACTACTTTATTTAAACTGGTACATGGAAACCATTTACTGTTGCAAAGCCGTTCTAGCTATCACAATTCGGAAAAAGGTCCACGTTATTAGCTCACTCATAAGTGTGTCATAAACACAATTCAGTTACAAGAATTTACTAGGGAACACATGCATACGTACATATATTTTTCTAAACGTCGCTTTTCCTTTCCAGGATTGATAATGCAGCATGGTAACCCAGGCTAAAAGTCTGAATAAGACGCACTGGACTGTGATCTCACAGTGCCTTTGATTATGACATCAATAAATACTGACAACTGTGGTGTCACAACCAGCAGTTGTGAGGTTAGGGACGGCCAAAAGTCTTTCAGAAAGATACAATGAAAGAAGTGCTGCATTATCTGAAATATTTACGAGATCAACAGGAATAATAAAACACAGAAGTTCAACATGATTGTTTTAATAGTATTCAACCGTTTTATTGTCGTGGATACCTGGGGCTGGATTTTTAGCCGTGCATCAAGTACTTGTGGCACAACTGTGTGGCATCCACAATGCTGCCTGATAGGACGTACTTCCAGGGAGCTCCCACTTCAGCGTCAGATTTATAGTTTATTTTTTAATCTTTGAGCCTGAACTGAACTTTAAATAACTTCATTAGATCTCCGTATTCAGCGGTCTCAGAAGATATCAAAATTGTGGAGATAGGGCAGAAAAATACAGAGCAAAACCAACTTCTTACGCTCCATGTGGCGGAGAATCCAGGTCCACAGGCACCGTAAGCCTTTCACGCCACAGATGCAATGGGTGGGGAGCCTGGCCCAGCAACATTGGAATCTCTACAAACAACATTACTTATTTTAACCAAAACTGTTCAACGTAATGGTGAAAAAATGGATTGCTACAACACTCACCTGGTGCAGGTGGAACAGAAACTGGACAGTTTGGCAGAGACAGTACAAGAGGCCGACATATCCTCATCCCAGGCCCAGGCCACAGCAGCCACTTGTGTAAAAGAGCAGTCTCTGCTGCGCTCTAGATTGGAGCATTTGGAGAACATGACACGGGCAGCAAATGTCACGATAATCGGACAGCCAGAAAGAATACAGGGAAAAGATCTGTCCCGTTATTTGAGTAACTGGTTGCAGGAGACTCTGAGGATGGATCTACAAGACCAGATTGTGCATGCATACAGAGTCAATGTCCGGGAACCGGCATTTACTGAAAGGGCAAGAACGGTCATGCTCATCCCCGTCTCTGTGGTGGTGCCAGACTGAATTCTTCAAGCAGTTCGAGTAAAACATTGTATGGAAGTGGATGGTGTAAAGGTGTCATTTCCCCCCAACTTGTCTTATTCAACCCACATGAAGAGGAAGGGATTTAATCCAATTAGGAGGCGCTTATAAGCCCTTGATGTTCCTAACAACATGCTGATGCCGGCTTGACTCCATGTCACAGTGGGAAGGAAGGCCTATATCTATACGGAGCCCAGGGAAGCTATGAAGCTGGTGGAGATGTCAGAGGTTGAAAAAGCGGCTCAAGTAGGCAATTCCTCGTTAGAAACAGAAGCAGAGGATACTTGAATCTGTACAAAATGAGTGAGCTTTTTTTTTTTTTGCCAGAGTATCTTTCCATTTGCTCTGTTAAGAAAAGTCATACAATCATCTCTCTCACTTGATAGAGAGGTGTTCTACAATAGAAAGGTTGATTTTAGGCGACAAGAGACATTGAGATATTGAGACACTGATGAGACAGTGACATTGATTTGGAGGTTCGCTTACTTTGGGACATTTGGACATATATATAATCGTGGAGAAAGTCTCTAGATTTCGGTCCTCCTCTAGTAATCTAAAGAAAGTGGGGTAGAAACTGAATAAATACATTAAATACATGTAAGGTTTTGGGGAGAGGATTTATTCTTTTTATTTTCATTTGATTTTCTCCTTCCATTTTCCTTTAATCTGGATGTTAAGGGAGCATACCGGAAGATAAATTAGAAGTTTTACAAGGAGTATCTAACAATTAAAGGGCATCACAGCCCTGGCCTTATTTAATAATTGTGGTAGTGTAATAAATGGCATTTTCACAACTAGACTTGATAGCATATAGCCAAATAGGATAATATTGTGTTGAATAAGCTTTAAGAGCAAGAATTACCCCTAATCTTGTTCCAAATGTTGTAATGGATCACATATCTATATATCATTGTACTGCGGCTTATAATATGATGTATTCCATTGCACTGTATGTTTTCGTGCTATCTCACTGTACAAAATCTATAAATAAAAAGAAAAAAAAAAAAAAAAGAATACCTAAAAGGTGAGCTACCTGCCTTGCATATCTTCTGCAACATGTGGCAACACTGGAGCCCTACAATGAAGCATGTATCAAGAGTTGACGCTTCATTATTCTGCTGAAGTGAGAACTGCTACTGCTCTCCTCACATTCCACACATTACCTGAGGCCACAATGAACTGATGGTGTTCTCTCATTTAGGTACCTAGGAGTCTGGCTCGACCGTCACCTTGACTTTTTCTGGACATGTGGACTCTACACAAAAAAACTTCACCCAAACTTGGTGTGTTATACAGTAATAAGAGGCTACAGTCCTCTTCCTGCTCGCCAAGCCATAGTCCAGAAAATTATCCTCTCAATATTCGACTTTGGTGACACTGTCCATGGTGCCGCTCCTACGTCTGCCCTAGCCAGACTGGACTCCCTCTTTTACTCCTTCTGCCTTTTTGCCTTGGACTGTCCACCCCGCATCCACCACTATTCCCTCTTTTCCTACCTATCCCTCCCTTCCCTTGAAGCCAGACTCCTCATTCACTGCACCTCCTTTGTCTTTAAATACTGGCTTGGCTCCCTCCCACCTTACCTCTCTCTTCTCCTCCCCCCACTCTCCTCTTGCTCCCTTCGTATCTCAGGCTAGCACCCCCTAGCACTCCCTTCTAGAACATCATCATCAGCTGACCAGGCTTTCTCTTACCGTTTCCCCAGACTATGGAACTCCCTCCCTCGAAACATCTGCTCTGCCTCCTCCCAACACTCTCTCCTCCTCCTTACTCCATAACTACTCTACTCATACTTGTGACTGCACCTGATAGCTGTCCCTATTCCGCTTGCTTCTACCTGCTACCCCAGCTTCTCCTGCTTTTCTCTGGGTTACCCTTCTGCTATCCCCATCTACCCTGGTACCTTGCTCTATTTTTTCTCCCTCATAGCCCACTGGCTAGTTTCTCTGCCTTTCCCTCTAATTGTACTTTGTACTTGCTTTGTTCCTTCTTGACCCCCCCAGGTTAAAACCACCTTCTCATTCTTGCCCAAACTGCACTAAAAATTGCACAAATATTGTACGATTCTGCTGTATGACTGTAGCTTAGTGTTTGTTGCTTCCTTATGCCTACCATGTAATCTACTGTTTTACGACTGATTTACATTCTCTCTTCTTCCTCTTTCCCCCAGGACACATCTGGAAATGAGCTGTTATTTGGCTCAGTAAGCTTTTTTCCTGGTGAAACGTTTGAAATAAATAAATAAATGTGACAGAATATTTGAAAATGACAGCCGAATGTTTTGCCACATTTACCCTGATGCAGGCACATACCCAAGCTGGGACCTGCCCTGCCACAGGAGCTTGCCAAATCCAGCCTTTGCTCTTAAAACAAGAAGTATTTGCATTTGTAACTGCCCATACTTATGACCCAGATAAAATGCAAAACCATAAAACAAAACCTGAACCGCATACTACTAACTTGGCACAAATACCAGAAAAGTATTGGAGATTCTGCATCACGTCATAAGGATGGGATCAGTATTAGCCAGGCAAGATAGTCTGTGCCCAAAGGTGTGCCAGCCCTGGAGGCACAGACTGATGCCTGAAAGCAGTCAAGGTGCACCCACTAAAACTGGGATTTGAAACACTATTATTAAGACCACAAGATAAGTTTTCTACCCTAATACCCTAATAGCTCCTATAAGTTTAATTTATCATTCCTTTATTAAAGGTGCCCTAGCATCAGCCCACAGTCTTAGAATGTGGAGAGTCTGCAACCACTCTACCACACCACATGGGCACAGTTTTGGAGTTGCCCTTCTCTCCAACCCTATTTTGCCAACTTGCAGACTGAGCTGTGGGAGCTTGTTCACCATCCCAATTCAGCTGACAGCAACATTTTCTTACTCTGTAAATATGAAAATACCTTGAGGGCACCTTCCACCAGAAAACTGTTAAACATCTGCCTATTGGCGGCAAAAAAAGCCTTAACAGAAAGGTGGCTTACCAATGTTATTCCAACTAGCCCCCTCTGGCATGACCTTATGGTGGGAATATATAGAATGGAGAAAAAAAAATCACGTCTCGATTAAATCCCCGACTTGAACAATCTAAGATCTTCTGGAGAAGATGATGAATTTATATTATGCAACGTAGAAAGGACTTTATTCTGTAGAGGAGGTGGGGGTTGGGGGAAGGTGTGTGCTCTGGGGCGGCCATTCCCTTCGGATATAAGAATTAAGTGTACAAACAAAAAGAAAAGACTAATTATCCTGCACACTCCAATTTCATGGAAAAGGAGCAAATTTAGCATTTTAGTTTCCTTATGAACTTATGGAGCTACTTCACCTCGGATTTCTGCTCCTAATTTTAGTTTTCAATCAAAAATCTTTATTTTACCAGGCGGAACACCTTTGAGTACACTCATTTACAAGATGGACCTGGACACGTACATGATCAAACACAGAATATTACAAAAATTAAAATAAAGGCATTACATACAATAGAAAAAGATACATTTGTAAATATGTACACTAAGAGAACACTTATAGGTAGCAGTCACATAGTAATATATGCATTGAACATAACAGCAGAACAAAGGCAGTGTGGGCAACCATGTAGTTTTAAGGTATGATCAAACTTTTTATTGAAATAACACTGCACTGCTCGGTGTCAACTTCAACTATAGGTTTTATCTCCTTAGTGTATCTATAAGAATCTCAGTGGCTATTCTATTTATACGATACATCCTACGTTTCTTTTTTTTTTTTTTTTTTTTTTTTACAATGTATTGTTCTTGTTGTACTGTACATACATTTTTTTTAAATAAAAAGTAAAAAAATGGCTAATAATACAGAGCAAATCCACTGAAATTCCAGCATGACCTGGTGATTTTTAACGGATGCCAATGTGTGTAATTAGTGAGAGAGTCCTCCATACCTGATCAAAACAACAGTAAGGACAATATGACCATCTCAGCTGAGGTCGTGTCCCTTTTTTTTTTCCAAATGGCCACAGCACTACTGTTTTGCGGTAAAAGCTGTGATCCTGTGTTTTATCAATACTTTTTTCAAGGCTGCTAGACAGGACGCCAACTGCATCACCCACGAAACTATACAAAACTGTTTAAATCAGAAGGAAGACAATTTTATCTTCTGCCTGGTAGCCACGCAAATGAGACCTATGGAAAAAATGTGAAATATTGATAAAACACAGGACCGCAGTTCATGACTAAGCAAATTAACAGTGAAACAGCAAGCAGTGCAGTGGCCATTCTGAAATACAGAAATCTACCCCAGCCAAGATAGTGACATGTTGTTTCTTACTACTGCTAAATGCCATTAAGAGGTAAGCATCATTTTAGTGCACGAGAGAAGATTAAGTTTAATCTGGCTGCTTTAAATTCCATATGAAATGAATGTAAGGACATGACCATGGTATTTTACACAGGTCTACCAAGGGAAGCCAAACACAGAGATGTAGCTGCAATGACTAACATAACTGCAAAAACCACTACCGTGTAGCCAATTAATGAAATGCCAGGACTGACTTGGCACTTGCTATTCATGTCGAATTACTCCAAAGAACTAGCTAGACAGGGCCTCCTCCCTCCCCACAACATTTTGGCATAGTAAGGAGGCTATTAATGGGGAATTCAGGTTAATATTTCTCTTGACTTTAGTGACTAACTTTGGTAACCTCCAACCTCCCCCACCCTCACCCTCACTCCAAGCAATTTCTGAAATACTCTGTAAAACACCATTTTAAAGAATCACATCTGACAACCAGAGGCAGCTGCAATCAACAGACATGGTGGATTAATCCACTGAAATTGCCCCTTCCATGTTGAGCTTTCTTGAGCTAATGAGGTGCCATACAAAACCGAATCACACTTTGTATTCAGCAGAACTCAACAGCACTACATCCTGAAAAACAAACTTAAATTTCACACCATTCCATAGGAATACTACGAGTCAGGAGCACTAGCCGTTAGTGAGTCGCCATTTTGAAATGGACTACTGTTCACAATTTTCTATCAAGTATTTATCCAGCGCAACTCTGACAACTCACCACAGGATCAGGTAAACTGTTACAAATAGTCACTACCCTTGTAAACAGTTTCAAATAGTTACTACCCTTTGGTTTATCCAGGACCCTCGTCTGAAAGTCTTATACAGTTCACCCCTTAGTTGATAACTGTGGTTCCTTGTTTCTCTATTTGCTGTTTTTTTCTAGACCAATGCACACCCAGAGACCACTATTTCTAAGGAGAAGAGGCCCAGATCACGAAGTCTCTCCCCATATGATGACTGAAATTCCAGCAGTCTTTTTTGTTGCCTTTCTCTGTACCCCCTCCAATAATGCAACATCACGTAGTTTGTTTGGTGCCCAAAACTAAGCACAGTACTTAAGATGGGGCCTCACAAGAGAACTGAACAAGGGCAAAATGACCCTCCTATTCCTACTTTTAACATGCTTTAGAATGCATGCAAGTATTCTATTGCCCCTTCTAACCACCTCCCAGGAATGTACACCAAAGGATAACTTATTCGTTATAAATGTACCTAGATATATCTCCTTGTCAGTAGATTCAAGTTCTGATCCATTCAAATAATACCTAGCCATACTGTTCCTGGCCCCGAAGTGCGTTACCTTGTACTTGCTCACGTTACAGTCTAGTTTATGGTCCCTGGCCCACGTCTCTGTTTTCTTTAAATCTTAATGAAGCCCCAAGATAGCTGCCTCATTTTCCACTATGCTGCCCATCTTCGTGTCATCCACAAATTTGCAGACCCAAGGGTTGGGAGATGGTTGCATAGCAGAGATAAAAATATTGAAAGGGGATGGCCCCAACACAGACCCCTGGGGTACCTAATGATCACATCTGCCCACTCAGAGCAAAAGCCTCTGATATTAACCTCTGTTTTCTCTGGTCCAGCCAGGCCCCAATCCATTTTATAATGTTCTTCCACTCTTCATTACTAGGGCTGCCAATATGAAAACAAGAGCTTTGTCCCTTATACTCATCTATAGTCAGGGTTTATACAGGAGTTCAGTTCTGGGGTTGCCCAGGCAGTAAGGGAAAAGAGGTTGGCCTACAGAAAATTCAGGAAGACTAAGAGAGAGGTGGATAGGGAAAATTACCTAAGGTTGGCTAGTAAGGCAAGTAAGAAGTCTTGTGAGCAAAGGCACAGAAGGAGCTGCAGATAGCTGAAGGAATGAAGAAGGGGAGAAGGCTTTCTTTCGCTACATAAGTGAGAAAAGGGACAGGAAGCAAGAGATTGTTAGGCTTAAGAAAGGGGAGGAGTGGGTGGAGGATAACGGGGGGGAAGCAGAGATACTAAATGAATTAGTCCTGAAATACCCATAAATGGGATAAACCCCACATAACATACTTGGGTGTTAAAATACCTAAGAATTTCTCTGAACTTTACTCTCTGAATTATACTTTAACTCTTTCAAAGATAAAATTGGATCTGACCAGATGGACCGACCCTCCCTCTCTCTCTCCGATGGCTAGAGTTCAGTCTATTCAGATGAACTCCCTGCCGAAAATACTATATTTAATGCAAAATATCCCCCTTCCTTTTAATACAAAGGACGTTCAGGACTGGGATAGAACTGTCAGTAAGTTCCTATGGGCAAATCAACAACCCAGAATAGCACTTAGTAAGCTCCAGTGTCCAAAGGAGAAGGGCAGTTTGGACCTCCCCTGCAGTTTCAACTACTGGTTGGTTGTTTTACTTATGCATACAACATCTTGGTTTTTACCTCCGAATCAAGCCCCGTCATGGCTTACAGTTGAAAGATCTATGGCAGATTGCCCCCTAAATTATTCCTGTGTGTTTCAACCTCATAATATAGCCCAGTTACGAAGGAGCTCTAGATTTACGAGGGGCTTACTTCATAGCTGGATGAGGTTCCTCTCTCGACCAACCAACAAATTTTTATCCACTTGGATGGGTATTCCTGCGGAAGATCCACCATGGACCCTGCACAATTAGATATCACCTTTCAGGCCTGAAGGCTAAAGGTTTAAAACATTCATATCAATTCTATGACAATGACATCTTTAAGTCTTTTGATCAACTTAAAGAGGAGTTCACCCTGAATAAGTCTGACTTCTTCAGATTCTTACAGATCCGTCACTTTCTGGATACTAAAATTGGCCTAGATGTCACTACACAGATTGTCCCTCCCATATGCCCCCTACTAACTCAGATTGCAAGGGGTGGCGACCAAACCCATTTGGTCTCCCAAATATATAAGGCCCTGCAAGGGGCCCCCTCTTTGGCCATGGACCTGGTACAGTTTCTCTGGGAAGCTGAGTTTCAGGTGGCGTTGTCCCAGGAAGATTGGCTCCGGATTTGGCGGAGACAGTATAAAACCTCAAACTCATATATATGGAAAGAATTTTCCTGGAAGATAGTATCCCGATTTTCTTGCACTCCCCAAGTATCTGCTAAATTCTCGACTAGAGGGGACTCCTCCTGTTGGAGACATTGCGGCTGCGAGGTGGCTGCTTGAGGGTGGCCACACATGCACATATTTTGTGGTTTGCCCAGTACTTACATCTTAATGATTCCTGATAGAGACAGGGTACTAGACCTTTTCCCATCTCTGGGTAATTTGACTGTTGGGATCCTTCTTCATTACCCAAGTCACTTTAAAAACCCACACCACATCTACCTACCTAACATATTAGTGGGTACGGCCAAAAAATGTATCACACGATTATGGCTTTGTCCCGAGTCCCCTACTATAACAGCCTGGGAAGACACAGTATATGATGTCTATAAACTAGGACATATGACAGCCAGATTACAAAATAAAATCCCAGAATTAATGAATCGCTGGAATAGCTGGTTTCTTTATATGTCTCTAATTAGACCAGACCAGCCAGCATAAGACTGCCTCTCTTGCCTGAATGACTCCCTCCATTGGTCTTCGGTGGTGCCGGCCAGCCCTAAAACATCCCTCCCTTACCTATGGGTTGCTCTCATTCTGGGTGAGGCCCAATATTCTACAGTGACTATAGCAACTAAAACACACAATCTTCTTAGTTCCCAATGGATTTCCCTAGCCCCCTATGAGGTAATTGTAGACTTAAACCAAGTGACTTATTCACAGTATGTTAAGGATAGACTCACATATTTTTTGATTAACAATTAATGACCATACTACTCTATTTATAATGTATAATTCCTGTCTTTTTTTTTTTTTTTTTAAATATACCTGTGTAATCACTATAATATGAAGCATCAAATCTATGGTCTATACGGATATATTCCTGTGATTTTGCTCTGTGGTATTTTTTATGAAAAAAGCTGAAATAAAAAATAGTTTCAAAAAAGAGATACTAAATGAATACTTCTGTTCCGTCTTCACCAGGGAGAAGGATGGACCAGTGCCTTCAGGAGGGAAAAGAGGAGCGGAAGGGGGGACACAGATGTAGTAACAGAGGAGGACAGAGTGAGGGAGGGGCTGCTGGCATTGAAGGTGGAAAAATCACCAGGTCCGGACAGAGTTCATCCAAGGGTACTAAAGGAACTGGCTGAGGAGATAGCAGGGCCACTGGCAGACCTATTTAATAGTTCACTAGAGTCGGGCATGGTACCACAGGACTGGAGAACAGCATATGTAGTGCCCCCTTCAAAAGCAGTCCCAATGATGACCCAGGGAATTACAAACCAGTTAGTCTGACCTCCACTGTGGGCAAGCTCATGGAGACCACATTAAGGAAAGGTTGGTGGAATATCTAGAGGAGCATGGTCTCCAGGATGCGAGGCAGCATGGGTTCATGGGGGGGAGATCGTGTCAAACGAATCTAATTGACTTCTTTGACTCTGTCACTAAGACAGTAGACAGGGGTCAAGTGATAGATATCCTCTATCTTGATTTCAGCAAGGATTTTGACTCTGTGCCCCATAAAAAGTTGGTCAGGAAGTTGGTGGATCTCGAGGTTGGGGGAAAGATGGTTAGATGGGTGGAAAACTGGCTGATGGACAGAACCCAGAGGGTGGTTGTGGGAGGAGAGTTATCTGGCAACACAGAGGTAACCAGTGGGGTCCCACAGGGTTCAGTGCTGGGGCTGGTGTTGTTCAGTGTCTTCATTAATGACATTGGGGATGGCATTAAGGGCAAAATGTGCCTATTCGTGGATGATACCAAGCTCTGTGGGAGAGTGGACACAACTGAAGGGATACAGGACCTACAGGATGATCTGAAAAGCTGGGGAGGTGGTCCAGGATCTGGCAGCTTGCTTCAATGACAAGAAATGCAAAGTTATGCATACTGAGCCAAGAATCCCAGGACCGAGTACTACCTGGGTAGAGTCAATATCTGCATCAGAGGAGGAGGAGAAGGAGGAGAAGGACCTGGGAGTGATAATCACTAGCGACCGGAAGCACTCCATGCAGTGTAAGAAAGCAGCAGCAAAGGCAAACAAGATGCTGGGATGCATATCTAGGGAATCAGTAGTAGGAGAGAGAGGGTTATACTGTCCTTGTACAGGTCTCTGGTAAGACCTCATCTAAGAGTATGGGGTTCAGTCTGGTGCCTACACCTGAAAAAGGACATTAACCTGCTGGAGAAGGTCCAGAGGAGGGCTACAAAGATGATAACTTGTCAGCAGGGTAAGGCATATGAGGAGAGATTGAGTGCACTGAACATGTACTCCTTGGAAGACGGGGGAGGGGCAGGATTGGGACCTTCAAGTACTTGAAAGGGATAAATAAGGTGGATAAGGAGAGACTCTTTAAGCTGAGTGGCAACCATAGAAACATAGAAGTTGATGACAGATAAGGACCGCAAGGCCCATCCAGTCTGCCCAATTTTTCTACCTTATGAATGTGCCATAGGCCTGTACTCTGTCAATGGCCTATCTATTCATACTCATCTGTATTGCTCCCTTATTCTTATCCCATGCCTGTCTGAAGCCCTGCACTGTATTCATATCCACCACTTCCTGAGGTAGGTCGTTCCATGCATCCACCACCCTTTCTGTGAAAAAGAACTTCCTCTCATTACCCATTAATCAGCCTCCCTCTAATCTCATGCTGTGTCCTCTTGTCCTGCTATTTTTCTTATATTGAAACATGTTAGACTCTTTCACCTTGCTAATGCCCTTAAGGTGTTTGAATGTTTCAATCATATTATCTCTTTCCTCCTTGCTCTAGAGTATACATATTAAGCTCCATTAATCTGTCCTCACATGTTTTCTGATGCAGTCCCTGCATCATTTTGGTTGCCCTTCTCTGGACTGCCTCAATTTTGTTAATGTACTTGTGCAGGTCGCGGCCTCCAGAACTGCACGTAGTACTCCAGATGGGGCCTAACCAGTGTCTTGTAAAGGGGGATTATTACCTCCCTCTTACGACTTGCGATACCCTTACTAATGCACCCCAACATCCCTCTAGCCTTGCCTACTGCTTTAGTGGTCTGCTTAAATGATTTCAGGTCATCTGTGATGATGATGCCCTAGTCTCTTTCTTCCCTTGTGATTGCCAGCAACTCCCCTCCCAACCTACAGGTGGCCGGCCAAAGTGGTTAGCAGAGGGCTTTGCCAGCTGCCAATCTGCTAACACGAGGGGGCACAGTCTTAGGCGGGAGGTTTAGGAGGGAGGTCAGGAAGCACTTCTTCACAGAGAGGGTGAACACTTGTAATGTGCTTCCAGAAGAAGTGATCTCATTGAAGACAGTGGGCAGTTTTAAGAGAGGCTGGGACAGGCATGGGGGAAGGTAAGGATCATGGGTAGGGAGGATGGAAGGTGTAGGGAGGGAGGAGGGAGGGCAGGGACAGTAGCTCAAGCTGTGTACCCTGCAATACAAGCAGACTGGCTAAACCAGATGGCCTTCTTCTGCTGGCTTCTTCGTACGTTCATATGTTCGTATGAGTTGAAAGCATACTGCCATGTGGGTGATATCACCATCATTTCCCAAGCAGACTGTGATGTCACAAGCAGGGAATGATGACTTCATTTCCTGAATAAGCCTCAGCGGTGCGTAAAAGTTGCAAGTGGATGTTGTGGGAATCAAACCCAGGTCTGCTGGATGTACAAAGCTCATTTACAGTTCATTACTCTAACCTATAGGCTGCCAGCCCAAGGAATGTATTCCCAGATCCCTGGCAGTCTAGTGGTCACCCCATCTGCCACTCGTCCCAGGTCTCCTGTATAATGAAAATCCTGGTAGACCAGCACCCCCAACAAGCGTAAACATCCCTGCCCCCATGCATCTGCCAACCCCGCTCACCCACCTGCTGAGGATCCCCACTCACGGTAATAAACTAGCAGATTGGCAGACATCAGGTAGTGGCGGCCAAAGTAGTAAGCAGAGGGCTTTTGCCAGCTGCCGATCTGCTACGTTCATACCAGTGAATGGTGACCCAGTTAGGCGGGGGTGCGGGCGTGGGTCCACAGCAGGTGGTGTATGTAGGGGGGTGGGGGCTCTGGCGCTCATTGGGGGCGGTGCTAGCACATCCAGGATTTTCATTATGCAGGGACCCGGTTTAATCCAAGGGAAGGGTCCTCTAAACTACAAGGGTTCTCTGAATGTATTTACTACAGGGCAATCGGGGACCACCAAACTACCAAGGATCTCTGACTATACTTACAATGGGGTGATCAAGTGGAGGGGTCCACTAGACTACCAGGGACTGCTCTGTCTACCACCCAGCATGGACACTGGGGTGATCTGCACGCATGCAAATGATTCCATAATGGGCATGCAGATGGCCCTCAGAGCCTTGCATGCCCAATGGGCTCATCTGCATGCTTGGTCTGAATATGGCATGCAGGGGACCTGGCTGTCCCATTTCAGGCAGTGTTATCTCCTGTGGGTCATATGCAGCCTTGGTCTGTATTGGCTCAGCGCATATATGCACTTATCACTGCGCTGACACAGCCTGATATTCAGTCAGCACACTCTGTCTGTGCACGCTAACTGGCTGAAACTGCTCACAGCTGCTGTATGTTATTTTAGGCACAGCCCATCAGGTTGCACTTTAGCCTGCAGCAGGCGCTGAATATGGGGCTGTGCTCTTTAATAGCAAGGTCAGAACTGCTGAATCTTTGGATATTTTTAAGGGAATGCTGAAACGAGTTTTGTTGTTGAACGTAACTTGTTTAAGCAGAATAATCTTTATTGAATATTTACCAAAAGTGAATATTAATCTACTGAATCTCTTTTTTTTTTTTGTTATTAGCTGTTTGCTCCTCCATGGCCACCTACTCCTGTCATCGGGCCCCTTCCACCCCAACCCTGTCAGTCTCTTCCCCACTGTCTTACTAGTGGGGATCTGCAAGGAGCAAGGTCTGACAGCACCAGGGCCACTGACATGGCCAATGGGAGACGTGATTTTTTTCTGTGGTTTTCTCCCACCTGGAGCAACAGCATTGCATGGCGAGTGCATGCGCGTGGAGGGATGTGCTCCCGGAAACCGAGTGCTCCTTCCACCCTCCCAACATTGCGTCAGCCCCCCTAAGCCTCTGCTCTGACACCTGACCTCCACCAGGTGTCAGCTGAGAGCAAGGAAACTTCACCTCCCAATCCGGGAGATGAGAGAAGCCCAGCAGCCGCTACTATCATCTCCTAGCCCCTCCACCCTGCCAACCCCCAGCTGCCTCTAGCTCGCTCCTGAACTCAGGTCGCCAGCGTGGCACAAGGTGTTGCGTCCAGCACCTCAACCCTCAGCACCACTGGGCCAGCTTAATCTACTGAATCTTTATGTACTTTTGTAACCAGGTACCTTAACAGGTTGACACTGTAAACAGGTATTTGCCAAACTGTTTCTTACCTATATAAAAATGCACTTTTACTATCACTAGGAAGGAATTTACGTTGGCTAAGTGGCTACACATTAAGGAATACTGAACAGTGCCAAAAGGCCTCCCAAACAAAAGAGGACTCTACCAACACGCATTTCAGCAGGTCTCATACAGCTGTTGTGTCATGCCAAGAGAAGAGGTGAGTCTAGTTTATGTTGACAATTATGTGGGTCATCATAAGTCAAAGCACTTTAACAATTTAAAAGGCAAGAACCTTCCAAAGCAGAAGGGTTACACTAAAAGCACACTGACAATAAAAGCCATATCTTAAAGAAACACACACATACACACATGTCCCATATGACTGGGAGTACATGTATAACTACGTGTTTCTTTAAAAACACCGCTTTATTGCCACTGTGCTTTGTGTGTTAAAAAAGCAACTAGGTTGCATCAGGAAATGCAGGAATCGGAGTTCATATCTTAAGTCCTAAATTCTAATTTCCTATTAGAAACATGTTTAGCATTTCATTTCAGAATTACGATTTTCAAACTTCAATGCCAAAAATCCTAATTACTGACTCGGAATCCGATCAACCCATCTGCATAATACAGTATATTAAAAAATGAACGTCGGTTCATAAGTAAATTCAAGCTAGTTAGATGTGCGTCCTAAATGCTTGCCTTTAAAGTTGTATATTTATCATTTTCCTTTACTCAGAATTTCGTAATTTACGAATTTTAATAGGTTAATTTTGCTTTCATTTTATTTTCCCAGAAGAAACCTATTCAGTCTATGCTTGAAGGAGTCCATACTTGTGCTGGTTACCACCTCAGCGGGCAGTGAGTTCCACCCAGCAACCACTCTCTGGCTGAACCAGTGTTTCTGTGGTAGTGTTTGCCATCTTTGAGTTGCTAATTGCAAGAGATGCCCCCCGGGTTCATATTTAGAGTTTCTCAAGATTAACCCTATATCTTCTGAACTGCCGTTTTTAATACTTTTTTTTTTTTTTTATTCTTTGGTAACTGGGTAAGGCCCAGTAGTCACAATGCCTGCTTTCAGGGGTGACCCAGAAGCACTGAGGAGGTTAACTGACTTGCTCAGGGTCATGCAGTATGCAAGTGGAGGTTGTGGGAACCAAACCCAGGTCAGCTGGATGTGCCAAGCTCATTCTCATCTCATTACTCTAACCGCTCAACTATATTACCAGCCTCAACTGTACAATAATAAAATATGTGTCTGCCTGCTGGCCTAATAGAAGAGACTCGGGTTCAAGAGTGAACTCAAGGGCTGCCAGGCTGGGAAAGGTACTGCCGCTGACAGCATATCCCAGTTGTGGTAAGGGAGGTAGCAAATTCGATGCCACAACAGACCCTCGATTGGCTGAGGACTTGTTCTCCGGCAGGGGCAGGCTGTGTGTGTGTGTGTGTCCAAGGCAACTCCGACACATGTAGTGCATGCCACCTGGGAATCGAGGATTAAATCTTGAAGGAAAAATGATGGCCATCTACACAATGATAGTACACTCGAGCATGTGTCCACTGTCCTACTCCCATGCAGACTGTGCTCTAGTGGAAGAAGGTGGGAACACATGCCCTCCCTTCCAGCCCTGCCACACTGGTGGTGGGTAAGCCCTGAGGCCCTTAGAGTGGGGTGTAGAGGACAACGGGCTGGGTGTCTCCCTGTCTGACAGAAGGACATCTGAATGTGGAGTGTGTGTATATATATATATATATATATATATGTATATACATACATACACACACACACGTACATATATATACACATACACAAAGAAACAAAAAACACAAAATGCTTTGACCTCCCTATTAATCACTAGCTACACACCCACTTCCCCCATCTTTTGATACAGACCTGCGCAAACAAAAGTATGGTCTTTCAAGTACAGAGATAAAGTTCAACGGAATGCTTATACACACCCCAGTCACCAGTTAAACAGAATATCATCCTTACTTCCTGACTAACTCAGCCCGGCACGACATGTACAGCCAAAACAAAAACCTGGTCACCACCAAAGGTTTACAGGATCAGTGAGTAATTGTTTTACCACAATGAAAGCAACATGTAGGATACATAAACAATAAAGCCATATTTCAGCCCTTAAACACAAACACATGCTTAGTCATGGGATTAACGAATTTACACTCAGAATACTCTATATCCAGAGCAACCAAGAAAGACAACACTGAGTCACACTTTCTAGGGCAGATTGGCTGGAATCGGCTGCCTTTGAAATAAGGCAGCTGGCGGGCAGCTTTGTGCAGGTTAAAAAACACCTCATGTGAGGTAAGGAGGAAAAGCAGTCATGCATCTGCAAAGAACTGACAAGCCAGCACAACACCCCAATCAAATGTTAACTGCTTAATTCCTGACAGTTGAAAAAAGAACAAAATCCTCCCTCCATAGAAACACAGAAGTTGTCGGCAGATAAGAATCTCTTGGTTCCCCCAATTTCATACAGTGACCCCTTGTCCTCGAGCATCTTTTTCTATGTAAAATGCTACCCTCTTACCTTATTGATACTTAATGAGATATTTGAACATTTCTATCATGTACCCCTTTCCTTTCTTTCCCTAGAGTACATATATAATTCCTTGAGTATAGCATTGCGGTTAACGGCACTGAGCTGCAAACCTGGAGACCTGGGTTTAAATCCCATGAGCCTCCACTTGCATACTGTGTGACACCGAGCAAGTCACTTAGCTTCCCTTGTGCTCCCAGGTTGCACCTGAAAACAAGCTCCAACAGGCCCTGTCCACACTACTCCGCACAGACCATGTAATGGATAAAAACCGTTACAACCGGGGAGCGGTGCAGTGTGTCCACACTGTCGTGGTGTCCGTTTCCACACTTCGGGAGCCAGGCGACCGTTATGGTGGCACCTAATCCCACAATGCAGCTCGTGCTGCACTAGGGAACCGATGCCAAGTGTCCATACTACGCTCGGTAACGTTACCAAGGCGTAACCGGTTTCATAACTGTTGTTGAAACCACCTCATATGTGGTTTCAACAACGGTTACGAAAATGCCTTCTGTAACGTTGCAGGTGTAAACGCAAACCGTTGCGGTAACGGTTTGGGCACTCTGTAACATTACAGAGGCGTAGTGTGGACAGGGCCTTAGTGTACCTTTGTTGGTTAAACAATATCCCCTTTCCCCCTCCCTTTCCTCATAGGGCTTTCGATGCAGGCCCTGCACAATTTTGGTTGCCCTCTTCTGTACTGCCTCCACCCTATCAATGTCTTTCCAGAGATGGGGCCTCCAGAACTGGACACAGAGGCCTCACCATCGATCTATTCAGGGGTAACACTACCTCCCTCTTTCTGCTGGTGATACCCCTCAGAATGCACCCAAGAATCCTGCTAGCTTCCTCACTGCCTTATCACACTGCTTTGCTACCTTCAGGTCATCTGAAATGATTACTCCCAGGTCGCTTTCCTGTTTTGTGGTTGCCACTAATGCCCCCATCCACAACGCCACTTTGTGCACCCCTTTAATTTCCTTGATAAACTATTTCAGCAGGCTGATACAACAGTTCAGACACACAGCATGTCCAGCTTCAGTGAGGGAAGGCTGGGTGGTTCACCAACACCTTCACAACTCAAGCTCCACGGACCGTGGCCTGTCGAGATCAGATACATCCTTGAGTCAGGCATTCAGTCGGGGGTCAATGCATGCATCACTAAACAATACCTTCTGGCGGAGGGAAGCTCACAAGAAGGACCAAGTCTTGGAGGAGGTCCCCTCACTTACTTTTGCCTGTTCTGGTTGTTGTGCAGTAGTCAGCAATGAATGTAAAGGGGCCAGGAATTACTGGGGTGGGGGAGACAGAAAGATTCTGCTCAGAATGAACACTCAAGAGTTCCCAGTTTGGACACCTGAGGTGAGGGACTATACTATAAAAAAAAAAAAAAAAAAGGGAAGAGACATGCGACGGGATCATTGTATACACCGTACACTAGTGACGCACAGCTCTTCCATGTAAACCTTGGACAAACCAAAGTTGGGGTTGGCTGTATAGCCTAGAGGTAAGCGTAATGAGCTGTGAATGAGCTTGGTATATCTAGAAGACCTGGGTTTGATACCCACAACCTCCACTTGCAGACTGTGCGACTCTGAGCAAGTCACGTAACCTCCCCAGTGCTCCCGGGTCGTCCCTGAAAATAGGCACTTGTGCCTGGTGAGCCTTACCCAGTTACCAAAGAATAAACAAAACAAAACAAAACAAAAAAACTCATGAGGGATTCACAACTGACTGAGATGCAGGCGCGTCTGTTCCAAGACACAGTGTAGGCCTCTAACAAGAACTATTTTTCTCAGCTCATTTTTACAAAACATGAAGGCAGTAGTTTAAAACTGAAAGACTTTCAGGAAACCTGTTCTAGTTTGGTTAGATGGCACTTGCTCTACCATATGGAAGGAAGGGGTGAATGTTTAGCTACAGTGTTATTAAGTCTGTTAAAACAGCAGTTCGTACGAGCAGGTGAGAAAAGGCACCATTTTTGTTGTTGTTGCTAAATCAGGGCTTTTATGTCCCCTTCTGCCTTTCCATCGCTCACCATCTCCAGGACTTGCCTGGCTATATATGTCCCCCAAGGATTGCCCAACTGCCCCCTATTGGGGGGACATAGGAGCAAAAGCCACCTCCCCGGTCCACCCCCAGATCACAGCGCCAGCATCCGGTCAGTAGTGTGAGGCCCACAGCAAGTAAGGGCTTCATCTGGCTGGCAGGGTCCATTTTCTCATTTTACTCTCTAATACTGACCACTCCACCTGACATCAGACCATGTCCAAGTGTGACTTCACAGGCACTGGCATCCTGCTGTGGAGGAAGCACCGCAGAGGTTGCCAGTGTGGTGCAACCCAACCCCATACCAACCAACCTGGGAGCGCAGCCAAGCGGCACTGCTTTCCCAGCTCAGGGTCACCCCACCCTTCTTCTGAGCTCGCTTCTGAACTCAGGCTGCAAGACCTTCTTCTGAGCTCGCTTCTGAACTCAAGCTGCAAGACATTCTTCTGAGCTCGCTTCTGAACTCAGGCTGCAAGACATTCTTCTGAGCTCGCTCCTGAACTCAGGCTGCACGACATTCTTCTGCGCTCGCTTCTGAACTCAGGCTGCATGACCTTCTTCTGAGCTCGCTTCTGAACTCAGGCTGCAAGCACTGAAGCATGTAGCGCAATCTGCTGCACCATCTGGCTGCCCCTCCAGAGCTTGGTATTTTGTTTAGGAAGGCAGTGACTAGTCTTCTTTCCTAAGTGGCAGTATTATAACCTAAAAGGTACAAAAGTTTGTTTTTATTCTAACATTTTTTTTTTTCGATCCACAAAAAAGATGGCTACAGGCCGTCTCGCCAACTTTAGACCAATCACAGTAAAAGCCCGTTCCAGATGTCTACTGTGACTGGTCTAGAGTTGTTGGGCCGGCAGAAGCCTTCTTTCCTTCCGAATACTAAAGGAGATTGAGAGAGTGGAGTATACACAGATGTCTGGGCCGTGTACATGAAGAACTAGACAGCCTGCCCTCAAACTGAGAGGGGGGGGGGTCAGACAACAGGAGCATTATTTCACACAAAGGGTGTGATTAACATGTGGAATAGTGCATCAGTGAGGCTGTGCAAACCAGCACTCTTCAGCCAGTGCTCCACATGGCGTCCATTTTGGTTGCTATGGTGTCCTGGACTTTATTTTCAACACTGGAGATGCTGTTAAATCGCCAATAGGGGGGCAATGCCTGTTTTTCGCTAAGCCCCCTAAATTTTTCTGTAACTGAGCCTGTCTCAAAATTGCAGGAAAACACTTTTCTTCAATCTGGGAACTCTGTAGGCTTTTCAGTAATTTCCAGAATGTTTTCTGTGCAATTTCTATTTTTTCCACCCTGTCTAACCCCCTCTCGGTCACCAGTACTGCCCTTCTCTATCAGATGATCTCCCAGTCCGCTCCATATCCTATCTCTGTTTAAAACCCAGTTCCAGAGGCTCCACTGGGGGCATTTCCTCATGCGAGGGAATTCTTTAGGTGGCAGGCTCCCTTGAGAGCTGAGGGCCATGGCCTCCCGCAGGCCCATCTGATGCATGGACCAGAAGTCAGGAGCAGTGAAGCCCCTGAGTGTCGGCACCATTCTGCCATGCAGCAGGAGTTTTCTGCTATACCATACTCCACAGGGAAGCACCAGCTAGGATTCCAAGTTGCAAATGTATGGGTAACCGTACCACAGCCTGGCAATGTCCCTGAAAGCCCTTCTCCAGCTGCAGTGCCATCTGTGGTCACGCCAGTGGTGGTGTGCGGAGAATGTAACCTCCTCCCCTGAAGGAGGACAGCATCTGCTGGGATCCTTGATCCTCTTCCCTTAGCTGGCAATGGTGTCCTGGGCTCACTTCCAAACCCAGATCATCTGTGTCGCGAGCAGTGGCACTAACACCAAGCAGATGGGCATTCCCTTTAATGCAATTTTACACAACTTAGATAACAGTAATGTCACAGCCAAACCACATACAAGTTGGTCTAACTTCAACAAGTATGCAAATTTGCAGAAAAAACACAGCCGCTTGTGTCAAAGAAGTGACATGTGTGTCACCTTTTTGATTTAAGCAGCTGTTACAAATGCAGCCAATGGAGAATTATGTTTGGGTGCATTTTGGAGGATGCAACTGCAACTCAAAACTGGGATTTTTGGCTGTATCATTATGCTTTACGTCATTATGTTTGAAAATCCAGCCCCAGGTTCCCAGACTGTGTTGAAATCTTCCCACAATTTCAGGACTTCGGCTGCAACACCCAACAGATCCAGATATTTTGGCTACCTGACATTTCAATCTGGCTAGTAACATTTTTGATTGGTGGCAAAGTGGCAACCTAGCAAAAACAATACTAAAGAGCACTGGTTCAGCCTTTCAAAGCAGGCCTAGACAGATTGTAAAGGGAGAATGGCATTAAGCATTGTATAGTATGAGAGTGGGAAACACAGGACTAGACAGATTTCTGAGGGGGAAAGACATTGAGGGTTACACAGCATGAACAGGGGTAACACAGAACAAGAAAGATTCCGGAAGAAGAATGACATTGAGAGTTACACAGCATGGGGGGAAGGGGTAACATGGGACTACACAGATTCTGGAGAGTGAATGACACTGAGGATTACACAGAATGAATAGGGGTAACACAGGACTAGACTGATTCCAGAGGGTGAATGACACTAAGGATTACACAGCATGAATAGGGGTAACACAGGACTAGATTGATTCCAGAGGGCGAATGACACTGAGGATTACACAGAATGAATAGGGGGTAACACAGGACTAGACTGATTCCAGAGGGTGAATGACACTGAGGATTATACAGCATGAAAGGGGATAACACAGGACTAGATTGATTCCAGACGGCGAATGACACTGAGGATTACACAGCATGAATAAGGGTAACACAAGACTAGATTGATTCCAGAGGGCGAATGACACTGAGGATTACACAGCATGAATAATGATAAAACAGGACTAGACAGATTCCGTAGGGCGAATGCTATTGAGGATTACACAGCATGAATGGGGGTGATATTCCAGCTGTTAAGCTTGGAAGTGTGCCCATACTAAGACTAGGCATAGTCACAGCTATGTGGTGGTGGTGGGAGGCTTACAAGATGGACCTTAAGTCCCTTTCGTTATCATAATACTATAGCAACACAAAAGCAGTGTCAGTGGCTCAGTAGGTAGCACACTCGCCTCTGAGGCCGGGAGATCAGAGGGCTGTGGGTTCAGTTCCCACATCTTGCACTTCGGGTTAATATCCCAGTACTGACACTGTAGCAACATGAGAGGGGTGCTGCAATTTTGAGGTGCCTTTCGGATGAGACGTTAAACCCGAGGTCCCATCTGCCTGGATTGGTGAGAGTTCAGGTGGATGTTAAAGATCCCATGGCACTTCGAAAAGAGCAGGGAATTTCCCGTGTCCTGGCCAAATTTCCCTCATTCACTAGAAATACCACCAACAGCTTAATCTGGTTCAAGGTCAGTTGGCATTCATCTGTATCCCTCCCGGGTCGAGTGCCTGAAAATAGGCAGGATTTGTCTAGTGCACTTACCCGTCAACAAAAAAAATAATAAATAAATAAACAGTAATTTAAGATCAAAAAGCTCTAAGTCATTGAAAGCAAGTATAAATAAAGTACAAAGCACTCCACTTATAATGGTCACGGTCATAATGGACAAAAACTGATTTCCCAAATCAAATGTATTAAATCCAATACATATTACTCTGGTTAAAATACGGACATAAACTTTGCTTATAGCAGACACTATGAAGCTTTATTGGGCATTTCTAGGGTTTTGTTTTGAGGGGGGGTGACAATAACTAACAGTAACCATGACATTTGTTCTTACTGCCCCGGAACATCAAGAGTCAGCTACTGGAGTTAGTATTTTTTTAATTACCTTCTGCAGCAAACTTCCTTTAAAGAAATGATGCTCCTGGCAGTAAAATGACACCTGGCACACAGAAACATAGGTGCTGTGCAGGATTTGGAGTAAGTGTCATAAAAATTCTCATTCACTCTGCACCCCTGCTTACACACCAAGACACCTAAACATATAAACTCCGCCTCCTCTGGATATAATGGACACTGGATATTACAGATAAGCGGGTGTACAGATGCGTCTGTTACAACAGGCTTGCGAACATCAAACATGTACTAATTTATAGGACTAGTACTGGGAAGTTTTTTTTAGCTTACTGATTATGAGTCAGTAAGGAGCCAAGTTACCCCTTACTGAATCAAAACAGCAGTGCCATACTTTTCATTTATTAATGATGAACTGGCATTTGAGAGAAACTTGATTTCATGGTACTAAATATATGCCAAGTATGCCCTTACTCCTACTGGGCTAAACACCCTCTACCCACATCTTCCCATCATTCAGTACTTAATAAGGGCTGTAACAAGTACAACACAGGAAGCTGCCTTGAAGTGCTTATTACTAATATTATTTCCCCCAAACGGATATGTAATATCAGAAGGTCAGCTTTAAAGCAAGGCAGCGGCACTGTTCTGTACTGCTGGGGAATGTGACACTGGTCTGTGCACTATCATGGGGGGATGTGCAATATCTGGGCACATAAAGCAAAGGAAATGTGCACTTGATCAAGGGCCGTCCACCATCACAGACAAAAGTAAAAGCCAGATACCACAAGGTGTGAGGCACCACCATCCCAACAGGAACAGCATACAGCTGAAGACCAGATAAAACTGCAAATATAAAGAAGCACTGTGAATAAAAATGTATTAACGAGTAGCTACAGAATCAGAGAATGGCACCAATAAATCTAGCAGTTCAAATCTGAATGCTCCCTCGTCAGGGTTCTGCAGCTACTACATTTTTATATGCGTATTTCCATGTGACTGCAGTTTATCTGGTCATCAGCTACGTGTTGTTTCTGTTTAGATGGTGGCGACCTACCCCCTGCAGTAACTGGCTGATGTACAAAGTCCTGGCATAGGAGCCCCCAGAACCTAAGGGGCACAAGAAGGAAATAAGATAAACAGGGCCACATGCAAAGAAAAACTAGCTATTAATAAGGACACCTTAAAGAGCACACAAGCAAGAACAGAACTGAGGACAGCAGAGGGAGATGAAAACAATGACAAGACCTACAGATACACAAAGGGGAAAAGGCAATACACGGAGTGGACACTGACAGCATAAGGTGAAATCAGACAAGAATAGGTCTACTACACAAAAGCAAACATAAGTTCCAAGGTAGTGGAAGTAGCAGGCTGGGTACAGATACAGTTACTAACATGGGGGCAGGAACACATATGCCAAGTAAGCCACAGCTTAAAATTTGACAGGAGAGGGATGCCATTCCTTGCCTGACCACTGATTTTAGTTATACTCCTACTGTGTGATACGATATTATACAATGGCAAGAAAGAATCTTGGACTGTGATTGAATGATTTAGCTGGACCGTGGCATTATCCCAGCATAACGCCACGGATCTAGTCTCAGCATTGTGAACCAATATGGATGAGCTCTATGAGCTGCATATCTTTTTGCATCTCCTCCTAAGAAACAAAAATATTTTTCTACACTAATAAAACATTCATTAAAATTATTTTTATTTTATATATAACAACAAGCCATTGTATAATAGGAATAATGCACTCCAGGGTGTGTATCATTTGGGATAACGCCATGCCTTTTTTTTTTTATTTAGTTGTTTAACCAGGTATAGCACACTAAGCTGAAAGCTTTTTTACAGGAGCGACCTGGGAGCACAAGGAGGTTAAGTGACTTGCTCAGGGTCACACAGTATGCAAGTGGAAGCTGTGGGATTCAAACCCAGGTTTGGTCTGCTGGATGTCACCAGATTTGCAGCTCAGAGCCTTAGACCACTGTGCGGCCTCATGCCCAACCCCCCCAGGCGTGGTGTTATCCCAGCATGACACGCACCCTGTCATGCATTATTCCTTTATCCACCCCTACTGTTGTCATAATATGATTGTCGTGTGCTGTTTAGATGAAACATTATGTTAAATACATAAAACTAAGTGCTGCTGTATTCTGTCCTCTTATAATGTAGTTCCTGAATTGCAGTTATCGGGTGTACGAGGGGTATAGGTAACAAATATGATAGTGCTGCATGGGATTTTCAAATTCCGGCAGAAAGGAATTTCATGAAATTCTGACAAAATTCTGTCAGAAGCTTAAGAGCAGAATTCCGCAACGGCTTCTTCGCTCCATTACCGACGACTAAAATTTTATGATGCCCAGCCGGGCACATGGATTTTAAGCAATCAGCGTGTAATAAAATGTAATCTTGAAAAGACATTTTATAGGACTGTCAAAATGTAACCGTTTTACTTGACTGTACTTACATGTTGTATGTGTATTTATGTCTACATAAGTTTTATTTGACTATACATTTGTACTCTGTCAGTGTTATCTACTGTTGCATTCTCTCTGGGGTCCCCCATGAAAAGGGGCATTCGATGTTCTAGGGTTCTTACCCGGTTAACAAATCAAAATAAAAAAATATATTTCGAGATAAAGTTGCAATTGACTTTTTCAATAGAAGGAGCAGTTTAATGCAATTCTGAGTGCCATGGGATTTTTTTTTTTTTTACCTCCGAGCTGCCCCATTTGTGACACCTCTCAACCCTCCCTGAATTTGCCTTAAAAATTTCCCTTGTCCCTCCTAAATTTGGCATTTTTGCCACAGAAGATGGGTACAGACTGAATCATAAAATTATATCAGACAACAGTTTTACAGCATAGTTCTCCATCAGAAAATGCTGTTACCACTAAACCACTTATTGTAACAGTTTCATGAACTGGTGGTGTTAGCCTTTCTTAAGATAGGTCCCCGATTTTGGTTAAGTGTCCCTGCTTCTGTCCCTGAGTTTTGAGGAAGGGGGTTGAGAGGTATGTGCCTAAGATTGCTAGTATTGTTTTCATCTTAAAATGTGAAATCAGGAAAGAGGGAAGGGAGGTTCTTAACGTAAGTGGACACACCAGACATCCACAGCCCTGAAGGGAACATGAAAACAAAACAGTGCTAGAGAAAGCACTCGAGGTTAACCTAGGTGACATTTATTACATTTCTGAGGTAACTACGGAGGAGGCCAGCAAGTTATGCTGACAGGCTGGCCTGCACAAACAGCATGCCAGTAACTGGCAGTTGTAAAGGGGATGTGTGAAGTCAGTCTGGTAGAACAAGAATATCTGGACAAGGGCCCTTGTCATTATTAGCCGCCTGCCTTTTATTTCTGCTCTCTTGACTGCCAATCAATGCAATCAGCTGCCATCTGGAAAGCCTCCTCACGGGATTGTGTGGTCATGGCACACAGGGACAAGAGTTAATTAGGATCCCCCTTTTAGCTCGCTGAAAGGGGCTGCTGCATTCCAATCGCAAGCAGTTAATTGCACTTGATGGGAAAAGGCACATAAGTGGAAAACAAAAATATGATTTCAATTTAATTCGAGTACTAATTGGCCCAATTCATTTAAAAAAAAAAACCTCATGCAGAATCAGAGCATTACCGCACATCGTACAGCATAACAACCGCCCTAATTAATACATGAAAATTAATGTGAATGATACTTCACTCCATTAATTTCATTAGTTTAGTTCCTGCCAAAATAAGGCCGCAATCATAAATGCAGATATTCTGAATATTTATATACATCAAAAAAATTAATTTTAGTTGGCTCCCTGATGTGGCAATTCTCTATAGTCTGTCTTTACTAATTCCATCAATTTTCTGCATTTGTTTCTCATTATCTGTAAATGATTGAAATCGTTACGGGTCATCTAGTAATATGTTGGGGTTCACTAGAAATTTTAAACATTCCTACATCTGCTGTGCTCATTTTTACAGCAAACATTTGTTTTAAGAAATAATACTGATTTTACCATATGTAACAAGAGGGGCCTCAGCCATTTCTATGCTAAAGTCGCACAGTATTTTTTTGGTTTTGTTTTGTATTCTTTAATTTTTCTTCCAGTAGCACAAGTGGGCTGGCAGTCTATCCTAAAGGTTACAGCAACAAGCTGTGAACAAACTTGGTACATCCAACAGACCTGGGTTTGAAACCCACAGTCTCCACCTGCATACTGTGTGACCCCGACCCAACCGCCCTGTGCCCGCAGTACACACCTGGAAATGGGCCTTGTGCCCAGTGGGGTTTACCCAGTTACCAAAAAAGAAAATAAAGCATATTTATGTAGCTCAGCACAGGGGAGAGGGGTGAACCCAATCGTCTTTGCCATTCATTTACCAAGAGGCCCAAGTGAGATACAGCATTTTGTTTACAAAGGGTCCGCTTCTGTGCAGTTTGGCAACTGGGAAAGACTGATATGCAGGGAGGAGAGGTCAACTGACTTTGCTTAAGGTCAGTGTAAGCACTCTGTACCCTACCTGTGCCAAAGGACCCCCACGCAAGAAAGATACTGCATCTCTCGGGGCCATTCCGCCATCAGACTGCCACTAGTTTCAATGAAGTAAAAAAAAAAAAATGCTCCCCATACACAGCAGCTTAAAACTGCCTTCTGATATGGTTCCCTTGATTTTTAACACATTTACAATGTTGTGTGGATCCACAAGAAATAGCTGTTCCTATGCCATTTCCTGTTTTTCACTCTTTGATTGCATTGCTTATTCCAGTGAACACTCAGCAGGCAAAGTAAGGGGCGGAGCATTCCAGTTACAGCAGACACAATAACCAATGAGAGAATGGCACCACCCCTTTTCCTTTCGAATCCAACATGGCACAACTGACAAGGGCCTGTGCTAACAAAAAAAAAAGAATATAAAGGAAACCCAAAGAAAACTGAAAGTAAATGATTAAAGTTGTGTTAGTTCTAGGGCTTGCCTGACATAACGATTGTTAAAAAGAACATTTTTATTAACTAGTACTGCTGACTCAAAATTCCATCTTAGGGCCTGGTATTCCACCTATCCACATGAGCAGGGCTTTTCAAAAGAGGTCACAGAGGCTGTATGTGGCCACTAGCACAAATTTTCTGCAGCTACAGAGCTCTTTCAAGCACCAATTAC
This sequence comes from Neoceratodus forsteri, assembly GCA_016271365.2. Taxonomy (NCBI): domain Eukaryota; kingdom Metazoa; phylum Chordata; order Ceratodontiformes; family Ceratodontidae; genus Neoceratodus; species Neoceratodus forsteri. The sequence goes on along the minus strand of CM028129.1, from coordinate 1,252,447,029 downwards.
AAAGAAACACAGAAACATGGAAGTTGCTGGCAGATAAGGACCTCTTGGCCCACCTAGTCTGCCCTATATTCCCTACCTACTGTGCCACCAAACCCTACTTGATCTCTGGTCTTCCCCCCTTGCCTTATTTCTAAGGTCCCCTTGTGTCTATCTCATGCATGCTTGAATCCTGTTACCATTTCAGCGCCCACCTCCACCACCTCTGCTGAGAGATCATTCCAGGCATCCAACACCTTTCTGTGACAAAGTATTTCCTCACATGTCCTCTGAGTTGCCCTCCCCCCTCCAGTTTCACAGTGTGACCCCTTGTCCTCGAGCATCTTTTTCTATGTAAATACTACAAAGGTAGTTAATACAATTACAAAGGTGATAGAATGCACAAATTCTTAACTTTAGTTTATACAGAAGATATATGAATTTATTATACATTGTGCGTAAAGAAATTTGTGATATCACAAGGTTTGGGGTAAAAAAGCAAAAGCAAGGCATGAGGCCACCAGTAAATGCTGATGGCCGCACTTTGAGACCCTGAAGAAGGCACCTGAATTTGAGGTTTGAGAATCACTGCTTCTGATGAAACCACCGAGCGGTCGTACAGTGGAGCAGGACTCCAGTCAGAATAATCTCTAGGCCATGTAGGCAGTATTTCGCACGTATGTTCTTTTTTCCTTAATGCATCACCATGTCCAACACTGAAGCTTGTCTGTTAGTCACCATCCATTTCAAAAACCACTCCGGATCCTTCTGCATTTCATTAATCTCCTGTTGAGATGTAAACTACTCATCCCATCTTTGTGTCATTAGCAAACCTAACACTGGTACTGCCTCCATGTTACTTATAAATATACTGAACAATGTACTGTAGCTCCCAGAGCAGACCCCTGTGCAGAGTCAGAACGACCCACAAGGACACCTGGAAACTTCCAGGTGGGCCACTCTGTTGGGTACAAGACCACCTTCTAAACTCTGAATGTCTGCATTTATCATCTACTTTCTAATTAAATGGGGTATTTTGGACACTTCAAGTGAGGCAGAGTTAGTGTATTTTAAACTGAGGTGGAATACTAATATGAGTGTGCCACCCTGGGCCCTCCCCTACTGATTTTCCAGGAGGGCCCCTGTATCAATTTTTCAGGTGGGCTCTCTGTACCCCAGTCTGACCCCTACTGCTGTGGAACCCCATAGGTCACTTGTTTCTGTGCCAACCATTCATAATTTATGATTCTTTTTCTCCCATCCTGCAACTAGAGAAACCCCCAGTTATACCCAAGTTCCCTAAGTTTATGAACTAGCTTCCTGTGTGGTTCAGTATCAGATGTTTTACTTTAAGGAAATGTCTTCTGGCTTAAATCAAAGTCACCATTCAACTAGCTGAGTGGTGGCTTTGATTAAACCAGAAAACAACGTATTATTCATGAAATGTAAGATAAAAATGGCCTCAATGAACTCTATGGGGTGTGCCCCACCCTGCGCTCTGTCAGACATCATTATGTGTCCGCATGCAGTGGCAGGGCCAGCACTTGGTAAAAGTAGAAAGGATACTCAGGTTGCCTCTGACCTCATGCCAATTTACAATTCCTTCTCTCCCAAACCACAGCAAAAAGAAAATAATGACAATAACCTGAATGGACTCTCAGAGACGGTACACAAGCTTGGACAAAAAGTAAGAACGGCTGCGCCAATGGCTCTGCGGTAGCATGCCATGCTGCTGTGCAGACAACCAGAGTTCAGGAGTGAACTCCAGTCACCATACTGGGAAGCAGGACAGGCAGCTGTCGGAGGACAATGCGCCTCAGATGGGGGAGGGCTGGCAATGAAGTTTTGGCGTCACGGCAACCCAATGACAGTTGAGGAGTTATTTCTTCCACAGGGGTTAGGCAGTGTTGACGAGGCTGTTGGGCGCAGCCCATATCAAGGGGAGAAAGGAGCACAAAATTAGAAAACCGTGGGAAGAAGAAAATCCCTCATCGTCTGTATGAGGTAGCAGATCACTTGGGACAGGATATATCCCTGGTACACAGGGTACTTCACTGGTGCAAAGGGATAAAGAGATAAAAAGCTATATTAAAAAAAAATAAAAACATCTTTTGAATAATCTAAACTTTTCTTATATTTATTTCAAAAGTTTTACCAGAGAAGTCATACTGCACTGGTAACAGCTCATTTCCAAATGTGCCCTGGGGGAAGGGAAGTAGAATAGGACAGAACAGATACAAATGCGTACACAAATATTACAATAATATGGAAACAAGCACAACAAAATATACAATTCAAGAATGCTTAAGAACAAAATTGCCATACAGTGAATTGCAAAACAGGCAAAAGGACATCACACAGAGGGTAACAAAACAATAATATGTGGAGCAGGGAGTACAGACTGATGAACGGGGGGGGGGGGGGCAGTCTAATCTAAGTGCGTGGTGGAAGGCAGGTGACAGGAGTGCCCCTATAATCAGAAGAAACTGCAGAAGTGAATAGAGAAATCACAGAGGAAAGATTTCAGAACAAGAAAGTAACAGACCCAATTTTTTTTTTAGCTTTTGTTGACCGGGTAAATGTCAAATGGAAGGAGCAAGAGAGCCCCACAGTTTAGGGAATCGTAATGAGAAGGCAGCTTGGCCAGCAGTAGATTTCACTGATGGGATAGCAAAAGAGTGAAAGTAAGTTTTACAAAGGGAGTAAGAGGTAGAAGGGGGGGAGAAAGGAGGGTGCCAAACTAAAATTTAGCTAAAGTGGACTTAGAAGCAACACTGTAAACAATGTCTCATAGTTGGAAATTGAGAGGCTCATCTTAGTAAGGGATAACGCTCTTATTTCTGTAAAGTGCTCCAAGTTTGGGGTGAAGCTTCTTGTGGACAGCATGCACATGAACAGAAAAATTAAGGTGGTGATCCAGCCAAACCCCGAGGTACCTGAAGGAGGAGACATCTTCAATAGCTGCACCATCAAAGGTATGAAAGGAGGGCAGGAAGGGGGGAAACTAGCAAGCCTCTGCCTGGTGACAAACGTCATGGAAACCATTTTCTTAGCACTGAGGAAGAACTGATTTTCTCAGAACCAGAGCTGGATGTTGTTAAAGTCCAGTTGGAGCTGGTTCAAGAAGTCAGAGACAGAGGAACTAGAGGTAAAGCGTACCGTATCATCTGCATACATACGAATGGACACAGAGGAGCAGGCAGTGGGAAGCTCGTTTAGAGAAACAGAGAAAAGAACTGGACCCAGGACAGAGCCTTGTGGGACACCTAAGCTGATTGAGAGTGGGTGGGACAGGAAGTCTCCAATATTGACAGCCTGCAACCTGTCCTCAAGGTAGGAGCGCAACCGTTCAACTGAGAAGGCAGAAAGTCCAGTTGCCTCAAGCTTGTCCGGGAGAATAGGTAGAGCAACAGTGTCAAAAGCTTTGGCTAAGTCGACACAAATGGCAGAGGTGACAAGGCCCTGATCCATGCCAGAGAGGATAGTATCAGTGATCCAGAGGGAGAGGTGGAGTGTGACTTTCCAAAGCCAGACTGGAAAGGAGTGGAAGAGGAGATTGCGTCAAGAAAAGGGAGGGCTGGGAGAGAACAAGGTGTTCCTGGACTTCCAGTCAGTGTGGGGAGGAGAGCGATAGCATGGAAGTTACTAGAGGAAAGAGAGATCAACCCCTTTATAAATGGGTATGACAGTAGCCAATTTCCAAGAGTTAAGGACACATGAGAAGGAGAAAGATGTTGAGGAGCTAAGTAATAGGTACAAGCAATAGCATGAACAGAGAGATACATGAGTCTGAGAACAAGACCATCAGGGCTCACACCTTTGTGTGGATTTATATCCAAGACGGCCTTAACAGCCACAGCAGGGGAAATATGTGAGAAAGAAAAAAAGACAGGATGGGGGCAATAGGACAAGTAGAGAAGGAGAGTGAAAGGGTAGAGAAGAAAATAAGGGGAAAGGAGGAGTAGAAGGAAGAGAGGAGGGAACAGGCACAGGAAATGAAAAAGGAATCAAAAAATGAGGTGGCTGCAGCAGGTTCTGAAATAGGAGCATTGTCCTTTTTGTAAACAGGGTGAGGGGACTGGGTTGGAAGGGAGAAAAGTGCATGAACTACCTTCCAGAACTTAGAGGGGTAATTAAGGTTGTTCTGGAGTGCCGATGCAAAGTATTCAGACTTCACAAGCAAGTAGCTTTAGTACAGGCATTATGAAGGGTCCAGTAATTTGTAAGATCAGAAGTGGAGCCAGAGGACTTGTAGGTCCCTCCAGGCAAGATCCTGTGCATGGTTACACGCCAGCAACTCAGCTGAGATCCACAGGAGGTGAGATTCTCGGATCCTGGTTCTTCTAAGGGAGGACATCATGATCCCAGACTTATGTAACTTTGGAGGTGAAAATTTTGAGGGCAATTGTCAACACTGCCAGCTGTAGAAATTGGGGACCAATTGGTGGCTACCAGGTCAGCATGAAGGCAGGACAGGTCCAGTGAATGGGAAGACCAGATTTAGATGAATTTGGGGGGAGTCTTGGGACAATGAATCTTACACAAACAGAAGACCATATGCTGGCCACTGAAGGCATCGGGGAAGGTACCAGCATCTACAATACGATGAGTATGGGAGGACAGGACCCAATCTAAGAGGGAGTGATTTAGCGATCTGAAATTATAACGAGTGGAGACAGAGATGAGTTGGGTTAAAAGGAGGGACTTCACATTAAGGCAAAATTTATGAAAGGAAGATGAGAGCCAATCTAAACTGAAATCACCTGGTATGAGTAACTCTCCAGAGGAAGCCTGGGAGAAGGCAGTGGTGAGTAACTCAGTTACATAAGGTGGGGACATGCCAGGGCAGCAGTAGACACCGGCAACCAATATGGGTGCAGAGAGTCTGGAAAGAAGCCTCTCATAGGCCGAGGGGATAGAGATGGAGAGAACAGGCTCGAACTGGATGTTGGAGGAGAGGTACATGGCTATACCACCACCCCTCTTTGCTCAATCCTATTGAATAATGGTGAAACCAAGGATGGCAACAGAAGAATCAGGGATACTGGGGACAGCATGATTCTGAGATCACCCACACATAAGTTTGAGGTTACCCATAAGTGGTTGCAACAGGTCGATCTTAGGGAGAAGGCTGTGGATATTGACATGGGCAACTCTCAAGCCTTTGGGAAGAGGGGATGACAGGGGACGTCCACAGTGAGGCTCAATATCTCCTGCAACTAAAAGCAGCAAGGAAATGAGAAGCTTAAGAGAAACTATGAGGCGCTTATGGGAAGGGGTAGGATGAATAAGAATTAGGGAGGTAATAGGGTTGGAGGGGCCGGAGGTTTTCAGATGGAGCCAAAGAGATGAGAGGAAACTGCTAGCAGGATGTCAGGAGAGTGAGATAATGCAGGAGACAAGAGGAGGGTGAGTGGGAGAGGGTGAGGAAGGAGGATGGTGGGCAATGGGAGGAGACAGGAAAGATGAAAGGGGGAGGAAGGTGAGGAAAACAAAGAAGGGAAGAGAAAAAGTGATAGGAGCAGCATAGAGGAAGGATAAACAAACCAAAACTCACCATGCAGTGTGCACAGTAGTATGGATGTCAAATTTCAATCAAATGAAGTGAAATCCAAGTAAGTTGAATGTAGTCTCAACCAAATATAGAAGACCAGAATTTAAATTAATTGCTGGAGGCTGAATATAAAAATTTAGACTGAGATGGAAATAATCTGGCTTAACCCTGTGAGAAGGAAACTAGTAAAACAATAAGGGAAATAAAGTTCTGTATAACAAAGTAGTCCTAGGTTAGGAAAACTAGATAAACCTGAAAGCACAAATATACAAATGAAATAATACTAGACAAAAGATAAACAATGGTAAAACTACTAAGAAGCAGAGAACACAACAGTTCAAACTGACTAACAAAAAAGGGTATACCCAGATAAGGTGTGTCTAGGCCATCTAGAAATGTAGGCAAATTTACAAGCTGGTAAATGAAACAAGCAGACTAACAGGATAAAAGCAGCTCAAGTGTACCAAATAGGTGTGGGGCTCACAAGAGCTCAGTAATACGTTTGAAGGAGAGAGCAGCACACTTTCAGAGCAAATACACATACAGTTCTCCATTAAATTCATTAGTAGCCCAGAGGGAGGTTTATGTAAGGAAGTCTAGGGGAGCAACTTGGCGAGTCGACGGCAGCCTCACGGCTGACTCCAGACAGACTCTTCTTCTAGGATGCCCTTTAGCTATGGCCCTTCAGCTAAGAGTTCCCATGATGTAGCCTAGAGGTTAGAGGAACGAGGTGTGAACGAGCTTGATACATCCAGCAGACCAGACCTGAGTTTGATTCTCACAACCTCCACTTGCATACTGTGCGACTCTGAGCAAGTCACTTAACCGCACAGTGCTCCCAGGCCGCCCCTGAAACAACGCGTGGGCCTCACCCGGTTACCAAAGCCTAAAATAAAAAATTAATAAAATAAATAAAATGTCCTGCTGTTTGGGGTGCTGTGTACCCTCAAAGGCTGTTTTGGTGGTAGTTTGTGATTTCAGCCATCTCTCCTGTGTCAGGTATGGTGAAGCCAATTATTTCCTTGCATGCATATATCCCCAGGGACATGGCAATGTACTTGCATTTCTAATTCCTTGCCTGTTTCACATACATCTCTGCGTGAATGGGAACACTGCTTCAACTCAAGGATCATAGCAGAGGACCGTTAAAAACAGACCTTAAAAGGATCAGCTAGCTCTGCCCTCCCACACACACTTGTCCTCCCAATTGGAGGAGGGGGGCCTGGAGTGAAGATTTGGGCTGTGTTAGCAGGAACAGGCTACCCTGTAGTCAGAGAAGTCATCAGTGCTTGGATTAAAACGCAAACAGAACCCAGCTGGCTCTGCCCTCAGAAGATGGTTCTTAATGATGAGCCACACAGCAAACAGCTGATCGAATGTTCGTTTCAGCGGCATGTGCTGGTCGCTAGCTCTGCCCACACACACACACACACAACTGTCCTCCCAACTGGAGGAGGGGCCCTGGAGTGAAGATTTGGACTGTGTTAGCAGGGCCAGGCTACCCTGCAGTCCGAGAAGTCCTTCAGTCCCTGGATTAAAATCCCAACAGAACCTGACTGGCTCCGCCCTCACAAGACGGCTCTAACTGATGAGCTGCAGCAACCAACTGATCGAATGTTCAAGTTCAGATACAGAACATCCCCAACATTTCTCACATCTAGTTCCCTGGTGACATTTTCAAAATAAGTAACATGGTTTGTTTCGGCAGGATTTCCACTTACAGAATCTATACTGGGTATCCAAGTCCATCGAGAACACTTTGTCTGATTGTGTGTTCTCCACTGTATTCTACTTTTATGTTGTGTTTTGTCTATTCGCAAAGTAGTTAAAAAATGTTTTGAAAATCTAAGATCTGGCTCTGAAATGCAACTATTAGGAGTTCCTTTCTGAATATGAGGTCTGCAGCACTCACCACCTTCAAAGATTCAGGCACTGGTTTAGAATCTGTAGATACCTACACTATCTGAGTACATATACCCAGAGTCGTACTGACTCAATCGTCTAAGATTTAAAATGGGAACAATTATCACAAAAGGCCCCACCTCCAAGTCCCAATGTGAACTTTGTGTGTAAAAATATTTAGGTTTACTTTTCTGTTTACTGTAGTATAGGTAGATTGTATCAGACTAATTTTGCTTTACTTCTAGGCCTGTCATCTTCTGCTGGATATGGGCAGCGAAGGGGTGGAATCTGGCACAAGGGTGCTGGACTTCAGGAAGGACGACTTTGGGAGGATGGGGAAGTGGTAAAGCGGTACCTGGCCAGAATTCAGGGGAGCTCATAAAGCTGGGGATAGTGGAGGCAACCAGAACCTGCAGCAAGACCCAGAGCAAGAAGGCTAGGGCTAAGAAACCGAGTTGGATGAGCAAGGAGATAATGGAAAAGGTGAGCAAGGAAATAATGGAAAAGGTAAGAAGGAAAAGAGCTGCCTTTAGGAAGTACAAGAAAACAGGGAGGGGGGAGGACAGGGAGGAGTACCTGAAGGAATCAAAGGAGGTGACACGGGCAGTAAGGAGAGCCAAGGTGTCTATGGAGCTCAGGTTAGCACAAGGCATTAAGAAGGGGGAGAAGGACTTCTTTAGGTACATCAGGGAAAAAAGGAACTGTAAGGACCACATAGTAAGGATTAGGAAGGAGTGGGGGGTTGGGTGGAAGCAGGGGGCGATAAGGCAGAAGCGCTAAATGATTACTTCTGCTTGGTATTTACTAAGGAGAAGGGGTGATACCCAAGGGGAGAGCGGCATAAGGGGGTGGCCGGACAGGAAAATCATGGAGGCAGAGTTCTGGAGGGTTTGAGGGCACTGAGGGTGGACAAGGCGACAGGCCCAGACTGCATCCACCCCAGGGCATTGAAGGAGCTGGAAGAGGTCCTTGCAGGACCTTTGGCAAACCTATTTAATGCCTCACTACACTCAGGGTGTGTACCTCAGGATTGGAGGATGGCTCATGCGGTGCCCCTCCACAACAGTGGCCCCAAGGATGAACCGGGTAACTACAGACCGGTGAGCCTCAAATCCATCATGGGTAAGCTGATGGAGACTATCCTGGAGAGGAGAGGCCCTCCCTGGAGGCCAGAGGACTACAGGACAGCAGACAGCATGGCTTCATACATGGCAGATCCTGCCAAACCAACCTGGTGGAGTTCTATGACTGGGTAACTAGGCAACTGGACAGGGGTCATGCAGTGGACATCCTGTATCTGAACTTCAGTAAGGCATTCGACTCGGTGCCACATGGGAGGCTGGGAAGTAAGTTAGAAGGTACAGGGGTAGGTGCAAAGCTGGTGAGATGGGTAAGGAACTGGCTTCAGGGAAGGCAACAGAGGGTGGTTGTGGGTGGGGCGCTCTCATCCCCAAGGGTAGTGACGAGCGCTGTTCCACAGGACTCGGTGTTGGGACCAGTGTTGTTTGGGATATTCATTGCAGACATATCATTGGACATCAAGAGCAAGATCAGTCTGTTTGCTGACGATGCCAAGATGGGAGCGGTGGTAGATGACCTAGGACGATGATAGGGGTTGCAGGACGATCTGAAAAAGCTGGAAACCTGGTTAGACACCTGGCAACTGGGGTTTAATGCCAGAAAATGCAAGGTGCTGCATTTTGGGGTGAAGAACCCAAGGAGGAGTTATCAGCTGGGGGAGTGCAGCTAGTCAAGACAGAGGAGGAGGAGAAGGATCTGGGGGTGCTCATTACAGGGTCAATGAACAACTCGGCACAATGTAGGAAGGCAGCTGCAAAGGCCAACAAAATGCTAGGTTGCATTGCAAGGGGTATATCCTCGAGGGGGGAGGTGTTTCTGCCACTGTATAGGTCATTAGTTAGACCACACCTGGAGTACTGCATGCAGTACTTCAGTATATATCTGATGAGGGACATTAAGTTACTCGAGGGGTGAGCGCAGGGGTGACAAAGATGATCAAAGGGCTGGGGACTTACCATACAAGAGGAGGCTGAGGGAGCTGAACATGTACTTGCTGAAAGAGAGCAGGGACAGGGGTGACATGGCTGAAATCTTTAAGTACCGAAAGGAATAAACAGGACAGGTAATGGAGAGACTGTTCAAAGTAAAGGAGGAGGGACACCGGGGCCATGATTTGAGACTGGAGGAAGGTTCAGGAGGAGATGAGGTGAAACTTTTTACAGAGAGGTGGTAGCTGGATGGACTGTGTTACGGTGAAGTGGTATTCAGTAGAACAGTGGACTGCTTCAAAAGGGGCTGGGACAGGGCAAGGGGAGGGGTCAATGGAGGAAGGGTGGGAGGAGGGGCAGCTGCAGAATAAGCGGTGCTAGCTGCACATTCGAGCAGACTTGATAGACCCCTAGGCCTTTATCTGCTGGCAAATTTCGTATGTTCATATGTACTACAAATCCCAGAATCCCCTGCAGCTGACATTAGAGCAGTTAGCAGCAGAGGGAGAGTCAACAGCGAGAAGTGCCATACCTCTCAACTGTCCCTGATTTTCAGGGACATCCCTGATTTTGCCTCAAAATTTTACTCTGTTCCTTCTAAAAATTGTGTTTCCATGACCAAACAGTGGGAGTTGGAAGCACAAAATAATGTCAAACATTAAAGAGTTGTTCTTCCTTAGAAAATGCATTTTGCACCAAGCCCCATATTCTACCAGCTTCCTGAGAGGATATCGTCAAGTTTGAAGATGTGTCCCTGATTTTGGTCATTTGTCCCTGATTTTTTTAAGCCTCGTCCCCGATTTATGAGGCAGGAGGTTGAGAGGTATGATGCATGTTAAGAGTTTAGAAGCTCTGGTCTTTTGTCTGCTGGTCCTGCTGTCCTCCCTGGATTAAGTACAGTCATAGAGGACTGTACTTAGCCCCTGGAGAAAAGAAGGACTGGAAATTATGAAAGTTCTAATATGCACTGCAAGCCATTGATTCTCCCACTGCTGCCTACTGCTCCGTTGTCAGATGTAAGGGATTCAGGGATTTGTATTAACTGAAGATGTCGGCCTACACGTAAGCAAATTTAGACTAATACAATTTACTATACTACCGTAAACAGAAAGTAAACCATTATGATTTTATACACAAAGTGCACACTGCGTGGCACCCACAGTTAAGTGCAGGGCCCCTTTGTGATAACTGTTCCCTTAAGAACTGCTAATATTAGGTTGTGATGTGAAAAGCAGTCCTTTACCTAAAGGTTGACATATCTAATTCTGTTCCTCTTCATACCTCAACATCACTTTGACCTCACTGACTGTTCCAGAAGACTGGATGCGGGCACATGTAGCCCCTCTTCACAAGAGTGGAAGAAGGGAGGAAGCAGGCAACTACAGGCCGGTCAGCCTCACCTCAGTGGTGGGCAAGACCATGGAAGCGCTGCTTAAGGAAAGGATTGTGGAACACTTGTAATCCAGCGGAGCACAGGATCTGAGGCAGCATGGATTCACAGCAGGAAGGTCATGTCAAAGAAAACTGATAAGACTTTTTTGGCTGGGTGATGGAGCTGGATCTGGGGGGAGCGGTGGACACTGCCTACCTAGATTTCAGTAAGACCTTTGACACCGTTCCACACAGAAGGCTGGTTAACAAGTTGGGTAGTCTGGGGATGGAAATCATGCACCTGGGGCACAGAAACCCTGCAGGGAGTTACAGGATTGGGGGGGTAGTTGCTGACTGTTACTAGGGAAGGCAGGGATTTGGGGATAATAATCTCAGATGACCTAAAGGTGTACCAAGGCTGTGGGGAGGGCCAGTGACATGTTGGGGTGCACAGGGAGGGGTATCACTAGCAGAAGAAGGGAGGTGGTGATGCCACTGTACAAAATGATGGTGAGGGCTCATCTGGAGTACGCGGTACAGTTATGGAGGCCGCATCTTCGTAAGGACATAGACAGGTTGGAGGCAGTCCGGAGAAGGGCAGCTAAGATGGTACAGGGCTTGCACCTGAAGACATATGAGGACAGACTGAGGGACCTCAATAAGTATACACTGGAGAAGAGGCGGGAGCAGGGTGATATGATTGAAACCTGCAAGTATCTTAAGGGCTTGAACAAAGTACAGATGGAAGACAATTTTCAATACAGGAACTGTGAAAGGACCAGGGGGCATGATATAACATTAGCGGGGGGCAGGTTAAAGGGAAATGTGACGAAGTTTTTCTTCACTGAAAAGGTGGCGGATGCATGGAATAACCTACCCCAGGAGGTAGTGGGAGCTAGCACAGTGGGGGTTCAAACATGCATGGGACAGGCATAAGGGAACCTAGTGGTGGGAAAGAGGTGAAAGCCAATGACCAAGCAGTGGGTCATTGATACATGGCAGGGAACATGGGCAAACTAGGTGGGCCAACTGGTCCTTATCTGCTGTCCACTACTATGTTACTGTGATACTGCACTGTGGAGGTAACAAGTTCCCTAGCCCTCCTGCAGTTGTCACTGTGGCACCAGAACTGTTTTAATGACGCAAAGTGGGGTAGGGTAGGGCCGGCAGAGCTATACACAGGCTTAAAATGTGATTGGGGCTGTGGTGGCCCGTAGATGTTACTTGTATAAAGGCAAATGCACAAGTTAAAGGAGACTATATTACACGTATATCACATCTTCCCCACTTCGCGTCATTAAAATGTTCTTTTTAGGGCAGGGCTGCGGTGTGCCCTTGGCGGCTCACAGACAATAAGGAAGTGAGATTGTGAGGCCTGTTAAGTTAAAAAAACAAACAAACAAAAAAAAAAAACTACATAATGCCAGAGTTTAAAAAAAAAAAAAAAAAATTCAATGTGGCTAATTTAGGTCCTGGTGCAGGCAGCTCTGAGCCAAGAGCTGCCAGTCCTAAGGGTGTCAGCTGCTCTTTAAAGAGCAAGTATCAGGGGCACCCCAATGGCCCAGCAGATGTGCTGCAGTGAAGGCAACGGTTCCGGTTAGGGGAGAGGTCATGGGCTACAGCAGGTGCTTCTACGCATCGCTCCCACCTGGGAAGGGTTGGGGCAGGTTCTGTGCCACTGTGATACTGTGGAGGGCCAGGGAACTTGCTCTCCCTCACAATGCTGTGATCCCATGGTGCTGAAAATGGCTACTGCTTATGCCACAGGGTGGTGGGAGGAAACAGGTGGGGGGGGGGGACAAAATAGCCAGCTGCCTTTAGAATGACATCTTTGGACTTATACAGCGTACATCCCTGCAAAGCATGCAACTGGCTGGTCATGAATCAAAAATCTATACAGTTAACAACAACAACAAACAAGATCTATTATCAGCTGTCAGATATTTTAGTTGTGATGTCACGGTCAGTGAGGTTATAATGCTGGTGAGGTAAGAAGGGGAGTAGAACTAGATATGTCAGCCTCCAGGTAAAGGACCGCTCTTCACATCACAACTAATACTGTCACACAGAAAGCTTTTTTTTTTGTAATCAACATTTTAACGCAGAAAGCTTTTTAATGAAATGGAAAATGAAAACTACCATAAGTTAACAGGGCCTCCACGGGGCATCTCTTATGGTCTAGGAGACTCCAAGCGTGACATATGGGCAAGGGGAGAGCGAAGTTAAGTGACTCTGGCTGCCCAAACCTCACGAAAGGAATCTGTTATACCATAAGAGACACCCCGCAGAGTCCCTATTACCATAATCATAAATCACTTGAGTTAGCTAGCGTCATTTATAATAAGATTTAAGTAGTTTTTTAATTTCATAAGCTAAATGAAGCTGCCCTTCCCCTGGCTGTCAAGTGGAGCGCTCCACTCCTAGTGTTCCTGCACAAGAGACTGCTGTGTGCAGGATAAGAGGTACAGTGGCTGACTGGCTGAAATCAGGTAGGTAATTTATAATTTATTAATAGAACGTAGCATCGGAATATTTTTAAAAAAATAAAATAATTTTCTTTGTTTCCTAATTTGGGTGCTTCCCCTCTTTAAAGAACACCTTTCTTGGTGCATTACAACACAAATAGGAAGCTCCTTACCTGAATGGGAGTTCTTCCATACCAGTTTTAAAACAAAATGATCTGCCCTCTAAGGAAGGAAGGGTTGTATTTTGCCCCGAGGGGCTAGCTGCTCGATCCCTTCCACTTCCTGACTAATACTCCATCCCTGTACTTCCTGGTTTCTGGTGTCACTATAGGACCAGCGTGGGGGCGTGCTCCATGCAAGTCTATGGGCATCATTTAAATACTATTTTACTATTTTAATGGACTTTTGATACAAATTGAAGCCAGCAACAAGAGTTACTTGAATACTGGCTTCGATTTGTATTAACTTCAATCTGTACCAAAGTCTGATTAAAATAGTAAAACAACTTTAAAATAACACTCCATAGACTTGCAGGAGCACGTCCACCACGCTTGATCCTATTGTGACATCACAAACCAAAAAGTGCAGGGACGAGATCGCAAGTCAGGAAGTGAAAGGGATCACAACTAGCCCCCTCAGGGACAAAATACGATCCCTTCTCTTCATTAGGGGGCAGATCATTTCATTTTAAAACTGGTATGGAGGAACTCCCATTCAGGTAAGGGAGCCTACTTGTTAAAATGGCTGAATGAGAACTGCGAAGAAAGGTGCTCTTTAAAGAGCAGGTATTCACTGAAACAAAACTGTTTCAAGCCAATTTGTTTACAGTAATTTACATTTTAGTTATAATGTTACCAAAAGAAGAGGCAGTGTGGTCTAGTGGTTGGGAACCCTCTGGCTGCATGTTCAAACTCTGCTGGGGCAAATATTCACTGTGTGACTGTGGGCAAGCCACATAACCTTTTAGCGCTCCACTCCACCCAACTGCAGAAACAGACCGAAGCAGAACCCTACTGGAAATAAGATGTTGCATCTCAGCTGGGTTATCCTGGGTCAACAAATCGTAACTAACAAAAAACAGTAATTGGCTCTGTCTCATTATCCATATATACATATATATATATATATATATATATACACGTATACACACACACACATATATATATATATATATATATATATATATATATATATATATACACACATACATACACACACACACACACATATATCCTGATTTGTTTCTTTGCCTGCCCATGTACTAATGACAGATAAAGCTCTTTAAACATGTCACAGGTATTTGGCCCGATGGCGAGGAGGGTTGAGGTGCTGGATGCTACTCCTCCGCGCCACAGTGGCGACCGGGTGGGAGAGCGGACTCCAGGAGATCAGGGCTGGCAGGGAGGGATGGAGTAGTCGGGCACTGCTCTCCTTTCATGGGGTGGGCTCTGGGACTTACTCAAGCTACGTGACCTCTGGTGGAGACCAGGTTACTGATGACGCTGAGCCATACAAGAGGGCGGAGTGACGGCGGACATCAGCTACTTTATCATGCGGATGTCACTGCACGTCCACACTCCGGGGGGGGGGGAACTATACACAGAAAATCCCCTGCCCCGTAGATTGGCGACGGCACCTCCAATGCCCCTCCGCAGCATGCCCAATGCCGGGCTTACCTTGCTGGCTCTCCCCGATCCTCCTGCTTGCCCTGGTTCCGAAGCTGGGTTCAGTCGGACCAGGCTGTCGAAGTATCTGTCCCGATTTCCAGCGAGGTGGCTTCAGGTGGTGGTATACAGAAGCAGCGAGACAGAATGCCTGTGAGAGAAATCCAGGACTGTAGGGCGCATAAAAAAAAAAAGTACAAAAAAAAAAAAAAAAAACATGTCACGAATGGAAATATGTTCTGAAGGCTTTATTGACAACTTTGCACTACAAATGTCTGACATGTGTGTGTTTTAGGGAGGCAAAGCGATCTATGTAAATACAAATCACAGAGATTTGCTGCTTTTACTTTCCAGCCTGGGTTACTCTAAACCTAGAAATTA
This sequence comes from Neoceratodus forsteri, assembly GCA_016271365.2. Taxonomy (NCBI): domain Eukaryota; kingdom Metazoa; phylum Chordata; order Ceratodontiformes; family Ceratodontidae; genus Neoceratodus; species Neoceratodus forsteri. The sequence continues at coordinate 1,252,431,707 of CM028129.1, read as the reverse complement.
ATTGATCCTACAGAAATCACTTATATTGTGCTGAAGCTGGGGAAAAGGCACCTAATCTGTGCCGGATTTCAGGCTTCCACATTTTGGGACAGGACCTTACTGATCTGTGGCCCTCACCTCTAGAATGCTGTAACTGTTGCACCAAGCTCACTAACATTACACATGCAGCTCTGTGACATCCTGTAGCTGTTAACGGACTTCCTGTACTTCGGCACTTTACAACCTTTTAAGTGCACTAAAAAGTCTCTTATCTGAAGAATCTAGATTCACTGCAGTTCTTCCCATATCTCTGTGTAGTGCTCTCCAAATGAAGGCACCAGCCCACTGATACACAGAGTGAAGAATGGTTTTCTTTCTCCCTCTGGACATTTAGTGGTATTATGACAGGAATAAATCAGGCCGGGGGGGGGGGGGGTTCCTTGTGGAGCACCAATACACACACTGCACCAGGTGTGTTGTGAGGCATCGTAAAGTATCTTCAACTATCCGGGAGTGCATCCAATTCCCCAGTGCTAACCATGAAGGGGCTTTTTGTGCTTATGAAAAGGACGTGTGTGTTCTTTTGTATATATACAGTACTGATGTCTCTGGGAAAACTTTAGAAAACATAATATTTAGACACAGTTCAGCCTGTATGTCACATATCTTTTATAGAATTCTTCACCATCACCATATTATTTATTATTGAGGACATTTGCATGGAAACAGGATCTTTACCCCTTACAGCTGCACATACAGCCGATTCCTCACTTGATGTCATAATCCTCTGTTGTGCTATCAGTCTGTTGTCATGGTAATAACTGTGATATAACAAGAGATATTATGACATCAGGTTGGGATTAAGCAGTACAGGAACTGAAGAACTTAAAAGAGCAATGATCCTGTTTCATGTAAATGACCTAAGAAATAAATAACTTGGAGGACAGATACAAAACGAACATGAAATACATGCTGAATTGAGTTCAAATATTATGTTTTTCAAAGTTCTTCTGAAAATCTCAGTTGCTCTTTAAGGAAAAAAAAGTAAAACTTCTTGAAATTTGTTTCAACTGTGAACTGGAATTTGTTCACTTTGCTAATATATAGTTGTTTTATTCGCTTTTCTAGAATGAAAGGGAATTGTTACAAAAGAGTTTCAGTTTCATGGAACTCTTGATTATTACAGTTTTCATTTCTAGGATACAGACATTTGTTTACAGAGGTGGCTGTACAGTCGTGGCCAAAAATATTGGCGCCCTTGCACTTTTTCAAATAACTCACAATTTCCTCTAAACGTAAGCTGAAATTAACAACAGTACAGTATTTGGTCTCCACAATTCTTTATTTCTCTGTTAATATTACAGAACCTTTGTTTTTGATTCAGAATTTAATATATCCTTTTAAAATCAGAAAATGAAAAGAAATGGCATTGACAAAATTATTGACACCCTAGACTTAATATTTGGTAGCACAGCCTTTGGTCAAAATAACTGCAATCAACCGCTTCCTATAGCCATGGATGAGCTTCCTGCACCTCTCTACTAGCAGTTTGGCCCACTCTTCTTGTGCAAACTGCTCCAGTTCTCCCAGATTTGAAGGGTGCCTTCTCCCAACTGCTGTTTTCAGATCTCTCCACAGGTTTTCAATGGGATTTAGATCTGGACTCATTGCTGGCCACTTCAGAACAGTCCAGTGGCTTGTCTTGAACCATTCCTGGGTGCTTTTGAGGTGTGTTTGGGGTCATTGTCCTGCTGGAAGACCCATGACCTTCGACGGAGACCCAGCTTTCTGACACTGGGTTCAACATTGCGCTCCAAAAATGGCCTGGTAATCTCCAGATTTCATGATGCCATGCACATGTTCAAGGCACCCAGTGCCAGAGGCAGCACAGCAACCCCAAAACATCACTGAACCTCCTCCATATTTGACTGTAGGGAAGGTGTTCTTTTCTTTGAAGGCTTCATTTTGTTTTCTGTAAACATAGAGATAATGTGCTTTACCAAAAAGCTCTAATTTGGTCTCATCTATCCACAGGACATTCTCCCAGAAGGATTTTGGCTTGTTCAGGTGTGTTTTGGCAAACCCCAGTCGGGCTTTCTTATGTCTCTCTCTCGCCAGTGGGGTCCTCCTGGGCCTCCTACCATATAACCCCCTTTCATTGAGTTGGCGATGGATGGTGCGAGTTGAAACTGTCGTACCTTGTGTCTGAAGGTCAGCTTGAATCTGTTTGGCAGTTGATCGAGGTGCTTTCTCCACCATTCGAACAATCCTGCGCTGCAATCTTCGATCAAGTTTTCTCTTGCAGCCACGTCCAGGGAGGTTGGCTACAGTGCCAGGGGCCTTAAACATCCTGATAACATTACGTACGGTGGAAACAGGAACATCAAGGTCTCTGGAGATTGATTTGTAGCCTTGAGATTGTGCATGCTTGGCTACAATCTTCTGTCTGACCTCCTCAGACAATTCTCTGGCTTTCTTTTCTCCATGCTCATTGCTGTACACACAGTGACACAAAACAGGAGAATTAGTCCTTTTCTCTATTCAAACTGGCTGAATGAGAGATTTTTATATTGCAGACACCTGCAACTCACCACAGGTGAGTTCAATTCCAAAGTGAAGGAGAATCACCTGCTTGAAATCTAATCATTTCAAACTACTTCTAAAAGGTGCCAATAATTTTGTCCAGGCCATTTAAGGATTTCTGTGTGGAATTAGCTAAGACTTAGTAATTTTTTCTGCTTTTTGTGTTTTATTCCACTGCAAACCAAAGAAATACATATGTGGATACCAAAATATTTTTAAATTTCAACAATTTTCTGGAAGGAATGGTGCATTATTAGAAAAAACTGCAAGGGCTCCAATATTTTTGGCCACAACTGTATGTGGTGGTGGTGGGGGGAATCGATGCACAGTCACGTGATGCCTTTAGGCCATTCACAGACTGTGATTTAAGCCTATTTTAGAAGCGCTGTTGAAAGGTGCACGACACGTAACCCTTCTATTGACAATAAAAAAGTTCTACAGGTAGCCAGTTGGAATGATTTGAATGAGCACATCGGGGGCCACCAAACCCCCTTAGAAAAACTGCAGAGCTTTTCCCATTGCCATTCCTTGGTACCACATACATCCTACTAACCCAGTTGGTGTACTTATTGAAATGTTACCTCTGTCAATACAAACCAGCGGGGCTATTAAAGGGAACATTTTACTTGCCCAATACAAAATGTATCAGCTTTTCACTGGTGGGCTGATGTCAATTTCATAGCTTGTCACTGCATGACACTGATCGGTAACCATGACCTCCCTATCCTTCAACTGTTAAAATGGGTAGAGGAGACCAACCTGGCAGTGCTGTGGCTGGAGTGCCACGTGGTATGCTGGCAACTCGTTTGTACCCAAAAGCAGAAGTGCCAGCCGAAGCTGAGGGGTGCAGCCCATTTCATGCTCTTCTTCTCTGGGGTGGGTGGGAGCCACATCCCACTGTCTGACTTCCCCCCGAGTTATGGTTGTGGACCAAAAGAGGTAAAGATGAGGCTGCCTGATGGAGGGGTGCTATGTGTACTGACATGCCTCCTTGAATTAGGGTGGAGTGGGGAGTGGAAAAAGGCCAGTTATGCCTGATCCTGTCCACGGGCATGTCATCTTCTCCCTCCCCATTAATAGACCGTGTCAATGACAGTGGAGTTAGGCTAGGTTTTACTGGGGCGGGGGGGAGTCAACTGGCTTCCGTGGGGAGTGGGAGCAGAGTAGTAGCTGTATGAAAATCCACAAAGCGGCTCCTAGGTTGAAAAGCAACTCTGGACATAGAAATGGAGGTCCCAACTGATGGGGCAGGAGTAAGGAGGCAGGAAAAAGAAAGTTAAAAGCAGGTACATTGCCAGACTGTGGCATGATGGTAGCGCTACTGCCTGCACGCTGGCAACCAGGATTCAGAAGATGAGTCAAGTTGCTAGGGGAAGATATGGGAGAGGACTGAACATTCGACAGACTGCTCCCTCTCCCAAGCAGAGGGATGCTGCCATTCCTAGACTGCCACCATGCGGAGGCATGGTGGTGGGGCAGCGAGCATGACACATGGCTAGGAAGGTCGGCATAGTGTGTGCATCCTTCCACATGCAGGCACACTGCACCACTGCATGGCAATGGTCAGAAAACAGGAAAACTGGTCACAATGAATGATGCCCAGCTCGACCTCCAGCTCACATGGCGCCTCCTGGACCCTGCAGCACATCTAGATCTGTGTTCCCAGGGCGACAGCCCTCCTTCTCAAGGCCCCACTATGGTGGGAAATCCATGGGAAACTACACTGTAGGTAAATCCAGGGGTAACAGCAGTCAGCTGGGGGCCGGCTGAGGCAGAGTGTTGATTGAAAAAACAAACAAACTGGTAGACACAAGACTTCATTGAAAACAAGGTGCTGTACCTCAGCAGGCTATCCTGGATAAATAAAACTGTAAAAACAATAAAAGCATACAGTATGATGACTTCCCATGATGTCACAGATGGTATGGCCGCTTGATTCATCAGTTCCCGATTCCATCTAGCTAACATCCCTGTTAAACTATTGAAATTTCAGCCAAATGTGCTTCATTACATAGCGGAAGGATACCTTGAAATAGTGAGATCCAATAAATCCAAAACTCGCGGCTGCAAAAGATTATGATGGATCCCCGACAGAGATGTCAGAGTCACAGCTGTCACAGATCTCCGAGCTGGCCCAGGCCATAACTGCCACCAATAAACCTAAAGGAAACTAGACACCTAAGAATAAAAAGATGAAACTGGAAACTCTCTATCAGGAACTACTGCCTTCTGTGCTGATGTTAAGGAGTCGTGCGGAGATCAGGAAGAACAAAAGGCAAAGACAGTTTGGAGTGCCAAGCCAGCCACGGCCAAAAGAACAGGGTTGATGATGCTGAAGCCACAATCAAAGAAATTCAGGACACAGAAACCTCATTCTAGCCTGCCAGGAAGACCTGAAAACGGGAGCTAGATCCCCTCCTCCCGTCAGTGATCACACATTTCCTCAATGATACAGTCAAATAGAAGGTGCTGCAAACTGCTTGGAAGCTAAAACAGTTTTTAAGGACAGTTGAGGATTTACTTTGATAATGACAGGGTTTTAAATAGCCGGTATCGCATAGCAATTTGCGATGCAAAACCAGCTAGTCGCTAGTCAAAAATGGGAATGGATCGCGAAAAGTGCGATCCATTTTTCTGTATTTTTTTTCCCCACAGTTTGAGCGTTAGCTAATGTCTAGTGGGCAGATTCTGGATTGGATGGCTGAATCTATGGTTCGACCCCACGTTTCCCATGGGACAGTCCACTTCGCGTGAATTTTGCTGCATCTCCACTCTCTCTCTGTCACATTTGGAGAGCGTTGGCAAGCTTTCCACTTGCTGTGGGCACATACCTCCTCGTTGTAGATGTCTGACATGAGGAGAGAACAGCAGCCAATCGGGTGTGCTCGCCCACCAACAGCGCAGACGCTTTAAGTTTAAACTAAAGGGGGAAAAAAACGGACTCCGCTGTTTTCCCGCTGCAACGCTCACAGGTCTGTCTCACAAGAATACAGGTATCCTGCTCCCCACCCCCCCGCCATTCCTCCGTGCAGCCCAAATGCCTCCCAGAACAAAGGTGTAGACAGGCATACTCACTGTACACATTTGTGTACAGTTTTGTTGAGTGCCTGTCACAAACCATAAGCCACTCTGTTAATATTATCATTCTAATCTGTAGTATTTGGGTTAGTGTAAGCCACTGAGGAGTGTCCAATACATGTATAACCTCTTTAGAGAGTAGAGGAGTCATCTGACAACAATCTGATTTGTTTGGAAGGGGGTGCCATTTGGAAAGGATGTGTACATTTTTTAATTGGGGGGATGTAACTGTTGGAGATTGTGTACAAAATGGAAATTTCTGGCTACACTCCTGTCCCAGAACGCTGGTTACATTTTGCACCCCGAGTTCCCTAGGAGAGGGACACACAGCCGACTGGGAGAAGACAAGACTTCGGAGCATCCTCTTGACTGCATGGGCATTGATCACAAACAGAACAGCAGCTGCAGTAAGCACAAAATTAATTTTTTGTTTGTTTGTAATAAAACAAAAATGTCTGCACTAGTATTATTTTTGCTTTATTTGAATGAGCTGAGGGGGAGTCTTAAGAGGTGCTCCAGTATCAGCATTATGCAGATGATACTGTCTGCTATACACATCTGACATGTCTATTCCCAGGGTTCAACAAATATTTCAGGCTGAGTTTCCCAGTTTTGGAAATGTCCTTACTGGTTTCCAATTATTAACACTGGCAAAACCTAAATTATGCTTTGGGTCTGCTTCTAACAGCTATGCAGTGTCAGAGTTCTGTCCTGAATTGTGGATGCAGTCTTAGTGTGTCCCTTCCTTGTCTGCTGTTAGAAGATTTTTTCAAACTCTGTCTACTAGTCTTGTATGGCCCTGGGGATCTCCATGTTGTAATTTTTTAACGCTTTTTTCCATATGTGCCTCCTGGAGTGCTGGAAGCTGACAGTAAAGTGGTTCTTCAATGTTATCGTGTATCTGCATGTTGGTATGTAATTATCATGGTCACTGTCCTTCATTTTTGAGTGTCCATGTCCCTCAATTCAGTGCCTAAAAAGGTTGAGAGGTATGGTGGGGCGGAGGGAGGATTGTGGCAGTTGACTCAGACCTTTGTTTTTGGTAAAAGGGACATGGCTGGGGAGGCTGAGGGTGTGGGTTTCTGCAGGCACCCTGTTCTGGCAAAGGGGACGTGGTTGGGTGGGTGGGTGGTTGGTTAGGCACTGAGATGGGTGGGAGAAAGGGTTTGGCAAAGGGGACAAGGGTGTGGAGGGTGTGGTACTGAGATGTGTGTGTGGTGGTACTGAAAGAGATGAAACAAAGACAGTTGATTTTAATGAACAATTTTATTTAGGTTATATATACACACATTTAAACATTTTTAATGTTGCTAATCAAATTGAGACAAGTGCTATTTATTTTCACAATTGATTAGCACTTTCACATTAAAACTGCTAATCAATTTTCTGAGCTTATTTAAAACCCTGTAATGACTACACGCCCTATACAATGCAGCATCATAAGTAGTGCTTGCCTTTGCAACAGATTCTTCGGCATAAACAGATTAAATTATGTACCCCCTACAGGGCTCGCCTGGTTGCTCATTACCCAGAAGGAACCAAGGCCTATGGGCATTGCTGAAGCTCACTTTGATTTTCAAGCCAGGGTGCTGAGATTCCAGAATGGGGCCCTTAGCCATGATCTGAAAGGCAAGCCACCCTGAACCTTCATTCACTTTCCCACCACTGAAGTACATGGAGCTGGAGAGGTCGGGACTCGTGTGTATCAAATGGGGTGGCAGTGGGGTTGACAGGTGGAGCTACTCAGGGTCAGGATGGGTGTAGCAAACACCCTCAGGATTTTCTCCTATCCTAATCCCATTAAATCGATATGGAACACAGATTTCCAGGATTGGTGTGGGACCGAGGAGGGACATCCGATAAGGGCTGGACTCTCTCTCCGGTCTGTCCCAAGCAAGCACAACATAGAGATTTCGACCCTATCAAGCCTGTGGCATAGTTATTGGAACTGTTACCCTGGGTGACAGTGCCCGTTTTGCTCCGTTGACTCTGCACCCACTCTGGTTGAATGTTTGGCATCTTGCTTTTTTGACAGCTGATGATCTCTGATGCCCCTGTTTGCCCCCCTGTCCACTCCCCTCAACCACAGATTTTGCAGCCCTGGAATCATTAGGCATTTCCCTGGTGATTGTGAAGGCAAACACTTCCAGCTGACTGGTGAAAACAGCAAAAGCATTACCGACGGGGGGGGGGACAAAAACAAGTGACTAGTTTCATTGTTAATGCAGACTTAGCCAAAACTGCATATCTTTTACCTAGACAATTTCTCTACAGCCAGCAATACTGCCTTCACCTTTACTGTTTTATGCCACTCTAAATGGACCAGGTTCTCATAACTCTTGACTGTTTATCTTTCAAACTAGAGACAGTTTCGACCTAGTAGGATTATTGCATCTTTTCATTAGCCTGGGAATCATTTCCACAGGCTTTCAAAAGACCTAGCTGGAATCCAAGTCTCAGACATTCTGGTGACAGATCCGATCCTCAGCATACCCATAAACTCTGTTGCTTGTTGGCACTAGGCAGAAGCTCACTAGGCTAACCTCCCTCCACACCTTAGATGGTGTTGAAATCAAAGATGTTTCCTAATTTAAAGTATCTTGGGGTCTGGCTCAACCGGCACATCGACTTTTCAGTGCACGTGGATGGCATCCACAAAATAAAAACGACACCCTATACTCGGTGTGCTCTACCCAAATAAAGGTTGTATTCCTCTTCCTGCTTGCCAAACTATTCCCTTGAAAATGATACTCCCCATCTTTGACTATGGTGACAGTTTACAGCACTGCTCCCAAGTCCACCTTAGCCAGACTGGATCCTCTATTTCACTCCTGTTGCACTGCTCTGGACTGCCCGCTCTGCACCAACCACTGTTTCCTATATTCCTCTCTCCATCCCCTTCCTTGAAGTCAGACGCCTCACTTAGTGTGCCTCCTTCATCTCTAAATACTGGCTAGACTCCCTCCCCTCCTACCTTACCTCCCCCCCCAAACACACACACCCTCCGCAACTCTGGCTATCATTCTCTTGGTACCTCAAAGAAATCCTTAGCTGGCCAGGCTGCTTTCTCTTACCGCTTACCCAAACTATGGAACTCCCTCCCCCTAACCATCCACTCTGCCTCTTCCCATCACTCACTCTCCTCTCTTCTCCAGGTTTTCACTTCTCACCCTGTAATTGCTCCTGATACCTGTCCCTGGTCGGCTGCTCACAACCCATTAACCCCCCTTCCTCCTCTCCATTTCTCCCCATTCTGCACTTGACTAGCCCCCATGCAGTGTCTATCCTTGCACCTTCTGTTAACCCTCAACACCTCGGCACTTTTGAACTGTACTTCTTGAATGTTACCCCCTAACGCTGTTATTTCCCTCCTAATCCTCACTGCAGTTTCGTTTCTCATCCTTGCATAAATCTGACTTTGTTGGCCTCCTTGAGGCAATTTGTAGTTCACTAACCCCAGTGGCCACCTGACTGTACTTTATTTTGGGTTAGGCCTGCTCCCTTAATTCCCTCTCTCTGTCCCAGCAGCATAGCTGCAGGTCTCCAAAGCGGGTTATGCCACCTGCCACTCTCACTATGTTATCAGTTGTTCACCAGGGTTTGGGGCCACAGTGGAAGGTAACTGACTGTGATGGTATATTCCCTCCCTCCTGTTTTATTTTTGCCCATTTGTCTTCCTTGTTTTCTTATAGGCTGGGGCTTTTTCTGGCCCCTTGGAGGCTAAAAATGCCCTCAACCCCAGCTTTACCACTGGCTCCAGAAATACATTACCTCCAGTTGTTCCCTCTGATGAGTATACAGGCAGTGGGCTGTTTCACCCCACCCCACTCCAATGGAAGTCCAACTTCCCTTTATCGTTAGGAACCCCCTTACTTTTTCAGCTACTGCTGGCCCTGGGAACAGTAGTTTTTGAAACCATGGTCCAGCTTCTGCTGTTACTAAGCACAATTTTTGGTTACTGCTATGATGTTTTTGACACTGTTTTACACTGCAAGTTTTTCTTGTTCTAATTCTTATAATAGACCATTCCTGAGCCACCCCTTACATAGAAACATGAATTTGTTGACAGATAAGGACCGCTTAGCCCCACCCAGTCTGCCCATTCCTACCTACTGGATAAGCTGCAGATCTTTGGTGTCCTGGTTCCCAGTGTATGTTCCTATGTGTGATTTGCACTTCCATCTCTAGACTTCAAGTTCTGCCCCAGAGTTTCCCTAATATGGTTAAAAAATGGAGCCAGATCGAGTGGTTTGGGTATTTCTTATTATACAACGCTTTCTTGATTGCTAGGCCAGTCTGGCATGGGACACCTTGTGAGGTGCTGTCGCCTTCCTGACATCCTTCTGTGACACACCCTTTGGGGTGGATGTCTGGTCGGTGATCCCTCCTGCAGGGCTCCCATCATGGATCGAAGAGTCAATGCAGAGGGACCAGTGTACCGGATTTATTCCATTCCTTAAACACGAAACCACCATGACAGATTCCCTGGTACTGGTTTTCTCCCAAAATATTAATGGCCTGAACAACCCAGTGTAACACAAGAGTTTTCCAGCACCTATACTGGTAGGCTGTGGACGTTATCTACTTACAAGAAATCCACCTGAGCCTGTAGAGCATCATAAGCTTACAATGGAGGCTGCTACCAGATGTATGCTTCCTCCTACCCCAAAGGGAAGAGACATGGCACAGCTATTCCCATTCCATCCACTACTCCCTCCAAGACCCATAAAGTTATAGATCAACAGCCAGCCATCATACCAAGGGTCACCCTTACACTACTGAAGTGACTTTATGGATGCGTATTTTCCCCATCGTATGACAATTCTGATGTTTACAGGTGATTCCTCAGCAAACAAAGCTCGGTTTGGGGCCAACTCCATTTTGGGGGTAATATAACTATGTCTCCTGACCTGAATTTTCAGATCCAGCACATCACAGAGCTTCCCCTGCTCAGAAATACCACTGAGCTCAGCTCCCTCAACTGGGAACAGTAGATGTTTGGTGGCCTTTTTTTCTTACAACTTGGGTGTACACCTTCTCACTACATCACAGCATATATCCCAGTTTGGATTATTTTTGTTACCACTCTTGCAAGCACTCTGCCATGATTCAAGACTTGACATACGGACCTTTGGTCCTGTCACACCAAAATTCTCTGCTCTTAAAAGTGCAGTTATTGGGAACAGGCAATCGACTTTCTCGAGATTTAATACTCCCCTACTTAAGGATGAACATTTTTGTTCCCAGATCTCAGACCATCTTAACCAGATAGTGATCGACAACTCCCCTGCAGCTATTTTCTCTTCTATTTTATGTAATACATTGGAAACAGTTATCAGACATGAAAATCATTACCGTGGGAACTCAAATACCAGCAACTGACGGAGGAGCCGTCCACACTGCAAATGCTATACCGATCATGGGATGAGGGTAATGCATCCCATATCAAGACCCTTATGGACGAAATACAAAAACATCATGGACATTAAGGTACATCAGGCTTCGTACTACCTTAGACACTACTTTCATGAAAATGGCACCTGGGGCACTAGGCTTTTAGCCCGTAGACTAAGAGCACAGTAAAAAGCTGCCTGTGTCCTTCAGCTCAAGGACCAAGGTCTGTACATGGTCCAGAACTCACAATGAATTCTTTGCCTGTTTCAGGAATATTATCAGATGCTTTCACTAAAACATCCTGCCTCTCTCCACCCTAATACAAGATTTTCATTCAGGTCTTCTTACATCTTTGACTGAAGCCTAGCAAAACTCCCTCACTGCCCAATTAACTTAGAGAAGATTCAGTTAGCCCTTCAGGAGGCAAAAAACCCTCAAGTGTCCTGGTCCCGACAGATACCAGGGCATGGTGTAAGTAAGTTTCTTCTGTCTTGCATCCACATCTTTTTTCTCTATTTCAGACAGTGCAAAAGGTAGATTCCCCTCCTCCCCCTTAATCCCATACTACCCTTTCAGCCATCCTGAAGCCAGGTAAAGAACCCCACCTGACCTACTTCCTATCACCCTACCTCCATTTTAAATGTTGATTATAAATTATTTACGTCAGTTTGGACTAGGAGACTAGATCTCCTGCTTCCTTACATTATTACAGTTTGGATGCTGAGAAGGCGATTGAAAGGGCATCCTGGAGCTTCCTTGGGGGCACCTTATCAGCCTTTGGCTTTCCTCCCCCTTTCTCAGATTTACTCTGTCTTTACAGTAATCCTCAGGTATATGTTAGAATAAAAACAGCATTCTAGCCCCACCTATCGACCAGTAATGGGACAAGTGATATGGTTACCCTTGTTGCCCTTATAATTTACTTTATACATTGAGCCCTTGGCTGTAGCTATCAAGCAGGCTATGACTATACTAGAGATCCCATTGGGTAGCTCCCATATACGATTTCATTATAGACAGACGATATTCTTCTTAACCTCCTGAACATAAATCTTCCATTCCTATGGAATGGACAGCACTCCACATGTTTGGCACCCTATCCAGTCTCTCCTTAACCTCCACAAAACAGAAGTCTGGTTACTACGCTATCGGCCCTCACTGAGCCTTCGACGGGAATTCCCACTAAAATGGAAAAGTACTAAACTGAAATACTGGAGGATCCAGATTCCCATCTACCTTCCTAATCTGGAACTTTTTAATTATGAACCCCTTGCTATCACCCTCACTCAATATTGTGTTAGATGAAATCAGTTACATCTTCCTTTTTTCTCGAGAATAGCTACAATTAGAATGACTACATTACAAAGTATATTACATTTCCTTCAAACCCAAACAACCTTACCTACGTCTTGTTATTTTACTTACTAGAATAAAATGATCACCTGCTTTATTTGAGGTGGTCAACATCCCATAGTTCATTTTTTCCTTTCTCTATCTTCCCACATCAGCAGGAGCCGTCAACTTTCCCAAGTTACTGAATTATGCTAGGATGGCCCATCTCAGATCTACAACCGCCCTGGAAGCAAACAGAATTTGTAATAAATTACATACGATATTGGGAGGTTGCTATTCTCTAGCTCTCAGTGTGCCCCCCCCCCGTCAGACTTTTTGAACTTTACTGCCGAAACCCTAAGAGAATGGTCTTTACTGCATGACCTCCCCGCTCTTTCTAAATTATTCTATTTTTGCAGAGTCCTGGCCACAGACAAAGACTTTCTCCCATACAAATCAACCACGCATATCAGCAGTGACACCACCTGGGATGAACTTTATTTTCCAATTTTTAGATTCACAGGGAGTACTTCCTTTTGAATGGCAATATCAGTATGGCCTGACAGGTCATGAACATTTCTGATACCTGCAAGTCAGAGCCTATCTTCTTCATATGGAGGTGGGTAGGACTTGCCTCCCAGACCCACCCTTCATTTCTCCGCTTGCTCATGGGTGCCATCCAGGAGAGATATGGTTACACCTGACTGGGAAATGTATCGGAGACTCTCTGAAATCAGTGCTTGTTGCGAAACCGTAATCTTACTTCTTCTATACATATTCAACCTGGTTGAAATATACCCTACCTTTCTTTAAAGTAATCTTCTCCTTAATCTGGAGGTAATTTGCATGGAAATGCAGAAACAGATTCTTCCATACCCCAGGCATGTTGATAAAAGTTCTGCCCCAGGAATATAGTTACTCTTGAAAAAATTGTCATTCCTAGGCTGACCAGGCTCATATATTCTGGCCTTGTCCAATCCTTACCCCCTTCTGGAATAGAACACCTGACCAATTACAGCAACCATCACTTCCAACTGGTACTGTCTTCTCCTCCATGGTTCTCCTGTCAATTCCTCCTCCTGGTGTGAAGGTGCCCCAGGTTCCATGGCATTTTTATATATCTTAGTGGCTAAAAAGACCATCAAGAGGCTCTGAATGCAACAGCACCCTTCTACAGTGGCAGCCTGGCAGCAGATTCTACAGGAGATAAATGCGATAGAGCAGATTACGGCCTCTCTACAAGGCAGAATACCACAATTCTGTACTAAATGGCAGGGCTGGATTAAGTACATTATGTTGATACACAGTTCATATGTTCCTTGAATGACTCCTCACTAACCCCCCCCCAAAAAAAATTTATTGCTAAATTTGCCATTTCTGGATAATGGTTACTAATTTGTCGAGATCGTGGTGGACAGTGGGTAATACGTATGGCATCTCCTCCCGAGTTTACATCTGGCTCTCTAGGTTGATTATACACAGAAGATGGCCAAACATATTATTATTTAATTTAGCTGAATGTCTGGTGTTAATAACTGCTCTGTACTTGCTGTTTATTTAAGTGCCTGCTATAATTCATACTTACTAACTCAATAAAATTGAAATTAACAAAAAAAGGCATACAGTATGTTTACAGGGTAGCACAAATAATGATGCTGTTTCACTTGTCTTCTGCTGCGGTCATCTGAAAAGAGGTGGTTACAAGATCTGAGCCCAGGGGCACTGGTCCAGTGAAAGGATACTTTGAGTAGTCTACATACAGCACCATGTAAACCAGGTGTTCCTGGGTAGTTACAACACATGGCTGCAAAGTTAAGCTGGTCACAAATCTCGTCTTCATGGAATAACCCCTGGCTTGCTGCCAAGAAAGAGGAGCCGAGAGCAGAACTGCTGATCTGTAACTGCCTAAGACATCTCAAGTCTTATACAGGGAAGAAAAACTTAAGATGAGGAACTATAAGGCCAGCAGAACAAAATTATTTTCCAAAGCGGTGTTTTTAAAAGAACTGAAGGTTTACGGACCTTCAAAATTACAAAATCAGTCAGCCACTAACAATGTGTAAAAAAACACCATGCCATTTGCAGCATAACATGTGCACACAGCAGCAGCGTTCTGATCACAGAAACATACGGGCAGGGACACAAGAGGCCATCAGGCTGTTCTGGAACCCTGCCTTGAAACTACAGGACTCGGCAAACTATGATCCTCTGCAAACAGCTATGAATATACCTTCCTCAGCTGTCCCCACACCTTTAAAATAATATGCAAACTTTTAAAATGTATTTTCTGCAGGAGCACCACTACAAGGATTGCCCACAGAATGGTCCCAGTGCTCCAACTATGATAATTAAGGGTATGTGGGATGCATACTTGCGTACGTCTGCAGGCAGCCTTAATACATTCCCATCACAACCATCACCATAACTGCAATCCTTATTTATAAAGCCGTAAATATACAAACCAGCGTGGGGAACTGTTAAAGGGCTTTCTTGTTTTGTTGGGGAAACAAAACTCTTTGTACTGTTTCTGTTGTCCCTTCCTGCCTGGGGCTGTACCTAGAAACGAACTTTAGTTCACTCAGCATGCCTTGCTCCATGATTAAATCCCAATACAAATAAATAACTTTTAAAGGTTTGCCTTTCACTGTGAGGAAGCAGGAAACTGTTTCTGAAGGTAAATTTGAATATCCTTACTTATTATTTTTAATTTATTTTTACAATTTTCGATCAGGAAGGCCACACTAAGCCGAGGCTCGTTTCCAGTTGCATCCTAGGAGCACAGGGAAGTTAAGGGACTTGCTCATCGTCACACAGTATGCAAGTGCAAGGCATAAATTGGTTTTGGAAACATGATTAGCAGTCCTTGCTAATCAACATCATTTTGATTAGCACTCAGCCAGGTTTTACGGGCAATTTCACCAAATGGATATTTTATCTATACTATACAGTCCACAAGCATGCAACTACGTGAAAAAGTGTCAAACTGTAAGAACAATACTGCAATTCTGTACTTTTTACCATAGCTGTATGACAACATTACCACAATCTGTACATTTTTATTTAGTGTGCAGATCAGTTGATTATTAACTTCTGCTACTCAAGGCTGCACTTGATTAGCAAATGAGTGTTTTGGGTAGCAAACTGTTATGTGAACCCACTTATTTTACATCTTGAAGTGAAGTAGTGGCTGTGTGATTCAAACCCAGTTCTCCATATTTGTTATTTAGTGCTCTTAACCACCATGCTACACTGCCTCACAATTATGCAGATTGGTACATGTCTGCACGGCATACTTGTCAGTCCCTGTTTATGAACAGCATTTTCACCACAGAGCTCTATAAAACATTCTGATGTAAGGGATGACACATAACAGTGTGTGTGGTTATAGGAAATAATACCGCCTCAGGTGATTACTAGGCACAAAAGTACAAAAATGCCTCAACCACCGATAAGTCGTTATTCCCTTATGCCCCATACCCCAGTGTGTGTTATCCCACTTACAAAATGGGCTTTTATTGAAAAAAAAAACTGCAGTTCAGGTGAGGTATGTGGTTGCCAGACAATTTTGTCAGACGCGCTTGACCTCAATCTAAAAAAAAAAAACAGGCCATGCTGTTTGGGTCCCCGGCCAAGATAAAGTCCTCCCCTGCCCCCCCTTTGTATCACTGGACAAGATGGCTCTCCTGTTTTGTCCACTGATTCCATTAAATACTTGGGGGCGACACTTGACCCCAGCTGGACCTTGGTCGTCATATCCTAAATGCTTGCAGGGCTGTCAACTGTAAGCTCGGTCTGGCCTATACAGTGAAGAACAACCTTACATCTGCTGCCCACAGGGCACTGGCCAGAGGTGTGTTTCTTCTGACTCTCTGCTATGGGCTAATTCTGTATGCACATACTTCCAAAGCTCACCTCGCAATGTGGAATGTAGCCTACAACAACATTTTTCGTTTTGCACTTGCTGCTCCCCGTCTCACCCACAACTGTGACCTGTACAATAAGCTCGACTGGCTTTCCCTTCCAACTATAGGAGTTTTGTCCTGGGTAGCTTCACAGGTAAGGTGCCAGAACTAGCACCCCAAGGACTAGCTGAGCTCCTCATACCTGCTGCCTCTTCTTACTCCCTCTGGTCCCTGGGCTCTGCTGTTCTCAAAGTCCCAGCCATCCGTCGCAAAAGGGGATAGGGGTTTTGCTGTATGTGCTCTAGAGTTTGGAACTCCTTTCCCTCCCAGGTCCGCTCCTCACCCTCTCACTCATGTCTTCGGAGCTCCCTCTGGACTTACCTGAAGCTTTCCTCCGCATGTGGTTGTCCTAAACCGCCATAATCCAATCACAGTTCCTGTATTGGGCTACTATGTCCCTGCATTTCTGGTAGCCCCTTCGTGGGCCTTGAGGGTGGTTCCCGTTTGCTAAGGTCCTGTTTGTATTATATTGTACCTACCCTCTGCTCTAGGCGGAGTTTTGTTGGACGCACTGTTCAGTGGTCCTTGTCTGTGCTTGCCTTATGCTCCTGGGTGGTGATGTGTTGCTGCACTGTTCTTCTCCTTATGTGATCCTATACATGCTCTTTCCTACTCAACTGTATTTTATTCTTCACTGCTTATGTTATGTGATGTCATCTGTTTCTGCCTGATCCTGTACAATGCTTAACTGTATCTTATTGTTCTTTGTATGGACTTTGTCCCTCTTCGTACTCTCCCGGGTCGTACCTGAAAATAGGCAATTGTTTTGTCTACTCTAGTGTGCGTACCTGGTCAACAAAAGCTAATAAATAAATAAATAAATTATCAAGTTACGTGATATGTTTCGACCAATGAGATAACAGGATTTTCTTGGACAGTTTTGAAATATCACTATTTGCATTGCTACGGTACAGAAGTTTGTTTATACAGCCAGCCGTGTGTGTGTGGAATCAATGGAATGTCATGAAACACCTTTAGGCTAATCACAGGCCAAGATTTCTTTAGTCCATTTTAAAAGCACTGTCGAAAGGTGCACTACATGTATCCCTTCTTTTGACAATGAAGAGGTTTTACAGGTAGCTAGTGGTGAAGATCTGAATGAACAAATCAGGGGCCACCAAACGCCACAGAAAACTGCAGAGGTTTACGTTGCCTTTCCTCGGTTGCTTAGCCGGCTAACTCACGCCTGTCCCATAGTAGACCCCTCTGTCCCTCATGAAAAGGTTTATATTCGTTCTACACTGAGATTTGAAAGCAATGCTCCCTAGTTAGTCTGTGTCGCTCAATCAACAGTAGCCTTGATGAACCTCAACGACTCCTGGATACCACAGGTAAAAATTTGGAAACGCATCCTTTTTCGACATGTTGTAGCTGGTATTTCAGTTTCACGTACTTGTTGCATTTTGTTCCCCCCTTTTTAGTAACTGTGCACATTATTGTGAAAACACAATCACTGTCCCCTAGGCTTCATCTGCTCTGGCTGTCTGTCTACATCTGTCATCTCAATGCTCTGTTTATGTCATCACGATCATTTCCATAGTAACTGTCTGTGATGTCACAACCACAGGATTATGATGTTAGGTGTTACAAAATGGGTAGAAATCAAATCCTGAACACTAACTGGTCTACAGGCTGTTCCAACTGTGATATTATCTCAGTGCAACGTCACAGTCTCAAGAAAGCCTACAGAAAGCCTTTGTTTTTTGTGTGTTTTTCAGTTCTACAAGATCCATTTTATAATGGTAATAAGGCACTCCAGAGCATGTGTTACGCTTAATGTTACTTCTCGGGTGGCTAAAGTCATACCAGACAAGCAGCTAAAGCAGGCAAATTCTTGGGGACACACTGATCCTGTTTGCACGATAATGTCCATGGTTATAAAGCAAAAGAGGGAGCCTAAGTTGGTCAGGTAATGAAGCAGTAGTGCTACCACCCGCAATTCCAATAACCTGGGTTCAGGAACGGTCTCAAGATTCTGGACGGCTGTGTGGGAGAAGCAACGGTGAGCATCCCACAGGACAGCTCTCCTCTTTTGGGGGTGGGGGCTCAACGTCTTCCACTGTTCACCTACCAGCAGGGGAAGATGGGTGGTCAAGCAGCAAAGAGTACTGGGGAGGGGCTACCAGCAGAGAGCCGGGAATGCACATGGCACAGCCTGCATGTGTCATTGTACACGGTGCCCCTGGGGAATAGAGGAGGAGGAAAAAAACTTGACTGGCAGGATGACAACCAGCTCCCTTCAGGTCCTGCACCACCAAATGGGCATCCATCTCCAGACCTAGTCAGGGCCATATCAGACCCCCCCCCCGATCCCAACATTGGGGGCAAGCCCTGAGGGTAGATGAAGGCTGGGTACGTTCCCAGGGAAGGCAACTGACAGGGCTGGGGGAGCTGGCCACAGGGCAGCAGTTCAGGGGCAGGAGGATACATATCTGGACAGCAGTATGGGGGCCATCCGGAGGCCGAGTAGGTAGCGCTGTGTGCCCCCATGCTGGTGACCCAAATTTGAAAGCGAGCTTAGGAAACTGTTAGGTGGCCCCGAGGGCTGGGGAGGCACTGCTGCGTGGTAGCACCCCCAGCAGGGGGAGTGACGATGTTGGGTTCTGCCACACCAGTGACCCCAGCGATGGGCCACAGAGCTTGCCCCCTCTACAAGGGTATGCTGGTGCATGTGAGGCTTGATGGAACACCATCGAACATCAAGGGAGGTGAGCGGGGCGGGTGAAAATTAAAAACAGGGCCCCATCAGCAGAATGAAGCTCCTGCTCGCCGCCAGGCCTGTACCACTGACTGGACCCTGACTCCACTGTCTGGATGTGGACACTGGGGAGGAGGGAGTCACCACCCTCTCTTGGCCCGACCATGGGGGCAATCCATGGGAGAACTGGAGGCAAGGTAAATCCCAGACATGCTGGGTGATGGTGCTGACTGACAGGAGAGCAGAAAGGGGCAGGCCGAGAAGGACGCGTAAAGGATGAAGAAAAAATCTGAATAGGAAAAAACTGGGCACCAAATACAGAAAATACGTTAAAAGCAGCAGTACTGGTTAGTTTGCAGAAACTAACATCTTTGTTTTGCTAAAATGCATTTCTGACATTCTTAAATTCAATCTCAGTATATTTTTAATTTTCTCTGATATTTTTAAAAACCCCTTTTATAACTAACTAGTTGTTTTATGGTGGGCATATGCGATGAGTAGCAATTTTTGAAAACTTAAAAAATCTTGCATCTTAGTCCAGGAATAAAAGACAACAAAAAGAAAAAAATAGGTACAGTATATTGATGTTTGTGCCAGAAAATCATTATTGCTAAAAAAACAAAAAACATGGTGACAAATAAAAGCTGAAATGTGCCTAAAATGGTGTGTTTTTCTGCTTTGTTTGTTAAGTACAAGGCTCTTCAAAGCACCCGTTTCCAGAGTATGCTTCTTCGATGATGTGGCACAGTTTGCCTTTTGCCACATTAGGGTGATGAAAGGTTGACAGCTGCATGGTCTTTATCCCCAACTTACGTGCTGGAATCAAGCAGCACTGACAATCTCTCCTCATCATCACTATCTTCTTCCCATTAACAAAACTCCACCTGTGAAGCAGCTTGCTAGCCACTGACCGCCACAAGCAGCCTGCAACAGCTCCTGTTTCAGTGGGAGCTGCTGCGGTAAACAGGGTTAAGACACAGGCAACCACAGGAAATGATTAGTGAGGTCTATAAACAAGTGACGTCAAAGTATTTCTACTGGGGAAATCCTAATACTATGTAATCTGTTTCCATGCTGATTTAGGGAGAAGCCAGGACATGCTGTGGGTGACCCCCAGGTAAATAAGCCTTTAGGTTTAATGACCAACAATACTGCAAGGCTGACACCTCAGCTTCAGTTAAGCAATAATGCTTTAGTGCATGCACGCACCCCTCCACACGCTCTCTAAACTGTACATAGGGCAATCTGTTTGCAAAAATGCAATAACAGTGTCTAATGGCTCAAATTATTTGTTATGTTAAGCAGAATCTTAGGTAGGCACATTAAAAAGGTTGGCACAAAGGTGCACTGTCTGACTAGTTCTCTGCTAATTCCTTACTCTCCCATATCGTGATCCCCAACTAGCAGGTACAGCTTTAGTACATTCTTAAATCACAACCCCTGTTATAAAAGTCGCCTATTATGGAACGGTAAGCCACAGGTAAATACACTGACATAGAAATACGTTTCCCCTTCGATCAGTATAAGTGGACATTTTCCACGCATCATACAATATAGTTTTCACCAACGCAACATATCTGTAAGCTCAGTCAAGTTCAAACTCTCCAGCATTTTTATCAGTCCAGCAATCCTTTAGTGCTATTTCAGTAAATGGAATAAAAATACATCTGCATATTGCTAACTCTGAAGAGTCAAATTCACCTCTTCTCAGACGAAATGAAAAATCACTAGGCAGAACTACAATCCCCCAAATGTTAGGACTCTGTTCCAGACCTGCCTCCTACGGTTCGATTCCCTAGCCCATCTTCCCCTTTACAGGGGTGGTGATGCACTGATGTTTTTGTATTCTTGGTCTCCTTTCGTTTGGTTTGGTGGGTCCCCTCACCCCGTCGCCATCCATTCATCCCTGCCGTCTGCACCCCATTACTATGGGGGGGGCAGGGACGGTGTGATGCCCTTGGGGTTTACATTCTGACTCAGTCTCCGGGTGGGTTCAGTCCGACCCTCAAAGCCCCTTTACCTTGGGATGGTGTGATACCCTTGGGTGCTGGCATTCTGACTCGGATTCGTCCTGCTACCCAGCCCATCAGCGCCCCTGTCATGGGGACACTGCTGCCTTTCGTGTTGGCATTCTGACCCAGTCCCTTTGGGTGCTTGGTTCGGTCCTCCTTACCTGGGAAAGGTTAAGGCCTTGAGTGGAACTTGTCCCCCCTTCGGTCTGGTCCGTCGGGGCCAGTCCCCTACCTGGGGATGGTGATGCACTTGGTGTTGATGTTCTCCGTGGTAATGGCCTTTTCCAGCTCGTCCAGTTGACCCGTCTTCTTGAGCTTTTTCACCAGGCTCTTGACCGCCTTCTCGCACCACTTCTCCTCCGGCCCATTCTGCTCGCCCTTCTTCCAGCCCAGCAGCCGCTTGACGATCGGAGGGTGAACGGCAGAATGGAAGTCATCGCTTCTCCTCGGGCGGGCCGGACCCAGCCAGGAGGGTAGGGAGCAAAACAAAAAAAACTTCCACAAAGTTCACACTCAGTAGTGACCCTCGCAAAACTTTTTGTTCCTTGTTGCCAGACTACTGCTGTCCCGTTTCGGAGCCCTCAGGCGGACCCGCAGCTAGCTCTGTCCTCCTATTACTCTAGCTCATCAGAGTACCACTCCGCCCCACAACTTAGATCCCATTCGCCCCTCAGTCCCGGTACCAGTTTCCACTTTCTCCCCGCCGTTACTAACGTTGAAACAGACAGTAAAAAACACTTCTGGTTTCTGCTCGGCACACTGTGTCCTCCTGACTGTTCACCGGGGCGACGAGGATGATAATGATGTCAAAACTTTGCTGCCTTCCGTTCCTCCTTTACTTTGATGCAGATTCATCCGCCTCTACTGCTTCGCTACTGCTGCTACAAAGCAGGAGGAGGAGGATGGCCAGGAAACGCCACTCGGGTCCAGCTGCTTCCGTCACAGCTATCACCCCCAGTCTGCCCCTCATGCTAATGTGACACCCTCCCGCAGAGCAGACGAGACGAAGAGGGCGAGAGGCCGGGTGTTGGGGGGAAGGAATCGTGCCGTCTGCGCTGCTGCTAAAGGAGTCCTACAGCCTGAAACGGAGATTCCAGCTCCCAAATAAGTAAAGGAGTTGCAGGAGAAGGCGAGACGCCATGTGTCCCGGAGATTAATTCCAGCCCAGACTGACAACAGAGCTCTCAGTTGCTTCAAGAGAAGCCCTGCAGTGCGTGTTGGGGTGGCATACCGGCAAACATCCAAATGCCCCCCGAGGGACTTCTCCCAAACTCTATAAATCCTTGCAAAAACTTTTTTTTCATATAAAAGGTTTTCTGATCACAGTAAGTAAATACAAGATGGGAACACAGAGCCAGTGTACAAAATCGTAAGTAAAAGTCTGTCGCTTCACCCCCTCCCCTTCATTTTGCAGGTACTGCAGGCTCCCAATGCCAACGTTCTAGGTTGTCCCACCCCCTGCCACAATGTGATACCGTTGACCTATGCGTCTTGGAGCAAAGGATCCCAGGCCAGAAGCAAGTAGAGTAGCTTCAGGAGAACCTGTGTAGTGAGAATGGGGGATCCTAACCCTGAAACGAGCAAACGTAGTGCAAGAGAGTCATGTATTCTGGAGCATGGTATCCCAACTCGGAAAACACATTAACATCCCCAAAATCAGGGTGTTCATATTAAACTGGGAAAAGGGTTAAGTTTGGGCCATCAATTAAATGGTTAATTTTGCCTCTGTGCACTGGCGGGAGCTCGGCTGGTCAGAGGTCACCTCTGGTGTTCAGGGTTATAAATTGGGGTTTTGGCACCTTCAGAGATTTCGAGAAGTGGCACGGGAAGAGGCGAGTGTGAGCCGAGGGAGACATGCAGAGGAAAGCAGGGCCAATTGTCTGCTCTACAGGCCACCAGTTAATTTGTGGGGCGACCGGAAACCAGTCTGGCGGGATGTGGCAGCAGCTGTCATTTTTGTCCAGTGGTTACCCTTGTGAAACCACCTCGAAGGGGTCTGGTGCTGTGAGAGGCAGAGCTGGGGTGCAGCATGGCTTCAGTGCATGCTAAAATATGTGAGGACCAGATAGGAAGTCAGAGCCCGAGGGTAAAAAGAGTAAAGAGTCTTGGCCCTGGAACAAATATGCCAACCCGGTTGTGGCAGCTCCTGGGGGTCAGAGAGAAGCAAGTTGGTCTTGTGGAAGCTGAGGCTAAAAATAACTGCCCGGAGTCCATCATGCCCTCCCGGAGGGTACAGGCCTGTGGGGACATCTGCCTGTGAGAGGGGTAGAGTTGCTCACTGGTGCCAGCAAGGACAGAGATCCATTGGGGAAATTAAAATAGCTGTGTCCCATGGGAAGAGAGAGAGAGAGATCCGTAGAGCCAAATTGAGAAAGAGGAGTGGTGCCAAAGCTTGAAATGCCAACCCGGTTGTGGCGGCCTTTGGTGGGGACGTCCACCCTATGTAAATGAAGTCACTCGCCATGGCGAAGTTTTAGACCTACACAGTATCAGCAACAGTGAAAGTATGAGCCATAAGAGAGAGGGAGAGTAAATTTTGGCTGCCTGTGTGACTAGGGTCTTTGGGCCCCATAGAATTGCTGCCTATTTGTGCCAGTGGCTTTTTTGGCCCAGAAGTAACCTGCCCAAGGATTAGTGGGGTCTTCGTGGCCGAAAAATGTATCCACTAACTCTGAGAAAAGGACCTTCCCGGTCCCCATGCAGGGTTTTAAATAATTGATTAGCAGTTTTTCTTGGGACAATACTAACTGTACAGAAAGTATTTATATTGGTTTTCTAAGTATTACGTTTGTTAAACACAGTGAGGCAGGTGCAATGCATTTCACAGTGTTTTAGAACTTTTATAGAGTAAAATGCTAATCAATTTTAGAGTTAAATAAAACCTGCCATGTACAGTCAAGTTGGTCAAAGTGGCGCCATGAAGTTAGTTAATTAAATGGGATCCCCTGTTAACTTTTGAGTTTGTGTGGCCTTCAGTTCTTCTTATTGTGACTGTTTATGTCTGCTAGCATGGATAACCTTTCAGCCCAGCACAAGAAGTTGGCACCCGTCTTCTGTGAACCCTCCAACACCAGCCATCCCGATAAGGTACATCTAATCTTGTTTCTGCTGCTATAAGTGCCCCTTCCCCATTCGAACTGTACCACCTTGTACCCCTAGACACCGGGGAGGGGGGCTTACAACATGGGGGCTCATCTGAGATGGCATTTTGGGGGTGCCAGGACACTTTTGGACCACCAAAATTGGTGCTGGGTGAGGCATGGACTGTGTGAACTTTTATGCTGGCTTTTGGACTGGAAACAATATGGGGCAGTGGTGAGGAGTTTTGCACCTTCTTGCAGACTAGTGACGCCAGTGGGATGCTAGCTGATATATTGCACAGGGCCAGAACATGTGCGCCATACGGAAATGCCCTGGGACATACCTCTCGATTGGACTTGGAGATATTTTGGGGGTGGCATCGACTGTTACTGAGCATGCTGTGGGACTGCGAGCAGAGAGAGCGAGCTAAGTTTGCAGTGTAGCAGTGTGTGGCACTGAGAGAAGAAAAGCTATCTATCTGTCTTCAAAATGGTTCAAGTGCCAGTGGCTGCTGATGTGACTGTTCCCTCTGCCATGCTGAGTTGACTTTGGGATGTAGTTGAGAAATCCACCAGCTGTTAGTGTGTCTTATGCCAGTTTGATGGCCCAGGAGTAGCGCTATTGTCTGTATGCACGGTGTGCCAACGGAGGGCCCCTGCAGATGTAAGGTACCTGTCTTTCACTTGGCCCAGCGGTTCAGTACCATCAATTGAATCTGCCCTTGAAAGTTGGGAGAGATGGGCAGTCAACTTGGTGTGCCAGCAATGGGAAAAGTTGAAGAAGCTAGCCAGCAGCCTGCAAGCCCCAGGAATCCCTGTGCCCAGCGGAGTGCACCACAAAACCCTCAGCTCCACTCAAAGAACCAGTGCCTGTAGCCCAAGGAAGAGGTCGTGGGGCACCCTGGACCAGCTGTACAAAAAGCACAAGTTGAGTCCGGACAGCACCAGTATGGCCTTGCAGGAGATACAGCGTATCACAAAGGGAATGTGTTCCAGGCATGTCTATGAGGGACTTACCAGTGACAAGCAATCACCAAGCCGAATCCTCATTATTATTATTCCAAGCAATAAAGTGACTGTTGTGGCCTAGGACTCTGTGCAGTGTCATTGCTCCATGGTTTCTACCGATTCTTTCTCCCAGAGGTGCAGCCATGAGTTGATGCTAAAGGGCTTTGACTGAGACAGTCTGCCTGCCTAAAATGGGTGAGATAAACCCCTTTCTTTCCTTTATTTATAGTACTTATGGAGACTTTATTTTATTTACAGTAATTGTAGAGACTTTAGGAAATTGGACATTAACATTTTGGCAAGTGGACTCTGCACTTGATGCTGTAAGGGGAATAGGATACTGCAATATTGTTTAATACTGTTTGAGACTGCACAAACAACTGTGCTGTGTTTTGCTGTTTTTATTTGCATGCTGTTTTGAAGTGTTGTACTGGTGTGAATTGATATTTGTGTTTATTGCTGTATCAAGTTTGGGCATGTTTGGCAGTTGGCAGGTGGGCAGTACTAAGTAGAGCAGTTTTGGGATTAGTGAGAGTCAAGGGCTGGGATGCCGCTCCTGTTGCCAGGCAGTCTGTCGCAGAGTTACAGAAGTGGGTCACCATACTAAAGTGTAGGCGCCCATCTTAGGCCCCCAAAGTTTAGTGGGATGGGTGAATGCACCATCTTGGCAGTGTGTGCCAGTGATACCGAGTTGTGGTAGCGGTGAGGGAGTCCGCATACCTCTCTGATGCCAATCAGCGAAGTAGCTGGTATAAATACTCACCAAGGGCGGTGACTGTTTAAGTCAGGGGAGAGATGTAATACTCCCCGTCAGGATATTCATATTAAATTGGGAAAAGTGTTGAGTTTGGGCCATCAGTTAAATGGTTACTTTTCCTTGGTGCACTGGGCGAAAGCTCTGTGGGTCGGACGTCACCTCTGGTGCTCAGAGTTGTAAATTAGGGTTTGGCACCTTTAGAGATCAAGAACAAACGTGGACAGAGGTGATTGTGAGCCGCAGGGAGACATGCAGGAAGGGGTGAGGAGAGCAGGGCCGGTTGCCTGCTGTCAGGGCCCGCAGTTTGTTTGCAGGGTGTGCAAAAACCAGTCCAGCAGGATGTGGCAGTGGCCATTGTGTTTGGCCAGCGGTTCCCCTTGAGAAGCCACCTCAGAGGGGTCCGGTCCTGTGAGAGGCAGAGCGAGGGTGTAGCATGGCTTCAGTGCATGCTAAAATGTACAGGAATCTGAGTAGAGAGAACAGATGGGAAGTTGGAGCCCAAAGGGAAAGAGGGTGAGAGACTGACACTGGCGCAGATATGCCAACCTGGTTGTGGCAGCTCCTGGGGGTCAGAGAGGAAGCAAGTGGGTCTTGTGGAAGCGAGGCTAAAAGTAACTGTCCGAGGTCCTCATGTGCCCTCCCAGAGGGTGCAGGCCTGTGGGGACGTCTGCCTCTGAGAGGGTAGAGTCACTCACTGGTACCAGCATGGGCAGAGATCCATTGGGGAAATAAAGTAGCTGTGCCCCTTGGGAAAAGATAGACAGACATGTAGAGCCAAATTGGGAAAGAGTAAGGAGTGGCGCCAGAGTCTGAAACACCAACCCAGTTGTGGCAGCTTTTGGTGAAGACGTCTTCCCTATGTAAATGGGGAGTCACTTGACATGGATGAAGTTTTGGAACTGCACAGTATCAGCGACAGTGAAAGTGTGAGCCATGAGAGAGAGGGAGAGTAAAGTCCTGTTGCCTGTGTGATTAGGGTCTTTGAGCCCCGTAGAACTGCTGCCTATTTGTACCAGTGGCCTTTTCGGCCCAGAAGTAACCTGCCCAAGGATTAGTGGGGTCTCCTCGGCCGCAAAATGTATCCACTAATTCCAATGAAAGGACCTCCACGGTCCCAATGTACAGTTGTCATTTAAAGTGGCACCAGGAAGTTTGTTAATTAAATAGGATCCCCAGGCCCCTGTTAATTTGAGTTTGTGTGGATTTAAGTTATTCTTATTAGGACTGTTTAAGTCTGCTAACACAGTGCGTTGCAGCCCAGCACCAAGTTGGCAGTCCTCTGCTGTGAACCCTTCAATGCCAGCCATCCCGGTAAGGTACATCTAATCTGTTTCTGCTGCTGTAGTACCCCTCCCCATTGGAACTATACCTCAAACCCCTAGATGCCGGGGGGGGGGGGCTTATACCAGAAGCAGAAGAACCTGTGCAGCATGGAGCAGGTCAGTTATCCCAATCCAGAAACAAGCAGGGCTGCTTCAGGAGGACCTACCTGACCTGTGCAAGGGAGCATGGTATCCCAGCGCAGATACAAGCCAAGCTGCAGCAGGTGGACCTGTACAGCATGGATCAGGGTATACCACCCCAGAAACAATCAGAGCTGCAGCAGGAGGAGCGATCCATGCATTCCAGAGCAGAGGATTCCCACCCCAGAAACATTGCAGGAACCATGTATCCTGGAGCAGGGGATTCTGGCCCAGAAACAAAGGAGGAACTGTACATCCTGGTGCAGGGGATCCCACCCCAGAAACATTGCAGGAACCATGCATCCTGGAGCAGGGGATTCTGGCACAGAAACAAAGGAGGAACTGTACATCCTGGTGCAGAGGATCCCACCCCAGAAACATTGCAGGAACCATGCATCCTGGAGCAGGGGATTCTGGCCCAGAAACAAAGGAGGAACTGTACATCCTGGTGCAGGGGATCCCAGCCCAGAAAGACAGGATGAACCATGCATCCTGGAGCACGGATTCCAGCCAAGAAGACAGGAGACACCATGCATTCTGGAGCAGGGTATAACACCGCCCTGCCTGTACCCTGCTTTCACCTACCTGCAAGGAAGGTTAGTTACAATGCTGGCAGATATTAATTGGGGTTAAAAAAATAATGACAATAACAACACTGCTGTAGGAAATACCACAAGGCAGAAATCTCTTTCAAAGTTAGAGCCAGTTTATTTAGCAGACTATAAAGAACTGCTTTTTTCTTGTTTCATCAATGTCTCTATCAACAACAAGGTAAATGGCTAGGAACATGGCTGCGCAGCCTAAACAGTGAAACAACATCTGCACAAATGAATATCAGTTTCTTTTCCCTGACAAATCATCTAGAACTTTTTGTACCACATATTTTTTCTTCACCCCCAACCCTGAGATGAACAGTATATGTCCTGGACACATTGCAGTCTATTTTTTAGCCACAGTTCATAGTGCCTCAACCCCAAAAGCCGAAATTCATGAGGATGATGTAGTTCCTCAATGTGATGTGCTGCCTTGGCCAGGGATTGATGAGGCGTTGTCTTCCGGAAGTTCCACTGTACTCTTGGTCCTCTTCGGTCCTGGTCGAAAGGTGAACCCTCCCTATACTTTAAACTATAAAATAACAAACTCTCTGCAGGTATCTTGATTTAACTGAAAAAATTACTTGAACTTCCTCTCACTACTCCTTTGGCTGTTCTGGCAAGTTCCATCAGCTCTGTAAATACTTTAATACATCCAAGAGCAGAGCCATTCTCGATGCCCTACAGGGGGCATGCCTCAGACAGCTAGTTTGGAACCCACTCGGGAGGGAGCAGTCTTAGACCTGGTACTCTCGAATGGGGACAGAGAGAGAGGATCTCAGATCTAGAAGTGGGTAGCCATCTGGGAACAAGCGACCACCAAACTGTGGTTCATGATAAACTTAGCTGTAGAGTCAAGCCATACGAAAGTGAAGGTACTGGACTTCAGGAGGGCTGATTTTGTCAAAATGGGAGAGTGCCTCAGAAAAGCACTAGCAAACGGGCAAGAAGGTGGGGTGGAGCAACAATGCGGAAACATCAAAACCGCCATCACAGAGGCAACAAGATTTTGTGTGAAGCAAATAAATCAAAAGAAAGAAAAAAACACTATGGTTCTCAAAAGAAGTGGTGGTTAGGTGGAAGGTTAGGGAGAAAAATATATAATTCAGGAAGTATAAGGAAACACGGAAGGAGCAGGACAGAGACCTGTACCAGTTAAAGCAGAATGAATTGGGGAAGGCAGTCAGAATAGCAAAGGCCCAAACCAAGGAAAAGATGGCCAACTCGGTTAAGAAGGGGGATAAAACCTTTTATAGGTACATTAGGAAACAAAGACTAAGGCAGGGATACTGGGGCTGAATAAAAAGGAAGGTGGTTGGGCAGGAGCGACAGTGAAAAAGCAGGGATACTGAATGAATACTTCTGTTCAGTATTCACAAAGGAAAACAGTGGGAGATACCTAATTCACTCAATAGAAGCACTCTTGATAGAGGGGTTGATATTAGTCCTTTCACGGAAGAAAGGGTTCTGAAGAACTCCTAAAACTGAAGGTGGATAAAGCAATGGGCCTGATGGGATTCACCCCAGAATTCTAAAAGAACTAAGGGAAGAACTAGTAACGCCACTGACTACCCTTTTTAATAAACCATGGGAGGATGGTGCGGTGCCTGAGGACTGGAAGAGGGCAGATGTGATTCCCCTTCACAAAAGTGGGAGCATGACAGAGGCATGAAACTACTGACCTGTCAGTTTGACCTCAGTGATAGGGAAATGATGGAATCACTTCTGAAGGAAAGAATTGTTGAGTACCTGGAGGCCAGTGAGGCACAGGGCCCAAGGCAGCATGGATTCACAGCAGGAAGGTCATGTCAGACAAATCTAATTGATTTCTTTGACTGTGTGACCAAAGTAGTAGACCAGGGAAGGGCTGTGCACATGGCCTACCTAGACTTTGCAAGCATTTGACACAGCCCGCACAAAAGATTAATAAACAATTCAGCCTGCCTGGGAGTAGGTCCCAGGGTGGTAGCCTGGGTAAAACACTGGTTGGACAACAGGAAACAGAGGGTAATAGTAAACAGAGTCCACAGTGAAGAAAGGGGGTTACTAGTGGGGTACCACAGGGTTCAGTACTGGGTCCAGTCCTTTTTAATGTCTTTATAAGTGACATTGCAGAAAGACTGGAAGGAAAAGTATGCCTCTTAGCAGATTACACAAAGATCTGCAACAGGATTGATACGCAAGGTGGGGTGGAAAGGATGAAAAGGGACTTGGCAAGGTTGGAGGAATGGTCAAATGTATGGCAGCTTAGATTCAACACAAAGAAGTGCAAAGTAATGTACCTGGGAAACAAA
The DNA here is from genome assembly GCA_016271365.2 of Neoceratodus forsteri. NCBI lineage: Eukaryota > Metazoa > Chordata > Ceratodontiformes > Ceratodontidae > Neoceratodus > Neoceratodus forsteri. The sequence continues at coordinate 1,252,401,474 of CM028129.1, read as the reverse complement.
AATCCAGGGGAAGAGTACACAATGGGGGGTGAGATACTGACAAAAAAAAAATGGAAAGGGACCTGGGGATAGTCATATCAGATGACCTAAAGATGGGCCAAGGCAATGTGAGAAGGCAGTAAGGAGGGCTGGGGGATACTGGGATGCATAGGGAGAGACATCACCAGTAGAAAACAGGAAGTTGTTCTTCCTCTGTACAGACAGTTGGTAAGACCACATCTGGAGTACTGTGTGCAGTTCTGGAGACCCCATCTCCGAAAATACATAGATAGGGTGGAGGCTGTCCAGAGGAGGGCAACCAAAATGGTGCAGGGTCTGCACCAGAAGGCGTATGAAGAAGACTAAAGGAGCTTAAGATGTATAGCCTCGAGGAAAGGAGGGAGAGGGGGGACATGATAGAAACTTTCAAATACCTCAAGGGAATCAACAAAGACCAAGAGGGTAGCATCTTTCAGAAAAAGAGATGTGCAAGAACAAGGGGGCACAATTTGAAGATAGAGGGGGACGGCTCAGATGTAATGTAAGGAAGTATTTCTTCACAGAGAGGGTTGTAGATGCATGGAACAGCCTTCCTGAAGAGGTCGTAGAGTCAAAAACTGGTGGAATTCAAGAATGCATGGGACAGACATAAGGCAGTTCTAGTGGGGGGTAGGAGGACGTAGGCTGTTGGTTAACTAGGATCTGCAGCTTATCCATTGGGTAGGGAAATGGGCAGACTAGGTGGGCCAAGCGGTCCTTGCCTGCCATCAGATTCTATGTTTAGCTTACTTTTCCTAACTAAAAACTTGTTTCTAACTAGGCAGTGATAGCCCCTAACTGTCTACCCTGTCACTTTAAACTTTTCCTGTGTTTTCTTCTTTTTTTTCTTCAGAGGAGTTGCATGTGGCAGAGTGTTCCCACAGCACTCCTGTCAGCTTGGTGAGGAGGAGAGAAAGCCTTTCAAGCTACTCCTCCTCAGCCTTTTAGCCCACCCTACGCGGCACCCAATTGGTGCTTTTAGCTGCCAAGGCCTCTAGCAGTCAATCAGGAGAGAGCTCAAGCTCCCCTAGAGGTGGAAGCGTCTCGAGCTGCTCCTCCTAACTGCTGCCCTTGCCCCACTTTGAAGCCCCTTGTTACCCACTTTCTGAGGTAACACTGCCCAGATATGATGTGGGTAGATATGGCTGGCGATTCCCCAGCTACCCCATGTCATACTTTTTTTATTTAAATTGTCGTTTTCCCATTGGAAGCCGACGAAATGCAGCCCCTGTCTTTACTTTTCATCATAGCTGGCTGCTGCTGCCTCCAGTGCTGACGTCAGGACATCCGGGTGACATGCGTGTCAGCCAGCATGCTCAGCAACAACATGCTGCCTAATGTTACCTGGAGGGCTACTTGCTTCTGCCCCCAGGTAGCCACCTATTTTATATTTATTTATTGTTTAGACCCTTTTGGGCTTTGCTGCTGCTGCTTGTGTGTGGGCTCTTACAACCCGATTATTCTCTCTCTGTTTTTCTGCCCCCAGTTTACATTTCAGCGGCTCTTTAATTATTTTCTCCCCTTTGGGAACACTCTGCCCTTCCTTTGCCTGTGCCCTGCAGGCACTAACTTTTATATTTAAAAAAATTAGCCTACCAGTTATTCAGTTAGCTGTGGTGCAGCTTTTCACTTCGGCGGCACTCACCGCTTTGCTGCTGCACTCTTGCTCTCTCAATATTCCCACCCCTGGCTTTGTAATCATGCTGTGGTGCTGCATTACTTCTGGCGGCCCCGCCGCCCAGTGGACTCTCTGGGAACCCCCCCCCCAACTCTCTCTCTCTCTAGTGCAACGGAGCAGCTTTTACTTAATGCAGCTTTCTTGCTGCTCTAGCTGCTTCTCTGCTGCCTCTTCTTAAGCCCTGTAGGGCATAATTAATTAAAATACTGTCACTGGAGCAGCAATCGGGAAGGCGTGGGGAGGCGCTTCAGTTCTGGCTCCTCCACTTCCGCTGGCTTCACTTTCTGCCTGCCCATCTCCCACCCATATGGAGGCGCAACCTGTGCTCCATGTGGGCTGGGAGGTTTACAGTGCTTCGCCCAGAGCACTCTCTGTGTAGTCTTGATTTGGTGTCACAGCTGTCCTTTAGCTTATGACAGCCCACACTTGCTTCCTGGTGCCTGCCACCCAATCATTGCCCACAGCAACAAAAAGGGCTCAGGGAAGCCCCCAACAGACCACTGGCACAGGGAAGGGTTTTAAAACTATTTAGAAACAGATGCTGGCCTCCTGCACCTGAGTGGTAGCCCACTAGAGTACCAGGGCTGTCTAGTACAACATGGCCCCCCAGGGCATTTCAAGCCCACAGGACCACCAATGCCTCCTTTATTTCTACAAAAGGCTACTAGCCCCCGACTAGCCCACTTGGGCTACTAACTAAAATATTGGCTACTCAGCCACCACTAGGGGCAAAAGGGTTTTGCTGAATCCTCCTTCCACAAACCTCACTCTCTTCCCTCTTTTTCTGTTTTTTTTTTTTTTTTTTACTGTTTCCTTTACCTTTCTAACCTTTTTTCTCTTTCAGAAACACAGGAGGAGCTGTACATCCTGAAGCAGGTGTTCCCAGCCCAGAAACAAGCAGAGTTGCAGCAGTAGAAGTCATGAATCCTGGAATGGGGATCCTAGTCCAGAAACTATCTGAGCTGCTGGGGAGGGGCATGCATCCCAGAGGATAGAGGAAGAGCCAAGCATCCTGGAGCAAGTGTTCCCACCCCAGAAACAAATGGAACTGCAGCAGGAGGAGCTATGCAACCAAAGACACAGGATCCCAATCCAGAAACAAGCAGAGCTGCAACAGAAGGAGCAGTGCATCCTGGAACAGGGGATCCCAGCCTAGAAACAAGCAGAGCTGCTGCAGGAGGACCCATGCAACCTGGAGCAAGCAAGCACATTTTTTTTTAAACTTCAGTTTTATTAAACGGTTCCACAGACATGCATTAAGATTTTCACAACCAACAGACATCATACATATGGTTATGTTTAAATAACCAGAGAGAAAAGACAAACTAGAAAAAATATTTTAACTATAAAAGTCCATTTGTCAAAATAATTTCTTTTATGTTTTCTTTTTCTTCTTTCAGATATCTTCTGGTCCAACAAAGGAGGAAAGAGTCCAATATCACTGTTAGACTTGAGTGAAATAAAGTCCTTTCAAAGAATCAGTAGCATCATATATCGATATAATTGTTAGTCTGGGTGTCTGTATTTCTTTGCCATATGCTAGGTAAAATAATAAATCAATAAACATCTAACAATAAAAGAAAAAAAGACCATAAACTCACAACATGTGGGCTGGTGCATTATTTCTAATAATAACTATAAGCAATTTTTTCAATCGGCTGATACAGTTATAATTTGCCGTTATAACCTGTGGGTTATAATGGTGAGCACACGCCAAGTCATTCAACAACAACCGCTCCGTGATTGGTTGTTAATATCTTCCTGGGTGGGCTTTCACTCGTTTGCAAACATGGCGGCTCCTTACCTGCATAGCAAGGAGCTGCCAGACCAAAAGTCCTCCTCGCTTTTTCCATTTAAAAAAATAACAGGCACGTTCAGTACATTTAAAATATATCTGGTTGATTCCACCATTCGAAAGCCACAGTGGACAACTGCCACCAAGAACGGCACCAACCTCACTCACTGAGTTAAGCAAGATCGCGATCTCAGTACGCAAATCTACCCAAACTAAAAAAAAAAAAAACAACTGTAAAAAAGAAAACTACAAAAAAATAAAGAGGGATGGGGAGACAGACAGGTGTGTGTGTGTGTGTGTGTGTGTGTGTGTGTGTGTGTGTGAGAGAGTCTGTGTGTGTGTGTGTGTATATATCAGACTCAGTAAGACACACTGCTGGAAAAAATTGCTGCCCAGCAATTATAAAAAGAAAAGATGGGCAAGTGTGTCTTGGCTCGAATTTAATGGTGGCCCTGGTGTGGATGCTTTAATAAACCCGGCGAGTATCCTCACCGAGGGCAACCATTAAATTCTCATTAAGCACACTTCCCCATCCATTATTCTATATATTATAGATTCAGTTATATGACATTAAAAGCTCTGGTCACAACTCTGTGGGCAGGGTTCCAGATAACCTAAGTCAAAGAGCAAAGGTTTGCTGTGAGAGGACTGAAACCCCCTTCAGGTCTTCTAAAAGATGCATAAAAGGTAGCCAGATTCCATTAAACCTTTCCTTCTGTAGCTGCTACTCAGCAGTAATCCTTTCTACCCTCTGTATCTCCTTTATGATCTCTATCCAGTTCTGCAGTGTTGTGGGGTTAGGTGTTAACCATTTTCTAATGATGGCTTTCCCTATGGCTGCCAATAGAATCCCCAAGAAAGATTTTTGACCATTAGTTTTCCTTCCTTTTGGAGGGACCCCAGTATCATGTGTTGGAACAGCATTGGTTCCTCCATCCCCACCATCTACTGATATCTAGGAATGACTTCTCTCCAGAAGGGTTGGAGTACTGGGCAATCCCAGAAGATGTGGTGGGTCCCGACCAACCTGCAGTTCCTCCAGCAAAGCTCGGAGTACGTGGAGTTATAATGTTTAGTCCTTGTTGGGGTATTGAAATATCTAGCTATAAGCTTCCATCTAAATTCTTTCCATACATTAGATGCAGAGGTCCAAAAGGACCACTCCCAAACTTGTTTCCATGTCTGGGCATCTATGTGTAAACCAGTTTCCTCTCCCATGCCATTTGACAGGGGATCATGGACTCTGATTCTGAGAAGGTCCTGACTAGTTGTGAAATCAAATGTTTTGTTCTGGGGATTTGGCTGTCTTGTAAATTAGTCCCTCCAGGGATGTGGTTCCTGGCTCACTCTTTCAAGGTGGCAGTCTTGTTTTAAAAGGAGATAACTATAGGTAACAAAGAAATGGTAACTAGGAAGTGTATACTCCTTTTGGATGTCTTGAAATGTTTTTATCTGATTGTGTTTTAGGAACTGATAAAAATAGCAAAGCCCATGGCCATGCCATCTGGCAAAGACATGGTCCAGTCTTGGGGGTGAGAAGAATGGGCACAGTGTGATTTCTGTTTTATTCGAAAGGGAAGAGCCTAAAGTTTAAACCCATTTCTGTTTTGACCCTTCCCCATACCCTGTAAAGTTGCTCTTGCCATGGATTAAGCAACTTCACTTTTCTTAAATTTTCTGGGGGAGTCCATAAAATCCATAACCAGTGTATCGAGGTTGCTACCCTCTGCCATGCCCACCCATACATTCAATGGATCTTTCCTGTGGTAAGCCACCCGTGGAGTTAATTGTGCCATTTGATAATATTTTTTAAAATATGGGTGACCTAGACCGCCATGAGTTTTGGGTTTTAGTAAAGTTGCCTAAGCTATGCTAGCCCTTTTTCCGGCCCAAACAAACTGGTATATGGCTTTATCTATTTTTCACCAGTCTGCCGTGGGTATGTGTAGGGGAAGGGACCTAAATAAAAACAAGAATCAAGGGAGTATGTTCATGCGAATAGATTATATCCCACCCCCCATCAAAGACAGAGGTAACAAGTCCCATCATTTCAAATCAGGGAAAACTTCCTGTATGAGTTTGCCATAATTTACCTGATAAAGTTGTGTCAGATCTAGGAGAAGAAAGATCCCTAAGTGTCTTATAGATGATGAGGCCCATCTAAAGGGCAGGGTTTGATTAAGTTCTGGTGTATGTTCTCCATTAACTAGTAAGATTTCCATGTTATCATTATTAATTTTAAAGCCAGAGATCTGTCCATACAGATGGAGTATTCGAACAAGGAGTGGGTAGGTGACCACTGGATTCTTATTAAAGCATAGTGTCTGCATATAGGGAAATTCGGTTCTCCTCACTCTCTATTGTTATGCCCTGTAATTCAGGATTGGATCTAATCGATTCTGCTAAGGATTCCATACTAAGGGCGAAGAGGACAGAGGGCAACCCTGCCTCATACCTCTTCGTATATCCAGAGTCTTAGAAATTGTGCCATTCACCCTAACTCTTGCTTGGAGTAGACGGTATAAGGCTTTAATCCATAAGAAAAATTGTGCTCCAAAACCAACTTTAAGGAGGACTACTTCAAGGAATTCCCAGCTCAGGGGGTCAAATGCCTTTTCGACATCCACTGCTATAGCTATTTGTTGTATTTTAGCTTTACTTCCCAAATGTAGGATGTTCAGATAATGTCTGATATTGTCATGAATATGTCTGTTAGGCACAAAAGCGTGCTTGGTCCTAGTGGACCAAGTCTGAGTAATTTATTGACCCTGGTGGCAATTATTTTTGAGAATATTTTGGAGTCTACATTTAGTAATGAGATCGGTCAATATGAGGTACAAACATCTGGGGTTTTTCCTTTCTAGGGGATTACTGTGATGTAGGCCTCTCTCCATGTGTGAGGGAGGCTATCTCCATCTTCACAGGAGTTAACAAATATCTACCAGCGAGGGAGTTAATAATGAGGAAAATTTTTGATAAAATTCAGCTTTGAAGCTGTCAGGTCGAGGAGATTTGTCTGTTTTTAAGTTTGTACATAGAAGCATAGAAGTTGACGGCAGATGAGGACAGCAAGGCCCATCCAGTCTGCCCATTTTTTCTACTGTATGAATGTGCCATAGGCCTTTACTCTGTCAATGGCCTATTTATTCATACTCATCTGTATTGCTCCCTTATGCCTATCCCATACCTGTTTGAAGCCCTGCACTGTATTCTTATCCACCACTTCTGAGGTAGGTCATTCCATGCATCCACCACCCTTTCTGTGAAAAAGAACTTCCTCACATTACCCCTTAATTGGCCTCCCTCTAATCTCATGCTGTGTCCTCTTGTCCTGCAATTTTTCTTATATTGAAACATGTTAGGCTCTTTCACCTTGTTAATGCCCTTAAGATATTTGAATGTTTTGATCATATCATCTATCTCCCGCCTTTGCTCTGTCTAGGATATACTTATTGAGCTCCGTTAATCTGTCCTCATATGTTTTGTGATGCAGTCCCTGCACCATTTTGATTGCCCTTCTCTGGACTGCCTCCATTTTGTTAATGTCCTTGTGCAGATGCGGCCTCCAGTACTGCACTCAGTATGCCAGATGGGGCCTAACCAGTCTCTTGTAAAGAGGAATTATTACCTCCCTCTTACGACTTGTGATACCCCTACTAATACACGCCAACATCCCTCTAGCCTTACCTACTGCTTTAGTGGTCTGCTTGGATGATTTCAGGTCATCTGTGATGATGATGCCCAAGTCTCTTTCTTCCCTTGTGATTGCCAGCAACTCCCCTCCCAACCTATAGGTAGCTTCAGGTTTCTCTTCCCTATGTGCATGATCTTGCACCTCTTTGCATTAAACCCCAGTTGCCAATCTTCAGACCATTTTGCCAGTTTTCCAGATCTCTTCTCATTTTGCCCACCCCATCTGGATCATCTACTCTGTTGCAGATTTTGGTGTCATCTGCAAATAGGCAAACCTTACCCTCCAGTCCATCTGCAATGTCACTGATGAAGATATTGAAGAGGACTGGCCCTAGGACCGATCCCTGAGGTACCCTACTTATGGCTTGCATCTCTTCTGACTGTATACCATTTACCACCACTCTCTGTTTTCCACCCACCAACCAGTTTGCCACCCAGTTGACCAACTTCTGATCCACCCCGAGTCAGCCTAGCTTATTAATCAGTCTTCTATGTGGAACAGTACCAAAAGCTTTGCTGAAGTCAAGGTAGGCGATATCAACTGCATCCCCTTGGTCCACCACTCTGGTTACCCAGTCAGAGAAATCTATGAGATTAGTTTGACAGGACCTTCCTGTTGTAAACCCATGCTGTCTTGGATCTTGAGCTCCTATGGATTCCAGGTGTTGCACTATCCTTTCCTTAAGGAGTGCCTCCATAATCTTGCCTACTACTGAGGTAAGACTGACTGGTCTGTAGTTCTCTGCCTCCTCCTGCTGCCACTCTTGTGGAGCAGGATCCACATAAACCCTTCTTCAGTCTTCTGGGACCTCTCCTGTGCTCAGAGACTCACTAAACAATTCTGCTAATGGCTCTGCTAGTTCCACCCTTAGCTCCTTTAGTACCCTGGGATGTATGCCATCAGGTCCCATTGTCTTGTCCACCCTGAGCCTAGCGAGCTTTTGTAGGACTCTTTCTTTTGTGAAGGGACTTGTGCCTACCTCCCTCCCCCCTGTGTCCATGGTGCTGAGCTGTGGGCCTTGCCCTACCTTCTCCTCAGTAAATACTAAGCAGAAGTGTTTTTTAGGATAGATGCTTTTCCTGGTCCTCCTCCACACTCTCCCTTATCCCCTTGATCTTAGCAATACCTCTCTGGACTTTCTCCTTTCACTAATATTCTGTAGAAAGTCTTGTTCCTTCTTTACTGTTTGTGCTAGTGTTTCCTCAGCTTGGGCCTTTGCCTGCCTTACTGCCTTCCCTGCTTCCCTTAGGGAAGTTTGATATGCCTCCTATCTTTACCTGCTACGTTCCTTATATTTCCTGAAGACCAACCTTTGCTCTGACCTTTCTGCTACTGTTTTGAGAACCAAAGTGGTTTCCTCCTTCTTTGCTCTTGCTTTTCTCCCTAACACAGTGGATGTTGCTTCAAGTATTGCATTCTTAATGCTTGCCCACTTTGCCTGTACCCCTCACCTGTATTTCTTCTTGCCAGGGCTAGCTTAATTCTGTTGGCCATCTTATCAAAGTCAGCTCCTCTGAAGTCCCATATTTTTGCCTTGGAATGGGATGATTTAGTTCTAGTGGCCAAATTGAACCATACCATGTGATGGTCACTGGCTCCCAGGTGACCTTCTACCTGGAGATCTGTGATCCTTTCCCCATTAGTCAGTACTAGATCTAGGATAGCCCTGTCTCTTGTGGGTTGTTGTACCAATTGTTTGAGGCCCTCCACCTGCAGGGAATCCACTATGTGCCTAGTTCTGGCAGATATTCTGGCTGGTATTGACCAATCTGTATCTGGCATGTTGAAGTCTCCCATTAGCAGAACCTCCCTTTAGCTGTCATGTTTTGTATATCTTCTAACAGTAATGTGTCTTTGTCCTCCCCTGGTCTGAGACATGTAGACAGCCCCAGTTCATATGGCTGTCCCATTTCCTGTTTCAGGGTGACCCACAGTTCTTCTGGCTCCTTATGTGTATTATGAATTTCTGTAGCTTTGATATTTTCATTGACATAATGGGCCATTCCTCCTCCCCTTTTTCATGTCTGTCTCTTCTGAACATTACATAGCCGGGTACGTAGTCTCCCAAGTGTGGTAACTGGTGAACCATGTCTCGCTAATGGCTACTAGTGTCTAGTTTAGTTTCTGTCATTGTTGCCCAGGTCTGGGATCTTGTTTCCAGACTGTGGGCATTTGTGTACATGATTTTCCATTGGCCAGATTTCGGCATGTTAGTTGTGGGACGAGGTCCAGCTTTTCTCCTGCGCATTGTATGGGGATTGAGACCTTTTTCCTCACCTGGTGATGCAAATGGACTACAAACATACTGAACTCCTATTTGATCACTAGCTGGGGGGGGGGTGCTCTTCCCATTTGATGTATTGGGTGCTGCACCCCCGTTGCTGTGAATGGGGCTTCCAAAATTAGTTTGTCTTCTGAAAGTTTCGGCAAAGATATCTTTGCCTTGAACTCCTCTGTTATCTGCTGTCTAGTAGGGTCCCCAGGCTCCGCAGAGTAGAGATCAGAATCATTAAGCAATAAGGCACGACAATGAGTGTTATCGAGAATAATCGTCACTCCTGGGTGGGCTGGTAACCAGGCAAGCTGAGTGCTTCCACCACCCCAGGAGTGACGCGTATATACGATAACACACAGCTTGGAGTGCCTTATTGCAATTATACAATGGCTCGATGTTATAGAAAACAAAAAATAAAAGTGTTTTTAGTAGATTTTTAGTGAGGCAGTGTATCTTTGTTTCTGAAAAAAAAAAAGTGGCTCATAAGGATCATCCAAAAAATCAATACAGTGATGTTATTGTGTAATAACATCACTGTCTCAGGCACACAGTGACCAATCAGAGTCCAGGAAATTTTCTTGGCATTGTATAATATGTTTTAAAGGCTTCTGCTATGTGTTTTGGGGTGTAAAGTGTGGCTGGTTTACCTTTCTGGGTTGCCTGTATTTTATTTAACATAGCGTTCAGTTTGGGTTTTTCTGAGTCGAAATGCTACGAGCCTGCTAGCCTTGTTTTCTTATTCATAATATTTCTGATTTGTGTATCTGAGTTTTCCTTTTACCTGTCTGTCTAAGATGTGTTGCAGCTCTGCTTTAACCTTTTTAGTTCTTCCCATATCGCCCGGGACCCCCCACTTTTGTGTTCCGTCTCTGATTGTTTTAGGTTTTCTCCTAGATTTTTCTGCTTCTCTATAGCCTGTCTCTTCAGGTGGGAGAAGTAGGAGATTATTTCTCCTCTAATTACGGCCTTAAAGGAAAACTACACCCTCATATCTTCTAAATGTTATTTGTTTCCATGTCAACAGACAACTTTTTTTTTTTTTTACTTTCTTTTTATTCTCCCCCTACCCGCAGTGCCCCCACTCTTCAGGAGACACACATATGTCCTTATCAGTCCCCGCCATCTTACCTAGAGCCTGGCGCAGTCCATCCCCCATGTAGCCTTGGTTATACCCCTTAGGCAGGGTGCAGGTGGAGGCCCTTACACCCGAGGTCCTTCCTGTTTTCATTGGAAAGCTGTCACTAGGGCAGATAGGGGCATTGGGGATCAGGGCCGATGTGCTCCATCTACCGGCGGTGCTGCAGGTTGTTTTCCCTGTTTCTTGGTGTGCTGTGTGCCCTGACATCAAGGCGCTAAGCGCTGACATCCAGCATGCCTCCCTTCTCACTGGCTTGGGCTTGCCGTTCAGACATGCACCGAGCCCTGGATCCCCCCTCCCCCCAGAGAAGGTGAGCTGCTCTTAGGATGCGCAAGCCTCCTCCCCTGGCCGCCTCCAGCTCTCGGCTCAGTTTCGAACTTGTCGCTGACGCAAGCGGAACCAACCGCTGTGCCAGACAACTCTTTTCATGTAGCTGTTAAAGATGTATGCAAATGCTTTAGTCTGTTTTCACAGTTCGTACTAGGTCCTTTTACTAGGCCCATTTACTGTCCTGGGAGGCTCCATTTCATGGTTGTTGAAATCTCATTGCCCCTGAGAGCTGCATTAGCATATGAGAATATGATGCCTAATCACCCTTTAAACTCCCCAGTATGCCTGTCTGCTTAATTAGTCTTGAAAGAAACACGCTGAAAGAAGGTGTGAAATACCACATTTACCTTCAGTGAGCTTTGCAAACTATCTGAGTTATAATGCAGGTTTTTTACTTTAAACTTCATTCAGTTTATGAGTTTCCAGAGAGTTTTTTTGCAGGGTATTTGTTCTTTCAGCATAGAAATACATGGTATAAATGGGTGCTCTGACATTATGTTCTCATATGCTAATGCAGTTCTTGTGGACAATGAGATTTCAACAACCATGAAATGGAGACTCCCAGGGCAGTCATAGTAGGCTACCATGAGCAGTGAAAACAAATGAAACCTAACACATATCGCCCTAACAGCTACAGGAAAGGAGTTGTCTGATGACATAGAAACAAATAACATTTAAATGATATAAGGATGTGGTTTTCCTTTAAGTCCATCCCAATGCCATTTTTTTAAAGTTTGGATGTTGTTGTGTCTTTGATAGTCTTCATTTACATTTTTTATTTAATCCCGAAATTCCTCCCGTTCCAGAAGACAGGTGTTCATCCTCCATGTGGTATTTCTCTTCCAGTTCCCCAGCTGGAAATCCAAAGTAACCGCAGAGTGGTCAGAGACCAGTCTGGGGTGTATCTTACAGTCTTTAATTTTATGTAGGTCAGATTTTCTACAAAGAAAATAATCGATCTGGGAGTAGGACTGGAGAAAAAGTTACACTCTTTCATGGTGGGATTCAGCTCCCACCAGGCATCTAGTAAACCTGTTTCTTCCATGTTTCCCCATACCACCCGACTCATGTTTTGTTAGTGGAGCTGACTTGTGAGGAGCTGTCTATTGCTGGATTGATGACAGAGTTAAAATCTCCCCCCAGTAATATCCGTCCCTTCTCCAGATCTGAGATCTTATGGAAAACTTTTCTATAACAGGTTGGGTCATCAGCATTGGGGGCGTAAATAATAAAGTGTATCTTTTGGGTATAATTGTCCTGTAGCCACCACCATTCTACCCTTCCCCAAAGACTCCTCTGAATCAAGCTCCAACAGGATGTTTCTTTTAAATAGGTTGGCTGTACCTCCATTTTTACCTGCGGGGCGGGCTGAACTCACTACCTTTCCCACCCAAGATTGACAGTTTTTGATGTTCTGTTGCTGTTAGTTTCGTTTCCTGGAGGAAACAAATGTCTTCGTCTAGTCTTTTCAAGTATTGGTGTATTTTTGTCTATTTGATGGGTGAATTAATACCCTCAACATTCAGGGATGCTATTTTTAATGTATCCATTGATATACACAGAACACTGCTCGCTTATTATATAGTGTCTGTTTTGGTCTATATTGTTCCCATCCCAGATATTTTGTAATCCCCATAGCTGTAACCCAGTGCTTTCATACCATGATAACAAATGCAGCGCCCTTTTAAGAATGACCAGCCTAAATACAAACATCATAGGCACAACAGGTGCCAAAGGTCTTAGAACCATAAACTCATACAAAACTTGTTAAACATGTTTTAGAATAAGTCAGAATAAGTTCAATAAGAGATGATTCAGTTGTTTATCAACTGTTCAAAGTATGCTCCCAAGGTAAAGTAGGAAATTGCAGTGTGTGCTGCAGTGCTTGTTGGGTAACAAGCCTGAGCCACTGGGTCAGTGTAGCATCAGCGTCACCTACCAACCTTGCGTGCAACAGTTAATCTGTTACAGTCGATATTTGGCTAAGGTCGAACCGGAGCCGCAACCCATTTGTTGTGTGCAGCTCATTATTAAGTGACCGGCTTTATTTAAAAAAATCAGCCCAATTATAGTTTGTCTTTTGCCCCAATTCAGCCAATTCAAGGAGGGTCTCCTGCCACTCTACATCTCGGCTTGAGCTGGCTCTTGGTGTCAGAGTAGGGGTGTCCCCTCAGGTAACTCAATATAAACCACCCCAATCTATGAACCTAGGGGCCTTCCTCTGGTTTGCAGATCTATAAGAGAGCATGTCCCTCGCAGGGGTCTCCCCTATAAAAGGTTATCCCCTATTCATTCTTGATTTGAATAACCAGTTATTCCCCTTTTTTTAACCCGCAACCTCTGCCAGCAGTATGCTCCCCACTCCCCTCAAAACGGTACCTTACAAAAGATTTTTCCCACCATATTCCCAAAATTAGGAGCTCTCCCCATAATTGCAGGTTCAGAATACACACATTCAATCAGTTCTGCTCTCTGTTAATCAAATGTGTAAGTAAAACAGATATGTATTCAAAGAAAAGGCAGTAGTAGATGAAGAGGGGGCCATTCATTGTTGGATCAGTTCTGTAACATGTCCAGTGAGCAGAAGAACAACAGTTACTCCAAAGGGGTTTTGTTCCTTAATAATGTGGTGTATAGACATGGGTTTTAGCCTCCAGGCCAGGTCAAGAGGGAGATGGCAGACCCAGGCTTATACCAAAGGAAGGTGTGAGATAGAGTCCCCACTGACGGGGCTCTGGTCCAGTCGAGACTGGCTTTCAAAGTTCAAGAGGAAAGTAAAGGGAAACAAAAAACATCCAGGTTATTTTTAGCCATACCTTAATGGTGTATGGATTCTTCAGGTGGGAAGACCTGCTTGGAGATCGTACCCTTCTGCTTGTCATCTGTCATGGCCTGGGTTTCTCTGGATAGTAATTCTTTCAGGCCTGTGTTTAGATGAGTGGGCCAGGACACTGCCGTTTGTTGCGCATGTCGTGGTTTACCTGCTCTATGCCATACTGTGTGGGTGATCTCCTGCTCCAGTGCAGCTGATTGAAGTCCTGGAACCTAAATCCCCATCTTCCTTAAAGTTGGTGCTGCTTCCAAAAGTGAGTTGAATATTAAGTGGCCTTTGTCTGTAAAAATGTGGAGTAGAGTAGGGTATTGGAGTTGTATCTTAATGTCTCATTTTCTGACCAGCTTAATAATTTCTCGGACTTGGTGCCTAAGTGTATTAAGTGCCTTTGTTACCTCCAGACTTGACAACTGCAATGCCTTGTACCTGGGGCTAAATGGAGGTGGTGTATTAAGACTGTCTGAAAAGTCCTGGTCAAAAGAAATCTTTTGACTGTCCAGTTGCAAGTCCTTGGTTTTCCAGGTTGTTTAGAGGATCAGTTGTCTGTCTCTGTAATTTAGCATTTTAACTATAATGGAGCGAGGGTGAGCATTTTGCTCCTTAAGTTTAGGTATGAGTGAGCAATGTGGCCTCTCAGTTGTAAGCGGGGTGTCATCTGGTATTTTTAACACTTACCTCAAAATGTGTAGTACAAAATCCTCCATGCAGGGAAAGGAGCTTTCCAGTTCTTCAGGCACTCCATAAAGATGAAAGTTATTTCATCTTGAGCAGTTTTCCTGGTCATCTAGTTTTGCTTGTAGTTCCCTTTCCCTGGTAAGAAGGTAAAGGATTGCTCCGTCATGTTGCCCCATGGTGTCTGTGAGGTTGCCTATGTCATGTTCCACTGCAGTGAAGCTTTTGTCAGTCTTTTCCAAGTCTGTCCTCATGTCTGCAACAGAGGATTCCACTCGATGTTGAGCTTTTATAATACCATCTAGTTTTGTGAGAATGGTATTCTGGTTGCGTGTGTCCATGCTGTCTTCCGAATCAGCTGTACTTGCCACGGGAGAAGCAGGTCGAGAGTCGTCTTGAGGGCCCCGGGTCCTATCCAACTCTATCAGAGCCTTTATTTTTGCTGCTTGGGATGATTTACCCCGAGATGTTACTGTCACCATCACAGGAGGGATGACCATTTCAGAATGAGTTTTTTTAAGTTTTGAAAGCTAGTGTTTTAAGGTTTTAGTGGGTCATGGGTCTTAAATCACCGAGCCATGCAGCCATTCAGTGTGTGACATCTCCGGAAGTCGCAAATTTTATTTCTAAAGTGCCCAACCCCAGAGGCTCTAGGTATTGAATGATAACATACAAGATATAAAATCAGCAACAGATATAATAAATGACAACATTAAACTAATAAAAACTAAATAACTGGCATAATAATAAATAGCCAGTATGAGTAATACAAAGAAAAGGCCTCCTTAAAAAGGTGGGACTTAAGTCCTCTCTTAAAAGCTTCCAGTGAGGGGTCCGCAAAGACCTTTGGAGTGAGTTCCACAGGGTCAGGTCTGCTACTGAAAAAGCACGCTCCCCAGATGACTTTAGCCGAACTCTGGGAACCGCAAGGAGGCCCTCTTGAGAGGAACAGAGAGGATGGGAGGGTTGGTAAGGAGACAGTAGGTCTCACAGGTAGCTAGGCCCCAGTCCATGTAGGGCTTTGTAGGTCAGCAAGTCAACCTTGAAGGAAATCTGCCACCTCACTGGCAGCCAATGTAGATTGCGTGGGACCGAAGTCATATGGCAGGACCTAGGGAGGCCCACCAACAATCTGGCCGCTGCATTCTGTACTAACTGCAGGCAACTCAGGGCTCCCCCATTTATCCCCAGGTACAAGGCGTTGCAGTAGTCAAGTCTGGATGTAACAAAGGCATGTGCTAGTGAAGGCAGTTCGTCTGGTGAGATAAAGGGTTTTATCTGGGCAGTGTGTTCCTCAAATGATAAAACTTACTTTGGACAATGGCCAGCACCTGAACCTCCAGTGTCAGTTTGCTGTCAAGGATCATGCCCAGATTTTCCACCTTAGCAGAATCAGCCAGCTGAGAGGTATTAAGGTCTAGCCATCTGGCATCCCACCAAGGTCCAGCCTTGATCATCAGTACTTCTGTCTTGTCTGGATTAAGTTTTTTTATTGCTCATTTTTGCCCTCACCTGCCGGCAAGGGCTCAGTATTATGGCCCTTTCTAACTGTTAGGGATCATTCTACATAGCAGTGGAGTAAGGGGTTTTGCTTGGTTACGTGAATGACTTTGCAATCCCTAACCACCCCGCCCCCATGAGGGCACCAGCGCAAGGGACCAAAGTCCAGGCGGGAAGCCTTGTGGAGACACGACTTCTGCCAAGCACCTAACAGTGCCTCTCTCTCCCAACACCATCCACTAACCACATCGGTGCCCAACCCTCCCCAGGAGAGGAGAGTTGTTGTACGACAGCTCAGTCCCGCTCCTCCTTCCCCCCCCAGCTGACCCCCGACATCCCGGGCTTGTTCCTGAACCCGGGTTGCCAGTGCAGTGTGAGGTGTGGCATCCCAGTGCCTCAACCCTCAGTGCCACCGGGCCCTGGATTAAGTTTTAGCCAGTTGGAGGACATCCAGTCCTGAACATGAGTCAAGCAAGAATTAAATACGGAGACCGTGCTCTGTAGTCCTGGTGCAAAAGACATGTACAGCTGGGTATCACCTGCATAGCAGTGAAACCCATACTGTACCATCTAATGATAGCTGCCAGGGGCAGGAGAACACTGCGAACAGGATTGGTGAAAAGCTTGAACCTTCAGAACTCCACAGGACAGGGGCTTTGGGCGGGAGGAATACATTCCCATCACCACCGTATGTGTCCTGCCTGTGAGAAAAGACTCAAACCAGCTGATGACAGTGCTGGTGAGTTCACAACATTCTTTAAGGTGATCCAGTTACACCCCATGATTCACATTGTCAAATGTGATGAAGAGGTCGAGGAGAACAAGGACAGACCATTCACCTCTGTCTTTTAACCTAAGGAGATCATCTTGCTTCCTGACAAGCGCAGTCTTCATACTGTGCCTAGACCTAAATCCAAACTGGAGTGGCTCATAGATGTCAAAGGTGGTGAGACATACCTCGAGCTGTATAGCTATCAGTTTTTAAATAACCTTCCCCAAAAATTGTAGGTTAGAGACAAGTCTGTAGTTTGCCAGACAATCCAGGTCCAATGAACACTTTTTCAAGAGTGGTTTCATGAGTGCCTCTTCCAAGGGCTCAGGGAAAAATCCTCTCAAAAGGGACCACCAGACTATCTCCAAGAACACTGGACTAATAGACTTCACACAGCCCACAAGGAGATGTGTCAGACCTGGGTCCAGATCACAGTATGTCAGGCGTAACTTCAAGACTATCTCACTAACCTCTTCTACTCCCCCTGGATCAAATATGCTTCAGACCTGAGGAAAGTCCCTGTTGGTTTCAGACCTGACACCACATGCCTGTGGCACCCCAGGGGAGATACCCAACTTGATAGAGCATAATTTATTAGAGAAGAATGGAGCAAACTCTTCACATCTAA
This sequence comes from Neoceratodus forsteri, assembly GCA_016271365.2. Classification (NCBI taxonomy): domain Eukaryota; kingdom Metazoa; phylum Chordata; order Ceratodontiformes; family Ceratodontidae; genus Neoceratodus; species Neoceratodus forsteri. The sequence continues at coordinate 1,252,384,141 of CM028129.1, read as the reverse complement.
CAGCTGATAAGGCTCTAACTGGCTGAAGACAGGCAGGATGAAGTAGCCTATCCACAGTCTGAAAGAGCTGACCAGGTCTGGTCTTCACTGCAGCAATCTTGGTGGTCAGGAACTCTGTCTTCTTATGGGAGACTGTTGTTTGCTACTTCTTATGGTGAGACCTCAAAACCAACTTTTCTATACCAATGGTGCTTCAACCTCCGACCTTTAGTTTTCAGCTTCTTGAGCTCCCCATCGAACCATGGGGATTTCAAGTGCAAGGACCTGGGTCATACACAGTCCAGTGCTGCAGAATTGAGGGCCACAACAATGGCCATGTTGTAGTCCATCACAGCCTTCCCTGGGCCTGTTTTGCACGCAGTCATCACACTTGATAGGTCCAATACCATGTGGAATCCTATTTGGGTCAAACTCCTTAAAGGACACTAACATACCATCTCCACAGGGGAGGATTTGGGGCCCAAATAAGAACCTCACTGTACAATGATCCAACCAGATGACCGGATCAATCTTAGGTTTGTCAGTCTCAAGTCCTAGAGAGAACACAAGGTCCAAGGTGTGACTGTGTGAGTGGGTCACAGAAGTCATTATTTGTGATAGGATGCAACCTGGAGTGGGGTATTCCAGCCCAGAAACAAGCCAAGCTGCAGTAGAAGAAGGATACATTCAGTATATTCCAGAGCAGGAGATCCCAGTCCAGCAACAAAGCAGGAACCATGCATCTTAGAGCAGGGGATCCCAGCCCAGAAACCGGGTGTAGCTACAAGGGTGCAGAGGTGCAACGCACCCAGGTCCATGAGTTTGAGGGCCCAAATCATAATTAAATGTTTATTCAAAACCAGGGGCCCTATAACATACCCTTACACCCAGGCCTCTAGGAATTTACACGCTACTGCCAGAAACACCAGAAGAACACTGCATCCTGGAGCAGGGGATCCCAGACCAGAAACACAGAAGGAACCATACATCCTGGAGCAGGGGATCCAAGCCCATAAACACAGGAGGAACCATGCATCCTGGAAGAGAAATCCCAGCCAAGAAGACAGGAGGCACCATGCATTTCAGGGCAGTAGATCATAGCCCAGAAACACAGGAGGAGCCGTGGAGCCTGGAGAATGGGATCCCAGCCCAGAAACAAGCAGAGCAGCAGCAGGAAGAGCAATCTATTCCAGAGCATGGGATCTGAACCCAGAAACACAGGAGGAGCTGTGGAGCCTGGAGAATGGGTTCCTAGACCAGAAACAAGCAGAGCAGCAGCAGGAAGAGCAATGCACCCCAGAGCAGGGGAACCCAGCCCAGAAACACAAGAGAAGCTGTTCATCCTGGAGCAGGTGTTCCCAGTCCAGAAACAAGCAGAGCTGCAGCAGAAGGAGCTGTGCATCCTGGGGAAGGGATCCCAGCTCAGAAACACAGAAGGAGCCATGTATCCTGGTGCAGGTGTAGGTGTTCCAAGCCCTGAAACAAGCAGAGCTGCAGCAGGAGAAGTCATGAACCTCAGAGTGGGGGTCCACTCCAGAAACAGTCTGAGCTGCTGTAGGAGGTGCCATGCATCCCAGAGTGGAGATCCCAATCCAGAAACACAAGAGGAGCCATGCATCCTGGAGCAGTTATTCCAAGTCCAGAAACAAGCAGAGAGAGCAAGAACAGGAATCCCAATTGTGACAAGGTTGAATAAGGCCCTGTTCCATTTGTTATGCAGAAGGAGTTTAAACGCAAAGGTCTGTTCTATCCTCTCCTTTCTGTCTTCTCTGGTTGTACAATCAGATTTTCTTGTGAGACCTAGGAACTGATCACTCTGACTGTTTCACATGTTCTCTGCTTCTCACTCTATATCTGCCTTCCCTTGCTATTTCTGTCTTTTCCTCCCCCTTGCATATCTACAGTTATAAAAATATATATGAACCTCTGTGTAAAACTGTATGTGAAACTGGGATCCCTTTGTTTAAAACTGTGTATAGTTATACTGTTGAAATGATGGCAAAAACTGGAATTCAAGGAGTTAACCTGAGATGCTATAAACAAGAGGCTAGTTCTGGGTCATTATGTTCTTTTTGCTGCACCTGCAAGAGCATTCATGTGAGAAGCATGCTGTTTCTTAATGAGGTTCCCAGGCACAGACTTATAAAAAGAGCAGCAGTGTTTTGTAGGGGAGAGACAGAGACTGCGATTTGAAATTGAGAAGAAAAATCTCAGAAGAAGGACTCTGTGTTCTATATTTGTACTGCCATTGTAAATAGTTATACTGAACAATTTTTATTTTTTTATTTTGCTGTTAACAATGAAACGCTATTTGCAAATTTTGAAACTGCTCCTCATTTTCCTATGCTTCCTGACCTGTGCCTCAAAGACAGATGGTATTAGCAGTGGGATTTATGCCATGCATACTCTAAGCCAGGAGTTTTGTGCGTGGGTACTAGACCTGGTACCAGGGAAGCGTAGAAGAAAGGTATGGATTCTGCAGCAGCAAGCCCAGGAGTGATTACCAGGAGAATGGCAGCCAAACTAACAGTGACAGAAATCCAAGCTGAGACTGTACAGCCAGCACCAGTCATGGGAAAAAAAGAACAGGCAGTGACAGAATTTGAAAGCCTGACTGCCTTTTTCAAATGGTGGGCTATACAACAAAAAGAGATGGAGAAACAGAGAAGAGAGCGATGCAGCAGAGGGAACAAACTCTGGTCAGAGCCGATATGGCTGTGGAGAGTTTTTAGGAGTGGCAAGAGTGTGGAATATGCTGTGCTTTCGCTGCACCCAAGTCGGCCATAAGTAATACTGCAGCAATTACAGTACTGCGTATGCATGATACTCGCATGTGAAGTTTGCCCTGTAGTCAGCCCTGCACAATATGGCAATGCTGACATAACTACATATGCACGATAGTCATGCATGTGCAGATTAAGTCAGCATCACCATGTTGCACATGGTGGCGTTGAGTGCTACAGTTGCAGAACAGAAAAGTAGTGCACCGGGAAGTGGGTATGTTTATGTGTCCTGTGAAGGAAAATCACTGAAAACTATAACAGAGCACTGTGGCAGCACATAAGACAGTGGTCCAGTTATGTGCTTCCACAGTGTTGTTACGCAAATCTGATGATGGCATAACATCCATGGAGGTTGGCCCATGCAGCCGTACAAATCAGACTCAGGAGGAGTCTGTTAATAAACTAGAAATCTGGTCTGGGACTTGCTCGTCATCACAGTCACTTTCTCATTCTTTTCTAAGCAGTAATTTCTGGCAAATGTGTTTTAACCATGTTGTTCTCAGTGCTGGTAGACTACTTTTAGTTTTCCCCTGATTGTATCAGGTGCAATGGCCACTGAACAATTTTTATAGTGGGGGGTGCTGAAAGTCACGTCAACTACGACCTTTAGATATCATTCTAGGCCCCATAAGCTCTGGGGTTTTAGATGCTCTCTGTGTGTTTTGGGGCTTTTATTGAAGATAAATCACACTTTTATTAGGTCTTTCCTACCCCTGACTCCAGGAAAACATTTTTCCCCGAGTCAGGGGTGGGAAACTCTGGCTGGTCTCAGGGTCTGCAGCTGCAACTGGGGTGGGCAACTGGCTGACCAACAATGGCATCAACCACCCACCCCATAGGCATTATTGTAATGTACTGTGAAAGATTTTTATATAAAGGCTGGGTAGCGGCCCCCAGCAACTCTAAGGTTTCAGATGCTCTGTGGTAAGTTTTGGGATTTTACTGAAGATAAAACTCACTTTTATGTTTTCCCTACCCCTGACTCCAGGGAAAAAAATTGATATATTTGACTGGCACAACTTTCCACAATGTTCAGTGCTTGTATCTCCAACCTTCCTGCAGCTGCATAGTCCATCCACCCTGCAGTTAGACCTCCCCAACCCTGTTAGTAAAATGAAGCCAGCAGCATCAACATGTGTAAGTAAAAATGATTTAACCACAGTCCTTGCTACACTGTTTACAACATGCTTACCATAAAACATTTAAAGCAAACAAATTGAAAAGTAGCGTATGATTCACTTAGATATTGCAATTTAGAAATATATTTTTTTTAATGTTATTTTTAAAATTTTTCACAATTGTAACAACAATTGATACATTCACATATGTTAAACAGTCCAAATACGGTGCTGTACCTCTGGAAAAACAAAGGCTTCTTAATCAAAGGGTAAGATGCATTCCCCATATCTTGGTACAACATGGGGAGAAGCCTTCTAATTTAAAACACACACTAATGTAACAATTTTTCACCGATATGGTGCCCAAGAGCAGCATGACTGTGACCGAGATGTGAATAAGTCCATATTAGGATAGTTCAACAGAGTACTTGTCACAGAGGGACAAAAAGTATTGTCATGCATTCAGCCTAAAGCTGGCAGTATAGCCTAGAGGTTAGAGGAATGAGGTGTGAATGAGTTTGGTACATCCAACAGACCAGACCTGAGTTTGATTCTCACAACCTCCATTGCATACTGTGTGACTCTGAGCAAGTCACTTAACCGCCTAGTGCTCCCAGGTCACCCCTGAAAACAGGCACTTGTACCTAGTGGCCTTACCTGGTTACCAAAGACTGAAAAAATAAAAATAAAACAGCATAAGTACATGAATAAGCAATGCTGAAAACCCCAATTGTAAACTATTATACATGGAAAATCAAATAACCCCAGAGCCTTGAAATTAAAACAGTTTACTTGATTGATAACATTGAGCATTAACGTACTTTAGAAAGCGAATATAAGTTATGTTAAACCACAGAGGTCTTAGTTTCAAAAAGAACTTGACATATACAGTCATCAATTACAGCGTAAGGGACACTGAGGACAAAAGTCTGTTGTGGGTCTGGAAATGAATGGTAGAAACAAAATGTCCCAAGGTGTTACTCTGAGTCCCATAAAAAAACCCAGAAGATTCAAAATACATCCCAAAGCTGTACAACACAGTTTTTCATCAAGCCAGTCCTTCACAAACATAAGAGGTGAGCCCCTCAATGTCCTCAGGCAGCTCAATAATCCAGAAATTTGTGGTCCTGGCTTGCTTTTCCAAAGTTTCTAAGCAGGCTTGCAAGTGCTGTATTTCCTTCAAAACCATGGCTGTTGCACTTGTGAATACTGAGGTTTGTTTCTGGACATCCAACATGTCTGTTTTAATACAATCCACTGTGGTTTTGATCACTGTTACCCTCGTACTGAAGGTGTCTACTGTTTGATTTAAATCCGTAACAGATTGGATGAGTCACTGAAGTTTCAGCCAAGGGATTGTAACGTTTCAACTTCTGTGCTGTGCCCAGTCATGGCATCGACCTCAGCTGATGATCGCAAGGGCTGAACCACCACTGTGGCTTTACCTCTCCCAGACTGTGACACCATGTTGTCTTTCGGAGGAATTCTCATTTTGTGCTCAAGAAGTACAGGTTTCAATCTGTAATCAGTTTGCCGTGTTAAAGTTAAGAAAAATAGAGTTTTAATTTGTTTTTCCTTTGAAGATTGCAGGAGCTACAGTATTAAGAAGTGCTACCTCCAAACTCAGGCTCCACCAGAAATGTCTTTTATTTGTAAAAACAGGTTGAACAGTTATATTATACTTACAGTAGACATTGTAGTTTTCTAGACTGGGAGAGTCAGAAGGCTGCAAAGGTTGACTTGTGTTCCAAAGTCATGCTAGTGATTTTTTTCATGAGGGAATGGGCATCTAATGCATCCAGAATGACACTGTGTACGTGCATGTGAGCAAAGTGCGTTAGGCTGTTCTGGCTCGTGCTATGCACCCAAATTTTAAGGTGGTTGAGGGCAGAGAAAGATCACCGTGACCCTGCAACTGACACTGGTAAACACAGACAAAGTTTAATGAAGTTTTCAACTTCTTTACAGAGTCCTCTTTTTATGCCTGAAGAGTTCCAAAAATTTTGCAATCTCTGAACACTTTTGAACTCCTTTCTTTGGCTAGATCACCCAGCATTGCTAACTGCATATAAAGCTTGGGTTTATCAAATTGCTGAGGAATTGAGGTTCTCGAAATCCATAGAGATTGTCCTGGCAGCTGCTGAATTAATAAGAATTTTCTCCCTGTGCGCAGAAGTCTTTGTGAAATCCTGGTTGAAACGTCGCTGTAATTCAGCATTTGCCAGATCTAGGGCTTCGTAAAATTCCTGCATCCACAGTGCTTCATGTGTTTCAGACACTGCTTTATCTGGCTTTGTGGTTTGCCTGAATTGAACTGGTGTTTTGCCTTTTTTTAATGATTAACCACACTTTATTAAAAGGTTTTATTAAAAAACAAATCTAAATTGGTAGAAAAAAGATAACAGAAATGAGTAGGTCCATACAACAAATATACAACAACCCTTCGAAATACCTATAGGAACAAGTCAACTTGTATCAAAATGGAGAAGCACAATTATAGAACTGGTGTTTTTCTTAACCTAGTAGGCTGTGGAATCTTCAGATTGTTCTTTGCAGCACAGTAATTCATTCTGTTAATCATTTCTTGAACACTTACATCCTCGGTTAGTACGTTGAATCATTCTGTTGTTAATTCCACAGATTCCAGTGCTCCAAGTGCACTTGCATTAACACTCTGGAGGCCTTTGACTACCATTTCACGAAGTCCAAATATAGTTTCATAGCACAACAACCCAAAGTACATCCTTGCACTTTTAGCACATTTAAAAAGCCCAGCAATCTTTGCTCTCATATCGCCGCTAACAGTGCTGTTTTGCTGAAGTATTGATAGCATCTCCAGGGGTACACTGTAAGCAAAACAAACCCAGGAGACTGCTACTGTACAAATGCACCATCTCATACAGCAAAGACTTAAAATGTTCAGACAGCTTCTCTGCAGCCAAACAGATTTGTATATGTGTTTACACTTGGCAGATTCTCAAATAAGAACTGAAATGTCCTGAACAATGTTTAATGTGTCTGTCATAAGAGATGCTTCCTGGGCCACCACTGGCAGAAAAAGATTGAGTGAATGGTTTCTACAGTGAATAGTGAATCCATGTACCTTTCTCCAAGTTGAGCTTGCTCACCTGATAATTGACCAGCCATGTTGCTAGCACCATCAAAGCAATAACCCTGTAGATGTTTGACAGGCAGATTCAATCGCAAAAATATATCTTTAGTACCCATAAGTAAAGTTTCTGCAGTAGTGTCTGAGGCATTGTAAAATCCCCAAAAATTATTTTCCACTTTAAGTTTTTTGTCCCCAAACTGCAGGCTACACGAAAATTGCTTGCATGTACTTTTATCAGCTGTTCCATCTGCAGTAGTCCAAAGAATGGACTGTCTAGGGCTTTTGAAACTATCTCTCGCTGAACTGCAAGAGCAAAGATTTCAGTGATCTCATTTTAGATGGTATCTAAAATCCAGTTGTCTTGTCAGTGCAACCACTCCTTTACACTGGGTTCAGTTTCTGTTAGCTCTTACATTAGTTGCCAGAGTACTCCATCGTGATTTTAGTGGCCTCTAAAAAGCAATCCTTGACAACCAAGGAACTTAATTAACCCGAACAACATTTGCAACACAGTTCTTGCAGTGTTTTGTTCATTGGCAACACATTCGGACAGCATCGCATTAATGGGTATACAACCCAGCTCAGCGGTCTTTTTCACAGCTTCTGTGTGGAAGTTTGTTTGTTGAATTTTGTTGACCCGGTAAGCCCACTGGGCCTAGAAGTCCCTTTTCAGAGGTGACCAGGGGGGATACAGATGGTAGCAACTGAAATTGAACCAGATTAAGCTGTTGGTGGTATTTTTGTAGTGAATGAGGGAAATTTGGCCAGGACACCGGGAAGTTCCCTACTCTTTTCGAGAAGTGCCATGGGATCTTTAACATCCACCTGAACTACCACCAGGAAGTGTGAACCTTCATGCTTCTTAAACTTTTTATATGCTTTGCACCACTTTGCAAAGCCATCCCTAACAAAAGTAGATTTGTGTCTCACACCTGCACTTATCAGTTTTTATATGTTGCTTTTAAACATGTAAAACAAAGAACACAATCAGTTTACTTAACATAGTGGAGCCATGGTCATTTTTTAAACTAACCAGACTGACATGATCGGTTGAATTCTTCTGTCCCAAAGCACCTTGTAGGAAAATTGTAGCCCTTTGGTTGAAAGAGCTGCTCCTGCTGCTCCTGAGGCTGTGGAGATGGGATCACTGATTGAGATGGACCACCAGCCACAGTGGGAACCCCCTTCACAGGAATAGCTGGGCAACTTTGACTACTTGTGGTATTTTTGGTATTTTTAGTATTGTCCCACACAGGACCACAGTTAGCAGCATTTGTGAGTCTGATGTGCTTATTTAACAGGTGGTTCCACTGAAGAATTTACAAAAAAAATCTGATATTCTTTTTTGAAACATTTTTGAGATAACTGTTCAGCTACAGATTCTGTGGCCCAGGCTTAATCACTAAACCTGTATTATTTCTAAAAAGAAAAACACGGTATAGGCAATAACACTAGTAACTAACCATTACCCTTTTGGTCTAGAGAACTATCAATTAATTGGAACAAAGTCCCATGGAGACTTAGAGCCAACGACCCATGATATAAGAGCAGAAACTTTGTAAGATAAAAGCCCCCCCACCTAAAACAGTCGAAATACAGAGTCTTAACCATATAAAACTGAGACTAATTGTACGAATATTCAGTGCCCTGCTACCATAGCCTTTTTACTTACACATATACAGTGCAGTACTGTACTTCAGGTACAGATGCTCTGTTTTTTTCCCCAGTACACACGTGTGGTTTCCAGGTACACGTGTGCATCAGTTATGCAACCACACAAGATAATAATCTCAGTGCCTGCAGCTGAGGCTGGGATTAAATATTATCACTCCAGATGATAGTTTTTTTTTTGGGGGAAGAGGCAGGGAGAATGAAGGGGCATAGCCAACCAGTTATCAACACTGGTAGCAAATGCTGTCATTTGCAGGGCATAGCTGCATGGAAACCCAAAGGCTGACTTATGCTAGCTAATTAGAAATATTGCTGACTCAACTGTAGTTAGCACCTGGAGAAGACATTGCTCTGCACTAAAGTAGTATTAAGTCAGCTGTTGTGTAGAAAATGTCTCATCAGGGACCTTCAGCTTTCTGTTTTAAATACAAGTTGCCATTTACTGCCTTCCATGTAAAGCTGCACTCCTGCATGGGTCTAGTCAGCTCCTCTCCATGGAGCCATAACTGCACAGTAAAGTACTGGCAAAACTCAAGTTCCAGGGATTACAGGGTTAAACATTAGTTTTCAGTAGACAACTGTTTAGTAAAAATCACGGCTCTGTTTAAGAAAGAATTGACCACCCCCCCATCCCGGAAAAACATTGTCTGCCTATAGTACTTTTTAGGGAGCAGGGAGCCCCTAATAGCTGTGTCCTTCCTAATAGCTGTGTCCATTAAGAGAGGTTGGACTGGTGTGTATATGGTATTGTAAGGGGCAGAAGTGAAGTGGAGTTGTGAAAAGGAAGGGATCTCAAGCTGATACCTCAGAACTGATAAAAGTCCGGTTAGGACATTACTATGTCACTCAGTTATAAGTAGGGCTGGGAAAAAAGCAACAGCAGACATGGATGCTTCTACACAACCATAGCAGAATCTATTCACACAAATATAGGAAGTAAGAACAGAAAAAAAAGGACCACCCATCCAGTCTTAAATTAACATAGTTTTTTTTTCAAGAAATGGTCATAGTTTGGACTGAAGCCTTACTAGCATTCTAGAATGTGAACTTGTGGGTCCGGTCCACTGTGAGTCCTGACTTACCTTGGCAGCACAGACTAGGCCACATGCTCCCACAGGGCCACCAGCATCTCCCAACACCTGTCTCTCTCTCTCTCTCTGTCTGACTGAAACATAGAAACATAGAGCACAGAAACATAGACTGATGCCTCCTCTGTCCCTTGTGACTTCCCAATGACTCAGTCTTCAAGTTCTATCTAATATTTTAAATACAGACAGACTATCAATGACTCTACAAGCCACATGATGGCTCTAGTGCCCAGCACACTAACACACCACACAGCATGAACAGTGCATGATACTACTTTTGGCAGGTGCTCGCTGATGCTGAGCCAAGACCCGACATGATGACTGAGTGTGCAGTGTGCAACATATATGATTAAGAGGTGGACTGAGGGATGGGTCCGGGGAAGGGGGTGGAGAGGGAAGGGTTGGCCATGGAGGATTGCTCCAAATCACATAATGTAGTGTGTGCCATGGGTCTTTGGGAGTGAAGGGCTTGTCTTCCAGCTAGGGGGTGCTGCAGCACCCCCAGTACCCCTAGTTCCAGCACCTATGATTAGGCGGGGGTAGTAGCAGTCTTGAAGTGGTAGCTGCTGGTGATGGCATGCTCTGGAAAAAAGTGGTTCCCATGCTCACCTGCACATTTTAGAAATGATGCATTTCCTTGTTTTTGCTATAAAGAAACTGACCCCATTAACACAAAAACAGGGAGTCAGTTATGGCCTCCACCCCTTTTGCTTCAAGTGAGGAACATCATTTTGGGTTTGCATCAGATGTACAGTGGCAGCCATAGATGCAAAATATTGTTAAACAGTAATCAACTGTATGTAAAGCTCATTTTTTGAATGTGTGCTTTCTTAATGTTGTCAGTACCACTCCACCCATGTGTACTCTGCCCCTGAATTTCTGTACCTCAAGTGCATTATTCTACATTTTGGGTTCAGGACAAAATGTCTTTCAAATGAAGGTAGTCACTAATCTAAATTCTTTATAGTTTTATGTTTCCTTGTCGTGTGCAAGAAACATGTTGTGGTAGAACAACATTTCAGAGGTGTGTCAGGGACAAACCCAATGCACAGCAGTCTACAGTGGGCTTGTCCCTGGCTGACCAATGAGCATGCAACAGACTGTGATACCAGTTACAGTTTCACAGCTGAAAGCCATTCTCTAGTTGAAAGAAATAAAGTGCTCAAATGAGAGCGCTTCATTCCTTTCATTCATGCCCTTACTGATCTTACTGCTTGTCTCCCCACCCATCCTGCAGATGTCCGGGTACCCAGCCATACACTGCATCCCCCACTCTCTGTGCCATAAGCAGTAAACAGTCCTAGCAGTAAAGAACAAATAAATATTATTTATCCTTCCCCAGACAGATGTCTGCTTTGAACTTGTTTGTGTGTCTGTGTGAATGACAGTGCATGTTCTTGTCCCTGAGCTCTCCCACTACAGTGCTTCCTCTCTCTACAGTGCTCCATGTGTGCCACAATGCCCAGCCTGAGCATTGCTCTCTGTGATGGTACCCAGTAACCCACCCTGTGGATCTCTTAATGTCCATGCTGCCTCAGTGTCCCCCCCAATGCTGAGAAGTGAGGCAGCATTGCCTGCAGAGCTGTAGCTTAACCCTGAATGGTGGGCAGAGAGAGACACGGGTTGCAGGGACAGACACTGAGGAGTGGCAGCAGTGCCCCCCGAAAGACAGCGCAGAATCGAAAGAGGTGGTGAGTGGATAGAGCAGAGAGAGAGCCCCCAAACGCTGACAACAACATGCTGAGATGTGGCAAGTAAGCAGAATGAGAGTGATCACCAGGTGACAGGCTGTCACTATTGCAGCACCACCTTGGCAGGGTGAAATTGAGGGCAGTGCAGTGTAGTGACCATCACCACGATGACTGGTGGCTCCCAGACCTGTACCTGAACAAACATTCATTTAATGGGTGGCTTGTTCCCTAGCAGAATCTACCCCCCCAAGAGAGTGACACAGCAATAGCGTGAGCCGCTTCCAGTGTGGCATATATGTGCAGGTCCAATCTGTTCCAGTCAGAAACGGTGTCAACTCCCCCCCAAACAGAGAAGTGGAGTACAGTGTGTGCCTGAGCTTGGTTGCCAGTCATTTTATTTCCGCTCAGTCTTCCGGCACCTTGCTATCAGTCTGACTCTCTGTCTTTCTGAAGCTCAGTGGAAGCAGACAGCACATACAGAGAGGTAGAGAAAGTGGTACCAAGAGTGCCATGACTGGGACAGAGAGCAGTGCAATAGAGTTTTCCTTTCACTGTGGGGGAGCAGACATTAGAGAGAGAGAGAGACCAGGAGAGACACAGTGTGAAACAAACTTGGTGCATCTATTTCACCACTGCACAAAAGGAGCACCCAGACAGAGCCAGAGACAAATATGTGGGTCACATATCAGTCCCTTCACATTGACTAGCACAGTGTAGGGTGGGCACTGAATGGGCACCCCTGGGTAGTTGCTGCCCCCTACATGGCCAACTCACATCAGCACATATGGAACAATCTGCAGTAGCCACAGACTGATGTAGGTTACTCATCTTCCCCCTCCACACCCATCCCACTCCACACAGGTTGGTACAGTGACAAGGTGACCTCCAGGTGGGCAGCCCAAGGTAATAGTGGACTGTGGCCTGGCAGAAGTTGGTGATTGATGTGACACTTGGACAGCTGGTTCTGATCACTGTATAATTTTTGTAATATAAAATGTGTTATGGACTGTCTGTCATGAGAGATGCTGAGAAATCTGATGCTCTTGGGTGACCTAACCCCCCAGGTCTCAGTTGAAAGATGAAAGCCATGAGATAATTACAGGCTGGAAGAGGCTTGAGTTGAGAATATCATGTTTAGGTGGCTAATTGTAGCTTGCTAGATGCCAAGATAGATCATATCCATTTTATGACATTTGGAGGGAAACCCAGGTTATTACGCATGGGTGTGAAGTTGTAAATGTTCCTTTGATGCCTGTGTGAGACAGGATGCAGCTAAAGATGAAAGGAGGATCTTGGAAATGTACAACCTTGCTTGGGAAGTCACATGGAGAAAATGAGTTATGCTGAGGTTACAGAATTTAATACTTGGAAAAGACATCCTGTTTTTATATAGATATATTTTTTTATATATTCTGACAGGGAGGAGCTAGGTGACCTCATGCAAAGAGGTGGGGAAAACCATCTTTTAAACATTATTCTGTTTTACTTCAGAGACACTTTTATCTAGACCCTGACCAAGAAACATCTGTGAGCACTTTAAGCAGGTATTTAGAGAGAGAGAGAGAGACAAATTTAAGTACTGTAGTAGGAATTGCACTGTTAAAACCTGTTTTGTTTAAGTGATTTGTATGCTTTGTGATATAATAGTTCTTATTTTATGTGTTACATATTTTTTTATCTATTTTAGTAAAACTCTATTTTTAGAGCCTACTTGATCTGTCTTTGATTTCTTTCCTTTTACAAGTGGAGTATATATGGTTAAAGCAGACACTGTACATAAGCTTGAATGGTGATACCAAACTGGAAAAAGGTAAGTGTTTTAAATCTGAGGTCTTTTATTACAGTTTTTAAGGGTTCATTTCTGTACACCTGGTTAGGTGCCCGTAGGCAAAGATATCTGGCCCCCCGAAGACAGAATTCTCTGAGCCTGTATATTGGGTACGCTAACAAGAGGTTCACAGTTTGAATCCCTCCAAGTCTTGAAACCAAAGGTTGATTCGAATCCACAAAAACAGACAAGAGGGTTATCTTGTTCTGTTAACTGTTCATAAAACTGTGCTTGGAGGTTGGCACTTTGGGAGTAGAGGGCTGACCTACTGAGTGGGTTTGGGGCAGATTGGTTGGCAGCAGTGGCATATAAATTTTGGTATTACAAGCTTTTATTGTTCAGTGTGTCAGCTTGAGACCGTAAGCTCTCTTGCAAAGAAAGAAAAAGGCAGTGATTTATTTTAAAAAGGAAACAGAACTATATCACTTGGCGTACAGTCAAGTTCCTACCCATTTTATTTTATTTTCTAAAAGTGCAAGTCAGAGTAGCAGTAGTGAGGGAAGAAGATGGCTTCCAACTACAGCAGGCAAACTGTAGACTCCTTAAAGCAGTTGTGTGGGGACAGAGGAGTCCCGGTTGCAGTGAAAGCCAGCAAGCAGAACCTCATAGATGCCCTGATGGTAGCAGATACCCAGAGCAGTGAGTCACAGACCGTGACTAAAAGGACCAAACCTCGAGTGTGGCAGGGCTAGCGGCTAGTGCAGTGACCAGATCCGATGAGGGCAACAGGACCACTGTCAGTCAAGGGTCACAGCAGCAGGGAAAGGTCACCAGTATCCTGAATCTGGAAGCACTCAGGCTGCAAACCGAGTTGCGCAGGATGGAGCTGGAGTTCCAGGAGAAGAGAGAGCGAGAGAAGCGAGAGGTGGACCATGAGGCAGAGCGAGAATGCCGAGACAGAGCGTGAGGAGCGTGAGTGCCAGTGAGCTGCAGAGGAGAAGAGAGAGAAGCACCAGAGCAACATGAACTGGAGAAGCTACAACTCCAACCAGTGGCACCAGAGCAGGTAAGTGGCTTGGGTTTAACTGGGACTGCAGGACTGGGTTACAAATTGAATTCCAAATTAATAGCCGAGTTTAAAGAGGGGGAGGATATGGATGCCTTTTTAAATTCTTTTTAAAAACTTTGTATTCAGGCTAAAATTCCTAGGAGTCCTGGAGCTTCCAGCTATCCCCTACTTACGGAAAGCTCGGGATGCATTGGTCAAATGGACAATGAGGACAGTGATGATTACAGCAAACTTAAAGCTGCACTGTTAAAAAGTTTGAATTAACTGTTGAATCATACAGAGCTAAATTCCGTAAGCTCAGGAGAAGCCCTGACATGAGCTATGAGGAGCTAGCCATGAAACAACGTCAGTTTTTAAAACGGTGGGAAGGAATTGAGGCAAACTCTGTTGATAAAATTGAAAATGTGATTTTATTGGAACAGTTTTATTGGGCATGTCCAGCTGAGCTAAAAACCTGGCTAGAGGACTGAGATCCCAAAACAGTACAAGAGGCTGCTGAACTCTCGGACCACTATGCCAAGAGCAGACCTGCTCTGAGAGTGAATGGGGTGGGCGTGGCAGTGCAGAAAGGGAAAGCACACCTTCAGGGTGGCTAAAACCCTCCCTGCCTCCACCGAAACCAGTTAGCCCCAGGTTTCAGAGAACAGATTTCTCTGAGAGAGGAACTGAATGTTGGTTGTGTAAAGAAACTGGGCATATTGCCAGACAGTGTCCCAAAAAGGCAAGCAGTATTACACAGAATGGTACTAGGAAAGAAGTGGGTTGTTCGTGTGTCCCTGGAAGCATGCCAGTGAACATGAGGGAACACATGCACCCAGTCATGGTGAATAGTGTACAGACGCAGGGGTTAAGGGACACAGAGACATCCCTCATGTTGGTAAAAGGGGATCTTATACAGCCTGGTCAGCTTATACCCAATAAATACGTCACTGTACAAGGGTTCACTGGTGAAGAGAAAACATTGCCACTGGCCAGTGCTCTCCTGGACTGGGGTGAAATGGGGAACTGTGCAACAGGTAGCTGTAGCCCAAACCTTAGCAGTGGATGTGATCCTGGGCAACAATCTAAAACCAGGGATGGTATGTGCAGTTACCCATAGCCAAGTGGCAAGGGAAAAGTGTAGTTCCCTGAACCCCACAGAAGCCATTGCAGAAACCACTGAGAGGCTGGTTCCCCAGCCAGTGTCTCCTGATATGGAGATTAATGAAGAGAGGGCAGAAATTTCCCCAGTAGCAAGTAACCACACAGCTACAGAGGGTTACTCAAGAGGGAGGGGTGACTCATCGTCAGAGGGTTGGGATTGACAGTGATCCTGAGGTCCCTGATGCTAGTGCTAGGGACCATAGTTTAGCGACTGAAGGGGACTTGTCCCATGCCTTGGAAATGTGTGAGGGTTTGCAGCTGCTCAGATGACCCTAGTTTAGAGAAGCTGAGGGCTTGGGCAGACTCGGACGGTACACAGGGGGGTGATGGCAGACATAAGGTTTATTGGGAAAATGGGCTTATGTATACTCAGGCAGTACAGACAGAGGGAGGGATTCTAGGCAGGCAGCTTGTTGTTCCCCAGGGGTATCGTGAGCAGTTGCTCAAAATTGCATATGATATTCCCTTGTCTGGTCATCTGGGAATCGCATGCACTATGCAGCGGTTAGCCCAGAATTTCTACTGGCCTAACTTCACCCAGCAGGTGAAGGAGTATTGCAGGTCTTGTCACTGGTGCCAAGAAATGGGAAGGCGGCAAGAAACCCAAGCTGCCCTGATTCCAGTGCCCATATGGAGGAGCCATTCCAGAGGGTGGGAATGGATATTGTGGGTCCTTTAAATACCCCCAGCTTCTCAGGGAAGAGATTCATCCTGACTGTGGTGGATTATGCCACCCAGTACCCAGAGGCAGTTGCCCTATCCTCACTGAGGACGGACAAAGTGGCAGACGCCTTACTTGGGATTTTCTCCTGTGTTGGGTTTCCGCAAGAGGTAATCACTGATCAAGAGGGTTCCTTCATGTTGGACCTGATGAAATGTTTATGGGAGAAGTGTGGGGTGGTGCAGAGATGCATGACACCGTATCACCCACAAGCCAATGGGCTTGTGGAAAGATTCAATGGTACCCTAAAGTCAATGATCTGGGCATTTGCTGAACAGCATGGAAGGGACTGGGAGAAAGATCTTCCCCACCTGTTGTTTGCATACGGAAGGTGCCCCAAGAGTCAACAGGATTTTCCCCCTTTGAACTCTTATATGGACGCCGGGTACATGGGCCCCTAGACTTGATCCGGGAGGACTGGGAAGACAAGCACGCCACCCAGGGAACTCCCATTGTGGATTACGTCCTTAGGTTTAGAGAAAGGCTGAAGGAGCTTATGACGACAGCCCAGAGCAACCTGGCAGCTGCCCAACAGAAACAAAAAGTGTGGTACAACCACAGAGCCAGAGCTCGCTCGTACATGGTGGGTCAGAAAGTCATGGTCCTTATTCCGGTCCAGAAAGACAAGTTGCAGGCTGAGTGGGCAGGACCGTACAAAGTGGTTAGGAAGGTAAATGACATGAACTACATTGTGAGTTACCTGACAGAAGACAGACAGAAAGGATGTACCATGTCAACATGATGAAGCCATATGCAAATAGGGCTGACATGGTGTTGCAGTGTGTAGTCATGGGGAGGGATGGACAAAGGAGACCCCCTTCTGGACTTGCTGGAGGAAAGTAAGTGGGAGTCCTCTGTGGAGGCAGTAAAATTGTCTCCCCAGCTGGCCCCGGACCAGATCCAGAAAGTAAGGGAGGTTTTAGCAGACTTTGCTCCATTGTTTAGCACCAAGCCTGGACTAATCCCTTAGCGACACGATGTGGAAACAAGGACACAGGCGCCCATATGGCGACAGCATATTGGGTGTCAGAGGCTGTCAAAAGGACATTAGGAGGAAGTGGAGAAGATGCTGGATTTAGGAGTAATCCAGAGATCCCAGCTCCTGGGCCTCACCCATAGTCCTTGTGCCTAAGCCAGATGGCTCTACTTGTTTCTGTGTGGACTATCGTGGACTGAATGCAGTCATGAAGTCAGACGCCCACCCGATGCCCCGGACAGACGAACTGCTGGACAAGTTGGGAGGGGCGACCTACCTTACAATCATTGACCTGACCAAGGGGTATTGGCAGGTAGAATTGACAGACAGAGCTAGGAAGAGGTCTGCCTTCATCATTCCAATAGGCTTATTTGAGTTGAAAGTAATGCCTTTCGGAATGAAGAACGCCCCAGCCACTTTCCAAAGGTTGGTGAACCAGGTGTTAAATGGTGCTGAGGAGTACGCTGTGGCGTACCTGGATGACATTGCCATCTTTAGTACCAGCTGGGAGAAACACCTATCTCACCTTAGGGAAGTGCTGGGCAGGATACAGAGGGCCGGGCTCACTGTCAAAGCCTGGAAGTGCCAGGTGGCCATGGGAGAAGTGGCATACCTCAGGCATGTGGTAGGCCAGGGACAGCTCTGTCCTAACCAAATAAAGACAGAGGTAACCCAGTTGTGGCCCAGACCAGAAACACAGAAGCAGGTCAGGAGTTTTCTAGGGACAGCAGGGTACTACAGAAAATTTGTACCCAATTACAGTGCCCTGGCTGCTCCCATATCTGACCTGACAAAGAAAAGGATGCCCAAGAAAATTACCTGGGGCCCAGCCTGTGAGGAAGCCTTTTCCAAACTAAAGGAGGCACTGTGCAGTGTTCCTGTTTTGACAAGTCCTGACTATAGCAAAACCTTTATAGTTCAGACTGACGCCTCAGATGTGGGTATTGGGGCAGTACTGAGTCAGACATCCAGCCAAGGGACAGATCACCCAGTAGTATACCTGAGTAGGAAGTTACTTCCCAGGGAGCAAGCATACTCCATGGTGGAAAAGGAGTGTCTTGTCATAGTGTGTGCCCTAAAGAAATTAGAGCCATACTTATATGGGCAGCATTTTGTGGTGCAGACTGACCACAACCCCCTGGTTTGGCTGACATAGATGGGAAAGAACAATGGTAGATTGCTAAGATGGAGTCTTGCTTTGCAAGGGTATGACATAACCATTCTACTTAGGGCTGGAGCGACCAATCAGAACTCAGATGGGCTGTCTCATGTCTATGAGGAGTGAACTGATTTGGGAAGCTCATCCCATGTATGAGATAGAGTCCCCAAATTCAGTCTAGGTGGGGAGGAATTGTGACACTTGGACAGCTGGTTCTGTTCACTGTATCATATTTGTAATATAAAAATGCGTTATGGACTGTCTGTCATGAGAGATGTTGAGAAATCTGGTGCTCTTGGAGTGACCTCGCTCACCCCCCCCCAGGTCTCAGCTGAAAGATGAAAGCCATGAGATAATTACAGTCTAGAAGAGGCTTGAGTTGAGGATATCCTGTTTAGGTGGCTAATTGTAGCTTGCCAGATGCCAAGATAGATCATATCCATTTTATGACATTTGGAGGGAAACCCAGGTTATTACACACGGATGTGAAGTTGTAAACGTTCCTTTGATGCCTGTGTGAGAGAGGATGCAGCTAAAGATGAAAGGAGGATCTTGGAAATTTACAACCTTGCTTGGGAAGTCACATAGAGAAAATGAGTTATGCTGAGGTTGCAGAATTTAATACTTGGAAAAGACATCCTGCTTTTATATAGATATTTTTTTTATATATTCTGACAGGGAGGAGCTAGGTGACCTCATGCAAAAAGGTGGGGAAAACCATCTTTTAAACATTATTCTGTTTTACTTCAGAGACACTTTTATCTAGACTCTGACCAAGAAACATCTGTGAGCACTTTAAGCAGGTATTTAGAGAGAGAGAGACAAATCTAAGTACTGTAGTAGGAATTGCATTGTTAAAACCTGTTTTGTTTAAGTGATTTGTATGCTTTGTGATATAATAGTTCTGCATTTTATGTGTTACATATTTTTTTATCTATTTTAGTAAAACTCTATTTTTAGAGCCTACTTGGTCTGTCTTTGATTTCTATCCTTTTACAAGTGCAGTATATATGGTTAAAGCAGACACTGTACATAAGCTTGAATGGTGATACCAAACTGGAAAAAGGTAAGCGTTTTAAATCTGAGGTCTTTTATTACAGTTTTTAAGGGTTCATTTCTGTACACCTGGTTAGGTGCCCGTAGGCAAAGATATCTGGCCCCTCGAAGACAGAATTCTCTGAACCTGTACATTGGGTATGCTAACAAGAGGTTCACAGTTTGAATCCCTCCAAGACTTGAGACCAAAGGTTGATTTGAAGCCACAAAAACAGACAAGAGGTTACCTTGTTCTGTTAACTGTTCACACGACTGCGCCTGGAAGTTAGCACTTTGGGAGTAGAGGGCTGACCTGCTGAGTGGGTTTGTGACAATTGGTGCCCACTCCACAACCGTCCCACTACTGCACATTGGCGGCCCCAGCCAGAGACAGAAATGTGAGCTGCACATTTGCCACACCACACCTGTTTCTATCTAGCCTGGTGGGTGCCAGGTGGGTGGAAATGGAGTTGTGGTCCAGATCCACTGGGTGACCTGAGGCCATTGGCCCCCAAAACATCATTCCGCATTTCTGCACGTGTCAAGCATTTTGTTCTTCCATTCCACCTCCTGCACGTTAGTAGCAGTCTACCGGAGCCAGTGACAGATGTGGTTCACACATCTGTCCATCTTCACCCATCCAAGTTCCATGAAAGCTGGCACTGGCATTAGGTGGGCTCCAGGCAGGTTGCTCTTGGAGAATGATGCCCCATCCCTCTATCCCACCTCCACACAAGGGTAGCACCCTGCAGCAGCTAGGGATAGAGATGCAAGTTGCACATCTGCCCCTTCATACCTGTCCCTGCTCCACCAGAGGGGTACATGACAACTCGCTCCTGTCAATTCTCTCCCTTGAGATTCGCTCCCGACAACTCGCTTCCGTTAAACTTGCACCCGTTCTAACTCACTCATTCACAAATTCGCTCCCGCTGTGACAGTCCATGCATTACATGCAGCCGAAGCAGACAGAATCCATGTAATTGCGTAATTGTTTTAGCTTCAATCAACTGTAATGTGACAGTAATGTGACAGCTACAGCAGCACTGTAATTACTAAATTGCAATGTTCCCAATCAACTGTAATGTGACAGCTTTCATCAATTGGTTAAATCTTTTAATCCTGCTACCTTCAGGTTTGCTTATTTCTTATCTCCTGCTAGTATGGCTTGCCGTTTCTTACCTTGGAGAGACAGAAGAAGCAGCTAGTCGACGAGGGTAATTTGTTACACTCGCCATGAAGTGCGGCTTCAGGGAAAGCAATCAGGGTGTGAAAAGCTGTCAGAAACCCAAAGTTGTAATGCCAGAGTGCACACCACCAGTTACGATGAGCCACAATTCAGAGGGTCTGTGTTCATGGCGCACCACCAAACCCAAAGGACCTTGTGGAGCTTGTAGCGCCAGAAAACTATAAAACTTACAAGTAGGACTTTGGCGATGTGCCTATCAATTTCCTGCTCTATAATATTGACCCTTCTCCAGACAGAATATTGATATTTGGCACTCACAATAATTTGCAATTTCTAGAGGGAGCAAGACATTGGTATGCAGATGGAACCTTTAGTATTGCTCCACCACTGTTTCATCAAATGTACGTTATCCTGAGAGAACGGTTTGATAATATGCAGCCAGCAATCTATGCTCTGTTGCCTGGCAAGAGATGGGAAACATTAGCGTATGCTGCGGGCATTAAAAGACCTAAATCATAACCTGAATCCAGAGTTCGTTATGACAGACTTTGAGAGAGCATCAATCACTGCTTTTCAAAATGTGCTTCCCAATGCCAAACAAATCAGCTGTTTTTTCTATTGTACACAATGTATCTACATGAAAATTCAGTCTGATGGATTGGCTAACAAGTATGCCCAAGATGCTGATTTCACTCTGAAATGTAAATACTTGCCAGCTTTGTCATTTTACCCACCCCCATGACCAAGTGATAACAAGATTTGAAGAAATCACCGATGAAGCCCTAAATATTTTCCCCCCAGAGCTTGAGTCTTTAATAGACTACTTTGAAGACACTAGGGTAGGGAGAAGAAATAGAAGGGGCACTGGCTGTAGGCAACTAATGTACAGTACAGATCTGTGGAACCACTCTGCCAGTGTCAGAGACAGACGTGCCAAGACCAATAATGTTGTGGAAGCCATTCATGGAGGCATGCAAACCATACTCTCTATGGCACAGCCAACGTTGTGGAAGTTCATTGATGGTATCCATGGAATACAAAAAAAAGGGACTCTGAGATTGAGCAGCTACTGGCTGGTAACCCTCTGGTCAGCTTCCGCCGAGTGTATAAGGACAGCATAGATCGGCTGGCTTACATTCTGCAAAAATGCGAAGAGCGCAAAACAGAGGAGTTTCTACGTGGTGTCGCACACTGCTTTGAATACTAGCTACCTGAATAACTTTTAACTTTGGTTTTAAAATTTGGTTTTAAAATTTATTTAATAAAGATTATGAATTTTAAGGAATGCAACATGGAATTACCAACTCATGGAAAGGGCAAGGTGGAATGCAACATGGAATTACAAACTTGTGGAAAGGGCAAGGTAAGGAAAGCTTTTCATATTGCTGTGAGCATTTTATTTCGTTTAGTTTACTGCTGCTGGTTAGAAGTGATCTGGTGCTAATAATATATTTCATTCATTCCTGCTGGTGATAATAATATATTTGATGCTGTTACTTCATTCATGCTAATAATACATTTCATTTCGTTTAGTTTACTGCTGCTGGTTAGAAGTGAGCTGGTGCTAATACTAACATACTATTTGCCAGCAGATTCGGCCTTACGGTCTAGCGAGTCTGCTCGAACCTTAGATCCTTAGTTGGGTGCGGAGACATTCCCATCCCTTGTGCTCTAGAAACCCCTATCATCCATCCCCACCCCCCTGGGACAGGCCATCATCTGATACATCCACTTTCTGTGTCTGTCCCACCTTCTCTGAAGCCCTCCACTGTGGATCTCTGTACCAGCTCACCAGGCAGTGCATTCCAGGGTCCACCACCCTCTCAGTGAAAAACCTCCTCCTCTTTCCCCCTCACCCTTCTACCTTCCAACTGACCATGCCCTCTGGTGATACCTCCCTGCTTTTACTCTAAAGATCCCTCCATGTTTTACCCTATTTATTCCCTTGAGGTACTTGAAGACCTCAATCATGTCCCCCTGTCTCTCCTCTCCTCCAATGAAAACAGGCAGAGCTCCTCAAGTCTGTCCTCATCGTCAAATCCTAGCCTCGTATCATTTTGTTGCCCTCCTCTGTACCCTCTCCAGGAGCTGATGTCCCTCTTCAAGTGTGGTCTCCAGTACTGTACACAGTACTCAAGGTGTGGTCTAACTAGTCCATTGTATAGCGGCAGAATCACTTCCTTGCTCCTAGAGGTGATCCCCCTTACGATGCATCCCAACATCCTGTTTGCCTTGCTAGCCGCTCTCCTGCACTGCTCAGAGTTATTCACACATGCATCCACCATGATCCCTAGGTCTTTTTCCCCTATTGAGGCCTCCAGCGCCTCCCCTCCCAGGGTGTACCTGTGTTTAGGGTTTCCCCGACCAAGATGCAACACCTTGCACTTGGCGATATTGAGTTGAATTTCCATGTGTGAGCCCAGCTTTCCAGGGTGTCAGGTCCCCTTGCAGGGCCAACCTCCCCTCTTCTCCCTCAACTACTGCTCCATCTTGGAGTCATCTGCAAAGAGACTCATTTCACACCTATACCTCCCTGATGTCCGATATGTATGCATTAAACAGGATCAGACCCAGGACCGAGCCCTGTGGTGCCCCACTGCCAACCTCTCATAAGGTTAAGGAGAGCTCCCCACAGACACTACTCTCTGGGTGTGTCCAGCTAGCCAGATTTTCAATCCATCCTGACCATCAAAGGCTACTCTAAGCTTATCAGTTTTCCTCACAGACCACTTGTGAGACAGAAGAATTGGCGCTTTGCTGAGAGTCCAGAATAATACATCCACAGGCTTTCCCTGTCCAGTTCTGATGTTACCATTCGTAGAACTCCACAAGGTTGGTTTGACATGATCTACCTGGCACAAACCCATGTTGCTGACTATCCAGACCTCCCTCCTCCAAGTACACCCCCAATCGTTTCCTTTAGTATACTCTCCATTAATTTTCCACCACCGGTCAAACTGATGGGTCTAGGTTACCTGGTACTTCCTTGACCCCCCTTTGTGGATTGGCTACCACGTGTGCCTATAGGCCAATCCCTAGGTGCCCTCTCTGTCCAGGTGACCTGCTGAAGAGCTCCGCCAGGGTGCAGCTGGTAGGTTCACCAATTCCCATAGTACTCTCGGATGAATGCCATCCGCTCAGGAGATTTGTCTTTCTTTAGGCCTTGAGGGCTAACTACACCCTTTGGCAGGAGATGGCATCATCTGTCCCTCCACCTTACTGGCCTTTTATCCTTACCTAGATGTGACACCCCTGGGATACCTCTCCTTCCTCTTGCTCCATTTCTGTTGCTCCCTGATCCCACTCTGCCACTTCTATCCCTTTGCCTTGCTTTGTAGATATCCCATCCCCCTTCTAGTGAACACAGAGGCAAAGTCTCATTAAATACCTCTGCCTGGTCCCTGTCTCTTCCACCCACCCTTCTTCTGATCTCAATCTGCTGAGATGGCCCTTAGTTTTCTCCGCTCCCCAATGTGCCCGGAAGAACCCGTACCCCTCCATATCCCTGTGCCAGCCGCTGTCCTGGACTTTGCTCCCTCACCATAACTGGTGACTTTTCTAGATGCAAGCTGGTACATTTTTATCCCTATCCCTCTTGTTGTTTTATATTTTTGTAGGCGCCTTCTTTTCTCTGACTGCTACCTGTACCTCACTGGACCACCAGCATGGTTTATGTGACCTTGCTCCCTTACATTTCAACTTGGCGAGATCCTGACTGCCTCATGAAGTCCCGTTTTATGACCTCCCATCTCCTTTCCACACTTGTCATTGGGTAATCCCTTCAAGTGATTCTTGAGAATATTCCCATGCCCATAAAGTCTGCCCCCTGAAGTCCACTGCCAGTGTCCTAGATCTCACCCCCTCCCCCCATGCTTATTTCGAAACCAGACAGTATTGTGGTCGCCCAGTCGGGGGTCCTGTACAACCATGCCTCCTTACAGATCCCCATCTGCCAGAACCACATCCAGGACATGCCCCTCCCTTGTGGGCTTCATCACATGCTGTGTTAAGAACACATCCTGGAAGCCATTCAGCAGCATCTGCTCCTTGGCCACTTTAGAGGGACATGGTTCCCCAGTTTGTACCTGGCATATTAAGGGTCCCCATCAGCACCACTCCTTCCCCTTTGGTCCACACTGGGCAATGATGTTGTCCAGCAAACCATCCTCTAGAACATCACTCATCCGGGGGCCTATATACTACACCCAGCTTGACCTTATCTCCTGCTGGGGATCGTAAGGTGACACATAAGGCCTCCACGTTTCCCTCTGCCTCTTCTACCCTAGCAATTTCTATGTCATCTCTAATGAACATAGCCACTCCACCCCCTCTGCCCTCCTTTCTATCCTTCCTAAGCATAGTGTTATATATATAATAATATATTTAATTCGTTCATTCGTTCCTGCTGGTGATAATAATATATTTGATGCTGTTACTCCGTTCCTGCTAAAAATACGTTTCATTTCTTTTTTTATTTCATTTAGTTTACTGCTGCTGGTTAGAAGTGAGCTGGTGCTAATAATAAATTGCTTTCGTTCCTGCTGGTGCAGATGCTGATATTAAAATTCATTTGAATTACAGTTTTTCATCACTTCGTTCTTGCTGACCACACAACAGGGAGCGTATTTGACTGGAGTGGATTGCAAACGGAGTGTATTGACTTGGGGATGAACTGTCGGGAGCGAAATTTCATGGAGTGGAGCAAATTGTCGGGAGCGTATTGTCGTGCTCCCCCAACAGAGCTAGCATGAAGGTTGGAGTGGGCTTTGGGTGACTGGCACTTCCTTACCCTATGCCACACCTCTACACTTGCAGAACACTCTGCTTCAGCCAGAGGCTCTCCCACCTAACATGCTCTACCCATGGAGAGCACTCTGAGGTACTGAGATATAAAAATGTGGATCTTGTATCTGCCCATCCACAACTGTTCCCACTTGGGTGGGTGGGGGTAGGATACAGTGGGTGCTCCTGAGTGACTGGTGCCCCCTCTTGTACCCCCACCTATCAACCCAATACTTTAAGAGATGTGGATTGCACATCTGCCCCATCATAAACTGTGTCCATTCCAAAAAGTTTCACACACAGGCTGGAGTGGGGTCAAAGATGATTGTCATTAAGTGACTGTCCCCCCATCCCACCTCCACACGAGGAGCACTCCTCTACCTCCATTACACATTTGCATATAGAGAGCACTTCTCCCCCTCCATGCCTTCTTTCCATATGGGGAGCAATTCTCCTTCTCCAGCCCTCTTCCACATGGTAGACATAGTGTCTTATGTAATCATATTTGATCTCAATTCTTGTTGAATGCAACATTGTACATATTGTATATACTAATGTAAAGAAAATTGTTTTATTTTAATTTATGTGTCCTTACTTTTTGTATCTCACACCATGTATTGTCTTTATCATTGCTTGTACAAGGGACCTCCTTGCAAATGAGCTTGCTCAGTGGATTTTATCCCTTCACAATAAACTTGAACTTAAACATGGAAAGCACTCTTCCCTCCATTCCATCTCCGCACATAGGTATCATTGCTTCACCTCCATCCCACCTCCATACATTGTGAGCACCCATCCCCTGACCCCTCCAGTGCTTCTCCCAATACATTTCACTCCCCCACATGGAGAGCACTTCTCCCACTATATTTCACTTTCCCCACATGGAGCGCACTTTTACCACTACATCCCACCTCCTGCACATAGGGAGCACTCCTCCCCCTCCATTCATTCTCCACACATGGAGAGCTTTCCTCCCACTTCATATCAGCTCTGTACATGGGGAGCACTCCACCCCTTCATCCCACTGCCCCTACATGGGGAGCACTGCTCCCCATCCATCCCACTCCTATGCATGGGGATTCCTCCCCACATTTGCATTACTCCTCCACTACCATCATCCCACCTCTGCATATAGAGAGTACTCCTAACCCCATTCCACCTTTGCACATGGGAGCACTCTGCAACAGCTAGAGATAAAGATGTCAGTCAGGCATCTGCCTTTCCACACCTATTCCCACTCCACATGATAAGCTGCAAGTTGGGCAGAACATCCATGGGGTTGAGATGTAATGAGTGGGTTGCCTTGGAAGATGGTGCCAATACCCCTCACCACCTCTCTGAATGAGAGGAGTCCCCTTCCCGAATCAATCTTTATTCTTTTCTGCACTCACTTTTCTGCCAATTAACCTCCTGTTTGCTTGCCTTACCAGTCACTCCCCTCCCAAGACAGGACTACAGGCCACTAGGCCAGGGCAGATTTTTCCATGACTTCTCCTATCTTCTCTTCAGACCACACCACCAGTCCAGCCAGCATCCAGCACAGTCAAGAAGATGTGCCATGCGTTACTCACAGCTCAGCACTGGATGGGTTAGTTCTTTCTCTAGTAGACCATACTTCAAGTTCTCCCACAGTTCAACTGAGGCTAGAGAAGAGCAGCACACAGTCCCACTCTACCACCACGACAGTCAATAGGACACCACAACTTGCTCAGCACTGTACAGATGATGCAGCACAGCAGCACGCTCGCTAGACTGTCTTACCAGGTTTCTCCAGCTCTCTCTGTTGATGATGTCTCCATCTCCCCTAGCCATCAATGGTCCCGTGCATGCACAGTGTGTTGCAGCTAGCTCCAACCACTATGGAGACTGCTGAGACACCAATTTTTTTAGCAGCTGAGCCTGAGCCAACCTGGAAATAAAATACAGGAATTTGAAATTTTCTGAGGTAATTTCGGTGGGGGGGTTTGAATACCCCCCTGCCTATGTCCATGCAATCCACAACAGTTCAGACACATGCAACACTTACACTTTAAGGCACTCCTCCAGCCCAGTCAGCCCTCCTGCCTACCTCGGCACACAAATGAACACCAACC
This sequence comes from Neoceratodus forsteri, assembly GCA_016271365.2. Lineage (NCBI taxonomy): Eukaryota > Metazoa > Chordata > Ceratodontiformes > Ceratodontidae > Neoceratodus > Neoceratodus forsteri. Next base: position 1,252,356,767 of record CM028129.1, on the reverse strand, counting down.
GCGACCCATCCCACTTCCTCTGCAGGCAGCAAGGATCCCTCATTCTCAAGCAGTCAGTCCTGTACAAGTAGCAGAGTTGGGGGTCCGGGGCTCCAGTCAGACCTGCAGCTGTAATGGAGCTTGAGCCTAGAGCTGGACTATGGCAGACAGCCTGCCATCCGCCGCCTCCTCCTCCTACACTGACTACTTGCAGCACTTGCCCAGCTCCTCCTCTGCTACCAGTGCCCACCAGTGGTTAGTAGTGTTGGAGGGTGGCCTGGCCACCATTGGAGTGGTCAAGCGAGCTCCTCGACTTGTTACTGGCATGATGGGCTGCATCTGTCCGGGAGGGGAACCAGGATCCTAGGTGATAGGTTTAAATGCTTCATTGGCAAGCTTTTAAACTAGCCAAGGGGAGGCACTGGAAAGGAGCAGGAAAATCCTAGCCCCAAACAATCATGGTAGTAAGTGTGGCAAACACCAACATGGAGGTGTCGATAGGGAGAAGGGCAGGGGTAAATGGAGAAAGTGATAAAGCAAGAAGGACAGGGATGGGGCAAAAGGGGTAAGGCCATCCAGGAAATGGGGGTAATGAGTACCAATGCCCTTAGTCTGGGCAACAAGCTCCTGAGCTGGTGGCCTTAATGGAGAGGGATGCCTGGATATCGTAGCAGTCACAGAAACATGGTACACAGAGAACCATGACTGGGATGTTAACATACCAGGGTACATAACTTACAGGAGAGACAGGCAGGGAGAAGAGGGGAGGAGGGTCTCTATGTAAAGGAAGGGATAAAAGCAACTGAACAAAAGAGTAAACAGGGAGGAGAGAGGAGGCACTGTGGGTCACCTTGAGACTGGAAAGGGCACCACAATCCGCACGGGGTTGTGTACAGACCCCCATGTCAGGGGGAAGGAATGGACAAGGATATGATGGAAGGCATTCTTAGAATGGCAGAGAAAGGGGAGATAATGTTGATGGGAGACCTGAATATGCCAGATGTTAACTGGAGCATGTTGCTGCAGCCACATCCAAACAGGGCCATTCTTGATGCCCTACAGGTGGCAGGCATTAGAACAGCTAGTTTGAACCCACTCATGAGGGCAATCTTAGACCTCATACTCTCAAAGCGGGGGCAGTGAGGATCTCAGATCTAGAAGTAGGTTGCCATCTGGGGACAAGTGACCATCAAACAGTGTGGTTCACGTTAAACTCAGCTACAGAGTCAAGCCATACAAAGTGAGGGTACTGGACTTTGGGAGGGCTGACTTTGGCAAGATGGAGAGTGCCTCAGAAAAGCACTAGCAAACAGGCTAGAAGGATGTGGAGCAACAATGGGGAATTATCAAAACTGCCATCACAGAGGCAACAAGCCCTTGTGTGAAGCAAATAAACAAATCAAAATGAAAGAAAAAGCCACTATGGTTCTCAAGAGAGGTGGCTGTGAAAGTCAGGAAGAAAAAGATAGCATTCCGGAAGTATAAGGAAACACAGAAGGAGCAGGACAGAGAGCTGTACCAGTTAAGGCAGAAAGAAGCAGGGAGGGAAGTCAGAATAGCAAAGGCCCAAACTGAGGAAAAGATAGCCAACTCAGTTAAGAAGGGGATAAAACCTTTTATAGGTACATCAGCGAGTGTAGAAAGACAAAGGGAGGGATAGTGAGGCTGAATAGAATGAGCAATTGGGTGGGCAGAGGGGACAGTGAAAAGCAGGAATACTGAATGAATATTTCTGCTCAGTATTCACAAAGAGGAGGGGAAGTGCCTAATCCAATTAACAGAAGCACTCTTGATAGGGAGGTCGATCCCAGTCCTTTCACAGAAGAAAGGGTTCTGCAAGAACTCCTAAAACTGAAGGTGGACAAAGCAATGGGTCCTGATGGAATTCACCCCAGAATTCTAAAAGAATTAAGGAAGGAACTAATGAAACCACTGGCTACTCTTTTTAATAAATCATGGGAGGATGGTGTGGTACCCGAGGACTGGAGGAAGGCGGATGTGATTCCCCTTCACAAAAGTGGGATCAAGACAGAGGCAGGAAACTACAGACCTGTCAGTCTGACCTCTGTGGTAGGGAAAGTGATGCAGTCACTTCTGAAGGAAAGAATAGTTGAGTACCTAGAGGTCAGTGGAGCACAGGATCCAGGGCAGCATGGGTTCACAGCGGGAAGGTCATGTCAGACGAATCTAATAGATTTCTTTGACTGGGTGACCAAAGTAGTAGACCAGGGAGGGGCTGTGGACATGGCCTACCTAGACTTTAGCAAGGCATTTGACACAGTCCCACACAAAAGATTGATAGTCAAATTAACCAGCCTGGGAGTGGGTCCCAGGGTGGTAGCCTAGGATAAAACATTGGCTGGACAACAGGACACAGAAGGTAATTGTAAATGGAGTCCACTCTGAAGAAAGGGCGGTTACCAGTGGGTACCGAGGGTTCAGTATGTCCAGTCCTTTAATGTCTTCATCAGTGACATTGCAGAGGGACTGAAGGAAAAGTATGCCTTTGCAGATGACACAAAGATCTGCAACAGGGTTGATACACAAGGAGGTGTGGAAAGGATGAAAAGGACTTGGCAAGGTTGGAGGAATGGTCAGACATATGGCAGCTAGGATTCAATGCAAAAAGTGCAAAATAATGCACCTCGAAACAAGAACCCAGGGAAGAATGCACAATGGGTGGGAGGTAGTAACAACAACAAAACAGGAAAGGGACCTGTGGGGTAATCAGATCAGATGACCTTAGGTTACAAAGCAATGTGAGAAGGCTGTAGGGAGGGCCGGGGGTATACTGGGATGTATAGGGAGAGGCATCAGCAGCAGAAAACAGGAAGTTGTTATCCCTCTGTACAGACAGTTGGTGAGGCCCCATCTGGAATACTGTTCTGGAGACCCCATCTCCGCAAGGACATAGACAGGATAGAGGCAGTCCAGAGGAGGGCAACTAAAATGGTGCAGGGTCTGCAAGAGAAGCCGTATGAGGAGAGACTAAAGGAGCTTAATATGTATACCCTTGAGGAAAGAAGGGAGAGGGGAACATGATAGAAACTTTCAAGTACCTCAAGGGAATCAACAAAGTCCAAGAGGGTAGCATCTTCAGAAAAAGAGACTTGCAAGAACAAGAGGACACAATTTAAAGATAGAAGGAGGGCAGTTCAGGGCAATGTGAGGAAGTATTATTTCACAGAGAGGGTAGTGGATGCATGGAACAGCCTTCCTGAGGAAGTTGTGGGGTTTAAACTGTGGGAGAATTCAAGAATGCATGGGACAGACATAAGGCAATTCTTGTGGGGGGCAGGAAGATATAGGCTGTTTGTTAACTAGGATCTGCGGCCTATCCTGTAGGTAGGGAAATGGGCAGACTAGATGGGCCTAGCAGTCCTTATCTGCCGTAAAAGTCTATGTTTCTATGTTTCTATGTTACTAGCCCCTGCAACTGATACTCTCTTCTGAGACTTCCTTCTGTGTCATGTTGCATTTACCTGTTTTTGAACACCCAATAAACTTTTTTCTAGTGTCTACTTAGATACAGAATATTAAATATATCAAAATAAAATATAATTGCTTTGAAGAAGATAGAAGCTTTTATTATGGCTCAGCTTCAATGCATGGTTGGAGAATGCTGAAATCTCATCTTGATTGTTTTATTTCTTTATTGCTATTTTGTATTTTCAGGTTAAATCAAATATAATAAAATATAATTTTTTTTGAGAAGATAGAAGCTTTTATTAAGGCTGTTTTTGGTTTGATCCACGCACACTGAAGTGTTGAAGCAGTGAGAGCACCATGATTTTGGTAGCCTTGCACCAGTCCTCTAATCCTAAAAATACGTATCACAATGGTTGTATAATTGTAGGTCTATATTCAAATGGCTTTAATTCATTATAATTACACACTAATTACACACTAAGAAGAATGGTCTTAATGAGTTCATTTAAGGTTTCATAATTTGATCTTTTGCAATTTTAATGACCTCCCAATCCTGGAGTCTTCAATTTGTTTTATCTAAACATTTATTTGCTCAGTTCATCAACAGTGCAATACAATTTAGAATAAAATTACTTTAGAACAAAAACTGTATAAACTTTGGGTTTGATTTTACACAAATATTAACTTCTCTCTGAGTTGAAAATGCATAGGAGATTAGTTGTACATACTTTTGCATTTCTCCACACTTTTACTTCAGAAATTTGTAAAAAAAAAATATGAAAAAATAACATTTTATCTTTTGCCCAGGTCTTGACCTCCCATAAAGGGAATGGCTTAAAACTTATTTAGGAGTCATTCAAGAGTTATCCCAAGGTCAAGATTTAGTAAACTATACATTTAATGTGTTTTAATAATAGAAGTTGCCAAAGAGGACATAATAAATGTAACCTGAACTTCACTGTTTTCACTGATATAAAGAGTTTCTTTATTGTTTTATAACATATTAAATTGCAGTATTTATTTTGAATGTTGTGACCATGAGGATGGTGTGTACAGAGTGTGTGTGTGTGTGTGTGTGTGTGTGTGTTCCATACAGTATGGGTGTATGTGTGTGTGTGTGTTTGCTGTAGCTATATATTTTTTTCTCAAAAAAAGCATAGTAAAAAATGTCTGTAGATTGCTATATATTTCACCTGATACTTCACAAAAGACCTGGCCAAGTTGAAAATGCATAGGAGATTAGTCGGGAATACTTTTGTATTTCGCCACACTTTTACTGTGGAAATTTGTAAAAAAATTTGAAAAAAAAAATAACACTTGACCTTTTGCACAGGTCTTGACCTTCCATAAAGGTAGGGGCTTAAAACTTATTTAGGAGTCATTCAAGAGTTATCTGAAGGTCAAGATTTAGTAAACTATACATTTAATGCATTTTAATAATAGAAGTTGCCAAAGAAGACATAATAAATGTAAACAGAACTTCACTGTGTTCACTAATATAAACAGTTTCTTTATTGTTTTATAACATATTAGATTTATTTTGAATGTTGTGGCCATGAGGTTGGTGTGTGTGTGTGTGTGTGTGTGTGTGTGTGTGTGTATGTTTGCTGTAGCTCAATATATTTTTTTCCCAAAAGGCATAATAAAAAATGCCTGTTGATTGCTATAAATTTTGACTGGATACTTCACAGAAGACCTGGCATATGTCTGAGACAGTGTGTACCAGATAGTGTCTTAAGAGGTTAAAAAAACTGTAAATCTTTTTAGATTTGCTTGGAAAGGGTGACATTTATGAGGTATGAATCTTTCTTGAAAGGCAATACCTGCCCAACTGAAACCTGTAGCAAGAACATGTTTAAATGCTAAATATTTAAATGTGCAAGTTGTTGCATTTAGAAGGGGGTAAACAAATCTTCACTTTAATAGGCAACCAATTTTTTTTATTTTTATTTATTTAGTGATTCAGAAAAACCCTTTGAGCACAAGCTCTTTTACAAAGGTTCCACGTCATAGATTGCAAAGCAAAATACAGTAGGAGAAAGCAAAGGTATATTGCAATGAACGATACAGCTTGGATTCAGAACTTACAGAATAACTCAAAACATAGGCACAAGTTAAATAACAAGTACATTTAAATTTAATGTAAATTTAAATTTAACAAGCTGTTTCAGTTTTCTAATGGCCGTCTAATAAGCATATTGGAGTTATGTCTCCAACATTTTAAACAGAAAAAAGGAAGTATTTTAGTTCAATTGGCATAGTGATTTGTAGATGTAGAAAGATACATTGAAAACTCCAAAATATGTGTTCCACGATATTCCATTTTTCCAGATACAGACAGCAAGATGGCTGTAGGCTCCACCCACAGCCATAAAAAGTGACTCAACGGTTAGAGACACAGAGAAAAGAAGAAATGAAACAACTCAAGAAGCAGAGAAAAAAAAAAGAGATGCAGTGACAGGAGCAGCAAAGAAGAGAAGAGAAGAGAAATGCAGTGATGGATGGATACCTTGCAAGCTATCAAAGCTGGAAGTTCTGGCACAGGTCCAGCAGAGCAACAAAAACACAAACAACTTAAAATACATTAAACTTACAAAGTGGTGTCTCTTGGGTGATACTGAAGCATACTTGACAACTTTTGAAAGGGTCGTCACAGCCTGCCAGTGGCCAAAGCAGCAATGGGCAATCAGACTGGCACCTTACCTGACAGGTAAAGCCCAACTTGCCTACAGCAATATGGACACTGCACAGTCAGAAAACTATGACCTGGTAAAGGGAGAGGTCCTTGAAAGATATGACATTTCAGGAGAGACCTACAGGCAAAGATTTTGTTCTCTGAAGTACAACTCAGTCGACAATCCTCAAGAAGCCTTCACCTGACTCAGAGAACTCCCTATGAAATGGCTCCAACCAGAGGGCAAAACACTCCCACAGATCATCGACACACTTGCAATGGAGCAATCCATCAACGTCATGCCTACAGATATGCAGCTTGGGGTAAAAGAATACTGACCAGAAAGTGGGGAAAAGGCTGTTTCTTTGGCCGAAGACTACCAAATAGCCAGACAGATGCCACAGCAGTGAGGTCACAGCCATGCACTGGTAAGACACGCTTTTTCCCATTTGAACTCCAAGTCTGAGAAGAACTCTGCTGGGGAATTACAAATTTGCACCCAAAGACTTTATTTGCTATAATTGTAACATGCCAGGTCATATTGAAAGAAATTGCTGTAGTAAGAAAAGTGACACTGGAGAAGATTTGTCCTTAGCAAATTGGGGCAAGTAATTAACAGATGTGAAGGAGGGAAATAAGACTGTGAAGGGACTTATAGATTCGGGAAGCAGACAGACACTAGTGCATATTGAAGTGCTGGGAAAACACTGTCCAAAAGGACCAGGTACTGATGTCATCTGCATCCACAGAGACACTCGATACTATCCCACCAGTCAAGAGTTCTGACTATTAATGGGATGTTGTACCAAATGAAAGTGGAGGTAGTACCTAGGTTAACTGTACCTGTGATTATTGGGAATGACTTTCCAGGATTTACTGAGTTAATCAAAGAGGGAGTAAATCCTGATGTTTCAGCAGCTGTGGTGACAAAAGCTCAGGCAAAGAAAATCTCAGATGGCGGGGACTCTTTTTCTTTTGCTGATTTTGATTCAGACTTGTTTGAGCACAGCTCCAAGATCATGAAGTCTAGGAAAGAAAGACGATGCCGGAGGAAACAGTGGCAAAAAAAACAACAACTGATGGACATAAGGGATTAACATATGAAAATGCTGAAACTAAACTGATCACTGATTGTGATTTTCTTTCAGAACAAGCTAACAATGTTACTCTCCAGGGTTATTTTAAGCAACTGGGGGTGAAGCTAAATCAGGGTGAACCTATGTTTAAAAAAATGTAATGGGCTACTGTACAGAGTTTGGGTTAAACCTCAGACACAGGACCAGATAGAACAATTGGTTATACCACAAAAGTATAGATCTGAGTTGTTACAGATAGCACATGATAGTCCTATGGCTGGTCATTCAGGAAGGGATTGCACCCTTGCCAGATTGCTGTATGGATTTTACTGGCCTGGATTTCATGGAGATGTTGCTGCCTATTGCAGTTCTTGTGCTGAGTGTCAGAAAGTAGCTCCAGTGACTAAAAAAGATGAGGTGCCTCTGGTGCCCTGACCCTTGATAGATGTGCCTTTTGAGAGAATTGCAATGGATGTGGTTGGCCCCTTACACAAAAGTAAAAAGGGTAATCAATTAATTTTGGCAGTATGTGACTATGCTACTCGGTACCCAGAGGCAATTCCAATGTGTACTGTCACAGCCCCAAAAGTGGCAGCAGAGCTTTCCAAAATTTTCAGCAGAGTGGGCATACCAAAAGAGATTATGACTGATCAGGGTAGTAATTTTGGTGCTGCATTACTGAAGGAGCTGTACCGACTACTAGGTATCACTGCCATAAGAACTTCCCCTTATCACACTCAGACAGACTGTCTTGTTGAGTGTTTTAATCAAACCCTAAAATGCATGTTAAGTCCGGCCCGGTGGTGGTGAGGGTTGAGGCACTGGATGCCACACCTCATGCCAGGCCGGTGACTCGGGTTTGGTACTGAGCCTGGGCCATGTGCTAAGTTGTGTGTGGGGGTTGGGGTGTATGCTGATTCTTTTGGATTGTCCGTTGTATGCCACAACCCAGCAGCACCCCTTAGAAGAAATGTAAATTCTGGTGTGTGAAGCAACATAAAAGGTTTAAGCATGCTAATTTTGGATTTATTTGAGTTCTAGGAGTCTGTGGTGCTCCTTCTTAGGATGCTCCCTTTGAACACCTGTGTAAAATCCTTGATGGGAGCACAGTGTATAAAAGAAGCCAATTAGACACATTAGCCAGTGAGGCATTGGAAAGTTAGGGACTAAATCAACGGTCCCACCTTGACGTTGGTGATTTAGCTTGCTTACATTGGATATCCAGTCTGAAAAAAGAGGACCCGCTCCTCATATGGAGCTTAAAATAAATATAGCCAATTTTGGCAGTGGAAAGTTTAAATGTGCTATGTTGTGTGTGGGGGTTGGGGGTGTGTGCTGGTTCTTTTGTATTGGCCATCGGGTGTCAGCAGGGGTGGGATAGGACTGAGCATGTGAGGGACTGCTCTCCTCTCCTGGGAGTGGGAGTTTGGGATTCCCAGCTCAGCAGTGGCCGCTAGTGGATGCAAGTGGTAGTGCTAGGACAGGGACTTAGTGAGGGAGGGACGTAGGCAGTTTCCAGTGGCAGAGGAGCATGGCGCCACTCAGGAAACATTCCTTGCGTTGCCCCTGGGGCAACCTACAAGGAGGGAAAACCCATCCACCAATAGGCAATGGTGGGGACCTGGGACTACCCCCCACACCCAGGCTGAGTGCATCGGCTATTGTTGGGGGTCCTCCGCTTCTGGGATGCCCATCCAGACTTACAGAAAGGATGCCTGAGGAGAGTGACTGTCCCACCCTGGGGGGCTTAATCGGGGGAATGGACACCAGGATGACAGAGTGGATCACCCCCACCTGAAAGGTAGGACTGAGCCTTCAGGCAGGCTGGAGACAGGTATGTCGAGTGTCCCCACTGAAGAGAATCTGGTGGTTCGGAGCTAGGTGGGAAAATAAAGTTTTTTAAAAAAACGCATGTTAAAGGTTTGTAAAAGGGGAAGGGAAAGACTGGTACCAATACTTTTTAGCAAGTTATGCTAAAGTACATGCTTTTTGCTTACAGAAAAGTGCCACAGGCATCAACAGGTTTTTCACCATTTGAAATGCTGCATGATAGACAACCTAGAGGGACACTAGATGTAATAAAAGAAACATGGCATGATAGCCCCAATCAGAAACAATCTATTACATCTTATATGTGTGCCCTGAGAAAGAAGCTGGCAAAATATGTTGAAATTGCCCATAGTAATCAGGAAGAGGCACAAAACTAGCAGAAGGTGTATTACGACCATGGGGTAAAAGGAAAAGTTTTTGAGCCAGGAGAAAAAGTCTTGCTACTGTTACCCACTACAGAAAATAAACTGTTAATGAAGTGGCAAGGCCTTGTAAAGTGCTTAGACGTACTGGCACAGTTAACTATGAGATTGAGACCCCTGATAGAAAAAATCCTCCTAAGATGTACCATGCTAACCTCCTCAAGAAATGGGTTGAAAATAACACCAAAAGCTGTTTTGCTAGTTTTACCAGAAACTGATAAAGAAGATATTGATGTAACTTATGACAGACTGGAACAAACTATAACTGCTGATGCTGTAAAGGTGAATGTTTCCTTAACCTCAGAACATACCGCAGAAATTCATAACTTGCTAAAAACATTTAGCAGTACTTTTAAAACAGTGCCAGGCTGAGCTAAAGGTGTCGAGCATGTAACAGTGACAAGGAATGCTCACCCTATTAGACAAAAGACATACACATTACCAGAGCGGTTAACAGCAGGTGTGGTTCAGGAAATACAAATAATGAAAGAATTGGGTATCATAGAAGAGTTGAGAAGTGCTTGGTCATCACCAATGGTGATTGTAAACAAAAAAGAAGGATGTATAAGAATCTGCCTTGATTTTAGGAAACTTAAGTGTAAGAGTTTGACAGTTTTCCTATGCCCAGAATAGATGATTTGGTGGACAGACTGGGGACTGCCAAGTATATCAGTACCCTCGATCTCACCAAGGGTTACTGGCAAATCATCCTAGCTAAAGAATCCAGAGACAAAACTGAATTTGCCACTCCTTGGTTTACATGGTGCACCTGCTACATTCCAGCGGTACATGGATGTCATTTTATCCCCTCACACTGGTTACTGTGCTGTGTACCTGGATGATGTCGTGGTGTACAGTCCAGACTGGAAAAGCCACCTGGAACACCCATGAGCAGTTATCCAATCGATCAAAAAAGCAGGTCTGACAATTAATCCTACCAAGTGTGTATTGGGCATGCAGGAAACCAGATAATTGGGCTATATTTTGGGAAATGGAGAAGTCAAGCCAGAGGTTTCCAAGATAGATGCTGTAGCTAACAGCCCTGTCCCCAAAACCAAGAAACACGTCAGGTCATTTTTAGGGCTGGCTGGTTATTATTGGAGATTTGTTCCCGGCTTTGCTGAGTTAGCTACTTCCCACACTGAATTCACAAAGAAACGGTTTCCAAATAATGTGAAATGGACCCTAGAGTGTGACAAGGCTTTTCAAGCCATTAAAGCTGCATTATGTTTAGCCCCTGTTTTAAGAAGCTCAGACTTTCAGAAACAATTTCTGTTACAAACTGATGCATCAGTGGTAGGCCTAGGTGTAATACTGAGTCAGCATATAGATGGGAAAGAACATCCTATTCTATACATAAGTAGGAAATTGCACGACAGAGAGGAAAGGTACTCCACCATTGAAAAGGAATGCCTTGCAGCAAAGTGGGCCATGGAATCCCTTAAGTTTTACTTACAAGGAGCTGACTTTGTACTTATAACACATCACAATCCTCTCTGTTGGCCTAACCAAATGAGGGATAAAAATTCTAGAATCTCACAGTGGTACCTGGCACTACAGCCATTTAAATTTAAAGTGATGCACAAATCTGGGAAGGAGAATGTCAGTGCTGATTTTCTGTCAAAATATGGATCAGGAACTGAGAATTCCGAAGGTTGAAGAAATGTGAGTTGAAACTTCTCTGTTTGCTATGCTGCAATGCACTGAACTGTAAAAGTTATAAGCTAATGATAGAAGATAATTAAAAGGAAATTTTTGAAACCTGTTTTTGTAAAACAGGTTCCCCCTTAAAGAGGGAGGTATGTGACAGGGTTGAATAAGGCCCTGTCCCATTTGTTATGCAGAAAGAATTAAATGCAAGGGTCTGTTCTATCCTCTCCTTTTCTGTCTTCTCTATCTGGTTGCTCAACCAAATGTTCTTGTGAGACCTAGGAACTGATCACTCCGATGGTTTCACAATTCTCTGCCTCTCTCTAGCTCTCTGCCTTCCCTTGCTATTTCTGTCTTTTACGTAGATACATAGATACATAGATACATAGACAGTGTCGGCAGATAAGGGCCTATGGCCCACCTAGTCTGCCCATTTGAGCTTGTAAGTTCAGTTTGTTTTCCCAGAAGTCTATTTCCCCTTACCCCTGACCTCCTAGAATTTTTATGTCTATCCCATGCATTCTTAAATCCGTGATTGTTTCAGCCCCCACCACTTCCTCTGGCAGGGTGTTCCACTTGTCCACCACCCATTCTGTGAAGAAATTCTTTCTCATGTTTCCTCTGAATCATCCTCCCTCCAACTTCATCCCGTGCCTCTAGTCCTGAAACATCTTTTCGCTTAAAAATAGTGTTTTCCTGCACCCTGTTCCTCCCTATAAGATACTTGTATGTCTCTATCATATCCCTCTCTCCTCCCTCCAGGGAGTACATGTTCAGTTCCTTCAACCTGTCTTCATAGGACTTGTGATGCAACCTATGCACCATCTTTGTTGCCCTCCTCTGAACCTTCTCTACCCTGTCTATGTCCTTACGTAGGTATGGTCTCCAGAACTGTACACTGTACTCCAGGTGGGGCCTCACTAGTGTCTTGTATAGCGGAATTATGACCTCCTTTCTCCTGCTGGTGATGCCCCTGCCTATACATCCCAGCATCCTATTTGCTTTACCTGATGCCTTGTCACACTGTTTCCCTACCTTGAGGTCATCAGAGATGACAACCCCAAGATCCCTTTCCTGCTTGGTGCATGCTATATCCTCACCCCCAACTGATATATTGTGCCAGGGTTTTGTGCCCCATATGCATTATCTTGCACTTCTTTGCATTGAATTTCAACTGCCAAACCCTTGACCATTCTTCAAGTTTCTGCAGGTCCCTTCTCATTCTGGTCTACACCCTCTGGTGTGTCTACTCTGTTACAGAGCTTTGTGTCATCAGCTTAACAGTGAAATTCTGCCTTCTATATCCTGTGCAATGTCACTGATGAAGATGTTGAATAGGACCGGTCCCAGCACTGATCCCTGTGGTACCCCACTGGTCACTCTTCCCTCTGTGGAGTGACAGCCATTTACCACCACCCTCTGTGTCCTGCCACCCAGCCAGTTACCTACCCACCACACTACTGTCCTGCCCACACCCATATTTTCTTCTCCCTTGCATATCTGCAGTTATAAAAAATATATGTGAATCTTTGTGTAAACTGGGATCCCTTTGTTTAAAACTGTATATAGTTATACTGTTGAAATGATTGCAAAAACTGGAATTCAAGGAGTTAACCTGAGATGCTGTAAACAAGAGGCCAGTTCTGAGTCATTATGTTCTTTTTGCTGCAAGTGCAGGAACATTGGAAACTTACAAGAACATCGTGTGAGAAGCATGCTGTTTTCTTAACGGGTTTCCCAGGCACAGACTTATAAAAAGAGCTGCAATGTTTTGCAGGGGAGAGACAGAGACTGAGATTTGAAATTGAAAAGAAAAAACTCAGAAGAAGGACTCTGTTTTCTATGTTTGTACTGCATTGCAAATAATTATACTGAACAATTTTTAATTTATTTTGCTGTCATTAATAATAAAATGCTAATTACGAATTTTGAAACTGCTCCTGGTTTTCCTATGCTTCCTGACCTGTGCCTTGATGACACCAATCCAGAAACAAGCAGAGCTACTGCAGAAAGACCAGTGCAAACTGGAGGGGGGATCCCAGCCCAGGCACAAGCAGAGTGGTAGCAGGAGGAGAAATGCAACCAGGGAAGGGAATTTCAGCTCAGAAACACAAGAAAGGCCATACAGCCTCAACAGTTTCCATCAAGCAGCAGAGGCTGCTTCAACAGCGTTCCAGCTGCTGACTATCTGGACCACATTTCTGCACAGGGGTTGAGCATGGGCCAGTTTTTCACCTATAGACTTTCCCTTCCCACCACATCTGGACTCCTGCCTGTAATTTGGACATTGGACTGCTGCTAGACCACTGCTGAATTCGAATCTCCTCCAACTGGGAGGTTCATGAGCGGGGCTGCATTACTCAGTACGATTTGCGAAATGCTCCGACCACTGTCCTGAGCTGCATTCCAGCCACTGACTCTCTGGACCTGATGTCTGCACAGGGGTTGAGCATGGGCCAGTTTTCCACCTATTGTCTCTCTCTCTCTCTCTCTCTCTCCTCCCTGCATCTAGACTTTTGCCTATAATTTGGACCTTGGACTGCTGCTACACCACTCCAGCATATCTCCTCCAGTCTTCAGGTTTGTGGGCAGGGCCATACTTCCCTTCTTCAGCTGCCTACTGCTAGCAGCCCTCTGTGCTGTCTCTCTGAACCTGGTTTCTGCACAGATGTTGAGTGTGGGTCATTTTCCACCTAATGGCTCTCCCTTCCTCTGCATCTGAACTTCTGCCGTAATTTGGACCTTGGACTGCTGCTAGACCACTGCTGCATATCTTCTTCAATCGGGAGGGTCATGGGTATGGCTATACTTCCCTTTTTCAGCTGACTACTGCTAGTGGCCCTTTCTGCTGTGGCCCTCTGTGCTAAGGACTGTATCGCAAAGGACAGGGAAGGCATCTGCCTGGAGTCAGTTGTGAGGCAGCCGTTTGGCCGGTCACACTGGCTGCTTCACTGGGCTACCTCCTCTCAAGCCGGTCATCAGTCACCACTGAACTGTGAGTACTGCCCTTAGTATTGTGTATTGTACTAGTACCTGTATTGTGTAGGGGTCATTTTTGTACTGTGTTCCCTGCAGTTGCTGTAGTGGCTTTTTGTTGTTCACCATCCTCCTGCCTGCCTAACCTATAGGGCTGTCCAAGCTGCTGCATTTATTTGGTTTCACTGTACAACTGCATTTTTTTTATCGCAAGACCGTAGGCCTCGTGCCTAACTGTTTTGTGTAAGGCATGAGACTATTTTGGGCGGACTGAATTTTTTGCTTGGCTAATCGACTATATCCTGCTTGCACTGATACACTGCTTTTACTGAGGTTTTGCCAACACACTCTCTCTGGGTGGACTGAGTGTCTTATTGCCTTTACTCTGTCAGTACTGAGGCCCTGCCTCCCTTCCACTATCTAGATGGATCTAATTTCATTAAATTGATTTTCCAACTTAAATTACATCTGCTACCACTCACATACACTGGTAGCTGATGTTGGCAATTCTCAACCCAGCTGGTTTTCATAAGTATATTTGTGGTCCTTAAATTTGTGGAAGGAATCATAGTTTGGTCCTATGAGCTGGTCAGCTGATCCCTTCCACTTCCCGTTAGTGCTGACAAGCAGCCACGCTCAGGCATGTAATGACGTGTGACCAGGGTTCCATGTCAATACTGCACATGGAAAAACAGCGCTTTCAATAGCAGTGCGGTAAACTAGTCGCACATCAAAAGCACGCAATACAATTATCTCTCAGTAACGGTACATCGTGACTAGTGCAGTATGGTAGCAGTATTTTAAGAGGTTGTCAGGGTAGGATTTGTAATTAAAGGGACAGTGCTCAAAGTATGGTAGCGGTATTTTAAGAGATTGCCAGGGTAGTATTTATAATTAAAGGGACAGTGCTCCCCTGCACCTTGTGTAGGAGGTGTATGTTAGCCTTGCAAACTGTGTGAGCCTGGGTCCTGTTCCTATGGGAGCACTCGAGGAGAATGAGTGCTACTACAGGCACTGCACTCAATTCTGCTCCCCCCCCGTGCCCTGTGATCAACTTATAGCCAACCCCTCACAAAGGTAAATAGTCTTTGTTTTTGCCACCACTAGATATTTTATGTTTATGAACAGAGTGTCCCATTCTGCAAAGGAAAGAAAGTTATGTTGCAGTTTCAGAATCAAGACCGCTAGTGGCAGAAGGTTCCTGGACATGCTATGTGCTGTTAGAGAGTTACGGTGAAATATACCCTTTGCGGTTATTGATCTGCTCTTATAACGATGCTGTTTTGCTCGCACGGTAATGATGTGATACCACGACCAGGGAGAGTGCGGGGGTGCGCCACATTGAAGTGAATGGGGTTCCATTTCAGTGTTAATTTTTATGCATAAGAATGGGCAGTTGGAGACTAATGAAGGTCACCACTCAACTGACAAGCGCATGGTCACACGTCATTATGTGCCTAAGCACAGGGGCATGTCAGCACTATCAGGAAGTGGAAGGGATCGGCTGGCCACCTTGTAGGGCAAAACTATGATCACTTCCATAAACTTAAGGACCACAAACATACTTATGAAAATCAGCTGAGATGACAATCACCAACAGCAGTTGCTGGAATGTGTGAGTTGGGGGGGAATCTTGGAAAATCCCTTCAATTGCTGGGACCCGGTTTCTACTGTTATCATGTTTATTGCAGTGCTACTAATGTTAACCCACCTACCCACTGTATTGTTCCATGAACCTTCTGGGCTCTCTGTGACTAAGGAGGTCTTCCTACAGGATTTCTTGCTGAAACCATGGTCACATGAACCTCCTGAACTGCCCCTCACATCCAAAGCCCTACACCCACTACAAAAAAACTATCATAGGTGGTGTTAGGGGAATGTTTTGGGATCATACGCTATGGCTATGCCTCTGGGACCTCCAGTAAGTCCCTTCTCCCTAAAAAAAAAACTAGGAGACTGAAACACTTCCTTGGAGCCTCCAGGGGCCTAACTGTATTACTTCTTCTGTTGTCTGGCAATGTCCATCCCAACCCAGGCCCTGCAGATAGTCCTGAGCATGGCTGTGGGAGCCAAGGGAGAGTCAGCATACTCTCCCTAAACATTGGTAGTCTCCTACCTAAACTTGCTCAACTGGAAGCCTGGGTGGCATTAGTGCAACCAGATATTATTTCCCTTACTGAGACCTGGCTTAACCCCAGAATTCCTGACCCCACTGTCTCACTACCAGGTTTCAATATCTTTAGAGAAGTCAGACTAGGCAAGTAGGGTGGGGGCTGCCTGATATAGCTCAGATCTGACTTGCAAGCCTCAAAACTTGAAACCAAAGACCTGTCTAGAGACTGTGAATGCCTGCCCATTAAACTGCTGCTGGAGTGATGTGAAAAATTTCTTATCCATCTGACTGCCTGTATCCCACCTGGTAAACAACAAGCGGGTCTGGAGTACCTCTCTATCTTAGACAATTTAACCAGAACTGGGAATTCATAGTAACTAGTGACCTTAATGCTAACTGGACCACAAAGTCCAGTATTAGGCACAGAGATAAGTTCGCCAGTCTATTTCTATTACAAATCATCACTAACCACACCAGAACTAACTATAAATCAGGCACTACAACACTACATGAGTAGGTACTGGTAACTCACCCAGACAGGGTCAAAAATGTCAAAGTTCTGCCCGATACCCTTAATGACCACTCCTTGGTGCAATGCTTGTGGAAAGTAAAACAGCCCAGATCCCCCTACCAATTGTTTTTTTTTTTTTGCTCCTTCCTGGGCCCCTGAAGCCTCACTCCTTTGGGCTCTCACATGCTAGCTGCACCCTCTGCCGTATGGACCTAACCCCCACTGCTGCCCCTGTCCTGGCTTCCCCCAGAGCTCTGCTGACATTCCCAATTGGTGGTCCATCTTATCTCTGCCAGGAGGGCTCCCTCTGGGGTGGCGATGGGGGGAGAAAGCATTCATTACATTGGGGATGTCAACTGGGAGTCAAGCATGGTGCACTGGGTGGTCAGTGGTAGGAGGGAGGCCTGCTGAAAGCCACCATCCAGCACTGTAGGCAGACATTTTTCTCTGTTCTGGGGTATCCTCCCACCTCCCGCAATGTGTACGGCCGTGGTAGTGTCCTGGGGCGGGGGAGTTCGGCAGCATGTGGTCACCCACGCAGCCCGGAATGCCTCTGTAAACCACTACCAGGAGCCACTATGGGAGTGGCTCACAACATCCCCCTCCACCCCCCCCATGAGAGGGAAGACACAAAGGATGCTGTCAACTCCCTCCTTGCCAGCCTCTGCTCCTGGCATTTGGGCTCAGGGTGCAGACCCGTAGTTGTCAGCGTGCCAGAGCGATGCCCCATCACTTGACGCCACTGAGCCGGATCTCTTCCTGGTCTGAAACAGTCATGCCATAAGCAAAATGAACATGCCAAAATTCAAATCCTGTGTGGCCCAACTAGACAGGAGCTTCCTTGATGCCATCCCTGATATTGATGCAGCCACAGAATTCTTTGTCACGGAATTCACAACTGCCTGCAATAAATTTGCACCCTTCAAAAAGTGCAAAGTAAGAGGTGTACCCACTGGTTGGATCACACCGGACCTCCTATCCCTTGAGAAAGAGAGAGGGATAATCTGTAGGAGCTGGCCAGAGAAACTGGGTCCCCAGTACATCTGCACAAATACAAGGAAACCAGGAATAAATGCACTGCTAGGATTCAGAATATCAAATCCAGCTACAGCTAAGCCCAGCAAACCCAGAACTGGAGCAATGGGAAAGATTCTGGAAGAAGTACTCAGAACTCTTCGACAGTTAGATGTTTTTTGGTGCAGCATTAGCCACTACTTAGCAATTTAAATCACAAATTGTAGTGAGAAATTTATACTGTGACCTACTGTAAACTGAGCCAAAGAACCACCCCCTACCAAATATCAGAACCCCTGAGCAACAGGCTCACGTAGTTGGACCAGGGGTTCCCAGACACACTTCCTTTTTCTGGTGTTGCATATCCTGCAACTAGGAATAATCAAGCACTGGGACAATTTTCCGGGGGCCTGAGTTCAACTCCCAGTACAATTTAAGATTTAAATTGCTAAGCAGTGGCTAATACTATACCAAAATCATCTAATTGTCATCTTGATTATTCCTAGTTGAGGATATGCAATACCAGAGAAAGGAAGTGTGTCCGAGAACCCAAGGTCCAACCATGTGAGCCTGCAGCTCAGTGACTGGAGCACCAGGGCGGTATACCAGGGGCCTGGGTTCAATTCCCAGCATGTAATAATGGGCCCTATGTACGATGCCAAAGCTCCACATAAACCAGGCACGTTGACATTGCTACATCTAAATACCATGGGAGCAGGGTCCTGTGGACCCCACGCATATCTACAAACCGGGTGAGAGCAAAGAAAGATATGCTACCATCCCCCTGGCTGCATGGACAACAATACAAACAGTCGGTCTCAGGGGCACTAGGTATGGGGTTGGGGTCTTGAGGGGATGCATCTGTGGGGTCTGGACACATCTGTGCTGGTGGGCAGCCTGCTGGACGGGGGTGGGGTTCCACTGACAGGGGTCCATCTGTCTGTGTTCCAGGAGGGCGCCTTGCAGTGCAGGCTGGTGTGGGGGTCCACAGGATGATGGGGCCATGCTGCACATGTCTGAGTGCCTGCAGTAGGCATCCACACACCCGGACCCACGCTGTAACGCAAGTGATCCACTGTGGACCCATACCAGGCATCCGATTGGATGCCTGGCTGGGTCCGCGACTCCACCCATGGCCACCCTGTGCAGACCTGCACACCGGGGGGGGGGCAGAGCCATGGACAGGGGGTGGCTGTTAGTGAATAATGGCCGGTGTGCACCTGTCCACAGGTGTGGAGCTGCACAGGCAGGTTATGCTGTTTTCGTGTGTAACTTACACCCATTAGTACATAGGGGCCATTATTTGTTTCTTCCTACAATTTGTGATTTAGAACACCTTGGTAAGGGTGACAAAACATCACCAAAAATGCTCATGTTTGATGGACGTGAGGTACTTGATCCCACCAAAATTGCCAACAAATTCAATGCTGCATTCACTGTCCTTAGCTCTGTCATCCCCACTGATCCAACCCTACCCTGTAGCAGAGGTCCTGGTTCTGTTGACACACAATCACTGAAGCCAGGATATCCTAAGTACTATTTTAAACCTTTCTCAGTAAGGAGCACCTCTAATTATACAAGAAAGATGCTTGGTAAAATCAGAACTGGGGTTGAATCCACTGATATGAGGCTATTTGCCCTGGTTGTTGAGGAACTCTCCTACCCCCATTTCTAACATTTTCAGTTTCTCTCTGCTCTACTCCAAGTTCCCCAAAAAGTGAACATCCATGCTGATTACACCAGTATTTTAAAACAGCAACTGTTTTAACTTTTCCAGTTATTGGTCTGTTTCCATACTCTCCCCCCATCCCAAGCCATTGATAGAACAGTGTTTGAATAACTTGTCTTCTGTCTTGAAAAATATGAAATACAGTGTGCCCAACAGCATGGATTTCAGAAAAAAACATAGCACCAGTACAACAGTAATTGAATATTTCAATTTCGTCCTTCAGGCCCCTGACAATGGAGACAAGGCTGGCACCCCCTATATCAACCTAATAAAAGCCTTTGACTTGGTCAGGCATAAGCTCCTTCTCTAGAAACTCTATGGCCTTATGGCCTAGGCCTGTTACTAGACACAGTTGCCTGGTTCCAGAGCTATCTCACTAATTGTACTCCACGCGTTAAGAGAGATGGTTCCTTGTCAGACTTTAGGAATGTAACCAATGGCATTCCCCAGGGCTCCATTCTGGGTCTTTTACTATTTGGCTTATTCATAAACCACCTGCCTGATGCGTATCAGTCTGCAAATGTACATTTACTGTTATGTGTTCCACGAACCCTGACCTTAACAGCCTTACCTCTGTCCTGCAACGTAATCTTGAGGCCCTTGAAAAATAGTTTTCCTAAAATAAACTGGTTCTAAAGCACAAACAAACTAAGACAATGCTCTTCACAAGCCTACAAATGAAGAAAAAGGTACTTCCCCATGCCATCCGCAATGACCTGGGACATATACTTGAACAGGTGGAAATACCTTTTAGTGATCCTGTACAATAACTAATCTTTTGCTGCCAGTGTTGACTACCTTGTGTCCACATTAAGCAGAAGATTGGAAGCCTTGTGTCATAATTAGTTCAACCTCACTGCCTCACAGTGGCAAGTTCAGTACTGTCACTTGTTGGCTGTGACGTCCCTGTCTACGCAACTGCCTGCGACTCAATTCTTAGCACCCAAACAAATTAGTTACCCCTACCTAACAGAATTAAATTAAGTTCCAGATATGTCTGCTAGCCAAGAAGGTGCTACTAGGCCTAATCCTCCCCCTCCCCCTCCCCGGCCTTAACTCACTGCTTCCACCTTGTTGCCAATTTCTACAACACCAAGAGCATGGCTTAGAATACCCTTCAACTGCCCTTTCACTGTACTCAGTTGGGCAAGCATTCATTCACTGTTAGGGCCGCTGACTGGTTAAATGAGCTGCCTGATACTTTGCTTAATCTACCTGAGTTTGACCAGTTTAGGAGAGAACTATGGGCAACCCTAACGGTTCAATGTAACTATAACTGCTAATCATCCTAAGTCCCTACCAGTATACACTCTGAACTGTGTCAGACTCTGGGGCCATGTACCATTACTATGCTTGGTTTTTTTTTTTATTTATTTTTATTCATTTTCAAGTCAAAATGAACAAGCAAAGACATTACAATTGATGGTACCAGGAAGTATCTGTCACTTCGTAAAGTGACAGCAAACATTTGTTAGTAACAGGAAATACAGGTCCAACAATTTGTGATGCATCATGTGGAGTACTATACAAATTTACTTATGGGTTGGCTGCACTAACTACTGCCCATCCAGGCAGGATATTCCGAAGGCCAGCCACCCTAAAACCTGTGGGATACAATAATAATACAAGGTATAAAAAGGGAGAATTACTAAACCATGGTATATACAACCATTGTTCCCACAATCCTGTCTGAATTTCTATAGGTATAGTAGGGCTTCTGTCAGATGTGTCTAATTCCACATTAAAAGTATATGTAAACAGCATTATACAATAGTTTCTACATGCTTAAGAAATGCTAATTTCCAGGTAAACAGAACTAGAACAGACACGACAGACCATAAGACCTATTCTGTTGTCTTTTAATATGTTAGTATGTTACTATGAATGCATTGAGACTCTATATGAAAACTATCTAATTACTACCTCAAAATGTTGAACAAATGCTACGGTGGCAGTAATTAAAACCTGTTATACATTCAAAGCATATCTCCAGTCTAATTCCACACGTCGTGCAATACACAACTTTTAAGTGTGCAATCTGCGCCATGTTTAAACTACCAAAAATAAGGGCCCCCCCGTAAGTAAAGTTATATCCACTTCTTCTTTTTTTTTTATATAGGTGTTTATCTCCTTCGCCCCCAGCTTTCTAACCAACCCCCAGCCCCATCACCGGTCTCACCAGGACTACCCAGAGCCCACGCCCGGACACCAGCTGCAGAGCCTGTGAGGTGTCAGTTGTCATCCGCAGCTGGGGGCATTTTTCCTCCATTTTTTCCCTTCCCCATTGCTGGGGTGCACACACAGGACCTGCATATATGGAGGTGTGCATGCGCCTGTGGAAGTCTCGCAGCATCCTCCCTTCCATGGTGCCCACAGTCCTGCACTGCCATCAGGCCTCCACCTGGGGGCAGTCATTCAGCGGGAGCACCAGTCCTCCCTCCCTGGGAGAGGAGAGCCGTACTCTGGACACTCGATCCTCTTCCTCCCCTGCCAACCCCTGGTGGCCCGTGCTTGTTCTCGAACATGGGTCGCCGGTGTGGTGCGAGGTGTGTGGTGTGGCATCCAGCACCTCAACCCTCAGTGCCACCAGACCAGCTTAAATCCACATCTTAGGGTACAATCAGTGTGGGGCTTATCACCAGGGAAAGGATGCATTAAGAAAAAAAAAATCTCCACCACAACGAAAGTACTTAGCGCTCAAATGAACGCGTCTCCCTCAGTATAGCTTCCAAACACTATCATTGAATTTCTGGGGATAAACAGTACATACAGGAATCAGTCATTGTCTGACTCAAATGACAAATCTTGTTCCTGCATTCTTCGGGTGGTAAACTCTACAGCAATGGCATCTACTCTCTTACGAGCCACTGCTGGGTCATTAAATTTAAGTGCGCACTTCGTAAACAATGTGAAGATGAGCGGGAGCCAACAGGAAATGGTCTACCCCTAGCCCTCTCAGTACTCTTCGGAGTGGGTCAAACAGCTTGCATCTGCTGCGTGTGGCATACGACCAGTCCAGGAAAATTTTGAACTCCTGGTCATCCATGGTTAATGGAGAGTTCACTCATGCCCAGCAAATAATAGAATCCCGGACCTCCGAGCCTGTCGTAACTAAAATAATTGTTCTGGTAATGCCCTGGCTGTCTTGCGCTCTCCAAAAGTTTACTTGGTAAGCAGTCTTGAACAGTTTTGAATCAAACTGAATCTCAGGTGGCAGAGTAGTAACAAACCACTGTCTCAGATAGGTGATTAGGTCTTCTCCTTCAGCTGCCTCAGGGACCCCAGCAAGGCGTAGATTCATGGCTCTGTCTGCGTTCTCCAAAGTTGCAAGTCTGGCTCTAAGATGATTATTTTCAACGGTCATTTTTCCAAAAGCAGCCTACGTAGAATGAGACTGGTCCTCTGCACTTTTGGCCGTCTGCACGGCTTGTTCAATTTTTGCATCCTGGGCACTGAGTCGGGACAGGACCTGTTCTACTTTACAGTTCTTGTCCTGAACTGCCTGCAGGACTGTGTCCCATGGTGCGGGATTTCCTGCCCCACTTGAGCCCACAGCCTGGTCTGGCAATCCCTGTTGGGTCTGTGGCACCTGCTGCATGTTTTTCTGACTCAGACCTCCTGCAGTTCCTTTCTGGCGACCCATGTAGTATTTAGTATCGTTAGACTCCTAATTTGGTAAGGCGTCATTCTTTGCTGATAAAATCCACTATATAATGTTTAATCTTTAAATATTTTAGGATAAATGTGAAAGTTATGGCAGAGCTGATCAGAAGCATGACCAGTCAGCTGTGTGTCTCTCTGCCCCCCCACTATGCTTGTTTTACACTGTTTCTGTTTACCTACCTAAAATTGTATGCAGTTGATCTAGCCTATTTATTTGTACTTGTTCAGCTTTGTGCATGCTTGGTCCATTCCACTGGAACTTGCTTATTGTATTTATAGTGTATGGTAGAATGTTGTTATGGATAGAAATCATCTGTTACCAAGGAAACCTCTCGATACAAGAATATCCTTGTTATGTATGACTGCTCATACACAATCCTTTATATTTCAAGGCAGTTACTGAAAGGGATGCCAGAAAATACCTCCTCAAGGTACTCAGAAAATCCAGATCAAGTGGGGACATGCATGACTTGAAGCTCATCGCCCTCACCCTTGACGATGTTCTGCACCCTCTTACCAAGATTATTAACCAGTCCCTCACACTCTCCTAGTTCCCGTTGAAGTGGAAGTCCACCCTGGTGACCCCAATACACAAGTCTGGGGATAGGGCATTACACTGTAACTACAAACCCATCTCCATCCTACTCCCTTTATCCAAAGCTCTTGAAAAAATCATTGCAGACCAATTGGTGGAGTACTTGGAGAAATACAACTAGCAATGCCCACAGCAACATGGCTTTTGCAAAGGACATAGCACCACATCTGCTCTCCTTGAATTTACAGACCACATTCATCTAGCACTAGACCAAGGACAACTTGCCAGTGACACTGTTATAGACCTCTTGAAGGCCTTCGATACAGTCAACCATCCATTACTACTGGAACAACTTGGCAACTTAGAGCTCTCCCATGATACTCTACAATGGTACAACAGTTATCTCTCCAACTGGTCACAACAAGTTAAGATTGGTGACTCCCTCTCCTCCAAACTACCTGTCTGGGCTGGTATTCCCCAAGGGTCAACATTGGGACCCCTTCTTTTCAGCATCTTCCAGAACAATCTCCATTCTGCCTGTGATGAAAACATTATCCTGTATGCTGATGACGCAGTGATTTTCTCTAAGAATTCTGACCCCTTCCTCTTGGAGAAACAACTGCAGGAAAGTTTCACGCAAGCTGAGGCCTGGTTCGTTTCACAGAAACTAGTGCTAAATTACAAAAAAACAAAGACTATGCTATTCCATAGCACACATAACAAACATAAACACCAACAGTTGGTTATCAAAAACAGCTCGGGTGTGACCCTGGACCAGACGCAGACTTTCAAATACCTTGGTGTAACCCCGGACTCTACTCTGTCCTTCTCCAGCCATATCAATTCAGGTGTGAAATCTGTAAATATCCGTATAGGTCTTCTCTATAAACATAGACTCTGCCTGACACCTGATGCCCTTAAACTAGCGATACACAGCTCTGTTGTCTCCACCATTGATTATGGGCTTGTAATCTACAGAGGAGCCACAGCTACAGCACTACGGCATATCATTGCAAAGCTGAGTAGGTCCTGCAGACTCCTTACTGGTGCTGCCCACCGCACACATACCTGCGATCTCTACAAACAGTCAAACTGGCTGCAACTTCAGGGGACGATTCCTTTCCAAACCTGCCTATTAGCAGAAAAGTCATTGATGGGACTCATGCCCCCTGGGGTTCAGTCTCTCTTAAGCCAAGCCAACCGCGCCTGTTACACAAGAAGCTCTGACAACTATTCTCTATCTGTTCTCCACTGTAGCACTGCCAAAGGCCAACAGTCTTTTGCAGGTAGAGCCTCTAAGATGTTTAACTCCCTTGGCAGCAAACTCACCAACTTAGGCACCCTCTGTTCGTTCAAACACAAGCTACGTCAAATGCTTGTGTCTAGAGCCACCTGTGACTGTTTCTCCTAACCTCCCTGGTAGTTGCTCCTGTTCTTTGCACCTCTCTACTATCTCCACCTCTGCCTGCCACCCCCTCCCCCCCTTTATACCCCTGCCTCTCTCCCTAGCCTTGGTACATCACCTTCCTTTCTTACCCTCCTTCAATTCCCTTCCCCCTCTCTTTTCTAATCTGCTCACCCCACCCACTGTTGCACAAGTTCCCCGATCCTTGCCTCCCACCCACCTCTCCTTCTACCTCCCTCCCAGTTACTCCTCTATGCCCACTATCTTTTCCCACTTTCCTACGCTACCTAGCACAACTGGAGCAACTCAATTTTTCCACTCCACCTTTCCCTTTGACAATGCCCTTCTGACAACTTTAATTCATGTAAATATCATTTTCTGTGACTCATCATTCTTAAATGTATGTTTGGTTGTGTTGTTCTAACTGTTAATTATATTACCTGTAGCTTTTAGACCATGTATACTCTGTACTGAAATTTGTATTCCAACTGCTTACCTGCTAATCTCACACAAATTGTGTACTGATGTGGAACCTTTGTAAAAGAGCCATTGGCTCAAAGGTATTTATCCGAAATTCTAATAAATAATTAAATAAAACATACAATTAGACAATCAAGGATGAGCAGTAAGGTACAAACAGTAAGCAGGTCACGAAACAATGACAGTTCAACAGTAGCTAAAACTAAATAACATAAGAGAAGTGCAGTGGTAAGGGGAAGTGCTCGAGGGAGAAGAAATAAGATGGGGAAGAGGTAGACAGGGCTGGGGAGAAAACTTACCTCAAGGAGGAAAAGGCATCAAGAGGCAGTTTTATGAAGGTTTAAAAAGGAGGTGGGATGGGGGGGCAGGCCTAAGATTAGGGGAAGCTCTCAGGTACGAAGACATTTGCAGCAAAAGGACAAGGAGAGGTGTTTCCTTAAGTTGTGTTTAAAGGAAGCGGTAGTTTGACAGTGGATGAGGGAGGGGGGAGGTTACTGAAAAGTTTAGTGCCCTTGTAGGAGAGAATGTTTTGGCCATGGGAAGTGTGACAAAAAGGAATGGCGAAGGAGAGGGAGGAGGAGCATCTAGTGGCCCTAGGGGGAACCGGCAAGGGGAAATGGATTCGATGCTGCAGGGGAGGAGGCCAAGGGATAGCTTATAAAAAAGGTGAGGATTTTTTTATTGAGTCTGTCTTCAAGGGGGAGCTAGTTAGATAGCCCGTAGAGGTCACAGTAGTGGGTGAGTCCAGGCAGCCCAGAAACAAAGTGGATCATGTTATGGTAGGTGGTACGGAGCTTGTTTATACTACCCAGGGAGAGGATACTTTGCAACTTATACAGACTTTTATCTCAGGGCTTTATTGTTCTGTGCTCCTTTCATCACTTCTAAGCTTCACACTTCCTGCAATTCTACCCTTCCTGTAATTCTCTTCAATTATTTTTATACATTGCTCCCACAGTATATATAAATACTGCTTATGTTGTTCAGTTTTGTTATTCACCTGAAGAAGGGGCATGTGAGGCCCTGAAAGCTTGTGTATAATTCCATATTTGTACAAGACACTTGTTGGTCCAATAAAAGGTATCAAACCTTCCAGAATCTTATTGACATGGAACTTTTGTAAAGAGCACTGGCGCTCAAAGGTATTCTCGGAAAGTTTCAATAAATAAATAAATCCCGGAGCAGGTGTTTCCATCCCAGAAACAAGTAGAGCTGCAGCAGAAGAAGCAGCAGTGCATCATGGAGCATGGGACCCCAGCCCAGAAACAAAGAGAACCCATGCATCCTGGAGTAGGTATTCCCAGCCCAGAGACAACCAGAGCTGCAGCAGGTATAGCTATGCAGCTAAGAGCAGGGAGTCCCAATCCAGAAACAAGCAGAGCTTCTGCAGGAGGAACTGTACAGCTCAGGGCAGGGGATCCCAGCTCACCTTGAGCAGGTGTTCCCAGCCAAGAAACAAGCAGAGCTACAACAGGAGGAGCTATGCAGCAAAGAACAGGGATCCCAATCCAGAAACAAGCAGAGCTGCTGCAGGAGTAGCTGTGCAGT
Source organism: Neoceratodus forsteri (assembly GCA_016271365.2). NCBI lineage: Eukaryota > Metazoa > Chordata > Ceratodontiformes > Ceratodontidae > Neoceratodus > Neoceratodus forsteri. The sequence goes on along the minus strand of CM028129.1, from coordinate 1,252,329,733 downwards.
CCAGAGCAGGGTATCCTAGTCCAGAAACACAAAAGGAGCCATGTATCCTAGAGCACATGTTCCCAGCCCAGAAATAAGCAGAACTGCAGCTGGCATAGCAGTGCATCCTGAAGCAGGGTAACCCAGCCCAGAAACACAGGAGGAGGAGCTGTGCATCCTGGAGCAGGTGTTGTCAGCCCAGAAACAAGCAGAGCTGCAGCAGGAGGAGGAGGTATGCAGCAAAGAACAGTGACCCCAACCTAGAAACAAGCAAAGATGCTGCAGGAGCACCTGTGCAACTTGGAATGGGAGATCAAAGGCAAGAAACTAGCAGAGCTACAGGAGGAGCTGCGCAGCCCAGAGCAGGGGATTTCAGCCCAGAAATACCAGAGGGGTCATACATACTGGAGCAGGGGTTCTCAGCCCAGAAACACAGGAGGAGCTATGCATCCCAGAGCAGGTGTTGTCAGCCCAGAAACAAGCAGAGCTGCAGCAAGAGTAGGTATGCAGCCAAGAACAGTAATCCCAACCTAGAAACAAACTGAGCTGCTGCAAGAGCACCTGTGCAACCTGGAATGGGGGATCCCAGCCCAGCAACTAGCAGAGCTACAGGAGGAGCTGCACAGCCCAGAGCACGGGATTGCAGCCCAGAAATACAAGAGGGGTTATACATCCTGGAAGAGGTGTTGTCAGCCCAGAAACAAGCAGAGCTGCAGCAGGAGGAGGTATGCAGCCAAAAACAGTAATCCCAACTTATAAACAAGCAGAGCTACTGGTGGAATACCTGTGTAACCTGGAATAGGGAACCCAGCCCAGAAACTAGCAGAGCTACAGGAGGAGCTGCGCAGCACAAAGCAGGGTATTGCAGCCCAGAAATACAAGAGGGGTCATGCATTCTGGAGCAGGGGTTCCCAGCTCAGAAACAAAGAGAAATACATCAGGAAAGATCATGCATCCTACAACAGGGGGTCCTAGTCTAGAAGCAAGTTGACCTGCTGGAGGAGGGGTCATGCGTCCCAGAGTGTGGGATCCCAGCCCAGAAACACAGGAGAAGTAGTGCATCCTGCAGCAGTTTTTTGTCGGCCAGAAACAACCAGAACTGCAGCAGTAGAAGCAGTGAACCCTGGAACAGGGGATCCTAGCCCAGAAACAGAAGAGGAGCCATGTATCCGGGAGCAGGTGTTTCCAGCTCAGAAAGAAGCAGAGCTGCAGCAGGTGTAGCAATGAAGCCAAGAACAGGGGCTCCTAATCCAGAAAGAAGCAGAACCGCTGTAGGAGGACCTGTGCTACCTAGAATTGGGGATCCCAGCTGAAGAAAAGCTGCAGGATGAGGAGAAATGCAATCCAGAGCAGGGGCTCTTAGCCCAGAAACACAAGAAGAGCCATGCATCCTGGAGCAGGGGATCCCAGCCCAGAAACAACCAGAGCTGAAGTAGGAGGAGTTATGCAACTAAGAGCAGGGAATCCCAGCCCAGAAACAACAGCAGTAGGATCTATGCAACTGGAGTGGTGGGTCGCAGCCCAGAAAGAAGCAGAGCTGCAGTAGGAGCAGCTGAGCAGCCCAGAGCATGATATCCCAGCACAGAAACACAAAAGAAGCCATGCATTATGGAGCAGGTGTTCCCAGCCCAGAAAGAAGCCGAGCTGCAGCAGGAGAGTCATACATCCCAGAGTGGAGGTCCTAGTCAGGAAAGAAGCTGAACTGATACAGAAGGGGCCATACATCCCAGAGTGGAAGATCTCAGCCAAGAAACACAAGAAGAGTTGTGCATCCTGGAGCAGGTGTTCACAGTCCAGAAACAAGCAGAGCTACAGCAAAAGATGCAGGGTATTCTAGCCCAGAAACACAGGAGGAGCTGTGCATCCCAGAGCAGGTGTTCACAGCCCAGAAACAAGCAGAGCTGCAGCAAGAGGAACTATGCAGCCAAGAACAGCAATCCCAGTCCAGAAACAAGCAGAGCTGCTGCAGGAGCACCTGTGCAACCTGGAGTGGGAGATCCCAGCCCAGAAACAAGCAGAATGGTAGCAGGAGGAGAAATGCATCCCAGAGCAGTGGACCCTGGCCTAGAAGTACTGGAGGAGCAGTGCATCTTTGAGCAGGTGTTCCTAGCCCAGAAACAACCAGAGCTGCAGTAGGAGGAGTTATGTAGCCAAGAACAGGGGATCCCAGCCCAGAAACAAGCAGACATGCTGCAGAAAACATAGAAACATAGAATTTGACAGCAGATAAGGACCACTTGACCCATCCATTCTGTCCATTTTTCTCTACCTATGCTATTACATCAGGCTATGCCTGATCTACAGCTCTTTCTCCCCACCTTCCTTTCCACTATGATTCCTTTGCACTTATCCCATGCATTCTTGAACCCTGCCACTGTTTTTTCCCCCACCACCTCCACTGGAAGGTTGTTCCAGGAATCCACCACTCTTTCTGTGAAGAAGTACTTCCACACATCTCTCCTGAATCTATCCCCTTCCAGCTTCATAGCATGTCCCCTTATTTGTGAGCACCTTTTCTTTTGAAAAATACTCCCCTCCTGTACCTTATTTACCCCTGTGAGGTATTTAAAAGCCTCTATTATATCATATCTCCCCTCTTCCCCCGCTGTTCCAAGGTGTACATATTGAGGTCCTTTAGTCTCTCCTCATAGGGCTTTTGATGCAGACCCTGCACCATTTTAGTTGCCCTTCTCTGGACCACCTCCACTTTGTCTATGTCCTTCTGGAGATGTGGTCTCCAGAATTGGACACAATACTCTAGGTGGGGTCTTACCAGTGATCTATACAGAGGCAACACCACCTCCCTCTTTCTGCTGGTGATACCCCTTCCTATGCACCTCAGCATCCCACTTGCCCTCCATACTGCCTTGTCTCACTGCCTGGCCATCTTTAGGTCATTTGATATGATTACCGCCAGGTCTTTTTCCTGCTTGGTGGTCATCAATACTCATACTAGGATTCATACTAGGAGTATTAAGAAGTGCTGAAGGCTATTTGCCCATAGAGCACTTCTCCTGTATGCGGATTAATGATCCCATGAAAGATCTTTGATCAAAAATCTATCCAATTTCAATTTAAATGACTCGAAGGTACCCACATCTACAATTTCACTTGGAAGAGAGTTCCATAGGGAAATAATGCATTGGGTTAAAAAACTTTGTCTTAAAAGTCCTTTTGGATTAGTAAGCATAAGCTGTAGATGATGGCTTCTGAGACTAGTTTCTCTATGGTTAATAATAAGTCCTAGTTCTGCCAGTAATTAATTATCCCTTACTATTTTAAATATTAGCAAAAGATCCCCTCTCAGTCTTCTGAGTTCCAAGGGATACAGTTCCAGTACCCTTAATCTATCATCATACGGCATATGCTGAATGCCATCCACCATTTTAGTAAGTCTCCACACATTTTGTACTCCACCCCTGACTTTCAGTGCCCTACATGCATCATTCTGCAATTTTTCGCATTGAAACTCAGCTGCCATACTGTTGACCACTTCTCTAGTTTTCTCAGGTCTCTGCTCATTCTTTCCATTCCCCCCCGGAGTGCCCACCCTATGTAGATTTTGGTGTCATCCGCAAAGAGGCAGACCTTCCCTTTCAGCTCCTCTGCAATGTCACTTATAAAGACATTAAAGAGGACCAGTCCCAGCACTGATCCCTGAGGCATCCCACTGGTCACCCTCCCTTCCTTGGAGTGAACTCCATTTGCTACCACCCTCTGTCGCCTATTCCTTAACCAAGTTCTTATCCAGTTTACCACCTCTGGACCAACTCCTAAGCTACCCAGCTTGCTTACTAGTCTCTTATGCGGAACTGTGTTGAACGCCTTCCTGAAATCTAGGTAGGCCATGTCCATCGATCCACCCTGATCTAGTTCCTTGGTCACTCAGTCAAAGAAATCTGTCAGATTCATTTGACATGACCTCCCCCTCCTTGTGAAACCATGCTGTATTGGGTCTTGTAACACACTGGATTCAAGATATTCTACAATCCTTTCCTTCAGCAGTGATTCCATTAACTTTCTCACCACCAATGTCAGACTGACTGGCATGTAATTGCCAGCCTCCTCCTTGCTACCACTTTTGTGTAGTGGGACTACATCCACCCTCCTCCAGTCCTCTGGAACCACTCCTGTTTCCAGTGAGCTGTTAAATAGAACTGTCAGAGGTGCAGCCAGTATTTCTCTGTGCTCCGTCAATACCCTTGGATGCACCCAACCTGGCCCCATTGCTTTGTCCACCTTCAGATTAGCAAGTCCCTTCAGGACTCTCTCCTTCAAAAAAGGACTAGTGTCCACCTCCCTACCTCCAAAGCTTTTGTTACTTTTTTGTTGCCCCCACTCCTTTTTTGTGGCTCCTCTTCTTTTTTGTGCCCTTTTCATTCATCTGTGAACACTGAATAAAAGTATTTGTTCAGTATGTCTGCCTTTTCCTGGTCCCCCTCTACACAGCCCTTCCTCCCTTCCCTTTTTAACCTTACAATCCCACCCATGGTCGTCCTCTTTTCACTTACATATCTAAAAAATGTTTTGTCCCCCTTCATTACCTCCTGGGCTGTTCTCTCTTCAGTTTGTACCATTGCAGTCCTTACTGCTTTCCCCTGCTTCCCTCTGTTTCCCCCAATACACCTCCCTATCTGCCTCCTTCTAAGTCTCCTTATACTTTCTGAATGCAACCTTTTTAGCGTTTACCTTTTCAGACACCTCTTTCAAGAACTATAGCAGTCTCTTTTTCCTCTTGCTTTTACTCACTTGTTTGACACAGAGGTTTGTTGCCTTTACTATGCTCACTTTTATCTTCGCCCACTTTTCCTCCACTCCACCCAGGTCACCCACCCCTGCTAGGTCATCCCTGAAGAATTCACCCATCTTTTTAAGGAACATGACCCACTGAACAGGAGGACCCACTCAACCTGGAGTGGGGGGATCCCAGTCCAGAACAAGCAGAGCTGCTGCAAAAACAGCTGTGCAGCTCAGAGCAGGGGGTCCTAGCCCAGAAATACAAGAGGAACAGTGCATCCTGGAGCAGATGTTCCCAACCCAGAAACAAGCCTTGCTGCAGCAGGAGAGGTCAGGCATGTCAGAATGGGGGTCCTAGTCGAGAAACAAGCTGAACTGATGCAGGAGGGCTGTGCATCCCAGACTAGAGGATACCAGCCCAGAAACACAGGAGGAGCTGTGCATCCTGGAGCAGGTCTTCTAAGTCTAGAAACAAGCAGAGCTGCAGCAGAAGGAGCACTGCATCCTGGAGAAGGGGATCCCAGCCCAGAAACACAGGAGGACCCATTCATCCGGTGTTCCCAGACCAGAAACAAGCAGAGCTGCAGCAGAAGGAGCAACGTGTCCTGGAGTAGGGTATCTCATTCAAGAAACACAGGAAGAGCTGTGCATCCCAAAGCAGGTGTTCCCATCCCAGGAACAAGAAGAGCTGCAGCAGGAGGAACTATGCAGCTAAGAGCAGGGGATCACAGCTCAGAAACAAGCAGAGCTGCTGCAGCAAGAGCTGTGTAGCTCCAAGCAGGGGATCCCATCCCAGAAACAGAAGAGAAGCTGTGCATCCCAGATCAGGTGTTCCCAGATCAGAAACAAGCAGAACTCCAGCGGAAGGAACAGTGCATCCTGGAGCATGGGATCCCATCTTAGAAACATAGGAGGAGTTGTGCATCCTGAAGCAGGTGTTCCCAGCCCAGAAACAAGCAGAGCTGCTACAGGAGGACCTGTGCAGCCTGGAGTGGGGAATCCCACACCAAAAAGAAGCAGAACAGCAGCAGGAGGACAAAATGCATCCCAGAGTAGGGGATCTCAGCCCAGAAACACAGGAGGAGTCATTCATTCTGAAGCAGCTGTTCATAGCCCAGAACCAAGCAGAAGGAGCAGTGCGTGACTTCCGCTGACATCACCTTGGCATGAAGGAGTGAGAGTGAGGAGCTCCTTGAAACCAATAGATAAAAAGTGAAATTCTATCTTACCAAAAAAATACAAAGGCTACCAGATCAGAGATTAGAGGAGACTGTGATGGCAATGAGACAAAAACTAAAAGTGTTTGCGGTAGAAAAAGAGAAAATGAAGGCATCGACCCAACTTGACTGAGGAAGGAGCAGAAGCCGCTACTCATCACGGAGGCCCGATTGCCCTGAGAGACATGCAGACAACGAATCTGAGGAGTCAGAAGAACAACTTACAATTATGTCCTGAAGACTATACACAGAATTAAGTCATTTAGGAGATACCCTAGACAAATTACAAGGGAGGTGAGTGAGAACAAAAAGAAAATTAAAAAGCAGGAACAAAAAATGAAACACGTGGAGACCCATGTTTCACAGCTGTTGGAGACCTCGGACTTGCATACTTGCACTGTACTCCAACTCCATGACAGAGAGGTCCTCCTACATCAAAAATTGGAGGATCTAGAAAATAGATCTCATAGAATAAATCCCCATATACATGGAATTCTCGAGCATACAAAAACTGGTAATGTGGTGAGCTACATGGAAAGTTTTCTTAAAGAAATACTACAGCTTGACAAAGACTTCCTTCTAAATATTATAAGAGTGCACAGGGTCCTGACAGCTTCCCCAGTGGACCCAAAGGCTTGGCCACAATCAGTGATCATAGCTTTCTTGGACTACAGAACAAAAGAAATGATCCTCAAAAAAAGCATGGGAGCGTAAGGAAATATTGTTTTGGAGATAGGCGACTCTACTTTGAATAAGATTATGCACCCCTTACTATGGATTGCAGAAAACAGCTTTTTCCAGTGTTGAAAGAGCTCAGGGCAAAAGGATTGAAGGCATGTATAGAATACCCAGTTAAATTGTGAATCACTTCGGATGCAGGCACCATGCAGTTTGACAGTCAACAAGAAGCAAAAACTAGCTTAACGATATTGGGAGTATCAGTGGATGGCATGGGATCAGTGCAACACATCAAGGAGTTGGAGAAAAGAAGATGGTGGACCAGAGAAAAAGGAAAGAAACAGTGCTTCTTATCCACAAGTTGTTTTTCTGAGAATAACACAAGGGCACAAATGGCAGCATTCCACAAGAACAAATATGCAACACCAAGCTCCCTTGACTCGGAATCGAACATGCAGAACGAGCTGGAGCAGCAAGCCGATGAGGCAACTCCGGGACCTTCATAGAGACCAAATCACTGAGCTCCGGAGAATGTAAGCCCTTTACTTTTGGAAATTCGGGCCTTTTGTGCAATTCCTTTTTGCTCTTTGCTCTTAGGTGTGCCCCTCTCATAAGGTCTATGGGTAACTACGGGCAGGGAGGCATGGATGACGAGAAATATTTTTTAATTTTGAAAGTTCAAAAAAGCAAAAATAAAAAGGTATAAAGGGAGGTGGGAAAAAGCAAGCAGGAGGGTGGAAGTATAATATAAGGCACACATCAGTTGTACAGATAGTTGAATATTGGGGGAAGGGACTAACTCGTTATCTAATTAGTATAAGCAAGTGGGAATAAAAACTGGCATGAGTGGTACAGAGTACTCCAGCTGCTGTCGAGGTGGACTGCAACACGCTCTCTACAGGAACAGGCATAGGCTTAAGACAGCATACTCCTCCTCAGAAAAAAGATTATAGAAGTGCCTAAGACAGGTTGTTTAAATAAGAGGTTTCAGGACAGAAATAAACGGTTCGCATTCCTTCAGGGCTGACTAGAGCTCACTGCTGTTAAGGGAAAGAAGTCCTTATAGTGGGACAGTATAGCATTCTGGGCTGTACTACCTGTTACCAAACGAGACCAAAGGGATAACAGGAGACAAGTGCCATGGGTGGAAGGGGAGGTGGGAAGGGAGTCAGGTTTTGGAGCAGCCTGGCACCGACAATGTTTATGGTTCAAGTTCTTCAGTAGTTTTTGGCTTACATTGATCAAAATTATTATACAGGTGAAGGGACAGAGGAAGTGGGAAGATGTAAATATGTGTTCATGGCTCAAGGTTAAAAGGGTTACACGCTATAATGGGGTTACAGTTCACGCTTTACTAAGGAATATACTGTTTGGAGGTTACCTAAACATGAGGGAGGTTTCAAGAAAGAGCACCAGTAGAATCAACATTAAAGTTTTATTCTATAAACAGAAAGATGGTGGACCTTAATTTAAGAACCTACAATGTTTGTGGTATCAATAGCCGCATAAAAAAAGGCAAGAATCCTGCAGGAATTGGGTAGGATGGGGGCCACTTTGGTATTCCTGCAGGAGACACACTTAACATCATTAGAGTATGACAAACTAAATGTAAATGGGTGGGGGAGGTTTATGCTGCATCCTGGGAAGCACATCCACACAGAAGGGGCACGGCAATTCTAATTCAAAAAGGTAGTCCAGTGCAAATCAAAAAAACTGAACTGGATCCTGAAGGCCGTTTTGTTAGACTACATAGTACTTGCAGGGACACCAGGTGCACTTTCTTGAACCTCTATGCACCAAATGCGGAAAATGAACGCTTGTCAATTTTTAAAAAGTGTTTCTTGAGACAGTCACAGAACAAAGAGGTTTTATATATATATATATATATATACACACACTCAGTGAGGATTTTAACACAGTACTTTCGGGTAAGCAGAACAGAAGAGGGGTGACCACAAGGATGGATAGTAAACCAGGTAAATTACTTAAGCATTTATCTTTAGAATTGGGCCTTATAGGCTGGCCCGTCGGCACAGCGGTTGGATTTCTGCTTGCGACGCCGGTGACCCAGGTTTGGGAATGGACCCGGGGCATTGGAGGGCCAGCTGGGGGAGAAGGATGGAGCTTCCTGTGGACTGCTGTCCTTCTCTGGGGGGGCAGGGAGTGTGTTGCTTGATGGACCCCTGGCGGAGGCTGGGAGTACCGCAGCGGCTGGCATCTGAATTTTCTGGGGGGTGGCGTGGATGCTGGATGTCATTGCACATCCCCACCCCCAGGAAAAAACAGAAAAACCACTCGTTGGCCACCGCAGATGATGGTCACCCCAGCGCCTGCCCTCAATTGCTCTCTGCCTCTCCGTGACCTAATATGGCTACACGGATGGCATCTCCAGGCCCTGAACCCCACCCTGAGGGGGAATCCAGAGAGGCAATGCCAGCAGTAGCTGACACCTTTCCCCGTCGTAGACGGGTCTGGTAAGGTGCAGTGGCCCCGCTCTGGGGGGGCAAGTCAGGGGGTATCCTGGAGATAATGCACAAGGGAAGCGAGGTGGGTGCTAGGGGGTGGCGCTGAAGAAATGGCGACCAAAGGCGCAAAAAGTATAGTAAAAAAAAAAAAAAGAATTGGGCCTTACAGATATAGAGAGATATGTAAATGGAAATACCCGAGATTACACTCATTATTCAGTCAGGCATAGAAGTGGATTGCCCCCACACCCATTGCCAGGTCCATCCTGGCTGGTCACTGTCTCTCTCCTCCACTCCCCAGCTGCCCTTCTAGACTGTAGATACAGCGCTGGAGGAGTATGGAAGTCCCACCCCGGGGGGCTCAGAGCCAAGGGGCAGGGTAGTCGGAGGAGCCGGAGGGGAGTTCCTGGGAAGCAGCAGACCAGACCTCAGGCAGGGTGGGATAAGGCAGCTCCAAGTGACCTCACCAGAGAGAGGTCTAAGGGGCCAGAGTAGGAGGGTAAAGAGAGTTAAAAAAAATCTGACGTACAATAGCCACAACACTCATGGCCATTCACTTCAAGTACATAGCATGACAGTCAGGTCGGATGAAAGAAAGTATTTTTACACACAGAGGGTGATAAACCTTTGGAACAATCTGCCTGAAAATATAGTCACTAGTAAACAAAGGATATCTTTAAAAACAGACTAGACAGACATATGGCAAATGGTGGAAAATTACTACACTACATTTAATCTAGAGGAGCTAATCTTGGGCCATTGCTTTATCAGCTCCTGTCATTCATTAGTGTCATTAGTGTTAGTGTCATTAGCTGCTGGAGGAGGGGCAATGCATCCCAAAGCAGGGATCCCAGCTTAGAAACCAGATCAACTGGAGTGAAGCACAGGGGTGGGTAGTCTAGTGGGGTTTATCTGCATCAAATTTGATGACTAACTGTGAAAAAATAAAGTTTTTGTTGTGAAGATGAACACAAAGTTAGCGGTCTTTTTCCGCGTTCTGAGCACTCTGTTCCTTATTTATTTATTTTATTTATTTAATTCAGTTTTGGATTTATACCTTTGAGTCTTGGACTCTTTTCCAAAGGTTTCATGTGAGTTAAATACAATACAATAAAATACAGTACAGGGCATAACAATACAGATTGAAATCACACAGATGACACAGATAATTACAATTAATGTTACAACACTGAAAATAAAACAAGAGGAACTCCAGAGGCACAGATTGGAGTTTCAGAGTACAGTCGATTATCACACTGTTAGTGCGGTCAAGAAGTCATTGTGAGGTGTTGCTTAGAAACCAGCAGACCTACTGTAGGAGGGGCCAAGCATCCCAAAGTGGGGATATCAGCCCAGAAACAAGTTGAGCTGCTGTAGGAGGGGCCATGTATTCCAGAGCAGTGATCCCAGTCCAGAAATAAGCTGAGCTGCTGCAGGAGAACCTGTGCTTCCCATAGCAGGGACACCCAGCCCTAAAATAAGCAGACCTGCTGCAGGAGGGTCCCTGCAACCAGCCCTAAAACAAGCTGAGGCACTGCAGGAGAGGCTCTACAACCCAAAGTGGGGGATCCCAGCCCTAAAACAAACTGAGCTGCTGCAGGAGTAGCCCTGCAACTGAAAGGGGGCATCCCAGCCCTTGAACAGGCTGAGCATCTGCAGGAGGGGGCCATGCATCCCAGAGGAGGGATCCCAGACCAAAAACAAGCTGAGCTGCTGCAGGAGGGACCATGCATCCCAGAGCAGGGGTCCCAGTGCAGAAAAATGCAGAGCTGCTACAGAAGGGGTATTGCAGCCTGGAGTATGTGATCAAAGCAAAGCAACAAGCACAGCTGCTAAATGAGAACCTGTGCTTCCCATAGTAGGGAACTTAAACCAACCAGAGCCACTGCAGAAGGGGCTCTGCAACCCAGAGCAGAGGCTCCCAACCCAGAAACAAGCACAGCTGCTTCTGGAAGGGCTGTGCTGCCTGGACCAGGGGATCCCAGCCAAGAGGGTGAAAGTGTTTCATTTTTCATTTTATTTGCTTTACCAGGAAAAACTATGTTGAGCAATGCTCATTTGCAATGAGTTCCTGGTTAGGACAGTACAATACAGTACAGAAAAAAAAATCACAGAAGTGACAATTGTACAGAGTGAGAAATAGTATAAATTATAATATTGTGTAATCTGCTTGGTCATAAAGAAAGGTAAAAGGTACAGAACAGAAGCAAAAACATATAATATTGTATAATATAAGGCATAAAATGACAAAAGAGCAGGGCTAATTATATTTTGAACAACATTAAAGCTGCACTCAAAAAAGCAATCAATGCTGGCCCGGTGGCACTGAGGGTTGAGGCACTGGACACCACACCTTGCACCATGCCAGCGACCCGCGTTCAGGAATGGACTCAGGCTGTTGGGGGCCGGTGGGGGAGGGAGGGGATCAAGCATCCGGAGGACTGCTCTTCCCTCCTGGGGTGGGTACTGGGATTTGCATTGCTCCTCAGTAACTCCTGATGGCGATCGTGGGCTCTGTAGAGAGCATTGCCATAAGAGGAGATGGAGCGGCAGCGGATGTCCACATGGTAGTGGGCAGACATCATTGCATGTCCGCGCTTCATGGGGAGAACACATGGAAAAATCCCTGGAGGACTCAGGGGGGCCACGGAGGCCCCAGGATCCAACTCCCACATTCCGGCGCTGTACCAAGCTCCAACTGGTTCTCCCGAGCCCCTCAATCTGGCCCAGGTCCATTCCTCTAATTGCAGATAGATCGCCAGGTAGGTGAGGTGAACCCTCCTCTGGGGGGCTGGACAGGTCCGTGGGTCTGAGAGGGTGTGCTCAGCACTTGTACTCCCGGTGGGGGGAGATTTCAGGCTGGGAATAGAGGCTGCGGCTGTGAGGGCGCTCCTGAGAGGTGCGCTGATCCCCCGTGCCAAGAAAGAGAGTTTAAAAAGAAAAAAGCAATCAATAACAGTAGCAACGACTAGGCGCAAGTACAACTATCAGTGCAGTAGGGATCAATCAGAAATTTGAAGGTATGTAAGCTCATGATTGAGTGCAGTTTGAGACAGGCCTAGAGCTTTTTCCAGTGTGTTGGGGTAAGCCATGTGAAGGCCATTTTCCCATATTTGGATGCAATTTGTGGCATTTCGAGCAAAATATAGTTGCATGTTCTCCGGTTATAGAAACTTTACAGAGCAGGTCAGAGATATATTGGGTTACATCATGCCTAAGAGACAGGAACACAGATAACGTTTTTGGGTCACCTAGTGGTGAGCGAAGGCCAACCAACAGATGCATAGAGGGTGCAGTGATGGGTTTTTGCAGGCAGCCCAGTAATAAATCTTAGTGCTCTATGATACAGGACATCTAATTTGGCAAGTTGACCAGCAACAGCACCTCTATATACCAAATCCCCATAGTCAAGCAGTGGTAAGAACGTACCTCTAATTAAGGTTCAGCGGGTATCCAAGGGTAAACTTATCACATTAATTATCAATATGGTTGCTGAAAGAAAGTTTATTATCTAGCTATATTCCTAGGTATTTGAAAAACTTCACCAATTCCAGTCTATTGCATAGTAGGGTAGAATGCCAGGGGTGGAGGAGTCAGTCAACTACTTATTATTGGGGGCTAAAATTATATACTTTGTTTTGGCAACATTAAGAAGGAGCTTGGAAGCACACAGTTTCAGTTGGAGAATATTGAAGGTGGACTGGAGGCCATGTAAAGCTTCTATAAAGCTGGGTTTGGTTGCATATATAGAGAATAATACATGTGTAGGTGTGTATTATTAAGATTTTTCACACACCCGAGGAGTGTGAAAATTCATAAACGCTCTCGGGGTTTATGAGATTATCACACACAAAAGGTGTGTGAAAAATCATCATAACACATGCCTTGCACAGGCATTATTTTTTTATAATAACTGGTTCAGGGTTTCAGAAGTGACCAAAACAACTGTATTTCTGTGAACATGTCCCTGAGCAGCCACCATAGTGAGTGGCTTTTGCTTTCCGTTTTTGACATTATGATGTCATACATTTAATTTCATAATATTAGTGCTGAATATTTACATTTAACAGTAAACAGAACATGTGTAGTCCGATGGTTGGAACTGTGGCATCAGTAGACCCACAGTGGTTGCAGAGAAACCACGGATCTTGAGACTGTGAGTGAGAGGATGAGGAAGAAAATGCCGTGATAACCTGCTGTTGAGTCATTATGGAATTCAGTGGGCTATTACAGCATTTATCAGGACTGGATATCCAGTCATTGTAGGGGGTCACCAGTTATTATATATACAATAATGCATGGGGATTTGTGTTTAATGAGTTTTTACACACACCCTGAGGTGTCGGATGCTACATGAACCCCGAGAGCGAAGCTCAACGGGTTTATTTAAGCATCCAACACTGAGAGGTGTGTGTAAAAACTCGTTAAACACACGACTCCTTGTTTTATTTTATATAATTGCTGGGGAGTGTTTTCTTGCCACAGCAATTTTATAAAATAAACAACCGCAGTCTGGTCCTGATGGAAGGCTATCCGCGGTCTGCCGCCTGCGTGACCAGGCGGCTGCCAAATACTTTTGCTTTTATCTTTTTCCTTTTTTTCTTAAACCTTCTTTTATTCATTTTTCAATGAGATCAGAGAAAGCTATACAGACAGTGGAGCAGGGTTACAATGGCTCCCATAGCATAGGTGCAGTACAGATATGTTAGCTTCAGTAAATGTTAACCAACTGTCTTGTTGATACATTTTGTGGGGTATCTCCCAAATATAAAGATCCAATACAGTATTTAGGTTGGCTAGCCATGTTAAACTTGTGGGAGAAGACAAGGTTAGGTGAAATATTTAAGGTAGATAAACCATGGCCCCTATGCCATTATTTAAAAAAAATGATGAGTCCCTGAGGAGGCGCTTTTTGGCGCGAAACCGGTCGGGCGTTTCATTGTTCCTTGGAGCTGTTGTTGCCTTGCATGGCGCTACTGTATTTTACATTTTCTGCCATCCATTATTCCCACATAATAACGTGTCTTGTAAAAGGAAATGAGTAATCACCCCTCCACAAGAAACATCCTTGCCTTATCAAACATCATATGCAATATTTATCAAAACAGAAAAACAGGTAGAGATCTAGCATAATACTATGGTAGCATTCCATTCAGGGCAGCTTGTCTACCAATATTACTACCAACGACATTGTGTAATGATTACAGACATTTAGGAAACTGTCTGCAAGACAAGGAGTGCCACTCAGGCAGCTCCCTTCAAAGGAATCAAAACTTTCACTTTCAAGTTTAGCCCTTCTGTGCATAGCCAGGAACAGACAGAAGGTCAGCTTGAAATAAAAGCCCAAAAATTATTTAAGAACACTTATTCGACCAAGGATACTTATAGAACTGGGCTAAAAAGTCTCAAGAGTCAATCAACTTCAAGGCAGTTCTGAAAAACAGGTCAGTAGAACACAGCAAACAGCAAACATTTTACCAGTCCTCTGTTAATCCCCTTCATTTTCGGAATCAGATGGCAGGCCATAATTCTCTGAGGGTTGCTTCTTGAACTCACTCGCTATCGCCTCGACTCTTTTCCTGGCTTCTTGTGGGTCATTAAACTGGAATGTCTTTCCGCCATATGTTAGACGCAGTTGAGCTGGAGCTAGCAGGGAGTGGGCCACCCCTAGGCCCCACTGCTGTTTTCTCAATGGATCAAAGAGCTTCCTCCTCAACCTCATTGAAAAGGACCAGTCATGACATTTTTTATTTCTTGCCCCTCCATGGTGATGGGGTAGGTTGCTGTTGCCCATTGCAGCACTCATTCTTTTATGGCTATGCCATCAGTGATCAACATGATGGTGCGTGGTGTTTCTTGCTGCATTTGGGCCTTCTGGAAATTAATCCTGAATGCTTACTTTAAAGAGTCCCCATCGATTTGCCATTCCAGGGGTAAATTGTCCAGCAGTCACTGCTTGAGGTACAGTATGTCAGCAGATCAGCTCCTTCGGTGCCCTCAGTAACTCCCACTAGCCTCAAGTTCATTGCCCTGGCCGACTTTTCCACTGACTCCATGCATGCTTTCAGGTAGTTAATTTCCATTGTCGATTTCACAAATGCTGCCTGGGTTCTTTGGGAATGATCGTCTGCCTCCTGTGCGATTTTGGATGCCATTTCTATTTTGGCATCTTGTGCCCCCCCGCGCTCAAGAACCCTTTCCAATTTGCAGTCCATTTCTCGCATTGTATTAAGGACTGCTTCCCATGGTAGTGCTTCCTTCCCTCAGCTCGAGTCTGCGGCCTGCTCTGGCCCTCCGTGTTTGATCTGTACAGGTTGATGGGTCAATTTTGGGCCTGATCCAGCTGCTGCTCATTTCTGCCTATCCATGTCATTTCTGGTATCGTAGGCTTCAGCAAGTAGTCGGCTGTTGAAATATTTGACTTAAATTCTGTTTTAAACACAGTACAATAATGTTTTTTTTATATTAGATGGCGAGAGATGCAGAGCTTCTTGGTGATGCTTCCAGTCTCTAACATGGCTCTCTAGTGCCCCCTCCTTTTATCTTTTTCGATTAAGATTTAGTCGAGGAGTCAAACCGGACTACTGAGAGGCAAGTTGTTGTTTTTAATTTTACATTTACTTACCGCCGAGTGATGGTGGCAGAGTCAATGGTGGGCAAGTGTTGACGGGCTGTGTGAGCAGAAGCAGACACATGCATTGGAGCAAGGAAACCCAGCACATATTCGGCTGTATAACCCACGGGTTATAACGACGAATTATAACCCGGGTTTTCTATGGGAGAAAACGCTCCCCAGTTATTATAATAGTGTATCGTCTGCATAGCAGTGCAACTTGACCTCTCCAATATCATCTCCGAGATCATTAGTACATATAGTGAATAAAAGTGGTCCAAGGACAGATACTTGTGGTATGCCTTTGGAGATTTGTGAGCAGGTGGAGAGCAGGCCCTCATACTTCAGTTGCTGTTGTCCACCCATTAGGAATTTTTGAACCAGGGTAAGGCATGCTGACCATTTCCAATATAAGAAGCTTGTGTAGCAATATTAGATGCTCAGCTGTATCAAAAGCTTTGCTGAGTTTTGAGAAAATGGCAGCTGTTACAAGTTTTTGATCAAGGGAAGTGAACCAGTCGTTAGTCACCTGGATAAGTGCAGTCGTGGTGCTATCTAGTGGCCTGAAACAAGATCGGGAAGATGTGAGTAAATTATGTCTGGATACATAAACCTGAGCCTATTCACTCACTAATTTTTCCAAGGCCTTAGCTAGGACAGGCAAGACTGACATAGGCCAATAGTTACTAGCTTTGGACTTAACTCCAGCTTTGAACAGTGGGATTAGGTGAGCTGTTTTCCAAGGTACAGGGATTTCATGACTGGTAAGGGAAAGACTGAACAGATATTCTATGGATGCTGTCAACTCTGGGGCCCCTACTCTCAGAAAAAAATGGTTCCAAGTGGTCTGCCCTAGGGCCCTTTTTGGTGTCAAGGGTACGTAAGATATCCTCCACCTGTTTGTAGGTGATGATCTGAAAACAGAAAGGCGGATTAGAGCTGCTACTAGGTGAGGGTTGCTTAAGACTTGTTAGGGGGATCATTGCAGCAGGTGACTGATCAAAAACCATTCAAGCAGACACAAAATATGAATTAAGCTGTTCCAAGATGCATTGCTTATCAGTAATACTTTTACCATTTGCCTTGATCTTACACGGTAGTGCAGAGCGAGCTGCTCCTCCTTTAAAGGATTTGATTGCATGCCAAAATTTAGAAGGATTATATTTTTAGCTTCTAAAAGGCTTAGGTAATAATTTGATTTGGCTGTACAGGTTAGTTTGGTGCAATAGTTCCTTTAATGCCCATACACCA
Source organism: Neoceratodus forsteri (assembly GCA_016271365.2). NCBI lineage: Eukaryota > Metazoa > Chordata > Ceratodontiformes > Ceratodontidae > Neoceratodus > Neoceratodus forsteri. The sequence continues at coordinate 1,252,312,793 of CM028129.1, read as the reverse complement.
TCCAATCCTGGGGCAGTCCTGTCACAAATGCAACTGTAAGATTATTGATGATATTTTTTAACTGTATGTCTTGTTACAAATGTAATTGAATAATTTCTTGGATATGTTAAATATTAAACTGTATGTCTAATTCTTCATTCAATTGTAACCCTCCCCACCCCCAGGCACAGCGGAAGACAAGCAACTGTTGTTCAGCATGCCTTCCTGGTGAAACATTTCAATAAATACAAAAATAAAAGTTTAGCTTTCCTGTTTCATCATCTAGAATAGGTGGAAAGAAATTTGGATTTATATGGTGCTTTTTAAACACACTGTATCCCAAAGTGCTTCATACGAGCTACTGTATCTATGAACAGCTGCCACAGCCATTCTGTGAGTTCAGGGAGGTTACAGAATATCATGAAATGTGCATAAAAAAATCCAGAAACCTGAATGGCTAATGAGCTTGAACCCAGTGCTGATATCCCTGGTATCCCAACACAACAGCATGGAAAAAGATCCTTGAGCTCATTGACCTGTTTACATTAAGTAGGTACAGTTGTATCAGTACACCTCAATTCACTTGTATTTGAGTGAACTGAGGTTCCACCTTGTCTGCATCAACCTTATACTGAATTGTTTCCAGCCTACAACAACAACAACAACATGCATTGGACTGCTGCACCAGAACCTTCCCACAGTTAGCTTGACTCCCAGTCCCGCATTGACCCCTTTGATCCCGGAAAGCAGTGGGTCTGCTGGAGGGCAGGAGGAGTGGTTGGTGATGTCCTTAGGGGGTTGGGCTCCCTAGCTTTAAAAGTGTTGCCACTCCTCCATCAATACAGCCTGCATGAAACAAAGGGATCAGGCCCAGATTTAGTCAAGGCAACATTTTTAAAGTTTGCTGCAACTGAGTTTTCACTGCCTTTACAAATTATTTTTAAAAAATCCTTATGTGAACAAACTGTTCCAGAGCTGTGAAAAGGGCATATGTCATCCCTATGCATGGGGGTCAAACTAATTTATCAAGTAACTATAGGCCAATATGATTATTTTGTTTGTTGGGAAAGATCGAGGAGTGGTTGTTGCACATGCATGGCTTCAGGAGAGGCTGTAGCACTGTGACTACCTTAGTCAGGTTCATGAACAACCTACAGGAAAATACAAAGAAGGGACTGTACACAGGAGCGGTGGTCGTGGACCTGACCAAGGCATTCAACCTGGAAGATCGCTCCCTCCTGCAGACCAGGCTGAGTAAAACTGGGTTTTGTAAGCCAGTGGTAAATTGGATAGGCGACTATGTAGCTAACAGACAACAGCAGGCCAGAGTACATGGGACCCTGTCAGACTAAAGAAAGTTATAATATGGTGTACCACAAGAACCCATATTAGGACCACTGCAGTTCTCACTATTTATAAACAAACTTCCGTCAGTGTGTAATACTACAAGACTAGTCCTCTACGCAGGTGATGCAGTACTTTATGTAGCAAGTAAAAACATATATAATTGGAATAAGATTCTGGAAAATGAATATGAGAAAATGGCAAACAGGTTCATAAGTAACAAGCTTGTTGTAAATCAGAAGAAAACCAAGGTGATGATGTTTTGCATAATCCAGAAAATGAGAAATATTAAGGAAGTGTTTCAAATATCTACAAGAGGAGGAAACTGCCTGGAGGTGGCAAGTGAGTTTAAATACCTGGGCATTTTGCTAGATTCCCACTTAAATTTTGATAGACATGCAGAGCACACCTCTAAGCAGCTGCACAAAAAACTAGGAACATTGGGCAGGATTCACGTATGGGAGAGAAGGACCCGCAGCTGAGGGAAAACCTAGGCGCTAGTGGGAAACCACTTGCGACGCCGCAGGCTGCCCGCAGCTGTGGGTATTCATGTAGGTGGAGCTGGAGTACGACCAGCTCCATGGAATACGGCAGCTTGAGGATGCTGTTGTCATGGACAGCTCTGCAGCTGCAGGAGACTGCTATGGACAACGGAACCTGCCGTAGCACCCTCCGCAACTGCAGCGGCTGTGAATCGGTACCGTCGCAGCTGTGGACGATGCCAGTCTGCAACGGCAGTTGCGGAGGGAAACTTTAACATTTTCCCTTCGTGAATCCTGCCCATTATATGCAGTAAAAGACCATTTGGTTGATGGTGCTAGAAAAATGTTGCTCCAGAACTGCCTGCTTCCTTCTGTGGAGTATGGAAGTGTAATGGGGGGGGGAGAGAGAGAGAGAGTCAGAAAAAAAATTAATCTGCATGTACAATGCAATATGCAAATTTGCACTAAAAGCTACACAAAGAGAACATCACTGCACTCTATATGAAAAGTTGAATTAGTTACCAGTTGCCGAAAGAGACAAAATGTATAAATGTTGTTTTGTGTATGAAATCATTCACATGAAAAAACAAACAAAGAAACAGTTCTCTTGCTGGAATATTTAACCAAAATCAAAGTCTTTGTTATCATCTGATCACAAAGTCTTTGTGATCAGATGATACAATGACACTCATGGTGCCTTTATGTGAACCACACAAAATGAAAAGGCTTTCAAACATACTGTAGTGAATCTCTGGAGCAGTATAACACCAGAAATAAGAAATGCCCAAAGTGTTATCAATTCAAAACTCAACTCAAACACACTTTAATATTGAAACTTGGTGTAGTTGTTTATAAATGCTGTTTTAGTCCTTGAGCTTTGCAAAACGTGTAAAATGTTTAACTCTCTAGCTAGATATTAATGTGTCATTGAACTGTGTATAATAATATTGTTCCTGACACGTGAGTATATTGAGTATATGTTAAGTACATGTTGTAAAATGCTTAACTTCTTAACTTGGTATGAATGTTTTATTGTACAATGTATTCTAATACTGTTATTTACATGTTAGTATGTTGTGTATATGTACCTCGGTCAAGCCTGTGTTATGTATATGAACCTGGGTCAAGCCTGTGAAATGGTCATGAGGCCCAGTGCTTTTTACCCAGTCAAAACATTTTAAAATAACTAAAAATAAAAAGATACATAAAATTCAGTCTTAGCTATCTACTGGCCAAGGAGCAGAATTACAAACGCTGAATATGACTACTTTCTGTTTCCCTTTTTTGACCTCTGCTTCTCATTTTTACTTATTTAAATAAAAATTATATATTTTTTTACACATCCTATTGGACCCATTTCATAATTACAATAACGCATTCCAAAGTGTGCTTTGTGTTGGGATAACAGTACTGCTTGGGTGGTGGAAGTACTCGGCTTCTGGTCTTGTGCTTCAGCCCACCTGACAGATGGGGTTAAATGCAGGGAGGCTGTGACTTCTCAAAGGCCACACAGCAAGTAAAGGGGTGGTGGTGAAAATCAAACCTGGGTCTCCAGGTTCAAGGCTCTGTACTCTAACCACTAGAATGCAGCCCCTCCACTAACCATCTAGTATTATTAAACAATTTTATTTAACAGTCAACAGTAGAAAGGCATCTTTCTCATTGGAACCCTGCAGATTCTTCTGGTTTTACAGTGCAAAATAGTTATTACACTGACTCTATACCAGTCACGGTAGATGTCTGAAATGGCCATCTACTGCAATGGTCTAGAAATGGCGTGGGCAGGCCAGCACCATCGTTTTTTGGCTTGTCAGAAAATAACTAAGTTAAAAATAAAGTATTTTATCATTGTTATTTTTTAGCTTACTGTAATGTGATTCAGTTAGGAAGCCTAGATGTTCCATTGCTGAATCAAAATCAGCACTGCCATTTTTTTGGGAGGTGGGGTGGGGGGCAAGAAACATGACTTGAGGACTTTGTTAGTTGAGCGGTGACTTTGATTTGATATAATTGGAACTCTAAAGTATAATAAAATGTAATTAAAAACTGTCCCCATTCTACTGTCTGGAGCGTGCCCCCGGACTTTTTATTTTCTGACATCACAAAATGTGCCCGTGCATGTCTGGCAATACGGATGTGGCAGCGTTTTAGCTGTCTGCTCCATGGAGACAAATATGATCTCTTATATTATCAAATGCAGATGGCAGTTAATTAAAAAATATGTATCAGTGCACTTTGGGCTAGGTAAGGATTATTGTATGTTTGGGGTGGGTGGCACTATTCCAAGTAAGAGCCTGCTCTGTAAGATCTTCATTCATCAATATTCCTAACTCCCTCTCCATCTTACTTTCCCTAATTTCCTTCCCTAATATTGAATACTTAGCCCTTGTATTTCTAATCCCCATATGCATCTGGTACATTTATCAACATTAAATTCCAATTTATGGTGATAGCGGATTGCCTGGCATGTTGGTGACTTGGTTCACACCCGAGTGAAGGACAACTGGAGCAGAGGCTGGCGTAGAGGATTCAGAGCATCCAACAGATGCTCTGCTCCTGGGGGGTGGGTGTGAGCTGGCACTGCTCTACAGTGGCTCTTGGTGGCCCATTGGGGCTATGCATGTTGCAGTGTGGGTGACCACATGCCACTGTGCATCCAGCTGGGATGCCCCTGTACATGCCACTGCAGTGTAGGCTGGGGGTGTGCGGGATGGGAGAAAAAGGGAAAAATGCCCCCCAGCCGACCAGATGATGGATCCCCCAAGTACCACAATAGCCCAGACAATGTCCATGCTGACCCCTGCCATTCCCGGGGTAGTCAAAAGCCCTATGGGGTGAATCTCCTCCCCTGGTTGCCCCCATGGGAGTAGTGGCCCTCCCAATGAAGGGTTATGTTGGGTTACCTGGGGAAGACACAGCATTAGTAAGGGCCGGTGGATGACGTATGGGGATCGGCAGTGGTGGGGGGCCTTGGGGGCATGAAGGAGTGGCTGGCCAAGGGGTCGGAGGAGGAGGAGCATAAAAAAATTCTAATGTATGAGACTTTGTCCACTTTTCAGAATTTCTTAATTTGGATTTCAACTGACTTATTGCCTCTTCTGAATCCGCCACGGAACATAACTTTGTGTCATCAGTGAACTTTGCAAACCACACACCACTTTTACACTGCAGTGATGCAACGTAGAGGTTAAATAATGTGAGGCCCAGCAGAGGACCCTGTGGAACCCGACTTGTCACTGTACCCTACTTTGATGTACAACCTCTTATTCTACTCATTGTCTCCTATCATGAAGCCATGATCTTATCCAACTCACCAGCCTCTGAGTTAAGCTTATCTCTTTCAATTTACATATCATCTCTAAATGTGGCACGTTATCAAAGGCCTTGCTGTAGTTCAGGAAAATAACATCCTTAGGTAGTCCTTTGTCCAAGGCCTTACTTACATTCTCAAAAAAGGCTATCAAATTTGTCTAATAGGACCTTCTCTTTGTAAAACCATGCTGGGTATGATCCATTATGTCATTTTCCTTGACAAACTTTTCTATTTCCTCTTTGATAACAGTTTTGAGACCTTGACAAACACTGAGGTTAAACTTACTGGTCTGTAATTCTGATGATTGACCATATCCCCTTTTTTGTAATGGTATCACATTATTTATTTATTTATTGAATTTTGTTGACTGGGTAAACCCACTGAGCCTCAGAGAGTCCCTTTTCCAGGGCCGTCTCGGGGTTAATTACAGAAATAATACATCATGAATTCTCTCCATCTGTAAACCACTTCCCCGTGTCAAGAGAACACTGAAATATATTAGTAATGAGGCCAGCTATTTCCTCACCCAATTCCTTAACCAATCTCGGATGAATTTCATGCAGACCCAGTGCCTTATTAGGGTTTGTAAAATGGTTGAAAAAAATTCTGTGTCCTGATCGGTCAAATAGCATCACCTGATCGTGGATTAAATCGCTTAATCAATCCACACTTTGACAGCCAGAACTACTTCCCTTAGTAAATGGGCTGCAAATTTCCCTGATGCAATATCCCTCCATAGTAAAGGTAAATGCAAAACAGAAAAGCAGCCAGTTTGAATTACTCACAGCAGGTTGAAAATATGTAGCTGAATGTACCTCGGCTGTCCCGTTACCTAGATTCCCCGCTACATCCCTGATGGTGTTCTGTCACACACTGTCCTCCAACATGCTGCTACAGTGTGTTCCAGAGCTGCGATCTACGAGAGAGAGAGAGAGAGGGAGAGATGTTGGACTGTGTGCTCTGAAACTGCGACCTACAAATGACAGACCACTGTATAGTGAGTGTATGGGATGAGTTTCCATACTGTGAGCGCTGCATGTGAGAGGGAGAGAAAGATGCTTCAAGGAGGTTTGGGGGAGACACAAAATGGCAGTGATAGTAGGATCAGGGAAAGTGTGCTCTTTAACCACTGAAACGTTTGGGATCAGCTCCGAGAAGCGTGTGTGTGTGTGGGGGCGGGGAGGGGGCAAAGAAAAGAATGCTGTGAAGTGTTACGTCAGGACTACTTTTCAAATCATCAGGATACACTTACATTTTTCATATTTAAGCAGAAAAAAACAACTTTCTGCCTTTTTTTTTTAAAAAATAGCCAATTTGCTGGCCCGCTGGCACAGCGGTTGGATTTCCGCTTGTAACGCTGATGACCCAGGTTTGGGAATGGACTTGGGAGTTGGAGGGATGGCAGAGTGGGATGGCTTGAGTGTCCAATGACTGCTTGCCTTCTCCTGGGGGGGGGGTGCACCATCTGGCGTTTGCTGGCCCCTAGTGGAGGATGGGGACATGGCAACACGTTGGACCTCTCTGCGGGGAGGGAGCATGGTGAATGTTGGGCTCATACCTCAACGTCATGTGGCAAGTCATGCTCCCCATGACAAACTGGAAAAATGGCCCCCTGAGCAGCCAGAAGGCGGCCGCTGTTCCCTCATCACCATGAAGCCCCGGACAGCCCGGACCGACCTCAGCTGCACCTGGGCCAATAGTAAGATGCACCTACTGGTGCTTTCTCCATGGAAGGAGAGGACCTGCCTGACAAAGGGAAATGTTGGGTTACCGGGGCGGCTGTAATATTAGGCGGTAGTTGGAGGCAGTGTGGGGAGGGTGGGGAGGTGCACCTAGGTGGCCTGAAGGAGAGGCCAGCTGGGGGTGCAGGGGAGGCACAAAAAAAAAGAGAGAAATAACCCATTTTATAAGTGCAATAATCCATATCAGGGTATGGAGTCATAGGGATTTAATGTGCTTCCTAGGTGCTGTGAGGGCAATCGGCCTGCGGCCTATAACCCCATACCTTGTTGTAGGGTATTGCTTATTTATCTACTTTAGACTTCTGATGATGTTGTCCTCCTTAATGCAGATTCTAGGGTAATTAGTAATTTGATCCACACTTACATCACTTTTTTCTTTTTCACGAAAGACATTGCAGAAGAATCTGTTAACTAACTCATCCATTTCACTTTTTTATGTCACAATCTTACAATCTCCCACGAAGGGTCCCACCTGTTTATTTACTCCCTTTTTACATTTATGTACGTGTATGTATAGAAGGATTTGTAGTGGTCTTTTACCCTCGTAGTCCCTTTTACTCTTTCTTATTGCTTTTTTATGTTCCTTTACCAATATACTATATGGATCCCATAATTGCTCATTATTACTCTTTTTTGCCGTTCTGTATGCCTTTTTTTTCTTCCTTATTAGTTTCTTAATTTTGTTGCTAAATCAGCTGGGACTTTTCCCTTTTCCCCTATATTGATCCTTTTTGAGGCTGCACCAGGAGTGCTATGCTCAGTTCTGGAGTCCTCACCTCAGGAAAGAAAGGGATAGGCTGGAGATGGCACAGTGCAGGGTAACAAAGATGATTCAGTCAGGGCCAACAGGGCAGGTCCTATGAAGGGTGCCTGAAGGCACTGAACATGTACTCGCTGGAGTCCAGAAGGGAGAGGGGAGACATGATAGAGACGTCAAGCTCCTAAACGGAATTAACAAGGTGAACTGCAGGGGACTATTTAACTTGAATAGTAGTTTGCGGTCATGTGGGCATGAGCAGAAACTAAAAGGAGGAGGTTCAGGAAGGACATGAGGAAATATTATTTTACAGGAAGTGCAGTAGGGCAGTGGAACTGTCTACCAGCAGAAGTGATACGTGCTAAAACCATTTGTGGTTTCAAGCATGGTTGGGACAGAATGAAGTGCATAGTCGTTGCTCAGGGTGGCAGAAGCTGGGAGGAGAATGGGGGGATGGGGAGAGCTAAGATCCTAGAGGGACAGTAGGTCCCTAGGTTAAACAGGGAACTTGGGCAAAATGGATGGACCATTGGTCTTTTTCTGCCATCATTGTCTATGTTTCTGTGTTGCTATGTCAGGCAGCCTTCAACAGGGATAGCTACTTGTATGTTTCAGCTGAAAAATGAGTAAGCGTGGCATCCTATCCAAGGTCACCCCATTCACCATGTCCAATACTGTTCTAAATTCTCAAATACTCAAAACAAGTTGCTTTGTGCTTTCTCTCTTTCATCTATACAGCCATCCTGGATTTTTCTTTCTATCCCAGATTTTCTTAACTGCTTCTAGTGAGTTGAAGTATTGTGCTTTTCTCTCCATTACCAATACAGCCCTCTGAACCTCTGTCTGGAATTTATATACCTAAACAAAAAAAAAATCACCTAATAATCTAAAACATAGGAGTAAGCCGAGGTTGACTGTATTGTCTTTAATGTGCTTAAATGATTTAAAGGAGAGAGAAGAGGTGGTCCTCCTAGTGACTTGTTCCCCAACTGGTAGCACAAGTGATTCCCACTAGTATCTTTATGAATCCCACTACTATATCTACGAGTCCCACTAGTATCTTTACAGAGTCCAAGTAGTAGCTGGGAAAAATGATTCAAAGTGCCAGCACTCGAGGAATGAAGATGCTCAACAGATCTGTAGTAGAAAATAATGAATTTATTGCATGGTGAGCTCAAAACAACATTTAACACATCCAGAGGACCAGCAAACAAAGCCCTGGTTCTTCGACCATTCTGTCTTCATCAGGGGGCATGTCCCAACACACCATGACCTCCTGTTTATGAAGTGCTACGTTAAAGTGACAGTACTACCCAAAACATTATTAATACTAGCCACAACCTGCACCAGGAGTTAGGAGATCCTAAATGCATTGCAAAGTGGATTTCTGACACAGGGGGCAGAATTTTCCCCAAAGCTTCATATTGCTATTTGATTGAGGAACTTTTTAGGCTTTGAGTGTTCTTAAAGAGACAGTGTGAATTTCTCCATATCTTGCTGCATATTTCAAGAACTTTTTTCTACAAACCACTAAAGATGGTTCTGTTTATGAAAATGCCTCAGATAAACATGGAACTATCTTTGACTGCCTAAAGATTTCTAAAATATTGGATTCTCAAGAAGCTTTTCTCCTTTACTTTTATTTAGTTATTTAGTTTTTTTAACTACTGTAGGTAGGTAGGTGCTCTAGACAGGAAAATGCCTGTTTTTCAGGCATGACACAGGAGGTTACAGAGAACAGTTGGAATTACAAAAGCAACAATGACAATGCATGACAAAAAGCAGAGAAACAACAAAGCCACATGTCTTATAGCAGAGCAATATGAGCAGGGAGCACACAGCAAGCGTGTAATAAAGTCACAGTGAGAAGTATTACAGACCAAAACAATGTCACAGCAAAATTAAAGTTAATAAGTGCAACACATATGGCAAGAGGTATGCAAAGCATGCAGGCAGTTTACATTTAAATGTAGTAATACCAGACAAACAGTTACGTACAATAGCATTTACAGTGGCGTGAAAAAGTATTTGCCCCCTTCCTGATTTTCTCTATTATTGCATATTTGTCACACTGGATGTTTTCAGGTCTTTAGAGAAAATGTAATATTAGATAAAGGGAACCTGAGTGAACAAATAACACTTGTTTTTTATTTTTTTATTTCACCTATTTAATTAAAAAAGTTAACCAACACCAACTGGCACTGTGTGAAAAAGTAATTGCCCCCTTACACTTAATAACTGGTTACGCCACATTTAGCTGCAATGACTGCAACCAAACACTTCCTATAATTCAATATCAGTCTTTCACATCGCTGTGGAGGAATTTTAACTCACTCTTCCTTGCAGAACTGCTTTAATTCAGTATACATTTGGTAGGTTTTCGAGCATGAACTGCTCGTTTTCAGGTCCTGCCACAGCATCTCTATTGGGTTTAAGTCTGGACTTTGACTAGGCCTACCAAAACTTTAATTTTACTTCTTTTAGCCATTCTGATGTGGACTTGCTTTTGTGTTTTGTATCATTGTCTTGATGCATGACCCAACTCACGCTTCAGCTTCAGCTGACGGAAGGATGACCGACATTCTCCTTAAGAATTTTCTGTACAGAGCAGAATTCATGGTTTTTTAATTTCGCAAGTCATCCAGGTCCTTAGGCAGTAAAGCATCCCCACACCATCACACTACCACCACCATGTTTGACTGTTGGTATGGTGTTCTTACTGTGGAATGCTGTGTTTGCTTTTACGAGACATTATGGGATCCATGTCGTCCAAAAGTTCCACTTTGGACTCATCTGTCCATAGAACATTTTCCCAAAAGGCTTGTGGATCATCCAGGTGCTTCTTGGCAAATGAAAGACGAACATTTATGTTCTTCTTGGTTAGCAGTGGTTTCTGCCTTGCTACTCTCACATGAAGCCCATTTTTGCCCAGTCTCTTTCTGATTGTGGAGTCATGAACACTGACCTTAGCTGAGGCAAGAGAAGCCTGCAGTTCTTTGGATGTTGTTTTAGGATCCTTTGAGACTTCCTGGATGATTTTACGCTGTGCCCTTGGAGTAATTTTGGCAGGCCGCCCACTCCTGGGAAGATTCACTACTGTTCCAAGTGTTCTCCATTTGAGATTATGGCTCTCACTGTGGTTCGATGGAGTCCCAGAGCCTAGAAATAGCTTTGTAACCCTTTCCAGACTGAAAGAGGCAACACATTTTTCTGATCTTTCAGGAACTTCCTTTGATCATGGCATAATGTGCTGGTTGAATCTTTGTGCTGGCAATGTGACTCTGATGGTAAGGGCCAAAATAAGTGAGGTTTATATTGAGCAGGGCTGGCTGTAATCAAGCCTGGCTGTGTTCAATCAGCTGACTCTAATTATCCTTTTAATTGGGTTGATTTAACTAGGGGCAATTACTTTTTCACACAGTGCCAGTTGGTGTTGGTTAACTTTTTCATTAAATAAATGAAATAAGTAAAAAAAAAAGTGTTATTTGTTCACTCAGGTTCCCTTTATCTAATATTATATTTTGTCTAAAGACCTGAAAACATCCAGTGTGACAAATATGCAATAATAGAGAAAATCAGGAAGGGGGCAAATACTTTTTCACGCCACTGTATCTGTGCAACTTAAAAAAATTGTGATTGAGTTCAGTTGTGTTTTACAGTGCCATGATTATATAGCAATTGCAGGGGGACCATTCCCTCAAATAGTTACATAATATTATTGTTTTTAAAGCTACTTAAGGCAATGAATGTGAATGAATAAACATTTTCTTCCTTATGTTTCTACCACTGAAACTCCTATTGGGGAAAATAATGATAAAAAGAAGCAGGTTCTATACACAAAGAGTAATAACAAACTGGAATACATTACCCGGGTCTGTAGTTTGTAGTGATAACATATCCCTTTTCAAAACACAGACAAGATCTTTATATGGGAGACAGAAAATTTGACCACCACTCCTGAACTGAGTGGCGAGTTCAGTAAAGGGCATTCGCCTTCTGAACGCGTACACATACTATGAAACTATTTACAGTACCATCCCCCCATCCCCATCCCTAACTCCACCCCACCACAGCTCATGATACCTCTGGATTATCAACTGATGAAACCTTGCATAGCTCTTCTTATATTCTGTTATAAAATGGGCATCCAAAATAAAGAAGTCTGATTGGTCATAGAAACATAGAAACACAGAAACATAGAATTTGATGGCAGATAAGGACCGCTTGGCCCACCCAGTCTGCCCATTTCCCAACCTAATGGATAAGCTGCAGATCCTAGTTAACCAGCAGCCTACTTCTTCCTACCCTCACCCCCTAGAATTGCCTTATGACTGTCCCATGCATGCTTGAATTCCACCACTGATTTTGACTCCACAACCTCCTCCGAAGGCCGTTCCCATGCATCCACAACCCTCTCTGTGAAAAATACTTCCTTAAATTACCTCTGAGCTGCCCCCATCTTCAAATTGGCCCCTTATTCTTGCACACCTCTCTTTTTTTTGAAAGATGCTTACCCTCTTGGACTTTGTTGATTCCCTTGAGGTACTTGAAAGTTTCTATCATGTCCCCACCCCCTCCTTTCCTCGAGGGTATACATATTAAGCTCCTTAAGTCTTTCTTCATATGTCTTCCGGTGCAGACCCTGCACCATTTTAGTTGCCCTCCTCTGGACAGCTTCCATCCTGTCTATGTCTTTGTGGAGATTGGGTCTCCAGAACTGCATGCAGTACTCCAGGTGGGGTCGCACCAGCTGTCTGTACAGAGGGATAATAACTTCCTGTTTTCTACTGGTGATGCCTCGCCCTATGCATCCCAGTATCCCCCCAGCCCTCCTTGCTGCCCTCTCACATTGCTTGCCCACCTTTAGGTCATCTGATATGACTATCGCCAGGTCCCTTTCCATTTTTGTTGTTGTTAGTATCTCACCCCCCATTGTGTACTCTTCCCCTGGGTTTTTGTTTCCCAGGTGCATTACCTTGCACTTCTTAGCATTGAATCTAAGCTGCCATACATTTGACCATTCCTCTAACCTTGCCAAGTCCCTTCTCATCCTTTCCACCCTATCTTGTGCATTAACTCTGTTGCAGATCTTTGTGTCATCTGCAAAGAGACATACTTTTCTTCCAGACCTCTGCAATGTCGCTTATAAAGACATTGAAGAGGACCGGTCCTAATACTGAACCCTGCGGTACCCCACTAGTAACCCCCTTTCTTCAGAGTGGACTCCATTTACTATTACTCTTTGTGTCCTATTCTCCAGCCAATTCTTTACCCAGGCTGTCATCTTGGGACCCACTACCAGACTGGCTAACTTGTATATTAATCTTTTGTGTGGGACTGTGTCAAATGCCTTGCTAAAGCCTAGGTAGGCCATGTCCACAGCCCCTCCCTGATCTACTGCTTTGGTCACCCAGTCAAAGAAATCTATCAGATTCATCTGGCATGACCTTCCCGCTGTGAATCCATGCTGCCTTGGGTCCTGTGCCCCTCTGGCCTCTAGATACTCGACAATTCTTTCCTTCAAAGTGATTCCATCATTTTCCCTATCACTGAGGTTAAACTAACAGGTCTGTAGTTTCCTGCTTCTGCCTTGCTCCCACTTTTGTGAAGGGGAATCACATCTGCCCTCCTCCAGTCCTTGGGTACCACCCATCCTCCCATGATTTGTTAAAGAGGGTAGTCAGTGGTGTCACTAGTTCTATCCTTAGTTCTTTTAGAATTCTGGGATGAATCCCATCAGGCCCCATTGCTTTGTCCACCTTCAGTTTTAAGAGTTCTTTCAGAATCCTTTCTTCTGTAAATGGGCTGGTATCAACTTCTGTATCCAGAGTGTTTCTACTGTTTGTTTTAGGTACCTCCTCTCTTCATTTGTAAATACTGAGCAAAATATTTGTTTAGTATCTCTGCCTTTCACAGTCACCCTCTGCCCACCTCCGCCCTTTATTAAGCCTTGGTCTTTCTTCGCTCCCTGATGTACCTATAAAGGTTTTATCCCCTTCTTAACTGGAGTTGGCTATCTTTTCCTCGGTTTGGGCCTTTGCTGTTCTGACTGCCTTCCCAGCTTCCTTTTGCTTTAACTGATACAGTTCTCTGTCCTGCTCCTTCTGTGATTCCTTGTACTTCCTGAATGCTTTCTTTTTCTCTTGAACCTTCACTGCCATTTCCTTTGAGAACCATAGTGGTTTCTTACATCATTTTGTTTTGTTTATTTGCTTCACACAAAGGCTTGTTACCTCTGTGATGGCAGTTTTTATTATTCCCCATTGTTCTTCCACCCCTCCTTTCTGTCCATTTGCTAGTGCATTCCTTAGGCACTCACCCATTTTGGCAAAGTCAGCCCTCCTAAAGTCCAGTACTTTTGTCTTTGTATGGCTTGACTCTGGTCAAAATATATCATGTGACCATGCATGAAATCTGTTTCATGCACAGTCATCCTGGTTCTAAATCACATCACACAATGAGCAAATCAGTCCTCATGGACCCCGTAGACTCCTCAAAGTTACCTGCGGGCATACAAGCCTGACCCAGTGAGAGCACTCTGTTTCCTCCCATATTTAACTTTCATAAAAAACTGGGTGAACCAAGTTACCACTCCAAAACTTGTAAGCAGACTAGATCCCTCTGCAACCTGGATTGAGTGGTCAGCTCAATTTGGCCAAAGTCAGACTTCTTTTGAAATTACAACATTCACAGTTTCTTCAGGCACTGCTGGCCTCTGAAGAAGTTCCAAATGCACCTTTCTGCTAGGCATCAGTGTTCCCACAGTGAACAGTTAAATACACCTTTGTGCTAGGCATTAGTGAACCCACATTGAACATCTGTTGTGTTCCTTTGCTAGGCATCAGTAAACCCACATGAGTATGCTGTTATGTTTCCACAGAAAGTAATATTTCTCATAGAACTGCAGGGGTCCATTTCCATGGGTCCCACCCACAGTAAAGCACTTGGAAAGTCACTTAAGTAACACACAGGAGCCCCAGGCTGTAGGGCTTTCTTTTTTTTTTTTCAATCTACATTTTTCTCTGCATCCGGTGGAGCTGGCATACAATTCCGGCCCCTCCCTCAGAGGAACTCGCTCCCCGGTCCCCATTTTTCCCACTCCAGACCCTCATAGTAATACCACATGCGTTTCCCTCCATGACAGGGCCAAGGGCGAAGGGCATTGACTTTTCCCCTCCCACGGAGACCAACATCCAGATTTTGGGGGACTGGGGCGATTGCTACAGTGCCATCATGGAGCCTGCCAGCTCCTCCTTTCAACTGTTTTTTTCTCCCCTTCCCTCACCATGGCCACTCAAGTGTGTGTGTTGAGGCATGCGTACGTAGCACCCTCCCATCCTAGCCACTCCCATCTGCACTACCCTTGGGCTTCCACCCAGGGGCAGCCTCGCAGTGGTTGTGACTGAATCTCCACCCAGGAGAGGAGAGCTGCTCTATGGCCACTCAGTCCATCTCCCAGCCTCCCCCCCACCAATCCCTGACAACCCAGGCTTGTTCCCAAACCCTGGTCACTGGCATGGCATGAGGTGTAGTGTTCAGTGCTTCAACCCTCAGTGCTACCGGGCCAGCTTAGGCTGTAGGGCTTTCTGAAGTACTGGACTCCAAGTGACAGAAATACCAGGTAATTAACATTTATAAGGTGAGAGCTTTGATGTAAAAACAGGCAATCCATTCTGGGAGGCACTTTAGGGGAAGTGACACAGTGTGGGGATTGCCCTAACAGCTACTCACCGATTGCAATCCAGAATGGCACCTTCATGAAGAAATTCACCCCTCAGAGTACTTGCAACAGATGGTCACCACCATGACCCGTTGCGCAGACCCTTTATTGACACACTAGGGTGCATAAAAAAACAAGAGATGCTCTCCCTCTGGAAGACTACCAATTAGTTCAGACTCTAAACTCTCTCTGTCTCTGACTACCGAGTCACACTGCAGCTCTCAGAGCCAGGGGGTTATATGCTGCTGTGAGATAAATTCTAAACAGCACTCCCTGGCTCAGCAGAGATTGGGCAAAGAATGTTTAGATGTACACTACGGGAATTTTCACCCCTGTGTTGCCCAACTTGCCTAATCTATACTAAAGGGGTTCTAGTAACTATCACAAATCCATTCCTTGGTCAGGTCCGCTGGGTTCACAGTGCCCACCCCTTTAAGTGCGATTCGTGATAGGGGACAAACAGGGACACCCTCCTGTTTGTTTTGGGTCCGAGCAAACTACGAGTCTCGAGTCCTGGTGTCAATTATGGATCCTTTTTAGCTAGCACATCCAGGTAACAGGTCCAAATATCACACACTCTTCGGGGAAAGCAGGGCAGTACTTGACCCAGTGGGCATACAACCAACCTGGTGCACAACCCCCTGCTGACTGAATTGAGACACTGGTATTTTCTTACCTTGCTGGATCTTTACATGGATCCTTGTTAGCATGGCTGCAGTTGGTGACACTCTAAGTGCTTTAACGGTTATCTCAGAATTATCAATACTATTCCACCATTCATACTCAAAATGAGAAAATGTCTCAGGCAGGTTTAAGGAAAACAAAATTTAGTAAAATTAAGAATAGTAAATAAATACAGTACATAAAACAGAACATATATACATTAAGATTACAGTCAGAAAGAAATGGACAATAATAAAACAAAGCACCTTGTAACTGAATTAACAAATTCTAACTCAGTTTTCAGTTGGCAAAGGTTTGGGCTGTTGTTACCTATCTTGGCAGAAGTGGTCTCTCTTGAGTCCAGGAACAAAGTGTCCTTTAGAAGTCCAGAACAAAAAGTATCAGTCCTTTCAGCCAGCTTGACAATATCAGAGAGGCCAGAATGTCCCACCCATCCTGTGATGTCACAGCTTTGGGCTGCTAACATGAGGTCACATTCAGTCCAACATACTTAATTTGTAACATGCAACTGCATAGGCAAAACAGCTCAGATTACTACTTGATTGGAATCTGCAAATACAGCAATACGTTTAAATATAACAAGACAAGCTATCTTCATCAGAGTATGGTTTTATGGCAGGATACAATATCCCTTTGGTCTTTCAGAGAACTATCCTGGAAACACTTCTCATATTGGGTTGAATTTTCACAGAAGTCTATCAGAAACCGCTTCCTTCTCGGTAAGCGGTAAAATGTAATATTTTATGATCAGTTGCCTAAGTTCAAAGCAGTGACTTGTTATAACTTGTTTTTTTTTTAACAATCACAGGGAGTTTGGCAGATAAGTGCTAGATTTTCTTCAAGCCAGCTGTGCCCTTTAGGTCAGCAAGAGGGCAGAAAAGTTTTTTTTTTTAATCCACTGTCTCATGATGCCTTGTGCTGACTGCCATGTTTCACAAGCAGAAATTCAAAAAAAACAGTTATAACAAAAATATAATACAAATAATAACAGGCAGATGGCTATTGCAGCACCCCTCCCTCCTAGACTGAATTTGGGGAATCTATTTCTAGGCATGGGATGAATTTCCCAAATTCAGTTCACTGTTCTAACTGGTGCGATAGCCCATCTGCTTTTGCATTGGCCAATCTGGCCCTGTGGGTAATGGTCATATCGTATTCCTGTAAGGCAAGGCTCCATCTTAGAAGCCTACCATTTGTCTTACCGATTTGAGCCAGCCAAACCAGGGGGTTATGATCCGTCTGTACCTCAAAGTGCCTCCTGTATAGGTATGGCTCTAATGTCTTCTTTGCCCACACCAGTGCCATGTACTCCTTCTCCACTGTAGAATAAGCCTGCTCCCTGGAATGTAATTTCTTACTGAGGTACACTATTGGGGGATCTTTCCCTTGGCTAGAAGTCTGACTGAGTACTGCCCCAATATCCACATCTGAGGCATCTGTCTGGACTACAAATGGCTTGCTGTAGTCTAGACTGGCTAACACAGGAGCACTGCACAGTGTCTCTTTTAGCTGTGCAAAGACTCATTCACAGGCTGGCTCCCATTTTACCTTTTTAGACATTGTTTTTTGTAGCAGGCCAGATAAGGGAGCAGCCAGGGCACTGTAGTTTGATACAAATTTTCTATAGTACCCTGCGGTCATTAGAAAACTCCTGACCTGCTTCTGTGTTTCAGGTCTGGGCCACACCTCTATTGCCCCAATCTTGGCTTCATTAGGTCAGAGCAGTCCTTGCCCTACTACATGTCCTAGGTATGCCACTTCTGCCATGGCCACCTGGTACTTTTCAGCCTTGACAGTGAGCCCAGCCCTCTGTATCCTGCCCTAACAATTCCTTAAGGTGGGACAGTTGTTCCTTCCAGCTGGCACAGAAGATGGCAATATCATCCAGGTATGCCACTGCATACTCAGCAGTGCCATATAACACATGTTTCACCAACCTTTAGAAGGTGGCAGTGGTGTTTTTAATCCCAAAAGGCATTACCTTGAACTCAAATAACCTTATCGGAGTGATGAAGGCTGACCTCTCCCTAGCTGTGGCAGTTAATTCCACCTGCCAATACCCTTTCATCAGGTCAATGGTGGTAAGGTAGGTCGCCCCTCCCAACTTGTTCAGTAGTTCATCCAGGGCACTGGGTGGGCATCCAACTTCGTGATTGCATTGAGTCCATAATAGTCCACACAAAAATGAGTACAGCCATCTGGCTCGGGAATGAGGACTACGGATGAGGTTCAGGGGCTGTGGGATTTCTGGATTACCCCTAAATCTAGCATTTCCTAATCCTCCCTTCTAACGTTCTTTAGGACAGCCTCAGACACCTGGTATACTGTCCACCGTATGGGCACTTGCATTTCTGTGCTTACATTGTGCATCGCTAAGAGGGTCAGTCCAGGATTGGCATTAAACAAAGGGGCAAAGTCTGCTAAAACCTTCCTTATTTCCTGGGTCTGTTCTGAGGTCAGCTGGGGTGACAGTTTGATTGCCTCCACAGAAGACTCCTGCTTGCTTTCCTCAAGCAAGTCCAGAAAGGGGTCTTCTTCGTCTGTCCCCTCCCCAGGACTACACACTGCAAATACCACATCAGCCCTATTTGCATATGGCTTCATCATGTTGACATGGTACATCTTATGGGTATGTCTTCTTTCAGGCAGTTCTACAATGTAGTTTACATCGTTCACCTGTCTGACTACCTTGTATGGTCCTGCCCACTCAGCCTACAGCTTATCCATCCAGACCGGGATTAGGACCATGACTTCTTGACCCACAGTGTATGAGCGAGCTCTGGCTCTGTGGTCGTACCATACCTTTTGCTTCTGCTGAGTGGCTGCCAGGTTGCTCTGGGCTGTTCCCATAAGCTTATTCAGCTTTCCCCTAAACTTAAGGACATAA
The DNA here is from genome assembly GCA_016271365.2 of Neoceratodus forsteri. Lineage (NCBI taxonomy): Eukaryota > Metazoa > Chordata > Ceratodontiformes > Ceratodontidae > Neoceratodus > Neoceratodus forsteri. Next base: position 1,252,293,885 of record CM028129.1, on the reverse strand, counting down.
TCTACTATGGTAGTTCCCTGGGTGGCATGCTTGCCTTTCTAGTCCTCCCGGATCAAGTCTAGGGGCCCACACACCCAATGTCCATATAAGAGCTCGAAGGGGAGAACCCTGTTGACTCTTGGGGCACCTCCCTGTATGTGAAAAACAGGTGGGGTAGGTATTTCTCCCAGTCCCTCCAATGCTGTTCAGAAAATTCTTGGAGCATTGATTTAAGGGTACCATTAAACCTTTCCACAAGCACATTGGCTTGGGGGTGATAAGGTGTCATGCATCTCTGCACCACCTCACACTTCTCCCACAAACACTCCATCAGGCTCATCATGAAGGTACCCCCTCAATCAGTGATAACCTCCTGCGGGAACCCGACATGGGAGAAAATCCCTAGCAAGGCATCTGCCACTTTGTCCTGAGTGAGGAAAGGGTGACTGCCTCTGGATGCCGGGTGGTGTAATCCACCACTGTCAGGATATACCATTTCCTGGAGGAGCTTAGGGTACTTAAAGGTCCCACAATATCCATTCCTACCCTCTGGAATGGCTCCTCCACTAGGGACAAGGGAATTATGGCAACTTTGCTTTTACTGCCTGCTTTCCTTATTTCTTGGCAATGGTGACAAGACCTGCAATATTCCTTCACCTGCTGGATGAGGTTGGGCGAATAGAAATTCTGGGCCAATCGCTGTATAGTATGCACGATTCCCAGATATCCAGACATGGGGATATCATGAGCAATCTTGAGAAACTGCTCACGGCACCCCTGGGGAATGACAAGCTGCCTGCCCATCACCCCTTCCTCTGTCCTGCATATACAGCAGTCCATTGTCCCAATACACAGTATGTCTCACGTCATCTCCCTGTGTCCCGTCAGAGTTTGTACAAGCCTTGAGCCTCTCTAGACTAGGATCAGTCCTCTGAGCAGCTGCAAATTCTGCATATTTACCCAAGGCATGGGACATGTCCCCTTCAATCTCTAAACTGGGGGTCCATAGCTCTAGTGTCAGGGCATTCAGGGCCACTGCCATCCCTAACCCTCTGACCATCGGCTACCCCTCCCTTCTCAGAGTAACCTTCTGTAGTTGTTTTGTGAACTGCTAATGGGGGAAGTTCTACCTCTCTTTCACTACTCTTCATTTCAGAAGACACAGGCTGCAAACCAGCCTTTCAGTGTTTTCCACAGGAGTTTCTACGGGGTTCAGGGAAATACAGTCGGCCTTTGCCGTCTGACTGTGGGTAACCACACACATCACCCCCTCTTGTAGGTTATTTCCTATACTCACATCCAGAGCAAGGCTATCTGCTACAGTCACTTTCTGCACCCTCTCTCCTGTCTCACCCCAGTCCAGGAGAACACTTGCTAGGGGCAGAGTTTTTTCCTCCCCAGTAAATCCCCTTACAGTTATAAACTGATTAGGTATAAGCTGTCCATGCTTAACCAAATCCCCTTTTACCAAAGTAAGAGATGCCCCCCCATTCCCCTTAAACCATGGGTCTGCACCCCATTCACAGTAACTGGGTGTATGTGCTCTCTTATGTTTACTGGCATGCTTTCAGGGATACACAAAAAAAACACCTCTTTCCCAGCACCACTTTTCCCAGTCCGTGCTTTTTTAGGACACTGTTTAGCAAGATGCCCAGGTTGTCTGCAAAAACAATGATCATCATTTCTTTTATCAGGCAAATCCTTTCTTTGTACCTTGGGACTGCCTGCTTTCTGGGTAGGCAGTGAGGGTTTTAGCTGCCCTGAAGGTGTGCTTTTTCCTTTCTGTGCTGCCACATCTGCCCCACTCCCTTTCAGAGCAGGCCTGTTCCTGGCATAGCAGTCCAAGAGCTCAGCAGCCTCCTGCACTGTTTTTGGATCTCGGTCCTCAAGCCAGGTTTTCAGCTCTGCTGGGCAAACTCAAAAGAATTGCTCCAAAAGTACCACATACTCTATTTTCTCTATAGAGTCTGCTTTGACCCCCTCCCACCAACGTTTTAAAAACTGACATTGCTTTGTGGTGAGTTCCTTGTAGCTCATGTCAGGGCTTCTCCAGAGCTTACGGAACTTAACCCAAGTTAACTCAAACTTTTTAAGCAAGGCAGCTTTAAGTTTCTCATAATCACTACTGTCCTGATTGTCCATTTGACTCAATGCATCATGAGCTGTACCAGTAAGTAGCAGGGATAGCTGTAAGCTCCAGGGCTCCCTGGGTATTTTAGCCTGAATACAGACCTTTTCAAACAAATTTAAAAAAGCATCCATATCCTCTCCCTCTTTAAATTCAGCTATTAATTTAGAATTTAACTTGTACCCCAGTCCTGGAGGTCCAGGTTCACCCCTGCCACCTACCTCCTCTGGCACCAGTCTTTGGAGTTTTAGTTTTGCAAGTTTGAATTCCCTCTGGTGCTGGTTTTCTTTTTCTTGCATCTCCAGCTCCATCTGGAACTTTCTCTACTCAAATTCCAGCTCCATTCTCCTCAACTCTGTCTGCAGCCTGATCCCTTCTGGCTTCAGCATTGTGGTGACCCTTCCCTGGTGCTGTGACTCTCAGTCCTCACTGGTCTTGCTGCCCTTTTCCCCGGAACTGGACAGTGTGATAGACTCTGGCACCACCACATCCAAGGTCTGGTCCCCTTTAGTCACTGACTGTGACCTGATGCCCTGGGCATTTGTATGTGCATCAGCTGCCACAAGAGCCACTGCAAGTTGCTGTTGGTTTTATCTGTCGATCTGGACTCCTCTTTCCTGGCACAACTGCCTCAAGTATTCCACAGTGTCGTCACTGTAGGTGGAAGCCATCTTCTTCCCTAATCTATGGCTACACTAGCTTACACCTGAAAAAAAAAATAAAACAGGTAGGGAACTTTAGACTGTAACCAAAATTATGTATTTCATTAAACAAAAAAACTGCCTAGTTTGTGTGTGTAGTCTGACAGTTTATCAGTCTGACACACTGGACTGTTGATGCCTGTGCCACCAAATAATTTCACAGTATGCAGACAAATCTTTTAAATTGCACTGCTGCACACCAAATCTCTCACAAATCCACTCCTGGGTCAGGTCCACTGGTTTCACAGTGCCCACCCCTTTAAGTGCAATTTGTGATAGGAGACAAACAGGGACACCTTCCTGGAACAAAGCCCAGGAACAAAGTGTCCCTTAGAAGTACAGAACAAAAAGTGTCAGTCCTTTCAGACAGCTTGACAATATCAGAGAGGCCAAAATGTCCCTCCCATCCTGTGATGTCACAGCTCTGGGCTGCTAGCGTGAGGTCACACTTAGTCTTACATACTTAATTTGAAACAGGCAACTGCATAGGCAAAACAGGTCAGATTACTACTTGATTGGAATCTGCAAATACAGCAATATTTTTAATTATAACTAGACAGGCTGTCTTCATCAGAGTATGGTTTTATGGTAGGATACAATATCCCTTTGATCTTTCAGAGAAACATCTTGGAAACACTTCTCATATTGGGTTGAATTTTCACAGAAGTCTATTAGAAATGGCTTCCTTCTTGATACTCGGTAAAATGTAATATTTTATGACCGGTTGCCTAGATTCAAAGCAGTGGCTTATTATAACCTGTTTTTTATAACAGTCACAGGGAGTTTAGCAGATAAGTGTTACATTTTCTGTAAGCCAGCTGTGCCCTTTTGGTCAGCAAGAGGGCAGAATATTTTTTTCTTTAAAAAAAAAATCCAATGTCCCATGATGCCTTGTGCTGACTGCCATGTTTCACAAGCAGAAATTCAAAAAAAACCATGCATTTATAACAAAAATATAATACAAATAATAATAGGCAGCTGGCTATTGCCACAGTAACCTCAGGGGAACCTGGGTGTTACACTCACTGCCACTGGCCAACCTTTGAGGCAAAGGTTTAAACTGCAACACAGGCCATCAACCTCTGGGTGCCCGATAAGGAAGGATGATCAGTCCCTCCCCTACCTAAGACTATCATAGTCAGGTCACCACAAAGGACTCAGAGTCCTGCTGAAGCAGCTTCAGTCTTACCTGACAAACTAGCTAGGGAAACCACTCCATGGGGGCCCAAAGGTGCCTCCTGAAGAATGTCCTGACAAGACAAGACTGGTCACCCCATCTGGATCAGGGCCACCAGCCTATCCACTCCCTAGCCCACTAGAGAAAAACTATCTAACCACTACACTACCCAAGGGGCAGCCTATACCATTACACACTTCACATTGTACATTGCTTTAGAAACATACATAAGGCATTGCTATGCATTTCCGAAAACTACTACTACATACTCTATGCCTGAAACACAAAAGTCTAACATTTCTTAGTTAAAACATTTTAGAACCATTTAGAAGACTATCAAAACCCACAAGAGCTCTGGTGGAGCCCCAAATTCCTCTTCTTCTTCTTCTTCCAGGAACACATATAAAAGAAAAACTTGCAATAGAAAACAACATGCAACAAACCCACCACACAGCAAGATACAGTTCAATCCCAAAAGGCGTTACGGGTTTTCTATAAAACAGTATAAAAGTACAAAACAATACATAGAAATATGGGGGAAGGGGAAACATTCATTGTTCACCTAGGGTTGCAATGTCCATTAGTGCCGGGCACTCTCAGCCAAGAATGTCTGTGGAATATGGTAAAGCCAGTCCAAACAGTTCTAGCCCACTGGAAAATGTCCAAAAACAAGTCCAGTGGACTAGGATGCTATTCACATGATAACCATAGGTGACAGTCATTTAAACAAAAATAAGAGAAACTTGGCCCTACCAGTTCAGGTGTGCAGGCTGACTCTGCACCACCTCTGTCACCACTCAGGACCATTTCTTCAGGCTGTCTTGGCTGTAAACAATATCTTTGGACCCAAATCTTCCATGACCACTGACTCTAGTTCTGCATCTGCTTAACAAAAGAAGAAAACTGCAGCCTTGAACATCCCTCATTCTTCCAGGGGGGATGATGCACACCAATCTTCTGGGACTCTTTGGCTGATTGCCTGCTGATCCTGTGGCTCACTGACCACAGCTTACAGTCTCTGATGGTCACATTTCTTTTTTTGTAAAGCTGGAATGTCAAGGAACTCTTATCCATAATACCACCGGGGGTTGGGGTAGTATATGTTGGTTCCCTCAGGACAGGTCATCCTGGCGGAATGCACAGTCTCATTGCCTTCTCTATCTGTGACTATGATAGAGTCCAAGTGGAGGGTGAGGCCCACCTTCCATGACTTAATTTTGTCTCAACAAACATTTTCTCTGGTAGCTGGTTCAGCCTTGTTCTTCCAATACCACAGCCAACTTGTGGACTTCCTGGCTTCTTCCATGAGCCAATCTTCATGGCAATCCTCAATTGTTTCTCACATCCAGTGGGGCATGTATGGGTATTTCAGTCCAAAAACTTCTTCAGCCTTTCTCCTGATGACCCTTTACAGCTTGGTGCTTTTAGGCAAGTGCTTGCCTGCAGTCTGGCTTGGGGGCAGCCTGGTCTGAGACAGCCAAGCCTCTTGATCCCAAACAGGAAAATCACTGTCCACTCCTGTTCTTCCTTCTTTTGCACCCCTGAGGCCCTCTCTTCTTGGGCTGTTCAGGCTCCACAACTACCAGTGGCACAGTCTCACCACCAGACAGTTCCAAGTCAGGTGCACAGGTTGCACCCTCCAAAGGTTCAGCTTCCACCATGTGGGTTGCCCAGGAGCCAGTTACAGGATTGTTCCCCCAAGCACCCACTCTTCATTACAACTGGAGACATTGGCTTCGCAGGTGGTGAGGTCTTTCATTTCCTCATCTACCCCCAGTACACTTGAACCTCTTCCACATGTTCACCATCTCCAAACTAGCAACAGATGGGACTCACAGCCTTTTCCTTTGCTGAGGGACCACTATCCACTTTTACCACTTCACTGTGCTCTTGGAAACTTTTAAATAATTTTCTTCAGAAATTCTCTGGCCTTTTCTCAGATACAGCTGCATTCTGTGACTCAGGGGTAGGTTCTGCACTTAAAGTCCAAGTGGGAGCCAAGCATACACAATGGACAGCCTCTCTGGGAGGGCCACTTGCCATGCACATTCCAAACTTATTCCTGCATTCCTGGCAGTGAGGGACTGCTATTACATCCTGTCTGGTCTTCATGCAAACCACACAAACACTGACTGGCCATCCAGGGAGCACTACATCTCTTGGAGCTCCCTCACAGTCAAACTCTTCCTCAAACTTTGTGAGTTCCTGCTCTTTTTGAGCTATCCAGGTCATTACATGCAATGGCTATTGCTTCGATCCACTAGCCATCATTGTACACTGCAAAGTACATATACAACAAAGCTGCTGTTACTTGTTGCATTCTGCTAAGTTTTACCATCCAAAGGTCCTGTTATTGCAACTTAACATAGAAACATAGAAGTTGATGACAGATAAGGACCGCAAGACCCATCCTGTCTGCCCCTTTTTTCTACCTTATGAATGTGCCATAGGCCTTTACTCCATCACATTTAAATCCTGAGTTGCACTTTTACTTGATCTTAACCTGCCGTTTACTTGTTTACTACTGCTGACTGTTATCTTCATCCCCTGCCCTTGCACGGTGTGCCCAATTTACACTGTGTCATGCAAAAATGATCACTTTGCTTTCTTTTACCCAGATTCCTTGCAAATTGCCTTAAACTCAATCTTCAGCTGCCCAGAATTACTTTGGTAGGTAAAACAGTTGCTTTTGGTACTTACAGATGCTGAATTCTTTCACTCCTGCACTGCGTCCTATGCAGAGTGTACAGCTAGTTGCACTCATGCCAACGGCCGGTTCTGGACTGGTGACTGACATTGAAAACCACTGGATCTGCAACTGAAACAAATGTCCCTTTGTCGGCTACCCAATGATCCAACTCACAGGCCTTGCTACCTCAAACACTCTCCACCACTCCACCATGAGCACTGCACAGTCCAGCAGCAGACTCCAACCTGAAGCATACCTCTCAACCTCTTACCTCATAAATCAGGGACAAGGCTTAAAAAAATCAGGGACAGAGACCAAAAATCAGGGACACAACTTAAAAATTGGTAATACTCACTCAGAAAGCTGTTAGGAATAAGGGAATTAGTGTAAGAAGCATTTTCTGATGAAGAACTAGTCTGTAACTTTCATGTTTAACATTATTTTATGCTTATAATCCCCACTGTTTGGTCACAAAAACAGAAATTTTACGAGGGACAGAGGAAAATTTTGAGGCAAAATCAGAGACGTCCCTGAAAATCAGGGACAGTTGAGAGGATGACCTGGAGGCAGGGTTTCCTCAGAATGGACCAATCACATGACCTCATGTTAATGAGCAGGGGCACACTCTTTCTGTCTCCTTAGATGCTCCTCAAGCTGTGGGAATGATTTTAAACAGCAACTGAACTTTTTCCCCCAAGTCCACAAAGCAGTTCTGTTCTTTTTAATGGAAATTCACAACTTTTCTCCGCAGGCACTCCTCGAGCTCACTGGGGGAAATCCTTTAAACAGCAAAGCAAACATTTGTATTTCAAAATCACACTGCAGCTTGGCAATTTTGACAGTTTTGTACAGTTTCTGAAGCACTTTAAGCAGGCATTACAACAGTTCCTTAAAGCAGTCTTTCAAGCAGGTTTTCTACACAAATCCACAATGCATTCCAAACTTTCAAATGCAGTCCATACACAGTTGGCAATGTTCCACAGCAGGTCACAACTTTTTATTCACAAAAAACAATTATTTAGGTGGGTGCACCACCACCAGACAAAAAGACCACAACCATACTCATTGCATGGCAACTCTTCTCTCTCCCTAAATCTTTGGATGAACCCCCAATTTTGTAACCCACCTCCCTCCTTTACAGGCAAGGTAACAACAGCAAACAACAAAGGTATTACCCCAGGCATTAGGGCAACACCTGTCTTGGGCATCTCAGAGGTCAGAGGGAGGGGTACAAAATAAACATTTCTATTTTACCTGAGCCCAGGAGAGAGTTACCTGGGCTATGGTGTGTCCCACATGTCTGAGGGGGACCCAAAAAGTAAATCACAGGTCACACATAGATGGAATGTCCACAACAGGAATGGGACTGTACTGTATGGCTTTATTCCTGATACAATGTCAGTCAGAAAATTGTGGTTCCCCCAGGGCTTTTGCATGTACAGAACCAGAGAACACAAAACTCTTCTGCAGGTACAGAACTTGTTACAAGAACACTTTCTTTCACGCTTCTGTCCCCCTCTTCTAGGGCAAATGGACAACAGGGGCACCAGTGATATCCAGGACTATTTAATTGCACATTAAATGGGCAGTTCTAAAGCACTTATGTTTGTGAGCACAGACCATGGACCCCATAGAGTCCTGAAAGTTACCTGCGGGTTTACAAGCCTGAGCCGGTGAGAGCACTCTGTTTCCTCCCATATTTAACTTTTACAAAAAACTGGGTGAACCAAGTTACCACTCCAAAACTTGTAAGCAGACTACAACATTCACAGTTTCTTCAGGCTCTGCTGGCCTCTGAAGACATTCCAACTGCACCTTTGTGCTAGGCACCAGTGTACCCTCAGTGAACGGTTAAATGCACCTTTGCGCTAGCACCAGTGAACCCACATTGAACACCTGTTGTGTTCCTCTGTTAGGCACTAGTAAACTCACATGAAAATGCTGTTACATTCCCACAGAAACTAACATTTCTCACAGAACTGCAGGGGTCCTTTTCCATGGGACCCACTCACAGTAAAACACTTTGAAAGCCACTTAAGTAACACACAGGAGCCCCAGGCTGTAGGACTTTCTGAAGTACTGGACTCCAAGTGACAGAAATACCAGGTAATTAACATTTAAAAGGCAGAGCTTTGATGTAAAAATGCCCAGTCTATTCTGGACAGCACTTCAGAAGTGACATGGTGTGGGGATTGCCCCAACAGTTACTCACTGATGCCAATCTGGAATGACACCTTCGTGAAGAAATTCACCCCCTTGGGGCACTTACAACAGATGGTCACACCACGATTCAGTGCACAGACCGCTTACTGACACACTAGGGTGAAGAAAAAAATAAGAGGGGTTCTCCCTCTGGAAGTTTGGCTGCTAGCTTGCAGGGCACCAACTAGTTAAGACTCTAAACTCTCTCTCTCTATCTCTGACTATTGAGACACACTGCAGCTCTCAGAGCCAGGGGGTTATGCTGCTGCAAGAGTTTTAAATTCTAAAAAGGTCTCCCTGGCTCAGTAGAGACTGGACAAAGAATGCTTAGATGTACACTACAGGGATTTTCACCCCGTGCTGCCAAGCCTGCCTAAAGTATACTAAAGGGGTTCTAGTAACCCCAGGGGAAACTGGGTGTTACATGTGTACAGTGTGTTAGGAGAGGAACATTTTGCCATTGGAATTAAGCAGAATTTTGAATCCATGTATTCCATGGTAAACATTTCATGGTAAAAATTCCATGATAAACATTCCATATCTTGAATCCTGATGCCAGCAAAGGACAAACTTTGTCTAGCAGTAATACAATGGCATCATTTACAGTGGGCAGAAGGACTATTTTATCATAAACACACACAAGTAAATCTATTGTTTCTACATATAAACATGCTTTTCCCAACTTTAAAAAGGTAAAAAAAAGGAGCCCATTTTATAAGCATGTAACAGATTTTACCGCACTTCCGTGGGCTGAAGGCACTCGGTTGGTGGTGTTGTGACTTACTATGCCCCTGGGCATACAGTAAACTCTGTTCCATGCACACCACACTGTGTCTTATTGCTTACTTATACAATAATTGCTTTGTATATCAGTATGGTGTTCCCTTCTCAGGGAGTATGGCCTTTCTCATCCATTTGTTAATATTCTCTTTTTTAGCATTACATTTTATAAAGCACCAGAAGGGAATTATCTTGACAAAATGGCTCTCTTGGACCTTTCTAAATTAAATTCAAATAAATCAGTTTTCTGGTGCCCTCAGGGAGGACATCCATCAGGATGTAGCTTCCTGGGAGCACAACATAAGAATGGCCTATGGAAGTTTATCATTACTAGCCTTACTTCAATGTATTATTCTTCCCCTTCCCCCTTTTTCCTATGTAATATCATAACCCTACACCCTAACATTCTACACTTCTCCCCATTACCCTCCAACCCTCCCTTTTATTTATTTATTTTTTGTTGACCAGGTAAGTGCACTAGACAGATCCTGCCTTTTTCAGGCACAACCCGGAGTAGGGGGATACAGATGAATGCCAACTGACCTTGAATCAGATTAAGCTGTTGGTGGTATTTTTAGTGAATGAGGGAAATTTGGCCAGGACACCGGGGAAATTCCCCTACTCTTTTCGATAAGTGCTATGGGATCTTTAACATCCACCTGAACTACCACCAATCCAGGCAGATGGGACATCGGTTTAACATCTCATCCAAAAGATGGCACCTCAGAAGTGCAGCACCCCTCTCATGCTGCACTACAGTGTCAGTACTGGGATATTAACCCAAGTGCCAAATGTGGGAACTGAACCCACAGCCCTCTGATCTCCTGGCCTCATAGGCGAGTGTGCTACTTTACTTCATTTGTTCTATTATATACTGGGCTAATGTGATCAGTCTGGATTTTTCATCAGGCAACATAGTGGTGACAATTTTACTGTTTTTACTGTGGTTCAGTTTGAGTGTCCCTATGATATTTGTATTGTTATTCTTACACGTTACTGGTTTTAGTTTTCAGATATTTCTACTTTTACTTTTTCCCCCTCTTTCTGCCATGGGCAAGAGGTTGGTCTCCCCATTTAACTCCTGGACTGTTCTCCCTGGTCCTCTACTGGTTGCCCAGCTGGAGGGGGAGGTCTGCAGCTAGTCTCCCACTCAGTGTGGCTCTCCTGGGGCTAAGGGGGAGAAACCAGTTCAACCAAAGGCCCCAGCCATAGCTAGCATCTGGAGCATCATACAGGTGGCTGTTTGGTGGCATCACGGAACTCCATGACAGGAGATTAATTTTCTCCCCAGTGGGCTGTGCAGTCATGCAATGAGCACAGTGTGTGTAGTCCGCATCCATGGAGATGCGCTAGTGCTCTGTCTGCATGTTCTTCCCCACTTACTGCACTTCATTAGCCTCCATCTGGACTCCTCCAGATGGTGGTCAAGCAGTGAGGCACAGAATCCCCCCAAGGGAGGAGAGCAGTCCTCCAGACACTCAATCGTCCCTCCCCCAGTTGACCCCCAAGTGACCTGAGTCTGTTCCCAAATCTGGGGCGACGGTGTGGGATAAGGTAAGGCACTCACAGTGCCTCAGCCCTCTGCACCACTGGCCAGCTATTTGTACTTTTATTTGATGGTCTAAAGTATATGAATGTATTTAGCATAACATATGACATACTGGAAGTTCCATTTTTATTCTTTGATGCTACTTTCAGGCAAACATTTGATATGAAGTATAATTACTTATTGAGGTCTAATGAAATGTATAGTAAGCTGGCTACGTTGATTGGTTTTAACATACACTTCTCTATTCATTTTACATTGTGGTGGTTTCCCTTCATATCTAACAGTCACTACATTATTTGGTGCTATAAGAAAATCCTATCTGTATTTGAAGTTCTTTCATTATGGCCCCTTTAAGCATTATTGTGTGGAATGTTAAATGGCTTGGATCCCCTATAAAAAGGAACAGAATATTATCTTACCTTAAAAGCTGAGTTCATCCTCCTTCAAGAAACCCTCCTCATGCAAATAGAAGCAGAAAAATGACAAAAAGAGTGGGTAGAGAATATTTTTACAGCTGTTACAATCATAAAAAGAAGGGTTATAATTTTAACTAAAAAGGGTCTGAACTTCATTAAAATAAACCATTTGATTGATGAGGAAGGCAGATTGCAGCTCTTCCTGTGTGATATTGAGGGGGAAAATACACCTTCTTAAATATATGTACGCTCTAGCATAATTTCAATCACAATTCTTCACTGAGATCCTTTCCAAAATTGAACCCCTCACAGAATATGAAATATTGGAATGTGGAGACTTCAGTACCATAATGGACCCCTAGCTTGACAGAACCACTCAGTCTCTATGCTCTTTAGCAGATAATAATTCTTCTGCCTTGAACTTAATTGTTAAATACCTTAACCTTACAGTTAGATGGAGAATAGTTAACTCCAAAGGCAGAGATTACACCTTTTCCCCATGACATTGCTCAAATAGCCATCTAGACTATATGTTTGCTTCCTTGTTTCTTTGTACCAACATTATTTCCACTCATCTTGATAATTTTACATTACCAGACCATGCAATATATAAACTTACATAGGATACAGAACTCAACAATCCAATTAAGAAATATTGGCATTGTAATATCCCCTTTTTTAGAGACAAGGACTTTGCTGTTTGCCTTAAGCAGGAAACTAAACATTATTTCAAAACTAATGGAGGAAGTCAGCAATAGTGGTGTGTTGGAAGCCTTTAAGGTGGTTATTAGGGAGGCTAATTATAGGTTTTTCTGCCAGACAAAAGAAAGAAAAACAAAAACAACTATTAGACAAAGAAGCTGTTATAACTAAACTAGAAACAGAACACAAGAATAGTAACATTATTACTCCAAACCTTTTTTCATCCGATAACTTTGTTGAAATATGAACGCAATTCCATATACAATGAGAAGATGGAATATGTTTTATTTAGGTCAAGCAAAAGTTTTATGAGTCTGGGAAAAAAGAGTGGAAAATTGTTATCCTACAGACTCAAACAGATGCAGAAAGTAAATGTTATTACAGGAATAAAGGACATCTCAGGCTCAAGTTAAGTTAAAATGGGTCAATCAATAATGTATTTTATGATTTCTTCAAAAAAACTTTACTCCTCAGACTCAGTTTTCTTCTTCTGAATTTTCACAGTATTTATCTAAGCTTGATCTTCCTCAAATTCCACAAGAAGCTTGCATAGCTCTTGATAAACCCTTTTCTAAACATGAATTGGAACCAGTAATTTCCAATCTACTGAGTGGTCATTCTTCTGGACCAGATGGCATCCATAATGAAATACACAAAAATCCTCAGTTCTATAACCAGTGACCATCTGCTTAATACCTTTACTGAAGCCTATGTTAAACAGTTTCTTCCTCCTTCTATGAATGATGTTACTATTACCTTAATCAATAAAAAAGACAGACACATTTCACTGTGAAAATTATCGATGCATTTCAGTATTGAACAGTGATTATAAAATCCTGGCAAAAATGTTATTGAATAGAATTTCTCTACTAATTAATATTCTTATAGGTAAAGAGCAGGTAGGATTTATTTCAGGTAGATGGGGAGTGGATGATATTAGAAAGCTTATATTAACTATTTGGGCTTCTAAACATAACACAAATAAGGCAGTGGCACTTTCATTGGACATAAGTAAAGCCTTTAACTCCCTTGAATGGCCCTAGCTTTATGCATCTCTAAAAGCCTGTGTATCTGGTAGTTGCTTTCATTACTGGGTATCCATTCACTATAATAATGCTAAAGCCTCAGTTATTACCAATGGTATTGTCTGCCAAAATTTTCCCTACAGTGAGGTACGAGGCAAGGTTGCCCCTATTCCCACTTCTGTTCCTCCTGGCCATAGAATACTTAATATGTTCCACAGAAATGAATAAAAACATAATAGGGATCAAAACTGGCAATATTAAAAATCAATAGTTTGCTTATGCTGATGATATCTTAATCATTATGGGAACTCCCTCTTCTCCTTCTCTACCTAAGAAGGGAATTGGAAAATTTTGGGAAATCATCTGGCCTTCCTGTGAACTGGGACACATCTTAAGCCCTACTTTTAAACCCTTTCTTTGAAAATTTCTTGGAAGTTAAGAATTAGTTAGTTGTTGTATTGGTCCTTGTAAGAACAGATCCTGAAACAAATGGTCTGATACCTTTTATTGGACCAACATAGATGTAACAAAAGAAAACAGTGCTTAAGTTTTCTGATCAACCAAGTCCTTCCTCAGAAGCTTATGCCAGTTGTTCAGAAAATCACATTCTATTAACACCCAGATCATACATAAAAAACCAGAAAGAATTCTCATTGGTTTGAAATACCTTTTTTAAACCATAACAGAGGTTTACATGCAAGAAACCAGTTTAATTAAATTGGCTGTTGTGAAGCACTCCAAGGTCAAATGTCAACAGAGGCAGATAAGAGGAATCCTTCTGGAGGCCAGGCAGTTTCACTAATTTACATTATGAATGAGTGATTGTGTTATTGTGCAATACACTCTTAATTAAATACACGACCTTTAGATTTAATACCCACTTAAGTACATGTTAAAAATGTGGTAGTATTCCATGTTAAAAACTACAAGCATTTGTCAATGCCAAATGTTGCTTGTTTATATATACTGTTTAGGTATTTGGAAGTGATAGTACCATGCCTAAGAACTGGCATGTGCCCCCCCGAAGACATCCACTGTGTCTTTCTGTTCAGTATTCTCAGAAGAGGGGGTGGGACAAGGGCCACAGCAGTACAGCAGTTGCAAAGGCATGAAGAGGTGGACAAAAGTCCAGTCACAGGCAGAAGAATCCTGCAGGAGGTGACTAAACTGAAGGTGGACAAAGCGATGGGACCAGATGGCATACACCTAAGGATATTAAGAGAACTGTGAAGGGAGATAGCAATACCTCTGGCAGCCATGTTCACTGAGTCATTCAACAGATGGGTGGTACCAGAGAATTGGAGGAGGCACATATGGTCCCTCTATACAAATCCAGCAGTAGGGAGGAGGCAGGGAACTATAGGCTGGTCAGCCTAACCTCAGTAGTGGGGAAGATCATGGAGACATTGCTTAAAGAAAGGATAGTGGGGCATCTAGAAGTCATCGAAGTCCAGGACCATAGGCAACATGGATTCACAGTAGGGAGGTAATGTCAGACAAATCTGGTTGATCTCTTTGACTGGGTGACAAAGGAAGTAAATCAGGGTGGGGCAGTAGACAACGCTTACCTTGATTTCAGCAAAGCCTTTGCCACTGTCCCACATAGGAGGCTGATAAACTAGCTGAGTAGGCTGGGCATGGGGGAAAGGATGGTAAACTGGGTTAGAAACTGGCTAACAGACAGGAGGCAGAGAGTGGTGGTAAATGGGGTGCAGTCTGGGGAGAGTGGGTGACCAGTGGGGTGCCGCAGAGATTGGTCCTGGGGCCAGTCCTGTTCAATGTCTTCATTAGTGACATTGCAGAAGAGCTGAAGGGAAAGTTCTGCCTGTTTGCAGATGACACCAAGATCTGTAACACAGTGGATGCCCCAGAAGGGGTAGAGAAAATGAGGAGGGACCTGGGGAAGCTTGGAAAATGGTCAGAGGACTGGCAACTGAAGTTTAATTCAAAAAAGTTTAAAATTATGCACCTGGGACACAGAAACCCTGGGGAAAGATACAGAATGGGGGGGGGTGGAGGGAGTTGCTGACAGTCACAAAGAAGGAAAGGGACCTGGGGGTTCTTGTTTCAGATGACCTCAAAATGTCAAAGTGGTAAGGCAGCTGGGAGGGCCAGTGATATGCTGGGTTGCATAGGCAGGGGTATCACCAACAGAAGGAGGGAGGTAGTGATGTCATTATATAAAACCATGGTCAGGCCTCACCTGGAGTACTGTGTGCAGTTCTGGAGGTTGCACCTTCATAAGGATATTAACAGGCTGGAGATGGTCTAGAGAAGGGTGAATGAGAAGGTACAGAGCTTGCAACACAAGACTTATGAGGAGAAATTAAGGGACCTCAATATGTACTCACTGGAAGAGAGGAGGGAAAGAGGGGATATGATAGAAACATTCAAGTACCTCAAGGGTGTAAGTATAACTACTGAGAAGCAGGAGACAACTGCAATAGGCACATGTACCAGCTTCTGTGTGATATTCTTTTGTTCTTAGAAATCTGTAATCTCCAGTATTTCAGTAACCACATGACCACACTACCTTCATTAGGCAATTTTACGCTGGTTGATGCCTGGTGTTAGACGGCAGACAGAGGGCTCATCAGATTGTGTTGCCATTTGAAAAACTTCATAGAGTGTTCTTTTACTGGTAAGTGTTTTGGAAAGCTGGTGAAGGTCTCACAATTTTTATTATGATTTTATCTCCTTATGTCTGTCCCCTTTGGTTCCCCATCCCCACACCCCAACAGTCATCGGTGGCCACAGCTGCAGCCTTCTTCTTGCCAAGATGGTGGGTGAGCAGCTGCCTTCACAGTCTGTGAAGTCTGACATCTTTCAGTGCCGCTTATCGATCATCTTCCAACACAGGCGAGGCACTGCCAGCCCAAAACTAACTCAGGACAAGCAGCTTTCAAAGTGGGGAAGAGATGGAGTGAGCAAGAATCAAGTACTCATTCAGATGCGGCATCGATTTTAAGATCAGCATACTGATGTGGACACTACAGATAGAACCCCAGCTCTTTAAGCAGCCTTATGAAGAGCAAAGGCTTCTCGAAGCGCTGAGGTTCTATCTATTGTACTGTAAGTGGGCTGCATCTAATTCAATAATTTACTGTGCCTTACATCTGCATGTATGGTAGGCCCAACTTTAAATAAACACTGCACCTGAATGAACACATGATGCCACAGAAACATAGAATCTGTCAGCAGAAAAGGACCACTCAGCCCACCCAGTCTGCCCAAGTGTTCTCTGCCTACTTGTAACTCCTGCCTGTATATGTTACTGTATGTCTTATTCTGCTTGCGTCCATCAGGACCTCCTTGTGAATGAGCTTGCTCAATGGATTTTTCCTGTAATGATCTTGAACCTACTTCACCTCCATAGCTCTATTGATCTCCGTTGACCCCTCCTTTCCCTTTTTCTAATGTCCCCTTATGTTCATCCCATGCATGCTTCATGCCCCCTACCATTTTAGCCTCCACCACTTCTCCTAGCAGTCTGTTCAAGGTGTCTACCACCCTTTCAGTAAAGAAATATTTCGTCACATCTATCCTGAACTCCCCCCCAGCTTCATTGTATGCCCCTTGGTTTGGGTGCTCATCCTCATTTGAAGAAAACTCCCCAACTGTACACTGTTTACACCTGTGAGGTACTTCGTAGGTCTTGATCATGTCACCTCTCACCCTCCTCTCTTCCAGAGTGTACATGTTGAGATTCTTCAGCCTTTCCTTGTAGGGATTCCTGTGAAAATCCTGAACTATTTTAGTTGCCTTCCTCTGGAAAACCTCCACCTTATGTCCTTTCTGAAGTGTGGACTCTAAAACTGGACACAGTACTCCAGCTGAGGGTATACCAGGGAGTGATACAATGGCAGCACAACATTCCTTCTCCTCCGACTGGAGATGCCACTCCTTATGCACTCCAAAATCCAATTTGCCCTGCCCATAACCTTATCACACTGTACTGCCACCTTGAGGTCCTCTGATATAATAACCTCAAGGACCCTTTCATGTCTAGTGAGTATCAGTACCTCCCCCCATCCTATACGCAGCATCGGGGGTTCCTATGCCCTATGTACATGATTCTACACTTGTTGGCATTGAACCCCAACTAAGTAAGAAAATGGAATTGATTTGAATGAATTGCAGGCTTTTAAGCAGCTTATTGGGGAGTGTGTGTGTGTATGTGTGTATGTGTTGGGAAGGGGGGCTCTGCTACTATAACTATTTGCTTTTGATTTTGGCCTCAAATCAGCTGCGCTCCAGTAAACAGATAAAACACGTTTAAGAAAGACACATAAGAAATATGATAAAGTCTTTGTACATTAGCCTGGGCTGAGCTTGCAGACAGAAGAGATAGAAACATAGACTTTGACAGAAGATAAAGACCGCTTGGCCCACCTAGTCTGCCCACTTCCCTACCTACAGGATAAGCTGCAGATCCTAGTTAACCAACAGCCTATTTCTTCCTACCCCCCACAAGAATTGCCTTATGTCTGTCCCATGCATTCTTGAATTCTCCCACAGTTTTAGACCCCACAACCTCCTCAGGCTGTTCCATGCGCCCACCACCCTCTCTGTGAAAAAATGCTTCCTCACATTGCCCCTGAGCTGTCTCCCCTCTATCTTCAAATTGTGTCCTCTTGTTCATGCACATCTCTTTTTCTGAAAGATGCTACCCTCTTGGACTTTGTTGATTCCACTGAGGTTCTTAAAAGTTTCTATCATGTCCCCCCTCTCCCTCCTTTCCTTAAGTTTCTCCTCATATGGCTTCTCTTGCAGACCCTGCACCATTTTAGTTGTCCTTCTCTGGACTGCTTCCATCCTGTCTATGCCCTTGCAGAGATGGGGTCTCCAGAACTGGACACAGTACTCCAGATGGGGTCTTACCAACTGTCTGTACAGAGGAATAACAACGTCCTGTTTTCTGCTGGTGATGCCTCTCCCTATACATCCCAGTATCCCCCAAGGCCTCCCTACTGCCTTCTCACATTGCTTGCTAACCTTAAGGTCATGTGATATGATTACCCCCAGGTCCCTTTCCATATTTGTTGTTATTACTACCCCCCATTGTGTAATCTTCCTCTGGGTTTTTGTTTCCCAGGTGCATTATTTTGCACTTCTTTGCACTGAATCCAAGCTGCCATACTTCTAACCATTCCTCCAACCTTGCCAAGTCCCTTCTCATCCTTTCCACGCCTCCTTGTGTATCAACCCTGCTGCAGATCTTTGTGTCATCTGCAAAGAGGCATACTTTTCCTTCCAGTCCTTCTGCAATATCACTTATAAAGACATTAAAAAGAAGATGCAGCCTGTTCCCAATTAATGAGCTTTCCACTGGTCACCAGTGAGCCTCTTATGGGCCAGAGCTTACTACACAAGCATTTGTCAATGCCGAATGGTTACTTGCTGGCATTAGCAGTGGAAGTGCAGGAGTTAAACAGATGGGGCCCAATTCACAAAGCCCTGCGTTGGACGCAAGGTGCCTGCACTAAACAGATATGGTGCAAGGTGCACCTTGCATCCATGACTGCCCTCCATGCGATTCACAAAGGTGGCCTGCATCAACCGCAGTCCACCTGCCCCAAACAGGGCTTGCACCTGCAATGCACTGTGGCAAGGTAGTAGGAGGACTGCGACCGAAGCAAGCTGCATCCTGTGATTCTCAGACATCACCTGGTGAGAGAAATTCAGTGTATAGACTGCTGGGGCAGGCGTGGGGGACTTAGGGTCTCCCTGAGAAGACATGCTTGTGTGCGGCACACCAAGAGGGGACGGTCTACTCACCATAAACCCCCGAGTGTGGCCCCATATGTGTGGCCCCCATCCTAGTGGTCCAATGGCACCGCTCACAGCTCCCCGATGCCACCTATGTACCATGTTGGTACCCCTGTCCTGATGCTGCCCATACTGGCAGCAGCTCCCTCGATCCCCGATGTCTGCCCCATCGGTGCTACCGCAGCACCAACTTATGGTGGTACAGTACCCACTCATGCCCCAACAGGTGGTGCCCAAACCCCGGTACACCAGTCCTGATTGATCCCCAGCACCCAGCACATCCCACCACTCACCTCTGTGGCCAGGCGCCAGTTGCACCAAACATGGTGGGAGGACACCGGCCCACCAGGTTGGGTCCACATGCCCATTACCTAGTGGGATGGGGGTCCTGTGTTAGTCTCTGGTGGCCTGTGGTGAACCTGTGCGGTGCGCCAGGGGTTTGCCATAGGGTTCCGGTCTGCGCAGGCATGGGGACTTAGACACTGGGACCCCTCCTGTACCTGAATCAGGTGCAGGGTCCCTGACGCCCCAGGCATTGGTGCAAGCTGCTGTTTGCTGAAGCTTGTGCCAGACACAGGCCCCATGAGAATCGGGCCCATGCAGTATAGGAATGGCAGTGAAGCATTGAAATGACACCAACCCCACCCCCACCCTGCAGAGATGGACAGGCATTGGGGTGCCTTTGGGTCGTCGCCATAACGGTCATGCCATTTCACCTCAACCTACCCTGCAGACACTGACAAGTGTCGAGGTGTGTCTTGGGTGTTCAGGCTTTACTCATCCCATTCCATAAGGAAATATGCTGAAATTGGTGCAGTATAGGAGAATGGGATGAACTCTGGGGCCAAACAGTCCAAGGTGCACCTCGATGCCTGTCACTGGCTGCAGGGTGTGGGTGGGGGTGGAATGGCATGAGCATTACTGTTGACAATCCCAAGTCATATCCCTGATGCCTGTCAGTCCCTACAGGGTAGGGTGTTATGGTCGAAAACCCTAACACCCTGAGCGTTTCTTGGTATTTTTACTCCAAGTTTTCAACATGGGCTTTTTGTGATCCCACTGCATGAACAGAGACACTATCAGTTCGTTAGTCGAAAGGTGATTTTGCACAGCTACTGCGCCATTTGGCGCCACAGGTGTGAAAACACATTTTGAACAGGATGTGAAAAATGACAGCTGTACCATTCATGAGGAGGTGTAAAAAATGTCAATGTTGAAAATCTGGAATGAAAATATAAAACAACTGATGAAGTCATGAATGTGCATAGAAACTGCGCAACGCACACCCATAATGTAATTAGTTTGGAGATTTTTTACAGCAGATTTTCAACACAGGCATTTTGGGACCTCCGCTCATAAACAGTGTCACTGTGATTTTTACGTTCGCTTGAGCGCATGCGCAAGGAACGTTTTGGGAGAGTAGCACACTTTGGAGGTGTGCCTCTCCCTTGCAATCCACTGCTTAGTTGAGCAGGCGTGGTGGTCCTGCACCAATGGGTGCGGGAGCTGTGTATGACAGCGGTGGTCTTCGCTTCAAAGAAAACCACTGCTGTCATACAGAGCACCACGTCACACCGCCCCCCACGTCACGCTGCCCCCCCGTGTCACGCCGCTCCCCCAAAGCTTTGGTGCCACGCTGGGAGCCCACCCCAGCATGGCAAACGTCCCACGTTGTTTGCCGACGGGGTGCCCAATCCCCGTCAGCTCCTCGGCCCCCAGCTATCTTCTGCCATGCTGGAGCCCACCCCAGCGTGGCAAACGTCCCGTCATCAATTGTAAAAACCTGTAAATTAAAAACTGTCCCACGCAGTCTCCCCGCCCCTCCCACAACCCGCACCCACCACTGTGCACCTGCCTCCCACACCCCTCACCCCATACTTCCTTCCGGAGCTCAGCGCGATGATCTTCGTGGACGGGAACACGTCTGCACTCTTCAAAGCCGACCGCGAACTGAGGAAATGCCAGTAAGCTGTATAATGGGCTAGATAGGGGTTTTCAACTTTATTGCATATCTCAGGCATTTTTGGATTTTTGCACCAAATTTTCAACATGGGTTTTGGGACCTTCTCGGAATGATGCCACTGTCGCGTGGCGTTATTCTGGCTGAAGGATTTCGCAGTCAGTGCACAGTCACTGCGTGAAATCACCCTTTGGGACTGAATAACGCCATGACAGTGACATCATTCGAGAGAAGGTCCCAAAACCCCATGTTGAAAATTTGGTGCTAAAATTCCAAAAAAATGACTGTTTTACGAGCATGCATTGCACAGTTCCTACGCAGGCTCGTAAGTTCGTGAATTTTCAATATTTTCACTCCAGATTTTCAACATTGCCATTTTACCACACCTCCTTATGAGCAGTACAGCTGTCATTTTTCACATCTTGCCCAAAATGTGTTTCCGCCCATGTAGCGCACAATGGCGTAGGTCGGTGTGTGAAATCAATGTATGGGGCACATTAAGAAGATCACATTGACACTGTTCATTAGCAGAGGTCTTAAAATGGCTATGTTGAAAATTTGGTGAAAGAATTCCTAAAAATGACTGTTTTACGAGCGTGCATTGCACAGTTCCCACGCACGCTCGTAGGTTTGCGAATTTTCAATATTTCCACTCCAGATTTTCAACATTGGCATTTTACCACACCTCCTCATGAGCAGTACAGCTGTCATTTTTCACATCCTGCCCAAAACGTGTTTCCGCCCATGTAGCGCACAATGGCGCAATCGGTGTGCGAACTCAATGTATGGGACACATTAAGAAAATCACAGTGACATTGATCATGAGCACAGGTCTTAAAATGGCTGCATTGAAAATTTGGTGAAAAAATTCCTAAAAATGACTGTTTTATGAGTGTGCGTTGCGCAGTTCCTACGCACGCTCGTAAGTTTGCGAATTTTCAATATTTTCACTTCAGATTTTCAACATTGCCATTTTACCACACCTCCTCATGAGCAGTACAGCTGTCATTTTTCGCATCCTGCCCAAAACATGTTTCCACCCATGTAGTGCACAATGGCGCAGTCGGTGTGCAAAATCAATGTATGGGACACAGTAAGACAATTACAGTGACACTGTTCATTAGCAGAGGTTTTAAAATGCCAATGTTGAAAATCTGGTGAAAAAATTCCTAACAATGACTGTTTTACAAGCGTGCATTGCACAGTTCCCACGCACACTCGTAGGTTTGCGAATTTTCAATATTTCCACTCCCGATTTTCAACATTGCCATTTTACCACACTTCCTTATGAGCAGTACAGCAGTCATTTTTCACATCCTGCCCAAAACGTGTTTCCGCCTATGTAGCGCACAATGGGGGTAACAAAAAGGTCATGCTGAAAATTTATTGTGCAAATACCAGCAATCGCACAGGGCATTAGGGTAAAGCACCATACGTGCCAAACACCACTGCAAATACCTGCAAGCGAATGTTCGGCATTGACAAATGCTTGTCTTAATCTATCTTAAACACTGATTTCCCACAGTGACTGTGCTATTCTGCTCCAGAAGTGTGAAAACACATTTCAGACAGGATGTGAAAAATGACAGCTGTACTGTTCATAAGGAGGTGTGTAAAAAAATGCCAATGTTGAAAATCTGGACCGAAAAGATTACGAATTTGTGAACTTAGAAGGGTGCGTGGAAATTGCACAATGCATGCTCATAACACAGTCATTTTATGGACTTTTGTCACCAAATTTTCAACATAGCCAGTTTAAGGCCTCTGCTCATTAGCAGAGTCACTGTGATTTTCTTAATCTGTCCCAAACATTGATTTCGCACACCGACCACGCCACTGTGCACTACATGTCCGAAAACACATTTTGGGTAATATGTGAAAAATGACAGTTATACTGTTCATAAGGAGGTGTGGTAAAATGACAATGCTGAAAAGCTGGAGTGAAAATATTAAATATGCTCGAAGTTACGAGTGTGCATAGGAACTGCGCAACGCACATTGGTAAAACAGTCATTTTGGAGAATTTTTTCACTAAATTTTCAACATAGAGTTTTCAACATAGGGTTTTTAGGGGCATACCTCATGAACAGTGTAACAGTGATATTCCTAATCTGTCCTGAACATTGATTTCACACACCGACCACACCATTGTGCACTACATGTGCGAAAACACATTTCAGGTGAGATGTGAAAAATGACAGTTATGCTGTTCATAAGAAAATGTGGTAAAATGGCAATGTTGAAAATCTGGAGTGAAAATATTAAAAATGCTCGAACTTACGAGCATGTGTAGGAACTGTGCAACGCACGCTCATAAAACAAGTCATTTTTGGGAATTTTTTTCACAAAATTTTCAACATAGGATTTTCAACATAGCCATTTCTTTACACCAGCTCTTGAACATGGCAGCTGTCATTTTTTCTAACATTAGCCAAACTGTCGTTTTGCACCTCTGGCGTGGAATTACATATTGGTGGTGTAGAATGATGTTCTGGTGGGGAATTGAACATTTTTACTACTGGGTTCATGAGGTGGGGTAATAAGAAGGCTATGCTGACAATTTGGTTACTGTTGTCATACAAATGGAAGCGAAGGGACCAGAGGGCTCTGCGCTTCCACAGTAACATACAAATCTATGAAGGTATGGGAGGGCCTGGCAAATAAGGATATTATTTTATTTATTTAGTTTTTGTTGACCGGGAAGGAGGACTAGACAATTTTTGCCTATTGTCAGCCTCATCTTGGGGGGCAGGGGAGATATGATTATGCTATCTGAAAAAGTATGGATTGATGGGAGCGCAGGGTGTAGAGGGCCCTGCACTCCCACATGCAAATAAGGATAACATTATACTATCTCAAAAAGTAAGGACATTCTTTGCAAAAAATGCATTAATGCAACATTTAGGGTTCTGGTTAAAGCAACAAAAGTAGGGAAATGTGGCTTTAGGGTTTCCAACCCCTAAAACAAATCAGGGGTGGAGTCTTCTTTGGTGTTGTCAACCCTAAAGCTCACCCCATTCTATACATTCTGCAAACATACACACCTAATGGGGTGAGCTTTAGGGCTGACAACTCTAAGGAAGACTCACCCCTGATTTGTTTTTGGGGTGGGGTGTGGTTTTAGTGTTGAAAACCCTAAAGCAACATTTCCCTACTTTTGCTGCTTTAGCTGGAGCCTTAATTGTTGCATTAATGCAGTTTTTTGTAAAGAATATTAATATAAGTAAAAGACAAACACTAATTTTAATAACTGCATCAGCAGTAAGCACTAAGATTGTTTTGGATGTACTGATGCTCACTGCTACTGCAAAAGTGAAAATATAGCCTACTGCTGAGGGAGATAGTGCTGTGGTTCCAATGGGTTGTGAAATTTGGGGGAGGTTGGTTGGAGCCTGAACATGAGACTCAGTAGCTGAACTTTCTACATTCCAGCAACCACCTACCTGCCCACTGACTGACTCACCAACAATGAGCTCAATTTTGAGCCATCTTGCACTGTGCACCCTAGAACTAAACTATGTGCTAGCAAGCCTGGCTTCGTGGAGAAACACACTACTGTCATCATAGCCAGTAAGTTTAACGGGGGGGGGGCATCAGAGCATGGGAACTTCAAGATTACTGGATTATTGAATGTTTCTAGCTCCATTAACAAGTGGGTGCAGCGTGGTATCAATCTTTTTTTTTGAAAGGGAGTTTATGCGACCCCTTAAATCAGACCACACAGTTGCAGATGTTAAAATACAGTAATACTGTAGAAAACAAACAAGACTTGAATTTCTATTTCACATTCCCAGATGCCCAAGTTAAAGGTTGAATAAAAGGAAAAATGGGATGGGGAAGGGGAGATAACTTGTTTTCCATATAATGGAATCCTTAGTATGAAAGAAAAAGGTAATACGAAACAAGTAGAAGCGAGTCACGAAAAAGGATTGAAAACAAAACAAAAAAAAATTGGGGGGTAATTTTTACAAAAATTAAATGCAGAATCCACCTACCTGTTTCCTCATGAGCAAGGTACATGTACTGGTCTCTTTGCATCACGTCAATTTTGGGTTTTGGAATTATTTTTTTTAAACGGAAAACAAGATGGTGGCAAACAAAAAAGGATTTTTCCCCTCACAAAAAATGATTGGTCCAAATGAAAAAGGATTCTTTTTTCATTTGATACAGCTATTTTAAAGTGCTTACTGAGCATGCTTAGGATCCAAAGTCTTAAAATATAATAGCTTTGGCATGGATTATTATTTTTTCACCAAACCAGCAAGAGGCACATCAGAGGACCAGCCTCTTTCCTATGCTGAACATTTCAGATCAAAATTCCAAACCATCAGGGCACTACAGGTATCAGAAAAAACAATGTCCCCCCTGAAAAAATAACTTTTTGCACTATCCGTATCTCAGAATCTGCACATCCAAATGGAATGAAACTTGGCACATCAAGAGATCCACCTCACAAAACTAAGCATTCAGCATTTCATGCAAATCTGTTAAATGGTTGCAAAGTTATTAAAGTGCAATAACTGAAGTTTAACATTAAACTGTCTATTCAACCTTAAATATAGCAAAACTACTGTACCTCACACACACACACACACACATATATATATATATTCATTGCAAAAAACGTTGTTAATGCATTAGTTAGGATTCTTATTAAAGTGACAAAAGCAGGGAAATGTGGTGTTAGGGTTTCCAACCATAACACCCTACCCCCACCCTACAGACACTGACAGGCATTGGGGGAGTGCCTTGGGATCATCAGCCCTAATGGTCACCCCATTCCATAAGTAAATAAGTTGAGATGGGCACAGTATAGGAGAATGAGGTGAGTGTTAGGGCCGATGACCCCAAGGCACCCCCGATGTCAGTGTCAGTGTCAGTGTCTGCAGGGTGGGGGGAGGAGTATTAGGGTTGAAACCCAAAACGCCACAGTTCTCTGCTTTTGTCACTTTAGTAAGAACCCTAGCTGATGCATTAATGATGTTTTTTTTTGCAATGAATTTGCTTATTTTTTGAAATAGTATAATAGTATCCTAATTTTACTGTGGGAGCGCAGGGTCCTTTGGATCCCTGCGCTCCCATCACTCTGTAGATGGGTATTTGTATGTAGCTGTGGAGGGCCCTGTGCTTCCATTTATAGGACAACAGCGACCAAATTGTCAGCATAGCCATCATATTACCTGACCTCATGTAGCCCAACACAGAACATTTTCGAATCCACACCAAAACATAATTCTGCACAACTCCAATGCTATTCCATGTCACAGGTGCAGAAACATGTTTTGGGCAGGATTTGAAAAATGACAGCTGTGACATGCATAAGGTTGGGTAATAAGAAGGCTATGCTGTAAATCTGGGGTCAAAATATTTAACATTTCTGTAGTTATGAGCTGGCATATTGAAATTGCAACAAATGGTCTTAACTTTGGAATTTTTTTCATAATTTGATGCCACATTTTGAACATAGTCTTCTTATGACCCCAACTCATAAACCACATAGGTAAAAATGTTCAAATCTCTGCCAAAGCGCCATTCCATGCCACAAGTGTGAAAACAGGTTTTGACCAGGATGTGAAAAATGACAGCTGTACTGTTCATGAGGTGTTGTGAAAAAATGGCTATGTTGAAAAATTAGGAGTTAAAATATTAAAAATTACCAAAGTTATGTGCGTGCGTAGAAACATTTCAATGACTGCTCATAACTCTGCCATTTTTAGGAACTTTTTCACCACATTTTTCAACATGGCCTTTCTGGAACCCCACCTCATGAACACTAGTGCTGTCATTTCATTATTCAGCCCTGACAGGTGATTTAATGCAACGACCGTGAAATCACCTTCCGGGGCCCGATTAACGAAATGACAGTCACAGTGTTCGTAAGGTGGCATCCCAAAAAGGCCATGTTGAAAATTTGGTGGAAAAATACCTAAAAACCTAAGTTCAAAATGCCATTGGAATACATTATACAGCACTTACCTTTAGTCCTCAGTTTGTGGTTTGGCTTTGAAGAGTGCATACGTGTTCTGGTCAACGGAAGATGACAGCAGATGACCTTCAGAGGTAAGTATAGGGTAAGTGGATGTGTGGGGCGGTGGGTGCTCAGTGGGAGGGTCATAATGGGGAGAGGGATGGTGGGGATGATGAGGGACTGTTTTCTTTATTTCAGGTTGCAAAAAAAAGAAATCGGGGATGGTTTTCTTTTTTGCAAGTATACAAGTGGTATACGTTTATGTCGGAACACGGGGTGTGTGCTCCCCAGTGTCTCACTCTGCTGGGGTAGCGGGTTGATTTTGGAATGCTGACATGGGGATTGGGACCCCTGATATCAGCAAAATAATAATAAAATAACAGGCTGAGGTGGCATCCGACACCGGGGGGTGGGGGTGGGAATCCCTGCATCATAGCATATAAAATCATTCATCATACTATTTTGGGACACTGGGGGTTGTCTCCCCAGTGCCCCACATAGTGAAATAAATTATTACAGAAATAAATACACTGCCACTGGGTATTGGGGCTCCTGGTATGCAGATACATGTAAAGGCCCAGTAGTCAGTTGAGTGTAATGCACATTTCTTTTTTAGTAATCTCTTGCCATACATTGGCCTCTTCCTCTTGGAGATTTAAAATGTAAAAAATACTTGATTTAGATAAACACCAAGAGGTGTTTACCTAATTGAGGGCCAAGGAATCTGTTTCTGGGGTCTGTTTGCAGGAAAAATGCCCAGAAATGTTCTTTTTTGTTGGCTGATGTGGTTGTGCCACAAATTGTGGCACTTGTTCTGTGAAACAAGGAAGGGCATTTCATGAAACACTGACTCACTGTGCAGCACAAACCACCCTTGTTTTGCGAAACAACTGCCGCAATTTGTAGCACAAATATGGCCGCAGACAAAATGAACACATTTCTGGGCAGTTTTGTGTCAAACTGATCCCAGAATCTTAATTCTTTGGGCCCTGATTAGGTAAACACAACTGTTGGTGTTTATCTAGTGCAAGTATTTTTTTAAATATTTGAATTTGTTTGCCTTGCTAATGGAAAACAAGATGGCGGAAGCTTGGCAAAACTTTCTGCATTTGTGACAAAAAAACCCGCATTCATGGCAAAAAAAGTTTTGTCGAGGCAGCCTGCTAACATTCACCATAGGAAATAATGGGAAACTTTGAAACGTAACTTTTGAATGGATTAATATTTTTTCACCAAACCTTCAAAATGCGCATTTGTGACCCAAGCCCGACATACCCTAAAAATATCAGACCAAATGCCCAAGCCATTTCTGAGAAATGGTGTGACAAAAGATTTGCATAAAAATGGTAATTTTCAAATTTTTTGAAAATCTGTATCTCCTGAGCTGCAAAATCAACTAGAACTAAACTTGCCACATCAAGAGATCTTTAGCCTGCAATGGCACATGCAAAATGTCATGTGAATTGGTTGAATGGTTACAAAGTTATTAAATTGCAACATTTTGGGTTAAACCCTAACTACAAACTGAAAAAAGTAGAGAAATGTGGTATTAGTGTTCCCAACCCTAACACCCCACCCCCATCCAGCAGGCAGCAAAAGGAAAATCCATTATGGTTTCTTCTTTCTTGAGTCTTTGCAGATCAGGCCTGGGTGTTCCTAGTGGTTGTCAACACTAATGCTCACCCCATTCTATCAATGAAGAAGCTGAGATGTACAGACTATATGAGAATAGTGTGAGCGTTGTGGTTGATAACCCAAAGAACACCCTAGGCCAGATTTGCAAAGACCCAGGAGAGGTAAAACCATAGTGGGTTTTCCTTTTGCTGCCTGCAGGGTGCTGGTGGGGTGTTAGGGTTGGAAACCCTAACACCACATTTCCTTACTTTTTTTGGTTTAATCTGTACCCTAACTGGTGCACTAACAAAGTTTTTTTTGTGAAGAATTTCCTTACATTTTGAGATGATATAGTGGACCTGTGTGAACATACCCATTTGCCTATGGATGCTCAGGACAAACTGGGCTCTGCATGTCCATCTCTCCATAAATACATCCATCCATGTTGGTGTGGACACACAGGATCCTCTGGGTGCTGCACTTCCATTTCTCCCCAAAAAACAATTTATTTGCTTGGTTATATGGCTTGTTAAACTTCCAGTATTGTCCTGTGGGAATTTTTAAATTTCATGGCCCCTGAATTTGTTTGGGGGTATTATGTGCTATTCTTGTAGTACTCAGGAAGACCTTTATTTCGATATATAGATTGTCCTTTAACTGCACATATTGAGAGAGTTATGGCTTGTTGAAGTTGAACTGTGAAAAAAAAGACTTAAGTCCAAATTCTTTTTTCGTATGAAGAGGTTCTTTTTTGTATGGCTGAATTCCTTTTTATATGGCCATAGGAAAAAAGAAAACTGAGTCACGAAAAAAAGATTTAAAAATGTATAAAAAGCATATTTTTGGGTCATTTTTCCAAAAAGTAACTCCAGAATCCACCAAATGGGGTCCTGATAAACAAGATACTGCACATGTGTTGGTGTCTGTACAGGATCTCAATTTTATGGGTTTTAAAAAATGTATTAAAAAAATGGAAATAAAAAGGTGGCCATATGAAAAAGGAATTTGTTTCTCATAAAAAAGAGTTACTCCCATATGAAAAATGATCTTTTTTCATAGGGATCAAATTCTTTCTTTGTTCCAAGCAGCTATCCAAAAAACCCTGCTAATAAGGTCCTTGTTAATTGAGTGGTGGCCTTCTTGTATCAAAACTGGCACTTAAAAGTGTTTAAAAATTCATGTTAAAACTGGCCCCTATACAGTCTATGGTGTGCGCCCCAGAGTAATTCCAGTACTGACATCATGAAACATGGCAGTGTGGGGCATACCTCCAGTACAGGAAGTTGGGGTATTTTGGCTGTGGTCTGGTGATCTGATTTTATGAGGATTAAAACAAAAAAAATTACTGCTTAGAAAATTATACCCACAGAAGGATGGCTAAACCAGAGGGTAAGCTACTAAACCAGTTAAGGGGGGGAGAAAGTGGTCATAAGTAGAAACCTCCTCTTTAAGCAAAAGCTGGGTGGTTTGTATACTGAAAGATTATTTTTCTTTTAAGTTGACCCGGTGACACAGAGGGCTGAGATGCTGTAAAGTGCCTTACCTCTCCCACG
The DNA here is from genome assembly GCA_016271365.2 of Neoceratodus forsteri. Taxonomy (NCBI): domain Eukaryota; kingdom Metazoa; phylum Chordata; order Ceratodontiformes; family Ceratodontidae; genus Neoceratodus; species Neoceratodus forsteri. The sequence continues at coordinate 1,252,263,673 of CM028129.1, read as the reverse complement.
CTAGCCAACTGGGTTCTGGAATGAGCTTGGGTTGCTGGGGGTTGGCCAGTGGGACTGCTGGGAGAGGACTGAGCAGCTGCCTGGCTACTCTCCTGTCTTGGGCTGGGGTGGTGAGTCATACCAGCTCTTGGCTGCTACCATGTGGAGGCCTGGTGGTAGTGCCATTGCTTGCTGGCTGTCGAAAGTCAGGTGGGTGGAAGGGACTGGCAGTTCCAAACTGCATGTGCACCTCCATGTGCATATGTCTTCAATGTTTTCCGTAGCCTTGGGGGCCAAAACTAGGAGGAATGTGGAAGGGGACTGAGCTGCATGAAGCCCTGCCCAAGGTGCTGCAGCCTGCCCTGCCGCTCTGCTGGTGGGCAGGACAGCCCTCCCTTCCCTGGCCCTACTGCAGGGTGGAAATCTGTGGGGGATGTACCCCCTAGATGGTAAGAGGCAATAAGGCTGGTCAACGGAACCCAGGGACAGGGCTGAAGCAGCCACCCAGTCAGCCCAGGAGGATAAAAACCTTTATAAAAAAGATTTTATATAAATATTTCTTTTAAAACTCGCAAAACCATTGCAGTATGCTCTTTGTTATCACATTTTGATAACATTTTATGTCTTCCCCCCTTTGGTTGCTAAGGATAGTCACAATCTCTCTAAGTTGTTTGCAACAATATTGTTGTTTCGTTTTGTTGGCTTCTCGGCATACTCATCACTGTCTTTTATATTCTGAATTAGGTTGGCTGTCTCTAGCATTAGGGACTAAATATTTTTTGGTTGCTTAGTTTTTAAGACTGTTTTTTTTCCCCAAGTCCCGTCAGCTCTTTCAGACCTGGCAAGGTGTAAAGAAAATGTTGGCCAGTTTGCATTCATCTCATTGAGTCCTTCTTCAAATAAATTTCTACAAAACCATCACTGAGGCCTTCTTCAAATAAATCTCTATAAAGTCAAAGTAGGGTCACGTGCCTTTTCAATTGCTGGTCCCAGCTACTGGAATGTTACCAGAATTTCTTTGTAAACCTTGTTCATTGTCTATTAAAAAAAACATTTTAGACAATACGTCTTTACTCACTGTTTATGTAGTTGTCAGTTGTAATACTCTGTATTTGATATTTATTGTTTTATTATTATTGTACTCTAATGCTTCAGCCCAGGTTGAGCCTGAAAAAGGACCCTTGATCCGGTGCTTTTACCCAGTTAACAAGCTGAATAAGTAAAAATAAAAGCAAAATTTGTTTTGGGGGGTGTAAATGTTTATTTGGTTTTCAAAAATACATAATGCAATTCAGAAATCTCCAATAATACAGATTTAAACAAAACAAAAAAACATGCAGCTCTAAATAACAGTATTACCATACAGAAATGATAACAAGACATTAAGAAATGCAAAAGATCATTTTAACTATGATAGAAATTGAGATAACTGAACTGTAAGCATAAGTAACTAACATACCTTTGAAAACCAACATTTCCCTATAGATATTTATGCTTTATAAATAGGTATGCTAAATAGTTAACATATTATTTTAATCGGTTTTACTTCCAACAGTTTAATTTGAGCTCTGTTTTACTGAAAAAGATGAAAATGTCAAAAATGTAGAGAGCAAGATGAGGACTAAGTTCATATGTTTTGATATTGCCCAAAAATTCAGCAATTCTGGTCTAATATAAAGCAAAAACCTTCTAGAACACCAGACATATTTATTTATTTATTTGAAAATTGGTGACTGGGAAAGGCACACTGAGACAAGGCTCTTTTTCAGGTGTGACCCGGGGGAAGGAGGAAGGGAGAATCAACTTACAAAGAAATACAAACTAGACTGAGTAATGAAATCCCAAGAACAATAACATTAAGTGCATAAGTCGAGTGCTGTACAAACAGTAATGCTGAACATTGCAACTGGGAGCCAAAATAAATAGCATGCAAATCACAAGCAACAGTGCAAAATATGGTACATTGGAAAGCTCAGGGAACCCAGATAAAGGGATGCTGAAATCAGTGCTGAGAGGTGGTGCTAGGAGAGGTAAGGAAGGGTTGAGGAAGAGGGTTGGCAGGAGCAAGGGGGAGGAGGGAGAAGTTTTAGTTGATGTCTAAGAGAGGCAAGGGAGGAAGCAAGGACAGATGGAGGAGGGAAACTGATTCCAGAGCGAGGGAGGGGAGATAGTATGAGAAAGCAGATTTTCCAGCTAAGCAGTGGGGGGAAAAGTGCACAGATCCCTGGAGCACAAGAAGTAGGCAGAGGAGGGGAGGGGGAGAAAGATAGTATAAGTAGAAGGGGAGTGACCCAGACCAGTATTTAGTGATAAGGGAGGCACAGTGGAACTGGGGACATTTGGGAAGTAGAAGGATGGATAGGGAGGAGTAGAGGGAGCAGTCGTGGGTGTGAGAAGGTGAGTTTGTAGAAAAATGGCAGAAAGTATTGCAGAGGGTGTCCAGTGTGGACAGGGAAGTGGATGGGGCGGTGCTAAATACCACATATTTTTATTTATTAATTTAAAGCAATCAGATACATACCTTGAGCATTAATGCTTATTTACCAAGATTCCATGTCAGTCTACAAAGTGGTACAAAAAATCAGAACATATAGGTACATATTGGGGGTCAGGTTATAATAGACAAAACAGGCAAAAACAAAGAGGCAACGAGTGAAGGCTTTGCCATCACATACAGGGCTATGCATTGCAGCCAAATATATTGAGTGGTGTACACAGTTAGTCAAGGGGAGATAGCAGGAGCTAGCATGAGGGATGAACATGTTGGAAGTGTTAGGCCGGGACAGGAGGTGCAATTGCTAGTGACAGCAACATGGGCCAGGTGTGAGTGACTTCAGTAGTTCTTTTTTGAAATGTCCAGTTTTTGAGATCTCCTGAAGTGGCATACCCAGATAATTTAGCCTCTGGGGGGTAGGGAGCTTTTGTATCCCAGGGGAGGTGAAGCCCAAGAGTGCTTTTGCTCCCATCAGACAGGTCTGATATTTATCCTGCCAGAAATGGGTACCCAGTTAGTGAGGGTATAGAGAGTTCTTTGTCATAATGGAGATCATGGAATAGCGATCGCCATTAGGGCGAGTGTACATTGGCGAAAATGAATTTCGGCAATGCACACTTGCAGTGAATAGCAAGAGGGCACCTGAGATCTACGGGATTTTTTTCTTAATGTGTGGGGCTGTGCTCCCCACACCCCTCTACTAATGGATTCCCAACTCCAGGGGGGTGCATGTGGGGGTGAAATACTTGGAAAATAAAAAGCTGCCTGCTGGCAAAAAAAAAAAATACGCCGTGCCGGATCCAAACCCTGCATCTCCCAACTGACCGCCTCCCCACCATGCTAGAGGGACCAACCTGGCAGCTGCCCACCACACCCCTCCCACATACCTTCCTCCCTCCCTCCCCTTCCTTCCCCACGACACACGCATAGCTTCCTGTCCCCTACCTCGCTCACCCAGGTATCCAGGCGCTAACCTGCCAGGTAGCCCTGAACACAGGTGCTGTAACTGAGACACCATTTTTGTAGGTGCTTAATTGCGGACGCCTTGTTCACAGAATACTGGTATGGAGTGTACAGGTGTGGGTGGTTTTGTCAGCTCCGGTGATGAAGCGACATGCTTTGTTCAACACTATCTTGACCCTGTTTAAGACCATGTCAGGGACTGCCCCATAGACCAGGATGCCATAATCAGTCATGGGGAGGATGGAGCTAGTGACCGCCACACTTTTGGCTTCAGTGGTAAGGTTCTGCCTCAACCTATAGAGTGCCCCAAGTTTTCTATTGATATTGCAAACCAGCTGGTTAACATGGTGTGAGAAGTCAGTGATTAATCTATTGTGGCACCTAGGTATTTAAATGTTTTGACTTGTTCTAGGGCTACCCCCCTTGTGTTGAGGATGGCTAATGGGGGGACCTTGTTCCTTTTCTGTGCACTGGTGAGAAGCATTGTCTTTCTCTTTTTGTAGTTTGGTATCAGTTTGTTCTGTTGGAACCATTGATCAAGTGATGCAAAATTGAGTTGTAGGTGTCATATGAGGGCCCCTTGGCTGGGCCCACTAGCACTGATGACTGCCATCTGCATTGAGTGGTATTGATGAGGAGGGGCAAGCTGATGGGAGGGCATTGATGAAGAGGCTGAAGAGGAGGGGACTCAGTACAGAGCCCTGTGGTACGCCTACAGTGACAGGTCTGGAGTTCGAGCAGATTCCATTGATCCTGACTTGTTGGGATCGTTCAGTGAGGTAGCTGCTAAATCATTGGACAGTGTCAGCAGAAAGACCAAGTGTATACAGTTTATCAAGTAAAAGTGCATGGTTGACCAGGTCAAAGGCCTTGGTCAAGTCAATAAAGACAGAGCCCGCCAAATGACTTTTATCCAGAGACTCATGAAGGAAGTTAATATATTCTACTAGGGCCGTTGTAGTGCTGTGCAGCTTGAGGAAGCCATGCTGTTGAACACAGAGGAGGTTATACTGACTGAGGTAGGCCAAGAGTTGGTCAGAGACCATCCTCTCAAGTGCTTTAGATAGTGGAGAGAGGATTAACATAGGTCTATAGTTTGAGATCATAATTCGATCTCCTGCCTTGTGCACAGGGTTACAAGAGCAACTTTCCACAGTTGGGGGAAATGCAAGAATCTGAGGGAGATGTTGAATAATTTGGTTGGGGGAGAACCACCTCTTGAAGCGCAATAGCCACTAGCTTCATATCTAAGGTGTCACCCCCACATTCTGGTTTTGTTAAGCGCTCGTCTAACATACAGTAGGTGATAGTGTCTTTGGTGGAGATGGAGTGGAAATAGAATTTGGGCACTTGAGGTGTCACATTACCATCCAGTGTGATGGTATGGGCAGTAGTCCCTTGGAGAGTGGGTTCATCATGTAGTGGGAGTGCGGCACCAAGGTCAGTGAATGTGATATTGAATGTACTGGCAATTTCTGCAGGGTCCATGGAGATTGTGTCATTCAAGTTAAGCATCGTAGGTGCAGAATTGTCTCCCTTCCTAGGAGGTTGTGTAGTGAGTTCCAGAAGGCTTTCTCCTTACCCCAAGTTTTAGTTTGCTGTTCCATAAAGCAGGAGGACTAATTAGCCTAGTACAATGGTTTCTGGCAGCCCTGTAGTCCTGCCAGTGCGAAGGCGAGTTGGGGGCCTTGGCCTTGTGCCAGAGGTTGTCCCTCATCCTCATGTGCGCTATTAGTGAAGGGGTGACCCAATTTGCCAAGGTGCCTCTCATTACTTGCCTTTTAAAAGGGGCGAGTTTGTCAGCTACTGAACTGAAGGCAGTGACAAAGTATTCCAGAGCCTGATCAATAGAGGGGGTGGTGTCCAGGAGGCTCCAGTCAGTTTGGGCCAATTGTTGCTTAAATTCCTTTACTGCTCCCTTCTTTAGCACCCTACTACTGTATATATTATTCTTGGAGGTGACTTTTTTTTTTGTATTATCTTTTTACCTCCTCCCTATATGCTCCACCTCAGCCTCTCCTTCAGGCTCACCAATGCTTGCTCTGGTCCATCTGCCCTCCTATCCTCCTATCCCACATAGCAGCCATCTCCAGGGTAACCAGAGTAACCCTTCTCCGGATGGGTCCCCCTCCTCCAAGGGAGAATGCGCCAGCCCAGGGGCAAGCCAGCACTACACTTGGCCCTGGGGTGCTGCTGGGACAGAGGACTTGGCAGGGACATGAATGGCACCAGAGAGCTGAGCAGCCGTCATCCGGCTTAAAGTGGGGCGGTATTTCTGCTTTTCTGGTGCGTCCCTGACGTGCATCTGTTGTTCTTCCGATCTCCACCAGGGGCCGCCACAGCGTGACATCAACCCCACTACCCACCCCAGGAGAGGAGAGCAGTCCTATGGATGCTCAATCCTCTCCTTCCCCTGCCAGCCCCCGGCGTCCTGTGTCTGTTCCCAAACTTGGGTCGCTGGGGTGGGTCGAGGTAAGGCGCCAGTGCCTCAGCCTTCTATGCCACTGGGCCGGCCAGGGGTGACTGCAGACCATGTGCATAGTACTGGGGAATGGTCGCTTAGGACATCTAGTAACACTGTGACCTCAGTGAGTCTTTCCAGATGGGTGGTGAGGACCCAGTCTATGAGGGTACTGGTGCCAGTTTTATAGTTGGCCTTTGAACTATCCTTTACCATTTGGGTCAGGTAGAGGTTGTTTATTCAGTTTTAGGTAGGTGTACTAGATTTAGCGGTCCAGTTTACATTGAAATCCCCTCGACCAGGGTCTCATGACCCTGGCTGGCTTGTTCATAGAGGTAGGTAAATGCATCTATAAATCAATAAATGCATATGCATAGTCAAAGACTGGGAGAACCATTTTGGTGACTAACTCTGGGCAGACCAGCAGGGAGAGGAATTCCTTGTTGTAGTACAGGGCACCAAGTGTGTGGTAGAGTTTGTCATGGATTGCACTAATGTGAGCTGAGAAGTCAAGCTTGCTGTCTAACCACACACACTGAGGTACTTGAAGAGGTACTTCGGACAACCTCAAGTGGGGAGCCATCTAGCATGAAAAAAAATGGGGAGGAAGGTGAGCCAGACAAATTTCTGGGTGGTACCGATGGTCATAGATGGACCCACGATGGGTGCTCGACAAAATATTTGTTGAATGCCCCATCAGCGACAACGGCAGGTTGACCGCATTCTGCAGTCAGCTGCCAGTTCACACTGTCCGTCTGTGGTTTCTTCAGGGGGGCTTCGCCCCCGAACCCCCCCACATGGGGGGCTTCACCCCCCCACTTTAGGATTATCAACTCTGAGTTGGAGCTGATTGGGGGGGTGCAGGACCCCTGATAGACAGCGCCAGGTTCCAGTGGGTTTCCCACAGCGGCATGGCACTGTAGTCGCTGTGGGAGACCTCGCTGGTGAAATGTCACTGTCGGGGGGGTAACTGGTCATAGACACAGGGTTTTTTTGTGTTGACCCATAGCTGGTTGGCCTGGAACCAGCGTAGAACATTGTGAAAGTCATGCTAGAGTGAGACTTCCACAGAAGCAGTTGAGGGACCTGAGGTGTACAGGACTGTATCATCTGCATACTTGTGAATAAATGAATTGGCACAGAAAGAAGGGAGGTCATTGAGGAAGATGGAGAATAGGATTGGACCCAGGAAGGAACCCTGTGGGACTCCGGCCTTGATAGGGAGTGGTGGGGAAAAGGCAACACCTACCTGTACCTACTATAGACGGCCTGTGAGATAAGATTGGAACCAGGTGATGGTGAGGCTGAGAGGCTGGCAGTGCTCAGCTTATCCAGTAGGAGAGGGTGGAACACTGAATCAAAAGTTTTAGCCAGATCGATGAAAATGGTGGCAGTAATGTGCCCCTGATCCATCCCTGAGAGGATGAGATCAGTGACCCTAAGTAGGGAGGTGACAGTAGGGTGATCCTTCCTAAAACCAGTCTGGAAGGGGGAGAGGAAGTTGGAGGAGTGGAGGAAATCAGCAAGTTGTGAGTAAACCAGTTTCCGTTGCAGCTTTTCAAGAGATGGGAGGAAGGAGATAGGGTGGAAGTTGCCAGCAGTTGGGGGGGGGGGGAATTACCACATTTGCAGAGGGGGAGAATCTTGGCAAACTTCCAAGATGGAGGGGCAGTGCAAAGGGTGAAGGATAGATTTAGGAAGTGAGTGAGAGGGAGGCAATGGTTGGAGCAGATGGATGGAGTAGTTTAGGGTCCAAGTCACCTGAGCTAGATTTTGAAGGGTTGAGTGGGTAAGGTGAGAAGGGTCTCCTGGGGAGTAAGAAGTGGAAAATCAAAACTCAGGTGGGAATGAGGTAGAGGAAAAAGGATGGGGGTTGAGGGGAGGAGCCAGTAGGTGGGGAGGAGGGGAAAACTAAAATGGTGAAGAACTCACCAAAGTGAGCGACTACAATTTACCAAGAGGACCAGTGGAGTGGAGTGGACTGGGCTGAGGGGTCAAAAGAGGAGTAAATCACCTTTCAGGATTTGGTAGGGGAGTTAATGTTAATCTGGAGGTCTGCCCTTTAATAGAGGGACTTAGCAGTATAAATGGCCTAAGTGCATGAGTTTCTAAGTGCCCAGTGGGAGGGGAGGTCCTGCAGGGAGCGGGATAATTTGTACTTGGCACAGGCTTGGTCTTGAGTCACAAGACAAAAACGATAACATGAATACAGAAACATGCTTGCTAGGTTATTATGAAACAAATAGAAGGTTAACTAAAGATACTAAATACTCTCAATTATCAGCTGCAGCCAAACTCTGCATCCTGAAATTGTGGACTGAAAACAAATCTTCCTTGGCAAATGAATGGAAAAAATGAGATAATACAATCTACTAAATAAGGAAAACTCTAGCATGGTTTTCATCATAATATAGCTGGTTTCAGTACTAAATGAGAAAACTTTATAAGTTTCAAATTGCAGGGAAACTCCATTGAGCAAGCTTATTCACAAGGAGATCCTAGTAGACAGAAATACGAAAGTAATAACAAAGATGCAAGGTATACAGATATGGTTACATGTCAAAACATACATCACGTTATAAGGTGCATACAACAGTAGCAAATAAGTGGTACCAGCAATTAGTAATACATAACTTATAATATACAAATAATGTTACAGTGCAAAAGCATAAATCACAGTAGAGTGGTAATTACAATCTGGACATGTCATTGGTATAAGGCAGTCAGTAGGCAGTACATTAGTACAGAGTATTAGGCAGCATAGGTTGTAGATAATGAAGGGTGTTCAGAGGTGATAATGGGGAGCTAAGTGCTTAGATGCTTAAATAGGCTGTGATGGAGAGAGGGCAGGCCGTTGCAGCAATGGTGAAGGTCATAATGGATAAAGTAGTCCAGAGGTTAAAAATAAAGAGCTTGTGACAGGGAGTCAGTTAGCAGATTGAGCGATTGCCACTGAGGAGCCTTCGGACCAGGGATAGCTGTGGACAGGGGGGTCAGGGAAACTGGGTAAATTAATTTAAACTCTTGGTTAGTGTGAGCGGGGGAGCACTGCCATTGCGAAAGTGGCAGACTTCTTTAAAGGTTTTGATAGCCAGAGATTTAAAGAGTTTCACAGAGACAAGTTCAGTCAGCTTAAGCACAGACTGGATTTTATTCAAGACTGACAGAGGATGACATAACTAATAGCATCTCTGCTTGAGAAGTACGTAATCTTGGCACATCCAGCAGGATGAAGGCAGATTTCCTTAGTGAGTAGTCACTTTGTGTCCAATGCATATGTGTACAGATATACTGAGGCAGTTTATTCCAAAATATTTTCAGCACCCAAGAGCTAATGTGGAGCATCTGTCTCGTGGTAAGGGACGTCCAGCTTACTGCGTGATAGAGGTAACAGTGATGCGTCCTGTATGGTACATTTGTAATGAAGTGCAGGGCATGGGGAAAGAGTATATCAAGTTTATGCAGGTTAGATGCTGAGCTGCAATTATATATAATGTCCCCATAATCTAACAGTGGGAGAAAGGTGGCTTGCACCAGTCTCCATCTTATGACAGCTGTAAAACGTGATTTGTTACTGTAAAAGAACCCTAGCCTAACTTTTAGCTTCTTTGAAAGACAGTTGATGTGAGCACCGAAAGACAATTTGATGTCAAGCCAGATTCCTAAATACTTTAATTTGTTTACAACCTTCAAAGAGTCCCCAAAGATGGTTGTAATGGGGGCTAGTACAGTTTAATTGTATATGAATGCTGACAGATGGGTGGTGGTGAAATACTGTACATCACCTTAGTTTTCTTTCTGTTCAGTAACAATTTGGAGCTAATTAGATTAAGTTGCAGTTGATTGAAATTAGACTGCAGCTTAGTGCATGCTTCATGCTGCGAGGGTTTGGAGGTGTACAGCACTATATCATCCGCAGAGAAATGGAGCTTGGAATTGTAGATGTTACTGCCCAGGTAGTTAATACAAATGGAGAACAATAACAGTCATAATATGGACCCTTATCGAATTCCTCTTTGTTATCCACGGTCCAGCACCCCTGATTGCACCCCCACCTCACAGACAGCAACCTATATGTAAGTACATGTACTAACCTTAGGGTGAAGACACTTATCACATAAGCAGAAGTGTCAGGATCTGTGTTCTACTAATGCATATTATGTTTCATTATGTTCTACTCACATATTTTAACCATGAGAGATGCTTTTTGCTCTATTTTTATAATATTCTCCATAAGTAAGGCAACAGTGCCATCTTTAGTAATTGTGCACCATTACAAGTACAACTGATCTTGGAGTTATAGAGGTCCTATTGTATTATGTTATCTTCTGCAAGCTATGCAACTTCTTGTACTAGTTAGGATAGTTACTCAGGCCACCTGTTTTTGGCCAATTATATACATTTTACGTATCTTCTTTAGCCGTTGCTATAGTGATTATCAGGGTATGAGACCCTCTGTATCACGTAGCTTCTCTGAGAAGACAGACTGCATTATCTAGGTAAGGAAACCTGGTATTCTCCCAGTATCACACTGTTGGTAGTAGGCCTGTATTATTGATCTGTAATAAATTCCATTTATTACATGAGCACCACTTGTCTGTTGTCTCTTCCTTCTGTGCCGTTCCACCAAGAACCTGAGAAGGTAATTTATTACCAAGTTACACTTGGCGACTGTGGGCAGGTTGGAAGGTACATTCAGTTTATTTTGAATGTCAAGTAGTGTAGTGTAGTGTGACTTTCACCTACTTGGATCTACTCGTGCTTACAGTGGTAGCGGTTGTGGCGGACCCACAACCATCCTGGTCTCAGGCGTGGCAGACCCACACTGGACCCTCTTACACTCCCTGTGCGAGTGACAGTGTACCACCTTGGCATCACTGTTCACCCACTGGGGACCAGAAAGCAGTTGGTGACAGCGCCAAGGCATTTTGACCAGTTTTCCAACTGCTTATTTGTTTGTTTGTATACCCCTTTTTAGTTATGTCTTACTTGTGCACAGAACTGAGACTCAGTGTCTCAAACTACCTCACATTCCATGGTGGATGGACAGATTTCACGCTGGACATAAAATCTGCTGAAAAACTATTGCTGCTAATATCTGACCAATACATAGAGTCCAAACAAACAGCGAAGAAATATAACCTTAAAGGTCTCTTGGTTGTGACTCTACATACCGCTGTTGAGAGTCTCACAGCGAGGTGTGCCTCCCTTGAACTGCAAAATGTGTCTCTAAAAAAAGAGATGGGCTTGCAGGCATTGGAGTTACAGAAAAAGGAACAGAAACTAGTTGAGGAGACACAGTCACTCCGTGATACTAATAATAGGCTGTTGAACTGTACTGCTCAAGACACTGAGCGAGAGATACGTTTATTAAGAGATGATTGTGAAAGGTTGAAATATGACAAGAAACAGAATATTTGAATGATATTCTGAATGATACGAATGAGTCTCTGAGAGAGGAGAATGCTGAGTTGAAAGTGGATTACAAGCATGTGAGTTGTTAGTTGGAGAAAGAGCTTAGGGAAAATGTCGAATTGGGCGCCACGTATAGAGTGTTGCAGTGTGAGGTTGAGAGAGGTATTGAGCAGGGCACTACAGAAGTCTGTCACAAGAAGTGTAGATAAAAGATGGCAAAGTTGCACCATCAACGGGAGGTTCTTGCTGGCCATGTTAAGGCCATGAACGGGTTTCAGTATATGCCCATTGAGACTGCATCATTTGATGATGACGACTCTGACTTTGATGACAAGGCATGCCATGTCACAGGCAAGTCCATCCCCTGTGGTGGAGCAACTTCCGCCAGCCATCCACACGATGGCACAAACGTCGGCACAGACACTGCATCGCCATATCTACGCAAACATGGTGGATGCCACGTACAATGCTGAAATGGTGGCCCCCATGACACAGGCAGAGGGGCTGTATTCCATGGTGCATCTTCACTCACTCCTCTCACCAGGAGAGATGAGTCGGAGATATGCAGCATGATTAATGAGGCGATTAACAGAATCACCATCCCGGAGGACCAAAAGAAGGCCATCCAAGACCAAATTGAGAAAATGCCCAGAGAATCGTTCAATCAAGACCATACATACAGACCTATTGCCGATGTGGCAGTGGAAGCTGCACTTCATGGAGCTTGGGAATGTGAAGAACTTTGTGTGCCTACACACATCTCCAACCCCCTACGAATTGTTCACTCTGTCCAGCAAATTGCACAGAGCATTGGACAGATGGGCCCGACTGATAATCTCAGTTGTCACTTAGAGAAAGTGCACTCCCTGTGCAAGAGACTTCCTCTCCAATTTGAGTACCAGGTTCAAGTCTTATGACAAACAGTTGAACCTACCCTCTGGGCTAAGCTCTCGGAGACATTACATAATGTCGAGACCCTCACCTTTGACAACATTGCCACGGCCCTTATAGCCTCCAACTCCCCAGGTATTGTGGGATCTCACTTGGCCTACAAGGTTAAGCAAAATGCAAAAGAAAGTCCCGTGGCCTACCACCAACGGTTATGGCTCACATACAGCACTGGCAAAGACCTCACAAATGAACATGCAGACAGAGACCAAATTGAGTACAAGGATTTGTACATCTGGAATATGACTCCAGCCTTGTGGGAAAAGGTCAAGTTTAATGTTTACCCGAGTACCAATACATTTGCGGCCATCCTCACTAAGATGGAGCATGTCTATCAGGTCTACCTCCATACTCTTACTTCTAGCAAATCAAACAAGGTGGCTGCAGTACAGCCCACCCATGACACCCCTACACATTATACAGTAGAGGGAAATAACCAAGCAAATGACACCCCTTCTGACGACAAGCAGTCTCACCGGGGGGACTGGAATTATAGAAACAAAAGGAACAGAGACAGAGGCAATTGGAAGAATCCAAATGGCCAGCAGAATAGCCAGAACCACAATGGTCCCAGCTATCAACAGATCAAAGACAAAAATGAGACTCTCCGCAAGCTGTTGGAGGAGATCCATGCTGAGAGGGAAGCTAAAGCTACATGAACTATAGTGACCCTAGCCCTGACTGCTGAATGGATAAGTAGCCAAGGAAATCCTTTCCTAGCTCTGGCTGTCAAAAGCTTGAACAGTCAAGGGAATCCTTTTGTTGCACCGGTTATTGGGCAGGCCGATGTGACATCCAAGAAGGAACCACCCGTGCAGGCTGTCGCAGCACCTGCGACATCACAGGTACACTTGTACCAACTGCAAGATGTACAGAAGCCCTTGGAAGACCCTGCAGGCCTTTGGTTTCAGGAACAGGATGATGATGCTGATTCTGAAAATACCGATTGACAATTACAGGCCCCAGTCCAGATTGTGAATGATTTGATCATTGACACAAATGAATGGCCTTGCGTAAAGGCCACAATCGGGGGCTGCCAAATTACCAAACTTCTGGATATTGGAGCAGCCATGTCAGTCCTCCATGATGAGGACCCAGTCTCATCTGACTGGTCTACTGGCTGGAAGACCAGTGCACAGGGTATAGATGTACCCAGCTACACACCCTACCAATCTATTCCTCTGCCTGTGGTGGTAGGCCACCTCAGGACTGATTTTGCTTTTGACCTCATGATCCTACGTCATCACCCCAGCATCCTTGGAAGTGACTTCCTAGCACTACACGGCTGTGTAGTGGATTTAGCCAACAGGCTTCTCATTCAGATCAAAGGACAATGTCATGCTGTCACCATCCCAGACTCGCACGTGCTGGCAGCCATCTGCCACAACAACAAGGAGTATGATGTCATGGCTTTATTCAAAAGCCATGACCCATTTTCTGAGCTTGCACCCTTGCTGCAAAAACACCTTGATGCATTTGCCACCAACAAGCATGACTGTGGTAGGATGCACACTACCACTGAGATCACAGGGCCTAACCTTGTGAGGCAGAAGCAGTACCCCATTTCCTGCTGAAGCCTTGCCATCTTTGAGGGAGACCATCCAATCACTGTTTCAACAAGGAGTGATTAGGACCTGTGTTTCAACTGTTAACTCACTCATTTGGCCGGTGAAAAAGCTAAATGGAGCTTGGAGACTCACAGCTGACTACAGGAAACGTAATCAATTACCCCCAGCTGTCCCCCAACAGTAGCATCCACACCTGATGTACTCAAGTGTTGATACCTGACAAAATCTGGTTCACAGCTCTTGACATTTCTAATGGGTTCTGGTCGCTCTCATTAGCACAGGAAAGTCAATACAAATTTGCCTTCACCTTTGATGGTTGTCAGTACACCTGGACCTGTCTTCCCCAGGGCTTTCACAACAGCCCTTCCCTCTTCCATCTCCACATGATGAATGCTCTGCAGGGGTTCTCCACACCCAAGTGTCTCCTGCAGTATGTGGATGACTTGCTTCTAGCAACTACCATGAAAGAAGATCATTTGGCCCTTCTAGACAAACTTCTGTCTCTCCTCAAGAGAGCAGGCCTCAAGTGCAACCCCTCTAAGGCACACTCGTGTGAGAAAGAGGTCATTTTCCTTGGCCTGTGCATTACAGACCAAGGCAGGAGCTCAGCTGTCAAGAAGATCCAGGGCTTACAAGATCTACCACCTCCTACTAGCGTAGCAACACTCAGATGCTTTTTAGGAATGGTAAACTACTCCAGGTATTTTATCCCTGACTTTGCCTTGAAGGCCGCTCCCTTGTACGAACTTCTGAAAAAGGATGTCCCATGGACATGGGGACCCACTTATACTGAAGCTGTGACATAGCTCAAACAGGCCCTAGCCTCAGCCCCAGCACTGATCAGTCCTAACCCAGAACTTCCATTTCATTTGGAAACTGTCACATCTGATGTGGCCATGTCTGCAGTGCTGGTACAAAAGTACAATGGGTACTTTGGGCCCATTGCCTATGCTTCTCAGATGCTGTCCCCAGTAGAGCGAAAGTATAGTCGCTGTGAAAGAACACTTTATGCAACCTACTGGGCTGTCAAACACTTTATGTATATCATTGGGCATGCACCTATTGTCTTGCATACCTGTCACACCCCAACCAACTTTTTGCTTTCGGCCAAAGTAAAAGATGGTTCAGTTTCCAATACCAGACTCACCTACTGGTCTTTGCTTTTGCAGGACAGGGACATCAAAGTACTACCTGCAAAAATGTCATCCATCTTGGCCCATGGCCTACTCTACACAGGTAAGCCCCATGACTGTGCACTCCAATCTCCTGACTTACCTGAGCCAGGACCATTCCTATCGGCTACACCAGATGTTTAGAAGGTACTAGCATGTATCATGTCTTTACAGATGGCTGCACCTCCTATGTAGATGGAGAGCAGGTAGCAGGATTTTGGGTGCTCATATTAGATCAAGATAGCAATTTTAGGTGCATTTCTAGGAAATGTACTGTCATTTCCTCACAGTATGCTGAATTGGCAGCTGTGGCCTGTGATCTAGAAGTTATGCCCCATGGTGACAAGGATGCCATCATCTTTGCAGACTCCAACTGGGTCTACTCCTCCCTTACTGAATTTCTACCATACTTTACAGCCTCTGATGGCACACCTGTCATGTAAAGGGATCTCTGTTTGTATATACACACCCTGCCACAGCAGTTCACTTACAAACTGTACATTCACAAGGTGAAGGCTCACTGTAAATCTTACCCTTACTATGAATTCAATGACCGAGTGGACTCATTTGCCAAAGCTGATGCTCGGGGGGGGAGACATGGTCAATGACTCACCCAGTAGCTGTGGCAGCTATTTTCTTAGCTGCCAACACCAGGCAGAAACCACAACCAGAACCTCTACTGGACCTTTCTGCTGCACAGAAATCTGACCCAGAGCTAAAAGATGTGTTCAAATTCTTGGGCAAAGGAACTGAACAGGAACTACTTACTGGTTGTCCATACAAGAGACACTCTGACCACATACACTTGTCTAGTGATCAGAAACTCAACTGGTATTGAAAGGAAGATACAGGTGATAAATTGTGGGTTGCACCACAATTTTTGCTAATCAAATTCATCCATATGATTCATGACACCCCTACTGGTGGACACCGGGGGCAGATAATACCATCCAGAGACTCAAAACTGTCGTCTGGTGGCCTGGTATGACCAAAGATGTAGAGCACTATATGGACAACTGCATAGCATGTGCCTAGAACAACCCAATTTCAGTGAAAAGAAATTTCAAACTATTGCCACAAAGGCAATCTGGACCATGGAATGCAATACAAATCGATTTCATTGGCCCCTTCACTAACTCAAGCAAGAACAACAAGTATGCACTTGTTGTCACAGATGTGTTTTCTAAGTGGGTTGAGGCATTCCCCACTAAGAATAACATGGCAAAGAAAACTGCCAAGATCCTGGTGGATCAATTGTTCTCCAGGTGGTGCCTACCCCTTAAGGTAGACTCAGACCAGGGAACCAGTTTTACAGCTGAGCTGATGAAGCAGACACTCCAAATGCTTGGAGTAGATCAAAAATGTCATATCCCATACCATCCTCAATCATCAGGCCAGGTAGGAAGATCAAACAGAAGAATCAAACAGATGTTATGCAAATTCATCAATGACAATCCCAAGGATTGAGATTCCTTCTTGCCACAACTGCTAATAGCAATCAGGGGCACTCCTGCAGCAACTACCCAGTACACACCATATGAGGTTATGACTGGTAGAGCCATGAGATTACCAGAGCACCTGCTGATTGATCTCCACCCCCCCACTGCAGATAGAGTATCTGTGGACAAATATGTTGAAAAACTTATCATGAAGACACACCTGTTTGCTGCCAATCATATGGGTAAAGCTCAACAACAAGCTAAAGCTCATTTTGATAAGCATGTCAAAGAAGTCGACTGGCAAGCTGGAGACCAAGTTATGCTCCTCCAATACAGACAACCAGCTCATTCATTTGCCAGCAAATGGGAAGGCTCCTATCCCATCATCGACAAACTCAGTCCTGCTATCAGGTCAGAGTTCAACAGCAAAAACTGACCACCAACAAGTGGTTCCATGCTAATCAGCTCAAGTTGTATAAAGATGACTAATTACTTTTCCCAACCCTCTTAGGGTGGAATAATACCCTTCATTTAACAATCATTTTCTGTTTCTTTCAGATATACTGGCAAGATGGCTATCTTGCACATCCTTATCCTGGTGGAACTACTTTCTTTGACTTACTTTCAAGACAAACCCCTTTAGACTGAACACAGACAACGTATAGCACATTTGCTTGATAAACTTGAACATTCAGCTAGAGCTAGGCTAGGATTCGTGAAACCTCCTCCCCCACCCAGGGACCACCAGGGCCAATGCCACTACCTCAGAGGTTGCCAAGAAAGAGGAGAGGCTGGACCAGAATGGGCTCAGGGAGGGTGAGGGTGGTGGAACAGAGTTGCATCCCTCCAGCTGTACCTCACCACAATTCATTCGCTCTTCTGGTGGATAGTGGTTCCTCTATGGAGGCACCTGCAGTGGAGACCAAGGAGGATGCTGGGAACCTTCACAAAGGAGACCCACAAGAGGGTGGCATGGGACCCCACAGGGGAAGGAAACAACTCCTGGTGGGGGACTCAACCATTAGGAGGGTAGAAATGGGGGAGGAAGGAGAGAGGGAGGTAAGGTGCCTTCCTGGTGCCACGGCTTGGAGAGGCAGGAAGCAAATCCTCAGGATCATGGGAGGAGCTGCATGAGGGAGGGAGCTGGATGTCATTGTCCACCTAGGGACAAATGACCTGGCTAGGAATGGGATCAGAGCAGTGCAAGAGGAGTTTGTAGAGTTGGGGAGGGGCCTTAGACAAGTAGCGCATACGGTAACCTTCTCGGAGGTGCTGCCTATCTATGGCAAGGGTGATGCTAGGGCACTCCTCACCAGGGAATTCAATGAGTGGTTGAAAAACTGGTGTGAATCTCAGGGTTTTGGCTTCATTGGGGACTGGGGAGCCACCTGGAGGGATGCAGACCTATACTGGTGCGATGGTCTACATCTGTCCAGGGGGGAACCAGGATCCTAGGTGAGAGGTTTAAATGCTTCATGGCAAGCATTTAAACTAGCCAAGGGGGGAGGCACTGAAAAGGAGCAGGGAAATCCCAGCCTCCCCCAACAAAACATGGTAATTAGTGAGGTAAACACCAAGGTAGAGAAGTTATTAGGGAGCAGGACAGAGGTAAATGTAAAAAAAGGCAAAGGCAGTAAGGACAGGAATGGGGCTAAAAGGGGTAAGGCTATCAAAAAGTGGAGGGTGATGAGTACCAATGCCTGTAGTCTGTGTAAAACAGAATGAACGGTGGGTGGGCAGAGGGGGACAGTGAAAAAGCAGGAATACTGAACGAATATTTCTGCTCAGTATTCACAACAGAGGAGGGGGAAATGCCTAATCCAATTAGCAGAAGCACTCTTGATACGGGGGTCGATCCCAGTCCTTTCACAGAAGAAAGGGTTCTGCAAGAACTCCTAAAACTGAAGGTGGACAAAGCAATGGGTCCTGATGGAATTCACCCCAGAATTCTAAAAGAATTAAGTGAGGAACTAGTAAAACCACTGGCTACTCTTTTAATAAATCATGGGAGGATGGTGGTACCCGAGGACTGGAGGAAGGCGGATGTGATTCCCCTTCACAAAAGTGGGACCAAGACAGAGGCAGGAAACTACAGACCTGTCAGTCTGACCTCTGTGTAGGGAAAGTGATGGAGTCACTTCTGAAGGAAAGAATAGTTGAGTACCTAGAGGCCAGTGGAGCACAGGACCCAAGGCAGCATGGGTTCACAGCGGGAAGGTCATGTCAGATGAATCTAATAGATTTCTTTGACTGGGTGACCAAAGTAGTAGACCAGGGAGGGGCTGTGGACATGGTCTACCTAGACTTTAGCAAGGCATTTGACACAGTCCCACACAAAAGATTAATAGTCAAATTAACCAGCCTGGGAGTGGGACCCAGGGTGGTAGCCTGGGTAAAACATTGGCTAGACAACAGGACACAGAAGGTAATTGTAAATGGAGTCCACTCTGAAGAAAGGGGGGTTACTAGTGGGGTACCACAGGGTTCAGTATTGGGTCCAGTCCTTTTTAATGTCTTCATCAGTGACATTGCAGAGGGACTGGAAGGAAAAGTATGCCTTTTTGCAGATGACACAAAGATCTGCAACAGGGTTGATACACAAGGAGGCGTGGAAAGGATGAAAAGGGACTTGGCAAGGTTGGAGGAATGGTCAGAAGTATGGCAGCTAGGATTCAATGCAAAGAAGTGAAAAATAATGCACCTGGGAAACAAGAACCCAGGGGAAGAATACACAATGGGTGGGGAGGTAGTAACAACAACAAAAAAGGAAAGGGACCTGGGGGTAATCATATCAGATGACCTTAAGGTTAGCAAGCAATGTGAGAAGGCAGTAGGGAGGGCTGGGGGTATACTGGGATGTATAGGAGAGGCATCAGCAGCAGAAAACAGGAAGTTGTTATCCCTCTGTACAGACAGTTGGTGAGACCCCATCTGGAGTACTGTGTCCAGTTCTGGAGACCCCATCTCCGCAAGGACATAGACAGGATAGAGACAGTCCAGAGGAGGGCAACTAAAATGGTGCAGGGTCTGCAAGAGAAGCCGTATGAGGAGAGACTAAAGGAGCTCAATATGTATACCCTTGAGGAAAGAAGGGAGAGGGGGACATGATAGAAACTTTTAAGTACCTCAGTGGAATCAACAAAGTCCAAGAGGGTAGCATCTTTCAGAAAAAGAGACTTGCAAGAACAAGGAGACACAATTTAAAGATAGAAGGAGGGTGGTTCAGGGGCAATGTGAGGAAGTATTATTTCACAGAGAGGGTAGTGGATGCATGGAAAAGCCTTCCTGAGGAGGTTGTGGGGTCTAAAACTGTGGGAGAATTCAAGAATGCATGGGACAGACATAAGGCAATTCTTGTGGAGGGTAGGAAGAAATAGGCTGTTGGTTAACTAGGATCTGCGGCCTATCCTGTAGGTAGGGAAATGGGCAGACTAGATGGGCCTAGCGGTCCTTATCTGCCGTCAAAGTCTATGTTTCTATGTTTCTATGTAACAAGCTCCCTGATCTAGTGGCCTTGATGGAAGAGGGTTGCCTGGATATTGTGGCAGTCACAGAAACATGGTACACAGAGAACCATGACAGGGAAGTCAACATACCAGGATACACAATCTACAGGAGGGACAGGGAGGGTAAAAAAGGAGGAGGAGTAGCTCTCTATGTAAAGGAAGGGATCAAAGCAACAGAACTAAAGAGTAAACAGGGAGCAGATGAGGCACTCTGGGTCACACTGAAGACAGGAAATGGCACCACAATCCGCACGGGGGTTGTATACAGACCCCCATCTCAGGGGGAGGGAATGGGCAAGGAAATGATAGAAGGCTTCCTTTGAATGGCAGAAAAAGGGGAGATATTGTTGATGGGGGACCTGAATATGCCGGATGTTAACTGGAGCACCTTTGCTGCAGGAACATCCAAGAGCAGGCTCATTCTTGATGCTCTACAGGGGGCATGCCTCAGACAGCTAGTACTGGAACCCACTCGGGAGGGAGCAATCTTAGACAAGGTACTCTCAAATGGGGACGGAGAAAGAATCTCAGATTTAGAGGTGGGTAGCCATCTGGGAACAAGCGACCACCAAACAGTGTGGTTCACGATAAACACAACCATACAATCAAGCCATACAAAAGCAAGAGTATTGAACTTTAGGAGGGCTGACTTTGGGAAAATGAGAGAGTGCCTTAGAAAAGCACTAGCAAACAGGCAAGAAGGAGGGATGGAGAAACAATGGGGAGTAATCAAAACAGCCATCACAGAGGCAACAAGCCTTTGTGTAAAGCAAATCAATAAGACACAACGAAGGAAAAAAATGCTATGGTTCTCAAAAGAGGTGGCAGGGAAGGTTAAGGAGAAAAGGATAGCATTCAGGAAATACAAGGAAACACAGAAGGAGCAGGACAGAGAACTTTATCAGTTAAAGCAGAAAGTGGCTGGGAAGGCAGTCAGAATAGCAAAGGCCCAAACCGAGGAAAGGATAGCCAATTCTGTTAAGAAGGGGGATAAGACCTTTTATAGGTACATTAGGGAGCGAAGAAAGACCAAAGGAGGGATACTGAGGCTTAATAAAGGGGAGGGAATGTGGGTAGAGGGTGACAGTGAAAAAGCAGGGATACTGAATGAATATTTCTGCTCAGTATTCACAAAGGAAGAGGAGGGGGAGGTACCTAAACCAAACAAGAGAAACACTCTGAAGACGAGGGGTCGATACCAGTCCATTTACAGAAGAAAGGGTTCTGAAAGAACTAATAAAATGGAAGGTGGACAAAGCAATGGGGCCTGAAGGGATTCACCCAAGAATTCTAAAAGAACTAAGGGTAGAACTAGTGACACCGCTGACTACTCTCTTTAAGAAATCATGGGAGGATGGGGTGGTACCTGAGGACTGGAGGAGGGCAGATGTGATTCCTCTTCACAAAGTGGGAGCAGGACAGAGGCAGGAAAATACAGACCAGTTAGTTTGACCTCAGTGGTAGGGGAAAGTGATGGAATCACTTCTGAAAGAAAGAATTGTTGAGTACCTAGAGGCCAGTGAGGCACAGGACCCAAGGCAGCATGGATTCACGATGGGAAGGTCGTGTCAGATGAATCTAATAGATTTCTTTGACTGGGTGACCAAAGTAGTAGACCAGGGAGGGGCTGTGGACATGGCCTATCTAGATTTTAGCAAGGCATTTGATACAGTCCCACACAAAAGATTAATACACAAGTTAGCCAGAGTTGAAGTGGGCCCTAAGGTGGTAGCCTGGGTAAAAAATTGGCTAGACAACAGGATGCAAAGGGTAGTAGTAAATGGAGTACACAGAGCAGAAAGGAGGGTTACTAGTGGGTACCGCAGGGTTCAGTACTGGGACCGGTCCTTTTTGATGTCTTTATAAGTGACATTGCAGAGGAACTGGAAGGAAAAGTATGTCTCTTTGCAGACGACACAAAGATCTGCAACAGGGTTGATACACAAGATGGAGTGGAAAGGATGAGAAGGGACTTGGCAAGGTTGGAGGAATGGTCAAATGTATGGCAGCTCAGATTCAATGCAAAGAAGTGCAAGGTAATGCACCTGGGAAACAAAAACCCAGGGGAAGAATACACAATGGGGAGTGAGATACTCACAACAGTAAAAATGGAAAGGGACCTGGGGGTAATTATATCAGATGACCTAAAGGTGGGCAAGCAATGTGAGAAGGCAGTAAGGAAGGCTGGGGGGATACTGGGATGCATAGGAAGAGGCATCAATAGTAGAAAACAGGAAGTTGTTATCCCTCTGTACAGACAGTTGGTGAGACCCCATCTGGAGTACTGTGTGCAGTTCTGAGACCCCATCTCCGCAAAGACATAGACAGAGTGGAGGCTGTCCAGAGGAGGGCAACCAAAATGGTGCAGGGTCTGCACCAGAAGACATATGAAGAAAGACTAAAGCAGCTTAATATGTATACCCTTAAAGAAAGAAGGGAGAGAGGGGACATGATAGAAACTTTCAAGTACCTCAAGGGAATCAACAAAGTCCAAGAGGGTAGCATCTTTCAGCAAAAGAGATGTGCAAGAACAAGGGGGCACAATTTGAAGATAGAGGGGGGATGGCTCAGAGGTAATGTGAGGAAGTATTTTTTCACGAAGAGGGTTGTGGATGCATGGAACAGCCTCCCTGAGGAGGTCATGGAGTCAAGAACAGTGGGGGAATTCAAGAATGCATGGACAGACATAAGGCAGTCCTAGTGGGGGGTAGGAGGAAGTAAGCTGTTGGTTAACTAGGATCTGCAGCTTATCTGTTAGATAGGAAAATGGGTAGACTAGGTGGGCCAAGCAGTCCTTATCTGCCGTCAAATTCTATGTTTCTATGTTTCTATATCCCCGGCCCACAGGAAGTTCAAAATGATGTCCCCAACAAAATGATTACTGTTAAGGAAGGCTCAGACACTTATCTTAATGCCATGGTTGTAGCTCCAGACAAATCTACATTGCAGATACAATGGGAAACTGATTTTAATGGTTACACACTTCCTGTAGCTCATTTATCTAAATGTACTTTTCATGGATGGCCCAACATAGGGATTGCACCAAATGGTACACTCTCTATTTGACAAACTTCTCCTAGACGTACTAGTCTCTATAACTTGACTGCCTTAATAGATCCTACCTTTTGTGACCACCGCCACTCTGAGGAATCACGTGCTTTCTGTCTTCATAACTATGTGACTACTGAAGCTATGTTCCTTTCTGTAGTCCCACCCACTGAAGAAGAAGAACTGACTGCATGTCCTCCCCAGGAGCCTAGTCCTCCTAGTGGTTTGACTGCCACTTCCCTTCCAGGAGCTTTGATTAATAATATTCAGTTCATGCATGTCCTAGTTATTTTCAATCTTTCACATTAGAATATGGCTGAGTTTGGTCTCTGTCACACAATCAGCAC
Organism: Neoceratodus forsteri; assembly: GCA_016271365.2. Classification (NCBI taxonomy): domain Eukaryota; kingdom Metazoa; phylum Chordata; order Ceratodontiformes; family Ceratodontidae; genus Neoceratodus; species Neoceratodus forsteri. The sequence goes on along the minus strand of CM028129.1, from coordinate 1,252,240,333 downwards.
TTCTAAATTTTTCAGTATATTGCTTCTAGATATCGTAGGTGCTTACCAAACTCACACAAATGATCCAGTCAGTGGACCTCATGCCACTGATCACCTAGGAGTCTTTAGACCCGCACCTAATGCTAAAAGTAAATCATGTGCTAGATGTGATACTGCAGATGTTACCGGTGCAGCAGGCACCATCTCTGGCCTTTTTGGTTCAGGAATGTCTATCTGGAATAGAGCAGATATAGCTGCTATTAATGCACAAACACTTAATTTTCAACAAGCCGTTAAAAGTGATATTCTGCCCTCACTGTTACATGGTGTAGATGGTTTAAGTAAAGAAGAACGTTTTACTGTTTATAATGTGCAGGAAATTGTCAAAGGGTTCAATGATACTAAAAACAAAATTAATAAATTGATCTTCCAAAATAACAAGGAGGCAGACAAGCAACATATTGCCGGTGAACTTTTATGTTCCGCCTATGGTTCTTATGTAATTGCCACTGTTAATGATCTCTTCAGGGACTTGGAAACAGGTTGCATTCCAGTTATTATCCATGCTAGGAGAATGATGAAATGGTATTGTCCTCACTGCAAGTCTAATGCATGCATTACTGTGTGTACGTTAAACAACGTTAATATTTTTATGTCTACTGCTAGAAATCTAGGATATGTTTCACGATATCCAAACCAAGCACCCTGTTACTTTACTAAGAAATGCTCAGTCCATGACAACATGTTCATTACTTTTGCTGTGTCACTACCTTGCTTTGATCCACAAATTTCTGTCTTTGACAAACTGGCTGCTATACATTCTATCGGACATCTTGATGAGAACATTTACCAAGAATGAACTGATTTACCCTCTTTACTTGTCTACCACTCTGTTCAACAAGCTTGGGTAGCACCACATACCAACTGCTGCACCAAGAAGGGATATTATTACCTGTGCCGCTCTGACATATTTGACATTGTTAAACCTGCATGTGGATATTCTCTGGAGCATCTTGACTGGTCCTTTACATTGGGTGATGATCTGTCATCCAACCTGACTGCCGAATCTTTGCAAGCTGCATCTTCAGTGCCTGATGCTGAAACAGCTGCTTCCCAAAGCTACCTGGAAGCGGTATATCTTTTCACTTCACAGCTCATCAACCAGTCTTTTGCTTGTCCTATACGTCTACAACAATGGAGGGTTCCAACTGTATGAGTTACCTACAGTTCTGGTGGGCAGTACTGTGTAGTGACAAATCACTGATCTTTTGCTTATGGTGCCAAAACTCGTGATATTAAGGCTCCTAACTTCTGTTTTATGCCACAGCAGAAAACAGGTATTGGTCACACTGTGATCACTCCTATTCCTCTCCCTGAACCAGATGTTATTAATACTGATCCACAATACTTGCATGCCTTGTCTCAGTATTTACCCATGTTTAACATGCACATTGACCCTTTGACACTATCCTTGAAATCTCTTTTAGCTAGAAAGGATTCGCATTTGATTTATATTAGCAATACTATTTCTAAGGCTGGTGATGCTCCTAATGATCTTATTCATGATGGTAATTTAAGTACTGCTCTATCCAATACTTGGTTAGAACTGACTTTTAAAACTTTTGTTATTATCCAAGCATTTTTGATTGTTTTTCTGATACTAACCTTTTGCTGTCTGTGATGTACTCTAAGACAATATCGCGAACAACTCAAATTCCTTTACAAGGCTCATGTGTCGGGCATCCCGCTACTTTCCTGTGGTTGTTGCCATTTCTTTTGAAAGAAACAAGGGGGGAATGTTATCCATGGTCCAGCACCCCTGACTGTACCCCCACCTCGTGGACAACAACCTACATATAGGTACATGTACTAACCTTAGGGTGAAGACACATCATATAAGCATAAGTGTCAGAATCTGTGTTCTACTAATGCATGTTATGTTTCATTATACTCTACTGATATATTTTAGCCATGAGAGATGCTTTTTGCTCTATTTTTATTATAGTCTCCATAAGTAAGGCAACAGTGCCATCTTTAGTAATTGTGCACCATTACAAGTGCAACTGACCTTGGAGTTATAGAGTTATATTGTATTATGTTATCTTCTGCAAGCTATGCAACTACTTGTACTAGTTAGAATAGTTACTCAGGCCACCCATTTTTGGCCAATTATATACATTTTATGTATCTTCTTTAGCCGTTGCTATGGTGATTATCAAGGTATAAGACCCTCTGTATCACGTAGCTTCTCTGAGAAGAGAGAGACTGCGTTACCTAGGTAAGGAAAACTGGTATTCTCCCAGCATCACACTGTTGGTAGTAAGCCTGTATTATTGATCTGAATAAATTCCATTTATTACATAAGTACCACTTGTCTGTTGTCTCTTCCTTCTGTGCCATTCCACCAAGAACCTGAGAACATAATTTTTTACCAAGTTACATCTTGTGATCGACAGTGGATTCGAAAGGAGCCCATCAGCTTTGATCAGTTGCAACCTTCCTGTGAGATAACTAGAGAACCAGTTTACAGAGGGCCTGTCCAAACCCAGGGACCTAAGACTGAGAAGGAGAAGGTCATGGTCCATTGTATCAAATGCCTTACTCAGATCTAAAAAGACTGCACCTGTGGGGTGCGTGGCATCAAGGGCAGTGAACCAGTCATTGGTGACCTTAGCCAGAGCTGATACAGTGCTGTAGTTCTGTCTAAAACCAGACTGCAGTGGAGTCAATAAATGAGTATTCTCCATATATTCTTTTAGTTGATTGTTTATTATTTCTAAAACCAGACTGCAGTGGAGTCAATAAATGAGTATTCTCCATATATTCTTTTAGTTGATTGTTTATTATTTTTTCGAGGAGTTTGGATAAAACTGGAAGAATGGAGATGGGCCTATATTTATTGAGATCACTTGGGTCACCTGACTTAAATAAGGGCAGAATGTGGTCTGTTTTCCAGCATAATGGAACTATGGGAGAAGAGATAGATAAACTGAAAATGTGCAAAACTGGCACAGTTAACAGGTGCCTCCCTAACTTTAACAAGCATTTGTCAATGCCGAATGTTTGCTTGCTGGCATTGGCAGTGGTAGTGTAGAAGTTACAGAGCTGCATAATAGGAATGGCAGTGAAGTACTGAACTGAAGCCAACCCCACCACCACCCTGCAGAGAGTGACAGGCATTGGTGTGTGCCTTTGGGTCATCAGGCATAATGGCCACGCCATTTCACCACACCCCACCCTGCAGACACTGACAAGTGTCGCGGTGTTCCTTGGGTCTTTGGCCCTTATGCACACCCCATTCCATTAGGAAATACGGTGAGATGGGTGCGATATAGGAGAATGGGGTAAACTTTGGGGCCAAAGAGTCCAAGGCATACCTTGATGCCTCTCACTGGCTGCAGGGTGTGGAATGGTATGAGCCTTACAGGCAAGAATCCCAAGTCACACCCCTGATGTCTGTCATTCTCTACAGGGTTGGGTGTTATGGTTGGAAACCCTAATACCTCAGGCATTCGTTGGTATTTTCACTCCAAATGCTCAACATGTTTGTTTTGTGACCCCACCTCATGAACAGGGGGAATATCAGTTTGTTAGCCGAAAGCTGCTTATGCACAGTGACTATGGCATTTAGCACCACAGGTGCAAAAACATTCTGAACAGGATGTAAAAAATGACAGCTGTACTGTTCATGGGGAGGGGAAAAAAATGGCAATGTTGCAAATCTGCAGTAAAAATATTTAAAAAAATGGTGAAGTCACGAGCGTACATAGAAACTGTGCAACGCACACCCGTAATATAATTAGATTGGGGACTTTTTTACAGCAGATTGTCAACTCAGGCATTTTGGTGCCTCCGATCATGAACAGTGTCACTGTGATTTTCTTTATCTGTCCCGAACAATGATTTCCCACAGCTACCATGCATCTCTGCACTGAAAGTGTGAAAACACATTTCGGCCATGTTGTGAAAAATGACAGCTGTACTGTAAATAAGGAAGTGTGGAAAAATGCCACTGGTGAAAATCTGGACTTAAAATATTACAAAGTCATGAACTTCACGGTCACGTGGAAACTGCGCAATGCTCACTCATAACACAGTCATTTTATGGACTTTTGTCACCAAATTTTCAACATAGCCATTTTAAGACCTCTGCTCATGAACAGTGTAACTGTGATTTTCTTAATCTATCCCAAACATTGCTTCGCACACCAACAGCACCATTGTACTACATGTCTTGAAAACACATTTTGAGGTGGCATATGAAAATGGCAGCTGTACTGTTCATAAGGAAGAGTAATAAAATGGCAATGTTGAAAATCTGGAGTGAAAAATAAGGATTACGCAAACTTACGAGCATGCATAGGAACTATAGCCTTGCGCTAAGTAAAACAGTCATTTTAGAATTTTTCACCAAATTTTCAACATAGTCATTTTAAGACCTCTGATCATGAACAGTGTCACTGTGATTTTCCTAATGTGTCCCATACATTGATTTCACACATTGACTGCGCCATTGTGCGCTACATGGGCGGAAACACGTTTTGGGCAAGATGTGAAAAATGACAGCTATACTGCTCATAAGGAGGTGTGGTAAAATGGCAATGTTGAAAATCTGGAGTGAAAATATTGAAAATTACCCGAACTTCAGTGCATAGGAACTGCATAGCATACGACTCGTAAAACAGTCATTTTGGAATTTTTCACCAAATTTTCAACATAGCCATTTAAGATCTCTGCTCATGAGCAGTATCACTGTGGTTTTCTTAATTTGTCCTGTACATTGATTTTGCACACCGACTATGCCATTGTGCGCTACATGGGCGGAAACATTTTGGGTGAGATGTGAAAAATGACAGCTGTACTACTCATAAGAAGGTGTGGTAAAATGGCAATGTTGAAAATCTGGAGTGAAAATATTGAAAATTCACGAACTTATGAAGGCGTGCATAGGAGCCTACTTAATGCACACTAAGTAAAACAGTGGAATTTTGGAATTTTCACCAATTTTCAAAATAGGCTTCTTGAGAGCCCACCTTATGAACACTGGCAGTGTCGTTTCATTAATCAGTCCCTAAAGGTGATTTCATGCAGTGACTACGAAATCATCCTTCGGGCCCGAATAATGCCATGACAGTGACAACATTCACGAGGAGGGGTCCCAAAAACCCCATGTTGAAAATTTGGTGCAAAAATTCCAAAAAATGCCTGAGATATGCAACAAAGTTGAAAACCCCTATCTATCCCATTATACAGCTTACCGGCATTTCCTCAGTTGGCGGTCGACTTTGAAGAGTGCAGACATGGTTCCCGTCCACTAAAGATCGTCGTGCGAGGTCAGGGTAAGTGTCAGGTGGGGGTGGGGGAGGCAGGGCGCAGTGGGTGGGTGCGGTTGTGGGAGGGGCAGGAGACTGCGTGGGACCGTTTTTAATTTACAATTTTTTTTTAAATTGGCGATCGGGACATTTGCCATGCTGGGGTGGGCTCCCAGCATGGCAAGCAAGGACGGTTAAATGTGGAGCTGATGGGGATTGGGCACCCTCACAATATAATATCTATTGCCACTGGGGTGGGCTCCAGCGTGGCACCCATAGTACCGGGGGTGAGGACAGTGGAATCCCCATCGGCTATTTCTATGAGTTGCCACGCTGGGGTGGGCACCCAGCGTGGCATGTAGAGCTTTGGGGGCGCACAGCCAATGGGGGATTGGGCACCCCGTCGGCTATCACGTGTGTGCCGGGGAGCAGCATGCAGTATCGTCGTGCGTTTCTGTGTGTGTGTGTGTGTGTGTGTGTGTGTGTGTGTGTGTGTGGGGAGCTGCGCGGGTAGGCGTGTCTCTTATCGCTGCTCACTGAAGTGTAGCTCCCCTTTCAACAATATTGCACTGCATTTTGGAGCTTGTCATAGACAGCTCCAGCATGCATTGGCGGACTGGGGCCACGCCTGCCAACACACTGACTGAATTGGAAGAGGGGGTGACACACCTCCGAAAACTCGGATGATGGCACTATGTTTCTTGCACATGCGTGCAAGCAAACATAAAAATGTGGCCTCTGTCCCATCAGCATCAGCACTCTTCTTTGAGTCCGAGTTGTTCAGGAGGTCTTCAATTTGTTTAAAAGAAGCTGGGGACAGCTGAAAGGAGCCTTGGGGCCTCAGATACTGGATAGCGTCCGTTGATGTGGAGCTACCAACCAGCCCAGTGACTGGTGAGGAATCAAATGCAAGACCTGCTGTGGCAAAGTGGGCATTTAATTTTTCTAGGATGGTGTCTTGATCAGAAATCGTGACACCATCCGCAGTGATTTTTATGGGTATAAACTGAGGGGTTTTATGGCCTTCAACTGATTTGATCATCTGCCATAGTTTGGAAGGGTTGCTTTTGGCCTCCACCAGAGTTTCTGCATAGAAATTAGCCTTGGTTGTTCTAATGAGCTTAACACATGTGTTTCTGGAGGCTCTGAATACCTGCCAGTCTGTAGGGGATTTAGTTTGTCTTGCACGAGCCCAAAGTTTGTCACAACGAGTGAGAGACACTTATAACTCCGTATTAAACCAAGGGTGAGTAACCTTTCTCAGCCTGAATTTTACAAGTGGGGCATGTTTATTGGCTAACGTCATAAGGATAGTATTCCTAATAGTGCTGGCTTCATGCACTGACATGGACAGATAGAAGTTTTGCCAGTTAGCACATTTGAGGTCAACTAAGGAATTACCAATTTTAAATTTACAAAAGCTACGCCATATGATAAACTTGAAACAACAGGGATGTTTTCTTTGTGTACAAGTGCATGCAACAATATTATGGTCACTCAGACCATTATGAATGACAGCTGTGTGTGATATTTTGTGGGGATGGTTAGTGAGAATTACATCTAGGATGGTGCTGTTTTCCTTGTTTCTTGTGTTAATCCTGGTGGGTTCTGTAATAAGCTGTGAAACACCAAGCTCATCACATAAGTCCTTTAGGGCATTTGCTCTAGGTGTAAGCCAGTCTAAATTCAGATCACCAAGGATAATAGTTTCATTGGTGTTGGTTTCAATGAGATTCCTAAGGGTTGGTAATAGTTCGACGCCCTCTGATGGAGGCCTGTACCAACCAACGATGCTGAGTGCCTCAGAGGAGGGTACTTGGGCCTGATTCCAAGACAGCGGATAGAGTAGTGAGCAAAGTATACCAATGCGCAAGATACGCCAAAATATCTATGACATGTGAGCTGCACCAGATTCCAAGAGAGCCACGAGATACGCCAAGAAATGCCAGAATATGCATGTTGCAACTAACGCCGCTAGTGTATGTCACAGCCCACAAGAGTGGTGTAGCACTGTGCATGTCAAAACTCTATGACCATAAAGTCATGTGCAAGATGTAGGCATGTCGTAGGGGCTACGAGATGGCGGGTAGCAGGGGAGAGGTGGCAAGTGGTAGCAAAAAGCAAAACAGAAACTTCACCTTTGAAGAGACCAATGTGCTCCTGGAAGAGCTGGAGGCAAATCCAGACCTGCTGGGGAAAGGGGGGGGGGGGTGAGCAACAAGAATGGCTACAGAGGAAAGCAGCATGGGATGCAGTCATGCAGAAGGTGAATGCAGTGACACATGTGCGCCACACTGTGTGGGACCTGTAGAAGTGGTACAGTGACCTCAAGTGCCATGCCAAGGTGAAGGAGTCATACAACAAGCGGCAGGCAATGGCCATGGGAGGTGGGCCACAGGATGTGTGACCCCTAAGCACACAGGAAGAGAGGGTGATGGTATTTGTGAGCCAGCACAGTGACCACAGGGACTCTGAGCTGGACACGTTCTGGATGGATGCAGGGACGATTAAGTGGATGTGCGAAGCATAGCAAATGTCTTATGTAGATGTAAAATAACAATGAACAGGAGGGGGTGTGACATGCTGCGAGCACAGTGTGCCACAGCACAGTGGGAACCGTGAAGGTGGGGCACAGCAACGCAAAGTGGAACAGTGCACAGACTGGGGGGGGACAATGTGGGAATGTAGCCTGGCATGGTGCATGGCCCTCTAAACAGCAGATGTTGCAGCCACCACGAGGGCAGTCGGCACTGATGCACTGTAACCCCCCCACAGGTGCAGCTGCAGTGGACACAGGGGCAGCTAAGGTGGTGGTCAGCGCTGCCCAGCATGAGGTGCACAGCGACACAGGGGTGTGGATGGTGGCATGCATGCTGGGCATTGACGAGTGTTGTAGCACTAAAGCACAGTTGTTAAACCCATAGGTGATGAGCTGGAGGACACAGGGGAAGGTAAGACAGTGGCCATCTGTGCTGCCACCCTGCGGAATGGAGCTGCAGGGTAGCAGACCATGGCAGGCACAGGTGTCATGTAATGGTGCAGCACACTGACCCCCTCATATTCCCTCACAGGCACAGAGACAAATGGCAATGAGGCAGGTAAGGACATGACCAGTGCCAACACCAGTGCATGGGAGAGCAATGCAGGGGCAGGATGGTAGAAGGCATGACATTGGACGTACCACTGATGCACTGATGTCTCCCCACAGGTACAGTGGCAATGGACACAGTGGTGGTGAACAGTGCACCCGACATCACAGGGCAGGCCCTGCAGGACACAGTGGAGACACCAGTGGTGGGTGAGCAGCAAACAGAGGGTGAACAGCTGCAGGAGGAGATAGGGCTGGATCTCAGTGACTACCTAAGCTGTGGCAGCCTGGGGGGTGACATAGCACAGGACCTGAGCCCAGCATCCTACCAGAGGCTGTAGGAGGCCCTGAATGGGACGACATCACTCGATGCAGAGAGGCCGCGGACCCTGACTGACTACGCAGGGTTCTGCCAGACCCTTGTGACCACCCATGTCAAGCAGTTGGAGATGCTGGGCTGCATAAGGCTCAGTATGGATGCCCACCAAGCAGCACAGCAGGAGCAGATGGCAGCACTGATAGGGGTGCTGGAGACTGGGGTGCAGACCACCACTAATGCCATGGAACGGATCATGGAGGCCATGGCTGCAGCAGAGTCCAGTGCACAGGCACAGATGTGTGCCATCACCCATCTGGCCATGGCCATCAAGGGGTCAGTGGTGCAACAGGAAAGGCAAGCCGATGCCCTTATGGCCCTGCTGCAGGCCATGTGAGCAGGCCTGCACTAATGGGTCACTGCTGGGCGTGATGCATCCACACAGGTGGCACCGGAGGAGCAGCTGGCAACAGCCCTGCAAATGGTGCCAGATAGAGGCGCAGAGTCCACAGCCAGGGGTGGCGCAAATGTCAGTGCCACCAGCACCCCCAACGCCTCCCTCAACAGCACAAATACCACCGCCACCATCAACACCAACGCCACACCCACCACCTCTACAGCCGAGGCACAGCAGGTGGCAGCAGCACCTCAACCTCTGGCTCCAGTGCCACCGTCCATGCCACAGGCACTGCAGCCCCCTGTGCCACCAACACCCACAGCAGTGGGGCATCATCGGCCACCAAAGGCAACTGGATGTGTACTGGTGGCAGCATGGGCTGCAGGGCCACCTGGCAAGAAGGCAGCAGCAATACCCTCTGCCAAGGGCATGGGGAAGAAGGTGCTGGGCACAGGGCACAGAACCACTGGCTCAGGGCAGGAGGTGGCACAGGCGGTGGCACGGAAGAAGGCCACGGTCAGTAGTGCACCCATGGGGAGTAGCCGAGGGACAGCGCCACAGCATGCGCCACCTGCACCTGTGAGATGCAGCAGGATTCTGAGGACAGTGGTGCCAGTGGCACCCATTGACAGTGATGGCACAATCGGGGTGCTGCATGTGCATGGTGGGATGAGTGCCACTACACAGTCCACAAAGCAGAAGAGGACTGGGCGCTAGTGACAGGCCTCGGACAGACCTGCACCCATGGCACGATGTTGCCTGTGGTTGGCTGTGGGGGTGGACTGCACACAGGGTGGGCATGGGGTGCATGTGGCAGCTGTGTGTGCAGGGTGAGAATGTGCGGGAGTGCGGGTGTGTGGGGGCACAGGAAGAGCCACTGTGTGGGGTCATGAATGCGCACTGCATGGGCACTGGTGATGGTAATTGTGGAGGTTGTCACCTGTACATAACTGTATTACATTGTGTCACCCATGTTTAACCCACCTGTCACTAGTAAAAGCCCTGCACCATACATTTGCATGTTGTCACTCACTGCTGTGACAGGACATATGGCACATTGCAGCCTGCACAACGCATAACGCAAATGCATGCACACCGCGTAGGCTGCAGTTGCATGCGTGTGGCATGTGCATCACGAAGGTGCGCAGACACATGCCACAGACCGCAACTGCACATTTGCAACCTGCGATGCACATGTAGCGCGTACGTGCGATGATGTGGGGTTAGCTAGGTTGCAGCACCGTTTCGCGGGTTACAGGATGGAGAGCTGGAAGCAGTGCTGAGGAACAGGTGTGCCACTGGACAGGAGGAACAGGTGTACTTCAGACTGCACACTGGTAAGTACTGGAACACAGCACTCCATACCTCTCAACCTCCCCTATTACAGAACAGAGACAGGTCTTAAAATGGTCATGGACAGCTGAGTACACCCAGGGACACATCTGATGGCATATCAAGATGTGTTCCACAGGCTGTGTACAACATGCTGAACAGTATGAATGGCATGTTCTAAATGTCAGCTAGACAGCTACACCACTTACTGGCAATATATTCAGTTTAAAGTCCCTACTTCTCAGTGATAGGTATGCCACTGTAGGTAGGACTGGGACTTTCCTGGGCATATTCAGGGACATCCCTGGGAATCAGGAATGGTTGAAGGGCATGCAGCACTCAGAGGCAGCAGACCACAGTCACAATGCCAGCCATGTGCTAATCCATGTGTTATCCCCCTGTAGCACCACAGAGGACACACCCAGGGCACACGTGAGTACTAGACACTGCACAGCATGCACAGTTCCAATGCATGTACTACACAGTGTGCCTAACATTGCTGTTTACTTCCCCTTGTATAGGAGACAGCGCTGCTGCACGGGAGCAGGTAGGTGGACACTGCCACACCACTGCAGCTGCTGTAGTCAATGTTTGTACTGCTAGCTAATGCTGACCTGCACGTTTTCCATCCAGGTGTGCCACCATAGCCAGCAGTGCCGCCCACATGTGATCATGCAGCGCACAGTCCAGGTAGGTGTATGTTACATGTCATACTGTCAGAATGGGTGGGCCATGGGACCGCACCCTGGGCACAGGCTGGTGGGCGTATCGGGGTGCTTTCTGCGATGGTGGACATGCAGACATGTGGCAGGGCAGCATGCAGTGCTGCCTGACCACACCCACACTCTACAGAGCCATGCTGTGGCATGCCTCAGCATGTGGCTGGGGACCTGGTGGTACACTGCTGGGACAGTGTGCATCAGTGTGGGGCGGTGCATGTGCATGGCACTGCACTGCCAGTCCATGCTGGCTGCACTGCATGTTGGTGGGGGCAGTGCTGTTGGGGGGGTGTCGTGCATTGGCGTGTCCTGTGGCTGTGTCCCATCCCCATGCACCATGCACACAGGCAAGTGTACCACAGGGTGAGGGGGGTTGTCGACACAGCTGCCAGTCCATTGTGTATTGACACATGTGCTATTCCTTCCTCCCATGCAGGTCTCAACACACGCCATGGACATGTCCTGGGGATCGGCCTCAGGCTGAGTGGGCAATCTCCTAACTAAACACCTATGGAGACCACCATGCTTGTGAACTGCGTGCAGCAGTGGGGCCAGTTGCTGTTACCACCGGGGTGCAGGAGGCACACTGCCACTGAGTTGGACCAGGCAAGGCATGCAATAGGAGCATGGCTGGGGGCCAGCAGCGGTGTGCACCGGACAGCCCACTAATTGCAACACCGTTGGCAGGATATGGCGTGGAGGAACCCCGGGATACTGGATTGGCTGCTCAGCATGGTGAGATGCAGGGACACCGAGATGAGGTCAGGCCAGGACATACTGTAGGTGCAGGTTTGTATGCCTCCGGCCGGACATACGGTGGTGCAGAGCTGACAAATAGGCCATGGCGTGCTGTGGTGCACATGTCTCACCATTCTCCCCATCTCCACAGGTGCATCGGGCATGGCCCAGGACCATCAGGATGCCTGTGTTGGCAGCCTCAGGCAGGAGGCACTGCAGTGGAGGTCAGATGAGTGCATGCATTGAGCGCCATGTGTCATGCCCATGGTGGACCACCCCATGGTGGCACGTGCTGCAACCGTGCATGTACTGTGTGTGGTGTGCCACATGGCCAGGCCCTGCACTGACTGCATCCTTTGCATCCCAACAGGTGGGCATAGCCGACTGTCACAATGACAGAATGCACTGCTGTGGGCCATGGTGGAGCTGAAGGCGGCCAAGGCGGAGGAGTACCGCCAACGCACATGGTGCAGGCAGCGGAGGGCAAGGGTCCTCCCTCCCACATCATCCTCGGAGGAAGGGGTGGCAGTGGAAGAGTGGGTGGACATTGCACAGGATCCAGATGTGCAGGACCCCACAGACGGTGGGAAGCAGGAGCCTGGATAACAGCTAGATGCTGGGCCGAACATGGCGATGGAAGATGCAAGGGATGTGGCCCTGGCCATGGCTGCACCATCTACGGGGCCCAAGGTGGTGGATGCAGCAGTGCTGAGGCAGGAGGAAGCACCACCTATGGACACTGGCACTGTGTAGGGTGAAGAAGCACCAGCTACAGAGGACCTTGGGCCAAGGGCAGTGGACGGTGTCCAGGGGCAGCAGCAGCAGGGTGGTCTGGACGGCGGTGCTGGGGTGCCTGGGGGTCTTCCCATCCAAGAGGGCGAGCCGGACAGACAGCACTTGGTCTGTCTTGTGTCAGCCATCCTAGAGGACATTAGACACCTGCATGGCTCCATGAGCGCCCTGCTGGCAGAGCTACGCCAGATGTAGCAGCAGTGCTGGTGACCTGTGTTGTTGGGTGTGGGTCTGTATATATGGGTGGGGACTAGTGTATTGTTGTTAGCGAGTGCGGGTGGGCGTATGAGACTGTTGGGGGATTTGCCTGGGGGTCCCTATGTTGCTTTGTTCTGTTTGTTGTTGTCCTCTTTTCTGCTGTTGACACCCTTTCCCCATTGCTGTTTGCCATGTGCCCTGTTGTACCATTTTGTGCATTAAACTAATTTCCTACAACCCTGGCTCTGCGTGTCTGTCTCAGGTGTGCATGGTCGTGTGTGTGTGTGTGTGTGTGTGCCTTACCGTGCACATGGGGGCACACCTGTGGCGGTGCCTGCTGTCCCTGGTTTATCCTCACTGTGCACCTGGTCTGTGTGCCAGATGTGCAGCTCACAGCCTTTGGCACACTGCAGTGGCCACGTCCACTTGGTGTCCTGTGTGCTGCAGCACACCATGCATGGTCAGGCCCCCATGCCGCCACACGTTGCTTGTCCTGGCTGTGTGGTGGCCTTGGGCCTCTACAGCCCCCTTCCACCCAGGAGCCAAGTGGACTCTGTGGGTGGCACCAGTGGCACAGGTGTTGGTGTATCTCATCACCATATGTCTACAGGTCTGTGCCACCCGGTGCTGTGTCCCTGTTGTGGTTGCATTGTTTACATGTATCAGTGGCCATGGCAGGGGCATTGTGCCTGGTGGCGCCATCATCCCAGCTTTGTGTCTGTGGTCTGTGGCAGTCTCTGCCTCCCATGCCACCCATGCCGTGGCACATGCATTGCTGCCCCTTTCACTCTGTCCTGTGTGTCCTGGGTGCATTGGCTTGTGTGTTCTACTGTTTGCACTGTGCTCCACCATGGGGCACTGCTGTTTGTGTGGTGTACTGCTGCCTGTCTGGTGGGGGGTTCCACTGGTCTGTGCCTTGTTTAGGACAGCTATTGCCTGTTCTGACTTATGTGACCTTCCTCTGCCATAGCTCTGTATGCCATCTGTTTCAGAATAGCATTTCCGTGGTGCTGTTGTGTTACGCCTGTCGTAGGCTGCATTACACAGTGGCGTATACATTTTTTGTCATATCTGCGTCATAACTTGCAGTGTTTGTAGCGGTTGTGGGGTGCAACGTAAGTGTTCTCTTGGAATTGCGCATGTCGCAAATCACTGGTGTAACTTGCGATTTGCACTGTCAGGACTTGCATACTGCGTTTACGCCTGGCGTAACTGTCTTGGAATTGGGCCCAAGATTCTTAGTGACACACATTCAAATTCTTTTGGCTTTGCTAATGAAAAGGTTTCAGTAGCATTAAGTTTGGTATGTACATAGATAACTACCACCCTTCCCTTGAGGGTCTGTGTAATCTGAAAATATTGAAGGAGGGAAGCGTGAGCTGTTGGTCAGTGATGGTGTTTTTTAACCACATTTCAGTGACTACTAATATGTCAGGGTTTGTGTGAACCACCCATATTTTTATTAGGTCAAGTTTTTTGAGAAGGCTGCAAGCATTAATCAGCATTAGTTTTAAGCCTGGGGCTGTCACAAAGTCTGATGGAGAGGTGAGGAGGGTTGGGGGACCCGGGTTTACCTCCACATTCCCAGAACATAAGAGTAAGAGCAAAATTAATTTTTTTAAGTTGGCTGTTAGGGTTGCAAACTCTTTTTTTATGGCAAGCCTATTGCCCAACGCTGGTGAAGTGCAATGGCCTGGAGCAAATCTAAGGCAAGTGGGGTATATCATGTGTGCCAGTGGCAGTGCCCTTGCAATTAGGGACTGTGGTAGAACAAGGAGGAGAGCAAGACTGCTACAGAATGAGTCCCAAGAAGGGTGAGAGTTAGGGAAGTAGGATCCCATTATATTAACCTGTGAGGGTGAAAGAGAGGATCTGAACTCAGTGTCCTGCACTGAGCCAGGGTACAGTGCCACCACAAGCAACAGCGGGATAAGCAGTGCAGTGATGCAGGTCCTTAGGGAAGAACAAGGCCTAGGATATTAGTGATGGTCTGTAGCTGGCAGAGTCCCAGGTGAGGAAGTAGTGGGAGTGGTGTACTGAAAGGATAAGGGGTCTGCCAGTGTAAGCTAGTTTGTTGCTGCTGGGATGGTCTAGCGGTTAGGATCCCTGCCTCTAGTGTAGAGGGTCAAGGGTTTAAATCCCAGGTTTGGAGGAGGGTAGTCAGTGGGGATTTCAAAGGTAACAGCTGGAATAGCCTGGAGGAAAATCCCAGTGCAAACGCAGTTTGGGATAATTATGTTAGGGAAAATAGAGAGCAGAGTCAGCTCGATAGTGACTCCTAGTGGTCAAACTGAGGAGTGTTCAATAGGAATGGACTACTAGAGGAATGGAGAGGAAGGGACAACTCTGAAGTGACTCCTAGTGGGTGAATGATATAACTTGCAGTGGGGAAACTTGGGAGATTGTGAGATTGTTCTGCGAGGTCATGTGACGGGGGTTAAGTATAAAGGAAGTGACGGACCAGGATGGGTAAGTGGGGCAGTTACTGCATGAGAGATGATGGGCTAACACAGGTCTGGAATACCTGCTGTAATGTGGCTGCTGGCTCCTTCCTGGAGCTACGCTGGTGGGGGGAGGATGACTGGCTGAAGCAGCCTGTTGTAATGTGGCTGCTACGGCAAGTCTTATCTTTAGCTTTGTGTAAAACATAATCACGGGATACAATGGAATGATGCTTATTCCATACGTATTTCCTGTATGACAAGGCAGGAAGTTACAAAGTCACCAGAGATATGATAATTGCATGGACACCTTTGTTTCCGATGCCTCTGATACCCAGCATTGGGCTATTTTGGGAACTTAGAAAGGGGACAATAAAAAGAAAACACATGTTAGTTTAAGTCAGAGGTATTTTAATCACGCCAAACCATCAATTTAATTTATCAATTCTACCAACTGAAATTATATTAACTAGATATGTGGGGCAAACAAAAAATATAACACAATGGCTTCTTGTTTGAAACTGGGGATTTCAATCATGGTACATGGATTTATGAAGTGATGAGGCAGGCTGGCACCTGCACTTTTTTTACCCATGCACAGTACTGAAAAAAAAAGCATGAGTGCCTGGTTACTTCAAACAATCAACACAGAAACACTTCTGAAAGAAAGAATAGTTGAGTACCTAGAGGCCAGTGGGGCACAGGATCCAATGCAGCATGGATTCACAGCGGGAAGATCATGTCAGACAAATCTAATAGATTTCTTTGACTGGGTGACCAAAGCAGTAGACCAGGGAGGGGCTGCGGACATGGCCTACGTAGACTGACATAGTCCCACACAAAAGATTAATAAATAAGTTAGCCAGCCTGGGAGTGGGTCCCAGGGTGGTAGCCTGGGTTACTCTCATCGCCTCCCAAAAATTTGGAATTCCCTCCCCCCTCAAATCCGGCACTCATCCTCTGCTTACTCCATCAGCTCTGCCCTCAATAATTACCTTGTATCTAGATGCTCCTGCCATGTCCCCCCCTAACTCCCTCCTCTAAGCCCTGGACAAATCCTACCCCTCTACTGTCACCTTCATTTTACCCTGTGCACACCTACCCCCAAAATTTCTAGCTCTCCTCCCCTTCCCCAAAATTGCTCCCCCTTACTGGCCTCCCTAGATCTCTCACAGAATGTAAAGGACCTGAATACTCTCCATGGATCCCTCTCCTACTCCCCCAAGGGGCTTGTATCTGTCATCTATTCCCTTCCCCCACTATCCTAAAGGGGGTCTCTCTGGGACACTGCCTTATCCCCCTTTCTCTGGTCCCCCCACTCCCCTTGCAGGGTTCCTCGCATCCTGAGGGGGTCTCCAGGGACACAACTCTTTTTCCACCTCCCACCTCACCCCTCCTTCCCCTTCCCCCTTTTCTTTTACGTAAGCACTTGTTCACTTGTTAACCCGGCACTTATTATTGTCCACTCTTTCTACATATTATGTGCAACACTGTTGTAACACTGTTTGTAATATGTGCCTTACACCTGTATGTTAATGTTGATCTTGTAACTTGAATGTTTAATGTCTCATTCCTATTGTACCCCTTCCCCCCAGGTCGCACCAGGAGATGAGCAACTTGTTGCTCAGTGTGCCTTCCAGGTGAAACATTTCAATAAATAAAGAAATGAAAAAAATTGGCTGGACAACAGGTCACAGAGGGTAATAGTAAATGGAGTCCGGTCCGAAGAAAGGGGGGTTACTAGCGGGGTATTGCAGGGTTCAGTACTGGGACTGGTCCTTTTTAATGTCTATATAAGTGACAATGTGGAGGGACTGGAAGGAAAAGTATGCCTCTTTGCAGATGACACAAAGATCTACAACAGGGTTGATACACAAGAGGGGTGGAAAGGATGAGAAGGGACTTGGCTAGGTTGGAGGAATGGTCAAAAGTATGGCAGCTTAGATTCAATGCAAAGAACTGCAAAATAATGTACCTGGGAAACAAAAACCCCAGGGGAAGAGTACACATTTGGGGGGGTACTAACAACAACAAAAATGGAAAGGGACCTGGGGGTAGTCATATCAGATGACCTAAAGGTAGGCAAACAATGTGAGAAGGCAGTAAGAAGGGCTGGGGGGATACCGGGATGCATAGGTTGAGGCATCACTAGTAGAAAACAGGAAGTTGTTATCCTTCTGTACAGACAGTTGGTGAGACCCTATCTGGAGTACTGTGTGCAGTTCTGGAGACCCCATCTCAGCAAGGACATAGATAGGATGGAGGCAGTCCAGAGGAGGGAAACTAAAATGGTGCAGGGTTTGCACCAGAAGCCATACGAAGAGAGACTAAAGGAGCTTAATATGAATACATGATAAAAACTTTCAAGTACCTCGAGGGAATCAACAAAGTCCAAGAGAGTAGCATCTTTCAGAAAAAGAGATGTGCAAGAATAAGGGGGCACAATTTGAGGATAGAACGGGGACGGCTCAGGGGCAACATGAGAAAATATTTTTTCATGGAGAGGGTGGTGAACACATGGAACAGCCTCCCTGTGGAGGTCATGGGGTTAAAAAAAGTGAGGGACTTCAAGAATGCATGGGACAGACATAAGGAAATTCTGGTGGGGGTAGGAAGAAGTAGGCTGTTGGTTAACTAGGATCTGCAGCTTATCAAATAGGTAGCGAAATGGGAAGACTGGGTGGACCAAGTGGTCCTTATTTGCTGTCAAAGTCTATGTCTTTATGTTTCTTGTAGGGTGTGGAGCATGGGTGTGGACAGTGTGTATAAAACCCTGTATGGAAAAAAATTGGAAAAATAGGTCTCGGGTTTGTTAGGGTTTATGGGCAGACTGGATGGACCTATGGTCTTTTTCTGCAGTCATTGTCTATGTTTCTATGTTTCTGTGATATACTAATAATGCACTTCTAGTATACTGATGATAAAACATTTTGAGATGGATGTAAGACATTTGGGCACCTAAGATGGGTGTAAGATATATAGACTGCTGATCACAGCAGATGGGTTTAAGACATTTTTACAACTAAAAGAGGAGTTTGGTCTCCTAGACAAATACTTCTATAAATTCTCCCAAGTCAGGGATTTCATATTCTGAGAGCAAAACAAATAAGAAATCTTCAGGAAAAGTGACATACCCAATAATTTGGTGCCAATAAAGAGGCACCAGATTGCAAAAGGCATGCCTCGGCTCTGTAGATGTGTTTATCTACGCTATAGCCAGACCTTATAGCTATGGAGCACCATGCAAAGGCTACTGTATCCAGTAACTGGAGGGAGTTTATGTGGACAATTATCCAGCAACTATTTCTACACCCTGTCTGTGACATACCACTACAGCGTCGCACGTGGTGCCAAATGTTGGAGAAGGGGCAGAGGGAACAGGATTATGCTCATGGATTATGCTCATGGTGCATTCTTATACACCGAGGACCATAGATGACAGTGTGCATGCACACATACACGAACACATGTGCATGCATGCGCACGCCCAAAAAAACACACGCATGAAAGCAGCAGCGAACAAAAAATTTTTTCCCCCAAAAAGCTAGTTTCAACTACTTATCATAGAATAGAATTTTTGAAGGCAGAAAAGGACCTTCATTGGCCCATGTAGTCTGCTCTTTTCCACCCTTTTATTCTTTCCTCCCTTTTCTGGTAGCCCCTTTTCTGCTTCCACACAGCCCCTTGTGTCTGTCCCATGCAATCTTGAACTCCGACACTGTTTTGGCCCCCACCACGTCCTCTGGGAGCTTGTTCCATGCCTCCAACACCCCCTCTGTGAAGAACTGTCCTCGCACATTGCCTTTGAATCTTCCCCCCTGCAGTCTCAAATTATGCCCCCTAGTTACTGCACCCTCCTTCCTTTGAAGTAGACTTCCTGCTTGCACCTTGTTGATCCCCTTAACATATTTGAAAGTTTTTATCATATCCCCTCTCTCCCTTCTAGTTTCCAGTGAGTACAGCCCCAATTCCCTACATCTCTGCTTGTACGGTTTACGCTGCATACCCCGCATCATTTTGGTCACCATTCTCTGGACCCCCTCAGTCTTGTCTCTGTCTTTATGCAAATGTGGCCTCGAGAACTGGACTCCGTACTCCAGGTATGGTCTTACCATGGCACTGTAGAGGGGCGTCAGAACCTCCCCCCGTCTGCTAGTGATTCCCCTGCTAATACATGCCAGCATCCCTTTTGCTTTTCCCACTGTATTGGTTTCCCACCTTGAGGTTACTAGATACTATTACCCCTCAATCCCTCTCCTGCTCTGTGACCCTGATGCCCCCCCCAGCGTGTATCCAGCTTTCAGGTTCTTGTGCCCCAGGTGCATCACGGCACACTTTTTGATATTGAATTTTAGCTGCCAAGTCACGGCACATCCTTCCAAAGTCCTCAAGACTTGCCTCATGTCTTCCACCCCCCCTTGCGGTGTCTACCCTTTTGCAGATCTTTGTATCATCTGCAAAAAGTCCCACCCATCCTCTCAGTCTTCCGCTATGCCACTAGTGTAGATGTTGAAAAGGAGGGTCCCAGTACTGACCCCATGGATACCCCGCTTGTTACCCTCCCCATCCCTGAGTACACCCCATTTACCACCACTATCTGGCTTCTATCTGCCAACCAGTTTTCTACCCACCTGATTATTTTATTTTCTACTCCTGCACTTTCCAGCTTGCTCACTAGCCTTCTGTGGGGTACGGTGTCGAAGGCCTTGCTGAAATCCAGATAGGCAACGTCCACTGCCCCCCTCGGTCAATTACCCGCATTACCCAGTCGAAGAATTCAATTAGATTTGTCTGGCATGACTTCCCTCTCATGAAGCCATGCTGCCTATAATCTAGTAACCCACTAACCTGCAGCTAGGCCACCACCCTCTCCTTAATGAGTGCTTCCATAACCTTCCCTATCACTGAGGTGAGGCTGACTGGGCGTTAGTTTTCTTTCATCTCCCTGCTACTTCCTTTGTGTAGTGGCACTAGGTTCGCCCTCTTCCAGTCCTCTGCACCTCTTCTGAATCCATAGACAGATTGAACAGCCTCACCAGCGGGGCTGCCAGTTCTCCCCCCAGCTCCCTGATCACCCTCGGGTGCAGCCTGTCTGGCCCCATGGCTTTATCCACCTGCAACCTGCCCAATTCCTCCTTAACTCTCTCTACACTGAATGGACTCGGGTCTACCCCTTCGTCCCCTCTCCCCCCCCCTCAGCTCAGGCCCCCTGCCCTCCTACTGTTGCGTAAACACTGAGCAAAAGTACTTATTTAGTTCTTCTGCTTTTTCACAGTCCTCTTCAAATTGTTTCCACCCTCCCCCCTCAGCCTAGAAATCCCCTGCTTAGCCTTCCTCCTGTCACCCAGGTATCTAAAAAAGGTTTTGTCCTCACTTTTGACCTGCTTAGCTATTTTTTCTTCAGTATTTGCGTTTGTCTTCCTTATTTCCTTCCCTGCTCGTCTCCTCTTCTCCCTATAAGCCCCCCTGTCCTCTACTGTCTGTGTTCTCTTATATTTCCTGAAAGCCCTCCTCCTGCTTCCTACTACTCTTGCCACCTCCTTTTGTATACCAAAGTGGTCTCCTTTTTTGTGGCCTTCCTTACCCTCCTTATGCACATTTGCGTGGCCTTCTACACCCGGTCCCTTATAATTCCCCATAGTTCCTCCACATCGTTTATCTCCACTGTACCTACCATTTCTTCCCTAATTAGCCATCTCATCCTGTCGAAGTTCACGCTCTTGAAGTACAGAACTGTTGTGGTAGTATGGTTCACCTCCCTTCCTGTTTTTACCCTGAACCTAACCATCTTGTGGTCGCTGTTGCCCAGTGCTTCTTCCACCTCCATCTTCTCCACACTCTCTCCATTTATTAAGACCACATCCAGCAGGTTGTTACCTCTCATTGGATCCCAGACCAACTGCTGTAGGAAGACTCCCTGCAGCACCTCCAGAGTTCCCTTGCTTCTAGCTGAGGTGACCTCTGGTTTGGACCAATCCACATCTGGAAGGTTTAGGTCTCCCACCAGAAGTGTTTCTCCTTTGACAGCCATATTTTCGATTGCATGTGCCATTTGCCTGTCCTCCTCTTTCCCTTGTGTAGGTGGTCTGTATACTATCCCTAGTCTTAGGGATTCCCCTGTTCTTTTGTTCAGCTTGACCCACAGGAGTTCAGTCACCCCTTCCCCCTCTTGCCCCTCCATAGCCCTAATATTGTCCCTGATGTATAGAGCCACCCCCTCCTTTCCTGTCTCCCCTGTCCTTTCTAAACAGTCTGTAACCAGGGATAGCTGTCTCCCATATGTGACATTCCGTCCACCACGTCTCAGTGATTGCAACTATGTCCAGTTCCTCTTCCTGTATGATGGCTTCTAAGTCCATCATCTTGTTTGCTAGACTCCTGGTGTTCGCAATCAAAGCCCTCCAAGTTCCTCCACCCCCCCACCCATGTGTGTATCGGAACTCAATATGTCACCATTACCCCGGGGTGGGGAGGCCTAAAGTCCCCCATTTCTTCTGATGTCTGGTGTGGCTTTAATCCTAATCCCCCCCGTTTAGTTTAAATTATATGTTTTCTCTATGAACTCCCCTAATCTACATTTCAGTACAGCTACACCTTCCGTGTTTAGGTGCAATCTATCTGGAGTGAAGAGACTCCTGTCCTCCCATGTGGCCCCCCAGTCCCCTACTAGCCCATACCCCATCTGCCCACACCATCGCCTTAGCCAGCCATTGAACTCCTTGATCCTCAGTTTCCTTTCTTGGTACTGGTAACACCTCTGAAAAGGCTATGGACTGAAAGCACAGGCTGTTGCAAAACCTAGCAAGCACCTTAAATCTTGCCTGCACCTCCATCAGACTGTTCCCTGCCAAGTCATTTGTCCCCAGGTGGAACACCAGGTGCGATTTCTTGTCCTGTTGCTGAACCCATGAGGAAATATAGTGTATTACCTGTAGTGCCGTCATACCTGGCAAGCATTCCACCCAGACTGCGCTATTTCTGCTCCCCCACTTGATACCTTTTATGATTGAATTCCCTATAAAAAGAACTCTGCCCCCATTTTCCCTCTGTTTAGTCTGCTTCACAGTTCCTCTTCTCTGAGTTACTGGACTCATTTTTTCTTCGCTATCCCATTCATCCACCTTTTCTGACTCTTCTCCTTGTCACCTGACTCCTTTGTCCTAGGCTACTCCTCCTCCTTTTCTGAGCCTTTTGGTTTGTATTTTCACTACTTTCACCCCTGCCCCTCCTCCTTGACCACTCTTTCCCCTGTATTCCCTTTCCCTGCTTCTTCCATGCCTTCAGATACCTTCGATAAACATGCAGCCTCATCCACCCATTTCATGGTATGCTCCCCAAGGCCAGTGTGCTTCCCTGAGACTCCTGTTTTCCTCCAAGCTGCCTCTCTTCTCTCTCATTACTGTCCGTCTTTCTCATCTCCCCTTTGCTACCCCTCTGAACTTCCCATGTCATCTGTTCTTTCCCTGTGCACTCCTCTCCCCTTTCTACCTCCCTCACTGGGTGCACATCCCTGTTGTCCTCCCCTCCCCTAGTCTCCCCTTTGATTGATCTTGTCAGTCTTGGTTCCCTCACTCCTAACTCCCTCCTCTCTGCCACCCGATGCCTCCTTCAGGCTTCTACCCATTGTGCCCCATGTTCCCTCCTGGTCCCTTTCCTTCATGGTGTCCACTAATGGCAAATACCTATTGGAAACCATAAGACCCCCTGCATTATGCACTCTACTTCCCCTTGTTGGCAAGGTGTGTGCCCTTGCTCTATTCCCTGGAATCCCCTTACCAGTCTTTTCCAGTGACTGCCAGCCAGTTTTCTTCTCACATCTTGGTCTACCCTCCCATGGACCCTACTGGTACCATACTCCTCACCCTCCATCCTAGCAGATTACCCCCTTCCCCAGTTGCCATTACAGGTGTGTCTCCCTGCCCTTGAACCCATGTCTTTTGCCACCATGCCGACTCATTTCTTAGAATGCACACCTCTGCTTCTAATGTCTGTAATCTGACACATATTGGGCAGCATCCCAATCTCCACAGTGTATTCATGAACATGGCAGCCCCACAACCATTGCATCCCACTATACTGCCTCCCCTTCAGCCCTGTGCTGTAGCCCCTCTCCCCATCCGAACATCTCTATGCTCCTTCCTGCTGCCCCATTTTGAGTCTTTCTCTGGCACCCTTCTCCCACTCCACACAGACACCTGCCCCCTTCCACTACCCCATCTTAATTCATTCAAACTGACCCTAGC
The DNA here is from genome assembly GCA_016271365.2 of Neoceratodus forsteri. NCBI lineage: Eukaryota > Metazoa > Chordata > Ceratodontiformes > Ceratodontidae > Neoceratodus > Neoceratodus forsteri. Next base: position 1,252,216,778 of record CM028129.1, on the reverse strand, counting down.
CAGCCCGGTGGCACTGAGGGTTGACGCACTGGATGCCACACCTTGTGCTACACTGGCAACCTTGGTTTGGGAATAGACTCAGGGCATTCAGGAGTCAGCTGGGGAGGAAAGGATTGAGCGTCCAGAGGACTGCTCTCCTTCCTCGGGGGGGAGGGGGCACGCTGTGCGCTGTTGACTGACACCCAGTGGTGGCTGGGTGTCAGTGCAGATGCAAGCGCAAGGGCTTGACCCATGCCCAGGGCGACTGGCTGCCTCTATGGAGGTGGAGGCAGCTGCCTCACCCATTGTACTGGTGTAAGGGTGTGGGAGAAAAGGGTGGAAAAACTGGGACCTGGCAGGACCTGTGATGGCCCCGATCACTCCTGTGTGGGCGCCTCCCCACCAATTCTGGATTGCTGTGTTCGCCGTGGGGGGGGGGAGCCACAGGAGAATTTCAGGAGGGAATGGGCAGGAGCGATCAGTGGAGCCAGAGGACATACCTCTCCAGGGGCGGGGTCGTAGCCCCTGTCGGATCCGCGGAGGCGTAGAAGCAAGGTCCAATTAAAAAAAAAATTCATGTTGATCCAGAACTAAAGTAAGAATATGTCTACTTGAGACAAACTTCTTATGATTACACGTAGCCGTCTACCCTCCCTAAATTTCAAGAAATGAATCCACCAGTTATCCTTCCAACGACAAACTTTATGATTGCCAGTTGCCTTTCACCCCCCAGAGGTTGATAACTGAATCCCCAACAAGCAGAAATATAAAAGGGTAAATATAATATAGTAACATAATAGAAACTAGGACATTAGTAGGTATAGCCCTCTTTCAGTACGAATCCTCAATAAGCAGAAAATAAAGAGGTAAATATAATATAATAAGATAATAGAAACTGGGACATTAATAAGTATAGCCCTCTTTAAGTACGAAGCATTTGGTTAGCCCATAAGCAATGATTTCCATCAACCTTTGTAGCCATAAAGTGACATTCCTATGAACCCCACTTCCCCCTCAGTTCCTCACAGCACTATGGCCATGAATGTCAAGGATGTCCCAGTACTGTCATTATGTCACAGTACACACAGTACAGTACCTTTAGTGCCAGTGGTCATCCAGCCTTAGGGTCCCCTCCTTCAGCTGAAGAAGCCTCTTATGCTTCCTACCACCTCCCAGGTATGCTCCTCCTCTTCCTGACTGCTCCCAATTGGCTAATCACTTCTGGGAGTGGTTATCAAGTGTATTTAATTTAGGAGGTGGTACGGGGTGGGTAGGCAGGAGAACAAAACAAGCCAAAACAGGGAACAGCTCCTGTTGGGACATGTGCTGCGGCTGGACTATTTAAAGTCCAGCCACAGTTTGAATTTGGCGCCGTCTCTCTCCTGGCTGTCCAATTGGCTGTAGGGGAGAATCAGGTTAGTCCCTCCACAAACTGCTGCTGATGCAGCTTGGGTTGCAGCTGTCGACTGCAGCCTCCTTCCTTCTTTGGGCCGCTGATGCCCTTGCCACTGAATACCGCTCACTTGGACCCCCGCTGCTGCTGTCGCAGATGTGGCTCTGCCCTGGACCGCCATTGCTCCTGTTGCCATTGCGGCCAAAACAGAAAACATCTCCTCCTGTTACTTAATAACAATATTAGCATACCTGTGAAAGCTACTTTTCTAGGTACCACCTATACTATGCACCATGAGTTTTTTTATTTTCTTGATCCTAACACATACCAGGTCTACAACAGTATTTCTGAGCCAAATGTGGTGGTCATCCTTTTTTTCTTTAGAAAAAAATAAATTAAAACATTCATAAAATACTCAAATGTTGATGGAATTAGAAACGTTTACCACCAAATAAAATAGGATGATACCTGGAATTTTTTGTACTGCAAAAAAGGTAGGGTCAAATGTTTTGCCAATTTTGTTGCACTGCTGCTTTAAGGGCTTGAATGAAATTAAAGGGTCCCAAGTTCTTAAAACCCCTATTTATTTATTTATTTATATATAAATATATAAATATTCTTAAATGACCACCCTGCTGCCTGCACCTCAGTGTCCATTCATATGTATGCTGATGATACAGTCCTCTTGCCTCCGTCCCCTCACCCTCTGATTTGCTCCCCAGTCTAGAACTGGCCTTTGATAATGTTCAGCATTGGTTCTGTGCAAATCAGCTGGCTCCAAACACCAAGAAAATGGTCTCCTTGCCCTTTGGCTCTAGCAAAAACTTGTCATGATTGCTGTTCCCCCCCTCCTTCCGTACCCTGGATGGGTTCACCACTGAAGTTGTCCCATCTTTCAAATACCTCAGGGTTTGGCTAGACAGTCACCTCGACCTCTCTGAATATGTGGGTGCCATTCACAAAAAACTCCTTCCCAAACTTGGAACACTTTACTGCAACCATGGCTGCATCCCTCTGCGGGCCCAAAGAGCTGTTGTTCAGAAATTATTCTGCCTCTGTTTGACTATGTAGACATTGTCTATAATGCTGCTCCTAAATCCACCCTGTCCAGACCGGACCCACGTTTCCACTCCCTCTGCTGCTTTGCACTGGACGTTCTGCCTTGAACTCACCACTGCTCTCTCTATCCTTCCCTCTCCTTCTCTTCACTTGAGGACAGACGCCTGGCCTATTGCACTACTTTCATAGCCAAATCATCTCCCCACCCCCACTCTCCCTCTATGCCCTTCGCAACTTCACTTTCCGCTTCCTTGCTCTCCCACCCAGGTCCTCCTTGGCTGGCCAAGCTGCATTCTCTTACCACTTCCCCAAACTCTGGAACTCACTCCCATTACACATCTGGGTCACTTCATCCTCCTTCTCTCTTGCCCCTCTCCTGTCTGAACTCACCACTCCCTCTTGTACCTGCTACTGATACCCCTATTCATCTGCATGCACAGACTCAGCCTGGATGGCACGTATGTGTATTACCTGTTTATTAACTGAAATTGACACTCTAGTGTACTTATGGGTTTTTTGCGTACATATGTGTAATTATCTGTATATTACCTTTATATTCTTATATCTTTGTTTCCAATATTTACTGTACACTGTTTTTTAATCATACTGTAATACCTTCTCCCACTACCCCAGGACACATCTGGAAACAAGCTATTTCAGCTCAGTATGCCTTTCCTGGTGAAACTCTTCAAGTAAACAAATTTAAAACCCCTGTGGGGATCCATTAGCCAATAAAGAATTTGTTAAAATGCGCAGTGCCTCTACCTAGGAAAGATAAGTGGGCTAGATGAGAAAGCTAGTACAACCAGTGGGAAGCAAAACCAACCCACTGCATCCCTTGTTGGTACACTGAACCCACTTATCACACAATACAATGAACAGGCCCCAAGATAAACAACTTACAGCTCTACAAATAATATGCTCATAAACATAAAATTTAACAGAAGTACAAGGGATTTTATTAGGTGTCAGGAACTAGGATCTAGGATGGTGTCAAAGCAGATGTAATGCAAACACGAACAATAATAAGCATACCCATAGCTAACTAGCCTCCACCCAAGCCAAATTCAGGGCTTGGCCCAACTGTACTGTTGGATCATCACCCTGCTCCCCACTGGTATCAGTTAATGCTTATCATAGTCCCAAGGAGCACTCAGTGAATCCTGGGTACCCTGGTGTAGAATGGCGGCATGCCCGATAGTCACATTGCACATGGTTACATAGAAATATAGAAACATAGACTCTGACGACAGGTAAGGGCCACTTCAACCACCCAGTCTGCCCACATTCGTTTTCTGCCTTAATTCTTGCCACAGGCCCTATTTGATCTAAAGGCTTTTCCCCCACCTCAGTGATTCGCTTGTGCACTATCACAAGTATTTTTGAACCCCATCACTGTGTCTGCCCCACCTACTTCCACTGGAAGGCTGTTCCTGGAATCCACCACTCTTTCAGTGAAGAAATACTTCCTCACATCTCTCCTGAATCTACATCCGTCCAGTTTCATAGCATGTCCACTTGTTCTAGAGCACCTTATTCTCTGAAAATACTCCCTTCCTGCACCTTATTTATCCCTGTGGGTTATTTAAAGGTCTCTATCATAGCCCCTCTCTCCCTTCTTTGTTCCAGGGTGTACATGTTGAGGTCCCTTAGTCTCTCCTTGTAGAGCTTTTGATGCAGACCCTGTACTATTTTAGTTGTCCTCCTCTGGGCTGCCTCCACTCTGTCTATGTCCTTTCAGAGATGTGGGCTCCAGAACTGGACACAGTACTCAAGGTGGGGTCTTTTTTTTGTTTGGTCTGGTCCCATCCTTGGATCAGCCCCCAACCCTGGCCTGAGAGTCTGACACTCACCACCCCAGGACTTATCTTTGTGGTGTTCCTCCCTGGCTTGCCCCCCAGGGTTGGGCTGCTAAATAGGCATGTCCCCGATGGAGTTGAAACCTGGTTCCCAGTGGACACCTCTGCTGGTGCTCCTCCTTGGCTTGCCCCCCACCAGAGTAGGGCCTTGGGGCTGGGCTGTTCCCAACGGAGTTACAGCTCGGCCACCAGCCAAGTGCCATGGTCGGTGGTGTGGGGCTCATGATGAGGTGGGGCACCATTCTGCAGGCCAGGATTTTTTTGAGATTTTTCTCCTCAGAAGGCATGGCATGCAGTGATGTATGTCACATAGGTGTGATGTCTGGCATACCTCCCAGCAACACAAGCTCCAGTTGCTGCTCACCCCAGCCTCTGCCAGAGGTCAGACACACACTGGATGCTTCCCCCCACCCTGGAGGTGGAGAGCAGTCCGTGAGATGCTCAGTCCTCCACCCTTGACTGGCTCTCTGACTCTCTGGGTCTGTTCCTGAACTAGGGACATCAGCATTGCAAGTGGAGACCCTATCACTGTGCTGGCGGGCTGGCCCCACTCCAGGTGGAGTCTTACCTGTGGTTTATACAGGAGCAACACCACCTCCCTCTTTCTGCTGGCGATACCCCTTCCTATGCACCCCAGCATCCCACTAGCACACCCAACTGCCCTGTCACACTGCCTGACCACCTTTAGGTCTTCCAATATGATTACCCTTTGGTCTCTTTCTTGCTTTGTCCTTGTCTGTTACACTCCAGCCATTTGGTATGCCCCTTGATTTCTGTACCCCAAGTGCATTATTTTGAACTTTTTTGCATTAAAACCCAGCTGTCATACCTTTGACCATTCCTCCAATTTTTTCAGGTCTCTGTTCATTCTTTCCACCCCCCCCACAGAGTGTCCACCCTGTTGCAGACAAAGAGGCAGACCTTCCCTCCCAACTCTTCTGCAATGTCAATTATAAAGACATTAAAGAGGACTTGTCCTAGCACTGAACCCTGAGGTACCCCACTGGTCACCCTCCCTTCCTTGGAGCAAACTCTGTTTACTACTACCCTCTGCCTCCTATCCCCTAACCAATTTCTTATCCAGTTTACTACCTTGTTACCCACCCCTAAGCTACTCTGCTTGCTTACTAGTATCCTATGTGAAATGGGGTCAAAAGCTTTACTGAAATCTAGGTAGGCCACATCGACTGCTCCTCCCTGATCCAATTCCTTGGTCACCCAGTCAAAAAAATGCTGCCTCAGATTTTGTCATCCATTGGATTCAAGATATTTCACTGTTCTTTCCTTTAGCAGTGTTTCCATTAATTTTCTCACCACTGATGTCAGGTTGATGAGCCTATAATTACCAGCCTCTTCCCTGCTACTGCTTTTGTAGTGTCACTACATCTGCCCTCCTTCAGTTCTCTGGGACATCTCTGGTCTCCACTGATCAGTTAAACAGGACTGTCAGAGGTACAGCCGTACCTTCTTCAGCTCCCTCAGCACCTTCAGATGCACCCTGTCTGGCCCCATGGCTTTGTCCACCTTCAGGTTAATGAGTGCCTTCAGGACTTTTTCCTCAGAAAAGGTTGCACTGTTGGCCACCTTTGCCATTGGTTGGCCAGCATTGGCTCACTTAAACAATACAGAAACTGTAAAACCAAAATTTATATTCCTGCCCCAGTCCCTAAAACAGTAGCCCAAACTGTGATCTTAAAGGAGACCAGTGTTGAATCTATAAGTCATTTTCCACAGTAGAACCTGTTTTTATGGCTGTAGGTGGAGCCTACAGCCATCCTGCTTTAGCTTGAAAAAGGGCTTCCCATGTGAAAGTTGTTCAAAAAGACCTTTTACATGAGGGTAGTCACTAATATAAATTCTTTATATTTTGTAAAATATGGTTTTCCAAACAACCTCATTTTTCTCTCTGAGTGAACACAGTAGGAACCATGCCAAAGAAATGTAAATATCTCAGAAAGTATGAAAGTTACAAATATACAACCAACATGAACATTGTTCAGGACAAAACAACCTTTCAAATGAGGGTAGTCACTAATCTGAATTCATTAGATTTGTTTTAAATATAGTCCTCCAAAAAGTGAAAATCGTGAAGAAAAATGAAAATTCAGGTAATCAGATGGCCATAATTTAAAAAAATATAATTAGCACAAGCTTAATGAATAGGCTCACTGGAAAGGCATGTTTGTCCTGAACAACTTTCATACTGATGGCTTATGTGTTAGTGTAACACATATACTTTTAGAAATATTTACATTTGTTTGGCATAACTCCTATGAAAAATGAAAACTGAGGTAATCAGATGGCCATAGTTTAAAAAATATAATTAGTGCAGCTTAATTAATAGGCTAAATGTGAAATGACTTTTTTGTCCTGAATAACTTTCATACAGGTTTATTTTCTGTAACTTGTATACTTTTAGAGATATTTACATTTGTTTGGCATGACGCTTATTGTACTTCTAAACAGGCTTAGCTTTGCAAATTACTATGCCAGTTAAGTGAAATTCTAAACAAGACAGCATAAGTTCCATCAAAAGAAAACTATCCCAAGGTCTAATTTCACTGACTTGAAAGTTCACTCCCTGAGAAAAGCTATAAACCAACTGAAGCTTCATTTTAAAACCATCTGTGTGTGTCTGTGCTAGGATTAGTAAATGACAATGATTAAAAGCACAAGGAAAAATAAGCTTAAAGGGGACAGGAACCTGTTGTTCATTATTTTTAGTAATATGAACTGGTGTTTATAATACATAAGTATGTTTCTTCTGTTTTTTTTTATGTCTTGCTTACACTATTTTATTCATTTTAACAATGTTCCATTTATCTGTGAGTGCTTGCCGTAACACAGGATTCTGTAGTGCCTCGAGTCACTGAATTAGTAAACACGTCATTTCATGATGCAACAGCTTGTGAGACCAATCTTCTTGTGATGTGTAAACATTGTCAACATGGAAGGGATTGCACAGGCTACACTAACAATTGTGCTTCAATACAAAGTGCTGCTACTGTGTTTTTTTCATTTGTTGAACTAAATGGGGTCATATGTTTCTAATTATTCTGGTAACCTTATTTTGTTGTTGTAATCTGTAGTCTATTTGTTTCATCTCATTGTCACTTGTAATATGTCAATATGTTTTGTAATCTACCATGGTCACTTTCCTTTCCCCTTATAGCATACATATTAAAAATAGTTTAAAAAAAAGTTTCCATAGAGTAGTGTCCCACCCCTGAGCCCCATACCCCACCCGATTAAGAAATAATTTGCTGTAGTGCAGTGTCCCCCCATACCCAATCACCAGCCAGATCTTGATTTTTTTTCCAGTGTTAATTTACTACTCCCCCACCTCACTCTCTCCATTTCTCATCACCATACCCAAACAGTAATTAAAAATAGTCCATGGTAGTCTAATGCCCCCCACAGCACCCACTCAGCTACTCCCCCTCCACTGCACATCTGCCTGTTGGCGAGCAGCACAGCCCTCCTCTCACCTCCACGGCTACCTGCCAACTGAGCTGTGAATGAGAGCAACTCATTCATAGTTCATAGCTCAGTCCTTGCTGCTTGTTATTTAAATGACCCACAAACATGTGAACTTTTTTGGTAGTGCATGGTCAATTTCCCTTCCCACTGGTAGCATATACAAAAGAAATAATAAGAAATGCCAGTTTGCATAGAGCAGTGTACCACCCCGGACCCCCAAACCCCTCCCAATATTTAGAATGAATTCGTTGTTTTAATGTGTCCACCCCTTTACTCGATCACCAACCATATCTTAAGAATGGCTATTTTTTTTTACAGTGAAGATCTACTACTGGTTTCTACCCCCCAGCCCCATCCCTTTCTGGTCATCATACCCAACTGTAAAAAAAAAATAGTTCATGGTAGTCTAGTGCCCCCACACCCACCCTATCCACCACCACCCACTCAGCTAATCCCCCAACCCCAAGTACTTCTGCCCATTGGCAAGCAGCACAGCCCTCCTCTCACCTCCATGGCTGCCCATGATAATAACTCATTTATAGTTCATAGCTCAGTTGGCGGGCAGCCGTGGAGGTGAGAGGAGGGCTCTGTGCTGCTCGCTAACTGGCAGAAGTGCGGGGGGGGGAAGGACGATAACAAATGGACAGCCTCATAGTGTTGAAGTTCAGCAGAAGAAGGACTGAGTGTCATGGAAGATGCTCTCTACCACCTCTAGTTATGGACGGCAAAGATTTAAAAAATGGACATCGAGGGACGAGTTACTTATTTTCAGGTAGTAAAAATTAAATGGGGGACGGGGGGAGCCACTAAACATCAACAAAATTATAAAAGTGGCAAGGAGCATCACAGGGTGGGGGGCATTAACAACAGACACCAGGGGTAAACAGAATGGACACAATGCCAGAGTGCTTCTGAAAATACAAAACAAAAATAAAAGTTTTAATGAAGCAATTAAAAAAGTAATAGAACAATAGGGTACAAAGAAAAAAGCTAGATGGCAGGGACGTAATTTAACAAATGAACACATGTCTGACTCAAACACACAGACTATATGCCCCACTATCAACACTCAAACAGGTAAACAGACAACATTTAGAGAAAAGAAGTTAAGCAATATCTTTGTAAAATTGTTTTGTTTGATTTCGTTACTTGGTAACGAAATATTTAATGAGCAATGTGGACATATAAATTAATAATACAACTATGCATTTTCAGTGCCTTGCTAAAGTGTGAGAGGCTCAAGAGACACTTGCAACCCCTGTATATTTGCTGCAGATAAAATACAGCAAGCAGTATCTCTAAATTGTCTGCCTGAAACACATGGCTAGATTGTCAGATTCTGTGAAAAAAAAAGCAATTTGTATTTTTTGAGGGACCCGTGTGAATCTGCCTAATGTCAGATGACAGCTGATAATAGATTTGTATATTGCTTTATTTAACGAGACGATGGTCAAAGAAGAAGTAACTACATTCTTGCAACAGGTTGATTATACATTAAATGGTAGCCTGTGATGATGGCAACCACGGTTGAGCGCTTTCAAAAAGGGTGACTCAATCATGGCACCTGCGCACAGGACTACCGGGCAGGGAGGGCAACCGGATTGGGGGGTCGGCGAATATAGTAACAGGATGTCACTATATATACACACGCATTGGGGGGGAAGGGACCACACCATGTGATGGGTGGAAGGGGAGGGAGAGTTTATGGAGTGGAGTGTGGCAGTGGGCTGCTGAGCTGGCTGTGTGGTGTGGTAGGTTGGTGGCAGGCTGGAGTTGGGAGTGTGCGCTCGTGTTTGCTGCTGGTCTGGGAAATTTTTTTTTGTCTTTTGCACCCCCCCAACATGCAACCCCCTGGAGTTGAGAATCCTTTAGTATAGGGTGCAAGGCACACAGCCCCACGCATAAAAAGAAAAATCCAAGTCTCCGGCACCCTTTTGCTGTGTACTGGGAGTGTACATCGCTGAAATAGATTTTCGGCGATGTACACTTGCCCTAATGACGAACGCTGTTATCACATGGAACCCATTAAACAAGTAGAGGAGAGGCTAAGCAGAGATTACAGTCTGTTAGTCATTGTAACATCATAGAGGATGAGGGGGTGGATGAGAAACAGACACAATAACGTCAATATCTAGTAAAGAAAAGTATCACAAAGAAGTCTAAAAGTGAAAGTGTCAAGATTTGTTACATAATACACAAACTGTGTTAATATTACTGCACAAGCAAGCCACTCATCAAAGCTAGGGCACAGACACTTGTGTGCATACTGCTCATCTAAAAAAATTCAGAGTATAAAAGGGGACTTGCCAGTTTACAGTCACAAAAACAAATCCCATGACAGCCTCAGTTAACTCTGCTACCTGAACAACCCAAGTGTCAGAAAAATAGCACACTGCATGACTTAGCAGTAGAGTAGACCCATGATGCAACATTACATTTTGTAGATGCTGCAGCCCATATCCCCCACCCAAAAAAACAAAACATGGCACTGACATAATTATTTTGCCACTGACATTTTTACATTATTCTTATTTTATTTTGGCATTCTGTTGATGGACAGCAGTCATACTATGGCGTATCTCCACCTAAACCAACTGATGAACAGAGTACAGAGTACTGCACATGGCGAGGGAAAAAAGATGTCCACACAATTAGAAAATGCATTCATGAGACGAGGGTAGAGAGCAACAGCACTTTGTCGAGCGAGGATGCAGACAGTGACCACTGGATTCTGCTTAATACTTGAGTAGAGCACTGAGATCTGCATTACCTATATGGAAACATCTAATATAAAAAAATATATATATAGAAATGCAGAAGTGGTATCAATAGGTAGAATAACTATTTTTGAGAGGAGTCATTGAAGTTTTTACAGTTGCAATATTTTTTTTTAAATATTTAAAATGAGACGGTGCAATTGGCATAGTTTGAGAATCGGGGGGACAGTATAGACCATCACCATCAAAAATCATCCCATCTGATTAGATCCAAAGCACAGGAAAGCACAGAGTGCAGATAGAAACAAAGGTTAGGTTGCTGTTGTGGTATTTTTCACACTGTTTACACTTTCTTGTGTGTAATTTTAATGGTCTCTTTTTAAAATAAAGATGTTTCTCTACATTTTGGACCTTTATTGCATATGAATGCAGGCTCTGGATACTAAGCATGAATTAACCCTCTTACCACAACCCTACTACCACAGCTACCTTGACCTGCATGCAGACTGCAGCAGAGAGTAAAGTGGTTAGAAATTCAATAGCAGTCCCAATCTAAGGAAGTCCGAGACACCATACCAATATCTAGTTAGGGTAAGGGAAAGAAGTGTAAGGATAGAGGAGGAGCTGTTCGGCCACACTAATCTACTTTCTACTACAGGATGCACATTAAAAAGGATCAAGGATCGAGTCTACTAGGGTTGCTTAACATCCAACCCCAGTTTAGATAAACAATGCAGTATGGTGTGAAGGTATAATTTAAATAATGATCAGAAAGCAGATTGAAAATAGCATTCATGTACTGTCAGCAGACTTGGTTAAGAGAGTGGTAAATTACAGAACTTGTTGTGCGGCAGTGTTAGTATGGAATGACCAGGGCCAGATTAAAAGGGGATCAAATGGGGTAAATGCCTTGGGCCCCCCACCATAGAGGGGCCACCCCACAAAACCATCTCCCATACGCTCACACAGACATAACACTAAGTGAAGAGTCCTCCTCCCCCATCAGCCCAGATGCCACATGTGCACTTACATTTTTTTTTTCCGTCTTTACCAGCAGTGGATGAGTGCTTGCTCTGATCCTCAGCCTCTACAAGCAGTGGGTGTGTGACATGTCGGAGACAGCATCAGTGGGACTTGGGTGGGGGGGGGTCTGATAGTAGACTCATCTGAGAAGGTACAGTACTGAAGTGAACATGTGGTGGTGGAATCAAGGGCACAGTGTGTGAGGTGCAAGGGGGGGAATCAGAGAGAGGCACAGGTCTCAGACATCTTCTTGACTACTGAACAGGAAACTTTTCCTTTGCTGAATGAAGCAGACATTCAAGTTATTGAATAGGAGACAGATTAAACTAAACATAAGTTCAGAAAATTAAAAAATCTCTGATCTTTTTATGGTGGTGGTTTTTTTTGGTATGCTAGTCCATCCGAGTTGCTGGACTGTAATAAGGAGCGGGGGTCTGGGCGCCGTCCCTTGAGAGAGAAGTGTGGTAGAAGCCGAAACTGAATTGGAGAGAGTGGAGTGGAGACACTAGCACTGTCTCCACTCCACTCTCAGTCTCTAAAATTTCTATGCCTGAAGCAAAGGCAAAGCAGTTCCAGAACCAGTTAATCTGTACAGGCTTCAAGTCATTCCCCCCCCCCACCCAGACAGAGAGAGAGAGAGAGAGAGATGCTGTTCCTCCTTTACAGTGGATGGAGGAGGGTATCTTTTAAGCAAAATTAAATTCTGCTGTTTGAAGTGTATTCCCAGACTTACTCCATTCATTTTGACCATGCGTTGCCATGCTCCTAAGGATTCCAAAATCACAAGCCATGGAAAGAATGATCACTACTGTAAGCAATCGGTAGGGATATATAGCTGGAGTTTTTATTTTTGCAATTCATTGACAAATTTGTTTGTATACTATCAATTCCGCAATTCTGAGTGTCTAGGCCTACAATAGGTACAGTTTCTTTGGTGGGGACTCCGATTTTAATTTTCCTATGTCCCTGTACTTATTTTAAAGAGACAAGTAAATCCTTATTTTTTATGCAATACAATGTCAGCCATTAAAAAAACTGATTTCTACAAGTTGCAAAGTGCATATAGGAGGTTTTTCTATTTTATTGTAATTAATTCTATATTTGGCACATTACCTTTTATGTGCACTACAATTTCCGGTAGCGACCGATCATGGAAATCTGCAAGCAGGTTAACATAACAGTGCCAGATAGTTAATTCACGTATAGGTAATCACTATGGAGGTGCAGCAATAAGTACTGTTTTTTTTTTATTATTATTTGCAGTGTATTTTTTTTTCCTGACATTTTCAGACTGACAGTTCAGGTTGATCAGATACAGCATATAGATTGATGTGTGAAATATGTGTGTGCATGCCGGGTTGTGATTGCATATCTGTGAGCTTTGTCTGGGTTGGGCTGTGTATCTGGTGAGTGTGTGTGTGTGTGTGTGTGTGTGTGTGTGTGTGTGTGTGTGTGTGTGTGGAGTGGAATGGGTGGGGTTGTTTATTTGGGGTGATTTTTTTGCAGATGAACTCGTGATCACCAGTCATCACTTTACGTTCACTATAAGTAATTTCTACGCAATTTGTAATCAATGCTTCAGTTAATTGTTCTTTGACTGTTATTCAGAAGGAAGGTGATTCTCTACATGGGCCCCACAGAGTTTGAAAGCCCCGGGCCCCAGCCGCACAACCTCTTTATCTGGTCCTGTATGCATCGTCTGGAGAGAAATGCAGATTCATTGACTATTGGGAAGCTGCTTACTGAAATATATCGATCCTGGCTGCGGGTGTCAGACACACACAGCAGGATGCTAGCTGCTTTCAATTGTGTGTCCTGGTCATCCCCTTTGCGTCACTCTTTGATTTTTCCTCACATCGGTCACTATGAACAACAAACACCCGCTGCACGTATCTCCACTCAACATGCTGTGGACAGTAAGACGGAGACCAGGAGGCAAAACTAGAGAGAAAGAGAAAGAGGGCAGAGCACACATCTTGCAGCTTGCAATTGGATTTCAATGCCAGTCACTGCTGCATCTCCTATCTATCTCACTGTGTCTCTCCTCTACAGTATCTCGGTCTCCCTGTGCAACATGTGGCGCTAACCATACTACAAGCGCATCTATTAATTGATCATCCCAGTCCCAATGAGTGCCTCTTTAATGTTTGTCTGACATCGGTTTGATCACCCAAAAAATCTCCACGCATTATGCTGGAGACAGACACAGACCAGACGATCATTATCTATCTCTCTCACTGGTTCTCTCTCTCTCTCTCTCTGGTCTGTCTCTACCTCAGGATGCGCTGACAGTCACATTGACAAAGACACAAATCTACAGTAGCCCCCACTGAACAGTAAACACTACTCACTGAAAGGGACATTGCCCTCCTACCCTGGTCACCATGACCACCTGTTCTGCTGCCACCCTGCTGTCTTCAGTTCTCACGCTTGGCTGCAGTTGAGGGGGGGGGGAACACGGCCACACTCTGAATCTAAATTTTAATTCTGCCATCGTCTACACTTTACAATGATCCTCAGCATCTTCATGGCTGCTGACACCTTTCCGTATCTTCAACACAGACTATATGGGATGGTGGGGGGGGGGCGAGGTTAACGAACTTGACTGAAGTAAAATAATTAATCACGCATACAGACAGTTCAACTGTTATGCCAGAGACACATAAAGAGATTATGATTTTTATATTAGACTAAAAAATTTCACCAATCTTACTTACAATGTCAACCTCCTGGGGCAGACAAGATTTCAGGAGGTGTGATTGACAGGGAAAGAGCATACACTGGAAATGTCACATAACAAACAATAACGTCATGGATTTAACAGGCATGCTCTGAAAAGACGGCTAAAAATAAAAACTGAATCTGGCAAGACACAGAAACAGCCATCTTGTTTTTTCTCATTAAAAAATGACTACAGACACATTTATTTGGTTTGTAAAGCTTTATTAATGAAAAACCCAGTGTGATTCTATCTCTGTATAAGACCACCAACAGACATATGAAAACATCACTTGTCATTTCCTGCCCTCTTTAAAGAGTAGCTGACACCTTAAGGAGAACTTTAACAAAACATAATATTTAGAAAAAGTTCAGCTTGTATTTCACATTAGTTCTTTATTCCTCCTCCCCATTATTTATTGCTGAGGTCATTTGCATGAAAACAGGATTTCTGCTCCTGAAAAGTTCATTTATTTCTGTTGCTGTATCCCTACTTGAGGTCATAATGCACTGCTTGTGACATCACAGTTACTCTCATGGCAAAAAATTGTGATGTCACAACAGAGCATTATGACTTGAAGTAAGGACTAAGTACTGTTTTCCACAAATACATCTCTGTCTCTCTTCCAAAGTGTATATCTGTGGGATGTGCCACACACTTTAATCATTTTCCACACATTTCCATTTCCAACGTGTATATCTGTGGGATGTGCCACACACTTGAAAATCCTTCTGGTGCATGGTCTTTGCCCAAGGAGCACTGATGCCCATCCACGAACCACTTAGCCCTGCCTGAAACTCCAGATTACATTCGTCCCCCCTTTGCCCCAAACAGCCACTGCCATTCATTTAGGGTTACGCTAAATGAGTCTCCAATCCCCAATGAATTGTTAAAGACTCCCAACTTTAACTTTAAATTCAGCAGAGTTGTGTTGAAAGGGGTCCTGTGTGTTGAAAGGGGTCCTGACTGGTGTGATTTAACCTTTTCTAGGGCACACACACCTCAGACAACTCCCTCAAATAACAGTCTCAAATTATGTACTCACAGATTAGTTGTTCCTTCTTCATTGTTCTTCCTTAAGGCAGCTGTGAACTTCAGGAACTTCAGGGGATTGCCCCATGGATCCACAAGAACAGTATTCCTTCTCACTCCCCCTGGAGTGAAACTAAAGAGTCCTGTAGGCAAACTGAAGATTTTATCAAACTAGGGTGAGAAATAACAGGGCTCCCTTTGACAGAGGCCCCATGGCAAACCTCCTGCCACTCTGACTGCCACACTTGAACTTACTGATGAACATTCTAAGCTTACCAAGAGCAGCTGACTCTAAAATGGTTATGCTGCTGTGAGAGTTCTAAATGACATAATCATCCTTCCCTCAGGCTAGCTGAATAAACAGTAATGTCATTATGTAGAAAGCCCCTAATGAGCTCCCCACCAGCTGCCTTTTCCTACCTGCCTAAGGCTACTACTAATGGGATTCTAGTAACCCGAGGGACTTGGTTGTTATATGTAGTTATGTCAGCACCGCCATGTTGCGCAAGGCTGACTACGGGGCAAACTGCACATGTGGGAGTATCACACATGAACAGTACTGTAATAGCTGCAGCATTACGGCTGACTCATGTACAGCCAGAGCACAGCATATTCTATTCACCACTCTTGCTGCTCCTAAAAGCTCTCCACAGCCATATTGGCTCTGACCAGAGTCTGTTTAAATACTGGTTCAAATTCTGTTATTGCTCTAGCTATCCAGGCTTTTTAATTATCCTAGTGGGTGTTTCTGATTTACATGCTGCTGGTAAGAACCAGTTTAAAACTGTATGATGTAGTTTATGTCCCTGTTCCACTCTTCTATCGTTGGGATAATTTATCCATGTTCTATTATAGAACTCTGGCTGATTGTGACATAAACTACATCATACAATTCTAAAATGGCACCTAACACCAGAGTGTAAAGCAGAAACACCCACTGAGGTTACTAAAAAGTCTATATAGATGGAACAATAACACAAATTGAACCAGTACTTAAAGAGTAGCTGATGCCTTCAGAACTTTATCAAAACATACTATTTAGATGCAGTCCAGCTTTTGCATTTCAGATTAGTTCTGTATCCCTCCTCACTATTATTTATTACTGAGGTCATTTGCACAAAGATAGATTAACCTCTTCTGGGTTATATCAGCTGATAAACTGTCTCACTTCTTTTAATTTTAAAACAGGGAAGCATACCATTTTAGAATGGCTGGTTACAAACTGACCTGGTAATATATTGCACCAGGAAATTTTAGCAAACACTTTCCAATCATTGTCCCCTAGTTTGTTTAAGGAAATTTAAGAAAGATAAAGTTCCCCCAATACTAATTGAAAGAAGAAGCATTGCTAGGCTAGATATGAAGTGTGAGCTAGCAAAAATTGATATGAAACAAATTGAACAATTTCTAAACCCAGAGAAGGCAACTATATGGTTAACACAAAATCTTCTTGCAATTTATGAGGCAAATACTCAAAGTACCACAGAGTTAAGGGAACCTTTTCGCCTTGGTTACAAAAAGAACTGAGACAACAAATGAAATTAAGAGATAAGACAAGGACACACTATTTAAAAACAAAGGACCTCAAATGTCTATGGAATACAAGAAGCTTTACAAAACGATTACATAAATTATCAAATTGGTTATCTCAGAATAAGTTGAAAGTGAATGAGAAAAAGACAAAAGAGATGTTGTTTGGGACAGTACAGAGGTTGGCCAAGGGCGAGGGGGGGGTGGAGAAGACCTATGTATCAGGGGAAGTAATGATCTGGAGATTTCCAGAGTGTTGTCTTTCCAGTATCAAGGTGTCTGTTTGGATCCCACTTTGTGCTTCCTTGTGTAACCCCTCACCCCTGCCTTTCTAGCAAAATGACAGGTGGCATGCTGTTGAAGCTGACAGCAGTACCTGGTGGGGACCTGGGTTCGGGGAGGATGAGGTTACTTGGCACAGGGGGACCTAGGTTTGGCTACTCTGAACAGGGGCACCCAAGTAAATCCGAACACAGGAAGCAATAATTGTAATGTCCAGAACCAGGAATGGGATTCTTCAGTGTGGCTTTTATTCACATCCTAGCTGAACAAACAAAGCATAGATGGACCCCCATGGGGCTACATTTCCTGGTAATGCAGATTAGAGAACAACAGAACCCTTTATCACTATTTCCAGCCCTCAGGCTCTAAACCCACCAGGTACACAGCCCGGACTTGCACGCAGCTTTGGGTACACAGCCCGACTTGTACACACTTGGGTTTTCCCCACTGGCCCAGCTCCCCCGCCGACCACTTGATCCGTGGTCTATTGAACGAATGAACCAATTATCCTGTTCACGGTCCATTTGAGGAATGAACCAATTATCCCATTCGCGGTCCATTGGAAGAATGAACCAATTATCCTGTCGTGGCTCCCCACACCACACTAGAGTCTGTGACTCTTAGAGAGAATTTTCCTTACAATCCCACATCTGGGTACTTCCCCCATCACTGGCCAAGTGCCTAAGGCAAAGTAGAAAACCACAGAAGAAATCCGTAGAGGTGGACCTGGTCACTAAAGATGGGGGCCACCCACCTCCAGCTCCCACAGCCCATACCCGGCCATTTCTCTGGAAAACTGAACAATTCCTTTACCAAACTTTTAAATGTAGATTAAGGGTAGACGTCTGTCACATCACCTCTACATATTATTTGCATCCCAACAAACTCTGGAACTTGAAACTACTTTTACTTGCTTGGCCCATTTCTCTAGGCTTCCCAATATTTAGTAGTTCAATCCCTACATTGTCACACAAGTCCCAGGGTGAAAAAACATATGCTCTTTTAGCCAGAGCAGACATTCACCCTTATGTTGCAGGTGCCCCACAGGCGACTCACAAATCTTCATTTCTCCCAAAAAAATACTGGAAACAAACAGGCAGCTTTTCCTCCACAAGCAGAAACTAGGGGGTTGCCCCAGGAATCTTCAGGGAATCCTCCTCACCCTCCCGGAGGGAAGGGGCACTGAGACCTGAAAACAGCGGTCTCCACCACTTCAGTAATCTTCCTGTGTCTCTCTTTACGGTGGAGACACACACCCTATTACTGAAAAGTAGCCCTCTGTCAGGGCTGAGGCTCCTAGAGCTTTCACTGAGCTGCTTTACAAGCAAGCTCCCAACTTCAAACTTCACTCACTGAAGACAAACTGCAGACTCTCACTTTGAAAACTCCCAACGTTCTATCTAACTCCCTTTGCTGCAGATTCCAATGTGGCTTATGCAGCTGCGAAAGTTCTATTGGTGATGTCATCCCTCAGTCTCAGCTGAGACTGAGAACAGAGTGAGACAGTGTGAAACCCATTTAACTGGAGTTTCACAAGCTGCCTTCCCTGCCTACCACTAGGTCTTACTGGGATTCTAGTAACTCCGGGTAACAAGGGGGGTTACACTTGGACACCTGGATAACACTGGAAAGAAAATAAATTAAAAGTTGGTATTTTGATATAGAAACATAAATGCCTTAACTGATGATGCCAGAATGCTAATAGCTAAGCAAATTGTTACCAACTCTAGACTGTGGAGCAATTTTATTTA
Source organism: Neoceratodus forsteri (assembly GCA_016271365.2). Lineage (NCBI taxonomy): Eukaryota > Metazoa > Chordata > Ceratodontiformes > Ceratodontidae > Neoceratodus > Neoceratodus forsteri. The sequence continues at coordinate 1,252,197,954 of CM028129.1, read as the reverse complement.
TCAATCAGGGAAGTTCATTTTTCTCAAAATACCAATTGATTCTAAACAGCATCTGTGGATTTGGGTTAAGGGCTCCTATAAGGACCCATCATTGTCTCCTCTATGAGAGGGTGAACATCTTACCTCCTTAGCAGAGAGCAGAACATAATGCTACTGTTTTCGCATTTACAGTATTCCAAAGCCCACTGCCACTCTGTCTCTCTGGGAAACTCATTCAATATACTGGCCCATACTTGACTGTCAAAATCTCCAAGTGGGTACAGATGGACACAAAATCCAAGTTGTAGTCTTGCAAAAATAACTTCTTTTATTACACAGGAACAAAAATAAGCAGACTTGTTTCGTCAAAATAATAAAATAAACAAATCAAGTAAGAACTTAAATAACTTAATTTCAGCATTAACACACTCCAGGAAAACAAATAGTAAGCAGTAGTTCCTCTGGGTGCTGCTGCTTCAGCACTCCAACTGCATCTGACTACACAGAGTTAAACATCCACAGATATACCCTGAGACATGTTATGGATTGGTTCAAGTCAGCTGTCAATCAACTGAGGATACATAACATGATTAAAACTTTAACAACTTTATTATTTGTTTAACTTCATTGTATTAGTTCAATCTCATTCAAATTCTGCTTTAGAGTGCAGCAAATCTCCTTTTATTTCATTATTGTAGATAATTTCAGGGGTAAACATTCTAATTGTCCCTCCCACCAACAGGCTGAGCATAAATATGGCTCTTCTATGGCCGGCCAGCTCTATAAGCGCTCTAGTTGCAGAGGGTACCACACAAAGGCACTTGTAGCCTGTTTAAGGTGAGCTTAATTCTTTTCTGCACAAATAAATCCTTCAATGTACTTACTCTAACAGTGTTGCTATTGCGCAATTACATTCGTGAAGAAAATGCCACAGTTAAACGGGAGCATATTAAAACAGCTAGCTTTCAACCAGAAGCACAGCAATTTGTTTTTCACAGATACTGAGGGTGTTTTTAACTACCACATACTTTATTTGAAGCTCTTAAGCCCCTAGTTTTGTAAAGAGATTTTCCTAATACCTTCTAACCTGTCAGGTGTACCGAGATGGGGGGGGGGGGCAAGGACACAACACCAACAAAAAAAAAATACAGCCACAGGTTCCTGAAGCATAGGACACCTGCTCACCTTTTGCGCTCCCAGTTTCTCTGATTTAGAACAGCAACTACCTTATCTATGGCTTACTCACAGTTTCTAGAAATCCTGTTTCCCAGCTCCAAGGTGTTGTCTCAGTCCCAAACTAGTGCAGGATGGCTGCAGCAGAAGTCTCCTCTAAAACTGCAAACTCCAGCCAGTTGTCTGAAATGATTAGCTGAGATGTATAGATCTAGTAGACAACAAGAAGTCTTCTCCTTTATTCATAGAAACAGAAATTTGTTGGCAGAAAAAGACCCCATGGTCCATCCAGTCTGCCCGAGTTCCCCCCCCCCCCACCGCCGGAAGACCTCTGCCCTCCATTTTCTGTCTGCCCCCTGTTGTTAGGCCTATGTATGTATCCCAGGCTTTTTTAACTTATGCCCACCATGTCAACCCCCACCACCCATTCTGGCAGTCTGTTTCATGACCCCACCACCCTTTCAGTAAAGAATTTCCCCCTGATGTCACCTTTAAATCTGTCGCTCTCAAGTTTTAACACATGCCCCCTAGTGGATTTGCTCTTACTCAGACTGAAGATATTTCCAGCCCTCGCCCTATTTATACCTTTCAAGTACTTGAATGTTTCTACCCTGACCCCCTACTCTCTCCTCTCCTCCAGTGTGTACAGGCCTAGCTCACCCAATCTCTCTTTGTATGTCTTCTCCTGCAGCCCGCTCACCATTCTGGTAGCCCTTCTTTGGACCCTCTCCAGCCTGTCCTTATCCCCTTGTAAGTATGGCCTCTAGAACTGTACCCCATACTCTAGGTGTGGTCTTACCATGGTCTTGTATAATAGCATGAGCACCTCCCTTCTCCTACTTGTTAAACCCCTCCCTATGCATCCCAACATTCTGAGTGCCTTCCCTGTTGTCTTGTCACACTGACTCTGAACTTTCAGGCTGTCTGAAATAGTGATCCCCAGGTCTCTTTCCTGTCCTGCTGTCTCCAGAATAAATGTCACTTTAAGCCCTGTGAAAAGCCTTAGATGAATTCTCACACAACACTGAGCCCTCCTGACTCAATCAGAGCCAAGCATAGACTGAATCAACTGCCCAATGTCCCTGGAATTTCCCCCAGAATCCTGCCCCTGATTAGCTGGTTCCAGCCATCACACATAAGTCAAGAGCCCTCTTTAATTATGTATTGGTAAAGTCTCTTAGCCTATGAAAATGGTACACACCTTCTCCCATCAGCTTTTTCAAACAGTTTTGAGCACCTAGAGAGCTGATTTGCTGTCCATTAGGGGGTCAAAGGATTACAACATGGCTGATCTCACAGTTGAATACAGAGTCTCATATAGTGTCCAACTTTCATAATATTACTGCTGCCCAGTAAAACAGCTTATACCCATATTTGCCCCCTCCTTGGTTTACTGATTCTGTCCTTTGTTAAATGACCCCTAATCATGCTTATCCACCCCCCTCACGTCGGTAGCTAGCTCCAGAACACAATCCTCCCAGGAGCAGTGATCCAGCTCATGTTTATTTAAGGACCATTAATATTCATGAGGGCCCCCCCTTTAGAGTAAGCTCACTGGCGCTTCAAAACTAACTTCCAGTGCCACTTCTCAAGGGTCTCCCCAAGTAGTCTGACCCCTGTTTACCTTAGCTAGGGGGCTGAGAGCACCAAGGAGACATTTGTAAGACCGCAGCTGTGGCAAGGAATGGGCTGGCACTGCTACGTATGTGTGGATCTCTTTAAAACATACATCCAGGTTGCCAGTCCTGCGGTTAGACCCTCGGCAGCCCGTTCAAACTGGAAACAGTGCGGGAACTAATGGAGGCCGAGGTAAAATAAGGTAAGGCCCCACAGAGGGTTACAATTATGTTTTTCAAAGCTTTTTTTTAAGGTGTCAACTTCTATTGGGAAAAATGACTTACAGATTCAGTGTAGCTATCCTTTAACTAAACTACAAGGTGGGTTGGTTGGTTGTAGGGCCCAAAGACCCTGATGTTTTACTCATGGTTCCCTAAAGTTTTCACCCCTTGTAACATTCCTGGGTGGATTTACCAGCTCTGTCTCACAACTCTGGCACACCAATGATGCTTTTCAGCTCTCGTCTGCGGGTCGCTTTCTCTGACATCTCACACAGATTAGCTAGGCTGTCTCTCTGTTTGGTGGTAGACACCTGGAACAGACTACCAGCAGAAGTGGTGGAAACTAAATTGGTAGCAGGCTTCAAGAATGCTGGGATAAACATAGGGTGCTCAATTTTAGAGAGACATTAGATTGGCACACATTGCACTGATTCCCAGCTGTGGCAAACTCCAGGTGTACCAGGAACCCTGTGCTATATTTTCTATGAGTGTCCCTGTGCCAAAGTCCTCAGGTTGCTGCAGTCGGAGTGGTGTGGCAAAGATTTGGTGCACTGGAGGGGCTTGACGGAGAGTCCCATCAAGCCCCTGCCACCTGGTACAACGTCAGCACAGATCCATGATGTTGGGATGGGGGAGAAGCCTGTGAGGTCATGGTACAGGGAGGATGGACCAGGGTGGGGGGTGCTATATTAGGCAGTGTTGGCATGTCATGGCATGGCAAGACACACCAGTGGCACCAGGGCAGTCATGCCCTGAACAGTTCCAGAGGCCAGTGGACAGGGTAAGCTGAATTATGCAGGAACTGACCATGTCCTGGACCCCCTGATGCCACCAGCCCTGGCAGATGTCCCACATCATGCAAACGCCCCGACATGTGGTGACAGTTCATGCCTGCATGGTATGAAGAGCTATTGGCAGACAGGGACTACCCCAGGCAGCGCCACTTGGCCCTGATGCACACCTCCCTCTATGCTGGCATACTGCTGCTACAGGTGCCATGCTAGCTATGGCAGGTGGGTAGGGCACCCTGATAGGCAGGTGCCATAATGAGGTCCAGCACACGGCATGTAAAGGAGCTGCTAACACCCATAATGGAGTATGAATGATTCAGCCCTGCCACTGTACTCTACCACGGTGGAACAGTGTAGTGAAATGCCAGGTGGGTGGGGGCATACTGTGCAACAAGCACATATCTGACGGTGACAGTCTCAGACTTTGTGGTAGACATCTGCCTATAGTGTTCCACTATGGTAGGGTATGGTGGCAGGGCCAGAGCAGCCACACTTCGTTATCTGTGTTAGCAGCTCCTTTACATGCTGTATGCCATACCTCATTATGGCACCTGCCTATTAGGGTGCTCTTCCCACCTGCAGTAGCTAGTACAGCACCTATAGCTGCAGTGCTGTATGCCAGCACACAGGGAGGTGTGCATCAGGGGCAGGTGGTGCTATCTGGGGTACGAACCTGTTTACCAACAGCACTTCACATCATGTAGGCATGGTCTGTCATCACATGTCATGGAGTTTGCATGATGCTTGGCATCTGGCAGGGCTGGTGGCATCAGGGGGGTCTGGGACATGGTCAGTTCCTCCATACTTCGGCACACTCTGTCCGTGGGTCTGTGGAAATGTTCAGGGCATGACTGCCCCAGTACCACTGCTGTACCCTGCCACACCCTACCATGTCAATGCCGCCCTCTACAGCACCCTCCCAGGTCCATCCTCCCTGTACCATGACCTCACAGGCTCCCCTGCCCATGCACCACAGTTCACTCCCCCGGCACCACACTCCTGACCTGTGGTGCATGGGCTGTTAGGCCAGCTCATGACTGGTCTAACAACAACCCCAACTTGCGGCCATGGCAGAGCTTTCATAATTGCAAATAAGGGGATGCACAGCCACACCATGGTGCAAACCCCCTTCCACCTATGGACACCACCACTTTTGGTACAATGGTAGCACATGGTGGGTTTGGCACATGGCCTCCTGTTTTTGACATACTCTGCATTCAAAAATCAGGGGTGCCGCAACGTTTGATGCAAGGTGCCACTTGTGTCAATTCCCTTTGATGCAGGCACCTTGTGTCATAAATGGGGCTTTGAAAATCAAACCCAGGGACATATTAGAAAAGAGGCAGGGAGGGGGAGGGTTGCTGGAGACCAGATAGGGTCTGCAGAGGTGGAATAGGTAGGGAACACTTGGGCAGACTGGGTGGGCAAAGTAGTCCTGTTCTGTTGACAAATGCTGTTTTTATGTTTCTATGTCCCTTGGGATGGTTGGATGAATATCAGGTTGGCCAACTCATCTCCTACAGTAAAGACCCCGAGGCATCAACTGCACCTGAAGTGCAACATTGGGCTGTAGTGTAGTATGGTGGCTTCCAGGCCCTGCTGGCTCCAGTTATAACTCTAGATCCCTCTGGCCTGTATCTGTACAAATGTATCTTCCTTTCTCTGAGGCTCAGTTGGAGGGCAGTTCTCCTTGCACACCAAATTGCTCAGTCACTGGATCAGCATTCAGTCACAGTTGTCCTGCATATATATCAGCCTTCTCTTTCCTGACTGTTGAAGCACAGGTCCCCTCCAAAGTAACGGAACATCTTTATCTCACTCACACCCACACACACACAGATGGTAGTTCTCTGAACTGGTTCTCACAATGACTGCTTGCAGACTGAAGAACTGCTAGAATGTTCCTGTGTCTAGAAGCAAGCAAAAAGCCCTCCTACTGGTCAATACCTTCTGTCAGTCCCTTGGGAGGGTCTTTCTGGCTGATTCTTGATTGCTAATTGGTCTTCCAGCCCTGGATGAATTCATAAGTCCTCCTATGGCCTACGAACTCTCCTGACTGGGGTCAGGCTCCATTGCAGCCTGATTTGGTGCTGTCAAGCCTCTGAGTCCTGTTGTCATGCTGAGATGGAGTTAGAGGTGGCAAAGATGATGGCAGCCATCAGTCCTGGATACTCCATTTATGAAGTCTTTATTTTAGATGGCTCCTGCCCTTAGAGCACACTTTGGGCTCTATGGTAGGGCTTGCGCAGATAAACAGAGGCTTCCTATTGAGTCAGTAGATTGATCAGGGGATGTCCCATTTCTGCTAGTGCTGCCTGCCTTCCTCTATCCATGGCAGTGAAAGCAGTCCTTCGTGGCATGGCAGGTGCTGAAGAAAAGGCAATCCTCTTTATTTCCTTTCCAGTCCACGACCAGCAAGCCAAAGTCTTGGGGCCCTGAGAGTACACTGCAGTAGCAAAACTGGGCTGTGGCTCTGTAGAACTCATTAAGGTAAGCCCCATAAATGGAGGGATTTACATTTATATCCTTTTTGGGGTGCCCAAGATTGGAAACCTACTCGGGGCAAGTGCCGATTGCCCTCTCTGAAATTCTGAATATTCACTCTACCTTAGATATAGCACATATATTGTTAGGGTTAAGCTGCTAGAGGTTAGGAATTTGCTCAGGGGATGTGCACAAGAAATAAAGTAAATATTCAAAATAAGGAGTAACGTATGGGTGAACATACACAACAAGCCTGTGTTTCTATTGAGGGGTTGAGATAACAGCATATGGACCTTGAGAGAGAAGCTTGAGAGGTCAGCACTGTCTCGCATCCTGAGATAAACACAGAGCAATTAAGGTTACCTATACTTTATATTTTATAGTATCGTTTCTTACTTTTTAACCTGGATTGTCGAAGTTTTAGTGTGGGGCTACACTTTGCTCCTGTGGCTTCGAATCAGAAAACTTTTTCCTTTTAAAGCAATCAGGTGACCCACCGCCCTGACTGGTTGTTTCCTCCAGCTGGTGGAATTGCTATCTTGATGGGTGGTTTCAAGGAACTGACTATGCTGACTTTCCTGCTCCAACTGCTCCTGTTCTCACTGCTGCAGTGCATCCGGAAAACTGGGCGTTCATTATGGAATGCACAACATGAGTAGAGCTGTGTTGTGAGAATGAAGGTGGTGGGAGTTGGTGCAAAGCAGCACACAGCCGAAGGCACTAATGATAGGAAGTGCACTGTAACATTTTTAGAACGTGTGCAACAACTTTCGGTCTGTGCACAACAAGGGTTTTGAACTGGCTAAATTCCATACACAGTATGCCCTAACCATATACTATATTCTTATTGTGGCAGCTCTAAAAGCAGTACCAATCAACTATTTTTCAGAAAAGATCCCCCAGAGAGTGAATGGAGTAATATACAGTATATAAAAGCATCAGACAAATAATGTTTGTCACAGCCCTAACTGGATTAAGGAAAGACAGACACCACTCGCCATCTGGGCCTACCCATTGACACAGTGGAAGAGCTACTGCGAGCGATGCCGGTGACCCGGGCTTGAGCCCTGTGCCTGGATCATTGGAGGGTTGGCCAGAGGGAGGAGGAGGAGTGACCATCCAAGGGACTGCTGTTCTCCTCTGGGTGGGTGGTGGTGGTGGTGGTGCAGCACCTGGCATTAGCCTGCCCCTGCTGGTGGCTGGGGCAGAACACTGGAACTGCAACTTAGGGGTGGCGGAGTGGTGGCCATCTGGCGTTATACATATGGGTGCATGCATAGTGACGCCATTGACAGAACTGCATGCCACTTCACTGCAAGAAAGAAAATCAGATGGAAAATCCCTCTGGCTAGCAGGATGATTCCCTGACCCCTCACAGACCCCACACCAGTGGCCTTGGTGTGGTTCCAACGGATCCCTGAAAGGCAGATTGAGCCAAACTCTCTACCACCCCACCACGGGAAATAAGCTGTGGGGGAGAACTGAGGCTATAAGCCTGGGAGAAGTCAGGTGATGGAGGGGGGCAGGGTGGGGATGGGGGTTAGGGGGACAGAGGCTAGCTGGGGAGGGAAGAAAATAATAGCTAAAAAAATAAAACAACAAAAAATGACTATCTGACTAATCTTGCTCTCCAGTATTAAAAAATAAAATAAATACAGTACTTGAAAAGAAGAAGGAACATTAATTTTTGAGAGTATGCTAGGGCCTAACCTAATTAAAATTCTTTACCAATGCCAACCTCTCAGTGTAGCGGTAGCACTACCGTTCATGATGCCAGCAACCTGCATTCTGGAATAAGCTCTGGACACTGGAGGACTGCCTGGGGGGGGGAGGACTGAGCATCTGAATGGACAGAGAGGGATGGCAGCATCTCCCGCTGGCCACATGACACCACCCTGTGCAAAGTACCTATGCTAAGGCCAACTTAATGTGTTGCCCTAATACTGCTATATTGGAACAGAATTGTGGGCAGACTGAGTGCAGTACTAGTACTGTTTCAATATAGCTGTATTAGTGCAAGGTTCTAACAAGTGCCAATGCGCAAAACAGAGATACCTGCTGGCCACAGAGTGTGCAAGATCTGGAAGGATGGTCCATTATACTACCAAGGAGTGATAGGGATTTGAAAACAGGCTTGTGTGGGGATTAGGTGACGAAGCGGGAACCACTAAACTAGCAGGGAGTTACAGGGATTTAAAAACAGTTTTGTGGGGGACCAGGTGAGGGGGGCATTAAACTAGCAGGGAGTGACAGGGATTTAAAAACAGTTTTGTGGGGGACCAGGTGAGGGGGGCATTAAACTAGCAGGGAGTGACAGGGATTTAAAAACAGACTTTTGTTGGGATCAGGTGAGGGAGGGGTGGGGACTACTAGACTACCAAGGGCTGTTAGGGATTTTAAAACAGACTTACGTCACCCAGAGACCACGTGAGGGAGGGGGTCCACTAGACTACCAGAAAGTAACAGGGATTTGAAAACAGCCTTGTATAGGGATCAGGTGAGGGAGGGGGCCACTAGACCACCAGAGAGTGATGGGGACTTGAAAAGATGCTTGTGTGGGAATCAGTTGAGGGTGGGGGACCACTAGACTACCAGGAGTGATAGGAATCAGACTTACATGGGGATCGGGTGAGGGTGGGACAGGGGGCCACTAGACTACCAGGGAGTAACAGGGATGTAAAAACAGACTTGCATTGGTGTCAGGTGGGTGGGGACCACTTTACTACCAGAGATATAAGAAACATACTGATGGCGAGTGGATCGGGTGATGGGGGGCTGACCATGCACCATAATTCGGGGTTGTAAAAGGCTGTTTTTGGCAGCATTAATAAGTGTGATGCTGCCTGGCTGGTAGTTCTGCTGCAAACATTTAAAATGCCAGGGTGGCACTAAGCCCAGCTCTGGCATTCATTAGCATAGGGTGCTAGGGACCAGTTAGCATTCACACACTAACAGGTTAGCGCTGTGCTAATAGGGTCTTCACATATAGTGGCAGCCATGCTTACAGGCTTTTGGCTTTGTTATATCCAAATTGTGCAACACAAATCCTGTTAGTGCCATGCTAATCATTTGAATATCTGGCCACAGTATCTTAAAACGGCAACAGTAACTTCAAAACCCCAGTAGCTTACAAATACATATCTGAGAATGCAGGCTGTGGTTTCTTCATTTCTTGTGTAAACTCTTTATCCTTATCTCTTTTTCTGTTCCCTTTCTTTCAGACTAGAAAACAATGGTGTCTGATTTGGTACGGCATGTACTCTGACCTTCCATGGGCTGTTTTCCTTCATAATAAACCAAAAATCCCCCGATTGATGTCACAGAGTGAGGTGGTGGCATGGGATGACTTCACCATAAGTCAGGTGGCTTTGTATATTCAGCAGACCTAAGTCTTGATAAGGAAAACATCTGATAGGTGTGGGAGTATCTTGGCACTGCAGTTAGGTAGACACTGTTGGAGCAGGCAGGCAGCAGGTTCCTCAGGGATACAGTATACAGAGGTTTTTCAAATGTAGTATGCCAGGTAGGTACCAACTGTAGCCACTGTTGTACATACTGTTAATATGTCCTCCTAGGAGACCCCTCTTATGGTTGTTAGAATGGTCTCATGTGCATTCTTAGATTATGAGACAGTGAGGGGTTCTGATACCCTAAGAATGTAAGTGAGGCCACTCTTACAACTGTAAAAGCAGTCTGCTGTGATATATTAGTAAATTATTGTGGATGATCAATAATATATTAAATATTTAAAAATCCTCCCTGATTATGCCTGTTTATACAATAGGGGTGAGCTGATATCTCGTGTGATAAAATAATGTATTTCTCACCCAAGTGGAATAAAATGCCCTGATAACATATCTACTATATGTATAAATGCAAAATCTTACATTTATACACATTGAGCATATGTCATCGACGTTTATTCACACAGTCAATATGTTGGCACCCAGCCGGTACTTTTTACACACATTTGTCGTGACTCCAACACTAAAGTACTGCACACACACACACACACACACACACAGGATGGCCGATTGCATTTTAACAGCCCAAACTCCTTACCTACACACTTCTAAATCCACACACGTAACCCAAAAGGAGCAGTTTCCTTCGGCATCTGAAATCAGCAACCACTAACCTTTGCGAATGCCAGTGGTGTCCTGAACTCTGCCAGCATCCCCGTAAACTCGTTCCTCTCATCAACGGCTTCATAATGACTCCTGCTGATGCAACAACAACCCCGCTCACCAATGCAGCCATGTAAAACAAATCTAGGAACAGCAAATCAAAAATTAAAATAAAAAAAGAAAAGCAGAAACTCCTCGTAAGAGATGCCAGCTACAATCAGTCAGTCTCCGGAATGCACAAACAGCCACCATAATGTAAAAACTGTCTAGCCTGCCCACAAAAAAAAAAAAGACCATTACAATACATGCTCCAAACAAATGTGCGTCAGTGCCATAGTAACGATGCCACCACAGCAAACAACCTGCCCTAATGCGAAGAAGAGGCACACTAAAAAAATCCCACAAGTAAATTAAAAATAACCAAAAACTTCAACAAAAATACATAACAAAACTACAACATAAACCTGCCCTATTGTATAACCCACACACACGATGATCAGATTGTGTGCTACGGAAAATACTCTCACTCATGCATCGTGAGCTCTAGATACTCTCACTTGTGCCTTCAGCACTCGTGAGTATCCAGAGCTCACTCTGCAGGAGTGAGAATATTTTCCATATCACACTCCTGGGCATCATGTATCCCCTGTTTCCATGACACCTGCATGACACGCTTTATACATTAAAAATGTGTCACATGTAGGAGTAAAGTGTTCCTATTGGTTGAGAACACTCCCTCGATCAATAAGTGAAATCTCACTATATCAAATGAGATTGCTGTTCTCTCATACCTCCCTAACCCAGAGAGTAATATAATGTAAAAAAAAAATCTTTCTCTCATACTCTCTCTCTCTCTTCTTTCTCTCTCTCTCTCACTCCCTCTACTTCTCTCACTCATCTCTCTCCATCTCTTTCTCGCTCTCTCTTTATATACATATATATGTAATAGAGAAACCACTCCGAGGTGTGCGGTTGCGCTCTGATATACGCATGCCTTGATGTGCATTGTATGCACGAGACCGCAGGCCGAGTGTGTCAACCACCCAAGGCATGCATATATCAGAGCGTGACTGCAAACCTCAGAGTGGTTTATCTATCTTATAAAATTTCAAAATTGTTTTGGAGGGGGTAAAAGTGCAAGTGTGTGGTCACTCTGTGATATACGCACGGTCATGTGGTGCCCTAGGTCCAATAAATGAGCAGCAATTTCCCTACCCATTTTATAAATATATATATATATATATATATATATATATATACACACACACACATATATATATATGTGTATATATATATATATATATATATATATATATATATATATACACACATATATATATATATATATATATATATATATATATATATAGGTAACATGATAGGCAGGAGTGGGATATGGAAAATATTCTCACTCCTGCAGAGTGAGGCATAGATATTCATGCCTCACGATGCGGGAGTGAGAATATTTGTCATATGCCACGATCTGCACATCATGTGTGTGATACATGCAATAGGTGTCAAAGCTTTAATTTGTTTTGCTTTTCTTATGTGGTTCTGTTGTTGTGAGTTACTGCTGTGAGTGAATGGGTATGAATGGGGTTTGTATATGTTGTGCAACTGGTCGTTGTGTGTGTGTGAGTGAATGAGTGGCAATGGGTTGATGAGTGTGTGAGTGTGATCTGTGGTTGGATGATGTGTTTTGGTAGGCGGGACATGTCCGGGAGGTTTTCTGTAGATGCTGTGCATAATTTTCTTTTTTCCCTATATTTTATTATGTGTAGTGTTTAATTTTTGTTGTATGCTGCTGTGCGTAACATTTTCATTTGTGGTTGGCTTATATGTTATTTGTTTTGGAATGTCTGTGAGAAGCTGGGAACTGCAGGTAAGAGAGCAGTTTCGATTGTGCGAGGTGCTTTAGTTGTCATTGAGACGCTCAGCTTTATTTTTTACTGACAACGACAGCAAGAATTACACAGTTTCAGAGTCTATATCATGTAAGTAATACCAGTTTAAAGAGGTCATATTTAGGTTGCTGTAACATGTGAAGAAATGAAATTAAGAACTGAAGGCTTGATTGTGGAAATATGTGCGCTGTGCAGTTCCCTGGTATGTTAGTCAGAGTCGGAGTCTGTAGACAGATTTTCTTTATGTTTGTTATCGCAGAGATCATAAATGGGACCCAAAAGGTTTGCAGTTTGGATGCATTGTGAGAGATTGACTGCATGACCATTCAGCAGCTTGTAGTACAGAAATGTGCTGTTTTAGGTGTGTGTCATTTGGTACAGTGAGGACTGTACTGCTGCAGGCTTCTGGCATTTGTGAAACTGCAAGCAAAGAATGAAGAATGCAGACCAGCTGCTTAATTAGGTACCTCAAACATTTCAGTTTCACATTTAAAAGAAGTTCTAACTTACATTGGGGACATGCTGCTGGAGTGAGAATATTAGCTGATTACATAGCTACAGTATGTATACAATAGTAGTGGGTTGTATTCATTGACAATAACATCATGTATTCTCACCCCATTGAGATAAATGGTTGATGACATAGCTACAGTGAAAATATTTACATTTACACATACTGTAGCTATGTCATCAGCCAATATTCTTACTACAGCAGCATGTCACCAACGTAAGTTAGAACTTCTTTTAAATGTGAAACTGAAATGTTTGAGGTACCTAATTAAGCAGCTGGTCTGCATTCTTCATTCTTTGCTTGCAGTTTCACAAATGCCAGAAGCCTGCAGCAGTACAGTCCTTACTGCACCAAATGGCACACACCTAAAACAGCACATTTCTGTACTACAAGCTGCTGAATGGTCGTGCAATCAATCTCTCACACTGCATCCAAACTGTAAACCTATCGGGTCCCATTTATGATCTCTGAGATAACAAACATAAAGAAAATCTGTCTACAGACTCCGACTCTGACTAACATACCAGTGAACTGCACAGCACACACATTTCCACACCGAAGCTTTCAGTTCTTAATTTCATTTCTTCACATGTTACAGCAACCTAAACATGACCTCTTTAAACTGGTATTACTTACATGATATAGACTCTGAAACTGTATAATTCTTGCTGTCGTTGTCAGTAAAAAATAAAGCTGAGTGTCACAATGACAACTAAAGCACCTCACACAATCGAAACTGCTCTCTTACCTGTAGTTCCCATGGAGCTTCTCACAGACATTCCAAAACAAATAACATATAAGCCAACCACAAATGAAAATGTTATGCACAGCAGCAGCATACAACAAAAATTAAACACTACACATAATAAAATATAGGGAAAAAGGAAAATCACACACAGTATCTACAGGAAACCTCCTGGATATGTCCCGCCTACCAAAACACATCATCCAACCACAGATCACACTCACGCATTCATCAGCCTATTACCACTCATTCACTCACACACACAACAACCAATTGCACAACATATACAAACCCCATTCATACCCATTCACTCACAGCAGCAACTCACAGCAACAGAACGACATAAGAAGAAACAAATCAAATTAAATCTTCGACACCTATTGCCTATATCACACACATGATGTGCAGATCGTGGGATATGGTAAATATTCTCACTCTTGCATCGTGAGGCATGGATATCTCACTCTGCAAGAGTGAGAATATTTTCCATTTCCCATTCCTGCCCATCATGTATCCCCTATATATATCCTTTGCAAAAAACTGTGTTACTGCACCAGTTAGGGTTGGAAATGCCAATGCCACATTTCTCTGCTTTTGTGGCATTAAGTTGAACTCTAACTCCCCAACTCCCAAGCAGCAAAAGCACAAGACCGCACAAGCAATCACAGACAGCAATCATCGGGTAAAACAAACAACATACAACTGTTTCCAGATGACACAAATGCAGTAGCACTGATGTGCTACCTTCATGGATTTGTATCTGCAACATGCACTTCACAAGACATGCGCACTCACTTGTTGCTGCAGGTAGAAATCCATGATACTCAAATCGCAACAATGCTTCTGTGTGCAGAAGCACAGGCGCCTGTAGCCACAGATGCAAGTCCATGAAACCCAAATTACTAGAGTTCTTTTGTCTACAGAAGTGCAGGCCCCTATGCAGCCAGTGCTTCTGTAGCCTCAGGTACTCATGCACACTATAAGACATGCACACACTTGATGGGCTTGTGCTTCTGCAGCTGCAGATATAAGACATACACAATGACCTCTGGCTACAAAAGTGCAGGTGACACAAAATCCACGATGCCGAAATTGCAGTAGTACTTTTGTCTGCAGAAACATAGGCCCCCGAGGGGCCTGCATAACTTCAGCCACAGGTGTAAGACATACATACCAACTTCTGGCTCCAGAATGACAAGCACCTGTGGGGAATGCAGTTATGCAGTCTGAAGTACTGTCGAAATGTGGGTATCATGGTTTCAGCAGCTGATCTAGAAATTGTTCAATGAGGTAGCAGTTTTTCAGTTACACAGCTACATATAGATAACATGCAACCGGCCCGCTGGCATAGTGGAAAGATTTACCGCTGTGACGTGGGTGACCTGGGTTCAGGAACGGACTCGGGACCCCTGATGGCCAGCTGAGGCAGGGATGAATCGAGTGGCCATAGCACGCTGTTCACCTCTGAGGGGGGGAGGGGGTTGAGTAACTCTGGTACGGTACTCCTGGGTGACCACCGGATGCACCGTAACCAGAACACTTGTGAGCATCACTCCTGAGGAAGGCATGTTGGATGCATGATGTGGTTGCATTGTGGCATCTGCCTTGACATGCCCCCATGACAAACAGTAGAAAAAAGCCTCTGGCATGCCAATGAAGTCTCCCTCCCGTTGCATATCTTGTGGTCCCCCTGACGCATCCGTGATAGAGATTCATCGGGGCTACAGGGGGGCTTTGATGACTCCACCCTGGGGGGTAATCTAGGGGGCACTACATTTGGGGGAAGATCCCCTGGTCCAGTGGTGGTTGTAGGGCAGCTGAAGGGGAAGTCGCCAGAAGGTAAAGCATATTAACTAAAAAAAAAAAAAAAGAAAACCATGCACTAGCAGATTATGCCATCTAGTGAAGTACCTTGGCGGACTTGACTTCCTCGGTCGATCTGGCTGGCATCACAGAGATCTGGCTTGGTGATGATGCAGGCCCAGTCTTGGGGGCATCTATCCTAGCTGGGTACTCTGTGGTGTACTGCCCGAGGAGGAACACAGAGGTGGGGGTGTGGCCATCTGTTCTAGATCCAGCTTGAACTTCTCAGTGCATCCAGTGAGTTCTACCTCGTCATTTGAATGTGTGGCTGTATGTGGGGGTTCAGGTGAAGGCTACAGGATTCTACTCATGTACCACCCCCTGGGTGCAAGGGAGGATTCCTGCAGGAATTCACAGACTTCGTCGCTGACAGGGTGTTGGAGTCATCCAGATGGTTGATTCAGGGTGACTTCAACACCTGGATCGATGACAAACTCACATTTTGGTCATGACTTCCTCCAGTTAATGACATCTCTGGGCCTCACACAAGCAGTTGCTTCTGCGACTCATCACCACGGCCACACCTTGGACCTAGTATTCTCACTGGGGCTTGAGGTCACTGACCGTCAGGACTGATCTGGTTTCTTGGTGTGATCATTGCATGGTGGAGTTCTTGTTTGGGGCCCCCCGGAGAGTCCTTCCCCTGTTGAGATGGTACGCTATCACCCTTTGAGGGGATTGTCCCCAGAAGGATGTATGGCAGTGGCAGACATTTCAGGTTTGTGTGCTGCATGTGTGAATGGCATGGGCGAAGCGGTGATGGCCTGTAACAGTGCCATCTCTAATATGTTCGATGCCATCACACCAATCTGTATATGACCCAAGTCTTCTCGCTTGAGATCCCCATGGTTTGATGGGGCTCTCAAGTTGATAAAAACCAAGGGTTGAAAGTTGGAGTGCTGCTGGTGGAGGACTCAGTCCAAGGAGGACAAACTGGCTTTGGGAGTTCACTACGGTGAATATCGAAGGGCAATCAACCATAAGAAGGCAAAGTTCCTGTCCAGGGAGAGTGCTGCAGTGAGGAACAGACTGGCTCTTCTCTTTCAAACTGTAGACAGACTACTTCATCCTGCCTGTCTGCAGCTGAAAGGAGTGTTTTCAGTCACTTTGTGCAAGGAGTTTACTCAGTTTTTCTCTGACAAGGTGTCCTCCATTTGGTCCAGGATCTCCCCCATGGGGCAAGGTCAGCCCTGCAGTGGCAGGCCTCACGTAGGCAGAGGCACTCCAATTGTGTGGGGTGAGTTTTGGCCAGTGGGGGTGACTTAGGTTGTTGATGTAATCTCGAAGCTGCAACCCACCTTTTGTGAACTGGACCAGGGCCCTACTCGTCTCCTAGTGGGATGTGTCGAGTCCATTGGTCCAGTGTTTGCTGAGATTGTCCAGTGCTCACTCCTGGAGGAGCTTTTCCCTGGTGTCTTGAAGGAGGCACTGGTGAAGCCCCTTCTGAAGAAACCGTCTCTCGACCCTGACATCTTGGCGAATTATTGGCCTATCTCCAAACTTCCATTTCTGGGGAAAGTTGTTGAGAAAGTGGTGGCCTTGCAGCTTGAAGCACACCTCATGGCCATTGACATCTATGAGCCATTCCAGTCTGGGTTTAGGATGAGGCATAGCACTGAAACAGCATTGGTCAGGGTGCAAAATGATCTCCTCTGGGAGGGAGAGAGATAGAGGAGATCAGTCAATTCTCGTTCTCCTCGATCTCTCCTCAGCATTTAACACCATGGACCATACTGAGCTTCTGGATCACCATAGAGAGTATTGTGGACTCACTGGTACTGTCATAAACTGGTTTGAGTCTTTTTTCATGGGCAGGATGTAATGGGTAGTGATGGGAACTTTCTCCTCCTGCTTGAAGCTACTGCCTGAGGAGTCCCTCTAGGCTCAATCCTGTCACCGATGCTGTTTGTGGTGTATATGCTACTCCTGGGTGAGATCATTAGGCGCTACAGTCTGGGTCTTCACTGTTATGCAGATGATACCCAGCTGTATATGTCCTTTGCTCCCTGAACAAGTAACGCTGTGGAAGTGCTAAATAAATGCCTATCCGAGATCCAAGATTGGATGTCCTCTAACTGACTGAGATGTAACCATGACAAGACGGAGGTACTTGTGATCAAGCCTGGTCACCAGCATGATGTGGTTGCTACTGGGCCAGGAATAGGTTTGTTTCTGGGTCCTATCCCGCTGGTGGCATCCACTAAGGTGAGAAATCTGGGTGCCATCCTTGATGATGAGTTGATGCTTGAAGCCCAGGTGTCTTCCATTGTCTGGAGTGGTTTTTACCACTTCAGGAATGTTGCCTGGATTAAATCCCTTATTCCACCTGGTGACCTGCCCACACTGGTACACACCTTTGTCACATCAAAGCTAGAGTACTGTAACGCTCTCGGTCCAGTGTGACCTGCACTGGCTGCCTGTCAGATGGAGGATCATCTTCAAAGTGGGCTTACTCACCTATAAGGCTCTATACAGATCAGGCCCTGGCTACCTGAGTGACTTCTTGATGCCTGTCTTTCTGGTGCGCTCACTCTGCTCCTCCACTGAGGGCCTCCTAGCAGTTCCGAAGGCTAGTATGAAAACCTTGGGTGATCGAGCATTCGAGGTGGCTGGCCTGGCTCTCTGGAACTCACTTCCCAGATCTCTGAGGGAGGCTCCATCAGCTGAGGCATTCAAGTGGGGTTTGAAGGCTCATCTTTTTAAAGAAGCATTTTTTAGTTAACTACAGCCAGATTTTATTAATATTTGTTACCAAAATGGATTGTGTATTTTGTTGTGTTGGCCCTGTATGTAATTTTATTTTATGTGTTTCTTTTTATATCTCTTCGTAAAGCACCAAGAGCCTCTGGGATTGGGCACTCCAGAAATAAAAATATACTTACTCACAGCGTTCATGAGTACCTCTGTCTGCAGAGCCACAGGCACCATGGGGCCTTCTGTCTGCAGAGGAGGCCTATGCTTCTGCAGCCACACATACTCATGCATACCATATGACATACACACACACACAGGTGTGGCTGCATAAGCTCAGGCCCCTGTGGGGCCTGTGCTTATGCAGCCATAGATACAAATCCACAAAGGCAGCAAATCAGTGCTACTGCATTTGTTTCATCTGGAAACAGTTGTTTGTTGTTTGTCTTACCTGATGATGGCTGTCTGTGGTTGCTTGTGTGGTCTCGTCCTTTTACTGCTTGGGGTGTGAGGAGTTGGGACTGTTAACCCTAAAACCCCATTCCCCTACTCTTATGGTGTTAAATTGAACCCTAACTGGTGCATTAACACAGTTTTTGGAAGGAATTTCCTTTCTTTTTGAGATAGTGGAATTGTATCCTCATTCACGCAGATCACTTTGGGACTTACATGAATAGATGCAGACAGACATGGCCCTCTGGATCTTGTGTCAAGGGAAGACTCTGTCTACCTATGGAAGAGTAGGGCCCTATGGGCCCTGCACTTCAGTGCAGCAATGGATGTCAAGAACTTGTGGGGCTGTCTGGTGGGTAGTGGAAGTCCAGGTCTCTCTGGGCCCTGCACTTCCATGTGACTGCAGATACAGACGCACAAGGCAAACAGTCCATCTGTCAGTCAAGCACCGGGCCCTCTGACACCAATGGGTGTAGAGGTGCAGGTCCCTATGCCAAGAGAAGAGTTCTCTTTACTGTATGGTACTTGGGCCCATGCAGGCAACCCTGCACTTTTCAATTTCCAGGCTAGGGGGTGGTGTCACATGGCAGTACCAGCCCCCCAGCCTTGGCCCATCCAGCTGGCTCACTGAGCTCACCCCCGAACTTGTCTCATCCAGGATTTGAAAAGTAACACCTGTCATATTTATGAGGTGGTGTGAAAAAATGGCTTTGTTGAAAGTTTGGAGTCAAAATATTGAAAATTAGTGAAGTTATGAGTGAACATTGAAATATTTCAATGTTCACTCATACCTTGGTCATTTTACCATATTGTTACACCATATTTTCAACACAGCCTTCTTATGACCTCACCTCATGAACCCGGTAGGTGAAAATGTTCAAGTCCTACCACAAAGGTGATTTTGCGCAGTGACCATGAAATCACATTCCAGGGTAATTTTGTTTTCGATTAGAAAGTGGATCTATGCTGTGGGACACTTTTAGGTGAGTGGGGGTGTTGGTGGTGGGTGCTGAGTGGGGGCTCAGGGTGGGGAGGGTGGGGTGTGGGGGTCAGATCAATGAGGGACCGTTTTCTTATTTACAGGGTAAACAAAACATAAAAAAGACAACGAGGGACTGTTTTCTTTATTTCAGCTAATATTCTACAACTTAACTTGATCCGACACTGGGGATTGGGCACCCCAATGTTGGCTTTTACTACACAGTGGCACTGGGGGTGGGCATCCTGGTGCCACTAACTATGCATGAGAGCAAAGGACCTGGAGGGGAAGGGGTTGTTAAGTGGTACCGGGGGTGGACACATTGATCTGCTTTTACATAATTAATTTTTTAATTCAGTATACTTTACTGATTTTTTTTTACATTAAGTACACGAAACAAACTTAACTAACATACAGACAGGATTCCTCCCAAAGCACAGTGAAGTTTTACACAATCAGTATGGCAACAGATGACAGTTATTATGACTGGTACCAGCTGCTTCTAAACTTGATACTTCCTGTTGCCGAACTGATGCTAGCAGTATCATGAGGTAAAACAGATTTAACAGATTATAGGTACATTATCTATTATGGGTTACGTAGCATCTTCACATGCTTTGTAGTTTCAATTTAGAATCATAAGAACATACAGTTTTTTTCCCATTTATTCTCGTACCCTTTCATTCTGTTGTTCTTACTGACTATGGATTTCTTCACCTTTAAGGCAAATGGGAGTTCAGCGTGCCACTCTTGGTATATGGGTATGTCCTGGTCTAGCCAGTGTCAGAGCAATATTTTTTTTTTTTCAAATTGTTTAACCAGGAGTTGCACACTAAGCTGAAATCTTGTTTACAGGTGCAACCTGGGAGCACAGGGAAGTTAAGTGACTTGCTCAGGGTCACACAGTATGCAAGTGGGGGCTGTGGGATTGAAACCTGGGTCTCCAGATTTGTAGCTCAGAACCTTAAACCACTGTGCTATACTGCTGCTGCAATGAAAGCCATGTGGTACTTTTGTGCTCCTAAAAAGTGGCCCTTACAGTCACCAGCAATACAGACTGAGGTTGTGAGGGCCTCTTCAAGCCTCAATAGCTGGTCAAGTTTACTTTTAATTGTTTCCCATAAAGGTTGGGCCTATGGGCAGTGCTACAGGATATGTAGCAGGGTGCCTGGGTTGTTGCACCTTGAACAGGTGTTGGATGGCAGTCTCTGCATTTTGTGCAGCTTAACTGGTGTAAAATATATATTGTTTAGGATCTGTAAGCTGCATAAGCCTGAAGGTGTTAAATTTTACATGCTTATATAAGTTCTTCCATATTCGGCCCCATTCATATTCTCCCCTGGGCTTTGGGTAGCACAAATTGCCAGTCTGGGGCTGAGACATCTACCTTATTGGTAGTAAGGTTGCATAGGTATAGGTATAAGTTGAGATAACAGGTGAGGTAGGCAATCCCAATTTACCAGTGGGAGTACTGCAGCACTATGGCTAGTGTCTTTGTTGCCCTCTAAAATGTTTAATAAGTATGTGGGAAACCTGCAGAGATAGAAGCACCTCTGTATTCGTGACCTGGTACCTTTGCTGAAAGGTGTTGAAGTGATCAACCTGTTATCCCAAGTACAACTGATCTACCCTAGTTATATTAAGGTTTGACTAGGGAGAAGTGTACACTGATTCCCATTTATAGGAAAGTTGGGGTTGTGTATCTAGTGTTGCATCCAGTCTGGGAGGGCTTGTAACTTTAAGAGTCTGCAGGGTTGGCTATGGGTCTGCATGGATGCTGCGATGGGTTTGTCCCTTAAACATCGAGGGAGGTTCATTAACTTTGTGTGTATCAATGTCTTAGTGCTGATAACTGCTTTTTTTGTATCGTGCTATCTCTATTTGGTGCCAAAGAGGCATCTATGTCCTGTCTTGCTGGGGAAGGGGTTTCATGAGCCATCTTAAGTCTTTGCTGGTACAGATTGCCAAGTGGCACAAGTAAAGATTGGGTAATTTAAAGCCTCCCATCAGTTTAGAGGCTGCTAACTTGCGATAAACAGGGAGGACCGCATTCCCTGCCTATATGAAGTTGGAGATGTGACTGTGTAATCTATCAAACCATTTTCTAGGGATTGTCATGTTCAACATGCTCAGTGAGTAGGAGATTCATCCTAATAAAATTTGATCCCACCCACAGTGTAAGGGGAGATGTGCCCACCTGTCCAAGCCTGCTTTGAATTGTCTAGGTAAGTGGTCTAGATTCTGGGAAATCATTTCCTGAAAGTTCTTAGTAAGCAGTATGCCTAGGTATTTCAATTTATCAGCCTCTCATCTGAGCCCAAATGCTGATATTTCTTGACTGTGCACATCGGGATTAAGAGGCATTACCTCTGTCTTGTCAATTTTCAATTTATAGTTAGACTGCCCTCCAAATTCTGTAATAACCTGAAGGGCCTGAGGCAGGGATATGTTGGGGTGCATAACGTGGAGTTAAATGTCATCAGAATAAACTGAAACCCTGTATTCTGTGCCTTTGATTTCCATATTAGTAATATCTGGTGTTTGTTTAAGTTTTAGTATTGGAGGTCTGGAAAGAGATTAAATAACAGAGGAGAGGGCAGACATTCCTGTTTTGTGCCCTTGTACAACCTAAAGGGGTTGGAGTACACTCCATTACAAAATATCTGTGCAGTGATTGGTATATAATATCTGTACCTATTTAATGAATTCTGCTAGTACATCATACTTGGCCAGTGCTGTGAAAAGAAAGTCACATGTGACCCTGTGAAGTGCTTTCTCTGCGTCCAGGGAGATCAGCACTGCAGGGGTGCCCAACTCCCTGGCTGCAGAGATAAGGTGGGCCAATCTCCTCAGTTGATTGGAGGACACTCTGCCTGGTATAAATTCCACTTGTTCACCCACAATCAGAGTTTCCCATACTCTGTTAAAACAACTTGATGATACCTTTGCCAGGATTATAATATCTTTTTTTTTCTATTTATTTTTTCCTCCTTGGAGCCCTGGCAGGTGGCTATGATCCTCCTCATGGAGGAGCTCACTTTCCGGTCACCCGTGCCTCCGCTCTGCCAACCCCTGGAAATTCCCCCATGGATTGCCCCCCATGACAAGGCCAGGGAGAAGGGCACCAGCCTCCCCGAGACCCCGTCCAGACTCCAGGTGCGGCCCTTGGAGATACAGGGCCTTCAAGGAACCTGTCTGGCTTCATTTCCTCATGTTCTCCCATCCCCTCCTCCCTTACCGACGTGAGGACCTTGGTACATGCCGCCTGACTCGTACTGCCCTCCAGCCACCACCAGAGGGCAGTCAACGAGCAGGACAACAAGTCTCCCTCCACCCTAGAGAGGAGAGCAGCCCTCTGGATGCTCAATCCTCTCCCCCCCACTGACCCCCGGCTGCCCGGGCTGATTCCCAAACCCAGGTTGCCAGCGTGGTGCGAGGTGTAGTGACCAGGGCCTCAACCTCTAGTGCCACTGGGCTGGCAGGATTATAATATCTAAGTTTAACAGGGATATGTGTGTGTGTGTGGCATGGTGACCTCATGTCTGTCCTCATCAGGAATGAATGCTTCCCTGTCCTGACCCTCGCATTGGTTGCCACATCCTATATACCATCAGTCACCCACTGTGGCAGCCAATCATTACCAATCCTACTGTCTGTGACCAGTCCCTCACTTCCACCGATCCCCATGTACGTGAAACTACCTACCAACAGTGAGTGCCTTGCTACCTGGCTCTGAAAGCGCCATTTTTACTCTAATGCCCAGTAGGAGGAGACAGTCTAGGAGGATTAGTACCAGACAAGCAGCAGTCCGAACAGAAACACAGAAACATAGACTTTGTTGGTAGATAAGGACCACTTGTCCCACCTAGTCTGCCCAGTTTGACAACACAGCTTGTGAGTATTACCAGTTAGGCTGTCTGGTGTTCATTTGTCAATGACGCTGAAGCGCTCATCATCAGATCCACTGCTAACTGAGTGCCAAAGCAGTGTTTTTTTATTTATGTGAAGACTATCTCTGTGGCTTCTAAATTAGCAGTAACAAACAAGGGGAGGTCCACCCCACTGCAAGGTGGGCTGTTACTGACATCAGTTAATGCAAAACAAAGAAGTACACACCACCAGTGTCTAAGCTAAATAAAGTACCTCTGAGCACATAGACTTTGCAAGTATTATTTTTATTTATTCACAGCCTGCTCTGGTATATCACCGTGTAAGCACCTTACAGGAATGCGGGCAGAAGACACTGATAATCACTCTGACCGGTTTCGTGTGTTACTGCTTCATCAGGGAGTGGCGACCTCTATCTGTGTACTGCTTAAATTCCCAAGCACTCCAAGACAGTACATCAATAAAAAAATGTTTTGTGTGTAAAACATACACTTGTGTAAGAGTCCAGCATAACAAGTGTAATTCACATCACACAGTAATAAATATGAAACATCAGATACACACAGATTACAAAAATATGTCAATACAGTAACCAACATCGTAAAACATAATACCATATTACAGTATTTTTACCCTTATATTTGATATTCTCCTAAGCTATCTTGCTCCCAAAAATGGAGAAGAAAATGAAGACATGTTCAACAAGAATCAGACAAACAGCAGGAAAAAATCAGGGTGGGGGTTTGGGGGGAAGGGTATGGATGTGTGGGGGGGAAGGAATGACTGAAACAAAAGAGATATAGTCAAATAAGGGTGGAACATGAAACATATGTGAAATAGAGGATCCTTAGATGATGCCTATAAAATACTTGATGCAAAAACTGTAAACACACAGTGTGCATACATAGATGCACCACGTCTGTCCAATATATAATTAACAATATACATTAGTGCAAACATTTTAAACATCAAACATTCATAACACATCAGTTACAATCCAAGAACACTGTGATATTGAAGTAGTCGACAGCGTCGCATGGGGGGGGGGGACAATAAAGTCTGACTATTAAATCCCCTTCAATTTTATGGTTCTTAACATAACCCCTAATGTAGCTGAGCAATCAACTTACTCAATGGAAACACTTACAATGAACCACTAGAGGGGTCATTTAAATAAATATATTAAACCTCAGAAGTCAGGTTGGTGTAATAAAACACTTAACAAAATGTCATCATAATTCCCATGTCACAAGACAATACAATAACTCTGAAAGTTGAGCTGTGATACCAGACATATCCATCAGTGCATGATGCTGATGCCATGTCTAGTATCATGGCTCGACTTTCAGACAATGGTTATATAAGGTAGAGCTCTCGTTTCTAAACAAGGAATGCTTTACAGAGTTCCACTTGCTTTGGGCTATCAGAAACAGTGTTTAGCTGAACTTGGTTAAAACAGACTGAACCCGTCCATGGATGAGCCTCCCAGCGCTTTGGCACCATTTGCAAATGAAAGTGTGCTTTGGCATCAGGCGGCTGTGAATAAGGGCAGACCACCAGAGTTATGGTTACAATAAAATTTATGCAACTCCCCTGTATGAAAAAAGCACACTGTGGGTTAGTTTGGAAGCATTTGTCCCAGTTTAAGGTCCCTGGGCTTAAACCCTTCACGGGTTAAAATTTTTCTTTCCTTCAGGGGAGCTGGTCAGCCACTGGCTGGGAGTACCATTGGAGGGTGGGGCTCGTTTGGGCCATGTGAAAGAGCATGAGTTGAAGGAGTCAGTCTGAAGGTGGGAATGGGGGAGATTGCCTGCTTCCGAGTGTCAGCAGGTTCTTGGTAGGTAGGGCCCAACAGAGACCTGCCAAGGATGTGCCAGCGGCCATTTTGAATGAGTCCCCCTTTATGGGGGTGTGCTGACCATCTGGGAGGAGGAGTGGGAGAGTTGCCTGCCTCAAGTCGCCATGGGGATTGAATCTGTGGAGAGGAATAAAGGGACTTCACATCCAAGGTGGGACGCACCACCAACCATTGAGCCTCGGAAAGCAATTGAGGCAAAGAGTTGATTCTGCAGCTAGGCATTGGGGAGCATTGAAGAGGATGACTCCCCAGGTCCATGCCTCCTGCTTCAGGAGGAGTGAAGTAGCTCCATGGAGACTGTAGAAGATGTGGGTCAGTTCACAGTAAGGGAGTTGTGGTCACCATGAGTATGGCACTGCAGTCTAGAAATGAGATTCAAACCTGTGACTGTGTAGATGTCAATGAGAGTCTGCCAGATAGAGATTATAGCCAGCGGAAAGAGGAGCTGGGTTCAAACCTGCCAGTGGAGAGTTAAAACTGCCCAAATGTTTACAGTGTAAACTGCTAAAAGGGAGCAATGGTATGCTGAATGTTGCCATTGGTAATTGCATGGCTTACCTTTGTTGAACAGGGACATTGGATACATGGACTCAAGGACAATGCATGCACATTGACATAGTGGACCCCTCGGTCCATTGTCTTATTTTTCCCCTCAATGGGATGTGTTGTTGTGCCTTTAAGAAAAACTCCATGTAGTGATTAAGTTATTTATTAAAGGATCTTTTAACTGTTATTAATTGCCTGTTGGATCTTGGTGTCTGGCATGTTTGTTGTATCACTAACTCATTGCCTCCTAGACGAGCACCCTGTGAAGGAAGTCTGTACCCTGGTTCCAAAGAACAAAATGTAATTCAGCTTTACAATTTCTGCTGTGGTTGGCCCCTTCCTTTGGACACTCCACCATCATACCCCTAGACATTGGGAAGGGGGGCTGTAAGTGGGAGCTCGTCTGGTATTTGGGGTGTCCCTTCATCCCAAATTGACTCCACGGTGGTGGCTGGGTGAAGTTATGAACTGCTTTGGACCTTTATTGTTGAAAGTTTAAATGCAAGATGGTGCTGAGGAACTGTGGAATTTAGTGCCTCGCTGGACTGCTAGAAAGGAACTTGTGGCCTGAACATGTGGAGCTATGCAAATGGATGGAACAGCAACTACAACCTACATAGGGGATTGGATTGTTGTGCAAAAAAAGGGTGTGGTGGAAGATTGCTCGACGTTCTGTCGGAGTGCGCCTTTTCAGAGGAGCTGCATGGTCATCAATGAGAACATCTTTTCTCAGCGCCAACTTTATTATTTTCCTCTGTCGAAAATAAAGTATTTCCCCTGGTACACCTGTGCCCAGTTGGGTGGTATGTGTCTATGCACCTGGATGTTTAGTGGACTGCACCTTAGTAAGTACTTTTATCCATTCTGTTGGTCAGAATTGAGGAGGCCTAGTGTGAAGTTAGGCCCGAATGAATTTGGTGCACCGACGACTGTATCAGGCACAGGTGTGAAACTGAAAGACTGAGTAAGTGAACGGGACTAGGAACTGGTAATCTTTTCCTTTACTGTTGTTTCAGGGGATGATCATGTTAAGTCCAACGCTCAGGATGGCAGAGAATCCCTCAGTAATGGAAGTAAAAGTGCTCATGCAGTTATTCAAGTGGCTGTGTGAGACCGTGGAAAAATCGGTCTCCTCACGGGAGTGCACTCTATGTAAATATAGGTGTCCAGAAGTACAGTCTATCCTGGTGTGTGCATGGTGTCATGATGTGGGGCAGTGAGCACATGGTTTGATACCCCCATTGGTTTCCAGAGGTAGGAAATCCATCAACGTCAACTGCTGAGTTGGAGGAGACCTTTGCAGTGGGATGGTAAAGGCTCCTTGGGGCCGTACTCCGTGAGGAGAATCAGATGCTGCTATACTCTCCCCCCTTAGCGAGTGCCACAGTAACAAAGAGTCCACTGACCAGTTATGGGCACAGTTCCCCTGTCCACAGGGTGGCACCATCCACTAAGTTGTCGACCCCTGAGGACTTAAGTTCTTTCATGGCTGGGGGGGAAACCAGAACAGCCATGGCAACCTGAAACCACAGCTACCCATCAGTCTGCCCTCTCGGGTATACCATCTGCAGCTCCCTCAGCCAGCAATTTGACAAGCTCTTCACCAGTGGTACAAGAACCAGATCCTGCAAGCAACAAGGAGCCAGCTCCTAAAGAGCAGAAACCTGAAGTAGAGGTGGAGGCTGAGTTGGAGGAAGAATCATCCTGAGCTACCATGGTGGACTACTACTCAGAGATCCTTTCACTGCCTGGGGAGTCTCCATTGGGTGCAACCCCTAAACCTAAGCACTGTACTGGGATCTCTAGAAGAGAGCTAGAGAGAGAGTGTCAGGAATGGCAGTACCATGAGGATGAGTGGCTGCCTCCAGGGAAAGCCCCTTGGACCACTGTAAGAAGTATTCCGGAGTGCTCCCAGGCAGAGAGGATAATCCAGAGGCAAATAAAAGAGGACTACCCCCAGTATGAGTACCCCACCTGCTGGAGCGGATCTGGGATGTCATCGAGCAGAAGAAGAAGGAATAGGTGTACAGGGCGACACTGCAGAAAATCTACAGGAAGCATGGGCTGGATGTTTACAGCTTCACCATAACGTTGCAAGAGGCACAGAGGGTAGCGAAGGGAATTTGTGGGAGCAGTGCCTACGAGGGACTGACCCTGATGAAGCACTATGTCCCGATCAGGGACTTGGAGGGAGGCCAAGTCCGATATAGTGAGGAAGCCACAGACTCATTTGGACATCTCTCTCTACCAAGCCAGTCCCTTGGTATTACTTTGCCTGCCAGTAAGAAGCTTGGCGTGGAAGGTATGATGTCCTCCGAAGTTGCTGTATGATGCGCTACCCAACAGAGATCTGCAGATGAGTGAGACCACTCTTTTTCTTGTTGTTGTTATAGTGGACTAGCCAGCTGGTCTCAGACATCATTGAACTTACTGCATACTTTTGCCCTTTGTATTTACCCTATGGGTATGATAAAAAACACTGTTAAGGTTTACTGTTTAATAATGCATGTCTGAAAAAAAAAATGTTTACATTATGGTTACCTCAGTTTGGAGTCCCATTGGACCAGTAGCATTGCTTCAATTTATCCATTGCTAGTGTGGGGGATATGTGTTTAATCAAGGGGGAATGTATGAGGCAACCTTCTGTTCTTGGGCATGACAGAGAAGCTGGGCAGTGATTAGGTAGGCAGTTTTAATGGCAGGATCCAATTAGGCAGAGTTGGAATGGGTATTGTTTAGACATGTAGACCTGGGGTGCCACTCACTGGGTGCTTGGGCAATCCATCCCCAGGGTCAGGGGGGCCAGCAGAGGGGCTCGAACGGATTTGGTGCATCAAGCTCAAGGGGGCCTCGCTCTAGTGGAGTGTGGGTTATGCCACCTTTGTGGAGAGGTAGCAGAGAGCTCCTCTGGGACCTGGGGGGGGTGCTTACCGAAGGTGTTAAGCTTTAAAAGGGAGGGGGGAGATGTAACCCCTCTGTAGGAAGGAAGCCTCCAGTGGATTAGTTTGGAAGTATGAGTCCCTTTTTAAGGTCTCTGGGCTTAAACCCTTCACAAGTTAAAAATGTTTCTTTCCTTTGGGGGAGCTGGTCAGCCATTGGCTGAGAGTACCATCAGAGGGTGGGTCTCATTTGGGCTGTGAGGAAGAGTGCTGGCTGAAGGAGTCAGTCTGAAGGCGGGGGGGGGGGAGAGATTGCCCGCTTCTGAGTGTCAGCCGGTTCTTGGTGTGTAGGGCCCAATAGAGACCTGCTGAGGATGAGACGGCGGCCATTATGAATGAGACCCCCTTTAGGGGTGTGTGCTGACCATCAGGCAGGAGGACTGGGAGAGTTGCCTGCCTCTAGCCACCATGGGGATCAAATCTGTGGAGAGGGAAAAAGGGACTTCACATCCAAGGTGGGGAATACAATCAAAAAAGTAAGTAAATGTTTGACAGTGTCCCATTAAAGAATGGATATTTCAGAAACTTCTTTTAGTGTTAAATGGACAGAGATGTGTCACCTTATGACTCACATTGTGTCAATAATTATTATTATAAAGGTTTTAATAATAACTGTTACATAGGTTATATAATAATTTATTATCATATAGGTTTTCCATCTCTGGTGTTTCTAGAGTTTCTTTGTAAGTTGCTGTACAACCAAGTTTCCACTTCTGTGTCTTGGGAAGTGTATGAAGATTCGAAGATGGGCAACTGTCTGTTATTTGATTTGATTGGTTCAAATATAGGGCAATTTATTTGTGGTCTGATAGTGGAGACTGAGCTCACACAATCAATGCATTTATTGTGCCGATATCCAAGTCTGTGATGAACTGTGACAGACAATGATAGTCCAAAGGTGAGCTGAATGTAAATTTCCTTGATGAGTCACCCCTAATTATCCTATTAAGGATGTAGAGGCAAGACTTTTATAAATCTGTAATAATATCTTACCATTTGTGTCAATTACATTGTCATATCGATTTCTTTGTTTCAATAATGGGTCAGCATATGGTGTATTACTTCCAAATATATGTTTATTTATATCTGTAGGAATGAAGTCTGTTTCTTTCCCTGTGCCATTTATGCCTCCACATTTTAATATCTTCCCCAAAGTATGAAAATATGAGAGCTGAGATTGAATGACTGAGAAACATTCCTCAACAGTGTACGGGGAATCTGCTGGGGGCATATATAGTGCAAAGAGGGAAACTTCAGATCTTACTTCGAGATACAGCTCTTGCAGCAGGTTACACCATTTGGACTGAAGCTGGCAGGCGCCAGGACCCCACGGAAATTTTCTAGCTAGCAGTCTTCAGTGGGGACCGCCTCCGACGTCGGTCCTGCCCCCGACATCAGGCGTAGCACATAAGAAGGTGGTCCTCACATAATCGTCAGTTCTTTTCCCGCCGTCGACATTGCCAGTATCTGCCTCTTGGTCCTTTTCTAGCGTGCGATGACCTTTAGAGCTACGACGATTTTCTCTTTCTTCACCACTTTGGATTCAACTGATGTCCTCTCCAACTACCTTTCTGGAGGGTCACCAATCGAAGTGTGCCTGCGGCAAACAGATCCCCTTCAAGGATCCACATTCGGCCTGTGTGCGTTGCCTAGGCCCGGAACATGACACTAAGGCCTGCTCCTTCTGCCAGGGCTTCAACAGTCACACCAGGATCTGCCGCCAGAAGGCACTTCAAGCGTTTCTCTGAGAGGAGAAACTGAAAACCATGGATAAAGAACCTTCCTCCCGGGGAGAGTCGTCGGGTAAAACCCACAAGCACTGGAACAAACACCGGGAGAAGGAAAGGCCCAGGTCCCCTGCGAGGACCTCGGACTCCCGAAGCTCCGGCTCACGATTGGACCACTCTCCTTCCAGGGCTCAATCACAACCTCCCCCAGTTCAGGTCAGATCCTCCAGTGGCTCCTCTTCTTTGCAGCCCCTGAAGACTTCCAGGCTGTCGGCTGCTTCCACTCCATCTAAGGCCTCGTCGAAGTCCGGGGAGCACCATAAATCTTCTTCCCGACAGCGGGACTCCGATGCCAGGTCGGTTTCCCAGCCTCCGTGTGGGGATCCAGTTCCTCACAAGACCAAGGACCTGACGTCCCTCAAACGGACGTCGGACTCGACGTCGGCCCACCCGACGTCGGCCAAGCATCACCGGTGCTCCCAGGAGCCGGCGACACCAAAACACCAGTTGCCGGCCAGGTGTTCGCCTCCGAGAGTGTTGGCCAGGGGACCGACATAGGCTACCCCAGAGAAGAGGACCACACCACCGTCGCCGGCTGACGCCGGTCAGAAGAACTCATCAGAGGAGGATACCACACAGCCCGAGGACCAGGCGGGTGACACCGGAGATGCCGGGCTCCCACGGGAACCTTCCCCGGAAAGGGAGACCCCCCCGGGGACCTGATGCCCGACCCTGGTGACAGGCCACCAGCGCCGGGCCCATCGTCGGGCATGAACTTGGCAGAGGTAAAGGAGCTCTTTACCTTCTGGTGGGACACCATCAGAAAAGATGTGGTCACCACACGTCCTCCTCCTACTCTGACACCGCCTCCTCCTACTCCTTCACCGCCTATGCCCCCTCCTCTGCCCAAGGGACCTATAGGAAGATCACCAACCCCCAAGGAGCAAACACCACCTCCTCGGGGCAGATCCTCATAAAGGAGAAGACCTCCCTCCAGATCCACCTCAGGGTCACCCAGTCCCAAGAGACCCAGACGACGCCGGTACACCCCGTCGGGGGAGGATTCTAGATCTGACACCTCAGGGTGCTCCAGATCTCCTTCTCCTATCAGCATTCCCTCTCCAGACCCACACGACCTACCCAGGTCTCCTCCAGATGATCCTTCTTTCGCGAAGATCATGAGGCACATCCAGGAGAATATGGGTTGGGATGCTGAAGAGCTTGACCCTGAGAGACAACGCCTTACCCGCTACCTTTGGCAGAAAGACCCGAAGCCTGTGGTAGTGCCGCCCTTGGTGGATACCTTTGCGGTCGTCACCAAGGCCACCTGGAAACATCTGCATTCCACTCCAGCAATGCTGAAGAAGGCTGACCACCTATACAAGGCCTTTAGGGAGGACCAGTATCTGGCGAACCATCCTCTGGCTAAATCCCTGGTCATCACTGCCTCCCATGACTGTGGCTAAATCCCTGGTCATCACTGCCTCCCATGACTGGTCTCAGAGACCTCAGCATTTGAGCACACAGCCACCGGACCAGGAATCCAAGCAATTGGATGTCCTGGGTAGGTGCACGTGCGCGGCTGTGACTTGCGCCATCAGGTCACTGAATTACCTCACCCACATGGTTCAATTCCAGAATGCGCTGAGGGAACAGGGACAGGACCTGGTTGAGAAGATGCCCGGTGGTGACCAAAAGGAGGAGCTCTTGAACCTCCTCCGCACGGGTTCAGATGTGGGGACCCAGGTGCTCAGAGCCGCATATGATTCTGCGGACTCTTCAGCCAGAGCTGCAGCCTCAGGCATGTGTCTCCGGAGACACTCTTGGCTCCTTGTCTCCGGTTTTACCCCGGACGTCCAGAAGAACATCTTAGACGTCCCTTATAACGGCAAGGTCCTATTTGGTGAAGCCTCCGAGAGAGTAATCACCAAGCTTCAGGATGCACGGAAGGCAGTCCGATCTGTACAGGCCATGTACAGGTCTTGGCCCAGTTCCTTTCGTAGGAACCAGAGCTGCTTCCGTGGCTGGCTACAAAGGCAGCAGCCATGTTCCGGCCAACAGCAGAGGGGCACTCTCACCCGAAAAGCCCAGGCCAAGTCATCCCCAGGCAGAGGTCAACAATTTGCAAAGTCAGCACAGCCTGCAGGATCAAACGCTGCCACAGCATGACTCCTTCCTGGCCCCCGTCCCTCCTCAGGATCAACGGGAAATGAAAGTCGGGGGTCGTATCATACGCCACTTGCCAGGGTGGAAGTCGATCACCACCGACAGGTGGGTTCTGCAACTGGTCAAAAAAGGCCACTATATTGAATTTGTAGGCAGTCCACCCACAAGACCTCCCCTGCTTTCCTGATATTCGGGTCAGCATGCCCTGCTCATACAGCAGGAGGTGCTCGTGCTTCTGGAAAAAGAAGCATTAAAGCACATTCCAGAGAACCAGAGAGGACTAGGATACTATTCTCACTTCTTCCTGGTTCCAAAGAAAACAGGGGACCTCTGTCCAATACTGGACCTCAGTGACCTCAACCTGTCGGTCATTTACAAACGCTTCCGCATGGTGACCCTTCTGGGCCTAATTCCCATGCTGAAGCAAGATGCCTTTCTAGTGTCTTTGGACATGCAGGATGCCTACCTGCATATTCCCATTGCTCAAGCACATCGGAGGTTCCTGCACTTCGAGTTTCAGAGCCGCCATTATCAGTTCCGAGCTCTTCCCTTCAGGCTGTCATTGGCACCTCGCGTATTTATGAAGTGCATGGCGGTCATAGCGGCATCTCTGAGGAGACAAGGCCACTACGTGTTCCCATACCTGGACAACTGGCTTCTCATGGTGCCCTCCAGGGAGGCACTGATGACGGCCATTCACTGCACCCAGTCCCTTTTTCAATCACTGGGTATTCTCATCAACTATGAGAAGTCACTCCTGGTGCCATCCCAGAAACTTCAGTTTATAGGAGCAGTTCTGGACACCGTCAGAGGGAAAGCTTTTCTTCCCCCGGACAGAGCAGAACACATCAGATCCCTCATCAGGGACTTGTCGGTGAAGAAGACTGTCCCGGCAAGATCGGTCCTTCGCCTGCTCGGACACATGACTGCGGCCATTGCAACAGTCCCACTGGCACGTCTCCACATGCTGGTAACCCAGTGGATGCTAAGGGTGCAATGGGACCAAAGGCAAGACCATCTGCAGCAGCCAATCTGAATCACAAATGCCATAATCCGGGATTGGCAATGGTGGCTAAATCCGGGGAACCTCTCCGAGGGGGTTCCCTTCACAGCACCGTCTCCAACTGTGACACTCTCCACAGATGCCTCAGGGCTCGGGTGGGGAGCACACCTGGACGGTGTTCAGTCTCAGGGCCTGTGGACAGCCCAGGAGTCTCAAATCCACATCAACGTTTTGGAAATGAGGGCAGTCCTTTACGCTCTGCAAGCCTTCCAGTCGGAGATTCCACCGGGTACACTCGTGTTACAAACAGACAATACCGCGGTGATGTATTACCTCGATAAACAAGGAGGCACTCACTCCTACCCGCTTTGCAGGGAGGCCATGAGAGTGTGGGAGTGGATATTGCAACACGGCGCAAATCTAATTGCAGTACACATCCTGAGAGTGGACAACACCATCGCAGACAGTCTGAGCCGCTCTCAGGCCAGAGTCCATGAGTGGGAACTTCTACAAGAGGTGGCAGAAGATCTGTTTCACAGATGGGGCACTCCAGAATTAGACCTTTTCACGTCCCCATCCAATGCAAAACTGCCCAATTTTTGCTCGCTAGATCCAGGGCATGGTGTTTTCTGGCAAGACGCGTTGTCCCTCTCTTGGGCGGGCAGATTCCTCTATGCCTTCCCTCCTTTCCCTTTGATCCAGAGAGTTCTCTTAAAACTTCGCAGGGAGCAAATGACACTCATTTTGATCTTGCCTTTCTGGCCCAGACAGATTTGGTTCCCTCTTCTGCACCAGCTATCCCGGGAACCTCCAGTTCATTTGCCAATCAGCTCCCATCTATTGTCTCAGGAGGCGGGTTCATTGGTCCACCCAGCCTTACGTTCACTGAACCTGCACGCTTGGCTCCTAGAGACATAGCCATGATGCGATACGGGGTCTCGCAAGAAGTGGCAGATGTACTCTCTGCCGCCAGAAAACCGGCAACCCACGCAACGTATGCCATGAAATGGCGTAGATTCTGTTTGAGGGCTCAAGCGCGCGATTTCTCGCCATTAGACTGTCCCGAAAAGCTGGTTCTGGACTACCTGCTTTCCCTTTTCCACTCCGGACTGGCTTACTCCTTGATTAAAGTGCACCTTTGTGCAATTTCTGCTTACCATGCCCCAGTAGGCCATCGGATGGTGGCCCAGCTGGACACTACTTGTGCCTTCTTAAGGGGGAGTCCTCCACCTTAGGGCGCCCATCAAGGATCCAATTCCTCCTTGGTACTTACCTTTCATCCTGGAGCAGCTTACACTGCCACCTTTTGAACCAGACATGGATTGCGAGCTACGTTTTCTCTCTTGGAAAATGTTATTTTTAGTTGCTGTTACTTTGGCAAGAAGGATCTCGGAATTACATGCTCTTATGTGCAAAGAGCCTTATTTGGTTTTCCATCAGGATAGGGTATCCCTAAGGACAAACCCAAAGTTTTTGTCTGAGGTGGTTTCAGTCCTCACCCTTAACCAGGATATTGATTTACCAGTGTATTTCCCAAGGTACACTAATCGAGGAGAAGCCCTTCTGCACACCCTCAACGTGCATCGGTGCCTCAGATACTATCTGACCAGAACCAGACAGTTTCGAAAGGCGGACCAACTTTTCATCTCCTTTGCTCACAGGATGAAAGGAGCTTGTGTCTCCAAACAGTCACTCTCGAGGTGGCTCATTCAGTGCATCACTGACAAGCGCAATAAACCCTTACCGGGCGCGGTCAAGGGTCATTCCACAAGAGGGGTGGCTACTTCTTTTGCGGCGTTAAAGAACGTCTCCACCTCAGCTATTTGCACTGCAGCTACTTGGAGCTCTGTGCATACCTTTATCAGGCATTACAGTCTGGACATTGCATTGAGACGAAGAGTGGGGTTCGGTCTAGCCGTCTTTCAGGGACTTCTGTCCTAGGCTCGAGTAATATCGAGATCTCTACATTTCCTCCTCCCAGTGGTGCATGATTGCCACTATTGCTTGGAAATCAGTCCTATGTGTAACTTGCTGCAGAGCTGTATCTCGGTAGATAGTACAGTTACGTAAGAACTTACCGTAACAGTAGATCTTCGAGAACAACTCTTGCAGCAGGTACCTTCCCGCCCACCATCCCCCTTTTTGGAGGTAGGTCGTAGTCAGACACCCATCTTATGGGATGGGACATTCCTATTCAATAGTTTTTGTCATCTGGTGGCGGATCCTCGGTCTCCTCTTCTGAGGTCATCTAGCGGCCGGGAGTCTCCGGAGGGAGAACTGAGGATTATGGGGGGACCGCCTCCTCATGTACTACGCCTGACGTTGGGGGTGGAACCGATGTCGGAGGCAGTCCCCGCTGAAGACTGCTAGCTAGAAAATTTCTGTGGAGTCCTGGTGCCTGCCGGCTTCAGTCCAAATGGTGTCACCTGCTGCAAGAGCTGTTCTCGAAGATCTACTGTTATGGTAAGTTCTTACGTAACTGTACTATTTCAGCTGCAGCAATGCACCAGATATCTTAATCTATAGAGCAGGGTCAGTAGCTTAAGCTGTGGACCCTGCAATAGGAGCAGACTAGAAAGACCAAATGGCCTTCTTCTGCTGGCTTCTTGGTATGTTTGTATGTTCGTATGCTCTCATAGATGTGTATTACCCCTTTTTAAAGGTGGAATGTACACGGTTGCTTCTGCTCTGTACCAAACCAGAATGCCACCTGACTGCCATGATTTTATTTCTTTATTGCAGGGACTAAAAGTTCCCGATAGCCATGCGTAGATGCATCTTTAACCAGGTTGCTTGTAAAATGATCATATTATGGTTAGTTATGCTCTGAATGAAATCAGTAACTTTAGGTTTGTCATCCGAAACAGTAGAATATAAACCCTGTATATTCCAACGATTAGTAATAAAATATTTCATATTAAAGATTAGAGAATAATGAAGTGGAGCTGTGAAATGCAATCTTTTTCTAACTCTAATATTTTATAGTTTCAACGGGACACTGTTAACTTTCAGTGCAAATTTTTGGTGCTGTGGGACCAGGGAGCCTGTTGCTATCTGCATGTCTGCTGATGGCATATATATACATATATTTTTTTTGCCTTGTATTTTTATCCCCCCAATCTACTGTCACCTATCCACCGGTCCCTCCAGCCCCATCACCCTGGCGTCTGCTGTGACTCACCTCTCATGCTTATTCCTCCTCCAAGGTGCCCAACTAGCTGGGTGTGGAGCCTGCGGGGGACCAGTGTCATCTTGCTGGCTGGCCACCATTTTCACCCTTTTTCTCTTCCCCGAGTGTGGCACGGGAACATGCAATGATGCCAATGGCTGAGCCACACATGCTTCTGTGCACTGCGTGCCAGGCGTCTGCTCCACATCCGCCCCTATTGTCTGTGGGTCCATTGTGCTAGCCCCCAGTGGCTGCTAGGGGGCCAGTCAAGCAGCATCCTCCATCCCCACCCCTCACTGGGAGAGGAGAGCTGTCCACTGGACACTCGATCCTCTCCTTCTCTTGCTGACCTCCGGCCGCCCGCTCGCTCCATGAACACGGGTCACTGGCATGGCTGGAGGTAAGGCAGCGATGCCTCAGCCCTCCATGCCACTGGGCCAGCATACTGATGGCAATTATGGTCCTCTATCTGCCTTATACATAAATCTTTTAAGTATTTTGTAAAAAAAAAAATTAAAAATTTAATTTGATGTGAGCCAATCTTCTTGTCTGTAAAGTTCTGTCATCCGATGCCCAAGAGGGGTTCAAGATCACAAGATGGCACTGCACAGTTGGTAAAATTGTGCATGCATGAGTTATGCATTTTTTGAGCAACTTGACTTAAATATGTTTTCTGAAAGAATGCATAACACTAAAGAAGTTAGTGTAAGTTTTAATTCAAAACGAGCATTCTAACCCATAAAATGAGAGGTTAGAAAAGTGAAACCTTGACTCTGAGCATGTGCACTAGTGTTGATGCTGCTCTGGGCCCTAAGAACCCTGAAAGTGGACAAAGCAGACTGGAGGATAACAAATGTGGTGTCGCTTCACAAGAGCGGGGCAGGGATGATCCTGTGAAATTACAGATCAGTCAGTCTAACCTTGATTATGGGCAAGCTGCTGCAAACCATCATTAAGGAACAGACAGTGGAATTCCTGGAAACAAATGGATTGCAGGACAGAAAGCAGCATGGGTTGGTAACAGGGAGATCTTGACAAACAACTAACCTGACTGACTTCTTTGATTGGGTCAAAAAGTTGGTAGCCAGGGGCCAAGCAGTGGATGCATTGTACCTCACCATTAGAAAGGCCTTTGATTAAGG
Source organism: Neoceratodus forsteri (assembly GCA_016271365.2). Lineage (NCBI taxonomy): Eukaryota > Metazoa > Chordata > Ceratodontiformes > Ceratodontidae > Neoceratodus > Neoceratodus forsteri. The sequence continues at coordinate 1,252,159,978 of CM028129.1, read as the reverse complement.
TCCACAGAGAAGGCTACTAAAAAATCTTGGTGACCTGGGGGGAGGGAACAGACTAACCAGGTGGACAAGGAACTGGTTGGAGGACAGGACACAGAGCGTAGTCATCAAGATGGTGCACTCAGAGCCCAGGTAAGTCACAAGCAAGATACTGCAGGATCGGTTCTGGGATGGGTGCTCATCAATATCTTCTTTTGTGACATATAAGAGGGAATCCAGAATAAGGTGTGTCTCTTTGCTGATGACACTATGTTTTCTGGAACTCAGACCCAGCATTACCAGCTGACTCCCAGTACTCCTCCAATGGAGACCTGCAACAAACTGCGACTGAGGTGTGAGGCTTCAATGCATCCTGTTTCATGTGATATTGATGTAGTCAAGACCATAGATTCATCAGAAAGCACTATTTTACAATCAGTTCACAACAGTAGAGATGGCTATATTTTAAAAACTACATAAAGTTCAGTTTAGTGACTACCCTCATTGTAAAGGTCTTTTTGTCCTGAACAACTTTGCTGTTGGTCATTTTTGTGTAGCATGTAAAATTTCCAAGATATTTAGGTTTGCTTGGCATGTGTGAGCTGACTCTATAGTCTCAGTTACATCACTGTCACATGAGACAGGATGCATTGTGGGAACAAGGAATGCAATAAAGTTAGCTCAGATTGAGATCACCAGGGGTCGTAAAACTACCATAAAGCTAGCTGGCTAATTTAGGAAAAACTCCCAATAGCAGACAGATGGAAGGACACACGAGGACTTCACACACAAATCAAAATGCTCTGCACAACATATGTTTTTGCAAATTCTGGGTGAAACTGATATTAAATTCTTAGAAATACAGAGTTACTGACATGGAAAAGCACATGTGATGATCACACACAGAAACCCCTTGGCTAAGCAGTGCTTTTCTGCTGTCAGATTCTGTTTCCTTCTTCTTATATTAGACATGCCCAGCTCCCAAATAAATGCTTGGACAAGGAAAGGTGAGGGTAGCGGCACAATTTCAGAATTTATGGCCTTCCTAAGGGTATGGAGGGTCCCCATATTTTGGAATTCCTAATAACCTTTTTGAAAGAACTACTAGAACTGCTGGAAGGCTTTGTGCTAAATACTGAGCAGGCACTTTGAGCTCCAGTACAGAAACTATCAGGTCCAACAGCAGGGCCCTTCTCTATAGAGATACAGGCGCCCATATTCAAAAGTCCCCTGCAAAATTGCTCAAGTGCCTGTGCCACGCATCTGAGATGCGCTAGCCCAAAAAATGGTATATTCAGAAGATGTGCAGGAACATGCGCTTGCGCATTTCTGGCTGAATATCCTGAACATGCTCCATCATGCATCTGAAGATGTGCGGCACATCTCAGGTAGGGGGGACTGCCCGCCACAGGGGCAGGTACATAGGAAATGCACTGGGACAGGTGAGATGGGCATAGCACAGCTTTGCAATATTCAGCCAGCATATGCAAATAGCCTCATTGCACATTCTGAGCCCAAATAACACATGCCAGAGCTCATGTATTCATTTGCATACCCCAGGCATGCTCAGTTCCAATTTTGCCGGGCTGCCCCAACACCCCACAAAGGTGAACAGGAGGTACTGTAGCCTAGCAGGCAGGTGTGCTAGGATGGTAGTGTGTGTGGGTGGGTGGACTGCATTGGCCTGGGTACAGTGCTACACCCCATAGCCATGTACAGGGTTGAACAGGTTACAGGGGGCCCTCCTGGACAGTGTCCACAGGGGTCACCTGAACATGCAACAGTGGTGGGCACAGGGTGACACAGGCCGATCGGGATGCCTCTTGCTTGTGATACACCAGCTCCATAAGCTGCATACAATAACCTGCAGTGCCCCACATACCCCAGTATGGGAGGTACCTGGTGGGCACTGCAAGGGATGGCAGTGTGCAGACAGTGACTAGGAACTAGGGTGGGTGGGTCCCACCTGTGTGCACCCATGGTGTACCACCATGTGTGTGTGCCACTGGTCAAACTCTGTCCAGGGCCATGTGGAAACTAGTACCACCAGGCAACCTGGGTACCATTGTCACAGACATCACACTGCATGCCACCACCATGTGGCACCTTGCAGACTGCATGGGTGCTCTCCATGGCCCCTGGTACATGTGCTGCAGTGTGGCTGTCCACCCTGCTGGTGTGCCCAGGGGACACATGGCAGCACTGACATGTGGCTGCTGGGTGTCTGTGTCCAAGGTGCAGTGTGGAGTGTTGCTCGCTGGACAGTGCCAGAGGTGACATGGCACCTGTGGCTCAGGGATCATCCATCCTGGCATGACTGCTGTGTGTGGGTGCCTGGAGCATGTTCTTGTGCCCCTCCGATGGCTGCCTCTGGATGGCCTGCCTGCAGTTCTGTGGCCTGGCTGTGGGTGGGTGGCTGGCCAATTTAGGCCACCCTTTTGTATGCCTAACTTTGGGCAACTCATTTCCAAGATGTGCAGCAGATGTGTGGCACATTTTCACTGAATATAGGGATGCACAACATATTCATGGGAATGCCCCCTTTATTTGTGCCACACACATTATTTCTATGTGATGGTGCATCCAGAGATGTACGCTGCATCTCTGTCTTTCAAATATCACACTTTGCCGCATTTTTTGAGATGAGCGGAACAGCTCTACTTTTTTCCGCATATCTCCTTTGAAAATGTGGGCCTTCGTTTCTTAGTTATGCCACTAAACAGGACATCTTGAGGCAGCCTGTAACACAACAGGACTGAAGTACGAGGAATCCCTAATATGCTTGTTCATGACTATATCCCAGAGTGACATCTTGAAAAAGAGGAAAGCATACACACTGCTTAAGTTACTTTTGAAACAACAAAACCTGAAAATTTTAAATTTTGTCCTTTGCCCACTTAAGATATATTCTAGGACACTAGGACTTCACACACAAATCAAAACGCTCTGCAAGACGTACAATTTTGCAAATTCTGGGTGGACTACTCCTTTAAATACTAAGGAAATCAATCTACTGTCGCTGGTTAACTCCCTATGTGAAAGCCTATTTGTCAAACTTCTACTAGGTAACACAAAACTGCTAATAGTTGGCTGTATTTACAATCATCCTCAAGTAGTCAGTCATACTCTTACAGCAATCACCGGCTGCCTACCTGAAAAACCTCTAGGTGAAATGAATACTGCTTGGTGACTTCAACTTAAACTGGTTGAGAGTAGAGTCTAGTGAGTATAAAATAGCCTTGGAGGAGGCCCACCTAAGTCGAATCATTGTAGAACCCAGAAGACTAAATATTAAATGAGGTAACTACTCCCTCTGGCCAACAAATCAGAAAGAATAAGAGCTTATGGATTCTTGCTGGCTCTCTAAGTGACCACTCCCCTGTGGACTGCATATGGAAAAACAGAGACAAAAATCTTCCTTCTAGAGTGATAGTGGTCTGAGACTACTCAGAGCTAGACGAGTCTGCTTTCCTTGACAGCCTTACTGTAGTACACTGGGGGGAGGGACAATAAACAATTTTCAAATGTAGACCTTGCCCTCGATTTCATCACAAAAAACATTATCAGTGTGGCTAACAAATTCATCCCCTTACTACAAAGAAGGTCAAAGGGCCTGTGCTCAAAGTGGTTAAATCATGAGTTGTGTAAGACAGTCAAACAAAAGGGCAGTTTACACGGCCACTTTTGCACTGCAACAACCCGAGCACTCATGTTGCTGGGGCGCATAAGTGGTCATGTGGACACTTACCGAATCGCAGTAAGTCACTTGTTGAGCCTTTTGAGGAGCTGCATCAATCTTCTAAACTCACTGTGGTGTGAGCAGTGTAAGCAGCCATGTGGACAGGCTGTTCCATTCGCTCCAACATGCGCAGAGACACGCCCAGTATCCTGCAGTGCCTATCAGTACTCTTGTCCCCTCTCCAGCACGCATTGCATTGGGTCTGAGAGGGGCCATGTGAATGCAACAGGCTATCACCTCTCCAGGTCAGGGCAGACATGCACTGCCGCAGAAAAGATAGCAGCCATGTAAATTCGGCTTTAGAGACAAAACCTGGGGCCACTTTAAGACCACTGGCAAATTGTCTGACTGGCATAATTATAGACAAGTAAGAAACACCTGCAAAGCCAGTCTTAAAAGGGCAAAAGATGCATTAATGAAAAACCTCCAAGAGAAGAACCTCTCGAACCCAAGGCGCTTTTGGCCACAGGTTAACAATCTTTTGAAAGTTTACTCTGGTATTCCCACACAGAAAGTTGTCTGGGACGGGGAGCATTTCTGTGACCCTGCATCCCCTGTAGGTGCTTTTAACCAATTTTTCACCTTGACAAATTTAGGACTCCCAAAAGGGGAACACTCAGCTCCCCAGGAGCAAAGAAGCTGGATCTTTACATCCTGATTAGCAAAAATGCAGTGTTTAAATTTTTTAAATGACTTACATGGCTGGAATCTATATTTCTATCTGGTTGATCCTGCAACCCCCCCCCCCGCAGGCCATTATTTTACCAGTGTCCCCCCGGCCAGCTTTCTGATTACATGACCAATGGGCTAAGCTGTGGGGACTCCTATGTGCCTGTATATTTCACAGGAAAGATTAACACATATAAAAAGGATCTGAGAAACACTAAATTCTGATTGGCTAATGGCGTTGTGACAGCCTTAATCTTTAAATAATATACTCCTAGGACCTGATTATCAGAACATGGATTTTCTTAGTGATATCCTACATTTTTAATTAATTCTATTTACAGAACTTAGAGCCACCACGACACAGATAGACCTGGCAAAATGAGAACTCAAAAAAAGAGCCAACTAGTAAAATAAATCTGAGTAAAAAATAATGTTTCCATGTTTGAATACAGACTGCTTTACTTTAAATCTGTTAAACAGTGCTGTCTTGTTTGTAACAGTCACGCTCCAACTAACAGTCCCGCACTCCCCCTAACTCTGCTGCTATGTCGCTATATTTGCCGACAAGATCATCTCAAAGTTACATCTCGGGGGGACCTTGTTGACTGCAGTTTTTCGTTCAACAGCTGTCTGCAGCAACCTCTGCTTTTTCTTTGTTTTAATAGAAAAATGCTGCGTTACTGAAGGCTACCATGGAAATGAGTTTGCATCTTACAGGCAAATACATGATTACTGAGCTTCCATCGCTCCCACTTGTGTGCAGTCCCAAACAGCAGAATTTAGTAACTAGATGTAAAAAAGGGGCATCCTGGGTTTAAAAGCACTGCTGCTCATTGCCCAGCTTTTAAGTACTTGACACCACTCACAGAACATTGCCATGGCAACAATGAGCACTCCCAGGCAACATGCTTCTCTGCCTCGAAGCCACAGTGTTCATTTAATTTTAATAATATTTTGTAAGTTACTGTTATTCTCTTATTCTTGTTCCCAGTCTCAGTGCATTGGACATCAGTTACCACAGTAATCCGAGTACTACAGACTGTGAGGGAAACAGATTTCGATGTACTAGACAGGCAGTCAGTGAGAGGGTCAGAAAATTGGCAGCTCGGGGCAGGTGAGTTCATTTCACAAAAAAAGGGAGGCATACTATGACTAAAAAAAGTAACCCTACATAATATAACCCATTTTTAAACAGGTTGAACAGTATTTATGATCCCCCATGAGCAGGAGAGCACACCAACATTCGGAAAAGCATTCTAAAGACAACAGATGGACTATTTTACTTAATTTTTATGTTTGCTTGCGCGCAGCGCAAGAAACATATTGCGGCAGCTTAGTGCCGAAGCAGGTTCTGGAGGTGTGGCACTGTTGTGGCCAATACCGGCACGGCATTTTGGGGCGTGTGTGATGTCCACCAATAATGGGGGACACAGCCAGTGACGGTAGTTTTGAACGTTGCCACCAACTTAAAAGAAAATAGCTGCCCGGATGCGCCCCCCCACACGCACGCATGCACACATGCACGCATATTGCATGCTAATGCGGTTCCCCCCACACACTGTATGGCGATGGGGATGCCCAATCCCGTCGGCTCCAATACCCAACAGAGAAGCGGGTGCCACGCTGGGAGCCCACCAGCGTGGCAACAGTCCGTATGGCTGGACAGGGTGCCCAATCCCCGTCGGCTCCACTGCCCCACCCCAAACAGCCTTCCTGCTGCCAGCTGGTGCCCACCCCAGCGAGGCAAAATCCCGTTGTCAAGAAAACAAAAAACCTGAAAGAAAACCTTCCCTCGCTGACTGTCCTGACCCCTGCTCCCCCACCCGCTCCACCCTCTGCACACCTTGCCTCCCCACATCCCCCTCACTCAATACTTACCTCCGGAGTCCGGCGCGACGATCTTTGGTGGACCAGGAACACATCTGCTCTCTTCAGAGCCGACCACGAACTGAGGAAATGCTGGTAAGCTGTATAATGTAATAAATAGGGTTTTTTCTACTTTGCTGCATATCTCAGGCATTTCTTGGAACTTTTCACCAAATTTTCAACATGGGGTTTTTGGGACCCTACCTCATTAATTCTGTCACTGTCATTTTGTTAATCGGCCCCGAAAGATGATTTTGCGGTCACTGCGTGGAACCACCTTTCGGGACTGATTTACAAAATGTCAGTGTCACAGTTCATGAGGTAGGCCCCAAAACTCTATGTTGAAAATTTGAAAAATTCCCAAAATGACTGTTTTACGAGCATGTGTTGAGCTGTTCCTATGCATGCTCGTAAGTTTGCGAATTTTCAATATTTTCACTCCAGATTTTCAACATTGCCATTTTACCACACCTCCTTATGAGCAGTACAGCTGTCATTTTTCACATTTTGCCCAAAATGTGTTTCTGCGCGAGTAGCGCACAATGGCGCAGGCGGTGAGCGAAATCAATGTTCGGGAGAGATTAATAAAATCACAGTGACACTGTTCATGAGCAGAAGTGTTAAAATGGCTATGTTAAAAAGTTGGTGAAAAATTCCCCAAAATTACTGTTTTACGAGCATGCGTTGCACTGTTCCTACGCACGCTCGTAAGTTCGTGAATTTTCACTATTTTTACTCCAGATTTTCAACATTGCCATCTTACCATACCTCCTTATAAGCAGTACAGCTGTCATTTTTCACATCTCGCCCAAAACATGTTTCCGCGCATGTAGCGCACAGTGGCGCAGTTGGTGTGCGAAATCAATGTTTGGGACAGATTAAGAAAATCACAGTGACACTGTTCATGAGCAGAGGTGTTACAATGGCTATGTTAAAAATTTGGTGAAAAAAGTCCATAAAATGACTGTGTTACGAGCGACCATTGCGCAGTTTCCATGCACCCTCGTAAGTTCATGGATTTCTAATATTTTCAGTACAGATTTTCGCCACTGGCATTTTTACACACTTCCTTATGAACAGTATAGCTGTCATTTGTCACACCATGGCTGAAATGTGTTTTCGCACTTCCAGCGCAGAAATGTGTGGTCACTGTGGGAAATCACTGTTTGGGACAGATTAAGAAAATCACAGTGACCCTGTTCATGAGCGGAGGTTCCAAAATGCCTGTGTTGACAATCTGCTGTAAAACATCACCAAACTAATTGCATTATGGGTGTGCATTGCGCAGTTTCTACACACGCTCGTGACTTTGCCAGTTTTTTTAATATTTTCACTGCAGATTTACAACATTGCCATTTTTTCCACCTCCCCATGAACAGTACAGCTGTCATTTTTCACATCCTGTTCAAAATGTGTTTTGCACCTGTGGTGCCAAATGGCGTAGTCGCTGTGCAAAATCAGCTTTTGGCTAACAAACTGATATTGCCACTGTTCATAGGTGGGGATCACAAAACCCATGTTGAAAATTGGAGTGAAAATGCTAAAAATCGCCTGAGGCGTTAGGGGTTTCCGACCATAACGCCCCACCCTGTAGAGAGTGACAGGCATCAGGAGTGTGACTTGGGATTCTCGCCTGTAATGCTCATACCATTCCACACCCTGCAGCCAGTGAGAGGCATTAAGGTGTGCCTTGGACTCTTCGGCCCCAAAGTTCACCCCCCATTCTCCTATACAGCACCCATCTCACTATATTTCCTGATGGAGTGGAGTGAGCATAAGGGCCAAAGACCCCAAGGCACACTGTGACACTTGTCAGTGTCTGCAGGGTAGGGTGAGGTGAAATGTTGTGACTGTTATGGGTGACGACCCAAAGGCACACCCCAATGCCTGTCACTCTCTGCAGGGTGGTGGTGGGGTTGGCTTGGCTTCAGTTCAATACTTCACTGCCATTCTATTATGCAGCTCTCTAACTCCTATACTACCAATGCCAGCAAGCAAACATTCGGCATTGACAAATGCTTATTTTTTTTTTTTTTGGTTAGTTATTTAACCAGGACTAGCACACTAAGCTGAAAGCTTTTTCACAGGTGCAACCCAGGGAAGTTAAGTGACTTGCTCAGGGTCACACAGTCTGCAAGTGGAGGCTGTGGGATTCAAACCCAGGTCTGGTCTGCTGGATGTCACCAGATTTGCAGCTCAGAGCCTTAAACCACTGTGCTAAACTGCCTCCCTAAATATTGTACTTTTGATTTAAATAAGTAATAACAGAAACACTTTTAACACAGTTTTTTTTTGTCTTTTTTTTCTTTTTTTTTATAATAGCAATAAGGTACTTCCAGGGGTTATGTTGATGTTCTTGTTAATCACCCAGGGGGCAAGTGGCACTCGGCTGCACCTTGTGCCACTTTACACCTCCAAGGGGTGATTAACTAGAACATTAACATAAACCTTGGTCGTACCTTATTGCTTAATACAGTGCATGTTTGCTCTTCTGATGCCGGTACCTATTCACCAAGGAGAGTGTTTTCCTTGGTCGATTGGTACCGGCATTAGAAGTGTGAACACGTAAATAATAATGGTGGGTTGGGAGGGGGTCACAGGATCGACCAGATAAAAATATAGATTCCAGTCATGTAAGTTGTTTAAAAAATTCCAACACTGTTCATTTTTTGTTAATCTGCTTCTTTGCTCCTGGGGAACTGATAGTTCCCCAGCACCTCCTAACCCCCCCCCCCCCTTACTGTCCTCTGAACTTTCACTTCAGGCTCTTCATTAAGAAGGAGGTACTTGCCCAACTGAAATTAATTTGGTCAGATTGCTCAACTGGCTACGACAACCTTGAATCTACTGTCCCGATTATTGATACTCCTCTCAAAAATCTGCTTAGCATGGACCTTCTCATGGGATCTATCACAGAAAAGGGGAAAGTCACCTTGGTTTTACCAGTACCCAAAGGGGAATCAACGAGCCAGTCAAAAACTACCACCTAATTTCCCTCCATAGCCCCTTGGCAAAAATTCAAGAGTGGCTGGTTTACATCCAACTCCAGGAATATTTTGAGACACATGGTGCCATTACTAAAGTCCAGCATGGATTTAGGAAAAATTACAGAACAGATACAGCCCCGGTGACTAGTGCCATTTGCCACTGATATCCTTGGCGCTGTGGCTTCTGGGCCTGCAATAAGTGCCATTTTCATTGACCTGATTAAGTTTTCAATCTGGTGAACCATAAGCTCCTACTGGATAAGATGCAGTGCATGGGCCTTGATAGCCTCACATGCCTCTGGTTCAAACACTACATAGAAACATAGAATTTGTCAGCAGAAAGTACCACCTGGCCCACCTAGTCTGCCCTTCTTTTCTCTGCCTATTTTGCCACCGCAGACCCTACCTGGTCTCTGGCCTCCCCCCGCTTTGATACCAGTTTCCCTTTATACCTATCACATGCATGCTTGAAGCCCACCACTGTTTTTGCCCCCACCACCCTCGCTGGAAAGCTATTCCAGGCATTCACCACCTTCTCAGTGAAGAAATACTTTTTCACATCCCTCTTGAACTTCCACCTCTAGTTTCATTACATGCCTCTAGTTATTGTACACCTTCTTTTATGGAAAATGCTCTCTTCCTGTACCTTATTTACTTTCGTGGGGGTATTTAAAGGTCTCTATCATGTCCCCTTCTGTCCTCTCTTCCAGGGTGTACATGTTTAGATCCCTCAGTCTCTTCTCATAGGACATTTGGTGCAGCTCCTGCACCATTTTTGTTGCCCTTCTTTGGATGGACTCTACCTTGCCTATGTCCTTTCTGAGGTGTGGCCTCCAGAACTCGACACAGTACTTCAGGGGTGGTTTCACCAGTGACCAGTACAGTGGCAATGCCATCTCCCTCATTCTGCTGGTGATACCCCTCCCTATGCACCTCAGCATCCCAGTAGCTTTCCCTACTGCTTTGTTGCATTGCCTTTCCACCTTAAGGTCATCTGTTATGATTACCCCAGGTCCCTTTCCTGTTTAGTGACCATCAATGTCTGTCTGACCTAAAGCAAAATGGTTCAGTGGTGGGGCAGTGTATCCTCATTTAAATCCATGGTGGGTGGAGTCCCTCAGGGGTCATCCTAGCTGCCCTGCCCTTCTCATTATTTATAAATGAATGTTTGAGATGGCTGCTGTAGGTTTGAATTGCAACTGTATGCATACAATGCTGTCCTCTTTAAAAGTCATTCTGACACTGCGCATATTAACTCCTCCACTGGTGATGATTTTAGTCAACTGGAAGCTTGGTTCTTCATGAATTAGTTAATACGAAACTCAAAGAAAACTAAAGTAGTGCTAGACACTTGGGTGCGAAGAGGAATAATCTGCTTAGTCTAAGAACAGCTGCTAGTTTTCAGCTCTAGGTTGCTGCATCATAATGTACCTACAGTATGTAACCTCCTGGATCAAGAGCTTACCCTCAGACCTCTTGTTAACATTATAACATAGTCTCTCCACCAGAAACTTGATCTGCTGTACTGGCTTCTGGCTATCTTCACAAAAGATGCTCGACTCGCTGTCTGTATTGGTAACCTGCTTCCTGTTTTACTCTGTGGTGCCCCAGCCCTGCCTTCTGTTAGATAAATGGAGCTAAGCACGCTCAGAGTCCTATACTTTAGGACTTGTAATTTTGTTGTTGATGCCCAAGAAAGCATCACTGCTATGTCTTTTCCTCCCTAAGTTGACCTTCCCTTGAATGCAGATTGAGTTGTCCAATACTCTGCCTGATCCACAAGTTAATTAAAGTCTCTCCTCCTCCTCCTCCTAGCCTTTATGGCATTTGAATGATAAAATCACAGTGGAGACTCCTCTGCTCCTCTGCTTTCACATGGCTTGTTGTCCCTAGGATCAAATCTGGCTCAGGTTGATGGGCCTTTGCCTATGCTGCCCTGCACCTATGGAACAGTCTCCCTGTTGCTATCCCCCCAAAAATAATTCCATCACTTTTAAGGGTAGTCTCAAGGCTTACCTCATTGGATGCTGCCACTGTAACTGCAACTGTTGAACCTTTCCTTGCTCCGTATTTTCTGTGTAGCATTACCCTCCATGATGTTCTCAATGATGACTTGTATACCAACTTTTAAATCATACCAGTTCCAAGTTGTAATGCCTATGTCATTGTTTCATTTGCAGCTGGATGACAACCTGTATCTGTGCTTATTGTACTGCTTCACCGATGATATAGGCATGAGTCAACTGTCTTGTAATGCTTTATGTCTTTGTGTTGCTAACAGTTGGATGTCGAACTGTATCTGTGCATATGGTACTATTTTACTGATAATAGCCGTACACTGCAATTGTCTATGTTTTCTCTGCTGCTGGCATTATTGTAATTAATCCAGAGTTGTCCTTGAAAAATGGACTTTGTCTCAGTGGGCTTACCTGGTTACCAAAATCCAATAAATACGTAAATTAAAAACAGCAATCACCAGTACAATACAGAAACATAGGCCCAGATATTCAAAATTTTGCCCCGGGGCTAAATTAGCACTGCCCGGTGGGCAAACTTAGCCTGGAGCAAAAAGCAAGCTATATTCAAAAGGAATGGCTCGGGGGCAAACAGCTGCTGAATATAGCATGGGAATGATGCCGGACAAACTGGGCTGGGAGTGCAGGGCAAACTTAGCGCTGGAATAAGACAGCTCTGAACATAGCAACCAGGAAGTGCAAACCACAACAGCAACACAGTGCACAGCAACGGGAAGGTAGGTAGGGGTGAACTATGTGGCCAATGTGCGTGCCAGAAAATGCGTGAACCCAGTACAGCTGCAAGTAGCAGCACATGTGAAAGTACAGTGTGCAAAACTGTGTAATATTCCTCAAACCGTTAGTGCCGCGCTAACACGTTTGCGTGGGTTTAGTGCAGAGCTAAGCCGTTTGCCCAGAGCAAACACGTTTTCCCGGCGCTAAACTTTGCCATATTCAAAAGTGTCATACAAATGAGCCTACTTAGGTAGTCCCTGGGCAAACATCCAGATTAGCATCTCATTATGTCCTGATTTGCATGCAGTTTGCCCAGCGCTACTGCAGGGTCCCACAGCTCCACCTGTAGGTCAGTCTGGAAGTACAGGGGCTGGCCAGATCTGGCAGCAGCTCCACCTGTAGGTTAGTCTGACAGTGCATGATGGTAACTGCAGGCTACATGTATGCAGTACAGCATAGCATTGTGTACCCTGGGGACAACACAGCATAGGCACAGGCAGTGGTGGTGATGCATGCAACTGTCACACTGTAGGGCATGCTACAGTGCACAGCAAGGGGGCTAGTAGTGTGAGGGACACAGCACTGCCTATGGTGTGTAGGGTAGTGATGACCACTGCGCTGTACACAGTGACAAGCCCACCTTGCAGGTGTTTATTGACAGTGGACAATACTGCCACACTGTTGTGTGACACACAGATGCTGCACCTCTGTCATGGGATGCTCACAGTGACATATACATGGCCGGCTGTGTGTGTTGTGGTGTATGTACAGCAGTGCGTTATGTGACTGTGGGGGCATGTACGATCGGACAGGCACACTGGTATTGGGGTATTCCCAATACTGGCCCATGTGCACTGCATGCTGTGTCCCAACCTTGTGACTGCACCCGGTCTGTGATGAGGCCTGGCCACCCGTACACCCTCCCTTCAACACTCACCATGCCCACAGTGCTGCATGTGTGTGCTGGCATCTGTTGATCACCACAGACATATGGTCTGCAGGTGTGTGCTGTATGGCCACACTACCATGGTGGCCCCCAGGGGCCGGGTCACCACATACTGCCTGGCATGGCTGGGACTGGTGACAGCTGTTGGCATCATTGTGGTGCCATCAGTGGGTAGCATGTTTCCTCCATGTCTGGCTTTTGCTCTGGGTCACAGTCATATGTTAGGGTTGTGCAAGGCCGCGCTAAAGCTGCACTAGTGCAGCGCAATGCCACAATGTCATACAAAGCTGGATTGCCCAGGGTTAAGACCAGCTTTTCCTGGGCGGTAATTTGTACCACACAAAGGGTCACGCTAAGTAGCACAAAACCACTTTGCATGGCACTAGTTGCTGAATATAGCAGTGCACCTGTATTCATGTTCCATTTGGCCCTTGCATATATTATGATTTTGCCTGGTGCTAATGCGGTTTGTGCATGCTATTTGGCCTTTTGAAAATAGCAGACCCATGCTAATTCCGCGCTAAACCCGTGCAAATGGTTTGTGCACTGCGCAAATCTTTGAATATCTGGGTCATAGACTGTGTCAGCAGACAAAATCCCAGAGGTCAGTCTAGTCTGCCCATTTCACTTGCTTAGCTCCATGCATGGTTGGTAGAGTATCTTGAATCAGATGGTTTACAAGACCAAAGGCAGCATGGACTGTCTGGGGGGAGGTTATGCCAGATGAACCTGAATGATTGCTCTGACTGGGTGACCAGGGAAATAGATCAGGGGAAGGAAGTAGACATGGCCTATCTGGACTTTAGTATGGCCTCTGAAACTGTGCCACACAGGAAACTGATAAAGAAACTGAGCAGCCAAGGGTGGGATCCAAAGTGACAAACTGGGTAAGGAACTGGTTATTGGATAGGTGACAGAGTGTGGTGGTTAACAGCACTCACTCTAATGAGAGGAGCCTGACAAGTGGGGTGTCACAGGGCTCAGTTCTTGGGCTGGTCCTCTTCAATGTCTTCATAAGTGACATTGCAGAAGAACTGGAAGATAAGGTATGCCTTTTGGCAGATGATACCAAAATTTGTAATAGGGTGGACATTCAGGAGGGATGGGAAGAGTACATAGGGACCTTGAGAAACTCAAGGAATATTCAAGAGCATGGCAGTTGGTGTTCAATGTCAAAAAGTGCAAAATCATGCACCTAGGCATAGGAACCCAGGAGCTGAGTACTGGATGTGGGGGAGGTACTGACAGTCACTAAGCAGGAATGGGACCTTGGGGTTATCATATCTGATCACCTCAAAGTGGCAAGTCAATTTGACAGTGGGTAGAGCTAGTGGGATGCTGGGATGCACAGGGAGAGGTATCTCCAGCAGGAGGGGGGAGGTGGTGTTGCCACTGTATCTCTCACCTGTGAGACCCCACCTGGAGTAGTGTGTTCAGTTCTGGAGGACGGCACTGGGTCTAAAGAGAGCCGACAATAATAGCATTAGCAAGGAGCGTGCAGGAATAATGGTGTTGATTTTTCTTTTGTGGGGGGCTCGGCCCCCCCACATCCCTCGGACTCAAGGATTCTCACTCCGGGGGAGCAGATCATGGGGCAAGTTAAATGTGTGGGGCCATGGAACAGTGTTTCCACGGCCTCTTGTAAAAACACACAAATCTTGATATTGCAAAATATTGGGAGACCAGGGTTAGAACCCTAGTCTCTATCACCACTAGCTGAGCTACTCTATGCTCCAGCCCTTTACACCAGGGGAGCAGCTCAGCCAGCCTCCTGTTCCCTGCAGCCCTTGTCCTGTGTACAGCACCATGGACAGTGACCAGGGAAGTACACAGCAAGTGCTGTAAATACTCCCTGGCTGTCCGTGGCAGCGCTTACCAGACTAGCATTGTGAATTACAGCATTATTCTGGTAGCGCTCTTCTAACCGGATACCCTGGAGGACACACATCTGAAAGGACATAGAAAGGGTGGAGGCAGTCCAGAGGAGGGCAACTAAAATGGTTAAGGGGTTGCATCAAAAGCCCTACAAAGACAGACTGAGGGATCACGACATGTGCACCCTTAAAAACAGGAGAGTGAGAGTGGACATGATAGAGATCTAAAAGGGTATCACATCATAACAGTGATGGGAGTACAGTGACGACCATCACGGTGACATTTTCGACAGTTCGCTGTGATGGTCCACTGGGTTCCTGACACTGCTGCCTCTGGGGTGTTCGCCCCCTTCCTGAACCAGCTCCAACTTGGAGTTGGTTATTTTAAGTCCAGGAGTTGCGGGGGAGGGGGTGCGACAGCACAACACCAATTGGCAGTGTGCTGTTGCTGTACTGACAGTTGATGAAATCCATGTCATCGCAGCATGGTGAAACCACCTAAAAATACCTCAAGGGAGGCGGGTTCCATGGTGTGGAGGGCTGAGGCACTAGCGCCATATCTCCTGCCACACCAGCGACCCATGTTCGGTGATGAGCACGGGTTGCTGAGGTCAGCTGGGGGGGAGGGCTGGGTGAGGATTGAGCAGAGGCTTGGCAGCTCTTCTCTCCCAGATAGGGTAGGTTGACTCTCCCAGACTTTGACCGCTATCATGTGGAGGCATAGTGGTGGTGTGGGCATCAGAGCGGAGCCAGGTGTTAGACCAGGGTGGGAGAAGTGGAATCACACAGGTCAAGGCATGTGTGTGTGCCTCCACATGCATATCTGACCTTGTCTGGGGCTCCAAGGTAAAACGGGGAGAAAAATAGGTGGAAAACCTGGGAGTTGGGCCATGATGAAGCCCCCCCCCCCAGCTAGCACCGATGGTGCACCTGAGCTTGGAGGTGGTGTGACTTGGGATGGTCACGGAGCCAGAATGGGATGAGCAGATACAGCCACCCAGCCTGCCAGGGGATAATAAAGGAAAATATGGGGGGGAAAAGCACCTCAAGGGGGTGAACAAGGTGTAGGAGGGGAATTTCTTTCAAATGAGAAGGAGCACCAGGACCATACGGCATGCAATGAAACTGGAGGAAGTGACGTTTAAGAGGAATGTGAGGAAGTACTACTTCACTGAAATTGTGGTGGATGCCTGGAACAGACTGCCAGTGGAAGTGGTAGAGATCAAATCAGTATGGGGCTATAAGTATGCAGGAGATAGACATAGGGGATTATTAGTAAACAGGCAGGGAGGAGGGAGGGTCTCTGGAGACCAGTTAAGATCTGCAGAAACAGACTAGGCAGGGACATCTGGGCAGACTGGGTGAGCTAAGTGGTCCTTTTCTGCCAACAAATTCTATGTTTGCGAGCTGGCCCAATAGCATGGAGGGCTGAGGCGCTGAGCACCTTACCTCCTGTGATGCTGGGGATCTGTGTTTGGGAATGAGCATTGGTTACCAGGGGTTGACTGGAGAGAGGAGTGCTGGGAGGGGATTAAGTGACCACCTGGCAGCTTTCCTCTCCTGGATCAGGGAGGTTTTCTCTGTCTTGGCTCTTGGCTGCCACCAGGTGGAGGCTGGTGGTAGCCCATAACTCTGGGAGTCAGATGAAAATCAGGGGTGGGGGAGGTAGCCACGGTCCTGGGATGCATGCGTGCCTCCACACACATGTGCCACCTGAGTATTCCGGGGGAAGGAATGGGGAGAAAACAAGAGGAAAAAGGAAGGCATATTAGGGATGTATGATGCCCACGCACTGTGCCTCCACATGCAACATCACTGGGGAAATCTGTCAGTGAAAACTGGATTAAGGCATCGGGGGGGGTGACCATTCCTCTCCTGACCCCGCCACAGGGTGTGGGGTGAGAATCCATGGGGGTACTAGCTAATAGGTAAGCCTAGGGAGATGATGGATGGTTGGGGGGGGGTGGGGCAGTGAAGCTAGGGCAGATGGTAGCCAAGTCCTGTCGTGGTCACAAAAGATAAACAGATTATGGAAAAAAAGAATTGCATGTTTGTGTGGCACACAAAGGACTTGAGAAGAAACTCTTTGAACCATAAGACAGGAAATATACATATATGCATAATATAAATCATGTTGAAGATTTCTGTTCTTAAAAAATGAAAACTGAATTTAAAATAAAATTGACTGACTTTATAGAAAGTTAGATAAATCCCCGTTCGATGAAATGAACTATGCTAATTGAACTTAGAACTGTAGAATTTTAAAACTGTTTGCATGAAACAACCTCTTGTGGGAAAAAGAGTACTTGGAATGTTTAGAAATAAACAGTCCTGACTGGGCAAGAATGATGCCATTTTTCGAAGTTTTCTAAATGGTCTCGGGCTCTTAAATGGCGAACAGTGGTGTCCACCCGATGGCCCAATGAGTAGCACATCATGCTCCCAAGCTGGCGACTCGGGTTCATGAGTGGACTCGGTAGCCAGCTGGGGGTGGCCGGGGAGGTGCTGCAGCCAGGGAGGACTGGCATTAGGTTCTGCTGTGGCGGCGACCCCCTGTGAGCATGCCTTCTCCACAGAGGACATTGTGAGAGTGTGAGGACTGTCGGGATGCCACTTGGTGCTGCAGGGTAGTGGGCAGGGAGAAAACTGTGTTAACACTTTGACCAATTAGCCATCTAAATGACGGCTTCTGGTGCTCTTCCGGGCCTCGTCCCATGTGGCTCCCCACTGGCCCAGATAGCGGCGAGGGCAGCGATTGGGGATGGGGAGCACTCCTCATTCCCCTGACATGCATAGTGGCTATTTAGTTCAGTCCAAAATAAAGTTTCTGACTATCAGGCCATGCTGTAACCCCCTCCAGCTCATGAGGCATCTGCTAAGAGCTGGAGTAAACGTTGCAATGGAGTGTGCAAAGGGACACCGGGGGGTTGGGGAAAATGCAGGGTGAGTCCTTGAAGGATCCCCACTGAATGACCCAGTTTAGGAATAGGGCCTGAAGATGAAACTTGATTGTATCCATGGACAATATGAATGTAAGTATATCTGCACTCACAGATGATTCTGTTAACATTACACATCTCAATAACATCAATTACTGCGGCAGCTGCTGCACACATAACAGCAAATATTTCTCCAGACCTTTATAGATCATCGTGTGCTAACATGTGTGTTCCATGTTTCAGGACAGCACCTATCTTTAATCAGCTTGTCAAAGAAACAGACTGCCAGTTCCTTGGGATTTGCACAAAAAAGAGGCCTTTAGAAGGGGGAGGCCTGAAGTCAGTCTACCAGATGTTATAGACACAATGTGGGAGACAACCCCCTTTGTTTCTTCTGTCACAGAGGCTAGAGAAACAATCAGCTGATTTCTGTAGGGAATTATGTTCTGTAGCATTCTATTGTGTGGGGCTACTCTTCCGGCTGATAACATGCAGACATTAATAAAGATGTTAAACTTGGAAGATGCAGTCTCCATCTAGGCAAAGCTTACTGAACGAAGCAAAATGAACCGCAGTTTAGCTCAGTACAGGCATGGTAGAAAAAGACTTGTCTGACAAACCTGATGGTTTGCTTTGTTTCCTCATAAACTGGCATTATGGGATATAATATGGCATTGTAATATACTGTATAGATGGTTACCTTTTCCCAGATGGAAATATCAAAACGTAGGAAAATAGGAACCGACGTCAGAAAAAGTCCCAGTTGCCCATGCAGTCTCTCTGACCCTGCCTACAGTATATTATGATGCAAATGGTCACTCACAGCCACCCATGTCATCCTCCCCACTGTTCTCTCCAGCCCTATATGTCTGTCCCACCCTCGCTTGAATCCCTCCCTTGATTTGGTGCAGACCACCCCCTCTTGTGTCTGTTCTACCTATCCACCACCCTCTCTTTAAAGAAATACTTTCTGTCGTCCTTCCCAAGTTTAATACAATGTTAACGTTGGCATCCATGTTCTTTAGTATACCCTCACCTTAACTTAGATTAAAGGGCTCTTATATATGCTATGATAAGGTACTATAATCTATGTATGTCTATTTTATGATATTTAAGGTAATTGCAGAAAAGACCTGTTAATGTACTTTTATTATGGTAATTAATAATTTCATTGTATTACCACAAAAAGAACAGCTGATTTGACCATTGGCCCATGCTCCCTGAAGCTTCTGCCAAGCATAGCGCTGGGGCACAGGAACATGCCAGTGGAGGTCCAGCTGCATTGAGCAGCTTCATCTTTATATGTTTAAACTTTTTATGTTTGCTTGCATGCATGCCCAAGCAAAATATATTGGTGCCGCTCAGATAGTGTAGAGGCTGGAGAGGTGCGTGCTGTAGCAGCCAATGCAGGTGAGCCTGCAGGAGGTGTGTGAGTCAACACCCAATGATGTCAAGGGGCCTGTGGATGCTACTTCACTGGCTGATGGGCAGAAACTACTCACATATGAAAAGATGCAGCTGCACCTATCACAGTGCGGCTGCATTCATTCATACTGCTGCCATTAGGCAGTGAAACAGCACCCCCAGCCAACCCCAGCTTGACCCCCAACCCCTGATGGTCAAGCTCTGAACCCTGCCACCAAAGAACCCTGAAAACCTGCCCCCCAAATGGACATCTGGGTGTTGGGTGCCCAACCCCACCACTGGAGAAGTCTGCAAAACTGCCCCAACAAATATCCAATGGTTGGGTGCCCAGTCCCACCATGGGAGAAGTCTACAAACCAGTCCCTCCAAAGAATGTCAAGTGGTCGGGTGCCAATCTTGCCATCAGAGAAGTCTGCAGACCTGCCCCAACAAATGTCCAGTAGTCAGGTGCTCAACCCGATCGCTGGAGAAATCTGCAAACCCACCCCCCTCAAAGAATGTCCAGTGGTCGCATGCCCAACCCCATCACCGGAGACGTCTGCAAACCCACCTCAAAGAATGGTCAGTGGTTGGGTGCCCTATCCTACAACAGGAGAGCTCTGCAAACCCACCCCATGCCAAAGACTAGTCAGCTGTCAGCTTCCCAACACTGCTGCCAGAGAACTCCTGCTAACCCCCACCAACAGGAGTGTGATACTGGGGTACCCAACTGTGGTGCCGCCAACCAGCACACCAACAGTGGAATGCCCAATCCCAAGTGTTGGTAGGTATCTGCAATAAAAACACCATCCCTCATTGTCTTCTTTGTTGTTTTTCTTGGAAAACAAATGGGAAAAAAATATTCATCAGTGTGTTCAGTTTCCTCTGACCCTCCGACTCCCCACCTGACCCCCCTCTCAGCACCCACCCTCAACCCATCACTTATCTATCTGTCCATCTGTCCACCAGCAGGTATGGTGCCTGCAACACCAAGGCTAACTGACTGAAAACAAGGTAAATCTGGTTAAAGGCTTTTTAATACATTTTGAACTGTTAAACATTTTTGCCCCAAATTTTCAACCCAGCCTATTTGTTACTCCATTTCATGCACATGACAGCTGTCATTTTTCAAATCCCCTCTGAAACATGATTTCTCATTCACTCTGTGAAATCGCCTTTCGGATGGGACTTAAAACATACCACTTGTCTTGATCATTGGCGGGGGGGGGGGGTCATAAAAAGACTAAATTGAAAATGTGAGGTCAAAATGTCAAGAAACAATGTTGTTATGAAGAAACATCGAATTTTTCCAATGTTTATTCATAACTTTATTTTTGCAGATTTTGTCCTCAAATTTTCAACATAGCTCTTGTGTTACCCCAGCTTATGACCATGACAGGTGTAATTTTTCAAATTCCTTCCAAACATGTTTTTGCAGTCACTCCATGAAATCACCTTTCAGTCAGGATTTTAAAAAATCTACCTGTCTCGAACATAACACGAGTCATAAATAGACTATGTTTAAAATTTGGGGTAAAAATGTAAAAAAAACAACAAAGTTATGAAGAAATGGTACACTTATAAAGGTGTTCTTTATTCTGTTCACCATTTTTCCAGCTCTGTACCCATTAGCATGGTAGAACCCAAAATCTACGACATGATGGCTACTAGGGGAAGAAAGGTCTGCTCGTAGCATCAAGATACTGTTGCATTAACTTATAACAGCATGCAAGCAAATATGTTTGGCATTGACAGATGCTTGTTTTTACTTGTGGGCACTGTTCAAGTCTAAGCACTGTTTCTTTTGCATAATAATTGCCACATAAAATATTCTGGAGTGGCGTACTAAATTTGAGCTGTATGCCTTGGGTTATATGCTCTGCAATGTATGCGGTACATGGATGACACAACAGTCGTCTACGCATTTGGTGCATTATGGTCTAATAGTATGCAAGAGGACTTATTGAGAACTGAAAAGTGGTCTAAGCTAAATCTGATGGATGTTACTCCATCAAGACCCATGAGATCAGATTCAGCAAGCAAATGAAGTGGGAGATTCCTGCCTTGGTTTTTGGGGATGGTGCTGTGGAGACAGTGGATGATGTGAAGCTACTTGGATTCTATTCCCAGTCTAGCTTCTATGGTCCATACATGTGGAAATGATACAAGAGATAAATGTAGCCTGCCCAGTGGCATGGTGGTAGCGCTACTGCCCACCACACTAGCAACCCAGCACTGAGATTGTTCTTCTGTTGCTAGGGGCTGATGGGGGGGGGAGAGATAGGATCGAGCATCTGATGAACTGCTCTCCTCTCCCTGGGACAGCTTGCTGGCTCTGCTAAACCATTGCCACTAGGTGGAGGCCTGGGGGTAGTGCAGGACAGGAGCAGCAACGTAGGGAGGGAGCTGCAGGATTCTGCAATGTGCTCATGCCTCCACATGTGCACACTTGATATGAGCACCCCAACAATGCATCGGGGGGGCCAGAAGAAAATGGCATCGAGGTGGGTGTGTATGAATTCCTGTATGCCATCCCTTACACGCCTCCACCAACTGGGACACAGAAGAAGCTCCAGACTGAAGGTAAGTCCCAGCGAGGAGGGTGGGGGGTGGGAACAGGGTGGAATGGAGCCAAGCCTGCCTTTGCCAGGAGGATACAACCTATATGAAGAAGAAAGAGCAAATGTATGGGTATATTTTCTAACAGTGCTGAAATGGATGAGTTTGAACAAGACTGACTTGTTGTATTATTACTGCATGGTAGGGAGTGTGGTGCTTAAATATGGTTCTGCTGTTTGGCACGGGGTCTGACCCAAGGTGAGTCATCTGAGCTTGAAAAAATTCAGAAATGCACCATGAATGTAATTTATGGCCATAAAACAAAGCACTTGGATACGTTGCTTGAAAGTAAATGTAAAAGGCTGAATAGTAGGAGGGAGAAGGTGTCACACGGTTTGTTTTTGGAAGCTAGTAAACCAGGTCACAAACTTAATAGTTTGTTAATGAATAAATAAAGTTCAGCTTGCAACCTTTGTAATAGTGGTCCATGTGTGAAGCCACAAACAAAAAAATAGTGCATATGGATATGCCCTATTGTCAGGTATCTGTCATGTCGCTAGTTGCACACTTGTGTTTAGAAGTAATTTGATGCAGCTATAATTTATTCCGTAGGTACTCCCTCCCCTTTTCAGATAAATTAATCCTATGAAATGTGTAACTCAAAATATGATCATGATTGCTGAGATACTGTTTATATGTATAGTACATGTTTATATAATCAAAGTGCAATATATGTGTGATTGATGTTAGAGCAATGTTCCTTTTTTCTTGAATGGACTGTAGTTTAAATGTTTTGTTTTTCAAAATGTAGTCTGGGAAAATAACTGACTGACACATTTCACAGCATATAAGTCTTCTGAAAGTCAGACCTCTTGCTCAGAACTGAAGATTCTCTGGAACAGTTTCATGTATCATGACATTTTCATCTTACAGAAAAGAGGAAAATGAAGCAATGGTCTCATTTGTAAATGTTAATGCAACAAACACAATTTGGCAAAATAGGCAACAGGTATTGGAACTTAGGTTTGAAATTGGTTATCCTAGGAAAATTTGGTTGTTCTCAAAAGGAAGGAAATCATTTGCAAACAATAACAAATACATTGGTTGGTAAGTTACAACAAAACCTTAGAGATGGTAATAATTTGAGGAAGTCTTCCGTTTCTCTGAAATCATTATCAATGTTGATTGGAACATATTACATAATGAACCTGTAGTTAAAAACAAAAAATCGGTCTCTGAATTTCTTGCAAGGCTTTTGCATATTCCATGACCAATGGGCTCAGTTGCTGGCTAAAGATAAATCAGGGTTACTTCAATATCCCACAGATTTGGGGGCGCTGTGAAGCATGCCTTCTGAAAAGAGGTGTTCAGTGTGAGCTCAGACCTAACTGGAGAAACAAATATTTTGAGGTGGCAAGTGATAATTTCGCCCATTATACAGCATTCCTGGCAACAAGCTGAACAGTTAGATATAAAATTCAACCATGGGGTGCACGAACAAAGCTCAGACAAGTGGCGTGAAAACTCAACCCCAAGAAGTGCCACCACCAACAGAAGTGGCAGCAAACTCCAGTGCAGGGACTGAACCAACATGGAAGGCCTTACAGTTATCCATGAAGGCCATAGACATGAAGGTGGAATCTATTCTGTCCTGCTTTGCAGAGCAAGATGCTAAAATTGAGATGGCTGTCAAAACGTCCATGACAGCTGAATCCATCACTTTGAAAGCACTCTCCACCACAAGCAAAGCCGTACAAGAAAACAGCCAAATCCAATATCATCTGGAGGCTTTGGAGAATGCGCAAAAGGCCGTGAATGTACATGTGGTGGGTTTACTGGAGTATTGCAAGGAGGAGAATCTCCTAGCGTTTTTCAGAGGATTGCTACCAGAAGCACTGCATTTAGAAATACCTAACATAGCTGATTGTTTCCTGAAAGCCTACCGCATCTGGCCCCAATCCGCCGTACCTACTGTGAATTTACCCAGGACTGCTCTGCTGGTTACCACCAGTCTGGCGATAAGAGATCATATCATACAAGCAGTGAGGGAGGCAGATTCCTTTAACTACCAAGGCAGCACGGTGCACCTATTTCCAGACCTATCCTTTGCCATGAGGTCCAGGAGAAAGGAATTCAATGGAGTAAGTGCCAAGTTGAGAAGTCTGGGAGTGTTTCACTCACTCTTAATGCCTGCTCCACTGAGGATTCAATTTGGTGGCAAAACATTCTGAAAGACAGATCTTGAAGAAGCCGGGAAGAAGGCAGCAGCCATCTTCAGGGAGTATGAGTGATCTAGAGTCCAAGGGTCATCGGAGTCAGAAGATACTGTACATGAACTACTATCTGTTCAGTTTGAATTTTTCTGTTCTTGCTTTATCACTAAGTTAATCAGTGTTTACATGCTGAATATTAGAGGTATTAAGTAGTAAACTTCACAGTTTGAGATGGTTTCATATGTATAAGCAGCTTTATTTCTTAAAATGGTTATTGAGTAACTTCTGAATATTTTAACTTAAAATGAAAGAAAAGCCCTGACATGGTGAAATTAGTTTATTTTCAAAATAACATGGCTAGTTATTGTTAGGAAAGTGCATGGGAACTGTTACAGTTTATATAGAGTTAAGACAGAGTAGTTCAAATGGGAAGGTATAATTATCACTGCCACAATTGTAAATGCTACTAGAAGGTATAAGTATTTTTACTACCTATAGTATCTCCCTGGAGAGGGGGAGCTTGTTTCTGAACACCAGCTCTGTGTTGGGCTAACTTTTTGAGTTTGGGGGTCATATCAACACTGGTTGTTGTGCATAAGTACTGGACTTTTTCTTCTTTTTAGGGTTGGGCCGCCCATAGTCATGAAGGGTGCAACATTTCTCGGACTTTAATTTGGACTTTTTATGTTGAAATACCTCCATATCTGAAATCCAGATTGTCTAGATTCCTTGTACTGTTACATTGAATGTATTGACTGATTGTAAGTGTGATGTCTGAGATGAGTAAATTGTATGAAATTGTTTTTATTTTAAAAACAATAAAATATTTTAAAAAAATATCACATATGTATTTCTCAGAGATAGTAAACTAGTAGAAGAAATATTACAAAAAGCTCAGAAGCTAGATATATTTGGGATTGATTTAGTTGACCTAAAAAAACTGTTCAGTGATCAAGGCCCTTGTTCTTCCCAACAGACTACCACACAGATGACCACACAAACAGTGGAGGATAATACCCCTTTTACTGCTTACTTAATATCATAAAATACATATGCTCTTTTAGCAACAAACCAGGAGAACTGATAGCAGGATGTGTCCCACTGCAATAACCCATTATACTCCTAGTCTTGGTGAGAAAATGATTTCCTGGAGTATAGATGGCTTAGCTAATAAAATGGCAGATTTATATTGCATGAATGTTATGTATACATTTGACATAATAATGCTACAAGAAACTTAATGTCATAAGGAAGCATGTAGATTTCTAGGATATGAGGTGTTCTGTAATAAAGCACAAAAGAAAATGAGATAAGGTAGGGAACAGATGGGTTTATTAGTATGTTAGACTTAAGGATATTCAGGTAAGGCAGTTGTAATATAATAATGATAACATGTTGATAGTAGAAATATTAAAAAGAAACCTTAAATCGGTATTAATTAACACTTACCTCCTAAAACAACAAGGAAGGACTTAACAGCTATGTGCAATAGATTCACAGTAACACTTTAAGTGGTAATAGAAAAAAAAAAACAAGATTCTGATATTATATTCATCTGGTGATTTCAGTGTCAGATATTTTGAAAATATTGATGTAAATGTAAGCTGGTCATCCCCATTCTTAGACAACAGAATAAAAGTTTCTAACAACAGAATTTCCAGTAGTGCCTATGATTTATGTTCTGCCCAAAATACATAAGAGTTTAAATGAACCACCAGGGCATCCTATTATCTCTGGTAAGTGGTGGATTACTGGACCTTTGTCACAGTTTGTCGATAACTTTATTAAACCTATAGTACAGAATATTCCATCTTACATTCATGACACTACAGACATACTGAACACTGTACAAGATATAGCTATGGAGGATGACTGGCGTTTTGCCACTCTAGATGTACAGTCTTTGTACATTTCTATTCCACACAGTGAGGGTTTGTCTGCTATGCAATTTTTTTCTAGATCAGAAACCCCCTGGTGCCCATTGCCCAACAGAGTTATTACTAGATTTGGCACAACTGGTTTTGACCCTCAATATGTTTATATTTAAAGGGACCTATTATTTGCAGATCAAGGGTACAGCTAGGGGGGCTACTTTTGCCCCCAGCTTTGCTAATTTGTATTTGGCTAGTTGGGAATATTTTTTATGTCAGGAATGCCTCTGCAAATCCACACCTGGGTTGTGTAGATTTGTGGAGGCATTTTATTGATGGTGTAATAATTATATGGAAGGGAACTGAAGCAGATCTGATTTTGTTTGTGCAATATTTAGTAACAACAAATTGTGCTTTAAAGTTCAAGTTAGTGACACATTTGGAACAGACTGAATTCCTGGATGTTGTACTACACAAGGATGGGGAGGAGGGTATAGTATCAGATTTATTTGTAAAGCCTACAGATCGCAACACTTTGTTGCAAGCTGCAAGTTGCCATCCTTTACTTTTAAAAAAATGCTGTTCCAAAGAGGCAATTAATACGGACAAAACAAAATTGAAGTGAAGCAAAACAATATGAGATTAGAGCTCGGGACATGGTCAATAAGTTTATTGTTGGGGGTTATGAACAGGATTTAGTAACTACAGTGTTACAGCAAGTTAACCAGTTGGAGCAAAAAATGTTGCTGGAAAATAAGCCACCTAAAAGATTAATACAGTACTCTGATTTCCCAAGATTCATTACAACATTTACACACAGGGCAAATGAGGTCAGGGATATTATTAATACAGGATGGCCCATTTTGTTGAGGTATTCTAGACTACAAAATATTCTACCAGAAAAACCTGAGATGACATTTAGAAAAGCGAGGAGTATAAGGGACATAGTGGTTAGTAGCCATTATGTTGCACCTGAAAAAAACATGTTTTGGAAGGCTCCCAATGTGAACAAACGTTGTGGTAATTGCATATACTGCAATTATATTATTCAAGGGAATGAAATTAAACATCCACGGGACAAAAAGAATATTTTTTTAATTAGTTTATAAACTGTAATACTGAGGGAATAGTATATATATTGAGGTGTAAATGTGATGCTTTCTATATTGGGAGAACGATTAGAAACTTTAAACAACAAATTGGGGAACATGTACGTGCATGGAGGGATGGCAACATTAAATATGCTATTGGTAGACATGTTCTGAATAAGGATAAAAAAGAACACACTATCAGTTTTTTTGGAATTGAGAGGGTATGGAGGGGCACAAGGTGGGGAGACTGGGAAAGTACAGTCAGCCAGAAAGAATCCAGTTGGATCTATAGAACTTGGGCTTGTTTTTCACCGGGTCTAAATGACTCAGTGGAAGTTAAACATTTGCTAAAGAAGCAGCATTAATATGTAAGAGAAGTCAGAAAGGGTTAAAATTATAGGAAAGGAAGTGATTGTAATAAAGTACAGTAAGTTAAAAATCTTCCGATAAAGCCTTGGATTTCTATTTACATAATAAAAACTATATTGTAGGCTACAAGAATATATTTTGGCAGCTGTCCTGTTCTTTCTGGTCTCCCTCCTATGGGTTGCCCCCCCCCCCAGCCTGTTGTATGCTTTTTTGATTCTGATCTGTAGATTTACCTTATCCTGTTCTAAATATCTGGTATTTCTACAAATATACAATTAAGTATGGAATATTTGGAGTGTGTTATGGCTGTACAGTTAGTTTTTGATATGCAGTGCTAGCATTTGGGACGGCAGCACATTCAATAATGAAAACAAAAGCAGAAATATAAAAACATAAATATGTTGAATGGTTGATAGTAGCAAGTTAAAAAAATCAATTGCAAATAAATAAAATGAATACAAGAATAGGGATTTGGGAAATTAACATTTTTCCTTTTGATTTAAGGTATATAGCCTGAACATTAAGGAGAAAGAGTCAACAATGGAGTCCAGAACATAAAGAAAGCGAACTCAAGTTTAAAGAAACAAAGGTTCTGGGACTCAGACTACATAAATGTTTTATTTGTAATTTATTTGTAATTGTTGCAATTAATTAATGATTGATGGAGGAGTGGAATCAGTGTATTGTGATATTTACTATTGATGGTTACCTTTTATTAAGCACATGTTTTCATGAACTTAGATTAATTGATGTGATTGCACTCTAATGTTGTAATTAAGAACTGCATATCTAGACTTAGAATTCACTGTGTTTAGTATGCCTCTAATGAAACCACATTGAGGTGTGGTAAAACGTAAGGTCTTTTTTAAACTGCTTTTTTTACACTGCTCTTGCATGTATTGTGTCTGTCCTAGTGCTTGTTAGCTATTGTTTGTACTTTATCACGATGGAATTTTTAAAGAAATTCAAAGATTAAAAGAAATATTATTCTAAGATCAGAAGTATTTTTCCATCTGTGGTACAATTAGTATAAGGCATTAGTCTTATTTCTTACAACTGGGATGAACTATAAGAGTGGGCACATCTAGTGTTGTTTAGAATATGTTTAATGAATAAACACTTAATAAAAGAAATACCACAGATACTAGAATGATTGTGGCAGGGAAATTATTAAATTCATTAATACAGGATTTGGACTTATTATATATAAATGGAAGAACTAAAGGGGATTCAGAAGGTGTCTATATAT
This sequence comes from Neoceratodus forsteri, assembly GCA_016271365.2. Classification (NCBI taxonomy): domain Eukaryota; kingdom Metazoa; phylum Chordata; order Ceratodontiformes; family Ceratodontidae; genus Neoceratodus; species Neoceratodus forsteri. The sequence goes on along the minus strand of CM028129.1, from coordinate 1,252,131,476 downwards.
TACTCTCCTATTGGGGCACTGGTAAGTGATCTGGTATTGACAAATATTAATGCACTAGATAAAGTCTTAGACTTGGAAGTAATTGAACAATCAGAATCACCCCATTTATTAATTAAAGTTCTGTTAACAATACTCAACAACAGAGGCTGAAAATATGACATAATAACTGGGTTCACCTTTTTCCCATAGGGAAACCATGGTGTAATTTGTCCTTATAAAGGAGTGTTTATAAAGCAAACACACACAGTTCTCCCCCCTCTGCGCATGTGCCCGATGCAGTGTCTTGCTTCCTGACTCGCTGCTTTCTTCTCGTTGGCAACCAACCCGCCAAAGAAACACGGTGGTAAGTTACATCAAAAAAAGTTATTTTCTACACATAGCAGCATAATGTGATACTGAAAAAAGTGAAACCTCCAAAAATGACCATGGAACAAAAACCAAAGTGGACAGTGGCACACCAGAACTGATCTTATTTTATATAATTGCTGTGGCCAAAAATGGAGACCCAGCAATCATATAAAATAAAATATGGGGTGGTGTGCGTGTGTAAACATACTCAGGGTTAGATGCTTGCACAAACCCCTTGAACTTTGCTCTCAGGGTTTATGTAGCATCTAACTCCTCGGGTGTGTGTAAACTTCTCGTTACACACACCACCCCATACTTTATTCTATATACAAATTACTGAAGACATAGAGGTAATAAATTTCAAAAGACTTAGATGAACATGCCAGTATTAACAATCTTAGGGATATACTTCAATTTTGTAAGTCAAATTATTTAAAGGAAGCAATACTTAAGCAAGATTTTGTTAGTGAAGATAATTTAAAAACCTTATTATTCGAGTAATTCAAGAATTCTAAAAATGAATTGACATGATTTAACTCTAATTGTAGAAAGGAAAAAAGAAGGTTATACACAATAATTAGAGTAACTAGGAGAAACAAATCTAAGCAAAATTTGAATAGACTCAGTAAACAAAAGCATTTATACCAAACCATTAAAGAAACAGACAAAAAAATAGCATTTCAGTAATCTTTATGGGTAAAATTAAGAAAGGCAGTAATAGAAAAGGATACTAAAGAATTTTGGACACTAGTAGCAAGAAGCACACTCTCCTATTCATGTTCCTTGGATTATTATATTCAACCCGATGCATGGGTAACATATTTTACCAAAGTTTATTATAAACCCAGGGAGGAGTTTAAGAATGATATTAGTATAATTCTTAGAAAAAAATGTAATAAATATTTAAAACCTTCTCCACTGTATATATCAAAAACAGATATTTTAAAGGCATTAGCCAAAACTATACATAAAAAAGCACCTGGACCTGACAAAGTAGTTGCCAGATATAGTTAAACATCATGAAGAGTGGTGGATGTCAAGATTGTGTTGTATTTGTAATTATATAGTTCACGTTACAGTTACTCCAGAATCCTGGACAGGAAATATTATATTTCTGATCCATAAGAAAGGAGTATTAAATGATCTTTCAATGTACTAGCCAATAAGTTAAATAGATATTACACAGAAACCATTATCATGAATATTACTAGATAGGTTACAGGCATGGGTGGACAATAATGAGATACTTGTCAAATTCCAGAATGGATTTAGGAGAAATAGATCAATGATTTCAGGTCCATCTTGTAAATGAGCCTTGCTCAATGATGTTCGCCTGTATAAATAAAGATTTGATTGATTAATTGATTGATTCAACACTGCATGGTATCATCTCACTTACATAAATACGTTAACATTCGGAAGGGTAAGCTTTTTTGTTGTTTCATAGACTTAAAAGATATCATTTGACAGTATTAGCTGTAAAATGTTATGAATTAACTTACATAAACTGTGAATTTGTTAAATATCACAATAAAACTACATGCGTGCACCTGGTCCTAGGTACAGTATAACAATTTTGGTGGACTGACCACAAAGATAAAGACAACCCTAGGAGTACACCACTGATGTATGGTATCTCAGTTATATCAGTAATCAGATCAATGATGCAGAATTTCATTCTCCCAAAGTTAGTTCTGATAGTATGCCACTACTCGCTTACGTGGACAACGTGATACTTACCTCAACATAGAAACATAGAATATGACAGCAGATAAGGACTGCTTGGCCCACCTAGTCTGCCCATTTTCCTACCTAACAGATAAGCTGCAGATCCTAGTTAACCAACAGCTTACTTCCTCCTACCCCCCAACTAGGACTGCCTTATGTCTGTCCCATGCATTCTTGAATTCCCCCACTGTTCTTGACTCCACGACCTCCTCAGGGAGGCTGTTCCATGCATCCACAACCCTCTCTGAAAAATACTTCTCATTACCTCTGAGCCATCTGCCTCTATCTTCAAATTGTGCCCCTTGTTCCTGCACATCTCTTTTCTGAAAGATGCTACCCTCTTGGACTTTGTTGATTCCCTTGAGGTACTTGAAAGTTTCTTTCATGTCCCTCTCTCCCTTCTTTCCTCAAGGGTATACATATTAAGCTCCTTTAATCTTTCTTCATATGTCTTCTGGTGCAGACTCTGCACCATTTTGGTTGCCCTCCTCTGGACAGCCTCCACTCTGTCTATGTCTTTGTGGAGATGGGGTCTCCAGAACTGCACACAGTACTCTGGATGGGGTCTCACCAACTGTCTGTACAGAGGATAACAACTTCCTGTTTTCTACTATTGATGCCTCTCCCTATGCATCAATGTATCCCAGCCTTCCTTACTACCTTCTCACATTGCTTGCCCACCTTTAGGACATCTGATATAATTACCCTCAGGTCCCTTTCCATTTTTACTGTTGTCAGTATCTCACCCCCCATTGTGTACTCTTGCCCTGGGTTTTTGTTTCCCAGGTGCATTACCTTGCACTTCTTTGCATTGAATCTGAGCTGCCATACATTTGACCATTCCTCCAACTTTGCCAAGTCCCTTCTCATCCTTTCCACTCCATCTTGTGTATCAACCGTGTTGCAGATCTTTGTGTCATCTGAAAAGAGACATACTTTTGTTTCCAGTTCCTCTGCAATGTCACTTATAAAGACATTAAAAAGGACCGGTCCCAGTACTGAACCCTGCAGTACCCAGCTAGTAACCCTCCTTTCTTCACTGTGGACTCCATTTACTGCTACCCTTTGCATCCTGTTGTCTAGTCAATTTTTTTATCCAGGCTACCACCTTGGGACCCACTCCAACGCTGGCTAACTTGTGTATTAATCTTTTGTGTGGGACTGTATCAAATGCCTTGCTAAAATCTAGGTAGGCCATGTCCATAGCCCCTCCCTAGTCTACTACTTTGGTCACCCAGTCAAGGAAATCTATTAGATTTGTCTGACATGACCTTAATATCAATATCTTTATTTATTTATTGAAATTGTTTTTCAACATCTTTATTGGGTTTACAGCAAAAATGGAATAGGTTTGCACAATTATGTGACAAAAAGTTTCTTGTAATAAGTATAACTAAAACACAATTATTAGTTTTTTGGAAAACAAAGAAAAATATAAACTTTACATCTAAAGATTAAACTTGAAACATACATTCTTATGATTACCTTGGTCTTAAATGTGCAAACAATTTAAACTGGAACAGACATACTGTATATTTAAAATCTAAACTTATGAAGCCTTTAAGTGGCATAATTAGATTTATAAGAAAGTATCGTGGCCATTCAGTTAAAGGCTCCTTAATAGTAATAAACTACAAGATTAAACCGGCTGTATTATATGCAGTGGAAGTATAGGGTTTCACAAACATACAAGCAATTGAAGTACTGTTGAGTAAGTTGTATATATTTCTTCCAGGTGTCCCTTCATATGTCCCAGCCTGTATCCTATATTTAGAATTTGGCCAATATTCAAACGAGAATATGATGACAGAGAAAATAATTACATTTATGATATATCTACAAACCCTGCCTGAAACAAAACTATGAAGAATTTGTTATGAGGAACAGGTCCAATATTAAGACAGAAGTTCTGAGTTGCCATATTTGAGATATATTAAGCATAAACTATATCCATTACACTTGGGGCACTGCTGAGCAGCCTGCATGGGAAGTCATGTTTTCCTCAAGCTCCCGAGAGGGAAACTATTCTAACTTCTTAATTATGTAAAGTAACATTTTTCCTGGTGGATTTGAATGCATATTGGATGCCTGTTCAAATATTTGTAAGAAAAATGGGTAAATCAAGAAATACTGTGGCTGCTAGCCTGGAATTTTTCAAACTAAAGGGACAACAGCATGGCAAGAAGTCTAACCATCTGGCCTCATCCTCCACCTCGCTTGGTGCCTCGACTGGGGAAGTCACTCTGGCAACCATTAATACCACTTTGGGCCAATTGATCAGTACAGTGCAGGATTTGGATCGGACGTTTGACACCTCCATGCCATGGGTGGCAACTCTTGAAATGAAAATGGATGCCTATGAACAAATCACAGCACAGTCCAAGGCATCCATGTTGAGGACAGTGGACACAACAGCAAAGCTCCTTAAAAAAATTCATTGCTCTGTCAGCTTCTTGAAATAGTTGAGAACCAGGCCAGAGAGCAGAATGTTTGAATTGTCAGGTTGCCAGTGGTGGCAGAATGAGAAGTCCCCCTGGGATTCACCAAGATGTTCTTGCCACAAGTACTGGGCTTGTAAGAGGATGACAACAGTATTTTGGTTGAAAATGTTTACTGGATCTCACCACACAGAACTCCAACAGCTTCTAATACTTCCTGTAGGTTTTTAATAGTCCTCAGTGGAGTAGGGGATGGGGACAGTGCTCTAGCCATAGCTAAGAGGCAACGAAAGCTACAGTATCGGAAAGACATTATCCAATTATTCCCTGATCTGTCCTATAGCACCAGGCTCCACCAAAAAGCCTTTGACAGTGCACGAGGTAGACTGAGTGTGCTTAAACTTCAAAATCAACTTCTACTGCCAGTGAAGCTCAGTTTAGTTTGGAATAGGCAGTCATACCTCTTTTCTGAACCCACAGAAGTGGAAAAGCTGCTTACACAGATTGAAGCAGAGTTCGCAGCAGATGGCGAGGACAGAGAATCAGCCAGTGGAGACTGAGTCTCATTATGGTAGTTTTGTGAGTACGATCCGAGTTACCTAAGATGCCTTTGGCGCTCCTGGACTTAAATTTGCAAGTTGTTTGACTCTTTTGTCTAATCAAAGTTTTTTTGTCATACTAAAAATTTAAGCTCATATTTGTTTATAAAGTGCATAGTGACTATTTCTATCATGGTGGCTTTCCCGCTTAAATGCAAACTGCAAGGACTCTTCAGCACAGTCCAGTGTACAGGGGTATTCTGTCCCATAGAACACTTAACTAAAGCCTCATAATCTTTGCTTGAACTGTAGTTTGAAGAATATCTACAATTTTGTTCTTCCTTCATTCTTACTGCCTGTGTAGGGCCTTGTAGTCAAATGTAGCCCTATGCACCTATTTTGTGCCTTAAAAGTCAAACGTAGTCCTGTGCACCTACTTAATAGGCTTTGGTTGCTTGTTATGATTTTAAGCCTTGAAATATCCTAATTCTTGTTAGCTCATTCCAGCTAGAAACTTACTAACTGGGTATTCTTAGAGCTAATGTGTACTTTTACAAATTTGTTAGTCCTGCAATTATAGCCAGCTGTATTAGAATTTTCTCTCTTTGGGACTTGTGGAGAAGTTTGGAGTATTTGCTCATTCTGCAGCAGGGGGAGACACTGTTGATCAGAGGTCATTATATTAACTGGGTATCGCCTGTATGGTACCAGGTCAAAACAGTGCACCAGGAAGAGCCCTGCAAGAAAAATGTAAAGAGCGAAAGGATTTAGAGCAACAGGGGTATAATAGCAGTAGGGAATTACCACAACCCCTGTCGCTCTGTGTATTACCTGTAGAGGGGTCATGTTGCCATGTGCTGGGGTGCCTGGTCAAGCCACTCCCATGGCAGAGTGGCTAGGACACCAGCACATGACATAGTAGGAAACCTGGGACTGTGATATGGTTCCCGCTAGTTCTCCTCCTGCTGCAACTTTTTTTTACAAAAAACAAGTAATTTTCCCTCTCATGATGTTCTCCCCATCCCTGAAGTCCACAGTCCCCCAGAGTTGATTATTTTATGTCCAGAGGGTGTGGGGGGCAAAGCCCCCCCATGTCAGGGGTCGCAGGGGTGAATCCCCCTGCAAATATAAGGAAGTTCTATTACTGTTAATGGGGCTGTGCTGCTGTTGTTGGGTCGCTCTATTACCCAACATTGTTTGGGACAGTGCTGTTTTCCTTGTGGCATTTATTGCCACACGGTTTTTGTGTGCGGCGATATGACCCTGTGCCTTTTTTAAAACTGGTACAGTATTGTATTACTCTCTTGTATATACTTTTTGGTAATTGTGATACAAAAAGGATAAATAAAAAGTTAAAAAACTATAACCATCACAACTAGGACATATTTTGACAGATGTATTCCAGTTTCAAAGGGCAGAATTGATTGACCAACTCAGATATGCAGTGGCGTCCCCCAGGATGAAACCCAATTCTGCAGTATTTTGCAGCACTCTGCTGAATGCTGCAGCAGACCTACAGAATAAAGCAATGTCATTTCAATGGCAATTAGTCCCTTTTGTCATTCAGGAAAATGTCACACTGCCAGGATGAAGTGAATGCCACCGTTTCCTGCATGACAAAAGGGACTAATTGTCACTGAAATTACATTGCTTTATTCAGTAGGTCTGCAGCAGCATACTGCAGAATGCTTTAAAAGTGGGTTTCATCCTCGGGGACGCCACTGTAGGTGTAGGAGTTCCTGAGCTAATCAGCTTATGTTAAAAATCCATGGGCCCAATTCTCAAAAGGTTACAGCTGGTGTAACTTTGACTTGTGCCAAAAAAAAATGGTGCAAGTAGCAAGTTACGCCAACAGTTGTGACATCTGACATTCTGCAAAGCAGCCTGTGACATGCCACAGGCTGCTGGTGCCAAAGTGAATTTATGCCACCAGATATGCCCTAAACCCCCTGCGACATGGCTCTAGGGGGTTTACGGCAGCTGTTGTGCCCTGTTCTGGAAAGGCAGCAACAAAGTCCCCAATGGCACTACTCTAGAAGACCCCCCGGTGGACTTCCGTCAATGAACAGTTACACCAGCAAATAGCTGGTGTAACTTACATCCATATGGGGGTGCACCAACTGCCCTGAACCACCAGTATGTGCCACCATCCCAGACACAATCCTGCCCCACATGACAACCCCCAACTGTAATAGCCCCCCTGGTTCCCCATCAATGTGTACAAAGGGCTATGGGGCCCTCAGCCTCCAATCCCAAAATACTGAATATAGATGCCCCACAGGGCTAGCACCCCCCCTCCATGCTCATTTCCCCAATGTAATAGTACTGGCCTTGCAGGGCTAGTGCCCCCACAGCCCAAACCCCAGACTTGTGATATGCACAGTAAAGTAATTACATAGACCCCGAACTCCCTGGTAGTCTAGTGGCCCCCCGACCCCCGTCTGCAGTGCCAGCCCACTCAACACCCCCTTCCCGACTCGTAGCCAGCTGATGACTGGCACAGCTCACCTCTCACCACCACAGCTAGCCACTGACTGAGCTCTGTATGAGTGCATACTACTGTAAGTAGTACACGCTCAATGAATGAACTGTCATTCATTGAGAGAGTGGTATTTACAGTAGTACACGCTCATACGGAGCTCAGTTGGCTGCTGGCCATGGTGGTGAGAGGTGGGTTGTGCCAGTTGCTAGCTGGCTATGGGTCAGGGAGGGGGTGTGGGCTAGCACTGTGTGTGGGACCACTAGACTACCAGGGATATGGGATTGGGTTGGGTGGGGGTTCGTGACTTGTGAGGGTTCTGGGAACAGGCAAGCCCTACAGGGCATATGTGCAGGATCAGGTTTGGGGGCTATGGGGTTATTACTGGGGCTTGGGGGCAGTATCAGGCCCATTGGGGCTATGGAGATTGTGATGGAGGGATACTTGTGCCCTACACATCCAGGCTGCAGCTTGCGACATACCCTGCAAGTACGCCCTTTGTTGGGCGTACCTGTGGGAATGTCGCAAGTCACAGAACTTAGCCGAGGGGACCTTGCCCCTTCTGGAATTGGACACAGGCTCCTAGTCGCAACTGGGTTTGGCGCAAGTCACCTTTGGTGGTGACTTGTGCCATTCTTCTAGAATAGCCCCCCATGACTCTAAAATGCATATCATTTATAAGAAAAATAGAAGCTCCTTTGGAATCTTATCTTACATTAATAACTGACAAGAAAGCAAGAAACTGCATTACAAAATTTAGGTTAGAGATTTTTAATAGTAATTTTTTTCATTATAAGCGACATAGAGTGAATGTGCTGTCGCCATTTTGTAAATACAGTGGTGGGGAAGTTGATGATATAGAGCATATGATATTAGACTTCCCCAAAAGGAAAGAAGGAGAAAATTGGTTAGGGAATATATTAGATCAGATTTATAGTTCCTCAAAAACTCTGTTATCAATTATGCTTTTTTCCAAACAACTTGGATATGATTAATAAGGTGGTTTTGTTTCTGTTATCTTTTAATATCTGATAGATTACTATCAAGCCACCATTAGGTGGATTTTCCCTAGATCTTTTTTTGGAAGCAAAAGCATTGAATATATAGCAAGGTGAAACATAGATTAATATGATTCTAGTATAATTATTACAGTTTGGTGATTTCTGATTACAGAGTTTGGCACTGGTTTATAAAACTGTATATACTGTATGGCGGAACGTTGTTACGGATGGAAATCCATCCATTCAAAAATGTTGTTATGTTGCACTAGCTACAGTACATCAGGTAGTTTGTTATGCTGTACTAGCTACATAGCTAGTGCAGTATAACAAATTAGAATGTGGTTGCGCATGCATGTTCTGGCGACCTGTGATCCTGGTTGAACACGCGATGGTGGAAGGTGTTCTGGGAGGCGCTAAAAGAAAAACGTAAGGACACCAGCTGAATGTGTGAGTGACCATTCACTATAAAAGATTGTGTATGATTGCTCAAACATTGCAAGGATATTTATTTTACTCTCACGGTTTCCGTGGTAACGGACCTCTCAAGCTGCGCTCTCAAGGTCTCCAGTTACCATGGAAACCGCTCAAGTAAAAAATATCCTTGTTGTGCATGAGTGATCATACACAATCCTCTATATAATGAATAATAATTCTCATTAAATGAAAGTATTTCATTGTGATGTTCTGAATTTTGGATAACTATATGAGCAATCCTTTTGGATCTGTGACTACAGGCTGAAAAAACTCTATGGAAATGTAGGTAACCAGACCCAAACCTTCTGGTGTCCTGTTTCATTGTGATGTTCTGAATTTTGGATAACTATATGAACAATCCTTTTGGATCTGTGACTACAGGCTGAAAAAACTCTATGGGAGTGTAGGTAACCAGACCCAAACCTTCTGGTGTCCTGTTTCAATGGGCTTATGCAACTTAGTGTAGTGTTATGCTTGTGCCACTTATTGATAGACCTTTGTGGCCATTCACCTCTCTTTTCAGTGAGGAATACCACCCTGTAGGGGTACCAAAGGCAAGGAACCCTCGAGGAGGGTCCCACCCTTAGAGGTGCCACGGGAAGGATGCCCTTAGGCTAAAGATACCTTCGGAAGGAGTACCGAGGAGAGAGGCAAGCCACTGAAGGAGGAAGAGGGGAGGATGGTGGGGCAAACAAAAAATGCTTCTGAGCAGTGGTTGGATTTCCACTTGTGGCGGCAGCAACCCGGGTTCGGGAACGGACTCGGGTCATCGGAGGGCCGGCCAGGGGGAGAAGGATTGAGCATCCCACGACAGCTCTCCTTCTCTGGAGGGAGGGTGCGGGATGTTGCTGGTGCATGGGGGACCCCTGGCAGTTGCCAGGAGCACCACAGCATCCGGCATCCACAAGGTTCCAGGGGGTGGGATGGATGCTGGCATCACTGCACGTTCCTGCCCCTCTACAGGGGGAAAAAAGTAAGCCTGCCACCCCTGCCTATGTGATGCCTGCCCCTCGGCTGCAATTGGCTCCCCAGGCCAACTCCCACCCTATCTCCTTGTTCGTGGCACCTTAGGGCCGGGTGCCATGTCTCCGCCCTGTGGGGTAATCCAGGGGGTTCCGGGAGAGCGGCTTATGTGGGGATGCCGCAGCTGAGGGGTCCATGACCAGGCGGATGTCCTGGCAAGTGGAAGGCAATGTGCAAAAAGACTTGATAGAAACAAAAAATGCTTCTGAGTGAAGCTGGAAGAACTGCTTGTATAGCTCAGGTAGGGGGTGTAGCTGGTTGCTCCGGTCCATTGAACCACAGGCGAAGTCTTTCAATTAAATTCTTGCATTAGCAGAATTATCTAAAGTTATTTCCCTTGAACTCTCTTGCCCATGAGATTGAATGTATTGTATTCTTTTTGTATGTAAATTGTCTGTGAAATAATGACATATAAACATTTTTGTATGTTTTATAGTTGAAATTGTTTTTAAACATTGTAAAGACCTTGTGAGTCGATCAATAAATCTAAACTGAAGTAAACTGAAGTCAGACCTTAATTTGTAGCTTTGTTTTTATGACCTTTCATCTTTTACGGTACTGTTTTCTCTCTGGGGTTGGAGGTTAATAATATCCCCTGGGTCCTGTCACTTGGTTTTCAGTCTCAGGGCCCATATTAAACTATCTCTGGCTGTAGAGATGATTCTATTCAACCCTAAAGCAGCCCCTAGAGCTAGGTAGATATCTTGGTCTGTGGAACACTTCAGGTTTAGTATCTGCATTCACCAGTGGGCCCACCTCTGCAGTCGATGTCTACATGGCTCACAGTAGTGCAGAATGGTAGTGCCACACCAGAGCACATGCCCTGGTTAAAAAAATACTGTGCCTCGGTTAGTGCTACATGTGGTGCAGTGCTACGTCCATAACAACAATATATAAGTGCCCTTGTGGCCGGCTGTTGTGCCCTGCCTGTGTCATGGCAAACTATTGAGGCTGGAGCCACACCATGCAATGTAGAAACTACAAAAAATGGACATTTATCTATATTTGGAGACCCTGTACAAGGTAACCTTTCTGCCAGTTTTTCTTTCCAGTTGTTTAACCAAGTGAGACACACTAAGCTGAAAGCTTGTTTAAAGGTGCAACCTGGGAGCACAGGGAAGTTAAGTGACTTGCTCAGAATCACACAGTATGCAAGTGAGGGCTGTGAGATTCAAACCCAGGTCTTTAGATTTGCAGCTCAGAGCCTTAAACCACTGCGCTATACTGCCTCCCCTCTTCTTACTTTATTGTGTGTACAAGGATGAGGACATACCTGAAGGAAGCCCTAACAAGACTAAGGGGTGCAAGGGGGTGGATGAGAAATGAAATGGGATCATGGAAGCTATTGGAAGGGCAACTGAAATAGGAGTCAAGTGGGTTAGTAAAAACAGGAAAAGGAGGAAATACATATGGTGCACGAGGAAGGTTGGGGAAGGGGTGAGGACTAAAAGAAGGTGTTCTTAGTCTACAAGAAAACGTAGAGTGAGAGGGACAGGGAATGATATCTGGAATTGCAGAGGGAGGTAGGGAAGGCTGTTAGAAGGGCAAAAGTGCAGACGGAGTTAAATATTGGTAGCAAAATCAAGGAAAAGGATAAGACGTTCTTTAGATATGTTTGGAAACGAAAAATAAGGTGGGTATAACAAGACTGAGAGAGGAGAGAGGGAGCTAGTGTAGAGGAGGATGGCCTCAAGACAAATATACTAAAGAGGCATTTTTGTTCAGTGTTCACAAGAGAGGATGGGGGCATAAGATGAGGGGGGGATGGATATCTTACCTTTCAAAGCAGATAGGGTCTTTATGGAATTAGGCGGTCTTTGGGTTAATAAGGCCATGGGGCAAGATGGGATACATCCTAGGGTCCTGAAAGAGCTCAGGATGGCATTAGCAGAACCACTGGCAGAACTGTTCACCCTGTTGCTGGAAATGGGAGAGGTTCCAGAAGACTGGAGGAGGGTAACCGTGATACTGCTTCACAAGAGGGGTGACAGGGAGGAGGAGGAGGGAAATTACAGGCCTGTGAGCCTGATGTCAGTGGTTGGGAAGATCATGAAGTCACTCCTAAAGGAAAGACTGGTGGACTACCTGCATGAGAAGGGGCTGGTTGATCTCAGATAGCACTGGTTTATTAGGGGGAGATCCTGTCAGACAAACATAATAGGGTTTTCTGACTGGGCGATGGGAGTGGTGGACTGGGAAGGCGCAGTGAACATGACCTATCTGTACTTAAGAAAGGCTTTCGACACTGTTCACCAGAAAAGACTGTTAAACAAGATGGAGGGTCTAGGAGTGGGTCAGGCCATAAAAGTGGGTGGGAAACTGGCTCAGGTAAACTCCAGATGGTGACGGTAAACAGGGTGCTCTCTGAGGAGGGGAGATTCATGAGTGGGGTGTCACAGGGGTCTGTACTGGGCCCAGTTCTTTTCAACATTTACGTTGAAGACATTGCAGTAGGTCTAGAGGGGAGGGTGTGTTTGTCGATAATACCAAGATATGTGATAGAGTGGACACTCCGGGGGGTTGAATGAATGAAGAAGGACCTTGTTAGGCTATAGAGGTGGTCCAAGGTCTTGAAGCTAGATTTCAATGCAGGTAAATGCAAAATTATACATTTGGGGCATGGAAATCTGAGAGCGAAGTATGTAATTAACGGGGAGGAAATAGCAGTTGTGGAACAAGAGAGGGACTTGGGTGTCATCATCTCATCTGACCTGAAGGTGGCAAATCAGTTCCAGGCTGTGGTGGGGAGGGCAAGCAGAATGCTGGGATGTATAAGCTGAGGCATTGCTAGTAGAAGGAGGGAAGTAATCATGCACCTGTATATGGCCCTGGTCAGACCTCATCTGGAGTTCTGTGTTCAATTCTGGAAACTGCATCTGAAGAAGGTATTGAGAGGGTGGAGGCAGTCCAGAGGAGGGCTACTCAGATGGTTCAGGGGATGCAAGGGAAGGCATATGAGGAAAGGCTGAGGGAGCTGGACATGTACTCCCTGGAGGATAGGAGAGATGTGGGGACATGATCGAGATGTTCAGATATCTAAAAGGTTTTAACAGGATGCAGAGGGGGAGCCTATTTCAAATGAAAGGATGTCCAGCAACTGGGGGCCACAGTATGAAGCTGGAAGGTGGACTTTTTAAGGGTAACACGAGGGAGTACTTTTTAACAGAGAGGGTGGTGGATGCTTGGAAGAACCTGCTGGAGGAGGTGGTAGAGACAGAAACAGTATTGGGTTTCAAGCACACACGGATAGGCACATGGGAATCCTGGGGGAGAAGGAGGGACAGGTAAGATCTGGGGGTGGAGGGGGGAGCACAGTAGCAGGGGTAATACTGGGCAGACTAGGTGGGCCATATAGGTCCTTATCTGCTGACATTATGTATGTATGCATGTATGTATGTATGTATGTATGTATTATGTTAAGGGCATTGTTCATATATCACACCATCTAGGGAGTTGCTGTTGGTTCAGGGAGAAGTTTTGTCATTATTTGTATGTTTAATTTATAAAAAAAAGATAACATGCTACATAATTGTGCCAACACATGCCACAAACAGAATTACCCCAAAATAAAACATTCTTTGTATCTTATTTTAAAGCTGTAAATGAAAGCTTTTGACTATGCTTGCATGCATGTGAAGACTGTGAATAACACTTTTTTTAGCATAATCCATAACTGCTGTGCTGAAGAACATATATCAAAGACCTCTGGCCCATTTCAAAGGCCCCCCGGATGATTATTCAAGGATAATAATTCTGCAGAGTGAGATGTGCAGTCATTAGTTACGTATTTCATTAAACCCATCCTACTGGGGCTGCCTGATGGCTGAGCTGGTGATCTGGATTTGAGAGCATATTCGAGGAACTGGGATTGGAGTGGCCAGGGTTGAGGAGTGTTTCTGAGAGCAGTGTGAGCTGGCCCAGGGAAGGAGATATCTGGGTTCCAGGCAGTGGCCCTCACGGTGAGCTGGGGAGCCAGCTCCACCACAAGGGGTAGCACATGCCCAGAGCATGCTGTGACATCTGAGGTTGCCAAAGGCAATGCCTGACATTAGGGGAGGTGGGAGGGAACAATGGAGGTGAAGAAGACAACCAGAAAAAATCCCTATGTGCTGCAAGCCCTCTAAATGGCTTTTGCTGACATCCTTGGGCCCTGTTCCACGTGGGACCCCACCAGCTCTGACATCAGGAGTGGTGGCTGATAGGGCTGGCGGTGACTGGCAGGAAACCAAGTAGGAGACATGAATGGTGACTTGGAGGCCAAACAACTATTTGTAAAAACAATCCTACTGGCTATGTGATAGCCTAAAGGTAAATGGTGGTGCTTAAAATGATAATGGCTGGGGTTCAAGTCCCAGGCACAAGTTGTGACAACTTGGGTGGCAAAGGCAGTAAGTAGTGAGCATCCTTGTTGGATGCCTCAGGTGTCAGGGAGAGTGGATGGCTCCAGCCATTACACAACCATTCCTTGCAGACCCAAGAAGACAGAAGCTGCATAGGAAGGAATACATGGCCACAGAGGAGGAGAGGGATGAAATCTTGAGGCTGGTGTGACGCAGGATGATGAGATGACATATGATATGGTGGCAGGAAACATCCAGTCCTATACCAGTAAGTGTTAGCCAGAGTGTGGTGGGTTGAATGGTCCTAGCCTGCACCTGACTGGTCAGAAAGCTCTCCCATCTCAGTGTGGGCCCCAGTGGGGGTGACGGTATAAGAAGAGGCAGAAATAGCAGGGGTGCTCAGGCAGGTGACCACCATCATGCTTTCCCTGTACAGTTGCAGTGCCAGACCACTGCATCCCATCTTCTCCTCTCTGACTGGGTAAATTCAGCTTAGTTCTATGCCAAGCCTGACAGGCCCACCCAGAGGGGTAAGTGTGGGACAGTACACGAGAGGACTGGCAGTGGGTATCTGGGAGCCAGTTGTGAGCGCTCCCATTGGCATGAGATTAAGAGCTTGTGGATGAGATGAAGAACCTGACTTCTTGGGTAAAGAAGAAAAAACTCAAACTAAAACAGACAAAACAAAACAAGCAGACAAACAAAAAATGCTACTAAAAACTGAAGTGATGCTCAGTTCATTGGTGATGGCAGAATCCATTGCACTCCCATGTGGGACTCACAGCTCCTCAAATCTCAAGCCCATATAGCACTAAAGACACTGCAGAGGCAGTGTGCTCAAGCCTTGGGTGTGAGGTTGTCATCTGTCTGCTGTACTAGCACCACCTGGAGGTAGTGGGGTGACCTTAATGCCATAGCTGAGCACATAACAGTGCCCCCTGAGGCAGGTGCTGCTGCTGAATCAATTCATCAGCATCAAGAAGGGCAGAAGTGAGAACAAGGGGGATGAAACTCACCCCTGTGTCCAGTGATGCACGGCTCCCTCAATCTCATGTCCATTGCCCTTGGCTCTACCCACTCCTCCTCCTCCTCCTGGCACACAATAGATGCTTCTTCAGGGGCTGGTAAGCCCACCACTGATCCATGCCATACAGTGAGGCGGTAGGCTCACACAGCCCCTTGCCAGGAGCTGGGCCTGGGCCAAAAGTTTGGTGGTGCAGGCCAGTGGCGGGGTGGGACACCGTGGGGTACAGCAGCCAAATAGGCAGAAGGTAAGGATGTGCCTTGGATTAAAGGGGAATAAAGGGCACGTCTTTAAAAACATTGTAGAGACTCACAAAACACCATGTTAGTTTGCTGATTTGCATTTGATGGTACAGTATTCTCAGTTTCGTTCTCTCCTGATCCCACAAATGCCAACTTTGGCCAGATGCAACCATACTATACCTGCAATTACCACGTTCAGTGTAGCTTGAGAATCAGCTGATAGTAAAAAGAAGATACAACCTTTGATTTCAAGGGTATGTGTGAAATTCAATGCCCTTAATGTCGCAGCAAAACAACTGTGTGTCCCTCCTTCACTTGGTAAATATAGAGAATGCAGAAACACATAGTGATGTCAAAATGCTTTTTGTATGTTAATATGGGTGAAGACACCACTCTTTTTTTATTTCATAAAACCTTTTGTCTTCCTTTGGCAGAAAGGGCATCTTCTCAGCCCTCTCCCTGTGGCCCTCCCTTACTTCTTCTGCAGTCAGAGATCCTGTCCCTGTGGACTTCCTTCTGCTGCAGAGCCAGGGAGGAGGAGGAGGGCTGTTCTCTCTCTCTTCAGGGTCAATATCCAGATTTTCTTGTGCTGGACTGGAGCGGCAGAGTGGGCCACAGTACATCGGGCAGGACTTCATGGAGCTCGTTCTCCATGGTTTTCCTCTTCATTTTCTCCCTGGGGCCACAGATGTGCAATGAGCATGATGTGCATGCTCTGCTTCTGCAGAGACACCCCTAGTGCTCTATGTGTGGGAACCCTTCCTGCTAAGGGGTTCACCTGCGCTGCCACCCAGATGTCTCCAGGTGGCAGTCAACAGTGAGCAATGGAAACTCCCCTCTTCCCAAGGGAGGAGAGCAGTCCTACGGACACTCAGTCCTCCCTCACCTGGCCAGACCCCAAGTGACCCATGTCTGTTTATAAACCTGGGTCGCCGGTGTGGTAGGAGTTGAGTCGATCAGCGCCTCAGCCCTCCACACCACTGGGCTGGCAATAACAAGACCACTCTTATGGTTGTAAGAGTGGTCTTATGCATTCTTAGGGTACAACAACCATGAACTGAAGGTGAGCAGTTCTGATACCCTAACTTACAACTGTAAGAGTGGTCTCGTTGCCTGCATTAATATTTTATTGATTGGACTAATCAATAATATAAAACTTAACTGAACATGCCAGTTTCCAGGGCAGATGCCCATAAGGCACTCTTAACCGAATAAGGCTGTCTCATCTGCAGAGGAAAGGAGCACTCTGATTGATTGGGAGCACTCCTTCGATCTGTAATGCCATGTACTGAGTTCCATGATGTATCTGCTCCATGCCCACCAGTTTTTTTACCAATACTGTACCCCTTTCTTATCTCTATTATCAACAAAGGTGAGTACAGCAATCTGCCATTCAAAATACTCTGCTTTGCTCACCTTTACATTAAGGTTGCTGCTGTACATAAGGTTTTTGCTTAGCTGGTTGACAGTATGACAGTGGTGACAACACAGAATGCAAGCAGAAAAGAGACTACTAGCCTGCTGCATAAATCCCTATATTGCTGGTTCTATTAGCGTTTTCCTAAAAAAAATAAAAATAAATATGTGATGCAAAGAAAGATTCTTTTTCCTTAGTTTCCTGCACAGGATTGAAATGCAAGGCTGGAAATAACAGTGTTTCCTTTTCTCTACACAGCTGGAAGCACTAAGATTCCAGGAAGAAAAGCTCTCCCTACCCCCCACTTGTAAACACTGATTGCCTGGCCTTACATGCCCTAATTTATTTTCAGATGTCAATCTCTGGAAAAAGATTGCCCTTCCATTCTTTTTTTCCATATACATTTTATGCCCCCTTGATCAATGCCTTGCCCTCTTGGCTGTCAGCCCACACAGCCCTGTCACCCACAACTTCCGGAATCTACCTGATTCTAGTTAATCCCACATGGATCTTCCAATGTTCAGGGCCGGGGGGTGGGGAAGGATGGCAATCCTCCCTGGTACAGAATCCTGATGTCACAACTAGGACCCGGTCACTGGCAATGGGGTCTTCGCATGGGCTGGGTACCATCATCTTGCCTACTTTTTTCCTTATTTTCTCCCCACCCACCTCCCCTTACACTGGGCATAGTTCTATCAAACCTCAACATGCTTCTGATGTCCCCTGCAGGAAATGCAAGCTCCCTGACCCACAGCAGGTGTCCCCCAGAGCAGAGGAGCTGTACGTCATCCCTCCATGGGTCTTAAAGCATGCCCAGAACAGACATTACCAGAAACAAAAGCACAAGATGGAATTCAAACAAGCTGGTGGGAAGGAGATTCAGGAACAACATCAGAAAGTATTTCTTTACAGGGGAGGGTGGTGGATAAATAGAAGAGGCTGTTGGAGGGGGTGGTCTGTGCCAAATCAGGGAGGGATTCAAGCAAGTGTGGTGTGGGTATATGGGGCTGGTGAGGATTGCAGGAGAGGATGACATGGGGGAGGGAGAGTGAGTGACCACTAGAACATTAACATCATACAATAGATAGGGTTGGGCACACTGGATGAATTAGTGGACTTTTTTTTCTGCCCTTTGTTTTTATGTTTCTTTAATTAGGACCTGATGGCAGCAATCAACTCATTGGCACCAGTTTGTGTACATCCTGTGACCTTGTATCGGAAACGCTGCATGGTTCAGTTCTAAGCTTTGATGGTTGAGATTACAGGAGTTGATATTGATGTGCATACAGAAGAAATCTCAGGGAGATGCCAGTGAACATGTCCTGATGGTGTATTTGGTTTGCTAACAGTAGGCTATAACATAGGAAGGGGAAAATTCTCTTAGAGTGTTAAAGCAGCTGAGAAGAACAGATATGCCACACTTCTATATTGAGGACAAGCTGTTGCATCTTGTCTGTCAAAAGGTAAGAAAGGAAGTCACCTTTGAGAAGTGTGCTCAGTTAAATCAGTTCTTCGAAGCCAAAACTGTCAGCATCTTGAACCTTATGTCTGCTGCTTCTCTAGATATCAGTTGCAGGGGAACAGAAGTGTGGATACATAGCATTCCAAGGGTTGGCATTGTTATGCCTCTTTGGAAGAAGGGTATCCTCCTGCTGCCTTAAAAAAGGAGGTGGTGAGACCCCTTCTCAAGAAGCATTTGTTCAAGTCTAATGATCTTGGTAATTATCAGCCTATTTCCAACTTGCCAGTTCTGGCTAAGGTCATTGAAAGGTTGAGGTGGAGCAGTTTGGTGGGCATCTAGAAAGAACATCTTTGTGCCTTTGTAGTCAGGTTTCCAAAGATGCCACAGTATGGAAACTGCTATGGTTAAGGCTTGCATTACAATGCAGTCTTTATTTATTTGTTTTTGATTACCGGGTATGTGAGCTAGACAAAGAAAATGCCTATCTTCTAGCATGGCCTGGTAGAGTACAAAACAGGTATAATCATTACAGATGAGGAGAAGTACATTAAATACAAAATACATGATGAGTTCAAAGTCTTCCTGGCAAGGGATCGGTAGGATGTTTCCCTCTTGATCCTCTTTGATCTCTCATCTGCTTTTGACACGGTGAACCATCTGGTGTTAGTTGACATACCTGGGAGAATGCTGTGGTTACCTGGACCATGTTGCTTGGTTCCAGCCTTTCATGGAAGAGCAAGAGTACTTGGTGATGATGATTGGTCAATTCATGTCACTCACAATATTTCTTGGTTGTAGTCAGTTGTCTTCACAGTGTTGTTCTCTGATTATCTGATGCCTCTTGGGGAGCTCACAGTTTGCTTGTTTGTTACATATTTGTATGCAATATATTTTACTAGGTAAGCGAACAGAGTGCAACATGGGCTTGTTTCCAGTTGCGACCATGGGTGGAGGATAGGGGGCAGGATAAAACCAGGAAATATGATACAAACAAATCCAGTAGCAAAGATGTATCAAGTCAATATATATACAAAGTCACCAAGTCATCCAATGTGCAGGAACAAATATACAAAGTCACCAATTTACAGACTGTATATTTAGAGTTAAATCACATGGGCAGGGGGAATGCAGTCCTATAACAATATGAATGAAGTTAGTTACTGCTGTGTAGAATACCCATGAGGAAGGCTCATTTCAGATGTGGCCATGAAGCGAATAAACTAACCGGGGCCAGGCTCCCAGTAAATTTGGGCAGTACAAAGGGGCCTTGTAGTGCTCCTTAAGCTTAGCCTTCACAGAGTGAAAACTGGTAATGGAGGTAAGGGAAGAGGGAACACTGTTCCATAAATGCAAAAGTCTGTACCTGACAGAGGCTTGCCCTGCAGAGAGTCTACACCTAGGAATTAGTGGTTTGTTTCCATTCTCTGACCTTAAGGAGTATGAGGGATTGGAACAGGGGATAAATACGTCACTGAGATACCCCTGTAGTTTCTTGGATCAGTATTTGGTGTCTAACAAAGCAATACTGAGGGAGAATCTCATAGGGAGGGAGGCCCAGTCTAGGTCCTTATACATTGTACAATGATGGGTATGAGGAGGGCAGGACAACACAGATCTATGGAGTGAGTTGAAGAGGATGGTGAGCTTAGCTAGGGCAGAGGAGGAGACTCCAGAGATAACTACATCCCCATAGTCAAACAATGGGAAGATCGAGCACGCAACCAATTTTTCTGGTTTCAAAAGGGAGACCACTTTTAACCCTGTAGAGAGCCGCTAGTTTGGCATTTTTAGTTTGGAATTTTCCCACAACATAGTTTATGTGAAGTGAATAGTCCAGCTGTTGATCTAGGATCACCCCAAGGTACTTAAATGAAAGTATGGAGTCGATGGGGTCCCCAGATAAGGATGTCAGCTTCAGCATGGACAGGGTTGAATGCAACCAGTGATTAGTGCCAAAGAGCATAGTAACTGTTTTCTTATGGTTCATTGCTAGCTGATTGGCTGGACCCATTTTTGCACATTAGCGAAGTCAGACTGAAGACAAAGCTCAATGTCAAAAAGGGAGCAACCAGAGGAGAAAATGACTGTATCATCTCCGTACATGTGGGATTTGTATGTTTTTAGGCAGTTAGGGGGATCAATAATGAAGACAGAGAACAGAAGTGGGCCAAAGACTGACCCCCAAGGACTGACCCCTGGGGAACCCCTAAAGAGACTGGGAGCCGAGAGGAAATTGAGGACTCTAAGTGGACTGATTTGGTCCTATCAGAGAGGTAGGAATTGAGCCAGTGTACAGAGAAAGCAGAGACATTGGAGGAGGCTAACCTGCCTAAGAGCAGCATATGATTAACCGTATCAAATGCTGTAGCCAAGTCTATGAAAACTGCACGAATTCCATGGCCAGCATCCATGTGTGAATTCATGTGGTCAGTAATTCTGAGTGGTTCCAGTGAAATGGGTGAGTCACATTGAGTGACTCTATATGAGCGACTCAATTTGATCGCCTGTCAGATGAGTGAGTATAGAAGTATAGCGAGGCACAATATGAACTACCCTGAAAGGAAGTAAATTGTAAGTAGGCAAGAAAGCGAACGGTAGAGGGAGCTATAGAGGAAAAGGATATGGTTTGTAGTTGGGCTGAGAACCGCCAAACTGGCTGCTTGTTGCTTTGGACTGGGACACTGCCTTCAGTGCAGGAAGTACTGGGTTCGGATCGTGCTAGGTCTGTGTATATATTTTTATGGTGTGTGTGTTCCTGTAATTAAAATTTTG
The DNA here is from genome assembly GCA_016271365.2 of Neoceratodus forsteri. NCBI lineage: Eukaryota > Metazoa > Chordata > Ceratodontiformes > Ceratodontidae > Neoceratodus > Neoceratodus forsteri. The sequence goes on along the minus strand of CM028129.1, from coordinate 1,252,110,189 downwards.
TTTCTACCGGTCCCTACCCAACATTTTTAGTCCCATGTTCCAAGACCACCCTGAACTGTGCTCCGATGTGCCCTGTGCCCCCACCCCAAATTGTCCCCTCCTGAGTTGCCTTCTTACCTTAGTGTCAGACCCCTCACGGAGTTGTTTATAATAAAAAGTGGGGTGCGGGGGCGCATACCCCCAGCATAATATAATAAGAAAATATTGCTATGTTCTGTGTGTTGTGGTCACTCATGTTGTGGTCGGTGTTGTATACGGCCGCTGTTTGTGTTTTTGGCATTGTGTAGTCGCTGATCTGTCAGGCGCTATTAAATCTTCGCTGTTATGATGTGGAACCATTCTGAACAGTGAGGCAGCAGTAGAATGGATGGGGCAGAAGCCCAGTTGGAAAGGAGTGATGAAACCTGATTTGTCAAAATAATTTGAGAGTTGCTTACTGACCAGCCTCTCTGGTATTTTGGAGAGGGAGAGGAGTAGAGATATGGGACAGTAGTTTGTCCGGGCATCAGTGGCAACTCCTTTGTGAAGTGGGACAACCAGGGCATGTTTTCAACTTACAGTATGGGGTTTCAATGCTATGCAGATGATACCCAGCTATATCTTTCATTTGAGCATAGCCAGGGCTATTCTGTGCTGTTATTAGAATACTGTTTAATGGACATCAAAGACTAGATAGTCTCCAACATATGGGGATCTGTCCCAACTAGATGGATACTGCCCAATCAAATGCTTACCTCTTAAATGCATGTCCCGCTTTGGTGCATATGTTTCTAACGTTAATGTTAATTTGACCCATTTAATGCATTTAAGAGCCCATTTAAATGCATAGATATAACTCCATAAGGCAGGGCTGTAACCAGTATGACCTAATTGTTTAAAGGAGTACACCAGTCAAAAATTGCAAAAACATGTATTGTGCAGTGTTTTGATTTGTATAGGATGTGTAGTCCTAGTGTGTGTTTCTCTTTGTTTGCTATTAGGATTTTTTTTATAAATTCACCTACTAGTTTTATGGCCCCTGTGGATCCCCGCGTTAGAATTTTATATCGCTCTTCTTTTTCCCACAATGCCTTTACTCCCATGTGAGAGTGATGCATCTGTGAACATAGATTCAGCAAGTACTGGTTTAGGGTCCATTTCACAGTAGTAGAGCTGTGATTTTAAGTAACTTTCTTTATCCAGTGAGCACTAATAAAGGCTACGATTACAATTTTGCAAACACTTGAGGTATAATTGAGTGGGCTATTCTGTAATGAAGCAGCTAGACTCATATCCAATGTTCAGCCCTTACTTTACCCATATTTAGTCATATTTAGGAGTTAAAATAATAATACAGTCATAGTTAATAGTCAATAATCATATTTTATTAAGTTTTATTACGTTACAATATTTTTTTAAAAATAGTAATTTTAAAATAATTATTCAGAGCAGCTCTGGAGCTTTAGATTTGTTTGCAGGCTTAGTAAAAGTAGCTTGTTGAACACTGAGGGCAATTTTCAGCTCCTGTACTTTGACTTTTCTTAGATTTAAAAGACTGTGACATGTTCTTGACATGTAATTGACAAACCCCTCGCGAGCCACATCAAACTGTTTCAAGAGCAACTTGTGGCTCACGAGCTACAGGTTGGCCACCTCTGAGCTAGTGTTCACTAACTATAATATTGATGACCTGGGGTGATTTGTGTGTGTTTTTTTATGAACAAAACATTTACTTCAGCTGGCAAAACCTAGACACATAACCAGAAATCAATAAGATTGAATTAGAAGAGTTATTTAGATGAAGCTAGTACACTCAGTGAATCAATGGTCTTGTATGCTTCATAGTCGCATGAGACAGGTATTGTAGGGAAAAAGAAGAGCATTAAACATGTTAACAGGGAGTCACTGATGATGACCACTAGGTCTCTTTCCTCAGAGTCATGCACAGCTTTACCCCCTTCCCCAAAGCTTTACCTCCCCCCATCCAGTACTCTGTCCTGGGTTCTTGTTCCCTATGTGCATCATCTTGCACTTTTTGGCACTGAATTTCAACTGCCAAACCTTTGACCATCTCTTTAGCTTTTGCAAGTCTCTCTGCATCTCCCTACCCCCTTCCTCACTGTCTACCCTGCCAAAGAGCTTAGTGTCATCTGCAAAGAGACACATCTTGCCCTGGAGTATTTCTCCCATGCTGCTAATGAACATATTGAAAAGAACTGATCTTTGTGGCACACCACTGGTGACCTCTCTCTTTTCTGATTTGACTTCGTTAACCACAACCCTCTACTGTCTTCCTCATACGTGGGGAATGTATTTCTCCCCAGCTGTGAGAGGAGAACAGAGCCTTGAACACTCAATCCTCCCATGCCCCATCAGACACCTGATGACTTGAGTTCACTCCCTAAGCCAGATCACTGACATAGCGAGCGATAGCACCAATACAACCACTAATGTACCAGGCCCACCTGCCCCAGTATAGTTAACTCTCAGCAGAACTCTCCTACTTATCCTTATACCTGTTAGGGCTATCTAAAATAGATCACATTATACTACGTCAACGTGAACCTTTAAAGCAGCAGTGCAACAAAAAATATTTTTCCAAAAAAAAGCTAGTTTCAGCTACAGTTAATAAAAATATTAGAATGCCTGTCAAATGCATTTATCTAGGTGCCTCCTATGCTGCGCGCCATGAGTCTTTTTTTTTTATTTTCTCGATCCTAACCCTTGGCAGGTTTACAATTCTATCTCTATGCAAAATGTCACAGCCAACTTTTTTCTTGAGAAAAAAATAAATTAAGCATTTGTAAAAGAATCAAATTTTGATGGACTTAGAAAATTGTAACACCAAACGAACCTGGAAGATGTCTGGAGTCTTTTATAGTGAAAAAGGGTAGGGTCAAATGTTTTGCCCAATTTTGTTGCACTGCTGCTTTAAAATGTATGCTACATATCAAGTGAATCATCACACATTATTAACTGTACAGAGATAAAGCCACTAGATAGATAGGAAATTGGCTTGGGGCAGGACCCAAATAATGCACTAAATGACACATACTCTGTGGTTGGGGTATAATGAGCAGGGTCCCACAGGGGTTGGTTTCGAGCTTGATGCACTTCAGTGCCTTCCTTTGTGGCACTGGAAAAGGGATCTAAGACACAATGTGTCTATTCGTGGATTACACAAAAACATGTGGCAGCTTGGATAATGAGGAGTGTAGGAGGGAATTGAAAAGAGAATCAGGGGTATTGGAAAGGTGGTCCAGGATTTGGCAAGTGAAATTCAGTGCCAAAAACTGCAAGGGTATGCACTTGGGGAGAGAGAATCCAATGACTGAATATTGAGTGGGTATGTCAGTGTTACAGATATCAGAAGAAACGGATCTGGGGATGATGTATAGTGACAGCCTCAAAATCTCAGCCCCATGTTAACAGGGTACATGGGAAAGTTAGCAGGATGCTGGGATGCGTGCCATAGGTACAGTCTTCTCAGGCAAACAGAAGGAGGTGATTCTGCCCATGTACAGGTTTTTGGTGAGGCCACACCTGTAGTACTGTGTTCAGTTCTGGAGCTCGCATCTGAGAAGGACACGAACCACCTGGAGCCGATCCAAATCAGGGTGACGGAAATGATTCATGGCCAGTTGGAGAGGACTTACAAGGAAAGGCTGTCCAAGCTTAATATGCACTGGTGGAGGCCAGGAGGGAGGGGAGGCATGATTGAATCTTTCCAGTACCTGAAAGCAATAAATAGGGTGAAGAACAAGCAACTGTTTAAGCGTAGCGAGGGGTCCATCACAAGCAGACCACAATGTTAAGCAGATAATGAGGGACGGAGGTGAGGAAATACTTCTTCATTGGGGAGGATTGTGAAAAAGTGAAATTGTTTATGTGATTATTTGTTTATTCAAATCTAGGATTACAATTACCTTTGAGCCGAGGCTCTTTTACAAAGGTTCCATGTCAGGGTGTACAGTCTTGGAGTTACAATAATAGTACAAAACAATCATTAACAAAGTAGGTTTTGACATGAAAAATACAAGGTTTACAAGTGATCAAACACAAAGATGGTACATAGAGGTCAGGAGAGGCATGGGGAAGGGTAACATTGAGATCTGGAGGGACACAAAGAGGGGGTGGGGGTGGTAGTGGGGGAGGTGATGGGGGGTATAAGTGGAAGCCAGGGTAGCTTTGTCAAGAGGAGGATAGGGTAAGAGCATAAGTTGGGCAGAGGAGGCGTGAGTGCTAGGAGGTAGGGTAAATGGGGAGTCAGTTCGAGAAGGGATTGGTTAATAGCAGTCACAGGAGTTAGAGGCCAGAAGAGCTTGGCGGAGTTTGGTCTTGAAAGCACCCATAGTTGCCAGGGTTGTGATGTCACTATTGAGATTATTTACCCAGCTAGGTGCCCGATAAGAAAAGGACCTTTGTCCTTGGGATGTCCGACAGTTGTGGGATATGCAGAAAGTGTGATTTGGATTTCCTGGTGTTGCAGTTGTTAGTCTTGAGATTGATGAGGGAGCAGACTCCTGGAGGGGCATTGCCCATCATTATTCTTTTCACTGTGATGCAGGTTTGATATTTAATGCGATTATTTAGTGGTAGCCGCCCCGATAGAGAGTAGAGGTCGCAGGTGTGGGTGAGACTGTGAGATCCAGTGGTGAGACGGCAGGCCTTATTGAGGGTGGTAGAAATCCGCTTAAGGGAGGAGGCAGTGGCCGAGCCACAGCTAACTCATCCATAATCGATGATGCTAATGATGGAGCTCTGGACGGCAACTGTTAAAGCTTCAGAGGTTAGGTGTTTCCTGTGTCGGAACAGCAGGCCCATCCTGATGTTAGCTGCTTTAGCCACGGTATTTATGTGGGCAGTGTAGGAGAGGTGGGAGTCAAGCGTGATGCCAAGATATTTAAAGGATTATACTTGTTCAAGTGCGACTCCTTGCTTAGTTTTGATGGTGAGGTGGAACTGTTTGAATTTATGATGTGAGCTGGTGAAGATCATGGATTTTGTTTTTTTCTGGTTTAGGATAAGTTTGTGTTTTAGGAACCATCCTTCGACTAAAGTGAAGCCATGTTGAAGGTTATTTTACAGTTGTTGGGGATCCTGGTGGGAGGGCAAGATGACTGCATCATCCACGTAGAGAATGAGCTGCTGGGGACAGGACTCTGGAAGCGAGTTTTGGAACAGGCTGAAAAGGAGGGGGCCTAGGATGGAGCCCTGTGGGACACCTGAGCGAACTGGTCTGGGATTGGAAAGGGTGTTGGAGATTTTAACTCTTTGGGACCGGTTGTCTAGGTAGCTTTTGAGCCAGGTTACCTAGTTAGGAGACAGACCCAAATTCCGGAGCTGGGCTAGCAGGAGGCCATGGTGGACAGTATCGAAGGCCTTTGTTAGGTCGATGAAAGTTGCGCCAGTTACCAGAGGAGCTTGTCCATGTAAAGCAGTGACCAATCTCAAGAAGTAGTGTGATAGACACAGGGGTCTGTTGATGATGATGGGGGAAGGGGTGGAACTAATTGGGAGGGAGGGTTTGCCCAGTTGGAACCAATGTATTTTTATTTTGTTGTTAGTCTTTTTATCCCCTCTACCAGACAGCTCTCTCTTTCAGCTTGTACCCCCCCAGCTCCATCCCCCTGACATCCACTGGGACTTTCCAGCCAGCCAGTACCCCCAAGTCTTGCCCCCCGGTGGGGTTGGCAAGGTTCCCCTAACCCCAGTCAGGGACCGGATCTAGTATTTGGCCTGGCCAGCCCAATTAGTTGGATGTGGGGCCTGCGAGAGTCAAGTGCCATCCTGCCACTAGTAGATGTTTTTGTCCCTCCCCTCTTACTTCTTCCCCTGGTGCAGAAGAAGTGTCGTGCAATGATGCCAATGGCCGAGCTACACACACTCCCATATGCAGCACACTGGGCTGTCTGCCCCCCCCCCCGTGTGTGGTCCTAGTGTGCTGACCCCCAGCCACAGCTAAGGGTCAGGCTGACACTGGTCACCAGTCCCACCACTCCTTGGAGGAGGAAAGCAGTCCCTTGGACACTTGATCCTCCCCTCCCCTCCCCGGCCTGCCCTCCAATTCCTGAGCTCACTACCACACTCAGGTCATCAGCATCATGAGCTGTAGCGCTACCACTGTGCCGGAGGGCTGGCCCAAGAACTAATGGATGGTTGATTCCCTAGAGGCCTAACCAGTACTACAGAGACTGTCGAGGGCCTAGGTAAAAACAGGGCTGACTAGATGGACCAGTAGTCTTGTTCTGTTTGTAAATATCAATGTGTCTATGTACTGTATATGGGGTACATTACTTGAAACCTGTTTATTTCAGAATTAACTCTCCATGCCACTCAACAACCAGAGGCAGTCTGGAACCATTTTAGTAACATTGTAACAAATTGTTGGCCAACCACGCAGAACTTGTTGCTGAGGAGGTTTAGGGAAGATATGATGGACAGACTTTGTTTACTGGGTAAATGACCAGGTCCTGCTTCGTCACAAAAATCTCTGTTAAAAAAAAAAGTATGTCAATCAACGCCACTTTGTTAACTTTCAAATATATTGTGTATAGATATTTTAAAAAAGCACTTAAATACCTACAGTGTTCCTCACACATACTTGTTGCCTGCCTACATATCACAAACTTCCCATCTGCCACAGAACAACCAGAAAGTTACAAACAGTATCCTATTTGTGAATAATTTTCAGCACAGTTCTAACGCTAATGCACCAAAAGGTACAAACCATTTCAAATCTCGAACTTAGTCCGCATCTTCTTCTTCAGTGCTTGTCCCTTGCTGGCTGCTGCCACCACCTCCACTTCCAGCTGGAGCACTGGTTTGCTGGCCACCACAGGATATGAAATATGTAGGTCCCTCCCTCGGTGGTGTTTTGCAGCTTGGCCAGTGGTAAAAAGCTCCGTGAAATGTCCAACTCTCACAGTTCACATCTGGTTTGGAAAAAGCCTTTTCAAGCACTGTCGGGTAGCATATTTGTAGTTGGGGAAAAACATTATTTTCCCCTCCCTTGATGTCTAGAGTTCCCCAATTTCTCACAGCATGCAAGACAGACACCTTTATAGCTTAAGGATAGTGAGTGAGCACAGACTGGCACAGGGCGAGGGTGGGGCAGTTGGCATGCAGCCCGCTGAGCGTGATTCTCTATGCACTCTCAACCGGAAAGATTAGTTAAGTTCAGTTTCAGCACTGTCGGTATCCAAGACTCCAAGAAAGTGACTAGCTGTTCATTCTCCATGCCTTCCTGGACATGAAGAATGTAAGCATTTCTTGCCCACAGTTGAATCTCTCTCCTTATGTTCCATGAGGTAATGTAAATTGATAATCTCCTTCACAATTTTGGCAGTTGTAGCTGTAGCCTTGTTTATATTTCAGAGATCCTCCCCCACAATAAATTCTACTGCCTCCAGCAATTTTAAAAATCTCTAACTGGTCATTGATAATGTCCAACTTTTTGTCCAATGTTGCGCTGCCATGCAGATGACACAAACAGGAAAGCAGGCTACGCTTTTGGTAAAGACTGGGTGCTTGCAAACTCAGTCACAGGAAGAACAAAAGGCAAGCACTCCTGAGTATTGGTCACAGAACATTTTTACTCATAGAAAAAAGTGCCCAGTGCATAAAGTTCAAAACAATTTTGTTAAATGTCTCAATACATTGGCAATGTATTAAGACATCTGAAAAAAATTGTTTTACACTTTATGCACTGTGCACTTTTTTCTACGAGTCAAAATATTCTGTGACTGATACTCAGGAGTGCTTGCCTTTTGTTCTTCCTGCCATGTGGATGACCTGAGTTCGAGAGCAGACTCGGATCACTGCATTGGGATGCAGTCCAGGTTCTAGGCTGCTACTGGAAGACAGTGCATCTCAACCAGGTAGGGTTGGCGGCTGGTGCCAGCATGCAATGACCCCCGCTGGTAGGCCAGGGAGCCTGCTTCAACTGCTGAGGGCACACTGTGTTGCCAAGGCTGATTATGCAAGATTGTGCCAAAGAATAGGAGGGTGGTTCAAGGAAGGAAAATGGGAATGTGAAACCCCCTGCTGTCAGACTGAAGGCATAAAGCACCTGATATCCTTGAAGATGTTTCTGTGGAGGTGGTTTTGTCACTGTATCGCTCACTAGTGAGACTCCACCTGGTGTATTGTGTCCCGTTCTGTAGGCCACACCTCAGAAAGAACAGAGACAGGGTGGAGGCAGTCCAGATGAGGGCAACTAAAATGGTGCAGGAGTTGCATCAAAAGCCCTATGAGCAGAGATTGAGGGATCTCAGCATGTACATCCAGGAAGATGGACGAGTCAGAGGGGACATGACAGAGACCTACAAGTACTTCACGGGGGTGAACAGGGTGCAGGGATGGGTCTCTTTCAAATGGAGAAGAGCACCACAACCAAAGGGCATGTGATGAAGCTGGGTGGGGGAGTTTAGAAGAGATGTAAAGAAGTATTACTTTCCTTAAAGAGCAGTGGACTCCTTGAACAGACTGCCAGCGGAAGTGGTGGAGGCAAATACAGTAGGGGGCTTTAAGCATGTGTGGGATAGACATAGAGGAATATTAGGAAGTGAGCAGGCATGAGGGAGCGTCTCCAGAGACCTGTTAGGCATGCCGGAAACAGACTAGGCAGGGACCATCTGGGCAGAATGGGCAGGCCAATTGGTCCTTTTCTGCCAAAAAATGAAGATGACGGCAGGGAGAAGGGGGATAAGAAACAATATGAAAAAGAAATCCTGCTGTGTAGTAGGTTTTTTGAGGTTTCCTCATGTTTAGTTCCGATGGTCCCAAATGCAGTCTCTAATTGTACAGATCTGGTGCTAAAAGTTGTATAATACAGACTGCATCACAAACCAGAGATGGGGGCAGGGAAGCAGGAAGGGATGAACTGGAATGAACTTGCTTGCCTGTGGCAGATGTAGAAATAATTTTAGAATATATCAGACCTGCCTTGGGACAGTTTCCAGAAACAAATCAACTGCTGCACACAAATGTAAAACCAGCTTGACAGTCCAAGCTGGAAAATCAACCAAGAAGCAAAACTCTTTATCCAGTAACTTTTATTGGACATTACTTTGAATATTAATGGAGCTATGCTGAACTGCCATGAAACAGAGACACATTGTTTTTTTTTTTTTTATAAACTAGGTAACAGATTTCTCTGGACAAGTGATAGCACATCTGTTTCTGCCTCATGCTGCCTTAATCATTTTTTTTTAATTTATTTTATTTTAGAATTTTGGGCTGGGAAAGGTGCACTGAGCTGAAATTCATTTCCAGGGGTGTCCCAAGAGTACAGGGAGGTTAAGTGCCCTGTACTGGGTCACACACTATGCAAGTGGTGACTGCTGGTTTGAAACCCAGGTCTGTTACAGTCTCACAACTTGGTGCTCTGACCTCTAGGCTATTTTATTTATGTATTTTAAAATTTGGGACTGGGAAAGGCACGTGGGGCTAAAGCTCATTTCCAGGAGCATCCTGGAAGTACAAGGAGGTTAAGTGACTTGCTCAAGGTCACACAGTATGCAACTAGAGGTTGCGGGCATCAAATCCGGGTCTATTGGATGTATCAAGCTTGTTCAAAGCTCTTTGCTCAATCTCTTGGCTATAATGTCAGCCCTGTAGGCTATATTGATCCTAATCTTTTGTTTGGTATTTACATAGGCTTACATCGACCAAAGTTACCTGCAATTGTTTTGAGCAGTCTAAAGTACCACAAGTGGCGGTACAAGTCATTAAAATTAAGCAGCTGCGGATTTTTTAGTCCACAGACTAAACAGACCTGTTTGTTCTCATGTTGTGTTTATCTGTTATCCGGCCACGGTCTTATCTGCTAAGCATGGTAGCTCAAAGCTACTTTCATTCAATACAACTGAGTGTATCCTATTTGGCCAGTTTTTAATGTATTATGCAGTACCACTACAGTAAATGAAGGGTCACACTTGAATAATTCCTTGACATGAATTTGAGACATTTGCCTTTCTTGTAAGATCTTGCTACACTGGCAAAGGTGTTATCAGAGATACACTTTTTTAATTTAAATGGACAATGTCAGTCCCTTCAGGTCATGTCTGGCCCTTTGAAACAAAAACTGAAGGATTTGCAATGCTAGAACCATAGATGCAAGTGTAAGCCCCCCATGTCCTAGGGCTTACTAATAGTTACCCTCTCTGTCCCCCTGGGCTGGCACTTTAGGTGGGGGGGGGGGTTTGTGGTGTCTGCCTTTTGGGTTTGGCTGTCCATTTGGTGCAGTATAAATCTGGGCACCGAGGGGGAGTGAGAGGAGGCTGGCACGATTGCAGGACATGAGAGTGGGCCAGGGTTTGATTCCCAGCCAGGGAATTTGCGGCTTTTCACTCCAGTGCTGATTTGATACTCGGTTTTTGGGAGGACTGCAGGGAAGCAGCCAGTGGGGTGGGAGCTCTTGGAAGGAGAGGAACCGCAGCCTGGAGGAGAGTGAGTGGCCCAACCTGTGCTCTGTGGTACCGAGGCGTGTCAGAGCCCCATTCCTGTGGGTGTATAGGCAGTGGGGGCACTGTAACTGTGGCAGAATTGCAGTGTGGCCTACCCCATGGTGGCAGCTTGAGGAGGTTGTACACATGTGGCATGCTGCCTAGGATATTGGCACCCTGCCAGGAGCAAGAAGTGCTGGGCTCCACATGTCCCTGATGTAAGATTCGGTTGGGGAGTGGTTTGGTTGCTGGCAGAGGCCTGTAGCTGCAGAATGAGAGTTTTTGAGAGCCAGTTGCATGGGAGAGCTCCCTGCAGTGATTCCTGGCTTCCTTGTGTCAGGTGGGGTGCACAGTAGCAGGGCATCGGGCTTGAGTGTGACCTGGGGCGAGTCCAGAGTGAGCCCTGGAGGAGTGTAAGGCCCAGGTTCACCTGTGCTCATTATCCATCTGAGCCTCTCGGCTCATTGAGTAAGGTGGAAGGGAACCCATTTCTCGGCCTGCTTAGGCCTAAGATTGGTGCCGCAGCTTAGTGCTGCTGTAATTTACCAGTGCTCCATATGTCTGCCCGCATGTGCCTCCAGCCCCATGGAGCTGTAAGCATTTTATTTGTTTAAATTAATTAAATGTTTTTATTATTTTAACTCGGTATGCATCTTATGCATTTTCTTGGCTGCCTGTGCTTACCTGCTTTGCCCCCAAGCTTTGCCAGCCCTAGCCTGCCTGCTCCATGCCATCAAGCTAGAAGCCTGTCTTCCTGCCTGTTCTGCTCTCTAGAGGGGAAGACTGCCGGCATCTTGTACTTTCCAGGTGAAGCTCTTTGTTTAAGGTAGGCCGAGCATCTTATGTTGTTATCTGTGACTCTATGTCTGGTTCTTGGCTTGTGTCCCCCTCCATTTTTACCATCAGGACCCCTAGACACTCAGAGGGTGGGTTACACAAGCTTGTGTTTGATTTTTTTTCCCACTTTCTTTTTATCCCACCTTACTACCCACTCACCCCACTACTTCAGACTTGATAATTCCCCTGGCAATCCGGCCACGGAGTCTGCCCCTAGAGTGTCAGGCATACTCCTGTATTCCCTCCCCTTACCTTCCTTCTGGAGTGCCTGCACATTGGGGTCTGCCCGTGGTAGGTGGTCCGGGAGATTAGGTCAGTCATCATCTTGGGGTTTAGCAGGGTATTTTCCACTTTGCGCCCTCTTAAGTCCCGCTGTCCCTAAGGATGCTGGCACGTAGGACTAATGTCCAGGCAGACGGCATGCTGACACATGTCATTGTCAAGTGCCCACAACGTCCTCCCCTCCCCGGTTCCGAAGAACTGCCTGTGCCCTGACACCCGTGCTTCACAGGCACTGGTGTGTCGGGTGCTCAAAGCACCCCAGGAACCCACCCCTGGAGGAGGAGAGCATCCGTTGGGACTCTTGATCCTCCTCCGCCCCTCGGCCCCCCCCCGAGTCTGTTCCCGAACCCTGGTCGCAGTGTGGTGCGAGATGTGGCATCCAGTGCCTCAACCCTCAGTGCCACTGGGCCGGCTATGTTTGATTTTTAATTTGAATTACTTAAACTGAAAAAATAGTGTGTTGTGCTATAACATGGTACTGCTATTACAAATGGCAGTTTTGGGCACAACTTGGTGCTCAGGTCTCAGGGTTAATCAAATGTAAAAACTATGTCCCTGCACAGCTGCCTGATGGCAGAAATAGCCTGGCATAAAAACAATTCTTTTTTTGTATAGGGCTTCAGCTCCTGTGTCCCACCTTGGCCCCAATCAGGTCAGACTGCCCAGTTCCATCACTGTTCCAGACCCCAGGGAGCTCCCAACCTTACCTGGCCTGTGTGAAATTCTCCCACGGCAGGGCATTCGGGGGGGGTGGGCAAGTTCCCCTCTCCTGTCTTCTTTGAATTTGGTGGTAGATGGGAAGCTTCTGTGAGCTGGATGGGCAGACAGTGTGGTGCCCAAGCATGCCACCATCATCTTGCTGGTGGGTTTTTTCCCGCTGTTTACTCCCTTCCCCTGATATGCCTGGCTGTGAGCATGCAGTGTGCTTCTGCAATGTGCCTGTGTACCCGTAAAACAACTACGTCTCCACTCCCTTTGCCATCCCTGGCTGGCTTACATCTCCTGGTGGTGCTCATGCAGTGGGGAGAGGTTGCCCACTCACAAAGGAGGAGGAAAGTTTTCCCAGGGGGGCACTCTACCTTCCACCCTCCACCAGCCCTCCTGCAACCCGGGCTCATTCCTGAACCCACACTCCCAGCATCACGAGTGGCATCCCTGTCGCTGCACCAATGGGCTGACCCAAAAAACAGTTTTTCTTATCATCAAACAGCTTTTCTTGTATTTAGAAGTTTATTGAAATTTTTTACCTTACAATTTCCACACAACTGGCAAGTCAGTGTTATAAGGTGACTGGTACAGGCAATCATACAAGTCATACAGGTGACAGTACCTACTCTGACTACTCTTATTTCACTTAACAGTGGAGGATGGGATTATGAGATATACTGCAGCGTTTATTTTTTCCAAATAGCTTTTTGACCTTGAACTGTTGACCTACTCCTGCTTGTCAGGTCTGATGCCAAAAATGTCTCAGCCCCGTCTGCTGCCCCAACCCACTCCCCACCCACTATCAGGACCAGCAGGGATCTACACAGAGTGAGGTCTGAGAGTGTCGGTGACTGTCATACTGATGGTTTGCAGTACATGTTTTTTTTCTAGTTTCCTCCCACTCACCCCTGGCCCTACCCACCTCCTGCTCACTTGCACAATGTCAGGCAGCACCTCAGTTGGCCACACAGACTTGCAGCATCCCTCTGTAGAAGAGACAAGCGCCTGGGTTCACATAGGGATCTGCGGCAGGGGAACCTGGTACCTCCCCAGCCCCCCCAGGACATCTGACTAATTCCTGAGTCTGCTCCAAACCAGGGTTGTCAGCATGGGGCACTGCCACTAGGCCATTGGTCAACCACCAAATCATAGTGTTTTAAGGACAGCTTCTATGAATGCAGCAGTCTTACATGCTTGATACTATGGTTTTAAAGAGCTGTTGATCCCTTAAAGAAAACTTTGAAAAACATAATAATTCGGTACAATTTAGCCTGCATACAGTATATATTCTACAGATTTTCATTTTATTTATTTATTTAAAAATTGGTTACTGGGAAAACACACTGAGCCAAGGCTCGTTTCCAGTTGCGACCGGGGGGAAGCCACGTATGGGTATATTTGGATAGTTACATTTAAGCATAGGGTATGGACAATATAATGTGACATGCGCACACAGTTACAGGATATCTACACAGAGTATAAATGTTGCAAGGATTAACACAACATAAAGTAATGAATACAGTTACAGGATATATACACAGAGTATAAATGTTGCAAGGATTAATACAATAAGTGCATTCATGGAGAGATCGTAGAGATGGCACCAAGAAAGGGAGAGGGGGTGGTGGGCTGGGGAGAGGTGCAGGAGGGGAACAGGAGATGCAGAATGACAAGAGCAAGTGGCAGAAGGAACTGATTTGAGTAGAGATTTCAGGGCAGACGGAGTAGAGGAGTGGCAAGTGTCATAGGGAAACCGATTCCACAGGCGTGGGAGATGGAAGGAGAACGCTGCCTGCCCCGAGCATGTGTGAGGGTGGGGGAGAAGGTGTGAGCATCCCTAGAGCGAAGCAAGTATGTGGACAAGCTAGCTGGAGATAGGCAGGAGATGATGTAGGAGGGGAGTGTTCCAAACAAGAAAGGTTATGGACCTGTCGCCTGGCGGGTCCTGGGATTAGGGATAGGGAGAAGTAGAGGAGAGTGGTGAGTGAAGGGGGGAGGTGGCGAACCTGCAGAATGAATTGCATAAAGTGTTGAGTCTAGCAAGGGAGGTTGTAGGAGCTGAGCCATAGACAATATCAGCATAGTCAAATATGGGTAGAATGGCTTTTGGTGACCATATCTTGGTGGGTTGATAAGGGGAGGCAGTTCTTATGATGATAGAGGGCCCTGAGTTTGGATCATAGTTTGGCACATATGGAGTCAATGTGGTCAGAGCAGTCAAGACTGCTATCCAGCCAGACCCCAAGATATTTGAAAGAATGGGTAGTATCTAAAGGAGAGCCATCCAGGGCAGAGAATGTAGGAAAGTTCTGGGAATTGGACAGTCTCTGCCTAGAATCAAAGTACATGGCTACAGTTTTTTTGTAGTTAATTTTAGCTGGTTTTGGTGAAACCAGTGCTGCACTTTATCAAAATTGTGTTGCAGGGGGGAGCCATGTCAGCTGCGAAGGGACCAGAGTGGTAAATCTGGGTGCCATTCACGTACATATCAATTTGACAGGGGAGTAAATGGATGGGAGGTTGTTTATGAACAGGGAGAAAAGAATAGGGCCAAGAATAGATACTTGGGATGCCAGTTTGGATGGGGGGGAGGTGATGCTACTGACTTGAACAGATTGTTGTCTGTTATGAAGGTAGGATTGGAACCAGTTAACTGTGGGCAGAGCCAGACCAGCAGTGTGGAGCTTGTGGACTAGAAGGAGATGGTAGACTGAGTCAAAGGCTTTTGCCAAATCCACAAAAGTGGCAGCCATGACTTGTCCTTTGTCCATAGCTGATTGGATAAGGTCAGTAACATGAACCAGGGAGAATACCGTGGAGTGCTGTTTCCTGAATCCTGATTGGAAAGGTGAGAGGTGATCCAAGATTGTAAGATGTTCCAGAAGCCTTGAGTAAATAAGGGAACTCCTGGAGTTTGGCGAGGGCAGGAAGGAGGGAAATGGGTCTATAGTTGCCTGGGGAAGTAGAATCACCTCCTTTATGAAGGGGGAGCACCTTAGCCAGTTTCCAGGCTTGTGGGACCAAACAGGTTGTAAGGGAGAGGTTGAGGAGGTGGGCTAGAGGTGCTGCAATTTGCCGGTGCTGATATGTGACGGATCTTGGGGTGGAGGCCATCTGGGCTGGTTTTGGAGGGGATTAGTGACATAAGTGTGCAGTAGACTTCTTGGGAGGAGATAGGGAGGGGGAGGTGAAACCAGTGCCGGGGGGTGTAAGGGGGGGTTCTACAGGAGTGGGATTGGGATGGTCAGGGAGAGTACATGTTGTCTCCTCCCCATTATTTTTTACTGAGGAGATTTGCATGAATTCATGATCTTTATTCCTTAGCGTTCATCTGTCTCTGTAGCTTACTCCCTGCTTCAAGTCTTAATGGGTAGTCATAAGCTCCTCCTCAACGCCAAAAAGACTAAAGCAATGATTCTCTCACCAAAGTCTACTTCCGGATGTCCACATATCACACAGATCCGAACACTCTTAGATGAACCCCTTGAAGTAGTTGATACCTTTAAATACCTAGGGTTCTAGCTGGATAACAAGCTCAACTTTCTGTGCGACTTAAATGAAACCTTGAAGAAACTAAGACAGCGATTAGGTTTATTCTATCGCATTAAACACCTACTCACGTTAGAAGCCAGAATGAGACTAGTACAAACTACGTTCCTACCTATACTGGACTACGCTGACTTCCTTTACAGTCATTGCCCATCAACGATGCTAAACAAACTGGACACCCTTTACCACCGGGCTTTAAGATTTATCTTAAATCTACCCCGTAGTACACATCACTGTCGTCTATACCAGGTTTCGGGATGGACCTCACTCTCAACTAGAAGAAAAAGGAATGTTCTCCTCTGGTTTTTTAGAGCATTATCTGATAACCTCCCTGCATACATCTCAAACATCTTCAAACGGGCTAAAGGTTCCTATGGCCTGACACGCTTCTCCTTAATCTGCTTCCAGATTCCTAGAGTGAAAACTACCCTTGGCTCAGCAGCAATCAACTTCTCACTTCCATCACTTTGGAACACTATGAAAGACTCATTAAAATTATCCTCACTTCCAAGCATTTTCACATTCAAAGCTCTATTAACGGATTATCTGAAGGAATCATGCAACTGTTTCAGATGCCGATGACCCCTAAGCCTCGGGTGCCACTCTCAAATCCTGCGCCTAAGTATCTCATCCACCCAATTCCTAACAACAGAAACCTAGGACCTACAAGCCTAGTTCCCTTAATCCAAGATGACCCTGCCTATTCTCTACCTTTTACCTATTCTGGCCTCCTTTGGCTGCCTACTCTTTCACCCCAATTTCTACCCTATTCCTTAATACCTCCTTATTTTTTATCATTTAGGTATGAGCTCTTACTCAGTGGAGACTATATGGGATTGTTGTCTCTTCTCATTTCAGTAAAGCTTATCATTATGTACCTTTGCATGTTAATTATGTTGACCGGTATGTATAGGCCCATGTTGACCGGCACCTTCACAATGTTTTTTTTTTTTTTTTTTGCACCATTGTCCACCATAATTGTAATCTTATGAAGTGTACTGTATTGTATTTATGCCCAGGACCACCTAGAAAATGAGCTTGCTCAATGGTGTTTATGCTTGGTTAAATAAAGTGATTGATTGATTGATTAATCATCTGTTGTGACATCTCAATCTGTTGCCATGGGAGCCACTGTGATGTCACAAGCAGTGCATAATGACCTCAGGTAGGGAGAAAACAACAGGAATAGATGAACTGTTCGGGAGCTTACCGCTAACATCAGCCATTTACTGACCCCCTCCCCACACTGCCCCAGTAGGACTCTTCACTTCAGTGACCAGGGGCAATTGACTGTCACCCTCCTGGACCTCATCAAGAGATGCATGGGACAGTCACTTCAGAGTGGAGGCAACAGCATGGCTTTTTAGTGCTGACTGCTCTGGTCTGGAATAAAGTAAACTCTTAGACAGCAGGACTTTAGTTTTGCTTTGCTGAATTCTTTTATGTATTTCTGTATTTAAGGTTATTTATTGTGTCTGTAGATTCTCTGGCTTGGATTTCTAAAGGTCTGGACTCAGCACTTGTGGCAGTTGTACTACCACAGCTGTGTCCCTGTAAATGCACTAGAATATTTGCAAGAAATTTTTAATCACTCTGATGCATTTACATTTGCTCACTTCATGGCCGAAAAATGACACATCTCAAATATTTGACACATGCATCATTTTTGGTGTGCAACTTAAGGCATTTATGTAAGAAGATAGATAATGTTTTCAGTATTGTATCAGTCTTTTCGCAAGTACCAGAAGTGCAGTCGAATCATGTCGTAAATGGCTATAAAGTCCACCTCTTCTGTGTTTTATGCATTTCTGTAGTTATTAATTGTAAGGCTCTCTGGGTTTCAGAAGAACAGCAAAAAAATCACTCCCAACCCACCTATTTACCAACCTACTTAACAATCTACCAATGTACCTACCCATAAACCTAACTACCTACCTACCAGCTTACCTAGCTAACTACTACCTACCAACCTACCTACCTGTAAGGAGAGGTAACTAAAAGTAGGGACAACAGCCGCACACTTCCTCAGTTTGTTCAGTGAGTATGTTTCTAAAACCTTAATTTATGAAGTATTCTATTATTTGTAATTTACTCTGTGTATATTTTGTGGTCTGCATGCAGAGGTGCTGTACAAGTATCAAAATGTTTTCAAGAGAGCAGTTTCACTGATTGTTTCCTTCCTATTTGTTTTAGCTTTTTGCAGTTGGTACTGTGCCTTTTTTATTTTATTTTTATATTACTGTTTTATAACTTGGTGAGTTGTCCTGCAATTTATTTTTGTGATTTTTTTGTCTCTTGAGGGTGGGGTTGGAAGTGGGCAGGTTACACAGGGTTGGGGGATAGGTGTTTACGTTGTGATTGGATGTTGTGGTTGTGTCATATGCAAACTGATCTTTGACTTCTGCATTGTTGCTCAGCTAGCATGACCATCATGCCTTTCAGCTCTGTGTTATTGCTGATATATCTTGTGGGGCATTTTACACATAGGATAACATACTCCATGTGACCAGGTCTCAACCAATGAGAAGGCTAAACTGGTCAGATCTCATTTGATAAATTTGAAATAAAGTTTACTCAAGTATACTAAAGTGCAGCTTGTAGCATGATAGGCCTAGATCCATTTATGTGGGTTTATATTGTATATGCTGTAATGCACTTTAGAATTAAGACAATGGGCATGATTCACAAAGCCTCCAGCATGGCGCAAGGTGCTTGCACCACAAAGAATGATGCAAGGTGCACCTTGCGTCAACAGATATGCCAAAAGCAATTCTCAAAAGGCCGCCTGCGTCAACCTCAGGCTGCCTGCCCAAACGGGCTTGCATCACCCCTGCACCCAGACATGGGCTGCGACATGGTGCATGTGGCTTTCAGGAGAGGCAGGCTGCCATTGTGCCACAAGTGGGATTCACAAATCTCACCCAGAGGGTGGATTTCTAAGTACCCTTAGATCAGCCAGAGCTGGTGTAAGGTTTGAAAATCGCCCTCTGGGTGTGATGAGCAATGGGTTCATGTGTTGCGGATGAGCCCTGCCCCTATCCCTCCCTTCTGTACACTAGTGCCCCCTGCCCCACCCGATATTGCCCATTATTGTCCCCAATCTGGCGGTCTACTGCTCCCCAATAGCACCTGTTTAAATAATAGTCATCCTAGTCCTGGTGGTCTAGTGGCCCCCCAATCCCCATCCTAGCAGGTAGTACCCACCACCCCGCTCCCACCCCCAACTGCTGCAATGCAGCTGGTGGCTGACACAGCCCACTCTCACCTCCGTGGCCAGCCGTCAGACTAAACTGTCAGTGAGTGATACTGAATATTATCAGACACACATTTTGAATTCAGAGCAGTTAAATAGCGTTTAGGTTGGAGCCAGGTTGTCTGACCCAGCTGGCATATACTTTTACACCAGAAAATATATATGTAGGGCTGGAAAATCTTTAAAACCAGACTTGAGTGTGTGGGAATTAGACTCTTCACATATGGAACAGAAAATTCTGATTGTTAAGTCAGAATTGTGGAAACCAAGACTTTTCACCAAGGAAGTGCCTGGATACTTTTAAAAAGGACATTTCAGAGAACTGACTTGGAATACACACTTGCTACACAACTGTTGCTTAAGAAGTCATCTCTACAGGGACATTTAAAATCTTGTCTGTACTCTAACATCAAAACAAGGTATTGTTTAGAATAACAGTATCTAGTGTTTTCAGTAAACCATCCAGTTTTACTTTTGATATTGTCTACATTTCAAAGTTCTTCCAAACTGTAGAATTTTCTGTAGTACTTTTAGTTTAAGTAAACTTTTATGATTTTCTTATCAACTCTGCCTGGGATCTGGTTGTGTGATCTAACATTTTTAACAGAAGGGTTTTGAAAGATTGTGTGCCTTGGAAGATAGTACAGCTCGGATGTTGTACAGAACTACTTAAGCAAGACGTAGCCAGTGGCCATGGTGAGATTCAAATACTGAACGTGGTGCAGAGTCAAGGGAACCTCAAAACTACAGCAACCACCCTCCCACTGGGAAGAGGAAGGTTGTTGATTCTTCCTGAACCCTTACATAGTCTCACGAGGTTTTAAAAAGGGGGATCCTCTCTGCAAATGGGAGGTCCTACTGGTCTGCCCAGGGTTTGGAGGCCAGGGGCTCGTGACAGATTTGGTGCTAGCTACTGGGATTTTGAACGGTCTTGCAAAACCATCACACAATAGAGGGTAGACTTTGGAAAGGGGAAAAATAAATTTGTTTGCAGACAGTAGACCCTCTACTGTTTGAATTTTTTTTTTGAATAGAGTAGTGTAGATAGAAGAATGTCAGTCCAGTACAACACTATGAATCTGCAACAACTGAGGAAGCTCTGTGGGGAGAAGGGCATTCCTAGTGAAAAGAAAAATAAAAGGCAACTCATGGAGGCTGTCCTGGCAGCTGAGAGGGAGGAAATGCCACCCCACTTAGTGCCAGAGGTAGTGACTTTGGAGGTCCAGAGCCCAGAGGAGAAGGAGCCATCTACAGAACAAGAGCTGGAGCGGAGGAGGCTGCGGATGCAGGGGAAACAGCTAGAGAATGAGCAAAAAAGGTCTGAGATGGAGCAAAAGAGGTTCAAGATGGAAATGGAGGACCAACGGCAACAGAGAGAGGCTGAAGGATGTCAGCGCCAGGTGGAGGAACAATGGCAACAGATAGAGGCCAAAGAACAGCAGCACTAGAGGGAACATGAGCTGAAAAAGCTGATGCTCCAACTGACACCAACCCCTGAGCAGGTAAGTGGTGGAGTTGGTTCAGAACCTCCAAGACTGGGGTACAAGTTAAATTCAAAATTAATAGCCGAGTTTAAAGAGGGGGAGGATGTGGACATGTTTTTAAATTCATTTGAAAAGGTTTGTATCTAGACCAATCTGCCCAAAGAGACCTGGAACTTTCACCTGTCTCCACTACTTATTGACAAGGGGAGGGAAACATTGGTGCAGATGGACAATGTTGAAAGTAGAGATTTTGACAAGTTAAAAACTGTTTTATTAAAAAAATATGATCTGAATCCTGATGCATACAGAGCAAAGTTCTGGGTACTCCGAAAGGGTCCGGAAATGAGCTTTGAGGAGGTAGCCACAAAACAGCATCAATATTTAAAACGTTGGTGGGAGGGGCTGAAAGCAGATTCTGTTGAAGCTATAGAAGGGGTGGTATTGCTTGAACAGTTTTATTGGATTTGCTCACCTGACTTAAAGCTTTGGCTAGAGGACCGAGATCTTAAGACTACCAAAGAGGCTGCAGGGCTGGCGGATCGCTATGCTCGAAGCAGTGCTGCTCCCAAGGGGAATGCAGTGGTGAAAGGGAAAAGTGGCCATTTTGGGCAACCAAAAACCATGGTGCCTCTGCAAAAAGAAGAGACTTCCCAGGTGCCCAAAAGGGAGGTTGGCAACAAGAAACATGATGAATGCTGGTATTGTCACCAGATTGACCATCTGTCTAGGCAGTGTCCTAAGAAAGCCCAGAAGGGGAAAGGGCCTGTGCAATCTGAGACAATAGCCCACTGTATAGCTGAGGCTCTCCCTGACAATATAAGGGGGTACATTCACCCAGTCACAGTGAATGGGGTACACACTAGGGGGCTAAGGGATACAGGAGCATCTCTTACCCTAGTGAAAGGGGATTTGGTGGGGCTAAACAAATACTGCCAAATCAGTTTGTCTCTGTGAGGGATTACACAGGGGAAACGAAAACTTATCCATTAGCCAGTGTTACCTTGGGTTGAGGAGATGCAGGTGAAGGGGTAAGGAAGGTGGCTGTAGCTGAAAATCTTATTGTGGATGTTATTGTGGGGAATGGTGTTCCACAGGGAGTGGTATGTGCTGTGACCAGGAGCCAAAAGAATAGGGGCTCCTGTGATCTTTGGGACCCCACAGAAATTCAGACAGGAGAGGCTAGGGAGACAGGCCAGCCAACCTGTAGCTCTTGTAAAAGAGGGTAATAACAAGGGGGATGGAACTTCCCCTAGTGGCAGTTAACCCAACTGCTACTGAAGGTTGCTCTCAGGAGGGAGGGGTGACACATAGCCCAGGGGAGGGGGAAGGTTGTGACACTGAGTCCCCTTACTGCCACAGCTATGGACTTCAGCCTGGGAACTGATGGGGGCATGCCCCATGCTCTGGGTAAGTGGGAAGATTTAGCAGTAGCACAATGGACAGACCCTAGCTTAGAGAAGCTGAGAGCCTGTGCAGAGTCTGCTGGGACACAGAGAGGTGACGGAAAGCATAAAATGTATTGGGACAATGGACTGTTATACACACAGGACATCAAGACAGAGGGAGGGGTGATGGGCAGGCAGCTTGTTATTCCCCAGGAGTATCGTGGGGTATTGCTCAAGGTAGCTAATGATATTCCCATGTCTGGACATCTGGGCATTGCTTGCACTACACAGCGCTTAGCCCACAATTTCAACTGGGCCAATATTACCAAGCAGGACAAGGAGTACTGCAAATCTTGTCACCGGTGTCAGGAAATAGGAAAGGCTGGAAGCAAAGCCATGGCTACCCTGATTCCCTTACCGCTTGTGGAAGAGCCATTTCAGAAGGTTGGAATGCATATTGTGGGTCCTTTAAATGCCCCAAGTTCCTCAGGAAAAAGGTATATATTGACAGTGGTTTATTATGCTACCCGCTATCTCAAAGCCCTCGTGCTGTCCTCCACTAAGGCAGAAAAGGTGGCAGATGCTTTGCTGGAGATTTTCTCCCATGTGGGGTTTCCACAGGAGGTTATCTCTGATCGAGGGGGTAACTTCATGTCGGACCTAATGAAGTGTTTGTGGGAGAAGTGTGGTGTCATATAGAGGCACACAATGCCTTACTGCCCACAAGCGAATGGTCTCATAGAGAGATTTAATGGGACCCTAAAAGCTATGCTTATGGCCTTTGCAGATCAGCGTGGGTAGGACTGAGAGAAATACCTGCCCCACCTGCTGTTTGCCTACAGGGAAGTACCACAAGAGTCAACCGGGTTTTCACCCTTTGAGGTCTTACATGGACACTGAGTGAGGGGGCCCCCGAGATTTAATATGAGAAGACTGGGAAGGTAAGCATGCCACCCAGGGGACTCCCATAGTGGAGTATGTGTTAAAATTCAGGGAGATGCGAAGGAGCTTATGGGCATGGCCCAGAGCAACCTGGCAGCTGCCTAGCAAAAACAAAGACTTGGTACGATCACAGAGCCAGAGCTCAGTCATTTGGGGTAGGACAGGAGGTAATGGTTCTGATTCCGGTCCAAAAGAACAAGCTGCAAGCTGAGTGGGTAGGGCCATATAAGGTAGTCCAGCAGGTGAACAATGTTAATTACATTGTAGAGTTACAGTACCTGACCGCAAACACACTCACAGGATGTACGGTATCATGTGAACATGATGAAGCCATATTTTAATAGGGCTGACATGGTATTTGCAGTTTGCAGTCCTGCAGAGGAGCTAAGTCGGGAAGACCCCCTTCTCAGCTTGTTAGCTGAGAGCAAGCAGGCATCATCTGTGGAGACCATCATACTGTTACCCCAGTTGATACCTGGACAGGCCCAAGAATTGAGGACCCTTTTGTGAGACTTTGCCCTTTTATTTACAGCAAAACCTGGAAGGACACCACTAGCGGTGCATGACGTAGACACGGGGACCCAAGCACCCATATGTAGGACAGCTTACCGGGTGTCAGAGACAGTCCTCAAGGACATTAGGAGGGAGGTAGAGGAGATTCTGGATCTAGGGGTGATCCAGAAATCCCGCAGCCCCTGGGCCTCATCTGTAGTCCTTGTACCAAAACCAGATGGGACTACATGGTTCTGCATAGATTATCATGGGCTTAATGCCATCATGAAATATGATGCCCACCCAATGCCACACACTGATGAACTGCTTGACAAACTGGGAGGGGTGACATACTTGAATACAGTAGACCTGACAAAGGGGTACTGGCAGGTGGAACTGACTGACAGGGCTAAGGAAAGGTCAGCATTCATCACCCCAGTCAGCCTGTTCGAGTTCAAGGTCATGCCCTTTGGGATGTAGAATACCTCTGCTACATTCCAGTGGTTAGTAAATCAGGTGTTACAGGATAAGGAGGACTTTGCAGTCACCTACCTGGACGGTATTGCTATCTTCAGCAATAGCTGGGAGAAACACTTGATACACCCGAGGGAGGTGTTGAGCCAAATACAGGCCGCAGGTCTGACTATTAAGGCAGAAAAGTGTCAGGTGGCCATGGCAGAGGTTGCTTATTTGGGACATGTGGTGGGGCAAGGCCAACTTCACCCAAACCAAGCAAAGATAGAGGCTACTGCTTCATGGCCTACACCTGAAACCCAGAGACAAGTCAGAAACTTTCTTGGGACAGCAGGGTATTATAGAAAATTTGTTCTCAGCTACAGCTCCCTGGCCACTCCTTTATCTGGGTTGCTGACAAAGAATAAGCATAGTAAGGCAAAATGGAACGCAGACTGTGAGCAGGCCTTCACACAGCTGAAAACCTCATTGTGCAGGGCCCCAGTGCTGGCAAGACCAGACTACAACAGGTCATTTTTGGTACAGACTGATGCCTCAGATATGGGAATAGGGGCAGTCTTCAGCCAAGTATCCAGTCGGGGTTGAGAGTACCCCTTTGTATGCTTAAGCAAGAAGCTGTTTCCACTGGAACATACATATTCAACCATGGAAAAGGAATGTCTTGCCTTAGTTTGGGCATTAAAAAAACTGGAACCATACCTTTATGGGAGGCATTTTAAGGTCCAAATGGACCACAACCCATTAATATGGTTGGGCCATATGGGAAAAACAAATGGGAAACTTCTGAGATTGAGTATTGCCTTGTAGGCTTATGACATGGAGATTTCACATAGGCCTGGGTCCAAGAATGGGAAAGCAGATGGCCTATCATGCATACTGGATCTATAACAGAACTGGGAAGAACTGCATCCAATTGGTGCATGTTCTCCCCAGGTTCTGTTTTAGGAGGGAGGAATGTTGATTAAAGGCCTAGATCCATTTATGTGGGTTTATATTGTATATGCTGTAATGTAGTTTAGAATTAAGACACTGTCTCTTTAAAAGGCTCTTAGGAATAAAATACCAAATAGCCACAATTGTTCTAATGGCTGGGGGGTCTGGTACATTTCCAGATAATGGAGACAGGTGTATGGCCCAGGAAGGCATAAAATATCTCACTGTAGCTTTTCATGACAGGAAGAGGTCAGAGGGATGACCTAGAGGTCAGGGGTTGAGCCAAATGCATGGAACAGATGTTACTGGGGCTGACATGGAACCACAGTGACACTTGCAGGAAAAGGCAAACTATTGCACCCTACTATCTGTATTGTCTTGGGACCATTTATCCCCACCCCAGAAGGGAAAAAAGGTGGGTGTGTCCCAAAAAATTACCATCATGTATTATCAGACACACATGTTGAATTCAGAACAGTTGAATAGTGTTTAGGTTGGAGTCAGGTTGTCTGGCCCAGCTGGCATATACTTTTACACCAGAAGGTATATGTGTAGGCCTGGAAAAATCTCTAAACCCAGACCTGAGTGTGTGGGAATTAGGCTCTTCACATACTGAACAGAAAATTCTGATTGTTAAGTCAGAATTGTGGAAACCAAGACTTTTCACCAAGGATGCACCTGGATACCTTTAAAATGGACATTTCAGAGAACTGACTTGGAATACACACTTGCTACACAACTGTTGCTTAAGGACTCATGTCTACAAGGACATTTAAAATCTTGCATGTACTCTTAACATCAAAACAAGGTATAGTATCTAGTGTTTTAAGTAAACCATCCAGTTTTACTTTTGATATTGTCTGCATGTCAAAGTTCTTCTAAACCGTAAAATTTTCTGTATTGCTTTTATTTTAAGTAAACTTTTATGATTTTCTTATCAACTCTGCCTGGGATCTGGTTGTGTGATCTAACATTTTTAACAGAAGGGTTTTGAAAGACTGTGTTCCTTGGAAGATAGTGCCGCTCAGCTATCATATAGAACTACTTAGGCAAAACATAGCCAGTGGTCGTGGTGGGATTCAAACACTGAATGTGGTGCAGAGTCAAGGGAACTTAAAACCACAGTAACCACCCTCCAACTAGGAAGATTGTTGATTCTTCCTGAACCCTTACAATGGCTCACGAGTTCTTAAAAAGGGGGATCCTCTCTGCAAACAGGAGGTCCTACCAGACTGCCCGGGGTTTGGGGGCCAAGGGCTCATGACACAGAGTAACAAAAATTATTCAGGGCCAGCAGGGCAGATCCTATGAGGAGCGCCTCAAGGCATTAAATATGTACTCACTGAAGATCACAAAGGAGAGGGGAGATATGATAGAGACTTTCAAAGTTCCTTAAAGGAACTAACAAAGTGAACTGAGGGGAGCTATTTAGCCTGAATACCAATTCACTGTCATGTGGACATGAAAGGAAATTAACATGAGGGAGGTTCAGGAGGGATGTGAGGAAGCATTACTTTATGGAAAGGGTGGTGGAACCTTGGAACAGTCTGTTGGCTGAGGTGGTGGGTGGGAAAACAGTCAGAGGATTCAAGCAGGGCTGGGACACAATGAAGGAAACAGTGGTTACCGAGGGCGACAGGACCAGGGAGGTGAATAGAGAGATGGCGGGGAGGGCAAGTACCCTGGAGGAACAGTTGCTTCCAGGGATTATAGGGAACTTGGGCAGACTGGATGGACCTTTGGTCTTTTTCTGCCATCATTGTCTATGTTTCTATGTTTGTATGCCTGATATATCTTCACTTTGTCCTTTTAACATGGAATAAACTTTTGAAAAAATAATTTTTAGCTCCGGTGTCCAATTTATAGATGGATTGTGTGTGCCACAGTTTTGAGGTACCGTGTGATTGACTATACTGTTGTGAGCTCCACAGACTTGTGTGCATTCTTTTAGTAACTGACATGTTTCTGAACAAAAAAAAGGGGCCTGATCTACAATGGGTCCAGGTGCCTTATGTGGCTGTGTAGCAGTAGTGCATAAGGATATCCATGCCAAAGCCATGGAAGTCAGCTGGATGTCAAGCCACTGTGCAGAAGTGGACTGTGTATATATCTGCACTGCATAATGACTGCACTCAACACGTGAGCATTTCCAGGCATATGCATGGTTTACACATGTGTATACTGGCCCACAGCACTAACTAGTCATTTGCATGAGTGGATCTTGGGACTTGAAAAGCCACCACCCCTGGGGCTGCAGTACCGATGGTGCATTCCCTTATAAAAGAGCATAACTCTGGAGATCAGGCAGACTCTCAACTCTCAATACATCATAGAGATGCAATGCCATGCATGGGTACGCATATCCACAACCTGCCAGTGCCACTCCTCTGCATACCCCTGCACACGTGTCTCACAATCACATACATGTACAACATACACAAAGTATGGAAAATATAACATGTTTATTAATAGTGATTGCCTCGTTCCAATTATGTTAATTCTGGCAATCAGGATGAGCCACACCTGGCGTACAACCGCACGGCACCAAGAGCAACATCTTACGCAACGTGTTTGGCCTGATACTCCTCCTACAGCTTCATCAGACAGCAGTTTCCCTGGTGAATGCTGCTGAGGTCTTGGCTAGCCATTTGGGCCTGTGTGTTCAGGGTGTTGTCATAACTGGTGGTGGTGGCCTCCCTTGGGACATGCCCTGGACTCCCCATCATCAGCAGGATGTTGTTCATGGCCTGAATGGAGCCCTGCAATGATGGAAAAAGGTGACCTTCAATACACACTTCATAGCCACATGGGATATGTAGATATACAAAGCAGTACTGTACAGTATTGCATACTTATCTAGGGTGGCTCCAGAACTCTCAACAGAGCTCTATTCTGGTCCTGGTATTCATGATCCTGGAGGGTCAGGGTGGCAGAATGCCATGTCTCATAAGGTACAAGCATTGTCTTGGCCACCTTTATCTTGGTCAACTGGGCTTTAAATGATGAAACACTTTTGTGTGTAACATGGGGAAACACCCATGCTCCCCCAAAGGCTGGATGACCAAAGGCAATATATTGGAACAGGAAAACAAACATACACACACACACACAAACACACATTAAGGGCCACTATCCCCAAGGCAGCCTGACTGGAGATGTTTTGAACTAACACAGGTGGTTGATTGGGGCTCAGCTTTTGAATTGTCTTTAGCCTGACAGCACTGTCACCACAGGCAGGACCACATAATCCTTCCCCACAGTTTGCTCCAATGTGTGTTTTACCTATTTGCTAGTGTAGAATTGAGGAAGAGACAGGGTTTTGACCACATGGGCTGTTGATATGACCCAGGGCATCCAGTGCCCTTTCACACCAGTTGTTAGAATACAATACATGAGCCATGACTCCATGACCATAGGGAACTGACATTGCATCTGATGTGTGGCATAACAGAACTTGTTAAGAAAATGATGGCTGTGGCAGGTCCAGCTCCTTATGATAATTTCTATCCTACGTATTTCAGGCCAGATGGGTGCTGGGTGCACTCAGGCAACACCCCCTCCAACTGGAAGATGATGTTCTGACCCATAGGTAGCATTCACTATTTTTTTTTTTTTATGCTCAGTCCGATACCCACTTTCAGGCATACAGGTGTAGCCAGAATCTGCTATCATTGGCATCATGGTACAGGGGAAGGCAGTTTTAACTAACTCATCCTATTTATTATACCAACATTAATTTTAATTAAATGTTTAAACTACATTTGAATATAATTAAAATATGGGAGCCACATCTTATTAAACCTCGTCTCTTTACCATCTCTGATATAAAAATTTTTTTCCAATTTCCCACTATCCATCAACAAATTTGCCATTCCTTATAATTCGGTGAATTTGTATCTCTCCAGTGTAGAAGTATTACTTTTTTTGTCAGTATCACAGCTAATGACACAAACAAACCCAGTTCGGTGTTAAAATTCAGAGATGAGGCAGAACCAAATAATAGAATACCTGGATCAAAAGGAATATTTCTGTTTAATATAATGAAAATTATATCTATAATTGTTTCCCAATATTCTTTAATTCTGGGCATACAATAAATGTATGCAACAATGTACCTTTCTCTCTTTTACCCCGAATGCACTTATCTGAAAGTCTAGGATTGAATTTACTTAATCTACTTGGTGTATAATCCAGTTTGTGAATCACATTGAATTGAATTTGTCTTAATTTAGAATTTTTGGATACTATTTCTGGTGTAGTTAGTACTTCAGTCCAGTTTATATTTTGAGCCAATGACCTAGTTCTTTGCTCCAGTTCTTCTGCTAAATCTCAGCATCCCACCTAGTAGCTTCTAATAATATGTTGTAGATTTTGGAAATAGTTTTAATTTTATTCTCTGGATTGAGTACCAGCAACTCCAAGGGGAATGCATAATAGACAATATCCTGACTTCTTCTGGATAAAGTCTCTTAGCTGTAGATAAGCTATATAATTACCACTGAGAAGGTTAAATTCTAATTTAAGCATTTCAAAAGATTTCAAAGTGTCCTCTTGTAAACATTGTTCCAAATGTGTTAACCCAGAATTTTTCCAATTGCAACAGGCTTTATTTATATAAGTAATTGAGGTAAGAATTCATATAGAGAGGTGTAAATATACAGAACCTAAAATTTATACCCAACTGCATGTTAACTTCCCTTCAAATCCTTGTCGTAATTTTAGTTGAGGATATTTTGTTGTTATATATTCTGTTATCACAATCAACAAACAAAGTGAATAATAACTTATGAAATGGAAAAGATTCTTGCTCTGTAAAATTAAATTCTTGTGCAGAAATAGTGTCATCACACAAAAACCACGTCAAAGTGGGTTCTGTCTGTGCAGCATAGTAATAAAATCTTAAGTTTGGTAGTCCCAGTCCTTCCTGTCTTGAGGGAGGGTATAATTTTTCGAGACTGACTCTTGGTCTTTTGTTCTTCCATATATATTGTCTTAACCATTTATCTACTTTAATGAAAAAACCTTTATCTAAAATTATTGGTAAAGTTTGAAAAAAGAACAAAAATCTTGGTAAAATATTCATCTTTAGAATATTTATCCTCCCTATCGTAGTTAGAGGTAAAGTGACCCAACTATCCAGGTCTTTTTTTTGCTTCTTCTATTAAGGGGTTATAATTACTGGTGACTCCCTTAAATAACCGGAGTTCAGGCACAGTAAAAATGCCGTAACAACCCGAAATCGAGTTATTACGGAGTTCACTACACTTTTTTTCCACCGCTAGCATCCATTGTCTGTCACTCTAGCATACTGAGCCACTTCATTGGCTTGCACTCTGCTTGTGGGTGGGCTCAGCAGTATTTCAAAAAATGGCGGCTCGGTTGATTCCGTTTACCGAGGAGCCGCTTTTGTTGAATTCTCCACCCACTTCTCTATACATTTGTTTATCTTTATCTGGTTGATCCTGCCTTTCAAACAGAAAATGAATATCTGGTTGATCCCGGCGTGCCCCCGAATCAGTAGACGAGCCGACTCCTACTGAAATCCACGACAGACCCTACATAGCACAAGTCGTGGATGACACCTAAAAGAAAAAAAATAAAGTAAATCAAAGCAGAGCATGGAAAGGGAAAGAGTGTGTGTGTGTGTGTGTGTGTATGAGACAGTGTCTGTGTGTGTGTGTGTGTGTGTGTGTGTGTGAGAGACAGTGTCTGTGTGAGTGTGAGAGACAGTGTCTGTGTGAGTGTGAGAGACAGTGTCTGTCAGAGAGTGTGTGTGTGTGTTTGTAAATGGCAGATATACTGAGACACAGAGCAAACTCTGCACCAGTAATTATAAAAAATAAAAAATAAGCAACTGCATGTATATGGATTTTTTTAACACACCCTCAGTGTGTGATGACCTCATAAACCTCTTGAGCTTCGCTCTTGAGGTTTATGGGTCATCACCCACTTCGGGTGTGTAAAAAAAATCCATAACACACAGTTGCCTATCTATTATTCTCTATATAATTAGCTTGAATAGCTGATTTCTATCTTTAGTAATAGTAACCCCTAGATATTTTATTTCCAATTTAACGGCCGAGTTCAATAATATGGTTGGGTTGTTCAGCTCCTTCCCATTATAGATGCATTACGATATTTCCCAATTTACCCTACACCCAAAAACTTTACCAAAGTTCTCTATTAAATGAACTAATTCCATACCTTTTTATTTTGGTTTATCCAAAAATACCAGCACATCATCAGCATAAAGTGACACCTTATAGTATGATTCATTAATTTTTGCCCCCTCAATCTGCCCATTAAATCTTATCAATGATGCCAGAGACTCTATATAGATTGCGAATAATAAGGGGGGGGTGCAACCCTGCCTTACTCCCCTTTTCAAAAAAAAGGGCTCTGACAGATTAGAATTTGTTTTAATTCTGGCGCATGGGGATTTATATACCACATCTACCCATTGTACTAACCTATTTCCTAATTTCCTTTGGGTAAGACTTCTTATCAAAAAGGGCCAATGCACGTGATCAAGTGCTTTCTCAGTGTCAAGAAAGATTATAGTCATCTCAGATCTAGATGTTAATTCTATAATATTTAAGGCCTTCTGGATATTAGATGAAAGTCATCTTCCTGGAATAAATCCAGTTTGATCTGGGTGAATAATAGAATAAATATTCTCTGCTAATCTATTTGCTCAGATTTTCATTATAATTTTATAGTCAATGTTTAATAGGGCAATCGGTCTATAGGAACCACATTTTAATGGATCTTTATTATTTTTTTAAATAAAAATTATTATGGAATCTCTCATTGAGGCTGGTACCCTCCCACTATTCTCAATATCATTGAATATCTGAATCAACAGTGGAGAGGGAACATCTTGAAAGTCCTTATAAAACTCAGTCATGAATCCATCTGGACCCAGTGGCTTTCTATTTTGGAATTTTTGAATTACGTTTTTAATTTCTTCCATATTAAATGGAGAATCTAAATTATTCTTTGCATTTTCTGATAAAGGGCTTACAGAAGATTATCGAGAAAATCCTTTATATCCTGCTGTGATGAGTTAATATCTGGTGTGTATAGATCTCTATAAAAACTTTGAAAGCCACTATTTATTTCTAAAAGTGAGGTTGAAATCCTGCCAGATTTCAACTTAATTTTATATAGTGCATTTCTATTACGTCCACATTATAATTAACATGCTAATAACTTATCTGTTTTTTTCTGATAAAAAATAATAATTGGATCTGGAATTTTGCATGGCTTTTTCCACCCTATCAGAGGGCAGGCAGTTGAATTCTTCTCTTATTTTTAGCACTGTCTTCAGATCTGATTCAAGAGCAGAACAGTTATAAGCAGCTTCTGCTGCTAATAATTGATGTTCCAATATATGACATTTTTCTTTTCGTTTTCTCTTTTTAAAATTTGAGAAACACAGGATCCAGCCTCTTACATATGCCTTCAGAGAATCCCAAATTATTGACCAAGATAAATCTTCCAATGCATTATTATCCAAAAATATTTTAATTTCCTCTATAAGTTTTAGTTTAAACATTTCATCTTTTAATGATAAGTTATTGAATTTCTAATTATATTCCCTACACCGTTCTTCCTCTAAATTACATCTTATTAAAAAATGAATAAGGGCATGGTCCTAGATTTTTATTGCTCCGTATTTAATATTGATTACATCATTAACTAAAATTTCTGATGATAAAAATCAATCCTAGAAGAGGTTTTGTGCACATCTGAGGAAAACAGAAAATTTTCTCCAAGTTGGGTAAATCTCTCTAAATACATCTATGAGCTTTAGATCCTGCATCAGATTTCTTACATTTTGAACTGCCTGTTTTTTGTATCTTCCATGCCCTCTGATCTGTCTAAGGTTGATAATGAAAGGTTAAAATCACCTCCTATAATATAAGGAGTTGCATAATTAGATAAATTGATGAAAAATGCATAACAAATCCTGGGTCTTCCTCATTTGGACCATAAAGAGAGATAACTGTTAAGTGTCTATTATCTCTCCAAATGGTGGGCACAGCATACATCCCATGTCTACCTGTGGCTTCATCTATAATGTCAAAATTAAGAATGTTTTGTATACTAGAACCTGGAACAATATCAGACTTCTTTTCCCAAATCAGACTACCCACCCTCACTACTACCCACCAAAACAAAGTTATTGTTCCAATCACAATGACTGAACTACACATGGCAGTAAAAAATCTAAAAAATGGTAAAATTCCAGGCCCAGATGGTTTTGGTCCGGAATTCTATAAGAATTCCTGGAACCTGATATGTGAGCCCCTGCTTGAGGCAATGCAAAAAAGTCATTACACAACCTCGTTTCTAGACTCATGGAGACAGGCTTCAATATCAGTGATTCTAAAACCTCAAAAACCACCCCAGCTATGTGATTCATATCGTCCCATCTCTGTATTAAATCAAGATTATAAAATTTATACCAGCATATTGACCCATAGATTAGATGACATTCTTCCAGTTATAGTACACCCAGACCAATCGGGCTTTATAAAATCTCGTAGGACCACTGATAATATCAAATGTACTCTGTTCTTGATAAACAATGCCAGATGCGCAAACTCTCCCCATCTTCTTCTAAGCCTGGATGCTCAAAAGGCTTTTGATATGGTGTTCTGGGCCTTTTTACAGGCCACCCTGTCAAAGTTCACCTTCCCACAATGCTTCCTGAATATCATCAAAGGAATCTATAAGGAACCAGAGGCGGTGGTGAGGGTGAATGGAACACAGTCAGATAGATTTAGACTTTATCCAGGCATCAGACAGGGCTGTCCCCTATTGCCTTACCTATTTGCCCTGTTTGTGGAACCCATAGCACAATTATTAAGACAGTCAATATGACTACACGGCTATCAAATACAAAGAATGCAGCATAAGAGAGCATATTATGCAGATGACTTGCTTCTCTACATTACTAATCTGGTGGAATCCCTGGAAACGCTAACTAAATTACTCTCGAACATAGACAGAGTATCAGGATATACCATCAACCAGGGGAAATCTGAAGCCCTGATTATACAAGGTGACTTTCCCCAAACCCTCTGGGAAAAATACAGTTATAAATGGAATAAGCCCTTCATATCCTACTTAGGAGTTAAGATACCCTTAAGATCTGAAGAACTAGTGTTGAATCTGTAACATTACTGCTCTTATCTCCCATAAGGTGTTTATTTTTGTTATGTTAATACTGTATAACCTATGCCTTACCATGTTTCGTATGCTGTGTTGAATCTGTATCCTCACATGAACTGTAACATGTCTAATTTGTACAATGTCATTGTATGTACCTAAATCTATTATTCCTGTACTCTCCTGGGTCATACCTGAAAATAGGCAATTGTCTTGTCTAGTGTACCTACCTGGTTAACAAAAGCTAAATAAATAAATACAGCCTTAATTATAAGTCCCTCTTCTTTGCAATACAATCAGACCTTGACAGATGTCTCTCCTTACCACTACCTTTAATCTCCAGAGTCCAGTCTTTACAAATGAATACCTTACCTAAATTTTTATACCTTATGCAAAACATCCTGATTCCACCCCTTCATAGGGACCTGAATCACTGGGATAGGTCATTTAGGAAATACATATGGGGGAGGAAAAGACCCCGAATAGCTATAGACAAGTTGAAACTCCCCAAGAACAAAGGTGGGCTAGCTTTTCCTAATCTATGTAAATATTGGATAGCCACTCTACTTTCCCACATGGCAACATGGCTCTTGCCTAAAGCCTAGACCCCGACCTGGATGACCCTAGAAAGTGATATTATATCTATATCTCTAGATCAGTATCTAATTTGTCAACCTTACATGCCTCCTTTATCGGGCAGTGATTCACCATTTACAAGGTGGCTGCTGGAGAGTTGGGTGAGATTCCTGACCCTTCCTGAAAGCAGATTCCTGGCAGGGTGGATGGTCATCCCAGCTAGAGACCTAGCTTTTTCCCCAGCTCAGGCTGACCAGCTCAGGCTGATCACTCATTCAGAAGATGGGATAGAGTAGGCTTGAGCAAAATCCAGGACCTCAGTCTAGTGTACCCTTTACTAACTGGTCAAAATCTAGTGGAATGCGATTAGCACATCTGAACATGTGCAGCCAGTTGCCAAAAAAACAGGAATTGGAAGCATGGATTGCTATAAATGATCCTGATGTTATGTTAATAACTGAAATATGGCTTAAACCCAAAATTAAGCATGGTTTATTGGCAATTGGGGGCTATGGACATTTGTGTAAGGATAGATTAAGTAAAAGGGTGTGTGGTTTGATTATTTATCATAAAAGTTGTTTGGAAACAAATGAAATTGTAATTACATCTCCAAATTCAGACTGTGAGAGTATATTTGTGGAGGTAGTTTTAGGGAAAACAAAGACATTAATAATAGGCTGTGTATATAACCCACCAAAATCTAAGATATTGGGCTTAGAAAATATTATTGATCAGGCTGAAATCTTTAAACATAAAGAGTTGATCATTATGGGGGACTTAAATCTAAATTGGTTAAGTTATGAAGAGAGTAATTATAAGAAGTTATTGCAAAGAGCTGTTTTGGAACAAATAATCACTGAAGGGACTAGCACAAATCATAAAACAAATCAGTCCACTTTGTTAGACTGGGATATGGTAAATAATATTCTAAATATAAGACAAAGAACCTCAGTGTGCAAGCACTAAGGCAATGGTTACCCCAAAGGGCATTGGCCGGGAAGCCAAGTTTCAAAGAAATACAAAATCACACATGTCCCCATAATGCAAAGCATCATGGGCTGCATATGCAAATCACCACAGAATATTATGCTGGTTCAACTTTAAGCAGACATGCATGGTGCTTTTGGGGTTTTCCCAGATGTAATTAGTGATCATTTACCAATTTTTTGTACTTGGAGTAATAAAAGACACCAGGGTATGTTTAAAATTGTAGAAACTGGGATTGGAATGACACAAAGTTATTTGGGTTGAAACAAAATCTCTCAGGTCAATTGGCAACAATTGTTAAATACCAATGAGATAAACAAGGCTGTTGTATTTTTTTAAGCAAAACTTGAATTCTTAATTTACAAAAAAGCCCCAAAAAGGGAAAAAAAGGAGTATGGGGAGTTAGTAGTAAATGGCTGAATAAGAGGTTATTTAAGTTAATGAAAGATCAGGATATTGCCGATCAGGTTTATAGAACTACTAGGCTTAAAAGGGACTGGAATTATTTTAGACAACTTAGAAATCAGTGTAAATAAGAAATTAAAAAGGCTAAGGTGGATTATTATAAAAATGAGCAGCTCAACAGTTTTAAAGATAAAAAAAAATAAATTTGGAGGAGTATAAATATGCTTCTAGGACTAATAAAGATTTTCAGAAGTTGTTAAAGGATAATCAAGAATTGACAGATAGTAGGGAAATTGCAGATTATTTAAATGAGAGATTTACTTGTTTGTTAGAATATATGCAGGACTTTGGGTGATTACCAGAATTGGATAGTTTTATATCCCCTCAGATTATACATAAACCCAAATTTTATTTCAGGGAAATTCATTTGGAAGAAATATATCATGAGTTAATGAGATTGGATGAGTCTAAGGGTCCAGGAGCTGACAATTTGGATGCAATTGTATTAAAATATGCTGCCAGAGAACGTGCCTATCCCCTACAGATATTATTTAATAAGTCTTTAAATACTGGTATAGTTCCAGAAATATGGAAAAAGGCAATAGTTTCCACAATTTTCAAAGGTGGTCAGCCTAATCTTTCTATTAATTATCGTCCAATATCTTTATTATCTTTAGTAGGAAAGGTACAAGAAAGATTATTACATTGTCAAATTGTGGAGCATATGAATAAGTGTGGATTATTAACAACTGCTCAACATGGTTTTTGTGAAGGGTGTGGCACAGTGATGGTCTTGGTCAGGTTCACGAGCGACCTGCAGGAGGGTATGGACGAAGGGAAATATGTTGGTGTGGTATTCGTGGACCTGACCAAGGCCTTAGATCTTGTAGACCATACACTAATGCAATTTAGAATTAGGGAGTTGGGCTTTGGGGACCCTGTGGTGAACTGGTTTAATAGTTATCTAACAAAAAGGGTACAACAGGTCCATGTAAATGGAATATTATCTGACGTGAGGGAAGTTCACCACGGGGTTCCCTAGGGCTCATTTCTCGGTCCTTTATTGTTTTCCATTTTTCTTAATGGATTACCAACTATTTGCACTGATACATCCATAGTATTATACACAGATGATGCAGCAGATAAAATGTTGACAGACTTCAGGAGAATTTGAGTAAAGATTATAACAACTTGACTAGCTGGTTAAGGGACAATCGTCTTGTCCTAAACCAGAAAAAAAACTAAAGGAATGCTTTTTTTGTTCCCATGCAAAACAAAAAAAATTACAAAATTCTTTTACTATTTCTACGAAGGATGGCTCTAATGTTGAAATTGTTTCAAACTTTACATATTTAGGGGTGACTTTAGATAGTGCATTGAGTTTTCAATTACATGTTGATAATATAACTAAGCAGTTGCATAGTAAATTGGGGGCACTCTATGCCATAAGGGATTATTTGGCTGATGATACCAGAAAAGCAATTGCTACTGCTTGCTTATTGCCAGTGTTAGACTATGGAAGTATAGTCTGGGGAGGTGCATCTGAGAAAGTCAGGAATCACAGAATAACCTTATATAATGCCATTTGTAGGTCTGCCTTAAGGGCAAAATTTAGGGAACATCATTGCAGCTTATATAATAGAATGGGATGGTTGTCCCTAGATCGTAAAGAAACACTTCAGAAATTGTGCTTTGTGTATAAAATAATCCACTGAAGTGGGTCAAATCCCATGTTTAATTTTTATCAACAGAGAGTTCTCCCAAGAAGGTTGCGATCTGAAAATGCGATCCAGCTTTTGGCCTCAACCTGCAAAACCATTAAACATCAAAAATCATTTAAACAATGTGCCATACAAATTTGGAATAAACTTGCAGTTGAAATACAAGATTTTCCAATGTTTTATCAGTTTAGAAATACTGTAAAGAAACATTTACTTTTAAGCTCAGGATGTTTTTGCACATAACTTACATGTTGGACTGTTTTGTATGTTATAATTGTGATTTATCATTGCCCTGCTATGTTTTTTCTATGCAACTCTTGTACGTGTAAATATATTTATTATACTCTCATTGTTATATGTTTCTGAGTGTCTTTGACTCTCACCGGGTCAAGCCTGTAAAAGGGCCATGTGGCCCAGTGCTTTTTTACCCAGTTAACAAAAATAAAATGAAATGAATGAATGAATGAATGAAATGAGGCTTGACATACACACACCAGTTCTATGATAAAGGGATCTTTAAGACGTTTGTGCAACTACAAAAAGACTATCTCCTACCCCAACAGGACCTTTTCCAATACTTATAAATTATACATTTCCTAGGCAAGAAACTAGGCCTGGACATCTCCTCTCAGCAAATCCCACCACTACACGTGCTCTTGCCTCAGCTTTTTGAGGGTGGGGATCAGGGACATTTAATTTCCCAGAGTTATAAAGCCCTACAGGGGGGAATATCCCAACATGTGGACCTGGTTCAGTTTCGGTGGGAAGCGGAATTAATGACCGCACTGACCCCTGAGGACTGGCTCCATATAAGGAGATGATAACATAAGACATAGAACTCATACTCTTGGAGAGAGTTCTCGTGGAAAGTGGCCATACAATATTTCTGAACCCCACAGGTTACAGCCAAATACTCTAAGTCTGGAAACTCATTGTGCTGGAGACTCTGTGGATGTGAAGTAATGACACACTCTCATATATTCTGGTTTTGCCCAATCCTAGGTCCATTTTGGTCAGAAATAAATATGAAAGTCGGAGAGCTTTTCCCCATTATTGGGGCTCTCACACCAGAGATAGCCCTCCTTCTACACTTCCCGAGGCAGTTTATTAAAAATCAACATAAAGCATACCTTCTTAGCATCTTTCTGGGAGCAGCCAAAAAATGTGTAACTAGACTGTGGCTTCACCCAGAAGCACCCACTCTCCTAACATGGGAAAATGCCATGTACAATATTTATTAGATGGAAAGCCTGACAGTTAAACTCCAAAATAGAGTCTCAGAGTTGATGAACCAATGGACCCCATGGTTTTTAAATATTTCCCAGTCGAGACCAGATTTGGTACCATGAGAGGAATGGTGGTGGGGAAGAAAAAATGATGCATGGTGTCATATGGATGGGCGGCCAGCCCTTTTCATACACTACTTTTATCACCTTTTAGCTATCACTCCCTGTAGATAGTTGATAATGTTGAAATTCTGAAAGATGTCATACAAGTTTTGAGGGCTTGTGTTTAGACTTGTCC
The DNA here is from genome assembly GCA_016271365.2 of Neoceratodus forsteri. Taxonomy (NCBI): domain Eukaryota; kingdom Metazoa; phylum Chordata; order Ceratodontiformes; family Ceratodontidae; genus Neoceratodus; species Neoceratodus forsteri. The sequence goes on along the minus strand of CM028129.1, from coordinate 1,252,071,033 downwards.
CGGTCTCAGGACCCCTCCCTGTCTGGTGCCCCTTCCCTTTGCACCTAGCGTAGAAAATCTGAGTCTCACAGGAGAGTATTAAAAGATATGTTCAACAAAAATACTGTGTATTAATGGATCAGAGAACATTGTGAATGTCTCCCTCCTTTTTTATGTTATTATATATAACTAATTACATAAACTGAAATTCCAGTTATTGTGTCTAAAAGTCCTCAAGATGATGTGCCAATGTAACTTCCTCGAGTGTGCTGCAAGAAAAGTTGAAAAATAGAAAGTTTAAAAAAAAATTAAAAGACTGTTTTTTATAATAATGGCTGCTCCCCTGGAGTTGCCAGTAAATGAGGAATTAGGCCCTTTTCCCCTAAAGAGATTACACATATATCTAAAATCTGCTTCTGCGAAGTGGGTTTCTTGTAACAACAGACAGTTTGCCTGTGTCTGATTAGCATATTGCACTATTTTACGTATTTTAGTTCTATCTCTGGCTCCTTTTACATTCCAACATAAACATTTTAGATCATTAGCCATTTGTAATTATAATTTCATTAATATATATATATTTAAAGATGTTGGTACAAAAGTTACTGTATCGCTTTTCTTTAGCTGTCGAACCTGTAGCATTAACTGTTATAATACTTTATTAGACACCCAATGAAATGTGAAGTTATTATAGTATAATGGACAGGCCTTTACACCCTTACTCATCATGTGCTTTCAGGGGGAACAGTCCTCATTTAGGGGTTTTGGGAGATGCACGGGGGGACCAGGCCATGGCAGGATACCTCTACCCTGTCTTGCAAGATGGAATGTCAAGACCTCCCTTACCTCAGCATTAGGCAGGACCAGAAGGGATACCATGACCCATACAACTGGATGTGGGCCATCATAAGGTTCTTTGTAAGTAGCAAGGCAAGGTAAATTTTATTTTTTCAGGCACCCAATCCTGGAGGCTCTGGGTGCCATACACATGAATACAAAACTATTAATAAAATAAGAACAAATTAATAAATTACAGCAGTAATAGATTAGACAGGCCATGTAAAATAAACGGAACCTAGGCTAAAAAACAGTAACTAAGAGGGCTATCCCAGGATAAGATCTAGTAGACAGTGTCTGGGAAGGCCTGACTGAACAGGTGGGTCTTGAGGCAGGCCTTGAATACCTCAGCTGAAGGGGCCTCCAATACAAATGGTGGAAGTGAATTCCACAGGACAGGACTAGTGACATTAAATGCTCTGTCACTGGTAGTTTTCAACCACATCCTGGGAATCACAAGGAGGCCCCTAGAGGAGGAAAGGGAGGGAGAGAACTGAGATAACGGGTGCAAGAAGGTCAGACAAGTAACCAGGGCCCAGCCTATGTAGGGCCATAAAGGTGAGCAAGACCCCTTAAAGAGGATCCTTCCCCTGACTGGCAGCCAGTGCAGTTCATGCAGCACCGGGGTGATGCGGTAATATTTCGACTGCCCCGTGAACAACCTGGCAGTTGCATTCTGCACTATCTGTAGCCAGTGGAGGGTACCTCTGGAGACCCTGAGGTTGAGCACATTACAGTAGTCAAGCCTTGGCATCACAAAGTCATGCACTGAGGTGGGAGGTCCGAGGATGGAACTAGGAGCTTGATCCTGGTGACATTCCTAAAATGAAAAAAGCTGGTCCGGACAACGGATGATATATGGGCTTCAAATGTCAGCCTACTGTCAAAGGTCACACCAAGATCATGCACTCTAGAGGAGGCCTTCAATGGCACAGACCCCAGGAACAAGCCAGTTGCTAAGCCAGAGGCCATCCTATCATGCCTCCTGTTCGACTCCACCACCAGTACCTCCGTTTTATCAGGGTTCAGTTACAACCAGCTGGAGGCCATCCAGTCACTGATCTCAGCAAGGCATTCATTTAGCACTTCCACCACACTGGATGTCCTGGGGCAAAGGAAAGATACAGCTGGGTATCAACCACATAGAAATGAAAACCCAAACTGAACTTCCTAATGATCTCTCTCAGGGGCAGCATATACATGACAAACAACATTGGTGACAAGACTGAACCCTGAGGTACTCCACATAACAGGAGGTTAGGGGAGGAGGAGGAGTTCCCCATCACTACCCATTGCCTCCTATTCATGAGATAGGACTCAAACCAGCAGATGACAGTCCGACAAGTCCATAAAATTCCCTCAGGCGGTCGAGCAACACACAATGGTCTACTGTGTCAAAAGCTGAAGAGAGGTCGAGGAGACAAGAATTATCCCCTCTCCTCAATCTCTAGCCCTGAGGAGGTCATTATGCACCCGAACTTATGCAGTTTCTGTGCTATGTCTTGCATGAAACCCTAACTGGAGAAGCTCATAAAGATCAAAGGCCACAAGGTGCTCCTTAAGCTGTTGTGCCACAACCTTCTCAACAACCTTCCCTAAAAATTGGAGGTTGGAGACTGGACGGTAATTCGACTTGACGTCAGGGTATAAAGATGGTCTCTTCAGAAGTGGTCTGACCAGTGCCTCCTTCAAAGCATCTGGAAAGACCCCCTCTAAGAGAGAGCACCGGACAATCAAAGTGAACATTGGGCCAACAGTGTCAACATATCCCATCAAAAAATGCATTGATACCGGATCCAGTTCACAATATGTGTGCTTCAGCCAGAGGGTGACTTCAGCTACCTCCACTGGTTTAAACTCCCCCCAACTAGGTGAAGTGCTCTCCGGACACCAAAGGTGACCACTGTCGGCCACATTGTGGCTCACTGGTGGTATTCCCTGCTGGATGGTGGACACCCTGTCCGAGAAGAAACGAGTAAACTCTTCGCATAAAGTGTTGGAAAAGGCTTTTTCTGGCTGTAGACAGGCTGGGTTTAGCAGCCTGTCCACAATCTGAAAGAACACTGTTGGTTGATCCTTCCTGGCCGCAATCTCCCTGGACAGGAACTTTGCCCTCTTATGGGTGATTGCCCCCTGATACCCATGATAATGAGAGTGCAGGGCCAGTCTGTCCACCTCCAGTCCGGACCTCTGCCAGCAGCGCTCTAACCTCCAACCCAAAATCTTCATCACTTTGAGCTCCCTGTCAAACCACGGGGACCTCAAGTGAGAGGATTTGGGTAGTACACAGACCAGTGTGAGAGAGTCAATCACTGGTGACAGCCTCACTCATACCCCCTATGCATGCACTACCCACACTAGATAGATCAGCCAACTACCAGAAATCCCTCTGGGGTCAAACTCCTCAAAGGGCGGTAGCTTACCATCTCTACAGGGGGAGGGCTCTCGGGGGCCCAAATGAGAACTTCGCTGTGCAATGATCGGACCACATGACCAGATCAGGCTTGAGGTTACTTACCTCAAGCCCCAGCGAGAAAACCAGGTCCAACATGTGGCCGCCTTGATGGGTCACGGAAGAAACTTCTTGCAACAGGCCCAGAGATGACATAGTCTAGATGAGGTTATAACTTAGCCTAGAGGATTCATCGTTGGCCCAAACATTGAAGTCCGCTAGAACTAAACATCTGGGGGACTCCAGCGTTTCACTGGCGACTAAGTCGGCTAAGTCCTGCAGGAATTCACCTGCCACCCCAGGGGGGTGGTAAATCAGGAGAATCCTGCAGCCTGCGCCCAGACCCCCACATATGGCCACACAGTCAAAGGATCCCTGTTTTCCCACTGGGTGCACAATGAAGTCAAGTTCAAATCTAAAGCAGATGGCCACTCCCCTACCCCTGCACTCCACTCTGGGGTAGTGCACTACCGAGTACCCAGAAGGGACAGCAGCCTCTAGAACTGGGCCAGCACTGTCACCCATCTAGGTCTCAGTAATACATGCCAAATCAACCAAGGAAATCAAGTCTGCTATAATTGCGGTCTTGTTTCTGATCAATCTGGCATTGCAAAGCACTTCCCTCGGGACTGATGGATAGTGTCGCCCTTCTGGTTACTAGCCCACTCAATCTGGTGGGAACCCTGGGGACAGAACCAAGCATATCTGGTCTCTCCCTAGGATCTGTTGACACCCAGGGCACCTTCTGTACCCAATAACCTCAATCCTATCCCTACCTGAAGTGCATGGAGTGCTCTGCCATACTTGTTCAGTGCGGGATGTCTTAATCCCGACCTCCCGACAGCAACGTGCTGTGGTGGAAGAAACTGTAAGGTCAGTAAAGGGTCACAGATCAAGGTGCTGGGCCACAGGCCCATGGACTTCCCCAGACATATACTGTCCAACCAGATAGCCCCTGTAAACAACTAACAAGCTATCAGTCATGCAGACAATCACACAGCTAATACAAAATGAACCTAACCAGTCTCACTACACAAACACTCACTTAAATTAAAACCCCACACTCCAAAACCAGCCCCCACCCAACACCCCAAAGGAAGACAAGAAGCAATAGTAGGCAGCAGTTCAGTTCAGGACAGCAATGCCATAGATCCCTTTATAATAGAGCACAACCAAGACAGGGCAAAGTTATTGTCAGTGGTAAATAACAGTTAAAAGGTAAGAATTCTTCACAGCCCAATAAAATTGATATTCGTGGATTATTGCATTAGTGTTGACTCTGCACAATGTGCGGTAAAGGTACCACATAGTGGACTGGCATATACCGTGTTACAACTGCTGTATTAAATTGTGTCTAACAGACTGACAACAGTGGAAACTGCGGACTCTCATCCTATGGGAGGTGGAAGAGGAGCAACCTCCTGGTTTTTGTATCCAGTGCTTTCAAGGTGACTGACCCTTTCCTTTTTCCTAATTCCCACACTCATACCTTTTTTATGCTTTTCTGTCTGTAACCTGCACTGACAATCAGGACTCCTATGGTTTCACCCACCTATGACTGGGATGGCAGGAGAGAGGCGGCTACCTTGACAGCAAAGACCAGTGCATCTCCTGCATTGGCCGGGGAGGGGGAATGATGGATAGTAGTTGGCTGGTGCTATCCCTAAGAGTTGAGTGCCTCACTGCCACAGCTGCACAGCCCCCAAGCTGGCCCCAGAGTGAGGTTCCTAGGCTTGCAAGCAAACCTTATACTTTGAATCCCAGGTGGCACCTTGATAAGCCACCACTACTACTGCACCATGCCACGGTATCTTTAGCTTTCAATTGGTAACCCACCACAGACTGACAGAAGAGAATGACTCTAAGAAGGTAGAACCCCCTGCAGTATTACAGTGAGGTGTCAGCACTAAGTATTCACCCAATCCCCTAGTACAGGACAGGAACCCTTGACCGTCTGGCACAGAGGGAATAATATTACTACTGCTCAGCTACACTGATACTAGGGTTGCTTGAAATCTGCAAAATGGAATCAGATTCATTAGATTCTCACCTGATTTTAGGATTTAGAATTTTTGGAATGGCAGTTCGAAAATCTTTATTCCTAAACTGAACCCCAAAACCTCATTTTACATATGAATTTAAGATGAAGGGGTTTAAATCCAAATCTGAAACTTATTTTGAGGTCCTTTTAGGATTTAAATTGGAATCTGGTTAGGTTTTGGAAGTTCCCAAATTTCTGAATCTGAAAATGGGATCGGAATTGACCAATTCTGAGCATTCCTAACTGATACTGTTAATGAAGTTCAACAATTCTCTGACGACATGCAATCACCACTCCACATGAGTAGCGAGTACACACAGACCCACGTTACTTGGCTGCATGCTGACTGGTAATCTAACTCAGAACAGTACTGGTTTGACCCATGTGATAATGGTAACCAATGCTAATTTTCCAAAGTTGAATTCACTGCTCTAGAATTATTACTAGCTTAGGAGTCTTACTCACAACATTCACAACTAACTGACAGCAGGAAGACAAAGGCAGACCCTCTAGCCAAGATGTCATAGAAACATGGAGACCTAGACAATGATATCAGAAAAAGACCACTGGTCCATCCAGTCTGCCCATAAATCCTAACAAACCTGGGGTGTATTTATCCATAGAAGGTTCTAACCCACACAATCCACCCCCATGCTCCCCGCCCTACTGTTGTCACCCTGAGCTGCCACTAAGCCCTTCACTTTGTACCAGGTAAGACTGAAACCACTGATAGTTTTGGCACAAACCACATCAGCTTATGTCTTCTGGTTCCACTAACGTGCATGAAAAATTTAGTTTAAAAGTCCCAAATAGTCAAAGCCTAGCAACCAGCACTCATTGAAAACAAATTCCAGACTCAGAGTGCAATTCCAGTTCTTTAATGTCTATAAATATCAAAAGGTCAAACTTACATAAGCAGCACAACATAGAAGCTCCTACAAACACCCTTGCTCAGTTAAATGTTAAATTGTGGTTTTTGCCTGCTTATATTTCAGCCCCTTCTTCATGGATTTCCTCAAAGCCATCAAAAGCATGATCTGTGGCCCAGAATCTTCTGCTATGGCAAGTTTTGATGAAATTCAGTTCAGCAGTTTTTTGGCTAAAGGTGAGTCAAATACTTTGAAAAGGACTACCATTTCCAAAATAAGGTAAATTCATGCACCACTCTTAATTACCACAGTCACAGGGCATGTGCCCACTGTCACAGATACACTTTTACATTGCTTGGTGTCAAAGTGCATCTGTAGCCACTTCTACATGACAGGCTCTGCACTGCAGCGAGCGGTGTAGAGCAACTGGAACATTACCTTTATTGTCATCTACCAGTGAGCTACACCGCATCTGAGTGGGGAATATTCACTGCCCAGACGTTCCCTGTTTTTTGGGTTTGCCGTTGCATTTTGTTGTTTTGCGCTGCCTGGTGCTGCCGTGCAATCTGAGCACAGCAATCACACCGATGCAGCCCATCAGGCAAGTCTCAGGCTCTGGGCCGGCTGAATAGACTGCAAAAATGCCAGAAGAGCCACAAAACTGCTGCAGGACTGCTGTGTGTATAAGGAAATGGCAGTGGCACAGATGGAGTGGAGCGAGGGGTTGGAAACCACAGTGCTACCAAGTAGGGCTCTGTGTAAAAGGGGCTTGCGACTGCAACAGTAAAATGGCTGGGTTTTGAATAATGATACTTGTGTGATATTGACTGGAAATGATAATTATAAGATTGTCTAAATTTAGAAGGAAAAAGGTTCTAAAATGAAGTTATAATTAAAAATCAATTCAGGTAGCTGTGCACATGCAAAAAGACCGGTTGCATTTTTGCAGATGGACTTAGCGTTTGTTAGCGGTGAAAACAGTCTCTTTGTACTTTTGCAGGTGGGCAGTTCTATTTTGCCTGCAGCAGTTTTTTTTTGCATTTTCACAGATGAACTTTGTTTTTACATGTGGAAATCAGTATTTGGTGTTTTCTCAGATGGACTTAAATAGGAACAGTCAGCACAGAGGGCCCTAGACATACGTGTGGGGATGTTCCCAACATGCACTTTTGTGCAGAAACATTTTGTTTAGTTCTAGGCCAACATCTTCTATTAATACAAATCCCAGAATCCCCTGCAGCTGACATTGCAGCAGTAGACAGCAATGGGAGATTGAATAGCCTGCAGTGCATATTAGATCTTTTACAATCTCGCCAGATGTTTTCCAGGTCTGCTTTTCATCAGGGGCTAAGTACAGTCACAGAGGACTGTACTTAGCCCAGGGAGGACAGCAGGACCAGTAAACTATAGATCAGAGCTCATATAAAAACTCTGACATGCACTACTCGCTATTGAATCTCCCACTGCTGCCTACTGCTCTGATGTCAGCTGCAGGGGGATTCTCGGATTTGCGGTAGTGGAAAATGTTAGCCTCAAACAGCAAATTTAGTCTGATGCAATATACTATACTGCAGTAAACAGCAAGTAAACCAAAATGTTTTTGCACACAAAGTGCACATTGGGACCAGCCTCACACTTGAGTGTATGGCCCTTTAACAGGTGTATTTGGTGCTTTGTTTATGGCCGTGGACCATAAATAAAACATATTATAGGCTTGATATAGTGTGTCACGGGCCCTTCCAGCAATCTGTACGCCGGTCCGAGTGCGCCCGTCAACAGGGCACCAAAATTCAAAATTTGACGCCCCTTCCCCGAGGTCCGCCCCCCCTGGAGTTAGAATATTTAGTTGGGGGGGTGCAGCCCCCCACTCAGGAAGGTGTGGGAGGTACAGCCCCTCGCATAAATACCGGGTGGCGAATTAAAAATCCTGGTGCCCTAATGATGGGCGCACTTGGATGGGTGCGTTCCGATGGTGGAACTGTCATGGGTAACCTGCTTTGTCTATGACACTGTAGGCAATAAGTAAAGAGCACTTAAGGCCCGAGGCAGTGTGTGATGGGTCAGCTGTTGAAAGTATTCAGCCTGCATTGTCATTACAATGTAATGGTATTTCTAAGCCAAAGCTGGCGGCTATCTTTTTTTCTTGAGAAAAAAACTAAATTAAAACATTTATAAAATACTCAAATTTTTTGATGGAACCCAAACATTTACCACCAACGAAAACCAAAAGATGCCTGAAATCTTTTATAGTTAAAAAAGGAAGGGTCAAAGTTTTTGCCCGAATGTGTTGCTCTGCTGCTTTAAAGCCACAGAAATAAGGAAATGTGGTGTTAGGGTTAAACATCCCCTGAGCCGTGATGAATCTGCGGCTGGGTGTTCCTTGGGGTTTGAACAATTACGCAACACAGCGTTCACATTGCCCTAACTTTGGCACCAAGCCTCTATACATTGGTGTTTTATTATTTTTCTGTGTGCCTGGACAGAAGGTGCCACAGTTAGGACAACACCAATGCTGTGTCGTGTGATCATTCCAACTCTGAGGAACGCCAGGCCACAGATTTTACCCTTGCTCAGGGGACTGTCAGCTCTAACGCTGCATTTTCTTACCTTTGTAGCTATAATCTTCAACCCTAACTGATGCTTCTGTGTAGTTTTAGGCACTGAATATTCTTCAAAACCTGAACACTTTGCATTTTTCCTGTGGTTGATTGGTAAAGAGTTAGCTAAACCAGCTTCAACTAATCAGACAGGATGTGGCCCTGAGGTGATAGACCTATAGGGAGGAGAACGAGGTCTGCAGATACGAGATTGGGAAGGAGGGACCCAGGATTTTTTAACATGGTGGATTTCTATGTACTGAATTATTGATACCCCCCTCCAACTGTGACATTAACTAAGTATAATATTACAACTGCCTATGTCATAACCTCATCACAAAAAATCTTTTTTCATTTTCTAGCTCATAATCCTATTTTTTTAAACTTTATGTTAATTCATTTTGAGTAAATGAAACAATACAAAACAGATGTACTTGATTCAGCATATAGGTAGGGTACATGAACATGGCTTCTGAACATGGTGGTATATGCCATCCCCCTTTATTATGATGGCTGTGTTTTGTATAATTTTTATCTACACGACCAGTGAAGGGACAAGAGAGATCAGTAAGCAGCAGTGAAACCAGTCATTTTCAGCAACGAGTGGCTCCGGTGGACGTATTAACACATATATAAAAACTCTGCTAATCACACTAACTACATGTAAAACTGCATATGTGTAAGCAAAACCAGGTCTAGGAGTCCTTTCCTTCTTCCCCCCTGTTCTGCATCCCACTATTTTAATTAATGATATGCGCAGTGTTTTTTGTAACAAAACCTATTTAAAACTGCTGATTACTTATGTGGTGCATTATGGTTTCTCAGTCTAAGGTTTTATCACTGCAGGGGCCACCTTACATCTTTCTGGCAGCTCCTACCTACTCTGGGTCTCGAACCTGCATCCTTGACTAATAATTTTTTAGACACAGTAAAACTACTTAGCTGTCCCTATTCTCTTGGTAGAACAGTCTCTCTAGGCTGTTACATGGTGTCCCAGCTGTGGAACTAATCACAGAGTAACCTAAACAACTTTCATGTTAAGGAGCTGCTTACTGAGCTGTCTTGCCCGTTCACTGGTCATGTAGATAAAAATTATATGAAACACAGCCATCGTAAGAAGGGGGGGGGGAGGATATACCACCATGTTCAGAAGCCAGTAATTTTAAATGACACTGCTTACTGTACACAGATCAAGGCCCCCGGATATCTGAGATTCCAGGACTGTAGAGTTTTCTGCAGAAGTTGCATCATACCATGGAATATATGTAGTGCTGCAGAATTCTTTGCTCTTTGTGATTTTTCATTTGAATATCTATTTTTTCAGTAGTGTCTATGTCCCCATCTTCTTTATCCTGAAACCCTACCTCTGTGCTCATCATGTAACGTCATTGATGGTATCACATAATATTTCATCCAATGGCAAGACTGCATTCTGCAACATAATTGAATAATTCATGACATAGGAATAAACAAATACTGCCGCAGAAGCCTGGGAGTCCTGCTGAGGAAATCTGGACTGATTACCTTGGGAGAACTTGGGGCTCTGGCATAGATCAAGAACCTCTGAGACGTGAGATGCTCAAATCACGTTAAAACTGGTGTGCAAAATTGTCAGTTACCCTCATTGAAGCCCAGGCCTGGCATTCTCTCAATAAAATGTTGAACTGCAGTGTTCTGTAATATCGTTATGTAACTTCACCTGTGAAGGTACTATAATTGTAACTCCCCCAAAGGCGAGACTTACCAGTAGAGCCACTGAAGGATCAGGATGGATCCACCCAGGTACCTGTGACCTTTCACTGGAACTGGTGTTGGAGGCCAGATGAATAGGAATGGCTGTTGCAGCAATCCATGCATCATGCTGCTGATGAAGGGAGTGCCCTCACACCTGAAGAGGACCACCAAATTGCTGCTGACATCACTGATGCAAACTGGATTATAAATCCAACTGGCTAACTGTAAAAAAAAAAAAGTAAGGCAAGGCAGCATTCAACTGAAAGAAACTGCAAAATCATGCACTTGGGGCACAGAAACCCAGAGGCTATGTACAAATTGGGAGGGGAAGTACTGGCAACCACCAAAGAGGAAAGGGACCTGGGGTAATCATTTCTGATGACCTGAAGGTAGCCAAGCAATGTGATAAGGCAGGGGGAAGGCTAGGAGGATCCTTGGGTGCATAGGAGAGGTATCACCAGTAGGAAGAAGGAGGTACTATTACTTTTGTACAGATCACTGGTAAGATCCCACCTCAAGTACTGTGTCCAGTTCTGGAGGCCCCACCTCTGCAAGGACATTGATAAGGTGGAGGCGGTACAAAAGAGGGCTACCAAAAGAGTACAGGGCCTGTATCAAAAGCCCTGTGAGGAGAAACTCAAGGAACTGAATGTGTACTCTCTGGAAGGGGAGGGGGGATATGATAGAAACATTGAAAAACTTAACAGCTAATAATAAGGTACAGGAAAGTAACATTTTCCATAGAAAAAGAAGCTCAAGGACAAGGGGTCATGCTATGAAGTTGGGAGGGGGCTCAGAGGAAATACTTCTTCATGGAGAGGGTGCTGGATGCCTGGAACAACCATCCAGCAGAGGTGGTGGGTGCCAAAACAGTAACGTATTCAAGCATGAATGGGATAGATGCAAGGGGACCTTGGTAGGAAGGCAAGGGGAGGAGACAGCCAGAGATCAAGTAGGGTCTGCAGTGGCACAGTAGGCAGGGAAAACTGGGCAGACTAGGCGGGCCAAGAGGTCCTTATCTGCAGACAACTTCTATGTTTCTATGTACGAAAGCAGCAGCAGGTACTGTGAGAAATCTGAGACATGTAAAGAAACATGGATGTCACCATCTTGACGACTCTTGACCCCAGTGCTTATCCAACCATCATGTGTAGGGTGTTGAAAGAGTCCTGCAGCATTCTGGGAACAGAGTGGCAGAGTGCTTGATGCCCTTTCTGCACCAATCTAGGAGCCAGAACTGTGACTGACAGCCAAGTTAGCAACTCAGGAGATGGAATGTCTGTATGATGTGCTGGACCTTTCCCATCTGCACGGAGTTTTTTTTTTCAGACAGTCCTGCTTGGGCATTCGGAGGAAGAAGACATGCTGAGGAGGAGAGCTGGGGGCCTAGCCTGCCTCAGAGCCAGAAGTGACTGGTTGAGCCTGTTTAAAGCTGCTAGAGTTCAATCCAAACCATTCCATTTTGCTGGTGATTGAAGCCTGCTAAAGCTGAAAGAAGATAACTGCTATGACATCTGCAGAAAAAACTGCTGATATTAAAGGTGGGGAATAGCCATTTCTACTCTTTCTGGTGTGTCCAAGGGAAGAGCATGGTCAGGAGCTCATCTTCGGGTACCTGGTAACCTTGACTGTGAGTGCGCCCAATGGGTGAGGAGGGGGAACACTCCAGTCTAGGCATCCCTTGGAACCAAACATGCTACCATGTTGCTAGTGAGCTATGAGTGAAGGATGCCATGTGTGTGTGAGTTTGACGAGGCCTGCAGCTAATCCAGCAGTTTGCTGCCTGTGCAGAATCGTCAGTGCCAGCTTGCACCAGAGGCCTGCTTTGAGGACCACTCTATGATCCTGCTACAGGTACTGTCTTCATTAACCAGGGTTGCGTGAGTACTGCCCTATCCAGCCAGAGTCCTGCATCATTATTTTCCTTCTTGGATTACAATTTGTTCTTGGAAATCCAAGTTCCCTTTTGCAATGACAAGTTATGGTTTTAAAGTGCTGGCCAAAATGTCACTCTGGTGAGCTTTCCACATTGTAAGCTTGCATCTTTGTTTATTTAAATTTATTTCAAAAGTTTAACTAGGAAAGACATACTGAGCTGATAACAGCTCATTTCCAGATGCATCACGGGGGGGAGTAGGGGTAGAGTGAGGAAGAAAATACAACAAGGTAATAGAAATAATAGAATAAAAAGTACATTAACAGAAACTCATCAGTAAGTAAATGACAAACAATATGGAACATCAAAATAGGAGCAAAGTACAGTACATTACAGATGCGCATAGTAATATTCAGCGCAGTGTAAAACAGCACAAACTGCATTAGGTAGATAACATTGCATGTAGACAGCAGCAGTAAAACAATCCCAGCTGGGGTGTATAAGTAGTGGGGGCTCTAAAACCAGTCAGGGTAGTAGTAAACTGTGGGACCTCGAGAAGAGTGGGGGCACAAGGTAAGCAGTCAGGGACAGTAATAGGAGGGAGATGTAAAGTCACAAAGGAGAGACTTAAGGGAGAAGGTAGAAGGGACAAAGCGGAAAGATGGGGGGGAGTGGACTAGAGTTTAGGGAAGCAGTAATTAACTAATTAAGTAATAAAGTGCACCAACATAAGATTCCGGACAACTCATCATCAATCCAGTTAGACACCTGAGTACCCAGTAACTGAATAAAATGCCGTTAATCATATTGCTAATGAGTGAAGTGTTGAAAAGCCTTTAAATTACTATAGAGGATAGCTGGGAGGCCTAACGGTACTGTAGTCCGCAGGTGATTGAGTGTGTGGGTGCCAGTAGGGCCAAGGTATCTCTCTGGTGAGGCATGACACAGCAAAGAGATTGTTATATACAATAATTGTTAAACTGCGTATTACCTAACCCCCTTCCCTTTGAGGACCTGATCCTACTGTTAATAAAGCCCTCTTCTTAGTTTCTTAATTTCTGTGTGGGAACCTATTATTAATAATCTCCTTTAATTGTGGCACAGAGGTATTTTGCAAAAGGTAAGGTGTGGCTAATCATTTGTTGTGGGAAGGTGTCTTGTATCCACTAGGGACCTTGGTTGGTACTGCATCTCAGGTAGCAGCATCATACTTTTAACCAGGCCCACTATTTCTTTCTCTGGGTGGAGGCACCACACTATTCCATTTTTCCCCTTCCGAACCAAACCCCACATTTGAAGAGTTTGATGAGCCTATACCCCTCAACCTTGCTTGAAGTCCATGGGTACAAGGGCAGGGGTTGAAACCGTGAGCAACACCATAACATTTGGATGGTGACCTGGTTACATTCATACACAGAAAAATGCTGCTATGAAGGTGATTTTCTGCTTCTTCAGAGTCAATATTGCCTGTAATGTATGCCCTCTACCAGCCCATGGTTCTGCTTTTTGGGCTTTATGATTTTTCTTTTGTTTTTTTCTCATTTGACTAGCTCCTTACACCACTCCTAACCATGGAGTCAATCAGCAAGCTCCTACTTCTAGGCATTACCTTGCAATACCCCTAGCTTGCTACTCTCTCCCCACCTGACCCAGTTCTGTAGTCAACGAACAGCCAATATACAATTCTAGAGAATGAGAGAAGGAGGAGAAGTGCTGTCAGCACCAGTGTTGACCGTCAGTCATGTAGGTAAGGCAGTCTCACCTGGCCAATTGGGGCCAATTTTCTGGAGTCTGTCCCCTCTGCTTGTCCCCTTAGCTTTGATGCACAAGAGCTAGTGGCAAACTGAATGCATAAACTATTCTGAGATACCAGGGGCAGACGTACAGCAGGACAAAGTGCCCTCCCTCTTTTCCTCCCAAGAGGCAGAGAGTGTCCTGTGGCCTTGCTCTCAACTGCTATGCATTTTGCATAGCACTATGTTCTTTGCACCCAAATTCACCCTTGCTCTTTGAAGGTTCACTGATGTTCCTCATAATGTTAGCGTTATTTCTGAATATACCAATTGAGGCCAGCCCATTGGTGCTGTGGCAGTGCTACCACTCATGATATCAGTGACCTGTATTCAGGAACGAGGACAAGTCATTGGGGGCTGATCGGGGGATCTACCATCCCAAAGAACACTCCCCTTCCCTCCGGGAAGAGAGAGTTGCAGCTGCCGATTTGTGACCACGACTTGGGTGATGACTTGGGCAGTGACTCAGCATTTTGGAGGGAAGATGCCAGTGGAGCTGGATGCATGATGTACTTCCGGGTACATGTGTTACTCATCACATGGCCAGTTGGCATCTCGAGGGCAGGGGACCAATAAAAAGCAGAAAAAAAAAACAGTCACAGTCCTGCCCGCCGGCACAGTGGTTGGATTTCCGCCTGGGATGCCGACATCCCGGGTTCGGGAACGGATTTTGGAGTCAGAGGGCCAGCTGGGAGGGAGGAGGATTGAGCACCCTGTGGCTTGCTCTCCTTCTCCATGTGGAGGGAGGTTGTGTGTCTGGTGCATAGAGTGACCTTTGGTGGAGGCCAGGGGTACAACAAGTGTCCGGCACCTTATGTATTGCAGAGGCATGTCAGACAGTGGCGTTTATGCCACCCTGTCATTGCACACTCCGCCTCCATACAGTACCAAAAAAACTCTTCACTGAGAAGAATGCCACCCACCCCGAGTCAGAGGTCCCATGCAGCAGCTCCCAGATTTCCTCTGGGGATATATCCCACCTTCTGCTAAGTCAGGAGCATACCCCCAGGACAGTACTGTTGTGGGGCCATATCCCACAGTCTGCCATGTATTTGGTTCCATCTCGTGGCCCTGCTGTGAAGGGTAATCCAAAGTGTCTCCCCGGTGGGACTCACAGTGGTGGTATGATGGGATGGGGCTCGGGAATGGGCTGATGGGGAGCTGGCACAGAAAAGCATAGTGCATAAAAAAAAAATCACAGAATTATGCCTCTCCTGCTTTGCAGACTGCACCATTGACCTTGCCACCTCCCCACCTCTGGACTGGGCATTGATCTTTGGTGGGGCAAGGCCCACCCCATCGATCCCACCCTGGGGGTAAGCAAGGGAGGACCAAGGAGGCAAGGACAAGTCCGGGGGAAGGCGAGTGATGGAGCTGGGAGTGGGGGACAGCTGAGGAAGGGGAGACTGTGAGTGGGGAGCAAAACAAAACTTCAACTAACAAGATACAAACAGTCCATTACACAAAACATATGTTGCCCACGATTCATAAACTTATTATTCTTTAAACTAAAAACGTGCTATGAATTCTGACCTTTTGCTCTGCATTTTAAAGTTTACTGCTAGTACTACACATTTTAATGGTGAGAGGTTGAAAAGTATGTCCTGTGGTACTTTGCCTCCGCCTTCTCCAGGTCTTATGTGGCTCTTCTGGTTTTGGTTGTGAACACAGGTCGGCAGTGATGCAAGCTGCACCCCTGCTGATGCTTTACTCATCGATGAGTCATCTGGTTTCTCTCTTGCTGTGTGTAAGCTCACATTGGCTAGGATACATATTATTTTCAGCATGTGAATTAGTAGTTTATATTTTCAATCTGGTCCTTGATGAAAATGAAAACCTCAAATTGTAGAGTAAGCAGAAAATATACCACTGAAGTAAAGAAAAATTAAAATGATTCAGCAGTACTAAAAATGGACTTATTACCATATATACTTGTCTATAAGTCAACCCCATGTAAAAGTCACCCACCCCTTACCATGTCAATTTTAGTAAAATTACAGATATTTTGCTTCCCAAATTTGATGGGAAGATCTGTTTTGTGACCAACATCAGGCACAGAATCTGTCTTTGTGGCCAGAACTGAATGCAGAAATAGTTTATCATTGTAAACCTTGCAGATACTGTAGGTTGACCTCACAGATAAGCCAAGTGCCCGTTCTTGGGGGTCTATTTTTAGCAAATAGTTTTTTTAGCAACATTGTATGGTCTATTTTTATCATCAAGAACCAGACTTATATGTGAGTATATACAGTACTTTGTAAAGTTTTCAAATGCCATGTCATCAACCCCCTATCGCACCAGTGGATGTACTGTAGAATGTATACACTCATGTATAAGTCTAGTTTTTGGTGCTTAAAATAGGCAAATATGAAGGGGAACTTGACTTATTTGCAAGGTTAACCCACCTGCAGGGTTTACAATAGTTAACCATTTTTACAACTTGGTAACCTGATTTTGTGTCTAGTTCTGAACACAAAAACAGACTGCCCAATTTTGGTCACAGAATAAGATTTTTGCATCAAACATTTGCAGCAAAATTCTGTCTGTAATTTTGCAAAAAGTGATCAGGTAAATGGCAATTTCAATGTGAGATCGACTTATAGAAGAGTATGTACAGTACTGTATTTTTACTATTTATTTTATTTATTTATATTTTGACTGTGACTGTTTATTGTTGTGTTGTATTTTTTGTGTATGCCATCTGTTTGATTGTTTTTGTTATTTTGTATTTTATGTATCCATGTCATGACTGAAAACAGGCCTTCCATTCAAGTGCCATTACCTGCTTAAGAAAAACTTCCATAAAATACTGTAAATAAATACTTTTGCATTATTATTTACAGAACTACATTTTTAAACTGAACCTTTAGGTAGGGCCCACTGGCAACCACCCAGGCCCATTGTCTTGCCTAATCGAAGAGTCACAAAGGAATAATCACACTTGGCATTCACACATCAGCACAATTTATTGCAAGCAAAAGATAATTATACTTCACTATCAGCATTAATGATTACACTTTAGCATTCATTCATTAGCAATATTACTATCAGCATTAATATATACTTCAATTAAGCAAAACATGATACATCACCGATTCAATAAAGCATCATCAAGCCCTCTTCCAATGGCTGGAAGCCCTTTTGTCAGCCTGGCTAGGAGTCTCGAACCGGAACTGGCCCCACAGCGATGCGCCCACCCTGCAGGAGAGGCTTCAAACCAGGCATTGAGAAAGCTACATTTATATCTTATTCTATGCTAAAATAACCGTGCAGCCTTCATTGTGTTATTTTCCACATTCTAGAAGCTGGCGGACTTCCAGGATGTTGCAAATTCACACGATAAGGACTGCTCAGAATTCCCCACCTGCTAGGTCACTGTGCTCCAAACACTGGCGGGTGCCTAGAACACTATAGAGCTAAGCAGAAGTTTAAACAAACTACAAAAACAGGTTGCCTGATAATATGCGACCTTCAAGTCAGCAAAATACACTGTCTGAAGCAAAACATAATAATGAGGCTATCTAAAGAGCAAAACACCAATTAAATGAAGCAGCATGTAAAATGGACAAAATGGAGTATGAAATGACATACATTACATGAAATAGCATACAAAATGGAGTAACAATAATCAACATATTATACTATCACTACACCCATGTACCACTAATCTAACCACTCTGAGTGTTCCACGGTTTGAACTCCATGACATGCCTCCAGCCATCTTCTCCCCTGACATCGTAACGTCTAGGCTCAATGCTATCCCCATGATGTTGAGCCTGGATGTACCGTGCCCATCATGCCAGTGGTACTTCTTGTTTTTTCACCTTTTGCTCCCTCTTTTTCCCCCACCCTCTACCCACATGATGGCGCTGCATGCCAATTGGTGACCTCCTAAGCAACAGCTTCCCCATAAGAGGTGGGCAAGCTCCTTTGTCCACCACAGGGGTCCCTGCATTGCTAGATATTGTGGCATCTCTTCCATGGTCTGAGAAGCACTGCCAGCATCAACACTGTCTCCCAGCATGGCCACCTGCTTCTCATGCCCTGAGTCATCTCCCAGACCTGGATCACTGACATGGCAGTGAAGTTTTCTGGCACTGGGGTCAATGTGTGATCATGAATGTATTAACACTTGTAAGAAGCTACTGTCCTCTGTAGCTTGCCAGTACTGCTGTGTTATCATATGTCCACCATGTAGAGAAAATATGGGCAACAGATAGGTTTGAGGAATTGAACAATGATGCAAGCATTTTTGGGATTCCTTTACAAGAAATAGACAACTAGATTTCCTTTCTAAGATTTTTTTCTTCTATAGAACTATTTATTTCCCCATCCCAGCCAACCTAAGTCATGTTGACCACTCTAGCCCCATTACCCCAACTTCTCCCAGGAATTGCCTCACCACTCTATTTCCCTCAGGGCTTACCCCCCCTCCATAGGGTCAGTAGGGGCTCATATGGCTGAGGCACAGATCTGGTCAGTAGTGGTGCCTGGGCCATTGGGAGCAGGGCCTGTGGGCTGCCGGATTCACCCTATTGGCTGGGGACATTTCTGCCTTGTTTTTTTCCCCCTTCCCTGAAGTTGGCACCCATGCAATGTTGTGGGCACGTGGTGTGAAGATACCACATGTACTCAAATGCCTGTGCCCAGCCGTCCAAGAGGTGGCTGCATGTTGCGCCACCTAGCCACCACAAGGTGGCAGTCAAGCACAGCACTTTCCCTCCAATCCGGAGTAGAGCTATCTGTGGATGCTCAGTCCTCCTTCCCCCGCCCGGCAGGACCACGAGTGATTCTGGTCCGTTCCTGAACTTGGGTTGCGGGTGTGATAGGTGGTGCTGCAACCAATGTCTCCGCCCACCTTGCCACTGGGCCGACACTTTCTAGGATTTTTTTAATGCCATTTTATTTAACAGGCAAGCAAAATATTCATTGTCAGGCTGGTTATTTGAAAACTGGACTCAAGACAGTATGATATCTTAGTTCTAGTAGACCAACATAGACTTTGTAGGTATATGTTACATTATACACATTTTTGGGGTCACACATTTATTGATTTATTTGATAACCAGGTAAGTACACTGGCTTGTAAGTCTAATTAAATATTTATGAGCCTAGTAAAGCTCCTGATTAGCTACTGGATTGCTCATTAACGTCTTGGGAATGACTGATCTAGCTGCCAACTCCCGCTGTGCAGTGCACATGGCTTGCACCACTCCACACAAAATCTGAAAGTAAGAAAAAATGGTAAAGGCAAAACTGTTATTGTGATTAGACTTACAATCATAATAACAACCTCAAACTGGTCATTTCCTTGGACTAATGTCCAGCTGGAGGCAGGTGACCCTCGGCTGCACCGAGGGCCACCTATCGCCCCAACCATTTGTTAATCCTTCCGAAATGACCGGCTTCTCAGTCTTTATTGTTTAACTAGAGTTTTGTTTTCAAGCATGACCCAAGCCAGACAGGCACAAGAATAAATTACATACTTCAGAGGTAGGCACAAGTACTTAGCAACGTACAGGCTTAAGACAGAGTTTCATATCTGGTAAGCTGCTCATCCTCAGTGATTTAACCCCAGTGGGCTTCCCCCTCTCTAAATAAAATGTGCCAAAACATAAAGTTGCTACAAGTTATCCAACTGATCACTGACCCAACCCCGCACAATAACAGATCCTTCAGCCACTCCCTTCTGGGTTGGGTTCTCACCTCCCACCCACACCATATCATGGATGCTGGCACCCTCCCTAACACCATCAGTAACCACTATGTGGTCTACTGAATGCGCAAGACTCACCATCACAAAGCCCCCTTAAATTCATTCAGATCTGGTCTGTCAGGTCACTGAGCTTTTCTTCCCTCCATGCCAACCTGGTGGCTATCGACTGGTCGCCCATCTCTACAGTCAGCAATATAAATACCGCCTTCCAATATTTCAATTCTAAATTTATGTCAGGCTGGGATCTCCATGCCCCCTTAGAAAAAAGACTGTGGACTCACAAGTCCTCCGGCTCCCCTGCCAACCTAATGAAGCACCAGACAGTTAGTTATGACTGTACCAAAGCTAACAGGCTTACCAAATCTGAGTACATTGCATCCACGCTCCAGAACAACCTTAATCATCCCTCTAAGTTCTGGAAAGTTATCCACACCCTCTTCTCCCACCAACCCAGTTCACGTTCCCTATCCTCAAGGTGCGTGACACTCCCATTTCTGACCCCTCTTCTGTTGCCTCAGCTTTCAGTTCTTTCTTCACCTCCTGTCCCTGTTCCCTTCTCTCCTCCCCCTGTCCCTTCCCCCACTTCCACACCACACCTCCTCCCGCTTCCCTCAGGGCACTCTTGGCTCTCAACCCCCACAAGGGTGTGAGCCCTGACGGTCTTGACCCCAGACTCCTGCAGTTCTCCACTCATGCAATTCCTCTACATAATACCTCCCTTCTCAACCACTCCTTCTTTTAGCCTCCATCCTTGATACTTGAAAACAGGCTACAGTCATCCCCTTCCCAAAGGGGGCAACTACCACCCTATTTCCAAGCGCCTCACTCTGGCTAAGATTCAAGAACACCTTATGCTATCTCAGTTCTTCCCCTTCCTTGATTCATCCTCCTTTTTCACCCCATTACAATCTGGCTTCCAGAAGTCCTGCTCCATCACCACCTCACTCCTCCAGCTTACTGACTCCATTCTATCTGGCATGGATTAGGGATTGGTCACCTCTGTCATTTTTGTCAATCTGGCCAAAGCCCTTGACACTGTTGCCCACCTCCTCCTCTTGGACAAACTCAAGGTAGCATGTTTCTCTGACTTCTTAGTTGGTTGGTTCTGTCCCTACCTTGCGGGCAGGTCTCAAGCAGTCCAGAATGGAAGATCCATATCTCCCCACTGTCAATCAGCTTAGGTGTCCCTCAAGGGTCCATCCATGGCCCAATACTCTTCTCCACCTTCCTGAATGATCTCCCTGCTGCCTGCTCCTCTGCATCCATCCTTATGAACACAGATGATATGATACTCTTTGCCTCCAGCTCCTCCTCCTCCTGTGGCCAGGCTAGACTTTACTAATATTTAACACTGGTTCTTGAAAAATCATCTGTCCCTGAATGCCAAGAAAATGATCTCTAAAACCTTTGGCACTAGGCAGAGGCTCACCAGGCTCATTCCTCTCCCCTCCTTCCTTTCCTTTGATGGCGCAACAGTTGAAGATGTCCCTTCATTTAAGTACCTCAGGGTCTGGCTGGACCGGTGCCTCAATTCTCAGCACATGTGGACTCCATCCATAAGAATCTGCACCCCAAACTTGGTGTGTGTGTGTGTGTGTGTGTGTGTGCTACAGGAATAAAGGATGTATCTCACTTTCTGCATATCAGGAGATCATCTTGAAGATTATACTCCCCATCTTCAACTTTGGTGACATAGTATACAGTGTTGCTCCCAAGTCCACCCTGGCCAGATTGGATCCCCTCTTTCACCCCTTTTGCTGCTTTGCTATGGATTGTACCCCCTGAACTCATCATTGCTCCCTGTCCTCCCTCTCCTTCCCCTCTCTTGAGGCTAGACACCTCACCCATTGTGCGTCCTTCAATTCTAAATACTGGCTTGGCTCCCTTTCATCCTACCTTGCTTCCCTCCTCTCCCTCCAACCACTTCACACCCCCTTTGCAACTCTGGCTATCACTGTTTTGCACTCCCCATCAAGAAAATCCACTGTTGTTCAAGCTGCCTTCCCCTTACAATTCCCAAAACTATGGGGTTTCTCTCCCTTACCATCTGCTTTGCTTCTTCTCAAAACTCACTCTCCTCCCTCCTCCACAACTTCACTACTCACTCCAGCTGTTGCCCCTGATACTGGTCCCTCGGCTGCTGCCACCACCACCCTCCTAACTCTGCTCCCCTTTTGCCCTGCATCTACTCTAGTGCAGTCCCCTCTTCCTCACTCCCCAATCGACAACCTTTGCTCCCACCCTGAACTCAGTACTGCCTCTGCACATTGCAAATGTTGTGATCCCCCAGCACATTTTTTTACATTATCATCTTTACTAAAATAAATGTTATAGTTTTAGAGCATACAGTACTGCAGAAAAAAGAGAACTATATACGTTTGGAGGTATCATAAACTCTATCAAATATAAAAAAAAGCAAATAGTCAGGATTGTTGTGTCAGGCTTATATAACAATCAACATATAAATATATTGCATTCCGAGTGGAAGTCTTACAATATCAGTGTATAGCCATTGACTGGACAATAGATAACTGAAGTTTACAAGAGACAAAGACTTGATAAACTTATGCTGTGGAACAAAAAGTGTGTCTGCCTCCAGTTTATATAGTGTTTATTTTTCACCATATTTCTCAAAGACTGTCAGATGGATTATAAAACGGAAAGATTGTTTTTCCAGTTTATATAAAGAATCTATGAATGTGACCAAGTGCTTGGCAGTAGGTGGCTGAGGCTTGAGCCACAGTCTTGTAATCATCTTTTTGGCCCCTGCTAATACTAACAATATTAACTTCAGTTGTCTTCCCCAAAATCTACATTCTTCTGGGGGGGGATGGTCTCCAAAACCAAAACTGGAGAGAGAGGTGTTGGAATATCAAAGTAGGTGTTTAGAATTTCAGAAATGCCTGACCAGTAGGTAGCTAGGACTGGGCAAGTCCAGAATATTTGCACTTGATTGGCTTTGGTTTCCCCACATTTTCGCCAACAATGCCCTGCCTGAGGACCCAAATATTTACCAAGGACTGCTATGATAAATGTTACCTCTGACGAAGTTTCGATCACTTTATAGGAGCTTTGTCAAGGGTTTGTGGGGGTGGCACGTATTTATTTAGAATTTTTAAGTGAATGTGTTTATCTGTTGAGCTATAATAAACTGGTAAATCTTTTCTTCACACATCTGTGTTTGGGACTCATTTTGTAAATCCACCTTCGGGAGGGTTGCAAGGCTTTCCACAATCAATATTTGCTTTTAGCCTTTAGCCTTATGCAACTGCAGCCGGTGGGTGACCTCCTCTTTTGTTTGGATGACTGTATATTTAGTTAATTGTTCTAAGGCACAATTAGTCTGTAACTCCTGATTCCATTTTCTGTAAGATTGTTAGTGTCGAATCTTGTGAAGGGTCCCTTAGGGCGGCATAGAGTTGTTCCGCCAGGTGTGAGCCTTTGTTGCTGAGCTGATGTTGTTGTATTTTTGTAAAAACAGCTGAGGAAGGGACAGGCAGCTTGCGTAGGCATTCAGATTGTGTACTGATGTGTGCCCACATTTGGAGACACTGAAAATGATTAGTAGCTTTGAGAGGGTAGGTGTTTCTCAGTTGTTGAAAAGGTAGCACCCCATTAGCATCTAGAAACTGGTGATAGTAGATAAGTCTGTTTTTAGCCCAACGTGTAAGAACAGGGTCGATTAAATTTAATGTGCTGCCCCTATCTCAGCTAGGTGCTAAAAGAAGAAGACCATAACCTTGGAACACATCTTGCCATACCATGTCTTACCATGTTTTAAGAACTGTTGCTGTATGTAAGGTAAACCGACTAAATGGAAGGTATTCCAGGGGAGAGGCATAGAGGAGCTCCTCTATGGCATGTGAATTGTTTAGAATAAATTCAATGTTTCTCCAATGAGCTGCAAATGTTGGGATGGTCCACAAACATATTGTTCCTAACTGGGAGGCCTGTGCATATAATTTGAGATTAGGAAAGTTAACACCTTCATTGGGTACAAGCATGTCTGGGGTCCAGCCCCATTCTATAGGAATCTAGTCAGGGGCTTATCCCAGTACTGAGAATAGCTGCAATCAGGCATAATAGGTAGCATTTGAGATAATACAGTATGTGGAGTAATACATTTAAACAAATAACCTCAACTTTTGCAGAAAACTGAGATGCAGATGTGCCCAGGCTTGTAGGTTAGAGGCCACTGATTGGGTAACAGATTCATAGTTAAGGAGGTCTAAGTGTTCAGGGTGTTTAGTAAGATGTATTCTGAGGTATTTTATAGAGGTGCTTCTCTATCATATTTTGAAACATGTTTTGATAGTTACTGAAGGGGTATAATTAAATGTAAGAACTTCTGTTTTGTTTGTGTTTAGCCAAAACCCAGACACGACCCCTAATTGTTCTAAAATATCCCAGACTGCCAGGAGGGAGTCTCTGGGTCCACAAGGGTCAAAAGGATATCATTCACAAAAAGTGTTATTCTGTGTTCCCTGCCTCCCAGGGGAAGTCTTCCTACTATGTTTGATTGGCAAATAAGCACAGCTAAGGGTTCAATATAAAGTGTGGAAATGATAGGGGATAAGGGGCAGTCTTGTCACGTGTCCTTCTGGAGTTGGAATGGAAAGGAAAGGTTACCACTAATACAGACATATGCTTCCGGGGAATCATAGAGCTTACAAAGCATGTTAAGTACTGCCTCTGGGAATCCAAAAGCATGCAATATAGCCCACAGAAAGGCCAAGAAACTCTACTGAAGGCCTTCCTTGCATCTAAGTTGGCCAGAACCAGGGAGAATAGATCTTTCTTGAATACAGTAGCACCTCAGTTATCCAAACCTCAGTTTACAAAAACTCTCAGTTATCCAAAACTGTGGTTTGTCTCCCAATTTAATGGACTTCATTGCAAAGTTCTCTCACTTATCTGAAACCCCATTTATCCAAACAATTGCATTGTCCCCCAGCATATTCGGATAAATGAGGCTATATTGTATATTCTAACAATAATAAAATCCTCCTAATATTGTGATGTGTTTGCCTTTTCCTCACAAATCCCACCTCATCCATGTCCAGCAAGCATGGGAGAAGGCCCTTGAACTGGGCAGCCCATATAGGCATAAATAGCTTGTTGTCACAGTTCAGAATTGAAATTAGGCTATATGCAGCGGGTGACAAGAGGTCCTTTCACGGTTTTGGTAGAGCTGAAATTGTTGTGTAATTCCAGGATGGGGGAGATCATTCTCCCTCCCGAAAGTCTTGAAATATCCCTGTTAACAGAAGTGTCAATTTTTCTTAATAAGGGAGATTTTGACTGATTGTGGGTGGGGGGGTGGCTTGGGCTCCAACCTAGATGGCAGCTTAAGTGTTCAGCTCCAGTGCACTGGGAAGTATTTATCCTTTTTATCCCTGAAGGATACCTAAAATACCAAATCTTAAAGGTATTTTCATCAGCATTATGAATCTTGACTTGTGCCTACCTCAATATCCATCTGGACAATTTATTTACCATCGTTCAGTTGGACAGGAACAGTGCAATCAATATGGCCAAAATGTCTACATCGGTGGGGGTGGCAGGAGAGGCCTTTGATGGCAAGAAAATCATGGACATGTTTTCTACACTAGTGCAACAAATGTCAGACGTTACCATTGCCTCCAATGCCACTACCATAGCAGTCCATCAATTAGACACCCACATTTTTCAAACCGAATGCTGGGCTGAGGAGAACTTGGCAGCGATCACTGAAATCCACTTGATTTTGCGGGAGGAAAATCACACTATACAGGCACTCCAATCTAAAGTTGGTGACCTGGAAAACAGGAGTCGGAGAAACAATCTCCGACTTTTAGGCTTTCCAGAGGGTGCCAAGAGAGGCAATCTAACGGATTTTCTATATGATGTATTGCAGCGTGTCTTGCAGCAGGAACTTTCCCTGGGCTTCACCATTGAGAGGGTGCACAGATCTTTAGGACCAGTGCCCAAGCCCAGAGAGCCGCCCAGGCTTTTACTAGCACACATTCTCAATTATGCTGATAAGGGCTGGGTGCTCACAAGGGCCAGAGAGCTTAAATCCCTTTCCTGGAATGGACATTGAGTCTTGATATTTCAAGACTACTCCCGAGACCTGACTAGTCAGAGAAAGGAGTACGCTGAGGTACGATGCCAGCTCCATGCCCTGGGATTTCCTTTTTCCTTATGATATCTGGCCACTATGAGGGTGGTAGTTACTGGAGCACCCCTGCTTTTCTCGACCCCAGAAGCCCTTAAGGATTACATACTTTGCACCTGGCCTATCAGCAGAATGGCTCCCTCTCCCGATTGGAACTTCAATCACCCACCAGGAGTCAAGGGCACCCTCAGTGGAACAGATCCATTCGCTGACTGAGCTGGACATGGGCACACATGATCAGAATGTATCCTTTGCTGCAGCTCTTCCAGCTAGGAACTGTAAAAGGCAACAAAGGGAACATCATGCTAAATGGGAACACCTGATGGAACAGGCAGACTCTGGGGCCCGTGGCAGCAAGGAAGATCCTTTCCCCAGGCAGGATATGGTTACAAGCCCATACTTCAGTAAGAATAGGTTTGAGTTACTGGCTAAACTGCCCGAGGGGTATTGATCAGGGGAAAAGTCATCTCTGCTGCCCATGTCTGCTGTGGTATTGGACCCAACAGATCCCTCGGTGACTGTGGTGAAAGAGAATGGGGCTTTGGTAGGACCCTCTCTGCAGTTGGCAATAGATAACTCTGTGGATAACTCTTCTCTTGAACTTGGACCTAGCCTTCCGAAGCAGACGCCTTCCTGAGCTGACCACTGAAAAACATTTTCTTTTTTCAGGACTGGGCTGAGAAATATTGAGTCAGATAAGTGTTTTTATTTTTTTATGCTTTCTCTTTGGGGCCGTGAGAGCATATGACTGATGTGGGTAGGGAAGGCATCCTGATTTTACACTGAGATATGGGTATCCCTGATGGTAAGGGCTCTCGTTCAGATTACCTGCCTCTCTATTTACTCTTTCGCTGGCACCCTGATACTCAGGGAAGGGCATAATCTCCCGACTTCTGACTATACTATAATACATTTTGAAGTATGTTAATTAATGGTGTTTTTTTTATCCCTTTCTGTGGGAGGGTTTCGGCCCAACTTGGTCTGTTTTACCCCGGGATAGAGTAATGTTGTAATGTTCCCGATGTTCGGCTAATCTCCCCCTCCTCTTACCCCTCTGAATATTATGATAGAAATTAAAGGTGGAAGGTGGAATATGGGGAATAAAAACCACTAAGGGGTATGGCTGGGGATAATTAACCATTTGTCCTCATGATGTCCTTACGGGTCCCCCGGAAAGTAGACAGCTGTAGCTGTGGATGTGATGCTTTTTGAACCCTCAATCCTGTCATCCTGCTAATATCATGATTCCCTCGGAGACTTATGGATTGGTAGGGGTTGCACTTATGTGGCTGTGGTCCCTCTCAGCTCTGACAGTATAATGGTTAAAAAGCTATATAAGTATATATCCAGAATGGTGTACTGCAATGTTTACATACAGGGGATATTATGGGTAGTCTGTTTCTAAAGTGCTGGCCTTTACAGGGGACAATTGAAAGAAGGGGCTCCTGACTGCATAAGTTAAATATGGGTTTCCTCTGTCCTTTATACGGAGAGAATGTAGGTCAGGCATGTGTGTGACCACATCCCCTTCCCCTTATCCTTGTCTTGTCACTATATGGCACAGACAATGTGCACAAACAGTATTTTCTGTGTAACCCCTAGGTGGTGCTATCCCAAGGGCTACTACCCCTGCCTGCTTGGCTAGTAGCAGGTTAAGGGGCCTGAGTTCTGAAATGGGTGCCTCCACCCAGATGTCAGGGTTGGTAGTGGTCAAGCTAACCTGGGCACAGCCCTCTGGGACGCTGTAACCCCCCTCTTTCCCCTCTAGTGGCCTGAACACTGTACAATAATCACTTTCACAATACCCCGGTATACCACACAAGTACCCACACTGTTTGCACTTACCACCAGGGCTGGTTCCTCTGGCTTGACCCTGGGGACCCCCTGTAAAACAAGGTTAAGCACAGCAAATAGCAACAGTACAGTACTTTGAGCACAAACTGGAACCACAGTCAGATTACATGCAGAAAAAGTTAGATCTGATTTATTCTGGGGACTTGAACAAGGGAGGGGCAAAATCAGGTTAATTAGCTTAAAGGTTATATCAATCAAGCAGTTATGTATGTGCCTTGAGTCCCCCCACACAGTCCACCTCTGGGTACCCAGGTGGAGAAGAGATGGGCTAGCCAGGACAGTTGCCTGGGGTTGCAGCTGGTTGGGGCCCTGTGATAGAAAACACAACACGCACAGTACACAATATTTGTAATCCGGAGCCAGAGGGCTCAGTTCGAAAAGGAAATGAAACAACAAGACAATCAGATGACACACTCAGATTAAGCTGTTGTTGTAGGGAGCTACCCTGGTATTTACTCACAATACCCAAGACTGGACACAGGCTGGACGAAAATTGAGACTGCAGGTGGTTGATCTGGAATGCCAGGAGAAGCAGGGCCCACACAAGTCGCAGAGGCGTCGTTCCTGTTCAAGCGTGGAGCAGGGGGCTGATCCCCAGGCAGGTCTCTCGTCGGTGACTTCTCTGTGCCATGGGTAGTCTGGCTGGGCCAGTCTGGCAAGGCCCAGACTGCATGGAGACAAATTCGGATGCAGTCCGTTTTGGGCTGGATACAGCTTCCAGCAAGCAGAACACAGTTCGCACAGTGGGGAACTAACTCACAACCCACTAGCAGCTCATAGCACATTTACATGTACCGTAATTCTACCGTACCAGGCAAAGCACTCCCCGGTCATAATCGCAAAGTCTCTGCATACACTGGGAGCTTAGGGGTAGCTGGAACTCTTCACAGGCCGATCGCATTCAGCAAAATCTTCGGTCTTCTTCAGGTTGAGACTGGCCCACTTCAGTAGCATACTTTAGTCACACAAACTTGGATTTAGTCCAAAATAATTCTCTTCTCTCCCTCTCAGGAGCAGCAGCAGACAAGCAAGCCAGAAACTTAGCCTTTTCAGAGTTCTCCCATGCGAATCCACTCAGGATTGCTGCTCAGAATCACTTCAGCTCCTTCTTGTTCAGCTTCCAGCTTAGATCTAACTAAAAACTGCAAGCAGCCCGGGACTTCCCCAAGATCCAGAATATTTGGTTGGCTGATTTGGCTGTCAGTCAAAGCAAGAACTCCCCCTACAGTTGCAAAAAAGGCGCAAAATGTTCAAACTACAGTTCCTACAAATTTTGAATTCAGACAGCTCCTGTAATCTGGCTACATTTTAGGTCCCACCAGTACTGATTGGTCCAATTTGCAGTCCAGGACCAAGATAGTGGAGACAAACAAAACAGTCATTGCTACAAAGAAAGCAGGTTAGACAAACCACATTATCATTATCACTCTAAATGATTTTCAGTAAATAGTTACATCTTTCAACAGAGCTCCCTCTCAGATTACTTAAGCGGCAATCAGGCAGCTCTTAAAGAGACAGTACACAGAGGCTATACAGGCTCTGGTAATCACATTTAAACTGCTAAAACGCAGGACACCAGCCTAGCAGTGAGCATTTAGGCAAGCTCAAGGAAGACTTTTTGGGAACCCCCATTTGTAGGGGGATTACACCCTTCCCCGCCTGGGAAAACTTGGCATCCACGTCAAGTCTGTACCATCATAACATTGAAAATGCAACATATACAAGATATTTATACAATTAGCATGCTATACAAGTACTATCTGATTCATCAATTGGCATAACTTGTCACTTTACTATACATTTCAATGTACTCCACTATATCATTTCCATTCTGACAATACATTATGCATATTTCACACAGGAAAATTGAACATTACTCTGCAGAATCATATAATAACTTCTTGTACTCTAA
Source organism: Neoceratodus forsteri (assembly GCA_016271365.2). Lineage (NCBI taxonomy): Eukaryota > Metazoa > Chordata > Ceratodontiformes > Ceratodontidae > Neoceratodus > Neoceratodus forsteri. The sequence continues at coordinate 1,252,041,216 of CM028129.1, read as the reverse complement.
ACAATGCAAGAGGGGGCCCTTCCCTATCAGCTAACCTGGGGCTGGATGGGGCAGGGGCACCATGGTGAGAGGGCAGAACAAGTAACCTGGAATGGGCCGTCAAGCTCAATTTGGGCAGTGAGCTTTGAGAGACGTCAACACCTTTGTGGACTAAATTGAGAGGCAAAGCCACTGGCCTCCGGGGGGAATCGTAACTGAAGCACATCACTGGCTTGACAGCTCGGCCAGTCTTTCTGGGGTGAACAACCACAGTCTCTGTACTTTCAGCAATGGTCTTGGAGCTTTCATCACTTGTGAGGGGTGCCTCTGCATGAAGGGGAATGTCCAAGCTGGGAGCACAGTCAGCTCCTTGCTCTGTAGTCTCTGTTTCTACAACACTTGGCTCATTTTGAAGACTCTCTGGCACTGAAGGGGGGTTGTCAGCACTCTCATAGTGTTCTTCAAGTTCTGGCATGTCACCAGAAAGACTCGTACCATCAGCATCTCCTTCAGGCAAATCATACGGTTCCACAATACACAAAGACTCAGCATCCTCAGACATGATACTTTGCACTTCACCTTCAGGGAGCATTGGCTCCAAGGATAATGCCAGGGCGTTAGGCAGTCCAGAAGGGACAGCTTCATCCCCATAATTCAGTGTAGGATTTCCATGAAACAACTGACTCAGTTCATATGAGGAGTAATAGGCATTATCACACTCACTGTCATCCGAGTTAGACTGGCAGTCACTATCATTCTGGGCCTGCTGCGGAGGAAGTCTTAAATCGGCAACCACGGGGGCAGGCTGACTCTGTTTCTTTCTTGCAGCAGCACGAGTCACTGGTCCAGGGGAATCAATCTCGGTGGGTTCAGCCTCAATTATAACTTGACCAACAGGTAGCAAGTGGTTACGGTGCATGGTCTTGACAGCTTTGAAGTTATTCTTTGGCCGCACTTTGTACACTGGCAAATCATCCAACTTTCCAACTATGTCACGGGGAAGATGGTGCCATCGATCAGCAATTTTGTGTTTACCATGCAATCCTAAATTTCGCAACAACACACGGTCTCCAGGCCTAAGCTCTTGAGCCTTTACTTTTCTATCATGTCTCTCTTTGTTGGCTAGATTTCTTTTGGTGGCCATTGTCTGGGCCAGTTGATAGGCATGGTTCAATTGAGCTTTCAGTTTTTGTACATATTGCAGGTAATCTTCGGCTCGGACCCCATCAGGAGAACCCCCAAAACAGACATCAACAGGCAACCGTGCCTCTCTCTCTCCCGAACATGAGGCGGTAGGGAGAGAACCCGTTAGCATCATTCTTTGTGCAGTTGTATGCATGTACCAAGGTGCTAATCTGCTGGCTCCATTTATGCATATCTTTTGGGTGGAGGGTGCCTAGCATGTCTAGTAGGGTGCGGTTAAAGCGTTCTGGTTGAGGATCCCCCTGCAGGTGATAAGGGGTGGTTCTTGACTTTTGCACCCCCCATAGAGAGAGAGAGAGAGAGAGAAGAGCATTTCTTTGATTAGCCGACTCTCAAAGTCCTGGCCCTGATCAGAGTGAATTCGCTGAGGGGCACCATAGTGGACGAAGAAATTTTCCACTAGCACCTTGGCCACAGTAGATGCTTTTTGATCTTTGGTGGGAAATGCTTGTGCATACCGTGTGAAATGGTCCATAACCACTAACACATTGCCAATGTTTCGCTGATCAGGCTCTAAACTCAAGAAGTCTATGCAGACTAGTTCCATTGGGGTGCTGGTAGTAATGTTGACAAGGGGGGCAGCCCTCTGAGGCAGGGCTTTTCTCTGCAGGCAGTGACTACAAGTCCTTACATGGTGCTCAACATCGGCCCCCATCTTGGGCCAGTAGAAGTGAGATCGTATGAGGTCAAGGGTCCGGTCGATACCGAGGTGGCCCATATGATTGTGGAGGGACCTCAGTACCAAATCTTTGAAGGCTGTGGGCAGGACCAATTGTTGCTTGTCTATTTGGCCACCCCAATCTACAGTCTCTCTATACAACAACTGATTAAGCAGCTTCAACCTGGGGCCTTCTTTAAACAATAAAGCAGTTCGCAGATCAGAGGAACGCAACTTAGACACATCTTTTCCTGCACGAAGGGCGTCAACTGCTGGCTGAATCATAGGATCTCAGGATTGAGCCCACTGAATGCTGTTATTGTCAAACTGAGGTAGTGCACTAATATCTAGAGCAGAGAAGTGGCAGTATGCAGCTGGTATGCAGGTGTCAGAGGGGGCCCAAGCAATCTACTAAGCAGTCCGCTGCGTCCGTAGACATCTGTTCATTTCTATCAAACTTTTGGTACAATGCTCGATTGTCAGGCTCAGACAGCCTGACCCAGTTGCTCTTGGAAATGGGCCTCCAAGATAGGGCGTCAGCATCAATATGATTCAGGCCTGATCTGTATTTGACAGCATAATCATATGTTGACAATGCAGAAAGCCACTGGTACCCCATGGCGTCTAACTTAGCTGAAGTCTGTACATAGGTCAATGGGTTATTGTCAGTCCTCACCAATATTTTTGCCCCATAGAGGTAATCATGAAACTGGTCGACAATGGCTCATTTTAACGCAAGGAACTCCAACTTGTGCACAGGGTAGTTTCGCTCTGACGGGGGTCAAGCTCCTACTGGCGAATGCCACTGGTTTCAAACCATCCTCATGGTCTTGATACAGTACAGCTCCTAGACCCTGCAGACTGGCGTCAGTATGCAGCACATAGGGTTTGGTGGGATCAGCATAAGCGAGGATGGGGGCGTGGGTGAGCTGGTATATGACTTCGTAGAAAGCTGCTTCACAGTCAGGCATCCAACGGGACCCGAAAAGTTCACCTGGGCAGAAATATGCTTTGTCAGGTTCTTTGATGGACCCTTTTTTGTATTTCCGATTGGTAGGAGGGTAATCCTGGGTAAGATTCAAGAGTGGCCGAATCACTTTGGAATAGTCCTTTATGAACCGGCCGTAGTAGCCACAGAATCCAAGGAAATTTTGTAGTTCTTTCAAATTGTGGGGCTGGGGCCAAGTAGTCAAGGCTTCAACTTTACTAGGATCAGTCTCTATCCCTCTGTAGACACTATGTGCCCCACATACTTCACAGAGGTTTGGAAAAACTGGCACTTGTCGATGGACAGCTTGAGGTCAAATCTTCCAGTCAGTCTAGTACTTTGAACAGTCGACTCTCATGTTCCTCTAGGGAGCTCCCAAACACAATGACATCATCCAAGTACACCAGGCATTCTAGCAAATTCATGTCTCCCACTGCTCGTTCCATCAGTTGCTGGAAGGTGGCTGGGGTGCCCGATATCCCCTGTGGCATTCTCAGGAATTTATAGAACCCCAAAGGACAGATGAAGGCTGTCTTCTCATGTTCCTCCGGAGCCATTGGAATCTGGTAATATCCACTGTGAAGATCCAACACCGAGAACCATTTGCTCCCATTCAAACAATCCAGAGCATCTTGTATATGGGGCATGGTGTATTGATCGGTGATGGTCTGCCGATTCAGAATTCGATAATCAACACACATTCTCACAGATCCATTCTTCTTATGCACAACCACAATGGGAGAAGGATATGGGCTCCTGGATTCTTGTATCACACCAGCCGTGAGCATTTCCTGCACGTGTCTTCTCACATCATCTATGTCTGCAGAGGCTAGGCGTCGAGACCTCTCTTGAAATGGCCATTCATCGTGCAGGCGTATGTGATGCTCCGCACCCTGGACACATCCCAGATCCCATTCCTTCAACGAAAACGCTTGATCTCTCTGGGCAAGTTTCTGCCTAATTCTAGTCTTCCATTCAGCTGGCAACGGGGAGTCACCAAAATCAAACAAGTCGGGAGTCACTCTGTCTGTCTTGCCAGGGTGCTTGTTGCTGGGCAACACTGCAGTGTCTGTGTAGTGTACCATAGCTAGGGTGCATCCTCTGTCCACCCGGATCTCCCGATCTGACACATTATGAATCTGGACCATCACTCGTCGTGCATAGGCATGAGCACGAGCTGGCAAGATGCTGGGCTTAACTAATAATCCTTCCGGCAATTTTCCATCGCCTGGCGCGACCAACATCAGTATTTTGTTCTTGACATCTTTGCAGAGGTGGACCTCCCCTTGAACAGTACACTGGGTGTTAGGGGCCAGTACCATTGAATCGGGATACTTCTTTCACATGACCCCTACCGGTTCATCCTGGTCCATTCCCTTGAGGTTCTGCTGTAAATCATAGACCCTCTTGATCAGAGCGGGAATTCTTAGGGTCCTCCCAGTCCGTCGAACCTGTTTCTCATGACAGAGTTGTGCCAGTCTCCCAAACATATGGGCGTTGGTCCCAACTAACAGGGGAACCCCATCATACAGTCCAGTAGGGGGACACACTAAGGCCAGTGTCTCAACTTGTTCCTCTACACCAGTTACAGCTGCTGGAAATGACAACCAGAGGTGGACATATCCTAGGTAGGGATAAGACTTGTCGCTCAGCTCCCACACATGTAGGCCTTCCAGGGATTGTAAGGGCACAGCAGATAAGTGTTTGTCATACCAGTCCTTAAATACAATGGTTACTTGTGACCCACTGTCCAGCACAGCCCGAGTAGGAATACTATTCACAGCCACAGTGGTCTCCATTGAAGGGCCCACTATTTTGGACCAGTCTGGAGGGACAGCAGCAGGGGCCTGGACAGATGATTTAGCCACATAGGGATTTGAGTTACTATTTCTTGAACCCTCACTGCGGTCATTTTGGGCACTCCTCAACCGCTGATTCGTTCTCCGAAGCTCTCCTTGAAGCCTGTATACAACTTTATCTAGGTCTTTTGTGGACTGGCATTCTCTCTTCATTTGTCCATCCTTCCCACAGTTATGGCAAAATATGTTTTCTGGGATTTGGGGTGGCCGAGGCATCACACTGGGAGCTGGGGCGGTGGTACTACCAACTGAAAACCTTGGTGCCATCTCTGTCTGCTGTGTGATGAGCATTTGGAGACATCCCATCAATTCTCTTACTTCCATAGTCAAGATATCGAGTTTTCAGCTGCTGTCAGCAGGAGATGCTGGGGTGGACACCACCACCCCATAGCAGATGCAGTTGGATAAGGGTCGGTGCCTGTACTTGCAGGAGCGGCCTTCATAAAGAGACTGTTTTTTGTTTCCCTGAACTCCCTCAGCAGTTCATCCCATGGCGGCACACCCTCATTGGTCCCCACTTTGGAAGGGTCCTCCAATGCCGTGATCACTTGGGCTGTGCTCACCCTAGAATTACAATCCCCCTCTTCATCTTCAACCTCCCGGAGTTCTTTTATCAAGTCACAGTAGTCCGGTGGGTTACCCCTTCTATCTGGGCACCTTAATTGAAGGAGATGCAATTTAGAATGCTTTGCATGTTGCAGTATGTGCCCCAACCTCACATGGTTTAAGTCACTAGCGGCTACCCCACCTTTTTGGTAAGCCTTCTGCAGCGCTCTTTCCAGACGAGTAACATATGCAGACAACCTTTCCCCTGGCCATTGTTTTGTACCTTGAAATTTCCACATCAAGTTCTCCCCTGACTCAATGCTCCCAAAATTGCCTTCGAGTGCAGATAGGTACTTCTGGGCAGATGCATCAGGGTTTGTGGACCTCAGAAATTTAATGGCCTCTAGGGCGGGACCCCTCAAACTTTCTATGATCCTTTTTTGTTTCTCAGCCTCCGCACACTGCCATTCAGGTACCAAAGGGGCAACACACTCTATCTAGGTCTCCCAATCATCCTCCCCTTGGGAGGTGGGGAGGGTGCCGGAGAAGATTCTCAACCTTCGGTAAGAGTCGTGACTAAGGGCAGGTACAGACATAGGAGCCAGCATTGGCATGGGCACAGAAGGAGGGGCAATAACGGGTGCTGGAGCAGGAGGGGGTGTTGGGGGAGGAACACCCCTAGGTGGCAGGAATAGTTTCTTTAAGTCCTCCACAGTTTTCCCTTCCTCCAGCAACAACTTAGCAAATTTCTCCTCAAAAGTCTCAGATAGTGTGGGGGGGGGACTCATTCTCCCCGGGGTCTTTATTGTCTTTAGTTATCACTCTCCAGCCAGTGAGGGCTCCTTTGGGGGTGATAGTCCGTGGCACTTTGGAACTGTCTACTGGGTCCTTACACTCTACTAACGCCATGAAACTTTGGGTGAGCAGATTAGCCTGTTGATCCACCACCACAGGGTTTTGTAAACTTTCAACCTTGGAAAGTACTCCCTCTACAGTGTTCTTATTGGTACCCAGGGGAATATCCAGGATAAGTATAGCATTTTGGGGATTGATCTCCTGCCCAGTACACCACCCCACCAACTGGTGTACACCCACTTCTGTTGGGGTAGCCATTTATTTTTAACAGAAATTTGCAAATTTGGCCACTAGGGGACACTAATCCCAGCAGTGAGCCTCCAAGATGTAACTCCTAGGTGGTGCTATCCCAAGGGCTACTACCCCTGCCTGCTTGGCTAGTAGCAGGTTAAGGGGCCTGAGTTCTGAAACGGGTGCCTCCACCCGGAGGTCAGGGTTGGTAGTGGTCAAGCTAACCTGGGCACAGCCCTCCGGGACACTGTAACCCCCCTCTTTCCCCTCTAGTGGCCTGAACACTGTACAATAATCACTTTCAAAATACCCCTGGTACACCACACAAGTACCCACACTGTTTGCACTTATCACCAGGGCTGGTTCCTCTGGCTCGAACCTGGGGACTCCCTGTAAAACAAGGTTATGCACAGCAAATAGCAACAGTACAGTACTTTGAGCACAAACTGGAACCACAGTCAGATTACATGCAGAAAAAGTTAGATCTGATTTATTCTGGGGACTTGAACAAGGAAGGGGCAAAATCAGGTTAAGTAGCTTAAAGGTTATATCAATCAAGCAGTTATGCATGCGCTTTGAGTCCCCCCACACAGTCACACCTCTGGGTACCCAGGTGGAGAAGAGATGGGCTAGCCAGGACTGTTGCCCGGGGTTGCAGCTGGTTGGGGCCCTGTGATGGAAAACACAACACGCACAGTACACAATATTTGTAATCCGGAGCCAGAGGGCGTAATTCGTAAAGGAAATGAAACAACAAGACAATCAGATTAAGCTGTTGCTGCAGGAAGCTACCCTGGTATTTACTTACGATACCCAAGACTGGACACAGGCTGGACAAAAATCGAGACTGTAGGTGGTTGATCTGGAATGCCAGGAGAAGCAGGGCCCACATGAGTCGCAGAGGCATCATTCCTGTTCAAGCGTGGAGCAGGGGGCTGATCCCCAGGCAGGTCTCTCGTCGATGACTTCTCTGTGCCATGGGTAGTCTGGCTGGGCCAGTCTGGCAAGGCACAGACTACATGGAGACAAATTCGAATGCAGTCCATTTTGGGCTGGATACAGCTTCCAGCAAGCAGAACACAGTTCGCACAGTGGGGAACTAATTCACAACCCACTAGCAGCTCATAGCACATTTACATGTATGGGAATTCTACTGTACCAGGCAAAACGCTCCCCTGTCATAATCGCAAAGTCTCTGCACACACCGGGAGCTTAGGGGTAGCTGGAACTCCTGACAGGCCGATCGCATTCAGCAAAATCTTCGGTTTTCTTCAGGTTGAGACTGGCCCACTTCAGTAGCTTACTTTAGTCACACAAACTTGGATTTAATCCAAAATAATTCTCTTCTCTCTCTCTCTCTCTCAGGAGCAGCAGCAGACATGTAAGCCAAAAACTTAGCCTTTTCAGAGTTCTCCCATGCGAATCCACTCAGGATTGCTGCTCAGAATCATTTCAGCTCCTTCTTGTTCAGCTTCCAGCTTAGATCTAATTGAAAACTGCAAGCAGCCCGGGACTTCCCCAAGATCCAAAAGATTTGGTTGGCTGATTTGGCTGTCAGTCAAAGCAAGAGCTCCCCCTCCAGTTGCAAAAAAGGGGCAAAAAGTTCAAACTACAGTTCCTACAGATTTTGAATTCAGACAGCTCCTGTAGTCTGGCTACATTTTAGGTCCCATCAGTACTGATTGGTCAAATTTGCAGTCCAGGACCAAGATAGTGGAGACAAACAAAACAGTCCTTGCTACAAAGAAAGCAGGTTAGACAAACTACATTATCATTATCACTCTAAATGATTTTCAGTAAATAGTTACATCTTTCAACAGAGCTCCATCTCAGATTACTTGAGCTGCAATCAGGCAGCTCTTAAAGAGACAGTACACAGAGGCTATACAGGCTCTGGTAATCACATTTAAACTGCTAAAACACAGGACAACAGCCTGGCAGTGAGCATTTAGGCAAGCTCAAGGAAGACTTTTTGGGTACCCCCATTTGTAGGGGGGTTACATCTGTTCTAGATTTCACTCCCTCCATAAATAGGGAGGGTAAGGATTACCCCCCTCTGCTTGTTTTTTTTTTCAGGGGAGATATATTTGATTTTTGACCTGTCCTCCCAGGCATTAGACCTGGACCTTTTGCTGGCCATTAACCTCAGCTAATAAGGGTATGGGAATCTGTATGTCCCTGCTGGACCGGATTCCAGTTGTACCCTCCCCCCACATGGGAGACGGCTATGGCTGTGTAATGGGAGTTTCCCCCAGCTTGAGATAACCGATCTCTCCTGTACATAGCTCTGTGCTTTTGTAAATAGTTTGGTTAGGGTTCATAGTTTAATGTGGTGTAGCATTCTAATGTAACTGGTGGGTTACCCCAGGGGTCGGGTTGGTGGTATTTTTGTGTTATTAGCGCTCTGCGGTGCCTCCATATGTAACCCCCTACCTGGGACCTGGGATCAGGAAGAAAACTGTTGCTCGGAATTTTGGCTAGGTTTGACTTCTAGTCAGGGGCACACAAGTAACTCCGGACACAGGAAGCAATAACTGTAATGTCCAATACCAGAAGCTGGGATTCTAAAGTGTGGCTTTTATTCACATCCAACAGAATAACAAAGCATAGATGGACCCCCACGGGGCTACACTCCTGGTAATGCAGATTTATGAAGATCAGAACACATCGACATACACTGTAGCCCTCAGGCTTAGAAACGCACTGGGCACTCTGCCCTAACTCAACTCTTTTTCGGTTTCCCTGGCTTGGCTCCTTTGCCAGCCCTTGGACTACCTTCCTTCCATTGGCTCGGCTCTCTGCCAGCCCTTTGGACACTTTCCATATAGCATGGAACATTTCTCGGTGGCTCCCTAAGCCACCTCTGAGCACTTCTGGCTCCATCAGGGAATCTTCTTCAATAATCCCACATCCGGGTACTTTTCTCAGGCACTGGCCAAGTACCTGAGAGAAAGCAACAGGTGTCCCAAAGTGATCCCGTAGAGGTGACTCTGGTCACGACAGATGGGGGGTCTCCCACCTCTTGCTCCCATAAATCATACCCGGCCATTCCTCTGGACTTTAACACCTCATCTCTGAAAACACTTTACTTTGTAGATTCTCTATAAATGTAAGTCACATTTAATTTATTGGTTCTTCCATCCCACATATGCTGAACTTGAAACATACTTAATGAGTGGCTCTGTCCATTTCTCTAGACCCCCACAGAGTTAAGCATTCCAATTCCCACAACTTTTAAAACTGTACTTGGCTGTCTTTTCCTGATACCACAGTAGCAGTCACTTAAATTCATCTTGTCCCAGGTGAAAACACATTGGCCCTTTAGCAGAGCAAACCCACCCCTTGGTTGCAGGTGCCCCACAGGCTTTTTTCTCTTCAAAGAAATCTCAACTAACTTCTGGTGCCTCAGCACGAACCTAGATTTAGGTAGCTTCTTCTTCCTCTAGCCGGACCAGGGGATTGCCCCTGGAAGTAGGAGAAATCCTTCCCCCCATCCCCGCAGGGATGGGGCCCTGAACCTTTGTAAGCGGTCTCTACCACTTCACTTGGTTCTTCTTGTGTTCCTCTTCAGGTGAGAACACACACCTCAACAAAAATATAGCTCTTTGTCAGAGCTGAGGGCTCTGAGGGCCTGCAGCTGCAGCACACCTCCTCCCTCTTCAACACTCTACTACAGGACTAACTTCAAATTCCCCAACATTCTATCCTAACCTCCAGCTGCAACATTCCAGTGTGGCTTATGCAGCTGCGACAGTTCTAAAATGATGTCATCTCTCAGTCTCAGCTGAGACTGAGAACAGAGTGAGACAGTGTGAAATCCCTTTAACTGGAATTTCACAAGCTGCCTTCCCTGCCTGCCAGCCACTAAGTCTAACTGGGATTCTTGTAACCCCGGGTAACAGGGGGGTTACACTAATACATTGGTATTTGTTGGAATCACATAAGCACCTGACTGAATTTATGTGGGGAAAGGTCCCAAAGGTGCACCTACTTCTGGGATTATGGTTATATGTTTTGGATATGACAATACCCTGGCACCTCTCTTATTTTTATGACAACGTTTTGCTCTCTTCAATGGGCTACATAGAGAAGTTTAGTAGTTTTCAAGCAATATTGGTTCATGGCTGAGGTCCCCTGTTCTACATGGAATGTTAGGGGCCTTAACACCCCTATAAAGTGTAAAAAGGTTTTGTCCCATTTGAAGAGGGTAAAGGCACAAATTGCCTTCCTACTGGAGATGAAGTTAACTGGGGATGCCCATGCCTACCTTGTGAAAGACTGGGTTGGGATGGCACTACATGCTAGTGCCCCTTCTAAGAAAAGGGGGGTGGCTATCCTTATTCATAAAAATCTTCCCTGGACAGTATTTACTTGTTGTAAAGACCCACAGGGCAGATGGGTTATTGCCCTAATGAACACAATTCATGGGCCCATTCTGCTGGTAAATGTTTATGCCCCTAACAAAGATGACCCAAGCTTTTATCAGGAATTGTCTGATAAGATAGGGGCCATGAAAGGTGAGGGTGTCCCTATTCTGGTGGGGGGAGACCTGAATTTGGCTCTTGTCCCTATAACAGATAAAAGCATACTGGGCAAAGGCTGTCACCTGAGGAGAATGAAAGCGATTCAACAATTAATGCACGAACACAGCCAAGTAGATATCTTGTGTTTGTCCCATTCCAGAGGGAGAGGGAGAGAGAGAGAGAGAGAGAGAGAGAGACACACAGTTTATACTTTCCAGTCTGAAGTACATTGTACCTTTAGTCATTTAGATTACTAGCTAGTCTTCCCAGGCATATCACAAGTCACTTTGAACTCCTGTTTCCTCCCAGTGGTTATATCTGACCATGCCCCTATCCATTTATTATTTACCTGGGGCTCAAAGGCAAGATCTTCTCCATCTTGGAGTCTGGACCCACTGTTGTTACGTGACCCTGCCTTTTTACCCTGGGTAACCAAAGAATCTCAGCTTTTTTTTTCTAGAGAACGTATTAGTGACACCACAGCGGGTAATACTTGGGAAATGTATAAGGCTATGATTCGAGGTAAAATTATTGGGTTTGCCTCCCAGAGAAGGAAATTAAGGGAACAGAAATTAAATGCTCTGGAGAAGCAACTGGCCAAAGCAGAACCTCGCCTTAAAAAATGCAAAGACTCCTCCCCTCATTCGCAAATGGGGAAAGAAGTTCTGAGGCTCAGAATGGCAGTAAACAAACTTATCTAGGAAAGCAGTGCTGGCCCTGTTAAGAGTAAAACATGTATATTGGGAAGGGAGGGATAAATCTGGAAAAGTGCTGGCATTTCAACTGAGGAAACAACAATCAAGCCAGCATATTGCATGTCTTCTAGATTCTGCCACCCACACAATTCGCACTGCCCCCCTTGAGATAAATTGGATAATGTCCGACTTTTACTCGCAGCTATATTCCACGTCATGTGTGGAACCCCCTGCAGATATGCAGAAATTTTTAGAGAATCTCGCTTTACCCAATTTATCTCCAATACAGTGGGACGTTCTTGATGCCCCTCTGATGGAAGGGGAAGTCAGAAAGGCCCTGTTATCCCTAAAGAAAGGTAAAGCCCCAGGGGGAGATGGTTTATCAGCTGATTTCCTGCAGGCACTAGCCCCAGTGGATTCGCCCATATTATGCAAAGTCTGTGGAGAAGTGGAAGATCTGCAACACTTACCACCAACAATGCATGAGGCTGTTATCACAATTCTGCCCAAAAAAGGGAAAGTCCCCACTATGAACGGAAGCTATAGGCATATATCTCTCTGATATCTCATTTGCATACATAGCACCATTGTGGTAGAATTCACTCCACTGTGATGTTACCAAAGACCAAACACTGGGCTCCTTCAAAAAGAAACTGTGCCAAGCACTAGCCGCCAATGCCTCCTGTGACTGTCGTGCATAAAACAACTTGGGCCTGTTTCCTCTCCTTCTCCCACACCCTACCCCACCCTACCATCCTACCCTTGTTACTACCATATAACTTACCTGCCTTCCTGAGGTCCCCACTAACCAATCCCAGCATCAAACTATGCTTACTGCTCCATAGAGGACATCACCAGTTCCTGCACTGATTGCCCCACTGAAGTGCACTCTTAAACTGAATGACACAGCCCACATTTGTCTGCTGATATTCCCCTCCTGGCAATGCCTCCCCTCGCTCAGACAATGCCTTTGGCTGTATCCCTACTCTGGAACAATGTTAGGCCTTAGCCCTTAGCTTCTGTCTATCCTGCAAGACCACATCCCTAGTTGTTGTCTTTCCCTCATTTTGTCTCTGGCAATGCCACTTGGCTGCATCTTTTTCCTCCTGTAGCCAGATCCCAACCCTAATGCCCTTTTCGCTAGTTAAGCTTACTCATAGCCACTGCATGTCTGCAAAATACCTGTTTTTGTAATTTAAGTCCATCTGTGCTTATTTTATTGTTACTGTTACTCCTAGGATCACTATGTATTTTCTCACTATACTGTTTGTTCTGTTCTTTGATATGATATGGAGTCTATGTAAAAGAGCCTTTGTCTCAAAGGTATTAATTCCAAGACTGAAATAAATAAATAAATAAATAAATAATAAATAAATAAATATCGGTAGACAGCAAGGTATATGCTAAAGCTATCTCAAGTCATCTTCAAAACCTTTTCCCAGATTTAATTCACCCATCCCAGGTTGGCTTTGTACAGGGCAGATAGAGCGCTGACCACATTCAGTCATTACTGAATTTAATGCACTCTGCCACTGCTATCTCAATTCCGGCAGCAGCTATAACTGTCAACTTTGAGAAGGCTTTTGATTCAGTAGAGTGGGACTACCTACATATGGTACTCACTCACTTTGGATTTAGGCCCAGATTTTGTTCATGGGTTAAGTCTATTTATACATCCCCCACGGCCAAAATTCCACAATGTCTGCTCTATTTCTACTTAAGCGTGGTACCAGGCAAGGATGTCCCCTGTCACCACTTTCATTTGTGTTGGCCGTAGAACCTCTGACCACTGTCATATGCCAACATAAAGACATCCTGGGAATTTCAATAAGAAATACTCGGTATTCTACTCTGCTTTACGCTGATGATCTGCTTATTCCCTTAGCAGACCTACAAACCTCACTCCCTTTTCTACTTGACCTCCTCTAGAGGTTTACGAAATATTCTGGTTTTAAGATAAATCTCACAAAAACTGAAATTATCCCCCTTAACTCCCACTGCATTCCCTGAATGATGCCAGTTTCCAATCTCAGGTGGGCTGATGATGGCCTGACATATCTGGGGGTGAAAATATGTCCTCAGGTTGATAGTATATGGGATAAAAATCTAGGTCCTCTCCTAGCTGAATGCAAGGAGGAATTGAACAGATGGCCACGCCTCAATCTGACTATGGCCGGTAAGATCTCAGCCATTAAGATGCCCATGGTCACTAAAATAATGCATTGGAAAGGAGTTTTCTGTGTCAACCAGGTCACCCAGGTTTTACTGGGCTCCATGGGCAGGGCAGCTCCCCCTTTAGTTGCAGTTCACCACTTGTGTGTTTTCTTTTGTCCTCGCACATACTGTAGAAACGAATGGGGGAACATTCAGCTGGGCAGTTTGGCCAAGATTCCCCCCCCCCCACTGTGGACAATGGAGGATCAGGTCACATGATTCTGTGACCAGGACTGCTCCCCCATGCTGAGGTAGTTGTGTCGTGTAGGTGGGAGTCACCCCAATAAACTCAGGGCTCTCCCCCAGACAGTTATATCCCCCAGATTAGCAGTCCATTTTAATTCTGCTCTGGATTATTGCAATCATAAACAGTCTGCCACCTTGGAGGGAATCCAAATATATAATTTAGGCAGGTGTGCTGAATTGGCAGTGGGAAGAGGATCCCTTCAGATGTAGTCTGACTAATGTCATACCTTCTGGAGGCCTATAGCAGGAGTAAACCCCACCATAACTTTGCCTATGAGTAAATAGGTCCTGTTAACCAGATCTCATCATAAACAGTGTAACAAGCAGCCCCCGGACAAGCCCCTGCACACCTACCTGAATCCAGATGTAGTGGCTATTGAGAGCTCCATCTGGCTTGTTGTTTCACCTCTGTTCATTTAGGATGTCTGGAGAATTGTTGGAGTAGCTCTTTGATGGCCTGTGGATCACGCATCTGCTAGGTCTTCATGGCTTCCACTGCAGGGTAATGCTCCTTATTCAGCTGCATTGTATCCTGCCTGGGAAAGGTGCTTTCAGTGCACGGTCTACCTCAGTCTGTGGAATCCCAGGAAGGTCGTGGAGGAAGTAGTGTTGTTATACTCTGTCTTGTCAAATCTGCCTGCGCTTCATCTGGGGTATGATAGAGGACCATCCCATCTGAGAAGTGGGCTCAAAGCTTGGCTGGAAAAGGTGTTTGAAATTTTATGTCTGCCATACACAGGGTCTTAAGGTAAGGTAAGTAGGCTTGCTGTTTTTGCTGCACAGATGGAGCATAGTTGTGGTCAAAATACAATCATCCTCCAGCATTTTATTGTACTGAAACGGCAAATGTGGTTATCCTCCAGCACTTTACTGAATCACTGTGTATTTTAGTTTTCACAGTCCGTGCCTTTGCATAGTTGTTTCTTAGAGAATCGCTGTGCATTTTACCTTTCACAGTCTGTGCCTTTGCACAATTGTTCTTTACAGAATCGCTGTGTATTTTACCTTTCTCAGTGCATGCCTTTGCACAATTGTTCTTTACAGAATCGCTGTGTATTTTACCTTTCACAGTCCGTGCCTTTGCACAATTATTCTTTACAGAATCGCTGTGTATTTTACCTTTCACAGTCCGTGCCTTTGCACAATTGTTCTTTACAGAATCGCTGCGTATTTTACCTTTCACAGTCTGTGCCTTTGCACAATTGTTCTTTACAGAATCGCTGCGTATTTTACCTTTCACAGTCCATGCCTTTGCACAGTTGTTCTTTACAGAGTTGCTGTGTATTTTACCTTTCTCAGTGCATGCCTTTGCACAATTGTTCTTTACAGAATCACTGTGTATTTTACCTTTCACAGTCCGTGCCTTTGCACAATTATTCTTTACAGAATCGCTGTGTATTTTACCTTTCACAGTCCGTGCCTTAGCACAATTGTTCTTTACAGAATCGCTGCGTAGTTTACCTTTCACAGTCCGTGCCTTTGCACAGTTGTTCCTTACTGAATCGCTGTGTATTTTACCTTTCACAGTCCGTGCCTTTGCACAATTGTTCTTTACATAATCGCTGCATATTTTACCTTTCACAGTCCATGCCTTTGCACAATTGTTCTTTACAGAATCGCTGCGTATTTTACCTTTCACAGTCTGTGCCTTTGCACAATTGTTCTTTACAGAATCGCTGCGTATTTTACCTTTCACAGTCCATGCCTTTGCACAGTTGTTCTTTACAGAGTTGCTACGTATTTTAACTTTCACAGTCCATGCCTTTGCACAATTTTCTTTACAGAATCACTGTGTATTTTACCTTTCACAGTCCGTGCCTTTGCACAGTTGTTCCTTACTGAATCGCTGTGTATTTTACCTTTCGCAGTCCGTGCCTTTGCACAGTTGTTCCTTACTGAATCGCTGTGTATTTTACCTTTCGCAGTCCCTGCCTTTGCACAATTGTTCTTTACTGAATTGCTGTGTATTTTACTTTTCACAGTCCATGCCTTTGCACAATTGTTCTTTAGTGAATCACTGTGTATTATACCTTTCACAGTCCATGCCTTTGCACAATTGTTCTTTACTGAATCGTTGTGTATTTTACTTTTCACAGTCTGTGCCTTTGCACAATTGTTCTTTACTGGATCGCTATGTATTTTACTTTTCACAGTCCTTGCCTTTACACAATTGTCCTTTACTGAATCGCTGTGTATTTTACTTTTCGCAATCCTTGTCTTTGCACAATTTTTATTTATGACATTTATTCACCTAGTACTGTATTATTGTTCTTAGAATTCCTCATTGTCCTCCCCCTGGACACATCTGGAAATGAACTGCTACTAGCTCAGTATGTCTCTCCAGGTGAAACTTGAAATCAATCAATCAGTCAATATTAAAGTGACATGTGCAGGCAGAATGAGAAAATCAGCATATCTTGGTACAGAGTGGAAACATGGTAGGGCTACCATTCTCAATGCAGGTGACCCAGGTTTAGGAATGAGCTTGGCTCCTCGGGACTCACTGGGGAAGGTAGGATTGAAACTCCCAGGGACAGCTTTCCTCCCTTGGGCTGGTTGGTACTGTGGCTTGCTGCTGGACTGCTGCCTGGAGGAGGCCAGATGCTAGCACAGATCAGCACTTATGCAGGGAAGGGGCTGCCGCTGGACACCCTGCATGTAAGCATGCTCATTGTTGCACGTCGGCATACTGGGGAGAAACACCAGAGGAAAAATGCCCCTGGTCCGAACCTGCACCCCCTCTCACAGATCCATGCATAATCAACATGGCAGGCCACCCACCACCATGTTCGTACTTAGGTAAATGGCTGATAACCGGCAAGCCCATGAGTAGATCAGTGACGGGGATGGGGGGGTCACAGGGCCAGTGGGTCAGAGGCACAGAAGCACAAAAAGAAACCATAAAAAATCAGAAAAAGCTGGACTGGTGGCACAGAGAGCTGAGACACTTAAAGCTCATTACCCCTCCCATGCTGGTGTCCCGAGTTCGGGAATGCGCTCAGGCCACTGGGGGTCAGCTGGGGGGGGGCTGGGACTAGGATAGAGCAGCCATCAGGCATCTCTCCAGTCCCAGATTGGGGAGGTTGGTCTTCCTGGTGCTTGGCTGCCAGTGAGTGGAGGCTCAGTAGTAGTGCTGTACAAATGGGGACGCTGGCGTTAGGCTGGGTGGGTGGAGCAGGGCTGGTGGTTCCAGTGGCATGCGAGTTTGCTGAGGCCCTGGGGAGCAGTAGGGGAGAAAAACCTGGAGGAAAAAGGAAGGGCACAGCGAGAGTGTACGACGCCCACTCAACACGCCTCCAACTGTTACATCACCAGGTCAATCTGCAGTGAGGCACTGGATTATGTGCTTCGGCGGGGATGGATCTCCCTCTCCTGACCCCACCACGAGGGTAACTTGTGGGGATACCCTTGCTGCTGGGGTCCTGGGGAGACAGTGGATTGTGGGGGGAGTGTGGCAGCTGGTAGAAGGGAGCCCTCCCTCACTGTGGCTCCATGGAAGATAAAGAGAGTGTAACAGAACAAAAGGATAGCTCAAGGAGAAGCACAGGGAGCTAAGGAGGTTGTTCCCTATTTTAGGGGCCATATGTAGAAAGGGTAAGAGCCCTCAGATGATTTTTGCAGTGTGAACTGCCTGATGTCATTGGTCTGTGAACCTTGAGTACCTAGGACAGAGCTTTATACACCAAGACCTCAGATAGGGAAGAGGAGTTAGTTTAAGATAAAGATTTGTAAATTAGGAATCAGAGAAAATAGTATCTGTGGGCAGTAGGAGATTACTACTGTGGACTGAAGTATAAGTTATAATGGGGCGAGTGGAAAGGTGCAGATAGGGCAAAGTGACAGATTGTTGTCGTAAACTAAGTTAAGCTGAGTTTAGGAGTAAGGGGGCCTCCATAGTCAAAGAGAGGGAGAAGGCATCCTTTGGCAGAGACCTGACAGACCTTGGGGGAAAACACTGTTTTGCCTAGACATAACTCCGAGCTTTTTATTGATTACTGTACACACTTGGGTTATAAAGTCACTGTAAGACAAGTGGGAGGGGGATTAAGGTAACTCTAAAGTACTTAAAGTTAACACCTTGTTCAAGTGGGGTACCCCCGAGATCAAATATTTTTAAGGCGGCATTAGTTTGTCTGAGTTTGTGCTGACAGCCAAAGAGCATGTATCTGGTCTTTTTGTACTTTGCACTTTGCAGGCACCTAGTGAAAGGACCTTTAAGTATGGCTGTGAAAGCTTTTGTATTGTAATATTTACATAATTATTGGCCAACCTAAATTACACATGGGAAAGCATGTTGTAATTTCCCATTATACATGGCCATGTATAACGGCAGATGCAGGACTCATAGTTGCATAGAATTTTAAAGCATTATTTGGCTCAGTGGAAATCCCTTAGAGCTGTATGCCCAGGATTTTCTCTCTTTCTCTCGGATTCTGTTTTCTTCACCATAACTTTATCTGTCTCAACTCATGACCAGTCCATTTACACAGACAACACTTTGAGCTTGGCAATGGGCAATTTCACAAAAAATCTGTAAACCCTGAATTCACTTTATATTGTGCTCTCACATATAATGCTGAGTTTCCTCTCTCAAGACTGGACCATTCGTTTAAAGGGGAATCCTCATCTCCCCTGCAGGAATGCTACAGGATCTTTAGGTTCCGATTAATTGAAATGCAATTAAAGTACATTTTTCTGTGTACTTACTAGTTTAATTTAGGCCAGCACCTCTGATGACATGACTGATGGACTGTGCCGAGGGTCCTCTATGGTTGGTTGCGGGGGATAGTGGGACATGTAGTGATTAAGTATGGTGGGCGGAGGGTCTAAGGATCAAGTAGTTACAAAAGTTAATTACAGACTAGTAAGTACATAGAAAATTGTACTTTAATTGTGTTTCTCTTAATCGCGACCTAAAGGTCCCGCAGCATTCCTGCAGGGGAGGTGAGGATTCCCCTTTAAGCAGTGGCTTAGAAATGGGCTCTCCTTTCCTTTCCAATTGTTAGCTGGGAAAATAGTGCACCCCTTCTCTGATCTAATGACGCAGTAAAATCTATGTGCTCAGGGCTGCTTCTGATATTTCCAGGTCCAGACTTTTTTGATCGCACTGCTTTCTGGCATAAAAGATATAAAACCTTCCCTCTTCTATTTATACCGCAGACAAACTCTTTTTTTTCCCCACCCTGTGTTTATCCTCCGATTGCTTCAACTGGCCCACTTCTGAACCAGTCACTCCAGCCCCATCTCCAGGCTTCTCTGGGACTTACCTTCACCGTTGTGGCCCTGCCACAGAACCCTGGCCAGAGATGCCCAGTCATCGGTGCAGGGCCTGTGAAGGACCAGGCCATCACTGTGCTGCAGTCATAGGGTTTTTCCTCCATTTTCTCCCTGAAGCCCACATGTGTACAGTGACCCAATGTGCATGCTATGCCTCCCTTTCCCTCTCTTTTCCATGGTGCTGCCACCTACATTCCTCTAGGTGGCGGTGAAGCTGCAGGACAGGTGTTCCCTCCTCCCTGAGGGAGGAGAGCTGTCCTACAGGCATGCAGTCCTTGCTCTCTCAGCTAGCTCCCGAGTGATCCAGGTCTGTTCCCAAAACCAGGTCACCAGTGTGGCAGGAAGTGAGGTGCCCCGCATCGGTATCCTATGAAGAGGGTGAATGAATAGCAGCGAACCATCACAATGGTGAAGAAACCACAACACCAACACTTTTGCACAATCATGGTTCTACCTCCATCCTTGAGTTGTGCCCCCCCAGAGTAGGACTCTAAATTAAGGGGAGTATGTGGGGTAAAGTCCCCCACAAGGGAGGGTGCGGGGTGCAAAGCCCCCACAAGAAAACACCTTCTGAAAAGTGTTCACGCTGTGGTTCCATCGCTGTTGTGATGGTTCAGTTATTTATTCACCCTTCTGACATGGAACCACCAGCATCACATCCCTCCATACCACTGGGCCGACTTCAGACAAACTCTTTCAGGGAACATTCCTACTCATGTGATTTCAAACCTGTACCAAGCCCTGCAGCAGCATCAAGGAACTTCAGTATTCCATATCAAGAAGGCATGGGGAAAAAGATTTACAGATGCCTATAGTATAGGACCAATGGTACTTGTTTCTTCAGTTCCCTTTTTCCATTACTTCCTCCCCTCTGTGGCTGGAGTTCACGTGGAAAAACCTGATACAGTATTTCTGCACTCCACACATACCTGCCAAATACTGAGGCCCACATAAGGCAACTTGTTGGTGAAAATATGGGGAAGATAGGGCCACGCATGTTCATATCATCTTGTCTTGCCAGAAAATTTGGTCATTGTGGTCACATTTTCTAGCAGAACTTCAGGAACAATTTCTTCCCAGTTTAACTTTGAATCCTAAACTGCTGTTCTTGTGTTCTTTTCCTCCTGGATTCTGGAAGCCACAACTAGCAAATAATTACATATCTGTCCGATGGCAGCAAAAAAAAGCCATCACAAAGCACTGATTAACAGACATGATACCAAGCATTACACACTGGCAAGATATTATCGATATTTATGAGACATAGAAAATGACTTACAGTATTAAACAATTGCCTCCATTTCAGACACGTGGATGCAATGGGTCCTCTATATCATGTAAAAAAGACTGCAGTTTATACCTTGGGACATGCAAGGAAGGAGGGGAATGGGAATTGGGGGGGGGGATGTCATTGCCTGGTAGCTTGGATGCTGCTCTGCAGAGCAGTTGATAACTGAGTATTCACTTATAACAGAGTAGACCTATCTGGGGTACCCCTGACTTCCTACTAGGTTGACCAGCGGGGCTCAGAGATGGAAACTTTATACTCATGAATGCAAGAGCAACTGATTAGTGTTCTTGCTTTAGTCATACTTGGATGGTAATATTGTGCACTACAAGCTTATGGATCAGAATATTCCAGGTTGAACCTGGATCTGTACCTGTTGGAAAAATTTAATAAAACTTACAATAAAAAAAAGAATATTAAGATGTAGCTTGTGAGCACGTTTAGTTCTCTCAATGTTGCAAAGCTACATTAAACCCTCAAACTTGAACTGCGCCAGGATCGCGCCTCGCAAAAGACAATTGCAGTTTTAAAAAAAATGTGCACAGCCTCAGAAGCTCAACCTCTAAAACAAGAATTTACCTTTTTTTATCAGAGCTGAACCTCCATTTTTTTCTGTAATAATGATTAAATATGCTCACTCGCAAAGTTCAGAATCAGTTTATTTTCAAAAGCCTCAGCACCAGTAGTTGGCGTGGGATGCCTTGTTAAACCCCTTGAGCTTCACTCTTGTGCTTTAAGTGGCATTCTCACTTCGAGTGTGTAAAAGATTTTCATTACACATCCCTACCCATACATTGTTCTGTATGTACAAGAGCTATATTGTCGCAATAAAAAGTATCACACTATCTAGAGAGTCTTAATAGAAATAAACAAATGCAGCTTTCATGACTACAAGCACTCAACTACATGCAAGCTTTCAGTGGTGTTAGGTTTTGGTTTTCTTGTGCTCCACCCCATATCACTGTTTATTGTTCCTTAAAGGTGACAAGAAACAGTTTTGTTACCCCTGTGGATATCCTCCTGGTTTCTTTTAATGTCTATTCAGCATTCTGATACATTTTTTGCCTTTTTTCTTAAATTAATAATCATTTTTTTGGCTGTGTAAGTACTTGAATCCCTTTCTCCTCAGCTGTCACTACTCTCTCTCTCTCTCTCTTCATACTTCCTGAGCATTCTATGACATCAGTAGTGCCATTCCAGGCCCTTCAGATGAATAAATCACCACAATATGGCTGCACTCCAAAAGCAAAACTCTACTCAATTTAATTTTTCAAACTCAAGTGCTTTATTGTAGAAAAAATACACAAATGAAACTGAGCAACGGCCAGTCACCAAGGAACACAAACAGCCCAGTGCTTCACCCGTAAAGGCTTCATCAGGTGGCGGGTAACAGGAGAGCTGACCATCCTTAAATACCCATGTGATGATGTAATACAACAAGTGCAATTAACACAAACACAACATTCATGTGCAACACATTACATATTATAAATATTGACGATTGAAAAACTATCAAAATGGGATCCCCATACAAATGAGGATTGGACTTAAAGCGCATTCTTCTTTGATAAAAGTCTGTTTTACTGCGTAAAAAATTCACTCCTGCAAGAGCATCCAGAGGAAACCCTTTTATATTTTCACAGGAATTCCCACAGGGATTAACTGGGCTGGAAATATTAATTATTAAAGTTATACCTCATGGGGTGTCACATTAGAAACACAATCTATAGTGCAATTTATGCAGTTCAAGCACCTGTACAAAACCTTTGAAAACATACTTGGGGCGGCCTGGCTGTGCTGAAGATGGCTGCTTAATTCTGCTTCTCCCTCGGACTACCATCTATCATCATCCATCCTCCTGATCCCAGATTGTCAGCATTTACCAGCAAGTGAAATATAATTTTACTAACATCATAGCTCAACTCTGGTAAATTATTTTCTCTATATCATAACTCTATAGCTATAATTTTTCTGCATTTATACTGCTTCTCTGTGAAGGCCTACTACAATGGCTGAGCATCTCCTGAAAAAAAAGATCCCTTAACAGAGTGGAAACTATGTTTCAACAGCTCATCTGTGAAATTAACGACTTAAAAATTACATCGCAACAAAACATCACTAACATCAAAAAATCGATGATGCTGGAGTTGAAGTTGCTCAAAATGAAAGTTCTATTAACATCCTGCAAGCCACCATCAGAGAGCAAGATAGAGTTATCAGAAGCCTACAAGATAAAATCGATGACATTGAAAACAGAAACAGACGCAATAACCTGAGATTTTTGGGTTTTCCTGAAGGTGCAGAACTCAGAGACACTAGTGCATTTCTATTACATGTGCTGCCAGCCCTAATCAAACTCCCACCTGGTCAAGACCTTACTATTGAGAGATGACACCATACTTTAAGCCAGAGGCCTGGTCCAGATTAGAAACCTAGGCCTATCATTGCAAGATTCTTAAACTATGCCCACACTGAACTGATTATCAATAGAGCAAAACAAGTGGGAATGCTTACTTGGCAAGATCATAGAAGTTCTATTTTTAGAGACTTCTCTAAGGAACTCTTTAATAAACACAGAGCTTTCAATCCTATTAAAACTACCCTACAGCAACGAGGGATCAAATTTGCTCTGCGCTATCCTGTCGTCATGCGCCTATTTTTGGGGGACTCAACCAAAGACTTTAACACTCCTGAAGCCTTGGCTGCATTTCTTGGTGAGCCCCAGCCTCCAACTGCCCTGTTTGGAAATACTGATGTGACCCCGTCTCCCACTGTCTTGCAACTGAATATCACCGCCTGAGCGGCGCCCGCTTCCCTGAGGCAGAGCTTCATGGTGGCCGCATCGCTCGCTGCCTGCCCGACTCCAACGGCCACAAGCAGCCATCCTCCTGGTCCCCCTCCATGGATCCCTGCTCAGAATATCATCGCCCGAACGGTGTCCGCTTCCCTGAGGTGGAGCTTCACGGCCGCCACATTGCTTGCCGCCTACCCGACTCCAACAGCCACAAGCAGCCATCCTCCTGGTCCCCCTCCATGGATCCCTGCTCAGAATATCACCGGCCGAGCGGCGCCCACTTCCCTGAGGTGGAGCTTCATGGCCACCGCATTGCTCGCCGCCTGCCCGACTCCAACGGCCACAAGCAGCCGTCCTGCTGGTCCCCCTCCACGGATCCCTACTCAGGTACCTATCACTATCCAGCTCTTCCACCTACCGAACTCCTGATTGGTGCGGCGCCACTGCATCCCGGAGCTGATTGGCCTGCCCTCCTGTGTTGATGTCTGCCGATTGGAGCGCCTTTTTTGACTTTCAAACTGCGGCTTTCGGGGCCCTCTCAGACGGCGGCTTCCCGGCTGGTTTTTACTCTAGGAACTCTATTTTGGACTAATTTGGTATTGTTTAGTTATCTCCTGTCTGCTTCTACCCCATTTCTCTATGATTTCTGTGTATGGTACAGCATTTCAAACCAATTTTGTACTGAATTAACCTTAGATTGAATCTGCTTTTGTTTTCCCTTGCTAATATTGTTTTCTACGTTATCTTCATTTTTCCAGCACCTGTAAGCTAAGTTCTTCTCCCTCCACTTTCACTAATTTCACTGCCCCTATCATTTCTCAAAGCCCATCGGGGCCTTATCTTTCTGCTTTCCCCAACCTGACTGGAACCTGTGACCTTTTGGCTAATTTTCTGCTTGATTTCCTTTCTGCTGCTTAAAGACTGAGTGAATTTCCCTACCCACCCACTCTAAATGCCTGTACTGACTTGAAAATTTTCACTAATCCCTCTAACCCCTCCCCTGTCTATCTTTCAGCTTCAGGCTTTTGTTTAACTTGATCGCCCCCACCCCCTGCTGTTAGCCTGACGACTGCTCCTTTTGTCCTCTCTCTCTACTTAAACTATCTGTTTTTCTCTTTCCCTAGATTATCACCGCTCGAGTGGCGCCCGCATCCCTGAGGTGGAGCTTCACGGCCGCTGCATGACTCGCCGCCTGCCCGACTACAACGGCCACAAACAGCCGTTCTCCTGGTCTCCCTCCACGGATCCCTACTCAGGTACCTATCGCTATCCAGCTCTTCCACCTACCAAACTCCTGATTGGTGTGGCACCACTGCATCCCGGAGCTGATTGGCCTGCTCTGCTGTGTTGCTGACTGCTGATTGGGAGCGCCTTTTTAGGCTTTCAAACTGCGGCTTTCGGCACCCTCTCAGCACGGCGGCTTCCCGGCTGGTTTTTACTCTAGGAACTCTATTTTGTTCCACCCCCCCTCCCTCAGGCCCCCATTAAATACACCTTAGCCCCTCCCTCTCAGCCCACCTCTCTTACCATTGGTCCAGTCCTGCTGCCCAATTAAAACTCCTAACCCAATCATTTTTCCTCTAGTTTTCTGCAGACATCCCTCCTTCTCTTTTACATTTTATATCGGACCCATCTTCATCAGGCTTATCTACTGCTGGTCTCTTTCGCCCTTTACCTCGGTTCTTGCCTGGTCCATACCTTTCTGAATGTCCTACCCCAAAACTGACAACCATGGCCTCAGATCCATTTCAAGTTACAGACCCTTGTTACCATTAATGTAAGCCCCCCAGCTCTATACTGGTCTCCTCTCTGACTCAGTGGCAGTTATAGAATAATGACTCATCAGATGGTACTGTTCTTTCTTATGTGCTCTCTCCTGCTATTTCATCTATCTATGCTCTCCTCACCTCAACCTCCATGCATGAACGCCCACTTCCAACCTAATGACTACCTCTTCTCGAACTCTTTACTGCTTCATACTCCTCACTATGACCTATCCCCAGTACTACTTTATAGATCATGGCACTACCTAGTTATCTATGTACTGAAGAAGTGTCACTTGAGATCTTATAACCCATGCCCCTTCCTGCGCCGTAAGCTCTGGTACCTCCTTCTTATCGCCATCCTGCTCGCTGGTGATGTCCAATTAAATCCTGGGCCATCACAGGCTCTAACTGACTTGATCAGTAACACTAAAGACCTTGTTGTTGTACATCACAATATCAGGAGTCTTACTCATAATCTAGCTGATCTTGAAGCCTGGACAGCCCTTTATAAGCCAGACATCATATGCCTGACTGAAACTTGGCTAAATCCCTCCATCCCTGACTCCTTGTGCTCCCTTCCACCCAATAACCTTCTGAGGTGTGACAGGCCTTCCCCCAAATGAGGGGGTGGTACTGCAGTCTATTACAAGGACCATCTACATCTCACTGCCATTGCATCACCTCACCTTGCCCACTGTGAAGTACTTCATACTCTTCTTACCTTGGGTACCAAAAAAACTCCATATTACTTGCGCCTACAACCCACCATCTAACAGCCAAAAAAGGACTGGAAGAGTTACTAGACCAGACCTCCAACCTTGTTGGTAAACATGAAGTACTATTATTTGGGGACCCAAACATAAACTGGCTAGTGACTGCTTATTCTGCATTACCAGCAAGATTGCAAAGTTTTAACCTACAGCAACTGATATGTGATCCCACCAGAAAAAAAACCTCCTCCAATACGAGCACACTGCTGGACTATGATCCTGACCAGCCACCCTGGAAACATCGTTGCCTCAGGTGTATTACCTGATGCCATCACAGACCACTCCCCCTACCTACTGTATCTGGGGTAAAAACAAGCCTACTCCATCGAAACCCCATCTCATCACTTTCCGCAACTATGCGACCTTCAACTCCACACTTTTCCTACATGATATTGCTTCCACTGATTGGTTCTCCTTCCTAACATCTAATGATGCTCATAACTCTCTTAACCTATTCATAACTCACTTCCTCACTCTTCAAGACAAGCACTGCAAATTAGTAACTCGTAGGGTAAAAAATAGACAAACTCGCTGGCTAAAATCTACTTACTAAATTAAAACATAGAGACAAAAGCTGGCTCCAATACAAGAAATCAGGGCTAGCCTCCGACCTAAATGCTTACAGGGCACTGTGAAATTCCTGTAGAAAGGACATAAAAAAGGCTAAAAGCTTTTACTCTAAAGAATTACTGGCTAACTCCTCTGGTGACTCTAAAAAATTCTGGGCCCACATAAAATTCTTCCTCGGCTTGAATCCTACAGCAGCTCCCACCGACTAAATGGGGTCCACTGCAACAATCCTCTTACTATTGCAAATTTCTTCAATAACAAGTTCTCAAATTTATCCACCTACACCTCCACCTTCCCTACCCAGACAAATATTCCCTCCTCATCCCCTGCAAATGGTCTGCATTTCTTTTTCAAGGCTGTCACCAGGCGTGAAGTAATCAAGTTACTGCATAAAATCTCTGACTACACTGCAGCTGGTTCTGACAACCTCGAACCTAAGCTCCTAAAGCTAGCTGCCCCCTTCACTGCTGGTCCCCTAGCCAAAATGTTCACATTATCCCTGTCCCAGTGCTATATCCTGGATTTATGGAAGATTGCTAGGATTTCTCCTATATACAAAAAAGGTGACCGCAAAGACCCCACATATTACCGCCTCATAGCCATACTATCTGTTCTCAATAAGATTCTTGAGAAACTGGTAGCTACTCAAGCGATTGAGTTCCTGCTGAAATATGACCTTCTTACCCCATCCAGCATGGCTTTCATAAGGGCCAGCTACTACTACTGCCCTCCTCAAATTTACCTCAGATACCCTTATGGCTATGGATGCTGGCCTTCTCACTGGGCTGTTTTCATTGACATGACCAAGGCATTTGACCTTGTTGACCACCCCCTCCTCCTTACCTCCCTTGAGTCACTTGGTTTCTCTCAAAATGTGGTTAGATGGTTTGGCAGCTACCTCACAGGCAGGGCTCAAACTGTTAAATATAACTCCACCTACTCTGACAAAACCTCTGTCAACATAGGAGTACTGCAAGGGTCAATCCTTGGACCACTGCTTTTCATAAACCAAAAACTATCTACTGACTTTCTGTACGTCTGTCAATGGCTACCCAGCCACAGGCTTGTTCTAAATGAGTCTAAAACCCAAGCTATGCTATTCGGGTCTAAAGCCAAGCTTAAACTATCCTAGCCTAAATTCAGTGTCTCCTCCTCCAATGGTTCAACTCTAGGGATGGTAGACTCATTTAAATATCTTGGGTCACTCTTGACCCATCGCTTAACTTTGATTTGCATATTCACCAGACTTGTAAGTTGGTCAATTGTAAACTTGGGATAGCATACCACACCAGATACATGCTCACCCCCTCTGCTAGACTTGCCCTTGCCTGGGGCATACTTCTTCCCTCTCTCACCTATGGGGTTGCTACCTATACCTCTGTGTCCAAATCTAGCCTCCGAAAGTGGGACGTCACATATAACAATGTATGCTGCTACACTTCCTCCTCTCATAGGTTAAAACACCACTGCCTCCTTTACTCGGATCTGGGATGGCTTCCTCCTACAGAACTCCGACTTTATACTTATGGCTCTGTCATTGAGAACATTGTCCGTTTACAATTACCAAAATCCTTAGCGGATCTCTTCCGTAAGGTTACCCCACACTATGACCTACGATCTGCTGATAATGCACCAGTCCTCACTCCCAGGCACTATTCTTCTAAAGGCGCTATGGCTTTTGCATGTCATGCCCCCCTGTTCTGGAACTCCCTCCCACTTGCCCTGCGTCAAACTCCCTCCCATGTTTCTTTTAAGCAAGGGTTATATAACCACTTTGTCACTTCCCTTAGTTGTACTTACTTTAAACCCCCATAACCTGTTTCATCCTGTTTCATCCTTTCACTCTACTCCTTTCGTTTCTCTCACTTATGTTGTGCCTTTCAACACTAAGCACTTTCTCAGTTTTTCCTGTCCTTACCCTCTTCCTTACCTCTTACATGCCTTCCTCTAAGGTGGGGCTGTTCCACTTCCACTCCCTTCCCCCTCTTACCACAATACATAATAATTCTTTATGAATCAGTCTATTACTACTTACCTAATGTTGATCTCACCGTAGTATCAGAAATTTATGTTAGTCTATACACTATCTACAGTGACCAGTTTTGTGTTTCTACGTTTCGTATGTATTTTGAAGTTCTGTTTAAACTTAGCCAATCTTATCATGTCATATGTATTTAAATAGTTTCGATCATGTATAATCCTGTATGTGTAATGTGTTCATGCCATGTTTTTAAATTGCTTCAATCATGTATAATCCTGTTATGCGTAATGTGTCCATGCCATGTTTTGTGCTGTATCCTCCAGGGTCGTGCCTGAAAATAGTCATTGCTATGGCTAGTGCACTTACCCGGTAAACAAAAACTAAATAAAATAAAATAAAAAAACTTCTTGATCAGACCGGCACACCCACATTATGACTTCAAATCATGAACGCACTGAGAAACCTGTATCTCTCCAGGCTGATGCAGCACCTCCTGTCTGAATCTCAGCCCACTTGCTAGACAAAAAGAACTTGAATCCACCATCTTCTAAACATGCCTGTTGTGCAGATGCTACTCCTTCTAGACCTACCTCTCAGCACGAGCGACATGTTGGCTTCACTACACCCCTAACCCACTCCAATAAATTTTCTTTACTACAAGAGGACTTAAACTCGTCTCAGAAAGACCTCCCGGCATCAGATGTGGATCCTGTCGGCAATGACCTTGGAGATGCTTTACAGGGCGGCAGGTCTCCTGATTCCTCTTGGGCTGAACTGGTGACTAGCTCCCCTTTCAAATCGGCAGAGCCTCCTAAAAAGAAATGGAAGGGGAAGCTCAAAAACAGATTGAGTGCTGCTTCCTCAAACGCTCTTAAACACAGCACCAAAGACTGATTATTTGGGCATCTGTTTTATTCTCATCACTACACGAGCGTAAAGCCCTTACTTCATTTCAATTCTTTAGCTCCACCGGATCTGCCTAATCATTAACCATGTAGCACACTCCCTGTGAGTGCATACCATAGCACCCAACTGGTTTGGATTGTGCTAATCAGTACATCGGGGTTACAGGTTTTCAGGCTGAATCTGCTACAGTTATGTTGCATTATTGTGCATTCTCTTTTTATCAATGTCAATGAATCATTATTATAGTGCAGCACTTGCAACATATTTCAAATTCCTATTCTCATAATCGATGTGGGTGTGTGGGAGTGGGTAACATTAAGAATCCGAAGCAGGAAAGAGCAAATGAACATGACTTTCAAACAGGACTTAAGATCAAAGATTTTCCTTTTGTAACAAGCAAACCACTTGATCTTAGGAGGGAAAAATAAATGTTAATTGCCACCTGCTGTAATTAGACTCTTCAGAAAGACACTTTGGCAAGGGTCAAGATTATTTTCACAGTAGCCGGACAGCAGGTCTGTGATGGAGAAAATCCAGTGGCCCCACAGAAATTCCATTGGCCCAGCTGACTTAAAGGAAATTTTAACTGGCCTGATAAAGAAAAAAAAAAGAAAAAACTAGCAATCTGATCAATGGGCAGATGCCAATTTTGTGCCCTGCTTTAAGGGTGATTCCTGCACGAGTCTCACTCTTAAGGGCGCAATACGTCCACCCATTACTCATAGCTAATACATGTTTGCTCAATGTTTCTCTAGCGCTCATTAACCGAACTAGTGGTCGTTTTGACACCATGTTCTTATCACATAACCATTTTTATTTATATGTGGATGATAATTAAATACCTACGTGAATCAATATTAGTTTTATTTATCTGACATTACTACTTACAATATTATAGATCTGGAAGGTTTTGGTGGTTCTTGACATGGCTTACAGTACTACTGTTGTTATTACCACTCTAAACCAGCCTGTCATCCAGTCCCTCAGTATGCCTCTCATTTTGATCCCCCCTTTTCAGCAGACACACTACAACTTTGCACCGATTTATTACTTACTGTTTGCCCCCTGATATTTCTTATAATAAGCCACTGCAGGCAATATTCGAGGTATCTGTAGTTTATATGCTGTTTAAAATGGCTATATTAAACAATGGATAGCACATCTTCACTCAAAGCCCTTAAAACTTGGGCTATCTAAGCTCATATTACAAGTTCATAGTAGGGGCTTACTAGGCCTTCTCAGGTCTGGTTACCCAATATAATTATTACTCTCTTCTCTTATGGGCGATTTTTGGGTCATGCGCTATTAGTAATATCTGGCACCCACTTCCAATAAATATAGAACCTTGAAGCCTGAATATTCTTAACCCACTATATGCACCATACTTCTATGGCGTCTAAGCATACTCATTTATAATGTAACTCCCACTTTAAATACATTATTTTTCCTTCTTATGCTAGATTGGATCTCATAATACACCATTACCTGCCAATCTATAATTTTTTTCAGGACCCCTTCTCCCTTTCCTTCATTTCTGCATTGACCCCACTTGTCATTTGACCCTTCTCCCCATATAAATCTTACTTTATCTAGTTAATATGGTTACGTGGATAATTACACAGCTTAATTATAGCTCATTTTAGACTTCATAAACAGGTCCCACTATACTGGCATAATTTCCTTTTTTATCGAACCTTTGCTTAACCAAGTTCTACTTTATATCTAACTCAAGTTCAAGTTTTATTACTATATCTGGGACTTCATACCCACTTGTAACTCCTTTATATTTTGGTATGATGTTTATGGTTCCCCCAAGGGAATTACTATGTCTGCTTTAGTACTAGTAATAGTTTAAATTTTATAGAAATAGCTACATATAGTTTGTATCTTGGGTCTAAGATTTGTTTTCTCCCAAGATTTACTCACTACTTTTCATGCCTTGTAGTATTGCGAGAGAGTCCTGGTGTACTTATCAACTCTTATCTTGTTATACTAGTTAAGAAATTTATAAAGTGTTTTACTATATTGCATATGTTTAATTTGATAATAATGTTTATGCTTTCTTCGTTCTCCTCTCTATTCTTTCTATCAGTGAGACACAATGGATATATTTACCCCATACATTCCTACTCTTATAATTTTATTGTCCTGTACACATTTGACTATTTTAAACCTCTACATTTTGAGCCTGCGACATCCTCTACTTCATTTATTGAGTCCCACATTCCGTGGGCTCGATTCACAAAAGAAAGTAGGGCAGAAAAAAATCTGCAAGTGTCCAAATATTATGCAGCTGTGGGAAAACACACCTACATGCACTGTGGGGAATTCACAAATCCCCCGCAGGTGTGGGAGAAATATCCTGCAGTTGCAAAAAAAACACACATACGGAAAATATGTTGAGGGGGAAAAGTGCCATGATATGCATGCAGCATCCCCTGAAAGGCTATTCACAGCCAGTTTTTTCTGCAGTTGCAGAAAAAATGTTACACACAGTGGAATGAGGTGTAACTCTCCCTCAGCAAATTGCAGTAGTGCCCCAGAAATTGGAATCAATTAAGGTGGAGGTGAGGCACAGGTAATAGCATCCCAGATAGTATAACAGTGGCTGCTGTTACAGCAATAAAAACACACATTGCCATGATATGGCAACAGGCAACAACCACCAGACACAGTGCAGCCCATGACGGAGCCCCACAGGCAGTAGAGCCTGGCCAGCCTGCAGCGAGTGCTACCCCTGCAGGCAACAGGAACACCCCAGGGAGGGAGGACCAGCAGTGACAGTTGGCCACTGTGGTGCCATGGTATTGCTGGTACCTGTGGTGCTGCAGTGGTCCCAGTTGAGGGACTGGTTGATGGTTTCTTTGTGGGTGCTTTCAGCTTCATTCTATGGCAGTACTGTTAAAGTCTGCTGTCCCAGCTAATTAAGTTCACTGTTGCTATGCCTTCTAAGCTATTTCTGCATGCGGTCTGATTCACGGATTTCTCAACATGCATTTCATAGCTGCTGAAATTCCGAGCTGCAGGGATTTTATGAAATTCTGCACCTGCTCAAAATTTCTATATGAATATCACACAACTGTGTTTCTGCAGTGCTGCAGGCCTTTTTCCTGCAACTGCGGGATTTTTGGCTTTCTTTGTGAATCCTGCCACTTGTTTGTAACCTTCCATCCCTTCTCTTATCAACACGAGCGATTTAATTCTACACTCATGGAACATTAAGGTACTCAATTCACCTTGTAAATGAAAGCAAATACCTGTCTCAAGAAGCATAAAACTCATGTTGCTTTCTTGCAAGAAACCAAACTTCTATTAGAGGATGTTGACAGACTCAAAAAGGACTGGGTCGGTCAAGTACATACGTCTTTATCGCCCTTCAAAAAGCAAGGGGTTGCTATTCTACTACATAAATCTCTTAATTGGATTCTTATCAAATCCATTTCTGACTCGGATGGAAGATGGGTCATAGCCCATTTAAATTCCTCTGTAGGTCCCCTCATGTTAGTTAATGTCTACACCCCTAACTCCGACTCACCCGAATTCTTCCAAAATTTGGCCCAACAAATTATGAACAATAACAACAATTCTCCCATACTATTGGGCGGAGACTTTAACTTAGCTCTGAAACCTCAGTGAGAAGTAATTCATCATGTGACTCCCATCCTAGAGGTATTGCTGAACTTTCTATGTTAATGAAAGATCTAGGTCTCACCGATATTTGGAGACTACATCATCCTAGACAATGCGATTATACCTTTTATTCTCCATTGCATAAATCTTATAGCAGAATTGATTATTAGTTTTCTTCTCCGTTCATTACCAATAAAACTGTCAATACTGCTATTCTCCCAATTGCTATATCAGATCACTCTCCTATAAATTTACACCTACTTTGGGGCCCACCCCCTTCTAAATCTCCCTCCTGGCATCTAGACCCACTTTTATTAAGAGACCCTGATTTCTTTCCCTGGGTTAAGTCCCAGATCCAAGACTTTCTTTCTATCAACAATACCCCCGATGTTTCTCAAGGTACTATATGGGAAGCACTTAAAGCCACAATTAGAGGCAAAATCATTAGCTATGTGGTGCACAGAAAAAAGTTAAGAGAACAATAATTGACCGATTTAGAAAAATTACTCAAAGAAAAATAATCTCAATATTACAAAACAAAAAATCCGGACCATAACTCACAACTTCATCTCGAAATTTTACAGCTACGAATCAAAATCAGTGAATTAATATCTAGGAAAGCCGAACTCACCCTTTTGAGACTCAAACATCGATACTGGGAACAAGGTGATAAATGTGGGAAGCTACTCTCTTGCCAACTTAAAAATCAACAGCTGGAGAGACTTATTGCTGGTTTAAAAGATTCTTCAGGCAAAATCACACTGACAACCCCTTAATTAATCGTATCATGCACTCCTTTTTACCAACAATTATACTCCCAAATAAACCCTCCACAACCCGTTCATACACAGCATTTTTGGGATAAATTACACCTACCACATCTCTCTCAACAAGATATGGCTATGTTAGATGAACCTTTTACCTTAAAAGAGATACAAACAGCATTAGCTTCCCTAAAATCTGGTAACTCACCTGGGAGTGACAGTTTTCCCGTAGATTTCTATAAACCCCTAGCTGATACTTTATGCCCTTTACTTTTCAAAGTCTTCCTGGAAGCAACCTCACAGGGCAAACTCCCTCATTCTATGACTGAAACTATTATAACTGTTTTACCAAAAAAAGATAAGGACCCTTCTCTTCCTTCTAGTTATAGACCGATCTCATTACTTAATATGGATGGAAAAATGTTTTCTAAATTATTAAATGTCCGCTTAGAATCATTAGTTCCGAAACTCATCAACAATTCTCAAGCTGGATTAATCAAGAATAGAACTGGCTCCGACCATCTCTGTTCTCTGTTTAACTTAATCTACAAAGCAAAATCCCTTAGATCACCAGCCGCTGCTATAGCCATCGATTTTGAGAAATATTCAATTCTCTCAATTGGAACTGTTTATATTATCCCATTTTGGTGTCACTAATAAATTCTGTGCATGGATTCAATTATTATACACTTTGCCCTCTGCTGTGTACTCACTAACTCTATTCTGTCCTCCTCCTTTTACTTGACAAGAGGTACTAGGCAAGGGTGCCCCTTATCCCCTACCTTATTCTTGCCATGGAACCTCTATTGACCTCTCTTCATCATTCCTTCTCAATCCACGGTATCTCTATTGGCAACTCTCGTTACACCTTGCTGTCATATGCTGATGGCCTCCTCATCTTACTAGAAAACCTTGAAACCTCAGGACAACCCCTAATCAAATTACTCAGCGATTTCACCTCTCCTTTGGGGCTTGCTCTCAATCTTAACAAATCCAAAACATTACCATTGAACAATTTCTGCAAACCTTCTATGAATACTACATTAGGTTTCCACTGGGCCCCTCATAGTCTATCTTATCTTGGAATCTGGATTACCCCTAAACTAGACAAGTTATGGGATGTTAATCATTCTTCTTTGTTAGCAAGTGTAGCCACCACTCTCAATAGATGGAAACTACTTAACCTTTCTTTTAATGGGAAAATCTCCGCAATCAAAATGTCAATAGCTCCCAAAATATGATATTTATTTTTGAATATACCCTTAATTCTTCCTACCCACTTCTTTGTCAAAATTGACAGAATAATTGGAAATTTTATTTGAGAAGGTAAAATCCCTAGATTTAGCCACAACAAGTTTCATTCCCATTGGTCCAAAGTGGGTTTTGGACTCCCCTGGTTTCAAGCATACTTCTGGGCCTTCCGTACTGCCAAAACCAATAAATGATTTAATAAGCCTAACAATAAGTCACCATTAGCAGTGTCAGTGGCTCAGTAGGTAGCACACTCGCCTTTGAGGCTGGGACATCAGAGGGCTGTGGGTTCAGTTCCCACATCTGGCACTCAGTTTAATATCCCAGTACTGACACTGTAGTATAGCATGAGAGGGGTGCTGCACTTCTGAGATGCCGTCTTTCGGATGAGACGTTAAACCGAGGTTCCATCTGCCTGGATTGGTGGTAGTTCAGGTGGATGTTAAAGATCCCATGGCACTTATCGAAAAGAGTAGGGGTGTTTTTATTAACATAATTAACATATACAACATCACTTGTTCAAGAAAATCAAAAATGTTAACATAATCAAAAAAAATTATAAACAAACAAACCAATAAATACATTACAGCAAAAATTACCTAATAAGAAAATAATTACCGAAAATAAAAAAAATACTACATCTTCCAAAATCTCCTGAAACCATTTTTCCAAATCTCATAGTGTTTTCTTCACTCTTCCTATTTATATTTAATAAAATATGAAAACCTTTCCACCATTTTCTTAAAGTCTCTGTCTTAATTCTTGAAGCATCCAGAGTGTAGATTTTCTCAATTCTTTTATAATTAAACAGCTTACGCAAGAATAGGTCATTTTCTTTTGGTATAAAACCCACTGAATTCTTGCTTGCCATAAATAATATCTCAGGCAACCTAAAAAGAAAGCTAAGGTCTCTTCATGAAGACCTAATGGGATAATTGTACCACCTCCTAAAATCAGAAATTCATATGTCATGTTATGCATCCATAAAGTCCCATAAAGTTTGCTAAGTAGTCCCATAAACCTGTAGCATAAGTACAATTCAATAAAAATGCTCCATAGTTTCCTCGATATTAATACATTCCAGGTAGGGACATAATCTTTCTTGTAAGACCTTATATTTCGCATTTCCTCTTACATTTAGCCTTCCATAAAAAATTAACCACTGTGTTTCCCATTGGCTCTTTGGCATCCTAGGGTTGTTTAATTGTGCTAATACCTGGATTTAAGTGCTAACGGACAATTTTTGAATTCCGGCTCTTGAGAATATAATTTTAGCATTAAATATTGATACAAACCCCTTGTATTATGTGACAATACTATCTGTTTCTGTAATTTCCATTTGTATAATTTCTGAGCTACCGACCTAAAATGCTCCGGAACATACAAATGACGATTAAGTTTTGGAGCTAATATATGCCAATTCCTATAATATTTTCCCATTATTTTTAAATTCCACGATGCCTCTGTCTTTAATTCTGCATTCAATCCCTCTTTTATTGAGTTAGATATAAAAAAGACATGCGCATAAACCACAGGATCTATCATTCCTAACCCACCCTGGTTCTTCCCTAAATAAGTGTAACCCCTTTTTACTGGGTTTAATCGGTTGCCCCAAAGCATCTGAAAGAATATACTGTAAACTTTAGTTTCCAATACTACTGGTAAAGGTAAGATCATCGCTACAAACTGAATAACGGGAAGGTGAAATTGTTTAATTATGTGCACTCTCTTTAATTTGGGCAACCTCCACTGCTTCCACCTACTAACCTTTCTCTCAATTTTCCCGATAACCTCTTCCCAATTTTCCCTAGGTATATTCTGGGAACCAAATTTAATCCCTAATATTCTAAGCGGATTCCTAGATATTTGAATTCCCTCATGCCATTTTTCCTCAAATCCATTTGCACCAATGAACAGTCCCTTTGTTTTCTTTATATTTAATTTTACATTTGAAACTTTTGCAAAATCCTCGAAGGCTGCTGTAAAGTGAGGAATGGAAATACTATCCTCTAAATAAATTACCAGGTCATCTGCATAAGCCTGTATCTTTAACTGTAAATCACTGCAATCATTAAAACTGATACCCTTCCATTTTGGAGCTGCTAACACTATTTTTAAAAAAGGGTCTATCGCAAAGGTATAAAGAAGAGGGCTGAGGGGGCATCCCTGACGTACCCCCGTAGTTAACTGAAATTCTTCTGCCATACAACCTTTCACAAAAGGAAATACCATTACTTTATTGTATAACTTCAATTAAATTTACCAATTGAGATGGAATCCATAATGCCTCAGCGTAGTAAATAGAAATGGTAAATGCACTCTACCAAAAGCTTTGTCTAAGTCTGCAGCAACTAAACAACCTGTTAATCCCATCTCTATATGATAATCTATCACATCTCAGTATCAACATAAGGGCTGACTGTAACCTTCTATCTGACATATTACAGTATTGATAGGGTGAAATTACTTCTCCTGCAAGTTTTTTAAGCCGATTATTCAGGATGCTAGCAAAAATTTTGTAATCAGAATTTAAGAGAGTGATTGGCCTCCAATTTACAATATTTTGCTTATCACCAGATTTAAATATATATGTCAATAACTCTTCTGTAAATGAAGGGAAAATAACTTCTTTATCTAAAAAAAACTGAAACAATAGGCCCAGACATTGACTAAACTCTTCTGGAAAACTTTTATATAAGTTATTTGAAAGGCCATCTATTCCTGGTGAAATGTTTGATTTCAAGGACCTAATAGTATCTGAAATTTCTGTTGGAGTAATCGGTTCCCATCTTTCTGACCTTTTAACCTTACTTACTGGGACAGTTACCTGATTTAGGTAATCAGCTATATCTTTTTTTGAGATTGCTTCATGGGAATTTAATGAGCAAAAATAATCCACTATCACCTCCCGGAGTTCCCCCACAGCGGTCGCTAAGCTTCCATCAGGTTTTTTTAACTCCTCCAATCTCATTGAGTCCCTTAATTGCTTACACATCTCAAAGGGGTCCCCTATGGGTGATTTTTTGACTCCATTAATTAGTATAGCTTGCATGGTTTTACTTCTATTATACTGGAATTCCCTCATTTTCCCTTTTAACAAAGAAATTTGATCTGAATAATCTCTCCTAGATGAATAAGCAATTGTCAAAAGTCTTTGCAATTGCTGCCTTAAACCCAAATAATGTAAAAATTTCTCATTTTTTATTTTTCGACCTTTAGTTTTAAACCAATTTCTTAGATCGGCTTTAGTCTCTAGCCACCATTCCCCTAAATCTGAATATAAAAAGGCTACAGATAATCTAGCTTTCAATAGATTTTTAACCCCTGATTGAATAAAGGTAAGCTCCAGTGAGGCATTATTCAACTTCCATCTCAATTGTCTTTCCTCTTGCCTATCAGAGAGAATAAGTGAACTTAGCAAAAACGAATGATCGGAAAATTCACAGGGGAATATTTTGAATGATTCTAATTGCATATTTGATGAGATAAGCATATGGTCTATCAGCGAGAAGGATTTCCCCTTTCTAAATGAAAAACTAGCTTCTATCTTTGAAGAGTCATTACAAATTATAAGACTAGCTTCTTTAATTATCTTGCTCAAGGCATTTGAATCACAATATACTTTCTTTTTATTGTTTTTGAGACAGCAGGAATTGGGCAATTAAAATCTCCTCCCCATAGAACTCTAGTTGTTGTAAATAAAAAAGGCTGCACCATTTTTTAAGCAGTTAACTCTACCTGATTTCGTTTGTGGATTATAAATGTTAATGAAATGGAAACATAGGCCCAACCACTTCCCATCCACAATTAAAACTCTTCCAGGAATCAGGTCAATCAGGTTATGCAACTGAAATGCATAGGAATTAAATAATATCCCTACACCGTCAGCTGACTCCTCTCCAAAGGACCAAAAGGATGGGCCCCAAACCCACTCTCTTTTAAATGCCACCAACTGTTCTATGGAGGACATCCAAGTCTCCTGCACAAAGCAAACTGAAAAGGGAAAAACATGTATATAATGAAAGAGGGCTTGTCTCTTCCTTATATTCAATATACTGTGAACATTCAAAGAGCCCCAAATTAGCTTCATTTCAATTTTAGATGTTCACACCCTTATTTTTTTCTCTTTTTCTTCTTTTTGTCCTTATAGTTGTCTAATATCTGAGACCTGGTTGATAGTGTGGATTTTTGCGAATCAGAATCCTCTACCTCTAATTCCATATCCCCCCATGAAGAAAACAATGCTGCATATGAATTGCTAGTCTCAATGTGTGTTACTGAAGGGGGAGGGAGTTCGATTGCAAATTTCTTGCTGATCTTCTTTGAGGCAAAGCTGGTAAAGGTTTATTCAATACATTAGTGTTAGCCTCCTTTCTAGTAACCTCATCTGTATAACTTACTGGGGGAAAGGCTAAAACATTTGGGGGACCCATATTTGCCTTCAATTGGCTGACCGTATTTAATGCCCTCCCTTGTTTTTCCACAGTGCTCACTGACAAAGTCTTATTCTTTTCTTTCTCTATAACTGTATCTTTTGTTACCCCTTTGAGCTCTGCTGTCTTCTTAACCAAAGGTGTCTTAGCCTGAGTAATAACAGAGAGGGGGGGACCACCCAAGGGGGGAATTACCTGTGCAGACACATCTTGTGCTTTCTTAATGTAAACCTCTGAACTAGAACAAGCTGCTGTATTGTGAGCTGCCCAGGGACAAATTTTGAACACATGACCCTTGATTCACATAAGTCACAACAAGATTGATTGTTACAGAACATGGTTAAATGCCCCACCTCCCCACAATTGTCACATCTCGGTTGGTCGCACACGCTAGAAAGATGTGTTCTGGCTCCACACTTATAGCATGCGTGGCTGCCCACTATAAAAACACACCCCTCTGTCTTTCCCTAATAGAAAAGAGTTTGGTATGTGCTCTATCCCTGTCTCAGATTGTCTTAATTTGATTTTGTACTTCCATCCTCCAGTCCAAAACAACTCTGTATCCAAAATGGGTTCTGGTTCACTCAAAACCTCGCACCTTTTTTTCAACCAATAAGTTATATCTTCTACCCAAACTCCTCATTTCGAAACATAATGTGAATAAATTTGATCAAGGCTTGGAAAGAGGTATAACAATAAGGGAACCCATATCGGGAATACTTAACCTGATTATACCTCATCCAAAACAGATCTAGTGCTTGCTGTGAACGGAAACTTACATCATAATTATCTTCCCCAGAAATGTTTATAAAGGCATATACATCCTGTGGAGAAAATGCAATGATTCTTTTAGCAGAGTCTTCCCTACGTAATGCCTGTCAGGCCTAACCTCCAATCCCCCTTTATATCTTAAACGCACCACATTACGTCTGGGAGCAGCTTCTCTATGTGAGTTTGAGAAAAGCTCAGACATTAAAGGCTTCTGGGTTGAAGGAGGAGGAGGAGGGGGACAAGGATACTCAATAGCGGGTTTCTGCAAAGTCTCCTGTGATTGAGTCTCCTGTGTTAGAGTAGTAGAAAAGGAATTATTCAAGCCAATAGAACCACAGGAATTACTTAAATCTGCCTTCTCTATTGTTATACTTTCTCCAACGCTTACCCCTTCCTTCTGCTGTTCAACAGGGGCCCATTCTGGGGAATGTTGGGAAAGGGTTAACTCTGGAGTCCAGGCAGGGTCAGGCTTCCACACTCCTGCATCAGCCTGAATCCAACCAGACTCACGTAAAGCTTTTTCTGGTGACCATGAAATTTGCATATCATCTTCCTTTGGCAGTGGGGAATCAATCTTTTTTCCCTGTAATTTT
The DNA here is from genome assembly GCA_016271365.2 of Neoceratodus forsteri. Lineage (NCBI taxonomy): Eukaryota > Metazoa > Chordata > Ceratodontiformes > Ceratodontidae > Neoceratodus > Neoceratodus forsteri. The sequence goes on along the minus strand of CM028129.1, from coordinate 1,252,000,425 downwards.
GTTAAAGCATAATTATTACTCTCATTTTTTACTATTTTCTCTTTTTTAGGAAAAAAAAACTCCGCTGCCCCTGCTTGAATACCATCTGAGGATTGATAAATAACTTTTGAAGTAGCCAAAGTCTCATCCTTATTTGATTGTTTAAGCACAAAACCAGTCACTTTATTCAAGGGAGGATCTTCATAATTGCTAAACACTGAAGTTAGGGCAGGAGAAACAGTTTTTATACACATTTTAATTTCATTATTGAAAGTTTCCAACGACTCTACAGGCTGTGGGCACTCACTGCAAACAGCGATATTTCTGCCAGCCTGTTCTGAGTTTAAAGGGAGCTGACTCATTTTGTCAGCAGCACTAGTGTTGTGCACTTTATCAGTCTGCTCTCCGTAACCACGCTCATCTCTAAAAGCGGCTTGTATCCTATCTTCAGAGCCGAAAGCCCGCGCTGCTGAAGTACTGTTCCTTAGACCAGCGCTTGACTGCATGGCTTCAGTAAGCTGGGGGGAAGCTTCACTAGTTAAACTAGCCGCAGGATCGTTTTCCTTTCTTTCGCGCTCCACCACTTTAAAAGAAAATGCTGACACAATACCTGAGCGCTTTCCAGACTCCTTATTCCCCATCGTCCTCTCGCTGATTAATAGTCCAGTTTCCGACTTAGTAGCCCGATGGTTCACCTCACAAACTCGCTCCTCGGAAATGCAAGAATTAGCTGACTCCATTCACATCATTAGCAGCCAAAAGATGCACTTCTCCGTGATTTAAACAATCATTCTGATGACTGTGGGTTTCCTCCTGTGTCTACCATTACTCCCACTCCAAGGACTCTCTTGCAGTTTCGGTAGAAACAATAATAAAGGATGCATGTTTGTTTGCCATTTTTTTCTTCAGCAGAACGTTCCCCAGTTTATAACAGAGTCCTGTAATTCTTTGTCTGAATCTAACTCAGCCATTGCCAAGGCTGAAGCCTCCAATTACTTAGAGTAGGAGTGAGCTTCCTCTCCCACTCTGCTGTCGTCCTCCTTCTCCTTCCATGGTCCACTTCAAGCGGCCATCTTGCAAATGGCCTGTCCCCCTACTGGCCGCAAAGCATCGTCCGAGTAGGGGAATTTCCCTGGTGTCCTGGCCAAATTTCCCTCATTCACTATAAAATACCACCAACAGCTTAATCTGGTTCAAAGTCAGTTGGCATTCATCTGTATCCCCCTCCCCCGGGTTGTGCCTGAAAATAGGCAGGATTTGTCTTACCCGGTCAAAAAAAACTAAAAAAAAAAAAAATTATGGGTTAATATGGAAGCATCTTTATGCCTGGGCAATGTTGCTACCGCTTTCATCTATAATCCTCTCCCCCCAAATTTAAAGTCTCACCCTAGTATAGCTGCATCTGTATTTTATTGGAAAATAATTCATAAGCACCTCAAATCAGAACCAACCCCCCTTGTATATGCCCCTGTGTGGGGAAACCATAATATTTCTCTCGACAGCCACCCAATTTTCTGTTGAAATTGGAAAAATAAGGACATCCTTTTCCTGGGAGATATACTTGAACCCCAGACGTTCAAATTAAAAGCCTTCTCAGACCTATGCAATCAATGGTATCTCCCCTATCATGATCTGTGGAAATATCTACAGTTATGCATGGCATATAATCTCTACTTTTCTCTTACTCCTCATAAACCTTTACGTAATAATTATATTTCTAGATGGATTAATACATTGTCCAATTTAAACAGCACTATCTATAGAGATGTTAGAGATATGCTTCCAGACCAATCTATCAATGCCAAAAATAAATGGAGTAATCTGTTAAATTGCAATATAACCAATATACAATGGCATAGGTGTTGGCTCTCTTGTCACAAATCTTTCAATGATAAGCGTAGTTTGCTCATACAAACCAAAATTTTACACTTATGGTACAGGACACCGATGGTACTTCTTAAAATGGGCTTAATAAACAACAACAACTGTTGGCGTTGCAACTCTCCTAATGGTGATTTACTACACATTTTATGGAACTGTCCCCCCATTCACAATCTCTGATATTGTATCCATCTCTTTGTGATGAGAGTGATAGGTCAATCCTTTGCACTAGATCCTAAACACTGTATACTTGGTATTTTTAATTTTCGCTCCTATAGAATATCTCACTCCCGGAACAGATGGTTGACCATATTATTCCTTCAAGTCAAGCACCTTATACTTATGCACTGGATACCTAATATAACCCCCACTTTTCAGGATATACTCAAACAATTATCTCAATATGCATACCTCGACTGTATGACACACATCTCCTCTGACCGACTCCCTCTATATAACAAATGCTGGCAGGACTACTTCAAATATTTGAAATCATCTAATCCTATTGTCATGCAATGAATAGGCCATATCTTTTCTCCCTATGAATGTCTCTACATGTTTTTCCATTGTGTTCTTGCTTCTTGTTTCTCCTGTTCTCCTTCCTCCACTTCTCTTAATTTTCTCTCTTTCTTCCCTCTCTTCTTTGCCATTCTTTCACTCCATATCTCTTCCTGGATAACCTCTCTTTTTTACATACTCCTCCTTTATATACGTTTACTGCATTGTTACAGATTCCAAATACTACATTGTACTATCATGATGGTCTACTCCGCTTGTTTCAATTCACTTTTCATACTCTTTGTATTACAATTTGTCTAGTTCCCTTAATTACATAGGATATACTGTCTTACATTGTTCTCAAGTATATATTTTCCTTTTTTGTGTCAACATTGTATAGTACTTCAGACAATATGATGTTCCTCCTCTTTCATTATGATCATACTCAATTGTATATTGCAGGATATTGGTTTTCCTGTTTATAAGCTCTATTATATTAATAATAATAAAAAGATTAACTACAAAAAAAATACATACTTCAACAGCTATTGCACGTGGGAATCCCTTGTAAATGAGGAACAGACTAAAAACATTTTCTTTAACAGAAAGTCTGTATTACTAATCAGTGTGATGATTCCACTCCCACATGCACACCCAGTAAAAAAAAAAAAACTTTTATTTTTACAGGTTAGTCCATAGGGAAAACTAAAGCACAGCCTAAAAGGGAAGGACATATTTATACATGTGGTTATACCTCAAGGGAATACCACATTTAAGCTAAATTTACAGTTCAGTTAACACAATAAAGAACAGATGTGCAACACATCACAATATCATGAAAAACTGTCAGCATGGGAACCCCTTTACAGTTGAGAGCTTAACTTTAGGCACATTCTTATTATGCACAAAATACATGAGTAATGTAAAAATTCCTACTGCCACATGTACATTCAGTAAATTCCCTGTAATTTCTTCTTTTTCTTCAAGTGATTCCACAGGGTTAAACTGATAGGCAAAATTATTGGCATTACCCAAAGTCCATAAAAACTTAGAAAATTCACCAAGGAGGACAATTATTTCTGGAATTGGTTCACTGAAAGAAAAACTTAGCAGTTTCATTGATTATTTTTTGCAACAATCAGTGTTCGAGTTACCAAGACAGCATTAACTTTCTGGACATTACACTGATGGGTAATAAAGTTTTCAACTGTTTTACTATGCAAGCAAGTACAGGGGTGTTTTCCTTCACTAGAGGGTGGCTGGCTGACCATGGAGGAGGGAGGGCGGGCTGTGTTGGTCCCCCTCTAGCTTATTTTATCCAGTTGTGTTTCATGATACGGGTGCTGGGAGGGAGGAGGAGGAGGAGATGAAGGGTGTTGCTGCCAGGGTGGGGTGGGGGTTAGGAGGACATATTTGTTTTAGGGCAATGAATGCTGAAAGACAGGAGCCAGCCGAGGAAGAGAGCAGGTTGTGCCGGTCACCTCTCATTGGAGATTTTTTTTTTAATTGTGTGTACTGGAGGGGAGGAGGGTGGGACTGGGGTTTAAACTGAGGGTGAAGGGACAGGGGACTTGTATATGTGAAAGGATCTGGGCTGGGGAGGAGGGTGGGAGCTGTTACTTCATCTTTAATTAAAAAAAATGAATAAGGAATATCCATGGTATAATAAGTAATAAGGCACACCCATGGGATAGAGTAACAGTCAGTTAATCACCCCCAGAGGTGTAATATGGCATGAGGTGCAGCCGAGTGCCATATTGCCCCTAGGGGTGATTAACTGAGTGCTAATCGAACCCCTTGGGAGTGCCTTATTGCTATTATAAAAAAATATTTCAAAAGAAAATTGTTAAAAATGTATTTTTTTAAAATGTTTTCCTCAATTAGAGGGGGAATTTTAATAAAATAGTTCTTCTACCAACAGTTTAATAATGCTGGTTCAAAATCAGAATGCATCATTCCAGACATACAGCAGTGCTAGGGGATAGAATGCTGAGCTACAACCAGAGTGAGCTATGAAAGTAGCTGTCCAACAGTGCCATTACTCACCCACCACATAAGCAATATTGCAATGTTGTGTTATTGAAATGTACTTTATTCCAAGGGAACGCCCATCTTATGACACACAAAGCCATCAACATGTATCCCCACACACTCCCCTGAATAACTATGACAGCAAGGCATGAGAACAAAAAGTTCCAAGTCATTTATTTAAACAACAAGAAACAGACTCAAAACTTTTCAGTTTATATTTCCCACTAGCTAATGCATTTTGGGGCTGGCTATTGATAATCTGCATTAAGATTATTTTTTCCTGTATTGGGGATCTAACTAAGTGATAAGCAAAACTCAGATAACTGTTGTAAACTTTTTGTAACACATGAAAACAACAGCAAGTCGTTAACTAGAGAAACATGAAAAAAATGTCATAGTGATTAACCTATATGATTGTGACAGGACAAGGAACTTTAATTTTTAGAAGTCATTGAATAAATACAAATAACTACATAAGAAGATAAATACTCCCAAACTGACAATGTTGATGACACCAAAATACAGAGTCATTCGGTGATTCGCTCGGGCTCATGCTCTACTCTTCTCTGATGCATGCTGAAGGCCCAGCATTGTCTGTGACTGGCTGTTTGGGTTTCACAAAGGTGTACTTCTCAGAGGAGTGGAGCTTCCCAAGATAACTTTATTCTTGAGGAGTTCGTCAAAGAATTCAGTACAGGTAGCGTTAAAATTGCTCTTGACAATGAGCATTGCTCGCAGTGTTGACACATTCAGGTTGGTCTTCTCCTTGGTCCACATATTGTTAGCCAGAGAGAAAACCCTCTCCACAGGTGCATTTGTGCTTGGCAGGAAAAGAGCATACTCTACAAGAGGGAGTACATTCTTGAATGGAATTTCTTTTGAGGTGAAGTGCTGAAAGATGTCCACCCGTCATTGATCTGCTGTGTCTATGGTATTGGTGTTCCAGTCATTGATCTTCTCAGTAGTAGCATATGACTTCACATAGGTAATCTCATCAAAGAGCTCCCCTTCGTCAACTGCTATGTTCGTCTTCTTGATTATGTAGATCAGTGTTTCTTCTACTGCTGCCCACAATGGTGTCTCCTTCAGCAGAATTCATGAGAACCTCTGATAGTCCTTTAGTGAATTCCACTTCTTCAGGTGCTGGGAGCAAGTTTCGTAGAAGTTCACTACATGTTTCATAAAGGTTTCATCGACATCCATTTCTTCAGAGAGAGACCGAAGCATTCCGTTCACTTTCAGTCCCACAAATCTCTCAGCCTTCCTCTCTTCAAGCTTTGTGATGAAGGTTTCAACTTCACTAGCTGCCTCAACAGCTGTGCAGGTCTGCCTCTTCAACTTCTTTATGGTGTTGTTAAAGAGGAAAAGCTGGTTATGGATAAAGAAACCACAGCTCAGACAAGGGGCTGTTGAAGAAATTATTGTTGATTGAGGGACATTTCTCCTGGGAGAGAAAGTATGACTTCAAGGCAGGAAAAAGTAGTAGGATTCGTTCCACCGCTGACAGAAGGGAGAGCCAGCGGGTTGAACAGTGACCAAGCAAGCCCTTGTATGTGATCTCCACAAAATCACAGAACTCCTTCAGCTGTTGTACTCTCACTGTATAGATGTAAAAGTATTTGTAGATCTTGACAGTGATGCATTCCACGTCCACAGGAAGCATGTCTGCCGCAGTTTGAATTGCGTTGTGAACAATGTGCGCTGTACAACCAATTCCAGTGATGTCTCATCCAGTGGCTGCTTGCAGTTTTCTGTGGACATTGCAACTCCCAGCCCTTGATGCACCTCCGAAATTAGTGTTTGTGTTGTCTGCACACAGGGCTATGCACTTGTCATCGATCTTGTGTTCCTTCAGGGTACTGATTAAGTATGCTGACAGGGTTTCTGCTGTTTCTCCAGGAAGTTTGTTAAATTCAGGCAACTTGGTTTGAACCCCTTTATTCAGATTGAAGTAGCGCACAATGACTGGCACAAGTTTTGTGTGTTTGTGGTTATAAGAATCAAATGCAACACAGATATAAGTTGCCTTGCTGAGGTCAGACTTGAGTTCTTCTGCCATGGGTGCTAACACACTGGTTACGATTGCTTCTGTCTTCATTCGAGCTGAAGAGAACTTTGTTCCATACATTCTCTTGATTAATTTTGATGTGCAGTCTGTAGACTTGAAGCTGTGCCCATGAGTTACGGTGTGGTAGGCCCATGTGCCCTCTTGGCAGCCCACAAGTAGGTCATCATCCGATGCTGCTTTCTTCCTGAAGAAACCAGTGATTGTGGAGCTTGAGATGATTACAGCCAATGCATTTGTGTGCCTCGTGCACTTAAAGTGGTCGCTAATGTCAGATCTACCACCATGTGCAACTGAAAAAGTTGACCCACACTGTTTGTATCTCACATCATATTTTGTTACTTTCGTAAGGCAGGGAATTTCCTCCTGTAGCTTGTCAGTAAACACGCACTTACATTTCAACATCACTATTTGTTGCTGTTCTTGACTTTCCACTTGTACAACTCCACCCATTACCTTCTGTTGCAGTTCACAAGACTATCAACTGATAGTTTGCTTGCGCCACTGCTGCCAGTCCAGTGCCCTGCTGCTCAGCACCCTCAGTCCGTGGCATCAGACAACAATTCATATTTCTGATGACAAATTTTAATAATTCTTTTCACTGGGTAGGTTACGCTCCACCACTGACAATTTGCACACAACACTCTGCCGCTTCAATTACTCAGTGACAGTCCTTCTGACTGTATTTATTTTTGATAACAGTTGGCAAAACAATTCATTGACTCTGTTTCAACTGTTTATCTGCACACCTGCTGCCTGTCCAATGCCCTCCTGCTCAGCACTCTCAGTCTTTGACTTCAGACAGGATTAAATATTTTTGAGATGACAGATTTCAATAATTCTTCTCACAATGTAGGTCACTCTGTACCACTGAGAATCACACAGCACTTTGCCACTTCAGCCACTACTCATTCAGGCCTTCTACATCTATTCTTGATTACAGTTATTTAAGATGATTTATGGTCTGGACTCTATCCACTGACAATCTATAATCTGTGACTCTCTCAGTTTATCCAGCACTGACACTCTGAATAGCTCTGTACAAATAAAATACTGTAAGTGCTGTCTGTGCTCCTCTCAGTCCTTCAAACTACTTTTTTTTATGTGAAAAAATCACAATCTTATTTTCTCACTTATGTCTTCTCCTTCAGACTTCCACTGACTGCCTTTTTTTCTACAAACAAGCTCTTCTGACTGACTGACAAGTCTGCTGCCACTCAAACATTCATAGACAACAAACACAACAATATTCCCACCCATGACCCGCAAGCCAATCAACTGAGGTTGCCTTGAAGAGACAACATTCCTATGCTACTGCGAAACCCCCACCCCTCCCCCTTAACAGATAGCAAAGTTGCCTCCCCGAGCTAGGAGATGAATCCAAAGACACTCAGTCACTGCAGTCTGCCCACCACAGAACAGTGAGAACTTCAAGCAGTACACATTTACTTTAAATTTAATTTAATAGGGCTACATGGCACCACAAACACTGCCACTGACTGTCTTCATCATATTTAACTGCCAACTAGCAAAATAAATAGATATCTAAGTCACACTCACCTCACATGGTTGTTGGCCTTCTGTAGTCCTCTGAAACGCAGCTTCTGTTTAATCCATGGCCTCCTGTCACTGCAACACGTTCCTACACTGGAGCTACCGCCGTCAAAAACCACCCCCAGCACCTCCACTCGACTCATCTCATTAGCACTGCAGTCTGCAGCATGCACAGACACAAAAGAAATCGCCAATGGAATAAAATAATAAATTAAAAAAAAAAGCCGACAGAAACTACTTGCGTGCCCAGACCAACATTAAAGTCACAAGGGCATGGCATCTCTACACTGATGGCACGCTCCAACAATGTTCGAGGTTGCTGCACACCACTTCACTACTCCTGCTATCAAAACTCACCCCTTCCCTGCCGGCTCCGAGCAACAGCCTGCAAGTGAATCACACCGCTTCGCGTCTCCTCTCCACTACCCTTCTCACTGTGACATTATTAATGTTTCAGCTTACTGTGCCTTTCCTGATTAAACAATCCCCCACTTTTCCTCGGTGCTCTCTCTAAACCCGGGTCTGATCGCCTCTGGGGTCTTCAGGTTTTAGCGTTGTTTTCACAATTTGTCACCAGCGCCCAAGCCCATCCTCCCCCAAATAAAATCAAAGATAGGCAGCATACCCAAATAAAAGAAAAAGCAGCCCCTAATGAAAACTCACGAAGGTACACATGCATGATCTGCTGGACTGTTGGCTACAACTCTGCCCCATCGGCCTCCCTCCTTCGCTGTTTCCGAAGTGGGTGGATCATGCCCCACTTCTTAGAGTGTGTGCCACCACCGGGCCCTGGCTGCTTAGGCTAAGTCACCAGCCGGCAATAGCTTTCAGTTGGTTCGAATGGCTAATAACAAAGCCTCCAGACTGTGTGCAATAGTGTCTGCCAAGTTAACTAACACCACCAAAAAGGAAAGCGTCCCACATTTGGTAAAGATGGGGGAAGCTCAGAATAACTCACCAACATGAACGCAGAAAACTAGAATTGGCAGGGAATTCTCAGTTAACGCCATGGTTCCTTTCCGACAAACTATGAGAGTTGCGCTCACCTGCACTTACTTAATAACTTCGGAAGTTGCGTCCCAAATCTCGTTACTCCGCCGGTCCACCAGAAGCATTGCATAACCATAATAAACATGCAAACCTTAAAAGGAAATGTTTAAGCAATAAAAGACACAAGGTTGGTAGCCTATTCTTATTGTACTGTTTTTCAATAAACAATCAAACAATAAAAGAAACTCTGGCCTCCCACAATAGCGCATACACAAAGATGACTGAAGGCTAGCATAGCCGGAGTGCTGCACTCCGATTGGACCTTTCTACTGTAGTCCGCTCATCCCATTGGTGATCATCATCACACTTAAATCACAGCCGGGGCTGGTATGGCACAGCAATGGCTGGGGAGATCGTGGATTGTGCGGTGAGAGTGGGCAGCTGAGATTGTTGGCACCATTTTCAGATACCGAGACAAAATCTGGTTTTTAAGACAAGCTTCGGGACACTGGGACAGCTCTTTGCACACTGGGACTGTCCCGGGAAAACCGGTACGTTTGGCTGCTATAGTCAAAGTGTGCCACCTCTCCCTTGTGGGAACTGTTTTACTCAACCATAGTCTAGTAATAACCGTTTAAGCAATTGTTATTAATAATAGTAACAATCTAAATGTCCTACCTCTGAATTTGTGCTCTGATGGTGGGGTAGAAAGTAACATCAGAGAAGGGATAACTAGGTGCACTGCATTTAACACTGTTTCTAGCTCTTATTGTACCCCCTTGCCTGCAAGGTTCTAAAACTGGGCAACCCCAGAAGACATGGGCCTGTTCAGCATTCTGGATTCTGCATCCCCACCAGCATTGCCCTTGTTAGGGTCTTAGGTATTTTGCCTGTATTGCTGGGGTTTTGAAATAGTGGATTCTGCATTTCCAGGAAAATTTCTGAAGGTAAGGGGCAAAAGTAACTTTATATGCTGGAAGTGCATATTTCAACCATAAATCCATGGTGTGGTCAATACTTAATTCTGTGTTCCATTTATGGAGGCTATGGGCAGAGGAATCCCTTGTGAGGGCCATCACTCCTTTGTAAAAGTTTCCTATGAGGTGCTGCTAAATTTCCCCCCCGTGACCATATTATGATACCATGCAGATGCCCTGGCTTGTCTGGAAACTTGGAGGACATTTCATAGTTATGTGTGATAAAGGAGTGGAGCTATAGGTGTCTAAAGCGGTCTGATAACTGGAGAGAGTAATTCTGCTCTAGGTTTACTAAAGGGTACCTCTTATATCAGAACTTTCTCTCTGGGATTCTGGTTGGTTCTGTGGTTTCCCATTCCTTCATCATTACCTCATTAGTAGATTCACAGACTGGAAACACCTCTGTCGTCTTGTCTGAAGGATGGAGAGATGACATAAGCTTTCTTTCTGGAGGGGGTGAGGGTAACTCAGTCAGTCAATCAGTCAGTCAGTCAATCTTTATTTAACCAGGTGAAACTCTATTGAGCAAGCTCATTTTCAAGGAGGGCCTGGTAGGTACAGAATAAATAATACAGTAGCACAATAGAACATATAGTATAAATAGGCATAGTAATACAATACATAGCAATAAAAACAAGGTACAAGGATAATCAATGAGGCCCGGTCATAAGGTGAAGTCTCATCCCAGTAAACAGTACAGCAAAGAGGTGGAAGCAAATCAGCACCAATGTGCCGAACCAGTGATTTTAGACACTGATAGCTCTAGTAGAGCAGAGTTAATGCTAGTGACAGTGCAAGCTGCCCCCAGCTTGCACTGTCACTGTCACAGCAAGTAGAAAGCGAGAATGAATCCAGGAACATGGCTTAGGGTAATTCTAATGAGGGGATAGGAGGTTTAGAGGGTTGACTGTAAGAATAGCAATGTATGGCTACAGTTTAGTGATGGGGGGACACTGACAAGGTTCCGAGAAGTATCTCGAATAGAGTGACTTGAATTCCGCAAAACCAATACGTTGCACCAATTTTATGGATATCTGGATGTTGTTCCACAGCTGGGACAGCACATAGCTGAAGGAGGCTCTGCCAAAATTGGAAAAGACTTTAGGCACAGCTAATGAGATGTACGAATGGCTTCTCAAGGCATAGTTTCGTAAGGTGCAGGAGGGCAGACAATCAGAAATGTAGGAGGGTAGCATCTTGGATATAGATCTATAGGTCCATAGTATAGCGTTACTTTGCCTCCTGAACATAAGTGAAGTCCATCCTACCGTGGAATAGAGTACACAGTGATGGGTATTATATGCCACACCTGAGATGAAATGTAAGGCCCTATGATAAAGGGTGTCAAGCTTAGATAGGGTATTTTTTGGGACTTGGCCATACAGGAAGTCTGCATCGTCCAAGATAGCTAGGAACATGGTTTTTACTAAGCTTTTTCTGGCCTCCTGGGTAAGCAGATGCTTGATTCTAAAAAAAAGTCCAAGCCTCTGTCTAAGTTTTTTTGAGAGCTCGTCTATATGATCAGCAAAAGAAAGACTGTTGTCAATCCACATACCTAGGTACTTGAACTTGGTCACATAGTCAAGTGACTCGCCAAGCAGGGTGGTGATAGTGGGAATATTGTCATGCTTAAGGGAGTTTATGGACTTGGTAGTTGGGGATAACAGCATAGCCTTGGTCTTTTTGGCATTCAATAGGAGCTTTTGACTCAGGAAGTTTTGTTGCAGCGTAAGGAAATCTGCTTGCAAGACCGAGCAGGCACTTTTGGGAGTAGGCCTGGCAGTGTAAAGGACCATGTCATCAGCAAAGAGATGTACACTGGAAAGTTTGATTCCACGGTCGATGTTGTTGATATAAAGTGAGAAAAGTAAGGGTCCCAAGATGGAGCCTTGAGGTACGCCTCTGCTAATCTGTTTTAGAGTGGAGAGATCTCCTACTGCTTTTACTTACTGCATCTACTCTTCCAGGTAGCATGAGAACCATTTTAGGGAAGGTGCATCCAGACCAATGTTGCGGAGAGTAACTAAGAGCAATGCATGGTCGACGGTATTGAAGGCCTTGCTTAAGTCAAAGAATACCAACGCATAAGTGATTCTTTAAGTCAAGGGCTCTCTGCCAGTCATTTGTGACTTTAGCCAGAGCTGTGATTGTGCTATGGCATGGCCTAAAGCCTGATTGCAAAAGGTTTAGCAGATTTGAGGCATCAATGTAATTTCTAAGTTGGCAATTCACTAATTTCTCCAGCAGTTTAAATAGGGTGGGGAGTAAGGAGATTGGCCTATAGTTATTTGGGTCTCTGGGGTCTCCTGATTTGAAGAGTGGTAAAACTTGGGCAATCTTCCAGACAGAAGGGAGTTTACCCAAGCTGAGGGACATATTAAAGAGGTGCGTTAACGGACTGCCAGCACTTGGTGACCGAGCTTTAGGAAAAAAGGGCCAATGAGGTCCACTCCTGCGCTTTTTCTGGGATCCAGCTGAAGGAGCAGGTCATACACTTCCTTGTAAGTTACTGGTTGGAAGGAGAAACCCGTGACAGGAGTACTGTGGACAGGGGGAGGGCTTGCTGGTCCTTGTGATAAGAACTGGGTAAGTAGGTTATTCGCAGGTGAAATGTCAAAGGCCATACCTGTGGTAATAAAATGATTATTAAAGCAATCAAGGATTTCTGCCTTCTCGGTAATGAGAGATCCTTTGTATAAGATCTTGGTAGGGAGAGAACCTGACGAAGCATGTCCTTGAATATCTCTAAGGGTTTGCCAGAATTTGGCAGGGTCCTTGATGGAAGAGTCCAGAGTTTACGGGAAGTAGTTAGCTTTAGTGTTTCTGACAAGCTTTGTGCAGAGGTTTCTGGCTGCCCTAAAATCAGCCCAATCCGACTGGAGCTTTGATTTATGTGCTTTCTTCCAGAGCTTGTCCCGGTTGAGCAAAGCTGACTTCAGTTGATGTGTAAACCAAGGGAGAGTCTTTTTCTTGATACGTGCTTTGATCACGGGGGCATGTCTGTCAATAGCTCAACGGACAATAGTATGGTAGGTCTCGTATGCTGTCTCTACTGTCTTGGCTAGGTAGAAGTCCTGCCATAGCAAGGAGTTTTGTAAGTCTGAAAGGAAGGCTTATGGCACTAAATTACATAAACATCTCCTGACAGTGAACCTGGAATTAGAAATAGGCTTGGGCGCAGCTCTTATGCAAGCAATAAAGCAGTGGTCACTGAGATTGGTGAAGAAGACTCCAGAATGAGAGAAGAGGTGTGGCTTGTTTACTAGAATAATGTCTAATAGGGAGCTTTTATTTGGGTTCTTTTTATTTGGATCAGTCATTTCTAAGACAATTTGAGTAATTCTGAATGAGTCACATTGAGTTTTTAAGGGTTTGGAGGCGTCCGAAATCCAATCCAGGTTACAGTCACCCAGTATTATGACTTCTGACTACAGCACACTGAGAGAGTGGGAAAGGTGACTTAACAGTTGAAACCCTGCAGAGGGAGGCCTGCAGCATCCTATGATGTGCAAGGCCAAGGTGGTTGAGAGTTGGACTTTGATTGTGAGGCTTTCAAACTCTTTCGACGATGATGAGGTGTTGGTAATAGAAATGTTATATTTTTCCAATACGTAGATGGCAGACCCCCCACCTCTAGTCCGTCTGTCTGGACAAAAGACATTGCATTCAGGTAAGTTGACCTCAGAGTCCAGGGTAGTGGGCTTGAGCCAGGTCTAAGAAACTACCAGGATGTCAGGATTCGTGTATGTAATCCAAGCCTGAATGGCATCTAACTTACTTAGGAGGCTGCATACATTAATATGGAGGATACTCAGACCTTTTAGGTTGATAAGGTCGCAAGTAGCAGAGATAGGTATGAGGGGCCTGGGTTCAGTTTGATGCTGCTAGAACAGAGCCGAAGCATGAATAGTATCATTTTAAGGGCTCTCAACACAATCTTAAAGGATCATGCCAGAACCCGTTTGTTCTGATGAGGTGGGCAAGGCAACTCAGATCCAAATGTGGTCTTGATAGATCTGCCCATGTTTGGAATGTGGTTGTACAGGCACATTTTTGAGGTGAGAGCCTATGAGTCAGTTTCCATTTCAGTCTCATTCTCTGACTCTTTGTCTGAGTTGTCAGCAGAGTCGGGCTTATCTTCATCAGGTGGTCATCTGGCTGAGGGGCACAAGGAAGTGGCTTTGGTTGTGGTAGTATTGGAGGAGTGTTGGGGTAGACCTGGCTATTTCCTTTAGCTTCTTGATTGTGGTGATCATGAATTGGTGCTGGGCTTGGATGAGGGCTGTGTGACCTGTTGACTCTGAACGATGTGGTGTCTGGCGTATCCCATGTAGATCCTGTTTTTGGATTGGCATTGTTTGATGCACTGTTTGTGCTGCTATTGGACTCCTGGGAGGAGGCTGGAAAGTCATAATTGCTGAAATGTTGTCCTGAGAGTTCTGACATGTCTTCCAATGTGCATGTGTGGCAGAGGAACCCTAACTGCCATGGTAGTAGCGGAACACTGCATGTGCAGCATTTCTTGGCTTTCACCATGGTGCCTGAGTGAAAGAGAGGCACAATGGGGTGCGCACTTAGTACTAGGGTAAATACAACCTGCAGTATTTCATTATCAATGTATAGTGAAAACAGCAGTATCTAAGTTAGGTGCAGTCTGCAGAAAGATCAGTAGTAATCCACTGTGGCTACAGGGCAGGAGGTACCATAAAGGTGCTGAAACAATGGATTATCTGGCCAATATAACTTAAATACCCAAGATGGTGCCACCTTGTATGGTACTGAAATGGCAAAAACTGGCAAATGGAAGCAGTGTTGCCCAGCTGCCATAGTGTCCATTAAGCCCCATATGGGGTGCGTGTTCAAGATGACTATGGGAAGTGATGCACCAGGTGCAGTTCCACTATCCTGACTACTGTGACTGCCTGGCTGTATCCAAGATGGCCAACAGACATGACTTTGACAGATCACTTCCATTGGCAAGAGCAGCACCAGTGAGCCTCACCCAATATGGCCAGCGGAAGTGGAGCATATCATCTCACTTCCACAACCACAAGAGGGCTGTAATAAATATGTCCATAGCTTGCGGAGAAAACCAGTTTGTTTTTCTCTGGGAACGTGGGAGGTATGGCACACTGGATAGTGGGCTCAGCACCTCCATGTTCAGACAACATTAGGGGGTTGTGTGGGTGCTGATGACATGGTGCACATGCATCTGGGAGCTGCCTCTAAGATGGCACCAGCCCTGAGAATGCTGAAAATTTGACACATCCATTGAGGTGAAGAACTGCTGACATTGTCTGCCTGAAATTCAGGGCAAGCCTGTTATAAAGGATGTATTGGTGCACATGACATTTGTCCAGTGTATCCATCATCCATTATATCTGGAGAGGAGGTGGAGCCTATGTTTTAGTTTTAGTTTTATTGTTCTAGGAATTACTACCTTTGAGCCAGAGGCTCTTTTACAAAGGTTCCACGTCAATGGAATGTATGTGCTAGTCGTGTCTGTGCATGTAAGAAGGGGCTCAGAGCGAATGAGAACCTATTATAAATCTTCATAGATTATTCAAAATCCTGCCTAGCATATATGTTTCTGTATTCTTTGCATTTATTTAAGGTTATTTAACTGTCAGGGGACATGATTTTTTTTAAGGAAGTTTATAGCACAAGGTAAGAAGAAGAAGACAGTAATTCTGGTGGCTGGATGTTGGGGTTCTAGGACAGTAAGAAGAAAGGCAATCATACTGTAAGCATTTTATTGAAATATAAAATAATTTTCTTTTAGTGTAATGAACTACTAAAAGTTTATACAGCTTGTAGAGAATTGTTTTGTAAGAAATCTAATCTCTGTTTCTCCTCCATCTTAATTCTACGTTTGCCAAATCTCCTTACCAGCTCTGCACCCCCCCCAAAAAGCACAATGAATGCCCATAAGAGCTTCATGGTGTCTGTTATAAGCAACGTTTTTGTCCATTATAACCAGAGAAAATGCGTTGGGTTTGATGCATTTGATTTGGGAAATCAGTTTTTGTCCACTATAACTGATTGTCCATTATAACAGTGTCCCTTATAAGTGGAGTGTACTGGGTAACTCCTCTGGTTGGACTATCAATTCCTCAGCACTCCTCTTGATGGAATTTAGTGGAGAAGTTGCAATGTCTCTCCCCTGAGCTGCTATGGGAGGGGCTCCAGGAAGTCACTGTACATGTGTCAGCTCAGATCACAGAGAGCACCCTGGGAAGCACTCCTACTACCATACTGCCACACTGCGCTGCATGTAACCACTAGGTTAGAGGTCACACATGCACATGCTAAGGGTCAGGCACACACTGTCCTTGCTGGAAGGGGAGATGCCACATTGCGAAACATGAGTCGGAGGTGATGGGAAGGCACAAAAAATGAAATAATACACTACTTGTGCACTAACTGGAAACCATATCTGGAATATCTTCCCAATTGGAGTTGTAGGCTGTAAGAGCATGAAAGAATTTAGGTATAAGGCTGCCTGAACCAGTTAATATAGTTTAAGAAAGTCACAAGCAAGCATAGTAATCACTATTACCTTAAAATTCACTTAAAAATGCCAAAACCTAGCTGAAAAAAGTAGGAGCCCAAGTGACTGTGCTCAGTCTCGGTCAATGTACATGAAATTGCTGAGGATTGTGGGACAGGGCACAGCCAGGGCAGGGATAAGATTTTCACATTGAAGTCACATGTACATCATCAACCTATTACGTGGACACAGCCCAGTCTGTAAAGAGTTGGAGTGCTTCAGAGAGTAGGGCCCACAATTCATTCAGATACTGGAGTATTAATTTCAAGGTTTCTGCCAAAAGCATCTGAATGACCCTGACTGGCCTCACAATTGTTTATGTACATTTGAGATATCACAGTCTGTTGTTATGGTAAGCACTATGATGTCATAATAACCAAAAGCAATATGCAGTTCATTGGGGAAAGTCAAATGTTTTTATACAGACATTTTGGACGTGCTACCAAGATGTGCCATAAACTTTGGAAGTTAAAGAGTGTATTCTCAAGTGAACAGTGAAAGCTGAAACATTTTGTTATGTTTACTTGCATGCATGTGCAAGAAACATAGTGCCACCATACGAATTTTCGTAGGTGTGCCACCTCACTTCCAATGCCCTGCTCCTTCTTGCAGACATGGCCTCACTTCACCAATAAATGTCCGCGCTATGTATGACAGCAGTTCAGATGCAGTGGCATACAGTTCAAAGCAAAACACCGCTAGAATCAGTGGTGGTAATGTGTAGGGAATTTGCATATTGCCATTGGCAGTCAATTTACATACTGCTGTCGGCAGTATGTAAAGTGCCTACACGTCAGCACTACATCTGAACAGCTGTCATAGACAGCTCCATTTTTTTCTTGACCCCCCCAACAAACACCCAAGTAGCACACTGGGAGCCCACCCCAGCGTGCTCATGCGCTCCTCCCCACATTGTATGCCGATGGGGTGCCCAACTCTCGCTGGTTTCATACTGCCCCAAACAGATTTCAGGTGCCATGCTGGGAGCCCACCCCAGCATGGCAAAAGTCTGTATGGCAAAAGGTGCCCAATCCCCCATCGGCTCCACTGTACCCACCTCAAAAACAGACTTCCAGGTGTCACGCTGGGAGCCCACCCCAGCATGACAAAAGTCTGTATGGCCAACGAGGGTGCCCAATCCCCGTCGGCTGCACTGCCCCCAAACAAACTTCCACCTGCCACGCTGGGAGCCCACCCCAGCGTGGCAAAAGTCCTGCATCGTCTTCATAGAAAAAGAAAAACAACACCTGTAAGAAAAAATGGTCCCTTGTTGACTGTCTTGCCACCTCCCCCAACCCACGCCCACCCTCTGTGTACCCCACCTCCTCACACCCTCACCTCACCCCATACTTACTTCCAGAGGCCAGCACGATGATCTTCGGTGGACTGGGAACACGACTGCACTCTACAAAGCCAACTGCGAACTGAAGAAATGCCAGTAAGCTGTATAATGGCATAAATTGTTTTTTTTCAACTTTGGTGCTTATCTCAGTCATTTTTAGGAATTATTTTCACCAAATTTTCAAAATGGGGTTCTTGGGACCCCACCTCATGAACTCAGTCACTGTCATTTTGTTATTCAGTCCCGAAAGATGATTTCATGGTCACTGCGTGGAACCACCTTTTGGGACTGATTAATGAAACAGCAGTGTCACAGTTCATGAGGTATGCCCCCAAAAACCCTATTTGAAAATTTTGGGAAAAAATTCTCCAAAATGACTGTTTTATGAGCGTGCGTTGCGCAGTTCCTACACACGCTTGTAACTTTGAGAATTTTTAATATTTTCACTCCAGATTTTCAACATTGCCATTTTACCACACCTCCTTATGAACATTACAGCTGTCATTTTTCACATCTCTCTCAAAATGTGTTTTCACACATGTAGTGCACATTGGCGCAGCTGGTTTGCGAAATCAAGGTTTGGGGCTCATTAAGAAAATCACAGTGACACTGTTCATGAGCAGAGGTTTTAAAATGGCTATGTTGAAAATTTGGTGACAAAAGTCCATAAAATGACTGTGTTACGAGTGTGCATTGCGCAATTTCCACGCACCCTCGTAAGTTCACGAATTTGTAATATTTTCAGTCCAGATTTTCAACATTGACATTTTCCCACACCTCCTCATGAACAGTACAGCTGTCATTTTTCACACCCTGGCCGAAATGTGTTTTCACACTTCCGGTGCAGACTACCGCGGTCGCTGTGGGAAATTAGTGTTCGGGACAGATTAAGAAAATCACAGTGACACTGTTCATGAGTGGAGGTCCCAAAATGCCTATGTTGAAAATCTGCTGTAAAAAATCCCCAAACTAATTACATTACGGGTATACATTGCGCAGTTTCTACGCACGCTCATGACTTCACCAGTTTTTTTATATTTTCACTCCAGATCTTCAGCAATGACATTTTTTACACCTCCTCATGAACAGTACACCTGTCACTTTTCGCATCCTGTTCAAAATGTGTTTTTGCACCTGTGGCTCCAAATGGCGCAGTTGCTGTGCAAAATCACCTTTCGCCTAACAAACTGATAGTGTCACTGTTCATGCGGTGGGGTCACAAAAAGCTCATGTGGAAAACTTGGAGTAAAAATACCAAGAAATGCCCAGGGCATTAGGGTTTCAACCATAACGCCCTACCCTGTAGGGACTGACAGGCATCAGGGGTGTGAATTGGGATTGTCGACAGTAATGCTCATGCCATTCCACCCCCACCCCCACCCTGCAGCCAGTGACAGGCATTGAGGTGCACCTTGGACACTTTGCCCCCACAGTTCACCCCATTCTCCTATACTGCACCCATTTCAGCGTATTTCCTTATGGAATGAGGTGACTGTAAAGCCCAAACACCCCAAGGCACACCTCAACACTTGTCAGTGTCTGAATGGTAGGGTGAGGTGAAATGTCATTACCATCATGGGCAATGACCCAAAGGCACACTCCAATGCCTGTCCATCTCTGCAGGGTGAGGGTGGAGCTGGCATCAGTTCAATACTTCAGTGCCATTCCTATACTGCATCTGTCTAACTCCTGCACTTCCACTGCTAATGCCAGCAAGCAAACATTCGACATTGACAAAGCTTGTTTATGGAGGAACACATAGAAGACTTGGTTTGCTGGCCAAGGCACCTAGCTTCACCTGAGCTCTTTCCTTCTAAGATTGCTTGAAAGGACAGAGCAGAGAACCTTACCAGAGCAAGGAAAAAGGATTAAGACTTCTTTTGGCTAAGCAGATTTACTGTATTATTTTTATTTTGTACTCACAAGGATTGTTACTGTTTGTTGCTAACATTTCATTGCTTTATTTTTCTCTGATTCAAATTGTTGTTGCTGGTATACCTTCTTATGCATTATTACAAGGTGTGCCTACAGGTGTGAACAGATTGCTGCTGTAATCTTCTGATTCAAATTGTCTTTTGCAAGGTATATCTTCTGTTACTGCTTTATTTTTCTCTGTAACTAAGTGTTTCCTACAGGGTATATCTTCTCTGAAATTATTACAGGTGGTGCTTTACAGGTTTTACAGTTTTATCTAACATTAGGATAAGCTTTCAGGGTTACTGCATTTGTTTTTGACTGATTCTTTCTGCTCTTACCTCCTTGTTCTTTCATCTGTGGTTCTTCTTTTTCGGCAGGGGAAGGGCCCAGCCACCCACCCCCATCCCCAACCACCCCACACTACACTCCTTTTATAGGGTACCACAGTTGTGACATTTCCTGTGGCAAAGCAGGAAGGGGCGGATCAGTGGGGCATCCACAAGGTGAGCTCATTTACAGGGGCACTATTAATTTAACTTGTTATAACAAGTTATACGAAAACAAAACACAAAATCAAACCATTACTTGCATTTTCTTCCTTCTAACTACTCTGACCAGGTTATAAACCCAGCAACTTATCTGGAATGGATATTATTAACTGCAGGTACTGCGGAACACTTTTCAGAAGGACAGTCTTATGGGATTTAGGACACTGTCCTACATGCTGGGCCATTGGCGATCTTAGGGCTCAGCTCCGGGCAGCATGGGCAGAGATGTGCAACTCAAATTTCATATTCAAGAGGAAATACATTATAAGAACCACCCGCCATTTCCCCAACATCCAACAGAAGAACCTCGACCGCAGAGGGTAACTGGTCCAGGAGGTTGGCAGATGGTTAGGAGGGGCAAATAGGGTGCCCCATCACTCTCTGCTCTCCAATATATTACCTCCAAAAACCATATAAACACTACAAACAGGTATCTCCCTCTATCTTTGAAATCAAAGAAAGGGGCAGAGGACACTGCAGAGAAGGACACTGCAACACAGGAGCTAGCACAACAAAACTCGCCCAAATCAGGAACCAAAACAAAAAAAGCAAAAAGGAAATCCAAAAAACTTCTGATCATAGGAGACTCCATGATTTGGGAAGCTGATACCCATCTCCAGCCAGGGGTAATGGTCGGATGTCTCCCAGGTACATCAGCATGGAGAGACACTGACTGCATTGCTAAAATTGTTCACAAAGCAGGAGAAAACATCGATGTCCTGGTACACATAGGGACTAATGATCTCGCCAGCCGGTCAGTTGTGGAGACCAAGAAACACCTGACCAGGCTGGGTGACAAACTATCATCCATTTCATCCGACATCTCCTTCTCTGAGATCCTGCCAGTCTGGGAGAGGGGGGAAGATGGACAGAAGGTCACAGAAGGGGAGATAGGGGAGCTAAACATATGGCTCAAGGGCTGGTGCCAGGAAAAAGGACACAGATTTGTAGGGGACTGGCAACAGTTCTGGGAGCAAAAGTTCTTTAAATTTGATGGACTGCATCTGACTAAGGAGGGAGTCAGTGCATTGGGGCAGAAGTTTGACGTCTTTGTAGAATATTTAAACTAGCAAATGGGGAGAGGGGTGCAGCACCCCATACGTCGAATGGGAAAAACACCCCTTCCCCTTCAGCTAGTGGTCTAACAGGGATTCAGCATGTTTGCAGTTCATTTGCATCACCAGGTAAGAAAAAAGGTCTGTCTCCCCATACGACGCACAGGGGAAATGCCAAACCTCACCCAACAACTAACACACCCAAATCTGGCCAATGGAAAATCATGTACACAAATGCTCACAGCCTGGGAAATGAGATCCCAGACCTGCAGGCAATAATGTCAGAGGTTAAACTGGACATAGTAGCAATTAGTGAGATGTGGTTTACCAGTAACCACACTTGGGAGACTTCAGTACCTGGCTATGTACTGTTCAGAAGAGACCGAGGTGCAAAAGGGGGGTGGAGTGGCCCTGTATGTCAATGAAAATATCAAAGCTACAGAAATTCATAATCACATAAGGAGCCAGAAGAACTGTGGGTCACCCTGGAAACAGAAAATGGGACAGCCATAAGAACTGGGGTTGTCTACAGGCCCCCAGACCAGGGGGAGAACATAGACACATTACTGTTAGAAGATATACAAAACATGACAGCTAAAGGGGAGGTTCTGATAATGGGAGACTTCAACATGCCGGATACAGATTGGTCAATACCAGCTGGAACATCTGCCAGAACTAGACACATGGTGGATTCCCTGCAGGGGGAGGGCCTCAAATGGCTGGTACAACAAGCCACAAGAGACAGGGCTATCCTAGCTCTAGTACTGACTAACAGGGAAGGGATGACAGATCTCCAGGTAGAAGGTCACCTGGGGCAAGTGACCATCACATGGTATGGTTCAATTTGGCCACTACATCTAAATCATCCCATTCCAAGGCAAAAATATAGGACTTCAGAGGAGCTGACTTTGATAAAATGGCCAATAGAGTTAAGCTAGCCCTGGCAAAAAGAAACACAGGTGAGGAGGTACAGGCAAAGTGGGCAAGCATTAAGGATGCAATACTTGAAGCAACATCCCATTGTGTTAGATAGAAAAGGAAGTGCAAAAGAAGAAGGAAACTACTTTGGTTCTCAAATACAGTAGCAGAAAAGGTCAGAGCCAAAAGGCTGGCCTTCAGAAAATATAAGGGAACACAGCGGGATGAAGATAGGGAGGCATACCAAACTGCCCTAAGGGAAGCAGGGAAGGCAGTAAGGCAGGCAAAGTCCCAAACTGAGGAAACACTAGCATGAACAGTAAAGAAGGTGACAAGACTTTCTATAGATACATTAGTGAAAGGAGAAAGTCCAGAGGGGTATTGCTAAGCTCAAAGGAGAAAAGGGGCATGTGAGGAGGAGGATCCTCGTAAAGCATCTATCCTAAATAGATACTTTTGCTCAGTATTTACTGAAGAGAAGGTAGGGCAGGGCCCACAGCTCAGCACCATGGACACAGGGGGGAGGGAGGTGAGCACTACTCCCTTCACAAAAGAAAGGGTCCTACAAGAGCTCGCTAAGCTCAGGGTGGACAAGGCAATGGGACCTGATGGCATACATCCCAGGGTACTTAAGGAGTTAAGGGTCGAACTAGCAGAGCCATTAGCAGAACTGTTTAGTGAGTCTCTGAGCACAGGAGAGTTCCCAGAAGACTGGAGAAGGGCTCATGTGATCCCGCTCCACAAGAGTGGTAGCAGCGAGGAGGCAGGGGACTACAGACCACTCAGTCTTACCTCAGTAGTGAGCGAGATTATGGAGGCACTCCTTAAGGAAAGGATAGTGCAACACCTGGAATCCATAGGGGCACAGGATCCAAGACAGCATGGGTTTACAAAAGCAAGGTCCTGTCAAACTAATCTCATAGATTTCTTTGACTGGGTAACTAGAGTGGTGGATCAAGGGGGGAGCAGTTGATGTCGCCTACCTTGACTTCAGCAAAGCTTTTGACACTGTTCCACATAGAAGATTGATAAATAAGCTGGGTAGGCTCGGGGTGGGTCAGAAATTGGTCAACTGGGTGGCAAACTGGTTGACAGGCAGAAAACAGAGAGTGGTGGTAAATGGTATACAGTCAGAAGAGATGCAAATCACAAGTGGGGTACCTTAGGGATCAGTTCTGGGGTCAGTCCTCTTCAATGTCTTCATTAGTGACATTGCAGATGGACTAGAGGGTAAGGCTTGTCTGTTTGCAGATGACACCACGATCTGCAACAGAGTAGATGATCCTGATGGTGTGGGCAGAATGAGAAGAGATCTGGATAAACTATCAAAATGGTCAGAAGAGTGGCAACTGGGATTTAATGCAAAGAAGTGCAAGATCATGCACATCGGGAAGAGAAACCCTGAAGCCACCTATAGGCTGGGAGGGGAGTTGCTGGCAGTCACAAAGGAAGAAAGAGACTTGGGCATCATCACCACTGATGACCTGAAATCATCCAAGCAGACCTCTAAAGCAGTAGGTAAGGCTAGGGGGATGTTAGGGTGTATTAGTAGAGTATCACTAGTTGTAAGAGGGAGGTAATAATCCCTCTTTACAAGGCACTGGTTAGGCCCCATCTGGAGTACTGCATGCAGTACTGGAGGCCACACCTTCACAAGGACATTAACCAAATTGAGGCAGTCCAGAGAAGGGCAACCAAAATGGTGCAGGGACTGCATCTGAAGACATATGAGGACAGATTAACGGAGCTCAATATGTATACCCTTGAGCAAAAGAGGGAGAGAGGTGATATGATTGAAACATTCAAACACCTTAAGGGCATTAACAACGTGAAAGAGTCTAACATGTTTAAATATAAGAAAAATAGCAGGACAAGAGGACACAGCATGAGATTAGAGGGAGGCCGATTAAGGGGGAATGTGAGGAAATTCTTTTCACAGAAAGAGTGGTGGATACATGGAACTGCCACCCAGGAAGTGGTGACTATGAATACAGTGCAGGGCTTCAAACAGGCATGGGATAGGCATAAGGGAGCAATACAGATGAGTATGAATAGATAGGCTACTGACAGAGCAAAGGCCGATGGCACATTTATAAGGTAGAAAAAGAAATGGGCAGACTGGATGGGCCTTGCGGTCCTTATCTGCCGTCAGCCTCTATGTTTCTATGTAACTGCAGAGCTGCTGCTCAGAGCAGCAATTCATACTGCTCGTAAAAATAAGAGCAGTGCTGTTCTTGATTTAAGGGAGTGACATGATAGATGTCCTTTTCTGACATCTACTTTGATTGGTCTAGAGTAAGCAGGGGGCGGGGCAGTGCCATTATTTCTTCGGATCCTTAGCAAATAACTAAGGCAAAGATTTAAGTTATTTTTAGTTTATGGTTGCTCAGTTCTCTAAGGGAGCCAAGTCACTTTGTTACTGAACTGAAAATAATATTCCTGTTTTTATTTTAACAACCGACATAAACTGCTGCATTCATGGTGTTTGTTAGATTTATTTATTTTATTTATTTATTTCAATAGGTGAAAAGTAAACAGCATATACAAAATGCATACCAAGTGAATATACATATAGATACAAGGTATTAGTTGCAAACATTGGGTTGAGAATTTTACTAACATTAGGCAAAGAATTCGTACAATATATACAGCAAGTAGTGCAAACATGCAGCTAACAGAGTGACAAATATGGCAGACAGTGGTAAACTAGTGCAGTGGTTTAAGGCTCTGAGCTGCAAACCTGGAGACCTGGGTTTGAATCCCACAGCCCCCACTTGCATACTGTGTGACCCTGAGCAAGTCACTTAACTTCTTTGTGCTCTCAGGTTGCACCTGTAAACAAGCTTCAGCTTAGTGTGTCTCTCTCCTGGTAAAAACAAACAAACAAACAAGCAATTAATAATACAAATACAAGTAAAGTACACCGGCAAGCAAATCCTAATGAATTGAAGGATGGTTAGGTGGCACAAGAAGTGCCTAGCAGCAGATGAGATACACCCATGAGTTAAGTAAAGGTCAGTGAGTACAATTACAGATTGGTATAATGCTTGCATGAGAGCCTTTGTTTCACTGGCTGCAGGCAAATTAATCTCTGGGAACTTGAGGTTTTAACACATTTGTTTATGTATTTGTTTATTTATTTATTTTAAAAGTTTTACCAGGAAAGGCATACTTAGCTGGTAACAGATTATTTCCAGATGCATCCGGGGAGTACAGTGCAATTACAAAACACAATGTTCAGGAAACATGTAAGTAAAGACAGAAAAAAATAAACAATAGTAGGCAATACTTCTGGACAGAAAATATGCAGTACAATAGAAGTGCAGAAAAAGGACTATAAGAATAACATGCAGTGTGCAACAATGCATTAATAAGTAGGGTTGGAGTGTGGTGGTAATGGAAGAATGGAACAAGTAGTATTATGATCACATAGAATCAAGCGAATAATTAATCTGAAATGTATGCCCTTCTTCAAAGAAAATTCAGAAATATTTTAGGCAGGTTGCAAAAAAAAAAAGATTCAGTAATAATATCATTGCTTAATTATCGCTACGCAAGTTGCTTGAGAAGTGAAATTCGAAACACAGAAACATAGAAAAGTGATGCAGAGAAAAAGACTGAACAGTCTGCCCAATCTGTCCCACGATTCCCTAATTAGAGATGCTCCAGTCTTCACCCTCGCTTAAAGGCTTCCCTTTCCCTCCCTCGTCTTTCCATCTGATCACTTCTTCATATGCAATCCAGTTCCTCTTGAAGCCCATCATTGTCTGTGCGCAAAATCTTACCAGGATGTTTATTCCACCCATCCATGACTAAGTAATATTTCCTAATGGGTCACACACTATTTTAAGCATCAGTTTCAATGTAACTATGGGGTAGGTAATCATTAATTACATGGGTAATTAAACTGTAGTTGCATGTTTGTTGCACGTAACTACATTGCAATTGCAATGCACTTACAGCATAGTTACACTATAACTAGTGTGATTAAGGAAACCTAGCGTCCTTTTTGAACCTTTCCCCCGCCAGCTTCCATGCATTTCTTATAGTGGATGCACCATTTCGTCATTTGAAAGGACTTGCTATGACCACTCTGTTGAACTCTTTGATGAACACTCGTAAACTTTGTAAACACTTTCACACTTTGGACTCTATTTTCAAAGCTCTACAGACTACTGTGCACTTTGGAGAGGCTTGGAAACACCATTAACCCTTAGACTGCTGTGGATAGATATAGCCGTCCAAAATTCCTATACGTTCTAATTCTGCCGGCAGTCTAAGGGTTAAAGGAGAACTACACAAATAAAATAGCCCTACCTCTTCTGCTGCTAAGAAACTCACTAATTAGCATTTTTATCCAGGAAAGACATTTTTTAATGATGATTGAAATTTTTTTGGGATCATGCATTTGGGATTGCAGCTCTGCTTTTGTGGAACGCACTTCACTCGGAGGTTGGAAAAGCCCCCTCGCTGGACACTTTAAATGAAAATTAAAAGACCAGTTGTTCTATAGTTGTTATGGGTCTGGTGGCTGAATGGTACCATTTTATTGACTCATGTTTTAATATTTTTATTCTGTTTTATGTCGGTAAGGCGCTCAGAGCCCCTGGGATTGGGTGTCATAGAAATAAAATTGCCTTGCGTAACCTTCAGTGTACCATCAAAATGTTTTTTTTTATCTTTGAAAAAGGTTTTTGTAATTTTCAATTCCAAAACCATCTGCTGCCATCTCTTGGGCAGCTGCATGACTTCCTGACAGCCATTGATCGGCAGGGCACATCAGCGTACAGCGAGCAAGGAAAGTGTGCAGCTGCCCTCAAGATGGTGGCGGACTGCCTTGGGATTGGAAGTTAGGGTGAACCTTTTTGAAATAACAAAATTATTTTGAGGTACAGTGAAAAAATTCTTTACAGACTAAAACACTAATGGGGGGAAGGGGGGTTCTTACCAGCCTGGGACAGTACCTTCTAAGCAATAAGGTATGTCTGAGGGTTATGTTAATGGCCTATTATTTATTTATTTATTGGATTCTCAGATTAAGACCTGTGAGCTAGCAAGCTCGTTTACAAAGGTTCCACATCGAAATGGTACAGAACAATTATAATAGACAGTTGACACTTAACAAATGCAGGTAGTATACAGTTACAAATTCAGGCAATGAAATTATAAAATCATTAAATACATACAATTAGTTGGAGAGACAGAGTATAGCAACTGAGAACAATCTACAGATTATACCAATGGAGGGACTGGCAGCAGATGTTAGTTGGAGTTGAGCCTAAGGTTGCTAAGAACAGACGGGCATGGTTCAGGTAAAGTTCAAGAGTGGGGATAGTTTAGAAGTCAGAGAGAAGGAGGATAGTAGAAGGTGATAACATGGGTGGGAAGTAGAAGCAGGAGCAGGAGAGAAATCCACCCAAAGAGTTTCGTAGGTGAGGGCATAGGGGGGAATCAGAGAGGGTAATAGGGTGAGAGGGGTGGGGCTGAGAGAAATATGTGAAGGGGAGACCCAGAGGGATATAGTTGTAAGTTATTTGAGGAGGGTATGGTCAGGGTGGGAGAAGGGACAGAGAAACTATATAGAGGAGAGGGATATCAGGGGAGGTAGGGCATACGCCTACTGGCAAATGACTTTATGGTTTGCAGTCATGCATGCTGAGAGCAGCCAAATACTCATGTAATTTGGTTTTAGGGGGCCTAGTTTTGGTTCCGTGACTAGTTCAGTGCTGAAAGACTTTAGCCAAAGGAGGACTCTATACTCCAAGGATCGCTGCCTCTGCGAAGTGTGACAAAAGGGGATGTGGAAGATCTTTTGCCAGACCCCCTGGTTTGTCTAAGGCTGGAGGAATAGTTGAGGAGTTTCTGCAGATCTATGGGTGAAAGGCTAAGAAGGATTTTTTTAGCTAGCAAACAGACCTGATATTGAATCCTGTTGTTCAGGTTTAGCCTTCCAGTGCTAGCGTAAAGCTCGCAGGTGTGAGTCAAGTGGTGAGCTCCCAGCACAAGTCTGCTGGCTTTGTTTAGGACATTCTTTATTCTCTTAAGGGTAGTGTCTGTGCCTGCTCTGTAGACAACCAGACTGTAATCTATGACTGACAGAACTGAGCTGTTAACAGCTAGCTTTATGGCACTCTCCGTGTGGCAATGCTTGTGCCATTATAGCTGGCCTATTCTGGCACTGGCTGCCTTAGCAATGTGGTCAATGTGTAGACCATATGAAAGAGAGCAGTCAAGGATGACCCAGAGGTACTTAAAGCTGTTGGCCGTGTCCAGTGCCTCATGCATGTTATTATATATTTTGAGAGGATAGGATTTAAAGCAGTTTTGATGAGAGGCAAACAACATCGTTTTAGGAGTCTTGAGTTAAGGAACCAGTTTTCCGCTGTGCTATCAATTCTTCTAGTGCATCTGGTGCTGTCTGAGAAGTGTAAAGCACAGCATCATCTGCATATAGAAGGATCATATTCTGGCATGTTTTAGGGGTGTTTCCCATGGGTCCCACAGCCCTTGCACCCTCATGCACACGCCAATGACAGATGTTTTATTATTATTGTGATATTGCTGTATTTCACTAATATGTAGTAATGGGTATCCACTGTACAAGTGCGGGTACTAGGGATCATGTTTGCTAAGTGTATACACTATACAGTATATATTTATTTTACAGCATTATTTCTTAGTTTTCTGTTATATGTAATGTTCATTTGCTTACATGAGGCATACGTGCTTTGGGCCTAACCGGATCTTTTTACCAAAATATTCTTGTACGCATGTATTTCTGCTGACACTGCTTTGCACCATAATGACCTTGCGCCTACAACAACTTCTGAGCCATCTTTGTCCTAACTAATGTTACATCTTCTGTATAACGTACTGCTTTTCCTCCTGCTGAGTCTACATTTTCTATCCAGCAAAGTAATGGTACAATTTGCCTCAGCCAATGAGAACTGTCACACCTTTTTCCTTATCTTACTATAACAAGCATGGTTCTAGAAAGGTTTGCTGAGAATTGCTGCATCTAGACGTAGGGGAACTTGTTTCTCCCAGTATTTGTTTTACTGCAGGTTGTAAGTCTGTGTTTTTGTAATAAACATGTTTATTACATGATTTGACACTGT
Organism: Neoceratodus forsteri; assembly: GCA_016271365.2. Lineage (NCBI taxonomy): Eukaryota > Metazoa > Chordata > Ceratodontiformes > Ceratodontidae > Neoceratodus > Neoceratodus forsteri. The sequence continues at coordinate 1,251,971,002 of CM028129.1, read as the reverse complement.
CTGTTGTTCCTTCCACTTGTTTATCTCTAACAATAACCTGATGCTAGAGTCCTTTCACTCCCTACATATTGGCGATGAGGATGGGAAGGGATTAAACAAGGGAAGCTTCACCTTCAATTAATTCCAAAGGTCGAGCAGTGTAGTGCAGTCTTCATTTTGCCTACTTGGACCTGCTCGTACTTACAGTGGTAGTGGGCGTGGCAGACCCACACCGCCTTTGTTCTCGCCCATGGCAGACCCACACCGAGTCACAGTGAACCTTCTGTGATGACTGATCGCCTACCGGGGATGGAAAGTGGTAGGTGACAGCTCTAGGCTAATTTTCAAGTTTCCCACATGTGCTTGCTTTTATGTTGTTTGCCAGGGGTAAGAGGGCTAATCAGACTTGTGCTGCACACAAGGTCAATAGGAAATTCTGTACTCGGCATTTCTGCCCAGTGCTAAACATGTGCTGCTCTACCAGCATTGGAGGCAAGTCAGCATTTGCTTGCCCTACACAGTCCTTTCTAACAAAAAGACTGGATTTACAGACATTAAAAATGCCTCCTATTAAATGTGAAATGCTGACAGACCTCCACTCATGCAGCATAAGCAGCACCTTCGTCATGCTAGCTATCCAGACACCCGAGATATCAGACGTTCTGCCTCTTGTTCAATTTGTGGCCAAACGATCAGAGATTTTTGAACGGAAAACTATCCCATTTGATCCTGGAGGGCAAGCAGACATTTCTTCTCAAATTGATATCTGGTATGTGTTCTTACAGTTCACTCCCTATTTTTGTCTCCGACCTTTTTTTTTATGGTTCAAGAACCACTGCTTACCTTGGGTAAATGTTTAAAGCTGTTCTAATGTCATCTGCAACAGTTTGGGTGTGATACTGTATATATGTGTTTATTCAATTGTTATTGCTATTCACTTTAGGGTACATTCAGACTCAATGGTATATACTATGGTTGTTACGTGCTCCGTGCCTAATTATTGGTGTGGTTATCCATGTTTCAGGGTCATTGTTAGCCATTGTTCTTGCTATCTGTGATATTGGGGGTTGTTGTCAAAGATTTTTGTTATGGTTAGATTCCTGTTGTTACAGCTGATTTCCTAGGCAGAAGTTGTTCAAGATGGCAACGAAAGTGTTGATTGTTTGTGTAGTTGAAGATGGATGGTGTTTGAGAAAGACATGCTGGAAAATTCTTTGTTTACAAAGATTAATTGTTTACTAGAATGTGTACTGTTCTGTGTCTTAAAAGTGTGTTTGTTATACTGGTCAATGTTAGTTTGGAATCAGTGGACAATGGTTAATTTAACATTTCATTTTAACTAAAGTCTCATTTAAGTTTTCCTTCAGAAGAGCAGCTTATCCTCACACACCCACATGTCTAACCATTCATGCCAGCTCCTCTGGGCTGACAACCAAATTACTTAACCCTACTCCTGACTGTATTTAAATTTCTACAGTAACAGTTTGTGAGGCATAAACACATGTATATCCATTTTTCTTTGCTCCTGGTGTCATTGCGATGTCCCATTGCACTGTATTTCATAGAACAGTAATTGTATCCCCCATTTCCATATTGAGCCATTTTATAATGCACTGCATTTTAATGGCCACTTGGTTCCATGATACAGTACTATAACTGTGTTAATTCACATCCTATGTATTAATTTTTGTTCTCTCATAAAGGGTATGTACTGTACCTTAATGCAGCTCAGTACTTGACTGCACTACTGTTTCAAACCTAAATGGCTGTGTTTCATTCCCAACAGCCATAATTTTCATACTGTGTGACCTCTAGCAAGTAACTTGACCTTCTTGTATTTCAACATTCTCGGTCACTACCAGTTCAAACTTGATGTGTGAACCTATCTAAAGCAACCATTTCCACACAAAATGTATGTTTTCATGAAAACACACCAAGGATGAACCCTACAATTTTACCTTTTTTTTTATAGTGCTTGCAGTCTGTCCAAGCAAAAAGGACAGATGGTTTCTTCCGGGCTTGCAGCCAACAAGGCCAATGCCCAAGGCCTTCCTCCATGAAGGTTTGGTTGTAGCACAGCTCCTTTGTTCCTAAACAATATCACATGATTCCCATACTACACAAGGCACTTAAAAAAGGGGGGTTACTTATCACCCCTGGTATTTTTTTATATATACAGTATACTGTTAAAAAATATATATATATATTACTGCTGTTTTTGAAAAAGTTTACCATCTACAGTTAAAAACAATGGGCTGGATATTCAAAAGGGTTGCGCCATGCGCAAGTCCAAAATTGCGCCAGTCTGCCATATTCAGCAGGAGGCAGTTGCGCCCCCCCCAAATCAAGCTAAGCAACAGCACAATGCTAATGAAGGCATGCTGAACCGGAGGGGGAGGAACCATGCATAAACTGCACAGCCCGATATTCAGCGGGCTGTGCAGAGTTGTGCAGGTGCAACCCCCAATCTGCGCCTGCACAACTTTGAGCCAAAAAAAAAGTAGTAAGTCGAGAACCACCCACAGGTGAGCTGCCGCATTGCAGGGTGCAACACAGCAGCTGCCACCTGTGGGTGGCCCTCAACGTACTCCCTGTGTCCCCCCTGCAGCCCAATCGCAGGCATATAGCAACCCCCTGCCCCCGACTGGCCCAATCACGGGCAAAAGTGTAAAAATCCCCTCCGACTGGCCCGATCGCGGGCATAAGTTTAAATAAATCCCCACCCCACTAGCCCGATCCGGGCAAAAGTGTAAATAAAACCCACCTCCACCAGCCCGATCATAGGGCTGCAGTATTCAACCCCAAGAACATATCTGGACTGCCTTCCCATACGGTATGGGCTGCATGCCCATTAGCTCTTGCTCTTCACCATGAGTGCAGCCCTACCGGGCAGTCAGTTGGTGGGCGGGTGCAGGCGGGTGGGATGCTGCCGCCTGGCCGGCTGACAAGGGGAGCGGGTGGTGGGGCTTCATGGGTGGGTGGGGTGGGGGCCACTAGATCACCAGGGTAGGTGGTTCTTGGGGGGTTTGAGCACTTTGCAGCCCACGATCAGGCTGGTGGGGGTTTGACTTCCACTTTTGCCCGTGATCGGGCTAGTGAAGTGGGGTTATTTAAACTTATGCCTGATTGGGCCAGTCGGGGGAGAGTTTTACACTTATGCCCACGATCGGGCTGCAGGGGCGTCAGTCCGACAGCTGCTGCCTGGCAGGTGCCAGGCACAGTCCTCGGGATCGGGCGCACCTGCATACTAATGGCATGCAAATGGGGCTAGAATAGATGCAATGGCCCCCATGCACCTTGCATGAATTATGGCCCCATTTGCATGTCACCTTTTGAATATAGGAAATTTGCGCATGGCGCAATGGTACTTGCGCCACCGCAACTTGAATGCTCCACTCTGACCACTTGCGGTGGCACAAGTTCCACTGCGCCATGCACAGTTACTGTGGCTGGGGGGTAATAGTCAAAGGAGTTGCTCAATAGCGCAACTCCATTGAATATCGCCCCGGCCACACCCCTGCACAACTGTTTTGTGCAGCGCGAGGGCTTGCGCCACAGAATAGCACAGTTTGAATATCCAGCCCAATGACTTTTGTTTTTATGTGTGACCATGGTGTGATAATTTTTTCTTTTGAAAATGCATTCTAAAATATATGTATGTACGGTATTACCATCAATCCGGATCTTTTATGAACTCAGCTGACATTTTGTATAGCTTAGGATATGGGAACCCAGGGATGCTTGGTTTCTTTTATCCTATCAAAATAATATTGTTTTATTTTCAGGATTGTATATATTGTGTTTTTTTCTTTCTTTCTTTCTCCTAGGAAAAGGAAAGTTCCCCATCTTCTGGTAACGTTTAAAGCCACCTTTTCTAAAATAATTACAATATAATTTTATAATGATTTAAAAAGTATATGTATTGGGCAAAGCACTGAGGCCACCCCATTACCATTTATCCAGTGCACACCTTTTTAAGGTGCTGCATGACTGGCTACTAAAATTGCCAGACCATTTCTGTTTCAGCATCCACATCACCATCAACAGCTCAACCCTTTTATTGCTACAGTGCTCAAGCTGCCTCTTTTACCACAGTAGAAGCTCGGGGGGAGGGAACCATAATACCCTTCCTTCCAGTGCAACACCCATAGAGGCTGCAATTTGCATCAGTTTCTTCCTGTAGGAATAAATAAAACAAAATGTGTATTTGCTAATAACAATGTGTTATTTACAGGTTTTGAAAAGACCCAATGTATTCTAACAGTATAACCCAGCTCAGTCCAGCCAAGCTGGGGGGGGGGGGGTTGTACATGTATTTCCACATATTCATATATTTTGATTGTCTTTTCAGCTTTCTCATCCTGTTAGACAAATACAAACCAACTTTCCATAGCCTTACAGCAATGGATGCAATCATCTGCCTTCTATAAGCACAAACAGGTTTCTATAATTTCAAAGTTCTAAAGCATTGTATACCCTGAAAAAGCCTTACAAGTTAGCAAAAAAACGGAGTGGTGGCTTGCTCAAATAATTTTTTCAACCAAAACTAAGTAATTTTTTTACCAAGGACTGCAACTTACAAACTTAAACTGTGTCCCACTCTCTCTGCAACTTATTCCATGGTCGTGGTCAACACAAATGAATTCACAATGCTCTAAGACTCATGGACTCTAAACTAAACTTGCAGTCTACATTCATTCTGTTGTTTAAAATGTATTTTATGCATTATGCTCAATACTAATATTGTTCTATTGCAAAACATGTTTATGTTTTATGTTTATGCTATTATGATTTGATATACATCTTGCTACACTTTATCAAGTGTGTATTCAGAAAACTGCTCCACATTTATGAATGTTTTTAATGCCCATAACCAAACCTAGATACTGGGGCCAGTATTGCTGACCCACTCCTACAATATGTTCCAGACAAAACCCCAGACAAATTAATGCTCTGTTTGTCTTATCGCTCCCAGGTACCCCTTGAAAATAAAGTGCACTCTATGCACGTTTTGTCATTTTAAATCTTAGCAATTATAATAAGGCAGAATTTAGATTCTGCTCCAGAACCTATGCTTCAAGGTTAAATAGTAGGCCTTACCTCACTCAGTACTTTGGAGTATTTCACTATACAGTGTGAAGAAGGTAGACCCTTTCACGTGTCACATGTGCAAAAGGCACTATTATTAGTTGGCACAGGCCAACAATATATATATTTGTCCCACTATTGCATAGTGTAATGGGCATATTGCCATAAACTATATGTTTCGAGTATGTTATTATAACTTTACAAGATTTTACAACACAGGCCTCAGTTAGGCCTGCCACTAACACATAGACAGGGAAATCATGTTAATCACTGTCGTAGCCTCTTCTATGATTTGAAAGCAGGGTGTAACCATGACATTGTCATGGATTCACAGATGGCCAAATGGTATTATTGGATCTTGGCCTGCACCCCCAGGTGTGCAGTCGAAGCAACATTTTAATTTTTCTCATTCCAAAATTGCCAGAAATTTAGGCTCTGTCACATCACTCTCTACAAAACAAAAAAGTCATTGGTTTAACAGATTGTTATTTAAGTGTTCTTAAGTCAGTTTCTAACACACTTTACATGTTTGCAGGTTTCCATGGTATGGCACGCACATTTCAAGGTACAACAGCAGTAACACTTTCATCTAAGCTGCCAAAACATTCATCTTTTTCCCGAAAAGAAAACAGCTGCCACAGCTTCAATGTTATTACCAACATTGTGCCTGACTGGCTCCATATAAGGACTACTACATAAATAGGGGTACATGATGGGCATGAGTGGAATATGGAAAATATTCTCACTCCTGCAGAGTGAGGGATGGATATCTCACGAGTGCCAAAGGCACGCGTGGGATACCCATACCTCACGATGCAGGAGTGAGAATATTTGCCATATTCCATGATCTGCCCATCATGTGTGCAATTTATACAATAGGGCCATGTTATGTGCTGTTTGCATTGTGCGACAGTTAGGTTATTTTGTTTTGAACTGTCGGTTTTATGTCTTTCCTTGTGGTATTGGCTTGTGTTTCAGTATCCTTGTGTGTGTGTGTGGACTGGGAATTACAGCACCGTTGGTAAGGAAGGCACATCAGTCAGTAAAAGTGATGCTTTTGATTGACTGTTGCTGTGTATATGGGCGGGTTGAATCGTTTGTAAAATATGGCGGTACTGCTCTTCACTTTCCAAATGAGAGATTGCCAGTGGATACATGTTATAGTTCTAGTTTTTGATTCTGGTATGAAAAAAATGTCTTTTGGGGGTTTGATGTGTGCCATTGGCAGTTCTTTTTATGTCTGGGAGATATGTGTATGGTTTTTCTGATTGCCGATGGTTACGTGACTGTAATGCGTAGTGGGTATGCAGCAGTTTACAGAAATCGCTGTGGATTGCAGATGGATTTTTTTTTGAACAACCTGAGAAGAGTGGCTGTTACTTTGGGGGAATGAAAAAAGAGAGGTACGAGTTTTATAGTGGTGTTACAGATGAAAGGCAGTGTCGTGTACTGCAGTGGGGGGACTTTAAATTGAGATATTTATTGCTAACAGTACTTAACAGCTGGTACATGTCTTTGCACGGAAATTATTCAAATTTGCTTGTGCTGTCCATGAAAGTGCTACAGATAAAATGTGTTTGTGGTGCTGGGGGTGGCTATGACTGGAGCATAGAAGGCTGAACTACAGAGGAGATTGTGGGAAGGAGTGCCGGCTGGGAAGGAGGGAGGGACTGTGACATATGCACTGTGTGTATAAATCAGTTGATGATGTGGCTACTATATGTATAAATGTAAGGTCTTACATTTATACATATAGTACATACGTCATCAGCCCATTTATTCCACTGGAGTGAGAAATACATCATTTTATCATACCACATATCAGCTCACCCCATTGTATAAAACAGGATATTATTACCTGTACAAGTGTAATGTTTTCAGCAAAATTACACCTGTTTGTAAACCTCTAAATCAGCTAAGCAAGGTCCAACCCACTCAGACTCTACAATCAAGCCTATTGTGTCTGCCTACTATTAAGCAAAGCCTGGGGTAGGGGCAATCCCCTAACTTCAGCAAGAAGATTTTTCTTCAATTGATCTTCAAGCAAGACATCCATTTTCTCCATTGTTGCTCTTCCAAGCCTGGCTGACACCTTATACAGACTGATTATTACTTATAAACTGTTAATCTTTTTGCCAGAGTGTGATCAACTACCACAACACAAATGCTACGCCAGTGTGTGTGGATATTTCCTTAAAAAACTCAATGCATAATCTAATGCACCCCTTGCCAAGACATCTGTCAATTTAACCATCTAGCAGCCAGCAAAATAAACACTGACTTTCTTACTATGATGGTGTTTCATCTTTCAATTGCCATCTGCATAGCCCATGTGCCTTGTGAGGTTACCACCTTTCTGCAAATGAGGAACTTTATGGACTGTTATTCATATGAACTTTCTAAACTGGTCATATATGTTTTATAAGAACCTATCTGTCAAGAGACATTATCAATAGATTCTTCAGTCAATATCCAAGGGTGTGCCACACCTCAACACCTGGCAGCATCTACCTTATCCACTCTCAAAGTGTTTTCCATGAACTCTTCTTCATCAACAGACATTGTTATATCATATTATGTTCTATATGGTATCACATGTTAACATCTTTCCACATATTTAAATTGTGGTGTTGACATGTGTAAGTTCTGCACTATGTTTTACAAACATACCATTTGTGCCCCATCTGTGACCACCCCATACCAACTCCTAAACAGGCCCATTTTTGACAGTAACCCTGACTATCTGTCTGCTTTTTACAAACTACATAAATTTTTGTCTCCATTTAGGTTTCAATCTGTGATTATCCATCACACATGTAACCCTGTTTTATTTTGTATCATATATTATTAATACTAATGCTTTACTGTCTGCGGCGTACTATCATGCAATATTATGATTAACATTCCTTTACAAGGCTCGTGCTTTGGGCTTCTAAAAAATTCCAACTGCTTCCCTATGGTTGTGTTGCCCCATTTGATGTAACAAGGAGGGGAATGTTGCCCATGGGTCCCACACTCCTTGCACCCTCGTGCACACGCCAACGACAGATGTTTTATTATTACTGTGATATTGCTATATTGCACTAATGTGTAGTAATGGGTATCCACTGTACAAGCGTGGGTGCTAGGGATCATGCTTGCTAAGTGTATACACTACACAGTATACATTTATTTTACAGCATTATTTCTTAGTTTTCTGTTATATGTAATGTTCATTTGCTTATATGAGGCATACATGCTTTGGGCCTAACCATGTCTTTTTACCAAAATATTCTTGTACACATGTACTTCTGCTGACACTGCTTTGTACCATAATAACCTTGCACCTGCTACAATTTCTGTGCCATCTTTGTTCTAACTAATGTTACATCTTCTGTATAACGTAATGTTTTTCTTCTTGCTGACTCTACATTTTCTATCAAGCAATGTAATGGTACCACTTGCTTCAGCCAACGAGAACTGTCACACCTTTTTCCTCATCTTACTATAAGAAGCATGGTTCTAGAAAAGTTTGCTGAGAATTGCTGTGTCTAGATGTAGGGGAACTTGTTTCTCCCAGTATTTGTTTTACTGCGGGTTGTAAGTTTGTGTTTTTGTAATAAACTTGTTTATTACATGATTTACCACTGTCTGTCATTCCTTCCACTTGTTTATCTCTAACAAGAACCTGATGCTGGAGTTCTTTCACTCCCTACAGGGGGCTCATTCAAAAACAGGCTGAAAAGCAGGGGCCTAATATAGAGCCTTGAGGCACACCGGTGGTGATGTTACAATGGTCAGATAATACATTGAGGATCTTGACCTGCTGCATTCTGTTGGAGAGGTAACTCCAGATCCAGCCCAATGAGTTGGTAGTTATCCCAATATGGGTCAACTGATTTAGAAGTAAACTATGATTAACCGTGTCGAAGACTTTGGTGAGGTCAATAAAAGTAGCATCCACCAAGAGTTCCTGATCAAGTGCATCATGAATATTAGCAATAAATTCCAGCAAGGCCATGTTAGTGCTATGGACCTTCCTGAAACCATGCTGCTGTGGACATCGAAGGTTGTACTTATCAAGATATCCAACTAACTGGTCATAGACTATCCTCTCCAAGGCTTTGGAGAGTGGGGGAAGAACTGAGATTGGTCGGTAGTTGGCGAGGTTAGTTCTATCCCTGCTCTTAAAGATTGGGGTGACCACAGCAACTTTCCGGAGTTCTGGGAACTTGTCTGTAGTGAGTGAGAGATTTAGGATCTTAGTTAGGGGGGAGAGTAGGACATCTAGGGTGAGAGCTAAGATCTTGAGGTCAAGTGAGTCACCACTAGATCTGGTTTTTCCTAGGGCTTTTGTCAGGTATTTTATAGCCTCAGCTGTAGTGAGAATCTTAAAGTAGAAGGGTGGATGTGAACTTGCAGATAGGGCTAAGTTGTTGCATGGGTTGGAATTATCTGTGTTGGCATTATCCAAGGGTTGCTGAAAGTCTGGGGGAAGCACCCTGCCAAGGTCTGTGAAGGCCTTGTTGAAGGCATCCGCGATGTTTTTGGATCTTGGGTAGTTACTCCATTGATACTGAGTAGTGAGGGAGGTGTTTTACTTGCTTTGCCTGTTGGGAATTTGATGTTCTCCTAGAAACTGCAGCTGTTGCCCCAGGAGTTTTTTAATTTTTTCTTAAACTAGGATCTCTTAGCCTGGTGGATAGTGCTGGTACACTTATTCTGAGCCATTTTATAATTTTGGAGGGCAGTGTGTGACCCTGTACTCTTAGCTATGTGCCATAGGTTATCCCTGGACCTCATAAAATCAAGAAGCTGTATGGTGTGATCCATGTCTTGCTGGACCCTTTGATTTTCCTCATTTTAAAGGGGGCACATATATTGCAGATCTTGTTAAAAGTGTTAATAAAACACTGTAGTGCAGTATCCACATCAGTGGCAGCATAGACCCCAGTCCAGTCTTGCATGCGAAGGTGAGTTGTGAGGGAGGCAAGCTGAGCTTGTTTTAGGACTCACGAGATTATGGTTCTGGGAGGGGTTTTTGGTGCCTTGTGGGTCCAGGTACATAAAACAGGTGAATGGTCTCTGATTGTGTCAGCTAGCACAGTGGTACTAGTTATTCTTTGTGGCTGGTTAGTTAATATCCAGTCTATAAGCATGCTAATACTGGTGCAACAGTTTACCTGTGTGGGGGGGGACTGAACAAGTTGAACCATGTCAATAACTGCGACAGCATCCTTGTAAGGTGCTGCATCTGGGGATAACCAATTGATATTGAAGTCCCCGAGCATTAGAACATCCCAGTTATTGCATAGTTCTGATAGATAGTCAAGAGTTATTCTGAATACAGAGGCCTGGTTCTTAGGAGGAATATACACAGATATTAGGTTAAGGCACTTTCCATGAGTGCCGAGTTGCAGTTGGACAGCAAGCAGTTGGGAACTTCCCCCTGTCTGTGGGATAGGGAGTGCTCTGCTTTGGAGGGTGTCCTTAACATAAATAACACATCTTCCCCCACATTTCCCTAACCTGTCCACCCTGAAGGATGTGTAGCCTTCCAGCTGGATTGCCAGGTCAGAGGTTTTGGGCGTGAGCCAGGTTTCCACAACTGAGAGTACATCAGGCTTGTGTTGGGGGGTTTAAACCAGCAGGGCATCAAATTTTGTCAGAAGGCTACAGATGTTGATAACCGCAATTGTTAGAGCTCCAGCCCTCTTTACTGATGTTGGTATGCTAGTGCCAGTGCCAGGTCCTGGGTTAGGATGCACACTGCCCAAGAACAATAGGAGCAGCCAGGCTAGTCTTATGGCTTGCAATTTTAGATATTTTAGAGCCTGGGATCTGTTGTGGATATAGGTTTTATGAATGCTCTCTTTTGTAGTGATTATGAGCATATTCAGCTTAACCGGGGGGTTATGGTAGGTAAATTTGCCATGGTGCACTTTCCTTGGGGGAATTCTGATGATGATGACTGTGCAACTGTTCCCAAAGTTAGGTGTATAGGTGTAGTCCCAATCAAGTATTGTGAATGGTTTAAATGGGTGCAGTTCTTGTGTATTGCAGTTATTGGGTGAGGAGGGAGGAAGAAACAGCATAAATGTGAGGAGTAGGGAGTGTCGTAGTACTAATGAAAGCATCTTTAGTGGCACAGCTGGCCTGAGTAGATTTGATGTGGTGTGCCTAGTATTCTTGTAGGCAGTTTTAGGAGTTTTATCACTTATTTCATAGTGAGGTAGCTAGGAAGGTGTGTGTGCAGGTGTTAGCTCCTTTAAGAGTGGGAGTGTGCTAGTGTGTACTTAGGGAGATAAGGGCGGTCCTTTGGGTGAGAGGAAAGGAGAGGGATTTAAAGAGTGTCAGGCTGGGGGAGCACCGAAAAATCAGGTAGGAAGCAGTCCCAGAGATAAACTTAGCTGCCAAAGTGATGAAAATTTGTGTTAGGACAGAAGATTAGCCAATCAGGAGAGCCACTGGGGAAAATCACACCTTGGAGGTGTTCACCTCATGCCACATGCCCCCAAGGTGTGATTAACTGTCCATTAACATAACCCTCAGACATACTTATTGCTATCATAGTAATGGGAGACCAACTTTATAAGCCTTTCTTCATGTTTTTCTATTTATTTTTTCGTTACTCGTTAGGAGTTTAGTGAAATAGTTCCTCTGCAGTTCAGTCTGATCAGTGTAGCATGTCAGCGTGGTGGTTACCGTGACAATGGTAAACTAGTAACTCCATGATGTGGTGTCTGCTTTTTACACATGTCAGGATTGGGGGTGGAAATGATTAGATAATAACATTAACTGATGCCTCTCAGAAGTCTATTTAAATACATTGTCTTATTGTATGTCATGCAATACGTGGCTACCGATGCCTAGTAACCGTGAGGCAATGCTGTGTGTGTGACATACAATTGTTTTGCGAATACAGAGCGGTGGTATTTACACTCGACACATTGTTTTTCCTTGGTGGGGGGGAGGTTGTTTTAAAAGAAATAAATTCTTCCTTGGCATTGAAATAAATTACCACTGTATGATCCTACATTTGCTTCAGTACCAGAGCATTTCTATCGGTGGTATGGGGCACTGTTGGTATCCGTTGACATGAGAGTTGCTTTTCAAAACTGAGCAGCAGCATATTAAAAAACAGCTTTATTTTTATGGCTGCATGGGCAGAGCCCTGCAGTCGTTTTGGGATCACATCAATGTAGGAGAAAAGTGGAACTGATCACCGTGTTCTCCTACAGTGATGCGGTCTGTTGTCCACAGCATTGAAGTCACTGGTGGTCTGTCCTCCATGAACGCAGCTCCCCTCCACGGTGCTTGGCCCCCCTTCCCCTGTGCACTACTTTCTTCAACTGCAGAAGTGATGTGGTGGCTCCGATTCAAACTGTGCATGTGCGAGTATTGCACATGCGTAGGTCTGTCGGAGCCACCATCTTGCGCATGGCAGGTGGCTTTGATGTACTCTCAGGGCAGACTCCCGCATAGTGAGAGCTCCGAGCTTTTACCCACTCCCACCACACACATTCTCCAACGTGGCTCTGAGCAGCCGTATCGGCTCTGATCAGAGTTTGTTAAACTCGTCACTGAAACAGACACTTTTTTTGTTGGGGTATGAACTATAAATTTTTTCTTTGCTTTGTGAACTGGTAATATGTGCTTCTCAAAGAAAATTACGATCATGATGCTTTTAATGGTGGTCAGTAGTCAGTTTTGGAATTCTATTTAGAACTCCACTTCAAAATGCGGTTATACTTTTACTGAATACATGAACATGTGAATGGCTATACAGATACAGTACATTAACTAAAGATTACATAAGGCTACTGCAGCGTCAGTAGCCAATCAGGACAGGGATTGAGCAACCCTTACTGTAATATATATTAATTTATTTTTAACTTGCTATTTATGCTCCTTTATGATCTCCAGCACCTGCTTCCCTCAGGAGCAGTCGAGTACCACCTAACAGTTCCATTCGTGGCACCATCCTGCACTGAGCCTCAGCTCTACACCCAGGTGAGAACAGGAAGCAGGAGGATTTACCACCAAATCTCTTTTTTTATTCGTCATCAGAAGGCACTGTTGGTGGCTGTGCAGGGTCTGGATGTACTGGGATCCATCGTCTGAGGCCTTTTTCCTGTTTTTCTCCCTGCTCCGTGAACATCAGCATAAGGGGCTAAATGGGCTATGTGCTTGGTGGAAGTCCAAGTTCCCATTCTGCCTGGGCATTAGCAACAGGGAAATGGCTTAGATGTCTCAGGCAGCTGCAGCTGGACACCTCTGAGCAGCATGGGATTACACATCAACCATCTTGATGAGCTGGATCCCTGGGGAGAATGGGCATCAGCAACAGGAAAACGGCTCTCATGCCTTAGGCAGTTGCAGCTAGACACCTTCAGTCACAAGGGTGATCAGCTTTACCCTATTTTAGTTATATATTTATATATATATATATATATTATATATTATGGTAGCACAGTAGTGCTACCATAGTTAGGGTTGAGTAGCCCTTTTAAGGTTAAAGGGTGAAATTTTGCACCTTAATAACTTTGCCTCCGTTCAACAGATTTTCCTGAAATTTGGTAGGCATAGGGCATAACCACAGATCCTGGGATCTGGCAACTTTCATACTGGTCAGATATACGGCTGTGGAGTTATTAAATGACATCCGTGCGTGCAATTACGTTTTCTTGAGCATTCTTTGCTCACACCTACAGGTAGTATGGTTTGCGCGACTGGTCCAAAAACTTCAGGGAGCATGTGGCCAGGGTCACTGATGTGCCTTTTGAAGATTTTGTGAAAAAATATTGAATGGTTCAAAAGTTGTTCAAAAAACAAGTTCCCATTATAAGTCAATGGGAAAAGTTAACAAAAAGTTCAACACTTTCGCAGATGCATTTTTTAGTTTCACAAATGGCACTAGTAGTGTCGCAAATCTGCCATTTTTTTCAGTTACTGATCACAGAAATGCTTGGCATTTAAAATTGGGACAATCTAGGGACATAATTATTTTTGCATATAGGGTTGAGTAGCCCTTTTAAGGTTAAAGGGTGACATTTTGCACCTTAATAACTTTGCCTCCATTCAATGGATTTGCCTAAACTTTGGTAGGCATAGGGAATAACCATAGATCTTAGGATCTGGCAACTTTTGTACTGGCTAAATATACGGCTGTGGAGTTATTAAGCGACATCCATGCGTGCAATTATGTTTTTTTGTGTATTCTTTGCTCGCGTATACAGGTCACACGGTTTGCGCAACTGGTCCAAAAAGTTCAGAGAGCATGCGGCAAGGGTCCCCGATGTGCCTTCTGAAGATTTCGTGAAAAAATATTGAACGGTTCAAAAGTTATTCAAAAAACAAGTTCCCATTATAAGTCAATGGGAAAAGTTAAAAAGTTTGACACTTTCGCAAATACACTTTTTAGTGCCACAAATGGCCCTAGTAGTGTCACAAATCTGCTATTTTTTTCAGTTACTGATCACAGAAATGCTTGGCATTTAAAATTGGGACATTCTAGGGACATCATTCTTTTTGCATTTACCTATTTGAGCCCTAAGGATGCTAGCCATGTCTTTATTTTGTGGTTAAACACCCCAGAAATATGTTTTTCAAATTTCTGGGAAAAGTAGTGTCACAAAGCAGTGTCGCACTTGCGACACTTTCACAAATTTTTGCAAAAGGTGTCACAAATTATGACACTACTTTTCTAGACTATGGCCAAACTGACAGGAATTCTTTGCCACCCTGCTGCAAAAAAAGTTTTGGTCTTTTGGGCTGAAACTTGGAGGGAAGTCAGCCAACATCTCACAGATGTGCCTTTTTGTGGTTTGGTGACAAAATATTGTATGGATGCAAAGTTACGCTACTCTGAAGTTGACTTTTTTCCCCATAGACTAACATGGTGGCGTCCATCGTGCCTTTTGGGGCTCGTATCTCGCAAACGGTGCGAGATACGGAATTTTCGTCACAACAATGCATAGCCCTGTGGGCTACTCATTTAGCGAAAACCTAGCCAGGAAACTCATGAATCATGTGAAATTAAATTTTGTTTTCTACGTCGTACGGTTACTGAGATATTACCATTTTAGTATTACAACTGCTCGTTTTCTGCTCCGAGGCCCATTATTATGCACACATTCTTTGTTTTCATTGTGTTTCTCAATGGAGCTATTGGGGAAAAATACGCTGTGTGCTGCGGTTACTGTTACACGTAGGCTTTACACTTCTTCCGTGTCTGCTTTCAGTATTACCGCTCCATGTATCAATCGCGGTGCATTATCCTTTGCGATTCCATTTGCATTTGTGTTACTGTTACCATTTGTATCTCCACTACTGTTTGTCTTTGTCTTTTGCTTAGCATCACCGTGCACATTACCATTTCTGTTGGTGGCTGCCCTTCCATTTTCATTTGCATTTGTCTTTCTTTTTGCATCATCGTTCTTAGTGTTACCATTTGCGTTTCCAATTGCGTTCCTGTGCCCGTGTGCATTACGGTTTGTATTTCCATACGTGCTTACGTTTTCATTTGCATTTCTGTTTTCTTTGGCATTATTGTTGCTGTTACCATTACCATTTACAATTGCGATACCATCACCGTGCACGTTACGGTTTACGTTTCCTTACGCACTCACATTTGCATTTTCATTTCTGTTTCCTTTTGCATTTCATTACTGTTGCTGTTACATTATCATTTGCGTTTACAATAGCGGTACCGTGACCGTGCGTATTACCACTTGCATTTCCGTATGCGCTTGCATCTCCATTTGCATCACTGTTCGCTTTGGCGTCACTTTGCGCCTGCATTTCTATTAAAGGAAGGCTGTCCTAAACTGTGGGGGCAATCACCAGGGCTGCAAAAACGCCCAATTAAAATAACCAATATAGTTTAAAATGAATAGCGCTAACCTTTTATTAGTTATTTATTGTTGTACAGTTGCTCCTGGACACACCATTTTGAAACTGCCGCCGCAACGGAAAACAGAGTGCGACCCAGACATCTGGTCCTGTGCCGGAATGCTCGTAAAAATGAGAAGCAGGTACATTTACAGTGGATAAAAAGAAACACTGTGCCATGTAGGGGTCTATTAACTGAACCTCTAGAAGTAATTCCCAGTTAAAAGCAGACAGTGTAAGGTATTTAAAATTGTTCTTAAAGTTGGGCTCCAAGCTCAGTCATGCGCAGTGAGCGCCTAGTGCGCCAGAAGTTCGGGGCATGCGATTGGCGCTGGGTTCTGCTGCGCGCGGCAGGCAGATCTTTGGGGCTGATTTCATACTGCCGCGCCCTGGGAATTACTCTGGAGTTCGTTAATGGCACGAACGTCTTTATCACTAACTACGAGCATCCGGCACAGGCCACCGGACGCTGGTCACATCTGTTTTCGATGTGGCAATAAATAACTAATAAAAAGGTTAGCGCTATTCATTTTAAACTATATTGGTTATTTTAATTGGGCGTTCTTGCAGCCCTGGTGATTGCCCCCACAGTTTAGGACAGCCTTCCTTTAAGCTTGCTTTACAATTTGTGTTTGTGTCACCATGTGCGTAACTGTTGCTGCTTGCGTTTGCATTGCTGTTACTGTTACTACTGGTATGTCACAAAAAATCACGTGGTGGGAGCATTCCATTCACTATTTATAGTCGTCATTCTCAAAAAGAAGGGAAATTAGAGGCAAAAAACTCCATTTAATACATCAGTTAAGGTAGTTCCACAGCGACAAAAGTGAGGAAATTCAGTGTTAGGGTTGAAAACCCCCCTTGTACCCCTCAGCCTGCCCCCCCAACCGGCATCGGGGTATGCACTGGGATCGTCGGTCCTAACTCTCACCCCATTCTCCTATGCCTCAGCTTGTTCACACATGTGGTGGGGTGAGAGTTAGGGCCAATGACTCCAACTCACACCCCAATGCCGGTTGGGGGGGCGGGCTGAAGGGGTGCAAGGGGGGGTTTCACCCTAACACCGAATTTCCTCACTTTTGTTGCTGTGGAACAACCCTAACTGATGCATTAAATATCGTTTTTTGCCTCTAATATATATTATAGTGGCACTGTAGTGCCACTATAGTTAGGGTTGAGCACCCCATTTAAGGTTAAATCTGAAATTTGACAGATTAATAACTTTGCCAATATATAATGGATTTGCCTGAAATTTGGCATGCACAATCTGGTAGTATAGATCTCTGGACCTGCCAGGTTTTGTTATGGTCGGATGTATGGTTGTGGCACTACAGTGCACCAAAAAATGCACAAATTATGCTTTTTGCACATTCTTTGCTCGTGCCTACAGTCCGCATGGTTTGCGTGATCGGTCCAAAACCTTCAAGGAACATGCAACCAGGGTCCCCAATGTGCCTTTCAAAGATTTTGTGAAAAAATATTAAATGGTTCAAAAGTTATTCAAAAGACAAGTTTCCCATTATAGTCAATAGAAAAAGTTAACAAACTATGCGAAAGTATCGCAAATGCACTTTTTACTTTCACAAATGACCCTTGTAGTGTCACAAATCAGCCATCTTGTTTTCAGTTGATGGTCACAGAAATGCTTGGCATTTAAATTTGGGACCCTCTAGGAACACAATTCTTGTGTTCACCTAGTTGAGCCGTGAGGATGCTAGCCATGTCTTTTTTGGGGGGTAAAACACCCCAGAAATATGTTTTTTAAGTTTTTGTAAAAAGTAGTGTCACAAAATAGTGTTGCATATGCAACACTTTCGGGATTTTATTTGCAGTTAGGGATTTATAAAATACTTGTCTACACTATGGACAAAATAATAGGAATCTTGCCACCCTGCTGCAAAAGAATGATTTGGTCTTGTGGGCTGAAATGTGGAGGGAAGAAAGCCAAGACCCCACAGATGTGCCTTTTGGTGGTTTGGTGACAAAATATTAGAGGGCTGCAAAGTTATGGCACTCCAAAGTTGACGATTTTTCCCATAGACTAACATTACAGCGTCTGACACGCCTTTCATGGCCCATATCTTGAAAACGCTTCGAGATACGGACTTTTCGTCGGGAGAATGCTTAGTCACCCACTAGGGAGCTAAGTACAAAACTAGCCTGGAAAGTCATAAATAATATGAGATTTTAAATTTTTTTCTATGTTCCTGAGATACAAGGAATTTAGTATTCCAAGTGCTGATTTTTCTGCTTCGAGGGCTATCACAGTGCATACATTCTTTGCGTTCTCTGTTCTTTTGAATGCACCTTTTTGGGAAAAAAAAGGGTGTGCGTTTGCGTTACTGTAACCGTTAGCGTTTCCATTACCGCTTGCATTAGCATTTCTGTTTACATCACCGTGTGTTTTACTCTTTGCGTTTGCACTTGCGTTTGTGTTACTGTTACCATTTGTGTTTCCTTTACCATTTTTGTTTGTGTTTACTTTTGTGTCACCGTGTACGTTACTCTTTGTGTTTGCGCTTGCATTTGTGTTACTGTTACCATTTGCGTTTCCGTAACCGTTTGTCTTAGCATTTCCGTTTATGTCACCGTGTGCATTACCCTTTGTGTTTGTGGTTGCACTTGCATTTGCGTTATTGTTACCATTTGCATTTCCGTTACTGTTTTTGTTTGTGTTTATTTTTGCTTCACCGTGTGCTTTACCATTTGCGTCTGCGTACGCGCTTGCGTTTCTGTTTACGTTTGCATTTGTCTTTCCTTTGGCATCATCGTTGGTGTTACAGTAAGTGTTTGCATTTCCAATTGCAATACCGTGACTGTGTGCATAACCATTTGCATTTGCATACACACTTGTATTTACGTTTGCGTTAGTGTTTCCTTTGGCGTCATCATTGGTGTTACCATAACCGGTTGCATTTCCAATTGCATTACCATCACCATTTGTGTGTTTATTACCATTGCTTTTCCTTTTCCATTGGCCTTAGCGTTTGCATTTTCGGTAGTGTTTCCGTTGACGACTGTGTTACTGTTTCTTTCTGCGTCACCATTGCCGTCAGCATTTCTGTTTGCGTTTGTGTTACCATTTTTATTACCATTTGTGTTTGCATTTCCGTTGCTGTTAGTGTTTGTGTTTTCATTACCGTTTGCTTTTCTGTTGCCGTTAGCGTTTGCTTTACCGTTTGTGTTACCATTCCTGTTTTCATTTATGTTTGTGCTTGTGTTTCTCTTACCATTTGTGTTATCGTTTCTATTTGCATCACTGTGTGTGTTACTGTTTGCACTTGCGTTTGCATTACCATTAGTGTTACTATTTCTTTTACCTCACTGTTTCCATTACTGTTTGCGTTAACGTTGCCGTTTATATTTTTGCATTTGCATACTACAGTGCAAAACATTATGTTTTTGCTATTTTTCTGCACTGTCTTCTGTGATGCATAGCACAGCCAGTGTGTGGTTCATTAGTCTGAACCTTGGCACATGGAAACACCTTTGTTCAAGGAACATGCCAGTTTTTGTTAGGTGAAAGAATGTTGTGCCGTTCCAGAGTTATTGCCTTTTGAATTTGGCCCGCTTTGCAGTTACCAATTTTTCATCTGCCAGGTCTGTCATTTTAGCATATTTTCAGCTGCGATTTCCACCATTTTGTGGTGGAAGACTTTTTAAAGGTGCAGAAACGTAAAAATTGAATATCTCTGGAACGGTTTGTTCTTTTCACATGAAATTTGGAGGGTGGTGAGTGGATGTCCCGGAGATGTGATTTATGATGTTTACATGTTTGAAAAAATTCACTGTGAAGATACTGCATGACACATTTAACGTTTTGCACATAACGTTCTGCATGGTGCTACTGGCTTGAAATTTATAGCGTAGGTAGCCCTATTGGTATGGAGGTGCCTTGCAGTGGTTTGGTGTGTAAAACATTAACAGGTGCAGAATTATGCCACTCCAACGCATGAAAATGTGGTTCATTACGCTTTAATAACTTCTGAACCTGTCTCTGATTTGCCTGGCATTTGGAATGTGCAAAGATTAATAATAGATCTTTGACTGTGACAATTTTCGGGTCTCTGGGACTTATGGTTGCAGAATTGTGCATGTTATGTTGTTTGCTCATGGCACTGTGTGACCGTTGAATGGATTTACACATAATTCTGCACACACATTCCATTCACTATTTATAGTGCACATTCTCAAAAAGAAGGGAAATTCTTGGCAAAAAACTCTGTTTAATGCATCAGTTAGGGTTGTTCAATAGCAACAAAAGCAAGGAAATTCAGTGTTAGGGTTGCCACCCCTTGTACCCCATGCCCACCCCGCTCCCACCAACAGGCATCGGGGTGTGTGTTGGGGTTGTCGGTCCTAACTCTCACCCCATTCTCCTATACTGCACCACCTCAGCTTGTTTACACATGGAATGGGGTGAGAATTAGAACCAATAATCCCAACGCACACACGATGCCTGTTGGTGGGGCAGGGTGGGCGGGCAGGGGTGGTAAACCCTTACACCAATTTCCTTGCCTTTGTCACTGTTGAACAACCCTAACTGATGCATTAAATGGATTTTTTTGCCATGAATATAAATATATGTATAGTTCATTTTTGATATTTGTCTATGTGGGCCACCCTGACCCACTGGATATAAAAAGTAAGGGTCAAATGAAAAAATAATGGGTCATATTGTTCAACTGAGTGCAGATTTATAAACCAGCAGTATAAAACCTCTATAACAGTGAGCAGATCGTCCCCAAGGTAGAAGAAAAGGTAGGTCAAAATTAAAAACTGTGTATCAATTGTCCCAATTCCCCACCCAGAAATTAACCCTGTATATCTGGGATAACCCATGCCTCAGGGCATTTGCTCTGGGGTTCTTTTGTAGTACTTTTCATTCTCTATTTTGGGGTCCCCCTGACCCAAACAAATAACATCCCCCTTAAGGGGTGTCTGACTCCCTCTCCCTGGGCTAAGACACAGATATGGCACACTGATGAGTCCAAATGAGGAGGAAATATGTGTATGTGTCTGCTTGTTCTTAGCCTTTGCTGATTGCACTGTGAGGCCTTCTGGCACCATGCAATTCTGTTTAAAGTAGAGCCAGTCCAATTTCTCTCATAGAGATTTGCATATGTTTCCCATGATTTTATTTTATTTTATTGAAATCTAGGATTACAAAATACCTTTGAGCAGGAACTGCTCATTTACAAAGGTTCCACGTCGAAGGAATGGGGGGTATACATACATACAAAGGTTGACATAATAATACATAGTCACACAATAAAAATAAGCAAGAGACTGAGGCTTAGGAAATTATAGTAATTCAAAATGTGCCAAATGTTAGGTAGCATGACACACCAGCCAAAGGCAATTTTAGAAATAAGCGTTGCAGGTGAGGAGGGGGTATGCAGGCAGGAAGGCCACTGTCGGAGGTTAGAGGGTGAGGGTAAGAGCTCTAAAGGGAGGGAGGGAGGGATAAAAGTCAGTAAATGCCAGGGGGGAGAAAAGGGAGAGGGGGAAAGGGGTGGGCAGGTGAGGCAGGTAGAAGGGGGCAAGGCGGGGAGAGGTAACTGTCAAGACTGAAGTAGAGGGCAGTGAGCGGTGGGCCCCTCTGATTAGGTGAGGCAGTCACAATGATTAGTTGAAATGAGATGAAGTCAGAGTTGTTTCTTAAAAGGGCCAAGAGCAGCAGCAATAAGAGTTTCTTTGTTGAGAGTATTGTACCACTGTGGTGCTCTGTGGGCAAAGGCTCTCTGGCCCATGGTAGTCCGGCATCTGAGGACAAAGAAGGTTAGTTGTTGTGAACTTCTAGTTTGCGGGGTGCTGTGGTGGTCAATGAGAAGCTTTTCAATGCCCGAAGGAATGACCCCAAGGAGGACTTTTTTGGCTAAGAGGCAGGTTTTGATACTTTATCCGGCTGATGAAAGGAAGCCATTCTGCCCGAGTGTACAGCTTACAAGTGTGTGTAAGTCAGTCAGCCCCAGTTAGCAGCCTGCATGCTTTGTTCAGTGCAACTGTAATTCTGCAGAGGGCAGAGGCAGAGGCAGAGCCATAGATTGATAGCCCATAATCGATGATGGAGGTGACAGAGCTGTTGACAGCCAACTGGAGAGTGTCAGGAGTCATGAAGTGTTTGTGCCTGTAGAGCAGGCCTATACAGATGTTGGTGGCTTTGGCGACAGAATCTATGAGCCGATGGTAGGAGAGTGAGCTGTCCAATGTGACACCTAGGTATTTAAAATCAGGAACGTGCTCAAGTAAGGTCCCTGTTTGGTTTAGAATGGTGAAGTCACGGGATTTATACTTACTTCTGGCGTGGTAGAAGGTCATAACCTTTGTTTTGCTGTAGTTCATGACCAGTTTGTGTGACTTGAACCATTCTTCGATGTGCATGAATTCAAGTTGTAATTGTTTCTCGAGGAGCTCTGCATTTAACATGATTGCATCATCAGTGTAGAGCAGTAATTTCTGGTGGCAGACACTGGGAAGGTCTTTAAGGAAGAGGCTGAAGAGTAGTGGCCCCGGGATGGACCCCTGAAAGGACTGGCTTTTCTTCCAAGGTGACACCAGCAATCCTAACCCGCTGGATCCTCTCCACAAAGTAGCTTGAAAACCAGAGCAGTGCTTCATTGGAGAGCCCAATGTTTGATAATTGCTTGAGTAGCAGTAGGTGGTCCACAGTATCAAAGGCTTTCATAAGGTCGATGAATACTGCCCCTACACAGTTTCCTTGATCGAGTGTGGTATGGATGAAGCCCATGAATTCTAATAGTGCAGAGGTGGTACTGTGCCCTTTACGGAAGCCATGTTGCTCCGGACATTGGATGTCATATTTTCCAGGTACTCGACTAGCTGGTCTGAGGGGATGCACTCCAGGGCCTTAGACAATGGAGGGAGGATGGAGATAGGTCTGTAGTTGGAGTGCAGTGATTTGTCTCCACTTTTGTGTACAGATGTGATGGTCACTTGTTTCCTGTGAGATGGAAACTGGGACATTCTTAGTGATAGGTTGAGGATCTCTGTTAGGGGTTCAAGGACTTCTTGAAGGACAAGCGCTAACAACTTCAGGTCAAGGGAGTCACCGCTGTAGCCTGTGTTGCGAATGGCCTTCCAAATATAGGCTCTGGCTTCATGCACCGGGATCTCCTTGAAGTAGAATTGTGGGGCAGGGTGTAGGAGAGGAGCAGTGGCAGGAGGGTTACTACCAGAGGGGGCATCAAAGAAATTAGAAGGGAGGACACTATCCAAGTTGGAGAATGCATTATTAAAGGTGTTGGTGATTGTGTACGGGTCAGATGTTGGTGTTCCATTTATGTTAAGCATGGTGGGTGGTGACTTAGGGTCCTTGCATGTAAGGTCTTTCAGGTTACTCCTAAATTTTTTTCCATCACCCCGGGAGTAGGAGAGAGCTTCCTTGAAGTATTTGCTTTTGGCGCTCCTAACTGCCTAACTGATGCTTTGCATTATTGGGGTGTGTGCAATTGTGTTTCCTTTAAAACTTGGCTGTATGGCCAATATCCTCTGGGATAACCCATGCCTCAGGACATTTGCTCTGGGGTTCTTTTGTAGTATATATGTATACTTCATTTCCTCAGATAAAATATAACAATTTCAACAGAAACCAAACAAATCATGCCGTCACTGTTTCCATAATTATGTAATAAGTTTCAGGACACAGGATGCTCAGACTTAAAGGTTGCATAAACAAATAAATTTATTTACAAAAGCATGTTCACAGGCCTAGAAGTTAGCACTAGAATCAATTTCCCAGAACAGAATTTCCCAGCCAAGGGACCATGTTTATTCTGAATTTTTCTGGGTAGACTGGGTGGGCCAAGCTATCTTTTTCTGCCAACAAATTCTGTGTTCCTTATTTGGATGCCAGAGGGCAGTGGGATCATGCTTGTCAGTGCAGGGCTAATCTGGTAATATAGACTACCTTGCAGCTACAAGGGGAAAGATATTATCCACCCAATAGGTGATAAGTTCAGATCCAGTATGATGCCTACATTTTTTACATAATTTTGTACAGTACCATTTAGTGTCACTAAGGAATATACCCTGCCATTATTTACAATTAGCAGTCCCCACCTGGGAACAACATGAGACAGACAGGTATAATATACTGTACATCTTATTCGCAATTGGAACTCAGTGGCCATAAAACTTCAGAAATACCCATGGAATTTTGGATCAGTAAGCATGTGCCACTCTGGCAATGTCTGCCTCTGGTCCATTATTTTTGGCACATTCAGGATCTACAGGTGGGCACCATTGGGAAAGGACCCCTTGAGGGAGAACCACCAACAGGCCCCCACCATCTCGATGAATCCATACTGGATCAGGACTCTAGAGACTTGGCTTGGAGAGGACAAGTGCCACCCTGGGATTCAGGTTGAATTACTAACTTGCAAACTTGCTATTCCCCTCTGTCCAGTCACAGCAGGAGTGATGGGGCAGAACCCATCTCATCAGTCTGGAGCTCTCTGGAGTGGTTATTCTCTCTTGGGCAGGGGTCATGGAGCCTTGTGAAGGAACACAAGTACAGGCAGAATCTTCCAATTTATTTTATGCAAAATGTTCTGAAAATATTTGTCTGCTTACAACTCGGCCCCCTTTGGAGCCATATACCTGAGCACATGCATGAATAACTTTCTTGTAGGGGTCTTAAAATGGCTAAACATGGAGAGATTTAGTTAGGTACATTTTAAGTTAAAGTTGTTCATAATTTTACAATTAAATTATTTGTGACAGCCGGCCCACTGGGGTAGTGGCAGCACTACCTGCTTGTGGCGCCGGCGACCTGGGTTCAGGATGAACCTGAGGCATTAGAGGGTTGGCTGGGGGGAGGAGGGTGAGCATCTGTTGGACAGCTCTCCTTCTCTTTGAGGTGTGGTGAGCATAGGCTATCAGCAACATTCTGACTCCTGGCAGATGTTGGGAGTCAGTGCCCTGCTATGAGCCTCAAGAGACGGGACTGGTGCTAAGGAAGATGCTGGCATGCAGCATGCAGGAGCGTGCACTGCATACCATGGAGATCATTGTACATCTCAGCGCTGGGAAAACCTGCACAAGTGAAATGCCCCCCAAGCTGTGCTTCATGTTGCCTGGTCTCGGGTTCGCTCTGTCTCTCTGAGGGGACTGCCAGATTAGCATACTCCTTGTTCCCACTTCTCTCATTCCTCCCTGGAGAGGGGCCAACTATATGGGTCACTACATCTCCCGGTAAGTCCCACGTGGGGGGTCGGGCAGTTGGGACTCAAAAGGGGTAGATATGGGGTACATTCCCACCGGCATAGGGGAGCATAAAGTTAAAAAAGTATATATTTGTGACATTTTGTGAACATTTTCCAAAAATATGGATGTTTGTACAGTAGCTCAGCTCCTATGGAAGGTACAGTATACTCTTGAAATTTGGCATGCATACTGAATGTCAGTTGGTCCTGGAATCTAAAAAGACTGGAGAAATTTGGTTTTAGTAGTTTAAAATGTGTTGTGGAAATACTGCAAATTACTAATTGATAAATATTTCTCAAAAATTCATGGTAATGTAATAAGTAATGCCACCAAAATTCCACTTGTTGAATTTTATTTTCGCAGAGCATGTATCACCACTGTATATAATAAACTGAGACATGCTGTTTGCAGTCTTTTAGTTCCTTCCTGTGTAACTGTTTGCCCCACCCCCTGTTCTTGCAGCTTGATCAGATAGATTTAGTGGAGCTGCTTGTCTTCTTGCTAGCTTCCTTGTTCATTACGGTGACACTCTCCCTTAAAAAGGAGCAACCTACTCCTTTTTCCATCAGACAGAAATAGCTGGTATTCACCCTTCTTGGTGCCCCCAGCCATTTTCTTCCCTCATTAGGTCTCTCTGAGTACCTTTAAGTCCTGGACATCTAACGACATCAGACTCACTAGCTAGTCAATTGTGCTGGGTGTGATTCTTATACGACCTGCTGTCAAGTCAGAATTGCTGTTCTTTTGTGCTTCCTTGTTCCAGCTAGCGGTCTACTATATCCTAGGTGAACCCATGCATACAACTCCTACTATTGTTCACCAGGGTAATCTCCTTCTTGATACCTCCCCAACCCTGTTTTCTAATTTCCCCTTCCTTACCCTCTCCATGCTCACCAGGATAATCTCCTTCTTGCTACCTCCCCACCCCTGTTTCCTAATTTCCCCTTCCTTACCCTCCCCATGTTAAATGCCCCACCTACCTGAGGGTGCATCCACTCTCTGATCACCTCAGCTCTTCCCACTAACTTGTCCCAGTATTAGAGCTTATTTATTGTGTCTGCCCTCTGATTTTTAGTCTCATGTTGTAATTTTCAGTGACCTACCAGACAGTAACTTATTTCCCTCCTGTTAAGCATTTGTTCTCTGCTCCACTTGATTTATTTTTATACTGTGTTGACACCTGACCTTCTATTTGCATTGTAATTGTACTGTACTTCTTTAATTTATTGTCCCCATTCCTACTGTGTGATTGACCCTGACCCTACTATGCATCGTAATTGTATTGTATTTCTCTAATTTTCTGTACATTGTATTGTATTCTGTTTACTGTGCTATCTTGCTTTGGCCTGGGTCATGCCTGAAAATGGTTCTCTGGATCAGTGCACCTAACCGGTAATCAAAGACATAAATAAATAAATAAATAAATAAATAAATAACATAATGGTGACCCTTACACTAGAAGCCACCCCAACCATTATACCTTAGTTTAAATCCCCTTGACTGCCTGTCCCTTGACATCATTAATATCTCCTTGCTCTTTGCCAGCTACAGCCCATCTTGAGCATTCAGGCATTCCTTGTCTCAGAACATCTTCTAGCTATCCAGAAAAAGAAAACCCTCCCTCTTTCAATAGAATATTAGCAAAATGCAAAGTTAGTTTGTCTAATTTCTGTCACTTCATTCCTCACAGGCCTCAGGACCATGAGGACCATTGAGAAGATCCCTCTCGATATCTTTCCCTTAGGATCATCCCTAATTCAGTAAATTACCTCCTAATGTCCTTGAAACTTGTACTCCACATCACAATGTAGACAACAGTCAGATCCTCCCTCTAGCTGCAGTACCTGGTTAGGGTTCCCACTTATTTGACCTGTACAGCAGGCAGTCATATCACTTTACCTGCACTAGCATCATTGTTCTGCAATAACCCTCCATCTTACAGTGGAGTTGTCTATGACTCCAACTTTATTACCACTATGTCCATCTATTTCCTTTCTTCTCCATGGCAGGTCAGGTGTGTGGGTGGGCCAAAATAA
Source organism: Neoceratodus forsteri (assembly GCA_016271365.2). Lineage (NCBI taxonomy): Eukaryota > Metazoa > Chordata > Ceratodontiformes > Ceratodontidae > Neoceratodus > Neoceratodus forsteri. Next base: position 1,251,943,799 of record CM028129.1, on the reverse strand, counting down.
TGGATACTGGTTCCACAAAATTATCAACAAATTTCACAATTTACACCACAACTCATGAAATTCGACTCTAAACAATGATGTTATTTCACAATTTCTGCCTACTTATAACATGGGCATCCTTTAAAGGACACATAAATAGGGCAAGTGGTTAAAAGAAATCCAAAAACATAGTGTTGTAGGTAAGAGTCTTACCAACAGAGGGATGTGTTCCATTTGTTTCAAAAATGGCATTTGACACAGTTTTGTCAGCTTTGAAATGTATCCACAAATGTAAACTGACACTTGTGTTTAAATGCCTTGCTCCTATAGATGCCTAAAATGGCTACAACATCAGTACATGATGACATAACAAGAGCAACAGTGCTCCAGAGTGAGCATTCACTTTGTATGGGGACAATATAAATATAGTTATGCCCTTGTACTAAGACTGTGTTTCTCTCTACCATCTCCAGGTCACATATGGCATGAGGACAGCTGCACAAACTACAGAAGTCTTCTCCCAATTCTCCTGCCCTGGCACCACTTTGGGGTAATACTGGCTTATGCATTTGGAGGTGACCCACCTAGGTAGCGCATGTGGACCCAGACAGCCATTTTATTAGTTCGGGACCTCCTATCCCCAGATGGAGCCCATATGGAATCTTTCACCAACCTCCAGAGACAACTTGACCTCCCTAAGCAGGGCTTCTGGAAATCTCTTCAGGTCAGAAACTTAATTCTCCCTATGATCTCCTCCACTCCCATTGAAGTGGCAGTCTCCACCATTGCACTGGTTCCCTCCAGTACTAAACTTACCCATGGGAGAGCCAGCTTTGTATACCATGCCCTCTGGGATGCTCTTCCAGATCAGTCCCTCTCATCTAAGAATGTATGGGAGATGGAACTAGATATCAGAATTAGCGATGAGGTGAGGTCTCATGGGTTGCACCGAGCTCATACTGCCTGCTGCAATGGCAGAAGTTGCTTAATCCAAAACAAGGTCTTCCTTCAGTGGTACCACAAACTGTCCAAGCTTAGAAAGTTGGCCATTCTTGCCTCTGACAGTTATTGGAGGTGCCAATCCTTAGGAGCCACTTTGTCCCATGTTCTCTGGAGTTTTCCTCTTCTGTCCTCCAGCTGAGAGGAAATCTGTCGTGCCTGTCATTCAGTCATGTCTAATAACAACCTGGTGGATTGCATGCTCATGTTGCTGGGCATTCTGACTTTCCTGCTCCCTAAAAACTCCCCCAATTTTCAATGTGCGGCTGCTGTCAGCAGTGTTGCCAAGAGATTAATCCTCTGACAGTGGAGAATGCCTAATATCCCCACCCTGGCAGAAAGGAAGCTCGCTGTAGGCCAACTGCCAGGGCTCAAAAAAACTTCCCATAGATACGCTGACACCCTATGGAAATAACACTCTATCTGGGGGCCATATCTGGCATCCGACTTACGTCATAACTCAGAACAAACTCACGGTCACCCAGGGAGACAGGGAAGAGGGCTCCACTGGATCTCCACTGGGTGTATGGTCTGCGCTTAAGTCCAGTTCACCACTGCCTCTGTAATCCTTGCATACAGTACACTTTGAGGGAAGGTGAGTGTGTCTTCCCCCCTGATAATCTTGTCCTCTCTCTCTCTCTCTCTCTTGCAGATGGATTCCCTCATATAGTACGGTAACAGCCTGCACTTCTGTTCAGCTTTATTGCTATCTCCTTTTAGGAATGTACCTTGCTACTTTAGATGTTCATATTTTGTCTGCATGTCATTGTTAAATGCTTTGTTTTGCTCCTTGTGAACTGTATTGTGTTTGCAAAATTAAATAAGATCAGCTGAAAAATAGACTGTGGCAGGTTTTTCCAGTGCTTGTGAATGCTGCAAGCTTCGGGTGCACCGTATACACGATGCATGGAGCTCGCGTATTCATCTGCCGGCAATCGCGATTTTCTATCCCATGCAGCAATTGCCACAAGCTAGCCCAACTTTTTGTGGCCTAACCTGTGGCAATCCTGAGGATCTTCTTTACGGAGCTTGTGCAAGCTGCTGTAAATCCTAGAATTGTTGCGACTGCGCCCAAGATTGTAAAATTGAATGCAGTTGCGGAGAAGGGGTTTGGCACACTGCCAAAACCTAAATGTGATGTTTCAGGGCTTGTCACAAGCCCTGCACCACCTTTTGAAAATCCAGCCCTGTGTTTCCCATTACAATCCTGCACTGTGCACGTGTGGCAGCTTTTCACACATGCACAGTGAAGGATTTTGATGAGAAATGGAATCTTAACAAAAGAGCATAACTATATTTATATATCCCTATACAAAGTGAATGGTCGCTCTGGAGCGCTGTCACTCTGATGACATCATTGCAGACGGACATCCTGTCCATTTTAAGGCATCTATGGGGCATGGCATTTAAATACAAGTGGTTTGTTTACATTTATGTATAAGTTTCAAAGCTGACAAAACTGCCTAAAATGCCATTTGTGAAGCAAACGGAACACATTACTCTGTAGGTAAGACTTACCTACAACGCTGTTTTTGGATTTCTGGATTTGGCATTACAGGACAACCTACTTACTTGATCTTTAAGCAAGAGATTGAATGGTTGTCACACAGCTTCCTATTGTGTTCTCCACTTTTAAAGTTACAGTCACTTATAATTTCATTTTTCTTACTTGCAAAATTTAAACATTCTGAATTTCTGGATGCTTATAACTCAGCTCCTTTTAATGTTAGAGATCTGAAATGTCACAGTTTCAGAGAGTGGTATACATACATACATATACATACAAATCTGCCAGCAGAAACAGGCCTTATGGTCTATCAACACTGCTCGAGTGCGCAGCTAGCTCCCCTAGATAGCAGCTGCCCCACCCCTCCCCCTCTCTCCCCTCCAGCAAATTATCATTACTATTAACTCAGACACCCCTCATGCCCTGTCCCAAGCCCTTTCAAAAGTACCCACCATCCTACATGATACCACCTCCTCCGGTAGGGTATTCCATTTAGATACCACCCTTTCTGTGAAATAATGCCTCCTCATCTCTTTCCTAAATCTGCCCCCTCCAATCTTAGCCCATGCCCTCTTGTGTCCCTTCCCTTTCTCATCTCAAATAACCCATCTGTGCCAGTTTTGTTGAACCCCTTCAGATACTTGAACGTTTCAATCATATCCCCTTGATCCCTCCATATATGGTAGTTGGCGTGAAGGCTTGTCTCCCAGAAAGGTCATCAGTTGGGTCCCTCAGGGATCATGTTGGGCCCCACTCCTGTTTAATGCATTCATCTGGGACATTAGTGAGGGAATTAGGAGCAGACTGAGCCTCTTTGCCGATGATTCCAAGCTGGGTGCAGTGGTGGATGGAGAGGAAGGGAGAAGGGCACTACAGGATGATTTGGAGACACTTGAAACGTAGTTGCACACTTGGCATCTGAGGTTTAATGTCAAGAAGTGCAGCATAATCCATGTGTGAGTTAGGAACCCTAGACATAACTACTTTTTGGGAGGGGTAAAGCTGATATTCCCAGGGTGGAGAAATAGATCTTGGGGTGATCATAGATGCTAAAATGAAGAACTCGGATCAGTGTAGGAGGGAAGTGGCTAAAGTGAACAGAATTCCTGGGTGCATTGCCAGGGGGATAACTTCAAAGAGAAGGGAGGTCTTCCTGCTCATGTACAACTGCTTGGTCAGGCCACACCTGGAGTACTGCATGCAGTTTTGGTGCCTGTACTTGAGAAGGGACATTGCCCTCCTGGAAAGGGTCCAGAGGAGAGTGTCTAAGATGATACACGGTCTGGGGGACAGGTCATATGAGGAGAGGCTCAGGGAGCTGAACATGTACTTCCTGGAGGAGATGAGGGATGGGGGGGTACATGATAGAGGCCTTTAAATATCTGAAGGGGAAGAATCATGTCAGCAATGAAAGTCTGTTCCAGCTAAAGGGGAGGAAGGGTCCACAAGAGGTCACCCAATAAGATTGGTTGGTGGGAGGTTCGGGGGAGCGGTAAGGAGACATTATTTTATGGAGAGGGTGGTGGCACCATGGAATGCATTACCAATGGAACTGGTGACTGTGTATACAGTGGGGGGGGCTCAAGAAGGGTTAGGACAGATAAAAGGGAAAAGTATGGCTGGGGAGTGCAGGGAATGAAGTAGATGCTCTGGGAGGGGGAATGGAGAGGGAGGGTACAAGTGTGGGGGGGCAGCTATGGTATCATAACCGTGTGCTGCTAATTGAGCAAACTCAGTAGACTGATTGGTCTTATCTGCTGGCAACTTAGTATGTTAGTATGTGGTAGGAAGCTGTATCATGCCACTTTCGGTGACATGTGGATGAGTGGTTTTAAATTTAGATGGAAATAACTGAAAATTACATTTTGGTGAATTTTGCAAAATCTTTGTGGAAATTCCACAAGCTTTCACAGAATTGGAGTCATAATTTTGCCTGCATTCTACCTTTCACACAGGCCTGTTTCAAACCTTTAATGGCCCTTGTTCAGTCAATGACAGCTGTCTAACTACAGTAGTAAAATGTATTGATATTTCCTGTCATGATATTTTTGCAAGGAAATGGGCTAGAAACATCATTTTATTTTGGCTGAAAGCGAAACATCGTTTTATTTTGGCTGAAAGCTTGTCTTCATGGTCCTGGAACACTGTCCCTTTTGTTCTTCCATTAATCTGGCCCTGTCAGTTACTGTAGCTCATGCTGTGTCCTGGCAGTCTCCGTGGGTTTTGTAGAGTTTGTCACTACACCACAAGCAGAAATCTATTGCAGATGCATGCCAATAGTCACTGCTATAAATAAGCTGCAGTAATACATACTGTGCTAATCTCAAGGTTTTTTTACCCTTCTATTTGGGAGATGAGGCGGTTTGGACAAATTCTCAAAGTCAAAGTGAATCTATGGGCCCCATCTTGAAGATGAACTGAAGTTGCTAGTGACAGTCACTCTTTTCTCCCTTACTTCAGGTCACAAAACAAAAGCTCTAACATGGTGACCATAAAATACAATATGGCAACATATAAATGGACCTGGGAACAAAAACAAACCTGGGAACAAAAACAAACATTAAGGATCAACACTGGGGTTCAGCCCTCTGCACTTGATTGAGAAATGCTTGCTAGTTATTCCACAATCAAGGCTAAAACTGTCTGGGGACCTATTTTGGATCTCTTTGCAACCCCATATTCAGGCTACCCTGTCAGTGAAGGTCTTTAAAAAATGATTAAATGATTAAAATCCTGCTTATTTGAGCTGGCCTACAGTATCCTTTTGTAATATTTGTTGAATTGACTTGAAATAGTATTTACTATTATTTAATTCTGGTTCTGTATTGATTTAGTTTTTCAGTCAGATGCCCAAGCCTTTGCAAAAGGGCACCGTAACATATAAATAAGATTGCCTTGCCTGGAATAGAGAATAATGGCTAGGCAGGTGTGTGTATGATGTTTTTTTCGCACCCCAGGTGAGTGATGAACCATAAACCTCGAGAGTGAAGCTCAAGAGGTTTATGAGCCCATCACTCACTGAGGATGTATAAAAACCATCATGAACTCATACCTGTCTAGACTTTATTTTTTATAATTATTGGTGCATTCACTGTGGCACCGCAACAGCAGTTAGTCAGCCGTGGTAGGTTCCCCATCTGACTGACTGACTGCTGGAGCCCCCACTGAAACATGAGCACAGCAGGATCAACCACCTATATACTTGTGAAGGTAACAATGGCCTGGAACTGAAAGGACAATTAAAGCAAAACACGGAGTAACAGACCGTGGTTGACAACACTGTGAAGTCTTTGAGTGGAGGCTCCAGTTATCTAGAGCCACCGTGTAATGCTTGAGGACAGTACCAGTGAATAGAAGTTTTCAAAATGCCGTAATAATCGGTTTTCAGGTTATTACAGAGTTTGACAGATGTTTGTAAACAGTGGGATAAAGGGGATCACCAGTAATTATAAATAAAATAAAGTATGGGGTGGTGTGTGTAACAAGAAGTTTACACACACCAGAGGGGTCAGATACTACATAAACTCCAAGAGTGAAGCTCGAGGGGGTTGTGCAAAGCATCTAACCCCAAGGATGTGTGTAAACTTTGAGTTTACACACACCACCCCCAATTTTATTTTATACGGTTACTGGGTCTTCCTTTTTGGCCATAGCAAGTATATAAAATAAAAAAGGCATTCCTGACTTCGTCCTGTGTGGCCGCGGTCCACTTTGGGTCAAGTGTGCTGTTAGGCTTGGTCCCCTCACCCATATTGGCTACCCACAGTGCACCGCTGACAATCTATCCGTGCTATTTTACGGTGATATTACTAATACTTAGGCATTGGTACTTACCGTACAAGTGTAAGTATCAGGGATATAATTCTTATTGACAATATTATTGCCATATGTATTGCCTGTAATGCAAGTAGCAAGCCAAGAGTACCTCTCTGTATTCTTTGTATATTCTTCTGAGAAGTCATTGTATAGCCTATACTGCCATCATGCAGATTTATGTAACACCGCACTCGTGTTTTGTATGCCTTTTTTTTCTGTTTATCTGACTTTACATTTTTTGCATCTGTAGATAACGCTGTGGAGCCACATAATTTTGGCCAATAGGGCTTGTTTTATGTATCTAGTTAGCCTGCAAATGTAAGGGTTGGTATGGTGATTATCCCCATATACAAGTTACTGCATTACGTATTCCCTCTGAAACCACTGCATACCCTGGGGTATTTTGGGAAACTCTTGGCTCCCAGTGTCTATTGGTTAGACCTGTTTTAGGGTGAATACTTATTTTATGTAATAAACAAGTTTATTATTGCACTTGCTGCTTATCTGTATCCTTCTACTGGCTTATTACTGAAAAGTTCCTGCTAAGCGTGGATGTATTTTTACCACACCCTAACATTTTGGCAACCATGCACAGGTGGTCAAATCTAGTGGAGATTCACTGTTTGCTGGCATTTTCCCTTCCCTGCAGGTTGCAAGCAGGTGTACACACCCATATCATCTCGCCTGTGTTTTTCACTCCATAGCATCTTGCATGGTCTGTCTGCTTACTGGGCATGGTTAATGCCATCTCACCCAGTTCAACAGCAGTTTTGACTTGCAGGATTGCGATAGTGCAGACGTCCTACTGTCTGTTTGGTTCAACCACTGTGGATCGATACACAGCAGGGTAACCACTGTTGGATCCATTTCAGGTTTCCCAGAATCTTTCTTTTTTTACTATGTCCAATATCTGTGCATATCTGAGACTCGATGACTCTAACTTTCTTGCTTCCCATGGAGGCTGGGCCAACTTTGCGCTGGATGCAAGCAGTTCTGATAACCCTGTACTAGGGATTTCAACCCAGTACTCCGAGGTGAGATAAAGAGCCAAAAAGTGTGATGGCAAAGGGCTGTTATATTGGCTCTTTATGCTGCTTTGGACATCTCTGAGGTGAGGTTTCATTCCTTTGAACTGCAAATCTCAGCTCTTAAGAAAGAGATGGGCTTGCAGGTGTCAGAAAGTCTTAGGAAAGAGCAACAGTGGAAGAGGAACTTCAGTTGCTGCGCAGTAAGAACAAGACTCTTTGGCACTGTTCTGTACAGAATAATGATCGAGAGTTATGCATGCTGAGAGAGGAATGTGATAGGTTGAATCAGGATAAGAAACAGGTGTTGCAGATAAATGATTTATTGACTGTTATGGATGAGCCATTGTGAAATGAGAATGAGGAGTTGCAGCAGGACGTGAAATGGGTAAATGCTGAGTTGGATAGAGAGCTTAGGGACAACTGCAAATTGAGCGCCGCATATAGAGTGTTACAGAAAGAGGCTGCAAAAGGTGTGGGTTAGAACAATGCAAAAGTTAGTCACATACAGTGTAGAGCTAAGATGGCAAAACTTCGTCATCAGCGAGAGGTGCTGGCTAGTCTTGTCAAAGCAATGGGTGGTTTCCATTATACGCCCATCGATCTTGTGTCATCCGGTGATAATGATTCTGGTGATGACAGCATCCAAGATGGCACCCAGCCACATCTCCACTGTGATGATTCCCAACCATGCTATTCCCAAGATGGCACTTCCCTACTCTTTTCTGGTATAAACCCTGTCATCTACGTGATGACGATTATCATGTGTGATGCCAAGATGGTGACTCCCATGAAAGAGTGGGGAGGTCCAGGCCGAGGAGTTCCTATGATTGCTGCCCTGAATAAAGGGGACAAGCTGGAGATCGATCAGAAGGTCGAGACCACCCTCGCTTCAGACAGAGATGATTGAGGAACAAAGGTGGGTCTTCAGGGAGCACTTAGAAGTCATGCTAAAAGAAGCTTCCATCCAGCCATCACACGTCCGCTCTGTGGCCGATGCCACAGTAGAGGCTACTTTCATGGTGCACACAACCAAAACCCCTTCTCTGATATGTGACCAATGGTTCAGAATAATCCCCTCAGATGGCCCATTCTGTGCAGCAGATTGCTGACAGGATAGGCCGCATGAACCTCAATGACAATCTCAGCTGCCATTTGGAAAAGGTTTGTTCCAAATGCAAGATGCTCAGTCTACCGACATGCTACCAGGTACAGATCCTTCAGCAGACTGTTGACCCCAGTCTCTGGTCAAATCTCCCAGAGATAGTTCACCAATCCACAGATGTGACTTTTGACAATGTTGCCATGGAACTTATTGCCGCACCCTCCACAGGAGAGGTTGGTGTTATGTTGGCCTATCCTGTGAAACAGGCCACTAAAGAGAGTCCAGCGTCATACCACCAAAAGTTATGGCTAGCCTACCATACTGGCAAAATGCTCTTGCAAGATGAGTCAGATATGGACCAAATTGAGTACAAGACCTTATTTATTCAGAAGATGACTCCGGCTGTCCGTGACAAGATCAAGCCTGTGGTCTTCCCTAAAATGGACAAATTTGCGGACATTCTCAGGAAGATGGAGTGCGTTTATCAGCTCTATCTCTGAGACCTGAATTCTGGCTCAAAAGTCAAGGTAGCCATGGTACAATCTACCAACTAGCCCACAAGCCACTACACTGTGGAGGGCAAGGACACTAACCCTCCAGCAAGAAACAGAACTACAAGGGGGCAGAACCACAACAGAAATAGGAATGGATGGAGAAACTGGAATAACCCCAGTTCCAATCATAATGAAAATCAAGGCAACCAAAATTATCGACAAGGCCCTTCCTATCAAGGTAATAGTGGTGGAGAACAACAATCTCTGTACATTCTTCAGCAAGATCCAATCAGTGGCCGATGCCATCCCAAAGCAGACCGTTACAGCTCTAGTTCTAGCAACCCAGTCCCTGTTAAGTCAATGAGATACTGGGATTTCCTCAGGCCAGGCCACACCAGGCCCAAATCCTGAGGCCTTGTCCATTGCAGTGACTACTACTACCCAGACCTCCTTGTATCCTATGCAGGACCTGGAACAGGCCAGGCAAGATCCTGTTGGCCTACGTTTTCAGGAGTTTCCTGGAGAAGACAGTAGAAATTCAGATTGACAATTGCAGACCCCAGTTCATATTGTGAACAATATTTTTATTGACACAAATGGAAGGCCTTGTACTAAAGCCATGGTTGGGGGCCGCCAAATTGTTCTATTGCTTGATACCGGTGTGGCTGTGTCTGTATTACATGATGAGGATCCAGTGAATTCCTCTTGGTCCACCAGATGGAGGACCAATGCACAAGGTATGGATGGCACTAGGCTGTCTACCTACTGTTCTATTGTACTGTCCATGTTGTTGGGCACCCTTGACATGAATCATACCTTTGATCTCAACACCCCAGTATTCTAGGAACTGATTTCCTAGGGCTACATTGCTGTTTATTAGACTTAGCTAACCAACTTCTGATCCAGATCAGAGGGCAATAACATACGATCATGATTCCTGATTCTCACATGGTTGCTGCCATTTCTGTCAATGATAAGGAATATGATGTCATAGCTCTGTTCTAGACACATGAGTTTTCCAAAGAACTGTTGCCCATCCTGCAGAAACATCTTGATGTTTTTTCAACACACAAACATTACTGTGGAAGAATGCACACTATCATTTAAATTCCAGGCCCTGACCATGACAAGCAAAGGCAACATCCTTTCCCTGCAGAGGCCTTGCTATCACTTGGAGAAACCATCCAGTCACTCCTTCAGCAAGGTGTGATCAGGCCTTGTGTCTCAACCACCAGTTCCCCTATTTGGCCTGTGAAAAAGCCCAACAATTCTTGGAGACTCACTATTGATTACAGGAGATTGAATCAAGTCACTCCTAGCTGCTCCTCTACATTAGCCTAAGCACCTGACGTGCTCAAATTGCTAACCCCAGACCAGAAGTGGTTTAGTGCCCTTGACATCTCCAATGGACTTTGATCTTTGCCACTGGTCCCTGAAACCCAATAAAAGTTTGCTTTCACCTTTGAGGGTCAACAGTACACATGAACCTGCCTCCCACATGGCTTCCACAACAGCCCTTCTCTCTTCCATCTGCATATGATGAATGCCGTGCATGGTTTCTCTGCTCCACAATCCCTTCTGCAGTATGTGAACAACCTACTCCTGACAGCCACCACCAAGGAGCAACACTTTGACCTCCTTGATGAACTACTGAGTCTCTTACAGAGAACAGGCCTCATGTGCAATGCAGCAAAAGCTCAATTGTGCAATAAAGAGGTTATTTTCCTTGGTCTGCAAATCACAGAACAAAGCAGAAGCCCAGCCTGGAGGTAGATCCAGGGTCTACAAGATTTTCCACTTCCTACCAGTGTGGCAACCCTCAGACATTTCCTGGGGATGGTCAACTACTCCAGGGACTTTATTTGTGATTTTGCACAGAAGGCCGCTCCTCTGTATGAGCTCCTTAAAAAGATGTTCCCTGGACTTTGGGTCCCATCCACACCAATTTTGTGACCCTACTGAAACAGGCCTTGGCCTCCACTCCAGCACTGGTTAACCCCAATCCAGCCTCACCTTTCTATCTGGAAACAACCACTTCAGTCATAGCCATGTCTGTAGTGCTCATTCAGAACGTTAATGGCATTCTAAGACCCATCGCTTATGCTACCCAGATGTTGTCTCCAGTGGAACAGAAGTACAGTCTTTGTGAAAGGCACCTTTTGGCTACGTACTGGGCTGTGAAGCATTTTCTATACATTATTGGGTAGTCAACCATTATTCTGCACACTAATCACACCCTACAAATTTCCTGTTGTCAGACAGAGTGAAGGATGGTTCAGTATCTAATACCAGACTGACTCAATGGTCCATCCTTCTCCAGGACTGTGACATACAGGTCCACACTGCCAAAATGCCCTCAATATTGGCTTATGGCCTCCTGTACCAAGGAGAGCCCCATGATTGTTCACTCCAATGTCCTGAGTTGCCTGACCTAGGACCCTTATTCCCTGCTACCCCAAAGCTCCTTGCTGACACCTGTCTATGTCATGTCTTTACTGATGGCTCTGCCTCGTATCATCAGGGAGAACAGGTAGCAGGATTTGGAGTGCTCATCATTTACCCTAGTAGTAATACTGTTCATGCCTCTAAGTGCTGCAGTGTTACTTCTTCTCAGTATGCAGAACTGGCAGCTGTGGCCTGTGCTCTTGAATTGATACACCATGATACTACAGATACCATCATTTTCACAGACTCCGTTTGGGTTTATTGTTCATTAATAGTATTTCTACCATTTTTGGAGAAGAACTCCTTCACATCTTCTGATGGCACATCTGTCAAATATAGGTCCCTTTTTGAGTACATCCACACTCTGACTCAAGAATTTAAGCACAAGCTATTCGTACACAAAGTGAAGGCCCATTCTATGTCTGACCCATACCACTGTTTCAATGATCAAGCAGACACTCTTGCAAAAGAGGGTGCTCGGGGGGGGGGCATGTGGGATATGGATCATCCCATAGCACTAGCAGTTGTGCGAGTAGCTGCTTTGAAGAAAAAACTGAACCTTTTGTGCCCTCAAACTTGTCCAAAGCACAAAAGTCAGACCCTCAGCTGAAAGAAGTTTTCAGATTCCTGGATAAAGGAACTGAACAGGAACTGCAAACCAACAATCCCTATAAGAAACGTGATAACAAATTGCACCTATCAAGTGACAACAAGTTGATATGGTACCAACCTGATGACCTGAACTTCAAACTATGGGTAGCTCCAGAGCCATTGTGATTGGAGTTCATCAGGTTCATGACACCCCAACTGGTGGACACCAGGGTGTTGAGAATATAGTCCAGAGACTGAGGTCAGTGGGCTGGTGGCCTGACATTACTAAAGATGTAAGATGTTACATTGACAACTGTCTGATCTGTGCACAAAACAATCTGGCTCCAGACAAAAGAAATGTAAAATTACTTCCTCAGAGGCAATCAGGGTCCTGGTATGCCATCTAGATTGACTTTCTTGGCCCTCTGACCACAACTAGCAGGAACAAGTATGCCTTTGTGGTCTCTGACCTATTCTCTAAATGGGTCGAGGCTTTTCCTACTCGAAACTGCACAGCAAAGGCAACTGCTAAAGTCCTGGTAGAACAATTTTTCTCAAGGTGGGGCCTAACGCTTAAGGTAGACTCTGTCCAAGGAACCAGTTTTGCAGGTGAGTTAATGTGAGAAACACTTGAACTTCTCGGTGTATACCAGAAGTTCCATATTCCTTACCACCCTCAGTCTTCAGGTCAAGTAGAAAGAGCCAATAGACGGATAAAGCTGATGCTTTCCAAATTCACTGAGGACAATCCCAAGGATTGGGATTCCCTTTTACCATTACTTCTTATGGCAATTAGGGGCACTTCTTCAGCCACCACCCAGTTGACACCCTTTGAGGTAATAACTGGCAGAACTATGAGATTACCTGAGCAACTATTGTTTAACCTGAACAACCAACTGCAGACTGAGTGCATGTGGATACTTATGTCATGAAACTCAGAGATGACAACATCAAGACCCATTTGTATGATACACATCATATGGATAAGGCCAAACAGCAGTCCAAAGTTCACTTTGACAAGCATACACAAGAAATGGATTGGCAAGTTGGAGATCTGGTAATGATCCTCAGATGTGCACATCCTGTCCATCCCTTCTCCAATAAGTGGGAAGGACCCCACCCCATCATCAACAAATTTAGTCAGCAGCCTACCAAATTAGACTCCTCCAACTGAAGAAGCTTACTGACAAGTGGTTGCAAGCAAACCAGTTAAAACTATATAAAGGAGAATAATTACTTTTCCCAACTGCATTGGGCAGAATAGTACCCACTGACATTTTTCTTTCTTCCTTACAGGAATACCCACAAGATGGCTATCTTGCTACTCTTCCTCCTTGCAGGAAACTTCCCAGGTGTCCACCCATATGCACATGCCGCATGCATCAAGCTACTCCATCAGCACCTTGACCCACCTCCGCATCCCCACCTTGATCACCATCCACTCTGTAACCTTCACCCTTGAACTATCCCTAATGTACCTACTGACACCACCATCCCTGAAGGAGTCAGCATAGATGTTCCCAATAAATTGATCACTGTTCAGGAAGGCACAGACACCTACCTGACTGCTTGGTTGTGGTACCTGATAAATCGTCCCTCCAAATTGAATGGCAAACTGACAATCATGGACAGATTCGTTCTGCTGCCTGCCTCTACAAAAGCACTTTTCAAGGTTGGCCTAACACCAGGATCACCCCAAATGGTACCCTGTCTATCTGCCAAGCTAATTACAGACTTTCCGGTTTATACAACCTTACTGCTTTGATAGATCCCACTTTCTGTCAAAAATTTTCAGAAGATGCTGCCAGAGATTTTTGTCTTCATAACTATATAACTATAGAAACAATGTTTTTGTCTGTATTACCCCCTAGTGAAGTACAACATACTGAATGTCCCCCACAGGAACCTGGCCCATCTAGTGGTCTGACTGCCACCTCTCTTCCAGATACGCTTGCCAACAAATGCAGTTTATGCATGTCCCTGTTATTTTTAATCTTACCCACTGGAATATGACAGAATTTGGTATGTGTTCTAAAACTAACACTTCTAAATTCTTTAGTACTATGTTACTAGATAGCCTTACTGTATACCAGACACACACACACACAGGGTCCTGTGGCTGGCTAACATACTATTGAACATTGAGGTTTATTTAGGCCCAGACCTTATCCCAAAAGCTAGAGAAATTCCACATCACACAGGAGGTGTGCCACTGCTGATGTTACTGGTGCAACTGGCACTATATCTGGACTCTTTGGATCCATCATGTCCATCTGGATCAGGGAAGACACTGCTGCCATCAAAAGCCAAACAGTTAAATTCCAGACTGGCATGAAAAATTATGTTTTACCACCCTTACTGTATGGCGTAGATGGACTTAGTCAGGAAGAAATGTACACAGGTACAAAGGTATATGCATGACATTGCTAAGAGTTTTAACAACACTAAGAATAAGATTAAAGAACTTGTTTTCCAGAATAACAAGGAGGCAGACAAGCCATATATTGTCAGAGAACTTTTATGTTCTGATTATGGCTCTTACGTCATAACTACTATCAATAATCTGTTTCTGGGTCTGGAATCAGGACATATTCTTGACATAATTTATGACAGAGGGAAAAGTGACCAGTGGGGTACCACAGGGATCAGTACTGGGACCGGTTCTGTTCAACATCTTCATCAGTGACATTGCACAGGACCTAGAAGGCAGAATTTCCCTGTTTGCTGATGACACAAAGCTCTGTAACAGAGTAGACACAGCAGAGGGTATAGAGAGAATGAGAAGGGACCTGTAGAAACTTGAAGAATGGTCTAGGGTTTGGCAGTTGAAATTCAATGCAAAGAAGTGCAAGATAATGCATATGGGGCACAAAAACCCTGGCACAATATATCAGTTGGGGGATGAGGATATAGCATGCACCAAGCAGGAAAGGGATCTTGGGGTTATCATCTCTGATGACCTCAAGATAGGGAAACAGTGTGACAAGGCAGCAGGTAAAGCAAATAGGATGCTGGGATGCATAAGCAGGGGCATCACCAGCAGGAAAAGGAAGGTCATAATTCCGCTATACAAGACACTAGTGAGGCCCCACCTGGAGTACGGAGTACAGTTCTGGAGACCTTACTTACGTAAGGACATAGACAGGGTAAAGAAGGTTCAGAGGAGGGCAACAAAGATGGTACATGGATTGTATCACAAGTCATATGAGGACAGGTTGAAGGAATTGAATATGTACTCCCTGGAGGAGAGGAAGGAGAGAGGGGGTATGATAGAGACATAACAGGATCTTACAGGGAGGAACATGGTGCAAGAAGACACTATTTTTAAGTGAAAAAGATGTTCCAGGACTAGAGGGCATTGGATGAAGTTGCAGGGAGGACGATTCAGAGGAAATGTGAGGAAGAATTTCTTCACAGAACGGGTGGTGGACAAGTGGAACACCCTGCCAGAGGAAGTGGTGGGGGCTGAAACAATCACAGGATTTAAGAATACATGGGATAGACATAAAGGAATTCTGGAGGTCAGGGTTAAGGGGCAACAGACTTCTAGGAAAACATAAAGTAAACATGCAAGATCAAATGGGCAGACTGGGTGGGCTGTAGGCAATTATCTGCCGACACTGTGCATGTATCTATGTATCTATGACAGACGCTTTGCTAAATGGTATTGTCCACATTGTAGTTCTGCTGTACTGCCTGTATTTCAATGTGTACAGCTAGGTCTCTGAACTTCCCTATGTCCACTGCTAGAAATCTAGGGTATGTTACACGTCATCCTAACAGGGGCCCATGCTACAGTTCTTTTTTTGAAATCATATTTTATTAAAAGATTTTTGCTCATAAAATACAACATACATTAATTAATACAGGGCAGACATATAGCACAGATAAATTATATACCCTAATCTTACAAACTCCGTATCATAATTACAATAAAGATACAACAACCATGAAATAAAACAGAAGTTAAAAATGAAAAAAGTGATAAAAATACATTCATCTAATACTTTAACTTGTTTGAAATTAAAGTCCAGGGGAGGTGGGTAATTTATAGGTGTACACATATGGGAGGTGAACCAGGTAGGACTATATAGGACAGTTGCAATTAGGGATCACAAGAGAAGCTGGTTTCTAACAATTCACTCTGTTCAGCTATAATCTCCAAGATAGTTTTATTTTCTTTGTTTGCTTTATAATGAAAAAATGGCAGCCACTGCCCCAGAAATTTATCCTTTTGCAGTCTTAGTCTGGTAGTCAGTCTTTCCATTTCTAAAATTTGGAGGCAATTATCATACCACTGTTCTACTGTGGGGGGTGTTACTCAAAGCCAACACTGCATGATGACTTTTAAAGTGGATACGACTAATATATAATATAAATATAGTTGGGATTTGGTTTTAACACCGTTAGGAGGCAAACCAAAGAACCAACTGCACATAGAAAAGGGACCAGGAACATTTAGTATCTCACTCACTGCATTGCCAATAAGGTCCCAGTATTGTGTTAAATTTTAGCAGGCCCAGAATATGTGGGCATGTGTACCCTTACTGGTAGAACATCTCCAACAGAGGTCAAATGTGTGTTGTCCAAAATGTTTGGTTATTACCGGAGTGCAGAAATATTGCAGGACCACATGCCAGTGAAATTCACACCATAAGGTTGCAGCAGTAGTGAGATGTATCCCTGTCCAAATCCGTTTCCATTCAGCCTCCTCCGGATGCACACCAGCCTCTGCAGACCAGGATGTCCTACAGTGAGCTAAGTGATCCGGTTTCAGGAACCAGAAAAGATCTACTATCTGTGACACTTTGCCTCTTGAAGTTGGGGTCAGGACCACTGCAGTCAAAAGCTCTTGCAGGGCGTTGGCTGGTGTGTCCTGCTGATGGCCCTTGTCACTTTCTATTAAATAATGTTTTGGTTGTAGGTAATGAAACAAATCTCTTTGAGACAAACCAAATTCTGCCTGAAGCTGTTATAAAGTTTTAATTGCCCCTTCCTTATAAAATTGTCCCAGCGTTGTTAAATCCATTCTAGCCCAGCTGTGAAAACCCAAGTCCCATTTATAAGGGTTGAAGTCCAAGCAGGCCCTCAAGGGTGTATAGGTTGTCATTGCAATATTTAGTTTAAATCTGGCACAAACTTCCTTTCAGGAAATCTTTAAGAGTGATGCCCAGGGATTATTGGTGGTTAATTTCCGGAGACTGATGGTGTCCATCAACATCATATCTTCACCCACCCTATCAAGAAAGGAATTATTTTCTAGTTCTACCCATAAGGGGGTTTCTGCCTTCAACAGAAAAGGTACTAAAGCCTGTAATTGAGTGGCCCAAAAATATTTGTGAAAATCTAGCAAACCCAGACTGCCTCTAGATTTAGGGAGGGAGAGCACCCTATCCTTTAGTCTGGGGCACCTACCCGGCCCGATAAACTTAAGAATTTTTTTTTCAGGGTTGCCCAGAAAAGTTTTAGTGGCTTTGCAGGGAGTGACAGGAATAGAAAAAGGAATCTGGGGAAGATATTCATACAAACACTCTCAATTTCTTCCAGATTATGCGAGTGATAGTTCTGTCCACCATTTGCAGTCAGCCTGGACCATGTAAAGGAGCTTCTGGTGATTCATAGCGTATAAATCTTTAGGAATTTGTAGGATCCAGATTCCTAGATACCGAAAACCTCTGACTCTCCCCAGGGAGAGATGAAATGGGACAGCAGCCCAGAGGGAGCGTTTCTGGTTTGGTTTCATTAATTTTAAAACCAGAAAATTTTCTAAACTTTTCCAGGATGGTCTGCAAATATGGGTAGGTTTGAGTAGGGTCTGCTACATATAATAAGGTGTTATCCGCATACATGGAGATGAGGGCTTTCCTATCTCCAACCCCAATACCTTTGTATTCTTTTGGTTGGCAAACCATTGCCGCAAGTGGCTCCATGCTTAAGGCAAAAAGGAGGGGAGAGAGTGGGCAGCCCTGCCTGTACCCCTTCTGATCGGAACCACAGAGGACATGACTCTGTTTACATGCACCTGGGCCCATGGATCCCTGTATAGGTTTGTAATCCATATCTGGAAATTCCCTCCAAAACCAAAGCCTTGCAAAACACTCTGCAGCACCAGTCGAGGTAGTCAAATGCTTTTCTAGCATCTAGCGCAATAACCGCATGTATAGTGTCCCTGGGCAATGATTCAGCTGCTGACATAGTGTTTAATAATAATCTAATATAATCTTGTATGTGTCTAACTGGGATGAAACCGGTCTGGTCTGTGTGGATCAAATCGATGGTCATATGCTGTAGCCGAGTCCCTAATATTTTTGCAAAAATTTTTACATCCTGGTTCAGGAGTGAAATCGGATGAAAACTGGAACATAGTGTGGGGTCTTTCCCTGGTTTAGGTATGACCAATATCAAAGCCCTATTCCATGTGTCTGGGGTCACTCCATTCTTATGGGCCACATTACATACCTTCATAAAAAGGGGGGTCAGTACCCTTGCAAAGGTTTTGTGAAATTCTAAGTCATCTGGCCCTGTGCCTTACCCATCTTAAAAGATTTAATGGAGGAGAGAACCTCTCCTGTAGTAAGTGGAAAATCAAGTGCTTTTCGCTGCCCATCTGACAGGCATGGGAGTTTTACCTCAGGTAAGAATTCAATAACCTTTTCGGAGTGATCAGGACCTCTCTATTCGCTATAAAGTTGTTTGTAAAATTTCACAAACTCTTGTGCAATATGTGGAGGTTGCAAGAGAAATGTCCTGTGATCCACTGCTGATCTAATCTGTGGAATGTATCTATCCGCTGCCTGTTTTCTAAGGTGTAAAGTCAGGAGTCGGCCCGCCCTCTCCTCCCACTCACAATAAGTTTGCCTAGTGCACCTTAAGGCATTTTCTGTGTGCCTCAGCATTAATTTGTTATATGTTTCCCCTAGCCTGTCATTAATCTCGTAGTAGGGCGCAATTCCTCATTTGCTTATGCTCATCCTCTATTCTCTTCACACGGTCCAGTGCTGCCCTAAGTGAACTTTGATGCTGCTTATTTTTATGCACGGCGTAAGCAATGGTGTATCCACGGACCACAGATTTCAACCCATCCTAAATAAATTTTTAGGTTTAAAATCTTTTATTGTTCAGGTAATCATTCAGCATGTTATAGCATTACAGGCAATACAATAAACAGCCCCTCTTCCAGCATATGAGGCTTCTGCTGCTCACGGTGTTCCTTTTAGTACAATCTGTGCATAAATAAATCATTGCCTATTTTGCTCCACTTATAAAACAACCTTACTTTCTTTTAAATTTATGTTGTCTCCAACTATATACAAACCCCATTTCAATATATCTGTGTATATATGCAAGCATCATTCTTAGACGCCTATCAGGTTCTCACATTGTTGTGTGTCTGGAATGTCCATCAGTGCTCTCATGTTCTTAATACCGGTCAAGACAATAGCCCTCAATAATTCAGGTAATTCCCTGTTTTAGCATCATTGTTTCCCCTACTGGCAATGAACTGATATATGTCCCCCATTTAATCATGAAGAGCTCCTCCTTTCCATATCTTTGGTATGTAAGTCTTTCCAGGGCCAGATCATTAATGACTAAGGTTTTCCACTGTTCCTTAGATGGCCGAACATGTGAAACCCATGTATTCTGGATACACTGCCTCACCATATTTAGCAGAGTTCTAATCTGTCTGGGATATGCCTCCCATTCCTCTCCCCCATATCGTCCATCCCAAACAGTAAGGAAACCGCAGTGTCTGCCACTTGTATACACATGGCATCTGTCACTGTTTGGGTTATCTCAGTCCAGAAAGGTCTTAACTGCCTACATTCCCCAAAAATAGTGAAATAGTGAATGCATGTTCCCTTCGCCTCATTACATCTTCCACATATCAGTAAGATTGTATGGTGGAATTTGTTGACTACCACCGGGGTGGGGCAGTATAGTCTATGCAAAAATCTATACTGAGACTCTTTAAACTTATTGCACATCAACAATCCCATATGTGATTATAAGACCAGTGCCCAGTTCTCTTCCTTAATCTGGATTCCCAGCTCCCTCTCCCACAATTCTTTAACCTTTTTGGAGATGTCTGGGAATAGATCCCTATCCTGTCTTACTGCCCGTGCAATTAAACCCTTGGGATTAGCTTGTGCTGTCCGTATTAGGTCCTCCAGGGGCTCCAACACAGAAATTTCATCCTTTGTTCCACTTCTTGCTGTGTTAAATGCCCTTAATTGGAAATACTTGCACCTATGTGTGGTAGGTATACCATATCTCTCTCTTAGGTCCTCAAAAGTGCACATATTCCCTCTTGTACAAGGTCTCTAAGACATCGTACCCCACTCTGTTCCCATGTCTCAAATCCATCCTCCTCTAGTCCTGGTAAAAAGGTTGGGTTACCCACCACAGGTACCAAATCTGTGACTACGTTCTCCCTTTCCTTCTCTTCTGGGCCTGTTCCCACGCTTCTAATGTCCACTCTACCAGACAATTCCTATCCATCAGCCTGCAATATGCCCTCTTCCCTCCTGGGTCTAATATGCTGTTAGGCGGATATTTGTGCCTTCTCCTTCTAGGTCTACCCAGCTCGCTCCTGCCCCTCAGTGTATTCAGTCCTGAATATATCTGTTCTGCATGGCTAATGCATATCCCTTAAGGTCAAGGAAATTTAGGTCTCAGTTTTCTGTCTTGCCCTTTAATCAAAGCAGGCTCATCCTATGCCTCTTACTCTGCCAGATAAATCTGCCAAACTCTTTCTCTATATCTTTATAGTCCCCTTTTGTTAACTCCATTGGCAGCATTTGCATTAAAAACAAAATTCTGGGGAGCACATTTATTTTCAGGAGATTAATATGTCCCAACTATGAAATTGTGAGTGCCCGCCACCTTTCCATATCCACCTTAACTGTTTATAGCAGTGGTCTATAGTTGATCCCATATAGACCCGCCAGGTCTCTACCTATCCTTATCCCCAGGTATGTAAAGCTTTCTTTTACCACTTTAATCCCCCAAGCACTGTCTCCCCCCTCTGCATTCTCTGATTAGTCACCTTGAACAACTCCGATTTAGATAGGTTGAGCTTATATCCTGAAAATTCTGCAAAGTCCTGCACCACTTCTAGTAATGCTGGGATAGTAGTATCATGCTGTGTGGTGAACAGCAGGAGGTCATCCACATACAATATTAGTTTGTGGTGTGTTTCAGACCTACTCACCACCCCCTGGATCTGGGCATCCTCTTGTATATGAATAGCCAGAGGCTCAATTGCCAAAGCAAAGAGGAGAGGGGATAGGGAGCACCCCAGTAGTGTTCCCCTATGCAATTCAAACATTCCAGAATGGCCCCCGTTTACCAGGACTTGTGCTCTTGAAGACTTATATAACATTTTAATCATATCTCTGTAGGAGTCCCCTTGGCCAAACCTCCCCAACACCTCAAACAAATAGGGCCACTCTACACGATCAAATGCTTTTTCGGCATCCATGGACAGCACCACCACTTGTCCCTGATGCCAGTTACCGCACTGAATCATGTTTAGGAGTCTCCTTATATTGTGATAGCACTGGTGACCCTGTGCCAATCCCATCTGGTCTACACAGACCAGATGGGGTAGGATCCTTTCTAATCTGCGGGCTAAGACCTTTGTGAATATTTTAATATCACAATTAAAAAGCGATTTGGGGTGAAATGATTCGTACTTCTCTAAATCCTTACCCGGCTTTGGTATTATGCACATAATTGCCTGTAGGCAGTTTACAGGTAGTCCCCCCCCTGCCTCTTCCAACATACTGGCCATTGCCCCTGCTTACTTTCCCCAAAGTTCCTTATGGTATTCCATTACAAACCCATCAGACCGCCTGCTTTCCCATTTTTCATTGCTGCCATTATCCTCCTAATCTCCCCTGCTGTTACCTTCTCCCCTATTTTCTCCCTTTGCTCTTCGAAAGTGTTGGCAATCCTAACCCCTCTAAAAACCGTACCGCCAGAGGTTCTGTACCCCCAAATTCTGTTTTGTAAAGGTCTTTATAAAGGTTGTAAAAGTCAGCCCACCAGCGCAAGCGTGTTGATCTGCTTGCAACAACGGTGACCGGGTTCGGAGTGGACCCGGGTCATCGGAGGGCCGGGCTGAGGGGGGGGAAGGATGGAGTGTCCCATGGATGGCTCTCCTTCTCCGGGGTGGGTGGGGAAGTGTCTGGTGCACTGAGGACTCCTGGTGGAGGCCAGGAGACACTCACGCTACCAGTGCTACGTCATATAGAGGCGGGGTGGACACTGGTGTCATTGCCGTCCCTGCCTCCAAAAGAACACAGGAAAAAAGGAGTAGGCGGGTGGGGTCCACTGTCTAAGCGAAGCCCTCCTCGGGGCTTTGATTAGTCACTGCAGTCCCAGACCAGTTACTAGTCCCATGACGCGGATAGGGGACCGTTGTCCGG
The DNA here is from genome assembly GCA_016271365.2 of Neoceratodus forsteri. NCBI lineage: Eukaryota > Metazoa > Chordata > Ceratodontiformes > Ceratodontidae > Neoceratodus > Neoceratodus forsteri. The sequence goes on along the minus strand of CM028129.1, from coordinate 1,251,921,408 downwards.
ACCCCAATCTCGAGGGTAACTGGGGGACGATGGCCGTGGAAACCCCGGGGACCGTGACCAGGGCAGATGAATGACAGTGGACCCGCCAAGAAAAATAGAATAAAAAAATAAAATAAAATAAAAGGTTGTAAAAGTTTCTCGTATCTTTTCGTCTTGCCCCTGCCTCTGTCTGTGTTTGTCCATGACTCCAATTACCACCATTGTCCCCCCGTCTGCCCCTTACCAGTCTAGTCAGTATGGCCCCCCCCCCGGCTTGTTCCCCCATTCGTACAGTCGTTGTCTAGCAAGAACAGGGATGTGCTGGATTTACCTGTTAGTAATAAGTTGAGAGCCCCTCTTAGCACCAGCATTTCCCTCTAAGTTGTTCTGTGGGTTGGGCAATCTCTCCATATCTCTCAATTTATCTTCCAGTGATTGTCTTTTAAGCCTTCTCTGTCTCTTCAACCTGTTCACATACCCTATGATCACCCCACTCATATATGCCTTCTCAGCCTCTCAAAAAATCACTTTAGTATGGGGCAGTGCTCTCATTTGCCTCCCTATATTTCATCCAATGCTGTTTTAAGAACTCCCTGAATTTCTCTGATGTCATCAAGTATGTGGAAGCACCATCTAGACGCATTGGATCCCCAAGCATCCTCATTACCACCATCCATGGTCTGAGATATAGATAGGTTCATGTGTAACATCCCAAACCCTCCCATATCCCTCTCTTGTCAAATATATGTAGTCCAGCCTGGACCACTTCCCATGTGGGTTGGAGTAAAACATGTATTCTCTAACCCTGGGGTTAGCCGCCTTCCATACATCCACCACATATGTCCACCATCCCCTGTTTCCATTGGTTGATCGCCTTCTCATGTCTCCCCATTCTCTCCGAGTGACCCAGGCTGCGCTCCATTACACAGTTCAAATCCCCTCCAGACACAAGTTGGGGAACTGCTCCCTAATCATGACATCGATTCGTTTTTTTATAAAACTCTGCATCAAATACTGATGGGGCATATACACTGGCATAAGTTATCTGTTCCTCTTTCACCTTACCCTGTACAAATATGTACCGACCATCATCTGGGTCTGCCACCACTCACTCCACCATGATAGGGCAATTTTTATGGAATAAATTTGCCACTCCCCTCTTGTGTGAGTTGTATGCCGTAGCATAACATGTCCCTACCCAGCCCCTCACCAATTTCCTGTGCTTCTCCACACTAAGAGTTGTCTCTTGAAGCAGTGCTACCTGTGCCTGACTGTTTTTAAGAGCTTGTAAAACTTTTTTCCTTTTTATGGGGTTATGAAAGCCTCGAATATTCCATGCCACAATAACTGTTTTAGTATCCATTAACAAAGTTATTTTCCTATTCAAGTAGTCTGAGCCATTTTGTATACCTTCCTTCATTCCTGCACTACACATATATGCAATGATAATACTCCAATGCTGTTCCCACTTTCGTTCCCCACCCCTCCCTGTTCTTCCAACTACTCCTAAAACCAGCAGGATATCACACCATACATAATAACAAATTAAACAAACAATAAAACTTCAGTCGTCTCTGCCCAGTTTCTGTCCCATTCCCTTATTCTTCTAAACGTACTTTGTCTTTTCCTCCTATGTCCCATATTTCTTACTCAGATCTGGAGGATCAAAACCTGTCCCACCACGCCCCTCTCCCTTGATATCATCATAGAATGCAGCAGGTATAGCTGAAAGTCCTGCGACCCCCATCCCCACTCTTCCTTCATCTTTCACATTTGTGGTTCATAGCTCCTAGTTTGTCCCTCCCCGAACATCTGGCAACGTTCCTTGGAGCCTCTTCACATCTCCCCTTTGTTTGTCTCCCTCTCCCCCTAGTATTGTGCTCCTCTGCTGAAGTCCCCACTCACCTCTACCCCTGGATATACCCCCCCATCCAGCAACCATCAAGGCTCTTTCTCCCCCTCCTTTTTATGTATTTCTTCTGCCAAAGAAGAAAACAAAGAACCACTTGAGGCCAAAGATTGGTCTCCCTCTGTTGGGTCATCCCCCCCTTGCTCATTTGGACTCCCCAAAACTTCTAAGATCCTTCATTTAGGGAGATCTTTTTTCATGTTATTGGCTCCTTTTCCTTGACCAACCCAGGGCAACTCATTATCTGGGTCTCTCCTCCCTGGGAGATGTCTGCCCGTACAATCTGGGTTAGCTGCACTGCCATCCCCCCTTTCCTTTTCCCACTTCTATCCCTGTAGTTCATAGTTAAGCCATCTTGTCTTTCCGGGGTGGAATGGGTGGGCGCACAGTACCAGCGACCACTTCTCCCACTCCACTGGTGCCATACCCCTAGCCCAGGCCCACCTCCTATATGCAACCATCAAAAATGTCATTTCATTAGAGTGTCCCAGGGCCATAGCTGGCTCTCAATATTAGTTTAAGGCACCATCAAAGTCGTCTTCTGTTGTGCTCAGGCCTTCCGCCTCATAGGATCTTCTTTTCCTTTTTCCCCCAGTTTTATGCAGTATGTTTCATGGGCCGAGCATCCTCCCACAGCCAAATCGCTCCGCTCCCCATCCAGAAGCTATTCAGTTTCCAACATCATCCCTGGGTATAGCTTAACCCCATGAAGCCATAGTAGGAGGCAGTGGCATCACAGCCTTCACCCCCAACATCCCACCAGAAAAGTTCTGTCCCCAACATGAACCCCCCTTTTTGGTTCCTTGTACCAGTTTCCCGGGCACAAACAAACAGCATCTTAGGCAAATGCCACAGAATTTGAGTTCCAAGTTCACTCAGGATGCCAGATGTACAATTGGCTCCTATACCCCACTTTCTGCAAGAGCGGACAGTTCGTTCTCATTTAAAGGACCTCTTCTACTCCCTTCTCTCGTGGGGTAGGCCATCATGTGCAACAATTCCAAATGTTTAGTTAAGGTCTCAATTTTATAGTTCCGTTAATAGGAATACTGCATTTTCTCTTATCTGGTCTGGATGAGGGGCCTGGGGACAATCCATGCCAGTCCAACTCTCGGAGAAAGTGCTGCACCTTTTCCGCCTCATGGAAAGCGAAGGTTGCTCCCTCTTTTTGTATTTTAACTCTAGCAGGGTAAAGAAATTAAAGTCTACCTTCTTAGTCCTGAGGCATCAGCACTGTATTAAACATGCACTGTCTTCTCTGCAACAATTGTGAAAAGTCCTGGTGAAGGAACAGGTGGGCCCTCTGGTATATCACCTCCTTTTGCTTTTTGAAAGTGAACCAAATGGCCTGTCAGTCACCAAAGTTGTGCAGACAAAAGATGAGCTGTCTTGGAAGTTCTCCAGCTGGAGGTTTTGGCATCAAGGCCCTATGCACCCTTTCAATCTTGAATCTGCCTCCCTTCGGTTGCAGCCCTAGGATCTGGGGGAGAACTATGCCGCAAAATTCTTCAGGGGAGTTCCCCTCTTTACCCTCAGGAAGGCCGTGGATCCTTAAATTATTGCAGTGCTGATAATTTTCTTGGTAATCCAGCTGGTCTCTGAGTTCTACTAGTTCCTTGTAGAGGTCCTGCACTGTCTCTGGAAGCTGCTCTGTGTGGTCCTCCAGGCTGGATTTCCTCACCTCTGCCTCCAAAATGTTAGCTGCTTGACCAGTGAGTTGCTTGGATAGCTCAGAGATCTTAGTAGTGATCACATCTAGCTCTGGAGAAATTACATCCAGTACTTGTGCTGTGAGAGTCCGCCCAATTATTTCCATCTCCTGGGCGGACAGCGTGATTATGTTTGGGCCTTCTACCACATTAGGTACTGTGACATTTTTCATTGATTTAGCCACATTACGAGAAGGATTCCCATGTTTGAGACCAGATATTCATCCATCTTGACTTTCTCTATCATAAGCTGTTGAGTGATTCATCCTTTGTTATCATTTTTACCACTTTTATCAAACTTAAAAGAACTGTGGAGACCTGTGGAGACAGAGCTGAAGAACAACACTGCCAATCCCTTAGCTGCTCATTAGTGCCCCCTATCCCAAATAAATTTTAATGCAGATTCGGTCTCTATATTTTCTTTGATGCAATTCTTAATCACCTCCTGGGTGGCCTTTACATACTGTTTATCATTCAAGAGACTAGGGTCGAATCTCCAAATGGCAATTCTTTTATGTGGGCCCCTACATATCTTTGCAGAGACCAAAGCATGGTCTGAAAAGATAACTAGATGAATAGTGATATCCTGGAAAGCATGGGCTCAATCTCTCTGTGTGTAGAAACTGTCTAGCCTGGAATAGAAACCTGTGGCTGCAGAGTAAAAAGTAAAATCCTTCTTCCAGGGGTTTTGCAGATGGCATGGGTCAATCATACTTACTTCTGTGCAAAGGGTTTTTAACAAACGGACGCATGCCCTGTGAGGTCATTGCCCAGGGGGAGGTTTGTCCAAAGTTAAATTTTCTATACAGTTCCAGTCTCCAGCCATAATAATTTGCCCTTCCGGGAGATCAGTAATCACCTGGTGGAGCTGGAGCATAAACTGATAGGATGTGTATGGGGGTTACCACACCACACCCCAGATAACACCACCAATCTTCCTGTACCCGCTGTTATGACCTTATTGACCTGAATGGGGAGGCCTTTGCAGACCAATATTGCTACACCCACCCTTTTCGCTTCTGGGTGGAAGTCTGAGTAAACTGTTCCCAACCAGGACCTTCGTAACTTTGCATGTTCCAACTGGGACAGTTTTGTCTCTTGGATACAAGCAATGTCACAATGAATTTTATTAAGTTCGTTGAGAATTTTGGTACGCTTTACTACATTATTAATTCCCTTGACATTAATGGTACAAATGTTTAAAGAGGCCATTTGTGCCTTTGGGTGGAAAATTGTTTAACCTAGCTCAGTCTTTCAATCCCCCCACCACACGCCTCCTCCCTTCCCTGGTGCAAATACCATAGCAAGTGTACTTGAAAAAAGAAAAACACATGTAAGGTCAAAATAACATTGAGATAAAACCCAATTGACATTTTACAATTATCACAGCTAACAATGTTGTCTAAGTGGCTGGCTGCTGGAGGAGTTATTTCAGCAGACAGCAAACAACTGATGGTATGAATGTCTAAAGTGTCCACAGGCAAGATGCCAGAAAGGAAGCCACCCACCTCAAAGGTAGTGTCGGTAGGCTATCCCTGTGTGTGCTAGAATCAAACTGGCTGTTCCCCTGTAGTGAAGTCCGGTAGTCGCAAGGCCTATAATCAAGGACCACTGAGTGTAACAACTGATCTAGAAGGTGATTACATAGAAACATAGAATCTGTCCGAAGAGAAGGACAATACAGACCACCTAGTCTGTCCATTTCCCTACTTGGTTTGGATATCCCAACTCTTATCTGGACTGCCTCTCCCCCACTCCGCTGTGCAGCAGGGTGCCTTTATGCTTATCTCAAGTGCTTTTGAATCCCTGTACTGTTTTTGCTTCCACCACCTCCGCTGGTACATTGTACCACTGATCCACCACCTTCTCTGTGAAAAAATACTTCCTAGCATTACCCCTAAGCCTTCATCCCTCCAGCCTGATATTATGTTCCCTTGTCCTTGTGCACTTTCATCTCTGAAAGATGCTCCCCTCCTGTACCTGTTTTTTCCTCTAAGGTATTTGAAAGTCTCTATCATATCCCCTCTCTCCCTTCTCTCTTCCAGTGAATAGCTGTTTAGTTCCCTGAGTCTTTCCTCATAAGGTTTGTTGTGCAGTCCATGCATCATTTTTGTCCCTCTTCTCTGGACTGCTTCCATTCTGTCTATGTCCTTCTGAGGTGCGGTCTCCAGAACTGGACACAGTATTCCAGATGAGGCCTCACCAGTGACCTATGAAGTGGCATCACCACTTCACTCCTCCTACTGGTAATGCCCTTTCCTATGCACCCCAGCATTCTGTTTGCCTTCCCCACTGCTTTTTTGCATTGTTTGGCTGACTTCAGGTCATTGGATATGATATCTCCTAGGGGTCTGTCTCATGACTTGTGGTGGCTAGAACCTGTCCCCTCATCCTGTATTCCTCTCTTGGGTTTCTGTGTTCCAGGTGAATTATCTTGCACTTCTAGTGTTGAAACCCAACTGCTAAACCCTTGACCATTCCTCAAGTAGCCTTTGTTCATATCTCATTTTATCTAGCCCATCCTGTGTGTCGACTCTGTTACAGATCTTGGTGTCATCAACGAACAAGCATATTTTCCCCTCCAATCCCTCTGTAATGTCACTTATGAAGGCATTAAATAGAAACGGACCCAGCACTGATCCCTGTGGAACCCCACTGGTCACCTTCCCCTCTTCTGATTTTATGCCATTTACTACCACCCTCTGGGTCCTGCCTTTTAGCCAGTTGCCAACCCATTTTACCACTTTAGAGCCCACACCCAGATTCCCCAATTTGTTAAGCAACCTTCTATGAAGAACAATGTTGAAGGCTTTACTGAAATCTAGGTAGGCCACATCCACTGCCCCTCCCTGATCCACCACCCTGGTCACTCAGTCAAAGAAATCAATAATATTAGTCTGACAGGACCTACTGTTAGTGAATCCATGCTGTCTTGGGTCTTTTGCACTGCTTGACTCCAGGAACTTCACTACCCTCTCCTTAAGCAGGGACTCCATCAGCTTCCCCACCACTGAGGTCAAGCTTACAGGTCTGTAATTGCCTGCCTCCCCCTACTTCCAATCTTGTGCAGGGGGACCACTTCTGCCCTTCTCCATTCCCCAGGTACCTCCCCCATCTGTAGTGATTGGTTGAATAGGGTTGTCATCGGACCTGCTAGGACTTCCCAGAGTTCCTTCAACACTCTAGGGTGAATCCTGTCTGGCCCCATAGCCTTGTCTGTCTTTACTTTTCCTAGTTCTTTCAAGACTGTATCCACCGTAAATGGGCTGGTGTCCACCTCTCCCACCATACATCTTTCCTTGTGAGTCTTGTCCCCTTCCCTGTCTCTTCCTTGCTAAATACTGAGCAAAAATATTTGTTCAGTACCTCAGATTTTTCAAGGTCATCCTCCACCCACTCACCCTCTCCCTTCTTTAGCCTAACAATACCATTTCTAGTCTTCTTCCTCTTGATAATATAACAGAATAAGGTCTTGTCCCCCTTCTTAATAGCCTATGCTATTCCTTCCTCCGTTCTTGCCTTAGCCCTTCTGACAGCTTTCCCAGCTTCTCTCTGCTTCTCCAGATATTTCAGTCTGTCTTCTTCTTTCTGTGTCTCTTTATATTTCCTGAATGCCTTACTTTTTTCTCACACTTTCTTGGCTACTGATTTAGAGAACCACAGTGGCCGCTTCTTTGTTTTGCTTTTGCTAGGCAATCTGACACATTGACTTGTCGCTCCTGCTATGGATCTCTTGATCCTAAGCCACTGTTCTTCTGCCCCTTCCCCCCATATCTTCTGCTGCCAGGGCAGTTTTTGAGCTGTTCCCCCATCTCCATGAAGTTGGTCTTCTGGAAATCTAGGATCTTAATCCTTGAATGGCTTTCTTCTGCCAATGTGTTGACTCTAAACCACACAGTTCTGTGGTCACTGGTACCAAGGGGACTGCCCACCTCAACATCCATGATTCTGTCCCCATTTGTCAGCACTAAGTCCAGTACTGCCCCCTCCCTGGTGGGCTCATCCATCAGCTGCCTTAGGTTTGCCCCATACATAGCAGACATGAGGTCCCTGCTCCTTGATGTACTTGCAGTCTGGGTATTCCAATCTACATCTGGCGTGTTGAAGTCACCCATTAGTAGTACTTCCCCTTTGGTTGCTACATTATGGATGGCTTCCACTAATACTAGATCTATATCCTCCCCCTGCAAGGGAGACCTGTGGACTACTCCAGCATGGATGGTTGTTTTTTTTCCCTGACTCCAGAGTGACCCACAATGCCTCTGCTTCCTCCCTGGATCCCTGAGCCTCCATAGCTTTAATCCCTTCCTTTAACATAGAAACATAGAAACATAGATTCTGATGGCAGATAAGAACTGCTTGGCCCACCTAGTCTGCCCATTTCCCTACCTAACAGATAAGCTGCAGATCCTAGTTAACCAACAGCCTACTTCCTCCTACCCACCACTAGAATTGCCTTATGTCTGTCCAATGAATTATTGAATTCCCCCATTGTTTTTGACTCTATGACCTCCTCAAGAAGGCTGTTCCATGCATCTATAACCCTCTCTGTGAAGAAATACTCCCTCACATTACCTCTGAGCCATCCCCCTCTATCTTTAAATTGTGCCCCCTTGTTCTTGCACATCTCTTTTTCTGAAAGATGCAACCCTCTTGGACTTTGTTGATTCCCTTGAGGTATTTGAAAGTTTCTATCATGCCCCCCCTTTTCCTCGAGGCTAAGCTCCTTTAGTCTTTCTTCATATGTCTTCTGGTGCAGACCCTGCACCATTTTGGTTGCCCTCCTCTGGACAGCTTCTACCCAGTCTATGTCTTTGTGGAGATGGGGTCTCCAGGACGGTACACAGTACTCCAGATGTGATCTTACCAACTGTCTTTAAAGAGGGACAACAACTTCCTGTTTTCTACTGGTGATGCCTCTCCCTTTGCATCCCAGTATCCCCCCAGCCCTCCTTACTGCCTTCTCACATTGCTGGCCCACCTTTAGGTCATCTGATATGGCTACCCCCAGGTCCCTTTCCATTTTTTTTTGTCAGTATCTCACCCCCCATTGTGTACTCTTCCCCTGGGTTTTAGTTTCCCAGGTGCATTACTTTGCACTTCTTTGCATTGAATCTAAGCTGCCATACATTTTACCATTCCTCCAACCTTGCCAAGTCCCTTTTCATCCTTTCCACCCCACCTGGCATATCAACCCTGTTGCAGATCTTTGTGTCATCTGCAAAGAGACATACTTTTCCTTCCAGTCCCTCTGCAATGTCACTTATAAAGACATTAAAAAGGACCATCTCCAGTACTGAACCCTGTGGTACCCCACTAGTAACCCCCCTTTCTTCACTGTGGACTCCATTTACTATTACCCTCTGTTTCCTGTTGTCCAGCCAGTGTTTTACTCAGGCTACCACCCTGAGACCCACTCCCATGCTGGTTAATTTGTTTATTAATCTTTTGTGTGGGACTGTGTCAAATGCCTTGCTAAAGTCTAGGTAGGCCATGTCCACAGCCCCTCCCAGGTCTACTACTTTGGTCACCTAGTCAAAGAAATCAATTAGATTCGTCTGACATGACCTTCCTGCTGTGAATCCATGCTGCCTTGGGTCCTGTGCCCCACTGGCCTCTAGGTACTCAATAATTCTTTCCTTCAGAAGTGATTTCATCATTTTCCCTACCACTGAGGTCAAACTGACAGGTCTGTAGTTTCCTGCTTCTGTCTTGCTCCCTTTTTTGTGAAGGGGAATCACATCTGCCCTCCTCCAGTCCTCAAGTACCACACCATCCTCCCATGATTTATTAAAAAGGGTAGTCAGTGGTGTTACTAGTCCTTCCCTTAGTTCTTTTAGAATTCTGGGGGTGAATTCCATCGGGTCCCATTGCGTTATCCACCTTCAGTTTTAGGAGTTCTTTCAGAACCCTTTCTTCTGTGAAAGGACTAATATCAACCCCCCTATACAGAGTGCTGCTATTGAGTGGATTAGGAATCTCCCCCTCCTCTTCCTTTGTGAATACTGAGCAGAAGTATTTGTTAAATATCTTTGCTTTTTCACTGTCATTGTCTGCCCAGCCACCTTCCTCTTTATTCAGCCTCAGTATCCCTGCCTTAGTCTTTCTTTGCTCCCTAATGTACTTTTAAAAGGTTTTATCCCCCTTCTTAACCGAGTTGGCTATCTTTTCCTCAGTTTGAGCCTTTGCTATTCTGACTGTCTTCCCCACTTTATTCTGCTTTAACTGGTACAGTTCTCTGTCCTGCTCCTTCTGTGTTTCCTTATACTTCCTAAATGCTGTCTTTTTCTCCCTAACCTTCCCCGCCACTTCTTTTGAGAACTATAGTAGTTTTTTTCTTTCATTTTGATTTATTTATTTGCTTCACACAAAGGCTAGTTGCCTCTGTGATGGCGGTTTTGATGTTTCCCCATTGTTGCTCCACCCCACCTTCTTGCCTGTTTGCTAGTGCCTTTCTGAGACACTCTCCCATCTTGCCAAAGTCAGCCCTCCTGAAGTCCAGTACCTTCATTTTTGTATTGCTTGACTCTACAGCTAAGTTTATCGTGAACCGCCTGTTTGGTGGTCGCTTGTTCCCAGATGGCTACCCACTTCTAGATCTGAGATCCTCTCTCTGTCCCCATTTGAGAGTATCAGGTCTAGGATTGCTCCCTTCTGAGTGGGTTCCAACACTAGCAGTCTGAGGCATGCCCCCTATAGGGCATCGATAATGGCCCTGCTCTTGGATGTGGCTGCAACAAAGGTGTTCCAGTTAACATCTGGCATATTCAGGTCCCCCATCAGCAATATCTCCCCTTTCTCTGTCATCCTAAGGATGCCACCTATCATTTTCTTGTCCATTTCCTCCCCCTGAGATGGTGGTCTGTATACAACCCCTGTGCAGATTGTGGGGCCATTTCCAGTCTCCAGGGTGACCCACAGTGCCTCCTCTCCTCCCTGTTTACCCTTTAGTTCTGTTGCTTTGATCCCTTCCCTTACATAGAGAGCTACTCCTCCTCCTCTTCTACCCTCCCTGTCCCTCCTGTAGATTGTTTACCCTGGTACGTTGACATCCCAGTCATGGTTCTCTGTGCACCATGTTTCTGTGACTACCATGATATCCAAGCATCCCTCTTCCATCAAGGCCACCATTTCAGGGAGCTTTTTTATCTAGACTACGGGCATTGATACTTATTACCCTCTATTTTTTATGGCCTTATTTCTTTTTGCCCCATCCCTGTCCTTACTGCCTTTGTCTTTTTCTCCATTTACCCCAGCCCTTCTCCCTATCGACTTTACATACATAGCAACCCCTCTTCCCCCTTTCCCCTTCCTATCCTTTGTAAAAAGTGTATACCCTGGTATGGCTGCATCCCACTCATGGTTCTCTGTGTACTATGTCTCCGTAATAACCACAATGGCCAGATGTGTGTCTGCCATCAGTGCCATTAGGTCTGGTATTATTATTATTACATAAGAAGAGTTAAAGCACAGAAACTATGTAAGGCCAAATCTGGTTTATATGCATAACCAATTCAAAGTAAACATCCCCTGACAGTCTGTCAGCTAGGTGCCCTGGTCATTACATTAGGCTTAAATTGAAAACACAACAAAAATTATTTAGATCCAATTGTATACGGCCCTACCTGGAACAAAAGGGATGTTAATTGGAACACCATGGGAACATATTTAAATTTAATAACTAAAACTATTTTACTACCTCTTATTCTTTGTAAAAAAATAGTTGCAAATAACAACAAAAAATGGGGCAAGGCAGAAAATATGCCCCAGGTAAAGGCCTCTCTTGTAACTTGCTTGCTGTCATTAAAACATATATGTAGAACTGCTGCTACTGGTATCTATAACAAATTGTGCCTACAATAGCAATCAAGTCCACATAAAGGGCAGCATTCTTAACAGTCAAAGAAAATGTTTATTTTTTACCAACTTCCCTTATCTATAGTGGCAGACAGAGACTGAAGTTTGGCTTCCCTTCAATAGTCCGATTGTAATCAGGAAATGAGTGGCCAAAGAGACAAAAGAACGAGTGCACCTGTGGTGGGTCTGGCACAGTAGGAAGATGGACCCAAAACCACTCCCAACAAATATAGTTCCTTCTCCCAGCCAACATATACATTGCTATTTGCTGTCCTACGCGGCAACTCCAAATAAACGGAAATGTTAACTGCAAGTTTTAAGGTACAAACATTTAAAGTAAGTGTCTGCAGGCATTCTCGACCATGATCTAGGGACCCAATTATTAACCACAGTTGCCAGTCCCAGTTTCAGCTGTTAGCCACCAAGAAACACAAGTAGATTGGTACCACAGGACTTTCAGGAAGGTTTCTTAGGGAGCAGCCACTTCGAAATCTCCAAATGCAGAGGCAGAAGATAGTAGATTCGTTTCTTACTCAGCTGCTTTCCTCCTGGAGCTGTCGACCAAAGGAGAGCCTCAGTCTCTTGTTCAGCCTTATCTTCTTTTAGGTCTGTTAAGGGAATCCCTGCTGCTTCCAGATATGGTACTGCATTTAACCTTTAGGCTGCCGACAGAATTAGAATGTATAGGAATTTTGGACTGATGTATCAGTCTGCAGCCATGCAAGGGTTAATAGCGTGTCATAGATTTTCACTCTATCCTTGTCATTGACTTACAACCATGCTGGGTATTTGATTTGAGCTTTAGTGCCTTTGTCCCTTAATTGCTTGATTACTGCCAGAGTTTTTTTGCGCTTGGCCAACATCACCGGAGTGTAGTCCTGATCAACATAAATTTTCCAGCTGTCTAAATTTAGATCTTTTTTCCCCCAGCCTAATTTCAAGATTTCATTTTTAGTGGTGTATCTGAGGAATTTGATTAGAATAGATCTCGGGGGGGGGGAAGGGTGTCTGCTTTGGGCTTGGGGTGATTGCCCTGTGTGCCCGTTCAATTTCTAGCTAGAAGTCTTCTCCTAATGCAAGTCCTTGGCATAGCCAACAGTCTATAAACTGAGCAGCATCAGCTTGCTTGGCACCTTCTGACACCCCAAAGACCCTGATGTTGTTTCTTCAGGCCCTTGCTTCTGCATCTTCAGCTCTTAATGAGAAATCTCACTTCCATTTGTGGAGGTAGGCCAGTGAGCGCCCAAAGGCCATATGTTTATTTTGCATTGATTCCATTTGAGTTTTTAGGGAGCTGGTGCGGGGTTCAAGTTTTTTAAAATCCCGTTGTATCCCTGATATTTTTGCCTCTATTTTGTGCAGCATCTGAATTATTTTTTGGCTGGCTGCATGTGTCATCTGTGGCCCAGCATCAGACCTTGATTCCTCGTCTTCATCTCCTGATGCTATGAGCACTGAGGAACCGAGAGAGGGTTGGACTCAGGTCGCCCATCTGGGAAGCTGAAGGGCACCTTTGTGGGCCAAATTGTTTCAATTTTTTGGAGTGACTCATGTCTTTGCCAGGTAGGTGAAAGTATTTTGCTGATTTTAGCAATTTTTATGCACCGATGGTGACAGATTAAACGAAAAATTAAGTGTTCGGAGGGGAGAGCTCTCATTTAGGCCTCCATGCTGCTTGGTGATGCCACTCCATTCTACAGTTCTAATCACTGCACCATCCATGACACCATGTTCATGACATTTACTGTCTCCTCGCCATGCTTTGATGGAGAGACTGCAATTTTTGACAGACTGGCCTCCATTCACTCCATTGGGCATCTCGACTAGGACATCTACCGAGAGAGGATCGACCTTCCACCTCTTCTGGTCTTCCACACCACCCTGGAAGCTTGGATGGCTCCTCATACAGTCTGTTTGCCAAAAAGGGACACCATTACTTGTGTCACTGTGATGTGCTTGACATCATCAAGCTAGTGTGTGGGTATTCACTGGACAGCATTGACTGGTCATTTACTTTGGACTCTAATATTGCCTCAGATGAAACTGGTATCACCAGGGCAACAGCATCATCATCTACATCATCACCAGTGGGCCACACTGGACATCTCTATGCAGATTATGAAGAAGAGGTACATCACTTTACTATAAGGCTCACAAATCAATCATTCACTTGTCCAGTTCATCTACAGTAATGGAGGGTTCCTACAGTGAGGGCGTCATGCAATTCAGATGGACAGTACTGCGTGGTAACCAGTCATAAATCATTTGCCTATGGGTTAAAATCCTGTGAAGTACAGTATCCTAATTTTGGTTTTATATTTCATCAAACTACTGCTATAGGTCAAACATATATTACTCCAGTTCCAGTCTCAGAACCTGACATTATTGATACAGACCCAGAGTATTTTCTTGCTCTATTTCAATATTTGCCAATTTTTTATGTCCATATCTATCTCCTGACTTTACATCTGAAAACAATTTTAGATAGAAAGGATACCCATCTCATCTACATCAGCAATATTATCTCCAAAGCTAGAAATGCCCTTAATACCCTTATCTGTGATAATGATTTAAGTACACCACTTTCTAATACATGGTTAGAGTTGACATTTAAAGAACCCCTGACACCATTAGAAAAACTTGGAAAAAAAGTGAGTTTTAGACAGTTCAGTCTATATTTCAAGTATTTTCTAGAATTATTTACCTATTTCTTTGTTACTGAGGGCAGCTGTACAAAAGAGGCTTACTGTCCCTTAGACTTTATCTGCTCTTTCTACTATCCTACATATGACACCATAATCCGGGCTGCACCTGGAAACGAGCTCCTGGTCATGGTACTTTTCCTGGTTACCAACTTTTAAATAAATTTATAAAATAACCCCCCATTTATGGCATTGTAATTATCCCCACAGCAACAGATTGTGATGTCATGAACAGAACTGTGATGTCAGATGTAGGTAAGCAGCCAGAACAGACAGAGAAGTGAACCTGTTTACATGCAAATGTTCTTAACAATAAAGAAGAATGAGAAATATGGAAACAATATTAAAATATAATACAAAATCACACATGCCTCCACAATGCAAAGCATCATAAGCTGCATATCATCACACAGAATGTTATGTTGGTCTATTTTAAGCAGATTAATTAATAGTTAAAGAGGCAAGTTATAGATATAGACACGTAGTTTGTACTACAGCCTGGATCTTAGTGATCAGTTACTTTAAGACAGAGTGTCTTGATATATTGTAGGAACTCTATTAATAATATTAAAAGATAAAGAATAGAATACTGAGGCAGAGCTGGGTATTGTGTCTATTTCTCAAGAATACAAATACATGCTTCCACAATGCAAAGCATCATGGGCTGCATATGCAAATCACCACAGAATGTTATGCTGGTCCAACTTAAGCAGAATTGCATGGTGCCAAAAGGCCTCTCACACAGTTTGCAAAGAGTGCTAACAGAAGACATAGACACGTGTTTCGTCCTACCAGGTTGGACCAGCATAACATTCTGTGGTGATTTGCATATGCAGCCCATGATGCTTTGCATTGTGGGGGCATGTGTGATTTTGTATTTTCTTGAAACTTGGCTTCCCAGCCAAATGCCCTTTGGGGTAACCCTTGCCTCAGTGTTTGTGCACAGAGGTTCTTTGTCTTTTAAATAGTTTTTTATTTTAATGGGTTCACCACAACATATCCAAGACACTCTGTCTTAAGGGTAGCTGGTCCATTCCACTGGGGTGTCAAACAGATGAGGCATACTGATGAGTCCTGGTAGGACTAAACACGTGTCTATGTCTTCTGTTAGCACTCTTTGCAAACTGTGTGAGAGGCCTTTGGCACCATGCAATTCTGCTTAAAGTTGGACCAGCATAACATTCTGTGGTGATTTGCATATGCAGCCCATGATGCTTTGCATTGTGGGGGCATGTGTGATTTTGTATTTTCTTGAAACTTGGCATCCCAGCCAAATGCCCCTTGGGGTAACCCTTGCCTCAGTGTTTGCGCACTGAGGTTCTTTGTCTTTTAAATAGTTTTTTTATTTTAATAGGTTCACCACAACATATCCAAGACACTCTGTCTTAAGGGTAGCTGGTCTATTCCACTAGGGTGTCAAACAGATGAGGCATACTGATGAGTCCTGGTAGGACGAAACACGGTTCATGTCTTCTGTTAGCACTCTTTGCAAACTGTGTGAGAGGCCTTTTGGCACCATGCAATTCTGCTTAAAGTTGGACCAGCATAACATTCTGTGGTGATTTGCATATGCAGCCCATGATGCTTTGCATTGTGGGGTCATGTGTGATTTTGTATTTTCTTGAAACTTGGCTTCCCAGCCAAATGCCCTTTGGGGTAACCCTTGCCTCAGTGTTTACGCACAGAGGTTCTTTGTCCATTAAAATATAAGCTGACTTGTGCTAAACATTACAAGTTTTCAAAGTTGTCACAACAGTGTCAGGGGCTTTTTAAAGGTTTTGTTATTATACAGCTGTTTTTAGTTATTTTTGTGATACTACATGTAACTCTTTGCTGTCTACGGCGCATGTTCAGACAAAATCGTGAGCAGCTCAAGTTCTTTTAAGAGGCTCGTGCATTGGGTCTGTAAATGATGGAGATTGTTCCCAATACTTTCCCACAGTTTTGTTGCCTTTTCAGTAAGGAAACAAGGGGAGGAATGTTAGGCTTGGTCCCCTCACACATATTGGCTACTCGCTGTGCACTTCTGACAATCTATGCAGATATTATGGTGGTATTACTAATACTTAGGGCATTGGTACTTACTTTACAAGTATAAGTATCAGGGATATAATTCTTATTATTGACAAAGGTATTACCTTTAATGCAAGTAGCAAGCCAAGAGTACGTCTCTGTATTCTTTGTATTTTGAGAAGTCATTGTATGGCCTACACTGCCATCATGTAGATTTATGTAACACCACACTTATACTTATGTTTTGTATGCCTTCTTTGTTTCTGTTTTAGCTGACTTTACATTTTTTGTATCTGTAGATAACACTGTGGAACCACATACTTTTGGCCAATAGGGCTTGTTTTATGTATCTAGTTAGCCTACAAATTTAAGGGTTGGTATGGTGATTATCCCCATATATAAGTTACTACATTACGTATTCCTTCTGAGACCACTGCATACCCTGGGGTATTTTGTGAAACTCTCGGCTCCAAGTGTCTATTGGTAAGACCTGTTTTAGGATGAATGCTTATTTTCTATAATAAACAAGTTTATTCCTGCACTTGCCACTTGTCTGTGTCCTTCTACTAGCTCATAGTTTCATAGCGGTTACGAGTCGTAGCCTAGACAGGCCATAAAGGCTCGACCCAAGACATCTACCTAATGGAGAATTTCATATCACCCATCACGACATCCAATGTCATCTTGAAATTATCAATAGAGGAACTCATTACAACTTTTTCCGGTAAGTTATTCCATATTGATACCACCCTCTGGGTAAACCAGTATTTCCTCTTGTCAGTTTTAAAATGTTCACCTTACAGTTGATATTGATGGAACCTGCTGTTTTAATTTTAACCAGATTCAGACCTAGCAGTTCCAGGAGATCTGTTTTTTTATAGCACTGAAAACTAGGCACTGATCACCTCTAGTTCTCCTATATTTCAAGCTATAAAGTTTCAGTGATTTTGATCTGTTAATATAATCCATGCCTCTAACTTGCTTAATACATCTTGTTGCTTTTCTTTGTACCTTCTCAAGCATATCTATCTCCTCTACTGTATGTGGAGCCCAAAATTGAATGCAATACTCCAAATGCAGCTGCACAAGTGAGGTATACAAGGGAAGAATAACGTGTATCCCTACATTTTATATTTCTCAAAATGCAGTTTAAAATATTGCTTGCTCTGCCAACCGCTGATTTGCATTGATCCAGTGCTGATAAGGAAGAATTAATCAAAACGCCCAGATCTTTCTCCACATCAGATACTGAAATCTGTGTGTTATTAATAAAATAACTGGCTGTAATATTTGTCCTTCCAAAATGCACCATGCTGCATTTCTCCAAGTTTAATGTCATCATGCCTCACGTACATGACATATATGTACTGTACCTTTTGTAAAAATAACACCCAACATATTAAAAACAGAGATTTTAATATCTCCATACATGTGGCCAATGGAGAGGAAGAGGCAAAACCACATAATCATATTGAGGTATTTGCCAGCGCAGTCTCCCAGGGGGCATCGCTTTGGTTCTCAATATGCCGGCTGCACCCCTGGAAGTTTAAACTTTATGAGCAATTAGGTATTTATGTTACTAATTACATATTGGGACTCTGGGGAGAGGGAATCAGGGTGCTTGAGACACAAACTATGCACTAATGGCTCGAGCATCCTGGCCAGTAGAGCTACTTTAACTGTCACTATGTCTCTCTAAACCCCTCCCATATTAAAAATATTGGAGATTGATTATATATAGAGAATAAAGTATGGGGTGTTGTACATTATGAGTTTTTTTACACACCCATGGTGTGTAATGCCACATAAACCGCAAGTGTGATGCACAAGTGGTTTGTGACGGTATTACATACAGAGGATGTGTAAAAAACAATAATAATATGTAATACCCCACTATTTATGTTACATAATTGCTGGTTCAGTACTTTCAACTTATGGCTTTCACTCTCACTGCTTAATTGCCGCCAGTTCTGCTTCTCCATTAAAAAACTCTCAGTGTTAAATATCACTTTTGAGAAGTGATATTAAGCTAAAATGACTTTTAAATAGTTATTGAGTGAAGATGGATTGGTGGGGGTGGGGGAGCGAGACAGTGGCTCTCAATTTCATAATGCTACTGCTTCTGGCTGACACCCATGACATAATAACTGGTCAGTTATTAAGGACAGAATCCGGGTATTACAGCATCAGAAAGTGGTGTCAGTCCAGTTAATAAATAGCATCACTGGTAATTATAAAAAAAAATTAAACATGGGTAGGTGTGTGTAACACAAAATTGTATACAGACCCTTGGTGTGGGATACTTTCATAAACCCATCAAACTTCGCTCTTGCGGTTTATGTAACATCCCACAACTTGAGTGTGTATAAAAATCTGGTTACACATTCCTATCCATGTATTATTCTTCATATATCATTGTAATATGAGCTGCTGTTTTTAAAAATTCACACTTATGAAAACCAAAATTATAGTAAATGTTCTCTATCCCCTGTAGCGCTTCTTCCATATTTTTACACGGCTAAACTGACTGAAAATATTTGGGTCCAGACTGTCAGTCACAAGTGACTGTTGCAAAATTGTTGTATGGACAATTTTGAGCTGATCCCTTGCTGTCAAGCCCCAGAGCTCTGCTGACCTACAGGACATTAACAGTTCAGTTTGCCAATATGCAGGGAAGGGGATGGTTGTCATCATTTATTTATTAATTTTTTATTTATTTTAGTCTTTGGTAACCGGGTAATGCCCACTAGGCACAAGTGCCTGTTTTCAGGGGCAACCTAGGAGCACTGGGTGGTTAAGTGACTTACTCAGGGTCACACAGTATGCAAGTGGAGGCTGTGAGAATCAAATTCAGGTCTGGTCTGCTGGATGTACCAAGCTCGTTCACAGCTCATTACTCTAACCTCTAGGCTATATTGCCAGCACATTACATGGCAACACTCGTGAATGCAGTTACAGAGTTTTGTAATCCCCTCCCCTCTCTTTACAACAACTAAAACTAGGCAGTAAGGAAGTCACAACCCAAGAGAGCAGGCTGGGGACAGAGACTGGCGAGGGATGAACACAAAATAACAGCATGCAGGGAACAGGGTTGGGAGGGGTTCCACTGCATGAAAATGACTGCTGTAGGGATAGCAATCTACTTCAAAGTACCAGGGACAAACTGTGGACATGGGACAGTGTACTTCAAGCGACAGTTGAGGAACGGCCCCATAAGTTAGGGTTGAGCGAGTGGGGGGCATTCAGGAGGAGAACTGATACCCTGGAACACTGTGCATAGTAGATGTCATAAACCATGTGTTAGTGAGTTCACACCGCTTTCTGTGGGTACTTACATCTGACAACCTTCATTTGTATTGCGACTTACGCATAGCAGAACTCCTCACTCCAGCAACTAAGAACAACCTTGGTGTATGGCAGCAAAGTTTGCATTCACCACACAGAGGCCATTTGCATACCCATTTTATGACTCTGTACTTTGTGGCAAAGAACTGGGCACCTGAACTTTACAGTAGGTCTGTGGCTGACCCAAGGAACAGGCCAGCAGCTTCTCAGGTACTGTATTATAGAGTATGAAAAATACAGACTGAGATGCACTAGCCATCCATCCTAGTTGGTGATATTTTCAAAATGAAGTAAAATATGTAGCACCCTGAAAGTTAGAAAACAAGAAAGGCAGTTTGTAGGTGTGTATTTATTTCGTTTTTGTTAACCAGTTAAATACACTTGACAAGTGAATACCTATTTACAGGTACAACCTGAGAGAATATAAAAAAGGCATATAACAGATAGAAGAAAAATGGAACAAACCAGCGCTCAGGTAAACAGTAGTGCAGCAGTGAAAATAAATCACAATACAAGGTCCAGGAACAACACTGCGCAGCAACTGGGAAAAACAGTCACAGTCCAAATACAAGAAGTAGTATGCTGAGTGCAAATTTATTGGTACAAAGGTAGAGAGCCAAGGGCAACACAGGCATGAGAAAATTCCCAGGTGCTTCGAATCAATAAGATTCTTCCTCGGGGGGATGGTGACTGTTTTTTTTCAGCTGCTGCGCAGTGTTGTTCCTGGACCCCATATAACAGATAGACCCTGAAGGTCCAGGTAATTGACAAGGTAATAACAACATAAGACAAAATGTAATATAAAATACAATGATGTGTAAGTGTAAAAGTGGTTACAATGCAGTAACAGAGAAGCAGAACACAAAAGTCTATGGAGTTAACGCAGAAGCAGTTACAGCAATTGTATAACAATGATAAAGTAATTGAGGTAAAAGCAACGTGCAAAACATATAATCAATCTACAACCTTATCAGGGTATGGCCCAACATCACCAGTCAAGCTCAAGTTAGACAGAGGAGAGTACTACCGGCCTGAACATGCAGATACAATTGCAGGCAAAGGAAATTAGCAGATGCTTCCAAAGAGCACCCTTGAGGGGCACACAGAAAGGGGAATTATACACTGTAAAAGGGAGAGAGTTCCAAAACCAAGGCACAAAGGAACGAGAATACCTGTGTCTCCATCCTGGTAGAGCATTTGGGGACGGGGACATTGGTGGATATGAGTGAATAGGATTTTCTGGTGTTTAGAGAAGGGATATCAGGGAGGTGGGGGATGAGGACCTGAGAAGTTCGTGAAGGAAAATTGTCCAAAGGAGATACAGGGAGAGAACAGAAGTCAGGATTGTTTGTTTTCTGTGGTATTCTCCTAACATGAAGTCGTATAGCGATTCCAAGAAATCTTCATAAGAAGCAGTGTTGGAATTACACTTTTTGAGCTTTGGGAGCTGGTGGGCCTGTAAAGGTGCTATCTTTATTTATTTTATTTATTGAAAGAATCTGAATTACAATCTTTGAGTCACGGGGCCTGATTCTCACAGGGTTCTGTGTCTGGCGCAAGCTGCAGCAAACAGCAGCTTGTGCCAATGCCCGGTATGCCAGGGACCCTGTACCTGATTAAGGTACAGGAGGGACCCGCGGCTAAGTCCCCACACTTGTGTCACCCGAAACCCTGCGGCATACACCTGGCGTACCGCACGGTTCTGCCTCTGGCCACCTGGGACAAACACAGGTCCCCCATCCCACCAGGTACTGGGCATGTGAACCCACCCTGGTGGTCCAGTGTCCCCCCACCATGATCCCCGATGCCACTGTAACATTAGGTAGGAACCCCCCATCCCGATGCCACCCATATCGGAATTGGAGCCCCTGAACCCCAATGCCCACCCCAGCGGTCTCTACCACAGTCCCACCATATGGTGGTACAGTGCCCCCCAAGCCCCAGTTGGTGGTGCCCACCCCACTGGTATCCTGTCCCAACCGTAACCCGGCACCCAGCACAACCCACCTCTCACCTCAGTGGCTGGTGTCAACTGCACTGTCCAGAAATGAGCATGTACGGTATAGTGTACACACTCATTCATAGACAGTGCTATAGTCGCCAGTAGTGGGCACCACCAGCAGGGGCATGGGGTGCACTTTACCGCCATAAGGAGGGATTGCGGTAGACACTGATGGGGAAGGCATCAGGGATTGGGGGATCCGTTCCCGATATGAGCAGCATTGGGACTGGGGGGTTCCCACTTACTATAAAGGTGGCATCTGGGATCAGGGAGGGGTGCCATTGGGCCACGCAATGCATGCTATGGGGCCGCACTTGGGGTATTTGGGGGGTGGACCATCATCCACGGCATGCTGCACACAGGCATGTGGCCCAGGGGGGAATGTCTAAGCCCTCTTACACCAGCCCTGGCTGGTCTAAGGGCACTTAGAATTTATCCCACTGGGTGATGTCTGTGAATTGCAGACTGCAGCTTGCGTTGGCCTCAGTCCCCCTAGCGCCATGTCGCAGCTCACTGCAGGGTGCAGGGCTGGCATAAATTCTGTTTGGGGCAGGTGGCTTGTGGTCAACACAGGCTGCCTTTGTGAACAGCGTGGAGGGCAGTCATGGACGCAAGGTGCACCTTGCACCATGTCTGTTTGGAGCAGGCACCTTGCATCAGATGCAGGACTTTGTGAATCAGGCCCAAGGACTCCTTTGCCAAGGCTCCATGTCAAAAATGAAATAACATAACAGGGTACAAGAAAGACAAGAACAGAGCAATATTACAAAGTTGAAAAGAGGACAAGTAACAAAATTCAAGGGCAGAGAGATCCAGCCTGAGTCCGACAGCGAGCAGTAAACAACAATAGTTACAGTATCAAAAGACAGTGATCAATAAACTGCAGTCTGGTTACAATTTCTGCAGGGTCAAGCAGTAGGGGCAGACCCCACTTTAAACTGATCCCCACTCCCATTATAAGTCAATGGCAGTGATACATGAGCTACTGTGGCTCACTTCAGACCTAGAGGAGCTGAGCCCTGGCAAGCCCCCTTGTAATTCCAACAATACAAAAATCACACATTGCCCCATAATGCAAAGCGTCATGGGATGCATATGCAAATCACCATTAACATTTGAGTTGGTTATGCTTTAAGCAGGAATGCATGGTGCCAAAGGGCTTGCCACTCAATCTGCAAATACTGAGAATGGAAGACACACGTGTTTTGTTCTATGCAGGACTGATCAGTGTGCCTCATCTGTATCTCATCCCAGGGGACAGTTGAACCAGCCCTTATGTGGTCTTACTCATTTGGGTCATGGTGTGCCCAAAATAAGAAAGCAAGCTAAAAAGACAAGGAACTTCAGCACACAAGCACAGAGCCAAGGGTGGTGCTGAGGTTCTATGTGTTCATAAGGAGATGCTGTGAACAACACATGAAAATCTTTGGGAGTTGAAAAAGAGGAGCAAATTAGGTCATATATTATCCCAGATGAAATTTGGAAGTTTCACAGCTGATGTCAAGCTGGTCATTGTATTTGGACTAGATATAAACCAAGCCAGCAGGCAGAACCACTGCACCCTCTGCCCTGTATTACTCATACGCAGACCTTACTAAGAGGTCAGCACTGATTTTTGTGTAAGAATTCTTTGATAGTCACACATTATTTTTCTATTCATTCTGAAAGTAGAGGGAAATAGTAACACATGTGAATGAAAACTAAGAAGTACACACACTGAGTAACTGATGAAATATTTAGTGAGGTCTTTAGGGATCATGGACCATCATTTATCAGTGCAGAGTTTGCAACCACATGCCATGACTTCTTGGCACCTCAGTCATTCAGGGCTGCCTAAGGCTGATTTTCCCATCAAGAACACTCTGCTGTCCTCCCTGACCCCCTCCCATATCCCCCAGATCTGTCTATAAACAGTGTTTCATTAATCCCACCATCACCAGGGGAGAAGTAACATGTATGGGTGATGAGGCCAAGGAGATGCCTTGGGGCAAAATGACCACTGGAGAGGGGGCCTCCCTGTTTAGTACCCATACCCAAGGGCTCCATGGAAATTAGTGGGCAGGTAGCTGATTCAGTGATCCCCCCTCATCTTACTCGTGCTGTGTTATGCAATGCCAGGTCGATGAGGAACAAGACTGCCATAATGGCGGACATGATTGCCTTGGTAGACCTGGCTTGCATCGCGGAGACCTGGCTGGATAAAAATGCCGCTCCCATTTTGGAGGCGGCAGTGCCAGCTGTGTACTCCATGATACACAGCCCAAGGAAGGGTCGCAGAGGTGGGGGGGGTGGCCATTTGTTTTAAATCTGACCTGGGTCTCACGGTGCTACCTATGGGCCCTACCGAGTCCTTTGAATGTGTGGCCGTGGGGGGGGGTCCTGGCATGGGTTACAGGATCCTCCTGCTGTATCACCCCCCCAGGTAGGGAGGGTGAATTTTTGAGTGAGATCCGGGAGCTCATCACTGGTCTGGTGTTGGAGTCCTTGAGATGGTTAGTTCTTGGGGACGTCAATGCTTGGGTAGATGACTGGCTCTCCACATTTGGTAGTGATCTCCTAAGGAGTATGGAGGGGCTGGGCCTAGCACAAAATGTAATCTCAGTGACCCACTCATGTGGCCACACACTGGAACTGGTGTTCTCATTAGGTCTTGAGATCATTGACTTGAGAGTTGATCCGGTAGTTTGGTTGGATCACAGCACCATGAGGTTCAGGTTTGGGGCCCCTCTGAAGCCTGACCCTCTGTGAAAATGGTCCGGTATTGTCCTTTGTGGGGTTTGTCCCCATCTGGGTTATTGGCGGTTTTGGACCTATCGAGTGTGGGGACTGCTTGTGCGATTGTACGGCATATAATGGCTCCATCGCGGCTGCCATTGATTCAATCGCACCCGTTCATGTCCGACCCTTATCTACGCGTAAGAGACCTCCCTGGTTTGATGGGAAACTCAGGGATTAAAGATTAAGGTTCAGAGGTTAGAGAGGTGGTGGAGGAGATCTGGCCTGATGGAGGACAAATTGGCCCTGGTGTTCCATTATAGGGATTATCAGAGGGCAATCTCCTGTAAGAAGGCAGAATTTTTGTCAAGGGAGATTGCTGCGGCAAGGAACAGACCGGCTCAGCATTTCCGCATGGTGGATGGGTTATTACATCCTGCCTACCTCCATGTGGGGAGAGCAGGTTCAAGCACTAGGTGTGAGGAGTTTGCTCTGTTTTTTGCCGGCAAAATGTCTGCTATCAGAGCTGAGATCTCCTCCACCATCACTCAAAGGGATTGTGGGGTCCACTCTGAGGTGCTGCAGAACACTCCTCCTGTCTGGACTGAGTTTGATCCAGTTGGGGTGGAAGAGTTGGTGAGGGTTCTATCGAGACTGAAGCCAACACATTGTGATCTGGACTCAGGTCCAACACAACTTGTGGTTGGGTGTATGGACCTGATTGCACCTGTGGTTGCCGAGACTGTATAGAGTTCCTTGAGGAAAGGGATCTTTCCACTGGCCCTGAAAGAGGCCTTGGTTAGACCCCTATTAATGAAAACCTCATTGGACCTGGACTGTCTCGCCAACTACAGGCCAGTCTCTAACCTCCCATTTTTAAGGAAGGTTATAGAAAAGGTGGTGCAAGTCAGCTTGAGGAATGTCTCACTTCCTCTTCCACCTATGAGATTTTCCAGTACAAGTTTAGGGCTGGGCATAATACAGAGACTGCCCTGGTTAAGGTGCTTAATGACCTCCTAATGGTGAGAGACAGTAGAGATCATTCCATCTTGGTCCTCCTGGCTCTCTCAGTGGTGTTTGACACTGTGGACCATGAGGTGTCACTTGACCGACTGCGGTTCTGGTATGGCCTGTCTGGTAAAGTCATCAAATGGTTCAGGTCATACCTGCAAGGTAGAGTACAGAGGGTAGTGATGGGGTTGGCCTTATCTAACCTGAAACCTCTTACCTGTGGTGTTCTGCAGGGGTCGGTCTTGTCGCCCTAATTGTTCGCAGTATATCTGCTGCCATTGGAAGACATTGTCAGGTGGTATGGGATGGGTTTTCACTGCTATGCAGATGATACCCAGCTATACCTGTCCTGTGCACCAAGTAACCAGATAGCAGACTCTGTATTTAACAACTGCCTGTCCGAGATCCAGACTTGGATGTCCCATAACTGGCTGAAACTCAACCCAGACAAGACAGAGGTGCTGGTGGATTCGGGTTATCGTGGGGGGGGGGTTTGTGGAGGCCACCTAGTCTTGTACTCAGGGGGGTGCCACTGACCCCATCTGAACGGGTGAAGAATCTGGGTGTGATCCTTGACAGTGGCTTGACACTTGATGTTCAGGTGTCGGCCATTGTTAAGAGTGGATTTTATCATCTGAGGAACATTGCCCGGATTCAGAACCTGTTACCCCCCAAGGACCTAGCCTCACTAGTACATGCTTTTGTAACATCCAGACTGGATTACTGCAATGCCCTGTATAGTACCTCGAGCTATCTGTAGGTAATCTCCACCGGATGCAGCTGGTGCAGAATGCGGTGGCAAGACTACTGACGGGAGTGCGTAAGTACGATCATATCACACCCATCCTCCGCGAACTGCACTGGCTGCCGGTTAGGTGGAGGATTGCCTTCAAGGTCAGGCTTCTGACCTATAAAGCCCTACATGAAGGGGGCCCGTCTACCTGCAAGAACTCCTTATGCCTCATAGTCCATCCTGGGCTCTCCGTTCCACCGAGGGTTGTCTTCTGGATATTCCTAGGGTGAGGTTGTGCCACTCGGGTGATTGAGCGCTCTTGGTGGCTGCACCCACCCTGTGGAATCAGTTACGTAAACAGCTATGGGAGGCACCCTCGGTGGATACCTTCAAAAATGGTTTACAAATGTATTTATTTAACCAGGCTTTTAATTACGTTTTTAGATAACTGTGTTTATTGGAATTGATTAGATAGATAATCTTATTTATTGTGTGTAACTGGATAATGGTGTAGATTTTAATTGTGTGTTTGTATACTTTTGATATTGTGGTATTGTATTGATTGTGAAGTGCTCCGATTCTCAGGAAAGGAGCGCTATATAAATAAAGTATCTATCTATCTAATTGTCGGTCTGTCTGTCTGTCTGTCTGTCTGTCTATCTATCTGTCTGTCTGTCTATGTACCCTGACAGTGGCAGGAGGTTGGATCTCCAGAGTCAGAGGCTTATTGATGTGGGGATGGGCTGGGGGATGGTGGCGGCATATGTGTGTGTGTGTGTGGCAGCCAACATCTAACAAACCAGGATGCATATTTCTATGTTCCCCCAAATCCCCTCCCACCTTCCCTGATGGAGGCCCCTTCTAGTGCTACAACCTGTGGGCAGGACCTGGCTGATAGAATGTAGTCATCTTCACTATCAATGCCATGAAGTCAGACACCATGGAAGGTGCTGATGCAGTAGGCATTTTCCAACTTTCCCCTAGGAGCCTGAAGATGCAGTCTCTGCAGTGCACCCTGGACCCACCCGCTCTCTTTGGGAGTTGAGCTCAGACTGTGAACCTATGTCTCCCACATAAATTGTGAAATGCACTAATGCTGGTGTCACTGGGCTGGGCCTAGTTAGGGATTATAACATTTTATAATCACATTATTTACACTTGCAGTTTCAGGGATTTGCTGAGTCTTGAGGAACCGAGGGTGCATCCCCCTGCTGCCCGCAGAGCCACTGTGCAGAGAATGATTCTTCCCCTCTTTGACTACGGTAACACTACCTATGCTAGTGCTCCCAAGTCTACCCTGGCCAGACTGGATCCACTCTCCACTTCTTCTGTAGGTTTGCCCTGGATTGCCCCCACCCCAGACCCACCACTGCCACCTCTACATCTCTCTCTCTCTCTCCTTTCCCTCCCTTGAAGCCAGATGACTTTTCATTGCTCCTCCCTTATTGCTAAGTACTGGCTGGGTTCCCTCCCATCCTACCTTATGTCTCTTCTCTCCTCTCCTCCCCTTCAAACCCCTCCTACTCTCTCCGTAGCTCTAACCTCCACTCTCTAACTCTCCTATCCAGGTGGACCTCGGCTGGGCAAGCTGCTTTCTCTTTCCGCCTTCCCAAACTCTGGAACTCCCTCCTGGGCACTATTCATTCTGCTACCTCCATCCGCTCCTTCTCCAGTCTTATATGTGATTACTTCGCCCCCTCCTGTAGCTGCCCCCTGGCTTTCCACCCCCTTCTATCCCCCCCCCGTCTTTCATACTACATATCTCCCCCTCCTCCCTCTCCCCCATTCCTCTACCTCCTCTACCTACCCACTCTAATTCTGGACCTCCCTTATCTCCTTCCTATGATCTGCTTTCTCCTTTCTCCCCCTCTCTGCTCTTTGCCCTTTGCTAGACTACCCTTAGCCTCATGCACTAACCTGGTTCATCCCCTATTCTTGTAGGCAAATGTTAGTTACGGCTATTGTTGCATTTTCTGTAAATAATCCCTATATATATGCTCTTGTACATTCAATATACATTACTCAGTGTTTAATTTATGATATATTGTATAAAGTGTTCTTTAATATGAGTGTACATTCTCTGTAAATATTTTTACGCAATGTGGATACATATTTCTCCCTCTCCCCTCTCCCTAGGACGATTCTGGAAATTAGTTGTTTATGCCTCAGTATGTCTCTTCTGGTGAAACTTTTGAAATAACTAAATAAATAAATAAACAAATAAAGTCTTCTGTATGGATGCCAAAAGACCTGACAAAAAAATCGTGAGATTATTGAGATAATTGTAAGGGTCACTGGGAACCCTAACTGCATGGATAAAACCTGTGCCATACTCAGATTTACTTAGCATCTGCTGCAGTAGTAGTTACATGACACAGCTGCAAAGCAGAGCAGCCTGAAAATAATTTTTTAAAGTTTTTTTTTTAAATTGTGGAAAGATAAGGGGCTTACCACTATTCCGCTATCTCTTGCCAGTAAACCAGGTTTGCGAATGGACTTAGCATATGCGGGCAGCTAGGGCTAGTAAATGGTGTTTGAGGACTGTATGGTACCATTTTCGACACCACAGCAAATCTTGTGAGTGACCTGTGAGCTTTCTATCTCCTCCCTTGAGCTCTGCTGTGGCATCCGATGCCAGTAATGGCTGTGGCAGTGACATCTAGTGGGCAGAGGGCAGAGGGAGCTTTTTCATGATTCTTTTTCAGTCTATCTTATTGCATTTGCACCGCCTTGATGAAAATACACTTGTAAATGTGATTTCACTTTGTTTGCTAATAAAGTGTATGTGATTTGCTTGCCCTGCTGTTTGGTGCCGGTTCTGTTTTGTGCTTGATAATCTGGCTTGTTCCAGGCACGGACATTTGAGTGGAACTGCGGGAATGTTGCTAGGTTCTGTTCTGTGTGTAACCCTTAGGTGGCACTATCCCAAAGGCTACTATCCCTGCCTGCTTGGCTAGTTGCAGGTTAAGGGGCCTAGGTTCTGATACGGGTGCCTCCACCTGGAGGTCAGGGTTGGTAGTGGTCAAGCTGACCTGGGCACAGCCCTCTGGGACACTGTAACCCCCCTTTTCTCCTTAAAGTAGCCTGAACAGTACACAATAATCACTTTCACAATTACCCTTATTCACCAGGCAATTACCCACACTGTTTGCATCTACCGCCAGGGCTGGTTCCTCTAGCTTGACCCTGGGGCCCCCTGTAAAACAAGGTTGAGCACAGCAAATAACAACAGTACAATACTCTTGGCACAAACTGAAACCACAGTCAGGTTAAATGCAAACAAAGTTAAATCTGATTTATTCAGGGGACTTGAACAAGGGAGGGGAAAAATCAGGTTGATTTGCTTAAAAGCTATATTAATCGGACAGTTATGCATGCAGTTCAGAGTCCCTACACAGTCACACACTCTGAGTACCCAAGTAGGAAAACGGTGGGCTAGCCAGGAACGTTGCAGCTGGTTGGAGCCCTGTGATGGAAGAAAGCAACATGCACAACACACACTATTTGTAATCTGAGCCGGAGGGCTCAGTTTGTGAAAGAAAAGGCAACAAGACAATCAGATGACAACACTTTTAGACTTAGCTGTTGTTGCAGGGAGCTACCCTGATGTTTACTCATGATATCCAATACTGGACACAGGCAGGATGAAATTGAGACTGCAGGCTGTTGAGCTGGAGTGCCCCGAGAAGCAGGGCCCACACGAATCACCGAGGCATTGTTTCTGTTCAAGGCGTTGAGCAGGGGGCTGATCCCCAGGCCGGTCTCTCATTGATTACTTTCTCTGCGTAGCAGGTATTCTGGCTGGGCCAGTATAGCAGGGCCCAGGCAAATGGAAATGGATACGGATTCAGTCCGTGGAGCTGGATACAGCCTCCAGCAAGCAAAACACAGTTTAGACACACAGTGGGGAACCAAATCACGACCCACTATAAGCACACAGCACAGTCCAATGTAAGGAAATTCCACTGTACCAGGCAAATGGCTCTCCAGATGCAAGTACAGAGTCTCTGCACAATACATAGATACATAGATACATAGACAGTGTTAGCAGATAAGGGCCCACAGCCCACCCAGTCTGCCCATTTGAGCTTGTAAGTTCACTTTATGTGTTCCTATAAGTCTGTTGCTCCTTAACCCTGACCTCCAGAATTCTTTTATGTCTATCTCATTCATTCTTAAATCCCGCGATTTTTTCAGCCCCCACCACTTCCTCTATAGATACATGACAATCCGGGAGTTCAGAGGTAACTGGAAGTCCTGACAGGCCGATCGCATTCAGCAAATCTTCGGCCTTCTTTAGGTTAAAGTCTGGTCACAATTCAGTGGCTTAATTCGCTCTCCAAGTTCGAATTCAATCCAAAAAATAACACAAGTTCCCTCTCAGGAACAGCAGGCAGGCATGCAGGCCAAACTCAGGCCTTTCCACAGTTCTCCCACGCAAATCCACTATGGATTGCTGCTTGAACTATCTCGAGCTGTTACTTCTTCACTTCCCAACTCAGATCTAACTGAAACTGCAAGCAGTGTGGGACCTTCCCCAAGATCCAAAAGGTTCGGTTGGCTGATCTGTCTGTCAGTCACAACAAGGGCTCCCCCTCCAGGTTATTTTAGGCGCCAAAAGCCCAAAACTACAATTCCTACAAGTTTTGGCCCCACCAAGCCCCTGTAGGCAGGCTCCATTTTAGAGTCCCAAATGTATTGATTGGCCCATTCTGCAGTTCAGGACCAAGATAATGGAAACAAACAGAACTGTCCATGCTGCAAAGAAGGCAGGTTAGAACAAACTACAATATTACTACTACTCTAACAAATGATCAAGCAAACAAGTACATCTTCTAACAGAGCTCCCTCTCAGGTTAATTATGAATGC
Organism: Neoceratodus forsteri; assembly: GCA_016271365.2. Taxonomy (NCBI): domain Eukaryota; kingdom Metazoa; phylum Chordata; order Ceratodontiformes; family Ceratodontidae; genus Neoceratodus; species Neoceratodus forsteri. The sequence continues at coordinate 1,251,890,563 of CM028129.1, read as the reverse complement.
AATCCAGGCAGCTCTTAAAGAGGCAGTACACAGAGGCTATACAGGCACTCTCTGGCTATCATATTTAAACTGCTAAAATGCAGGACACCAGCCTGGCAGTGAGCATTTAGGCAAGCTCAAGGAAGACTTTTCAGGAACCCCCATTTGTAGGGGGGTTACATGTGCTTCATATATAATTTAACAATCTTGTCTGAAAACATAAAACACGTTATTGTGGGGTTGTGTTTTATTTTTAACAAACACCTAGGCATTGTAGAAGTCCTATTGGGAAAACAAAAATATTCTTAGAAACAGGCCCCAAATGGGATTTAAACTAGGGATCTTGGACTGGCCCCAGCTACCTGAGTTGCATACTACTGCTCTACTGAGCTACTGCCCTTACTTTATTAGAAAAAATCTGTTTTTGTCAGAACCATAGCCCTAGTTGACATTACGTAAGTTTGGAAACCCTGCCCAGGACCAAATGACCACTGTATAATGGGCACATCTCCGCTAGTGCAGTTACTCTTCTCAGCTACAGAAGATGGCACTCAACTTAATGGAGCAAAAAGGTAAGCAAACTCTCTGTTAGTGACGATAAAATAACTGCATGCACACCTGTTAGTCTGGCTCATCGGTAGGAGTTAAACAACACTGAATAGGACACAATGGGTTTGTGTTACAGGAACACTAGAAACCATAGGTTTGCATTAATAGAACAGAGCCCCAGCCAAGGTAAAGCTGTGCTTCAACAAAAATATGCCAACATAGCCGGCCCATCGGTGCAACATTAGTGCTACCATTTGTGATGCCTGCAACCTGGATTTGGAAGTAATCCTGAGTTGTCAGGGAACAGATGGTGGGAGAAGGAGGACTGAGTGTCCCAGAGGACTTTCTTCTCCACCGGAGAGGGAGATCAAGGTGCTCCACTTCTCTACCACCACCTGGGAGATCACAGGTGATGGTACAAGCAAAGCTGTGTTATGGTGGGGGCTACCTCCTGACTGTGAGATAAGAACACTCTGCTCTCCCACGTTCGGCAGTCCTAGCCCATGTGGTGTCCAAGGGGGTGGAGAGAAAAAGAGGAAAATACTGCACAGTGGCAGTATGAAGTGGTGTCCTCCCACGGGTCTTGCACCACTGACTTCTGAGCTGCTGGCCAACAATCTGACTAAGCCCCTCCTGCAGCTTTGGGAACCCTGTGGGGGTGTGCCACAGCAGGGAAACTGTAGGGCACTGAATAACAGGAAGTAAGTCCTACAGACAGCAGGTGACAGGGCTGGTAGGGATATTGGTGAATGGAGCCGACTGGGCAGAAATGGGTTATAAAGAATAGAAAATAAATATGCACACGTACTGTAAATAACAGCTGACTAACTGCTATGTGGCCAAATGTCTAACATATATAAGTATATAAAGGCTACTAATGTTATTATGTCAATAGTTCTGTGTGTGCATGATTAATTTTTATTTTTTGCTCCTTCCTGGCCCCTGACCTGCCCCTCCTTCGAGCTGCACAGCGTAAGTCCCTGGAACCTCTGTCAGACTTACCTCCACTGCTAACTCATGTCCATCCTAGGCTTGCGTCTGCACCATTGGTGGTCTGGCTTTTCCCTGCCAAGGGAGGGGAGTAGCATTCCACGGCTGTCCACGAGCAGAAGTGATGCAGTATCAGAATAGAGCACGTTGGTGGCTGCATGGCGCAGGGGTCACAGGGCAGCCCTTATCCAGCTGAGTGGGTGGGCATTTTCCTGTTTTCATGCTGGGGCCCCACCCACCTCCCCTACATGCAGCTGCTCATGGCATCCTGGGGCGGGGACATTCGGCAGCGTGTGGCCACCCATGCTGCGAAGAACATCCCGCTAAGCCACCACCAGGAGCCACTGTGAGAGCGGTCTGCAGGAACCCACCTCCTGGGAAGGAAGCGTCCAAGGGATGCTCTGACTCCCTCCCTGATGGCCTCTGCTCCTGAAGCTCCAAGTCCAGCCCGTGTTAACCCTTGCTGTGCCACCATAACTGCCATTGCGACCATAACTGTCACCCCACCCCCCAAGCCCAACCCATGCCTTGCTGCAGTACAACAGCAATACCAGCAGCAAACATTCAGCATTGACAAATGCTTGTTCTTTTTAAAACTAAAATACAGACTGCCCACCTTACTGGTGTTACCACACCAAAATGTGTTTGTTTACATTTCTTAATACACTTCCACTGTATCTTTCCTGGACTTGGGAACACCCCAACATAGTGTAGCCACTTTAGGTGCAGTGGAAGAGAGGATACTATTGCTCCTGAATGGCTGCACTGTTTGGGGGTGTTCCTAATGTTCAGAAAGTAGGTAGTAAGAGTAGATCAAGGATTTGAAACAAAACAAGGCTGGGTTTAATTACCATTAGTGTGCTTTCAGTTCTACTAAGAAAGGAGGCTGTTAAACAACCAGCAACACTAATGAATTCTAGAGAAGGTAAGCAATAAAAAAATGTGGGTTTTCAACTAGAAATAGTATGATGCGCTGGCTTGGTGATGCTGAGGGTTGAGGCGCTGCACGCCACACCTCATGCCATGCCGGTGACCCGGGTTCGTCCATGAGCTCAGGGCGCTGGGGGTCAGCTGGGGGGAGGGTGAGGAGCTGATTGAGCTGCCTCCTTGAAGAGGGCTTAAGGGTCTCCATGGTGCTTGGTCATATCCTGGTGGAGGCTGGGGGTGGTGCCACATTTGAGAAGCCCTGGCATTAGGCCAGGGGAGGGTAGAAGGGGCCATCTCTGGAGCCACGGTGTGCGTGTGTGCCTCCATACGCTTGCACTACCACATTCTGTGGCCTCAGGGTAATGGGGAGTAAATGAGAAAATACAGGGGCAGCAGCAGGATGAAGCCTCTAGGCCAGCTCTGGGGATCTGCTTGGGCATGCAAGGCATCTACAAGACCCCAAAAGACCCCCGGAGTCAGGTAACCGTGGCTGATGTGGGCTGCAGTCTTCTGTGGAGGATAAAAAGGAATACGGGCAAAAAAAAAAAATAGTATAATGCAAAAATGGTTGACAGTTTCCCTTTAAGCTTCTTTGCTCTCACAGCCTGTGATGTCATCCCACTCCTTGATGGAAACACAGCATTGTTGTGTATGGTTGCCCCTACATTGTTCTGTAAATTATTTGAACTTTGCTCCCTGGGTTCCCAATGATGTCATCCCACTCCCCTCGTTGGAAATACAGCCTTTTATAAAATGAGCAAGGAAATCCCTGCATCCTGATTGGCTGGGATCTGTTTCTAACCATTTCATAAGACACCACTACCAATGGCAAATAAAAGGTCCCTGTCAGTCAGGGTGCAGTGACATTCAATTTTAATGGAAAATTTATAATTTTAAACATCTAAATGGCATCCATTATTTTTCCTCACATACCCCAAGTAAAGTATCAAAAATTTGGGACAAGAGATATTTTTTTTTTGCAATTGAATGTTTATTCAACATTATTCAAATACAGAGAGAGGCTCTCCTGTTTATATACATATAGCCAATGTACAAAGTGTGAGTATAAACTTGGAAAAGGATCCTCTCCCCTCCCCACCCCACCCCATCCCACCCTCCATTCACACAGGAGAGTCTTTCTAGTAACAAAGTCTCTACTACCAGGTGTAGAACTTCTATGCACTCTGAAGTGAATACAGAGTCACCAGAGAACCCCAGTGTTTGAGAAATTTCTGTGACTGATTATTTAAACTAGCAATAGTCTTCTCTAGATGAAGGTTGGCCAACAATTCCTGTAACCATTCACTGTAAGAAATGTCCAGCTCATCCTTCCAATGTTGCAAAACCAGTCTCTTAACAGACAACGCAATAAGGGTTATGTGATATTTTCTGTTAGTAATAGTAACTGAAGAGAGATCCCCAGAACACAAATTTCCGCTGTGAAAAGCTCTGATAGACCCAGAAGGGGAGTCAACCTTTTGTTTAATGGCGGTCCAAAGAGGGGGACACAAGATATTTGATTAAAGATTAGTCTTACAACAGTTGTTTTCTAACTACCCCATTCATGCGCTATAATGTACTCTCTGTGATGGAGGAATTTTGTTCCTCCCAAAGTTCAACAGAAAATTGCCATCTGTGTCAGTTCTCCCACTACCTAACCACACACCATTGAACTCGATCATGCAGTCATCTTTAGCATTTCTTTTCTGCTCGTAAAAACGTAGACTTTGACAGCAGATAAGGATCGCTTGGCCCACCCAGTCTGCCCATTTCCCTTCCTACTAGATAAGCTGCAGATCCTAGTTAACCAACAGCCTATTTCTTCTTAACCCCCACCAGAATTGCCTTATGTCTGTCCCATGCATTCTTGAATTTCCCCACTGTTTATGACCCTCATAGCCTCCTCAGGAAGGTCACTTCATGTGTCCACCACCCTCTTAATGAAAAAATACTTCCTCACGTTGCCCCTGAGGCGTCCCCCCTCTCTGTTCACAGTTGTGTTTCATTTATTTCTGTAAGAGAACTGCAGTTCTCTCTCTTAGGACTGCTCTGGTATGACAGGTGCCTCAGACAGCACTCTCTCTCTCTCTCTCACTCACGCCTTCTCGCCTGTCAACCTCCTGCCCCACCTGCTATGGAATGCTCTCTCTCTCTCTCTCTCGCGCTCTCTCTCTCTCGATCAGTGAAGTGTATCCTAGGCTTCTGTTATACCAAAGAAACATGAAAGTTTCCTTTCTGGGACTAGATCCCTTTTTTTCCCCTGAAGTTTGTTTAATTAATCATTTTCCCACTGATATGATCAGAAAGAGGAGGGCTTACATGGCTGTCATATCGGCTACAGCCAAATTGATAATCATGAGACACTGGATAGATGACTCAACGCCATCGGTGCTTGAGTGGCACAAATAAATACTACTTGCCCTGCAACTGGAGTGACACATAGCTAAGATGAATAATAAGTTACAAATTTACAGTGTTAAATGGGGTCCCCTGGACGCTATGCTTGCAATGTGGAAACTTTCAGTGATAACCAGGTAGGTTTGTGAATAATTTTAGCCCTCATCGAGCTTGTCATAATTTTTATTGTTTCTCCTAGTTTGGTTCCACAAGGGTTGGTTTTTGGGTAGGGGTTTGGAATTGTGCAGTATTATCTAAAATATAAAAAAAAAAGTTATGTAATGCCTGATACTGTATATTGTTCAGCCTCCAGGTTAAAATTTTATATTGATGCTATATTAGGAGGCTTTACTGTCACTCATAACATCTGTATTTTGTGGTATTATGAATAAAGTATAATGAATAAGAAAAAACGAAACACGAAAGTTCTGTATACTGCAGGACCTACTGTGGATAAGCAAAGTATGTAAAATCGACATTAGAAAACTCAGCATAACTTCTTCTGCTGCACATGCCACCTTCCAAAACAGGAAGCCATATGCAGTGCAGTATAGCAGTAGTACTGAGCTGGCAGCTTGCTTCCATCCACAGGACCAGTTCTCATAAAAGCGCTGGCACTGTCACCTCAGCTGTCAATGTGATGGCAGCAACATTGAACACAACAGGGCTTTAAACAGTAGTGCTTCTTTTTGTTCAGAGGCAACAAAATGTGGGGGCTCTTTTAAAAGAGTGAATATCAATGATTATATCGCACATCATTTTTTGCTCATTAGCTGTCCCTTTCCATTTGTGTCTGGCACCCCCTTCCTCAAGTTCCCCCGCTCGTGTCTAACAAATATGGTAGACTTCTTCAATTGGGTAACCAAAACGTTAGACCTGAGGGGTGCAGTGGTCCCGTTGCCCGTAGTCTGGGCAACAAGCTCCCTGAGCTGGTGGCCTTAATGGAAGAGGGATGCCTGGATATCGTAGCAGTCACAGAAACATGGTACACAGAGAACCATGACTGGGATGTTAACATACCAGGGTACATAACCTACAGGAGAGACAGGCAGGGGAGAAGAGGGGGAGGAGTAGCTCTCTATGTAAAGGAAGGGATCAAAGCAACTGAACAAAAGAGTAAACAGGGAGGAGAGGAGGCACTGTGGGTCACCTTGGAGACTGGAAAGGGCACCACAATCCGCACAGGGGTTGTGTACAGACCCCCATGTCAGGGGGAAGGAATGGACAAGGATATGATGGAAGGCATTCTTAGAATGGCAGAGAAGGGAGATACTGTTGATGGGAGAGCTGAATATGCCAGATGTTAACTGGAGCACATTTGCTGCAGCGACATCCAAAGCAGGGCCATTCTTGATGCCCTACGGTGGCAGGCATTAGACAGCTAGTTTGGAACCCACTCGTGAGGAGCAATCTTAGACCTCGTACTCTCAAGCGGGGGCAGTGAGAGGATCTCAGATCTAGAAGTGGGTTGCCATCTGGGACAAGTGACCATCAAACAGTGTGGTTCACGTTAAACTCAGCTACAGAGTCAAGCCATACAAAGTGAGGGTACTGGACTTTAGGAGGGCTGACTTTGGCAAGATGGGAGTGCCTCAGAAAAGCACTAGCAAACAGGCTAGAAGGAGGTGTGGAGCAACAATGGGGAATTATCAAAACTGCCATCACAGAGGCAACAAGCCTTTGTGTGAAGCAAATAAACAAATCAAAACGAAAGAAAAAGCCACTATGGTTCTCAAGAGAGGTGGCTGTGAAAGTCAGGAAGAAAAAGATAGCATTCCAGAAGTATAAGGAAACACAGAAGGAGCAGGACAGAGAGCTGTACCAGTTAAGGCAGAAAGAAGCAGAGAGGGAAGTCAGAATAGCAAAGGCCCAAACTGAGGAAAAGATAGCCAACTCAGTTAAGAAGGGGGATAAAACCTTTTATAGGTACATCAGCGAGCGTAGAAAGACAAAGGGAGGGATAGTGAGGCTGAATAGAATGAACGGTGGGTGGGCAGAGGGGGACAGTGAAAAAGCAGGAATACTGAGCGAATATTTCTGCTCAGTATTCTAAAAAGGAGGGGAAGTGCCTAATCCAATTAACAGAAGCACTCTTGATGGAAGTTCGATCCCAGTCCTTTCACAGAAGAAAGGGTTCTGCAAGAACTCCTAAAACTGAAGGTGGACAAAGCAATGGGTCCTGATGGAATTCACCCCAGAATTCTAAAAGAATTAAGGAAGGAACTAGTGAAACCACTGGCTACTCTTTTTAATAAATCATGGGAGGATGGTGTGGTACCCGAGGACTGGAGGAAGGCGGATGTGATTCCCCTTCACAAAAGTGGGACCAAGACAGAGGCAGGAAACTACAGACCTGTCAGTCTGACCTCTGTGGTAGGGAAAGTGATGGAGTCACTTCTGAAGGAAAGAATAGTTGAGTACCTAGAGGTCAGTGGAGCACAGGATCCAAGGCAGCATGGGTTCACAGCAGGAAGGTCATGTCAGATGAATCTAATAGATTTCTTTGACTGGGTGACCAAAGTAGTAGACCAGGGAGGGGCTGTGGACATGGCCTACCTAGACTTTAGCAAGGCATTTGACACAGTCCCACACAAAAGATTATTAGTCAAATTAACCAGCCTGGGAGTGGGTCCCAGGGTGGTAGCCTGGGTAAAACATTGGCTGGACAACAGGACACAGAAGGTAATTGTAAATGGAGTCCACTCTGAAGAAAGGACGGTTACTAGTGGGGTACCGCAGGGTTCAGTATTGGGTCCAGTCCTTTTTAATGTCTTCATCAGTGACATTGCAGAGGGACTGGAAGGAAAAGTATGCCTTTTTGCAGATGACACAAAGATCTGCAACAGGGTTGATACACAAGGAGGCGTGGAAAGGATGAAAAGGGACTTGGCAAGGTTGGAGGAATGGTCTGGCGTATGGCAGCTAAGGATTCAATGCAAAAGTGCAAAATAATGCACCTGGGAAACAAGAACCCAGGGAAGAATACACAATGGGTGGGAGGTAGTAACAACAACAAAACAGGAAAGGGACCTGGGGTAATCATATCAGATGACCTTAAGGTTAGCAAGCAATGTGAGAAGGCAGTAGGGAGGGCGGGGTATACTGGGATGTATGGGAGAGGCATCAGCAGCAGAAAACAGGAAGTTGTTATCCCTCTGTACAGACAGTTGGTGAGACCCCATCTGGAATACTGTGTCCAGTTCTGGAGACCCCATCTCCGCAAGGACATAGACAGGATAGAGGCAGTCAGAGGAGGGCAACTAAAATGGTGCAGGGTCTGCAAGAAGCCGTATGAGGAGAGACTAAAGGAGCTTAATATGTATACCCTTGAGGAAAGAAGGGAGAGGGGGGACATGATAGAAACTTTCAAGTACCTCAGTGGAATCAACAAAGTCCAAGAGGGTAGCATCTTTCAGAAAAAGAGACTTGCAAGAACAAGGGGACACAATTTAAAGATAGAAGGAGGTGGTTCAGGGGCAATATGAGGAAGTATTATTTCACAGAGAGGGTAGTGGATGCATGGAACAGCCTTCCTGAGGAAGTTGTGGAGTCTAAAACTGTGGGAGAATTCAAGAATGCATGGGACAGACATAAGGCAATTCTTGTGGGGGGCAGGAAGATATAGGCTGTTGGTTAAATAGGATCTGCAGCCTATCCTGTAGGTAGGAAAATGGGCAGACTAGATGGGCCTAGCGGTCCTTATCTGCTGTCAAAGTCTATGTTTCTATTTACTTAGATTTTAGCAAAGCCTTTGACACTGTCCCCCACAGGAGATTAGCAAACAAGCTAGAGAACACAGGCACAGACAATAAAATAGTCATGTGGATTAGGAACTGGCTTCAAGAAGGGTCCCAAAGGGTCCTGGTCAAAGGGGCATTATTAGAGGACATCAGAGTTACCAGCAGCATTCCACAGGGGTCAGTACTTGGCCCACCCCTCTTCAACATATTCATCAGTGACATTGCTGAGAGACTGGAGGGGAAGGTCTGCCTGATCACAGATGATACAAAGATCTGCAACAGGGCAGACACAGAGAAAGGGGCCTCTAAAATGGAAGCTGACCTTAAAGGGAAACATCCATCTAGGATTAAATTAATCAATATTGTTACCAATGGAAATCTACTTTACATAAGCTTTACATAAGCTATTGACCAAACCTGTAACACTTTTAGGGCCAGAATTATAACCCTTTCAGTTGCTCCTCCCTTTAGAGCTGCAGGCATCCATATTCTAAATCACAGGCACAGGAAATGACGTCACATCAGGGGAAACACATATAGTCGATAGATGTTTTAACCAGGAGAGGCACACTAAGATGAAGTTTGAATCCAGGTGTGACCTGAGACCACAAGAAAGTTAAATGACTTCTTCAGGGTCATACAGTAATGCAAGTAGGGACTGTGGGATTCAAACCCAGGTCTCCAGGTTTGTATACTGCCTCTGTCAAGGAAAAGAAGAGTTAGGCCTCTTGATGAGCTGTCACAATCAGCCACTTAATAGTTTAGTGATTGTACCTGGGAGCATCAGGGAAGTGAAAAGATTTTATCTCAAAGAGAAGGGCCTACTGGAAATTTCCTGCTGGAAAGACAGAGTGAAACAGTTGGAATCATGAAATGAAAAATAAATCTGCAGTGTTTTTTTTCTTTTACTTTGGTGAAAAGAAACCTGTTTCTGGATGGTGTTCAATTAAAGTTTTATTTTATGTTGCAACCTTCAGAAGGAGTAGTGCTGGAACATGGGGAAAGGTGTGTGTGTGTGTGTGTGTGTGTGTGTGTGTGTATGGAGGGGCATTGTAGTAATAAGAGACCATGATTGCTTCCCTTCTGACATTGCATGCATTTAGGGGCTCATGGGCAAAAGTGGGAGGTATCCACCCCCCACACGCACATGTAGATTCTGGCACCTATGTTCAGAAGGGTTCTGTACTGACAATCATCTATCCTGTCACACACCAACACAAAACAATTATTTTGTTACAACTTGTTTACCCAGGATAGTCCAGCTGAGATGTGCCACCTCATTTCCAGTGGGGTCCTGCTGTTATTCATTTCTGCTTCTAGGTGGACAGGAGCACTGGGGGGTTTTGTAACTTACTCAAGGTCACACAGTTAGTATTTGACCTTACTGACGTTTGACACACTCATTTCCTGGGCCTCAGGCTTGTACTCTAGTCACTAGATCACAGTCCTACAAATGACAGAACATGATGCTAACAAAAAAAATGTAAACACAACTACTTCAGTGCTAACAAATACTGGAACTAAATAGGTACAAGAATAAAAATTATTTACAGTGTTACCACAGTAGCAGAATATTCAGCAAATCACACTGGCACTAAACATTTTACTAAACTTGTGCTCTCAGGTCGCACATGGATTCAAGCTTCAGCTTAGTGTGCCTCTCCTCTGGTTAAAACATTTTTCGACTATATGTGTTTCCCCTGATGTGATGTCATTTCCTGTGCCTGTGATTTAGAAAATGGATCCTGCAGCTATAAAGGGAGGGGAAACCGAATGGGTGTAATTCTGGCCCTAAAAGTGTTACGGGTTCAGACAATAGCTTATGTAAAGCAGATTTCCATTGGTAACAATATTGATTAATTGAATCCTAGATGGACATTTCCCTTTAAGAAGCTAGAAGACTGGTCAAGAACTTGGTAGTTGAAATCCAACACCAAGAAGTGAAAGTGATGTACTTGGGTAAACATAACCCAGGAAAGACCTACTCTTTGAATGGGCATCAACTCGAACAAACCAGCATGGAGAGGGACCTCAGCGTTACTGTTACCAAGAATCTAAAAGTAGAGAAACAGTGTGAAAAAGCAGCTCAGAAGGCCAGTAGCATCCTTGGTTGTATAGGTAGTGGGATTACAAGTAGGAAGCGCAAGGTAATTATCCTGCTGTACAGGTTCTTGGTCAGGCCACACCTGGAGTACTGCATACAGTTCTGGAGACCACACCTAAGAAAGGACATAGACTGCTTGGAGAGGGTTCAGAGAAGGGCCACCAAGACGGTTCAGGGACTGCATCAGGAACAGTACAAAACGAGACTCAGTGAATTAAATTTATACTCACTGGAACAGAGAAGAAATGGGGTACATGAAAGAGACATTGAAATATGTAGCAGGAATGAACACAGGCCAGAATGGAAACCTATTCCAGGAGAACAAAACAACACGTACTAGGGGACACAATCTGCGCCTAGTGGAAGGCAGATTTAAAGAGCCCCTGACAGCATTAGGCAAACTTTGAAAAAAGTACGTTTTATATTCAGTTCCATCCCATTTTCTTTATCACTTCATATATTTTCAGCCATTAATGCCCCAATTTTTTTTATTACTGAAAGCAGTTGCATAAAAAGAAGATCCCCCTCCCTTAGACTATAACTGCTCTGGCTGCTTCTCTACACATGACATCACAATCCCTTGTTTATGACATCATAATTGTCTCCACAGCAACTTATTTTTGATGTCATAAACAAAGTTATGATGTCAGGTGCAGGCAGGCAGCCAGAGCTAAAAGGGCAGAGATACTGTATTCATGCAAAATACCCTTAGCAATTAGGAAATAAGGGGGAGAATTACAGAATAAAATACAAAATATAAGTTAAATTTATGCCTGAATGTTACATTTTTTGTAAAGTTGTCTCAACTATGTCAGGAGCTTTTTAAAACCAATGCAAGAAAATACTTTTTTGCAGAGAGGGTGGTAGAATCATGGAACAGCCTGCCTCCAGAGGTGGTGGCATCAAAGACAGTGCAAGAATGCAAGCTGGCATGGTACAAACAATGTGGACACTTAAGGGATAATAAAAATGAGTGGAGGGGGTAGAAAAATCTAGGACAGACTAGATGGAGCACGTGGTCCCCATCTGCCATCTACTTCTTATGTTCTTAAGTTTTGGAACTATTTTTACCAGTGAAAGGTTATATTAAATACATTTTAATATTTACTGAATTATCTAAAAAGGTTTCTGCCTCTTATCTTTTTTTCTGAATGTGTGCACCCATTTTATATAAGCAATAAGGCACTCTGGGGGTGTTGCTTGTACTAGGTTTAACCCACGATCAGGGGCTGAAAGCACTTGACTTTGCCTTGTACCTTACTATACCCCTGACCATTGGGAAAACCAAGTGCAACCAATAACCCATCATGCCTTATTGCTTATGTTGTGTAAGGTTTCCCATACATTATTCTGTACATTACTTCAGTCATCCTCGAGGTCCCTATGATGTCCTCTCAACCTCATGATGGAAACACAGTCTTGATGTGTATGGGTGTGCACAACATTAATCTGTACATTACTTGAGCTTCCCTCTTGAGGTCTATCATGTCATCTTACCCCTCTAGTGTCAATACACTACTCTATATGTTATATATTCTCCTGACAGGCAGATTCTTTGGGTTTTTACTGTTTAGGAATTTGCATGCTTTTTCATGCCTCTGTCAAGGTCCTATTATAACTTCTTCAGATAACCCTCCTCCCACCCCACCCCTGCATTCAAAGTAGTCCTTTCACACTTCCTTGTTGACTGCAGTCTGCACAATAGCCCTGTTGTTCGATTTTAGCACCTCTCAGGAGGACCCCCACAGCACTGTAAATGAATCAATTTACGTACAAGTGGTTATGTTTAACTGTTACAGATTGATAGAAATAATTAAACACGTGCACTGCATTGCATATTGGCACTAATGTAAGGATCTGGTAGTAGCAAGTATTACACTTTAAATTAACTTCTTTACCCTTTAGTTGACAACCAGGTGGCTAAACTAACTAACAAAGATCTTAAAACAGGAAGTCCAAAGATTTTACATCTTGGTAGCTGACAATGTATTGTCAGTTCACTCATTTTGCATATCATTCTTTTGTTCAAACTTTTCATATTATAAATTTTATGTATTACATTTATATTAAAATTCAGCCCTTAAAATTTATAATTTTAAACAAATCAGCCAATGACCAGCTTATTAAATGATAAACTATGAACTCACTGCAATTAAAGTTTAAGATAGACTGTACTATATCTTATTCTGCTGTATAATTTAGACTTATATAGGATGACACTGCATGATTTGGTTCCTGTATTGGCAGGGATAATATGAAGGGCTGACCTTGAGAATGTAATCTCTCACCTATACCACGCATGCTGTTTTAGCGTGTAAACTAAAACCAGTAACTTGTTATATAACATGATAAAAAGAGCAGGGGAAATCCAGTAGCCCAGTGCATTCAAACAAGTCACATGGGGGTGTGAAAATCTGACCGCACACTTACCCAGGCCTACATAATGCAGACAGCACAGATGCAGCAGTAGAAGAATTCTAAGAGTCAGAGCACACACAGGGTGGTTTTGAAATAAAGTTGTTTTCTAGTGAGGAATTTATTGTAGAAATCACGCAGAATGCATATAAACAAAGAATATTAGCTAGAATGACCAGAGTCAGTCAGTCATTGGACATGATCTCAGTCTTTGACGTACTCGGGGTACATAGATAAGACTGAAAACTGAGATATCTGATCCAGTGTCTGCCAGCAGGACGTGGGGACATACCCTAAAGCTCAGAGGCAATAAAATCAAGGATAACACTAGGAATCCCTTCTTTTCCCAGAGGATGGTGAACCTATAGAATAGCCTAGCAGGGGAGGCAGTGTACTTTAAGACAGTACAAGCCTTCAAAGGAAGCCTGGACAAAGCTCTGCTTACCAAGGGAATCAACTGATACATTGGGTGGGTGGTGGAGTGGGTAGAAAATCCTCTTTGAATTAGTACACATTTGCAAAGCATATTTATTCATTTCTGTTTATGAAGTGAGAGTTGAGGGTGCATTCTAAGGACCTAGCATCTCTTCTGACCTTAAATTATTATGCTGCTGTGATTGAGCAGTCCAAGAAAGCAGTTTGGTTAATGCCTCTCATTACAGTATAAGATCTCTGACCATGGGCAGCTCAAAGGTCAGACATACATAAACCACCGTGAATACCACATGAGGGTATTTTAGCATGCCCTGCGGCGAGTGCAATTTTAAAAAAGCAGCCAGGTGCTGTTAAAACTGTCTGGACTACTGTGTGGTGCTTTCTGTACCTACTAGTGTTTGTGGGGATTTAACACCTAATTATCTGTTGTCTGAGACTTTATTGTGGTCACTTGAGCCCTGCATAAAAACGGAAGCAGGAAGAGGAGCTTTGTAGTCCATGTCAGGGGTTCTGAGGACTACAAACCTTGTTATTTAATCTTAAAAACATCAGAAAGTTTTGGGCATAGTGTGCAGTGGGAATTAAGCAAACATACAAGAAAACAATTCAGCAATTAGTAATTTTAAAGTACTTTCAGTGTGATCATTGGTCCCATGACCTCTGCAGTTCTCTGGGGTACGGGAGGGTATTTTGGCACACCCTGTGGTGAGCGGGTGAGTGGGCGGACGACGTGAAGACTGCACGAAGACACACACGCATCTAAGTGTACGTCAAGCATGTCAGGTGTATTAGGCGGATTTACTATCGTACACCTAGAAAGAAGTGAAGGGATAACGGACCTATCTAGGGTAAATACAAGGGCATAGGTTGTTTGAATTAGTATTGTGTATACAATAGTTGGATAGGTAATTTAACGGGTTAACTCCTATAGTATGTTTAGTAGTAAGGAAAATTTGTAATACTTCCACCAAAAGTATTGAAACAATTATATAAACCATACTTAGGGGATTAGTTGTTTGACCCGACAGTATTACCTTCCTGGAATATAGTTTATTTAGGTTACTGTCATTCAAAATGAATATTAATGAGCGTATTGTCACCTTAACTACTGGGGAAATCGCAGTGACAGGTATCCTGTGTCAACATTTTTGTTTAGAAACAAGTATAGGATTTGAAGGATTAAAATGTGCTCAATGTATCCAGAATGCTGACCTGAAAAATGAGATAGAAATACTAGAACAAAGGATTATCGATCTAAATAAGCAAAATGAGGTTTTATATTTTGAATTGAATGAGATTAAGAAATCCCAGTTATTAGTCCCTATTAGCCAACATATTATAAAGGATGACTCCTTGAAGAGGGCTAGAGAAGAAAGTGGAGATAGCAGTGAGGATTGGAGTCCAGTAATCAATAAGAGACAAGTAAAAAAGGGAAGGAGGGCAATGGAATTTCAAATTCCCATAGAAAACAGATTTCAGATTCTAGATGATGCATCGCAAAATAAAGGAGTTAATAATGGGATTACATTAAGTGGAGAGGACTGTAGCAATAATAAAGGGGAACATTATAAAATTAGACAGCAGAACACTATTACTACTATTGCACAGGTACACAATGAGGAAAACTGTCCTACTTCCATTAATAATGCCCCAATGGAAAATCATTTAACTGAGCCCATATTAGAATCTGAAAATTTGATTACTCCACTAGAAATGAGTGAAACATCTGACCCAAGACAGGTTATAGTATTGGGAGATTCAATAATTAAATACATAGATGGTCATATCTGTAAAAAAGATAAACAAAATAGAATGTGTTCTAGTTTCAGGGGAGCTTGGATTACGGACATTGAGAGAGTAGTTCCTAAAATTATTGAAGATGCGGGTATAAATCCCCTAGTAGTAGTTCATGTGGGTACAAATGACGTAAATAAATTTACAACTAATGATATTAAAAACAGTTACATATCCCTGGTCAACACCCTAAAATCATTAAAATAAGAAATATGTCTTTCTGAAATTCTGCCCGTACCACAAGCCTCTGTAAAAACAGAAGCTAAGATAAAAGAAATTAATGAATGGCTAAGAAAATGGGCATTCAATAATAATATAACATGTATTACCCACTGGGAAAAGTTCAATGAGGATCACGGTCTCTTTAGCTGGGATGGCTTACACCTTAGTAAAAAGGGAAGTCATGCACTTGGTAAAGATCTTCTGACAGTAATTGAACAACGTTTAAACTAAACACAGGGGGGCAAACAAGGAATGATACAGTACAGTCCTTGTCCTTGAGTGAAGAATTTACATTCTTTATGTGTAATGCTAGGAGTTTGAATAGTGTCAAATTAACAGAACTAGCGGGGAGAATGGAACAAGGACAGTAAGATGTAATAGCAATTACTGAGACCTGGTGGAATGATGCTTCTCAGTGGTCTAATGCCATCCCAGGATATAATTTATATTACAAAAACAGAAGTAATAGAAATGGTGGAGAGACGTGTATTTATATAAGGAATACAATTATATCAAAGGAAATATCTATACTAATAGAAAATGAGGTGGATATAGAAGGTTGTTGCATAGAGTTAGAATACCTAAAGAAAAAACTCATCCTAATAAATATTTATCATCCTCCCAATGCTGATTTAGCTTATGATTCTGCTTTGATACGACTATTAGCCGATCATTCTGAAACATCAGATGTTATTATTATGGGTGATTTGAATTTGCCAGGTATTGATTGGCATAAATTCACGGCTTCCACTAATACAGAACAAAATTTTTTGGGAACTTTTATAAATCTTGGTTTAGAACAAGTGGTCATGGAACCAACTCGGGAAAGTAATACTTTGGACCTTATTCTAACAAATATATCCGATAAATTTAGTATTATTGAAGTAGTAGAACCATTAGGATCTAGTGATCATAATGTAGTTATATTCTCTATCAAACAATTTAAAAACAGTAATAGGAAGAATAAATATCATTATAACTACTACAAGGGGAATTATAAGGAAATTAATGAAGTACTGTTTAGAAAAAACTGGAATTTAGTATATAAAGATAAAAGTGTAGATGAATGTTGGCAGCTCCTTAAGGGAACACTACATGATTTGGAACAAATATATATCCCTAAGATTAAAATAAACAATCATAAAGGTAAAATTCCAGTTTGGTTACCAGTTAACATACAAAAACAGATAAAAATAAGGGAAAATGCATATAAAAAAATTAAAATCTGACCCTAGTGTAGAAAAAAGAGATATTTATAAAAAGGAACTAAATATCACTAAATCCTTAATTAAGAAAGAGAGGAAACAGATTGAACATAAATTATCTACTACGGAATATAACCCCAAAGCTTTTTATGCCTATATAAATAAAAATAAGAATTCAAATTTACCAATATCGACTATTGTTAATGAAGGGATAGAATTTGATAATGGATTAGATATAAGTAATATATTTAACAAGTACTTTGGGTCTGTGTTCTCAAGTAAAGATCATATAAATGAGATAGTACATTCTTATACTAGTACATATGAGGAAATATCTAAAGGGGAAATAAGGGATGCAATTAGAGCCTTAAAAGAAACATCGTCACCAGGACCAGACAATATAAATACATTTTTCATAAAACAAACTATGGATTCACTTTTGTGCCCATTACATTTGGTATTTAATAAATCATATATGAACAGAGAGGTTCCTGAGGACTGGAGATTGGCCACTGTGATACCAGTGTACAAGAAGGGCAATAAAAGTATAGTGAATAATTATAGACCTATTAGCCTGACATCTGTCTTGTGTAAAATCATGGAAAGAATACTAAAACAAAAAATGAAACAGGAGTTAACATCAAGGGGTATAATGGATAATTCACAGCATGGATTTAGAAGAGGTAGATCATGTACGACAAACCTGGTTACTTTTTATGAAAACATCAGTTCTAGCCTGGAAAGAGGCATTCCAGTTGATGTTGTGTTTCTTGATTTTAGAAGGCATTTGATAAAGTATCACACAATTTATTAATTGCAAAATTGATTAAGTTGGGAATTAACAGTTATACTGTTAAATGGGTTGAGACCTGGTTAAGGGATAGATCTCAGAGTGTAAGGATAGGAGATTCAGTCTCTGCTAGCATTTCAGT
Source organism: Neoceratodus forsteri (assembly GCA_016271365.2). Taxonomy (NCBI): domain Eukaryota; kingdom Metazoa; phylum Chordata; order Ceratodontiformes; family Ceratodontidae; genus Neoceratodus; species Neoceratodus forsteri. Next base: position 1,251,872,874 of record CM028129.1, on the reverse strand, counting down.
CACAAGCGGAGTGCCTCAGGGCTCTGTTCTGGGTCCTACTCTGTTTGGTTTATTTATTGGAGACTTACAATCGGGGGTGTCTTGTCAGATAAGTAAATTTGCTGATGATACTAAAATCTCATCAGAAGTGGACACTGAAATAAATTTTTTTCTATTTAACAAAGATTTATTAATTATTGAAAAATGGGCTAAAGATAATAGTATGTGTTTTAATACAGATAAGTGTCTGGTAATGCATTTGGGGAAAAAGAACCCCAAGGTTGATTATACATTATATGGGAACAAAATTAAGATGGGATGCTATGAACAAGATCTTGGAGTAATTGTAAATAATAAATTTGACTGGAGTAATCAATGTAATAAAGTAATTCGAACTCGGAATTGTATTATTAATGCAATAAAAAAAGCCTTTATAACACGTAATAAAGAATGTATAATTAAATTATATAGATCATACGTTAGACCACACACAGACTATGCAGTATCCTTTTGGGCACCATACTTGGAAAAAGATAAAAAAAATGGTAGAAAGTCTCCAGAGAAGAATGACCAAACTAATACCAGAAATAAAATATTTACCATATCTAGAAAGGGTAAAATCATTGGGATTATACGACTTACAGACTAGACGTGATAGAGGAGATCTGTTGTTATTATTTAATATTTTAAATGATGAATGCCTTATGAAGTTAAGTGGATTAAAGTATTTAGATAAAGTATATGGACTGAGGTGTAATAATAGGCAAATAAAAATACCTAAGGCATTTACCAATAAGAGGAAATATTACTTTACCGTGAGAGCTGCGGCACTTTGGAACTCCTTGCCACAGTATATAGTGAATCAAACATCATGTAATCAGTTTAAATTAGAATTAGATAGGCTCCTGTTGGGTAGTTAAATTTGATACCCCCCACTTGTGTGGGGAAAGTGGTCTCGATGGGCCTAGTGCCTGCTTCCACTTTATAAAACCGAGAGTAAAACTAGATCTGTACAGGAACACTGAAACAGTACAGCAGAGTACCTAGAAGTGTTATTGCAATAATGGGGGGCATTGTAGAGTGTAGAAGGGAATAAAGTCATTGGCCACTGTAGATAAAGACTGAAGGCCAAGCTCACTGTCCATGGTGCCCAGGGCCACTGTTCCCATGGACTGACTCTCTGGTGCAGAAAGGAGCTTCTGCACCCCTATACCCGGAGTTGCTGTCTTAGATCAGTAAGGGAGACTCTCCTGGAGGTCCCTAGAGCTAAGCTGAAATCTTCCGGGGGCCAGGCATTTGAGGTGACCACCTTGGTCCTTTGGAACTCATTGTTGGGGTACCTCCAGCAGGCACCTTCCTTAGAGGTCTTTAAAAAAACATCTTAAAACATTCATCTTCCCACAGGCCTTTGGGACCTGAGGAATATATTTGCACCGCTAGACAGCTTAGGATTTTGCTTGTATGGAATTTTAATGGGTTGTATGTATTGATTTTTATATATTTGTATCATGAGTTTTATGTTCCTAATGCTGTTTGTTTTATATTTTGTAAGGGTGTCCTGAGCCGATGGGGAAGGGCACCCAAAATAAATAAACTCTACTACTACTACTATTATTTCAATTATATTCAGGTACAGAAGGAGGGGGAGAAGCTTTATTTTATATTTTTAGTCGGTTCTAACAGCTCGAAGAACTGTGTAGCTGAAACCATTTCTGTTTTGACAGTATGGTTTATGATAGAACGTGCACAAGATGAACATTAGAACACAAACTCATTTGCATGTTTGGAGTGCCATGCTGCACTTAGTTGCATAGCCCAAGTGCCTTGTACACCCTTCTCACTAATTAGCATATCCAAAGGCCCCAGCATTCAAAAGGTCAGCATGTGCTACCTGTGCTGGTGCTGCATTAACTGAAAACAGCACAACCCAATGGGGCAGGGGCCATACTCAAAGGCCCCTGGTGTCCGGCACTGACTGGACAGTGTGAATATGCAGAATATACTGCTGTACCCATCAAAATGAAGGACCGATTCTCCATGTATACAAGGTGCGGTGGAATATTTAAATGTTTTTTTTTAAATAGATATTTAGTTAGAGTAAGGCACAGTTTACAAATAAAATATAGCCTAACATGACACATCTCAAATACATCAAAATGGCAAGTTATACCAAATAACAAAACCCATTTGAACAACAGAATCATGTTAAGACCAGTGAAAGTGTATGATATAGGGCAGTACCAGCTTCCAACTCCAGCAGGCAAGGAACCTGGGTTCACAAACGGGGGATAAAGAAAACTAGGACACAAAAATTGAAAATAAGATAAATATTATTCCATGTTTAGAATGGGATGTGGTCTGTGCAGCTCAATGCCTCTTATTGAGCAGAGAGTTATAGGTGCAAAATGGCAGGGATTTTAACTGCTTTTCCAACCATTCGCTCACTTGTCTGAAACAATAAAGTGCTATTTTAAACTACTAACCCTGCGTCCAGGATTAGCCAATTTTAACTTTCCACTCATTTCTCCAGCTTTTTTGTGTGGTTCTGTTTCTGGTTAGAAGCCCAGTCAGGTGGCCAACCAGGTGACTGTGCTGACATTTCAGAGACACACCTCCTTCTCGCCAGAGCTCTGAAGGATGTAACCTCCAAAATGTCAGCACGCTCACTAAGGCTTCAAACTGCAAACACTTTATTGTTTTGGGGCAAGTGAGCAGATGGTTGGAAAAGCAGGAAAGAAAGGAGCCCACAGAGTAAATGGTCGACAGGTTGATTCCCACAGAGAGAACTGGCATGGATATAAGCAACTGAGCCATGAAAAAAATGGAGACCCAAGACGAAACAAGGAAGGTCCGGGTAAAGTAAGACACTTAGCCAAAAAAAGACTGTGGTGACTGAACTGTTAAAAAGGAAATTAAATAAGGCTGTTTTAATGAAGATGCCCAGATGTATATAAAAAGAAAGGATAAAAAAGTATGTTTAATAAAGAAGTTGATCTCATGCTGTTTTTTTGGGGCCATTAAGTTTAAAAATGGGCCAAAAAGTATAAGGCATGAAAGATAGTGCAAATGGGACAGCCAACAGTGAAAACTGGTAGCAGGTATGTTAAATATTATTCCATGTCTTAAATCATGGTACAAAAGAATCATCATAAGACATCACATACATGACCCAATTTTGCCACTTGGCTTGAAATTCAGGTAGTCCAGCTGGTCCATCAACATAGTGGTAGCGCTACTTCTCTTGGCGCTGGCTATCTGAGTTTGGGAATGAGCCTTGGTCATTGGGAGCTGGCCGGGGGTGGGGAGGAGGAGGATCGAGCATCTCAGAGGACTCGCTCCTTCTCCAGGGGTGGGGGGAAGGTGCTGTGTCCCACTGTATCACAGCCACCTGCAGATATACATGTCATAGGGCATGTAGGACACAGAGGAGAGCCATGTTGTGGTGCATATCATGTGAGTGTGCTGATGCACGCTCCCGCTAAGGACAACGTTCCAAGGATAGCATCCCCTTGCGGATGGTTATGCGGCAACAAGTGAGGGAGAAGAAAGGCAGAAAAACACCCTTTCTGGCAGAATGATCACTGTCCCTCTGCAGTCCCCATAATGGTGACCCAAGCACCTCCTGGACATCTAGATCCATTGATCAGGGGTTGAGGGACTCCCCACCACCCTGCCATGGATGGCAAGCCATGGGGAACACAGGTGAAGTTAGTCCAGGAAGAAGCCGGGTGACAGGACTGGGAAGGCTGTTGGGAAGGAGAGAAAAAAAGAAATTGAGGTAGTCTGCTTGTATGGAGGCTGCAATACGTTCCATGGTGTATATATATCTCCCTGAGGATCTGTCACCAAGAATCCACCGAGAATGGGTGCGGTTGCATCCATAGCCTTGTAATGACCTTTTTGGCTGCTAAAATATGCAAATATACCATACAGAGGGGAGTTAGAGGAATGGGAAGAAGGACCATTGAAGTAGAAACAAGCTGTAGCCCCTCTGGTGCCATCCTGGAGAGGGCCACTGCCCCTGGCTTGCTGACCATTACAAGGTCCAGGGGCCTGGGTTCCTATAGCTGACTTACGGAGGTTCTTTCCCAAAATTTAACATAAAAATGGTGGTGCCTCCACCCAGAGTACATACTAGTCGGTCTGACTGCTTGCAGTACAATCCCCTGGGATGTTGTACCAACCCACCTCCCCAACAGTTACCCCAGGCATGGACTTACCAGATTCAAACCTCCCCTATTCCATTAAAACATTTACCTTTTCATTTCAGCAGTTAACTTGCTCACTAAAATTAGGCTCTGGATTCATCTCTGCTGCAAAACAATAACATCAGGTTTATTTACAGGGGGGCTGGTTTAGGATATGGGGTATGTGGAATAAAGTTCAAGCATTTGGAATTTGCTTTTCCCAAAAACACATTTCCCCTTCTGATTCAATCCCCAGAGTTCAAATGGTGCAGCCACCAGAATCTATCTATCTAGCTATCTGCTGCAGGTGTAATCAACCCAAATCCACAGGTCCCAGTCCTTTTAACCCCAAAGTCCAGTACCTGGGTATCCAGATTTAAAGTTACAGGCCTGAGGTGCAGCTGGTAGCTGGCATTGGTGCGCTTGGTGAATTAAATAACCTTTTTACATTCCTTTCTTTTATTTAGAGCTAAACCTTTATCTTTTCCATCTAGTCCTTAGCTCTACCTCCTGCCCTAGAGGGCAAACATATTTACAGTCCCCAGGTGCAGGGCAATTCCTGCTTTTTACTCATGGTTCTGCAGAATCAGTCATTAGATGGCACAGTTCACTGAAGTCCTGGGGATGGATGAATCGCAGGCAGAACCAGGTACATTGCTTTAATCAGGGGGCACAGAGTCTGCGTCTTGCTCTTTCTCCCTCTTGCTTGCAGATCTTGCGGCTTGTCCCCTTTGGCCCATTACAGGCCACGTTGCAGAGCACGTGTGCAGGGTCTGCCAACTACAGAGAACCCAAACCCGGGAATGGCCTCACAGCCCGGCTCCCTCCGATCAGAGTGCGCTACCACTCGGGTACAAAACCCATGATCCCCTGCAACAGCAGACCCCACTTGATGGGGTTAGCGAGTTCCCCACCTGGTCCTGGGTGTCAGCAGAAACATTCAGCACATTCTTTTCTGCTTCTCTTTCTTCCTCTTTCCTGCCATGGAGTGTAGCCACAGCAATCTCTTTTCCTTGCTGTATATCAGGAGCAGACAACAGGTACTTGAACCCCTGAAAAGCACCTGTCCATCCTCCTGCTTTCACAGTCTCTCAACCTGAACACAGCTACATTTTCACTCTGGCTCACACATATCACCTCCACTCACAGTTCCTTTTCTCACTGTGCAGGTTCTTAACAAATATCTGAGTTGAAGAGGTTCACGCTTCCTTTTCTTATCACATTTATGTTCTCTTGTTCCTCATCATACCTATGTACTCCATCTTTTCCCAGGCTTAGACGCAACCTTTGTCCCTTTACTTGGCTCAGGACACAGCCGTCATTCTTTTTCCAGGCTTAGAATGCAACCTTTGTCTTTTTTCAGGCTCAAGACACAGCCTTTGCACTTTTCTCAGGTTCAGGACACAATCTCTTCTCTCTTCTGTTGTATCTCACCACTATGGTGCAATTTCAGAGCAACACAGAACATTCAGCATCCTGCAGCTTTCCTTTTCTCTCTGCCAAGCTGCCTCTTTAACTTCTTTTCTCTCTCCAGCTTCTCCTTTCCTGATGGGGCAGGCACTCCTTGCCCTGGGAGGCAAATTGCTGGCAGCCCCCAGGCAGACCCATCCTGTAGCCCCATTCTTTCTAGGGGCAGGAGCCCCCCCCTTCTCCTGGAGGAGCTCCCACCAAACTGAACTGAAAGTCCAACAGTCCCTAACTTTTGGGAGCCCTTTCCTCACTCCCCATTGGCTGGAGCCACTGTCCTTAAGCAAAAATTAATATGTACGAGGCTCCCTCAATGCCTCATTGGTGCAGAAAAAGGTGCCTAAACATTCCCCGGTATTTTTCTCCAAAAGTCTGTTCAAACAGTCCCAGAGTCCCTGGCAAGAATCCTGGTTCAGTGGTTGGCTGACAGGTGTCACATTGCTGTTAAACATGGTGGCTGAAGTAAACAGTTCCACACAGTTTGTGCAGAGTCCCAGAATCAAAGTGCTCCTGCAGCCAAACCCTGCACTTTTATTATACATTTCCCCCACACAGCTGTAGTCACTTCTGTGCCCTGCATAGTGACAGTCTACCTATGCCAAATCGACAGCAGCATTGTTGAAGTTCGACATCGCAAGATCCCCAATGTCCACACACAAAATTTTGCCTGTCTGATATTGGAGTGTTTCGCTGGGGGTTGTAGCCCTTCACACCCCTTCTAAAGATTATCAACTGTGAGTCAGAGTTGAATTGAGCGAGAGGAGAACACATGTATGGTGAAATTTCACCCCAGGTTCCTACAGCGACAATTTCGAAAACCTGTCAAAATTGTCGCTGTGAGGGATTTCGCTGTAAAAGTTTCGATGTTTGGTCGACACACTCATAGCGACTGTGTCCCTTAACACATTTATTCTTCCCCTACTAGTCACTGCTGCTGTTTCTCATAGCCCCTAGGCAGCACACACAGTTCCATTACAATCCAGGCACTGTCCCAGTTCTACTTTCCCTTGCTGCAGTCTGTGTAATCCTTTTTTAGTTATTGATTCCCCATGGACTGGCAGTCTTTTCATCTTCCTACTGACCCCTTGCACATTCATTTATTTTATTTATTTCCTGTCCCTGTCGCTAGTGCTAACACTGTGCCCCAGCGCCAGACAGGCTCTCTGTACTTTAAAGGGATGCTGCCTCATGAATATTAATGAGTTGCCTCCCAAATGCCAGAGCATGATTTGCGCTCACAGAATGGCCTTTTCTTTCTCTCCTGCCACCTCTCCGGTTTTCCCAAGGTCTCTGATCCCTCTCTTGCATTACTCTGGGACAGGGACCACCAGGGAAGCACACTGAAAGGCAGCTGTAACGGGCACTCAAAAATGTGCTAGTGCACATGTGCAGAGCTTGCCCAGCACTGGGGTGCCATAACACAGGCGGCGGTTCCACAAACTTGCTGCTCCAGCCCCGCTCTTCCTAAAAAAACATGTGTGGGCTGGCAGGAGAGACAGGCAAACAGGGGGCAGCAGCCAGGAAACCAGGCCCAGGAGAAAAAAGAATGGGGGTGGAAACAAAACCTGGGGAAACACAGCCTCTTTTTGGGGACTCACAGGTAAACCCCTGACAGGGGGGTTAAAAAGCCCATCAGGGAAAGATAAGCTCTGAAGCTGGAGAGAGAGATGGCTTCCCAGAATGGAGTCAGGACAGGGAAAAACCAAAAAACATGTGAACGAACAGCAGAAATATGACCATGTTTCCTCCAGCCATGACTATATTCTAAAGGGAGAAATTTAACCAGAGAGGCCGGAGTGATGAAAAACCTATTGCTGCATTTCCATGCGAATTCCCCCCAGATTGAGGGGAGGTGATTTTAATGGAGGGGAAAGTGTATTTAAATCATGTAGAGTAAATAATGGAGGAGTGTAACTCCTGGTTCTAGGCATCCAGAATAGACTGTGAGGTGTCCCCCAGGAGGTCTTGCAGTCCTTTATACTGTACATACTGACAATCAAATGCTGCCAGGATTAGCCTTGTAGGGCTCCCATTGAAAGATGAAGGAGCAGGGGGGATGGGTCACGCAGATGGGTTCTTTGGACGTCCTTGTGCATAAGGTAAGTTGTAACCTGTAAATATCTGAAATGCTTCCTGCTTGTCAGACCTAACTGTAAGTGCAGCTGCTCAAAAGGGAGAACCCTCTGTGCATCAAGAAAATTAAAAATATAAGGAAGGACGAGCCCTCACTATCTTTGGAAAGTATGGGCAAATTGTATAGGGAGGAATTCTTTATCAGCAGTGAGAACACTTCAAAAATAGAATATTTTGGATAAAGAGGGAAGGCACTGGAGCTGAAAGCAGACTCACAGGGCATGAGTGATGAAGGCAGTGAAGTCCGCCAGTCAGAGGCACCAGCAAAACCAGAGAACAGCAATTTTCCTTGGAATATTTAAATGTTTTAGCAATGCTAAACAGCCACTGTCGTAACGTTGTTTAACACTGACAAAACCATGTCCTTATACATGTTCACAGCAGTTCATGGTCCCCCCTACTGGCCAGGTGCCCTGCAGTATCCTGACTGCAGGAGCTGTCAATCCCAGACTGTCCCCCCCCCGATCGCCACCAAGAACAACCTCCAACATGCTGATTCCTAGGTAATCTGGAGGGCAGAAATGCCATGTAAAGCAGCACGCTTGTGTGGTTCACAATGCATGTGGCAGAGAAGTCACTGCTGCCTTTACAGTATTGTTACTAATATCTATGAATATAACAATAGTGCCTCTCCCTATATTGCCACCAGATGCTGTTGTAGTGTAAAAGACCCACCCTGTGGGTGGATAGTGGCTCCAGTCCCTGGATCACTGGCCCCCAGACTGTGCAATAGACCCTTCTCCCAGCCCACCTTCTCAGGACCCCCTTCCCCTCACCAGTGCCACTGTACAGCTGTAGTGGAGATGACCAGCACGGCCCTCTGCTCAACACCTTGGCAGTCTGCCATCTGAATGACAGAGTGATCACACACAAACAATAGGAGTGTGATCACTCTCTGTCATTCAGATAGAGACTGGCTGAGGTGGTGAGCAGAGGCAGTGCTGGTCACTGTCACTACAGTCACACAGCAGCACTGTAAGGGGGGCAAGTGGGGTATGGGGTCCTGAATGAAGGAGGGGGGGCCCATATAGCACAGTCTGGTGGGCAGTAACTGCATGCTGGGACCACTCTGCCATATACACTGTGAACCACGCCAGCATGCTGCTTATCATAGTGTTTACCATGGTATTCCTCACCTGCAGATTACTTAGGGAGGAACATAATGGAGGCTGTTCTTCGCTGCAATTGGGGGGGGGAGCTAAATGGCTCCACAAAATACCAATGTACTGCCTGTGTAGCAGTATTGTGTGGAATGCTAATGAGCCTATAATGGGGATGCAAATGGTCCTTAGCACCTTGCATGCCCAATGGATTCATTAGCAGTCCTGCCACTGTCCCATTTGGGATGTGCTATCTCCATTGCCTCCTGTGGGCCATATTCAGTTGGTAGCTGTGTCAGTACAGGGCATAGTCACTATGTGCCGTGCTGACCCAGCCTCATGTTCAGACAGTTAGTGTGCTCTGGTCAGAGTACACTAACTGCCTGAAAATAGCCCCCAAGCCAGCCATGTGCTATCTGCCGTGCAGCACTCCTGTCTGCATGGAGCTCATGGATGGCTTGCAATATGGGGCCCAAAGACTCTTTCCTGTTTCTCACACCACTGCCAGCATACAATGCCCTGTAAATAAGAGATGTGATTGGCTACAAGCGTTTCACCTCCATATAATTTGGCAGTTGGCTAGATTTCCCAACAGGTTTTTCCCTGTATTGAGTGTCCCAGTCACACTGTGGAATTTCCGTCAGAATTTTCCTAACTTGGATGGAGTCACTACTGTCACTGTCAGTTCCAACTCCAGACAGCCATGGATTCCCCAGTATACCAAAATAAGAAATGAAAGCAAAATGTTGCAAACAAATATTAAAGTTCCTGTAGGGATTTGCACCCTAGTCTATTACTTAAAAGGACACTGTCAACCCCTTAGGCCTCAAATTTTCTCTAGTTTAAAAAATCTCATGCTGTGATTGGTCACATTCTGCAGAGATTTGCTAATATAGCTGGTAGCTTGATTTTGATTCATTTTTTTCTTTTATTAAAGGTGAAATCCGACTTCCCAACATACTTGTGTTATCATTCAAAAATGTGTTTGTTTACAGTCCTTGATCAATTCTCACTGCATCTTTCCTGGATTAGGAATATTCATAACACAGTCTAACCACTTAAGGAGCAGTGGGAGGGCCGACCCAGTGGCCCTGAGGGTTGAGGTGCTGGATGTCATATTTCGCGCCACGCTGGCGACCGGAGTTTCGGGAGTGGACTCTGGTAGCTGGGGGTCAGCAGGAAGAGGAGAAGATTGAGCATCCGGAGGACTGCTCTCCTCTCCTGGGGATGCCTGGTGGGATATCAGGGATGCCTCGCTCTGTAGTGGCTCTTGGTGGAGACTGCGGGCACTACAAGAAGCTGGGCTGAAGGGGCAAGGCAATGGCAGATGTCAGTGGGGGGGATTGCACCCTCTGCACAGACTTCATTGCATGTCCATGCCTTGGAGCACAACTAAGAAGGAAAATCCTGGCTGTAGGGGAGGTAATGTCGAGACTCTGGGGGCTGAACCCACATGCACAATGCCACCCTTGACCCCGACTTGACTCTCTGTGGTCCCCGCCTCCTCTTGTATGGGCTCAGTGGGAGAGGGGGAGCCAGCACCCAATTTCTTGGTCGGGGTAAGGGATTCAGGTGGGGCGGTAGAGGTGAGGTCGAGAAGGTCTATGCCCGAGAGATGCCCCGGTGTGCTGGTGACCAGGAGTGAAATAAAGTCCACACAAAAAAAAGAAGCAGTGGTAAGAGAGGAGACTTGCATCATAAGTGGATACACTGATTGGAGGTGTTCCTAATGTTAAGGAAGTATGCAATATGAGTAGATCAAGGATTAATTACCAAACTAAACTTACAGTTCAGGAATGATAGTCTAGGCACTAGGGGTCACCCACTGCAATTAAAACCACAAAAATGTAATACCACCAAAAGGAAGAGCTTCTATACTCTATGTGTTGTTAACACTTGGAACAAATAACCAGAGGAAATTATTAGTAACAACAAAGCTGCATTTAAAACTAACCTAGATAAATACATTTTTAGGGGCAACAATATATTGTATTATAGGTAAATGGTAGGAGCCAACATGGGCAACTCACCTACCTTCACTCCTTTACAACCTAGTATGAAACCTAGTACTGCAAAAGGATCTGGAAAAAACATTGTTAATGCACTGACAAAAGTAGGGAAATGTGGTGTTAGGGTTCTCAACCCTAACACTCCACCCCCATCCTACAAGCAGGGAAAAGGAAAACATTTTCAGTTTCGACTGTCCTAAGTTTTGGAAAATCAGGCCTGGGGGGTATCCGCTGAACAAGGAGACTGAAATTGGGTGCTTACAAAAACAGCGACTCAATTATGGCACCTATGTTCATGCTACCTAGAAGGGGGAGTGACCGGATATTGGGGTGGGCGAATATGACGATGGGAAGTACGAGCGTATACGCGCATGGGGGGGTGAGAGGCAGGGGAGGGATGGTATGTGGGAGGGGATGTGGTGGGCAGCTGTCGAGCTGGACCAATAGCGTAGTGGGGAGGGTGGTCATCTAGGAGGTGTTGGGTGCAGGGTTCGGGTCTGGTGCGGCCCGTTTTTTTTTTTTTTTTTTTGGCGGCAGGCAGCTTTCACTATTTTTAAGTTTTTCACCTGGTCCCGACATGCACCCTCCTGGAGTTGAGAATCCATAAGTGGGGGTGTGCAGGGGGCACAGACCCCCAACATTAAATTCAAGACCCGTAAATCTCTGGTGCCTTTTTTCCCATTGCCACGAATGTGCACCGCCGAAATTAATTTTTGGCAATGTACACTCGCTGTAACTGCAATTACTATTCTGCGATCGCCATTATGACATGGAACCAGCCTGGGGTCTTCCTTTGGGTTATCAACTCTAACACTCTCCCCATTCCATCAGCAAATAAGATCAGATGTCCACACTATATGTGCAGAAGAAAAGTTATGCAAGGGAGGATTTCCTTGTGGAACCACAATTTTTTCCACATGTGCTCAATTTTTAGAAAGGTTGCATTTTTGCAACCTTTTTAACAGTTTACAGCAGCTTGTGCATATTTATTTGCACAGCTGCAGAAAAATGCTACACCTGGTATTACGGGCATGACATTGTTTGTGCAGCTGTGGGAAAAATAAAAATGCCATCCACGCATATAAAATGCTGAAAGTAGCAGTTTAGCAGGTGTGGGGAATTTTGAGTTGCACACCAGGGCCCAGATATTCAAAAGGGTTGCTCCATGCGCAACAGGGTTGCGCATGCGCAAGTCCTACATTGCGCCATTCTGCGATATTCAGCAGGAGGCAGTTGCTCCACTGGCAACAGGTTGCGCAAAAGAGCAATGCAAATGAATGCATGCTCAACAGGAGGGGGAAGAACCATGCATAACCTGCCAACCCTGATATTCAGTCGGGTTGTGCAGAGTTGTCATCGCAACCCAACCTGTGCCTGCACACCAGCCAAAAAGGATCAAGTTGAAGGCCACCACAGGTGAGCTGCTGTATTGCAGGGCGCAACACAGCAGCTGCCACCCTGGCTGGCCTCCAACTCGGTCCTGTGCCCCCCCACCAGCCCGATCGCGCGGCATCACAGTTCCATAGAAACCCCCCCACACATCTCCACAGCCCGATCGCGGGCAGTACGTCCTGAACCCCCCACACATCTCCCACAGCCCGATCGCGGGCAGTACGATACATGAACCCCCACACACACACACACATCTCCCACAGCCCGATCCGCGGGCAGTACAAATACATGAACCCACACACATCTCCCACAGCCCGATCGCGGGCAGAACCTGTATGAACTCCCCAAGTGCCCGATCGCGGGCAGATGTAACCCTCCCCAACTCGAATAACTCCCTGGTGGTCAGTGGACCGTAAAGCCGATCAGCGGGCAGAATGTCACAACAACCCCCAAACATCTCCCTGGTGTCTAGTGTCCCCCCCACCCACGAAGCCCCTCCACCCCGCTCCCCCACGCCCGGCGAGCGACAACATCCACCCGCCTGCCGCCCGCCGCCGCCGACTGACTGTCGGTAGGGCTGCCGCCAGATGGTGCAAACTACAGCCAATGGGCGTGCAGCCCTCATTGCATTAGGCGCTGGTCCCGACGGTTGCTGCCTGGCAGGGTGGCCAGGAGCAAGTCCTCGGATGGGCGCATCTACATGCAAATGGCATGCAAATGGGCCATAAATAGATGCAAATGACCCCCTGCGCCTTGCATAAATTATGCCCCATTTGCATGTCTACTTGAATATCGGAAATTTCTTGCATGGCGCCAATGATTGCGCCACATAGGTTTAATGCTCAACTCTGGCAGCTTGCGGTGGCGCAAGTTCCACTGCGCCATCTTGCATAAGTGCTGCTCAGCGGTGATATTCAAAGGAGTTGCTCAACAGCGCAACTCTTTTGAATATCACCGCCGCCACACCCCCTGCAGCAACTATTTTGAGCGGGCGCAGGGGTTTACGACTCAGACTGGCGCAGTTTGAATATCTGGGCCCAGGACTTTATCTCTGGGTCACATCAGGTACTTTGAACATCTAGCCCAGGGTGTCTGGAGTTTGTGCCAAGAGCTTCCTAACTCAGCCAGAAGGGGAAACTTGGGCATAGATATTCATAGCCCTACCTTTCCCCTTTATCCTATAAGAGGGGAACACAATCTGAGGGCCTGAGGTATTTTTTTGGGAGGACTGATGAGCAACAGAGAGCCCAGTGTTCTGGCTGTGACCCAGCTGAAATGGCCTGTGGGCTCAATGATGGTGGCAGTGTCCCTGGTTCCAGAGTGGCACTGGCTCCCTTTGGTGAGGTCTCCAGATGCTCAGGATCAAATTGGGATCCCGTAGCAGAATCCCTCCTCCCCCTTAGGGCATCAGATGGTAGGAGGAGAACATGGAAGAAGTCCTGTCTGTGAGTAAGAAGGATCGAGAAACCAGATAGTTTAAGGGGAGTAGTGGAAGGTCACCCCTTAAGGGAGGTCACCAGGAACCATGAGGATCCACTCATGTTGTCTATATACAAGGGAGAAGAGCAGATATGTAGGCGATCCTTCATTGAGTTGCTTACTGGAAATTAAAGCCCTAGGCAAATGTAATTATGTAACCCCCTGGGAAGGTACCCTGAATGAAGGTTGTCATGTGGAAAGGGCCTAATAACAGTTGAGGTTACTACGTCCCTGGCTTGGGGCTGGGCATGAGAGTCTGTTTCTTTGGGTCATTAGTGCCATCAGTGTGGTGTCAGGAGGAGACACATATGGCCAACCAATTGTATACAGCAATTAAGGAGTAGATCATAGTGCTGATGTGTTATATTCAAATCAGTGTCACTTGTTGCCACAGTAAAACATGACCAGGCAAGTTTGTCCCAAGGATAGTGGGTTCCAGGGACCCCTAGATGGGTGACAGGGTTTGCAGTATCAGTAACATGTGATAATGACAATAGTGCCCCTTTTAGAAAGGGAGGTGCTGTAATCCTAGCACGTGAAATGGGATGTGTAGTATAGTGGACGTCAGATACGCCGATGGGAAATGGGACCCATAGTAAATGGAAGAGCAGCAGTAGAAATCTCATTTAAATCAAAGAAACTAAGATATGGCAATATGGTTTTAACAGTGTAGTACACTGGGTGTGTATAGGATCCCATAGTAACTGCATGTGATTGTTGATGATAATGACTGCTGATGAAGAACTGAGGAAGGTGAGGGTAATGCCCTTCAAAACTGTGTGACATTGTATAGCTCAATTAAATGCATTCTTCCTGTTTCATCTCTGCTCCTAGTATGGGCATTCAGTTTGTGTGCAAGTCTCATAGTTTGTGGTGTCCTAGAAATGTGCATTGGTTGCCTTGGTCCCCATTTGTCCTGATCCATGGTGGCAAAGGTGAAGGTAAAGGGGGAGAGAGAGATGGTGTTTCATGGTGTAAGGTGGATGCCCTTCTGAACGAGAAGTGACACATATACCCCCTAGACACAGAGGGGTGCTGGGTCCTTACAAAAAGAAAAAAATACTGGAAAATGTTAAGTCCATTGTACGAGCAGTACCAACATTTCTGGACTTACAGTAGTTTATTTTCCAGTGATTTATTTTTTTCTTTTGCTTATAATTTTGCCACTTTTGCCCATTTTGGCCCCACATTTTTAGGGTGGACAAGTAACTATCCCACCTCACAATCACATAAGTAGCACCTTGAAAAATCAAACCTGAAATGTGATTTGGGGGGCGAAACACGTGTCTATGTCTTCTGTTGGCGTCCTTTGCAAACTGTGTGAGAGGCCTTTCGGCACCATGCATTTCTGCTTAAAGAGGACAGGAAATGATTTCTAACTGGCAGCTGTTTATAATGTTCCAGTTTACAGAAATGATATCCATAAGCCTAAATGATCCATAGGTAACTGTACGTGAATGAAAAGTGATGTGAAACACTTTATTTTGCATTGTTTTGTTCTTATGGGCAACATTCTGTTACAGTTCTCTTCACGGAACTAGTGATCTGGAGTTTTAACTATGTCACAGTTTGAGCAAAGAACTCTACGCATGGTTCTGATAGGACAAAAGCTCATGTTTAGCATGCTGTACACAAACTGTGACATAGTAAAAACTCCAAATTACTGGTTCCATGAAGAGAACACTGCAGAATGTTGTCCATAAAAAGATAACAATTGAAAACATAGTTTTTCACCGTAGTGTTGATTAAAGTTACAGTTAAATATGTCTCCTTTGAAGGCAGGTCTTTCATTTTTTGTACTAGGAGCATTACTAACTGTTGCCAATTAGCACAGATTTCCTGTCCCCTTTAAAGTTGAACCAGTATAATATATGTGGTGATTTGCATATGCAGCCCATGATGCTTTGCATTGTGGGGGCATGTGTGATTTTGTATTTCTTTGAAACTTGGCTTCCTGACCAACTTCCCTTTGGGGTAACCTTTGCCTCAGTGCTTGCACACAGAGTTTCTTTGTCTCTTTTAGATATATATATATATATATATATATATATATATAGCATACAGAGGGTTTAAAGCGAAGTTTACTCAAAGTGAGCAAACGTTTCACACAGAATGTAATGCAGAATTTAGCTTGAGACATTTTCCCAACTATACTTTCAACCAGTTAATATATTCCATAAACTTTAAGGCCTTCAGTGCTGTAACAGGATTTAAAACCCGATAATATCAATTGTAAGTGTAAGTGCCAAATAAAAAACCAAAAAATAAAACTACTTGTCAAGGACCCCCAAGGAATTGAGACCATGAGCCTGATATGTACAGATTTCAACACAGTGCCAGTGTATAACAAACATGTACAGAATCAGTCTAAAGAATCAGAATAAAAACTCTTAGGAATAAAATCCCCCAGCCCCCCTTCCCTGGGAAAGATAACCAGTAGAAATGAGATATGTGTACAAGAGTCCTAATACATCATCATTTACACCAATCTTTGCAATATTTACCCAAAGGAATTAAACCTTTCATGAACCCCAAAGTACATGAGATATGCATCTTAATATGTACATAATTAAAAAATGTGACAGTATGTAATCCAACCACTGACAACTAGTAGAAGGAAGTAAATATTCACTATATATGAGAACTGAAAGTCCTAGCCACTGTAACATCATTATGTCATCTGCCTGAATAAATGCTTACCCCAATATCACCACAATAACCACACCCACTATACCCACAAAAACACCCCAACACCCACATAAAAATTGCCCCATGCCACACTCCACACATTTAAATTCCATCATACACACGCACGCACATGCACACACACACACACACACACACACACACACACACACTCACACAGTGCTAAGGTGAGAAACCAACATGTAGATAACCAGATAAAGGGGACTCCACAAGTATAAAACTAAAAAAATCAAAGGCTTGCTGAAGAACTAAAGTATTTATGTCCATCCTTTGAAGTAAAGGTCTGCATAAGTTTAAGTGTAATAATGTGTCATATATCTCACATCAATGTTCATTCCGTCCTCCACCATACTAAGAAGTAAAATAAGTCTAATTTCAGAAGCCCGTCTATGTTGTGTACTGTTGAAATGTCCTGTTAAGACCATCACAGACACAGACATATCTGAGACTGAGTGGCCATTTTGCAGTGGTGATATTGAACTGAGAAGATTATATTAAGGAAGCCAACAGGCAGCTAAGTGACCATACCTACTATAGAGTACTGGAAAGTGACCCTACTACGAAATATAAAAGAGAACTACAGGAGTTAATAGGATCTTTTCCAAACCATATCCAAGGCGGACTAAGCACCCTCATCCCCACTGAACCCAAGCCAGAGACATTCTACATGCTGCCTAAAATACATAAACCTGGTAATCCGGGTAGACCCATAGTCTCTGGTAATTGTACCCTGACAGAGGGGATCTCAGGGTTTGTAGAAGCCATTTTGAAACCGCTGGTTATACAAAGGGATAGTTACATCCAGGACACTACACACTTCCTGTGTAAACTTTCTGGATTTAAAAACTTACCACCGGATACTCTTTTAGCCATGTTGGATGTAACATCCCTCTACACTAATATTCCACACACAGATAGCATTTCAGCCTGCCTTAAATACCTGCATGAGAAAGGATTGGACCACAACATCGACCCAGGAGTTGTGGAGAAACTTACTGACTTCATTCTGACACATAACAACTTCAACTGCAATGGTAAATATTATGTTCAAACTATGGGAACAGCAATGGGCACCAGGATGGCTCCACAGTATGCCAGTCTTTTTATGGCGAATTTGGAGGAGGACTTTTTAAGGCACTGTACACATAAACCACTTGCTTATTTCCATTGCATTGATGATTTGTTCATAATTTGGAAACAGGGCACTGACACACTTAAGGATTTTCATTAGGAACTTAATAACCTCCACCCAACCATAAAGCTTTCCCTGGAATATTCTGCAACCAGTGAAAATTTTCTGGATACCATTGTCACTATCAAGGATGGAACCCTACAGTACATACCTTATTTACAGGAAACCAACAGACAGAGATACTTACATAGAAACATAGAAGTTGATGGCAGATAAGGACCACAAGGCCCATCCAGTCTGCCCATTTCTTTTTCTACCTTATGAATGTGCCATCAGCCTTTGCTCTGTTAATGGCTTATTTATTCATACTCATCTGTATTGCTCCCTTATGCCTATCCCATGCCTGTTTGAAGCCCTGCACTGTATTCATATCCACCTCTTCCTGAGGTAGGCCGTTCCATGCATCCACCACCCTTTCTGTGAGAAAGAACTTCCTCACCTTACCCCTTAATCAGCCTCCCTCTAATTTCATGCTGTGTTCTCTTGTCCTGCTATTTTTCTTATATTGAAACATGTTAGACTCTTTCACCGTGTTAATGCCCTTAAGGTGTTTGAGTATTTCAATCATATCGCCTCTCCCTACTTTGCTCTAGGGTATACATATTGGACTCCGTTAATCTGTCCTCATATGTTTTCTGATGCAGTCCCTACACCATATTGGTTCCCCTTCTCTGGACTGCCTCAATTTGGTTAATGTCCTTGTGAAGGTGTGGTCTCCAGTACTGCACACAGTACTCCAGATGGGGCCTAACCAGTGTCTTGTAAAGAGGGATTATTACCTCCCTCTTACG
Organism: Neoceratodus forsteri; assembly: GCA_016271365.2. NCBI lineage: Eukaryota > Metazoa > Chordata > Ceratodontiformes > Ceratodontidae > Neoceratodus > Neoceratodus forsteri. The sequence goes on along the minus strand of CM028129.1, from coordinate 1,251,854,439 downwards.
ACTTGTGATTCCCCTACTAATATACCCCAACATCCCCCTAGCCTTACCTACTGCTTTAGTGGTCTGCTTGGATGATTTCAGGTCATCGGTGATGATGCCCAAGTCTCTTTCTTCCCTTGTGACTGCCAGCAACTCCCCCTCCCAGCCTATAGGTGGCTTCGGGGTTTCTCTTCCCTATGTGCATGATCTTGCACTTTTTTGCATTAAAACTCAGTTGCCACTCTTCCTACCATTTTGCTAGTTTATTCAGATCTTTTCTCATTCTGCCCACCCCATCTGGATCATCTACTCTGTTGCAGATCTTGGTGTCATCTGCAACAAGATAAACCTTACCCTCCAGTCCATCTGCAATGTCACTGATGAAGATATTGAAGAGGACTGGCCCCAGGACTGATCCCTGAGGTACCCCACTTGTGACTTGCATCTCTTCTGACTGTATACTGTTCACCACCACTCTCTGTTTTCTGCCAGTCAACCAGTTTGCCACCCAGTTGACCAACTTCTGACCCACCCCGAGCCTACCCAGCTTACTAATCTTCTATGTAGAACAGTATTGAAAGCTTTGCTGAAGTCAAGGTAGACGACATCAACTGCTCTTCCTTGGTCCACCACCCTGGTTACCCAGTCAAAGAAATCTATGAGATTAGTTTGACAGGACCTTCCTTTTGTAAACCCATGCTGTCTTGGATCCTGTGCTCCTATGGATTCCAGGTGTTGAACTATCCTTTCCTTAAGGAGTGCCTCCATAATCTTTCCCACTACTGAGGTAAGACTGACTGGTCTGTAGTTCCCTGCCTCCTCCCTGCTACCACTCTTGTGGAGCAGGATCACATGAGCCCTTCTCCAGTCTTCTGGGACCTCTCCTGTGCTCAGAGACTCACTAAACAGTTCTGATAATGGCTCTGTTAGTTTCACCCTTAGCTCCTTTAGTACCCTGGGATGCATGCCATCAGGTCCCATTGCCTTGTCCACTCTGAGCTTATTGAGCTCTTGTAGGTCCCTCTCTTTTGTGAAGGGACTAGTACACACATCCCTCCCCCCTGTGTCCATGGTTCTGAGCTGTGGGCCCTGCCCTACCTTCTCTTCAGTAAATACTGAGCAGAAGTATCTATTTAGGATAAATGCTTTTACATGGTCCTCCTCCTCACATGCGCCCTTATCCCCTTTGATCTTAGCAATACCTCCTCTGGACTTTCTCCTTTCACTAATGTATCTATAGAAAGTCTTGTTACTTTCTTTTACTGTTTGTGCTAGTGTTTCCTCGGTTTGGCCTTTGCCTGCCTTACTGCCTTCCCTGCTTCCCTTAGGGAAGTTTGGTATGCCTCCCTATCTTCATCCCGCTGCATTCCCTTATATTTCCTGAAGGCCAGCCTTTTGGCTCTGACCTTTTCTGCTACTGCTTTTGAGAACCAAAGTGGTTTCCTTCTTTTGCATTTCCTTTTCTCTCTAACACAATGGGATGTTGCTTCAAGTATTGCATCCTTATCCTTAATGCTTGCCCACTTTGCCTGTATCCCCTCACCTGTATTTCTTTTTGCCAGGGCTAGCTTAATTCTGTTGGCCATCTTATCAAAGTCAGCTCCTCTGAACTCCCATATTTTTGCCTTGGAATAGGATGATTTAGTTTTAGTGGCCAAATTGAACCATACCATGTGATGGTCACTTGCCCCCAGGTGACCTTCTACCTGGAGATCTGTGATCCTTTCCCTGTTAGTCAGTACCAGATCTAGGATAGCTCTGTCTCTTGTGGGTTGTTGTACCAGTTGTTTGAGGCCCTCCCCCTGCAGGGAATCCACCATGTGTCTAGTTCTGGCAGATGTTCCTGCTGGTATTGACCAATCTGTATCTGGCATGTTGAAAACTCCGATTATCAGAACCACCCCTTTAGCTGTCATGTTTTGTATGTCTTCTAACAGTAATGTGTCTATGTCCTCCCCTTGGTCTGGAGGCCTGTAGACATCCCCAGTTAGTATGGTTGTCCCATTTCCTGTTTCCAGGGTGACCCACAGTTCTTCTGGCTCCTTATGTGTATTGTGAATTTCTGTAGCTTTGATATTTTCACTGACATAAAGGGCCTCTCCACCCCCCCTTTTTTGCACCTCGGTCTCTTCTGAACAGTACATAGCCAGGTACTGAAGTCTCCCAAGTGTGGTTACTGGTAAACCATGCCTCGCTAATAGCTACTAAGTCCAGTTTAGCCTCTGTGATTAGTGCCTGCAGGTCTGGGATCTTGTTTCCCAGACTGCGAGCATTTGTGTACATGATTTTCCATTGGCCATATTTCGATGTGTTAGTTGTTGGGCGAGGTCTGGTGTTTCCCCTGTGTGTCGTATGGGGACCTGGTGATGCAAATGAACTACAAACATGCTGAACTCCTGTTTGACCACTAGCTGAGGGGTGTTCTTCCTATTCGACGTATGGAGTGCTGCCCCCCTCTCCCCATTTGCTAGTTTAAATATTCTGCAAAGACGTCAAACTTCTGCCCCAATGCACTGACTCCCTCCTTAGTCAGATGCAGTCCATCAAATTTAAAGAACTTACACAGGAAAAGTAATCACCCGAGCCACACAAAAAAATCTGTCATGTATAGTCCAAGCATTTCAGTATCACCACCTCTGTTCAAATGAGGGAGACAGAGATACACATTTGATGATGTTGAAAAACACCTTTATTGAGCAAGACACTCGCTGAGACAAATTGACAGAGCAGTGGAACATGTAACACGAGTACCAAGAGAACAACTACTACAATATAAGGAAAGGACCACTACCAATAGAATACCCTTAGTAGCCACGTATCATCCTGACCTTTAACTTCTATGTGAGATTATTAAGGACCTCCACCCAATAATTACTGAGGATGAAACCCTAATTGTATTTATCAAGAACTACCACTATTATTTTTAAACAACCAGCTAATTTAGCCAACCTGATTATTAGGAGTCAGCCTGAACCAGAACAGAATACCATGACATCATATGGTACATGACCCTGTCATCAACGCAGATGTATGACTTGTAAGTTCATTTCCACTTCAGATTGTGTGGTTACATCACAAAACAGACAATTCAGGATACAGGGGATTTATACGGGTACATCAAGCAATGTTGTCTATTTCATTCAATGCAAGAAATGTCCTCGCACAGGTTATGTGGGGCAGACAAAGCAACAACTCCACACTGGAATGAATTCACACAGGCATTCTATTAATATGAAGATGACTGACAAACCAGTGGCACAACACTTCTCTCAGGATGGCTACTCAATCTCAGACATGTCTGTAATGGTCTTAACAGGACATTTCAACTGTATACAACAGAGATGGGCTTCTGAAATTAGACTTATTTTACTTCTTAGTATGGTGGAGGATGGAATGAACATTGATGTGAGATATATGACACATTATTACACTTAAACTTATGCAGACCTTTACTTCAAAGGATGGACATAAATACTTTAGTTCTTCAGCAAGCCTTTGATTTTTTTAGTTTTATACTTGTAGAGTCCCCTTTATCTGGTTATCTACATGTTGGTTTCTCACCTTAGCACTGTGTGAGAGAGAGTGTGTGTGTGTGTGTGTGTGAATGCGTGTGGGGGGAGTGTGGCATGGGGCAATTCAATGTCAAGCTATCTTCCGCTGTCTCAATATGCATCCTAGGATGCTATAGACCTTAATCCATGGAGCTACAATTTCAGGACCATATAACTAATATGATGGGATCCCATCAGTCAGAGATTATTATACTAGGGGACCTCAATATAGAAACATAGAAACATAGACTTTGACGGCAGAAAAGGACCACTTGGCCCAACCAGTCTGCCCATTTCCCTACCTACTGGATAAGCTGCAGATTCTAGTAAACCAACAGCCTGCTTCCTGCAACCCCCCACTATAATTGCTTTGTGTCTGTCCCATGCATGTTTGAATTCCCCACTGTTTTAGACCCAACGAACCTCCTCAGGAAGGCTGTTCCATGTATCCACCACTCTCTCCGAAAAAGATTCCTCACATTACCCCTGGAGCTGCTCCCCATTATCTTTAAACTGTGCCTCTTGTTCTAATAATATCTCTTTTCTGAAAGATGCTACCCTCCTGGACTTTGTTGATTCCTTGAGGTACTTGAACGTTTCTATCATGTCCCCCTGTCCTTCCTTTCATCAAGGGTATACATATTAAGCTCTCTCAGTCTCTCTTCATATGGTTTCTGATGTAGACCCTGCACCATTTTAGGTTGCTCCTCTGGACTGCTTCCATCCTGTCTATGTCCTTGCGTAGATGAGGTCTCCAAAACTGCACACAGTACTCCAGATGGGGTCTCACCAACTGTCTGTATAGAGGGATAATCACTTCCCTTTTTCTATTTGTGATGCCCCTTCCTATGCATCCCAGTATCCCCCTGGCTCTCCTTACTGACTTTTCACATTGCTTACCCACCTTTAGGTCATCTGATATGACTACTCCCAGGTCCCTTTCCATTTTTGTTGTTGTTAGTACCTCCCCTGCTATTGTGTACTCTTCTCCTGGGTTTTTGTTTCCCAGGTGCATTACTTTGCACTTCTTTGCATTGAATCTAAGTTGCCATATGTCTGACCATTCCTCCAACCTTGCCAAGTCCCTTCTCATCTTTTCTACTCCCTCTTGTGTATCAACTCTGTTACAGATCTTTGTGTCATCTGCAAAGAGGCATACCTTTCCCTCCAGACCCTCTGCAATGTCACTTATAAAGATGTTAAAGAGGATTGGACCCAGTGCTGAGCCTTGGGGTACTCCACTAGTAACCCCCCTTTCTTTGGAATGTGTTCCATTCACTATTACCTTCTGTGTCCTGTTGTGCAGCCAGTATCGCTACCCAGGCTACCACCCTGGGACCCACTCCCAGGCTGACTAACTTGATTATTAATCTTTTGTGTGGGACTGTGTCAAATGCCTTGCTAAAGTCTAGGTAGGCCATATCCACAGCCCCTCCCTGGTCTAATACTTTGGTCACCCAGTCAAAGAAATCAATTAGATTAGTCTGACATGACCTTCCGCTGTAAATCCATGTTGCTTTGGGTCCTGTGCCCCTTTACCTCTAGGTACTCAACAATTCTTTCTTTCAAGTGATTCCATCATTTTCCTACCACTGAGGTCAAACTTACAGGTCTGTAGTTTCCTGCTTCTGCCTTGCTCCGCTTTTGTAAGGGAATCACATCTGCCCTCCTCCAGTCCTCAGGTACCACCCCATCCTGCCATGATTTGTTAAAAGTGTGGTCAGTGGTGTCACTAGGTCCCCTTAGTTCTTTTTAGGATTCTGGGTGAATCCCATCAGGCCCCATTGCTTTGTCCACCTTGAGTTTTAGGAGTTCTTTCAGGACTCTTTCTTCTGTGAATGGACTGGTATCAACCCTCCTGACCAGAGTGCTTCTATTGTCTGGTTTAGGTAACTGCTCCTCATCTTCTTTTGTGAATACTGAGCAAAGTATTCATTCATTCAGTATCTCTGCCTTTCACTGTCTCCCTCTGCCCACCGCCCCTCTCCTTTATTAATCTTCACTATCCCTCCCTTAACCTTTCTATGCTCCCTAATGTACCTATAAAAGGTTTTATCCCCCTTTTTGACCGAGTTGGCTATTTTTTCCTCGGTTTGTGCCTTTACTATTCTAACTGCCTTTCCTACTTCTTTCTGCTTTAATTGATACAGTTCCCTGTCGTGTAATATGGACTGGTACTCCAATAGTTTCTTACCCCTAAAGACTATTTGAGACTCCTTTGGTCTTTGCCAACTCCTTTCTGAAGCAATACGTCGAAACAAAAAGTGCCCTAAAAATAGCACACTTCTAGATCTCATTTTATTAATAAACCCCATCTGTTTTCACATGCGAGTGTTCTTCTCAGTTTCAGCGACCACTGTATTATAGCAGGTGTAAATCTGCCCCAAACTACCATCCCTTTCAGAATTCTCACTCAAGAGGAAATGGCATCATTTGACATCTAGCCATTCCTCTCAGACTTGCAAGAGATTCCTTGAGATGAGGGGGGATTTTGCTTGCCAACTCAGTGCCTGCGGCCTATGATATCTTCCTAGTTTGCACCTGTAAACAATCTTTCAGCTTAGTGTGTCTCTCCTGGTTAAAAAAAAAACTCTACTGAGGGGCATACCACAAGGCTCTGTACTGGATCTGTTGCTTTTTGCAATTTACATTAACAATATTGACGCTGACATCAAATCTGCTAACATCCACTTATTTGCTGATGACATGGTACTTTATATTGGAAGACCCTCTCCGGAAGCAGCTTGTAGGGATCTGCAATGGGAATTTAATCTTCTACAACTACAGCTACTGAACCAGAAACTGCTCCTGAATGCCAAAAAAACAAAGGCAATGCTTTTTTTTCTTTTCATACTGGCTAAAATAGACACACTCTACCATTGGGCCGTGAAGTTCATAACTGGTCTCCCATACTCCACACATCACTGCTCCCTTTAAGCTGCAGTAGGCTGGTCATCCCTTAACTACAGAAGACAGAGGAATGCAGCTCTCTGGACATTTAGGGTCATTACAAAGATGTTGTCTCAGTACATCTCAGATTGTTTTCCTCTAGGTGTGATAGGTAAATATGCCTTAACACATTTGTTCTCATAGACGCCATATGGCATGGGAACCATCCATTGCTAGATCCAACCCAAAATGGCCACTGGGAGCAAATGAGTTATGGAGTTCCTCCGTTATCTCCCTTGCAGTACCGAAGTTCAAGTCGTGCTTCGGCAGGTCTGCCATAGCTCACGCTTTACCCTTTCTCTGGAACAACTTGCAAAAAACCCTGAAGTTGGCTTACCCAATCAAACTATCAGCCTTCAAAGCTCTTTATTCTCGCTCTATCAAGCGATCCTGTAACTGCTTCCCCTGATGTCACCTTCCCCTAGCCTCAGCTCCATCTGCTCCAGTGGATCCCTTTACTGGTACTTCTTTCCCACCCCTCTTGGGCAATGTTACAGCCAAGAAGAATTTACCTGACTGCTCCTTCTTTCCCGACCCTGTGTTTTTTTTCCTTATCATTAGTTCCTTTTCCATGTCCCCCTGGCTCCCACCTACACTCCTTGCTAACTCCCCTTGACACCATCATGGTGTTTTCCACTCCCTAACTGTTGCCACCCTCCCACCTGCAATCACTACATGCCCTTGCAGGCATGTACCATGCACCTCTCCTTACTCACCCTCTTGCGTCCCCCTCCTCACCCTTCCCATGTCCTACCAAGCTCCTTCAATCTATAATTGTGTTCAAGGATGCTTCAAATACACACTGTAATTATCTATTTGTGTATGTTTAACCTGTATATAGTATATGGTTGCTCTTTGTTATGTATAAAAATCAGCCTGCTCAAAATCCTTGTTAAGCACATTCTAAACCATTCTAAAGTGTTGTTATGCGCATTCCGAATAGTTGTTATGTGCAGTTCAAAGGTCATACAATTTTATATTTCTCATTTATTCTACACCTAGCTACTTACTAACCACCCAGTGTCCAAAGTCATACCTTTTACCTTTCAAAAGTTTGAAAATTTGATTTTGATATGTGAGTAGAACAAAGAAATGGCAAGATTTGTTGTTTTCTCTTCAGTGAGGGGTCTCTCACTTCCGTATAAAAAACATATACTATAAAAAATAAAACATGGGCAACCACACACAACTCGGCATGTGTTTCCATCTTGGGGTTGAGATGACAGCACGGACCTCTCAAGCTTCGCTCTCGAGGTTCATATGCTGTCATCTCAACCTCTCGATGGAAACACAGCCTTGTTGTGTATGATTGCCCATACATTATTCTCTATATATTGTACTGTTGTTGCTATGTTTTTTAGCTGCATACTCTTTATGGTCTTAGCTTAATGGCTCTTTTTAATACTCTGTTTCGTGTGTATTATAAACCTCCTGTGTATAATTACTGCTCTATGTAAATACTATGTAAGTGTGAATTCATTTTGTATATATTGTTTACCCAATTATGATGTAACTGAGTAATCCTTTGTATGTATTGTTAACCTCTCCTTTCCAGGTCCCTCTTGAAAATGAACTTGCTCAATGATGTTCACCTGGTTAAATAAGGATTTTGATTGATTGACTGATTGATGTGGGTGTTGTTTTTTTTTGTTGGTATAGTGGGTGTGGTTATTATGGTGTTATTGGGGTAAGCTTTTATCCAGGCAGATGACAATGGTGTTACAGTGGCTAGGACTCTTAGTTCTCATATATAGTGAACATTTACTTCCTTCTACTAGTTGTCAGTGGTTGGATTACATACCGTCACATTTTTTAATTCCATACATATTAAGATACATATCTCATGTACTTGGGGGTTCATGAAAGGTTTAATTCCTTTGGGTAAATATTGCAAAGATTGGTGTGAATGATGATGTATTAGGACTCTTGTACACATATCTCATTTCTACTGGTTATCTTTCCCAGGGAAGGGGGGCTGGGGGATTTTATTCCTATGAGTTTTTATTCTGATTCCTTAGACTGATTCTGTACATGTTTGTTATACACTGGCACTGTGTTGAAATATATACATATCAGGCCCATGGTCTCAATTTCTTGGAGGCCCTTGACAAGTAGTTTTGTGTTTTTGTTTTTTTATTTTTTATTTGGTACGTATACTTACAATTGATATTATCATGTTTTAAATCCTGTTACAACACTGAAGGCCTTAAAGTTTATGGAATGTATTAACTGGTTGAGAGTATAGTTGGGAAAATGTCTCAAGCTAAGTACTGTATTACATTTTGTGTGTAACATTTGCTCACTTTGAGTAAACTTTTAACTTGCAATTAGGCCTCATTTTAGCATATATTTGTTATCCACAGGTTGCCTTTCATTAACTGTGTTCTTTAAAATACAAGGACACTTGCAATTAAAGTTGTAAGCTCATCTTACATGTAATTAGGGAGAATAATATCCTAAGGTTTTGTTATCAGTAGTAGTTTTCCAGAAACATACTGAGACATTTTAAAAACTCTTTGCTTGTTGCTATTTCTTGATAACCTTTGACCTTCAGGGGCTTCTCAACTAAAAGTGTACTGGTGTTAATTAGCTTCTCTGACGTAATCTTCTGTCATGTTTCAAATGAATGTGTTGAAATAATGAGAATTATTTCTGTTTTTTTATGCATTATCTGGGTGTTAATGGTATGGGATTTTCTAAATAACTGTCATAAAGCTTTTGAAGAAGGACTTGGTTGGTTCGAAAGCTAGAGCACTTTATTCTTTTGTTGTAACAGCTAGGTTGATCCAATAAAATGTATCAAACCATTTGTTTTTGGATCTGTTCCTAATTAATTAGTCATAACAATTAGCCAATCACATTTCAAAAGAGGCAATTACTAAAAATGACAAAATCACAAACTCACAATTAAGTGTAATGTCTAAAAACAGTGCTAGCTGATTAAAATATTCTCAAAAGTTACAAAAATTGCAAGCAAAATCCTTTCACTGGAGTTCATATCTAAACTTTCACCATATTTGCAAGGTTAGAGATAACACAATTGCCTACTCTGAGTTCTGCGATCAACCAATTTTTTAACGGAAATTTGCATACTGGTAGTTCCACAGGACTTATGTGGGTTTGCTAAGTATTGTGAAACAGTGATGATAAAAACCCTGGACTCAAGAAGAACATAGAGGCAAGAAATAATTAGTTAGATCTAGCAGCAATAATACAGCACATAAGTTTCACAAACTATATGTTTCACACACTATGCAGGCAGAGGGATGCAAGAATAAAGGCATGGGAGAGTGTGAAAGAAAAGAGAAAGACAAGAAAAGAAGGGGGGGTTGGAGGAGGGGGAAGGGTTTGGGGAAGGGAAAGATACAGAGCTATATACTAATAATAAAAAAGTATATTTTTATTTATTTTTTAATTTTATTTTTATTTATTGAATATTTGGATAACACCTGTGAGCTAGAAGCTGTTTAAATAGGTTCTACGTCAGAGGAATACAGTACAGGAGAACAGACAAATAATGAATAGGCTAGATACAAAACATAATAACATAATAACAGGTACATAGTGTAATTCACATTTGGAGCAAGGTAAATAAGCAACACATGGCATTGTACAATGTATGCCACGGGCACAAAAATTGGAAGACAGGGGAGGTGCAGCCCATAAGGCCAAGTCTAAGGTGAGACGAGGAACAGTTAGGAGGGCAGGTCAGGGGTGAGGAGTAGGGGAAGATCCAGGGTGCTCAGGTGGAGGGCATGGAGGGTGGAGGGAGTGGGGGGAGAGGGATGAAACAGAAGTGAGGAGAAGGAGGAATGAGAAAAGTAAGGAGAAAGGTGGAAGGATCTGTGGGAAGTGCAAGACTACTAGTAGGGACTAGTTAATGGAAGCAGTCGCAACTGGGTCTAGCAGTTAGATGTTGTCTGAGCATTTGTTTAAATGAGCCTAGAGTGGGTGCTGAGGAAATGTTGACATGTAGAGAGTTGAACCAGAGTGGGGCCCTGTGGGTGAAAGATCTTTGTCCCTGGGAGGTGCGACAGCAGGGAATTTTGTAAAACTGGCTGTCCAAGCTTCTGGTGAGGCGAGGATTGGTGTACAGGATGAGGAGTCTCTGGATCCCAGGAGGCATCATTCCATGGCTAACATTTTTGCAAGCAGACATATTTGGTACATTAGTCTGCCCTGGAGATGGAGCCAATTAGCCTGAGAATACAGGTCACAGGTATGGGTCATATGAGCGGAATCAGTTAGAAGCCGGCATGCTTTGTTGAGAGCTAAAGTGATACGGTGGAGAGACGTTTCCATGGCTGGTCCATAGATGACAAGTCCATAGTCAATCAGTGAGACCAAAGAGCTAAGAATAGCAAGTTTGAGAGCATCTTCAGTCAGTGTCTGTGTCTGAAAAGGATATCTAGGCATGAGTTAACAGCCTTGGCAATATTGTCAATATGCATAGCATAAGACAGGGAGCTATTGACTCTTATCCCTAGATACTTGAAGTACTGAACTAGCTCCAGAAGGGAGCCAATTGCATTGGTAATGGAGAGGGGGTAGGTTTTATGTCTGCTTTAAGGACTGGAGAACAACAGAGTCTTTGTCTTTTTTTGTAGTTCAGTATACGTTTGTGCTCGCTGAACCACCTTTCAACATCTGCAAAGTTGCCCTGGAGTTGCTGTTCCAGAGCTTTGGGATCAGGATCACTGGTGAACAGGACAGCATCATCCAGAATAGAGCCTTGAGGGTCTCCTGAAAGAATGGGTCTAGTGTCAGAAAGGGTGTTACCAATCTTCACCTGCTGTGAGTGGTCGCACAAGTAACTGCAGAACCACTCGACGGCATCATTTGAAAGACCAGTGGCAGACAGTTGATTGGCCAAGAGGTTATGATTCACCATGTCGAAAGCTTTGGCTAAATCAATAAAGACCGCACTAACAAGGTGACCATGGTCCAAGGATCGATGGATAAAACCCGTAAATTCTAACAGGGCCATTGAGGTGCTATGCCCACTCCTAAAACTGTGTAGTTGTGGGCATTGCAGTCTATATTTTTCCAAGTAGTTGACCAGCTGGTCAGCCACTATTCTTTCTAAAGCTTTTGAGAGTGGAGGGAGGATGGAGATAGGACAATAGTTTCCATGCACCACTCTTATGCACTGCAGTCACTGTAGCATCCTTCCACAATCTTGGGAATTGGAAGAATCTAAGTGATAGATTAATTATACGAGTTATGGGTGCCAGGATTTCATCAAATGCAAGCATGACCAACTTCAGGTCTAAGGTATCTCCACTGTATCTGGACTTCCCTAGCACCCTGGTGATGTATTTCCTGGCTTCAGGGGCCATGATGATTCTAAAATAAAATGGTGGGTGAGAGGGAGGCAGGCCAGCCTTCCCAGAGGAGTCAGTTTTGCTAGTTGAACAGAAGAAGTCGGAAAGAAGGACGCTACTCAGATCTGTAAACGCATTGTTAAAAGTATTAGCTATGTCTCTTGGGTCAAGGGAGGGTTCCCCATCTATGGTAAGCATGGCGGGGGCTGCCTTGGGGGCTTTACCGGTGATCTCCCTAAGGTTGCTCCAAAACCTATGACCGTCATTCCAGGAGTGGGAGAAGGCATCCTGAAAGAAATTACTTTTTGTGCTGGCCCACTGGTGCAGCGGTTAGATTTCCGCTTGTGGCGCCAGTGATCTGGGCTCAGGAATAGACCCGGGTTGCTGGAGGGCCGGCTGGGGGAGAAGGATGGAGCATCCCATGCACTGCTCTCCTGCTCAGGGGGGAGGGTGGGGACACTGTCCAGCATGCGATGGACCCCTGGCGGAGGCTGGGGGCACCGCAGCTACCGGGCGCTAATAGAATTCAGGGGGTGGGGCGGACACAGGATGTCATCGCACATCCCCGTCTCTTGGGGGGGACAAAAAGGAGAAGAAAAGAGACCCTGCTTTCGCCACCTTGATGATGCCTGTTCCAGCTGCATTGGCTCTCAGGCCGACTTCCGCCTCTCCCACGTTCACGGAGCCCTTGGTCTGGAGTGCCATGACCCCACCCTGGGGGGCAAGCCAGGGGGTCTAGGGAGGATGGCTAATATGAGTAGCCACAACCAGAGTCCATGACCGGGCAGATGGTCCCGGCATTAGGGGTAAGCAGGGGCAAAAATACAGAACTGGGGAAAAAATTACTTTTTGCAGTATGGATAGCCATGGTGCCACTGTTTCTAGCCTGCTTATAGCTTTGAAAGTCAGCCTGTCTCCCAGTGGCACCAGCCCTATGCCATAGGTGGTCCCTGGTTTTTAAGAGCTCAGTGAGATCTGAGGATATCCAGGGGTTCCGATGATCTTTAATTTTATGCATTTTAAATGGAGCATGCTTGTCACATACACTGTTGAACTGGCAAATAAAATGCTCAAGCACAGTATCGACGTTCCTGGTGGAGTAGACTGAGGACCAGTCAAGCTGATGGAGATTGGACTTCAAGAGTTCAAGGTGACTTCATAAGAAGACTCTAGTTGAGATTGTTCTAGCGGTGGGCTTGGAGAATTTATTAGTCGAGCAGAATGGAAAAGGGGGGTATAAGTCCACCAGGAAGGGTTTCAAATTCCAGTATTCATTTAGTCCCTTTGGATTCATTGCCTGGAGCTTAAACGTTCAAAAACCTCCCCTTCTCAGAAGTAAGTTGAGCCTGTTGTCACCCTTCCTGGGGATTCTAATGTATTCAAGATCCATGAACTTAAGATACCTTGGGTCACCATCATGTTTCTCAGAAAAATGCCTACCTACTGGTGCATTCAACCTACTACTTGTAATGGATCTACCATGCTCCTGAATCCTTTCCCTTAACATACTCACAGTTCTACCAACATAGCAGAGTGCAGGGATACCATAGAAGATATACCACTAAACTGGTTGTGCGAGATATAAAGTCTCTAATGTCGAACTCCTTATCCACATTATTGTTCTTAAACTTCCTGTCTTGCACACCATGTTGACAGATATTACAACATTTATATTGAAAATATCCCTTTGGTTGTTGCAGAAGCCAACATGTTCTACTCCCAACAAGGGTTTAAAATTGTCTACGTACCAATTTATCTCTCAGACTTGGAGCTTTCTTGTAAGTGACTCTTGGTGTCCTTTCCACTGCTTTACCCACTGTTTCATCACTATGTAATATGTGCAGATTTTGCCAGATGATGTTTCCAATTTGCCCTACTGTGTTGTTGAATTCAGTTTGCCCTGCTGTGTTGTTGAATTCAATTTGCCCTGCTGTGTTGTTGAATTCGAGTTAGTACAGGGAAAAGAAGTTTGAAATCAAGTTCTTCATTAAGCACCTCACCCGCTATGAACCCGCTCCCTCCCGATATGAAACTGTAAACAAGTAATGCTGCAAACAACAAACAAAGTTTACAGATTCACAATATAACAAGTGGTCTAATGTGATCTAATGTCAGTTTCAGTGTGTCAGTTTCAGTGTCCAGTTCATAAACAATCGCACCCAACCTGCCATGAAACTGATCTTCACCTGTTAAGAAGACATCTTAACCGCTAGCAAGTGCAGTATGTGTCCCTCACTTTAATGAACGACTTGCTATAATGAACATACTTTATGGCTCCCAATCTGTTCGTTATAGTGAGGGACTGCTGCATGAAAGGAGGAAGCTGCTCATACCAACTGGACATGATCATCAGCACTGCACAGACCCAGCTCTCTTCCCTAACAGCAACTGGTGAGGCAAACAATCCCACCCACTGTTGCAATTTACCTGCCCACCTCCCAATCATGTCCCTGATGCCCCATTCTGAGAACCACAAAATCCTGCCCACTGCTGCCGTTCAGAACACATACCTCCCGATTTTGTCCCTGGTGCCCCATCTTGAGAACCAAACAATCCCGACCGATGTTGCCATTCAACCCGCCTGCCATCTGGTCATGTCCCTGATCCCCCATCCCAAGAACCACACAATCCCACCCACTGCTGCTGTTCAGTCTGCCTACCTCCTGATCATGTTCCCTGTTCCCTGTCCTCCTTACTTCTGAGAAGCACACATTTTTTATCTTGGTGATATGGGGTACCCACACAATGTGGTGGCTATCCCCAAACACTATAAACTTCACTGGGAGAGGGTGGCCAACCCCATTGCCGGTATTCCCCCTCTCACCCAACCTGGCATTTGACCCCCCAACCCTGTGCTCAGTTCGACACTGTTGTGTCTCCCCCAGTACCAGCTACTCCCACAAAACACTATGTGACACCAGGGTGCCCGCCCCCAGTACCACCCAGCAACAAAGTACTTGAAAAGAAGAAAATAGTCCTCGTCATCTTGTCCCTCATCATCTTATCCCTCACCATGTGTCTGCTACCTCTGATCCTCCAGCCCCCCAACTCCAACCCACCTCTCAGAACTCACCATCTCACACACCCCCAACACCCCTCACTTACCAATTGGGTCCTCCTCTGATGATGGCACAGCCTGCTGCTTTCAGTGCCAAACAGGAACTGAAGAAAACAAGGTATGTTTGGGTAATGGCTTTTTAATGCATTTTGAACATTTACTCATAACCTTACCATTTTATAAGATTTTTATACCAAATTTTCAACATAGCCTTTTTGGGAGTTCACCACATTAACAAGGTAGATGACATTTTTAACCCCCCCCCAAAAAAACAGATTTTCACAGTCACTCCATGAAATCACTTTTCAGGTAGGATTTAAAAAACTGCACCTGTCTTGATGATAAGGTGGGGGTCATAAAAAGACAACATTGAAAATTTGAGATCAAAATGTGAAAAAAAAAAAAAACAACTAAGTTGTGAAGAAATGTTAATTTCTCCAGTGTTTCATTACTTCATTGACATTAACAAAATAGAGGCCATCCAGAGAAGGGCAACGAAGATGGTACATGGACTGCACCAGAAGCCCTACAAGGAAAGACTCAAGGCCCTTAATATCTATTCACTGGAGGAAAGAAGGGAGCTATGATAGAGACTTTCGAGTACCTTAGGGGAATAAACAGGATACAGGTGGAAAGCATATTTCAGAGAAAACTTTGCACAAGAACACAGGGGCATGATGTGAGGCTGATGGGTGGAAGGCTCAGGGGTAATGTTAGTAAGTACATTTTTACTGAAAGGGTGGTGGAGCCGTGGAAGAGCCTTCCAGCAGAAGTGGTGGGGGAAAAAACAATACAGGGGTTCAAGAGTGCATGGGATAGATATAAGGGTACCCTGGAGATGTGCACAGCAGGAGAGCTGCAGATCAAATAAGATCTGGAACTGCAGCAGTGAGAAGGGAAATGGGCAGACTAGGTGGGCCATATGGCCCTTATCTGCCTACAGATTCTACATTTCTATGTAACTTCATTGTTGCAGATTTTGGCTCCACATTTGCAACATATTCCTTGCATTATCCCCCTCATGAACATGACAGGGGGTATTTTTCAAATCCCCTCCAGTTCATGTTTTTGCAGTTGCTCCACAAATTTGTGATCATAATGTAAGGTCATAAAAAGACTATGTTGGAAATTTGGGGTCGAGATGTTGGAGCACACAGAAAAAGAGATATTGTCCCTCAGCTGGCCTATGCTGGGTAAATACATTGTAAAAATGGGTAAAAGCTGGGTCCCCACCGAAAACTAGATACTGCATCTCTAGTGTGCTGCCCTGGGTAAATACAGTGTAAAAATGGGTACAAGTAGGATCACATAGAAAACGAGAGAAAGCATCTCAGCTGGCCTATCCTGGGAAAATATATTTTAAAAATGGATAAAAGCAGGACCCCAAGCTAATCTGGTAGCACAGTGGTAGTGCTACCACTGGCTATGCTGGCAACATGCGTTCAGTAGTGAAAGCGAGCCACTGGGGATTCACTGGAGAAGAAGGATTGAGCATCCCAGGGACTGCTGTCCTTCCTTGGGGAGTGGAGGAGTCTGTTCCTGCTGCATGACTGTTGTCTGGTGGAGATCAATTGGCAGCATAGGCGGGAGCACCAGGAGGGAGGGGTTGCCACCAGACACCTGTCATGCATGTGTGCTACTGCATGTATGCGTGACTTCCTCATTGCATGCCACCACTCCAGGGGAGAACATCAGGGGGCAGGAGGAAAATACTGGCAGTTCAAGCCAGCACCCCCTGCAGGCCCTCATACAACTGACACAGTTGGCCTCCCACCACATTGTGGTACTGGGTAAGTGGGAAGATAACCAATGAGTCTGTGAGAAGGTCAGTGACAGAACTGGAGGGGGGACATTGCTGGACAACACCGTAATAAGAAATAGCTTTGTGGAAAAAAAAAGAGCAGGACTCCACTGAAAACAAGATATTGCAGCTTACTTATGCTATCCTGGGTAAATGCAGTGTAAAAATGTGTAAAATCAGGACCCTTTTGAAAATGAGATATTGCTGCTGTTCTAACTGGTAACAGCATGCAAGCAGACATGTTTGGCAGTGACCCCTGGAGTTTTATGTGTTGTCAGAGCCCTGACTTGGGGCGTAGAGACCTATTAACATGGAATTCATAGAAACATAATTATTTCATCTGATCAACACAGGAAGAGGAAAGCTGAGCAGTGCAGTTAATTACTATAATTAAGCATTGCCTCCAGCAGCTGCTGCTGACATACGTCTCATGAAAATTACACATCACCTCTGACACCAGGGAGGAAGGTAAAAACAGGGTAATGGTGAACACAGAGCATACAGCAGACTTCTAATGCTACCACTCAACCCTCAGAATTCTGCAGCTCCCTTACTCATATCTTCCACCCGCATCTCCCTCTTTCCTCCATCTCGCTCTACTCTTGTGCCCTCTTTTCATCTGCTTCCTAGTCCTTCTCTGTATCCCTTTATTGCCAGATCTCTGCTAGGCAATCCACTTTCTCCAGTGGAGCATTAGAACACCACAGAAACAGGGTGCAGAAAAAAGAAGACAATCTAAACATAGACAGTGGATAGTCACATTCAGCCACTGCAGTGGAGAGAACAACACTAGGTTCCTTCCCCAGTGTTTTGATTCACACTGGGATATTCATGACGGGATGGGGGCTCACGAACATTGGATCTCCTTAGTACTAATGGATTTAAACTCACAGAGGCATACTAACCCAAATGGATAGAATGAATTTGTAAGCTTTTTTTTATCCCCCTGTCCTACAACCCTCCACCCCTCCACTTATCCTTGGGATCTCCAGGCATCTTCTGATCCCTCTGCCTCCCCCAGTCACTGATACCTACCTCCACAGAGCCTTGGTTTGCCCCCCAGGCAGGGTCAGGGCAAGGGAAGAAGCCCTGGACATTAAATCTCATCAGTTGGTGTGCATTGGGAAGGTGGGGGACCCAGATATACAAGAGCAGTCATCACAGAGGTGCTGGGTTCACGGTCTTTTCTGATGTTGTGTCCCATCCCTGCGATGTTGCATAAAATGGTATATAGGCATGCCCGTGCATGCAATGCATGTGTCCACACACTGACATCTGCAACATTCTCCCTTCCTCATTCCCTCTCCAGCTGCTCTGCAACTTGTGGTCACCCAGGTGACAGCATCACAGTGGAGAAGGGGACCCTCCCTCTCCCGAGGAGGAAAGCATCCTCTGGGATGCGTGATCCTCTTCCCCTGGCCAACCTCCAATGACCCACGCTTGCTTCTGAGCTCAGGTTGCTGGTGTCATGAGTGGTAGCGCTACCACTGCACCAACAGGTCAGCTTGAATTTGTAAACTTTCTAACCAGTGCCTTCGTATTCTAGATTAGATTACTTTCTCCTGACTCCTGCCACCTACCCTTCCTCTGGTCCATTTTAGCCTCCCTTCTCTTTCACTCCATTCTGCCACTTCCTCCCTTTCTTCATAGCTTTCCTTCACAAGCTATTTTAATCCCACCTGGCCCTACAAATAACCACCCCCTTGTTTGAGCTGAAAACTCCCCCTTCCCCATTTAGGCGAAAGTGATAGCCTCCACCTACTGTCACCATGTGCACTCTTTTTGCAGATTTTTAAAGATTACTGTTACATTTAGTGTGTGCAGGTTGGCAGGGTGAAGTCTGAGTAGGGCCATAGCTAGAAGAATGTAATGCCTCTTGTAGAGACTTCTTCAACATCTATCCTCCCCCGAAATATTTGCATACCCACAATATTTTGCAGTTGTTTTTTATCCTTTTGTAATGCAGACATATGCAATGGAGAGAGAGTGTTACAAAAGATAAATAAATTGGAAATGATCTGCCCACTGGTATTGTTTATACATACTACATACTGACCGTTCCACTAACTGCCTTTGCATCTCATACAGATTATGCCAACTGTAGTGGGTCTGTAATTGAAAGGGTAGGGAGGATTTTTAACAAGTGGATACATACTGCCATGGGTTTCTGGGGCTGGCAGTGATGACATGACCTAATTGTCATTGTTGTTCTCTGGTGGTGATCAAGCACATTATCTGCAAGTATTGGCTTACAAACCAGGAATGAATGGAAGAATATAATGCAAAATGAGAAAGATTACTTGGGCAACTCTCAGCAACTTTTGAACTTTGATTAATGGTAGGGCATCATTGTCATCATGTATACTCTTTGTGTAGATTTACATTTAGTTTATTTGTGTGATGGCCGTGGTGAGGTACTTTTTTAAATATATTGTTATTTTCCATACAAAGAACATACAGTAAAGATCCAGTAAAATAAACAATACAAACAGGACACACAAAAGGATGTACGTGATCAAACAGATTATCAGTCAGTATGGGCCTAGAAACCAGGAAATAGAATGAAAGAATATAATGCAGATAGAGAAAGATTACTTAGGCATCTCTCAGCACCATCTGAATGCTGTTTAATGGTAGTGTGTAATTGTTGTCATGTGTACTCTTTGTGCAGATTGTAAAGACTGTCGATTCATTTAGTATGTGTGAGCTGGTATGGTACGGTCTGAGTAGGGACATGACCAGCAGAATACAGTGCCTCTTGAAAAGATTTCTTATAAATCTCCCCCTCAAAGGATTAGCATGTCCATGATGCTTTGCAGCTGTGCTGTGTTTTGTGTTTTTGCTTTAAAATACACACACACATAGGGCCCAGTGGTGCTGAGGGTTGAGGCATTAGCCTTACCTCATGCCATGCCAACGACCTGGGTTCGGGAGCGAGCTCATGGAGCTGGGAGTTGGACGGAGAGGAGAGGATTGAGCATCCGTTGGACTGCTCTCCTCTTCTGGGAGGGAGGGAGGGGGGACTTGGTTCTGTGGTGCTAGTAGCTCCCAGTAGAGACTGGATGCACTGCATCCAGGAACTTTTACTGACAGGCGGAAGACTTTGGTGGATGTCTTGCGGGTGGGTGCAGGAGTGCTGGACATCATTGTATGTCCATGTTTTGGGGGGGGCAAGAACAAGGAAAAACCTTGCAACTTTGAGGACGATGGTGGGCCTCCAGGCAACCTCACACCTAAGGTTGGACTTGGCCAGTCAAAGAATCTGCAGATCCTCCTCTTCCTCTCAGCCTGGTAGCCGGATTTGGAAGAGGATCTGTAAGTGGTGGTGGCCCCACCTCCGGGGGTGGGTTACAAGCTGGGGGGTTATACCAGGGGGTCTGGGAGTGGGAGAGGAGCTCAGGAGGGGGATCTGAGTTGGGGGGATGTCAGGCAGGGTGGAATGTGCCACTCTGGCAGGCTACTCCTAAGGCAGATCACAGGTGCTGGAGAGAAAAAGAGTTCAAAAATGAAAAAAAATACACACACATGCATTGGCAAGAGTTTCAAACAACAAACATATTAAAATTTAGCTGTCTTCTTGTATTGTTTATACAGCTAACACATTGCCCTGTTTGCAAACTGCCTGTGCTTCTCGTGCATGTCCTAATGACTGTTACGGGTCTGTAATTCATAACCATGGAGGGTTTATAGCAAGAGGATACCTTATCAAATACTGTTTTTTGTTCTCTCTTAATGGTGGTGGTTACTTGAGCTTATTGCTTGCTGTTTCCTTTTGTTGTTGAGTAAACATATTGGGCCAGATATTCAAAGGTTTGCCCCTGGGCTAAATTTGCACTGCCTGGTGTGCAAACTTAGCCTGGAGCACAGAGCAAGCTATATTCAAACGGAATAGCCCAGGGCAAACAGCTTTTGAATATAGCATGGGAATGAGGCCGTGCAAACTGGGCTGGGGGTGCAGGGCAAACGTAGCCCTGGAATAGGACAGCACTAAATGCAGCAACCAGGAAGTGCAAACCACAACAACAACACAGTGCACAGTGACGTGAGGGTAGGTAGAGAGGAACTATGTGGCCAATATGTGTTCTGGCAAATGCGTGGACCGGTACAGATGCAGGCAGCAGCACACATGAAAAACAATTATCAAAACTGTATAATATTCTCGTAATCCGATAGCTGGCGCCAACATGGTAGCATCGGCCAGAAGTATGGAGCTGTTAGCTGCTCCGGTGCAAACACGTTAGCCCCGCGCTAAACTTTGCCATATTCAAAAGTGACATGCAAATGAGCCTACTTATATAGTCTCTGGGCAAACAGCCACATTAGCATCTCATCATGCCCTGTTTTGCATGCGGTTTGCACAGCGTTACTGCAGGGTCCCACAGCTCCACCTGTAGGTCAGTCTGGAGGTACAGGGGCTGGACAGATCCAACCACAGCTCCACCTGTAGGTCAGTCAGGCAGTGCATGATGATAGCTGCAGGCTTCATGTAAACAGTGCAGCATAGCATAACATATTGAACCCCAGGGGACAACACAGCATAGGCACAGGTGGTGGTAGTGCTGCATTCAACCTTCACACTGAAGGTCATGCTACAGTGCACAGCAGACACTACAGTAGCAAGAGGGCTGGTAGTGTGAGGGACACAACACTGCCTATGGTATGTAGGGCAGTGATGGCCACTGCACTGTACACAGTGACAGGCACAGCATGCTGGTAGTTACTGAAAGTGGACAGTACTTTCACACTGTTGTGTGATCCACAGATGCTGCACCTGTGACATGGGATGCACAGTGTCATGTACATGGCCGGCAGTGTGTGCTGTGACTTCTGTACAGTTGGGTGGTTCGGGGGGCATGTAGGCTCCGACAGGCACACAGGTGGTGGCGTACTCCCACTACTGGCCCATATGCACTGAGCGAGGTGTCCCAGCCTTGTGGCCACACATGGGCTGTGGTGAGGTCTGGCCACCCCTACACCTTCCCCTCACTGGCCACCATGCCCACAGTGCTGCATGTGTGTGCTGGCATCTGTTGCACACCACAGACATATGGTCTGCAGGTGTGTGCTATATGGCCACGTTACCATGCTGTCCCCTGTGGGTCAAATCACCCATCACTGTCTGTGCTTGGCTCCGACAGGTGGCAGCTGATGGCATCATGGTGGTGCTATCAGTGAGCAGCATGTGTCCTCCATGTCTGGCAGTTTTTAAGTGTCATACTCATATGTTAGGGCCGCGCAAGCTGCGCTAATGCTGAGATAGCACCGCGCAAAGCTGTTTGCCCATGGTTAAGACCAGCTTTTCCTGGGCGGTAATCTGTACCACGCTATGGGTCGCGCTAAGTCGCGCTAAACAACTTAGTGCGGTGCTAGTCGCTGAATATCACGTTGCGTCTGTATTCATGTTCACTTTGCCCCTTGCATATAATTATTGTTTGCCTGGCACTATTGCAGTTTGCCTGCACTATTCAGTCTTTTGAATATAGCAGACCCGCGTTAATCCCGCGCTAAACCCGCGCAAACTTTTTTGCCCTGCGCAAAGCTTTGAATATCTGGCCCATTGACTTCCAGTATGGCTCTCACAATCTAGAAAATCTAATGAGAAAAAAGATGGAAAATAATTGTTGAAGAGATTGAAGGAATTAGGACAAAGATTGAAAAGTAGCTTACAACCTCACAGTAGCAGTAGCACTTTCATCAAATACTTGTAGAGCGTAACCTGTAGAATGATATACATAATGCTTTCCATATACTGTATCCTAAAGTGATTTACAAGTAACTAATTTACACCGGCTAACTTAGCTGAGACACCACATCTCATTTCCTGTGGGGTACTGCTTCTGCTTGGGACAACTTGCCCCCCTTCCCAGTACCATTAGTACTTTGATTGGTTCTGTTTTCCTTCTTCCAAAACCTCTGCCTTTGCCTTTTTACACACCTTTGGTGTATAATACCTAAATAAACCACTTGATCTCAGTCTCATGCTTTATGTGGTATAACAAGTGTGTTAAAGCAAAATGTTACACATGATTGGCCATACATTATTCTCTGTTTTGTGCACTGTACCTGGTTTTGTTATTTTTGCTGTACCCCCCCCCCCATCCTCTCTGTAACCTCCCTTCCCTGGGTCTTGCCTGGAAAACGAGCCTCAGCTGAGTGTGTCTTGTCAGCAAAATTGTAAACAAACAGGTGACCAAATAAATCACTATAATAAGTTTTATGTAAAGTAGCAGTGCAACATGGGGGATGGGTGGGCTATGGGGTATGGGATTGCACTGCAACCCAGCTTGCTTCATCGCCACCTACTTAGTTATGATATCACGAAAGAAAGGTTTACTTGGTCACATAATGAACATGGCCATTGATTTTCTTAGGGCGACCTCTACTTTTACAATCTAGTGTTGAAATTGCAACATTAATATGAGGAGCTACGGTGGGGGAGACAACTGGCATGCTCTCCAAGTCATTACCCTGCACCACAGTTTTAATGACTTGTCATATAAACTTACACTAAAAGTAGAGCCACAGAAAGCTACAAGCATGGAGGCAAACAGAAAAATAAACACATTGAATTCCTCTGGAGAGGGGAAGGGAATGCTAAACCAAATGAAATAAAGAACATAATACTGCATCCTCAAAAAAAAACTCATAAGTGCAGCAAATCCACAATGCTTTTCACTGACCTCTCCTGGTATGTCTGCTGACCCAGCCTTTGTTTCTTGGGAAATACTGTGCTGATGGATAACAACATCTAGAGGCATGAAGCTATAAATATTCTATTCCCTTAGATTTTGTATACTGTATGTTCATACTCCTACAGATCTCGTCTAGTGTATGGCTACTGTTCATTGTATATGAAAATCCTTACAGATAAAAACTGCATTGTGGGGAGAGTCCAGAAGCACAGCAATAACAATGGGGATTGCCACTAAAAGGCAAGCCCGGTTGTCCAATGATCCCTGACAGGAAGAGGCCAGGAGGAGGGGGGGAAGGAGCAGAGGGGATAGAAGGGGCGGAGCTGGTGACATCACCAGGACAGGAGAGGGTAATATGACCAGGGCATGCCAGAGTCCCAGGGATTGGCTGGAGGATGGAGCCCGAAGAGGATCCTGGCCAGGGGTCTGTAGGGGTATAGTAGGCCAGGACTCAGGCAGGACCCCCTCTTTTGCTGGGAATTTTTTCAAGATTGAGAACTCAGCACATCGTTTGGCAAATCAACTGGTAAGGCACATGGGGCAACTAGGCCTGCTAGGCCAGGGCCCAGTGTGTTTAGCTCAAGTGGTTATTTTGTGTACTGGTTATTGCATTGCATTTAATTTATACAGTAGAGAAAGCCTGGTTTTAAAAGGACATGTTTCACTGTGCAGGCTCTTGGTGTAATTTAATAAGCCGCTGTTTTGTAACTGTTTCACTGTGAACGATCGCTAGTCCATTTTGAAGGTGGTGGTTTAGGTAGAGCTCGTTGCGGGTATTGTTTGTGAGGTCCAAGCAGTGAATGGCAAGAAAGTTGGGGGCTTGCATGGGCCAGGCTTTCAGTTGTTTGAGGGAATTATCTATCTGTGCAGCTGGAAGATGGGTCCGAATGCAAAGTGCAGAGAGAGACTGAAACCAGGTTCTGGGAGGCACGCGCTGTGTTGTTGTCTTTGATGCGTCAGATTGCTGAATGAAATACGTGCAGGAGGGTGGTTAACTTGAGTGTGGGCTCTGTCGGCCGGCTCGGTGGTTTCGGGGAGCAGGAGGCCACGTGGGCTGTGGGCTTGCTCCACCAATGTGCCTTTTGCCGGTTTGGTGAAAATATATTACTTTGGCATGGAGTTCTGCAGATTTCAGTTTTGGTTGATTTCTCCATAGGATAACATTGTACTGGGAGTTTACAGAGCCATTTCTTTGTCACTATGGTGTTAAGAAATGGTTTGCAATTTTGCTCTGAAATTTTAGGGTGCTGAGGGCTTGCCTCACAGATGTGCCTCTTGTTGGTTTGGTGAAAATATATTACTTTGCTCTGGAGTTCTGTGGCTTTACATTTTGCCTAATTTCCCATAGGATAATATTGTAATGTGAGGTGTACGCAAGTGTTTTTTGTCACTTCACGCATGGGAGCAAAACAAATACAGATACTATTAACGAGTAATTCATGGATGACAGTGCAGGGCCCAGAGGGCCCTACACTCTCAAAAAGAAATATGGATACTACTAGGGACTGATAGATGGATAGTGAGCCCTGTGCTCCCACACACAAATATGCAGAGGAGTATGGAGTGATAGGAATCCAAGGCCATGCGTTCCCACAGGGAAATAAGATTACAATTGCAATCTCTTAAAAAAATGATGGAGGGTTAAGGGACATGTGTACATTCAGGAAAGCTCAGGAGGGGGACTTGCCCCCCCTCCATTTTGTGTGGCTTGGCGCACAGAGTTACATATATGTTGACTGACACTTAACTCCGGGCAGTTTAGGAATTAGGGTTAGGGTTACTGTTATGGTTAAGGGAACTGTGTACATTCAGGAAAGGGAAGGAGAGGAGCTTTCACCCTCCAGTCTATGGGGCTTGCCCCCAAAACTTAGGTTTACACTTAACTCCCAGTGGTTTAGGAATTATGTGAAAAAATCTGGTTTGGAAGTTTTTAGAGCATAACTCCATCAATTTTCAAGGTACTTATTTGATGCTTGGTAAGCTTGTAGTCCAAGTGAAAGTACACAAGTGCATGAAGCTTGGTGAAGATCAGCCTTGAATTTTGCATTTGGCACCATGTTTAATTTTGGTGGAAATATTGAGGTGCTGTGGTACCCTGTGATGACTGTCCTTGGCATGATGCATTAGTGCTGTAGTACTTAGTGAGATATTTCATTTCATATATAGTGATACAGTTAACTCCAGATATTAAGTGAGCTATGGCCTGTGAATGTTCTAATGTTATTTTATAGGAATTTTTGTGTTTGCGTGGGTTAGGTGATATATATCTATTGGAGTTAATGGAGACACACACCTGAGATTGTTCAGGGTGCCAAGGTACACCTTCTGTTGTGTGTGCCCCATATTAAATATAACTTGTTCCAGAGTTAGGTTAGGTTAGGGTTAGGTTATGTATCTGGGAGTTAATTATATGTGACATTGTTCAGGGTGCTGAGGTACACTTTCTGTCGTATGTACCCCCCATTAAACATTACTTGTTCCGGAGTTAGCATTAGGGTTTAGCTTTGGGTGCAGGTTAGGTTATATCACTTATATGTCTGTTAGAGTTAAGGGGGGGGGCACATTCTGGTTTGTGAGCAAATTCTGGTTCAGTTCCTTACCCTCCTATCTCTCGGCTTCCCTCTCCCACCCGCCCTCTCCACTGCCATATCCTCAGAAGTTCAAATGCTCAAACTCTAGCAGTCCTATTGGTCTCTACAAACATCAGCAAAGCTGTGTTGAGACACCCCTTCCCTAAAATCTGGAACTCCCTCTCCACAGTCATTCACCTATCCCTATCCCCCTGGGTCCTCTCAAACCACCTCAGAGTTCTCACCTCCCCCTCCTGTAATTGCTCCTAATTACCCTCACCTGCTCTCCTATGGCTTGTTTAGTCAATATGTACTTTACTTGCATCTCTCAAGTGTTTATTAATCTTGAGCTACTCAGCTGCTGTAATTGATTGCCGTTATATGTTTGTTTTAACACTAGTAGTCATTGTTTGCACTGCTGACTGTTTTCCTTGTAGTCAAGTTCTCACGTCTTGTATGGTACTATTCCCTATGTATTATGTGTTTGAGTACTGCTCTACTCTGCTCTGTAATATGGTTTACCAAAATGTTATGTATTTGTACTCTTGTGCTACCCAAGCTGGTACTTGGTCAATATAGTGCTTCAAAAACAGCGCATGAAGAACCGCACTGTGTAAAGCGTGAACACACATCTACAGTGACAGGGGTATAAGAGCGGAAAGCAATTACTGCTACCCCTGTCACTGACCTCACAGTTCAGGAAGGAGTAAAGAAGCATGTGCTGCTGTGCCTGACTGATCTGCTCCATGGTGGAGTAGCTAAAGCACTAGGATACAGCAGCAATGGAGACCTGGGACTGTGGTTCAATTATGCCCCAGGTCTCCTGGTGTTGCAGATTTTTTTTTTATTAAAAACTAATTTCCCCCTTCCCAATTGTCTCCCATCCCAAAAGCCCACACACCCCATGGAGATGATTATATAAAGTCCAAGGGTGTGTTGGGGGTGAAGCCCCTCATCGGTGGGTGTGGGGGCAAAGCCCCCCACATAAAAGAAAATCCCCATTGTTTTCAATGGGGTGTGTGCGTTTCTTGTGTTGCTGCTGTTGTGCCCGACGTTATGTTGGAGCATGACATTTTGACTGTGGCATTGTTTGCAGTGCTGTTTTTGATTACAGTGATATGACCTCATGCTGCCAAAGCCCCACTTGTACTATTTCACTTCCCCCCAAGACGCATTTGGAAATGAGCTCCCAGCTCAGTATGCCTTTCCTGGTGAAACTTGTAAAATAAAAAATAAATAAATATCTGATATTGTTCAGGGTGCTAAGATACACCTTCTGTCATGTGCGGTCCCCGTTAAATATTACTTGTTCTGGAATTAGGTTAAGGTTGGGTTATGTGTCTGTTGGAGTTAATGGGGGGCATATATCTGATATTGTTCCTATCATGATATTGCTCTGCAAAAAACATTGTTAATGGACCATTAGGGTTCCAGTGTCAAAATTAAGGAAATTATATCTTAGGGTTCTCAACTCTAAGACCCCGTACCCAGCCTCAGCTTCCAACCCTAATGCCCCACCCCCACCCTGCATGCAGGAAAGGTGTGGGGGGTGTGCCTTGGGATCGCAAACTCTAATGCTCAATCCATTCTCTTATTGTGTACCCATCTTAGCTTACATACTCTTGGAAAGAGGTGAGCATTAAGGATCGCAACCCAAAGGCACACCTCCCACACCTCAGGCAGGGTGGGGGTGGGGTGTTAGGGTCAGGAACTCTAAGAAGTCATTTCCCTACTTTTGATGATGGAACTGTAATGGCCCATTAACAAAGTTTTTTGCAGAGTACCTATATAGATCTAAAAATAACATTTAAAAGTGTTTCTAGATGAAAAATAGTCCCTTTTGCAGCTAGTCCAGTTGTCCCTGTTGCAGCCTGTCCCCATTATGTGGTGCTGTTGTGAACAATGCATCCTGTCTTTCTTTTCAAAGCCTGTTTATTGTGTCGTGGGGTTGTTTTGTTTTTAAATTTTTTTTGGGAGGGGGACATTTAGAGGGGGAACGTGAGCTGCAAGACTATTAACAGTGTGAACTAGAGAGAGAGTGAGAGACAGGGTGATGTGGGCTGAGTGAGGGTGCAAAAGACAGAGTGTCTCCCAGTGTGGAAATTGTGTGCTACTCTTCAGACTGGTTCCCTTTTATTGTTTTTGTTCCCCATTCTACAGCAGGAATTCCAACCTCCTTTCAGTGTGTTTGGTATCCTGTTAGATTAGGAGTTTTGTGGAAGTGGGTCACTTGAGGGGAGGGTCAAAAACAGAAGATTGATTTACTTTGTTGCCTGGTCCACCTGAATTTTCTGCTGTGAGGGTAAAACAGGATGTTAGGACTGAACTGCTTAGCTTGATGGAAATCACAGTTTGCTTCGACTTCTGTTTGTGGGGAACTGGCCCCAGTGCAAGGGAATTCTGTTTAAAATGGTGTTTTTTATTGCTGGAGCATCCAGGGGATGTGGGCAATGCAGAGGTGTGTTGCAGCTAGCTGGATGGAGAGAGAGAGAGAGAGAGAGAGAGCAGACAACAGATCCAGGGTTGGAGATTAGAGGCCTTGTTAACTAAGTTAAGAAGAAAGCTTCAAAATGATAAAAAGGTGTTTAAATGTTTCACTTTGATTATTGGTTGTGTGTGAGGGTGAGGCAGGGAATGTGTTTTTTTATGTTTTTACATGTGATTTATAAAGTACTAGAAAGTCAAGTTTTATGTGTTTTTTTAACTATATAAACATGGCTGCCAGAAATGCCTTTAAAAAAATTATTTGAGGCTCGGATATCTGTGTGCTGTGTCCTGGCTGATGGAAGGGTTCCTGACCCAGTGGCCGACACCATGTAAAGCACGGGAATCCAAACCATCTTTGCCAATCAGGCTGCAGCAAATTTCCTAACCATTTTATAATACATTGCATCTGAGCCTAAGAAGAGTGTTATTCTATTGCTTATTACATTGCATCTGAGTCTAGAAAGAATGTTGTTTTATTGCTTATTAAATTGTTCCTGAGCCAAGGAAGAGTGGTGTTTTATTGCTTAAGTAACCCCCTCTGGGAGCTTACCAGAAATTGATTGGTTTAGCCCCCATTGTCACTGGGGACTGCCTGCAGGTCAGGGTAGGCACAGGCAGTATAAATTGGGAGGTCTTGGTCGGAATAAAAGAGATCCAGTGGGAGTGCGAGAAGGGAGGAAGGAGAAGTGAGTGCAGCCGGTGTGGGGGTGATTGGCCGGCCCGGTCTGCGAGGCCCAGCTCAGTAGAATGGTCAGTGATGGCCCAGTTGCTATGGGAATGTGGTTGTTGTCTGGAGCCCCGGCTCTGGTCTGACAAGGTCCTGTGTGCCAGTGGGGAGCTGAAACATGGCCACCGGTGAGAGCAGAGAATTTGGGATTAGCGTAAAGAGAGATCTGCAGAGACTTACTAAAGTGCCTGCAGCGGCCTGCTGCAAAAACCGCCACAGTGACCTGTCAGATTGAATAGCAGTGACCTGCATAGAGTGAACTTCAATGTCTGAGAGTTCGCTGAGCTGAGGGAGTGATACTGAATGGCATACAGAAATGGCTAGTGAATCTGGTGAGCTGCAGCTAAAAAAAAAAAAAAAAAAAAAAAGCTGAGCTTCCCCATGCATGGCAGAGTTGGAGCAGTGAGGTAGTGCCAGGAAGGGCTGAAAAATGTGCCTCCACTGTAAAGTGCCCTCATTTATGTTTGAAAGTGAGAGAGTAGAGACTTAGGCAGAAGCTGCATCGAGGTGTACCAGGGCCTTATTCGGCCCACCAATTGTGCTGCTGCCACTGTGAAGTCTGATTTGGCTCCCGGAATGATAGTTAGTGGGAGACCACACTAATCATGGTTACCACTATACTTTTTGGTACTAATTGTGCCAGTGAACTTGATGTGTGGCCCTCGTAAACCTCCCAGCTCCATGGAGTTATTATTGTTGCTTGTGCCCTCACTGCATTAAATGGATTTTATTCTTTTAAATTTCATGTGGATAGTGGACTCATTTATTAACTGTTGCCTGCCAGTTAACCACCATTCTATTTCTGAAGCCAGCAATCTCAAGAGTGAGGGCACTGGTGGTCCCTGGATGGAAGAGGAGGTCCCACAAATCCTGGCCAACTCAGCCTGGAGATGAGCAACCTCCTCCCTCAGCCCAGAGAGGTGACTGCAGATGGGACAACACTGCATCCTCCAGAACTTCTCCCGAAGACTGCTGCTCCACAGCCACTGCACTGCACCACTCCCATCATGTCTTATTTCTAGCCCCTTAACTGTTGTTTGGAATCCTTACTCTTTCCTCTGTTTTTTTTTTCTTTCTCTTCTCTCTCTCTCCTTACTTTCTGCCTGTGTGCCCTTTAAGCTCCTGATTGTCCTGTTATGAGACAAGAATATCCTATATTTGTCAGTAGACCCCTTACTTGCTCAGAGGCAGACCTCCAGCGGCTAGAGAGGATCAGAGAGCTACTCTTGCCCTTCTGGGATGGTGAGTCTTTGGTGGCTCTGTGATCACTCACTTCCTGCTCCCAAACAGGAAGTTCCTGTTGTCAGTCAAATTCTGTGCCTATAAAAGTAGAACTAGCTTTCGGTGGGGGGGGGGAGGGAAGGAGGGCAATATAGTCCCAGTAGAGAAGTCCAGTCACACAGCACTCCTGCCTCCTGGTGTCTTCTGCCAGGCTACTAACAGAATCTTTCTAAAGCAGTCTTTAAATTTAGCTTCCTTCTAGGTAAGCCACTCCCCCTACTTACTAGATCTTTCTACAAGTAATTTAAACTGCACAGCTATCAAGCCCTTTCAATCACCTGAGATTTACACCTAGATAACTGTTCAGATAACCATTCAGTTCAGTTAACTCAGACAAACACACTAATTTTGTTTTTGTTTTGTTTGTTAGTTTGTTTTTTTTACCCTAAATTAAAGGTTCAAGTACAAGAGTTCTACTTCTTTAGTCCCAGTAGAGAAAGTCCAGTCACACAGCACTCCTTCCTCCTGGTGTCTTCTGCCAAGCTAAGGATGAGATGCCCAGGTTGTCTGCCCGTTGCTGTCAGTGGCAAGAGAAACTAGATCGCCTTGGGCCCATGACTCCAAGGTGAAGATCTATAGTATTGGCATATGGCTCCCTGACAGCCAGATCCCTCCCACTAGTATCCACTGCATCCTGGGATAGTCTCAGGCTGAGCGAATCGAAATTAAGAAAGAATATCCCAATCAGGTATATCCATACCTCCCAGAACAATTATGTCATATAATAAAGGAGACCCATCAAAATTGGGTTTTCCATGGAATGCTGGAGAAAAGGTATAAGAAACATCATTTGAATGCCTCCAGTACCACCGTGGAGCTCCAGAAAGCCCAGTCATGCCTGAGTGATGTGTGCTAAATGTGCATATGATGAATTTATGCTTTTCAAAACTTTTGCGCTAGTCCAAGATATCGGCGGGAAGAGGCCCAAATACTATGTCTTTAGTGTGGAATTCTTTGGAGAAGTGACCAAGCAAGATCCTCATTACTACTGTGTGAGTCAGTAAAAGCCAATTTGCTCTAGGGGACTGTCAGAGAAACTTAGGATCAATATCCCCCCCCCCCCAGCATGAACATTGACACTGCTATTTTCATTTTGGACTGTAATTGAACCATGAAAGGACACTTGTCTCCAGCTATCGGGTGAGACAATCCCTTTTACTTATTTTATTATTGTACTGCTTGTTGCAGGATTGCATACTTGTAATCTGTTTGCAGAGAGACTAAAATGTTTGAACAACTATGCCTCAGCATACAATTGAATAAATGTGGGACTGAGCATTGTTAGTTCACAGTTCAGAGACACTGAAACAGAATGAACTTGGTACCACAGTGCTGGTAGCTAAGGGAAGGGGGTAGAGCATCTATCTTGGCAGGATTGCCTTGTTTACATTTCATTGTTTTAACTGCATGATTGCTGTTATGGTGGGTGGTTAACTGGGGATGGTTTGAGCTGGCAGGTCATGGTAGCAGCACAAAAACTTAGCAACTTCTAATATTTTGGTAAGAAGTTTGGGCTGGGCCACTGCTGCCATAGCTTAGGCAAACCGTCCGTGGGCGCAGTGCGTTGGGTCACCAGGGCAGTGTAGTGCACCATGATGAGAGTACAGTGGTCATGGGAAATGGAGTTTATTTGAGAGGAATCCACCATCTTGGCAGTGTTGCCAGCAGTGCTGATGGAGTCTCTGTGGAGGGAGTGTGCATCTCTCCTCATGGGTGTCACCCTGGTAACTGGGCAGATTGCTCATTGGTGTCATTGAGCATTTGTCGGGGGGGGGAGTGTAATCCCCCTCTGGCTGCTTACTAGAAATTAATTGGTTTAGCCCCAATCATCACCAGGGACCATCTGCAGGGCAGGAGGTTGGGGTAGGCATGGGCAGTATAAATTGGGAGATCTTGGCAGGAATAAGAGAGATCCAGTGGGAGTGTGAGAAGGGAAGGAGGAGAAGTGAATGCCGCTACGGTGGGGGCAGTAGCCTTTCCTGATCTGCTAAGCCCAGCTCGGTAGTATGGTCAGCGATGGCCCAGTTGCGGGGTGAATGTGATTGCTGTTAGGCTGCCTGGCTCTGGTCTGACAAGGTCCTATGTGCCAGAGGGGAACTGAAACTTGCCCCTCGGTGAGAGCAGAGAATTTGGGATTAGCGTAAAGTGAGATCTGCAGTGACCTGCTAAAGTGCCTGCAGTGGCCTTCTGAAAGCGGCCAAAGTGATCTGTTGGATTGAGTAGCAGTGACCCGCATAGAATGAACTACAATGTCCGAGAATTCGCCAAACTGAGGAAGTGATACTGAGTGATGTACAGAAATGACTTGCAAATCTGATGAGCTGCAGCTGAAAATAAAAAAAAGCTGAGTGTACTCATGCATGAAAGAATTGGAATGGTGAAGTAGTGCAGGGAAGGGATGAGAAATGTGCCCCCACCATGAAGTACCCTTGTTCATGTTCGAGAAGTGAGAGAGTAGAGACTTAGGCAGAAGCTGCATTCAGGGTGAACCATGACCTTATGAAGCCTGATTCAGCTCCTGGAATGATAAAGTTAGTGGGAGACCATGTCAGTCACAATTACCACTGTACTTTTTGGTACTAATTGTGCCTGTTAACTTGATGTGTGGCCTGTATGAACCCCCCCCCCCCGTCTCCATGGACTAATTGTTGTTGATTGTGCCCCCACCACAATAAATGGATTTTATTCTTTTAATTTTCATGTGGACAGTGGAGTCATTTATTAACTGTTGCCTGCCAGTTACCCACCATTCCATTTCAGTCGCTAGCAATTTCAAGAGTGAGGGCACCACCCAAAGTTCTGAGGCTATGAACCAGGTAAATGCAACCATGAATCAGGTAAATGCAGCTATCTTCTTGTGAGTTTTCTGCAGAGTGGTCACCCCCTTCCCTCAGACAACATACCCCTAGACACTGGGGGGGGGCTACACTTATTGCATTGTACCTGAGCCTTGAAGAGCGTTGTTTGAATGTTGTTTTACTGCTTATTACATTGTACCTGAGTCTAGGAAGAGTGTTGTTTTATTTTTATTACATTGTACCTGAGACTAGGAAGTGTGTTATATAAATCTAAGAACAAAAAAAATAAATAAATACATGTAGCACCTGGACACTAGGTTCTATTCACAGCATGCTGTCTTGCTGGACTCTAAATATTGTATGCAGCTGATCTAGGTGACTAATATGAGGCTGCCAATGAAGTTTCAGATTGATTTTAAATTTCTATTAGTTGTTTTATATTCTGTTTTTGCCCCCTTCTTACACCAGCACCTGGACCCCTCATTGCCAATTACTAGTCAAACATCTTCAGGGCCACGCTGCAGACACAGATGGAGGTGGAGGCAGGGAGCCCCCTTCAAGAGGATATGTAGTTTCAGTCCCTTCTGAAGACATTCCAGTCGAGGTGAGGGGGACAGATATATACCAGAGCTATGAAACCCCCATTGCCAGGGCCCATTTTTGCTGGTTGTCTCCCCCCCCCCCGAGGCAGTGTGGGTGGCAAAGTCATGACGTGCTCATGCCGGAGCGTGCTGCATGTCGACGTCTGCCCCTTTCTAGTCATCTTCCTCCACTGCACCTCCACCTGTGATCACCCAGGTGGCAGTGTAGTGGTGGAGGAAGCAGCCCACCCTTCCTGGAGGAGGAGAATATCCCCTGGGATGCTCAATCATCCTCCACCGGCTGTCCCACGATGACCGGAGCTCACTTCTGAAGCCTGGTTGCTGGCATTGCGAGCGATAGTGTTACCACTGTGCTGACAGGCTGGCTTCAAGTTTTATTGTTGACATATGAATGTCTCCATCACTCTTCCCTAAAATATCTGTCATATTTGCTCATTGACTATTGCCCTGTTAGAGCTCTTAGATCTGCAATCTCTAAGCTTTTAGCAGTCCCAAAATATAATCTCAAAACTGTTGCTGGTAAGGCGTTTGCTGTTAGGCCCCGATGTTATGGAATGCCCTTCCATGGCTATTAGGCTAAGCAGTACTGTAAAGGGTTTTAAATCTGTGCTTGTGACGTGGATGTTTTCACAAGCCTTTGAATCTTCAGGAAATTAATTGCATCCAAACCACTATTTTTGTTATAAACAGTCCATTGTAATATTTGAGGTGGTAGTTGAATAAGTCTGATCATGTTATGCTTATGATGTTTATTGTATGTCATATTTATTAGTACACTGTTTTTATGTAAACATTGTATATGCAATGTTTTTACCATTACAGCACTCAGAGCTCTTTATAAGAGAACTCTATAAATAAAGATAGATTAGATTGTTGAGTAATCAAAAAAACTTTTATGAGTTAATTTTTAAATTTGGAGAAACAAGAAATTACACTGGAAACATATATATATATATATATTTTTTACACACACACACTGTGTGAGGAATAAAACTGGCAAATAACAGCAGTATTTTTGCCTCCACAGACCTACAGTGAGAATATCGCATTTATTCTCACTCCAGGTCATTTATTCTCACTGTAGGAAATAACCACACACAAACTGCACTTTACCACAACTGCTCAAAAACGTTTTGATTGGTGGGAGCTGACAGCATGAGCAGCACAATTAGAATTCACCTGCTCACTAGCATGCCAACTCCCACAGTCAGTTTAATTTCATTCTGACAACCCACTGAACACTTTCACTTACTGCAGCACCAGACACAGTACAGCCCTACTCACCCTGTATAAACACCCCAAATATACTCAGTTACCACACACCTGTAACACAAAACCTCTTCAGTGTGAAACCGGCATTGACACTGAAAGATTTTTGTTTTGTAGCTCTCATGAATAAAAACACCCACCAAAGAAAGCAGCGAACAGATAATTTCAAACCGCTCAGCACACTCAGTGCCTCCCTCACTTCCCAACTCCGAATCCATCTCCGTACTTCTCGCTGCCTCTGAACCTGGCAAGGACGTCCTCCGCACCCTGATGAATATCCAAGGAAAAGGCAGATTCAATCAGATAGAAAAGCGCTGTGAGAGCACAAAGAAATATATAAAAAAAAAAAATCACTGCATCGCAAACTCACTCGCTAAGCGAGAGCCCGCTACCATATTTCTCAGACTTACTCCAACCACCCACACAAACCATGACCAATGAAATGTCATGCTACTAAACCACCACGTAGGACCCTAGCAACCACGCTACTGTCCCTACCTACCTAGCAGTGCAGCACCATGAAACATCATACAGATAAAGAATTAAAATTAAATACAAAAAAATACAAACACCATTGTGATCAATCAATATGCATTGACTATTGAAATATCACTGATATTTTCTCGTGTTGGATTTGTAATTCCCACTCGTGGCTCCGCCACTCATGAGGTCAAAGGTCAAACTGCACTGGGGGGGGAATATCAGTGATATTTCCAGTAGACCCATTACATATCCCTTCTATATATAATACTACTGTATAGACACTAGATACCAAAAAGGGACCATGGATCACATTTTCAAAGTCAGTCATCTGTGCCCCGCACCCATTACTTGTGCATATACAAAGCTGTCAGGGGAGGGGGGCATGTTCAGACAGCAACATGCTCTGATCGGTGTATGCTGCCTGTCTGAATATGGGAGCAGTGCAAGCACAGTGCACAGTGACTCACAGGAGCAAATGAAGATAGCGTGTCCTACATGAGATAGACTTTGCTCCTGTGAGCCGTATTCAGCGGTGGACATGATAATGAGTGCACATGGCATGCCAGGCACCAAGAAACTATTTGCATGCTACAATGTGCCTATTAGCTGCTCCGCACAATGATGCCATGCATGAATATGTGGAGCTATTGTGCAGAGCCATGGCAGTCCTCCCGCTGCCAGTCCAAGCTGTGCATAACTGTCAAAACCCATGTATCCTGGGTATGTATTTCTAAACAGTTAAATGGTAGTAACAGGACCATAGCACCAATATGTCATTCTAAAAAGATGAAGGATAGTACCTAAAATAATGTGCCAATATGTAGTTCATACTATACCGTGGTTCGTATTATAGCAAGCAGAAGGAACGAAAGGCATATGCCCAATATAGCTCCCATCTCATAACCCTAATTTTGTGTCATTAACCAATCCTCCAACCTCCTCTTGAAAATATTTTTGTCCTCACTTACTACTATGTGTAGTGGTAAGGAATTCCACATGCCTATTATTCTTTCTGTATAAGAGCTGTTCCTACTTGTGGTATTGCATTTTAATAGTTGCAATGGATGACCCCTAGTGATAATAGAAGTTTGTTTATAACCAAAACCCAGATAGTCATCTGCAATGATGTCTCAAAGGAAAAGCAAGTCTCCCCTATATCTTCTCATTTCTAGTGGCATTAAGTGCAGTGTACTCAGTCTGGTACTATAGCTTATATCTTTTAATCCAGTTATACATTTTGTAAATTTTCTCTGTGGTTTTTCTATATCTTGGATTTCACCAGACTTGTACAGAGACCATAACTGCGAACAAAAATCCAGGTGTGGTCTCACATAGGACCTATATAATGGCAACATGATAGAAGAAACTCTAGAAGTAATATTTTTTTAATTGTCCACATCACTTTGTTAGCCTTACTGATTATTTCATTGATGTGACATTTGAAACTTAGGTCCTCAGTGATGAACATGCCAAGATCTCTTTCACAAGACATCTCTCTTAATAAATTGTTACCCATATTATGTGATTGCTTTGTATTATTGTGTCCTAAATGCATAACGGAACATTTGTCTTTATTGAAGCTCATGCCCCACTCATTTGCCCAGGCAACAATTTTGCTCAGATCGTCCTGTGAGCAAGCTCTGTTCTCTGGTGTTTATTAACATCCCCCAATTTTTAAATTGTCCACATATTTAACTATCCATGAAGTTAAGTTACACACTATATCTGAAGTAAATGTGTAGAATAAGTATGGTCCCAGTACTGAGCCCTGCAGCACGCCACTGTTCACCTCTCCCATATCAGACATGATTCCATTAATAACCACTCTGTGCCTTCTGTGTTCCAAGCAACCTTTAATCCAATTAATTAGTTTGGGATTTATTCCTTTAAGGTGCAATTTGTTTATAATGGCGTGATGTGCACAGCATTGAATGCTTTACTGAAATCAAGATACGTAACATCTCATAGTGTTTTTTTTTTTTTTTTGTGCATTCTGTTTATGCGCCGAAGTTACAGGGCATCCTTCCAGAGTATCCTCTTGATGCTTTCCTCTACTCCCTGTCTGAACCCCCCCCCACACTGGTCTCCCCCTGACCCCCATGGCAGGTCCAGCACCCTGGATCACCCCCTGGGGGAGGGCCCTCCCTCCCTTGGTGGCCTTTCTGAAATTAGAGGGACCTACCATGAGGACTGGTCAACCGTGGGAGATCCTGGTGCAGATGTGTCCGATGTCAGGATGTGGGTAGGTCCCTTGGGCCTCCATCATCTCCACTGGGACTCCAGGGAGGTTCTTGCTTGCTGTTCCCTCAGAGCTCAGACTTGCAATGACGTCTAGGCACATGCATGCTGATGTCCTCCGCAGTGCCACCACCCCTTGTAACGCCACCTATTCCTAGTCTATCCCCCAAACACCGTTAGGGGCTGCTCAGGAGCGATGATTCCCCTGGATCCCTCCCAGGGAATGGAGAGCAGTCCA
Source organism: Neoceratodus forsteri (assembly GCA_016271365.2). Classification (NCBI taxonomy): domain Eukaryota; kingdom Metazoa; phylum Chordata; order Ceratodontiformes; family Ceratodontidae; genus Neoceratodus; species Neoceratodus forsteri. Next base: position 1,251,816,392 of record CM028129.1, on the reverse strand, counting down.
GTGGATGCTCAGTACCTGCCCTGCTGACCTCTGGCAGCCTGAGCTCATTCCTGAACCCAGGTCGCCGGCATGGCACGAAGTGTGGCATCCAACACCTCAACCCTCAGTGCCAGCGGGCCGGCTCATAGTGTTTTCTCATCCAAGGATTTACTAATTTTGTCACAGAAACATACCAAGTTTGTAAGGCAGGATCTTGCCTTACAAAAAACAGGTTGTTCAGTGTCTTGATTAAGCTCATCTGCCATTATGATGTTTTTGACAATCTCTTCAAGTATTTTACAAAATATGCATGTTAAGCTAATTGGCCTACAATTTTCTTTAAGTTGTTTACTGCCCTTTTTGAATACTAGAATGACATGTGCCATTCTCCATTCTGCAGGTAACTCTCCAGTGTTGGTACGTTTAAGGGGTTTTATCACTTGAGGTGCCAATAATTGAATAATTTTGCCTGTGATCATGTCAAGCCCTGGGGAGCTGTCTTCTTTAATTTTTAATACTGTTCAGAATTTCATTTTCATCAATGGTGATAATCTCAGTACCGTAGGTCAAACAAAAGAAATGATTAAAATTGTTTGCAATTTCTATTGGGTTATTTGTTACCCTGGTTCCTATCAAGAAGGGGCCAATGTACGGCCCGGTGGCACTGAGGGTTGAGGCGCTGGTCGCTACACCTCGCTCAACGCCGGCAACCCGTGTTCGGGAACGGGCATGGGTTGCCGGGGGTCGGCGGGGAGGAGATGGATTGAGCATCTGGAGGACTGCTCTCCATCTCCGGGGTGGAGGTCGAGGCGGCGGTGCTTACCTGACTAAGCGGAGGCTAGGGATCGACCTTGTAACCCGCAAGCTAAAGGGGGCGGACGCAGACGCTGATCAGCGCGCACGGGAGCGCGGCGCTGACTCAGTCGCTAAGCGCCATATATGCTGATACCGGGAGGAAAATAAAGAAATATGGAGTCCGCAGCACAACGTCGTTTCCTGGCGCCTGCTCCTGGAGGACGCCCCGGCATGGATCCATTGGGGTGGGTTGAGTCACTCTCACCACCCTGCTGTGAAGGGTAAGTCACGGGTGCTGCAGGAGGGCGCCTCATGTCTGGGGATGGCGCTGGGGAACAACGGAGTGCGGGGTTGTAGTCGGAGAGAATAACATCATAAAAAAAAAGAAGGCCAATGTTTGCTTTCATTTTTTTTTTTTTTTTTAGAAATTGATCCAGGCATAAAAAGATTTGGCATTATAGTTTTATATAGCTGAATAACAGTAATAGGACCAGAGTGCAAATGTGTAGTTTTAAATAGTTGAATGATGGTAATGGGATCAAATTGCAAATATGTAGTTTTAAACAGGTGAATGGTAGTCTGGCTGGACTGGCAGTATAGCTTAAAGGTTATAGTAATGAGCTGTGAATGAGCTTAGTAGATTCTGTAAACCTGGGTTTGATTCCAACCACCTCCACTTGAATACTGTGTGACCTTGAGCAAGTCACCTTCCCAGTGCTCCCAAGTCACCCATCAAAGAGACCTTGTGGCTAGTGGACCTTACCCAGTCATCCAAGAGAAAAAATAAAACAAGAGCAGACAGGTCACTAAAGTATTATTATGGTTAGTAAAAATTAGTACTTTTCATACTTTTGGCATTGACTGTAAGGCAACTATGAAGTGCTTAAAATAGAAAGATGTATTGTTTTTTCTAAAACTGATTTCCCGTCCTAGTGCTATAACCAGTGGATAATGACCTGCTCAACCCTTATGAATTTTCATGTGGAAACAGACATATGTATCCATTCACTAGGAAATGTTTATGCAGTTTGAAAAAGGCAATAGACAAAATATTTTTAATAAAATGGCTTATGTGGTGTTTGTATTCCTACATCCTTACTAGAGAGCATTTAAAAATCTGTAGCAACTAGGACCACCTAGGTGGCCCCTAGACCCTTGGCCATTACTTACCATTTTTTTTCTGTGTAAAAAAAAAAGTCACACTTTTTTGGGTTGGATCTAGAACCCTTCAAACAGAAATTCCTAGCTCCACCTCTGTGTGAGACTATTTTACGAAGTAACATCCCTTTATACAGTAAATAGAGATTAATGTACTTGACTGGATTGAATAAATAGATTTATAAAGTGGGTAAAAATGGCCTGGATTCTGATTGGCTGAGATGGTTTTCCAACCATTCTTTATAAACATGGTAAAAAAATTCCCAGTATCTGTATCCTCTTTACTAGATAAATCCATGTGCACTGATCAATTTTTTAAAATCTCATCTGGCAGCCATTTTTGTTTGCTAGTGTGGATGTGCGAAGTAAACATCTTGAGGCTACTCGGACAGAGTAGGGGATGAGAGTTGTGTGCTGTGGCAGCCAGTGCATCTAAGCCTGCAGAAGGTATACATGTGCAAAGCAAACCCAACCCTGGCAAGGCTCCTTCTGAGAGATGGTTGATGAGCAGAAATTTCTGACATATGAAAGAATGCAGCCACACCTATCACAGTGCACCTGTATCCTTTCATATGTTTCTGCCTATTAGCCAGCATCCAGCATCCTCCCTACCCTGCTTATCAATTGCTGCCTAGCCCTGCTACCAGAAAATGGTAACACCCCCCCAAACTCATTCCAGTGGTCAGGTACCCAACTATGCTGCTGGGCAATAATGACACCCCTTACCCCCAAACTCAGTCCAGTGTTTGGGTGCCCAACTGCCACTGCCAGACAATGGTTACACTCCCTCTCCCCAAACTTAGTCCAGAGGTCAGGTACCCAACTGTGCCTCTAGTCAATGGTAACACCCCCTCCTCTCAAACTTAGTCCAGTGGCTGGGTACCCAACCCTGTCACTGGACAATGCTTAGCCCCCCACAGCATAAGACACTAGGGTGCCCATCCCTGGTACTGCTAAACAATACACTGACATTGGGGTGCCCAGTCCCCATTGTTGGTGCCTGAAATGAAGAAAACTGTTCCTTGTTGTCATTTTTTGGTTTTTTGTTTTAAACCCAGTAAAATAAAAACAGTTTCTCGACTTTATACTCCCCCCATCCTGACCCCCCTCTCAGCACCCTTCACCCCACACCCTCCACTCCCCTCACTTACCTACCTACCTGGTTCTCCTCTCAGGTCTGTCGAACATCCTGCTGCTTCCAACACTGACTGCAAACTGACTGAAAACAAGATACATTCAGTTGAATGCTTTTTTTATATTTTGAACCTTTGCTAATAGCTATGTAATTTTTCTAAAATATTTGCCCAAAATTTTCAACATAGCCTTTTTGGTACCTGACCTCATGAACAACCATTTCAACATACCTGTAATAGTAATGGGGTATTAAAGAACTAGGCATGTTATATGTCAAAGTTCTTAGTTTCAGCAACAGTAGTAAATCAAATGTTTTTTTCTTTTTACCTTTAAGAAGTGAGACCCCTGAAAAAGCCATATTTTTGGGGTGAAACATTGGGGCAGGGTTCCTTTGACTTAGGGCACTCCGTTGCTGCAATATTTGTGGATCTCACCAAGGCCTTCAATTTAGTTGATCATGCCCTGTTGTTGAGGGCCCTAAACGAAGTCCTTCTCTCCAAGGAAGTAATCACATGGATTGGAGGTTATCTTAATAATAAGGAACATAAAACTATCATTGGCCAGTGTAGTTCTGATTCTCACTTGATATCTTGTGGGATGCCTAAAGATTCAATTCTGGGCCCTCTTTTGTTTTCTCTTTTTGTTAATGCTGCCCCTTCTACCTCATAGGGTCTAGTCTTACTATGTACGCAGATGACACACTCCAGAGCAAGCCCTACATAAAGTCCAGGAGGACTTTGAACATTTTCAAAAATGGTTGTCTTCTCACCATCCTGTTTTGAATTCAGGGAAAACTAAATGCATGGTTTTTATTGGCCCTAGGAAAAATAGAGACATAAATGTTCAGATTACTGATTTAGTGGGGAATCGAATTGAATTGGTAGTTTTGATTACCTGGGGGTGACCCTGGATTCTCAACTCTTATTTGATCAACATGTGGCCAAGACTATTAAAAAAATTCATCAGAGAATTGGAAAGTTATTTAGCATTAAATCCTTCCTCGTCCCTTAATCTCACAGACTTCTTGGTCACAGTCTTTTATTAAGCGTATTTGACTATGGTCTTTTGATTTACTCTGGTACAAATGATAAAATGGTTCAGAAATTACAGGTAACATACAATAATATACTACGTTTTATGACAGGTCTTCCCATAAGAACACACCATTGTGTTTTGTTGAGAGAAGCTAATTGTCTTTCCCTTCCTGATAGGATAAAGTTGAAGCTAGGAGCTTTTTTGTTTAAAAGAACCCAGGGTTTACTCCCCCAGGTAATCCAGGATCTTATTCCTCTTCAGCAAAGTCATATTGAAATGAGGTTCAAGTCCAAGGGCTCATTTAGAATTCCCCTCTACAAAAAAACTGTTGGTCAGAGGTCAGTAATACATAGGGCTGTAAACATTTGTAATGGTATCCCACCCAAAATCATTATTGTTGGGATAGTTCAAATGTTTAAGAAAAGGTTTGCTGAATGATTGAACAGACTCAATGATTGTAATTGTTTTTAATATAGTATTGTATTTTATATTGTAAGTCTTATGTTCTTGTTGTCTTTTTTTATGCTGCTTTGTACTAACTGTTCCTTATTGTTTCCTTATTGACTTGTCACTTGTGAAAACGGGCAGTTTGCTCATCTAGCTAATAAGTATAAAAAATTAAAATGAAATGAAATGAAAAAAGAAGTACAGTGTGAAGACTGTTTTTGTTGACATTTTTGGAAAAAAGAGATCAAGCTCCCCTTTTTCTGCATATGAGAGCTGACAGAGGGTAGCATATCTACAAACAGAGATGGACTACTGATACAGTGCAGTTACCCATGGCAACTACTTTTCCTTGGAGCTGGAGGATCTCCAGAAGCAGGCATTTGAAGGTGGTCAGGGGCCTAACAGCTTTATGGAAGAAAAGAAAGAAAGAAATGTCATAATACAACAGACTTATGAAGAAATATTGACTCGTTTCAATGTTTACTAATAGCTTGGTTATTTTTGCAGGTTTTGGCCCCAAATTTTCAGCATATCCCTCATCTTACCCCACCTGATGAACATGATATGCTTCATTTTTCGAATCCACTCCAAACCATGTTTTTGTAGTCGATCCGAAAAGACACCCTTTGAATGGGATTTAAAAAATCCCACCTGTATTGATCATAACAATTGCTTCTATAGTATTCACGATTGCTCACTGACAGTCAGAAGGCTTTTTTACAGTACTGTTGATCACTCAGTGGCAGCCAGAAGCCATAGTGGTAAGCAGAAGGATGTGCCAGTTGCTGCCACTCTTGCCATAGTTTGGCTTAGGTGACCAGAGATGAGGGTGGTTGCGGGGAGGAAGGTCCTGAGTGAGCAGATTGGGAGGGGATCATATGCCCTTATGGGGGACTACTAAATCACCAGAATTATTCAAGACAGCTATAGTGCAGGTGATCAGGGGATGGTGGGACGACTAGACCTCCAGAAATATTCAAGACAGCTATAGGATGGGCACTTGGGAGGGTTACTCACACATGCTAATGAGAATGAAAATGGCCCATAGTACTCTGCATGCTCAATTGGCTCATTAGCATGTTACAGCTGTATTGTATATAGCCCACAGGAACCCTGGTGGCATCCCATTTGGTCCACATTATCTCCATTGGGCTCTTGTGGGCCATATTTAGTGTGGGCCTCTGTCGGCACAGCCCATAGTCACTATGCACTGCACCAAAATGGACCTATATTCAGACAGTGCACTCTAGTCCGAGCGTGCTGTCTGAGTTTTGCCCACAAGCAAGCAGTGTGCTTTGCCATGCAACACTCCTATCAAAGCAGTGCATGTGGCCAGCTGTGAATATAGAGGCCTGTATCCCTTAGCCCTGTGGAACCCAAAGTCCATAATGCTACTGGGAGTAAGACTGGTGTATCCATAACCTCAGGATACTGTTGTTCTGCTGGCCCAGTGACTGAACAGTAAAGCTACTGCCTGCAACGCTGATGACCCAGAGATTGGGAGCAATCTTGGGGGACTGGGGGGTTGACTGGGGGGAGAGGATCAAGCATCTGGTGGACTGTTCTCCTCTCCTGGGGGTGAGGACTTGTTATCTCTGCTGATGTCTGTCACTAGGTGGAGGCCAGGTGGCTGTGCAAGATAAAGTAGCATGATGGGAGGGAGCTGTAAGACTTCTAAGGTACATGCATGCCTCCAAATGCATGCACCAATGTGTGCATCCCAGCTAGGGAAGGAGAAAATAGAGGAGCAAGTATGGTAGGGCAGGCATGTATGAAGCCCTGAGTGCCAATCCTCCATCCACACCATTGCCAGGACCCTGCCTGGCAGGAGTCTGGATGTGGGCCTCAAGGGATGGAGGATGGCACTCCCTCTGGCCCTGCTATGGGTGGAGGCAATCTGTGGAGGGAAATGGGGCTCAGTATGGTAAGTCCTGGAGAGGTGGTTGCCAGTAGGGGGCAGCAGGGACAGGGCTGATGAGAGCCAAGCCTGCCTCAACTGGGAGCATAAATACCTTACAAAATATAAATCACTAATGTGATTTCAACCAATCAGTGCATAGAGCCACTGTACATTTCATCTTCTGTACAGTGTGCACTTGTGCTGAAGTGTAAGGGGAGGTCGCTCTACTTCAGCGTAGGGGGATGACATAAATAAATTTAAAAAGCAGACTCTAAACCTATTAATAAATCACTCAAGCTAAACTCCAGTGATTTATAATAAGTTAATAGGGCCTCCAAGGGGTGTCTGTTATGGTATAAGAGACACCTCTTGTGAGGTTTGGGCAGACTGAAACTCTCACTTTTGATTCATGGTCCTCTCACCCAAACCTCAAGCTCGGTGTCTCTTGTACCATAACAGACACCCCTCAAAGGCCCTATTTAAGCAGTAAGGCATTACTGAGTGTGTGTTATTGTGGGATAATGGCACACCTCGGGAAGTGAAGCCCGAGGTGAAGCCAAGAGCTTCATGCACCCGAGCAGTGCCGTTATCCTTCAATTACACACACCCTGGAATGCCCTATTGCGTTAATAAAATGGCTTCCCTGGTTTTTATTTTAGGACCAAGTAATGAGGTTCAGAAAGTTAAGCATTTTTGACCTGTGCTGTTATGCTGGATAACAGCATGGTCATGTGACTGGATTCCACCAATCACAGTACAGTATTTCTCTTACCCATTTGATAATAACTTATAAGGTACTGTTCTAACTTGTAACAGCATGCAACCAAATATGTTCAGCATTGACTAATGCTTAGAATTTTTACTGACTTACTTGCTTTCACCCTCCTCCCTTCCTAGCTTCACCACAAACTAAAAAAAAGAAACAGCACTCCACACATCAGACAATATTTTTTTAAAACAGTCAAACGTTGCTCCAAAAGTTAATCTTGCTTTCTCTCACTCCCTGTGGGCAGTGCTCAGCAGCCTCCACTGGCCTGACAGCCCACAGTCCTCCCTCTCCCTGATCACGCTGTCTTGCAGTCTCTATTGTTCCTCGTCCACAGAGTTCGCTTCTCCCAAGTTGCGCTACACAGCAGCTCTGTGGTTACTCTGCCAAATCAGAAGAGCTTATCCACTCTCCAAACTCACTCTCCTCACTATGGCAATATCAAATAAATGCGACCAATGCTTTAAAACCAAAGAAATTAAACAAATGTTTAAGCAACATAACAGAAAAGATAAGCAGTTCTAAATAAGCACTACAGGACACAATAACACTCCTCGTGGCAACCCATCAATGGAGGGACTATTTTCCATAAGATTAACAATATTTTGTTATAAGACTCCCGTTTATTTATGATTTTGGATATTTTTGACATATTTTTCATACATTACATCATTTACTGCAAGTTCTGTTTGTCAGTAAAGGATCAGTCTTTTTATGTTGGCTTGTGCACATGCACAAGCAACATCTTGCGCTAGTATGGGTTTTGGGGGCGCGGCTGCTGTTGGGTGAATGCAGGGCACGCATCACTAGGTGCGTCCCTCATTCCCCAATCAGCCTGCATGCCGGCACCACACCATGCATACATAATGGGGTGAGCACATCTAAGCAAAGGTCCGCTGCAATCCGAGCAAAGCTTGTCGTGACGCAGTGGTCCTTTGTTGCTATGCTCATCGCCATTATGACCATGGTCAGCAGTGGGTGGCCGCCACACTTGCCGATATCGGGGTGCCCAATCCCCTGTCAGAAACCCCTCCCATGTTTGTGTGCGATGGGGGGCACTCCCGTCAGCATACCCCCAAATGTTGAATGCCGGGGGTGCCCAATCACCCTCGGCTCGTGGCTCCCCTCGCTGTCTTTGCATGCTGACAGAGGCCCACTCCCATTGGCATCACCCCCAAATGTTGAATGCCGAGGGGGTGCCTAATCCCTCGGCTCATGCTCCCCCCTGCTTTCTTTGTTTGGTCAATGGGGTGCTTCCAATCCCAGTCTGCATTACCCCCTCAGAAGTTGTGTACGAATTTAGGGTGCCCAACTTCGTCGGCTACTGATACCCCTAAAAACCCATTTAGGTGGCACGCTGGGAGCCCACCCCAGCGTGGCAAATGCCCTGTAACACGAAAACTGTCACGTAACGGTTTTCCTTTTCTTTTCCCCCTGCAAAACGAAAACCGTCCCTCGTAGTCTAGATAGCAGGGTGGGGGTGGTTTGGCATCAGTTCAATACTTGACTGCCATTCCTATGCTGCATCTCTCTAACTCCTGCACTGCCAATGGTAGCAAGACAACATTCGGCATTGACAAATGCTTGTTTTCTATTGAAACACATATCTAGATTCTGAGGCTCTGACACAAGTTTTTGAAGTTTCATGCAAGCCTCCGTTTATATGCAAATAAGGCACTTGTAAATATAACCCCTCCCATTTTTTGATGTCACTGGAGTAGGAGCTCAGAAGAAAGCTTAAGGATCCAATACTTTCTATCTGTATTTTTTTAAGTTTGCAATGATTTAAGACAGTCGTGTCATGCCACTCACACAGTGTGTAGTACTAGTAGCCTTTATTTGTGCATAGCAAATAATACATCTAAGATTATTTCATTCACAAGAAAAAATCTAGTTCTTTGTGCTGCGCTCATCTCTCACTGTAAGACAGTTGTAACACTTTGTAGGGGAGGAGTAGACTGAATGCCTCCTTTGCACATATGATACACATCCTCCTTTCAGCAGCTGGAAAAATGGAGAGCTAGATCACTTAGTTTAACAAATGTATTGTTTTACATTTCAGGTGCTCCTTAAACCACAATTGCTGACTGGAAGCACCATGAAAGGTAATGAATATGACATTGCAGGAGTGAGGTAAGCAAATACATAGCACTGCAAACACGAGATTTCTCCTTTGTTTCTCTGTATGTATGTCGTTTACTGATTCATCAATACATGTTACTACTGTGCAAAACACATGATATGTTTAGCTACACATCGCAATCGATGTCAACATACTACGTAATCAAAGACTAACATAGTGTAGTGGTGATGTGATATGCACATACCTGGGTATACACTCTTGCACACGGATCATGCCATGTTATGTGCTTACCAGGGTATGCAGTGATGCACATGGTAGAGCCAAGTGTGTTAATGTAAAAAAGGTGAGTGTATATTAGATTGATCACACAAAAGTGACACAAGGTTTGCAGAATAATGGCACTCAAAATTGACATAGTGATTTATTTATTTGACTGAGCAAAGGTATGCAGTCACCTGGATAGATGCTGAGGCACAACGCAGATCCTGGTGTGTTTAGGTAATCAAGGTGAGTGTATATCAGAGGCCGATCACACCAAGTGACTCAAGATTTGCAGAATAACTCCACTCACAATTGTATATGGTGATAGAGCCATGGTATGCACTTCCAAGGATATGCAGTGAGGAATGAGGCAGAGCCAAGTGTGTTAATGTAACAGAGGTGAGTGTATGTTAGATCGAGCACACAAAAGTGACACTATGTCTGCAGAATAACTGCACTCACAATTGTACATAGTGATCGAGCAATGGTATGCAGTGACTTGGGTAGACATTGAGGCACGAGGCAGAGCAAGTGTATTCATTTAACACAGGGTAGTGTATATCAGAGGCTGATCGCACAAAGTGAGACAAGGTCTGCAGAATAAGTGCAGTCGCATTTGTGCATAGTGATGGAGCCATGGTATGCACTTTCCTGAGTATGTACTGAGATATGAGGCAGAGTCAAGTGTGTCCATGTAACCTAGGTGATAGTATATCTGAAGTCATTCCCAGAAAGTGAGACAAGGTTTGCAAAATAAGTGCAGTCACATTTGTGCATAGTGATGGAATCATGTTATGTGCTTTTCTGGGTATGCACCAAGGCACAAGGCAGAGCCAAGTGTCTTCATGTGACTGAGATGAGCATATAGTGTAGGCCGATCACAGAACAATGACACAAGGTTTGTAGACTAACTGCACTCACAATTTTACATTGTGATGGAGCCATAGGTACTTACTAGTGTATGCAATGAGGTACGTGGCAGAGCCAAGTGAGTTTGGGTAAATCAGCATATATCAAAGGCTAATCACAGAAAGTGAGAGAAAGTTTTCAGAAGAACTGCAGACACAATTGTACATTATGATGGAGGAAATGTATACAGTTACATGGGTAGACAATGAGGCATGGGGCACAGTGTGTTCATTTAACACAGGGTAGCATATATCAGAGTCCAATCACACAATGTGAGACAAGGTTTTCAGAATAAGTGCAGCCACATTTGCACATAGTGATGGCGCCATGGTATGCACTTTCCTGGGTGTGCACTGAGGCAAGAGGCAGAGCCAAGTGTGTTCATGTAACCTAGGTGAGCATATAGCAGTGGCTGTTCACAGACAAGTGACACAAGGTTTGCAGAATAAGTGCAGTAATAATTGTACCTTGTGATGGAGCCATGGTATGCACTTACCAGGGTATGCAGTGAGGCACAAGGCAGAGCCAAGTGTGTTCATGTAACCCACATGGGTGTACATCAGAGGCCGATCACATAATGTGACAGAAGGTTTTCAGAGTAACTACACCACAATTGTACCTAGTGATGGAGCAAAAGTATGCAGTTATCTGGGAAGGCACAGAGGCACAAGGCAGAGCCAAGTGTGTTCATTTAACACAGGTTAGCATATATCAGAGACCGATCACACAAAGTGAGACTCAGTTTGCTGAATAAGTGCAGTCTTATTTGTACATGCTGATTAAACCATGGTATGCATTTTCCTGGGTATGTGCTTAGGTGCGAGGCAGAGCCATGTGTGTTTATGTAACCAAGGTGAGCATATAGCAGGGGCCGATCACACAAAAGTGAAACAAGGTTTGCAGAATAACTGCACTCACAATTGCACGTTGTGATAGAGCCATGGTATGCGCTTACTAGGGTATGTGGTGATGCACGAGCAACTTGCTTCCAGATGTGTCCTGGGGGAGGGGAAGGGGGAAGGTGAGGGAGGATAGTACAATAGGGAAAAAAATGGTACTTAACAGCATTACAAAAGTAATAATTATATGTAGCAATACACTACATTACAGGAACATAATTATAAATGTTGCAAATATACAGAAAGTATGTGTGTGTGAGACCTTATTAGGTGGGGGTAACCTAGGGGGCCTAGACAGCTGAGTAGCTGAAATGAAGTACTGAGATATAATGTCACAATGTGATTAGGTGATGTTGTGTAACTACAGTTGTTCTATAGTGTAAGATCGATGGTAAGAGAGTCCAAGGAAAACTAGGACTATTCTGGTTTAATTTTAGACTTTCTACATCCTTTTCTGTTTAGTTACACAGCAGTCTTTCATCTTGCAATCACAACTGTCAAACAGTGCCATCTCCTTGGAGTGGATGGTAATGCTAAGATTCACTGAGGCTGTCAGTCAGTGCCTCCTCTGGTGACAGCAGCATTATTCTTTTTAATTTAGTTCTTTACTCATGATAGCCAAGGTGTAGCATCTGAGTTTGGAAAGACATCTTGCTTCACGCGCTGTCAATACAAGGGGATGGAGGGGGTGAGGGCTTGTCAGAAATTGTCCCCAGTACTTCTGAAATGAGCTGCTGTAGCTCTCACATCACTGCAAACTGTTTATAATTGGAATGGGGGCACTTTTAAAAGCATGGACCCCAGTGGCCACCTGAGTTCCTACAGCTTATACTGTGTAGTCCCAATCCTGGATGATTCTTCCTAGTTTTACACTTGTGAGTGTTGGAGGACAAGGAGGTTAGGGAACTTGTTAAAAGTCACAGAGTAAGGGACTCTGGTGGGATTTGAACCTGAGTCTCCTGGTTCCCGTGCTTGTGCTATAAGCACTAGGCCACCTCGTCTTCATATGCTGAAGTTGAAGGTGCCCTGGTGACCTATTCCTTGTTTTAGCTGAACTCCTTACTCCCTCACAGCAGTCATATGATTACTGACTTCCTAGTTACTAAGGGAAGGGGGCATATTTACCAGATTTTCTCTCGGTAGTGTTGTCAATCAAAACACAAAATGCTAATATAAATACAAAATAATACAACATTTTTGTAATGACACTTGAAACTCTCTTGTTGCACACAGATTCATTTATTGGGTAAGACTTTTTTGATAAAATAAACATTAACAGTAACAAATACAGGCACCTTCTTATATTAGTATACATATTATACAAATTATACATGTCAAATCAGTGCTGCAACACTTTGCAGCACACTTGCGGTGCCACTGTCAGAAATGTGCTTCAAGATATGTGCGACACTTAAAAGGTTCCCCCATTACTCAGGGGGAACCAAAAGTCTGTTTCCTGGTGGAACTGCATTTAGCGTAACATCACCATCTGGTGTTGCTCTGATGACATACTCCTTCAGACACTTGAATGCCAAAATGGATGAGAAACACATTAATAACTTCTTGGGGCAGTAATTTTTAATTTAAAACACAGATCTGGACAAAAATAGCACTACTGGCAAATGGAGGCTGCAATAGTTACACATAAGTGTAACCCCTAGGTGGTGCTATCCCAAGGGATACTACCCCTGCCTGCACTGTGGCCTGCAGGTTGAGAGGCCTGTATTCTCTAAATGGGTGCCTCCACCCAGAGGACAGGATTGTTGGCCACATGACTGCCCTGGGTACAGCCCTCTGGGACACTGGTACCCCTCTCTGGCTCCCTTTGTGATCTGAATAGGCCTGCAGCTGCCCTACACCAATATACCTTGCCACATACAATGAATGGCCCCTGATAACCACTTACCACCAGGGCTGGATTTTCTGGAATGCCCTGAAGACCCCCTGTAAAATAAGGCCTGTAACAATAAACATACAATATCACAGAGTGTTCAATACAAAGGTACTCCACCACCAGTTGAGATGCAAAAATATTTAGATCTGATTTATTAGGGGCATGAACCAGGAAAGGGGCAGCAGTTGAGGTTGATTTCAGATCTGATTTAGTCAGGTTATAAGGCATGCACTCAAAGGTCCCTGTATCTCAGTCACACACACTCTGGGTACCCAGTTGGAACTACAGGCTAGCCTGAAGCGTTGCCTGGGATAGGCTGGCATTGCAGCTGGTCGGGGCCCTTGGGAAAGAAGAAACACAACATACACTCTAACCCTTAATTTGTAATCTGGAGCCGGATGACTCAGTCTGAACAGATTAACAACAATTATTTAATCAGTTGACACACATTGATTTGAGCTTTGTTGCTGGGAGCTACCCTGTTGTTTACTCATGCTACCCAGTACAGGATGCAGGATGGATGAAATGGAGACCTCCGGATGAAGAGCTGGATGGCCAGGAGAAGCAGGGCCCACACGAAGCACCGTGGTGTTGTTACTGTCTGTTGTTGTTGCACAGGGAGCCGAATCCCTGACAAGCCTCTCATCGGTTGTTTCTCTGCGGCATGAGCGATTGTCTGGGCCAGGATGACAAGGCCCAAACCGGGTGAACAATTCGGATGCAGTCCATTTTCATGCTGGATGCAACCTCCAGCCAGCGTGACGCATTAGGCAAGGTGGGGAGCCAAATCGCAACCCACACTCCACAATCAGCAGACTTATAGTATGGGTAAAGAATTACCACAGATTTGAATGACAGTGTGGTTGCATTTACAGTATCTCTGTGCAAACCGTATGCTCTGCAGTTGTTTTGGAAGTCCTGATGGGCCGATCACGAGAACGCAAATCCTCAGTCCTCTTCAGGCGAAATGCAGTCACATTCAGTGATCCAGTAGCAATACTTCTTCGGATGCAGTCCGAAATAATTAAGGCAATACTCCCTCACTAGGGAAGATGGTAGCAGATAGGCCAGACACAGCCTTCGCAACAATTTCCCCTGCGCACTACGCAGGAGCAGCTGCCCGACTCTCTCGAGCTGTTCACTGTTTCCTCTTCAACTCTACTCTGACCCTCTGCGGCTGGAAGCACGGGATTTTCCCTCTGATCCAAAAGGTTTGACTCATTCCTCCACCTCTCTGTCACAGCTAGAGCTCCCCCTCCAGATCCATTTAGGTGCCAAACTGTAAAAACTACAATTCCTACAGAATTTTACACCCACAAAGTCCCCTGGGGCAGACTCCATTTTAGGGCCCCAAAGGTGCTGATTGGTGCAGATAGGCAGTCCAGAACGAAGATGGTGGCACATAACAAAATGTCCATGCTGCAAAGAAAGGCAGATTAGGCACACTACAATATCGTTTCCATTTAACACAGATGATAGTAAACAATCACAGAGCCCTGAAGGGCTCTCTCTGCACATTAGTTTGACAGCAGAAAGAAGCATCTGTGCTGCAGCCCAGGCGGGACTTGAGCCTAGAAACAGTCGGTCCTACCCAGATTAATTATAAACTGCAAAAATAAGCAGCTCTTAAAGAGACAGGCACGGAGGCCAACTGGGCACTCACATGCAAACACTCTGAAACCTGCTAAGAAGCAGAACACCAGCCTGGCAGTGGGCACTTAGGCTCATACAAGGAAGACTTTTGGGAACCCCCATTTGTAGGGGGGTTACATAAGGAAGTAGGAAAATAATGCTGTGAAAAGATGTGAGACTTCCCCCTTGCCTTCTCCTTTAAATATTGTTGGCATAAATTAAAACTAATTTTATCAGTGCAATATCCATTTTATAAGTACAATGAGACACTCTAGTGTGCTGGTTATGCTGTAATAAAAGTATTTCTAGGAGCCTGCATCCTCTTGCCTCACTACCCCCTAGGCACGTGTTTATCACAACATAACCAACACCTCTTTGTGTCTTAATGCTTACCTATTACATAGTACCTCCACCCATGAGTGTGCAATTAGATTTAAAAGTACACATGACAATTACTGTGATTATTCAATCAGCGCAAGTTTAATAATTGGTTTATACAGCACAAAGACTTTTTTTTAAGTCTTTTTCCCTCCAGGTCACTGGCTACTGGAACTCCCTCAGTTGCCCCAGCTTTTCCTGCCCTGTATGAGATCCTCCCTGCCTGGGAACCCCCAGACCTCCAACCCACCTGCGGCACACCCTCAGGCAATCCCTGGCTTGTGCCCCCTGAGGTGGGACCGCCTTCCGCTACTTGGCACTTCCTTACATGTTGCTAATACAAATAAACAGCTACTCATGATTGTCTAAATAGTTGATGACATACATACAGTATATGGAAAAAGTTATTTATTTTTATAGACCTGTTTGAAAAAAATAGTTTAGTTTTGTGTAGGTTTACCAGCAAGTCAAACTGTAACGTGCACGGTCACGGTAACGCAATTGGAAACACAAATGGTAATGGTAACAGCAAAAATAATGCCAAAGGAAAGAGAAACAGAAACAGAATTGCATATGGAAATGCAAACTGTAACACGCATGGTCACGGTAATGCGATTGGAAACACAAATAGTAACGGTAACAACAACGATGACACCAAACGAAAGACAAATGCAAATGCAAACAGAAGGGCGGCCTCAAAAGCAAATGAAAATGCGCACGGTGATGCAAATGGAAATGCAAACACAAACAATAATGGAAACGCAAATGGTAACAGTGAAGCAAATGCAAGCGCAGACGAAAACGCAAATGGTAATGCACACAGTGGTGTACATGGGAACGCTAATGCAAACAGGTATGGAAAACGCAAGTGGGAACACTGACTATTACAGTAATGGAAGCGCACATCCTTTTTTCCCCCAAAAGCTGCATAGAGAAAAACAGTGAATACAAAGAATGTATGCATAATAATGGGCCTCGGAGCAGAAAATGAGCACTTGCTTATATCTCAGGAACCGTACTGCGTAGAAAAAAATGAAAATTTCATTTATTTATGACTTTCCTGGCTAGTTTTGTGCTTAGTCCCCTAGTGGGGGGCTAAACATTTTTCCGATGAAAAGTCTGTATCTCGAAGCGTTTCCAAGATACGGGCCCCGAAAGGCGCAGGGGACGCCGTAATATTACTCTATGGGAAAAAAAGTGTCACCTTTGCAGCACCATAACTTTGCATCCCTGCAATATTTTTTCACCAAACCACCAAAAGGCACATCTGTGGGATGTTCACTTTCATCCCTCCAAATTTCAGCCCAAAAGACCAAACCAGTGTCTTGCAGCAGGGTGGCAAAGAATTCCTGTTATTTTCCCCATAGTGTCGAATAGTAGTGTCGCAAATCATGACACTTTCGCAAAAAAAAAAATCATGAAAGTGTCACAGGTGTGACACTACTTTGCAACACTATTTTTCCCAAAAATTTCAAAAACATGTTTCTAGGGTATTTAACCCCAAAATAAAGGCATGCCTAGCATCATCAGGGCTTGACTAGGTAAACACAAAAAGAATTGTGTCCTTAGAGGGTCCCAATTTTAAACGCCAAGCATTTCTCCAATCAGTAACCGAAAACAAAATGGTGGATTTGCAACACTGCTGGGGTCATTTGTGACACTAAAATCCACATTTGCGACACTGTCAAACTTTTTGTTAACTTTTCCCATTGACTATAATGGGAAACTTGTTTTTTGAATAACTTTTGAACTGTTCAATATTTTTTTATGAAATCTTCAAAAGGCACATTGGGGACCCGGGCCACACATTCCCTGAAGTTTTCGGATCAGTCACGCAAACCGTGCGGCCTGTAGGCGTGAGCAAAGAATGCACAAAAAAGTGTAAATGTGCTACAGAATGTTGCTTAATAACTCCACAACCATACATCCGACCAGTATAAAACTTGGTAGATCCCATGAACTGTGCTACTGCTCCATGCCTGCCAAATGTCAGGCAAATCCATCTTATGGTGACAAAGTTATTAAGGTACAAACTTTCACACTTTAACCTTAAATGGGGTACTCAACTCTAACTATAGTGGCACTACTGTGCCACTATAATGTATATATTTTATATATATATATATATATATATATATATATATATATATGAATACATATATAATTTATTATTTAAGCCCCTTCTCAATGGTGTGATCAAGTCCAGCCCCATCATCCCCATCCACAGCACGTACCTTCCTCCTGCACACCCGGCCTACCCTCTGAGGTGCAGTCTACATTGCCATTTACATCCTCTTGCCTAGCCCCTGGTCTCATAGCCCCTCTCTGGTACAACTTGCATTGGCTCTGTGAGGAGCCATGTAAATTCACAACCAGATCTACGTGGGAGGCTGGGGCAGCATGGGGCTGGTCTCTGAATTTAAACTGAGCTGTAGTGTAAACACGGCTGTAGATGCCTTCCCTTTTGAGGGTGGCTGCAACTGCTGCAAAGCATTTCATGAAAACATGTAGGCCATAAATCCCAGTCCACTTTGACACTAGGAATAATAGCCCAGATTCAATTCCAAAACTGGGATGGGCTCTATGGCTCTTTTGCATGAAGGAATTGAACCTCTTCCAGCAAGAGGGTGAGATGTCCTTGTGGATGATGGTTTGACAGGGAAGGATGCATGGCAGAGACAGACAGGAGTTATAGGGCATGTCCTCACTGAACCACTTCCAGCACCCAAGCATCTATTGCGATCTCCCCCCACTTTGGAAGGAAGAGGTAGATGTTCCCCCCCCCACAAGGACTCCCTGATCT
Organism: Neoceratodus forsteri; assembly: GCA_016271365.2. Classification (NCBI taxonomy): domain Eukaryota; kingdom Metazoa; phylum Chordata; order Ceratodontiformes; family Ceratodontidae; genus Neoceratodus; species Neoceratodus forsteri. Next base: position 1,251,798,319 of record CM028129.1, on the reverse strand, counting down.
GCAAGGGCTGGGGACATGGAGGGAAGCAAGAAGGTGCCAGCGGCAGCAGGGCCTTCACCAATACCTGCAACTTTAGTGATCCTGGTATGGGTACTGGGAGGCAAAATGGCCTGTGGAGAGGTCTGGGGCTGCTGAGAGCCACAAGCTGGGTCCCCTGAAATAGCCTCTACCAGGTTGTGCACAGAGCCTAAGAAAGGAACCCTAACCCTACCTTAAGGCTTAGGATTGAGGGTATTGAGGGACCTCAGGGTCATTTTTGATATTTGGAGGCCCCATAAGGCAGATTCAACATCGGAGCCAAAAAGCTACTTACCTTTAAAGGCAGCATTAAGGACCAGTTGTTGGACATCAGTGGCAAAGCCAGCAGCATGCAACCAGAATTGGCAGTGCAGGCAGATACCAGAAGCAATTGCACAAGCATCAGCATCAGAGGCATTATAAAGTGGATTGTAAGAGGTACTTACCAGCCTCTAGAACATGAGCAGCAGTCTGTTAGATTACAGTTTTATCTGGTCCATCAGGCAACTTGTCAGTCATGGCAGCCATAGACTTCCACAGGATAGTCTGATATTTGATCATATAGACCTGATAGCTGGCAATCCTGAGGCCAAGGGACACCAAAGCATATGTCCTTTTGCCTATGACATCCAGCTTACTTGGTTCTTTGTTGGGAGGACGAGAGCTCATATGCTTAGAAGCTTCAGATATGTCATGTGCAGCCATGCTAATCACAGAGTCCATCTCAAGTTGAGAGGAATAATATGGCTTATCTGTAGGGGCAGGATATTGTTTATCCACCTAATAAGGCATGCCAGGCAAAGCATAAGGTCAGTGCCAAGCTGCCAGAGTGGCATCCTCCAATGCCAAATGGATTATTTATAATATTTGACCAGGAAAGGCACACTAAGCTGTGATTGCTTGTTTCCAGGTATATCCTTGAGGGGGTTGCTTACATGGACCCGTTTTAATGATGGGGGAATGTTGGCCATGACACTGAAGAAAATCCCTTACTCTTCTTCAATGAGTGCCATTGGATCTTTTACTTCCACCTGGACAGAAGGGCAGAAGAGGCCTTGGGTTAACATTTGATCCAAAGCATGGCACTTCACCAGTGCAGCACCACCCTTGTACTACACTACAGGGTTAGTTATGGGTGTTACCCAAGTCATTGCATCGGTGATCCCTCGATTCAAGGATGATCTCTACCATGGTTCACTGATGGGTCCTGAGGTGGCTCAGTAATCCAATCCTAGAGCCACAGATTCGTCCTCAGATATTGCAGATGTTTCCATGTGGGACAGCTGCCCACTGGCTGGGGTTTCTTTCCCTTTCCTTCCTACACTCTCTTTTTGGCTTCAAGGGCAAGGCGTTTCTCTTCAAAGCAGGCCCCCGCTTGATGGAGGTTCTGGCGCCATTGAGATCAGTTGGTGGCCAGCTCCTCCCAGCTCGTGATGTCCATATCTGTTTTCTTGAGATATGCCTTCAATGTGTCTTTGTAGCGTTTCCTTTGACCACCATGGGATCTCTGGCCGTGACTGAGCTGGGAGTATAAAATTTGTTTGGGGACTTGAGAGTCGGGGCATCTGTACACAGTGTCCAGTCCAGCAAAATTGATGTCTGAAGATCATTGCCTCAATTCTGGTGACACTGGCCTCAGTGAGAACACTGATGTTAGTGCGGTGGTCTTCCCACTTGATGCAGAGGATTTTCCGGAGACATCATTGGTGGTACCTCTCCAGGCTCTTTAGATGATGTCGGTAAGTCACTCATGTAACCCCTAGGTGGTGCTATCCCAAGGGCTACTACCCCTGCCTGCTTAACTGCTAACAGGTTGAGGGGCCTAGGTCCAATGGCCGGTGCCTCCACCCAGAGGTCAGGGTTTTCAGTAGTTAAACTAACTTGGTCACAGCCCTCTGGGACACTGTAACCCCCCCTTTCTTCCCACTAGTGGCCCACACAATGCATTAGGAATATCTTCACAATGTTCACCTAACCCCAGGACTGGCTCTGTCGACTGGACTCTGGGGACCCCCTGTAAAACAAGATGATACAGTGTAAAAACCACAGTACAATACTTTAACATAAATGAATACCTCAGCCAGTGTAACTTTGCTGAAACCAACAGATCTGATTTATTTAAGGAGCTGTTACAAGGAAGGGGGAAATCAGGTTAATTAGGTTAAACACATTAATAATGACAGTACTTTGCGCATATCAAGGGTCCCAAATTGTCACTTTCACTGGGTACCCAGGATGGGGGTGGGGGCTAGCCAGGATAGGGGCAGCTGGTTGGAGCCCTGTGATGTAAAACACTTGCACAATACCCAAATTGTAATCTGGATCCGGTTGGCTCAGTTAATGAATAAAGAAGGGAAAAGAAATCAGATGGAACACTTGCAATTAAGCGTAGAGATTTGTACTCACAGATTCAATGCTGAAAGCTGGATGGGATGCAGATTGTCCTGGATTGCCAGGAGGAGCAGACCATATGGACAAGGTCCTTGTGACTGGACCCCACTGCAGTTTAGAGCAAATAGATGTAGTCTGGATTAAGCTGGGGTTTACTTCCAGCTTCATGCACTCAATTCACTGTACAGGGGATTTGAAACGCGATTCCCCAAAGCACTACACACATTTATATGTAAAAGGAAAGTACTATACCAGGCAGGCTGCTTCTCAATCCCGACAGCAATTACTGCACGATACCTGGGAGAACAGACAGCAAATTCAGTTCCTGACAGACTGAGCGCAATCCAGTCTTCTACAGGGTGAGCCTGGTTTCTACTCTTCAGATCTGCTTTCTTCTCCTACAGGTCGGATTAAGTCCGAACGAGTGCTTGCACAGGCTGCAGACCGAAAACTCAGGGCCATACACATGCTTCCCATGCTAAAACTTTACACGGAAGAAGCACAGGGCTCCTTGTCTCTTCACTGCCAAAACTGATCTGATCTTTCCAGTAGACAGAGCTGGGCATTTCCTTTGAGTTCCTCCCAGTTCAGTTGGCTGGTTTGGCTGTCACTCATAATCAGACTCCCCCTGTTGGTGCAAAAAGGTGCCGAAGTCCAAACTACAATTCCCAGAGGCATCTGCGATACAGTCCCATTGTGGCTGGCTCCAGAGGAGAGTCCAAGTTCTGATTCACCCAGAGCAGGCTCCATTTTAAACGATCCCCACAATGATTTGTCCAATTCGGCAGTTCAGAACCAACATGAGGGAGCTACTCTGCACTATCCCTGCTACAAGAAAGCAGGTTAAAACAAACTGCATTTTCATTATTACTCTAACAGGTTACAAGCAAACAATTACATCTTTGAAGAGTGCTCCTTCTGCCCACTTAGCGACATCAGAAACGGAGCGATTTGGCAGTAGCTTGAGCGGGACTCGAGCAGGGAAACACACAGACCCCCCATCCAAATTAATTATGTCTGCAGGCAGACATCTCTTAAAGAGACAGTACCAGAGGCTCTAAAAGCACTCACAGATAAATGGCTTAGATGCCGAACACCATCCAGGCTTGGAGCATTCAAGCAAGCTCCTGGAAGACTTTTGGGAACCCCCATTTGCAGGGGGGTTACACTCAAATTTCACATCCATAAAGAAGGGTAGGGATAATAACCGAACTGTATACATGGATCTTGGTGCCCTTTCATATGTCACAGTCGGTGAAGATGCACTGAAGTAGTTTCCCCAAATGAGGAACTAGTGCAATGGATCCTGTGCTGAATCTTATCGTTGATGTTTGCTGTTAGGGAGAGGTGTCTACCGAGGTAAGAGAAGTGCTTGACTGTCTCCAGGGTCTGTCCCTCGATAGTGAATTGTGGAGGGTTATTTATAAGGCCTCGAGCAAGCTGATAGAGCACCTTGGTCTTCTTGATGTTAAGTGAGAGTCCCAGACTTGGTAAGCTTCTGCAAAGAGATCTAGAGCAAACTGGAGGTCGCTCCTGGTGTGTGCAAGGATGGCACAGTCATTAGCATACCCAAGTTACCCAAGTACCTGGTGTGGGAATAGAACCCAGGACCTTCTGATGTTCTTGTCCCAGGGGCGAGTGTGCTACCTAATGAATCACTGACATTGTCACTAGATACCGACACTGGATAAGAGGAACAATCACAGTAGGCAGAGCAGACACCTCCAAGAATTCATAAAGAGTTTTCTTAGCAGAATCTTCCTCCTCATTAGCATAACCCAGCTGGGACTGGATCTGCCAAAGGAAACCTAAAAGGAGGCATCCACAGGAGAGGACCTATGAATGTAATGCACACTGTCCTCACTAGAGGAGGACAGTGGAACTGAAATCCACCACATCAAGGGGGTCCCATCTTCTTTCACTTCCTTATATTCCTCTTCCGTTAAATCAGGACATTATTCCAATTCCTTCTCCTCATTGACAATAATGGGCAGCAGGTCAATGGCAGGGGGAGGCTGAACAGGAGGAACTGGTGATGGAGTAGGTGTCAAAGAAGAAAGTCCTTGACTAGGTACGGTGACCAGCACAGTGAGTCCTGTCATCGTCAGAGTCAATGGCAATGGTCCTGGTGGTGGTGAAGGGTTTAGCATTGAATGGTGAAGTCAGTAGCAGAAGATTTTGAAGAAGATCAGACATAGTCGGAAACAGCATTTGCACAGCAATGGACCCCAATGGGGCCATCAACCACCGATCCGTTGACAGGACAGTATCAAATGGCAGAACTATGTGTGAATCCCCTGGTGGGAGATAAGATACAGTGCCAGACCCCAACTTTGGTGTCTGAGAGACAGTTGGGGGCAGCATCCAAGGGCTTAGCTTGGGATCTGTCTTTTTCCAGAGATTTTTCTAATTTAAGAGGAAAGCGTGAAGGCAGGCCCGGTTGAGGCACTGAACACCATACCTTGCACCACACCAATGACCAGGGTTCAGGAATGGACTCGGGTTGCTGGGGGTTGGCAAGGGAGGGAGAGAATTTAGCCTGATGGGCTGCTGTCCTCTCCCAGAGGAAGGAGGGAAGGTTGTCACCGCCACCGTTTGATTACCACCTGGTGGAGGCTGAGTGACAGTGCAGGTCAGAGTGGCATGCAAGGGAGAAAACTGCAGGATTCTCATAGTCCATTGCATGCCTCCTCATGCATGTGTTGATGTGTACACCCCAGCAAAGGGAACAGGGAGAAAAAAGACTGATGGAAAAATAGTGGAGCTGGCTCCATGACGGTCTGCATGCTAGCCCTCTGCCTACACCAACACCTGGGTCCTTTTCCCTCATCTGGATGAGTGACTCTGGGGTGTGGGGAGGATGTACCTCCCCCCAACCCCACCACGGGGGATTAGGGGGTCAGTCTTGGGGTGGTGGATGCAGATGGAGGGGTGCAGGGGCAGATGATGAAGAGCTGCAAGCTCCGACCACTGTAGGGATAGAAACCTTTATAGAAAAAGTTAAAAAGAGGAGGGTATGACCTATCAGAAGAGGTATCCTTTTCTTGATGCCTCTGCTTTTCCTTATCTGCGTGGTAGTGTTTCTCTGCCAGTTTAGTAGGCTTATCCTTTTTCTTTGACAATATAACAGCTGGTGCTGCCAACTGCAGAGAGTGGTGAGCCGACAGTGAGCTGGGGGTGAAGAGGTGCGTGATGACAGTTAAGCTGTCTGTGAAGTATGCTGTTTGTCCTCCATAACCTTGAGTTTCAGACAAACTTCCAAGGCCTTCTTGCAATGTCTCTGTGTAGCCTGGTTAAAGCTCTGGTAAATTCTGCAGGCCCTCACATTGTAGGAAATGCCTAGGCAGTGGATGCACACAGAGTGTGTGTTGTTCTTGTAAATTTTAACTTTACCGCAGCTACAGTAGTGGAATAGCAGTTTATTTTCTTTCTTCATTGGCATAAACATTTATAATACAATAAGAACGTAGCAGAAATGTTAGAGATAATTGCAAAGTTTGGCAGTCCTCTTCAGCAGCAGTAGACCAAAGAGTGGTAGACAGTGGGAGAAAGTACTGAGGCATTATTGGGCCACCCAGATTATTTGGGTGGGGACAATTCATGTCAATATGGGTGGCCCCAGCTACCAAAAGTTTCCAGGTGGTCCTGATGCTGATGGCTTACAATTCCATGATGTGGCTCAATGGAGGGGGAGATATCCAGGGTATGCAGGAAAGGGAACACGGTGATCATGGGGGACTTCAATCTACCAGGAATGGAATGGGGAACCCCCAGTCACCTCAAGCGCAAGGGAGCAGGTGCTACTGGATGCATTCCAGGATAGCTTCATGGTGCAAATGGTCAGTGGGCCAACTCATCTGGAAAACACTCTGGACCTAGTGCTAACTAACGGGGAGGCTGTGAAGGATCTGAGGGTGGAGGACCCGCTAGCTGGGAGTTACCATCAATTGGTATGGTTCACGCTAAGCATGGGCAGAGAGACTGTAGGTACAGGAACCAGAGTCATTGACTTCAGGCAGGCAGACATAATCAAGATGAGGGAAATTCTGGGAAGGCACCTGGTAGGAATTAGGCCTGATATGGATGTAAATCAGAAGTGGGATAATATCAAACTTAGGCTGATTGAGGCTACTGTGTCATGTACCAAGACACTGAGCAAGAAGAGTAGGGCTAAGAAGTCAAGCTGGCCGAACAAGGAAGTTTTGGAAGGGGTAAGGGAAAAAATCAGCTTTTCGGAGGATCAAGAAGTCCGGAAGAAAGAGGACAGGGAATTGTATGAGAAGAAGTCCAAGGAGGTAACCAGATTGGTTAGGGAAGCCAAGGCTTCCAGGGAGCTGAGGCTGGCACAAGGCATCAGAGAAGGGGAGAAAAAATTTTTCTTATACATAAAGGAGAGAAGGAGCTGCAGGGACCAGACAATGAGGATTAGGAAGGATGGGGAGTGGGTGGAGAAGGGGGTAGAACAAGCAGAAGCACTAAATGAGTACTTCTGTTCTGTGTTCATGAAGGAGAAGGGTGGACAGCTACCTCGGGATGGGGAAGGTGGATGGGGGAGGAGTAGTAACAGATGGGGTAATTATGCAGGGCAGGGCAGGGTGCTGGAGGATCTGAAGGCACTAAGGATGGATAAGGCACCAGGTCCGGACGGCATTCATCCCAGGGTGCTGAAAGAACTGGGGGGTATTGGTGGGGCCGCTGGCAGACCTGTTCAATACCTCCCTGGACACAGGTTGTGTACCATAGGATTGGAGGATGGCTCACGTGGTGCCCCTCTGCAAGAGTGGCCCAAAGGATGAACCAGCAATTACAGACCTGTAAGCCTCACATCCATTGTAGAAAAACTTATGGAAGCAATCCTGAAAGAGAGGCTGGTGATGTTTTTGGAGGAAAATGGGCTCCAGGACAGTCAGCAGCATAGATTACTCTGGAAGGTCTTGCCAGACCAACCTAATTGAATACTATGACTGGTTAACAAGGGAACTGGATAAAGGCCATGCAGTGGATGTGCTCTATTTAGACTTCAGCAAAGCCTTTGATTCAGTGCCTCATGGGAGGCTGCAGGGTAAGTTGCAATATGTGGGGGCAGGGACGAAGATGGTAAACTGGATTGTGAATTGGCTGAAGGGGAGGCAGCAACTGGTGGTGGTGGGGGCACTCTCTTCCCCAAGGGCTGTGACAAGCGGGGTGCCACAGGGCTCAGTCCTGGGTCCGGTGTTGTTTAGGTTATTCATATTGGATATCTCGGATGGCATTAGGAGCAAGATCAGTCTGTTTGCAGATGATACCAAGATGGGGGCAGTGGTGGATGACATAGAGGGGTGGCAGGGGCTACAGGAGGACCTGATGAAACTGGAGGAGTGGTTGAAAAAGCGGCAATTGAGCTTCAATGCAAAGAAGTGCAAGGTTATGCACTTCGGAGCAAGGAACCCAGGGAGGAGCTACCAGTTGGGAGGGGTTCAGATAGAGTTCACAGAGGAGGAGAAGGACCTAGGGGTGATCATAATGGGTAACATGAACAACTTAGCTCAGTGCAGGAAGGTGGCAGCTAAGGCTAACAAGATGCTGGGGTGTATTGCGAGAGGAGTCTCATCTAGAAATAAGGATGTGATCCTGCCGCTGTACAGGTCACTAGTCAGACCACATTTGGAGTACTGTGTGCAGTTCTGGCATCCCTTTCTGAAGAAGGATATCAGATTGCTGGAGGGCGTGCAGCGCAGGGCAACTAAGATGATCAAGGGGCTGGAGGGCAAAACCTATGAGGACAGGCTGACTGAGTTGAATATGTGCACCCTGGAGGAGAGGAGAGGAGAGATTGGGGGGATATGATTGAGACCTTCAAATATTTGAAGGGGATTAACAAAATGGGCACAGAAGGGATAGTTAAGCTGAAGAGAGGAAGGGACACCAGACAGCATAGTCTCAGGTTTGAGGGTGGAAGATATCGGAGAGAGAGATGAGGAGGCATTTTGTCACAGAGAGGGTGGTGGAGAAATGTAACGCTCTACCCGAGAAGATGGTATCCTGTAGCACAGTGGGCAGTTTTAAAAGGGCAAGGGACAGGGTGTAAGGGGGAGGGTAAAGGTGAGGGGGGAGAGGAGGGGGGAAGCTGCAATATAAGGGTGCTAGCTGCGCATTTGAGCAGATTAACTTAATAGACCATAAGAAAAAATTACTTACCATGGTAATCTTGTTTCTTCCCAGTGATACTTAGTGTTTTCATAACTTTCTGCAGTAAGCCTTCTAGGTATGACTGCCTGGAGGGAATAGAACACATGCAAATGATGGAATTCTTTGCACGTGACAAGTTTTCAAATGCTTCCCTATACTAACTGCCAGTGTTCTAAACTCCTCAGATTTCCTAGAAGCCTGAAAGACAGGCCCATGGAATTAGAATACTATAAGTATTAATGATCAATATAATTTAGGATTTGAAAAACCCCTAACCTCCTAATAAAAAACCTCCAACTGGAGGGAGAACACAACATTGAAAGAAACCCCAAAATATCAGAAACACCTGAAAAGAGGGGTAAAACACATGAGAACCCTATTTGCCAAAAATTGTACTCGAATGTGGTATATATACTTTTATCTCTGGTAGCACAGCATGCAGGAGTGCAGAGGCTAAGGTTCTGGAAAGGGAGGCAGAGTGGGAAGTTATGAATACCTGAGTATCACTGGGAAGAAACACGATTACTATGGTGAGTATTTTTTTCTTCTAACCCCTGTAATACTCAGGTATTCATAACTTTCTGCTAACTACAAAGCAGTACCACTGGAAGTGGGCACAGAACTTTATTTTGGAAACAGACTTTGCAGGACTGTTGAGCCAAACCTAGCATCACCCCTTTATTGAATATTCAGGTTGTAGTGCTTCATAAAGGTGTGTACTGTTTTCTGGGTAGCTGCTATACAAATATCAACCAGTGGAACATCTTTGGCAGCTGATAAGGTAGCAGCTGTCCCTCTTGTAGAGTAATCCCTCAATCCTGTCAGAGGCTTCCTACCAGTTTTAGTGTAACAGAATTGGATACACTGAACTATCCATTGAGAAATGGACCCATTTGATGCTGGGTTACCCTTTCCTACATCCCCATAAGTCAGGAACAGCTGCTTTCTGTCCTGCCTATGGTCCTTAGTGGCTGTCATGTGGTAGCTGAGAGCCCCCTTGACATCCAGGCTGTGAAGTCTTCTTTCACCAGAAGTGGAGTGCTCAGTGAAAAAAAAACAGATATGGTAATGGATTAGTTAAGGAGGAAATCAGAAACCACCTATGGGAGAAATTTTCTGTTTGTCCTCAGGACTACCTTATCCCTATGAAATTAAATGTAGTCCTGTTCAATGCAGAGAACCTGAAGCTCACTGATTCTTCTTGCAGAGGTCATTGCCACTAGGAAAACTGTTTTCCATGTGACATATTTTAGGTGAGCTGAAGACATGGGCTCAAAAGGAGGTCCCATGAGCTTAGCTGTGCACACATTAAGGTCCCATGTTGGCACCAGTTCCCTGTGAGGGGGGTGCAAATCGGCCAGACCCTTAAAGAACCTCCTATAATGTATGGAGAGCCATTATTATTAACTGAATTCAAACAGATTACAACCTTGTTATGCCATCGTCATGACATCACTCTGTTGTTAACCCTTCTTGAGTATGTCATATCAATGGTATAACAAAATGGAATGCTCACAACAATCAAAGTTCTGTAAAGTAATTCAGTAAAGTAATTCAATCTGGGATTACACAATCTCGATTGCCCATACACTATAAAATATAATGTATGGTCTTTGGTTAACAACCGAGCTGAAAACACTTCTTGAGGTTGCCATGACATCTGAAAACTTCTCGAGCTGTGCTCTCGAGGCTTACAATGATATCATGGCAACCTCTCGAAGTGTTTACAGCGTGATTATTAACCAAAGACCATACATTATCCTCTATATAATGTATGGAGAGACATTATTAACTGAATTCAAACAGATTGCAACCTTGTTATGCCATCACTCTGTTAACCCTTCTTGAGTATGTCATACCAATGGTATAACAAAACAGAATGCTCACAGCAATCAATGTTCTAACAAAACAGAATGCTCACAGCAATCAATGTTCTGTAAAGTAATTCAGTAAAGTAATTCAATCCACGATTACACAATCTTGGTAGCCCATACACTATAAAATATTAATGTATGATCTTTGGTTAATAACCATGCTGAAAACACTTCTCGAGGTTGTCATGACATCTGAAAACCTCTTGAGTTGTGCTCTCGAGGTTTACAATGATGTCATGGCAACCTCTTGAAGTGTTTACAGTATGGTTATTAACCAAAGACCATACATTATCCTCTATGAAGATATGTTCTGAGGCCATTGCTACCTTTGCTCCAGCAGAAATGTAAGCAGATACTGCGGCCAGGTGAATCTACATTGCTGGGCTGCAGTCTCTGGGAATGTAAATGAGAAAGGTAGTCAAGAACAGCTGATACACCAGCCTATACTGGCACCAATTCTCTAGTTAAACACCAGATTGAAAACCTTTTCCATTCTGAAGAATAGTTTTTTTTAGTGGAGGGTTTCCTGTACCCTCTCAGAATGTCTAACACTGCTTCAGAGAGTTGTAAATTAACATATTCTAGGTCCCCAAAAGCCAAGCTTTGAGATTGAGAGACCTGAGATTCAGGTACAGCAGGGTTTCCTGGTTTGAGGTTAACAGGTTGTGCCTCCAAGGGAGGTGTATTGGTTTGGCTACAGACATGGAGAGCAGAAGAGAGTACCATGGCTGCCTGGGCCAGTCTGGAGCTATTAAGCTTAGAGATGCTGAATGGGATCTGAGCTTGAACAGTACCCTGAATACCAGGGGGAAGGGAGGAAAGGCATACAGTTGCTTCCCTGACCAGTCCAGAGCCAGGGCCCAGAGGCAGTGTACCCCTATCTGGTGGTCTGCAGCAATACTGTGGCAGGTGGTGGTTCTGGTGGGATGTGAACAAGTCTATCTCTGGAGAGCCCCACCTCCTGAAGATCACTTGTACCACTTGCCTGTTCAGAGTCCATTCGTGATGGGCCTGGTTGATTTGACTCAAGGCATCTGCCAGGGTATTGTCTTTTCCTGGCAGATGGATTGCCTGCAGGGATACTACCAAAGAATAAACCAAGGTCCACATTTTCATGGCTTCTGTGCAGAGAGGACCCGACCTGGTGCCTCCCTGGTTGTTTATGTAGTAAATTGTTGTGGTGTTATCTGTTCTGACTTGTACCACCTTCCCTTGGACCAATACTGTAAAAGCTTTTAGTGCCAGAAACACAGCTCTGAGTTCTAGCAAGTTTATGTGCTGAAGGGACTCTGCAGCTGACCAGGTACCCTGGGTTGTGTGATCCCCTAAATGAGCACTCCAACCCAGGAGAGATGCATCTGTTGTGAGAACAACTGACAAGACACTCTCACTGAAAAGGAACCTCTTAGGTTGGGATCCTCCTTCCACCACTGGAGTGCTTGTAACAAAGTCCTTGTTACTGGAATGGGCTTTGAAAGAGGGTCTTTTCTTTGACTCCAATGAGCCCTGAGGTGGAACTGGATGTCTCTCATTTGGAACCTGGAGCCTAAGACTGTGCCTGTGGCTGCAGCCATATGACCCAGCAGCTGTAGAAACTGCCTTGCAGTTTTGTGTTTGTGCAAGCTGAATGAATTTACAATCAGCTATAGATTTTTGACTGTCCAGAGGCAGGTAGGCCCTGCCCTGCAGGGTATTGATCTCTGCCCCTATGAACTGCAGAACTTGTGCAGGAATGAGGCTTGATTTTTTGTGATTGATCAGGAACTACAAAGACTACAGGAGCCCTTGCGTGGTCTCTAGATATTGTCTGACTTGGTCTGGTGATTTCCCTACCACCCACCAGTCGCCCTACCTTCGAAGATGTGCCACAACTGCTGACAGGCCACTTTGTGACACCCTTGGGGCCGAAGAAAGGCCAAAAGGCAGGGCTTAAAACTGGTAATGGCCTGAAGGGAGTCTGAACCTGAGATATTTTCTGTAGGACTCCCTTATGGGGATGTGGAAATATGCATCTTTTAAGTCCAGTGATGCCAACCAATCCCCTTTTTGGAGTGTTGGCAGAATCAATGCCAAAGTTACCATTTTGAACTTTATTTTTTCTAGATGCTTGTTGAGAGCTCTGAGGTACAATATAGGCCACCACTCCCCATTTTTCTTTGTGGCAAGAAAGTACCTGGAGTAAAAACCCCTTCCTCTGAGGTGGATTGGGACAGGTTGTACTGCCCTTAGCAGTAGCAGGTTTTGAACCTCTGCCTCCAGCAGGTTCTTTTCTCCTAAGGAGGGTGAACTGAAAACCCCAATTTTTTTTTGAAGAGGAAGGGATTTGAAATTCAGAGACAGACCCTGCCTCACTACCTCCAGGACCCACTTGTCTGTGGTGATGCTTAGCCAAGCCTGGAGGAAGTGAGACAGTCTGCCTCAGACAGGGAGGGAGGAGGTGGCCTGTGCATCAGGGTGTTTGTTTTGCTTGGGGCTGAGGCTGGGCCTGTGACCCTCATCTAGAGCCCCTTTTACCCCTGTCCCTGAAGTACCCTTGTTGTGGGTACTGCTGGTACTGGGGTGTGGCCACTGGTTGGAAAAAGGGCCTGGTGTGGCAGAACCTGCTCCGGCCTCCCCTTTCATAAGGCTTGGTGGATGGTGAAGCCTTCTCTTTATTAGAGTTGCTTCTATATGAGGCCTTGTACTCATCCACCTTTTTCATGTAGGCCACTGTTGACTACCCGAATAGAGCATTTCCTTCTAGAGGGAAATCAAGAGCATTTGACTGGGTATTTTGAGTAAGATTTATGGCTCTTAGCCAGGCAAATCTCCTCTGGGCTGCCGTGTTTGCCATTCATCTGGCTACAGTATCATTTGTATGAGCAGCCATTTGAAACTGGTATTCAGCCGCCTCTAGCCTAAACCTAGCAGTTTGTGCTAGGCCATCAGACAGGGGTGAGGAGACTTTCTGAGCCATGGCTAAAACCGACTGCCACAAGGACGTCTGGTACTGGGCAGCATAGGCCTGAAAATGTGCTTGTCGTATGGCTAAAGAAACTGACAAGTACCCCTTCTTTGCCATACTGTCTATTTTCCCAGAGTCCTTGGCTGGTGGGTGTGATGTCAGAGGGACCCTAGCCTTATCACAGGCAGCTGCCTGTACAACCCCTTGATGCTCTGGATGGGAGAAGGGACACTCTGCCCCTTTCCTCTCCATCTGATATTTTTTGTCCATCCTCTTGTCAAGAGGAGGGATGGAATTAGGGGTCTGAAGTAGTTTTAGAGCATCTTTTAAAAATGTTTTTACAGGAAGGAGGAGAGCTTTGGTGGGGGGTTAGCCCCATCATTTCTAAATACTCCACCTCCTCTTCATCCTCAGTCTGCTCCCTTGTGGTGATGTCCAGTGCATCAGCCATTTTTCTCACAAAAGTAAAATGTGAAGAGTAATCTTCAGATGTTCTGGGAGGAGAGCCAAATTCCTGCTCAGGGGATACCTCAGGTTCAATGGGGTCCCATTCCTCCACCTCACATTCACTGTATTCTTCCTCTCCAGTGAAGAAAAATCTGCCTGTGCTGCCAGACTGTTCCACAAGGGTCTGGACAGGTGACTGCTGATCAGTAGGCACTAGGCTTTGTAATGCCTGAATTACCCTGAAAGCCTGGGCAATTTCTTGGGAAGAAGGCATAGTGGAGGCAGGCACAGAAGGCCCCTTTTTTGTAGGTGGGGGTTCTGTGCATTTTAACTTTTTTGATTTCTTAGAGGGTACCAGGGAGTCAGCCAGTTCAGGAGCCCTCTTGGTGCCTTTGTCACCCATCTCAGGGGTAGAGGCAACAGCGGAAGTGGTTTCACCCACATTAACAAGGGCTATCGGCTGGTCAGAGCCAGAGGGACCCCTGGGTGGAGGAAGTTTCTTTTTTCAGCTTTTCCAGGTGTTTTTCAATAGTTTTTTCAGGGAATGTTTTGCAAATGTCACATTCCTCCTTAAGATGCTCATATCCAAAGCCACACACAAACTGTGTTTATCTGCCTTGGTAAAGACTTCCCCACATTGTGAACAATTTTTAAAACCAGGTTCACTGGTCTTTTTCTTCGTTTTTTCTGACATTTTTTATTGGTACCGATAAAAAAGGTAAATCGCTAAGTCAGATATGAATTTTAAATAAAACTTAGTGGTTGTGGTCGGTTCCGGAACCGATAAGAAACCAGAGGAACCGAACCGATGGAACAAAAGTGAACCGGGATTAGCAGTTCAGTAACCGAAAAAAGCGGTTACAAAAATGAAGTTTTAAATCTAAAAAGTAAGAAACTAACGGGGTTTTTTAGTCAGAAAACCCCGACTAACTAAAAAACAAACCCGGTTCACTCCCGGATATACCAAACCGAGAGGAACTGTCAAAAATTAAGTAAATAATGCTAAACTAAGTTTAAATAACAGTAAACAATAAGTATAAGGCAGCAAATAAAATAAAAGATACTTATAGTATTTTTAAAAGTTTCTTCACATCAGAATGGAAAGTAGAAGAGCGACACTCCAACGATAAGACTTTTCAGGCGGAGAGTGAAATCTGAGGAGTTTAGAACACTGGCAGTTAGTATAGGGCAGTATTTAAAAACTTGACTCGTGCAAAGAATTCCATCATTTGCATGTGTTCTATTTTCTCCAAGAAGTCCTACCTAGGAGGCTTTCTGCAGAAAATGATGAATACTTGAGTATTATATCCAAGAAACAGAATATATGCACTCGGTTGGAGGTGCTATAAACGCAACAGTCATATTACTTCCAAAAATAGTCAAGCACTCACCACCACATATAATATAAGACGCTGCTCTCTGAGAATCTGTTTAAGTGCCCAAAAGTGTTTATTCAGAGTGTCACACACAATACATTGACGCGTTTCGGATCTCAGTCCTTTGAATTAAAAACTGCATAAGAAATACATACAACTGAAGATTATAGTCAACAAATCTCTGCAGAAAATCCACTGAATGGCACATCCTCTAGAGAAAATAAAAAACGTAGTAGAGATGAGAGTACTGCTATGATTAGTCCCTGTGATTTGTGAAAACAGCAAAAAGAGGTAGGGAAGATACTGAAATTAAACAGGAAGACAGGTATTCTCCAAAGGGAAACAAGCTTTTTATGTTTGCTTGCACACATGTGCAAGAAACAGTGCCACCATACCAGTTTGCGTAAGTGTGGCACCCTCGCTTCCAATGCCCTCAGCATTTTTGCAGGCATGGTCGCACTGCACCAATGAATGCCCCAGCTGTCTATGACAGCAGTTCAGATTGCAGTGGTGTACAGTTGAAAGCAAACAACTGCTACAATCAGCGGTGGTAACATGTAGGCAATTTGCATACTGTACTGCCATCAGCAGTATGCTATTGCCTCCACATCACCACTGCTGATTGTAGCGGTGGTTGTATACACATGCCCCCTCTTTTTTTGTTGTGTGCTGAGGGGGTGCCCAATCCCTCACGGCTCATCCACACTCCCCTCCACAGCACACAGTATGTCCGACGGGGGTGCCCAATCCCCGTCGATTCCAGTGCCTCCTCCCCAAAAACAACTTCCAGCTGCCACTGGAGCTCACCCAGCTGGCAGAAGTCCAGCATACCATGTGTCCCCCCACACTGTATGGCCAACGGGGTGCCTAACTCTGCTGACTCCACTGCCCCACCAAAACTTCCAGGTGCCACTCTGGGAGCCCAGCCCAGTGTGTCAAAAGTCCCACATCGTCCATGTAAAATTAAATAAAAAAAATACCTGCAACAAAAGAAAATGGTCCCTCATTGACTCTCTTGCCCCCCTCCCACAACCTGTGCCCACTCTCTGCATACCCCACCTCCCCACACCCCCCCTTACCCGTGCTTTCTTCCGGAGGCTGGCGTGATGATCTTCGGTGGAGCGGGAACATGTCTGCACTCTTCAAGGCTGACCGCGAACTGAAGAAATGCCAGTAAGCTGTTTAATGGCATAAATAGGGTTTTTTTCAATTTTGGTGCATATCTCGATCATTTTTCTGAATTTTTGCACCAAATTTTCAACATGGGGTTCTTGGCACCCCATCTCATGAATTCAGTGACTGTCATTTGGTTATTCAGTCCCGAAAGGTGATTTCGTGCTCACTGTGCGGTATCACCTTTCGGGACCGATTCACAAAACAACAGTGTCACTGTTCATGAGGTGGGCTCTCAAAGAGCCTATGTTGCCAATCTGCTGAAAAAATTCCCCAAAATGACTGTATTACGAGTGTGCATTGTGCAGTTTCCATGCACACTACCAAATTCGTGAATTTGTAATATTTTCACTCCAGATTTTCAACAATGGCATTTTTTCACACCTCCTTATGAATAGTACAGCTGTCATTTTTCCCATCCTGGCCGAAATGTGTTTTCGCACTTCCGGCGCAGAATAGCTGTGGGAAATCAGAGTTTGGGACAGAGTAAGAAAATCACATTGACACTGTTCATGAGCAGAGGTCCTAAGATGCCTATGTTGAAAATGTGGTCACAAAAGTCCATAAAATGACTGTTACGAGAGTGCATTGAGCAGTTTCTATGCACCCTTGTAACTTCACAAATTTGTAATATTTTCACTCCAGATTTTCAACATTGGCATTTTCCAAGACATTCTTATGAACAGTACAGCTGACATTTTTCACATCCTGGCCAAAATGTGTTTTCACACTTCCAGTGCAGAATAGCGCAGTCGCTGTGGGAAATCAGTGTTTGGGACAGATTAAGAAAATCACAGTAACACTGTTCATGAGCGGAGGTCCCAAAATGCCTATATAGAAAATCTGGTGAAATAAATCCCCCAAATAATTGCATTACGGGTGTGCGTTGTGCAGTTTCTATGCAAGCTTGTGACTTCACCAGTTTTTTTATAGTTTGGCTCCAGATTTTCAACATTACCATTTTTTTACACCTCCTCATGAACAGTACAGCTGTCATTTTTCACATCATGTTGGAAATGTGTTTTTGCACCTGTGGCGTTAATGGCACAGTCACTGTGCAAAATCACCTTTCGGCTAACAAACTGATAGTGTCACTATTCATGCGGTGGGGTCACAAAAAGCCCATGTTGAAAACTTAGAGTAAAAATACTAAGACATGCCCAGGGCCTTAGGGTTTCTGACCATAATGCCCTACCCTGTAGGGTCTGACAGGCATCCGCCGTACCCTGTAGGGACTGACAGGCGTCAGGGGTGTAACTTGGGATTGTTGACAGTAATGCTCACGCCATTCCACCCCCACCCCACCCCCTGCAGCCAGTGACAGGCGTCGAGGTGCATCTTGGACTCTTTGGCCCCAGAGTTCACACCATTCTCCTACACTGCACCCATTTCAGCATATTTCCTTATGGAATGAGGTAAGTGTAGAGCCCAAACACCCCAAGGCACACCTTGACACTTGTCAGTGTCTGCAGGATAGGGTGAGGTGAAATGTTGTGACCGTTATGGGCGACGACCCAAAGGCACACCCCAATGCCTGTCCATCTCTGCAGGGTGGGGGTGGAGTTGGTGTCAGTTCAATACATCACTGCCATTCCTATACTGCATCTGTCTAACTACTGCACTTTCACTGCTAATGCCAGAAAACAAACATTCGGCATTGGCAAATGCTTGTTTAACTTGGTAGTAGTAGTAGCAGCAGCAGATTTGATTTATATACAAAACTTATACATGTTTGTGTGATTTATACTGCCTTCAGCTTCTAAGGGAACACAAACATAGAAACATAGACTTTGAAGGCAGATAAGGACTGCTTGGCCCACCTAGTCTGCCCATTTCCCTACCTATTGGATAAGCTGCAGATCCTAGTTAACCAACAGCCTACTTCTTCCTACTCCCCACCAGAGTTGCCTTATGTCTGTCCCATGCATTCTTGAATTCCCCCACTGTTTTTGACCCCACAACCTCCTCAGAAAGGCCATTCCATGTGTCCACCACCCTCTCTGTGAAAAAATACTTCCTCGCATTGCCCCTGAGCCGTCCCCCCTCTATCTTCAAATTGTGCCCTCTTGTTCTTTCACATCTCTTTTTCTGAAAGATGCTACCCTCTTGGACTTTGTTGATTCCCTTGAGGTACTTGAAAGTTTCTATCATGTCCCCCCTCTCCCTCCTTTCCTCGAGGATATACATATTAAGCTCCTTTAGTCTCTCATTGTATGGCTTCTGGTGCAGACCCTGCACCATTTTAGTTGTCCTCCTCTGGACTGCCTCCATCCTGTCTATGTCCTTGCAGAAATGGGGTCTCCAGAACTGCATGCAGTACTCCGGATGGGGTCTCACCAACTGCCTGTTTACAGAGGGATAACAACTTCCTGTTTTCTACTGGTGATGCCTTTCCCTGTACATCCCAGTATCCCCCAGCCATCCTTACTGCCTTCTCATATTGTTTGCTTACCTTTAGGTCATCTGATATGACTACCCCCAGGTCCCTTTCCATTTTTGTTGTTGTTAATACCCCCCCCCCATTATGTACTCCTTCCCTGGGTTTTTGTTTCCCAGGTGCATTACTTTGCAGTTCTTTGCATTGAATCTAAGCTGCCATACTTTTGACCATTCCTCCAACTTTGCCAAGTCCCTTCTCATCCTTTCCACCCCCCCATGTATTAACCCTGTTGCAGATCTTTGTGTTGTCTGCAGAGAGGCATACTTTTCCTTCCAGTCCCTCTGCAATGTCACTTATAAAGACATTAAAAAGGACTGTACCCAGTACTGAACCCTGCGGTACCCCACTAGTAACTCCCCTTTCTTCGGTGTGGGCTCCGTTTACTATTACCCTCTATACATACAAAGTAGTGACAGGACTGTGAGCGCGAGGGGGAGTGGAGAAGTACATTAACTGTGTAGAATATGACTTTTTAATTGATAAATTCTTATATTTCATATGATTTATTGTGACCTGTGACTGGCAGACTTTTGACAGTTTAATGTGTCAGCAGTGAATGAGAGGATTGGAGAACAGCATTACCATATTTTTACAGTTTTAAACTAAAAACATTTTTGCAAATAGCTGGGACCTCGCTCAGAAACTTAAAAAAAATTATGCTGTCAGTCGAGTGAACATGATAGGGTAACATGGGTTAATTTGAACACTGACAGACAATCAGATCAGCTTAAATATTATTCCCTTATAATAATGTCAGTTGAACTACGGGGAAGGGGGTGAGGCATGGGCTGATCTTGATGCCAATTGGCTGTTTGCTGGGTGGCATCATGCAGATCAAAGCAAAGAACCACCCTGTGATTTGGGTGGCTCTTTTCTTTGAACTTCATAAAGTTTCTGCCTAGCAAGCACTGAAGAGTGTCATGATCAGCTTGGCTGATAAATGGTCTGACACTGTCAAACCCACTGCAGACTGCCCTGCATTGGACTGACAGTGACACACCTCTCAATTCCACCATCATTCCAATATGTTCGCTTTGAGCAAGTGCAAACAAACAAGCATTTGTCTATGCCAAATGTTTGCTCACTGGTATTGGCATTAGTAGTGCAGGAGTTAGAGAGATGCATAATAGGAATGGCAGTGAAGTATTGAAGTAATGCCAACCCCCACCCCCACCCTGCAGAGACTGACAGGCATTGAGGGTGTGCCTTTGAGTTGTCAGCCATAACACACATGCCATTTCATCTCACCCCACCCTGCAGACACCAACAGGTGTCGCAGTGTGCCTGAGGTCTTTGGCCCTACGCTCACCCCATTCCATAAGGAAATAAGCTGAGATGGGTGCAGTATAGGAGAATGGGGTGAGCGTTGGGGCTGAAGACCCTCAAGACACCTCAATGCCTGTCAGTGGCTACAGGGTGAAATGAGGGGTGGAATGGCGTGAAACATTGGCCGGCGAGCCCCAAGTCACACCCTTGACACCTGTCAGTCTGTACAGGGTGGGCATTATAGATGAAAACCTAATGCCCCAGGCATTTATTAGTATTTTTGCTCCAAATTTTCAGCATGGGCTATTTGGGACCCCACCTCATGAACAGTGGCAGTATCATTTCATTACTCAATCCCAAAAGATGATTTCACACAGCGAGTGTGCCATTCGGTGCCGCAGGTGTGAAAACACATTTTGGGCAGGATGTGAAAAATGACAGCTGTACTGTTCATGAGGAGGTGTGGAAAAATGGCAATGTTGAAAATCTGGAGTGAAAATATGAAAAATTGGTGAAGTTATGAGTGTGCATAGAAACTGTGCAATGCACACTCATAACACAGTATTTATTGGAATATTTTCACAAAATTTTTGACGTGGCCTTTTTAGGACCTCCCCTCATGAATGACGGCACTGTGATTTTGTTAATCTGTCCCAAAAGTTGATTTTGCACCATGATCGTGCCATTCTGCATCACAGGTAGAAAAACACATTTCAGGAAGGATGCAAAAAATCACAGCTGTACTGTTCATAAGAGGGTGTGAAAAAATGGCAATGTGAGAAATTTGGAGTGAAAATATTAAAAATTGATGAAGTTAAGAGTGCGTAGAAACTGCACAACAGACGATCGTAACACAGTCATTTTTTGGAGTTTTGTTCACCAAATTTGTTACAAGGGTTTTTTGGGACCCCACCTTATGAACAGTGGCACTGCCATTTTGTTAACTGATCCCGAAAGGTGATTCCACACAGCGACCGCAAAATCACCTTTCAGGACTGAGAAACAAAATGACAGTGCCAGTGTTCATGAAGTGGGGTTCCAAGAACCCCATGTTGAAAATTTGGGACCAAAACTCCAAAAATTGGCTGAGATATCAACCTAAATTGAAACCCCCCTTTGACTGCCATTATAGGGCTTACCGTCATTTCTTCGGTTCTCGGTTGGTCTTTGAAGAGTGCAGACATGTTCCCGGCCTACAGAAGATCGCTACTCCCTACCTCCGGAGGTAAGTATGGGTGAGGGGAGTACGGGGAGGTGGGGTGTGCAGAGGGAGGGTGAGGATTGGGGGAAAAGGCCAGCGGGAATTATGAGGACCAGTTTTCTTTTTTTTCCGGTAAATGTCGGGAGACTGTTTTCTTTTTTACAGGTGAAATATTAACAAAATGAATTTCAGCACACTGGGGTGGGCTCCCAGTGTGCCAGAGTACTGGAGGGGGGAACGCTGCTGACCCGGGGTTTGGGCATCCCGAGGTTGGCTGAGAACATAGAGGCTTGGGGAGTGTGGCACATCCAACACCGGGAGTGGGCATCCCAGTGTCAGAAACATCAAAGACATATTTTTTGGTACACTGGGGTGGGCTCCCAGTGTGCCACATTAATGGGGGGAAGGGAATACATGCTGGCATGGGGATTGAGCACCCTGATGTCAGCAGGGGACAGAGAGCAGAGGGTGCAGGGTGGGCAGCAGCAGTAGGAGGGAGTGGGAGGGTTTTATGCCAGTGCAACAGAGAATGGTGGGTGCAGGGTAGGCAGCAGCAGTGGGAGGGAGTAGGAAGGTTTCATTATATGCTGGTGTGACAGGGAACCGAGGATGTGGGGTGGGCAGCAGCAGTGGGTGGGAGCTAACATTTAAATTTGTTGTCCTGCTGTGTGCCTGGTTGGGAGGGAGGGGGAGCTGATGCTGCAATGATGAAACTGCCCCTGGTTGCAGTGGCAGATTTCTTTCAAGTGCAGTGCTTACTCTGAAACTGCCATTATTGGCAGCTTCAGCATTAATTGGTGGACGAGGGATGCACCCATTAAAGCATCCACTGCACTGGTCACAACACTGCCACACCTCTGCAATGCTCTACTATCTCATATGTTTCTTGTGTGCGTGCAAGCAAACATAAAAAGGGCAGACGGGCAATGTCAAGTGCAAATGGTAATATAACTTTCAAATAGGTTCACTGGATTGAACATGCAGACATCTAGGAGCAAACTGCTCATCAACCCCAACAGGAAAAACAAAAATTAATTATAGGAGATTCTCGCCTCTGATATACAGATTCCATTATATGTAAGGACAACAAAATAAATACTGAAGTGACATACCTTCCAGGTGCTAGGATACAGAATGTGGAAACCAGACTGAATAAAATGATGACACCAAAAATCTATTATTCATCAGTAATACTACTTCTTGGAGTAAATGGCGTGGGTGAACTCCATGAAAATGATATTTGTCACATACTTGACCTGACAAAAAAAAAAAAGAGAATACTTGCAACATCGCTATTTCTGGAATTCTTCCAGTTCTAAAAGCACATACAGAAAAAAACAACAGAAAGAATTAATATTAGACTGGCTAACTAGTGTAGGAATGAAAATATTACCTTCACAACCCATTATAACATTTCCAATAATAGACTTACTGTCTATTCTCATGATGGTCTTTATCTGAATAAGTGGGGAGCAAAAGAGCTGGGAAACAGGCTTCTCAACACTTTGGATACCATGAATTTAAACTAAACCACATGGAGTAACAAAATAAATCATGAGATGCTGGCCACAATCACACACAAACATTCTCCCAACAATAGCAAATGTGCACTACTGTACACACAGTATAACATCAAAAATGGAAGAATTACAGCTATTAATTGATGGAAAAGATTAAGATACAGTTGCTATCACCGAAATGTGGTGGAGTAGTTCAGTTACCTGGGGGAAACCATCAATGGACACAATTAAAAATTTTGACATCGCACACATAAAAAGGGGGTGGTATAACAAGGTACATCAAGGTGGGGGTTAAGGTGATTACTATTACAGAAAAAAATCTCACTAGATGTGTAATCATTTGAAACAATATGGTTAAAAATCAGTAATAACAAAAATGAGCAGTTTATAATTGGACCATATTACAGACTCCCAAACACTTCACTTGAAACATCTTTACAAATATTCAAGGGAATTGAGAAAGCCTATGACCTTGGTGACATCATCTTCATGAGTGATCTTAATCAGGGGGACGTTGACTGGAAGAATAAGTGTAAACACAAATGTAGGCAAATAACTTTTTAGCATCTCCAATCAGCTAAATCTGGTTCAGCATATAAATGATATGATCAGGGTAAAAACAACACTTTATATAGGAACTAAGAAAAATAAATTGGGAAGACATTCTAGACCATAAAAGTATAGAAGTTATGTGGCAGATAATTGGAAACACCATCCATGAAATAAGCAATAAACACATTCAAAAAATAAAATAATGCAGAAACCAGAAAATAAGGTCAAAATGGATAAAAAAGAAAATAGAAAGACTTATCAATAAGAAAAACATAATCTACAAACAATACTTAGTATCACAACAAAATAACCTGTGGCAACAATACAGACATCTCTCATATGAATGCAAAAAGGCAGTCAAACAAGCAAAACAACAAACGGAGCTTGAACTTGCACAGAAGGATAATAAATCAAATAGTAAAGAAGTTTATATTTATATAAATGCCTTAACAAAAACAAACCATTATATTTGATCTTGTGTTATTAAAAATGCATCCATTAGTGTCCTTCAAAACATGGCAAATACCCTAAACATTTATTGCTGCTCAATATTTGCACCAATAAATAAGGTTATTTTTGAAATCGCAATTACTGATACAGTTTCAAAATATCAACTGCAGATATAAAAGATCAAATAACTGAACTCAAACCAAATCTCTCACCCAGCCCAGATAAAAATAATAGGCGAATATTAAAAATAATTGCTAAAGAGATAGCCACCCCACTAAAAATTCTCTTTGAAAAATCATTAAATACTGGCAAAGTACTAGAGGACTGGAAAACCGTGAAAGTCACAGCCATACATCAAAAAAGGTGACAAAAGCACTCCCAATAACCATAGACCAATTAGTCTAACATCAATTAGAGATAAAATGCTGGAAACAATATTTAAAAATAATATATCATCAGTAATCCCATGAATAGATCCAGAACTACATGGTTTCACAAAAGGAAGATGTTGCATAACCAATAGGCTATGTTTTTTATGAAAAATGAGTGAAACACTAGATAAGAAATTACCATGTGATATCACCTTTCTTGATTTCTGCAAAGCTATTGATTTAGTCCCACATTTGGCAGTTATTAATAAAATGAAAGACACTAACATCAATTCTAGACCAGGGGTTCTCAAATGGTGAGGCCAGCCTCCCTTGGGAGGCCCCAACCTATTCCAGGGGAGGCTCAAGCAAGTCTGAAAAAGTACTGTATTTAAATTTTGGGTTTTATATATTTTGTATGAAGAGATGAAGCAAACTGAAAAGAGGATAATAACAGTAGTTAAATTTTATGTCTTTATTTACTAATAAGTGACAAGGGAAGGTGAATGAGACAATGCTCATTTCAGGTGTACCCAGGGAAGGGTAGGGAGTGAATACATTTCAAAAGGTAACTGCAAAACAATCAAGAAATATACAATGAGCAATAGTGCAAATAAATATGAACGTACATAATGAGTGGTGGTTATTGATCAATTTGTAAACTGATGGCAAAACAGCCCAAATACAAGGGTTGAGCATAGAAGTGCTAAGAGCAACAGCAGGAAGGAACAAAGTAATCCCTGAGAAGTTGTTTAGGAGCAGAGATGGAGGGGGAGAGGCAAAGTATGTAGGAAGGTTATTTCATATAGAGAGGAAACAGAGAAAGTAGTCTGACCCATGAAGGTACTGCAACAAGGGGTAACAATGGTTCAAGGATGAAAACAGCAGAGCAAGTAGGCTGGCCTGTGGAAGGGCGTTGGGGGTGGGGGAGTTACAATAAGCTAAATATTAATATTTATTTATTTTATTTATTTGTTATTCAGATAACACCTTTGAGTACAGGAGCTTTTTTTTCAAAAGTTCCAAGTCAGAATAAGACAAAGAACTGAATGTGAGCCAAGTACTCAAAGGGGTTTCAATTTATTCATGGTGTACTGTGAAAAGTACAGTGTGTTATTTTTCTTTGGGGAGGCCCAAGATTATTTCAATTTTGGGGGGAGGCTCAAAATCTTTTCCATGGATTTGGGGAGGCTCACTGTGACAAAGTCTGAGAATCTAGACTAATAAATTGAACAATAAACTGGTTAACAAATCGTACTTAGAAGGTAATAATCAATGGGTATAAATCAGCAATTGGATATGTCAGTAGTGGTGTCCCCCAAGGGTTAGTATTGGTTCAAATTCTTTTAATTCTTTTTCAGCTTTTCATATCAAACCTAATTAAAGACCTTGTCATCTGGTCATCCAAATATGTGGATGACACTAAAATAGGGTGCCTAAATTCAATATCTGAGCATAGAAGTGCTCTAGATCAAGATAACATCTAAAATTGGGCAAAACTGTGGGAAATTAACTTCAACATTGATAAATGCAAAATCATGCATCTAGTTAAAAATAATATCAAATATCAATATATACCACGTGGAAAACAATTATTAGAAACAACACATGAAACAGACTTAGGAGTAATAGTGATAAATGATTTGGAGTATCTGCAACAAGGAAATGAGGCAATAGTAAAGGTCAACAGAATCTTCTGGTCAATGAAAGATAGTATTATATCTAGGGGAAAAATGTTATCTTCCTTCTGTATCAGGCCTATTTAAGCCACACCTGGATTATGCCTTACAAATATGGTGCTCATACAAAAAGAAAGAAATAGCAGAAATAGGAAAAAGTCCAGAGAAGGGCTACAAAATAATCACAGAACTTTATGGTCTGAACTATGAAGAAAGACATACAAACCTAAAACTTACATCTCTGGAGACACATTAAATTAGGAGATACCTCCTCGTGATGTCTGACATTCTGAAAGAGCTGTATTTGTTAACCAAAATGAATTTCAACTTTAAACAAACTGGTATTAACACTAGGGGACACCCTTTTTATTTATTTATTTATTGAAATATTCAGAAAGACCTTTGAGTCAGCGACTCATTTACAAAGGTTCCACGTCATACATAAAAGGATATATGGACAGAACTTGGAATACAGTTTACAGTACAATTACAAATAACAGTCGGTGAAGTTACAAAGTTGTGCAGTTGTTGAATAACAGAAGTTTTGTTTCTTAGTACAGCCATAATAGTTACAGAGGTTCTGTAGAGGCTGATGGTCATAGGGTTTCATAGTTACAATTTGGTACGGGGAATCCGACAATAGTTAGTTTGATAGCTACATATGTCAATCTGGTGTCAAGGGCAGTCACATTGGCTAGAGGCATGAAGGTATTTCCGTAGCTTGGATTTTTAAGGGCCAAGCCTTAATTCGGTTGTTATATGACTTGGGAGGGCGTTAGTCCAGGAGGGGGCCCTGTAAGTGAAGGTTCGCTGGAATTGGGAAGTCTGGCCATGGGGTACCCTTAGCAGTTGCTTGTTTGAGCTGTGGGTTGTTTTGACTGGGGGAGTCGGGCGGATGATTTGGTTTAGGGTAGGTGGGGTGAGGCCTAGTAGTACCTTTTTGGTCATAAGGCAGGCGTGGTACCTGATTCTGCTATCTAGGTTTAGCCAGTTTGTACTGCTGTAAAGGGAGCAGGAGTGTGTAAAATGATCACATCCAAGGATGAGATGGCAGGCTTTGTTTAGAATGAGTCAGAGTCTGCTTAGGGTGGTGGATGGAGCGGCACTGTGGATTAGGATGCTGTAGTCTAGCAGGGAGAGGATTGAGGAGTTTATGGTAAGTTGTAATGCTTCAGGGGTGAGGCAGCGTTTGTACCGGTATAGTACCCCTAGTCTGGAGCTAAGGGCTGTTGATAGGTGTAGGATATGTTGACTAAAGCTGAGGGTGGGGTCTACAGTGATCCCTAAGTATTTAAAGCTGCTTACTTGTTCTAATGGGGTCTGATTGGCAGTGAGGAATTGGGGGCAGAGGTTCTTGAGTGGGTTCTGGGGGTGGGCGAAGAGCATGACTTTTGTCTTATTGTAGTTGATAATAAGATGTTGGGTGGTGAGCCAGTCTTCGACTTCACGGAATGAGTGTTGGAGAGTTTGGTGGAGCTTGGGGGGTGACGGGTCAGAGGTGAACAAGACCGCATCATCTGCGAATAGGAGTAGATTTCTGGGGCATGACGCTGGGAGGGAGTTGAGGTATAGGCTGAAAAGTAGGGGGCCAAGTACGGAGCCCTGTGGGACACCGGAGCGGATAGGGAGGTGGGGGGAGAGGACAGGGCCTACCTTGACTATCTGTGTTCTATCGGAGAGATAGCTGGTGAACCAGTTTAGGGTGTCATTGGAGAAACCTGTGAAAGCCATGGTGT
This sequence comes from Neoceratodus forsteri, assembly GCA_016271365.2. NCBI lineage: Eukaryota > Metazoa > Chordata > Ceratodontiformes > Ceratodontidae > Neoceratodus > Neoceratodus forsteri. The sequence goes on along the minus strand of CM028129.1, from coordinate 1,251,770,716 downwards.
TAAGCAAGAGGGCATGGTTTGTGGTATCGAATGCCTTAGATAGGTCCATGAAGATGGTGCCTGTGAGGCGGCCGTGGTCCAGGGCTGAGTGGACATGGGAGGTAAATTCAAGGAGGGTGGTGGTGGTACTGTGGCCCTTACGGAAACCGTGCTGCTGTCTGGATAGAAGGTTATATTTGTTAAGGTGGTCAGTAAGTTGGTCGGCGACTATACGTTCTAGTGCCTTAGATGGGGGGTAAGATAGAGATGGGGTGGTAGTTGTTTGTGGATGTGCGGTCACCACTTTTATGGATGGGTGTGATGTAGGTCGATTTCCCGTGGGTATGGGATTTCCCTTGACAGAGGGAGCGGTTTAGAATGTGAGTGAGTGGGGCTAGGACTTCCTGGAGGGTGAGACGGAGAAGTCTGAGGTCCAGGGAGTCGTGACTATAGTGATTTTGGCTAATAGCTTTGGTTAGGTAGGGTTTGGCAGTCTCTGGGGTAAGGACTTCGCAGGTAGAAGGGTGGAGCAAGGGGAGGATGCGGGGTGATACGGGCAGGCGGGGGATCGAAGAAATTAGGGGGCATCACATGGGAGAGATCAGTGAAAGCAGTGTTAAGGGCCGAGGCTATTCTGAGGGAGTCAGAGGAGAGGCAGCCATCTATTTGAATTTGGTCAGGTGGCAGGTTTGGGGCTTTGCCACAGAGTTCCTTAATGTTTTCCCAGAACTTGCGACCAGAGACCCAGGTGGCGGTTAAGGTGGCTTTGTAATATTTCGCTTTGGCGGTGTGTATGGCCCAGGTGCACTTGTGTCGGGACTCCCAATAACGTTGCCTGTCCAGTGGCCATTGGGTCTCATTGGCAAGGTGCCATAGTGCATCACGCTGATGAAGTAGGCCTTGGAAGTGGTCCGAGAACCATGGTGCATGATTCCCTTTGGTCATTGTTTTGGTGAGGGGGGCGAACTTGTCACAGGCTGCGTTAAAGGTGTTGGTAAATAGCTCAAGGGCATGGTCCGGGTCAAGGGTGTTAGTTAGGGGTGTCCAGTCTCATTCTCTGAGGTGGGCCTTGAGTAGGGCTAGTTTACCAGGCCCTAGTTTGCGTTTTGCAATAATTTTAGGCGAGGTTTTGGGGTGGTACCAGACCAGTTGCAGAGAACTGGAGAGTGGTCACTTAGGGTGTCGGGGAGGACTTGGGTGCTGGTTATTTTGTGGGGGTGGTTTGTGAAACTAGGTCTAATAGGGAGGATGACCCCATGTGGGTGTGTAGCAGGGTGGGGGTTTTGATGACCTGAGTGAGATCGAGGGCTGACGCCGCGTTGATGTATGGGGCAGCTGTTTTGGCCAGCCAATTTATGTTGAAATCCCCCAGTAGTATTTTTTCATGCTTTGGGGGTAGGGTGGCAAGGTAGGACATGATGGCTTGGAAGGCTGGCTTCTGGTCCTTGGGAGGGACATAGGCCATTTGAGGAGGAGAGGGGATGTTGACTTACCTAGGGTTAATTTTAGGGTGAGGGCCTGAGCCATTGATGTTAGTATGGGCAGAGGGAGCAGGTGGCCAGAGAGCGAGTCCTTGAGGTAGACAGCACAGCCACCCCCTCGCTTGCCCACTCGGTTGGCGCGGTAGAGGCGGTAACCAGGGAGGTTGACTGCCAAGCTGGGGACAGATGGGGAGAGCCAGGTTTCACTCAGTGCAATGATATCAGGGTGATTCTGGAGCACCCAACCCTGAAAGGAGTCCCATTTTTTTTGAAGACTGCAAATGTTTAGTGAGGCGATGCGCAGGTCATTTCCTGGAGATGGGTGGGATGGTGGGGAATTTAGAGGGCCAGGGTTGGGGTGGACATTGCCTGTCAGAAAAAGGAGAATGAGTGACCTGAGGCAGTTTCTGTTTGCTCAAGTAGTAGGTCTTTGGCATTTATGCTGTGCGTGGTCGATGGTGGGTATTGGTAGTTTCAGGGTAATTATTAGGACAATAATTTAACTCTTCTTAACAAAAATTCTTCCATACAAACAGAATAGTTAACCCATGGACCAGTCTAGCTGTAGAAATTATTATTAATAAAAAACAAAGCAGAAATTAAAAAAAAAGTGGACCAATGCATAGCCATTGGAGGATACTTAGCATACTATAGGCATAATGGAGCAATATGGGCTAATTCCTATGGGTTCCCAAACCCCATAATATGAACCATAGTATGAACTAAGCAGTATTCCTTTTTTCCTAGAGGAAAATAAATAAGTTACTAGAGCCAAATTGTTTAAGTTCTGATTCTTAAGAATGTTACCGATCCACTTGGATCTTAGGCTATTAAATTTAGGGCAGGCCAAAACTATATGAGATAGATCTTCAATATGGCCAAAGCCACAAAGGCAAAAGTCAGATATTTCAATATGGGGATCTTTATTATATCTCTCCCCCCCCCCCCCAGGATTTTAGTAGGAAAAACACCAAATCAAAATTTGGTTAGAATCATTCTAATCTGGGGATTGGTAACAGTAATTAGATACTCTTCTTCTAAAGAGAAGTTGTTTAATCAGAGTGGCTAGACTCAGATGAAATTTATTAATATTTAATTTCCCTATTGACTTCTGCCTGTCTATGCCTAGCAACCTTATTTTGAGAAGTGAGCTATATGAACTGGTAAGTACAATTTTCTGTTCTGCCCATCATTACAAAAATCCCTTTCCCATAGTATTTACCATATTCGTAATACAATCTAACCGAGGGAAGTTGCATTTTCTATTTTATTAATTGGGTGTGCATTTCTTCTTCTAGGCGTGCTCTTGCCAAACCTGTCGAATTTTATAAGCATTGCCAGAAAGTGAGCAATCTCCCCAGATCCAGTGCTTTAGTAGATTGTTGTCCCAATTCACGGTTAATAAGGCAGAAAGGTTCTTGGAAGTTAGTGCCCTCCCGTTCTTGCCTCCCCTTCCCTAGTTACTTAGGTACTAAGGAAAATATGGTGAGACAAACTCTGAAGCCTCCCCCCCCCAAAAAAAAGATGATTAGTAACAAAGAGAATGCTAGTGTCAAGTCCACAGGTCATTTATTCAATTACCAGTTGACAGAGGTGGCTTGAGCCTCCCTAATTTATTAGGGTACCACAGGGCAGTGGTTACTAGAACAATTACGTTGTGGCTTAATCCCTTGTATTTTGTAAACTGGAAATATATTGAATTTGTGTTAAATGATCTGTTTGATGTCAGAGCAATAGTGTTTTCTCCCCTGACTGCCCCTCTGGACATTAGAGCTTTTATGTTTGGTGCGGTGGATATTTTGCGGTCCTGGTTTAAAATTCATGCCCTCCCTTCACTGGCTCCCATATTCTATTTCATGCACCTGTTGTTGACCAAGGCCGATTTTCTGCCAGCACATTTTGACCACACCTTCTGGAGGTGGCACCAGTTGGGGTTGTCATACATATTTCAATTTCTAGATACCCAAGGGGTCGTCCCTTTTGCTTACCTACAGTTCTCCAACCATCTGACCCAGTGCAAACATTTTTTTTTTAAACTTTGTTTATTCTTTTCCAAACAAACATACAGTCACTGTACCTTCTTTTAACGTTACAAGTATTATTCCACCTGAGGGCGCCACTCCTCTTAATACACTCATTTTGATCGTTAAAAGAAGTAAGATACATCTTTGGAAGGTAAAGCCATACTAAAAAAAATATCCAAATTGTTTTTAAACCTAGTACTGTATAGAGTTCAAGAGCTGCATGGTATCTTATGCTTATAGTCCACCGTATTAAATGTCCGGATTTCTTCCCTTTAGACAGAGATCAAAAACCATGCTTAACCATAGTAAATTACACAAAAGTGTAGCAACATGTATAGAACCACTGAGACTCTGTCCCCTAATACATTTCTGTAATTAGGCAACACTAATTATTTTGTTTAAGTTATTACAGGTACTGAAACTACGCTTCATAGGCATGCTTTTACAAACCAACAAGGCTAATAGTAAACTCATAGGTTCCTGCTATCACCAGTTTAACAGATTCACTAGTCCAGGACAAAGAAAGCAAAAATAAAAGTCCTCTATACTCCTCATGCCCATTTTTATTAGATAGCCCACTTAGGCAACTCCTAAAAAATTATATAAAAAATTGAGTTAAAGGGCAGAGAAAGGCAATGCTACCAATTTTATATATTCCCCCATCATGACCCTTTGCCAGTCTCAGTGTTAAGTCAAAGCCTTTCAGGTAGCCTCCTCATCTGAAGACAAGTCATCCTCCACATTGTCTGTTCCTTGAGATGGCAGATTCTGTTGGGCCCATTTAAGAGCCTCCGCTGGGTCCGAGAAGATAAAAACTTTGTTCCGATGCACAATTCGAATGCGAGCTGGAAAAATCAGTCCATGAGGGATCCCTGCTTCCCGCAAGAGCGCCTTCACTCCATCGAAATGTTTTCTTTTCTGTCTCATTGCACAGGAAAGGTCGGGGAAGAACTTTATTTGCTGGCCATCGTGCAGAAGAGTTTTCCTCCTTCGTATTAGGGCTAACAGGTAATCCCTCGATCCCACTCCATCTAGCATCATCAGAACCATGCGTGGGGCCTCTGGATTATCTTGACGGCCTCGAAAGGCAAACCGATATGCCTTCTGGATCTTTTGGACCACCTGGGTCACTTCTTTGCCTAGCTGACTCACAATCCATTCCTGTAGAAATAGTACCAGATGATCCCCCTCAGATCCTTCAGTTAGCCCCCAAATCCGCACATTGTTAGCCCTTGTCTGATTTGCCAACGTTTCCAGCTGCGATCTCAAGTGTGTATTTCCTTTTATCAGGGACGTTACAGCCCCCATAGCTGAGTTAGCGGTTTTAATAGCTTCTGTCGACCCTGTGGTAACAGATTCCAGAGTGGACTCAACAGCAGTCACTCGTGAAGTGAGGGAATCAAATTTTGTGGATAAGGTTGCCACCGAAAGGAGAAGTTGGTTCATCTTATTCTCCAGAGTTTGCAATGTTTCCTCTCCTGTACCCTCTTCGAACTCAGGGTCTCGGCCTGGTGTCACCCTTGTGGTGGAGGCTCCCGAGCAGTCCTGGATCTAGATCCATCACCCTGATGCTTATCTTTGCGAGGGTTCCCCATAAGTTGTAGCGATATTTCAGCTTTAAAATCAGTTTAGCTCAGTCGTGTTATACCGCGTTTTACAGTTCGAAAATGTTAATTTTCAATCTGTTATTTGCAGAGCCTTAGAGTTCAGCAGCCATATTGCTCGGGCTCCACAGCGCCCCCCCAGTGCAAACATTTTTGATATCTATAAGTTCAAACATTCCTTTTGCACAAGCGCCCCACCAGAAGTAGACTCCCTCACCCGATGCCCCTGTTCTTGAAGATAATGCTAGATTCGCTTAATGGGGTATCTTGGCCTCACTTGATTGGTCAGGTCTATAAAGGCCAGAGGGATTACTTGAGTGATACCACTCAATTGATCCTGAATGCTTTGAATGTGGAACTCTCCACTGATATTTCTTATGAGACGTGGATAAAATTCATCCCTCTCTCGATGAAAATTTCCCAGGCCCCATACTGGCATGAGTTTATATGAAATTGCTACATTCAATTTTTTGATACAGCTGACAGGCTAGTTAAATATCTTCCTATCACATATGGTGCATGCTGAAGGGGCTGTGGGAAAACTCTGTTCAATCATTCCCATATTTTTTGGCATTGCCTTGTTATTTCCTGTTTTTGGCTGGCGGTGGGGAACCAACTCATGCAACTTGTGGGAGTTGAGGCAGTGTTATCCCTGGAATTGGTGCTTTTATGGATTCCTCCCAGGGACTATTGCCTTTCTTCCAGAAGAATGCTTTACATTTACTTAACGGCTGCTAGAAAGGTCTTTACCCATCTCTGGCGTCGGCCGACTCCCCCTACGCTTGCCCAATGGCACACCATTGTAAATGATATTTATTTATTTTTCTATTTATGCTTTTTGGCCCCGGATCTCCAGCTGAAGCCGTAAGCCTCCTATTGATCCCCACCCCCATGAAATCTCGGTTTATATGCCGGGTGGGAGAGGGGGCAGCTGGCTTTGCCCCCTATACATCCAGTCGTCGGGCAAGGGTTGTTGTGGTGGCAGCTCGGGGATTGGCTGGGCTGCCTTTTTTCCATTTTTTTCTTACTGGTTCAGGAGGCATGGCTTGCACAGATGCAACAGCATAACCATGCCAGCATCCTCATGCCTCCCAGCCTCAACCGATTGCTCCCCAGTAAGCCACCCCCATGGTCACCCGAGAGTGCTTACACTGGCAGGAGGTACTCCCCTTCCATCCCTGAAGATGGAGAGCATGCAGAGGCTGCTCGATCCATCTCTTCACTGACCAACCCTCCAGCCACCCAAGCTCGTTCCTGAACCCAGGTCACTGTTACTGCAAGCGGTAGTGCTACCGCTGTGCTGGCAGGCCGGCCATAAATGATATTTATTATATTGAAAGACTAATTGCCCGCTGTAAGGCCAGGTAGCACGTTTTGAATTGCGATGGAGGGCATGGGTGTTTTACATTTCTGAGGAGAATGATTCATTTGTTCCATGATGCCTGACAGTTTTAGGTTTGGATTTTACCTTGTGGGGGAGGGATTGGGCTAGGTTTGCGGTTCTTATTATAATATGAACCTGATATATAGATTTTGTTTATCACATCTGGAGGTATCTTTTATTAATTTGCTGGGTTACTCCTATCATGGGAAGAGACAAAGCGGAAGCTTCCAATTTCAAGTTTATACTTGTTATTTAAGTTTAGAATAATTTTTTTTTAAACTGAAATTTTTATTGAGTTTCACAAAGGAGCATGTACAGTTTCCAAAATTAAATGCACAGGACTGTTAGAACAATACAACTGTATGTTGCCATTTCTTTTTAACTGAACTACAGACATCTATCTTATCTTCCAGTCTATACAGTGGCAAAATATCTAAGCTTATATATGATTCGAGGTAAATGGATGGAGGATCTCTTAATCAAACATGATGACCCTATCCGGAGGAGTGGGGTTCAGGGGGTTTAAATATCAATCATGAAACCCATGGGGTGGTAACCCCCTTCTTATGTGCTTTATGATGACTGGCCAGGCCTAATCCATATCTTTATTGACCTGCTGCCCATATGGTATCAGATCAGGTCTGCTAGAGGACATATGAAAGAACCAAATAGTCCATCTATTCACAAGTGCGTCTTGCTTTCCCTGTAGTTTAACTGTTATTTGTTCCATCCGATAAATGTCATAGATCAAATCCTCCCTCTGTCTAGTTGTAGGGGAGTCTGGCTTCAGCCAGTTTCTAGTGATGGATTTCTTTGCCGCTGCCAGGAGTATGCTTGCCAAATAAATCTGTTGTTTTTGCCTAAACACTTGCGGGAAATGTAGTAGTATTACCATCTCTGAGGTTAAGCGGCCTATTCCTGGAAATAACTCATTAAATATTGTCTCCACCCCTTCCCAGAACTTTTTAACTGCCGGAAAGAACCAGAATACATGTGCATATGTGAATACTTCACATCCACACCCTCACCAGCAAGAGGAGTCCCCACCACAAGAAAACTTTGCTGGGATTTGGATAGTACGAAAGTACCTGGCCACCACCTTCCACACAAACTTTCTCCAGGTTAAAGGTCATATGAACATATGAAATTGCCAGCAGAAACAGGCCTCATGGTCAATCGAGTCTGCTCGATAGTGCAGCTAGCCCCTCATCTTGCAGTTGCCCCTCCCGCTCCCCCATCCCAGTATCCCTTCCCCTTTCCCTGTCCCAACCCCTCTTGAAACTGCCCACCATCTTACAGGACACTATCTCATCTGGTCCTGGTCCTGTAGTTCTATGTTGTCTACACCAAAGCCAATCTTTTGGGGTAAATTCTACCAATAATTCAACCACCCAAGCAGTATGTATCCCGTCCCAGAATGAGTGTGGTGGGCTCATCCAAGCTTTATAAAATCAGGATACCAAATGTTTCGGAGTCTCTTCCCCATGGATCTGTGTAAATAATGTGAGTCCAGGAGGAACTGACAGTGACTGAATGTGCAACCCAAGCTTCAGACTCAAGAAATGACGTATCTGTAGGTACCTATAGAAATCACCCTGTGACAGTGAGAACTCCGACTGCAGCTGTTTGAAAGATTTAAAATCTCCTTCAGAGTAGAATTGAAAGGCTTGGGCTTCTCCCTTCTTAAGCTAACTCCTGAAGCTGTTGTCCAGCTGAGAAGGGGCAAATGTCTCATCCAGGGCCGGTAGTCCCACCTCGCTCCCCAGGGCTGGTAGTCCCACCCCGCTCCCCTCAGGTTATCAGGTTTTTTTTTTCAGGAACTTTGCCCAGCTTTGTAAAATACTTTTAGTATAAGATGAACTTTCAAAATAAGACTTTGCACTCGGGGGTTGAAATACTGTTGTATAATCTAACAGGAGAGAAGAAACAGCTCGGTCCACCAGCACCCAGTGCTGTGCCTGTGTGTTGGGACTAAACCAACGTGTCCTGTGGGTCAGTTGGGATGCTAAAGTGTAGATTCCCCAATGTGGGAGGGAAAGACTGCCCATCTCCTTTGGCACCTGCAGCCTTCTAAGCACTACCCTTGGTTGTTTCCCCTGTCACAAATAGGCTGATATCATTCTGTTCCTCTTTTGCGGGGAAGGGCAGGGGTATGGTCTATATCAGATAAAGAAGCCGTGGGAGAAGGTTCATTTGAATGGAATGTATTCTATTCATGAGTGGCATTGGCAAATGAGTCCATGTCCAAAGATCTTCCCGCGCCTTGAGGAACAATTGGTTATAGTTAAGAGAGAACACCTCTGTCAGTTCTGATGGAATGTGTATGCCTAAATATCTAAGTGAGGTGCAATCCCATTTGAACTGATATTTATTCCTCAGATGTGGTGACGGGGTGTATTTTATAAGTAGTGTCTCCATCTTACAAGAATTTATTTTATAGCCTGTTACCTTCTTGATTTCTGTCATGCTGTGCTCCAGGGCCTCCAATGAGGACACCGGATTGGTAATATAAAATAGGAGATTATTGGCGTAAAAGGCTACTTTATGCTCTTGATTCAATATACAGTACCCCTGAATCCCAGTTTGCTGCTGCAGGTATTGTGCAATAGGCTCTACATATAGAGTGAATAGGTATGGGGAAAGCGGGCACCCCTGTCTCATCCCACATGTCAGAAGAAACTTGGCTGAGCAAGAACCATTAATGTTAACTATGGCTTCAGGTTTGGAATATATACCCTTAACATTATCTAGAAATTTGGCTGGAAATCCAAACTTTGACAGGGTCTGCTGCAAAAAAAAAGCCAGGAGACCCTGTTGAAAGCCTTCTGGGCATCAAGGCTGAGTATCACTAATGAGGAGTGAGAACATACAGCATGCTCTATAAGGAAGAGGGTCAGTTTTACATTATCTACTGTTTGATGGGTTTTAGTAAAATCAGATTGCTCGGGATGAATCAGGCTGGGGAGAATGCCATCTAATCGGTGGGCTAAGATACTTGTATAGATTTTATAATCTTGGTTCAGGACTGATATTGGGTGATATGAATCACATAGATGCGCTGGTTTGTTTGGTTTCAACATAGCCGAAATAATGGGGAAAATCCTGACTGTTCTTTGTCTAACACTCTGAATCTTAGATGACTACAACCTGGATCTACAGAATCATGGTTATCCATAGATAGTGCAATTCTTGAAATTAACTTAATATCTTGGAATATTGAAGGTGCTGCAGATAAGTTTGCAGATCCTGAAGTTAAAACATTTCTTAGTAACTTTGATCTAATTTGTCTTCAAGAAACATGGGCTTTTTCTTCAACATCTTTACAGTTACTAGGTTATTCACAGTATGAAGTCCCAGCCCATAGGTTGAAAAAATATGGTTTCTTTAAAGCTGGCCTTCTCACTTATGTTAAAACGTCTTTAGATTTTAAAATCAAAAGAATAGAAGTTGACATAAATAACATTTTAGTTCTTGAACTTGAAAATAACCAACAAAAATGATTCTAGTAAATACTTATCTTCCCCCTCAAAATAAAAAACTTCTGATGTTTTACAGAGTGTTTTTACATGTTCTGAACAATTAATAGATCTACATGCAATGAAAATGACAGTGATGGCAGGTGACTTTAATGCAACAGTGGCAGAACATGAATCAGTGGTATCGGAGACTCAATACACTGAATTACTAACAAGCATTCAGATATTGAAGCCTAGGGCCAAATACCATAGGAAATCTATGGATAAAGTACTGAATTCCAGAGGCAAAGAATTATGCAAGTTTATGATGCAACATAATATGTACCTGGTTAATGGAAAATTACCTGGTGACACTGAAAGTGCCTTTACATTTATGGGCCCCTCTGGTTCTTCAGTTATAGATTTTTATTTGGATCAATACAGAAACTTTAAAAAAAAACAGTTAAATTAAGTATGTTGGACAAGGCTGATTCTTCTCATTTTCAAATACACTTTATAATACAAGTGGCAAAGGATCTATCTCAAACTAATATCAACCAAAATAATGAAGACCAAATTGAAATAATCAATCAAAAAAAGAATCTGTTGGAAACCTTGTATTACTCATAATTTCTCTGAAATGTGTTCTGAGCAACTATTTGATAGGCTTAGATCAGGAATTATCAACTCTGAAAATCCTGAGCAAACTATTGCTGATTAGGGTAGAACTAATGATTTAATTAGACCCCACTACAGGATTACATGTCATCAAAAGAAAAATTAATTTACCTGGTTTAATCACGTTTGTCAAACTGAGAAACATCATTTGTCCAAATTAGTTAGGAAAGTTAAAAAAGACTGCAACTAAAAACAACTTAAAAATCCTGAATAATGCCAGGAAAATGTGTAAAAAAAAAAAAAACCCCCAAAAAAACCCCACAAGAACAGGAACGAAACAAACATAATAATGCAGTGTGGGAAAAGTTATGGAAAACTGTCATCAAAAAAGATGTCAAAGGTTTTTGGACCTTGGTCTTCACAGGGCTTAAATCATACACCAATAAACTAGAAGCTTTTATAACTCCTAAGTCTTGGGAAGAACATTTCATAGCATTATATTTTTCTCAGTGTGAAGAACTCAGACTAAACAATATTAATATAACTGTTTCTTCCATAAACTTTCCATGTCCTATATTCTTTACTATAGAAGAGATAAAGAATGCAGTATCATCCCTGGCACCTAACAAGACTCCGGGCCCTGACCTAATAATAGGAGATATCTATAAAACATTTTCTGATTGGTGGACTCCTTTTCTTACCATTATATTCAAACTATTTTTACAGGGCACTCCATTTCCTGATAGTTGGAAAGGAAGTACAATGTCTTCCAATTTATCATTTGGATCCATCTATGTATAGACCCACAAGTCTTACTGATATTTCCCAAAAACATTTGCAAAATTAGTACTTCATAGGCTCACTGAATGGTTAGAACAGGAACAAATAAAGAATCGGTAACCTACAAAATGGTTTTAGGGGAGGACGTTCAACTATTCAGCACTGCCATGTACTTTTTCATCTAATTTGGAAATACGTAAAGATTAAAAATCATAAACTTTATTGCTGCTTTCTTGACCTGTCTTCTGCATTTGAAAGTATCAACAGAGCCTTGTTATGGTAGAAACTTGTAGAGCTTAAAATAGACCCAGATTTGATTGATATCTTAATACACCTACATCAGAATATTTGGACTCATGTACAGTATAATCATCAAGGAGATACTACAGATCAAATATCCACCAATTTGGGAGTTCAGCAAGGCTGCATACTAGCACTGACACTTTTTAATATTTACATAAATTCAATAATTTTAGCAATGGATGATCTGAACTTTCATTCTCCCACAATACTAAGTCAAAAAATTCCTTGTCTTGCATATGCAGATGATATCATTCTAATTTTGACTTCTAAACTGGGGCTTCAAAGAAAATTAACTCACTTTGCAGATTTATGTGATAAAAATTGTTTAACCATTAATAAAAACAAGACCAAAATGGTAATATTCGGTAACCATGAAAAAATCTTACCTAGAATCTTTAACAAAACACATATAGATACAGTTAAATGTTATGCTTATCTAGGTGTTAGATTCTTACAGAACTTAAAATGTAAGAACCATATTAAAATGTTACAAACTAGAGCAAACACTACAATCAACGCTTTGAAAATTTTCAATGCAAAACAAGGCAAAGGCATGGTCAAAGTATATCTCAAAGTGATAAACACCAAAGTGCATGCCAGTATTCTTTATGCTTTGGAGGTCTGGGCTACTGACAATCTTACGAATCTCAAAAAAATTATGAACAAATTATATTGGAATACACTTATGGTGCCCTAATCAATCCCGGCGGAAGTTTTAAGACTAGAAATGGCACAACATTCCCTACAAACTTTGGCAACTGAAAGGCAGCTAATATTCCTTGTGATTTTGTCAAATGCTCCTGAGTCCTCCTTACATAGAACATGCATTAAGGAGGAAATTGAATATAGCACGAAGGGCTTTGCCTTTCCATCCATTCAGAAAATTAAGAAATATCTTCTTCCTCTGGGACTAGCATATCTTATTGGGGAATCTCATTTTTATTCCATGACTAAACTGAAAGGAATCATAAAAAATAGAGTAAGAGATGTAGCCATAACTAAAGATCTGGAAAGATTGAACAAACTAAAATTACTTCATTGGTATCAACAAATGAAATGAACACACAGTCTTGAACCATACTTACTAAAAGTCGTTAATCCTAAATTAAGAAGACTCGTAACTAGATTACGATTTGAATCTCATAAAGCTAACTATATTTACTATCACCAAAAAAGACTGAATGTTGATACCTCATACTGTAAATGTGGTTTAAATTTGGAAGATGATCTCAAACATGTAACTTTACTTTGTCATCTTTATGCTCAATCCACGAAATATTGGTTAGGTGAACTTTTAGCTTCCCATGGTCTCCCTCCCTCCCAACTAATAATAACATCGTTTACATCACATGATCATTCACAATTATATAGAGTAGCCACATTTTTGGCTTCTACACATCTATGAAGCAAGACTGATTTCTTCTTATTATGATGACATATTGTATAATTTGTTAAAAACACATTCAGCTAATGTATACAGAATTCAAGACATGATGTTGAAAGCCTAAGGACAATGAATACTTCTGTCATTATCACTGATTGCATTTTAAACTGTGTTGATTTTTAAATTGTATGTATTTATTTTGTAATGGCATTTTGTTGGACAAATAAACTTTTGTACTTGTACTATATAGTCAAAATAGTAGCCTGCATCCATGACACTGGGTACTCTGCCGTCTCATGGCTCCTCTGTAAGGCAGTTACCAGGGGGTCCTGGATCCACTGCCAAACAACTTTATAGAATTCCACTCCATGGCCATCTGAACCTGGGCTCTTCCTGTTTTTAAGGTTTTTAATTGTGTTATGCACTTCCTGCATCGTAACTGGTCATGTTAATTGGGCTGCTTGCTGGGGATTCAAGGAGGGGAGATTGAGAAGGGATAAAAAGTTGTCAATGTCTTGCAATCTGGATGGAGATGTCTCCGAGTACAGTTCTGTATAGTATTCTTTAAAGATGGTCAGGATCTGGATGATAGAGAAGGTCATCTTGCCGGTCTGTGGGTCCTTCAACTTTGCTATACTGACCAATTGAGTTTGTTTCTGGAGACGGTATGCCAATATACGGTAAGCCCTTGCCCTGCCTTCATAATATTTTTGGTATAACCAAAGTAACGCCTGTTCTGTTTTGGATGTTTGAAAAATCTTTATGGCTTGTTGTGTGTCTGTAATCTGGTCTAGTAGGGAATTATCTCCCTGCTTGTGGGCGGCTTGTAGGAACCACAACTCCTCCAGTAACTCTTGGAGTTTAGCCTCTGATTGATGTTTCCTTTTGTTTGCATAAACTATTATGTAGCTTTGCAGGACTACCTTTAATGTATCCCATAGTGTCTGGGGAGAAATCTGCGGTGAGGAGTTGTCTGCTTAAGCAGTTCTTTAAATACTGGGTCTTTTAATAGTGAGTTATTGAAATGCCATAATCTGTTTTTCCGTTCCTGGCCTACATTTAGTTTGAGCACTATCTGTGCATGATCAGACAAGCATATTTTTTTTGTGTGTGATCTCTTTTCCCCCTATGTGCTACCACTCTCAGCCACTCCTTCAGGCTGTGCCAAGGCACCTCTGATCCATCCTGGTCCCATGCCCTATCCCTCACATTTGCAGTCGTCCCCAGGGTAGCCCATATGTAACCCTTCGCCAGGTGGGCCCCCCTCCTCCAAAGGGAGAGGCACCTGTGGGGCACGCAAGTGCTCTACTTGGCCCTGGGGTACTGCTGAGGGATGGAGGCTCCCGGGACATTGACAGAATCGGACCACCAGGTGGCCATCATCCGATTGAGTGCAGAGCCAGTTTCCATTTTTCTGGTGATAATCCCTCTCTTGTGCGCATCTGCATTACCCTCTGGTCTCCAATGGAGGTCACTGCAGAGCGACGCACTCCCACAACCCACCACAGGAGAGGAGAGCAGTCCTCCAGATGCTCAATCCTCTCCTCCTCCTCCTCCTCCCCTGCCGACCTCCGATGCTCCGAGTCCGTTCCCGAACCCGGGTCACCGGCAAAGGTTGAGATAAGGTGTCAGTGCCTCCATCCTCTACACCACAGCATATGTTTTTAATGTCTACCGAGTAAATGTGTTCTAAATATTCACTTGCCATACAAAAGTAATTGAAGCGGGAATAATGTTTATGAGCATGGGAATAAAAGGTAAACTGACGAGCTGTGGGATTTATATGGCACCAGGTATCAATTAGGTTGACCTCCTTAAGAAGCTTTTTAAGATGGCGCTGTCCTGGTGTTAAGGGCAGTGTTCGTGTGGCTGAGGTGTCAAAAGTAGGATTCAGGAGAACAGTTTAAGTCCCACCCAGTATTAAAATTCCCTTAGCATGGGTGAGGATAGTGTCTATCAGCTGTTGGATGGACAAGGCATCTCTACCTGGGGGATATAGATGCTACCCACCATATACTCCTGATCTTGAATAGATCCTACTGCTAGGGCCAGTCTCCCCTCCCCATCAGTGTATTGATGAGAAATTATAAAAGGGGATGTCTAGGGGATCAAAATCACAGCACCCTATCATCTGCCATGTCTATAAGAGGACTCCACTATCAGTGAGAAGCCAAACTTTAATAGTTTTTAGTGTTCTCCCGAGGAGAGGTGCGTCTCCTGTAGCAGCAGCAAATCCAGGCTATGTTTCTTAAAGGAGACAGGAAATTATTTAATTCTGATTTTACCTGTTTAAATAAATCATTAATTTCCAATAATGGCTTTTGAGTGTCTTTTTTCATGGGTTAGATGTTCAAAACCACATCTTTAGACTTAATTCATTTTTTGAACTACCTAACAGCTTCACGCCATCTGTTTTTGGATCGGGAGTCAGCGCGTGCCAAAGCTTGTAATGGCCATGCCACAGACTCCCGATGTAGCATGCAGGCTGCTGTAAGTGTTAGCAGCTCTAGTAAAGGCTGATGTCACGCACTCCAAGAAAAATCTTACTTCAGTGACCGGATCACCATCCCTCTTTTATCCTTTGTCAGTCGCATTGCAAATGCTGGTAACTGAATCAGCATTTGAATAATAATGGTTCATTTTTGAAACATACCCTTTCATGTCTTCCCTGGTGTTCACAGGGTTCCCACTCCACTCTACCTTCTAGCTCTAGTGAAAGTAACCGACAATTTAAATTCTGAAACATGATATTCAGAGTGACTATCCAGTGACTGACATAGTTCTTCTTTCTCTTCCTCTGTCGGTCGCTGACAGACAAATGTAAATCACAAAGCAGAAAGCGTGGTTTGCATTTGCCAGTCGGCGGACGACAAAGGAGGTGACAAGAGGGCTGTGTAAGTAGCGGAATGATTTATTGTGAATATCATCAAATCCTAATTTGGAAATCTGCTCTACTGTGCCCTCCCCCAGCAATAAGTTTAGCTGCTTACCTGCAGTTCTCTAATACAATCAGCCTGCCCCAGGTCCTCTCGTTTACAGCAGGAAGCCACCCGTGGTCAAGTCCACTGTCCCCCCCCCCCAATTGAATCAGCACTGGGGAGTGGTGGAAAAGGATACAGCAGCTAAAGCACAGTGAGCACCAATTTCATTTGTGGGCAACAAGACACTCAAGGAGTCTCCTAAGCCCCCTTCCCCATCCACATCCTGCAGACTGTTGCCGGGAGAACACAACATGCCGCCTCATCTTGGTGGCTAGAAAAGCTGCATGTTTCCTCATTCTCCTTCTCACAGACATATCCCAGCAGCAGATGGGGAGACTGCACAATTCCAGTGACTCAATGCACCTCTCAAAAATATGGCATCCATGGATCTGAAGAGTATACATCTCCTCCACCGAAGAGACCACACAACAAGGTCAGGAGGGTGCAACCGGTGCAGCAAACTTTTTTTTTGGCAGAACAGTACTTCACACCTGCATACTTTTCCACTGCTCCCCAGTGCTGATTCGGTTTAAAAGGGGTGGGGAGAGGCGAAGCTGACACCGGGTGGTTTCCAGCCGTAATCAAGTGGAGCTGAAGGATGCTGATTGTATTAGAGAACTGAAAGTAAGCAGCCAAACTTACTGTTTTTTTTGGGGGGTAGGGCCACAGTAGAGCAGGTTCCCAAATGGGGATTCAACAGTATTCACAATAAATCATTCAGCGACCTACACAGCCCTCATGTTGCCTCCTTTGTCAGTCGCCGACTGGCAAATGCAAACCACGCTTTCTGCTTTGTGATTTACTTTTGTCTGTCAGCGACTGACAGAGGAAGAGAAAGAAGGGCTATGTCAGTCGTTGGATATTCACTCTGAATATCATGTTTCAGAATTTAAATTGTTAGTTACTTTCACTAGAGCTGGAAGGTAGAGTGGAGTGGCGAGCCAGTGAACACCAGGGAAGACATGAGAGGGTATGTTTCAAAAATGAACCATTATTATTCAAACGCTGATTCAGTTACCAGCATTTATAATGCGACTGACAAAGGATAAAAGAGGGATGGTGATCCGGTCGCTGAAGTGAGATTTTCTTGGAGTGTGTGACATCAGCCTTTACTAGAGCTGCTAACACTTACAGCAGCCTGCATGCTGTATCAGGAGTCTGTGACATGGCCATTGCAAGGCTTTGCACGTGCTGACTCACGATACAAAAACAGATGACGTGAAGCTGTTAGGTAGTTCAAAAAAATTAATTAAGCATAAAGATGTGGATTTGAACATCTAACCCATGAAAAAAGACACTCAAAAGCCATTATTAGAAATTAATGACTTACTTAAACAGGTAAAATGAGAACTAAATCATTTCCTATCTCCTTTAAGAGCCGTAATTGTACGGTATCACTTTATCGGCCTGGCCAGTCCATTAACTTTATGGTATTTAATTCACAGTGGGTTATTCGTACTCATAATGACCACTACCACATCCTATATAAAATATCATAAGGCTCCAATTTAGTCCAAACCTCCACATTGTCCAAATTTGAGTATTAAACCTTCGCTTAATATTATTAATGCTTATAACAGTCTCTAGTTTAGAATTCAAAAGAAATATTTCATTATACCTGCAATGTGCTCCTGAATTGTTCACACAGTAAAAACATGAACTAAGCTGGTTATCGAACCAACTGGGAAGGGAAAAGGGCCAACAGCACCCAGGAATGGTAGATAGAGACAGAGAGGGTGTCGTCCCCCTCTGTAACTTGTCATTAACTATGAACAAGTCAGTGACTTCCAAAAGGGCAGATGCTGTTCGCAGCCATCTGTCGTTAGGTGGCCTCAGCTGCCATCCAGGAAGAAAAGCAGTGCCTAGTAAGGCAGTGGACCGCTTAGTGTTATCTAAACCCTTAACAAGGTGAACCAGAAGTGAAAAAAAAATTTGGGTAAATAAAAAAAAAAATAAACAGGGAATGGAAGGGCAGGGCCTGGAAAAACAAGAACTGAAACAAAGAGTGCGTAATTTCCCTTTACTCGTCTGGGCTCTTGGTCCCTGCCCTGAGAAATGAAATTCATATTGCTATAGAAGGTAGCTATTAAATGCACATGTCCAAAGTGCCCAAAGTTTGTATCTGACCAACACTATTTCCAGGAGAACTTTGTCTAAAATTCAGAGTCTGCTCAGGTTCAGCAATAGTTCTCCCAGATACAGACCTATGGTGAGGATGTTGAGATAGAAATATGACATCAACTGTGAAGTGGGAATAATTCCCGAACACTTTAGTGTAAGGTCAATAAAGCTTAATCCCAGTATATCAGTCTGTCCACCTGCAGCAACTCACTCGGCTGTAAAGTGACCCTGCCTGTTCAGGTCTCCCCTTAATGTGTAGTCTCTTTACCCTCAGTGCAAGCCCCAGTCAACCCCCCCACAAATAACCCAGCAAGGGGGAACGGACTGGAGAGTGGTGACTCTTAACCTATATTGACCCCTCCCACCCCCACCTGGCCCAACCCAGCTCCCGGGGAACCCCGGGGCAGGGCCCCCCCAAGAGATGGCAACCCCAAAGCAGGTTTGTTAAAGCTTGTACATCATGGATCCCAGTCCTCTGGATTTATTCAGGAACTCCCAAAACGTTACCTAAGGAACAAAGTCGGAATGCAGCCCCCCTCCCCATGGAGAGAGAGAGAGAGAGAGAGAGCACTGATCCGTCAGGCCAGAGAAGGGGAAAAAATACACACCATGTTGGGAGTTTCCTATTTAATGGGTTCCTGACTGAAGAGGATCCATGGAACAGATGGGCCCCCCCGGCCCAAACGATCCACCTCCATCCCCCCCCCATAGTCATAGAGCAGGGGAGCTGCGCCCCGCCACCCTGACCACAGACATCCGGTTAACAGTGAGGTTCTCCCCTATTTTGTGGGGTATTCATCTAAGGGAAAAGGAGGACCCGCACCACATGTCCCTCTAAATATAGGCCGCGGAATGCCTCCACCTCCCCTCCCAAAGTCTGCAGTCTCCATCCTTTTCTGAGTCAGTGTGCAATGTCAAGATTTTCGGCGGAGGGGGGGTCGGAGCTATCTAACAGGCTACCCCTTCCTCTGGCCCGGATCCATCTGGAGCCCCCCCCCGAGGAGGATCCGCCCCTTTGGAGCTCAAGTGAAGCAAAAGTTTTACCTGGGGGAAAGAAGCCAGAGGACATGGGAAAACTCCATATAGTTTACCATGCCATCCAGGGGTAAGCCCCCCTCCACTGGACACCAGGTCAGGCCCACTGGGGCAAGGCCCAGGCTGCACCAACCACCATCTCTCCCCACCAGTTCGTTGAAGTCAGGCAGCTGCTCCTCCCCTGCACCAGGGTACTTGCTGTGACTTCATGGAGAAGAGGTCAGATTACAGTCTAAATTAAGCCCTCAGCATTATTGATCTGCAGCAGCATGTCTGTGAGCATTTCCAGTACAGACTGTTGCGATGCTGACCCAGCCATGGAGGGGTTGCCCGTAGAGCGATGAGTGGAGAGCCTTTGTGGTAACTCAAATTTGCCAGGAATCGACAAACCATATTTTGGAAATCTTGATAGGCCTCATCTGCAGTGTTTCAGGTATGTTGGCCATTGAGACATTGTACCAACAGTCTGGAGGGATAAGGTGTGCGGAATTTAAATTTATTTTGTCTCAAAATAGTGAACAATGGGATATATTCTCATCATTGTTTCACTGTGACCAGAGCACAGTCATTGTTGGAAAAGATGCATGCTGATCCATAGAAAACTTTGCCCCACTCCTAGGCCTTGCGGAGAACCAGTTCCTTTGTTTGATAACGCAAAATGTGAATTATAATGGATCTGGGTCTTTCATTGGGTCCTACTGATTTTGGACCTATAACTTGATGAACTCATTCTATTTCCAGGGCCAGATCATCATCTAAGGTCAGGGCAGTGTGTAGGAGAGTGTCAATGAAGTCTTTCATATTAGAACCCTCACTGTCTTCGGGGATGGAATAAATCTGAATGTTTCATCGACAACGTCTGTTCTCTACATCCTCCTGCCTTTCACACATTAATTGGCAAACTTTTATTACTTGCTCCAGCTTAGTTTGCAAATTAGTTAGCTGGGATTTACTTTCTGTGAGGGCATTCTCCAGTGTAGCAGTCCGGGTCTCCAACGCATTCAGATCTGAGCGAAAGGTTGTAAGTGTATCTGAACAAGTGAAACTCCATTTTAATCTCTGTAAGTTGCAATAAAATGTTGTCAGTTTTAGAGTTCATCATTTGAGTGTTCTTGGCTTTTGATTTTTTTTCATTTTGCTCAATTTAGAGCCGGTGTTTGAAGTCGATTGGGTTGAGACCATAGAAGTTCCTGAGCCATCTGTACCTGATGCCGCGTGGTCAGTATCCTCACCCTTGTGCACTAGTACATTGTATTTATTATCACCACCTTTCTCCTTAGACAAAGCCATACCCTGCTGACAATTTTTATAAAAAATCAATGACTGAATAACAGTTTTTGTGAGGATTTAGGCTACAGGCAGGGAGCTCTCAACTCAGGTGGCCATTATGCAGGTGACATCATCGGAGGTCCTATTTTTATAATTATTGATAGCAATTGGTACTAATGGATGAACAGTTTGGTTTTCTCAGAGTCCTCTTACCAATTGTATACTTATGTTTTTCTGTTGAAAATATTCATTGCTTGGTATTCTCTGCAGATATAAATAAACAGTTAAAAAAAAGGAAATGATAGAGGAGATAGTAATTTGAGGGCTGAGGAGTACCAAGGGAATTACCAGTGGGCTGTGTATTTTTAGGGAAGGAAAACCCCAGCCATGTTAGAAGGTTGAATCAATAGGGTGTATCACTCTGCATGTGGTCTGTCAATTTTGGTATAGCTCAAATGTGTTTATTGATTGATTGATTAATTGACTGACTGATTTATTTATTTAAAATTGCTGACTGGGAGAGGCACACTGAGCTAAGGTTCATTTCCAGGTGTGACCTGGGAAGGGGATAAGCACAACTACAAACAAAATACAGCCAGTAAGGTGATGTGGTGACAATGAGGATGACACAAAGAGCATAAGTTGCTCATAAGCTCAAATGCATCAAATGAATTAGCAGAAGTCATTTTTGTGTTGATTGCGCACATGCACAAGAAACATATTGTGGCTGCTTTCTCCACAAGCAGGTTGTGGAGGCATGGCACTGTTGTGGCCAATGCCCCCACAGCCTGTAAAGGACTGTCCGTTCCCCAATGCTGTGGCATGCTGCTGCTGACACTAGTTCAGCCAGCGTGCCACCAAGTTGTAAAAATTTAGCCGCTGCAATCAGTGGCCACCTCGTCATTGCATTGTAAGCCATTCGCTGCAATGAGGGAGCGACCCGTCCTTGCAGGGCAGGATCTTGGCACACTGATATTGTTTGTGAACATGGCGGCGGTTTGTCACCATGTTCACAAACAATATTAACCCCCCCGCCGTGTTTATTTGCTGACTGGGGCCCCAATCCCCATCAGCTTCAGTGCCCCCAATGTTTATGTTGGACAGAGCCCTCCCATCAGCATTATTAAAACTCCCCGCTTATACTGTCTGTCGACGGGTGCCCAATCCCTGTCAGCATAATGTCACCCCCTTTTTGTTGTGTGCAGGGTGCTAATCCCCATCGGCTACAGCTTGCCCCCAAAACAAAGACTTCGGTGGCATGCTGGGAGCCCACCCAGCGTGCCACATGCCCTGCAAAATAAAAACGGCCCGCAATGTCTTTTTTTTTTTTAACCTGTAAAAAACTGTCCTCGGCCCACCCACCGCACCCTGCCTCCCCACACACCTCACCCCATACTTACCTCCGGGCCCGGCGTGATAATCTTGGTGGACGGGAACACGTCTGCACTCTTCAAATCCGACCACGAACTGAGGAAATGCGGTAAGCTGTATAATGGAATAAATGTTTTTTTTCCAACTTTAATGCATATCGCAGTCATTTTTTGGAATTCTGGCACCAAATTTTCAACATGGGGTTTTTGGGACCCCTCCTCATGAATTCTGGAACTGCCATGGTGTTAGTCGGCCCCAAAAGGTGATTTTGCAGTCACTGGCCGGAATCACCTTTCGGGGCTGATTAACGAAATGACAGTGCCAGTGTTCATGAGGTGGGCTCTCAAAAAGCCTATGTTGCAAATTTGGTGGAAAAAATCTAAAAAATGACTGTTTTACGAGTGTGCATTGCGCAGTTGCTACGCATGCTTGTAACTTCGCGAATTTGCAATATTTTCATGCCAGATTTTCAACATTGGCTTTTTTTCACACCTGTTTGTGAACAGTACAGCTGTCATTGTTCACATACTGGCCAAAATGTGTTTTTGCACTTCCGGCGCAGAATAGAGCGGTCGCTGCGGGAAATTAGTGTTTGGGACAGATTAAGAAAATGACAGTGACACTGTTCATGAGTAGAGGTCCTAAATGCCTATGTTGAAAATTTGGTAATGATAGCCCATCAAATGACTGTGTTACAAGTGTGCGTTGCACACTTTCCACGCACCGTTATAACTTTGCAGATTTGTAATATTGTCACGCCAGATTTTCAACACTGGCATTTTTTCACACCTCTTTATGAGCAGTACAGCTATCATTTTTCATATCCTGACTGAAATGTGTTTTCACAGTTCTGGCGCAGAATAACGTGGTCGCTCTGGGAAATCAGTGTTCAGGACAGATTAAGAAAATGACAGTGGCACTGTTCATGATCAGAGGTCCTAAAATCCTATGTTGAAAATTTGGTGATGAAACTCCATAACATGACTGTGTTACAAGCGTGCATTGAACTGTTTCCACGCACCCTTGTAACCCCAAATTTGTAATATTTTCACGCCACATTTTCAACAGTGGCATTTTTTCACACCTCCTTATGAACAGTACAGCTGTCATTTTTCACATCCTGGCTAAAATATGTTTTTGCACTCCTGCTGGAGAATAGCATGGTTGCTGTGGGAAATCAGTGTTTGGGACAGATTAAGATCGAGCGAGTAAGAGGGGGGAGTGACTGAGCTCAACTGAGCTCTGTTGGGACTGCTGCAGATTTGTTTGTGGGCAGAAAAAGGCCCCAACACAAGAGCCCAGTACAAAAGGTCAGCCTGCAGCACTGGGAGAAACAGAACGAGAGAGAGAGTGAGGGAGGAGGAGTGAACGAACTCACCGGAGCACTGTCAGGACTGCTGCGGAGTTCTTTGTGGGCAGAAAAAGGCGTCAATGCAGGCAGGGGCCCAGTACAAAAGGCCAGCCTGCAGCGGTGGTAGAAACAGTACGAGCAAGTGAGACAGGGGACTGAGTGAGCTCAATGGAGCTCTATCAGGATTGCTGCAATTTCTTTGTGGGCAGAAAAAGGTGCCAATGCAGGCAGGAGCCCCTACAAAGCGCAGCCTGCAGTGCCAGAGAAACAGAATGAGCAAGTGACAGAGCAGTAGTGGCGAGCTCAATGGAGCTCTGTCAGGACAGCTGTAGTTTCTTTGTGGACAGACAAAGGTGCGCGCAGCCAGGAGCCCCATACAAAAGCGCAGCCTGCAGCGCCAAGAGAAACAGAATGAGCGAGTGACAGAACAGTAGTAAGCGAGCTCAATGGAGCTCTGTTGTGACTGTTGTGGATTTCTTTGTGGGCAGAAAAAGGTGCCAACGCAGGCAGGAGCCCAGTACAAAAGGCCAGCCTGCAGCACCGAGAGAAACAGACTGAGCGAGTGACAGAGGGGCAGTGAGCGAGCTCAACAGACCAACGCAATCAACATTCGGCATTGACAAATGCTTGTTTTAAACAGCATTGATGTTTATTATTTTAAGACATTTTATGTAAAGTACATCTGGTCATAATGTATATACGTCATACACAGCAGTGTGGAATGTACCATATGTATCATAGGTATGTTCAAGCCAGAAGATAGAATCCTACCCTATAAGGCTTGCCTATCCGTATTTTAAAATGTAAATTTATTATTTCCAAAGTGATGATCCAAACCGCTCTTACACTCATTCATGGTAGTACTGTCCACAATATTCGTAGGAAGATTGTTCCAAACTCCAACTACTCTACAACTGTACCAGTGTTTATGAAAGTTATGACTCCAGATTTGCTGATATAGTTGTTTTTTATGCTTCCTAGTACTAGTTCTACCAAAATTATGTCTAAGTCCCAATTCTTCCAGTAGAACTTCATCCTTCATGATTTTATATAGGAAACACAGATCTCCCCTTAATCTATGATAATATAAAGAAAAAAGATTCAGGCTGACCACTCTATCATAATAACTTTTATTCTTTAGACCTTTTATTTGTTTTGTTAATTTTCTCTGCACCCCCTCTAAGGATAGAATATCTTCCCTATTTTGTGGTGACCAAACCTGAACACAATACTCCAAGTGAGGTCTGACCAATGTTCTATAGAGTGGAATCAATACCTTCCCATCTCTGCTAGCTATATGTTTGAGTATACAATTTAAGTTTTGGGTTGCTTTCCTAAGTTGAATCCTGCAATGTGATCTAAATTTTAGATCATTAGTAACAGTAATCCTCAAATCTCTTTCCTCTTTCACAACCCCCAAGGGGGTACTATTCAATAGATATGTTTCTTCTTTATTGTTCTTACCTAGATGCATAATCTTGCATTTAGTTATATTTAATACTAGTTTATTTAGGTTAGTCCATTCATATATTGAATCCAGGGCATGCTGTAAGGTAGCTTTCTGTTCGACATCATTAACTACTGACCCCAGCCTACAATCATCTGCAAATTTGTACATCCAGATATTATGATTATTAATTTTTAATTAAACGATGTAAATATTGAATAGACTAGGTCCCAATACTGAACCCTGGGGGACTCCACTGGAAATAGAAGCCCAGGCGGAATATTCCCTATTGATGACCACTCTCTGCTTTCTATCCTGGAGCCAATTCGAGACCCAATTACAAATATTACTAGTCAGATTTATGCCTTCTGGTGCTGACAATAATTCTTTGTGTGGCAGTTTGTCAAAAGCCTTTACAAAATCAAGGAAGATCACATCCACAGACTTACCCACAACTAGCTCTCTATTCACTCTTTCATAGAATGCCAGTAAATTAGTCTGGCATGATCTCTTTTTCGTGAACCCATGTTGTAGGGGATCAATCATATCCTTACTAACAAGATATTCTGTTAGGATGTCTTTAATTAGTCCCTCCATTATCTTTCCTAATGTCGAAGTTAAACTAATGGGTCTAAAGTTTTCAGGTAGAGTTCTAGGCCCTTTTTTTAGTATAGGCACAATATTAGCTAATTTCCAATCATTAGGGACCAATCCAGTATTAATAGAGGCTTGGAAGATATAAGTTATTGGCTGTACCAACCCATCTGTCAATTCTTTCAGAACCCTAGGGTGCATTCCATCTGGTCCAGGGGATTTATTGACATTAAGGTCGACCAGATGTTTATAGATAGTATCAGGGTTTAATAGCATAGTACCAGATACAGAAGGACTACTAATATTGTATGAATCAGTATAATTTATATTATATATCGAACAAAAATATTTATTCTGGATATTTGCCATTTGTTGATTTGTAGAAGTAAGTCCTGTCTCAGTAATAAGTGGCCCAATACTACTTTGGACCTTCCTCTGATTATTAATGTAAGAGAGAAAAAAGCTTTGTTATTGTCCTGTACCCTATCGGCAAGATTTACCTCACATTGAGCTTTGGCTTTCCTGATATTCACTTTAACTTTCTTGAGACTGTCTTTATATTCAGTATATGTTTTTGCTGATTTAGATACTTTTAGTTTCTTATATATTCTGTTTTTCTTGTTAATTAATTTTTTGATTGTGGCAGAAAGCCAAACCATTTTTTTAGTCTTATCACTATGATATTTAACGGTGACAGGAATATACTCAGAGGTTAAAATCTCAATCTTGGTTTTTAAGGAATCCCGCATAGTTTGTAGTGGCTTATTTACAAATTCCGATCTCCAGTCCCAGCAAAGTAGGTTATTTTTCATTTTCTGAATCTCTGCTTTCCGAAAGTTTAGCTTAGTAGTAGTCCTAGTGGGTTTGAAAGATTGTATTTCACTCATTTTAAATAAAACTGAACTATGTGGACCAACTAGTTTGTGTTTTATTGTGCTAGAAAAGTTGAATAAACTATTGTAAAGAAAAATGCTCAGGGTAGAAGCGGGTCACAAGTGGAGTATCCTAGGTGTAAGTACTAGGCCCCATACTCTTCAATATATTCATGGTGACATAGGGGTGGGGCTAAAAGGAAAAGTCTATTTGCAAATGACACTAAGATCTGTAATAGAGTGGAAGCAATGGAGGGCGTGGAGGCCTTGAGGGATCAACCTGAAAAGGCTAGAAGAGTGGTACAGTATTTGAGAGCTGGGATTCAATGCCAAAAAATATAGTCTTACACATCAGACACAACCCCCCAGAGCTGAGTACAGGAGGGGATGGGAAGTCATGGCATGTACCTTGGGGGAAGGGACCTAGGCGTTATCATTATGGATGACCTGAAAGTGGTGGCCCAGTGTTCATGGGTGGTTTGAAGAGCAAATAGGAGGCTGGGCTGCATAGTGTGGCAGACAGCAAGTAGAAGGTGGAGGTTACACACCCCTGTACAATTAATTGGTTTGCCCTCACCTTGAGTACTGTGTGTAGTTCTGGAGCCCTCCCCTTAGAAAGGACCTTGACGGCATAGAGGCTGTACAGAGGAGGGTACCAAAAATGATACAGGGACCGTAGGGGAAGCCCCACAATGAAAGGCTGAAGGGCATCAACATGTACACCTTAGAGAGCTGGAGAGCCAAGGGGCATACTAACATATTAACATACTAATAGCCAGCAGAATAGGCCTAACGGTCTTTCATGTCTGCTCGGTAGCCAGCTCATATTGGGTGCTTGCTCCTCCACCCTTCCAGCCCCCGAGAGGGTCAGCTTCGGCTTCAGTATACCCATGCGCCTGTCCCACCCCCTCTTAAAGCCTTTCACTGTGCCTTCCTCCACTAGACTCTCAGGCAGTGCATTCCATGGCCCACCACCCTCTCAGTGAAGTAATGCCTTCTATGTTCTCCCCTGTAGTTTCCCCCCTCCAACTTCCACTCATGCCCCCTGGTTGTGCCACTTTCTTTAGCCTGAACATTTATTTGGCTCTGCCCCTGTTAATCCCTTTCACATATTTGAAGACCTCAATCATGTTCCCCCTGTCTCTCCTCTCTTCCAGTGAGTACAGCCCAAGGACATCCAGCCTTTCCTCATAGGTCCTTTTACTCATTCCCCGGATCATCCTGGTTGCCCTCCTCTGAACCCTCTCCAGCAATGCTATGTCCTTCCTAAGGTGAGGTCTCAAGAACTGCATGCAGTGCTCAAGATGCGGCCTGACCAAGGCATTATACAGAGGGAGGATCACTTCCCTCCTCCTGGACGTAATTCCCCAGGCTATGCAGATCAGAATCTTGTTTGCCTTTGCCACAGATCTTCTGCAGTTTTCAGTGTTATTCATTTTGGTGTCTACCACCACCCCCAGGTCCCTTTCATTCATTATGGCTTGCAGTGAGACCCCTCCTAGGGTGTAAACATGACCTGGGTTTCTGACCCCCAGATGCAGCACCCTACACTTCCCTGGATTAAACCTCAGTCCCCACCTTCTTGACCAACCCTCCAGGGTATCCAGATCCCTCTGGACTGTCTCTGTCATTTCCTCCCCATCTGCCAGTGCTCCCAGCTTTGAGTCATCCGCAAAGAGGCTCATCCTACTCCTAATCCCCCTCCCTATGTCGGAGACATAGGCATTGAACAGGAGTGGCCCCAGTACTGAACCTTGGGGAACCCCACTGAAGACCTTCCTAGGGGTGGAGACTATCCCACCAACCACTACCCTCTGTGTTCTTTCCGTTAGCCAATTTTCTACCCATCTCAGCAACTGTCCTCCCCCCCATCCCCCCCAACTTTGTCAACAACCCGATGTGGGGTACTGAGTCAAGTGCCTTACTGAAATCCAGATATAGGACGTCCACCAGTCTATGTCAGTCCAGGGTCCCTGTCACCCAGTCGTAAAAATCTATGAGGTTGGTCTGGCATGATCTCCCTGGGACAAAACCATACTGTTTGTTATCCATGTGCCCCAACCTTTCCAGTTGCCTCCCGAGCTTCTCCTTGATGAAGCTCTCCATTAGTTTGCCTACCACCGACATTAAGCTGACAGGCCTGTAATTTCCCATCTCCTCCCTAGACCCCCCCTTTGTGGATAGGCACCACATGAGCCACCCTCCAGTCTTGAGGCACCCATCCTGTCTGCAGAGAGGTGTTGAAAAGTGCAGCTAGTGGAGCTGCTAGTTTGTCTACCAGTTCCTTCAGAACTCTCGGATGCAGCCCATCCGGTCCCGGTGCCTTATCAGTTTTCAGTGCCCAAAGGGCCTTCTTCACGCTGTCCTCTGTGATTTCTCCCTCCCTAATCCCCCCCTCAACAAAGCACCCATCCCCTTCTAGGCCTGGCCCACCTGGTGCCCCAGCCTCTTCTGGTCCTCTCATCTCCATCTGACCTCTCTGCTCAGCTGTCTCCCCCTCCCTCCCTTCCGGCTGAATGGATCCCCTGTCTCCTTCCATAAGTACCGAGACAAAGTACTCATTTAGTACCTCTGCCTGCTTCCCCACCTCCTGAGCCCATCCCTCCCCAGTCCTAATCCTGGAGATCTGTGCTCTTCCTTTTCCCTTCTCCCTTATGTATCTATAGAATCCCTTTCCACCCCTTCGGATATCCCTAGCCAGGTTTTGCTCCATCATCGCCTTGGCTCCCCTCACCACTCTGGTGACTCTCCTTGCTGTCATCTCGTAGTCTCCTCTCTCTCTCTCTCTCTCTCCCCCTGGAGTGCTTAAAACATGCATAGGCAGCCTTTTTATCCCTCACCGCCTCTTGCACCTCCCTGGTCCACCAGCATGGCTTATTGGCTCTACCATTTTTACGTCTTACCTTTGTACATGAGCTAGTAGCCTCCTGCACCCCTTTTTTAATGGTCTCCCACAAGCTGCCAACATCCATGTCTGGCCTAATCTTGTTCAAGCTCCCCCTTAGAATCCTGCCCATGCCCACAAAGTCTGCCTCCCTGAAGTCTACTACTACTGTATTTGAGCGGTTGTCCTCCCCCCTAGACACAGCAGAAACCAGACCGTGGCATGGTCTCCACCTGCCAGTGGGCTACACACCTTCAGACCCCTTATCTGGTTGCTGTCTGCAAGGACAATGTCCAGTATCCTCCCCTTCCTAGTAGCTTCCCCCACCTGTTGGACCAGGAAGGCATCCTGTAACACATCCATCAGTCTCTGCTCCCTGGCTACCGCTGATGTCATAGTGTCCCAGTCTGCCCCTGGCATGTTTGGGTTCCCCAAGACCACCACCCTACCCTTTCCACGGTCATAGTGCCCCTTGATGTTCTCAACTAATTTTTCCTCCAGGGCCTCATCCATTGCAGGGGGTCTGTATGCCACCCCTATTTTCAATCATTATTGAGACCTTCAAATACCTCTGGGGATAAACAGTGTGGAGTGTGGGAAGCTATTTAGGTTGAGCACCAATGCGGTTACGAGAGGGAACATAGTGAAGTTAGTGAGGAGAAGTTTCTGGTTTCAGTTGCTGGGTAACCCACTGAAAATGAGCTTTGGCTCAATGGGGATGTTCTTATTTATAAACTATGAAAAAATCATTTTTCTACTATTACTACTAAGTTTCAAGAGAGTGGTGAGGAAGGATTTCTTCATTGAAAGGATGCAGCAAAGATGGAACAGGTTGCCTAAGGATGTAATAGAGGCAGAGACAGTGACGGAATTCAAGCACATGTTGGGCAGGCACATGGGTATCATTAATAGGAACACTCCCTCTGAGAGGGTGGGGGAAACTACGGGCCATGAAGAGCCCTTTGCTACCACATAGGGTAGGAATAGTAGGGTTAGGGCACAATGAATGGGTCTTGCAGTCCTTTTCTGTCAAGAGAATGCATGCGTTTCTAAAAAAAAAAAAAAAAGATAAGGAAGGAAGTATTGATGTTTGTTAGTGTCTCCATACAAACTGTGTTCTTAATACAGGAGTGGGGGGGGGGATGTTACTACTATTAGATGTATAGGAATTTTCAAGCAACACAGAGACAGAATTTTTTTTTATCTATTTCCGCATTTGTCACCGACTGGCTCTCAGCTCCTCTCAGGACCACTATACCACCCCAACTCAATCACCCAGCCATCTCCCAGGACTTACCATTCTCCTGCCCATGTTGCTCATGGTATCCCCCTTCCCATGATGGAGGCCATCAGGCTAGGCCAGGTCTCTTTGGATCAGGCAGATCACTTGGCGGCTGGGAGTGGGCCCAGGTCAGCAGATGAGTCTGTGGGCAGTGGTGAGCTTGTCATTCGGTGGCAATCAGGCTTTTTCCTGCTTTTAATCCCCACCCCATAGAAATGCCATCTGCGAATGGGATGTGCGCATGTAGTGTGCTGGTTCCTGCTGCAGCCAATCACTGTCTGTTCCCCAGCTCAGTAAACTCCTACCTGCACTGCCATTCCTCGTCACCCAGGTGGCGGTTGCATGGTGGAGCATTCACTCTCCCTTCCCAGATGAGAGAGAGTCCTGTGGGATGCAAAATCCTCCTTTCCTGCCTGGCTATCCTACCATCCAGATTTGAGTTGCTGGCATCATGAGTGCTAGCACTACCGCTGTGTTGGTAGGTCAGTGATAGATTTTTTTTATGATACATGTCATCTATGGAAGTGGACACATGCTCTCCATAGATGTTCCTGATAATGAATAAATGAAATAGGGCTGCCTGACAGTCTAATGGGTACTGCAATACATTCTCATGCTGGTGACCCAATGGGAGCTGAGAGGGCAGATGGGGGAGCTGGGAGGTGTTGCCATGCGGCAGTGCTCCCAGCCAGGGAGGGACAGGCACCAGGTTCTTCCATCCTAGTGACTCCTGGGTTGGACCTGGGAGCTGGCTCTTCCACAGTGACATGCCAAGTATGTGCCAATGTCTGTGGGGAGTATGCCAAGCCTCAGGGGCCGGGAATGAGTGGACACAAGGAGGGGAGAGAAAACAGAAATATATGTGAACCTATTACCATTATTGATGATGCCAGTACCTTCAGATCCCAACCCATGTGGATCCCCTCTGTCATGCCAGTGGGGGAAGTGGGGTGGTGGATGGGTCTGGGAGTCCAGAAACTGACTAGAAGCAGGCATGGTGCAGACCTGGGACCAAAAAGCTTTGGGGCAAAAAAAATAAATAGATGAAATGAAAATGAAAGATATGAGAGAGAAAGAGTGAAAGAGATTAAAGAGATGTTAAGCACATGAAGATTGAGTGACTTGCTGAAAGTCACATAATGATATGCTGGTAAATGTGGGATTCAAATCTGGTCTTCAGGTTTACATCATTGCACTCTAACCACCAGGCCAAACTACCTCCCATTAAATAACAGTTCTTGTTTACAGTCAGCTGGTTTCTAAACAACTGAGGAAAAATTGCCTTCTCACCTCTGTGACACCATAAATAACAGTATGCATCCACCTTGTGCCACAATATTTCAAAGTAGAGTCAGCTTCTAAGTAACATTTGAAACACAATGCTGGCCCATTGGTGAAGTGGTTGCACTACTGCTTGCAACGTAGGTGACCTGAGTTCGGGAACATGCTCGAGTCATCGGGGGCTGGTTGTGGTGAGGAGGAAGATCTGGTATCCCAGAAGACACTCTCCTCCTCCTCCAGGGGATGGAGGGCAGTCAGCTCTGCTGCCAGACTGCCACCTGGCTGACCACAGGTGGCAGTGCAGCATAAAGCAGCTGAGAGGGAGGGAGGACGTCGGCTGCTGCAGTGTCAGCATGCTTGCATTGACCCTTGTTGTTGACATACTAGGAGACCAGGGGAATGATAAGTCGAAAATGCCCCAAAGGGCAGGATGAATCTAGTCTCTCACAGAGCCCATACTCAGGCACCATTCTTAACCAGATCCATCTTGCAGTGGGTGTTGGGGAACCCCACCGACCCTGTTGGGGGGGAGCCCTGTGAGGAACAAAGGATGCAGGTTAGTCCTGAGAGAAGTTGGCGGGGGAGGGCTGGGGAGGCTGGCAGGATGGGGGCTGGTTGGAGAGGAGAGAGAACAGAATAAATAAATAAAAAAATAAATAAATAAATTGAAACTCATAGAAGGCAGTGTCTTGTCGAGGGCACCAAGCTTCTGGAGGGGCTCCACAGGAGCATGCTAGGTACGTACTGAGGTCTGGTTGGGCAGCCATGGATGACCAGCGTGTGCTGCCACAGAAGGGTTCTGATTATGTCAGACCTAGAGAGCAAAGCTTGAAAAGTTTGATGTAATCAGAAGCCTGAGGTGGCAGCACAGGCTGGTTGGGCATGTGGTTGCTTAATCTCAGTCAATATTTTTTATAGTGTATGTAGTTTTGTTTTAGTTTTGCCTTTTTTTGAAAATGAAAGTGTTTTCACAGTGCTCTGCAGCAGCAGTGAATGTGCCATCAGTTTCTGTTCAGAACTTGAACAGAATTAGAGATGCAGTGAATTTAAAATTCGCTGGCGAAGTGCACGTAAAGTGGGCACTTCGCGTTGCCACTTCGCTACGCGGAGTGGACAATGCAAAGTGCTCACTTCACCTTGTCATTACCACTTCGTGTTGGCATAATGAGAACGCAAAGTAAGGCAAAGTCATTGCTTTTAATGGACTTCGCATTCCTCATTATGATTCTAAGTGATCCACTTGGTGTTTCAGACTTGGCAGGCCCCCCACAGATCACGTGGCTTACAGTACTGTAAGTCACATGCTCTCTAGCCAGGCAGGAAGGAATTGAGTCACACAGACAGTCTCACTTTCTCCTGTGCAGACTGAGAGAGAGGAATGTGTGTGTACTAGAGAAAGGAGTGTTTTTTTGATTACAGAGAGAGTTAAAATTTGATACTTTACCCAACAGCTTTTTTAAAAGCTACATTTTTTTGTCTTTTCTGTACTGTTTTTTACTTAATTTGTTCTTTCTGTAAATTTTATTTTTCTTACCTACTTAGTAGTTTGTCTGTGTGTGTGTGACTGTGTGTGTGTTGTGCTTGTGTCGTGAGATGGAGCAGGGTGAGGGAATGTCTGGGGCGGGGGTAGCTCTGGGAGAGCATGGTAATATGTGTCATCGTACCGTGCGCATGCATGGGGGGCATGGGCGCCAATTTGTGTTGGACCACTCTAAACTTATGAGTGTCCAACCCCAGGAAGCAGGACCAGCACCGCCTCCTGACTCTGAGGCAGTTCAACCACCACCACCACCACCATCACCAAGTCCAGCACAAGGTCCTTTGGAGCAGGATGTGCCTGTTCCCCCAGGCCCAAGTGTGGATCCCACCATCAGTACTGTTGAGCAGTGTGAGCAGCCTACTGCCAGTTCATCTGGCCCTCACCTGCCTGTGCCTGGTCCTCCCCGCACCCCTGTTGTTTGGCAGTTTTTTGACTGTGTTGGGGGGGGACAGCAGTGTGGTGAAGTGCCGCCTATGTGCGGTGGAGGTGCACTGTGGCCCCCGGGGGAGTCACCTGGGGACTGGGGGCCAGTGCACCCATATGTTTAATCACCACCAGTTGGAGTGGCAGGCTGCCACAGAATGGACCATGTCTGCACCTGCTGGCCATTCCGTGGCAGAGGGTGCTGCTTTGCCTAGCGGGTGTGGCATCCCTAAGAAGAGGAGGGCCACAGCATCTGTTGCTCCACCAGCACCCCCACCACCACTACCACCAGCAGGTCAGCCTGTCGAAAGAGTGGACACCAGAGAAGTGCGTGTAACATTGTCTGACTTGGCAGTTCTCTGGAGTGCTGTTGAGGACAGCGAGAGGATGAGTGCTGTGGAGCAGCGGCTGGATGACATAGAGGGACATCAGCTTCAAATTATGTCCATGATGGAACTGCTGCCGGATCACCATAGGATCCCACATTAGTTTTGTTTCCTCACACCATATTCCCCCCCACCTTCCTTGCTGTGCCATAAAATGTATTCCTCCACCATCCCTGACCCTTGTATGTAATTATGCCCTTCTTTTGCTGTCTTCAGTATGCGTTACACTTTGTATTCTGGGGCCCCTTCCTTCTGTTAAGTGTCTGTGTGTTTTGTGTGTGTGCACTGTTTTGGTGCCTCATTTTTCAGCATTTGCAAAAGGCATCTGTCTTGTGTCCAGAAAATTGACAAGTGGTAACACAGTGAAATAAAATTGTTTCAGCACATACAAACTCCCCCAGAATTTATGGCACAGTCAGTCATGCACACAACAGTGGCACAGAGTCTCCAGATTTTTTCTGCAGGCCCAGAATGCATCCTCCATGTGTCCAGAAAATTGACAAGTGGTAACACAGTGAAATGAGATTGTTTCAGCACATACAAAGTCCCCCAGAATTTATGGCGCACTCAGTCATGCACATACTGTAACAGTGGCACAGAGTCCTCAGATTTTTTTTTTTGCAGGCCCAGAATGCATCCTCCTTGTGTGCAGAGAAGTGAAAAGTGATCATCTCAACTGGATTGAAAGGTGCCCTTTGGATATAGAGTAATAGTAGCCTTGGTGAGTATATATATATATATATATATAGAGTTGTGTATTTTGTAGGTGATGTTGAGGGGTTGAACTTGACATGGACATGTATTCATGTTATTGTTCTGCATCACACACAGGTGACTCCGTCTCCGAATTGTTGCTGTGCACCGTCCAGTGCTCAATGAGAATTTTTTAAACTTAAATGGAAATGGATAACTCTCAAGCACATGAAGGTAAGTATTTCTTTTTTTTTGTTGTGGGGGGGGATCATATTTTCAGTTTTGTCTGTAATGGTTTCTTATTTTTTTATTTCTTCACAGATTTCATCAGCATCCTTCTGGAGCCCTGTCCTTAATGATGGTCATGGTCATGGAATGAAACGACTTCTGCGTGTTGCATGTGTGCCCAAGCTCGGGTTGGGGAGGGGTGTGCCTGATCATGTTGATGAACTTCTTTGGATAAGGCCACTTTGACAGAACAACAAAGTATCATGAATTTTCCTAAAAAAAGAAATGAATGACTTCTTAAAAGTTACAACTTCATTATGTGTCCCTCCCTGGTTCTCAAATCTCAATCCCTATTGTCAACTAAGTTACATTTCAGACTAGAGACACATCTGGTCAAGTACTAAGACAACCTGTTGTTTGGTATATTTGCAGCAGTCTTTACAAAGAAATGAAACAAATTAAATAAAATCTTCATACTTACCAGAATGGATTTCACATGGACATTACATCGCTTCCTCTCTGTCTGTACGGTATAGCTAAAGCATCTTTCCCAACGAGCAATATTAGCGATGCAGCCTGTTTTTGTTCTCCTGTAACAGAAACAAAATAAGTGTACTGTATGTGTTTTGCCACTGCGGCTCTGAAAAGCTACAGAAAACAAAACAGACAACTTAAGGAAGTGAGGCAGCATAACAAACATGAGTGCACATACTCACTTTATGGTTTAAATATTAAGAAGCTGATGGTGGTGGTGCACTGGTAGACTGGTGGTCCGTGGTGGCCAGACAGACTCATGGTGGCAGCAGACTTGGATAACATCAGTCCTGGTGGTGGTGGTGGTGGTCCATGGGGGGCAGACAGACTTAGGGTGGCAGCAGACTTGGATAACATCAGTCCCGGTGGTGGTGGTCCGGGGTGGGCAGACAGTCTCATGGTGAGAGCAGACTTGGATAACATCAGTCCCGGTGGTGGTGGTCCGGGGTGGGCAGACAGACTCATGGAGGCAGCTGACTTGGATAACATCAGTCCCGGTGGTGGTGGTGGTGGTGGTGGTCCGGGGTGGGCAGACAGACTCATGGTGGCAGCTGACTTGGATAACATCAGTCCCGGTGGTGGTGGTCCAGGGTGGGCAGACAGACTCATGGTGGCAGCAGACTTGGATAACATCAGTCCTGGTGGTGGTGGTCTGGGGTGGGGGGGGCACACCGCCTTTTAAATAATGCAGTTAAAACCTGCGAACATTAACAACATCATCATCCTCATAAAGAAAACTGCCCTCACAGTCATCGATGTCTGAAGTCTGACCACTGGGAAATTCTTTCTCCATTGTGTCATCATCTACGTCAGTGGTGGGCCGTTTCAGGCAGCCACTGCCAGTGTCACCAGGATGCTCCATTTCCACATCAGCAAGACCACCATGACTAGGCCGGGGTATGAATACTGAGGTTGCAGTCTGTGCTAGTATGTGCCTCTCATTCATTTTAATGAATGTTAGCAAACTAACATTTGCAGGAGACAGGTTTGTCTGACGATCCCTGACTATTACACCTGCTGAGCTGAATACCCTCTCAATACTTACAATGGAGTGTGGGCATGTGAGGTACTTCAGTGCCACTGCAGTCAGCTCTGGCCATTCACTGACCTTTCCACTCAAGTACAAAAGAGGATCTTTACTTATTGTCAGATGCCTGTTTTCAGACAAATATGACTCAACCATTCTCTGTGCCACACTCAGTCCAATTGCTGATGCATCAGCCTGTTCCCCGGAATCATTGATGTCACAAATACCCACTTGGGACAAAGTCTCCCAAAGCGGGTTGACGCCAACCACTTTGGATGACAGACCACCAGGAACTACAATCCCCTTACCATTGCATGATATGCTTGCTGGTCCTCCAGCTACACCTTCAGCTGGATTATGCTGCTGAGGTTTGCAAACCTTGGCACGTGACTTCTGTGCCCCATGAACCAAGCGAACCAGTTGACCACTGATATTTTTTACCTGTTCAGGCCCTCTCTCCAGTACTGATGCAATTCCACGTTTGTATTGTGGGTCCAGCATTGTTGCCATGGCAAAGTTGTCACTATGCTGAATGCTCACAATGTGACGATTCTGGTCGAATACTGTCAGCATGTGTTGCAGCAACATACTGCTACCACCATCTCCGGCAACATCAAGGCTATGCTGTACATTCACCAATGTCTGCTTCAGCACCCGCAGCAGTGGAATTGATTGGCTAATGGAGGCAGACTCGCCACTCACTGCCTGTGTGGAATGTTCAAAAGGCCACAAAATTGTTATTACAGAGTCCATGAGGTGCCACTGTTCAGTCGTCATAGACATAGAGGCCCCAGAACTGTCACGGCTAGTATGCATAACAAGATATTCTGTGATGGCTTTGTATTGTTCATACAACCTCTCTGCCATGTATAACGTGGAGTTCCATCGGGTGACAACTTCCAGCTTCAAGCGGTGCTGAGGCAGGCTGTTTTGTATCTGCAACTGCCGCAGTTGGTCACGGGCCTTTCCAGATCTTGAAAAGTGAGAGCAGATATGTCGTGCAATGGTCAGCATTTCCTTTATGTCAGGGTGCTGCATAAACTCCTGAACCACAAGATTTAAACAGTGGGCCATGCATGGAACATGAAAAAAACCTCCACTCGTGATGCATTTCACCACATTTGACCCATTGTCACGTGCTATGAACCTAGCTCTCAGGGACAGAGGGTTTAGCCATCTAACAATTTCTGTCAGTACCATGTCCAACATGTTCTCACCAGTGTGTGAGCAGGTCACACTGTGCATAGCAATTGTTGCAAGCTGGCGAATTCCAGGAAGATTGCTACCATGACAATCCACCTTCCTGCACTGATTATTCACACTACCAGCATCACAAACAACCCCTGGCACCTGCGTCCAATGTGTAGTTATACACAGATATGAACTCCCCGCTGTTTTGCCACTTGTCCACATATCCATACTTAAATGGATGAATGGAGAGGAGGAATGTTGAAGGGCATGTCTTACTGAGTCTGAGACAGTGCAGAACAACTTGGGAACGGCACGGGTAGAAAATTTATGTCCTGGATGGGACTTTCCATTTTGGACAGGCACGGGCAGCAAACTGCTGGAACCCAGAATTCTCCACAAAGGAGAAGGGCAAAAGATCGATTGCCAGCATTTCCGCTACAGCAGCATTAAGTTCACATGACACTGTATGATTGGGCGGGTACTTCAGCTTATGCGCAAAAACACTCTGTAACGTGGGCTGACGTTTTACAGGGTGTGTGCTGGTCACAAATGGTTGTGCTCTGTGATGAATGGCATTGGCAGGGGGTGGAGTGTGGACATTTGATGAAGATGGTTGCACAGGTGATGATGACAAACCCAGAAATGATGTTATTTTTCCGGATTTGCCAACCGGGGTTGATGTACCACTTGCACTAGACATAAAGCATTCACCACCATCACCACCACCACAAAAACTGCTACTGTCACCAGCACTGGACAACATTTTAAAGTCATTATGGTCCTCCACCTCATCATGCCTGTAGTAATCCTCTGCTCTTATTACCGCATTACTGCACATGTTTAATTTCCTACTGGGCTTAACAATCATGGAAAGGGATAACATGCTGGCTATGTTTGCCGCCGGTGATAAGGGTGAACGCCCAAGTCTGGTATTAGCTGCCAGCTTGTGCTGGGTCCACAGAGCCAAGTGTCTATTCTTAAGATGCGTATGCTATCCTCCTGTCCCAAGATGGCTCCCCTTTTTACCTCGACTCACACGCACATGGCAAACCTGGCAGATTGCAACTGAATCATCATTTGCATCTTGAACAAAAAAATCCCAAACAAGGGACTGTAATGCTCTGCTTTTAACATGTTCATGATGATGTGGCTTATTTAAGTCTGTTATCTTAAGCACTGAAGTGGGGAGGGGCACGTAATGTTTCTGGCACTGCACACTTGGACTGCAACTGACCACCATGACTACCTTTCATATTGAGTACTGGGTCGTCATCATCATCATCATCATCATCATCATCATCATCATCCACTAAAACAGGTACATCACAAGTTTTTACAGGGGGGGATTCCTGCAAACAGATTCAGAAATTTCAGACACAGCCACTTTTAATTTATTTTTCTCTGGTTTCCAACTGGGGTCAATTAAATCATCATTATATTCATCAACGTCACTGTCACATGCATCCACATCTTCTGCTTGGATGCTAACATGTGGACTGCATGTTGCAACAACAGCAACATCATCATCATCAGCATCATCACATTCATCATCAGCATCTACACCACCATCGCCTGATATTATTTAACCACACTGTGAATCACTGTTGCATGGAAAATGAGTGACGTTAAGTGCCATGGTGGATGGAATATCACATTGTATGTTGTCGTTGACATGATCATCAGAATCAGGTTCAGTTAATGGGATGTTACTGGGAAGTATGACATCATCTACGCTGTCACTCACTTGCACTGCTTCACACTCAATATGTTTGGATACGGTACACTGGTCGGAATTAAAACTCGACGCATCAATGCTAATACTACCTCCACCATCACTAACACCAGTAACACTAACACCACCGGCTGGGAAAACATCATATCCTCTAACTATCAGTGAAGCTACTGATTGGGCTGTATAAAACATTGCAGGAGAAATACCTTTCCTCACATCACCAATGCACTTCTCTGTCCGCATACTACTACCACGCCCACAGACCCTCTTACTGCCAACATTGCCATGGCCAGAAACAGCTTTACTTGCACTTCTCTTTGCAGGCATTTTGGGGGATCAACCACAATATTATTACCAAATTCAGATTTTGATACGTTCACTTTCTGACTGGAGGGTCACTACTCGCTACTATCGCTAGCTGGATGTGAAGCAAAATACAACTGTGGCTTCAGCAACAGATAAGGGACTACTGTGTTGTGACACTGTCATGGAATTAAAACAACTTCAGTAACCAGTGGTGCTGATGGGGTCACAAAAACAATCCAGTCTGGTAAAAAATACCTTTTCAACGTGGGGGGGGGCACTGAATACAGACAGTGCTGATTTTTATGGCACTACAAGCAGCAACACTAAGAACAGAGAACACGATCGCAGTACAAAATCAGGCAGCTGCAGTGGATAGCAGGTTCACACTGCTGCGCTTAGTTGCACTTACACTGATCTGTGTCACAAATTTTAAAAGGTGTATTATGTTTGATGCACGCAACACTGCACACACACCACAGAACACTTTGTGTACAATGCTGAATGAGGAATGCGATGCAAATGCAAAAGTTCAGTGTACTCAGTGCCACGTAATGTAAATTTGTAATTTAAACAACCTGACCTTATGAAATGCTGCGCCACATTCACACAACAAGCAGCAAGAAAATTTGTACTATCACTGACAGTTTCACTATGTGTACAGTAACACAGTCAGTTATATAACAAAAATATTGCCAAAACACAAAGAAATCACTAGTTCTCCAACTTAAAGGGGCACTGTCAGCTTTACCCCCTCGTTTTTGTTAATAGCTATGCAGTGTGCCTTCTGGCACACACCGAAGTAATTTGTAATGCAGAATAACCCCATAGACATAAAAGTGCAACAAAAGTACCTGTTGTATAAATATTTAGCATAGTCGTCTTTTAGCCGGGCTGTCCATAAATCCACCGATACCGGAAGCATAACCCCCATCGAGGATGGCGCCAGGACCGAGCGCAGTCACGAAGTGGCATTTTATGCCAAGCCTACTTTAGTAACATGCTGCCCTTATAAACTACTAAATCGCAAATGGCTCCTGGTACTTTAAACTTAAGACTGAGCCCTGTGTGGCTCGCAATTCACTTTTTAAAAACTGGTGCTGTAATCCCGCGCATGCGAGGAGTAAAGATGTGTGGAGATCCCGCGCATGTGCAAGAGCATGCTGCCATTGCACATGCGCAAGATTACAGCACCAGTTTTAAAAAGTGAATTGCGAGCCACACAGGGTTCATTTTTAAGTGACCAGTGGTGGCGAAGTAATGCGAAGTCGCTGTTTTCAATGCACTTCGCGTTCCTCATTATAATGCGAAGTACTCTGCTTCGCATTGCGGAGCACCCCACGAATCCGCCTTTGGTCCGTGAATCACTTCGTGGAGCGGATTGAGCCCACTTCACCCACCACTAAACAGAATGCTGTGCATATGGCAGCACTGTGTAAAACATCATCTGCCACGAGGATTTCAGATTAGCTGGGATGTTGTTCTACCACAGAAGGGTACAGTGGTGTTCCATGAAACTGGTACAACAACATTTCAATGGTATGGACATCTATGCAAAACAAACCCTGACTATATAATACAGTAGTACTTATGTTCGATACATCACAGTACTTTGTCTTGTTGGTGGAATTTGTTTGAGATTTGGGTGACTTGTTATTTCGTGTGTTTTTTTTACTGTGCTGGGCTGGATTGTTTTACTGGGCTTGCTGAGTAAAAGATGCTGGTGCTTTCATCACTGTTGAATAGCACTTTATAAATGAATGTTAACATTTATTATACAATGACAAGAAAAAATCTTGGACTGCGATTGGTCAATCTGGGGCTGAACCCATGGTGTTATCCCAGCACAACACCACAGCTCTATTGTCAGGCTTTTATTTCTTTTCTTTTTTCCATCTCTTGTTAAGAAACAAAAATATTTTTCCACACTAATAAAAACATTCTTTAAAATTATTTATTTTATTTTATATATAACAATAAACCATTGTATAATAGGAATAATGCACTCAGGGTGTGTAGTGTGTTGGGATAACTCCACACCTGGGGCATTGATGCACGCCCAGTGCCTTATGCTCCAACCCCCGCAGGCAGGTTATCCCAGCATGACACACACCCTGTCATGCATTATTCCTTTTTATTGTCATCATAATTGTCATCATTCATTGTCAGACCACAGTTTATGCCACACATGCCTTTAGGTCTTGTTTTGCTTACGTGAAAAAGATGATATCTTGTACATGTTCCAACTTATGGATTCTCATAGTAATCCAAGTGCAGTAGAGCCTAGCATGACTCACTGTAAACACCACTGCTTATAAACTGCATTTTAACTGTTGTCAGGCACAGTATTGTGGTTGCAATTTGTTGATGTACTGTTGTTTACCTTGATCTGTTGTATAATTTCTCTGTTTTATCATGTGCCTAATGTCATTAACATCCCCTTTGTGTACTTTAGCCTTTTAGCTCTACAACCTTTTGTGTAAGATACATGCAGAAACTGCAACTGTGCCTTTAAGGCTGATTTTAGTCTGATACTCTTCTCATTTACTCAGAGGGTCAGCATCTTGTTTCATCAAGAGGTCAGCAACTCAACCATCACAAAATCATATTGCTGGGTTTAATCTGCTTAACCACCATTTAAAGGGGAATATCCATGTAGAGACCCCACACCTATTGTGTGGTGGCAGTCCTCGATTTGCATGTTTAGTGGATTTTTAATAATTTCTCCTTGCTTTATTTTGACATCTCCTTAAGCTGGTTGATCCTGCTGCCTCCCCCACCCAACATGTTAGGTATGTTGCCACTCAGGCAGCCTTCCAGATTCCCCTGTGGCTGACACTATGAATGGAAATCAGCTTGGGAGCAGCTGAATCGGATGACTAGATGCCAGGGAATCAACTTCAGTAGCCATTTTGGACTAATAGTAGGGGTCATGAGGCAGGCTGGAGGAGAAAGACAACCCCTTCCCTCATTGATCGCCCCAATGAAGCCTTGAACTTTTGCCTGCACCAGCTCCAAGCTCCCTCTTCTGTCTTCCAGTCAATTGGAGCAGGAAGAGGGAGGGACTGCAACTTGCAGAGTGGCTTTGAACTTGAGATCCACTGAAATGGATGACCAGATGCCAGGGAATCAGTTTTAGTAGCCATCTTGGGCTAAGAGTAGGGGTCATGAGGTGGGCTGCAGGAGCAAGACACCCCTTATCCCCATTGATCGTCACAATGGAGCCTTGAACATTTGTCTGCACCACCTACAAGCTCCCTCACCTGTCTCCCAGCCAATCGATACCATGTAATAACAGCTAAGATTTTATTGCGACTCCAAAAGAGCAAGTGAAAATCATTGAAAAAAATGTTGCCAATCAGCACCACAGTGACCAAATAAAAACAGTGCCACAACAACACACAACCTACAGGAGACACCCCTAACTTCACTTCTAATGCAGGGGGCCCTTTGTGGGGGGCGAGCCCCCCACACTCCCCATTTCTAAATAACCAACTCCAGGGGGTCGTGGACATTGGGGGAACCATGGGTGGGGGCTACTCAATGGAGTAGCAGTGTGCAGGGGGGGAACTCTGGATGAGGAGCAACCCACAAGCGAGTGGCAAACAAAGTCGGTGATAAAGAAACCCCCAAATAAAAAAAAAAAATACAACAGCGCAACAACCATAATAAAAATAAACCCTGCACCAGTCTCAAACCCTGGACCTCCATCATTGTAGACCATACCCTTAACCACACACCAGATGGCCAGCTTGGATCAGCCCTCCCAAACAAAGCTCTATATCCTGCTCTAGCTGATCCTCCCCTCGATATACTGTACCTCGCTATGTTCTCCAGTAGCTCACATTCCTTCTCACTATTCTATGTCACTTGCTGTTAACCTGGCACTCAAATTGAGTCGCTCAATTTAATTTGCCCATGTGATGGGTCACCCAGCCAATCAGAGCTGACAGAGGGAGAGAGCGAAGCCACTCTTCATGGGTTGTGTCTATGACCCCCCCCCGGACAGCCTGATCTACACTTGGTGCTCTCTGCAAAGTTATTACACATGACTCCTTAGGGGAATTTATTCTACTGGGTGACTTTAATATAAACTGGTCTCCCAGTATGAACCTTGCGCATAAGACAACCGTTCTTGGGGCCCAACTCAGCCAGGTTATTACTTATTTGAAACTCAGTGTTTATTGACATATTCAGCTTATTACCTACATATGACATCATTAGATATCACTCAAATATGCTTGACTAGAAGTAGAACCAACATATAAAGCAACAAAGTTCACAGTATTCCTCTGATGTCTCATGAGACTAGCATGTCCATGTGGTTACTTATAATATAAGACAATCAATGCTAGGAGGAACTGATTGCAATAAAATCTTAAAAAACAAGCATCAGCAGTGTTAAATGTTGTTTGTGTTAAGCAGAACAAAGCCAAAATAACTGAGGCCATGCCATAACCAACAAACTGGTATACAAAAGAGAACTTAGGTAACTAGTAGGAACAAAGTGAACAGTGTACGGTGTGTGGGCCTGCCAGGGGAATCGCTGTCCATAACAGTAGGAACAAAGTGAACAGTGTATGGTGTGTGGGCCTGCCAGGGGAATCTCTGTCTATTACAGTAGGAACAAAGTGAACAGTGTACGGTGCACAGGCCTGCCAGGGGGGGAATCACTCCCCATAACAGTAGGAACAAAGTGAACAGTGTACGGTGTGTGGGCCTGCCAGGGGAATCACTGCCCATAACAGTA
Source organism: Neoceratodus forsteri (assembly GCA_016271365.2). Classification (NCBI taxonomy): domain Eukaryota; kingdom Metazoa; phylum Chordata; order Ceratodontiformes; family Ceratodontidae; genus Neoceratodus; species Neoceratodus forsteri. The sequence continues at coordinate 1,251,726,409 of CM028129.1, read as the reverse complement.
GGAACAAAGTGAACAGTGTACGGTGTGTGGGCCTGCCAGGGGAATCACTGCCCATAACAGTAGGAACAAAGTGAACACTGTACGGTGTGTGGGCCTGCCAGGGGGAATCACTGTCCATAACTATATATATTACCTAAAACATGGTTTATACATATCTAGTCAGGGTCTACAATCAAGCATAATGTCAAGATGCTAGTAGGAGAGATTGCAGACTGTTCAAACTCGCATCTTTAAACTATAACTCTATGGTCTATTTATTTCTCCCGCCTCTGATTCTGGGAGATGCCACAGGTGCCAAATCTCCAGGAACCTGGGGTAGCTTAAGCAAAGAGTGGCAGTAATATTTTCCATCGATTCAATTTCAGAAACTTTGAGTTTCCAATGAGATAATGTAGGGGGTTGCAGGGACAACCACTTCAGTGTTATGCATTTTAAGGCAGCCACACGTAATGTATAACAGAGTTTGGCTTTGGTCCCCTAGCCTCAAAAAAACATCTGGAAGCCCGAGAACCAAACTAATAAAATTAAAAGGTATTGGGATATTAAAAATTAACTACATGTGGGAATGTACCTTTGCCAAAATGGAATTATGATGGGACAGCCCCAGAATATATGCCAGTGTGAGCCCACACTGCCACGCAAACACCAGCACAAATCTGAGTGGGTGGTGTTAAAGTGTTTTGTTATGGCTGGCATGCGGAAATACCTCAATAATCACCTTCCAGTTAAATTACTTCCAGGAAGCTGAAGCCATCACCGCCCATCCCTTTTTCATTCTATGATCCCGTTGGGATTGGGGCATAGGTGTATCAGACTCTCTCTCTCTCAATTTATATGGATGTCTTCAGTTGAGGGGGGAGCCAACTTTGTAAGAAGTTTATATAAACCTGAGATGGGTTTAGCTTTTATATTTAAGGTGACCCACCAATAGAAACTTTCTTCTAGCACCGACTGAGGCCTCTGTAATTGGTGGAGATGAAAATGTTGCATGATAAAATGCTGGATCTGTAAGAAACGAAAATGATCTTCTTTTCTTAAGGAATATTTTTGTTGTAGCCCTTGAAAAGATATGCAGTGGTTCCCTTTGATAAACTGTGCAAATCTGGTAAGGCCATTTGCCTCCCAATATTGGTAACCTATATCAAGCCTGGGTGGGACAAAGTCATCATGGTGCCTGATGAGGGTGAGAGGGACGAGAGCATTGGGGGTAGCTGTAAGACGGCTTAATGTAAGTAAGGATTTGACTGTGTGTTTTGTTCACGGGTTACTGATGCTACATGTCCCTTGGGGTGATAGGACTCTAGTGGGTATGGTCCATAAGGGAAGAGGAAGGTGCTCTTTTAGTTCAATCATATACAAGTCTGCCTCCATGCACTACTTAAGCCATGTATATAACCAGGTCCCCTGGGCTATTAAGTAGTACTTGTGGACATCTGGAAGTCTCAAACCACCCTGTTCTTTGACAAGACATAGTGAAGTGTGAGAAACTCTAGGTTGTTTCCCCTGCCAAATAAACTTATTTTGAAGCTTATTCCTATAAACCTTAGGGACCAAAGTGGGGAGAGTTTGGAATAAGAAGAGCAGGCGGGGGAGGCTATTAATTCTTATTGATTGAATCCTACCATACAGGGTCAAGGGGAGAATTTTCCACTGAGCTACATCTTGTTTGATGGCTTGTAACAGTTTCTGATAGTTATCTGGGAAAAATCTGTTGGTGACCGTTTGATATCTGTATGCCCGCTGTTTTTTGATGCCCAGCCAAAGGAAAACTATCTTTAAAAGCTACTGAGAGGGAGCCACTTAGTATCATGGCTTCTGACTTAGGTAAATTAATTTTATAGCCTGCCAGTGACCCAAAATGATGTAATGTATCCAGGAGGTGCAGTAGAGAAGCTACATGATCACCTAAAAAAAGCAAGGTGTCATCTGCATAAAGGGCAATTTTTTGCTCCTGCCCTCCAGCCATGACTCCTACTATAGATGGGTTATTCCTGATTTGAACTGCCAGTGGTTAAAGACTAAGGGCAAATAACAAAGGGGAGAGGGGGCACCCCTGCCTAGTGCCTCTACCTAAGGGAAATCTATATGAGAGATGTCCATTAACTCGTATAGAGGCTTCCGGTCCTTCATACAGGGCAGAAACAGCACTCACAAACTGTTTACCCAAATTAAATTTAATGAGTACTTGTCATAAAAAATGCCAATTGACCCTGTCAAAGGCCTTTTTGGCATTGGCACATGTAGCCAATTGAAAGGATCTTTTAGCTTTCTGGGTAGAGATGATGTTTAAGAAGTGGCGCATGTTATCTTGCAATAATCTACCCTGAATTAAACCAGTTTGATTGTGATTGACTAAGTCTGGAATAACTTTTTGTAACCTGTTATCTAAAATAGCTGTCAATAATTTAAAAGCAAAACAAAATGGTTATATTAAATGCACGCTGAAAATAGAAAATAGAGTTAAAAATCTACGTTTCGACCTTAGGTCTACTTCAGGAAATATCTAAAAGAGAAAAAAAAGCAAGTTAGTGTAGAGGAGAGGTAAAATGAGAGAGAGATATATATGTGGAGAAAGAAGAAGGGGGAGGCTCAGGGAGAAGAAATGATAAATGGTAAGATTAAGAGAGAATCTATGAAACAAAAACGTGATGATGGGAAAGATAAGGCATAATGGGAGTGAAAGAGCTGGGGAAGTTCCCAGGTGGAGACTAATTAACAGGGCCTTGTAAGAAGGCTGAAAGGTGACAAATGTGTGGGAAGGAGACAGAAATGGAGACATATGGTGAAAATGAAAAATAAATTAAATGAGTACAAAAACAAATAGACTTTAGGGAAAAAAAAAGGGATGACTGAAAGATGTTAGTGGAAAATAAGTCTATCATTTAAACCAGAGGGCTGCTGGGAGCCAAGGCGGATGATCAGCTTGGCTTCCATGTTTTTCTATGGTCAGGATCCCGGAAGCCCTGCTGAAGGACACAAACAGAAAGGTCATTGACATTGTGGTCCCTGGAGATAAAGTGGGATACAATGGGTTTATGATTTCATCATTCCTGACTGCTCTGTAATGTTCCCTGAAACGGTCAGCAAGAAGCCTACCAGTTTCTCCGATGTAAATAGCTGTACACTTCCTGCAAAGAATACAATACACCACATTAGTGGAGATGCATGAGAACTCCTTGGTGATGTGAAAAACACCTGTAGGCCCCCGAATCTCAGTCACACTGGAAATACATTTGCAGGTGTAGCAGCGAGTCCTGTTGCAAGGTTTGGTACCTGGGAGGGAGGGAGGAACTGTTAGGAGTGGGTAGGCTGCTTTTAACCAGGAGATTCCACAGGTTAGGTGGCCGGCGGTAGGAGGCAATAGGTGGTTCTGTAAAGGAAGCACCAATGTTAGGGTCAGTTTGCAAAATGGGAAAGTTACTAGTAATGATCCCGTGAAGAGAAGGTGTGCTCTGATGGAAAGGAAGAACTAGTGGAATTCGACGTTGTTCTTGTGTGACAGTATCCCTCCTGCGGGGGTCAAGGTTACGGGGCACGTTACTGACCCGGGAGAGTGCTCTGTCCACTGTGCTTTTAGGGTATCCCCTGTTGATAAAAAAAACTATGCATTATCATTTCACTCCCATTATGCCTTATCTTTCCCATCATCACCTTTTTGTTTCACAGATTCTCTCTTAATCTTACCATTTATCACTTCTTCTCCCTGAGCCTCCCCCTTCTTCTTTCTCCACATATATATCTCTCTCATTTTACCTCTCCTCTACACTAACTTGTTTTTTTTCCTCTTTTAGATATTTCCTGAAGAAGACCTAAGGTCGAAACATAGATTTTTAACTCTATTTTCTATTTTCAGCGTGCATTTAATATAACCATTTTGTTTTGCTTTTAGACCACATGCTGACGCAGCGCCTTGTTTTTGTAAATAATTTAAGATCATTATTTAGTAAGGAGATTGAGTGGTAGGAGTCACAACCATAGGATTTTTCCTCGGTTTCAACAGGACAGATATCTGTGCCTGCTTCCAGGAAGGGGGAAATTCTCTCTCCATCTCGCAATATGGCATGGCAACCCTAGTTAAGATGGGGACACATTCTGTTTAAAATACTTTATAAAATGCTGTCGGGTAGCCATCTGCCCTGGGGGCTTTTGCATTTTTCAGTTAACAAATATGGTTAGTTATTTCTTGAGAGGGGATGGGGGCACAAAGGATATTTACTTCAGGATCCTGAAGGGAGGAAAGAAGGATGTCATTAAGATATGGTTGCACATCCTGTGAGTGGTTAGGGCCCCTTTCAGAACTATAAAACTGGCATTGCTGGCATCAAAAATCACAAAGTGTTTTGAGATCTTGTCTGGGGAGGTAAGGATATTAGTAGTGTCCCTATGCTGTAGTTTTAACACGGCTCTAGAGGCTGCCTCTTTGCAGAGTTGACCTGCTAGTAGCTTCCCAGCTCTGTTGCCTTGGTCATAATAATGCTGGCCTGTGTACTTCAGGTTTCCTTCAGTCTTACTTTCTAACAGTTGGAACAGAGCTTTTCTTGCCTCAGTCAACTGTGTTTTAATCTGTACAACTAAAGTGGCCTTATGTTGAGATTCTAGGTTGGCTATTCTTTTTTTCAAGATCTAGTTGCTGCTGCATTTTCTCCGTTTTCACTCTAGATGCATGAGATAATTTTCCCAACACTGTTACATTTAATTCATGAATGTCCATACAGTACCAATTTCTGGACAAAAATAATCAATATATTAGAAAAAATATTGTATATACAACTACAAGTCTTGCCATTATTGACATTATTTGCTCAGACAGAATTTAACTCACAACTGGATCAGTATCCAAAAATGTTTTTAACAATAGCCATGAGTCTGACAAAAAAATGTATTCTTATAAAATGGAAGGACCCGATACCCCCTGCTTATGAAACATGGATGAGCTTTATGGTTGATATCATGAAGTTAGAAAGACTTTATTATTTAAAAATTGAAGATGAACTCTCATTTGAAAAAATGTGGGACCCCTTTCATCGGCAAATTCAAAAAGGGCTAAGTTAATAACAAAACATTTTATGACAGGTTAGAGTTACAGTACAAAGTAGGAGGAATCTTGGACCCATGGGGGTGGTAATGATAATGAAAGAAAAAGGGCTCAATATGACTGAAACATAATACTCAGTTGATGAAAAAGCCTATATTGTCAATCTGAACCTAATAGAAAAAATAAATAAATAAAAATAATAATAAAAAAAAGATAATTTTCCCTCTTAAGAAGGCTTTTAGGGCATCCCAATAAATCGAAGCTGAGGTATCTTCTAGAGAGTTAAGCTGTATGAAGGAGTGTATTTCACTTTAAACTAGCATGTTGAAATCATCCTGGGCTAGTAAACTGGCATTGAGCCTCCAAGAGGTGGCAATGTGGAGTTGGTTAATTGTAATGTTTAAGATCACAAGAGCATGGTCGGAGATAGTGGTGGTGCCGATCCGAGAGAGAGTGACTACATAGGCCCAGGAAACCAGTACCAGAAAGTAATCAGTTCAGGAATATTGGTCATGTCTAGGGGAATAGTATGAGTAATCTCATACTGTTGGGTGGAGGTACCTCCAGATATCCAAAAGACCATATTCATGGGTGAGAGGTAATAATGCACTAGCTGCCCCTGACCTGCCCACATTGTTCACCCCTGATTTGTCTAATTTGGAAGACAGGGCAGTGTTAAAATCTCCTCCTATAATAAGCAAACTGTTTGTGTCTGTTATTGCCTCCGTGATGACTCAGGTGAGTAAGGGGATCATTAAATGCTCTTCCTTTGGGGCATAAAGATTAAGTATGGTATAGGAGCAGCCCTCATATTCCCCCTTAATTCGTACAAAATGGCTCGCAGGATCAGACTGGACCTGGGACAACTGCAGCGGTAAATTCTTTCTAATTAAAATTGCCACTACCCTCTTATGAGAGTGAGCTTCATAGCGTGAAGCATAGACATTCCCTATCCGGGAATGCTTCAATGTTTTGTGTTCTACTTCAGTTAAATGCGTTTCTAGTAATAAAAATACCCCAGCTTTCAATCTCTATAATTCTTCTAACAATCTAGACCTTCTGATTGGATTGTTAAGATCCTTAACAATATATGTAACTAGGCTTAATTCCTCAATTATGGAGGTTTATAAATGTTTAGGTCTGGACTAATTCCTAAGGTCCATGACAGGCCCGCACATACTGACAAAACAGAAACTAGTACCATGTAATTGTATGAACACCAAGAAATCGGGGACACCTAAAACAGCAGTGCCCAGAACACAATGGAATTAACAACAAATAAACTTTCTAAACACTTCAAGGTATAATGCCCTATTGCACCCCAGATGATTGTTGGGGGTGGTGGTGCTGGACTAACCTCTAGGGAAAATCCTCGTCTGACCACTAAGTCTTAGGGAGAAGCCAGAGGGGTGTTGTCACCCCCTGCTGTAATTTGCACAGCTGTGAAAAGCAATTAAATATCTATTTCACCAGTGCATATGTATGGCAGTACCAAAACCCGTGAGTGTCTTTAACATTGATCACCAAAACCAATGAAGCAGGAATGAAAACAAAAAGGTGATCCAGCCTGATGTCGGGAGGGCAGGTTTAGGGCCCGTCTAGGGTGAGGGGATAGGTAGGAAACAGTCAGGGTCTCCACATAAGCTCATTAGCCTGCATACTTTCTAGCATATATTGTCATGTGTGTAGAGGGAGCAGAGAAAAGCCAATAACCATATGCAGTCTCATAGCTTACTCTTGCAAAAAAAAAAAAAAGCTACTGTCATCTGGAGTGATCATTTAGGACCCAAAAGCTTGGGTCATGAATGGGTAGCCTTATGCCCCTGATTCACTAGTGAAAGTTAGGTTGAGTTGTAAGCTAATACTGCCATCTGGCGGTGGAGGGTTGAATCTGTCTCCACTCTAAGTTGACAACTGCAATTTGGGAATGCTGGGTATGTTTGTGTAATTGGAACCCAAACTTAATAGGCTGTGATTAAGAAGAAAAAAGCACTTACCATGGTTTAGTTCTACCTGTTCATTTAACGGATGGGGGACAGACCAGGGGTAAGACTACTCAAAAAAGCTATTTTGGCTATATAAAGAAATAGCAAACCCAATCCAGCCGTCGCCCCCCCTTCCCACAACCCACCCAACCCAGATACACCACATCCTATGCCAAATGGCTATAGGAGAAAACTGTCCTTCCTGGTAGTGAAGTCCACAATCCCCATGGGGCAAATTGAAATAAACACCATCTGCTCTTCTGTGAAGATTGTTATGACCTGAACTGACAGTTAGTGAGGCTGGATCAATGGTTGATATCTGGCTGTGGTTTGGAGGTTGGGGGAGAGCTTGGAGCACTGGATCCACAGGATGTAGTGGGTTCTGCAGTCGATCTCGAGGATTTCTGGACTGTGCCCCAAAGATCTAGTAGACATTTAGATGAAGATTTGGCTCATGAATGGACCTACCAAGCATCTGATTGTAACTCTTGCAAGGGGAAATGGGATGCAATGTCCTCTAGATTAATTCCTTGCATTTGGAGAAAATCTTTAGCTTCCAAAAGCTCTGCAAAGTGCTGAGTTCCCTTGGTGGTGATCACTCTCAGCCATGCTGGGTACTCAAGAAATGCTTTGAAGCTCTTTTGCTGCAGGATCTTTTGAACTGCCAGGACCTGGCAATGGTGTTGCATAGTAGTTGGAGCAAAATCTTGCTCTAAGAATAAGCAGTGATCCCCAAAGAAAAGTTCATTTTTTGACCAGGCAGCCTTTAACACTCGTTACTTGATACGAAAATCCAGGAAGGCCATTATGATGGACCGGGACTGAGGTTTGGGGTCCTTTGGAGATGCTGTAAGAGCGCGATGAGCTCTAATGATGTGGAGTGGCTGGTCATTTGGGAGGCTGAAGATTTCCTGCAGCAGGCCCTCCATGTAAGTAGTCATCTCTCCGATTTCGTCTTTTTCAGGTAGATCACGCAGGTGAATATTGTTTCTCCTGTGTTGGTTTTCTAGGTCTTCCACTTTTTGAGTGAGGTCCATTTCCCTATAGTGTAGCTCAAGTAGTGCAGTGTTATGAGTGTCAGTGATCTGAGTGTACTCCGTTAGGCAGGTTTTGATGGTGCCTGCACGTTTCTCCACCACTTGAATGTCCCGACGATTATCTGTCACCATAGTTTCTAAACGTCGCAGGGTGTCTTTGATGTTTTTATAGTTGGGTGCAAAGCTTTTAAGAAAGTGATGGTAAATTCCTCTTCATCTTCTTAGTCACTGGCCCCTGGTGAGTATGATGCAGTGTGGAAGGCTGAGTTGTCTCAGGAACGTTGCTGATCTTGGCTGTGTTGTTCATTAGGTTTGGCGGCCAAATTAGCCAAAAATTCTTTAAGTTTCTGACGAGTAGACATGATTACTTCACTAATTCTCCACTTTGGCTGAATAAACATTTTCATTGAGCACCAGGATGGATGAAGATTCAAGTTCAGTGTATGGGAGCTTCTGAGTTAAGTGGCCATTGGAGCGGTGATGTCACCGGAAGTCCAGCCAGGTCACTACTAACCCACCAGACTCTCTAACAAGACTGGTAAACCACACTCCGATGGACTGGGTCCATGTCTCTAATCCTCTTAGAATCAGTGTGACCAGGATTTTTGCAGATGCTGTAAGTTACCACTCTCTGATTTTCTGCATATGGAAGAAAAGTGCCCTCAAACTCCACCCTCAGGCTATTTGTGGCTTGAGATTATTCTAAATTTGATCCATCCTCCTTTTTGGCCACCTTGTCAGGCATTAACTGGGCCATAATAAAAGTACAGCCTGATATTGAAACTGCACTTTACTTCATCAGTAAAGTTTTTTCTGCTCTTCACACCCCATTTAAACAGGTTAGTGTCAAAGGGCAGCACTCCAAATGGCTTTCCCCTTAGCGAAGAAAATGCATAAAATTTAGGGACATTGGGGATCTTCAAGTTCATTGGCCTAATGGTGGATTGGTTCAAGTATAGAGAGCTCATGAATATTTGTAAAAAAAGAGATAAAAGCTGCCAAGAGATCCTATCTCTTTTAAATGCAAAACCAAAATCTGTCTAACTCTAAAAGGTTCTGGGTACAAGTCAGCTCCCTACTGAAAGGCTGTTCCCAATCCACTGAACATGAAATTCTAATGGCTGGACAGTCACTCAGTGACCCCTGGGATGCAGACAATGCCTTTAATGACTTCTTCACTGACTTGGAGAGATTCAAAACTCCCTTTGCGGGTACCACCGCACTCCACCCTAATCCCTCCTGAACTGGTATTACCTTCCCCAGAGTTTCATTTTCGGCTTGTTACTTGGAAGGAGGTACTAGCTCTTCTAAAGAGGCTGAAAGAGGAAGTTTCTGTAGGTTTTGATAAACTTGAATCCAAACTGTTGAAAATTGCTGCTTCTGTTATGGCCTCCGCAGTTGCCATGCTCATCATAAATCTCTACATGAAGGGTGTGTCCCGAACATTGGAAGACCATCATGGTTGTTCCTGTACATAAAGGTGGCACAGTAGAATCTTTTGAGCACTACTGGCCTATCTCTCTCCTCTGTTCCCTGGCTAAAATACAGAAACATCTGGTCTATAACCAGGTCCTTGACTTTCTGGAGCAGAGGCACCTGCTAAATGATAGGCAACATGGCTTCAGGTGGCATGATGGTACTGACACTGCCCTTGTCAAACTGACCACGGATATCCTGGGTACCATGGATAAAGGACCACTCACCAGTGCGGTCTTCATCAACTTTACTAAAGTTTTTGATTTGATCAATCATGGCCTCCTTTTATTGAAACTAAAGAACCTTGGTCTTGATGCATTCTCTCTCAGCTGGTTCTCCCACTACCTCACTGACAGATCCCAGCTGGTAAGGTGGAAGGGCTATCTCTCCAAAAAAATAAATCTATTCTTGATGGTGTCCTTCAGGATTCTGTTTAAGGCCCCCTCATTATTTGTAAATGACATGCTGGGGAACTATGGGGAGACACACATTCTACTGTATGCAGATGATGCCGTGCTTTATAGGAGTTCCAAGGACCCCAGCTACCTTAATGCCCAGATTGAGGCTAACCTTCTTGATTTCTGCCTGTGAGATTGTACTCTACCTTGCTAATGTTTCTCTTATGCAATCATGTAAATTGTCATTACTGTATATTACTGCATATGTTTGTATGCTCTCCTATTCCCCTACCCCCAAGGCGCATCTGGAATCGAGCAGCAGTCTGCTCAGCATGCGTCCCTGGTAAAACACTTAAATAAATAAATACATTTCTCTCCAGCTGAATACTAGGACAATGCTCCATCTGAGCTGCCCCTTTTACTTGCTACCACCTTCTGACAGCCTTCTCAACTAACCCCTGACAAGGCTTACTGTATGCTGCTCAATTGCAAATGGATTTTGTACCCAAAACACTGTAATTTCAATTGTAATGCAACAATGTAAACTGTTATTCTCTGTTGACTGTAACTGAGCCAATGTCATTTTTTTCTTGCACTTGTCAACTATTTGTAAATTGTGCTTTCTGTTTGATGTGGAACTTTTGTAATTGAGCTATTTTTATTTATTTTATTTTTATTTATTAATGTTTAGGAATTACAACCCTTTGAATCAGGGACTCTTTTGCAAAGGCTCCATGTCAGATATCAGTTACAGTAAGGTAGCAGAAAGTACAAGCATGACATACAAGACTTAAGATACAGTGGTTGCACTCATTTCTTACAGGATTATAATGATAAAGTTATACAAGAGACAAAAACAATACACAGTTCCATAACCCTATTGGGTAATTGGTCATCACTGGGGGCAGAAAAGAGAGCAATCCAGAGGATATTGTCAGGTAGGAGAAGAGATGTGCAGGGCCTGCATGGAGTAGGTTTGAGTACCGTGTCAAGCAGGATCATCAGGGTTAGGGGGGAGCATGAAGGCAGTCACAATTAGAGGAGGCAAGTAACAGCTGTCATAGTTCAGACTTAAAGAGTCCCAGTCTAGGAGTATCCAGTAAAGTGGTAGGAAGGTCATTCATCCAAAAAGGGGCTCTATAACTAAAAGATTTTTGCCCAGTGGTGGTGGTTCTAAAAAGAGGGGTGTGGAAAGCAACATTACTGGAGTGTCTAGTGAGTCTCCTTCTATGGGCTGGAGTTAGTAAGGCTGACACTCAAGCAGGGACAAATCCAAGGGGCAGGTGTGGTAGTGGAGATGCCCCTCCAGGTTTAACCAGGAGGTTCTCCGGTAGAGATCACAAGTATGAGTATACCTGTCACATCCTGCTGCTAGACAGGAGGCTTTGTTTAGGGCCGTTCTGATTTTAATTATGGCGGTGTTGGAGGCTGACCCATAAATGACTAGGCCATAGTCAACCAGTGGGAGAACAGAACTGGATACAACCAGTTTTACAGCAGTTTGCAGGAGACAGGAGCAGAGCCAAAAAAAGAAGTCCAGTTCTGATGTTAACAGCTCTGCAGGTGATAGAGATGTGCTCATGAAAGGACAGAGCCGAGTCAAGGGTGATCCCTAAATATTTAAAGCAGGAGACAGTTTCAAGGGGGGCAGAGTTAGTATTGAGAATGCGGAGGGGGTAGGACCTGTTTTTGTTCTTCTGGTGCGCAAAGAGCATCACCTTTGTATTTTTCATAATTAAGAACCAGTTTATGATTAGTGAACCAAGACTCAATTTCAGTGAAATGCTTCTGTAGCTTATGCTGCAGAGTGGAGGGGCCTGGTGCCTGCAAAAAATGACAGCATTGTCTGCATAGAGGAGGAGTTCTCCAGAGCAGGCCCCATGGAGAGAGTTTAGAAACAGGCTAAATAGTAGGGGCCCAGAGATTGAATCCTGGGGTACCCAGACATTGGGAGAGGAGACAGTGTGAGGTTAATTTGTACCTGTTGGGATCGGCCAGAGAGGTAGTTGGAGAACCAGGAAGTGGCTTCCTGGGACAGGCCAAGGAAGAGCAAGGAGTTAATCAGCAGGGTGTGATGAACAGTATCAAAGGCCTTTGTCAGGGCAACATAGACAGACCCAACTAGGAGCCCTTGATCAAGTGCATCATGGATGAAGGAGGTATATTCCAGTAGTGCAGTTGTGGCGTTAAGGGCCTTCCTGAAACCGTGCTGTTGGGGGACATAATAGGCTGTGTGTGTCAATGAACTCGGAGAGTTGATCAGCAATGATCTTCTCCAATGCTTTTGACAGGGGTGGCAGTATGGAGATTGGCCTATAGTTACTTGGTAAGGTTCTATCTCCACTTTTAAAAATTGGAGTTACCATGGCTTGTTTCCATTGGGATGGAAATTGTCCCAGGAAGAGGGACATGTTCAGAATTTTGGTGAGATGGGTTAGAACAGATTCTAGGGAGAGTTTGAGGAGATTGAGATCTAGGGTGTCTGCATTATGTCTTGACTTTCCTAGAGCCTTGGAAAGGTATTTCCTGACTGTGTTCTGGGAAACAGATTTAAAGTGAAAGGGGGGGGACCCCTGCATGAGGTGGGGGGAGGCTGGAGAGGGGGTAGAAGGTGTGGAGAAGTAATCAGGTGGGAGTACACTGTTAAGGTCAGTGAAGGCGGTGTTTAATGCACTAGCTCTAAACTCCAGATCCTGAGTGGTAGTGCCATGAACTTGCAGGTGGGAGGGAGGGGGGAGAGGGATTTACCATTAAGTCTGTTTATGGTCTCCCAGAATTTGCGTCCATGTCCCCATGAGGTGGTGAGTGTAGCCTGATAGAAGGCAGCTTTGGCTTGCAATATTTCTTGGGTGCAGGCATTCCTAGCTGCTTGGTAGTTTTGCCTGTCAGCTGCTTGGCCAGAGTCAAGAGCTTTACACCACAGGTTGTCACAGTACCGCATGCACTTTAGGAGGGGCTCTGTGATTCAGGGAGAGACATGGTGTTTGGAAATTTTTTTAATGGGGGGGCCAAGATGTCACAGACTGCATTGAAGGAGTAAGTGAAGAAAGCTAAGGCATTGTCCAGAGGTTGTGTAGTCAAGTGGGGACCAATCTAGAATCGATAAGTAGTTCTTGAAATGTTCCAGGGATCCTCTTTTTAGGTGACGTTGGAAAGAGACTCTGTGGGGAATGGTTTCTGGCAGTTTGACCAGCTGCAAATAATAGGGGAATGGTCACTAAGAGAGTCTGGTAGTACCTGGACATCAACAAGATGATTGGGGTGGCTAGTTAGGATGAGGTCAATGAGTGTTCAGTTTCTGTTAGAAGAGTTAAGCCGTATGGGTGTCAGGACCATTTGCATGAGGTTTAGTGCTGCAATAGCATCCCTGTAATGTGCTGCTTTAGGGGCAAGCCAGTTAGTGTTAAAATCCCCTAGGGCAATAACTCCGGAGTTTGGTGGAAGTTACGAGATGATATCTAGGATGGAGGAGAAGGCTGGTTTTTGTTGCCTGGGGGTTATGTAGACAGCCAGTAAATAGAAAGTTTTACCTGCAGTTTCCCCATTGTCAATTTTAGCGTTAGTGATTGAGCCCCATGCGAGGGCTCAGGGGTGCTTACTACATGACCTATTGGGTTGTTCCAAAGGTAGAAAACACACCCACCACCCCTTGTACTAGATCTATCGACTCAGTAAAGGGTGTAACCGTCTAGGTTGCTGTGGAGTGAGGAGTGTCAGGAGACAGCTAGGTCAAAGCTCAAAGGTGATTATTCCAAACTAATAATAAATAAATAAATAAAATAAAATTAGAAAACTGGTTTCAGGCCAGAAAGCTGGTCATTAATGCCAACCCCCCCCCCAAAAAAAAAACAAACAAGGCAATGTTGTTTGGTCCTAGGAACTTGGGCCCATCTAGGCAACCCTTGCTTGCTATTATTACCGCTACTGGAACACCAATAGAAGTAGATTTTTTTTTAAATTTATTCTAGGATTACAAGTACCTTTGAGCCAAGGCTCTTTTACAAAGGTTCCACGTCAGGAATAGCAAACAACAAGGAAGCAACAGTGAAATAACGGCAAACAATTCATGTACAACAGTGCTATTGAAAGGGGTCAATTATAGGAAGAGTAAGGTGTAGAGGAGGAGGAGAAGAGTAGGTAGTTAACAGAGGCAGCTATAGTAAAATGGTTAACACAGCTAGGACACAAGTGCCCACAAGAAATGGGTAGGGTCAGGCGCCCGGGGTAGCAGAGAAACAGGGATGAGAGGAGAGGAGGAGGATGAAGACACAGTCAGAGGCATTTGTCGAAAAATAAATGGGAAGGAGTGATAGAAGAGAAAAAGGGGCAGGGTAAGGGGGGAAATAAGTGCTATAATGGGTCAAGGAGAGACTAATGAGGTGGTATGAAGATCTGAGATTTGAAATGGTGCCTCAGGAGCTGGCGGAGGGGGACTGGGGGGGCTTGGCGTTAAGCAGTATATAAGTTAGGATTAAAGCTGTGTAGGTCATCAGCTGGGAGAGGCAGTCACAGGAGCTAGAGGCAATGAGATTGGCCTGGTTTTGAACAGACCTAGTGCTGAGGCAGAGGAGATGGTGTGACTGACACCATTCATCCATAGAGGAGCCCTATAAGTGAAGAAGCGTTGGCCCTGCATAATTCAACAGCAAGGAGCTTGTGGAATCTGGGTTGTCAAGCTCCTGGTGTTCTGTCGGTTGGTGTTTTGATGTAACAAGGCAGTTACATCAAAAGTAACACCGGGGGGTGTGAGGTCATGATTGATTTTTTCCCACCATAGCACATGTGAGATACTTTATATGGTTGGAGAGTTGGAGCCATCCGGATTGTTCATGAAGGGCACAGGTGTGGGTGAGGCAGCAGGCACCAGCTGTGAGTCGGCATGCTTTGCTAAGTGAAGTTGTTATACGTCGGAGGGTGGACGTCATGGCGGAGCCATAGATAATGAGGCCATAATAAATAATTGACACCACAGAGCTCTGGACATCAATCTTCAGGGCCTCTGGGGTGAGTGCTGCCTGTGCTTGTAGAGTAATCCAAGGCGTGTGTTGGCAACTTTAGCCACGCTGTCAATGTGAGCCATATAGGAGAGATTGGGGTCAAGCAGAATCCCTAGGTATTTGAATGAGTAAACTTGTTCAAGGACAGTCCCTTGCTTGGTGGAGATGGCGAGGGGGTATTGCTTGTAATGGTTATGTGAACCGCAGAATAGCAATGACTTAGTTTTCTTGTGATTGAGGACTAGTTTATGATTGGAGAACCATGTTTCAATGGCACTGAATCCGAGTTGGAGACTGTGTTGTAGTGGTGACAGGTTCTTGTGCGTAGAAAAGACAACAGCATCATCCGCATACAGGATGATTTGTTGCGAGCAGGATTGTGGTAGGGAGTTTAAAAAGAGGCTGAAAAGGAGAGGGCCCAGTATGGGCCCCTGAGGGACTCCGGAGAGGACAGGTAAGGTGCCCGAGATAGCACTGGCAATTTTTACTCTTTGAGAGCGGTTGTCAAGGTAGCTTCTGAACCAGTGGGCTGAGTCCGGTGCGAGGCCAGCAAGGAGTAGTTGGTCATACAGGAGCCAATGATGGACCATGTCAAATGTCTGCGAGAGGTCGATGAAGACAGCCCCAGTAAGAAGACCTTTATCAAGGGAACTATGTACTGCACTGGTAAATTCAAGCAGGGCAGTGGTGGTACTATGCCCTTTTCTAAAACCATGCAGTTGTGTGCACAGAATATTATATTTGTCCAAATAATCAGTGAGCTGGTCCGCAACAAATACGCTCTAGGGCCTTGGATAGTGGTGGCAATATGGAGATCAGACGGTAGTTAGAGTGCCAGGTCTTATCCCCACTTTTTTGGACTGGGGTCACAGTGGCAGTTTTCCATATTTCAGGGAATGTGCTGGTGTGGAGAGAGAGGTTGAGAATTTTAGTTAGGGGACTGAGGACCTCATCAAGTGTAAGTGATAGCAGCTTAAGGTCCAGGGTGTCACTGCTGATTCTGGAAGTGGAGATGGCTGAAGTGATGTTGCAGTGAGCTTCATTCATCTTAATCTCCCTGAAGTAAAAATGAGGGTGGTTTGACAGGGTGCAAGGTGTGTTACAGGGGGTGTGACTGACTGTGAAGAATTCAGGTGGTAGAACAGTACTGAGGTCAGTAAAAGCCGTGTTAAAGGTATTTGCAATGACCATGGGATCAAGGGTAGTGGACCCTTCAACAATTAACATGGCCAGAGGGGATTTTGATTGTTTCCCAGTAATGTCCTTGATATTGTCCCAAAAAGCACAACCATTTCCCCAGGTGTTGGTGAGGACATCCTTATAATATGAGCTTTTCATGAGACAAATGGATTTTGTGCAGGCATTATGGGCATGTTTGTATTTTTGGATGTCAGATTGTTTGCCTGTGGCTTTAGCCGCTGCCCACAGGTGGTCCCTAGATTTCAGCTGGGAAAGAAGCTCCACAGCTATCCAAGGGTTATAGAGGGCTTTTGTTTTCTTGAAGGAGCAAAGATGTCACAGGCCT
This sequence comes from Neoceratodus forsteri, assembly GCA_016271365.2. NCBI lineage: Eukaryota > Metazoa > Chordata > Ceratodontiformes > Ceratodontidae > Neoceratodus > Neoceratodus forsteri. The sequence goes on along the minus strand of CM028129.1, from coordinate 1,251,709,956 downwards.
TATTGAAGGCGGTGATGAAGTAGCCTAGGGCTAGGTTAACATCTGTTGCTTTGTAGATGGGCAGCCAGTCTTGCAAGGCTAAAAACTGTTTGAGATGGGTAAGTTGACCATGGGGGAGGACTCTGCTGGTAATGATTATAGGGGGTGGCTTTAGAAATTTATTAGACCATTCACATATAACCGGGGAGTGGTCACTGACAGAGTCTGGGAGAATGGAGATACAAGAGATCCTGGTAGGGTGATTAGTGAGAACTCAGTCCAGCAGAGTGCTGGTGCCAGTTTTGTAATTTATCCAAATTGGTGTGGTGACCAATCGTGAGAGGTTGGCAGCTGCAAGGGCATCCTTATGAGTGTCGACATCAGATGCGAGCCAGTTTATATTGAAATCACCAAGCAGAATGTGTTCAGAGCCAGGAGATTGGGAGCTGATGAAGTTAAGAACTTCTTTGATGCCAAGATATTGATCTTGAGGTGGAATATATACAGAGATGATGGTGAGGGCTTTTTGATTGGGACCTAGAAGAATTTTAATGGGTAGAAGCTGGGCCGAGGAGGCAGGGACGGGGGTCGGAAGAAGGTGCCCCAGGAGATTATCCTTAATGTAGATGGCACAGCCCCCTCCCCTTTTAGAGACATGGTCCAGTCTGAAAACATTGTAGCCCTGTAAGGTAATTTCCAGATCAGGAACTTTTGGTGTCAACCATGTTTCAGCTACAGCAAGCATGTCAGGATTATGTTGGCGGATAAAGGCTTGGAGTGCATCAAGCTTTGATAACAGGTTGCAGTTGCTAATGGTTGCGATGGTGAGGGCCCCTACCTTTTTCAGAAGGTTTGAACAGCCCGGATGACAGATGAGTCCACCAAATACCTAGAGGTCCACTTGGATCAGAAACTTTCTTACAGAGCACACATTTCCTACAGAGCACACATTGACCATATAACGTTTACCCTTCACAGGAAAATTAGTCTGCTCCACTGACTTGGCAATTTTATTACAAAAGAATCATGACCCATAATTGCCAATAGCATGCTTCTCCCCTTCCTGAAATATGGCGCCCCTGTTTTGCAGTCCTTTAGGTACTCTGAACTCAATAAGCTCAAAGTTCTATACAACAAAACTGGGTGTTGTGCCATAGGTGCTCCATCCAGAGAGCACCATTGTAATGTACTTTGTTCACTGAACTGACCATCACTCGAGGGTCGACTTGAGTACCCTCTACTCTGTCTAGCCTTTAAACTTATAAAAGGTTCCCCCCACTCACTAGCCTGTGAGATATTCTAAAACCCAAGACCCCTAGGAGGGTCTTATGGTCCACCAGCAACTTTCCATTGGAAACACCAAAAATCAGAACCTGTGTGAGAAAGAGGTCCTTTGTCTCTTATGCTCCAACTTTTTGGAACTCTCTGCCCATTGCCCTCCTAGACTGCCCAACCCTTGGGGGGGGGGTTCAAAAAAGAGCTTGAAGATGTATTACATGAATGGAGTTGCTGTGCCTGCAACAGGAGACCTCACCCTGTGCTAAAATTTGATTATGCTCCCTCATTCAGGGATCTCTTTGGACCTTCACCTGCACTTTGGTGTAATGTTTCCTCTCCCTACTTTTTGTAATACAAGATTGCTATTAACTCATTGTCATATGTTGAACTTTTTGTTTTGACCGACTTTATAGTCACACCTAATGTATTGCAGTTTTATCTTATCTGACTTGTCCTGATTATGTATTCTATTTATTATTTCTACCTGTCTGTAAATCTGTAATTAATTCTGGGTCACCCCTGAAAAAGGGACAGCTATATCTCAGTGGATCTACCCAGTTAAAAAAAATTAAAAATAAAAATAAAATATAAAGATAAGGAAACAGGTTCTTTATCTTTTAAAAGCTTCAATTCGCATGTCGGCAGTCCTCGGTTATACTGAGGTTTAGTATAGGCATGCAGACCTACTGTACACTTAATCCAGGAATTGCCATGGGACCACTGACATGATAATCAAAACTTTTAAAAGATACAGAATCTATTTCCTCACACTAAATCTCCCATGGCAGATCCCCGTTCATAATATCAACCCTGGGGGATTCTGTGAGGCTGCCTGAGTGGCAACATATTTCACATGTCAGGTGGGGGAGCTGGCAGGATCAACCAGGTAAAAATTGACATTATAGCTACTCTGTTCATTGGATGTGGAAGTCAGTCAACAGAGATAGCTTCAAACTGCATTACAAGACTATTTTGTACACCGTATCTATGAGGGGTCCCTGTGAAAGACTAACAGGAAGTAGCTTGGGTCGCACAGTCTCAGAGTAGTTGCCCTAGAACTACTATATTGTCCAGCACTGTTGTTTTTATGTTTTTAGCCTAATTTAGGCATTTTAAGTACTTACAACCAGTGCTGGCTGGCTTTGCTGGTAGTTTTACTACCAGAAAAAGGTACTTTAATGAAGTGAACCTTCTGTGACCCTGATAGTCTTTCTGGGTCACTGCATATAAATTGAGATGCCCCTAGTGAGCGGGGTTTGAAAATTGACATTAAAGCTACTCTGTGTGTCGGACGTGAAACCCGAGTGATAGAAATACCTTCAAACTGCATTACAAGGCTATGTTGTACACCATATCTATGAGGGGTCCCTGTGAAAGACTAACAAGACGTAGCTTGGGTCCTGTAGTCTCAGGGTAGTTCCCGCTAGAACTACAATACTGTCCAGCACTGTTGTTTTTATGTTTTTAGCCTGATTTAGGCATTTTAAGTACTTAAAACATGTGCTGGCTGGCTTCGCTGGTAGTTTTACTACTAGAAAAAGGTACTTTAATGAAGTAAGCCTTCTTTGACCCCAATAGTCTTTCTGGGTCACTGCATATAGTCCCACTGGGTCCCAGCGTCAGTGGCTCAGTAGGTAGCACACTCGCCTCTGAGGCTGGGAGATCAGAGGGCTGTGGGTTCAGTTCCCACATCTGGCACTTGGGTTAATATCCCAGTACTGACACTGTAGTGCAGCATGAGAGGGGTGTTGCACTTCTGAGGTGCCGTCTTTCAGATGAGACGTTAAACCGAGGTCCCATCTGCCTGGATTGGTGGTAATTCAGGTGGATGTTAAAGTTCCCATGGCACTTATCGAAAAGAGTAGGGGAATTTTGTTTTTATTAAGTATTGTACAATATCACTTCAAAAAGTATAAACAAAAACAAGAGAAAACAAACAAAATCACAAGTCAAGTAACTGGAACATCGGAATCAGTGATCCAGGAAGATTCGCCATACAGTTCGTATATGTTGAGCAGTTTGGAAAGCCTTTTCCTTATGGTACAAACAGCGTAGTTCCTTACAAACATTCCCCACAATATCATCATATGTCAAAAGTTTTTGTTGTAGTGTGAACAAACAATGAGCATTCCAAATATACCATTTAAGAATAGAAAACAACACAGATAAGGTACTAGAGTCCCAAGAAGACCACTCTCTACCACAAGTACCATAAATCAAAGATTCATAAGAAAGATTCTGAAAGAAACAGATTCAACAAAGAGCCACATAGGACCAAAAGGACTGAATAAAGGAACACATAAAAACAAATGAGACATAGTTTCATATTGTGTCACACACTGAGGCCTGCTACAAAATCTGTCATCCAAAGCTTTATGTTTTTGATTAGACTTAACATTTAACTTTTCGTGGCAACAAAGCCACAAAACATCTTGAAATTTGCAAGGCATTCGTGTGTTACGAAACAATCGCATAACATCAGGTGTCAAAGATGGTGGGCATAAAGGTAAAGTAATGGGGTCCGTAAAATGTTTGTCCTGTACCATTGAATACAGCAATTTCTTTGAATAATGCAAAAAGGGAGAGGTAATGCACCGTTTAAAGCGCACAAAATAAATCTATAATAATCAGAGGAAAAAGAAACTGATTTAAAAACTTTCAGGGAATCAAAAACCCAACCATCATACCATGCCCGTATACGGGTTTTAAACAAAGGTGACCAACTAGTAGGCCGCCCACTACAAATGGGAAAAAAATTGGCAAATAAAAATTGAATAAACAAAAACAGAGTTGGATTTACCATATTCAATCCACCATCCACCACCTTAAGATATAATATATTGCTTTAAATTGGATTCAATCTACTACACTATAGTGCTTGAAAAAATAAACCAGAAAGAGTAGCGTCACGCTCTTTAGGAGGGGGAAAAAATCACGCTCACATATAAAAATAAAGGCAACAAATAAGTCCTAATCATGTATACCCGTTTAAGTTTACTCATAGTACACTTATTCCAACCGTCCACCAAAGCCTTCCCCCGTATAAGTTTTAAATCCCAATTAACTAAATCCTGTCTACCAGTAACAAAGGCAATCCCTAAAATAGAGATGGGACCATGCATCACTGGTATACCAGCCATATGATTGGTAGAAACGTCAAACCCTAAACATTTGAGGACACATTTATCTTCATTCAGGTGTATGCCAGAAGCATTACCATAAAAAGTACAAAACTCTAAAGCCCTATCCAAATCCGTCTCTGACTTTAGGAATAGACAAATATCATCCGCATACGTGGCAGCAGTCCAAGGGGCAGGATGACCTGAGAGCCTAACCGGAGTGAAAAAGCGGACATCATTCAATAACCGGAGTAAAGGGTCAATACAAAAAACAAATAACAAAGGGCTTAATGGACACCCCTGACGTACACCACGTTTCACTGGAACCAAAGGCCCCAAAAAGTCATTCACCAGAGGTTTAACAAAAAGACAACGATAAATAGCCTGTAACCAAGTAATAAATGAAACAGGAATACCATATCTGTAAAGAGTTTGCCATAAAAAGTCAAATTCCATGGAATCAAAAGCCTTCCGTTGGTCCAAAGACACCACCAGTCCAGAAGTAGTAGAAAAGGAGCCAGATTCAAAAATTTCCCTTAAGATAATAAGCTGGTCTGTAATTACCCTGCCCGGAACAGCACAAGATTGTGTACAGGAAATAACACATGACGCAGCCTTAGATAAATGTAGGGCTAATATCTTCATAAGAATTTTAAAATCTACATTTAACAAGCAAATCAGTCTCCAATTTTCCAAATTTTCCATATCCCCTTTTTTATACAGCAGGGTTACAACCCCCAAAGTTGTGTGAATGGGAAAATAACTCTCCTGTAACATAAAAGTATAAACTTGTTCCAATTCTTTATAAATATGCGGAATAAGTAGGGCGTATAATTCGGATAGAAGACCATCTAGACCCGGTACCTTTCGTTTGGGCAATGCAGCCACTGCTGCCAGAACCTCCGTAGGGGAAATAACAGAGGTAAGGGCAGTGATTGCAGAACTAGAGAGGGCAGGAATATTCAAAAAAGGAAACCAATGGGAAAAAGCAGCAGTGTCAGTACACTGCGTATCAAACTGCCATCCTAAATGTTTAGACACAACTGACATAATATCTGATTGTTTCGTAACAGTCACCATATCAAAATCTCAGACAGCAGACATGGTTTTATGCTGAATGCGGGAAGAACAGTTCAGAAAAGGACAGACTTCCGCAAAAGACCCCTGTGTCCCAAAACGCAGTTGCATAGTCAAAGATGCCAGTTGTTTCTCATGAAATTCTTGCATTTGTTGTTTAATGGAATGAATCTGATCTCCATAATCATGTGTGGTAGTATATGCCAAACTCATCAATTGTTGCAGCTGCTGTCTGAGTGTCTGATATTTCACTTTCTCCAAATCCGATAAATATTTGCTCTCACTTAATAAAAACAGTTGTAAATCAGATTTCAAACTATCCCACCAAAGAAAAGGATTATCAAGTAACTGAAATAGAGTTTTTGTTACACCTATTAAATATAATATTTGTTGGGACAGGGAACCCCCAGAAAGTAATAATGTATTGAACTTCCAAAGACCGGGGCCAGAAGGAGAATCCCACGCACCTACTACCACTGAAAGGGCATTATGGTCAGAATATGCCACTGAATCTACTTGGGCATCAAGTACAGGAACCCGGTCACTGAGAAAAAAGAAATCAATGTGGGTAGCATGGGTACCCCGCTGAAAAGTAGGGAGCCCCTTGGAGTGAAATGATTTATACACATCTTTCAAATGAGCTAATTGTACTGTAGACTGCAAAGCCGACATATCACAAAAAATTTTTTTGGTAGAGGTGCCACCGCCACGATCATGAAGCGTAAGACCGCAATTGAAGTCACCGCCCCAAAGCACAGGTTGTGCCGAAAAAAGGAAAGGTCGAAGCTGGAAAAAAATGTCCACCCTGTCTGCTTTCTTTTGTGGGGCATAAATATTAATAAGGCGAAAATAAGTATTACGTAGTTTAACATCCAACAAAAGAACCCTTCCCGGAACTAAATCAATCAGCTGCTGGAAAGGTAATTTAAACAAAATTCCAACCCCCGTACAGGCACCCTGACCAATAGACCAGTAAGAAGGACCCTTATACCAGCCACTTTTTTTTTGTTATATATTTTCTTGTCTTCCTATGCGGCTGGGGGGGTGTTACCAATGGTTCCCCCCAATCCTGCCTGACCAACAACCCCCAGTCTGCCCCCCATCCCAAGCTCAACCCCTTACCTTTCCAACCTACACCACAATCTGTTTGCCATGGTGGGCACGTGACCACCGCCACGGGATCCGAGGGGGTTTTCCAGTGCAGGGGGAGCATCCAGGCAGAAGCCAGCGGGGAGCTGCCCGTCCGGCCATCATGTAGCCCGCAAGGATTTTCTCTGTTTCCCTCCCGTGCGTCTGTGGCGTGCAATGGCGTAAGGGACTGGGCGCGGCGGCGCTACCTGCGCCCCACCAGCGTCTGCCACACACGTCCCTCTAGTTCTGCCCTTGACCTGCCATAGCCCCCAGCCACCGCTAGGGAGCCGGCGGGACATGAAACATTCCCCTCCACCCTGAAGAGAGAGCAGTCTAACGGACTCTCGATCCTTCTCCACCCGCCGACCCCCGACGGCCCAGGCTCGTTCCCGAACCCGGGTCGCTGGCATAGCGCAAGGTGTGGCGTCCAGCGCCTCAACCCTCAGCACCACTGGGCCGGCCCATACCAGCCACTTTTAGCATGGCGAACCTCTAGGGCAGTGTGTAATCTCGTGTCCTGTAGAAAAAGAACATCCGCAGGGATGGACATTAGGTGGGAAAAAGACACCACCACGCTTCTTTGGATTTTTAATGCTATTAACATTAATCGTCAAAAAAGTTAGCTGGGCAAGAAGATTCATGAGAAGAAAAAAAGAAATCAAGGGGGTTTAAATAATTTAGTTCTACCAGAGGCCCATGTCTTCCTCCCTTTAGAGGTAGGTTTTCCTTTCAGGGGGCCCACTACCTGCTCACTCAACACACTGGTGTCAGAATCAGAGCTAGGGTCAGCACACTGAGAACCCTCCGAAGAAACTTCAGAGTTTTTCTCCAAAAAATCAGTGTCTAAAAGTAGAGGTTGAAAACGATTAGAAGTCTGAGTTTCTGAAATTTTGTGAACCTTGGAGGCAGGCTGTCTCCAGCTCTGGCAGCACGTTACCCGTTGTCCAGGATCAACGGCCAGGACTGGAGGAGGAGGTGGAGGTGGCATATCGGGAGAAGAAGCAACAAGAACAGTTCTTGGTTCCTTCAAAGGAGGGCCCAATGGTACAGGAGGGGGTTCCGCAGGCTCTACCAACATAGGAACCTCCTGAGGCCTCTGAACTACCAAAGGGAGTTCAGAACAGAATCAGGGAGGAGGCACCATCAACAGGGTGAAAAGCTGAGGGTCCAAAGGCAGGGAGGGTCCCTGTCTGGACATGCATCCGTTGAGCAATCGCAACCATCAATCTTTGCTCCTCCAAATCCCAGAACCAGATTTAGAAGACGGCCTGGGTACATTCCCCATAGGTATGACCTAAAAGGCCACATAGGTTACAGCAAACAGGTTCAGAGCTATGCTGGGACACATGACTCAGCTTACCACACAGAGAGCAATGGATTTTGTCACATACACCACTAAGGTGTCCTGGAGCACCACATTTATAACACGATTTAGGTTGGCCCGGATAAAACAAAACACCACGGTCACCCCCTTAAAAAAAAGAATTCGGCAAATGTTGTAAGGAACCATTTAATTCCCGAAGAATTACCCTAAACTTCCAACCCCCCGTCCAAATGCCTTCGCCATCAAAAATAGCCTCAGGGGACCCTAAAACAGTACATCGCTGCTGAAGCCAAAAAAGTAAGTCAGTCATACTGACACCTTCATTATGAAAAAGAACCATAACAGACTTCTGAGCAGGTCTTGTGAGAGGAATGACTTCAAATGGGGCCCAAAGTGGAGTATTCTTTACCTTCCCATACCTGTTCCAAAAGGCCTCCAACCCAGCATGTAACTTAAAGCTAACATCAAAAGATCATTCTCCAGAGACATGGATAAGAGCATATAATTCAGTAGCCAGAAAATGTAAACTTTGTTTCAGTAAAGTTTTCCCCACATATTCCCTATCAGGAAACATTTCAAGACCCCCTTTATACACAATACGAACAGCATTATGTCTTTTAGTGGGCAACACCTTTTTCTTAAAAAAGGAGGCATATGTTTTAGAGGCATCAGCAATATCACTCCCCAAAACAGTCGCAGTTTCACCCCCTAAAGACCTGGCAGAAGAAACCGCTGATGGTACAGTGTGGGGGAGGGACTCCAAATGACCATCACCCGAAGGAACAGGGGATTGAGATACCTCATGTTTAGAGTCCTGGGGTGGTAGTACGGCCTGTGAAGGAAAAACTAGTTTAGGATTGGGGGTAAGCTCCAAATCAGAATCCAAATGAAAAGCCGATACTTCACTCGAAGAGTCCTGTAGAGTCTGCGAGGGTAAAGAAGAGGATACTGGGGACTTTGGAGTTAGCTGCACTCCAGGAATACAGATTGCTGCAAAACCTGAAGTCCACTGTCGTGATACAGGCGAGTGCACCCAGCCCGCTGCTCGGAGAGAAGTCTCCACAGACCACCTTTCTATAGATTCTGGAACTGAGTCCGCCCAATCTTGTTTCGGGGCCATCTGTGTAATCGTGCGTTTAGAAGCATTAAAGGAAAAAGTGGAAATCCCATCCTGTCTAAGGGGTTCCGTTTGAAATATCACTGGTGCGGGCACAGAAGCAGTCCCCGAGAGTTCCCCTGCCACACCCGACTCTGGAGCATTCTGAGTTTGCAGCGGAACCAGATCACTCCCGTCAGACTCCACATTCTCTTCCGGCGCACTCAGGAGCAGTGAAAAAAGTAAAGTACTTGGTTCAGTATGCCCAAACGAAACCACTTCAGGAGAGAGTACAGAAGTGACAGTTTTATTTGCAGCAGGACTCGTAAGTAAGAAAAACGGTCCCGAATCCACATCTGGTAATGTAGAGACATCAACTAGATCAGAAACAGGCTCTGAAGGTACTTCAGGAAAACGGGAATCAGAATCCATAACATGAAGCACTCCCAATGAAACTCCAGCTGACTCAGGTAGCTCAGCAAGCACACAACGCTCTGCCACTTCCCGCACCATGACCAACTAGACAGAGACTGACTCTCTGCAGCAGACGGCAAAGCCCCCTGCAGTCAGAGTAGGGGAATGTCCCCGGTGTCCTGGCCAAATTTGCCTCATTCACTGAAAATACCACCAACAGCTTAATCTGGTTCAAGGTCTGTTGGCATTCATCTGTATCCCCCTCCCCCGGGTCATGCCTGAAAACAGGCAGGATTTGTCTAGTGCACTTACCCGGTCAACAAAAACTAAATAAATAAAAATAAATAAAAATATAAATTGAGATGTCCCTAGCAAGCAGGGCAAGCTTGGGCGAGGTAAGCGCACGGCTCGGCATGCAGAGATGCATGCCAAGACACACGTGTTTGAGCACGTTTGGACCAAGGGCCTGACTCTGTAAGTTTTCCCGCATTTTAGTATATGCTGATTTACTTGGGTGTCTCAATGGCATTTAATTGAAATCCCACATAGTCATCTACTCAATTTGAACAGTGCAACTCATAGTAGTAGATGTCAGCTTGTGTTTTCACTCCAGCTAAAACCAAGGGGAAAAAAATCTCTCTTTTTCCTATTTCTTTAAATAGACCATTATGGCAGACATTATAAAAACCTTAGATGGAGATTGGGGTCTAAAACTAACACATGTTCAATGTACCTGTCACTTGAAAATAACAGTGCCCAGGAATCTTTTATCTGTAGTAAATGCTTATGCATTGCGATATTAGAACAGGAAATTAGCACCTTCAAGACTAAGTTAAACTCAGGTATGAATAACCAAAGAGAAATGCACCTGAGAATTATGTCAATTAATGAGGCAAGGTTTACTGTCCCAAATGTTATAAACCCCACTGCTTCACCAATATAACCTTTGGGGCTAATGCCCCCCCTCCCCCCCACCACTAATGTGCTCAGAACTCCTGTTTGTCCTGCCACAAATAAAAAAGAGACAGAACTCGAACCCACTGAGGATTCTCCTGATAGCCTCATAGTAGTTCCCCTAGAACTACTATATTGTCCAGCACTGTTGTTTTTATGTGTTGAGCCTGATTTAGGCATTTTAAGTACTTACAACCTGTGCTGGCTGGCTTCACTGGTAGTTTTACTACCAGAAAAAGATACTTTAATGAAGTGAGCCTTCTGTGACCCCGATAGTCTTTCTGGATCACTGCATATAAATTGAGATGCACCTAGTGAGCGGGGCAAGCTTGGGCGGGGTGAGCGCATGGCTCAGTATACAGAGATGCACACCAAGACATGCGTGTTTGAGCATATTTCAGACATGTACGGTGTGTACCAGGGGACCAAGGGCCTGACTCTGTAAGTTTTCCTGCATTTTAGTATATGCTGATTTACTTAGGTGTCTCAATGGCATTCAATTGAAATGCCACATAGTCATCTACCCAATTTGAACAGTGCAACTCATTGTAGTAGATGTCAGCTTGTGTTTTCACTCTAGCTAAAACCAAAGGAAAAAAAAATCTCTTATTTTTTTCCTATTTCTTTAAATAGACCATTATGGCAGACATTATAAAAACCTTAGATGGAGATTGGAGTCTAAAATTAACAAATGTTCAATGTACCTGTCACTTGAAAATAACAGTGCCCAGGAATCTTTTATCTGTAGTAAATGCTTACAGTATGCATTGCGATATTAGAACAGGAAATCAGCACCTTCAGGACTAAGTTAAACTCAGTTATGAATAAACAAAAAGACTGCACTTGAGAATTATGTCAATTAATGAGGCAAGGTTTATTATCCCAATTGTTATAAACCCCACTACTTCAACCAATACAACCTTTGGGACTAATGCCCCCCCACACACACACACTAATATACTCAGAACTCCTGTTTGTCCTGCCACAAATAAAAAAAGAGACAGAGAATTCGAACCCACTGAGGATTCTTCTGAGTATGGGGACTGGACCATAGTTGATACCAGGCACAGATAAAAAAAAAGGCAGTGGGCCATGGAATTTTGAAATACCAGTATGCAATTGTTTTTTCCCTCTTGGGAGACAACATGACACCAGAAACAATGAAAGAGACAAATACTTTAATTATAGATGATAACCCCTTTTACCCAAACCATCACTATAATCTCTTCCTCCACTACATCAGTCCTTAATGAATTCAATAGGTGTCCTAGTCCATGCCAGATAGAAATGGAAATTGAAACTGACACAAATAATAATCAAGAGCAATATGGGAATGCCACAGAACCTCTTATGTGCTAGCCACAGGTCACATGACAACATCTGCCCCTTCTTTCCCTACACAAACAGAGAATCCTGGGGACACCATGCCCAGACAAACATATTTTGTAGGTGATTGTTTGGTTAAATATCTTGACAGGACAGTCTGTGGTCAGGATAAGGCAAACAGAACATGCAGCACCTTCAGAAGTACATGCATTGCAGACATTACTGACAGGTTAGATAACACATTACAAGATTCTGGTGTTAATCCTCTGGTCATTGTACATGCTGGCACCAATAATATAAATAAATACAATATTGAAAAAATTAAGGAAGATTACATTAACTTGAGCAATAAACTGAAAGCTAAAGGCTGTTCTATTTGCCTATCCAAGATCTTGCCTGTTCCTAGAGCTGGATATGCAAAAAATCAAAACATTTAAGTAATAAATGAATGATTACGTAAGTGGACCCCTCAAAACAGCTACTCCTGTTTGACTCACTGAGAGGATTTTGAAAACAATGACAACCTATGCTGCTGGGATGAGCTCCATCTGAGTAAAAGGGTCAATTTTGTCCTTGGGGAAAAAGATCTGCTCTCATATTGCTAAATATTTAAACTAATTCCTATGGGGGACTCGGGCCCTCACCCTACTCCTGGAAAAACTGTAGATCATAAAATAACTAATAAAGCAGGATGCAATGTACTATTCACCAACACTAGAAGTCTAAACATCACCAACATTTCAGAACTGGAAGCCATCATGTGCAGAGGCAAAATAGATGTAGCCGCAGTCACAGAAACTTGGTGGGACAACTCTAGTGAATGGCTTAGAGGAATTCCAGGATATAGGCTGTTCTATAATAATAGAAATTGCAGACAGGGCAGTGGGGTTTGCATATACATTACAAACAATATTGAGTGCCATCAACTGTTTCCATCAAACCCTTCGGTTAAACAATTAGAGAACATATGGGTACAAATTTCAACCTCTAAACAATAAACCTAAATTAATACATGGAAATTGCTATAGGCCACCAAATTTTATTTATTTATTTATTTAAGAGTTTTACCAGGAAAGCATACTGAGCAGAGTACCGCTCGATTCCAGATGCGCCCGGGGGGTTACAAATGGTAAGGAGTACAGAAGTAACATACATAAATATAAGTGTGGTACAAGACAGATTGGTGAGAGCAGTCATACTTACAATATACAAGTATAATTTCAGCAAACATATGGATCTGTAAAAATATCCCAGTACTTAAAGGTATACCCAGACCAGTGTTAAATGCTGGAAGTTAGGTTGTGAGGGGTACTAGGGGGAGGAGCAGGAATACAGGAGCAGGATGTAGAGAAGTGAGTATTAAGAAGGGCATTCCAGTGTGGAGTGCTGGTGGCATGTCTAATATCTGCTGCCAGGGAGTTCCATAATTTGGGCAACCTGAAGCTGAAGGCAGCTTGGCCAGACTGGGTGGATCTGTGCGGGATGTGAAGGAGCCGAGAGTCGATGTTCCTGAGAGCGTAAGCTGGTGGGGGGAAGGCTGTTAGGGAGGACATCAGGTAGGAGGGGAGAGTCTGTGTCCAGAATTTGGCGGCGGTTCTAGCACAGTGTAGCAATCACCGGTTATGGAGAGAGGGGAGATCCATGGACTGGTAGAGGTCACAGTGATGAGTGTTAGGAGGACGGTCCAAGGTGAACCTGCAGAAGGAGTTGAAGAGGGGGTCAAGCCTGGATAAGGAAGTTTGTGGGGCAGAACAGTAGACTACATCGCTGTAATCCATAATCGGGAGGACCATTTTTTGGACTATTGCTAGTCGTGTTGGTAGAGGGATGCAATTTTTGTTGCTGTAGAGGGCACCCAGCATGGGATGCAGTTTTTTGTGAAGAGCATCTATATGTGCAGAAAAGTCAAGGTACTGATCTAGCCAGACACCGAGATATCTATAGGAAGTGCAGACCTTCAGTGGGGAGCTATCCAGAGTGTAGAACGGGGGGGGCAGGAAGGTGGGTTAGTTTGGCCCGAGAGCCGGAGGTGAGTTAGACTGTTTTATTTGAGTTTAAAAATAATTGATTTGAGAGGAACCAATGTTGGACGGAGTTGAAGTCCTTCTGCAGACAGGATGTCACTGCATTGGGGGATGAGCCAGAGGCAAACAACACCGTGTCGTCTGTACAGACCCTTGGGGGACTCCACTGGTGACTGGGAGAGAAGTGGAAGTAGCCGAGCTAATCCGGACTGATTGTGTCCTACCTGCCAGGTAGGAATGGAACCAGTAAATTGCAGACACAGACAGTCCAGCTTGAGCAAGTTTTGCCAACAACAGGGGATGCAAGACTGTGTCGAAGACTTTGGCCAGGTCGATAAAGATAGCTGCAGTTATTTCCCCTTTGTCCATACCTGTAAGGATGGTGTTAGTGAGGCGAAGAAGCGAGGTGGTGGTGGAGTGATTCTTCCTGAACCTGGCCTGGAAGGGGGTGAAGAAAGATATGGCATCAAGATAGAGGTGGAGTTGGGATAGTACAAGGCGCTCTTGAATTTTGGCTAGTTTGGGGAGCAGTGATATGGGACGGTAGTTGGATGGGGAGGAAAGGTCGCCACCTTTGGCTAGGAGAATGACAGTGGCTTGTTTCCAAGAAGTAGGGACTGACCCGAGTCTAAAAACAGGTTATAGAGGGAGGTTAGAGGGTAGGTTATGGCAGGTGCGGAGAGCAGAAGCATTTTGGAGTCAAGGCCTGATGAGCATTTAACTTTGGATGGGTTGAGTGACTGCAGTATTTTTAGTACCTGGTCAGGTGTGACTGGGCAGAGTGAGAAGGAGGCCGGAGAGGATACTGCAGGGGAAACAAAGGGCGGGGGATGGGGATGGGAGGCGAGTAGAGAAGATGCTGTGGTGGAGAAATGTGAATTAAACTCAGTGGCAACTGTGTCAGAATCCACGATGATGCTTCCACCTATGTTGAGAGTGGGAGTCGGGGGTTGGGCCGGGGGGGTAAGAAGGAATTTTATAGATTTCCAGAATTGTGTAGGGTGAGCGAAGTTATTGTTGAAAGCAGACTTAAAGAAGTTAGATTTGGCCTGATGTATGAGTCTAGTGCAGGCATTTCTTAGTGATCGGTAGTGTTGAAGGGCCGTTTGAGCACCTGTAGCCTTGAATGATTTCCAGGCTCGGTCTTGGGCTCGTAGTTGTTCCAAGAGGTTAGCTGTTACCCAGGGTAAGTGTGCTCCTCTTACTCTGGATCTTCTGAGAGGAGCGTGCAAGTCCCAGATGGCTAGGAAGTTGGTAGAGAAAAATTTTAGGGCCTCGTCCATGGAGGTGGCCCTAGTGATGACTGACCGGTCAGTGTTGGTAAGGTCATTTAGGAGAGTGGTTAAGTCAAGGGATTTGTAAGCTCTGTTGTAAAGTGTGTGGGGGGAGGGGCCTTGGGTTGGAAGATTTTGCGCACCATATAAATCATATGGTGATCACTAAGGGAGTCTGGTAGTAGGCCAGCTTTAACTATCCAATGAGGGTGGGTGGTGAGGGCCCAATCCAGTAGTGTATGCTTTTTGGATTTGTGGTTTAGGCGAGTGGGTTCCCCTAATTGCTGTAACAGGTTTAGAGCCTTGATTTGGGAATGTGTTTTGGTGGCTACGCTGCCTAGCCAGTACTGGTTGAAATCACCAAGGATGTGGAGTTCACCGCCTGCCGTCAGGGACCTCAAGTTCCCTAGGTGGTCAAGGATGCTACCCAGTGGTGTGTCTGGCGGACAGTATGACCCTGCTATATATACAGGGATAGAGTGCAGAAGGGGGATTTTGACTAGTAGGGAATCTATTGAATTTTTGGGTGCAGTGGGGGTGATTATGGAGAACTGGAGTTTAGAGGAGATATACATGGCAGTGCCGCCACCCTTCTTTCTGCCCTGTCTGTCTTGGCGGATTAAGGAGAACCCGGGCATTGAGAATTCCACGTCGCGGTTATGGGGCTTCAGCCAAGACTCAGTAATGATTACAATATCAGGGCGAAGGGATAGGACAGTAGTTTGTAGGGCTGCTGTTTTGTTCAGGATGTTGCAGATGTTTAGGTGGACAATTTTGAAACCTCTTGGGTGGTGGGTATCCAGTGCAGGAGATCGCCCAGCTATTGGGGATGGAGGACCTGGGTTACGTTCTATGTCCCCGGCTATAAGGAGAAGGAGAGCCAGGAAGTGCCTTGCTAGGTGCATAGTCTTTGGAGATGACCAACGTGGAGGGGGGCAGTTAAGAGTTTGTGAGTTAGGCTTACGGTCTAAGTAGAAGGGGATATATAAGGCCGGTAGGTCTGCATGGAAAGAGGGAGGGAGGATAGTGGCCCCCAGGGACCAGTTATGCCAGTGGTGCTGAGTATGGTCCACTAGGGCAGAGGAGGAGTGGAGGGGTGGATTTGTAATCCCCGGGAGGAGTGGCAAAGAGCTAGGTGGTATTGGGTGGGATGAGGGTGGAAGGAAAGATAAGGTTAGGCAAAGCACAGTAAATATCAATGGGAGATACTGCATTTTAGTATTAGATTTGAGA
This sequence comes from Neoceratodus forsteri, assembly GCA_016271365.2. NCBI lineage: Eukaryota > Metazoa > Chordata > Ceratodontiformes > Ceratodontidae > Neoceratodus > Neoceratodus forsteri. The sequence continues at coordinate 1,251,693,727 of CM028129.1, read as the reverse complement.
GCTGCTCTAGGGTGGCCACTAGTGGCTGAATAGTATAAGGAGCTAATGGGAAAGTGGGCTGATTGGTTCACGCACACACGAGGTCAACCCTGTCAAAGGAGGAGCTCACCAAGGGTAGTGGTGGGGGCAGTGGGGAGCCTGCGTGTAGCGCAGGTGGGGCCTTCAAAATATCTGGTGCAGCACTCTATCTTGGCTGCGAGCGCGGGATCGCTACCTGGAATTTCTGGGCTGCTCCATTTTTCCACCGGGGGGTTATCGGTGGCTGTGGGGAGGGCTCGAACCAGCTTGCCCTTATGACCGCACTGATGGAAAGAAAAAAAAAAGGCAGATTAAGTATTGGTCGGTGGGGAGATGGAGCTAACAACAGGTACGTGGCTATTACAGCTTTACATTTACTTAGGCAAAATTCAAGCAGTAAGTAAGGCTACCAAGGGAAACAATTGATTCAGGCTCAGATTCACAAGCAGAGTTTGTTACAACAGAAAGCACTGTGCTCCCACTTAGCCTACCCGGTTAGAAAAGAGTCATTGAGTCCCCTTGAGCCCACATGGTAACAAAAGAGTCACTATGTCCCCTTAAGCCCACTCTGCCAAAATTCCTTAAAGTAAAATTTCCCCTAGGTGGAAATCGTGAGTCGGTAGGGGCAGTGTGTGGTAAAAAAAATAATCTCCACTGCTCTACCGATGGAAAACCGAGCCAGGCAACAGACAGTCAGGGTCCAGTAAAAGGCGCCAAGTTCAAAATCTCTGGCGCAGCACTCTGTCTCGGCTGCAAGTGCAGGATCGCTACCTGGAATTTCTGGGCTACTCCATTTTTCCGCAGGGGGGTTATCGGTGGCTGTGGGGAGGGCTCAAACCAGCTTGCCCTCATGACTGCACTGGAATTTCTGGGCTGTTCCATTTTTCCACGGGGAGGTTATCGGTGGCTGTGGGGAGGGCTCGAACCAGCTTGCCCTCACGACCGCACTGGAATTTTTGATCTGCTCCATTTTTCCACAGGGGGGTTATCCTCACTAGATAACAATACATTCCATATAAATGAGATTACATAAATTACAGACATGGGGGAATGCATCATAGTAGGAGAGTTCAACTACCCAGGTATAGGATGGCAACTACTTATTGGCTCTGTCTAATCCACTTGATACTGCATTTGCTGATGTAGTAGCATTGATGGGTTTGGAACAACTAATTTATGAACCCACAAGGAGACAAAATGCATTAGACTTAATTCTTACTAATATTCAAAATAAAATGTCTGAAATAAAGATTAACTGCCCCTTAGAAGAAAGTGACCACAACATAGTAATGTTTACCATGAATTTAACAACAGCAAAAACTAAATGTATCTCTACAATTAATGACTACAACAAAGAAGATTTTGATAAAATCAGAAATGTGCTTATCAACATTAATTGGGAACAACAAATGGGCAATAATTTTACAGAAGCCATGTGGACTAGATTAAAGAACAATCTGTCTAAAATTGAGTTCAAATATGTCCCCAAAATCACAAAATTTAATGAAAAAGGGAGGTTTCCTCAATGGTTGACTATTAAAGTAAAAAAAAAAACTCATCAGACATAAAGAAAGAGCATATAAAAACCTACAAATTAATAACACCCCTGAAAATTATAATAGTACAAAAATACCTTAAAAAAACTCAAGAACCAAATTTGAATAGAGAAAAATAAAACTTAATTTAAAATAGACCACACTAGAGACAATAATAAGGCCTTTTAGTCATATGTCAATGCCAAAAGGAAACACTACAATGAAATTGGTCCAATTACTGAAAACAATAATACAATATCAGATGACTATTAACTAGACAATACTTTTAATAGGTACTTCTTTTCAGTATACAACCAGCTCATAATATCTAAACAACTCTCAACCAATACTCCCATTAAAAACATCACCTTTTCCCAAGATGAGACTACTGTGGCCATTAAAAAACTATATAATGAATCATCACCCAGCCCTGATAATATAAATCCTAGATTAATTGTTGAACTCTCATCTAGTTTGCTTACACCCTTGTCCTTATTATTCAATACATCTATCTCCTCAGACAATGTCCCCTCAGACTGGAAAAGCTTAGTAGTTATCCCCATTTTCAAGAAGGGATCCAGAAGTTCAGTTGGTAACTATCGATCCATTAGTTTGACTTTAGTCATCAGTAAAACAATGGAGTGCTTAGTCAAAATCAAAATCAAAGAAAAGTTTACTTAATTGGGATTTCATAATATTAATCAAATTGGATTTACATCAGGATGCTCCAGCACTACCAATTTGATCGCCTTTTATAACCTGGTAGGGGCAAGCCTTGATAACAAAATACCTGTTGATGTCATATTACTTGACTTCGGAAAAGCTTTTGATAAGGTACCCCATCAAGATTAGATTGACAAACTTAAAGTTCTCAGTCTGAGTTCCACAATAGTAAGATGGATACAAAACTGGCTGTCTAACAGGACCCAAAAGGTTAGAACTGGAGGTCAACTTTCCACAACAGGGGCAGTGACCAGTGGAGTTTCTTAGGGGTCAGTCCTGGGTCCAACACTGTTTAATTTATTCATGGATGACATTAACCACAACATCACAAATCAAATAGTGGAGTTTGCTGATGACACAAAGATAAGAGGGGAGGTTGATGCATTAGAAAAACACTTGACCCTGACTGAGGACCTAAAAAAAATCAAACACTGGACAAATAAAAACAAAATTATATTAAATGCCGACAACTGCATAGATATCCATCTTGGTAGTAATAACCCTAGCTATACTTACCTTCTGAACAATACTCCCATAAAAACTTCAGCAAAAGAAAGGGACCTAGGGATATTTATAAGTAATACCTTAACAGCTACTGTTCTCTGTAAAAAATTACCCAAACAAATCTTACTAAATAACATCAGATGATCATTCATCAAAAAAAGTGAACAACGCATAATTCTACTATATTGTACATACATTAGGCCCCAACTTGATTTTTGTTCTCCATTTTGGAACCCACACCTTAAGAAAGACATAAAACTATTGGAACAAGTTCAACACAGAGTTACCAAAATTATTCCTAACATAAAACATCTTCCATATCATGAAAGATTGACTAAACTGGCTTGGTTAGTCTAGAAAATAAACAATCTAGCGGTGACCTACTGCAACTATTTAAGATTATACATAACCCCAATTTAATACTCCAGTGTGGTCTTCAATTTGCAGCAAAGAAAGTCAACACAAGGAGCCACACTTTCCAACTTGTAGTCCCAAGGGCCAACACAAACAAAATAGACTACTGCTCCACTATACCTGCTGCCAAAGCATGGAATAAATTACAACAGGAATTGGTAGAAGTCAATGAATTCACATAGTTCAAATCTCTTCTTGACAAATATATCAACTGGTTGACTGGTACAAATTAAAAATACCCATGCAGCTGTGGGAGACATTCTTGATGGCTGTATGCCTTCTTATGTCTAATGAAAATTTAGCAAACCCAGTAAAGAAGATTTCAAAATAAAGAAGTAAGGGGAAAATTAGTAAAATATGCTAAAAGTGCAAATCAGGTGGGAGGCAGCTACAAGGACATTTTACTTTAAGCTAAGTCTTCAAAATGTATTGATAAGGGTCAGTGCAGTGGTGCGGCAGTGACTCTACTGCCCGTCATGCCAGCAGCCCAAGATGAGGAGTGGTCTTGGGTTGCTGGAGGTCAGCTTTGGCAGACAGAGGATGTCTCTCCTCTCCTGGGGAAGAAGGACTTGTCAGCACCACAACTATACTGCCACTAGACAAAGGACTGGTGACAGTGTGAGTCAGGGCCAACACAAAGGGTGGGGAACTGCAGGACTCTGCAGTACATGTGTGTCTCCAGGTACATGCCAATGTGTGTGCTCCAGCTCAGGGGACTCCAGGGAGAAAACAAATGAAAAAGGATGGCGGGACAGGCGTGAATGACACAGTATGTGCTTGCCTCCCACCTGCAGTCATTACGAGGTGGTGACAGGGCAATTGGGATAGTAGCTGAAGGGAGCCTAACTGGACCTGACCATGGCGAGTAAAAAAACCTTTGCAGAAAAAAAAATGTATTACGAAGTATATAATTTATTTTTGTAACTTTAATCCTGGCTATATGGTTGAGCTATGACACATTCAAAATTGAAAACACTGATGCTTACTTTTATAGTCAGTATTTAGTTTCATATTATGCAATCCAAGAACGACTTTTCCCCATACTCAACACATCACTTTTTGCAATTATTTATTTATTTAGTTATTATTTATTAAATTTTGTTAACCGGGTAAGCCCACTGGGTCCCGAGGGTCCCTTTTTCATGCAAGTCTAGCCTTTATAATACAACATATAATGACATTAAAATACCATCTATTCTTCACCACATTAAATTACAAAACAATGTGCTTTGTTATTATGGGAAGTTTCTTTGAAACAGCACAAAGAATTTTATGATTCTATTAAATATTTTTCTTGCTGTTGATGTGTGGTCTTGCTAATTAGTTTAGGAACAGCATCGCTAGAAGTTCATTAATTAGAGTGGTTAAAACTAGCCATATTTAAGTGGAATAATATTATAGCTTCTCCTTGTCAGAATGTTTGGTGCTTTTCCTGTCCCTGCTTTAAAATTTTATTAAATGTTCCTGTTTTTTTCAAGGCAAGACTCACCACAATTTCCAGAGATGAAGTTTGGCAAATATGAAAATGTAGTAACATAGATATAATGGAATGCAGGAAAATTTGTAGCACTTATGAAGATATAATGGAATGAGGAAACATGTATTTATTTAGGAAATCGGAATTACAACCCTTTGAGTCATAGACTTGTTTCCAAAGGCTCCACGTCAGAATAAAACATAGACATTCATACAGTACATACATAGAATAAATGTGGGTGAGCCATCATACAGAGCATAAATACAATAAGCACGGGTTAATGCCTATACATTTGGTAGCTAAAACAGAGCAGAGCTATCGACATATTTACCTAATGAGCGGTTAAGACCTATACAATTGGTAGCTAAAGCAATGCATATTATGAGTTGGTAGTAAGCCGCCTCAGGGAGGCCTTGTCTTATACATAATACAATGTAGCCCTTTTTGCATTACATTTGCAGCCCTTATGTTGATAGAATGGAATGAGGGAGCATTTGCAGCCCTTATATAGATATAATGGAATGTGGGAACATTTTCGGCCATTATGTAGATATAATGGAATGAGGGAACATTTACAGCTCTTATGTAGATATAATGGCATGTGAGAAAATTTGCAGCCTTTATGTAGATATAATGGAATATGTGAACATTGGCATCCCTTATGTACAGTGAAGCCCACCAAGAAGAAGTGCAGCACTGCAGAATTCTGCAATAGAGTTACTGCAGCAAACAATGCAATTTCAATGGGAGTTAATGGGAGTTAATGCCTTTTGTCATGCAGGAAACCTGTGACACTGCGCTTCATCCTGGTGGGCTTCACTGTAGATATAATGGAATGTGGGAAGATTTGCAGCCCTTATGTAGATATAATGGAATGTGGGAAGATTTGCAGCCCTTATGTAGATATAATGGAATGTGGGAACATTTGCAGCCCTTATGTAGGTATAATGGCATGTTGAAACATTTGCAGCCTTTATGTAGATGCAATGGAATGAGGAAACATTTCCAGCCCTTACTTAACAATAATGGAATATGTGAACATTTGCAGCCCTTATGTAGAAAGAATGGAATGAATGAACATGTGCAGCCCTTATTTAGATATAATGGACTGGGGGAACATTTGCAGCCATTATGTAGATATAATGAAATGCGGGAAGATTTGCAGCCCTTATGGAGATATAATGGAATATGTGAACATTTGCAGCCCTTATGTAGATATAATGGAATGTGGAAAAATTTATTTATTTTATTTATTCATTGAAAAGTTTCACCAGGTAAGGTACACTGAACAACAAGTTGCTCATCTTCCGGTACGACCTGGGGGAGAGGGTAGAGGGAGTTACATCGTAGGATATTGTACAAGCAATTCACACATAACGTATAAAGCATGGTTTACAAAGTAGGCAGTTTCAACATATACGATGACCTTATGGATGACCTATAGTGTATAACAGTAACAAAAGCTCCTAAAGCATACATGGAAGCAATAAACAGGTAGGTCATTTGTCGCTTTAGCAGTAACAATGTGTAAGAATTTTAGGGACAAATACAAATTAAGGAATTAACACAGCACTTTAGCATAAGAGTAGGAGAGATGTATCTTGAGAACAGAGAACAGTAAGGCCTACATGCAAAGACTAATAGTAAAAATTCCATGTAGGGAGAATAGCAGTGGAACAGAGTCAGCTAGTAGACCCGAAACACACAGGCTCCGAGGTGGAGAATAGACAACAGAAAACAGTTTGCAAAAACATAAAATGAGGAGCAAATTAAGTGCTTATATATATTTATGAACTACCGATCGTAAATGGAGGAAGCTGATTGGCCGAGAGGTCTTCGAAGCCGTGATGATATTGAGCTACATCATCACGGCTTCAGAAAACCTCCGGTCACCAGCCTCCTCACTTACCGTGCAGTGTGCCTCATCTTGAACGGTAAGAGCCAGACCTCCAGTTCGCCGCTATTAAAAAAAAAAAATAGAAACTCAACTGTGCCCGTAACGGAGCGCAGCAGCACAGAAGTTGCCAGAAAGACCGACAGTCGAGCTACCCACATCCTCCCCTTGCATTCCCTACACAAATCTTAACCAACAGCCAGCACTAGCAGACCACTTGGCATACGTAACCACAACACAAACTGGTGTGAGACGCGGTTTGAGCGAGTATTTAAAAAAAAAAAAAAAAAATAAAAAAGTAAAGGATCCCAAACTGGCCCCCAACTTATTTTTCAAACACTATTAATGTCCAGCCAAGCAGTACTTTCAGATTTTGGTTGACTTACTGGGAGATGTTCTTCCGTTTACAGCGCTGCTTCCTGCTTGCCACACATAACGTTTAAAAAAGCGCACACATCTTCACTGACCCTGTGACCCAGAAGCACCAACTCAGGGCAAGAAGAACAGAGTTCACTTCCTGGTGCTAAGAGAGACACATAGTACACCCTCTTCAATAAACTCGACTTACAACAGTGCCACCTGCAGTCCAGAGCTCTCCAGGGACTATTTTATTAAAAAGTACTCCTTCACCACCTCAGAAAATACCTTTTCAGAAGTTTAAACATTTTTTTACTGCTAAAATTGTATTTCTGTTCATAATAGCAATAATGCACTCCAGGGTGTGGTATATTGTGGGATATCTCGTCACTTCTCAGGTCGTTGGGCGACTGCCTGCGGCTCCTTGTGCCCAACCAACTCGAGGCGTGATGATATCCCACGATATACCACACCCTGTCATGCATTATTGCTTAAATAAGGGCTACGAGTAGGTCATGCTTAGACATGTGGAGCAGCAGACAAGGTGTTAGACCAGGCGGGGTGGGGAGTTAGGGGCAGGTGCAATTAACAGAAAGGAAATTATGTGGTGCTTTATTTAGTGAGCTGGGTGAGGAGGAAAATCGGATTTGTGTAGGAAGTGAGTTCCGCAATTTTGGAAGATGGTAGGAAAAAGAGGACTGGCCAACTGAGGTGGATCTCTGGGCAACTGATAGGGTTCTGTGGTCATGGGATCTGAGGAGGTGAGAGGGTGTGGGTGGAGGGGAAAGGGAGGAGGTGAGATAAGGAGGGAGTGTACCAAGCCAGTAGTTAGAGATGAACTTTGCACAGTGATGCAGCCTCCCATTAGCTAGAGATGGGAAAGCTAAAGCGTGGTAAATGTGACAGTGATGGGTTAGGGGAGGTGCATCAAGGGCAAAGTGGCAGAAGGAGTTGAAAAGGGTATCCAAGTTAGCTAAAGAGGTGGCGGGAGCAGAGCAATAGATGACATCGCAGTAGTCGATGATCAGGAGAATCATCTTTTGGACCAGTTCACGCCTTGCCTGGAGCGGGAGGCAGAAGTGGTTTCTATATAAGGTGCTGAGTTTAGGGCGTAGCTTTTTCATTATGGCATCTATATGGTCCCATGGGCAGCAGTCACGATTCAGCCATAGCACCTCTACGGTGCAAGGAGTCTGATCCACCCACCCCCAAAGAGATAGATAAGGTGCCACTTGCCCCACACGGACAGTGGTCACAATCCAGCCATAGCACCTCTACAGTGCAAGGAGCCTGATCCACCCACCCCCCAAAGAGATAGATAAGGTACAATGCTTGAAAGATTGCCACAATTTCTCTGGGCTGTGTGAACGCTGAACTTGTGATTTGCTGTTTTCAATTTCGGCACCTTCTCAGGGTACCGCTATTGGCTCCATGCCTGTGTAGAGCTCCCTGATTGGCTGGTCTCACTCACCTGAGACAGAAGCACCCGAGACGTGTGGCATAATGTAAGCCTGCATCCCTGTAATCGGCTCCTAATTTATATATTTTAATTTAGCCTGTTCTGCTTGGCCTGTGTAAAGTAACTTACCATTCCCTCCTGCTGCAGTTTCTATCCGACTGTATGTGTACTGATTCAGTGCTAGCTCTGCAAATGTCCCTTGATTTTTCATCCCACCCCTCCCCTCCCAGGCCTCCTTTAAATGCACAAGTCTCCACCTACCCTATCTGATGTTTCAATTTATTGGTTACTTACTGTCAACAACTGCAATTCCTCCCATCCTCTTTCTGCAACTAAGCCTTCTAGCAGCTTTATCTCATTCCGTCTTGCTGAGGCATACCATTTTGGTACTTTAGGTTTGCTTATTGCTCACTAGCATATCCTGTTTTGCTGAGGCAGTTGATTTAGGTCAGGTGATCTCTCTAGTACTTAGTCTGCTCCAGAGTAGTAGCTAAGAAATTTGCTTCAAAGCCTCTCTGCCCCTAGTACTACTCTATAGTCAGGTGAACTCTTTTCTTATTAGCCTGACTAGGAATAGTACTTCAGAATTACTGCTTCAGGCTCCACTGCCTATATTAGTATTCTGCAGGGATTAAGAAATTCTCCTCCATTGAGAATCCCTTCTCTTGCCTGCACTTGTAGTGCCCATTGGGTGATAGTCTCATAATGAGGGCATATTACCTGCTTCTATGCTTGTCTCTGCTCATCTTACATGTATTGGACCCGAACGCGAATCAAAAAATAACTCCTAGAGTGGAGCATGGCTGTGTTTTTACATTGTCCGACTGGGACTTTTCCTATCAAGTAGAAGAACTTGTATGTGCTCTAACTTACCCTGGCCCGCTGCTGGTCCTTCACCTGCACCGGCATACAGGAAATCTCCTAGAGCCTGCCCATAGGGCTACACCACCTTCTGCATACTCCCCCCTACTCCCATTGACTCTCTCGGTCAGGGTATTATTGTATGCAGCATCCGAAAAACTGGGAACTAGCCTCAGAACTCCCTATACTGCCACAGACAAATCACGTAACCGTAAGAAGACTCAGCCACCCACACTTCTCCTAGGACTCTGCAAGAAACTCTTGTTCCTGCTTTTACTATGCTCAGGAAATGTTGAGCTTAATCCAGGCCCTCTAGCATCCATGGAATCCCCAGCAGAGCTACAAAGCCTCGAGGAGCTTACATTCTTGCATGTTAATGTATGTAGTCTATTAAAAAAAAATCACTTCTGTTCAGGCCTGGGTATGTCATACTGCTCCAGATGTTCTGGTGATTACGGAGTCCTGGCTCCAACCGGCGACCAGTAACAATGAAGTTAACATCCCCTCCTACTCTTTGTTCAGAGCCGACAGGCAAACCAGAGGTGGTAGGGTAGCTATTTACATCAAGGATAAATTCTCTGCCTCCATAATTGACTCAACCTCTGTCCCAAAGAATTCAAAGGCTTGTCATTAAAGATTGAAATTGCCACCGGTGTCTCATTATGTATAATACGATGCTACAGACCCCCATCAGCTGGACTACAGTTGTTAAAACATCTCGGAAGCATCCTGGATTTGGCATCTTCAGAGTGTATCATACTAGGGGACTTCAACTTAGACTGGCTCTCCAGTGCATCCACCCCACTTAAAACGTTCTATGATTCCCTTGGGTTGTCACAGCTAATAAATGAATCTACTCATCCTAGCAAGCTCAACCCCAATAACAGTACTCTCTTGGATATCATTTTAGTTAACAAACCCCATTTATTCTCCCATGCTGGCATCTTTTTCTCTGTTATTAGTGACCATTGTGTCATCGCGTGTGTAAGATCCACTCTTAAACCCACAACTGCACCAAAATTCTGCTTTAAAAGGTGCATACGCAACTTTGATCTCCAAGGGTATATATCACACCTAAGAGACTCCATGCAATGGCAGGACTTCTATCTAGCCAAGTCCCTGACCACAGCTTATGATAGTTTCTCAGAAATTTTGCTAGGGGCTCTCAACAAGTATGCTCCCATAGTAAGAGTATGTGCCAGAAACAAAGCCTGTCGGTGGTTTACAGAAGACCTGAAAGATGCTCTGTGGAGTAGGGATGTACTCTGGAGAACTGCTAGGAAAACTAATTTAATAAATGACCGGAATTCTTTCCGGAGGGCGAGAAACCTCTGCACCAAAATGGTCAGAGAAGCCAAAGCTAATTTCTACTGCTGTCAGCTGGAGAGCTCCTCAAGAAATGCCTCCAAATTCTGGAGGACTATCAAAGACATTGAAGGTCACACCACTGTAAGTTCCCTACCTACTAAATTATTGATTGACAATACTGTCCTCTCTGACAGACCGTCTATCCTCGATGCTCTCGATAATCATTTTGCCACTGCATGGCTAGCCTTTGACTCCTCTCCCGTGAATATCCTCCGCCAACAACTTAGATTGGATACACAAGAAAAACCCATCCCCAGTTCATCCTTCTCTCTGCAGCCTACCTCCCTGAAAGAAGTCGAAGATCTTCTCCCTCAGCTGGACACTAGGAAAAGTGCTGGGGCTGACCTCATTGACCTGTACTTCTTAAACGTTGGCTACTGTGTCCTCGCAGTCTCAATTACTCATCTCTTTAACTTATCCTTGTCCCGGGGTGACCTACTGCCCATTTGGAAAAATGCACTTGTGGTCCCTTTGTTTAAGTCAGGAGATCCTAGTGACCTCAATAACTACAGGCCAATCTCCCTACTTCCAATCCTGTCAAAGATGCTGGAGAAAATAGTGAACTCCCAGCTTCGGAAGTACCTGGAATCAGAAAAATTGCTCAACCCATTACAATCTGGTTTTAGAGCATAGCACAGTACAATCTCTGCTCTAGCCAAGGTGACAAATGACTGACAGCTTGAATTAGACAAACAAAACTTTGCACAGTTTTCTTGGACCTAAGCAAGGCGTTCGATACTGTTGATCACAGACTGCTTCTGTTGTCCCTCCGCAACATTGGTTTGGATTCCCTATCCCTTAAATGGTTCTCCAACTACCTCTCAGGACGACTTCAACAAGTAAAGGCAGAAAGGAAAGCTTCTCCACCAAAACCCCTATTGAGGGGTGTACCACAAGGTTCCATTCTTGGTCCCTTGCTCTTCACCATTTATTTTAACAACGTAGATGCCCCCATCAAAGAAGCACAAATACACCTATTCGCGGATAATATGGTACTCTATGCTAGTAGCCCCACACCTGAAGTGGCCTGTAAAGCCCTTCAAAATGAATTTAATCTGCTGCAACATCAGCTTATAAACCAGAAACTGCTCTTAAATGCAAAAAAAAACTAAGCAATGTTCCTCTCAACCCTTCAAAATGCAATAAATCCTGCAATTGCTGGGACACTCCCGCAGATCACTACCATTCTAGGTGAGTGGCTGGACTACATACCAAAGTTCAAGTACCTGGGGGTCTGGTTAGACCACAGACTTACTTTCACAGATCACTTAACAGAACTGGCAAAGAAACTTAGACAAAGACTTGGTCTGTTCTTTAAGATTAATAATCTCCTCACAAGAGACACTAAACTGAAACTGGTTCAAACCACCTTTCTTTCCCTATTGGATTATGCAGACTTTCTATATAGTCAGGGACCTGCAGGTACCCTAGCCAAACTCGATACGCTTTATTACAGAGCCATAAGATTTATCTTGGGTCTTCCATACTCAACCCACCACTGTGCATTATACACGGCAGTGGGATAGTCATCCCTTGCTTACAGATGGCAAAAAAATGCTGCGGTTTGGACATACAAAGCTATCTCAAATAAACTGCCTCAGTATATCTCTGTCTGTTTACCTTTTTGCACTCTGGGGAAGTTTCCCCTTTGAAGCACCTCATATATCTACCTTTATGCTTACAAAGCAAAATCTCGCATTGGCAGAGCAGCCATCTGCTTTGTGCTCCCTCAACTGTGGAACAAGCTGCAAAAAACTTTGAAATTAACTCACCCCATCAGCCTAGCAGCTTTTAAATTTCTATATCTACATCATAACAAGGAGTCCTGTGCCTGTCTACCCTAAATAGTGACTCCTATAAGTCCAAGCACACTCTAATTACTACTGTTAAAAGACTGATCACATCTATAATCGACTCTTCCCTCTCCCCTTTTTCTACCCCCATATCTGCCCCTTCCACATTCCTTTGACCCTGGTTCCAGCTCTAAATTCTCCATACCATATCACTATATATCTTTTTATATTAGGTTTTATTTGTGTTCAGTTCACCTGATCTGTATATTTCTTTACTTTTATGAAAAATTGTGTCCTACCCAAAACTAGCTGTATCTTCTGTTCCAAACATATACTACTGTCAATGCTACCTGCTGATACTTTGTATATACTGTATTGTTGTATCTCACTTTATTTGTATTATTACTATTTTCTTGTGTGTTGCATCCCATGTATATTGTCCCTTGTTTCTTGTTAACAAACCCAGGTCCACCTCGAAAATGAGCTTGCTCAACAGTGATCGCCTGGTTAAATAAAGACTTTGATTGATTGAGTGATTGATTGGTCCGAGAAAGTGAGATTTTGATCCAGCCAAACGCCCAGATATCCGAAGGATGCCATGGCTTCAATAGTTGTCCGATCAAGGGTAGTGAAGGAGGGGAAGGATGGGAGCCTTGACAAACGTCCAGATACCTGAAGGACGCCATGGCCTCAATAGTTGTTCCATCGAAGGTAGTGAAGGAGGGGAAGGATGGGAACCTTGACAGTCTCTGCCTGGTGCTGAACATCATGGCCACTGGGTGGGATATTCAGAATGCGCCAGGCAGGGTCACAAGCCGGGGCGCAGTGCAACTGGGATGCACCAGGGTGTGGACTGGGTGATATGCAATGATGCTGCACCATGGCTCAGCATCATTGAATATGGCACTCTGGCCACCCGCATTGCGAAAGTCACAGTGGCACTGAGCCAGCGCTAGTAGCAGTTGAGGAGCAGGGGGCTGCGCCAGTGCATGTGCAGCTGTGCTAGGTGCAGCATGAGCCATATTCAGACGTGAACATGCAAATGAGGCCATTATGAATGCAAGGCGCAAATGGGGCCTTTTGCATGTCATTATGGCCCCAATTGCATGCAGGTGCACCGATCCAGCGACTTGTGCCTGGTGCCCTGCCAGGCAGCAGCCATCGGGGACTGATGCACCCTGCCCCTTGGCAACATGCCCCAACGTCTGACCGTGGGCTCTGTAAATAAATAGAATCCCTGGCGGTCCAGTGGGCCTGCTCCCCAGCCTGATTGCGGGCTTATATACAAATATATACTCCCTGGTGGTCCAGTGGACCTGCTCCCCAGCCCGACTGCGGGCTTAAATACAAATATATATTCCCTGGTGGTCCAGTGGACCCGATCCCATGCCTGATCGCGGGCTTATGAAATAAAGATGTATCCCTCATGGTCCAGTGGACTGAATCCATCCGGGCTTCAGAACACATACTGTCCCTGGTGGTCCAGCGGTATCCCCCTCCCCACTCACCCTCTCAGACCCGCCACCCCGCTCCCCCCTGGTCAGCAGCGGCTGGCAGCTCCCCACCTGCAAGCCGCCTGTCCACCCGCTGACTGACTGCATACAGTATGGCTGTATGCCCATTGGTCCACTGCGTGGGTCAATGGGCATGCAGACCATACTGTACTACACAGTCCCAAAATGTGAATGAAACCATTCATATTCTGGGACTGTGTAGTCTAACAGCAGTCTGCATGCCCATGGGCCCACGCAGTGACCAATGTGTGTACAGCCATACTGTATGCAGTCAGTCGGCGGGTGGCCGGACGGCTTGTGGGTGGGAGCTGCCACCCGCCGCTGACCGGGAGAGCAGGGTGGCGGGTCTGAGTGGGCGGGTGGGGAGGGGTACCGCTGGAACACCAGGGACAGTACATGTTCCAAAGCCCGTGATAGGGCTGGATTCGGTCCACTGAACCACCAGGGATACATTTGTATTTCATAAGCCCACGATCGGGCATTGGAGCGGGTCCACCGGACCACCAGGGAGTATTTATATGTATTTAAGCCTGCGATTGGGCTGGGGAGCAGGTCCACTGGACCACCAGGGAATGTTTGATTTCATAATGCCCATGATTGGGCAAGGGGGGGCAACGACACCCGGATCTTGTCTCTGGAGGTCAGGAGGCACCCGCAGCTGACGGCTGCCATGTTGCGCCATGCAATACGGCGGCCCACCTATGGGTGGCCAGGTCTTGCTCCTACGTTTCACAGGCAGATCTTTGCGTCCCCCCCGAGCAGCACAAGGCGGGTTTGTGCCTGCATATGCGCCACACATCCTGGGCTGAATATTGAGATGTGCTGAATATGCATGGGCACGGCCCCCACACTTGCGCTGCATACATTACTGGTGCAATCCGGTGCATCAGGATTTGCATGGCATAAATTCCCCTTATGAATATCATGCCAGGGCACATCAGTGGGTTGCGCATGGCGCAACACTGTTGTGCCATGTTCAACCCCTTTGAATATCCCACCCACTGTCTTCTTAGCATTTAGGAAGAGTTGGTGAGATTGAAACCAACCTTGGACATTATTGAAATGCAGCTGAAGCCTGGAGACAACATCCAAGGGCGATAGCCCCGAGGAGAAAAGAACCATATCATCAGCATACATATGTATAGAAGATGATGTACAGATGGATGGAAGATTATTCAGAAAAATAGAGAAAAGGATCGGACCCAGTATGGACCCCTTGGGGACACCAGTGCATATAGGTAGAGGAGGGAAGATGGAGTCAGAAATTTTTACCGATTGTGTGCGGCCGTTTAAGTATCACTGAACCATTTTCCATTTACCATTTAAAACCATTTAAACAACTAAAAATAAAAAAAAAAATAAAAATAATAAAAAAAATTTTATGGTGTGTTCAGACAGACAGGCAGATGACATGAAGCAGAGTAGGAGGGAGCGGGAAACAGTGTCAAATGCTTTAGCAAGATTAATAAAGATGACAGTAGTGATGTGTCTGCAATCCATACCAGACAGGATTGAGTCCATGATCCGAAGCAGCGAAGTAGTAGTAGAGTGGTGTTTGTGGAACCCAGATTGATATTGGGTGAAAAAGTTTATGTCGGAGAGATATGAAGACAGTTGGGCTGGGACTAGGTGTTCTTGCAGTTTGGCTAACGTTGGGAGGAGTGAGATGGGGCAGTAGTTCCCAGGGGAAGAGGTATCACCACACTTTGGAAGTGGGAGGTTGATTTCATGTTTCCAACCTTGGGGTATTTTGGCCAGCTGAAAAGAGAGGTTGAGAAGGGCAGTCAGTGGAGGAGCAATGGCTGCAGCAGACAGGTTTAGTAGCTTTGGAACAAGCCCATCAGGGGAACTACCTTTGCTCGGGTTAAGGGCTTCTAAGACAGCCAGCTTTTCTAGTGTCTGGATTTTGGGGAAGGAGAAATTATATGGTGGAGCAGGTGGGCTGCTTGTAGAGGCAGTAGATGATTGACTAGTGGTTGGAAGGGAACCTAGTAGTGCAGAAGCACATGAGGTGAAGTGCGAGTTGAATGCTGTAGCTACACTTGGATAGTCAGAGATGACGGTATTATTTATTTTGAGGGGGGGGGAGGAGGAGGAGGAGCCTGGGGGGAGAAAAGTGAATTAATTATTTTCCAGAATTTGGATGGGTTATTTATATTGGAGTTAAAAGTAGAGCTGAAGTACTCAGCCTTAGCCAAGAGAGTGGCTTTCGTGCATCTGTTTCTGAGGGCCTGGTATGCTTCATAGTCTTTATGAAGCTTTGTACCTTTATGGAGAGTTTCCAGGCTAAGTCATGTGCTCTTTGGCAAGCAATGAGCTCTGGAGAGATCCAGGGGAGGTGGTTTCCTCAGACTCCGACACGGCGTAAAGGTGCATGTTGATTCCAGACCGCAAGGAATTGGTCTCTGAAGTAGTTAGCTGCTTCATCTAGGTTGCTGGCTTCGGAGATGGGTGCCCAGTTCATGTAGGTCAAATCATGCGGAAGAGGGATAATGTTCAGGAATTTGTACAATCAGATTTGTAATGTTTTATGGGGGGCTTTGACTTTGTGAACACTACGCACCAAGAAGATCATGTAATGGTCGCTGAAGGCGTCTGCTGGTGTACCATATTTAATGACCCTGTGAACGTGTAAAGTGAGGGCCAGTTGTTGAGGGGAGTGGTTACCTGTCTTGTGGTTTAGCCAAGTCAGGTCATGGATAAGTTGAGTTAAGTTGAGCTCTGTATAGCATTATGCACTTTGTTGGGTATGGAGGTTGTGAACTTGAGTGGGATAGAATACGCTCAGACAATATTAGCAGAAAAAAAATAAATTTAATTTTATACAGCGGACTCAGTAACGACAAAGAAATAAACAAGCATCCAGAACAAATAGTGTAATACTTCAGCTTCAGGAGTTAGAAAATAGCTAACTCAGGTCCAGGTGTTGACAGGCACACACCTTCTCTTCAACTAACTGAAACTCCTCTGAATAAGGTCTTTATATAGTAGTTTCAAACATGTGACTAAAAGACTCCACCTTATTGCAGTCAGATTATTTAAAACCATATTAATTTCTTTTGTTTTAATTAACAGAACATACATTTATCAGTTGTTCAAATAAAGGAGTCTAAATATATAAATCATTCAGATTTTAATTGCACAAAGGCAGAGAAATGCATACAGTAAGTCCGCCCTCTGACCATTAACATAAATAAGGAAAATTTGACGGCGGCTCATAACAGGGCAAGAGAAGAAGGAGAAAAACAGCGGAGATCCAACCTGCAGACTGTGCAGTAATCCTCGCCATTTCAGGCTGAACTTTTCTGAACTTTTAGGCATATAGAAGCCAGGTAAATAGTTTTGCCAAACCACAAGAGCATGCCAAAAACAAAGCCCGCGCTGATACCTTTTCATTTTCCCTTTAAAGTCCGTCGCGATAGTGCGAGCATTCGTGCGGTAAATCTTACCGCAGCTCAGCAGTACAGCGATGGACTGCCTCTATAAATTGGAGATTCTGAGTGAAAATAAGTAAAGGAACCAGAAACACTGCCTCACTGGTGCTTAATATGTGACTCAGAACCCTTCCACACGGGAGCCCAGAGGTAAAGTGTTCTACTGGGGTTTTCTTTGCAGTTTAAAACAGAAAACACAGCTAGCGCTTAGCGGAATGAACGACTTCTTTTGTACCTTTGGTTTGTACTAGGCACTACTGAGGCAGCAGAATTACCTCTGCATGGGACTTGTTTTGTTTTATTTTTTAGCTTTATCCCAAAGCTTGCCTATGCTTCAAAGACGAGTTGTTTCAACTGGGGTTCTAATTAAGGAGGACTGAAACCTCCGTTTCTCTGTACAAATACCCCAAAAGAAAACCATTTTTCTGGAAACTGGATTGCACCAAACAAGGGGGAGGTCAACAGCAAGACAGGGGAACAAAATGGGTGGCCAGCCCAACAAACCAACAAACACACACACTTACAAACAGATACATTAAGGTAGAACATGTTGGTGCAATCTAGTAAGGACCTTAAAAAAAAAAAGGAAAGGGAGGTCTCTATCACAGAGGTCAACCAACTAATGTTGAAATTGCCCATGATATATAATTCACCAGCTGAAGAGTGGGTAGCTAGAGTGGCTATGAGGTCAATAGCGATTTTGGGCTGTAAACCAGGACAGCAGTAGGAGCCTGCTACAAAGATAGGATTGGAGAAAGGGAGAGAGATTTGCAACATCAGGACCTCATATGTTTTTGGTACAGAGCTGGAAAACACGGAGGTGAATTGAATGAATGAAGAGACGTAGATTGCTACCCCTCCACCTCTACCTAGACAGTCCTGGCACAATATTGTAAAGCCAGGGAGTGTAAGAGATGCGTTGCAAATTTATTATTTAGCCAAGATTCTGATAGTATAATTATATCGGGGTGAGTGTAGCCACCAGGGGCTGGAGCAAGTCAACTTTGGGAAAGAGACTGCGTATATTGATAAGTAGGAATTTTAGGCCATGAGGGAGAGCTGTAAATTGTGACTCAGGACTAGCAGCTGGAGGTGGTTTGGGGACCATTACTGTTAGTGCTGGGCCAGGATTAGGGTTTATGTCTCCAGCCGATAAGAGTAAGAGGGCAATAATAATATAATGTAGCTTGGCACTCTTGAACCAAGAGTGGATTTGCAGCCCTTATGTAGATATAATGGAATGTGAACCCTTATGTAGATATAATGGAATGCAAGAACATTTGTAGCCCTTATGTAGATATAATGGAATGTGGGATTTGCAACTCTTATATAGATATAATGGAATGAGGGACATTTGCAGCCCTTATGTAGATATAATGGAAGGCATAATCCCAAAAAGAATATGGCACACAGGAGCAGAGTGCAAATAAAAAATTCAATTTATTTAAGCATAGACGCTGAGTTTTCGCAACTTCTACTCCAAGTACTACGATATACAGACAGACAGATGAAAAAAACCCTCTGCTCCTGTGTGCTGTATTCTTTTTGGGATTAAACATTACCTGTTGGGTCTGGCTGGCCTTTTGTATGAGCACCGGTCTCCTGCTTTCCAGTTCGCCCACTGAACCTGAGGACCATAATGGAATACAGGAAGATTTGCAGCCCTTGTGTAGATATAATGGAATGTGAGCCCTTATCTACAGTAGATATAATGGAATGCAGGGACATTTGTAGCCCTTGTGTAGATATAATGGAATGTGGGATTTGCCGCCTTTATGTAGATATAATAGAATGCAGGAACATTTGAGCCCATATATGGATATAATGGAATGTGGGAACATTTTCAACCCTTATGTAGATATCATGGAATGCAGGAACATTTGCAGCCCTTATAATGTCTTTCAGAAGTGTCTTCTTGGATTGCAACCTTGACCTGGTTAATGGTGTGTCTCTGTGACCTAAGCAGTTGAATTGGTAGGATTGTAACTATAGCAGTGGTAACACGGCTAGTGGTAGAGTTGCTCAAACCAGGCAGTTCCAAAGGTTAAAGGCCAGATAAACAGCGGTCCTACTTAGGAGGTGATGGCCACAGGCCAAGAACAAACAAACCATAACCAACCCCATTGATCTACTGTAGCAAAATGTATGTCTATGAATTCTGACTTAGCCATCACTCAGGATAATAAAAAAAATATAACATTTGTTAGGTGCTCTGGCAGAGGTGAAAAATGTGAGCCTGCTTCTTTGGATCATCATCTCTTCTTTTTTGTTTTATTTTCTTATTTGTGCTCTGGATCCCCCTTATCCTTGGACCCGTCACTGCCCGTTGCCCCCGTGACCAGGCTTGCCCTTCTGTGTGGGGCCACGAGGGGGGCTACCCCTCCCAATGGACATCATTGGCAAGCCCCAGCTTACCCCCTGGGTTGGGGCCATGGAAGCAGGACCACCTCAGTGGACGTCAGAGGCAGTGGGTGGCAGAGCAGGATGGGCCGTCATGCTGGAGGACCAGCAATTTTGTGAGTGCTTTGCTCCCTGGGGGTGGAGATGTGTAATGATGTCCAGCATCTGTCCTACTCCCTAATCATAATGGCACCAGTCATGGTGGTACCCCCAACCTCTGCCAGGGGTCTGTAGGGCACCAGACACACTTCCCCTCTTTCCCTCCCAGAGAAGGAGAGCAGTCACTAGGATGATCAATCCTTCTCCCCCAACTGTCCCTCCAACTGCCAGGTCCATTCCTGAACCTGGGTCATCGGCTTTGCATGTGGAAATCCAACTGCTGCACCAGTGGGCCAGATGATCATCATCTCTTCTAGTGAGCTTGTTCATCTGGTCAAAGTGGTGGCATTGCTATTGTTGTTCATAAGAAATTTGACTTTGCACTTGTCTTTGCTGGTACTTGCTCTTCTTTTGAGCATTTTCTCTTTATCTACTTCACCTTCCAATCTCAAACTTTCTGTTATTTACCATCTAGCTGAAGTTAATTCTGATTTTCTGCCACAGTCCTCTGATCTGTTTCATAACATCAGAATAGCGGTAGATAGATATATGTTCCAGTATGTCTAGATACTGTATATCTGGATATTGCACAGGAAATTCCTCATTGATTTTAGTGGGATTTCCTGTAATATATAATATGTCTAAATATTCACTGGGACACACACCATCTATACTGGTAGGTTGTCAGATGGTAAGATGGTGGCCTGATGCTATGCTAGCTGAGGAGCAGCTACAGAAGCAGGGATTGTACAATGTGTTTTTTGGTATTGGAACAGGTATGCCATCATTGCCTGGAAATACCAGACTATAATTCTTTCCAGTCCAGCTTCTATGATCACCCCTTGGTGCAGTGGACCACTTTCTCCCTCCTTTTTTTCTCTTGCACAGGTTTAGGAGAGGGGAGTTCCCGTGGTGGGGTAGCCCCAGATCTGGCAGAGGAGAGAGGAGCCTTGCAGAAGGTGGGAAAGGTCTGAGTCACTGCAGGAAGATTGCCAGAGACATTTGGAGTTGCCGGTTGACTGGGACTGGTGAAGTCCAGCGGAGGTGGATACTGATGGAGTCCTGGAGAAAGTCACTGGAATTGATTACTGGCTACCAGAAACTGCTATTAGAAACTATTAGAACACAGTAGTGGGTAGTGCCCATGTTTGTGATCTGTGTTTGTGATTGTGATCTGGTTGACTACAGGGAAGTGGAAGAAGACTGCAGTAGAAATCCACAAAAACCATAGCAGGCTGCAGTGAAAAACTACAAAGTAACTTGGGGGTTGGTGTTTGTGAAAAGTCCTGTTGCGGGAATAGAAAAAGCTGATGGACAGAAAATTAAGAACGGAAAGGCTAACTTTCCAACTCTACAACCCTCCGACCCTCTAAAATTGAATAACTGCAAAATAACAGCAAAAATGTACTTTTTTTCTCCAGGTTTTTTTACAGTTTACTGTTAGAGGCTTTTTTATTGATTATGTATAATTTAGGTAAAAGCAGGTTCTGTATGCATACGGGAGTGATTGGTTTTAGGTAAAAAGTCTTAAATGGTATAAAAGGTTCAGAAAACAGACAACACAAAGATGCAGGACGTAAAGTTAAATTGACTAAGGATTCGGATTTCGATGGGTTGGATGACTGATTAAAGATAATACTTCTTTGGGAGTCAGATGGTGTTTTATTTAAAGTTGTTAGAAGTGCTAGTTATTTTTAAACTTTAAAAGGTTATGTTTTGATAAGTTTAAAAACTGCTGATCGCAAGAGATAGTCACATGATTAGGATAGGAACAGGAAACTGAAGGTTAAAAAGGCGCATGCACTGGCACTCTTTAGCGTCCTTCAGCTTAAGTTGCCATTTTATTCCCAGAGTTTGATGCGGTTTTACATTGAATGTGTTACTTAGAACTTGATTTTAATGTGAAATTATATTGACACCATGTAAACTGCTGGAATCTTTTGGAACCTTTATGGAGGACTAGTAAAGGAGCAGTAGAGTTAAAGCAAAGTAATCGTAGCAAAAAGGCAGGAACATCTTACCGAGAAGGCAGGAATACAATTGATAGATACCTGACATCAAAGGTAGGCAAACTGATACGAACATACAAACATAGAAAATTTGCCAGCAGATAAAGACCCAGAGGTCTATCAAAGTCTGCTCGAATGTGCAGCTAGCACCCCTTATTCTGCAGCTGCCCCACCTCCCACCCTTCCCGCCATTGACACTCCCTTACCCTGTCTCCAGCCCCTTTTGAAGCAGTCCACTGTTCTACTGGATACCACTTCTGCTGGTAATGCATTCCACCCATCTACCACCTCTCTGTAAAAAAGTGTCTCCTCATCCCTCTCTTGTACCTTCCTCCCTCCAGTCTCATATCATGGCCCCAGGGTGTCCCTCCCCTCCCTTACTTTGAACAGCCCCCCCGTACCTGTCTTGTTTATGCCTTTCATGTACTTAAAGGTTTCAATCATGTCCCCCATCCCTCCTCTGCTCCAGCGAGTACATGTTCAACTCCCTCATCCTCCTCTCATATGGTAAGTCCCACAGCCCCTTGATCATCTTTGTTGCCCTGCACTGTACCCCCTTCAGTATCCTAATGTCCCTCTTCAGATACAGGCACCAGTGCTGCATGCAGTACTCTAGGTGCGGTCTAACTAATGATCTATACAGCAGCAGTATCACCTCCCCCCTCCTCAAGGATATACCCCTTGCAATGCAACCCAGCATTTTGTTGGCCTTTGCAGTTGCCTTCCTACATTGTGCCAGCAATGTAGGCAGTAAACATAAATCCAGCAAATAAAAAGGTCACATAGTATAAGATTCACCTTTTAAAAAGAAAGAGGATAAAAGAATATTTTCTGTGATGGTCCTTTTTAGATGTTGAAGTGTAATAAAGCAGAGATGTTGAAGTGTAATGAAGCAGAGAGTGTAAATGTGAGGCGACAAATAGGATGAAGAACCTCAGAGAATAAGTGAGATTTTGCACAAGGTATTATGGCAAAGGCTTTTATTGCTGTGGTAGTTTTTAATATATTTTTGTTTGATTATATGGAAAACTAAGTTTTAGTTTTAGGAAGCACAAAAACTGCGTAAATAAACGTTTTTCAGAAAGAAAGCCTGCATTTGATTATAAAGTGTCTAAAGGGTCATAAAGAATATATGAGTAGAAAGTCCAAAGAAGTGAAGATTTAAAGCTGGAGAAAAATGTACCATTCTGAGAGTACAGATAAATGAGGGAATCTTAACTGGATGCACTGGACTAGGAATGAGTACAGCTGTGGAAACAAAAGAAGGACTGCTATTCTCATTTTTACTCATTATTATTTAAATATAAAGGTGTAAATAAAAAGTGAAGATAACATTTTATATGAAGTTTTGTGTAACGTGTAAGTTGGTCTGGAGGCCGGCTTTTGAGATAGTAAAATAAGGCACCCATAGCTACCGTGGTATAAAATAAGACCTCAGTTCCTTAGTAGTGTCCTAAACTAAAGTAAGCCTAGGACAGATTTGTGAGAAAGATGAGAATTATATAAACAAGACAAGCGAAAAAGAAAATGACTGTTACTTCTAGAAGTTACATAAACAAAAATAAAAATTAAAAATCATTGGATAAGAAAGATGGTGGGGAAAAAAGGTGGGAAAAGATACCAATTGATAAAAAATTACAAGTTACTTATTAGCACCAGGGAGTCAAATTAATCTAGTAGGAAGGAAAGAGGTGCTTAGAATACAAGAGTCATCATTACTCCAACTTAGTTCGTCATCAGTAAATAAAAATAGTGGAAACAGTCTACAGATTTCTCAAAAGGAGCACCCATTATTAAAGACTGTTAGAGATATGGAGAGAAGAGGAAAAAGACTATAGAGATTCTAAAAGTAAAACTGGGAAAAAAGAAGTACTGGAAACTTCAAAGGAAGTGATTAGAAAACATGTTGAACCAACTATACAGAAGGAAATTATTGTTAGATGTCCAAAAGGTATAAAAAAGAAGGATGGGAAAAAACAGGAACAGAGACTTGATAGTAAACAACTGGTTGATAAATCACATCACTGTCCTAATTCCTCCTTTCTGGGTGAATCTGAAGCATTCCTGACTCCATATGTATTGAGACCAAAATTGGATCCCCGAACTCAACACCCTCCAGATATATGACACATAATAACAGATAGTATAGGAGGGGGAGAGGAAGCTAGTGAGCTTCATGAACAAAATCTAATGAAAGAAGGAATGGATGGTATTAGAAAGGTTTTGTTAGAAATTAGAGTTGGAATATTACTTTACAATGAGCTACTAGTCAGCTTTACCTCACCACTTGGTGCACGCCTTGCAAAAGAAGGGAAAGTGTAAATATAAATATAAAAAGAAAATTAGTAGAACCTAGAAGTAAAGGTAAAAGGATGGAGAAAACAATTCAGCAAGTAACAATGGAAATAGTGGAAAAGGAGGAAAGGGAAACAAGAAGATTTGTGGAAGAATTAAATGGAAAAAAGATAAAAATGAAGTTATAAGGAATAAAGAGAAAAATCAAAAGACAGGAGAGGCAGAAGGGAAAAAGGTAAAGGAAAGTTACTTGGATTAAATAAACCAAAACAAGTTAGTATAGGGAAATTCTTGGAAATCAAAGAAGAAGGGGTAGTGAAAAAGAAGATCATAGAAGAGCTTGATGTGAGTTAGTAAAAAAATAAAATAGAAGAAAAAGGGAAAACTGTAGGTATAAATTATGGGAAAGGGGCAAGTCAGGAACAAATGAACCATGTTAAAAACAAGGAAGAATTAGTAGAAAGGGGGAATCTTACCTTACATTTTTCTTAAGGGAATTCCAAAGAATAGAAGTGAAAACAGCATGACACTAAAATTAAGTGTGTATAATATTTGTAAAGAAATCCTAGGAAAAAAATGTTCATGGAATGATATAGGATCAATATACAGATATCAGACTAGAAAAACTAAGGGTGGATTTGTATGGTTTTGAAGAGCAAAAATATTAGACATACCATCTTAAGAGAAAGGGAATATTTCAAGGAAACTGGAGTTAAAGTGGAAAGTACAATTTTGACAGACCAAGATGTTAAAGAAGTAATAGAAGAAAGAGAAAGAAAGGATCTCAGAAATGAAAGGAAAACATGTAGGGACGTAGAAAGACAAAATGGGAAAGTCCAAAAGAAAATTTCTTGTTACATGAAACCAGTAGAATGAGAACGCTTCCTGCTTCCAGATGTTTGTATAGTGATTGATGGAACCAACAGGGAAATTAAAGGTAGATTAAAGAGATGAGAAAGAATAAACAATAGTATAGTTCTAGAATCCTTAGAAGTGTCTGAAGGGACTATAGAGGCTGGTTCTATATCAGTACATGAAGTAGGAAGTAAGGTAAATCTAGATGATAGCCAATGCTATGTTCTGGATGATACACAGGAGGAGAACTGACTTCGAACTAAAAGAACTGACCTGACATTTCAAAACATTGAGATTCTCAGCTGCAATATAGCAGGGCTAGCAGGTAAAATGAAAGATATTGGAGTTGTCAAATTTTTAGTGAACTTCCATATAATTATGGTACAAGAAACTTGGACTCTGAATACAGAAAATTGTTATATAGAGGGATACCAAAGCTGGAGTACTCCAGCCAAGAAGATGAGCAAATTTGGAAGAGCCTCTGAGGGGATCTCAATGTTTCTGAAAATATGCCCAGGAATAACTGCAAAATGTATCTGGAATGATGATGAATATTATTTCATGGCAATGGAATTATCATACAAAGATTGTGTAAAAAGTGTATTGATAAATATGTACTTTCCACCAGATACCATGGAATCCCCAATCTTGGAATGTGTGAAAGCTTTTGAGAACATCATCCAAAAAATACAAATTGAGTATCCAGGAAAAATGCTAATAATTGGTGGTGATTTTAATGCCAAGATTGGAGAAAAAATTGAAGATTGTAGTCATAACTGGAATTTGGATGATATTTTCAGTATCCCGATTAGGGTTTCCACAGATAGGAAAGTTAATAGACAAAGGGAACTTCTATTAGATATTATGAACAAGCTATACCATAGAGTTCTAAATGGAAGATGTCAAGATGATAGAAGAGGAAATTCTACATATGGGTAAAAAAAAGGAAGCAGTGTATTGGATTATATTATGGTTGATGCGTATTCATTTAGGAGTGTAATACATTTTGAAATAGTAAATAATTAGGACAGTGACCATTGCCCACTGAAGGTAAAATTGAACATAAGATTAGAAGTACTGTATTTTCCAAAAAACTAAAACAAAAAATGGTTTGTGGATAATAACATGCAGATCAGGGGAAGCAAAGAAAATAAAATGGGCAAGGACGGACCCAGATTTGATGAGAAACATACTTACAGTACGTTTGAAAAAATAAACAATCAGAAAGGGCAGGTGGTGGAAAGGTTTGGCCTAGATCTAACTCAGGAGAATCCTATAAGTCACATAGGGAAAATGCAGGTGCTATCGCTAGAGATAGAATAGTCATCCCACAAAACCATATTCCAATCACATATGGCATATTCCTTCCAGTCAGACACCGCCAGTATATGGCACCCAATATTCCCTTCAGCATCCTTGTACTCATGGGCCCAGATATTCAAAAGGGTTGCGCCATGCGTAACAGGGTTGTGCATCAGTAGAGTCCTACATTGCGCCATTCGCGATGTTCAGCAGGAGGCAAGTTACGCCACTGACAACAGGTTACAGAACAGCTAATGCAAATGAATGCATGCTCAACAGGAGGGAGGAACTATGCATAAACCGCGCAACCCGATATTCAGTTGGGTTGTGCAGAGTTGTCATGCCAACCCCAACCCTGCGCCTGCACAACCTTGAGCCAAAAAAAGAGGATCAAGTTGAGGCCACCCACAGGTGAGCTGCTGTATTTCAGGGTGCACACAGCAGCTGCCCCCTAGCTGGCCCCCAACTTGTCCTATCTGCCCACCAGCCGATGGGGCATAGTAACATGACCCCCACACATCTCGAGCCCGATCACCAGAATAAGGTAACATGAACCCCCACATCTCCATGCGATCATGGGCATAAAGTAACATGACCCCCGCCACACATCTCTCGAAGCCCGATCGCGGGCAATAAAGTAACATGAACCCCCCACCACATCTCCCGAAGCCCGGTCGCGGGCAATAAAGTAACCAACCACCCCACCTCCATCTCGAAGCCTGATCGCGGGCAGAACATGTATCAACCCACCCCAGTGCCCGATGCGGGCAGAATGTAAAAAGCCCCCAACCCGAATATCCATGTAGCCCATAACAGATGACAGTCCGTATTTGTGAATGATGTCACAAATTGGACTGTCATGTACGGTATGGGCTGCATGCTCATTGGCTGTAGCTCTGCACCAATGGGCGGCAGCCCTACCGGACAGTCAGTCGGCAGGCGGCGGGTGGCAGGCGGTGGAGTTGCTGCCTCCGCTGCCAGGGGGGGGAGCGGGTGAGGGGCTTTGGGTGGGTGGGGGGGACCAGACACCAGGGAGATGTTTGGGGTTGTAACTGACATTCTGCCCGCGATCAGGCATACGGTCCACTGGACCACCAGGGAGATATTCGGTTGGGGGTTTTTTACATCTCTGCCCGTGATCGGGCACTGGGGTGGGTTGATACATCGCCTGCCTGTGATCAGGCTTTGGGAGATGTGTGGGGGGGTGGTTATGTTACTTTATTGCCCGCGATCGGGCTTCGAGATGTGTGGGGGTCATGTTACTTTATGCCCGCTGCCATCGGGCTTCGGGAAATGTGTGGGGGTCATGTTACTTTATGCCCGTGATCAGGCTTCAGGAGATGTGTATGGGGGTCATGTTACTTTTATGCCTGCTATCGGGCATCGGGAAATGTGGGGGTCATGTTACTTTTATGCTGCGGACCGGGCTGGAGATGTGTGTGTGGGGGTCATACATTTTATGCCCACGATCGGCATTGGGAAATGTGTGTGGGGTCATGTTACTTTATGCCCGTGATCAGGCATCAGGAAATGTGTGGGGTCATGTTACTTTATGCCCGCGATCGGGCTTCAGGAGATGTGTATGGGGGTCATGTTATTATGCCTGCTATCGCATCGGGAAATGTGGGGTCATAGTTATTTTATCACTGTGACCGGCTTCGGAGATGTGTGGGGGGTCATGTTACTTTATGCCCATGATCGGGCATTAGGAAATGTGTGGGGGTTATGTTACTTTATGCCCGCGATCGGGCATCAGGAAATGTGTGGGGGTCATGTTACTTTTATGCCCATGATCGGGCTGGAGATGTGGGGGGTCATGATACTTTTCGCCCGCGATCGGGCTTCGGATCTGTGTGTGTGGGGAATGTATACACAGAGATACTGCCCGATCAGGCATTGCAGGGTGCGCGCCGGTCCCGGCGCTGCTGCCTGGCAGTGTGACCAGTGCAAGTCCTCGGGGATCGGCGCACCTACATGCTAATGGCATGCAAATGGGGCCATAAATAGATGCAAATGGTCCCCCTGCTCCTTTCATAAATTATGGCCCTATTTGCATGTCACCTTTTGAATATCGGAAATTTGCGCATGGCACAATGGTACTTGCGCCACCGCAAGTTTAATGCTCAACTCTGGCAACTTGCAGTGGTGCAAGTTCCACTGCGCCATGCCCAGTGGCTGTGGCTGGGGGGTGATATTCAAAGGAGTTGCTCAATAGCGCAACTCCTTTGAATATCGCCCTGGCCTCACCCCTGCGCAACTATTTTGAGCAGCGCAGGGGCTTGCGCCTCAGAATGGTGCAGTTTGAATATCTGGGCCCTTATGTGAGTGACTGTCATGATCCTCATTGAGATATATATGTACTGTACATATTGTAGATGTTAGTTTAACTTTCTCTTAGCCAAGCTTTAACATGTGAATTCTCTGTATATTATTGTGTTATAAATAACATTTTCCTTTCTTCTGTATGTATAACTGTCTCATAAATATGTGATGTAATTGCTGTGCAACAACTCGAACCTTGACCTTATCAGGTCCATCTTGTAAATGAGCCTTGCTCAATGATGATCGCCTGAATAAATAAAGATTTGATTGATTGATTGATTGTTTAAGGAATATCAACAAATACAGCAAGACATTGTGAGGGAAGTGGAGAAAAGACAAAGAGCAAAGAAATGTGTAAACAGCAACATGAAGAAATGGTTTGATAAATAATGTTTAGTGAAAAGGAAGTTAATAAAGAAGATAGGAAAGAGAATAAGAAAGTATAATAATGTAGAAGATAAGAAAGCCATAAGATACTTAAGTCAGGAATACAGGAATTTAATAATACTAAACAAGCAGGAATATAATAATAATCAATGGAGTTTATTACAGAATGCCATAAAACAAAAGGACAATGTTGCCTTTTGGAATTTAGTGGCAATAAGAACAGACAAAAATAGATATAATGTGACAGGTGTGATTACAGCTTGTGAGCTGAAAGAATTTTTTCAGGATATATTTAATAAACCTCAAAGAAGTAACAAGGAAACTCTAGAAATGGAACAACTAAAGAAATAACCTGAACATTGGGTACAAATTACAAAGGATGAAATAATAAGGGCAATTTTGGCCCAGAAAAGGAATAAAACATCATGTACTGATGAAATAGGTGCAGAACTATACCAAGCAAATCAGAGTTATTGTTAGTGGTCTTTCAAAATATTGTAAAATACAAAGAAATCCCAGAAAATTGGAGAATGGGAGTAATAGTTCCACTGCATAAGAAAGGATCAGTGTTATTACCAGGAAATTATAGATCAATTACTTTGCTAAATATAAGTTTAAAGATCTTTTCCCAAATAATACTCAATAGAATGCAACTATGGATGAAGGAAAATAAAATAATATCAAGATACCAGGCAGGATTTCAAAAAGGTAAATCAACAAATGACCAAATCTTTGTCCTGAAGTATATTACTGATAAATATACCCAGATTAAGAAAGGAAAATATATGCATTTTTTATAGATATTAAATCCGATTTTGATACGGTAAATAGGGCAACCCTTTGGCAAATATTAGAGAAAAAGGGGATGGAAAATGATTTACTAGAAATTATAAAATTATTACATAGGGATACCAAACTGACTGTTAGATATGGGAAAGATGGAGCAATGACATAGGAGATTGAGGTAAAATAAATAAAATCCCAATAAAAATATTACTTTATGCAGATGATGAGGTTTTACTTTCACAAATCCCATTAGGTTTATGGAGGGCCATATTAGAAACAATGAAAGTTGTGAAAAGACTGGGTATGGAACTCAATCTGGAAAAAACCAAAATAATGGAATTTGGAGAAAAGAGACAAAGTAAAACGTTTTGGGAAATAAAGGGTGAGAAGATAAAGACAGTAAATGGGTTCCAATATTTGAGAGTTATTTTTAACAAAAATTCTAGCTGGAATAAACAGATACAGAAAATGAAAGAGAATGCGACCACATTGTTAAATGGGATTGCACATTTTGCGCATGTAATGGCTAAAGATTCATATTTGCCACAATATCAATGTTTAATGGTGAAAGTGCACTCACAGTTAATGTATGGGGCTGAAGCTTGGGGCCTGTTTTGTAAATTGAAGGATGTTGAGGAAATACAAAATCAGTACTAAAAAAGGTCTAGGGAGTGTCCCAAATTACAGCTAATGCAGTAGTCTGGGCTGAAACTGGCACTGTGTCAATATATGCGACAATATTAAAAAAATGCATATTATATTGGAACAAAATTAGAACAGCTCCAATTGACAGCCTAATATATAACTGTTGAGCAGAAACAATTCAAAAACAGATACACACCAAATTAGAGTGGTTGGGAAGATTAAATGAAGAGTTAAATAGATTTGGACTTCAGTATAATGCAATACTGGATATAACAATGAACCCAAATAATTTTGCACAGGAAGCAATTGAAAGGGTGTATGATAAGTAAGCAATAATACCCAAAAGGGTGGGCAGTATTGGGCTATACCAGACCACCCAGGGGCGTAATGAGGCCCGACGCTGCAGGCGGAGGTCCTTATAGCCCCTGGAAGGTCCTGTATTGCCCATACCGCCAACCCTGGAGGGTATTATTGCAGTTAGAAAATGGGCTAACTGTAACCTTTTTCCCCCAACCATTTATTTTTATTTTTTTAAAGAAAACATTAATTTATAGCTGTTTGCTTAGCAAAATAGTTCCTCTCCAGGTATTCTAGACAATCCTTACCAGTAGAGGGCAGCACAGCCTTTCACTATTTTGTTGTTACTGGTGACAGTACGTCTAATCCTTGGCACTTGACACCCAACCGTCACTTATGTTCTGTTTTTTTTTTTTTGTAATTTGTTACTGAAGGCCATGGTTAAAAGTTTATTTACTTATTCCTACAACAGTAGTATGGCACTTGATCGGGGAAGGGAACGAAGTGTAGGAGAGGTACAGTGCCTTGATCTCAGCAACGGAATGCAGGAGAGGTAGAAAACAAAAATGAGCCATGAAGCTGATTTGCGGAGCACAGGAGAGGTACGCTTCATTTCTTCAGTGGGGAACCTGCTTTGTTTTTTCCCTCCTTGTTCATCAGTGATGTGGCCGAGGAGTGGTGGTGGCGGTTGGGCGAGCTGTATGAATGTAAATTAAAGATCGGGAGAGGAATGGAGGTGGTGGCCAGTTGATCATGCTGTGGGCAGTTCAATGTATTTTACCAGAAGAGTAACAGAGGTGCAGTCAGGCAGTCGCTTGAGGGCGCGCTGTGGAGAAGGTTGACAAAGGTGGCAGAAATATGAAAAACAAACCTGCAAACAGCAGGTACATTCATTAAGTTTTGATGGTGTTTTGTAGAAATTAGTTGATGATCTGTGATGAGACAGGGTCCTGGACGGGGGGGGGGAGGCATGGAGAAGTGTGATGGGCAGGTTAAATTGATGTTTCTGTGGTGCTAGTTTCAAATGAAGTAGTTTAAGGGCTTTTTTTTTTTTACAAGCGAGAAAACTGTTGTGGTCATGCCATCCTTTTGTGTGTAGTAGTGCTGACGCTATGGGTAGCATCTCTCGGTAAGCGAGAGAAAACATGGCGGCAATTTAAAATTGAAATTATGTGTTAGCCAATTAGGAAGCAGGGTGGGCGCCAGGATAAGTAAGTGGGAGAAGGGGCACTATAGGGTGGTCCTTTTTATTTCCTGGGCATCTATTGAAAGTTAATGTACCCCCCCCCCGGCAAGGGTAATAGCCAATCAGATGCCAGGAAATAAAAAGCCTATCTTCTAATGTAAAGCAAAAAGACTTAGAATCTATAAGGACAGCATGGAATTGTGAAAATCTGAAGTATATTAAAACATCCTTTGAAACTTGAAAAATATCTGATTTCCTATGAAAATAGAAAATACAGGAAAGCTTTTTACCTGGTTGAGAGTTGGTCACTGTGTTCAATGGGGAAGAATAGAATATAATGGAAATATAGCCCAAATATGTAGTGGGTGTAATGATGCAATATTGAATATGATGCATTTAATCTTGGAATGTTCTACATTTCAAAAGGAAAGACAGGATATTATTTATAATGTACATACTAATCTAATTGGTATGACAAAAAGGAAACAGATGGATATGATATGTAATACAAAAAATGAGACACAAATCTTTGCACTGGCCAGTTTTGCATATAAAATTGCTAAGAAATGCAAATGGAAAATATGACGTAGTGGACACTTTATAAGGAAAGCAGGCAGGAAATGAAAAAATGGATTTTTGTATGTTTGTACATGTCTATGTATGTATAAGTTAAATATTTATGGAGTTATATGTGGATGTGTTAATGTAGCTTTTATTGTTGCATGTAACAAATTATTTATTTTATTCATGCAGAACAAATAAACTTGCCTCGATTTGACACTGTGACATACCTGTGGCTAACATTGCATTTCATCTTCAATCTCTCTACTCACTGGTGACATTCACATTCATATTGATAATCATTTTGATGTCTTGACTACTGCCTTTATATTCATTCCTAATGGGACCTATCGTGATTCTGGACAGATATATTAGTTCATGACTTACCAAGAGTAATGCATTCAATCTTTATCAGTCAATTCATGCTCCTTCACATGACTGTGGACATGCATTTGATCTCATCATTAGTGACTTTTATTCACTTCTTAATTACTCCATTACGGACTTCCCTTTTAATAAACTCTGCCCTGTTATTTTTGATTTCCTTATCCCTGTTTCTTTACCTCAGATTTGCTCAACAGCTCATAACTCTCTCCATTGCTTCAATCCTCTTAAACGTTCAGACTTTCTCTCTGTCTTGGATCCTTCCTTCTACCATTCTTGCTCTTCTTTTTTAGTTGCAAACTTTAATTCTATCCTTGCCTCTGTCCTTGCTTATTTCACTCCATTTCAAAGCCATTCATTCAGGCACTCCTTTTGGTGATGACACTGGCTTGCTGAGTATCTACATAAGCTCAAACATCTTTTCTATTTTTTCCATAGAGACTTTTTTGCTCCGGCATGTTGGCTAGGCTCTTAGCCCCATGCTCTCCTCTCCAACTGGCTACCACCTCCACCCAGGACTCACCTACCTGGAATTTCCCCTTGGCTTACCCCCATAAAAGAGCCAGCAGGGGGAGGGTCAACCCCCCCCCCCATAAAGGTCTGGGTCCATTTTTTTATTTGCTTTGTTTATTTTGAAATGTCCTTAATCTGGTTGATATTGCCATTTCCTCCACCCGACATGTTAGGTAGGTTGTTGCTCGGGCGGTCTCCCAAATTCCCTTTTGGCTGACAACATGAATGGGAAACAGCCACTTTAGATTCAATATAAGGATGAGGAAACAGTTTCTTTATCTTTTAAAAGGTCTGATTCTCATGTTGGTGGTCCTCAGTTATACTGAGGGTTAGTATAGACATGCAGACCTATGCTTAACCCAGGTAATGCCATGGGACCACTGACATGATAATTGGAACTTTTAAAAGATAATGAACCTATTTCCTCACATTAAATCTCCTACAGCTGATCAATGTTCATAATGTCAGCCCCAGGGGCCTCTGAGAGGCTGCCTGAGTGGTAACATACTTCACGTGTCAGGGGGAGCCAGCAGGGTCAACCAGGTAAAGAAGACTTCAAAATATACAGAGTAAGGGCAAATTATTAAAATATACTAACAGTGCAAATCGGGGGCTACCCAACACAACAGGTGTGGTGCAGCTACAATGACATTCTGCTTTAAGCTAAATCTTCAAAATGTATTGATGAGGGTCGGTGCAGTGGTGTGGCGGTAGCTGTACTGCCTGCCATGCCAGCAACCCAAGATCAGGAGTGGTCTCGGGTTGCTGGAGGTCAGCTTTGGGGGAGAGAGAATGAGTGCCCCAGGGATAGTTCTCCTTTCTTGGGGAGGGAAGGCTTGTTGGCACCACCAATATACTGCCACCAGGCGAAGGCCTGGTTACAGTGCAAGTCAAGGCCAGCATGAAGGGTGGGGAGCTGCGGGACTCTGACATGTGTGCCCCCAGCTTAGGAGACTGCAGGGAGAAAACAGGTGGAAAAAGACAGGGGGACAGGCGCGACTGATTCAGTGTGTGCTTGCCTCCATTTCGCAGTCCTTAGGAAGTGATGGCAAGGCAGTGGGGACAGTAGTTGAAGGGAGCCTACCTGGCCCTAGCCACATTAAGGATAAAAACCTTTGTGGAAAACGTATTACAAAGTATATAATTTACTTTTATAACTTTAATCATGGCTCTAAGGTTGAGCTATGAAACATTCAAAACTGAAAACACTGATACTTACTTTTATAATCAGTATTTAGTTTCAGATTATGCAATCCAAGAATGACTTTTTCCCATACTGAACACATCCCTTTTGGAATTATGTTTATTGCAAGTCTAAGCTTTATAATACAACATATAACAACATTAAAATGCCATCTGTTTTTCACTACGTTAAATTACAAAACAATGTGCCATTTTTTTTTTTATTATGGTAAGTTTCAAGTGGTACAAAGAATTTTATGATTCTATTAAACATTTTCCTTGCTGTTGACATGTGGTCTTGCTAACTAGTTTAGGAACAGCAATGCTAGCTTAGTTCATAAAACTTCAGTAGACAAAACTAGCCTTATCTAAGTGGAATAATATCATAACTCCTCCTAGTCAGAACAGTCTGTGTTTTTCCTGTCCCTGCTTTTGAATTTTATTAAATGTTCCTGTTTTTTTTTTCAAGGCAATTCCCACCACAATTTCCAGACGTGAAGTTTAGCAAATATGAAAATGTAATACCTTTCATATAATTGAATGTATGAACATTTGCAGTCATTATGTAGATATAATGGAATGCAGGAACATTTGCAGCCCTTATGTAGATATAATGGAATGCAGGAACATTTGCAACCCTTATAATGTCTTTCAGAAGAGTCCTCTTGGATTGCAACCCTGACCTGGTTAATGGTGTGTCTCTGTGACCTGAGCAGTTGAATTGGTAGGATTGTGACTATAACAGTGGTAACACGGCTAGTGGTAGAGTTGCTCAAACCAGGCAGCTGCAAGGTTAAAGGCCAGATAAACAGCAGTACTGCTTAAGAGGTATTGCCTACTGGCCAAGAACAAACAAACCATAACCAACTCCATGGATCTACTGTAGAAAAATGTATGCCTATGAATTCTGACTTAGCCGTTACTCAGGATAATAAAAAATATATAAAATTTGTTAGGTGCTCTGGCAGAGGTGAAAAGTGTGAGCCTGCTTCTTTGGATCATCATCGCTTCTTTCTTTTTTTTTTTGTCATTTTCTTATTTTTGCTCTGGATCCTCCTTATCCCTGGACCCATCACTTCCCATTGCCCCCATGCCCAGGCTTGCCCTCTGTGCAGGGCCACCAGTGGGGCTCCCCCTCCCAATGGACATCATTGGCAAGCTACGGCTTACCCCCTGGTTTGGGGCCATGGAAGCAAGACCCCCCCAGCGAACATCAGAGGCAGTGGATGGTGGAGCAAGATGGGCCGTCATGCTTGAGGACAAGCTTTTTTGTGAGTGCTTCGCTCCCTGGGGATGGGGATGTGTAATGACGTCCAGCATCTGCCCTGCTCCCTAACTGTAATGGCACCAGTCATGGTGGTACCCCCAGCCTCTGCCAGGGGTCCATAGGGTGCTGGACACACTTCCTCTCCCTTCCCCCAGAGAAGGACAGTAGTCTACAGGACGATCAATCCATCTCCCCCGACTGGCCTCTGACTGCCGGGTCTGTTTCCAAACCTAGGTCATCGGCATCGCATGCGGAAATCCAAATGCTGTGCCGGTGGGACAGATGATCATCATCTCTTCTAGTGAGCTTGTTCATCTGGTCAAAGTGGTGGCATTGCTATTGTTGTTCATAAGAAATTTGACTTTGCACTTGTCTTTGCTGGTACTTGCTCTTCTTTTGAGCATTTCCTCTTTATCTACCTTCACCTTCCAATCTCAAACTTTCTGTTATTTACCATCTAGCAGAAGTTAATTCTGACTTTATACCACAGTCCTCTGATCTGTTTCATAACATCAGAATAGCGGTAGCTATATATATGTTCCAGTATGTCTAGATACTGTATATCTGGATATTGCAAAGGAAACTCCTCATTGATTTCAGTGGGATTTCCTGTAAAATATAATATGTCTAAATATTCACTGGGACACCCACCATCTCTACTGGTAGGCTGTTGGACATTAAGATGGTGGCCTGATGCTATGCTAGTTGAGGAGTAGCTGCAGAAGCAGGGATTGTACAATGTGTTTTTTGGTATTGGAACAGGTATGCCATCATTGACTGGAAATACCAGGGTATAATTATTTCCAGTCTGGCTTTTATGATCAGCTCTTGGTGCAGTGGAATGCTTCCTCCCTCTGTTTTTTCTCTTGCACAGGTTTAGGAGAGGGGAGTTCCTGTGGTGGGGTAGCCCCAGACCCAGCAGAGGAGACAGGAGTCTTGTGGAAGGTGGGAGAAAGGTCTGAGTCACTGCAGGAAGATTGCCAAAGACATTTGGAGTTGCGGAGTGACTGGGGCTGGTGAAGTCCGGCAGAGGTGGAGACTGGTGGAGTCCTGGAAAAAGTCACTGGAATTGATTACTGGCTACCAGAAGCTACTATTAGAAACTATTAGGACACAGTAGCGGGTAGCACCCATGTTTGTGATCTATGTTTGTAATTGTGATCTGGTTGGCTGCAGGAGAGTGGAAGAAGACTGCAGTAGAAAGCCACAAAGACCATAGCAGACTGCAGTGGAAAACTACAAAGTAACTTGGGGGTTGGTTTTTGTGGAAAGTCCTGTTGCAGGAATAGAAAAAGCTGATGGACAGAAAATTAAGAATGGAAAGGCTAACTCTCCATCTCTACAACCCTTCGACCCTTTAAAATTGAATAACTGCAAAATAATAGTAAAAGACTGGAGAAGAAAGTAAATTTTTGCTGTTTACTGTTAGAGGCTTTTTTATTGATTATGTATTATTTAGGTAAAATTGTGTAAAAGCAGGTTCTGTATGCATACAGGAGTGACTGGTTTTAGGTAAAAAGTCTTAAATGGTTTGGAAAACAGAGAAAGCAAAGACGCAGAACATAAAATGAAACTAAGGATTCAGATTTGGATGGGTTGGATGACTGACTAAAGATAGTACTTCTTTGGGAGTGAGATGGTGTTTTATTTAAAGTTGTTCGAAGTGTTAGTTATTTTTAAACTTTAAAATGATATATTTTGATAAGTTTAAAAACTCCTGCTGATTGCAAGAGATAAACACATGATCAGGATAGGAACAGGAAAGTGAAGGTTAAAAAGGCACATGCGCTAGCATTCTTTAGTGTCCTTCAGCTTAAGTTGCCATTTTATTCCCAGAGCTTTGATGTGGTTTTACATTGAACGTGTTATTTACAACTTGATTTTAATGTCAAATTAGATCAAAACCGTGTAAACTGCTGGAATCTTTTGGAACCTTCACGGAGGTCTAGTAAAGGAGCGGTCGATTTAAAGCAAAGTAACTGTAGCAAAACAGAAGGAACATCTTATTGAGAAGGCAGGAATACAACTGATAGATACCTGACATCAAAGTTAGGCAAACTGATACATACAAATGAACATAGGAAATTTGCCAGCAGAGAAAGGCCTTGAGGTCTATCAAGTTTGCTTAAATGTGCAGCTGGCACCACTTATTCTGCAGTTGTCCCTCCTTCCCACACTTCCCCTTCATTGACCCTCCCCCTTACCCTGTCCCAGCCACTTTTGAAGCAGTCCACTGTTCTACTGGATACCACTTCTCCAGGTAACACATTCTGCCCAGCTACCACCCTCTCTGTGAAAGTGTCTCCTCATCTTCCTCCTGAACCTTCCTCCCTCCAGTTTCATATCATGGCCCCGGTTGTCCCTCCCCCTCTTACTCTGACCAGCTCCCCTGTACCTGTCTTGTTTATGCCTTTTATGTACTTAAAGGTTTCAATCATGTCCCCGTCCCTCCTCTCATCTCCTCCGCAAATACATGTTCAACTCCCTCAGCCTCCTCTCATATGGTAAGTCCCACAGCCCCTTGATCATCTTTGCTGCCCTGCACTGCACCCCCTCTAGTAACTTAATGTCCCTCTTCAGATACGGGCACCAGTACTGCATGTAGTACTCCTGGTGTGGTCTAACTAATGATCTATGCAGCAGCACTATCACCTCCCCCCTCCTGGAGGATATACCCCTTGCAATGCAACCCAGCATTTTGTTGGCCTTTGCAGCTGCCTTCCTACATTGTGTCAGCAATGTAGGAAGTAAGCATAAATCCAGCAAATAAAAAGGTCACGTAGTATAAGATTCACCGGTTAAAAAGAAAGAGGATTAAAGAACATTTCCTGTGATAGTCCTTTTTAGATGTTGAAGTGTAATAAAGCAGAGATGTTGAAGTGTAATGAAGTAGAGATTGTAAATGCGAGGTGACAAATAGGATGAGGAACCTCTGGGAATAAGTGAGATTTTGCACAAGGTATTACAGCAAAGGCTTTTATTGCTCTGGTAATTTTTAATATATTTTTGTTCAATTATATGGAAAACTAAGTTTTAGTTTTAGGGAAGCATAAAAACTGTGTAAATAAATGTTTTTCAGAAAGAAAGCCTGCATCTGATTACAAAGTGTCTAAAAGGTCATAAAGAATATATGAGTAGAAAGTCCAAAGAAGTGAAGATTTAAAGCTGGAGAAATACGTACCATTCTGAGAGTACAGAGAAATGAGGGGAATCTTAACTGGATGCACTCAGCTAGGGTTGAGTACAGCTGTGGAAACAAGAGAAGGACTTTTAGTCTCATTTTTACTCATTATTATTTAAATATAAAGGTATAAATAAAAAGTGAAGATAACATTTTATATGAGGTTTTGTGTAACATGTGTAAGTTGGTATGGAGGTCAGCTTTTGAGATAGTAAAATAAGGCACCCATAGCTACTGTGGTATAAAATAAGACCTCAGTTCCTTAGTAGTGTCCTAAACTAAAGTAAGCCTAGGACAGGTGAGAAAGATTTTGAGAATGATACAAACAGGACAAACAAAAAAGAAAATGACTGCTAATTCTAGAAGTTACAGAAACAAAAATAAAAATAAAGAATCATTGGATAATAATAATAATAAACTTTATTTTTAAAGTGCCTTTCAAGTACCAAGGCGCTTTATATTACTAAGAAAGATGGTGGGAAAAAGATACTATTTAATAAAAAAATTACAAGTTATATATTAGCATCAGGGAGCCAAATTAATATAGCAGGGAGGAAAGAGGTGCTTAGAATACAAGGTTCATCATTACCCCAACTTAGTTCATCACCAGTAATTAAAAATAGTGGAAACAGTACAGAATTCTCAAAAGGAGCACCCATTATTAAAGACTATTAGAGATATGGAGAGAAGAGGAAAAAGACTATAGAGATTCTAAAAGTAAAACTGGAAAAAAAGAAGTAATGGAGACTTCAAAGGACGTGATTAGAAAACATATTGAACCAATTCTACAAAAGGAAATTATTGTTAGGTACCCAAGAGGTATAAAAAAGAAGGATGGGAAAAAAACAGGAACAGAGACTTGATAGTATACAACTGGTTGATAAATCACATCAGTGTCCTAGTGCCTCCTTTCTGGGTGAATTTAAAGCATTCCTGACTCTGTATATATTGAGACCAAAATTGGACCCCCGAACACAACACCCTCCGGATATATGACACATAGTAACAGATAGTATAGAAGGGGAGAGGAAGCTAGTGAGCTTCATGAACAAAATCTAATGAAAGAATGAATGGATGGTATTAGAAAGGTTTTGTTAGAAATAAGAGATGGAATATTACTTTACAATGAGCTACTAGTCAACTTTACCTCACTACTTGGTGCACGCCTGGCAAAAGAAGGGGAAAGCATAAATACAAATATAAAAAGAAAATTAGTAGAAACTAGAAGTAATGGTAGAAGGATGGAGAAGACAATTCAGCAAGTAACAAAGGAAATAGGGGAAAAGGAGAAAAGGGAGACAAGGAGATTAGCCAAAGAATTAAATGGAAAAAAGGATAAAAATGAAGTGATAAGGAATAAAGGGAAAAATTCAAAGACAAGAGAGGCAGAAGGGAAAAAGGTAAAGGAGAAGTGACATGGAGGAAATAAACCAAAACAACTTAGTATAGGGAAATTCTTGGAAACTGAAGAAGAAGGGATAGTGAAAAAGCACAAGATCATAGAAGAGCTTGATGTGAGTAAGTTAAAACAAATAGAAGAAAAAGGGAAAACTGTAGGTATAAATGATGGGAAAGGAGCAAGTCAGGAACAAATGAACCATGTTAAAAACAAAGAAGAATTAGAAGAAAGGGGGAATCTTACCCTGCATTTTTCTTAAGGGCATTCCGAAGAATAAAAATGAAAACATGACACTAAAATTAAGTGTGTATAATGTTTGTAAAGGAATCATAGGAAAAAAAAATTGAATGTCAAGACCTCAGTTCCTTAGTAGTGTCCTAAACTAAAGTAAGCCTAGGACAGATTTGTGAGAAAGATTATGAGAATGATACAAACAAGACAAACAAAAAAGAAAATGACTGCTAATTCTAGAAGTTACAGAAACAAAAATAATAAAAAATCATTTGATAAGAAAGATGGTGGGACAAAAGGTGGGAAAAAGATACTAGATACCAGGAGGTGAGTTGTGTAGGCCCTGCTTCCCTCAGCACACCGTATCAACACCATGAGGTCTTCGTCTTGCCTGTCCCAGGATGGCCAGGGTTGTGTGAGTACAAATCAGGGTAGCTCCCTAGAACAACAGTTTCAAATCATTGTGTGTCAACTGATTGATCTGTTTTGGGTTAGTGCTAATGGACTGAGCCATCTGGCTCAAGATTACAAATATTTGGGTTGTGCACATGCTAATTGTTTTTCTTTCTAAAGGGCCCCAACAACAGCTGCAATGCCGGCCACCCTGGACAATGCTTCAGGGTAGGATGTGTAAGATCTGGGTGCCCAGGGTTGCAGAACTACTTATCAGAGATTTACAGTGCATGCTGAACCAGCCTAAAGTAAATCAGAGTGCCAATCATCTGACTAAATTTGTGCCCCTCCCTTGTTCACTTCCGCTGAATAAACCTGATCATTTGTTTCAGGTTTAACCTGGCTAGTGTGCATATTATTAGTTGGGTCACATTGAAAGGTTTTGCATTGTGCATCACTGATCTTATTTTCCAGGGGGTCTCCAGGGCAATTTCAGCAGCTCTAGTCCTGGTGGTAAGTGCAAGTGGTGTGAGCATATTTTTATTGTTATTCAGTGTATGCTAGCTGTTTTATGGTATTACTGTTTAGGCCACTAGAAGGGATGGTGGGTGGGTTATAGCATCACAGAGAGCTATAGCAAAGCAGTCAAGCTACCCCAATACCATTCCTCCAGGTGGAGGCACCTGTTCACATAACTCAGGACCCTCAACCTGTGCATATTTCCACAGGCAGGGGCAGTAGCCCATGGGATAGCACCACCTAGGGGTTACGGGGAGAGGCACTGTTCCCCCAGAAAAGACATCACTGCCACCACCCAGAGCAACAGATTAAAAAGGGGCACCAAGATCTGCTAAAAATAACCATCCACAGACAGAATTTAGTAAAATAAATAATTTACTATCAGAAGATAAACAGGAATGCTATACAAAATTTTCAATACAATAAAGCGTATTACTGTATCATAAATGGTCCAAAATCTTATCACTCTAATATTAGCAGCAGAACAACAAGGCTCATCACTGTAACTTTAGTGACAAAAAGGCTTATCACTGTAACTGTAGTGACAGAAGCTTTATCACACCACCACCCCAGGGCTCCCTACCCGGGTGCCACACCTCCCCCAAGGACTGCTGCAAGAATTGCAAAATACAGGCTTTTGAAGCTGAGGTTCACTGCTAGCTGCCTTGCTAGCCAAGTGTCCGAAGGTGCTGCATTACTAGCTGCCCTGCTAGCCGAGTGTTCCAAAGGTGCTCCGCTGCTAGCCAGCCTGCTAGCCAAGTCTCCCAGAGGTGCTCTGCTGCTAGCCACCCTGCTAGTGAGTCTTCCAAAGGTACTCTACCACTAGCCGCCCTGCTAACTGAGTTTCCCAAGGTGCCGACCTGCTAGCCGAATCTCCCAAGGTGCTACACAGCTAACTAACCTGCTAGCCAAGTCTTCCAAGGTGCTGCACCACTAGCCAACCTGCTAGCCGAGTGTCTGAAAGGTACCTGCGAGGGTTTGGAGAGGGCTGACTGACTTCACCAGCCTCCCCTGCTGCTAGATGCCAGAG
The DNA here is from genome assembly GCA_016271365.2 of Neoceratodus forsteri. Lineage (NCBI taxonomy): Eukaryota > Metazoa > Chordata > Ceratodontiformes > Ceratodontidae > Neoceratodus > Neoceratodus forsteri. Next base: position 1,251,651,133 of record CM028129.1, on the reverse strand, counting down.
TCAACTGCCAAGCCTGGGTGAATCAGCCCTTAAGCCCCCTAAGAAAGAAAGGCTACAAGGCTGGCAGGGTTCTCCCAGCTGCCTCTGCAGATCCCACAAGGCTCCTTCCTGGGATTCTTCTTCAGGGTCCCTCCTGAATCCCTCATTCAAATTCCCCTTCTGAACCCCTTCTCCATCACACTCCTTCTCCAGCTAGCTCTTCTCCATCAAGCTCCTTATCCAGGAGCTCTTCTTCAGTGAGCTCCTTCACCAGGAGCTTTTCTCCAGTGAACTCCTTCTCCAGGAGCTCCTCTCCAATGGGTTCCTTCTCCCTTGGAGCACTTCTCCAGGGGCACCCTTCCTGGGGCTCCTCCTCTTGGGCTCCCATTTGTTGTGTGTCGAGGGGGTGCCCAATCCCTCATGGCAGCATGCGCCCCTGAACAGTCTTTCTTTGCCGACGGGGGCCCCAATCCCTGTCGGCTTCAGTCCCCCCCAGTTTAATTTGCAGAAGGGGAGCCCACTCCCCATCGGCATAATGTCCCCCCCAGTTTGCCGCTTGCCGAGGGGTGTACAATCCCCTCAGCATTCCCCCCCCACTGGTATGTGCTGAAGGGGGTGCCCAATCCCCCGTCAGCTACAGCCTCCCAAAAAAAACACTCAGGTGGCACACTGGGAGCCCACCCCAGCATGCCAAAGTCCCTGAAAAAAAACCAGTCCCACAATGTTTTTTTTTTAACACCTGTAAAAGAGAAAATGGTCCCTCATAGAGTTCAGTGGCTCCTCCCCAACCCGTGCCCACCTCTGCGCACCCCACCTCCCACACCCCCTCCACCCATACTTACCTCCGAGCCCAGTGTGATGATCTTTGGTGAACCAGGAACACATCTACACTCTTCAAAGCTGACCATGAACTGAAGAAATGCCGGTAAGCTGTATAATGGCATAAATAGGATTTTCTCAACTTTGGAGCATATCTCGGGCATTTTTGGAAATTTTGGCACCAAATTTTCAACATGGGGTTCTTGGGACCCCTCCTCATGAATTCAGTCACTGTTATTGCATTATTCAGTCCTGTAAAGTGATTTCATGGTCACTGAACTGAATCACCTTTCAGGACTGATTATGAAACGACAGTACCACTGTTCATGAGGTGGGCTCTCAAAAGCGCTATGTTGCAAATTTGGTGAAAAAAATCCAAAAAATGACTGTTTTATGAGTGTGTGTTGCACAGTTTCCACACATGCTCATAACTTCGTGAATCTGTAATATTTTCAGTCCAGATTTTCAACATTGGCATTTTTCCACACCTTCTTATGAATAGTACAGCTGTCATTTTACACATCCTGACCAAAATGTGTTTTCACACTTCTGGCACAGAATAGCGCAGTCACAGTGGGAAATCAGTTTTCAAGATAGACTGAGAAAATGACAGAGACACTGTTCATGAGCAGAGGTCCTAAAATGCCTATGTTGAAAATTTGGTGACGAACGTCCATAAAATGACTGTGTTACAAGTGTGCGTTGCACAGTTTCCACGCACCCTTGTGCAAATTTGTAATTATGCCAGATTTTCAACACTGCCATTTTTTTACACCTCCTTATGAACACTACAGCTGTCTTTTTTAACATCCTGACTGAAATGTGTTTTCGCACTTCTGGGGCAGAATAGCGTGGTCGCTGTGGGAAATCAGTGTTTGGGACAGATTAAGATCAAGCGAGTGAGAGAGGGGAGTGAATGAGCTCAACTGAGCTCTGTTGGGACTGCTGCAGATTTCTTTGTGGGCAGAAAAAGGCAACAATGCAGGCAGGAGCCCAGTACAAAAGGGCAGCCTGCAGCGCCAGGGAGAAACAGAACAAGCGAGTGAGAAAGGGGGAGTGAGTGAGCTCAATGGAGCTCTGTTGGGACTGCTGTGGATTTCTTTTTGGCAGAAAAAGGTGCCAACACAGGCAGGAATCCAGTACAAAAGGGCAGCCTGCAGAGCTGGGAGAAACAGAAGGAGCAAGTGGGGGGGTTAGTGAGCTCAATTGAGCTCTGTCAGGACAGCTGTGAACTTCTTTGTGGGCAGAAAAAAGTGCCAGTGCAGGCAGGTGCCCAATACAAAAGGGCAGTCTGCAGTGCCAGAAGAAACAGAATGAGTGACTGAGGGAGAGGGGAGTGAGCGAGCTCAACAGAGGTCTGTCGGGACTGCTGCAGATTTCTTTGTTGGCAGAAAAAGGCACCAACGCAAGCAGGAGCCCAGTACAAAATGGCAACTTGCAGTGCTGGGAGAAACAGAATGATCGAGTGAGAGATGGGGGAAGTGAGTGAGCTCAACAGAGCCCTGCTGGGACTTTAGAGTTGCCCACCTTCCCTCACAGGTTCCTCTGTGGTCTTATATTACAGCAGGGTCTCTGGGGTGGAGACAAAGCAATGATTGGATACTTTTAGGACTGCTGTAATAATACAGATTTAGTTGTTCTGTTTATTTCTCTAACTGAGCTAAGTACTGAGCTATACTGTTATGATTGCTGTAATAATACATATTTGTTCTGTTTATTTCTCTAATTGAGCTGAGTAGTACTTGGAGTGCAATAGGATTTCTAACTGGGCTAAGTGAAACTATATGAGAGCTGAGAACAAAAAGTATGATAGCTGAGGGGTGAAAACTGGACAAGGAAGCTTTAGAATTGCTACAGTAATACAGTATCTAATGGATGAGATTTGAGACTGAATTACCCCATTCGGCAAGGGGCCAGTAGGGGGACTAGTGTGTGTGTTGGAGGGGAACAGGAATTTGAGTAAACAGGGGCCTAACAGTTGTAGTAGGGTACAGAACCTGGGAGTAAGAGCCTGTACCATAAGATGGGGGCCAAAATGGTGTAGGTGCTACATGTCAGTAGGGCGGGCATCTTTGGAAGGATGGTGGGGTGTACAGGGTGTGGGTCCACCATAATGCTGAACTGCACTTGGAGGATGGTGGGGTGTATGGTCTGTAGACGACTGGCTAGTTTGAGGAAGGAACTGTGGAGGTTAGGGAAGGGTCTAAGTGGCAGGGCAGATGAGTATGGTAGGCATCCTGGCTGGGGGGGGATAAGGGGATGGCAAGGCGGATGGAGGAAGAACAACTAGGGACTAAAACTGGCCCCAGCATCAAAGACACTAGCAGAAAAGAGAGGACAAGGGAGGGGGTGCCTGAGGCGAAGGAGAGGGACTCCTGTTGGGGGAGAAAGAGACCACGAGGAGTACCAGGGGAGAGAGCAGATTGCTGCGGGTAGGGAGGAAGCAGGGGTGGGACCAGGGGTGGCACAGAGGGGAACAAGTAGGAGGGGGGAACTGATAGAGGGAAGAGATGTAGGAGGGGTATCAACTAGGAATAGATTTGAGCCTCTGCTATGGGGGGGAGCAGGAACATACTGAAGGGGGAGGACAAGTGGGGCATGAGAGGGATGGCAACAGCTAGGGGAAGAGATAGTGGTACAAAAGGGTAGAAGAGGGGGCCTCCTGTTGGGGAGGAAAAGACTACGAGGAGTACCAGGGAGAGCAGATGGCTGTAGGTAAGGAGGGACCAGGGTGGGACCGGGTGGCTACGGAGGGAACAAGTAGGGGGGAACCAATAGGGAAGAGATGTAGGAGGGGTATCGACTAGGAATAGAGTCAAGCCTCTGCTCTGAGAGGGGGGAGCAGGAACATACTGAAGGGGGGAGGACAAGCGAGGCATGAGAGGGATGACAACAGCTAGGGGAAGAGATAGTGAGGATGAAAGGGTAGAAGGTGGGATAGTAAGGAAGGAGGAGGTGGTGACTGGAGGAGAGAAGGCTACGGGAAGGGGAAGAATGGGAGGGGCATCACTATCGGGGTAGAAAAGAACAGGGGCTCTAAATCGATAACAGCAGGGATAGGAGAGGGGTTGGAAATCAGCAGGGGAGGAGGGCACATCAACATGGGAAGCCCAGTAGGAAGTAGTTAGGCTGGGATGGGGTTCAAGGGGGATGGGAGGAATAAGGCGGAGAAAAGGGGTGAGGTGGAAGTAGGGGGTACAGATCCAGAAGTCACAGAGGGTGCAGCTGATGGGGTAAGGGGCAAGGAAGATCGAATATGGGGGTGGTGGAAGGGGCATTAGAAGGGAAAGGGGCTAAGAGATGAAATTACTCATCCTAGGGATTGTATACTGAAAGGGGTGAGATGGGGCAGAAGGGGGAAGCAGCCGTGTTAGGTTGAAACTATCCCCAGGTTGACTGCAGGAAGGGCAGGGCAGACTGCTCAAGTGTGCAGCAGGGGAGGAAAAACCTCATTTACTGTTGCATGTGGTACAAACAACGGCAGGGAGACTGTGGAAGTAGTGAGGGGGAGGTTCAAGTAGTTGGGCAAGCAGTGTGAGGGGGGGGGGGAGTCAGTGGCATTCTCGGAGTTACTCCCCATACCATGTACAAGCATGGGGAGGAAGGGTAGGATTGAAGAGTTCAACAAGGGGAAGAGGGATTGGTGCCACACCAGAAATTATGGGTTAGTGACTAACTGGGGTAGGGTCTGGGGAAATAGTGACTTGTATGCGGGGGACAGGGTACACTTGAGCAGGAAAGGGAGGGGAGTATTAAAGGCAGGATTAGAGGGGTATATCTCTACTCAGGTGGATTTAAACTAGTGAGGGGGTGGCCAAAAGACTGAAGTTAATAGAAAGGTCCAGACAGGGGAGCTTAATGAGCTCACCCCACTAGATATAGTTAAAGGCAGAAGTGTAGTAACCCTGGGAGGGGAAGGGATGGGCAGAGTGGTCTGAGTGTAACACAGAAGGCACCACCACCTAGTAAGAATAAGGAGGAGAAAGGGTGCAGACTACCAGGAGAAGGGACACAGGCCAAGGAGGACAAGAGTGAGGAGGAGGGGTACGGGTGGAAGGTGGTCTCCCTCAATGCAAGAAGCCTGAGGAACAAAACTGCAGAGCTTCAGGTGCTCCTTTCAGAGGAGAAGGTGGATATTGCTGCAGTGACAGAGACTTGGGCCACAGAGTACCATGACTGGGGCTTGGCAATCCCAGAATACAGGATATGCAGGAGGGACCAGGGGGTTAGGGGGGTTGCACTCTATGTGAGGGAAGGGTTTAAATGCATAAGGGATGAGGGAGAAGAGGAGAGGAGAGGACAGAGGCACTTTGGGTGCAGCTCCTGCACTCCAAGAGCAGAAAGCTGAGGCTGGGAATGGTGTACAGACCACCAGCCCAATCCAGGGAACTGGATGGGGAGTTGGCAGAGCAGATAAGCAGGGTGTGTAGAAGGGGGAGTGTTGTGATAGTGGGGGATTTTAACCTACCACGGGTTGACTGGAGCACCCTGTCATTTGCAGTACCAGGGAGCAGGTGCTCCTTGATGCATTCCAAGACGGCCTTCTCACACAATTGGTAAGTAGGCCTACAAGGCTTGGTAGCACTCTGGACCTAGTACTGGCAAATGGGGAGGTGGTGAGGGAGGTAAGGGTGGAGGACCCACTAGCAGGTAGTGACCACCAAACAGTGTGGCTTATTGTCGCACTGGGCAGGGAGACAGGAGGCATGGGCACTAAGGTGGTGGACTTTATTAGGGTGGACTTTGGGGGGATGGGAGCAATACTGCAAGGAAGGCTCCAGGATATAAGGCCGGGGATGGATGCAGAATAAAAGTGGGGAGTCATAAAGACTGGGCTAACAGAGGCCACAGTAGCCTGTACGAGGGCCATGAGTAAGAAGAGCAGAGCCAAAAAAACATGCTGGCTGAACAAGGAAGAGCTGCAAGGGGTGAGGGCAAAGACGGCTGCATATCGGAAGCACAGGAGAACAGAGAAGGCAGAGGATAAGGAGGCTTTCCTGCCCCAAATATGCATTTATACATCTGGTGCAGAATACCGTGGTTACTGAGGGAAATCAATGTTCGAGACAGATTAAGAAAATCATAGTGACAGTGTTCATGAGCAGAGGTCACAAAATGCCTATGTTGAAAATCTGGTGAAATAATTTCATTAAATGACTGTGTTACATGCATACATTGCACAGTTTCCATGTACGCTTGGAAGTTTGATCATTTTTAATACTTTCACTACAGATTTTCAACATTGCCATCTATTCACACCTCCCTATGAATGGTACAGCTGTCATTCTTTACATCCTGCCTGATCTGTGTTTTCGTACATCTGGTGCACAATGGCACAGTCACTGTGGAAACTCACATTTCGGGACACATTGACAAAATCAGAGTGCCACTGTTCATGAGAAGAGGTCCCAAATGCTTTCATGAGGTGAGGGCCACAAAATGCCCATGCTGAAAATTTGTACTGCAGATACCAACACATACCTGGGGCATTACGGTTTCTAACCATAATGTCCCACCCTGTACAGACTGACAGGCATCACGAGTGTGCCTTTGGATTGCCAACTGTAATGCTCATGCCATTCCAACCCCATCCCCCACCCTGCAGCCACTGACAGGCATCGAGCTGTGCCTTGGGCTCTTCGGCCCCACAGCTCACCCCATTCTATATTGCACCCATTTCAGGGTATGTCCTTATGGAGTGGGGTGACTGTAAAGCCGAACACCCCAAGGCACACCTCAACACTTGTCAGTGTCTGCAGGACAAGGTGAGGTGAAATGGCATGAACGTTATGAGTGGCAACCCAAACGCGTGCCCCAATGCCTGTCTGTCTCTGCAGGGTGGAGGTGGGGTTGGCGTGAAGTTCAATACCTCACTGCCATTCCTACTCTGCATCTGTCTAACTCCTGCATTTCCAATGCTAATACCAGCAAGCAAACATTCGGCATTGACAAAAGCTTGTTATTAGTTAGTTGAAAAGAAACTGGATTAATAAAATTGTTGTGTTTTTTGGGACCAAGAAGGTAGAGGTGTGGCCATGATGATTAGCAACTATGTGGACTTTGTACACAGGCATCCTTATAATGGATAAGGAAGGGAGAATTATCTTTATAAGTGGATTACTTTATAGTCAAGAAACTATAATAGATTCTGTTTACACTCCTTGTACACGGTTTCCTGATTTCCTACTGTAGTTGCTATTACTAGAGGAGTAGTGCAATTATAGGCCACCAGTACAATCATAGGTGGCAATATGAATGCCTTAATCGACCCTACAGATGTTAAGTATTCCAAAGTACTCTGTATAGAAAAAAAAAATAGTTTAACTCGATATTAAGTGAACACAGTTTATTGGATTCCTGGAGATTCCACAATCCTGGGACTGAATAACTTACAAACTGTTCAGGTAAGACCAAAGCTTTTTTTAGGATAGATTGTATTCGCCTCTCTAAAAATGCTACCACATACGTATATGATGTGACAATCCTGCCTATTATAGTTTCAGATCATGCACTTGTTAAATTATCGCTCATACCTTTTGTCCAAAAGAAAAAACAATACATGGCAATTCTATAATGAGCTGCTAAAGCAGTCCCTATTTTTGGTTGAAATTACTAAGGCCAGAAGAGAATTTTGGTGTTTTACTATAGGATGATCATTTACCCATTTGTAGTCTATGGGATGCAGTCAGAGCAGTAATGTGGGGCATGTTATTTCTTTTAGCAGTTGGAAAAGAAAACAATTCACAGAAAAAGAATGAATAATTCACCAGCCACTTAGGATACTGGACACACTGATCACACAAAACAGTTCTCTTTACTATGGTGAATGGGTAGCCAAGCATTTGGAAAAACAAGATATTTTCAATAGGAAAGTGGAACTGAGGCCGCCCAGTGGCACTGAGGGTGGAAGCGCTGAATGAGCCTGGGTTGCAGGGGGTTGGTAGGGGAGGAAGAGGATTGAGCATCTGGAGGACAGCTCTCCTCTACCAGGAGGGACAGGGGTCCATGTTCTGTGCTTGGCTGACCCCTGGCGGAAGCCGGAGATACAGCAAGCAAAAATGGCTACGTGGAACATCTTGGGTAAAAATCTTCAAAAATAGACAAATTGTGCATACATGTTGAATATTTTCAATTTCTCTTCATAACTTTGTTGTTGTTTTGAGATTTTGACCCCAGATTTTTAACATGGTTATTTTATTACCCCACCATGTGATCAAAACAGGTATGATTTTTAAATCCCAGCTGAAATGGGATGTTGGTGAATGACTACGAAACCACATTTTAGAGGGGTTATGAAAAATTGCACTTGTCTTGTTCAAGAGATGGGGTAAAAAAAGACTATGATGATTTTGCTCTGGTTCAGTTTACTCACAGCTGTACAGATCATGCTTCATTTTTTTAATTACTGAAGAGAGATGCAAACAGCACATAAAATGGGAAAACGTCCTCTTTTTTAATTTTTGTTAAAGTGCTTTTAAACTTTAGTCATTGTTGAACTCTCTGTTCCAATAGTTAAAATTATGTTCTAGGAGATTTCATTGTTGCTTGATAGTCGGGTTCAGGAGCTGAACGGAAGTGAGGTAGCGCACTTTCTATGAATTGTAACTGATTGCATTAACTGAGCTGACAGGAGCACAGCCCACCACAGAAAGAAAATGACAGCCACTGGTGATTCAGTGATCCCCCCCCCACAGTAACACAAGAGCAATCGATCCCGCTAGTGGTTTTAAAGTGACTGCAGAAAACCATGATCACAAGAACACACAGTAATAACAGTTCCACATTTCAGCATCTTAGAACCAGTAAATATAAAAAATAAAACATGGGGAATGTGGCAAACTCAGATTTTATACACATCCTCATATGTGATGCCCAGATAAACCCCTCGGGCTTCACCCTCAGGGTTTATGGGGCATTACACACCTCGGGTGTGCATAAAATCCTCATTAACCACACTTCCCCATGCATTATTCTATACAATACCAATATTCTTCAGTATTTGTCAATTAAAGAGAAATTCACCATTGTATGAAAAAGTAAGGATAGCAATTCTGGCCTAGATTTAGAGAGCAGAATATTAATCAAAGATAGATTTATTGGTGAATCTAAAGTAAGATTGCATCAGGGGTATCCTTAATGTTAACTGCACTGAAGGCTGCATGAAGAATAGCATTAAATAGGAAATTGTGGCCAAGCTGCAGGTTTTGCTATAACTCATATTCACTGGCGTCCAGCTGGAGGAGTGCTAAGAAACTTTTTATTTCAGCTAAAAATCTACCAGTCCAATTCAGAATTTCGGGTAGGGCCCATTATACTCAGATTAGCTTATTTAAAATGGGACAAAGCCCCTCAGACAGATGTTGGCATAACTGTGGCAAGAATAAAATTATGGGAAGCATAAAATGGAATTTTTATATCCAGAGGAAGGAATGTGATACTGCCACCGTATAAAATCCTGGTAAGGTCACATACTGATTATGGATCACAGTTCTGGTCATCAGATTTGGAAAGAGACAAAATACATCTGGAAAAAGATTAGAGGAGGGCAACAAACATGATATGGGGGTTTGAAGTTTGGAGGCTGGAACCTAGAGCAGAACTTTTTAATATGTATATATGACATTTTAGCAGGGGTTTAAACCTGGCACATAACCTTAACAGGGAGCACAATGGTAAAGAATGCATTACAAAGGGTCATAAAAGGCAGACTAAAATAAGTAACTTCAAAACAAATTAAAGGAGATCCTTTGTTATACAGAGGGTCATCAGAATGTGGAATAACCTACAGTACCCCAGTGCATGAGCAAGAGTTAAAAACATAAACAATCTTCAAGGGACATATTGACAACATAACAATGAAGGGAGTGGACTATAATTCTACAGCTGAAAACTGAGAGGCAGTGTATATGGGCTTGTTTGTCTCTTTCTTCCTGTAGAACCTCAATATGAACCAAAGTACATGGAAAGGGAACTCGTGCCATAACCTTTGGCCTGCCCTTATATGAGAACATGGTGGCCTGCAGTGGTTAATTACGTAAACCTAAATTTAAATATTATCATCAATTACCACTTTAAGATTTTAGTGTTAAATGACTTTGAGGTATTAAAGTTAGATTAAAAGCAGAAAGCAATTCGGGCACTAGGCACAATGGCTATGAAAAGAACAAGTCTTTAGGTCTGGAACTCCACCAACCATCCTGTTTTCTGAAAGAAGAAATAGTTTAATACTTTCAAGGAAATGCTTCTATTGGAGAAATTATGGCACCGTCTTGAATATGTTGGTGATATCAAAGGAACAAGTTGGAAGGAAGTAACCAATTTACTCCTCTCCATGTTGATTTTGTAACATAGTATATGCCCCAGGTATTTGTCAAATGGAAACTTACTGTGTGCTACATGTAGAATGGTGACAGGGCTAGATAACCAGTGGAATGGAATTAGTAGAATAATAAGTGGTCTTAGTTTATAAATTAAGCCAGCATTATGATACGTATACACTGTCTGTGACATGGAATGAATGTGTGTCTTGTACCAATATACATTTATGTATGTCAAAATCTTTAATAAAAAAAAAAAAGGAAAGGACAATGAGGCAGTGAAGAAGGTGCAACACATGGGCACCAAAATGATAAGTGATATGGGGCACAGAAGCTATTAGGAGAGGTTGGAGGGCCTTAATCTGTTTGTCCTGGAGAAAAGGGGGCATTACAAAGTTTTTTTGCATATTTATTGGTCTTAACAAGATCGAACAGTCTGAGATGTTTGATCTGATGTACTGCAGTAGGACATGGGGACACACTTGGAGCCAAATTCAGGGGTAATGCCAGTAGGTACTTTATCTTGCTGAGAGTAGTGCACCTATAGACCTGCCTACAGTGAAGACAGTTGGAATGAAGACAATACAGGCCTTTATGGTAAGCCTGGACAAGTGTCAGCTTATTAAGGGACTCACTGGAAACTCTGTGTAGTAGAGTGGGTGAGAAGTCCTTATAAATTGGTATCTGTTTGCACAGCACACTTGTTTTGTTTCATCCCTGCTTGTGAAGTGTGTGTGTGTGTGGGGGGGGGAGGAGGCATTATGGACCTACAGTTCTTTCTGACCGTACATTACTATGATACTGTGTTACCAACAGGTGCAAATTTCAGAAGTATGATAACAGATAGAAGGACACAACTGAAGAGATGAAGCAGAACTTGAAGAAGAGGAATTACGGAAGGTGTGACATTTTGCTTTATCCACTGAAAAGGGTGCTTCTGTCCTTCCTAGAAGAGTGGAATGTACTGTACATAGCAGTATCCCAAGAAGGGTGGGAAAACAGTTAATGTGAAGAGTGATACAGAGAGAAGTTACTGAGTCTTTCATCCATAGGCTTGAAGCTTAGAGAACAACTGCAGTTTGTAGATTCCTAGAGCCTACTTTGCTCATGAAGCCATGCCCAGTGTGCAGTGCATGACTGCTGACTAGTGGTTCTCAGATACTATCATAATAAGTCAGACTTTGCCGGATAGTAGCCCAAAACTTGGATTTCAGATGTCAACAAATAGTGTTGACATCTTAGAATGGATCTGCTTTGGTAGCATCCCTTCTATGGCTCCGATCACACTGGTCAGATCTGATGGATCTAATGGTCAGATCCATGGATCCGACTGACACATCCAACAATCTGACCAGTGGATCTGACCTAGGATGCCTATATCAGACCTTGGATATCTGGATTTGACCTCAGATGCATTAATATTCAACCTTGGATCCTACATCTGAATTTGGCTGGATATTTGCCAGAGCCTAGATCAGATACTAGCACTATCTGATGGAGGCTAGTCGGAACTACTATAGCACTATCCAAGACCATTATTGCCGATACAGTACTGGCTTGGCATAAAGAGTCTGATGACAACATTTAAAGCCATTAATGAAATGGGAACTGTAGTACTGTAATCCTGAAAAAACAGACTGGATGACCAAATCTGAAGCTTTATTCTACAAACATCACAAATTTTTATCAGACATCTTACTCTGTTCACTGCAGCTTTGCTCTGACTGAATAAACAGTAAACAGCTTCTCGAGCAATTATATAGGGTTTACTATGTACTAGTTTTCTCTACAGGCAACCCACATATTACAGTTACACTATGACATGAACAACATTCTAACCTTCAGGTCTATTATGTCCTGATCTGCTCCCTGAGATACTCCACTGAGGATTGCTGAAGATACCAAAGACTTGCCTTAAGCCAATGGGTGATGCCCCTGTGATACTACCTGAGCTGCACCAGCCTGAGAAGGGGATTCCTGGTGACAGACTCACACCAAGGTCTCCCACATGGCCACTCAAAGTACTGCTGTCATGCCATCACACTGGCCAAACCAGAAGACACTGGGCACAATTTACAAAGAAGTGCCCCTCCACAAAAGCTGTCCCAAGGATGACCCAGGGAATTATAGACCAGTCACTCTGACCTCAATTGTGTGCAAGCTCATGGAGACCATACTTAAGGAAAGGTTGGTAGAATATCTAGAGGAGCATGGTCTCCAGGATGTGAGGCAGCACAGGTTCATGGTGGGAAAATCATGTCAAATGAATCTGATTGACTTCTTTGACTGGGTGACTAAGATAGTAGACAGGGGCCAAGTGGTAGACATCCCCTATCTGGATTTCAGCAAGGCCTTTGACTCTGTAGCCCACAAAAGGTTGATCAGGAAGTTGGTGGATCTTGGGGTTGGGGAGAAGATGGCCAGATCGGTGGAAAACTGGCTGAGGGACAGAACGTTGAGGGTGGTTGTTGGGGGAGCGTTATCTGGCACCAAAGGTCACCAGTGGGCTCCCGCAGGGCTTGGCGATAGGGCTGGTGTTGTTCAATGTCTTCATCAATGATATTGGGGATGGCATTAAAGGCAAAATATGCCTATTTGCAGATGAGGCCAAGCTCTGCAGGAGAGTGACATAGCTGAAGGGATACAGGACCTACAGGATAATCTGAAAAAGCTGGGGAGGTGGTCCTGGATCTGGCAGATTGGCTTCAATGTCAAGGAATGCAAAATTATGCACATTGGAACCAAGAATCCCAGGATGGAATGCTACCTGGATGGAGTCCAGGTATCTGCATCAGTGGGAGAGAAGGACCTGGGAATGATGATCACTAGTGATCTGAAGCACTCTATACAATGCAAGAAAGCAGCAGGAGGGGCAAACAAGATTCTGGGATGCATAGCTAGTGGGATCAGTAGTAGAAGAGAGGAGGTTACACTGCACTTGTACAGGTTACTAGTGGGGCCACATCTAGAGTATAGAGTCCAGTACTGGTGCCTACTCCTCAGAAAGGACATCAACTTGCAGGAGAAGGTCCTGACAAGGGCTACAAAGATGACAGTGGGTCAGCAGGGTAAGGCATACGAGGAAAGGTTGAGGGCACTGAACATGTACTCCCTGGAGGACAGGAGGAGGTCATGTATGAGACCTTCAAATACTTGAAAGGGATAAATAAGGGGATAAGGAGGGTCTCTTTAAGCTAAGTGGCAACCGTAGCATGAGGTGGTACAGTCTTAAGCTGGGAGGGTTAGGAAGGGGGTCAAGAAGCACTTCTTCATGGATGGGGTACTGGACACTTGGAATGCACTGCTGGAATGCACTGCTGGAAGAGGTAGTCTTGTTGAAGATGCTGGGCAGCTTCAAGAGAGACTGGGATAGGCATGGGGATGGTAAGGATCATGTGTAGGGAGGATGGAAAGGCTGGAAAGAGTGAGGGGGCAAGGTCAGTAGCTCAAGCTTTGGACCCTGCAATACAAGTAGACTAGATAGACCAAATGTCTTTCTTCTGCTGGCTTCTTATGTTTGTATGTTCGTATCCACAATGGGACTTAGTTTCTAATTTGTGTCATAGCCACAGCCTGCATCCACAATTGCGGACTCAGCTGTAGGGACAGAACCCTCGATGGAAAAATTATTTTATTTTTATCTTCAAGAATTTATTTTTAATTATTATTTTATCTCATTTTTATATGGGACCAATTTCTGGTTAATATTATTGTTTGCATAAATTCCTAAGAGAAAACAAAAAGTGTTAGTTAATTAAACCTTAAAACAAAGTAGCTGGCTTTAATGCTTTAAAGGAAAATATCTCTGTTCCCTAAGCAGCACTTTCCCATATGCTAGATGAGGTCTAAGGGAATAGAGGTGAAACTCCATTTTGTTTGTAAGCCATGATATAAGTGGACACCTTCCAAGCTAAGCATGTAGTGCAATGTTGTTCTAAGGGGGGCTCTGCCACATTCCAGGACCATCTCTGTGATATCCAAGCCTTGCACGACAGATTTATAGCTAAATTTATAGGAAAAATAGCTAAAACTAGAGTATCCATGACCACTATCAAGATAAGAGATCATGTGACTGGTAGCACCAAGAAGAGAAAAAGTCTTAGACTTTGAAAGTCCCATTACACTGTATAGAAATAAAAAGTTTTATTCATAGTTTAAAGATGCAATGTACTGCCACTATGAAAATTGGACAGTTATTGGAAAATAGTATGATAAATAAGCTTACCAAGTTTTATAGTTGCAGAATGAAGCATTCAAAAGTAATGAATATCATTTAATATCATTTTCTTTTTAGAGAACTAGACAAATCCAGTATCCTGTGATAGCTCACATCTTAGGAAGTCTAACGGGATGAATATTAAATCTGTAGTTTGTTGCTATAGAGAGAAAGATCGTCTAAATGTTTATAGTGAATTAACTTTTCTGACAGTAATTGATGTCTTTAAGAAAAGAACAAAGGATCTTGTGTGTCTCTACAAAAAGTAATGTTTTAAGGACTTTAGGAATGGATTTTTCTTACAAATCATATCATTCTGTAGTTTAGACTATTAAGAGTAAAACTATTATTTTGTTTTGAGAAGTTCTATTAAAATTATGAAGTTATAACCTTAATAGTGTAGTTAAAAAAGTATCCATACTACAGATATCAAAATTTTAAAAAATGTTTGGCTTAACGTAAAACACTTAAAAATGCAAGTTTAATGTTCAAATTACATTAATAATTAGACTTTTATTTAAAAAACTAGTTTTGACCCAAAAATTGATTTGAGGAGAAGGGGCTGTCTGAAAGAGGCATGTCTATATGTCACCATTTATCTTCTAAGATGCCCTACCTTTCTAGTGACTCAAACCAATCAAATTCTGGTGACGACATCACCAGAGCAGTTTTTATATTAGTAAACACTGCTGACCACTCCTTATATCTGAGCTAACCATTGGTGTAGGAAGACATATGCTTAGTTAACTAAGAATTTTATGGCTTTATACTGATGCTAGGCCAAAGAACTTTGGGCCACACCTGTTTGAAATGCAGGGGTCAGCCTATGGAGAGCCAAAGCTCAGTGCTGCTGAAGATATTCAAAGGCAAGAAAGAAGTGCAAGGACATTTTTATTGTATTTAAAGCAAGATTTGTGTTTTGTCTGCTGAACCTTGACTGCAGCAATGTTGCCTGTTGTTAACCAGACACATACTTATTTTTAAAACTCACACATACTTTATAGCATTGTGAGGAAAAGGTCTAGTGTCTTAAGGTTTTAAAACAGATGAAACATAAACAGTCATGAAGTTCCAGTTGTTAAAACAACTTGCTATTCATAAGAAAGTTCTTTGAATCCAGTATTGCTATGGACTGTGCAGATTGAAGCTGTGTTCTACAAATCCAAGAACTGAGTTTTAGCAAAAGTTTAACTTGCAGAGTGTATCCATGATAAAAGAAGTTCCAGGGTCAAAGTTAGCTGACAAAGAAACCTTTATGTCAAAAGCCAGACTCAGCCAGAGTTCTAAGTGGAGAAGAGAAGAACCACTTCTACAACCAGAAATATAAGTATTCCTTTTTAATTACTTTCACTAAGCTTAATTAATAGTCTTGGTATTTTAAATGGGCTTATCTGGGAAAGTAAGAGGGAATCAGCTCTTAACTATAGTATCTGGGTATATAGCTTAAAAGCTTTGAACTAAAGAACTTTGCATGATTTGAAAAATTAAAACTGAGTTTTATAAAAGTACAGTACAAATCACTAATGTAATGAGTCGTTGCCATTTCTTATAGAAAATATATTTTACATGCAATGACGTTTTAAAACAAGTTTTATACAGAAATAATCTGAAATATTGATCTGATAAGTAAGTGCTCTTATGCATGAAGGTTATGTTAAATACTAAGTATGATAAAAGTAGTATAACTGTTACCATTTATCATGCTAAATATTGCTTTTATCTTTACATTGTTTATTTGCTAGAATTTATTAATTAGTTGCTGGATTATCTAAAACAACGTTGTTGATGTTTACAAGATTATGCTTGATATGTATGCTAATGAGGAATATTTAGAACCATTGTATAGGTGTAGATACAATATATATTTTTCATATACTTATACGTGTGGTATGCAGTGTCATTTACCATTATACTTGAATCTGGAGAGCATATGATAATATCACATGTAAATATTTATTATTTTTATTGTAATTTATGAAATAATTATTGGGTAAGGCCCATGGTGAATCCAAGTGCTTTATTATGAAATGTGATATTATAAGCCTTTGTTCTGACATCTTTGGGGGCTCATCTGGGATATAACTGTTAGTAAATGACATTCCATACTTACAGTGTATGAAAAATAAATGTTGTTGTTATTGTTAGTATTTGCAATATTTCTAAATTGCAGAAATAATACTTTCTGTTTTGTTTTTCTGAGTCTGAAGTTACCTTAAACAAAAGAGAAGAGAAGATAAAGCATTCAAGTGAAGATAATAGAATCACTGACTAACAGTAAAGCAACAAGAAAAAGAACTTTTAAAGCCACAAGAAAAAAAAGAGACTTTGTTTAAATTGGTACGGCGTTATTGCTGTTTCATTTGTTTTTCCAAAGAATACTTAATTCTTGTTGTTAAAGTCTGTAAGCACTATTGCATAGCCATGGCAATATTAGCTATAACTGCAGGTATGCTTATCACTGAGACAGTAGTTTTACCCTAGCACAGCTAACTTTTATTAAAAGTAAAAGTGAAAGGCTACAACAGCTGGAAAAAATGTTGAAGGATAAATGTTTTGAGTGTGGTAGGTTTACAGGCCAGGTAGACTTCTTAGAAAAGCTTTTACAAGAGTGTAAAAATTACCTTTCTAATAACTACTGTAATTTAGTCAAGCTAAAGGTTGAAAATGCTGTCTTGCAAAGTGAGTTACAACAATGTCAAGAACAGTGTTTAAACTTGAAAATAGAAAAAGTTGAACTAGCAGATGCTTATGCACAAGTTAACAATGATTTAGTTAAATTAAGGGAAAAGTATGAACATTTATAAAGTAAAGGTCAAGTTAAAGAAAAAATGGAAGCATTCAAAAGGTTAGATTGCTTGACTGATTCTGCTATTTCATTAAGTGTGTCATCTGACTCAAAAAATGAATGGCCTCAGAGCAAAAATATAATTTCCCCTAGACAAACAGGTAATTAAGGTTTGGATTCAGAGCATGAAACATTCAAAAAATACAACCAAAGGCACAAGATTAGACAAAAAAAAGACCTCTGTACCTCAAGCTAAGGTGTTGGAGGTTACAACCTCTAATACTCCAGCTAAGGGGGGGGGATTTACCTCTGTCTAACAAAGGAAAACAACCTGAGCCCATGCTTGGTCCATCTGTGGCTTGGCAGCCTTATCATGACTTAAACCACTACCAGCACTGGAGTCCCTCTCAAATGTGGGGAAGTCCAGGTACAAGGTATGGCTGTGAGTATGGTAACAAAACTGACCATGGGGGCACCACTATTCTGATTATGATCAGCAAAATGATCGTAGAACTCAAAACAGGTCTACACATAGTTATACAAGACTAAAGAAGATAATAAAAAATTCACAAGAGGAGATAAAGGAAACAAAAAAGGAACTAGAGGAAATACAAACTCTTTTACAAGGCTATGTACTCCAAGTTCCTCAATCATCTCCTGACTTTCTCTTCTCTATGAAAAATGCCTCCCCAACTGTATCCTGTACAGATGGGACTAGTAGTGATATGTGACTTGTGGATCCTGTTCACACTATTGCTGACATGGTTACAGAAACTGCTTTTATTAAAAATGATGATGAGATTGGAATGAGATTTAAAAATGAAATGCCAAGTGAAGCTAAAAATGCTAACTCTGTGCTTAACCTTTCTCAAAAGGTTCCTGAGCTAGTATTAACTGGTGTGCAATGTCATTGTAAAAAAAACTGCTGTGTTGCCAGACAAGAAAGACAAATTATGTCTGGGCAACTTAATTCCCAAAGGAAAAGCAGAATGATTTTACTGTGATATAAACATTGAAAATAGTCTAAATCATAAGGCTTTGCTTGATTCTGGGGCTGAAGTACGTCTCATGTCTAAAAGTCTGTATGATAAAGTGACTGATGCCTTAGGTAACTCCAAAAAGCTGAAAACCCTTCCTGACAGTTTACAAATTGTAGGTTATGGAAAAGAAGCTCAAAAGGCCTTAGGTAAAGTTTGGTTAAAATTAAAATTTGGTAAAATGGTGATTAAATAGCCAGGCCCAGATATTCAAAAGCCATGCACAACCACTGATGCACCCTGGCATGATATTCAAAAAGGAAAAGTGCGCTACACAAATCCCGATCGCCGGACGCATCAATGTCTCTGAGCTTCCAAAATTGAAGTTCCCATGCATAACCTGCACAGCCTGATATTCATCCCGGGATGTGCAGAGCCAGCATGGGCACCTTCTTGCACCTGCACAAAGTTAAGCCAAAAAAAGGAACAACTGATGGCCACCCACAGGTGAGCTGTCGATTGCAGGGTGCAAACACGCAGCTGCCGCCCGTGTGTGGCCACCCGAGTTCCAGCTGCACCTGGTGGTGCCCCCTCATGCCTGATCATGGGCATTCATAAAATAAAAAAAATGTCCTATATCCCTGGTGGTCCAGTGGACCGATTTCTGCCCGATCGTGGGCATCTGTTTTAATAAGGAAACCCCCTGTCCTATATCCCCAGTGGTCCAGTGGACCACACTCTGCCTGATCATGGGCATCTGTTGTAAGAAAAGACCCCCCCAAGATCCTGCTTTCTTCCCAATCGTGGGCATCTGTTGGAAGAAAAGAAACCCCCCTCCAAGATCCTGCTTTCTGCCCGATTGTGGGCATCTGTTTGAAGAAAAGACACCCTCCTGTCCCATATTCCTGGTGGTCTAGTGGTACCCCTCTCCACCCACCTGAGCCCCACCACCTGCTCCCCCCTGGTCCAGCGGTGGGTGGCAGCGCCCACCACCTGCTTCCCCGACGACAGCTCAGTAGGGCTGCACACCACTGGTTCATAGCATGAGCCAATGGGCATGAAGCCCATACCATTACATACATTCCAGATATGTGAAAGAATCACATATCTGGAATGTGTACTGCATGGCTGCAAGCCCATGGATCACACTGTGGACCAATGGGTGCAGCCCTACCGAGCTGTCAGTCGGTGAGTGGTGGGGGAGCAGGGGGTGGGGTGCTGCCACCTGCTGGCTGACCAGGGGAGCAGGGTGGTGGGGCCCAGTGGTGGTGGGGAGAGGGTACCACTAGACCACCAGGGATATTGGATTGGGGTGTCTTTTCTTCATAACAGATGCCCATGATTGGGCAGAAACGGGACATCGGAGGGGGGGTTCTTTTCTTACAACAGATGCCCATGATCGGGCAGACAGTGGGATCTTGGGGGGGTGTCTTTCCTTACAACAGATGCCCGCGATCTGGCAGAAAGTGGTCGCCTGGACCACCAGGGATACTGGATGGGTTTTCTTTATTGTTAACACAGATGCCCACAATTGGGCACATAGTGGTCCCCTGAACCACCAGGGATGGTTTTCTACCTTTACACAGATGCCCACGATTGGGCTGCAGTGGCATTGGTCCTCAACGGCTGCTGCTTGGCAGGGTGCCAGGTGCAAGTCATCAGGGATCAGCACATCTGCATGCAAATGGGGTCATGATGACATGCAAATGGTCCCATGTGCACCTTGCATAAATTATGGCCCCATTTGCATGTCACCTTTTGAATATCACAGGTGCTACGAATGGCACAATGGCACTTGTGCTAGCACATCCCCATGCTCCACTCTGGCCCCTTGCACTGGTGCAGTGCCACTGCGCCATGCACAGTGGGGGTGGCCAGGGTCCGATATTCAAAGCTGCTGAGCCATGGTGCAGCTCCTTTGAATATCACCCAGACCACACCCCTGCGCAGCCAAGTTGAGCTGTGCCCAAGCTTGCACCACAGCCTGGCGCAGTTTGAATATCCGGGCTCCAGTGTATGTTACAAAAAACAAACAAACAAAAAAAACCATAATAATTTCTTGATTGGAAATGGCCTTTTAAGGAGGTTTAAACCTATTCTAGACTATGACCAGACAATGATGGTCACAGGTAAAGAGGCCTATTTCATTTAGAAAGAGTCAGTAAAGTTTCTAAACAATGAAATTCATGCTACTATAAAAAAATGATTTAATGATTAAACTGAATTTTGTAGATTCAAATGTAATTAATGTATTTAGCTTTGGTAATTTTAAAAATTGGTTAAATGGAGAAGTAAAACATATGTAGCTTGTGTGCCAAAACAAGATATGATAAAGCTATACCTGGTTAAACAACGAAATAAAAAAAAAACTGTAATTAAAACAGATGCCTAGCTTTCTTCACAAAGAAAGTAAGTCCTGTTTTTTCACAGTGCCATCCTGTATTTGACAAAAACATTAAACTATTAAATACAGACACACTGAGGAATGTGGAAAAAGAGGTGTTACTCAATAAAACCAGAGGTAACACTAAAATGCGAGACAACAACAGAACTGGTAAAGTCCTGTATTATCCAAGCAGCGCACATGTTTACCCAGTTTTAAAATAAATGGTTACAAATGTTCCACACCACAAATAAAGTTTGAAAAGAATAGTCAGTTGCCTTAAAACTCCAGATACTAGAAGTATACTATACCCTATATGTCATACCAGGTTTGATTTCTCCCATGTCTTGGGATTGATACACTTGTACAACTGGGTGTGTACAGTATACAAACCTAGCCAATAAAATTCTGTGGTCACAATTAAGGGAAAACCTTTACCCAATAAAGTGACATCTCCAGCCTTGAGGTCTAGATAAATTATCTCTCAAGTGTGCAAATTGGTGAGGTGCTCACTGTAACAATCTCAGATAAAGTAAATTCATTTTCTGTTAAGATTAATGGAAAGGTGTCATAAGCTGTATTGTTTGTGCCTAACCTGCAGTAGTGATGTGGGTTTGAAAATTCATTCCACACTGTGACTAGGTGTGTGCACTAAAGTAATGCTTGTTTTCTCCTAGTACATCAATCCAAAAACAGAGCCTGTCACTTTTAAAACTAACTGTGGTTAGCAAAAAGTGAAAAGGGGAAATCCTTTACAGTTCAAATATTTGTTGTTCCAGTTATTGGGAAGACTAACAGAAGTATTACCTTAAAAGAGAGGGGGAAAAAGGTTTTCAAGAAGCATGTGTAGTTAATGATGTAAAACTTAAGTGGTTAACAATGAAAATAAAAATGCTGAAAAATAAGCTAAATTCAGATAGAACATTTTTGATTGATGTTAATTTTGATAAAGGAATGTACAAAGAACTAGTGAAAGTTTGATTTTAACTCTGATTTAGTAAAAGTATAATAAGATAACAAAATGGTAAGAAGAACTTTTGTAATTTCATATAAGTAATCCCAATGTAACTGATTGATATAAAGGTAAACTACAAATACAGCTTAAACTTAAATATGTGTAATACCAAAGGTAACTTCCAGTCAAGGAATGCTATCTTTGTAAACATAGGTAAAAGTTACAGGTGCCAGTTTAGCAGTGCCTTCAGCACATGTGGGGACAGAACTCATGAAATGTAACAAGAAGTAACTACTAGGATTATTTGTACTGCAATACTAAAGATTTAAAAAGGTACAGGAATTAGGAAGATTGGAAATGATAAACAAAAGAATCTAAAAGGTCAATTGCAATGTTGATTTTTAAAGTTAATGTGCAAAGAGAATTTGTTGTATTAAAATGTTCAACATTGTAAAAAAGTTATTTTAAAAATGTACATAGTTGTAATCATGTTTAATCATGTTAGTTCATGTAGTACTGTATACCTATATATGCAAAATAGTACATCTCCAATGATGTCATCTATGATGTCACATCCTATGATGTCACATGGGATAATGTAATGTGCTGATGATGTCAGAAGTTACCACATGATGACACAACTTTGTCTTTTATGTTTTGTTTTCCCTGCAATGCTTAAACCTATATACCTATATATAGTAAAATTATCATTTTGAATTGCAAATGCATTTTTGGGGTGCATTTTAATTCAAAAGGGGGGAATGTAAGGATAAACCCCTTGATGGAAAAATTATTTTATTTTTATCTTCAAGAATTGATTTTTAATTATTATTTTATCTCATTTTTATATGGGACTAATTTCTGGTTAATATTATTGTTTGCATAAATTCCTAAGAGAAAACAAAAAGTGTTAGTTAATTAAACCTTAAAACAAGGTATCTGGTTTTAATGCTTTAAAGAAAAATATCTCTGTTCCCTAAGCAGCACTTTCCCATATGCTAGATGAGGTCTAAGGGAATAGAGGTGAAACTTAATTTTGTTTTTAAGCCATGATATAAGTGGACACCTTTCAAGCTAAGCATGTAGTGCAATGTTGTTCTAAGGGGGGCCCTGCCACATTCCATGACCATCTCTGTGATATCCAAGCCTTGCATGACAGATTTATAGCTACATTTATAGGAAAAGCCTTAGCTAAAGCTAGGTATCCATGACCACTATCAAGATAAGAGATCATGTGACTGGTAGCACCAAGAAGAAAAAAAAGTCTTAGACTTTGAAAGTCCCATTACACTGTATAGAAATAAAAAGTTTTATTCATAGTTTAAAGATGCAATGTACTGCCACTATGAAAATTGGACAGTTACTGGAACACAGTATGATAAATAAGCTTACCCAAGTTTTATAGTTGCAGAATGAAGCATTCAAAAGTTATGAATATCATTTATTTAATATCATTTTCTTATTAGAGAACTAGACAAATCTAGTATCCTGTGATAGCTCACATCTTAGGAAGTCTAACAAGATGAATATTAAATATGTAGTGTGTTGCTATAGAGAGAAAGATTGTCTAAATGTTTATAGTGAATTAACTTTTCTGACAGTGGTTGATGTCTTTAAGAAAAGAACAAAGGATCTTGTGTGTCTCTACAAAAAGTAATGTTTTAAGGACTTTAGGAATGGATTTTTCTTACAAATCATATCATTCTGTAGTTTAGACTATTAAGAGTACAACTATTATTTTGTTTTGAGAAGTTCTATTAAAATTATGGCCTTATAACCTTAATAGTGTAGTTTAAAAAATATCCATACCACAGATATCAGACTTTTTCAAAAATGTTTGGCTTAACGTAAAACACTTAAAAATGCAAGTTTAATGTTCAAATTACATTAAATTAGACTTTTATTTAAAAAAACTAGTTTTGACCCAAAAATTGATTTGAGGAGAAGGGGCTGTCTGAAAGAGGCATGTCTATATGTCACCATTTATCTTCTAAGATGCCCTACCTTTCTAGTGACTCAAACCAATCAAATTCTGGTGACGACATCACCAGAGCAGTTTTTATATTAGTAAACACTGCTGACTACTCCTTATATCTGAGCTAACCATTGGTGTAGAAAGACATATGCTTAGTTAACTAAGAATGTTATGGCTTTATACTGATGCTAGGCTAAAGAACTTTGGGCCATGCCTGTTTGAAATGCAGGGGTCAGCCTATGGAGAGCCAGAGCTCAGTGCTGCTGAAGATATCCAAAGGCAAGAAAGAAGTGCAAGGACATTTTTATTGCGTTTAAAGCAAGATTTGTGTTTTATCTGCTGAACCTTTGACTGCAGCAATGTTGCCTGTTGTTAACCAGACACAGACTTATTTTTAAAACTCACACATACTTTATAGCATCGAGAGGAAAAGGTCTAGTGTCTTAAGGTTTTAAAACAGATGAAACATAAACAGTCATAAAGTTCCAGTTGTTCAAACAACTTGCTATTCATAAGAAAGTTCTTTGAATCCAGTATTGCTATGGACTGTGCAGATTGAAGCTGTGTTCTACAAATCCAAGAACTGATTTTTAGCAAAAGTTTAACTTGCAGAGTGTATCCATGATAAAAGAAGTTCCAGGGTCAAAGTTAGCTGACAAAGAAACCTTTATGTCAAAAGCCAGACTCAGCCAGAGTTCTAAGTGGAGAAGAGAAGAACTACTTCTACAACCAGAAATATAAGAACTCCTTTTTAATTACTTTCACTAATTTTAATTAATAGTCTTGGGGCCAGATATTCAAAACTTTTCCTAGGTGCTAAATTAGCACTGCCCGGTGGGCAAACTTAGCCCAGAGCACAATGCAAGCCATATTTAAAAGGAATAGCCCAGGGCAAACAGCTTCTGAATATAGCATGGGAATGAGGCCGGGCAAACTGGGCTGGGAGTGCAGGGCAAACTTAGCCCTGGAATAAGGCAGCTCTGAATATGGCAACCAAGAAGTGCAAACTACAACGGCAACGCAGTGCACAGCGATGTGAAGGTAGGTAGAGATGAACTATGTGGCCAACACATTTGTGCAGGTTTAGCACAGGGCTAAACCGTTAGCCTGGTGCAAACATGTTAAACTGGTGCTAAACTTTGCCATATTTAAAAGTGACATGCAAATGAGCCTCCTCAGGTAATCTCTGGGCAAACATCCAAATTAGCATCTCATTATGCCCTGATTTGCATGTAGTTTGCACTGGGCTAACGGTTTAGCCCTGCGCTAAACCCGTGCAAACGTGTTAGTGCTGCACAAACAATTTGGGGAATATTATACAGTTTTGAACACTGTACTTTCACATGCACTGCTGCCTGCAGCTGTACTGGGACAACATAGCATAGGCACAGATGGTGGTGGTGCTGCATGCAACTGTCACACTGTAGGTCATGCTACAGTGCACAGCAGACACTGCAGTAGCAAGGGGGGCCAGTAGTGTGTGGACACAGCAATGCCTATGGTGTGTAGGGCAGTGATGATGACTGCACTATACACAGTGAGAGGCCCAAATTGCAGGTGTTTACTGACAGTGAACATTACTGTTACGCTGTTGTGTGACCCACAGATGCTGCACCTCTGGCATAGGATGCTCACAGTGACATATACATGTCTGGCTTTGTGTGCTGTGGCAGTTGTACAGCTGTGCGGTATGTGGCCGGGGGGGGCATATATTATCAGAAAGGTACACTGGTGTTGGGGTATTCCCAATACTGGCCCATGTGCACTGCATGATGTGTCCCAGCCTTGTGGTCACACCTGGTCTGTGACACAGCCTGGCCACCCATACACTCTCCCCTTCAACATCCTCCACACCCACAGTGCTGCATGTGTGTGCTGGCATCTGTTAATGTCCACAGAAGAGTGGTCTGCAGGTGTGTGCTGTATGGCCACACTGCCATGCTGTCCACTGGTGGCAGGGTCACTACTTACTGCCTGGCATGGCTGGGAGTGGTGGCAAATGATGGCATCATTGTGATGCCATCAGTTAGCAGCATGTTTCCTCTATGTTTGGCCTTGTCTATGTGTCACATTTATTTGTTAGGGTCTCACAAAGCCACACAAACACCGCGTAAAGCTGATTGCCCAGGGTTAAGACAAGCTTTTCCTGGGTGGTAATGTGCACCGCGCTAAGTGTTGTGCTATGTTGTGCAAAACCACTTAGTGCGGCGCTAGTCACTGAATATAGCATTGCGCCTGTATTCATGTCAGTTTGCCCCTTGCATACATTATGATTTTGCCCAGTGCTAATACAGTTTGTCTGTGCTATTTGTCCTTTTGAATATAGCAGACCTGCGCTAATCCCGCGCTAAACCTGCGCAAATGGTTTTTGCCCGGCACAAAGTTTTGAATATCTGGCCCTTGGTATTTTAAATTGGCTTATCTGGGAAAGTAAGAGGGGATCTGCTCTTCACTATAGAATCTGGGTATATAGCTTAAAAGCTTTGAACTAAAGAACTTTGCATGATTTGAAAAGTTAAAACTGAGTTTTATAAAAGTACAGTACAACTCTGTAATGTAATGAGTTGTTGCCAGTTGTCATAGAAAATACATTTTGCATGCAATGAAGTTTTAAAACAAGTTTTATACAGAAATAATCTGAGATACTGATCTGATAAGTAAATGCTCTTATGTGTGAAGGTTATGTTAAATACTAAGTATGATAAAAGTAGTATAACTGTTAACCATTTATTATGCTAAATAATGCTTATACCTTTACATTGTTTATTTGCTAGAATTTATTAGTTGCTGGATTATCTAAAACAATTTTGTTGACGTTTACAAGGTTAGGCTTGATATGTATGCTAATGAGGAATATTTAGAACCATTGTATAGGTGTAAATAAAATATCTATTTTTCATACACTTACACGTGTGGTACACAGTGTCGTTTACCATTATACTTGAATCTGGAGAACATAGGATAATATCACATGTAAATATTTATTATTTTTGGTAATTTATGAAATAATTTTTGGGTAAAGCCCGAGGTGAATCCAAGTGCATTATTATAAAAAGTGATATTATAAGCCTTTGTTCCGACACAGCAATAGAGTAATAATAATTATAAATACACTTTTTTATAGGCTTTAAAAATGGCAAGGCACTGTACAAACCAGGATACAAGCAGATAGTAATCAAAGGGTGTTACTAAATAGCTCAGGGTCAATACATGACCAGGTTTCTGATGGAAGTCCATCCCGGAGATGAGGACCACAGACTGAAAAGGTTCTGTTGCCAAACATGGCCAGTCTTGTGATAGGCATCAGATGTGCATCAGAAGATCGAAGTTGATGACTTGGTGAATAATGGTGAAGGAGTTCTGATAGGTATAAGGGAACCCATCCCATGTAAATATGAGGAAAAGTATTTTGTAGTTCATTCGATACTGGACTGGAAGTCACTGAAGTTTGATCAATAATGGAAAGGCATTATCAGACTTCCTAGAACCAGGGAGGTCCTGGGCAGCAGTGTTTTGAATAAGCTAGAAACAATGTACAGTTTTGACTGGGAGACCAGACAAGAAGAAGTTGTAGTAATTCCCGATGAGAAAAAAATGGAGAATAGTAGCAGCAATGTCATTATTTAGATAAGGACGGATCTTAACAGTGGTGCAAAGATGATCAAAAACAGAGCTGACATTGCTACTGACATGAGATTTCAAGTACAGTGATTGAACAAAAAGCTTCCCAACACTGCCGCCATCTGTAGTAGGGTGAATAATAGAGAAACCAAAGTACAGTCTAAAACTAAGTTAAAATATTTGATGTATGCTCTTGTATTACATACAAGGAGTTCAGTTTTGTGTCCAAAAGAGGCTGGAAAAGTTTCACCAGCAATAAATGTTTCATGCACTAGCAGAACATATGGCAGTTTATTAACAAGTGTCCCTACTGTAGTTCTCTTATGTGATGGTCATTACAAGGCAGACTTTATGGACAATGAGACTTTTTCAGTCATCACTTTCTATGTATTTATGGTCAAGGTACAAATGCTCATTCAGTAAGCATGGGGATGGTCAACCCTTGCACTGTTTCATGCTGTGGAAGTACTCCTTTATCCATGGCTCACTTATTGTATTGTCTACTCCCACGTCTCCCCAGGATGCATCTGAAAATGAACTGTTACCAGCTCTGTATACCTTTTCTGGTAAAACCTTTGAAATGAATGAATGAATGTGCATCACCTTGTCCTTTTTAGAACTGAGTTTTAACTGCCAAACCTTGGACTACCTCTCCAGCCTTTGCAGATCCCTCTACAACTCCTTTATCTCCTTCTCACTGTCTACTCCACCACAGAATTTAGGGTCATCTGCAAAGATACATATTGTGCCCAGGATTCCTTCTCCCATGTCACTGATGAACATATCGAAAAGGATTGCACTTAGGACTGATCCTTGTGGCACTCCACTGGTGACCTCCAGCTCTTGATGTGACTCTGTTAACCACAACCCTCTGCTGTCTCCCTTCCAGCCAGTTTCTCAGCCATTTAACTGTATCCTTCACTACACCCAGATCCTCTTACTTCTTCAGGAACATTCTGTGTGGCACTGAGTCAAAAGCTTTGCTGAAATCAAAGTCGAGTAAATCCACAGCATGGCCCCCATCCATTACCCTCATTACCCAGTTAAAGAATACTATCAGGTTAGTCTGACAAGACCACTCTGACACAAGCCCGTGCTGATTACTATCCTGGAGTCCATTGCTCTTCAGGTAGTCCATGAGGTTCTCTTGGACCAGTGCCTCCATCACTTTACCCACAAGAGCAGTGAGACTGGCAGGCCTGTGGTTCCCTGGTTGTTCCTTGTCCCTCCACCCTCCGATTGAGCGGGACCATATCAGCTACCCTCCAGTCTCTTTTTAACTACCTCTGTCTGAACGGAGCTATTAAATGGCCCTACAAGGCTATCAGTGAGTTCCATTGCCAATTCCTTGAGCATCCTGGTAGGCATCTCATCTGGTCCCATGACCTATTTTTAGGGCTACCAGCCCTTCCTGAACACTTTCACATGTAAATTCTTGGTGTCTCATCTCTAGCATCCCCTTTATTGCTGCTTTAATGCCACTCTTTGGCAGAGGCCCTCTGTTTTCCCTTGTGAACACAGAGCAGAAGTAATAATTTAGAATGGCTGCTTTTTTGTCTGTCCTCCAGAATCTCCCTGTTAGCCTAACTATTCCTCCTCCCTTCTTTCCTTTTTCTCTAATATATCTAAAGAAGAAGAATCAGCATTTATATAGTGCTTTTCATATACAGTATTCCAAAGCGCTTTACAAGCAATGCTAGACTGGTAGTGAAGTGAATGAATGTGTGGTGGAGGCCATATCGCACATCATCACCCACACACAGCCTGGATAATTGCATGAACCAGTTTATGGGAAGGGGAATGTTGGCCAGGACACCGGGAATATTCCCTGCTCTTTGCAAAGAGTGCCCTGGGTTCTTTTACTTCCACCTGGACACCAACCAGGACAACACCAGGATGGGCAGAAGGGACCTCGATTTAACATCTCATCCGAAGGACGGCACACCCCAGCAGTACAGCATCCCCCAATACCGCACTTGGATGCCAGCAATTTTTTAGGTGCAAGTCCAATCCCGGTGTGGGACGAGAACTCACGACCTTTTGGTCCAGAGGCAGATGTGCTACCAACTGAGCCACGCTGACACAAAGAACTGTTTTCCCCCTCCACAATATGCAGCTCTGTGTCAACGTTTACTTCTCTGACTGCTCTTTTGGTTTCCCTTGTTCTCATTGGGTACTCTCCCTATTCTTCCGTCCCTTGTATTTTCTTGTACCTGGCGAAGGCCTTCCTTTTGACTCCCACTGCTTCCCTGACCTTTCCAGAGAACCACACTGGTCTCTCGTACCTGTTTCTTTTGATCACCATTCTCATGCAAGACTTTATTACATTGAGAATGGCTGCCTTGATTGTCCCCATCTTTCCTCCACTCCAATCGATTTATTCTGGACCAGCTCCCTCATCTGGTTGAAGTCTGCCCTTCTCACAACTAGGACTTCAGCCTTTGATGAGGGCCTACTGGTTTCAAAGGGCCAGGCTGAAACATACAGGATTATGAAAGCTGGACTCTAGTGGCTCTCCTACCCTCACTCCTCCTACTACTTTTGAGTTAGTGAGCACCACATTGAGAATGGCAGCCTGCTTAGCGTGTTTCTTAAAGTGATTTTGCAATCTTCGGCATCTGTTGCAGGACTTACTGATTTTGGTAGGTTATGTCAGCAATAATCTCTTTCTGGCATTTTTCAAATTTTATTCTCAGCCTAGATTTATCTAGAAGGGATCATAGTTTGGCTCCAACAAGGTGGCCAGCCAATCCCTTCCACTTCCCTAGTCATGTACATGCCCCCATGCTTAGTCATGTTATGACATGCAGCAAGGGAGAGTGCTGTGGGCACCCCCATTAAAATGAATGGGACTCAGTTTTCATTGCTATTTAATACATTATGATGGAGAGTTGGAGATTACTGAAGGCCACCGCTTGACTAACAATGGTGGCCTTCAGTAATCTCCACCTCACCATCATAATGTATTAAGTAGTAATGAAAACAGTCTTATTCATTTGGGAGGGCATACTCTCCCTTGCTGCATGTTATAATGTACCTGAGTGTGGGGGCAGGTAAGTGACTAGAGAAGTGGTAGGGATTGGCTGGCCACCTTGTAGGGCCAAAGTTTGACCCCTTCCAGATAAATATAGGTTGAGAAAATAGCTTTAAAAATGCCAGAAATGGACTGTTGCCAATCTAAGTCACCATATCCCGAATACCTTAGGATCAGAAAATTACTTTAATCAGCTATACCAGCAGGCAGTCCTGCAATGTATCCAGCAGGGCCTGACTCCTGAAGCTCCTGGCTGCTGGAGTGTCCCAATGAATATCTGACAAGTTTAGATCTCTCATCACCAACACCACCTCCCCTTTGCCACCCCCATTTCTAATTCTTCCCTAGCTCCTTGTCTCTCTCTTTCCCCATCCTGGAGGTCTATAGATCACCCCCATCCATAGCTCCTTGCCTGAGGATGCTATAAGCTGAACCCACAGGATTATATTTCCCTGTTACCTCCCGTTTTTTCCATCCTTCACTGCCTGTATGCCTTCCCTGACATATAGGGCTATGCCTCCCCTTTTACCAAGAAACAGACAATGACGGCAGAAAAAGAGCAGAGGTCCATTCAGTTTGCCCATGTTCCCTATAATCCCTGGAACCTTCCCTGGAACCTATTGTTTCTCCAAGGTACTAACCCTCCCCATCCTCTCCCCATTCTCCTTCCTGTTTCCGTTGCTTTGGACAACCAGTATTCCCTTTATTCTATACCAGTCCTGCTCAAATCCCTTGACTGTGTTCACACCCACTACCTTGGCTGACAGACCGTTCCAAAGTTACACCACCCTTTCCAGAAAGAAGTACTTCCTCACGTCCCTCCTGAACCTCTCTCCCATTAATTTCCATTTGTGCCCACATGACCGCAACTTGGTATTCAGGCTAAATAATTCCCTGCAATTCACTTTGTTAATTCCTTTAAGGAACTTGAAGGTCTCTATCATATCTCCCCCTCTCCCTTCCAGTATTCAGTGAGTACATATTTAGTGCCTTGAGGCACCCCTCATAGGATCTGCCCTGCTGGCTATGAATAATTTTTTTTACTCTGCACTGCACTGTTTCCAACCTATCCTTGTCCTTTCTGAGATGAGGACTCCAGAACTGGGTGATGTACGTCAGGTGTGGCCTCACCAGGGCTCTCTAGAGGGGCAGTATTATTTCTTTTCTTCTGCTATCAGTACCCCTCCTGATACATGCCAGCATCCTGTTAACCTTGCTATAAGCCTTGCTGCACTGGCTTGTTTGTTTAAGGGAGTTACTTATGATAACTCCTAGATCCCATTCTTCCTTTGTAGTGCTAAGTCTCTCCCCACCCATCCAGTACTCAGTCTTAGGGTTCTTTTACCCTAGGTGTATTACCTTGCACTTTTTGGTGTTGAATTTTAACTGCCAGACCTTTGACCACCCCTCTGGCTTTAGCAGGTCCCTCTGCAGATCCCTTATTCCCTCTTCATTATCCATGCTCCCACATAGTTTTGTGTCATCTGTGAAGAGACACAACCAACCCTGGATTCCTTCACCAGTGTTACTAATGAACATTTTGATGAGGACCGGATTCAAGACTGATCCCTGTGGAACCCCGGTCATAACCTTCCTCACTTCTGATTTAACCCCATTGACCACCACCCTCTGCTGCCTCCCTTCTAGCCATTTAACCACCCAGTTCACTATGGTTTTAGTCGCTCCCAAGTCTTCCATCTTCTTGATCAATCTTTTGTAAAATACCAAAGCAAAAGTCTTGCTGAAGTCAAAGTACAACAGACCCACAGCATGGCCCTTGTCTACTTCCTTTGCCACCCAGTCAAAGAATCAGGTTAGTCTGACAAGACCTTCCTGCCACAAAACCATGCTGTTTACTATCCTGGAGTCTGTTGCTCTCCAGGTTGTCTATGAGGTCCTCTTTGATCAGTGATTCCATCAGCTTCCCCACAATAGAGGTCAGACTGACAGGACTGTAGTTTCCTGGTTGCGCCTTCTCCCCCCTCTTATGAAGCAGTACTATATCTGCCATCTTCCAATCCTTTGGAACTACCTCAGACCAAATTGAGCTGTTAAACAGCCCAGCCCATTGTTCAGCCAGCTCTTCTGCTAATTCCCTAAGTATCCTCGGATACAACCATCTGTTCCTGGGCCTTATCTATTTTAAGGGATGCCAGCCTTTTCAGGAATCTTTCAGTAGTAAGCAGTGACTGTCTCATTTCTGGGACTGCCTTAGTGGCTGCTTTGATGCTGCTCTCTGGCATGGACCCTCAGTCCTCTATAGTGAATACTGAGCAAAAGTAGTCATCAGGACAGCAGCCTTTTGCTCATCCTCTTCTATCACCCTACCCCCCCAACTAGCCATGTGATTCCTTCCCCCTTTTTTCCTTTTTTCATTAATATATCTAAAAAACTGCTTTTCTCTGTTCTTGACCCCCTCTGCGATATGCAGCTTTGTGTCTGCTTTCACCTCCCTGTTGGCCCTCTTTGCCTCACTGTATTTCTGTAGATAATCCTCCCATTCTACCTCCTCCTGCTTTTCCTTGCCTTTATAGGAGGCCCTCTTTTTGGCCCTAACCACTTCCCTGACTGTAGCTGAGAACCATAGTGGTCTCGTAAACATATTTTTCTTTGTTACTGTTCTTATGTACTTCTTAATTGCCTTGAGGAGGGCTCTCTTAATTGCCCCCCATCTCTCCTCCACTCCACCTATGTCCTCTACCCCCTAATCTTTTACTCTATACTGTCTAAACATGGTGTAGGAAGGCAGGCAGGGGACCACACTCCAAGAGTTCAGTAAAAGTTCCAACTATTTGAACAAATGCAAATTGACAACAGTATTTCCATAGGTGAAGGTTTATTGTGCCCACGAGCAGAACGCCACACTAACCCCTATGCTTTGAACCAATACTTAGTTCTTCGTAAGGGTGTGTGGCTTGGGGTTGCAGACAATTATTTACACTGATGCAATTAATAAACACAATTAGTGCCCTAAGTGCATCTGTTAAGACACCAAATTAAACTGAACTAAATACCAGAAAAGAAATGTATAATCAAAAAGTGAAAACAAATAAACAAGACCTAACAAAATAAAATTGAAAGTAAATCAAAAGCGCTGTGTATGTGTTTAAACAGTTACTAGTGAGAGGGCAAATAAATCAATCACAGCAGAGTAGTGCAAATAGAATAAAAATTCACGCTACATTGAAAAAGGCACATTCAAAATAACTTGCTTGATGAGAGAATAAGCAGAAGTCCCTGTCAAAGGGGACAGATACAAAAGATAAAGCCACTAAGCCATCAGAAAGGCTTGGCAAGGATGGAAAATACATCAGAATGCCTGATAGGGGGAACAGTGATCCTGTGATGGCCAAAATACAAGTAAAAGAGCCTCAGAGCAGGTACTGGAACCAGTGCCTGTGAAGAAATTAAACTTTGGCCAGAGCCAATAGGGCTGCAGCTGTGGAATTTGGGAATTTGGGGTAAAAATATTGAAAATTAGTTTTTTAATATTTTTACACTAAAGTTTCAACATAGCCTTGTTATGACCCTGCCTCATGAAGAAGGGCAGAGAAAATGTTCAACTCCTGGCCTAAAGGTGATTTTGTGCAGGGACTGTGAAATCAACTTTCAGGGTGCAAAAACACATTTTAGGCAGGAGCTGAAAAATGACAGGTGTCATATTCATGAGGTGCTGTAAAGAAATGGCTATGTAAAAATTTTGGGGTAAAAATATTGAATATTACCAAAGTTATGAGCCCACGTTTGCAAAATTCAACATAACCTCATAACTTTTTTGGTTTTAACATTTTTACATGAAATTTAAAACATAGCCTTCATATGACCCCTCGTTATGAATAAGGTCAGACAACATTTTCAACTCCTATCTGAAAGGCGACCACAGAAATCACCTTTTGGGATGTAAAAAACATTTTGACCAGGATTTGGAAAATGACAGCTGCCACATTCTTGAGGTGCTGTAAAGATATTTCTATGCTGTAAATTTGGGGTAACAATATTGAAAATTATCAAAGTTATGAACCTGCATTCTCAAAATTCAATGTAGGCTTTATATTTTTACACCAAATTTTCAACATAGTTTTCTTATGACCACACCTCATGAACAGGGGCAGAGAAAATTTTCAGCTCCTGCCTGAAAGGTGATTTTGCACAGGGACTGCAAAATCACCTTTCGGGATGTAAAAAAAAAACATTTTGACCAGGATGTGAAAAATTACAGCTGTCACATTCATGAGGTACTGTAAAGATATGGCTATGTTGTAAATTTGGGGTAAAAACATTAAAAATAACCAAAGTTACAAGCCTGCATTCGCAAACTTCAATGCAGTATCATAACTTTATTGTTTTTTAATATTTTTATACCAAATCTTCCACATAGCCTTTTTATGACCACACCTCATGAACAGAGACAGAGAAAATTGTCAACTCCTGCCTGAAAGGTGATTTCAAGACAGGGACCGCAGCACCTTCAGGACAGATTTGCCTAATGTCAATGCAATTGTTCATGAGTCAGAGGTCCCAAAAGGCATATTGAAAATCTGGGCTAAAATATGCAAAATTCTCAAGTTATGCCACTAAGTTCATTGAGCTGCATACCTGTTTCTTCAGTTTGCAGTCTGACTTTGAAAAGTGAAGATATATCTGCGGTCCAGAGAGGATTATGGTGTTGGACCCCCGATGGGTAAGTAAGGGCTTTGGGGAGTGTAGTTGGTGGCTGCTAAGTGGGAGTGTCAGTGAGGGTAAGGAACATCTGCAAAAGACATTGATGGATGGTTTTCTTTTTACAGGTGTAAGGAACGTCCGCAAAAGACATCGATGAACATTTTTCTTTTTACAAGTGAACCCCCAAAACCCAACAAGGATTCCCAATCATGACACTGAGGATTGGGCACCCCCAGTGTCACTGTTATGTTTCGGGAAGTGCTGAACAGGAGGGTCAGGTGGGAGAGAAAATATATATATATATATATATATATATATATATATATATATATATATATATATATATAAAAAAAGTCCAACAGAACACGATCGTGACACTCGGGGATTGTGCACCCCCATTGTCATTGTTATACTTCTGGAGGGTGTGAGGTGGTGGGTGCTGAGAGGGAGGGTCAGGTGGGGGGATATCCATAATTAAAAAAAAAATTGTCAGTCACGGTGGAACATGGCACACTCCACCATGTCCAAGAAGGCCGCCACTCTCTACTGCACATAGGCTAGTAGCTGCACATGTGCAATACAATTTGGCTGCCATATTAGACACAGTGGAGTGTGCCGTGTTCTGCCATGACCACTGATAGAGAAAAATAGTGCTGTGTGACTGCTAGTGGAGACAGTGAGCAGAGTGCTTCACAGACGCGGAGGCGACTGTGTTGCAACTACAACATGTTGTTCGGTCAGAAGGAATGCAACTGAGTCCTTTTATGATAGCAAGAGGTCTGCAAGGCTACACCCACTGCAGCCCTAGAAACAAAATGAAAAACATACCCATGCCACTCCTCCTGCAAAAGACAAGGACCAGGCAGTGCACCACAGACAAATGCCCTCAACAGAGGAAATGGCTAAGGTATGGCAGTTTTTACAAGTGTTATAGGCAATGGGAAATCTGTTTAATGTGTCCCCCAAGCTCTGGCTCCAGATAACTTGCCTATAGAAGATGGGGATGTGTAGTACAAAGAAGAAGAGGAAGGTGAACTCATAGAACCTGATGATTCACCTGATCAAGAGTTTGCAAGGCAAGTCAAGGCAATTTTATTTATATGGTGCCCAATCCCAGGGGCTCAGGGCACCTCATAATGTAAAAACAGCAAAAATGTTCAGTAACAGTCAAATCACAAATAATAAATACTAATTAAACTAAGAGTTAAATTCCTTCTTCCCGCCTGATTTTCACCAAGGGATGCCAGTGAGGAATTTGTGCATGGGTATGATGGCACACATGTGTGAAAGGCATCTGGCATTGACCCCCCTCTCCTTCTGGTGCTCCCAGATGTGCTGCTGCTGACTGGTCTCCACCAGTCAGCAGTCAGACAGTGGAAACAGCATCCCACCTCCCTGAAGATGGAGAGCAGTCCATGAAGGAGGACTTCTCGTGATGTCATCGTCATAGTGCTAGCTTAAAAATAGAAGTCCCGACAGCTAAGGTGAAAAACCCACTGATACCTGGTAATCTGAGGACAATAACATAAATAAGTGTTAAATATAATGAGAAAATACCTGAAGTGGAGCCCAGGATGGTTCATACCTGCAGATCATTACAAGATAATGCAGGATTGCAGGAGGATGGTGGAATGGAGGGAGAGGACCCATGTGAGCGGAGTAGTCCACTACAGCCTC
This sequence comes from Neoceratodus forsteri, assembly GCA_016271365.2. Lineage (NCBI taxonomy): Eukaryota > Metazoa > Chordata > Ceratodontiformes > Ceratodontidae > Neoceratodus > Neoceratodus forsteri. The sequence continues at coordinate 1,251,614,733 of CM028129.1, read as the reverse complement.
AAGAAGAGCATGCAGCTGCAGCGGATGACATCTGCACCATTCTGAAGGAACTACGAGGTACAGGAGGAGAATAATGGGAGAGCTTAAGCCCGAGTTCGATGGGCGAGCACAACGCCACAGCCCCATCAAGCTTAAGGTCACACATCCTGGGCTTCACCAGGATTAAATTTTGTTGCAGCCAGAGGTGCTGCTCTCCGCCTCTTTCCAGATTTCTGCTGCATCTGCTCTCCCATGTCTTGGCAGCTGCCTCCGGCTGCTCATTCATTTCTTTCCACCTCGTCTCCTGTTGCTGCTCCTGCAGTTCATTTTAGTGCCCTATTCTGCCCTTCCTCAGGTCTTTTGAGCTGCCCCCCTCCTCCCATCTGGTGTTTGCTCCCTCCGTTTGCTCCATTCTCTCTTCCCCTTCCCGTACCTCTCTTGTGCTGCTCCAGCTGTTTGGGGCCATTGCTGCTTGCCACTGCTGTGCGACTTCTTGCCGCACCTCCTCAGCTGCCTGCTCTGGACTGCTCATTTGTGCTCTCTGCCGGGGGCTTCTCCTAGGGCCGCCTCTGGCTCTCTACCTTCTTCGTGGTCAGCTGCTCCTGGGATCCTCTCTGGCACCCTCCCGTTTTGCTATGCGGCTATCTTGCAGTGACCCCACCTTCCGGAGTCCCACGTTCTCCCTCGATATGGCTTTTCCTCTCCGCTTGCTCCCCATTATGTTTTCTACGTACAATTCCGTGGGCATTGTCGGGCCATGCTCCATTCCTTGGCTGCGCTTCCATTCCTGGCAGCTGTGTATCCCGAACATCTCTGTTTATCGGCTCCTCAGATCCTCTACCCTCCACTCTGGTCAGCTCATTTCCTGATCCCTTGCATTACCTTTCTGCAATTCTTCTCTGCCCTCTTTTGTCCTGGTGGCCATTTATGCCCCATCCACCATTTTTACCTATGGGCTCCATTCCCCACATTATTTTGCCTTGTACTGCTCTAAATTCACCTACTGTAATTTTTGTTTGCTGACTGTGTACAGATTGGGAGACTTCTGAATTCAATTCTAGTGGAATATCTTGCCCCTAATTTGAGTATTTCTTCCGCTCGTATTTATTGTTCCTATGGCTCGTATTTCCTTTACAGATTTCATACCTCAATGCTATTTTCTGTTTTTCTAACCTCTGTCAGTTCAGCTTATCCCTGTCTCACATTCTCCTTCACACATTCCTACCCTAGCAGTATGGATGCAAGGCCGTATTCCATTACATACGTTTAATCTCTGAATTGTCCTCTGTGGGGCATCTACTGTTATCTGGTGTACTCTGCTGACTTATGTATTATGTCTAATAGTTGAGATGTACCTGGGAACCTGACTCGGGAAGATTTCTCCGCTATCACAGGTGGGTTCTCCTACTGTCCAGAAGGTGGCACCATTTGCCCATCCATTATCAGCTTCGGACGCTTCATGCCTAGTTTTCAGTCTGGTATCTCATAAGCCTTACTGATTCCAGCCTTACGGGCTTCCCACCATCATTGGACCTCGTCCTTTCCTCTTTTGCCTTATCTCATACTAGCCATCGAAGATTCCATCCACTCATGGCTTCACTCCAACCATCTGGTTCTGAGCCTGTCTTATTGGCCTTCGTGTCTGCTTCCTCGCTTCTCTCCACTTTCTCACATCGATTGATCGAGTTCCTGACTACTGTCTTCTCGCCAGTTCTCATGGATTCCCTCCAAGGCCTGCTATCGATATTTCTTTTGGGCATACCTATCATGGATCATATGCCACCTAATCCAACTTGCCCTACTGCAGTTCTCATCCCATACCAGCTGGGTTCTATGCTACCCTATTGACCTCCCCACCATCCTTCGTCCTTTCATACCTCGCTTTCCAGTATCTGCCTTCATGGCATCAATACATCAACGTACCTCATCCATTCCTATGTCCTTCCTCAGCCTGGCGCCTATTCTTGTCCTGGCAGTCATGGATTCTTTCACTCATGGCTTCCCTCCTCGTCATACATCATCCAATTTGGCTCCTCTTAACGCTCATCCTGAGCATGCACTCTGGTTCGATACCCTCTGGTTCCTGACATGCCTTCTTGGCCTTGAAGTCTGCCTCCTTTCGAGGAGCGTCATTGCTCACATCGCTCTATAGAGCATGATACCTTCATTCAAGTTCATTTTTAAGCTCATTCCCATCTCCTCTCATTTACATTCCATATTGGCCATTAATGATTCCCTCCAATCGAGGCCTGCAATCGATATTTCTTTTTGGCATAACCATCCTGACTCATCGACCCATGGCCATCCTGACGCATGTATCAGGTTCATCACTCCGGTCCTCATTCACTATCATTACTTCAACATCTCTATTTACATCACTTACTTGAGCATTCCTATCATTGATTCCTATACTACTTCATCGACTCCAACCTCAGGGTCTAATCATACCCATCACCTATTTCACTTGCATCGCTCAATCAAGCTAGTCTGAGTTATTCTCGGTCTCCTCATGGCACATCTGGATACCCTTGATCCTTGGACTTCTACATGGATCTACTCCCTCCATAGACTACTCAAGCATACCCTTCTTGGGTCCTGCTACCTCATGTTCCTTCTTTAATCTGTGCTTCTTTGGAGTTTTCCCTATCCCATCATCATCCTCCCTACTTATATCCCTCATTAATAAACCATTATCTTTACCGACATACATCCTCAAATCAAACATCAGCTTGGAGGGAAGGCGACCTAGGCCTTGGATCCCCACAGGTTTCCTCCTCAAAGGGGTTTTTTCCTCTCCTCTGTGCCAATGGTCATAATATTAGTTGGAGTTTGTGCTTTTTTTGGTTAGTTAGTTAGGTTCCACTGTTGGATGGAGGTGGATGGTGGCCTGCTTCCCTCTCTCCTTAGGAAGTTAGCCTTCCTCTTCACAGAATTCATTCATCATCCTCGCCTCTTCAATGCTCGACAAATTTGGGTATTCTTTTGGACTTCTTCCTAACCTACCAGTTGCGTAAGCACATCAAATGTGAGGGCTTTAAGCCCGCAGTTCAATGGGCGGAGCAACAACTTCACTCCCCCATCAAGCTTAAAAGGTCAGACATCCTGGGCTTTGCCAGGATTCATTTTTTGTTGCCCACCATCCACCCCTCCTCCTCCAGTGGCTTGTCTCTCCCTTGGGCTTCTTCCAAACCTACCTTTAGCCAATGCATTCATTCCCGTGGCACCTGTAGGGGGAACCCTCTTATAGGGTTCCTTGCATTGTACCCCACAGGTGGTATATCCATGGATAGAGATGGAAAGCCACAAAGCAAATCAAGTTACACAAGCATCGTCTCATATTATCTCATCTAGTTGTGTATGCACATCAAAATATACCTTGAAGGAAATCTGGGTGGATTCGAGAGTTGAAGAGCTGGAACATGGGTCCAAGAGCTGGAAGAGGCAGAAGTGCACAATGAACACCTTGTGCTCCATTTGCTAGACACACAAACAAAATTAAAGGCTTCATGCACAGACGTCAAAGGGAAATCCCAAAGAAATCTAAAGACATATGGGGTAAAATGGGAGGGAGGGGCCCAGAATGATGACCCCTGTGGAGGACCTGCTTTGAACAATTTTAAAGCTGCCTGATGAATGCCCAATCCATGTGGAAAGTGCACATAGAGCCAGAGTACCTAGATCCTTGCAGGCAGGTGCTCCCCTCAGTCAGTCATTCTCCAACTTCTTAGTTTTAGAACCAAGCAGGGCATTCTATTTAAAGCATGGCAGACTAAGGTCTTAAGTTATCATGGGGCACAGATCTTGGTTGATCACAACTATTCGACCAAGATACTGCAGCCAAGGCAAGAATATGGGACCCTTAAGTGAGCACTGAAAGCAGAATTTGACATTTCAATCCCACTACCCTACGAAATTCTGTGTACTTCTGCCCACTGGGCCCTGAGTTTATGACTCGGTAATGGAGGCCATGATAGATCTACAGAGACTTGGATACTAGGCAGAGCCAAAGGAGGGAACCAGACATTACAGAGAACTGCTGCAAGTAGATGATCAATGACTGAACAAACAGCACTCGCTCACAGGCCCCCTGATGAAGCCTGATGTGAAGAAGTGCCGGGGCACTTGGTCTATCAGAAGACAACTCTGTTCACTTGCTAAGAAAGTCTAAACTTGCTAACTGGAAGCAATAAAAATGTTTTGTTAAATTTGACAACTGTGTCAACCATCTTCACTGGAGTGCCTGAGCTCCTGGTTCTGGTGTCTGAATGCTGTTTGTTTTCTGTTTGGGCTGCTGCCCTGCATTCACACCCTGTCCTGGTTTCTGAGCGCAGCGCCCTTTGTCTTAGATGATTAATGATTGGCCTGACAGACACAGCACTCCAGGAGGGAAGAAAAGAAAAAGCATGCAGACCAGGTTTGTGCAGACATAGAAGTATTTCTGGAGGGCTTTAAAGTAGCAGTACCACAGTGAGATGGCAGAGCAGACCCAGATGAACCCCAATCATGAAGTTTCTGTTCATGCAGAGTAGACATGGGTAAGACTGCTCTGTTTTGTTTTTTTTCTCTACTCTCCTACAGCCAAGTGTTAGTGAAAGGTCTGGTAAAAATTATGCTGATCACACCCTGATAAGGCACGAAGGAATAACTGTACGTTTGAACTATGCAACCATTTACTAACTGTGAGTGGGGCCTCCCTACCCTCCTAGCCCTACCTGTCAAATTGGTAAAATGCTAATCCCCTCATCTCCATCAGGCTTGCTGTGGTAACTGTTTCAATCGTGAGTAGAGGACTACCATGACTGTTCTTGCTCGGGGAGGGGCACAGCAAAACTCTGGGGATGCAGGAGGAAGAATTTGAAAAACCAGTGAAAGGACATTCTTCTCATTCTATTCTGCAAGAACATGTACGGTACTCCTACTGCAGTAAGCTGTGCAGAGCCGCACCAAATGAAGGTGAAACTGAGCATGAGACTTCCACTTAGCTGGGCTCTGACACAAAAACTACATTGCCTAAGGGGGAGGCCTTGTAGGTCCTATATTATTTGAACTGAAATAATGGACTAAATGAGGATTCCTAGCTCCTGCCTGGTACTATTCCCTTTTGTACTTGGACTGAGTCATCTGCTGGAGGGGTGCTGAGGTGAGGGTGGTTTCTTTATAGGTATAAATGTTCTTATCACCTCTATAGGGTTAAAACGCTAAGTGACTCTATGCTGAGAGGGGGTACCTCTCCCCTTACCAAAGGCCTTAATAGGAGCCTAGGTGACAGGTTATATCTCCCACAGGCTTAATCAGAGTAGAGTAACTCCTTACATAGCAGTCTGATCTGCCTAGCTCCATTCAAATTCACCACTGCAGCAATGCACTGTTTCAGTCCTCCCAGTCACTTGGGTGGGAGGTTCCTTAAGGTGGGCACCTGAAGGAAGACTAGTCATATGGGTGCTCAAGCCACCATCCCAGGCAGACCACCACAAAGGGAAATCGTGCTCCAGTAACAGGGCCCCACAGGCAGTGAGTCATCCCTTGGAAGTACTGGTTAATGTTACAGTTACAATTATCTCTTTGTATTCTTGAATGTTGCTTTTCTGCTTACCCTTGTGTTATTGTTATTTATGCACCTATGCACTGCTGGTTTGTATACTGATTGTTTGCCTAATCATGTTGAATTATTGTTGCATTCATTGTTTTACTGTTGTATGATGTAATTCTCCTGGTGTGTCTAAAATAGGCATTAAACTGCCTAGTGCACTTACCTGGTTAAAGAAAACAAAATAAAATATTTTCTGGTGCACATTTACTCACGATATGCATGTTAAAAACTGGTATGCCTCATAAAGTCAGGATCCTGAAACAATCTAGACAGTGCCCCTAAAGTGTGTATAATCTCATCTATCTTTCCTAATGTCCACATGTAACTACATGGTACTCTAAGGCCCTGTCCACACTGCACCGCTCAGACCCCATAACGGATAGAAACCATTACAACGGGGAGCGGTGCGGTGTATCCACATTGCCGCAGTGTCCGTTACAGGGACCGGCACTGCTAGGCCACACTTCCGGGCTGAGACCTTTACACGTACCCGATCCCACAATGCAGCTCGCACTGTGCTAGGGACCCGGTGCCACAGCGTCCACACCAAACCCGGTAATGTTACCAAGAGCGTAACGGTTTCATAACCGTTGAAACCACCTCAATGGTTTCCAGCAATGAATTCTAACGCCTTCTGAACGTTACAGATGTAAATGCAAACCGTTGCGGTAACGGTTTGGGCACTCTGTAACGTTACAGAGGGGTAGTGTGGAAAGGGCCTTATACAATGTAAATCAGTTGCACAACCCTGTAAAGAGGTTTGTCAACTCTCAAGAAGGAAGGGGGTGAAATAATCTTTCTTCGGGAAACTCACCTTTCCCATGCTGAGAATGAGAAGTTTATGAAATTTGGATTTTCCCATCTCTTCCTTGCCACCCACCCCTTGGGCAAGAGAAGGGGGTTGTCAATTCTACAGCTAGATAGATAGATAGATAGATAGATAGATAGATAGATAGATAGATATTTTATTTATATAGCACCCATCTCCAAAGACTCTGAGTGCTGCACAATATAAACACACATATCAAACAAAACATTTTAAAAATACAATAAAACAAATTTAAAACAACAACAATATACAAAATACAGCTGGGAGCAACAACTTATCTAGCCATCATAAAACTGCTATTATTTTAAAACACCTTCAATTAAAGGCTTGATTAAATAAATATGTTTTGAGGCCCTTCTTAAAGGCTTCCACCAAGGGGGCCTCCCTTAGATAACCAGGCAGAGAGTTCCTCAGGGTAGGCACAGCTACCACAAATGCTCTGTCACCCAAATGCCGCAGCCTTACCCTGGGAACTCCAAGGAGGCACCCCCAGCAGAATGGAGGGCCTGGGTCAGGTGGTACAGCACAAGAAGCTCTTCCAGATAGAATGGACCCCTCTCGTGCAGGGTCTAATAGGTCAACAGCCCTATCTTGAAGACAACCCTCCACCGGACTGGCAGCCAGTGCAGTTTGTGGAGCGCTGGGGTGATATGTTCACATCTTTTCACCCTCATCAATAATCTTGCCGCCACATTCTGCACCAGCTGCAGTCTGCGGAAGTTGCCTCCAGATATCCTTAGGTGCAGGGCATTGTAGTAGTCCAACCTGGAAGTGACGAAAGCATGTACCATTGTGGGCAGGTCATCAGGTGGGATCAGGGCTCAAATTCAGGCAATATTCCTGAGATGATAAAACCCACGTCTCACCAAGGCCGACACCTGTGCATCAAGTGTCAGATTGCTGTCCAGGATTGCTCCCAAATTCTTTACCTGCACACCCCCAGCACAAGGTCGGGGGTAATGCCACGCCCCCCCCACCCTGACGACCCGGCTCCACCACCAGTACCTCAGTCTTGTCTGGGTTACGCTTAAGCCAATTGTGAGTCATCCATATCTGGATTTCCTCAAGGCAGCTGTTGAATACAGAGTCTGACACCTGGCTATTGGGAGCACAGGACAGGTACAGCTGGGTGTCATCTGCATAGCAGTGAAAACCTAGCCTGTACTGCCTGATAATGTCCCCCAGTGGTAGCATATACACCGTGAACAACAGACCGACCCCTGTGGAACACCACAGCACAGAGGCTTCGGCTTTGATGAGAAAATTCCCATGGTCACCCTCTGCACTCTGTCTGTCATATATGAACTGAACCAGTTGATGACATTTCTGGACAGGCCACACCAAAACCGTAGTCGATCAAGTAACACCTCATGGTCCACAGTATCAAATGCCACAGAGATGTCTAGAAGGACCAAGATGGTATCCCTCGCCATCAGGTGGTCATTAAGCACCCTCACCATGGCCGTGTCTGTACTACGCCCTGCACGGAACCCAGACTGGAAAGGTTCATAGGCAGAGGAAGCAGCAAGATGTCTCTCCAGCTGAACAGCCACCACCTTTACTACAGCCTTCCCTAAAAATGGGAGGTTCGAAACAGGTCTGTAGTTGCTGAGGCAGTCCAGGTCCAAAGATGTTTTTTTCAAAAGAGTTCTAACCAAAGCCTCTTTCAGGGCTAAAGGAAAGATCCCACTCCTTAATGAACTCCAGACTACCTTTGAAATCACAGGACCAATCAGGTCCAAACATTCAACCAAAAGGCAAGTTGGGCCTGGATCTAAATCACAATAGGTTGGCCGCAGCTTAGAGATTATTTCTACCACCTCCCCAACCCCAATCAGCTCAAACTCATCCCATGCAGGAGGAGTGCTCCGACTCAACTGAGGCCGGACCTGCAGCCCTTTCAAGAGACGTTTGACGAGACCTCAGTCCTGATGGAGGGCACCTTGTCAGCGAAAAACAGAGCCAGCTCCTCACACCTTGTGCTAGAACCTACCCCATCAACACACAGACAGGTAGGATGTAAAAACCTGTCCACTGTGCGGAAGAGCTGAGCTGGTCTGTTTCTCACTGTAGCAATCTCCCTAGACAGAAACTCTGCCTTTTTACGGGAGATTGCCGCCTGATAGTCCTTATAATGTGACCTCAGGGCCAATTTGTCCCCACAAGACCAGATCTCTCCCAACGCCTGTCTAACCTCTGGCCCCTAATTTTTAAACCTCAGAGAGTCTCATCATACCAGGGAGATCTCTGATGAGTAGACAGGGGTTGGACATGCAAGGGTGTGATTGAGTCAAAGGCTGCACCAACTGCCCCATTTTAGGCCGCTACTGCCTCCTCCGACCCAATCGCACAAGCTGCCTCAACATCCGATAGGTCCAGCACTGCCAAAAGGTCCTCTGGGGATACTCTCCTTAACGACCGGTACTGGACTATCTCCATAGGGGCAGGACCATCTGGGGGGGGTCCTAAACATGAACCCCATGGTGCTATGATCCGACTAAACCACTGGATCTACACTAAGATCCATAATATCCAACTCAGAGGAAAAAAACAGATCCAATGTATGACCATCCAAGTGCGTCGCTGTCATTATCTTTTGTGTCAGGCCCAGTGCCCCCATGCTCCTGAGAAGGTCTATCCCACATTTTGATAGCCCCCGTCAACCCAGGTATTGAAATCCCCCATGATCAACTACCTGGGGGACTCCAACACCAGGCCCGTGACGAGCTCCTCGACCGCTCACAAAAAATCCCCATCACTACCTGGGGGGTGATAGAGCAGGAGGACACTAAAGCCCGCACCCACACCCCCTCCATACCTTCTGAGAATTAATCTAATGTAGATGAGGATGGTAGGTACATAATTGTGAAAGGAATTCTGGAGGAGGAAGAAGTGGTAACCCTCATTAATGTATACACCTCCCAGGCTACTGTCAAATTCTTCAGACGAGAGCCCTATTTGACCTGGTAGCTCTTAAGAGTGAAGGCAGAATGATCTATGGTGGACACTTTAATTTAATTTTAAACAAGAGCATGGACACTAGAAACTCAAAGAGATCCAGACTACCCCTTGAACAGAAATACGTCAAGAAGCAAGTTCAGAACTTGGGATACGCTGATATGTGTGAGAGCAATGAATCTCAGAGCAAAACAATACATCTTTTACTCTGCCCCATTCAGAGTTCTTTTAATTAATTCAGAACAACTCCCAAAAATTCAACCCCTGGAGCTATTACTGAGACATATTTCAGACTACGTTCTACTCAGAATGCAAACTAATCTCAGGGCAGAATGGAAACAAATGATGTGGAGGTTCAACCCAAGCCTGATCCATAATGAGCAGTTAAGGACAGGACTAGCAGACTTTCTCAAGGATAGCCTAAAACTCAACACCACACCAGATGTAGTGGCAGCAACTATATGGGATATGCTAAAAGTGCAGACAAGGGGCAACCAACAGAAACTGCATGAACGCAGACAAAATCTGGAATTAAAGCTTGTCCAGGAAACAAAGATACATGCTGAAGAAAGTGCAGAGGCCTTGTCATGCATACAAAAAATGAAAACAGAACTTGACGGCCTGATGTCCATCCAGACAGAAACGGCACTACAGACCATAAAGCAAAAGGGTTCTATGTGATAATAAGGAAGGAACTACAGAGACGGAAAAACGGCAACGGCACAATAGCGACTACAAAAACAGTGAATGCTGTTTTTTCTGGGGGCTTTGCCTCCATGCCCCCTCTATAGATAACCAACTCCGGGGCACAAGCTACTCGGGAGGAGGGGAAGTCTGTAAGTTCGTCAAATGGTTCGTAATGCTTTCCTGTTGTTGTTTCTATCAGTCATTAGTTCCTTCTGCTATTATCACTGGACACCAATAAAAGTACTATGAGGGAGGAGGCTGGACAGTAAAAGATTGATGTTTCACCTCAGATAGCAACAGAAATATAGTCACAAAGAACAAATAAAACATCCAACCTCAAGAGACATGCAATACAAAACCTCAGACATACCAGGTGCCTTTACAGACCATTAAAAAACTGTTTATAAAGCTCAGCTGTCTGCAGATGCACAGGAGATAACAGATTTCCTACATAACTAGCTTTACTGAAATTATCCCTAGAACAGGCAGAGGAACTAAAGATGACCATTATAGCAGAGGAACTGCTGGATGCAATAACTAACCCGAAGATGGACAAATCCCTTGGTATGGATGGATTTACAGTGGAATGGTATAAAGCCTAAAAAGAAACCTTGGTGACAGCACTGCTAAAGGCCATCAATGACATACAAAAAATGGGCTAAGTCCCCCCCTTCCCATTATGGAATGAGGCCATCATCTCTGTCACACCAAAGGAGGGAAAGGTCAAGCTGCTCTAAATCATATCATCCAATCTCGTTCCTCAACCTGGTCTACAAGTTGTATGCAAGCCTGCTGGTAAAAAGTTTAGAACTGCTACTATCCAGTCTAATCAATCTGGACCAAACTGGGTTTGTGTTTTGCAGACAGATGCAAGACAACACCTAAAGAATTTTACTTTTTGTCTTGTTAACCACCTGAATCAGTCAAAGGAAAAGGCCCTGCTGGTGGGACTTGACACTAAAAAGCCTTCGACAGAGTCGAATGGAACTTCTTGACTGGTGCACTGTCGGAAATGAATTTCGCAGAACAGTTCCTGAAGTTGGTACAAGGAACATAAGCCTCTGCAGTAGACTCCATAAAGGCAAATGATGACATGGTGCGCCATTTCCTGCTGGGGAACAGGACATGACAGGGTGCCCACTTCCCACTCCTATTTACTCTGTACATCCAGCCTTGGTACAGGAGCACAGAAACATTGTGGGAGTGCAAACTGAAAGCCAGAAACACAATATCAGCCTATATGTTGAGGACATCCTTCTGTACCTGACTGAAACCTAAGAGTGGGTACCTACAGTGCAGATTCTACTGGATACATTCAGTCATTTATCAGGCTAGGACAGAGATGATGTCCCTAAACTACACCCTAGAACATACTTTCAGAGAACTTTTTAAATTTCAGTGGGACAAGACAGGGATTAAATATCTTGGAACAAAAATTCCTAAACTCTTATCACATCTCCATAGAGAAAATCTGGGAGCCATAATGACACAGCTCAAAGCAGACCTTCAGAGGTGGACTATTCTCCTCCTAAGCCTTATCCATAAGGTACTGTACAGACAGTACAAATGAATGTGCTCTCTTGACTGCTGTATTTTTATCAAACTTTGCCAGTACAGATACCGGCAAGTGCATTCGGGGACTGGCACAGCATGATCTCGAAGTTTCTATGAGGAGGATCACATCCTAGAATACGGCTCTGCACTCTGATGTCACTGAAGGGGAAAGGTGGACTGGCCTTGCCAGCCTTAGACAAATATTATTGGGCTGCACACAGAAACACAGAATTTATCAGCAGATAAGGATGGCTTGGCCCATCTAGTCTGCCCCTCTGTTCTCTGACTATTCTACCACCGTAGACCATGCCTGGTCTCCGGCCACCTCCTCCCCCCTGCTTTGCTACCAGTTTTCATTTATTCCTATCCCATGCATGCTTGAAGCCCACCATTGTTTTCACCCCCACCATCCCACTGGAAGAATGTTCCAGGCATCCACCACTGTCTCAGTGAAGAAATAATTTTTCACATCCCTCCAAAACTTCCCCCACCAACTTTATTGCATGCCCCCTAGTTCTTGTACACCTTCTTTTCTGAAAAATGCACCCTTCCTGTACCTTATTCATCCCCGTGAGCTATTTAAAGGTCTCTAGTATGTCCTCCTCTCCTCTCTTCTAGGGTGTATGTGTTTAGATCACTCACTCTCTCCTCATAGGACATTTGGTGTAGCCCTGCACCATTTTTGTTACCCTTCTTTGGATGGCTCTATCCTGTCTATGTCCTTTCTGAGGTGTGGTCTCCAGAAATGGACACAGTACTCAGGTGTGGTCTCACCAATGACCAATACAGTGGCAACACCACCTCCTCCTTCTGCTGGTGATATCCTCCTATGTACCCAGCATCTCATTGGTTTCCTCTGCTTTGTCGCATTGCCTTGCCACCTTGAGGTCATCTATTATGATTACCTCTAGGTCTCTTTCCAGTTTAGTGACCGTCAATACCTCCACCCCTTCTATACTTTGTGTCTGGGTTTCTGCATCCAAGGTACACGATTTTATACTTTCTTGCATTGAAATCCAGCTGCCATACATGTGACCATTCCTTGAGCTTTTTCAGGTCTCTGTCCATTCTCTCCACCACATCCAGAGTGTCTGCCCTATTGCAAATCTTGTAGTCATCTGCAAGAGGCACACCTTCCTTGCCAGTTCTGCAATGTCACATATAAAGACATTAAAGAGGACTGGTCCCAGTACTGAGCACTGAATCACTTTCCATTCCCCGAGTGAGCGCCGCTAACCACCACTATCTGTCACCTATTCATCAGCCAGTTACATACCCAGAGTACCACCTAGTTCCCACCAGCTTCCCAGTTCTTTTTCTGAGCCTACTATGGCATGGTGTCAAAGGCCTTCTGAAGTGTATGTAGGCCATTTCCACTGCTCTCCTGATCTATTTCTCTGGCCATCCAGTCAAAAAATGTATCAGGCTTGTCTGGCATGATCTCCCTCCCATGAATCCATGCTGCCTTGGGTCCTGTAACCTGCCAGATGCAAGGAAATATACCAGTCTTTCCTTTAGAAGTGACTCCATTAGTTTCCCCACTACTGTCAGACTGACCAGACTGTAGTTGCCAGCCTCTTCCCTGCTGTTGCAATTATAGAGCTGGACTACATCTGACTTTCTCCAGTCTTGTGGGACCACCACTGTATCTAGTGAACTATTGAATAGGGCTGTTAGAGGTGCAGCCAGTACCTCCCTGAGCTCCTTCAATACCCTTGGATGTACCCCATTGGGCCCCATAGCCTTGTCCACTCTCAGACTCACAAGTCCTTCAGGACTCTTTCCTTTTGAATGGACTTGTGTCTACTTCCCTCCTCCAGTGGTTCTGTAATCTTAGTATGGCCCATTTTCCCTTTCCACTGTGAAGACAGAACAGAAATATTTGTTCAGGATATCTACTTTTTCCTCATCATCCTCTGCACAGTCTCTGTTTCACCCCACAGCCTCACAATTCCTCCCCTTGTCTTGCTTTTTTCACTTATATACCTGAAAAGGTCTTGTCCCTTTTATTACCCACCAGGCTATTCTTTAGTCAGTTTGTGCCTTAGCGCCCCTCACTGCCTTCCCTGCTTCCCTCTGCTTTTGCTGGTACTTCTCTCTGTCCTCAATCAATATGTGGTAGACTGAAGTCCCCCATCAGCAGTACCTCCTCCTTATCTGCCATCTTGCTAATAGAGGAAACAGTATTTAACCATTTCCTATCTTGCTAATGGCTTACTCAATTTCCTGGTTTATATCCTCCCCCTTGAGCTGGGGGTCTGTAAATCACCCCAGTACGAATGGAGGTTCTGGGTGCTGTCTCCAGGGTGACCCACAGGACCTCCATCCCCTCCTTGCCCCCCTGTATTTCTGTTGCCTTGATATCTTCCCTGACATGTAACACAACCCCCCCCCACCTTCCTCCCCTCTCTATCCTTCCTGAATTGTGTGTATCCTGGTATAGCCATTTCCCAGTTATGGTTTTCTGTGCACCATGACTCCGTGAAGGCCACTGTGTCCAGGTCTGCCTCTACCATGATACCCCCGAGCTGGAATCATTTCCAAGACTTCTTGAATGTACACACATGGCTTCCCACATCATTCTCCCACCCTGCTTACAACCCTCCCTTTCTTCCTTTGGCCCTGCCTCATGTTCTCCTCTCATATTACTGTTTGTTTCTTGGCCCTTTTTCTCCAGTTCCCCTTCTTTTGCCTTGAACCTGTTCCTGGGGAGTTTTCTTCCCTCAGGTTCTCCTTCCTCCTGCTTCAGCTTGTGTGGGAGGGAGCATATACCTCCTTTGTCATTCTGCCATCCCTCAGCTGTTTTAAATGTTCATCAAAGTAACATTTAAATTGTCCACTGAGGACTGCAATCCTCCTCCTAGATGGATGCAGGCCATCACCTTGTATGGGCCCGGATTGTCCCAGACTGGACCCCAGTCCCCAATGTAGTTGAACTCCTCCATTCTGCACCATTCCTTGTCCTTCCTTTGGCCTAATATGGGTAGCATCTTAGTGAATGCCATTGTACATGCTACCTGTTTTAAGCCCCTCCCCAGTTCCCTAAACTCCCTCTGAACAATCCCAGCTGCATCCCTAGCTAGGTTATCAGTCCCAGGTAGATAATGATATCCAGCTCCCCCTGCCCTGCCATCCTAGCATTCCTTAGGATCCGCTGATCTTCCTCAGAGATGTGGTGCCAGATAAGCACCTACTCCTCTTCATCCCTTCCTGTTCCCAAATCTATCCCTATGATTGAGTTCCCCCAACAGAAGCTGCTTATTCCTCTGCTGGGGTCCTCTGCCACTCACCTTGGGTCTCCTCTCTGGGACCCCACACCCTTCCCTGCCACTACTAAGGGTGCCACCTCCTGGTAGTCCCGTCCTGCCAGAACAGTGAAGGAGTTGCATAGCGGCACAGGAATGTGCCTCTGCCCTGTCACCTCCACCCTCCTGGACATCACCACTGTCCAGCCAACCCTTCTTCCCCATGGCATACTATGGGGCACCAGCAGTGGACTTGATGGTGCCTAGTGGAGGGACAAGACAATCTGGATCCTGGTAAGCTTGGCTCAGAGTCTAGTGACCTCCTCCCTCAACCCAGAGAGGTGAGTACATATGGGGCAGTGCCTTAGTCTCCAGAATGTCTCCCTGAAGACTGCTGCTCCACACCCACTGCAATGCACCACTGTCATTTCTGGCTATATGTTCTTCCTCCTGCCCCTACTGCACACTGTTCCTCTGTTTGGGTCTACCTTCTTGAGCCTTCTTGCAGTCTTTTCTATGTCACACTACCCTAGATAGGGTTTCTCCTGAATTTCCCTTTTACCTTTGCTTTCCTGCTTCCTGTTTACTACCGTCTTTAAATTCCTTCCTGCTCCTCTCTGCCTCTTTACTACTTTTAGATATTTCCCCTAAGTGCCCCATTAGAGCCTTATTTCACCCTACCCTAGATGGGGAGTCCCTCCTATTCCCAGTAGTGGCTTGCCTTCTATCCTTTACCTTTTCCCTGCAGTGAGTGTAATAACAGAAGGGATCAGGTACCTTATCCCTGCTTCCCTGTGGCCTCCTGTGGATGCTTACTGATGCCTAAGATGCCAGTACCCGTTCCATTCCTTTGCTGCTGCACTCATTCACTGGGACACGAGTGTGCTGGGACGTGCTGGATGGAAGCTTCAGACCATACTGCTGGCAGCAGTCAAGAAATCCCTCACTCAGAACTGGTTGACTGACAATCCCACAACTTAAGACTGGCTCTAACTGAGACAATATATAGGATGGAAAAAATTACCTACAATAAAAACCAGCTGCGCCTCCAAGTTCCAAGACATCTGGGCACCTGGGTCCACTTATGCTTTAGAGTAAAAACCCGACTTTACCCCTAGGTAGAAATTATTGACGCAACACAGCACTATTTTTAGAGGCTTACCCACCATGAAATATTAACTCTGACCCCAATCTGAAAATAAGTGGAGTCAGGCTAGGTCTGGATACATTTGCTGGGCTAAACATAGAGAAGCACGCCATTCAATAGCTAATCAGAAGGACAAACAAACAATGATACTAACTCACTTATTCCTAACAACTGTAATTGTAAAACCCCAGAACCTCTGGTGGATAATATAAAGCTGTCCCATCCTCCTCCTCTGGGAGAAAACAGAAATCAGTCATCTCCTAATGAATAGCAGTAAACCCAACCCTCCAGTTCCTTACCACAGTCCCAAGACAGAGAACAGAGCTGAATATTAGTCAGGCACATAATGAGACACAGTGGCAGGAATGGGGATTTTAAAAGGAAAAAAACTTTAATTTTTTAAATCTGCAATTAGGTTAACACACATAGTAAAGCACCTATACAAAGATGCCCTCTTTCAAAAAACAAAAATCATGAAAGCAGTGGGTTACAAAAGTAAAGTTCTTGTTCTACCCCTTTTCACAGTTGTTCCCCTTACCCATTTGTCAGTGTCAGTGGCTCAGTAGGTAGCACACTCGCCTCTGAGGCCGGGAGATCAGAGGGCTGTGGGTTCAGTTCCCACATCTGGCACTTGGGTTAATATCCCAATACTGACACTGTAGTGCAGCATGAGAGGGGTGCTGCACTTCTGAGGTGCCGTCTTTCGGATGAGATGTTAAACCGAGGTTCCATCTTCCTGGATTGATGGTAGTTCAGGTGGATGTTAAAGATCCCATGGCATTTATCAAAAAGAGTAGGGGAATTTCCCCAGTGTCCTGGCCAAATTTCCCTCGTTCACTAAAAATACCACCAACAGCTTCATCTGGTTCAAGGTCAGTTGGCATTCATCTGTATCCTCCTCCCAGGGTTGTGCCAGAAAATAGCAGGATTTGTCTAGTCACTTACCCGTCAACAAAAACTAAATAAATAAAATAAATACAATTCTCTCTCTCCCCCTTGTTTGTTCTCCAATACTAGTCCCATTCAGCCAGGAATCCAAAGGAGCATGACCTATTATTGGTCTCTGTAGACACCTGAATGCTCTCCTGCCCAGTACACCAGTGTCCACTGAATGAATATGTCCATGCTCAGGAGCTGCGGGTTGTACAGCTCACAGGTAACAATGGATTTGGAGCATATTCTGACTGTGACAGGACATAGGAAAAGTATGGAAATGTCAAAGCTGTACTGGGATGTCTGTCTTGTCTGTATGTTTTTATGGAAAACTTTAAATTTTAAAAATAGAGCAGTCTATGGCATGTTCAGTCCTTCCTCCCCCAGTCAGCCCCCAATGGCCTGTGCTCGATCCTGAACATGGGTCACTGGTGTAGCAAATAGTAGCCTTACTACTATAATACCAGCATGGCTAGGCCTATATTTTTAATAATGTGATTAAAAGTAACCAGATTAAAATAATCTGGCCCCTGACCGCATTTAAAGGGATGGTCCCCTCAGCCTTTTATTCTGTTCCCGTGTAGTTTGCATGCATAAGCAATGACTGCCTCACTGCACCTGCTTAATTACATTAGGTTTAAACGTAAATGAAGGGCACTTAAGTCTGGTGTGAAACTTGCTTGACTCCATTGCAACGGTCATGACCTGACTCATGCAAGGCATCCTGGAATGTTATGATGTTTTAGTGCTAAAGCCAGTAGTGGTTATACTGTATTAGTGCTGTTGTTGTACTCTGCAATCCCTATGTTCTTGTCTTATGCTGGCCATGAAACTTTTCAAGGCATTGTTAGTGCCCTGCTGTTTTCTGTAGTTTAAAGTGTATCTGAGTTAGAAAAAAATGCTTTTAGAGATACATGGACTTCACAAGACATGTAACAGAACTGAATAAGAATATAACTTCTGCTGGTTTGTGCAGGTATGCATCGGCAACTCCCATGATGCATTGCATGAGTGGGGTCATGACCGTTATGATGGAGACAAACAGGTTTTTCACACTAGGGCAAAACAGAGTGAAGCAACCTCACTTTATATTTAGATTAGAATGAAATTATGGGATTCAAATAGAGGAATCATTGTTCATGCCTACAAACTGCACAGGGATATAGAAAATAGGTTGAGGGACTTTCCCTTTAAGATAATTGCCACAGTGACTTTCTTATTAAATGTGAGGGTTATGTTAGCAAGAGAATTGGTCCCTGACACTTACTGATACACTGAAATCAGTTTTCTGGCTGACCTTATAAACCTACATATTAGTGTTGTCAGAACTAGTTCGTCAAAGATTCGAACCCTCCTCGAACCCTGGTGTTTGAGTTCTAACTTAGAACTCGAACACTAAAAGGTTCGCAAAAGGGTTCAAATCTGAGTCCTCCCAACTCCCGTGACATCTTTTTCCTGGCCCCAGCCCAGCTGATGACTTGTGTGTAGGGAGGAGGGCAGAGGCATGTCCCAGCAGGCAGCCCCGATGTGGGGGGGGGTGTAGGGGTATATGTGGGGACTGGAGGAGGCACGTCCCAGCAGCAGCAGGTAAGTGGCAGCCCCAATGTGGTGGGGGGAGTGCAGCAGCAGCAGTGTTGTTGGGGCTGCCAGATCCACCGCGAGTTGTCTCACACTTTGCGCTTGCGTAGCGTACTTACGCACGCTCAAGTGATGTCATCCTCACCACTTGACCATTTACTATGTGGTCAGGTGGGGATCGAGTAAGCTGCGAGATCCGCGGGATCTGTGGAGGGTATTTATTTAGGCGGATGCAAGCCGAGAGCGCCATTTGATCCTGAGGATTTCAGGAGGCAGCAGCAGCCTACTTAACTGTAGCGTACCACTACTACCGCAGCCAGCATTCTTGCCCGATACTTACTAGGCCGGAGCCCAGGTTGGTGTGGCCGCAATCAGACTGCAGCACTTTCTAGTTGCTGCAGTGCTTATTGAATTATTTAAAAAATTCCATCATCCATTTTCCTGCGAAAAAGGGCTAAGCAAATGTTGAAAAGTTCGAGGGGAAGGGGAATAGGGGCAGGCCGGGCCCAGGCCCGAGAGACTGAGAATGAGAGAAAGGCTGAAAAAAAGGCTCAATAAATTAATGGCCAGGTGTGGAACTAGTGGAGGTTCAGGTGGAGGGACTAATCAGGAATTGGGAAGGGAATAGGGATCGATCAATATCAGGACTCAGGAGAGAGAATAAAAAAAATACAGAAAGAAGAACCTTTGTGAAATGTGATTGTGAAACTGCAGCACTGCACAGTGCACACTCAGCAGCTGCCAGCAACAAGCATATAACAAGGGGAAAAAAAAAGGCAAATAAATTTGTCAGGACAGAGTATATAAGGACTGTGCTCAAGCTCATTGTGTTGTGCTGCTAAGGGGTCCTCCTCTTGACTTTCACCTCAAAAATTCCAGTCCTTATTAGTCCTATACAACAGCACGAGGCACTGACAGTAAGGCACTGACTGAAGGCAGGCAGTTAATTTTGACACCACCTCCGCGTGTGTGTGAGACTCGACTTCTCCACCCCGAGTCCCTGTGCTGTGTATGTGACTCCTGCTCCCATCTCCCGATGTGTGCTGTTATTACTCCTTACATGACAGAAGCTTAGAAATATAATTTCATTCCCTGTGTTGTGTGTTATCTATGTATGTGACTCGTCTCTGTGGTCAGCCCATCACCCTGCTGCTTGTGTACCTTTGACTGCACTGTACCCTACCCAGTGTGTGCTACAGAGAAGCCCAGGACCAGTTGTGTGTTGGTATTACCCTTGTGTGACAGAAGCATAGAAATATAATTCTCATTCCCTGAGTTGTGTATGTGACTCTGTCTCCTGTGGTCAGCCCATCACCCTGCTGCTGTGTGCCCCTTGACTACACTGTACCCTATCCAGTGTGTGTTACAGAGAGAAGCCCAGTGGCCAGTTGTGTGGTGGCATTAACCTTACATGACAGAAGCGAGAAATATAATTCTCATTCCCTGAGTTGTGTGTGACTCCATCTCCTGTGGTCAGCTCATCACCCTGCTGATGTGTGCCCTTGACTGCCATGTGTGTATGCCTATGCCCAGCAGCCCAATCATCTTGGCCTTGAACGTGGATCCTTTAGTTGCAAGCCATCATATTCTTTAATTACTTTCAGTCCACTGCATCACAGTGTCACACAACCAAAATAAAATTTTGAAGTTGTAGCCAGCGATTACAGATCACATTGCTTTCTTACACAGGAATTGTGTGGGTGTGTTCACTGCAGTATACTGGTACTGTTATGGCTGACACCAACATAGATGAAGCATCTGGTGCTGATGTTGGAGCAGATGTTGGTGGTAGTGGTAATCCTGGTGCTAGCAGAAATAACCAAATGTTTCATGTGATAAAATTCAAGAAACAGCAAAGAGCAATAGTGAAGTGTGGTAAGGGGACCTTTAAGAAAACCTGTACAGCTGCTGGGGTCACACGGAGAGGCACCATAAGGTATGCCATTCATGCTGTTAAGATCCCTGTGACTAGCAGCAATAATGCAAGTGACAGTGAGTCCCTCTCTGACTCAGACAGTAGCTCTTTGTCTCAGTGCGACACTGTTGTGTCTTGCGACATATCATTACTTCCTCAACAAAGTGAAATGAGCAAGTCTGCTGGCAATGAATCAGGTAGTGCACTTGAAAATACATCCAGCACTGTTGGCAATGAAAAGGACATATCCATTGAATCCACCACTTCTGTGTTGGCCAGCAATGAAAATCCATCAGAGTCTTCTGCCCACTCTTCTAGCACCAAGGAGCATGTCCCGGGTTCTGTTGGGACAGGTGAAAAGACACAAACAGTCTTTAGCTATCTTCCTAGCACTCAAACAAACTCTGTCACATCTGAGGTGTGGAATTATTTCTCTGTCAGTAAAACTGATCCATGCAGAGCAATTTGTTCCCTGTAAACAGAGTGTAAGCTGTGGTAAAGTTGTGTCATGCCTTGCACTACAGCTCTTAAACGCCATCTGAAAAGCATCAGTTTTGCTTGATCGTCCAAACCCATGTCCTCCATCTTCCAGACCGCACGTGAGAAGGGTGAGGAGGAATCTGAAATGGATACTGAATTGTCTGAACTTGATGCAGACAGAACCACTGCCAGCCCTAGGATCATTGTTATCACCAATGCCAGCACCATTAGTACCAGTTGCACATCCAGTGATGGCACTTGAATGTATAAGTCCTAGTCCACCATCCCAGCGTCCCATCTGCCCATCAAAGCACAATAAATAATATAATGTATAATAAACCAGCAGGGAATGTTGTAAACAGCTAACACTGTCTCAAGCATTTGAAAGGAAGAATACCTTACTAACAAGCATTTGTCAATGCCGAATGTTTGCTTCCTGGCATTGGCAGTGGTAGTGTAGAAGTTATAGAGCTGCGTAATAGGAATGGCAGTGAAGTATTGAACTGAAGCCACCCACCACCACCACCCTGCAGAGAGTGACAGGCATTGGGGTGTGCATTTGGGTTGTCAGGCATAACGGCCACGCCATTTCACACTGACACCCACCCTGCAGACATCTACAAGTGTCACGGTGTCTTGGGGTCTTTGGTCTTTATGCGCACCACATTTCATTAGGAAATATGGTGATATGGGTGCGATATAGGAGAATGGGGTGAAGTTTGGGGCCAAAGAGTCCAAGGCATACCTCGATGCCTCTCACTGACTGCAGGGTGTGGAATGGTATGAGCATCACAGGCAAGAATCTCAGGTCACACCCCTGATGCCTGTCATTCTCTACAGGGTTGGGCGTTATGGTTGGAAACCCTAATACCTCAGGTATTCGTTGGTATTTTCACTCCAAATTTTCAACGTGTTTTTTTTGTGACTCCACCTCATGAACAGGGGGAATATCAGTTTGTTAGCCGAAAGCTGCTTATGCACAGTGACTACGGCATTTAGCACCACAGGTGCAAAAACATTCTGAACAGGATGTAAAAAATGACAGCTGTACTGTTCATGGGGAGGTGTAAAAAATGGCAATGTTGCAAATCTGTAGTAAAAATATTAAAAAAATGGTGAAGTCACGAGCGTAGTTATAGAAACTGTGTAACTTTACACCTGTAATATAATTAGGTTGGGGATTTTTAGCAGATTGTCAACTCAGGCATTTTGGTGCCTCCATCATGAACAGTGTCACTGTGATTTTCTTTATCTGTGCCGAACAATGATTTCCCACAGCTACTGACAAGATCTCTGCACTGAAAGTGTGAAACACACTTCAGCCATGTTGTGAAAATGACAGCTGTACTGTTCATAAGGAAGTGTGGAAAATGCCACTGGTGAAAATCTGACTGAAAATATGACAAAGTCATGAACTAACGAGGGTGCGTGGAAACTGCGCAATGCTCACTCATAACACAGTCATTTTATGGACTTTTGTCACTAAATTTTTCAACATAGCCATTTAAGACCCTCTGCTCATGAACAGTGTCACTGTGATTTTCTTAATTTGTCCCATACATTGATTTCGACACCGACAGCACCATTGTGCACTACATGTGCAAAACACATTTTGGGTGCCATATGAAAAATTGCAGCTGTACTGTTCATAAGGAAGTGTAATAAAATGGCAATGTTGAAAATCTGGAGTGAAAATATTAAATTTGCAAACTTAATAAGATGCATAGGAACTGTGCAATGCACGACGTAACACAGTCATTTTTAGGATTTTTTCACAAATTTCAACATAGCCATTTTAAGACCTCTGCTCATGAACAGTGTCACTGTGATTTCTTAATTTGTCCCATACATTGATTTCCGCACAATCGACTGTGCCATTGTGCGCTATATGGGCGGAAACACGCTTTGGGTGAGATGAAAATGACAGCTGTACTACTCATAAGAAGGTGGTAAAATGGCAATGTTGAAAATCTGGAGTGAAAATATTGAAAATTTGGCGAACTTACAAGCGCAGGAACTGTACAACTGACGGTAGAAACAGTCATTTTTGAATTTTTCACCAAATTTTCAACATAGCCATTTTAACACCTCAGCTCATGAACAGTGTCACTGTGATTTTCTTAATTTGTCCCGTACATTGATCTCGCACACCGACTGCGCCATTGTGCGCTACATGGGCGGAAACACGTTTTGGGTGAGATGTGAAAAATGACAGCTGTACTACTTATAAGAAGGAGTGGCAAAATGTCAATGTTGAAAATCTGGAGTGAAAATATTGAAAATTCGAGAACTTACGAGCCTGCGTAGGAGCTGCGCAATGCACGCTTGTAAAACAGTCATTTTTTGGAATTTTGGCAACAAATTAACATGGGTTTGACCTTCTCATGAATGATGTCACTGTCATGGCATTATTCAGGCCCAAAGGATGATTTCATGCAGTGATCATGAAATCACCCTTCGGGCCCGAATAACGCCATGACAGTGACATCATTCATGAGAAGGGGTCCCAAAAACCCCATGTTGAAAATTTGGTGCAAAAATTCCAAAATACCTGAGATATGCAACAAAGTTGAAACCCCCCTATCTAGCCCATTATACAGCTTACCGGCATTTCCTCAGTTCGCGGTCGGCTTTGAAGAGTGCAGACGTGTTCCCAGTCCACCGAAGATCGTCGCCCGAGGTCTGGAGGTAAGTATGGGGTGAGGGGGGTATGGGAAGACGAGGGTCAGATGGGTGGGTGCGGGTTGTGGAGGGGGCCAGGAGACTACGTGGGACCGCTTTTTCTTATAGGTAAAAAAAAAAACGACGGGATTTTGCCACGCTGGGTGGGCTCCCAGCGTGGCACAAGGATGGTTGGGGGGCCATTCGGCCGACGGGATTGGGCACCCCGCCGCCAGTGAGGATTGCCACGCTGGAGTGGGCTCTCACGTGGGCACTTAGCAATGGGGTGAGGACAGGTGAGCAGATGGGGAATTGGGCACCTGCGGGCTATCATTACTTTCCATGCTGGGGTGGGTACCCAGCGGCATTTTGAAGACTTTTGGGGAGGTGGGGGAACGAGCACAGCTGACGGGGATTGGGCACCCCTGGCCGGCTATTCAGTGTGTGCATGTGGGAGGGGGGGCACGACGCCATGCATGCCTGTGTGTGTGTGTGTGTGTGTGTGAGCAAGAGCAAGTGATATCTTATTGCTGCTCACTCAAGCATAGCTCCCCCTTTGAACTGTATGCCACTGCATTTTGGAACTTGTCATAGACAGCTCCAGAATGCATTGGCTTACAGGGGTCACGCCTGCCAAGACACTGACTGAATTGGAGGAGGCGATGACACACTTCCGAAATCTCCGATGATGGCACTATGTTTCTTGCACATGCGTGCCAGCAAACATAAAAATCATCCAAAGACCCTTCATCTTAATCACAGAATTGGTGAACTGTTAGCTGGAGCCCTTCTCCCATACTCTTTGGTAGATTATGAGGATTTTAGGGAGTTCTTGAAACTAGCAGAGCCTCATTACAAAGTTCCTCATCGAAGGTACTTTTCCTATGTTGAAATACCAAACATTTATCAGGCTTTAAAAGTGACAGTGATGCTTGCACTTAAAACTGCAGAGGGTGGGGTTATTCATGTCACAACAGATATGTGGACCAGCACTCAAAACATAGATTACATGTCCCTTACCACTCATTTGGGTCATGTTTTCTTGTGGTTCTTCAAAACAAAGACACCCCAGAAGATGGCTGCTGCATATATAAAGAAATTTGGGCAACGTCATACAGCTGCAAACATCTTGCAGGAACTAAATTATTTATTTAGCTTTGTTTACTGGGTAAGTACACTAGACAAGTATTATGCCTATTTTCAGGAACGACCCGGAGAATACAACATGAGGAACAACAGTCAAGGAGACATGGCAAAGAGAGTACAGTTTTTTGTCACAGTAAACAAACATGTGGGAAATACATCATTTGACGCTAGGGGAAACATATAGTAGTAAGCACATTTGAGATTATACACTCTAGACTAGCTAGTTCAACTGACAGATATATACAGGTCATCATACACAGGAGTGGAGCATAGCTCAAGGACTGGATTGGTCATAATATAACTTATAACACTGTCGTATACACCCCCTAGGCTCGTTGGATCGCGGACAGGTATATACAGCTCATCACATTTTTCTAAATATGCACATGTTAGACAGAAACAGAAACACTTGGTAGTACAAGTTTCTACCAAGTGACCAAGGTGCAATATGTCATGGTTAGCCTATGACCGTGGAGCAATAATGGGTGTAAATATGCCCAAGGCTTTTTAGGCAGGAGTAGTCAGAAGTCATTGATACAGTGGGGAAAATATCTCCAGGAATTCAATGGAGACACCCTGGGGAGGTTCAGACAAAACAATTTAACACTACTCTAGGGAGGTTTGGGGCAGTCACATTCTGATGCTAGTTTTAGGAAACCCCACAGGGGAATTTTGAAAACTCAGATAGGAGGGGGCAGCTCGGATATCCACAGGCAGTGAATTCCAGAGTCTGGGTGCACTTATGGCAAAGTCCCGATCCCCCATGAGGGTCTGGGTAGGAGGGACTTTGAGCATCCCTGATGTGAGAGACCTAAGTTGGTAGGGGGTGGGATTCAGTTTAGGCAGAAGCCAGGCCAGCCCCTGGGGGGTGCTAGTTCTGATCACTTTCCCAGAGAGGCATCCCAAACCAAAATCAAGGTATCTAGCTTGTGAGAGCCAGCAGAGTTTCTCAGATAGCTCACAACGGTGGGTGAGTCGGGGGGGCAGACAAGGCAAAACAACAAATGTTATTTTAAGCAGTGTACCACTGGGTGAGATGTGTCTTTGGAGAGCGAGCAAATAGGTGCAGCCCAAAGCTGAGGGAGGGAAGGAGCACACCCTTCGCTAGGGCAAGCCTGGCTGCCGGGTGTAAGGTTATACTTGGCCCTATAGGCCAGACCCAGTTTGCAGTTTGCCGCCCTGCAGATGTTAAGGATATGATTACCCATGTCAAGTTGGGGGTCAAGTGTTACCCCCAGATATTTGATGGAGCTCACTATGGGTAGTGAGGATCCATCTGCGCTGGTGAGGTGTAAGCAGGCCGATGAGGCTTTGATTTTTAGCCATTGAGCCAAAGAGCATAGCCTGTGTCTTTTTCAGGTTCAGGACCAGCCTGTGACTAGTAACCCATGACAATACTCTGTTAAAGTCATTGGTCAGGTTCTGGTTTAGGGTAGTGGCATTCTGGGAGTGAGCCAGGATTACCAGATCATCTGCATACATGGTGGCACTACAACTGGTAGTAACCATGGGTAGTTGATTGATGAAGAGGTAGAAGAGGAGGGGACCCAGTACCGAGCCTTGAGACACCTTGAGGTCACCGGTAGGGGCTCAGACAGGACTTTATTGAAGCAGGTATGCTGCTTTCTGCCAAGTAGATAACCCATTAACCATTTCATGGCATGGGGGAGAGGCCACGTGACCACAACTGTGCACCAAGCAGTTTGTGGTCAACGAGGTCAAAGGCTTTGGACAGGTCAATAAATATTGCACCAGAGAGTTTGCTCTGGTCCATGGCTGTCCGGATACTTGATGTAACCGAGATTAAGGCTGTGGTGGTGCTGTGTCCCTTATGAAAGCCATGCTGGGCTGGGGACAGAAGTTCATGAGAGTGGATATATTCCGATAGCTGCTCAGCCACTACCTTTTCAAGGAGCTTGCTAAGGATTGGGAGAATGGCAATCGGTCAATAATTGTCAGGCAGTTTGGGATTTCCTTGCTTTAGTACAGGGACAATCCTCTCCTCTTTCCAGATGTCTGGGATGGTCCCCAGACCAAGGGATAGGTTGAAGATAAAGGCTACTGGTGAGGCAATGTGTGCAGCACCAAGCTTAAGGAGTTTAGGTTCCAGGTTGTTTAGGCCAGGACTGGAGTACTGGAAGAGGCCAGCTAGGCATTTCTGCAAGTCCTGAACTGATACAGCCCTGAGGTGGAACATTTGATGAGGAGGGTGACCCTCCAGCAGAGTGGAGGGAAGGGGGTGGGACAGAGCCTCATCAGGAGAGAAGAGGGTTGTGAAGGCAGAGAGGTCAGAGAAGTGATTATTTAGGGAGTTGGCAATAGTATGGGGATTATTGCAGGAGACTCCATTTATGACCATGTCCGTAACCCCCGGATGGGAGGATCCGCTGACAAGGGATTTAATATCTCTCCAGAACCTCCTGGGATTACTGGCAGAGCTTAGTAGGGCAGACTTGCAAAAGTCACTCCTTGCTACCCTGATGGCCATTTTGCACTTGTTCCTGAGGTGTCTGTACCTTTGAATAATCATGGGATCACTGGTACCTTTGGAACGAGCCCAACACCTATCTCTCTCTCCCGCATCTGGGCTAGTAGATTCCCATTTAACCAGAGGGTAGTGGACCCCCTCACCCTATGGGTGACCTTGGGAGCATGCTTGTCTTGCAAGGCCCCAAAGGTGGAGAGGAAGTAAGAGGTTGCTGCCGAGGGGTCAGTGGCACTATACACCCCAGACCAGTCAGTAACTCTTAGGTCTTCCAGAAATTCCTCAGTATCGAATCTAGAGTAGTTTCTGACATGCATAATTTTGTGTGGAATTTTGGGGGTGGGGAATTTTCCATACACAGAAAACCGGTGAGTGGTCAGAGATGGAGTCAGATAATGTACTCGCTGATGAGATCTTGTCAGGATGGTTAGACATGATCCAGTCCAGTAAGGTGCTGGAGGATCCATTTGCTGTCCGCCTAGTTGGTTCCTGGATGAGCTGGGTCAGGGCAAGGTTAGCAAGCAAAGGCTCAAACTGCTTAACATTACCACTATCCCAGTTAAGGTTTACATCCTCCAGGATTATGAGTTCATTATCCCCGACTCTGGGACCAATTTTGTCCATGAGGTGAGTTAATCCAGGTAGCCCACCTCTTGGAGGATTATAGGTGCACACCAGGTGCAGTTTCTTTGCATCCCCAAGTAGCAGTAGCACATGTAACAACTCACAGGGGGACACGTTTGAATCCTGGTGGGCAATTTGGGAGATTTTTAAGTGGCTCTTATGGTAGATTAGTATGCCACCCCTCTTGCCCCCAGCTCTGTCCAGTCGGGTGAATTCATACCCAGTGAGTTCACAGGCAGAGTCAGGGACAGAAGGTTTCAGCCAGGTCTCCGTCACTCCTAGGATGTCGGGTTTGTAGAGTGCAACCCATACTAATAGCTCATCACGATTAGGTAGCAGGCTCCTAATGTTAAGATGAGCTATTTTTAGCCCCTTACCCATGCCCCATACAGGAGGGATTTTGCTGGTCAGATTTAATGGGCCAGGGTTGGTTTCAATATCACCGGCCAGTAGTAGTGCAAGTAGGAGGAGCCAGGGGAGATACCACCTCCTATGCACTTGACAACCTGGGAGTTTTTTAGCACGGGTACACTTTACCCTGCTTGTATACATAAGGCACCAAAGATCTAGACAGCAAGTAACACTGCAGTGTGCTTTGGAGATCACAAAGATATTGGAGAAGGTGTAGTCGGGGACCTCGTAGGTGGACGACCATCCCCAGTTGTCACCCAGTGTTATTGGGGGGGAGGTGACCATATGCAACAAAGAGAGTCCCACTATAAGACCTACAAGGCCTATATCCCTGCGGATGACAGCCAGCACCCTCTCTACCATTAACATTTGAGTATCCCTATCCTCACTAGATGGATGGGAGAGGAACAACATCCACATCTTGGCGGGAGGCATAGCACTAGCCTGTGAGATAATTATCAGTCAGCTAACAAGAACTGCTGTGAAGGAAGGAGCGATGGATATACTAAGGCTGGAAGGAAGTTAGTGAGATTTGCTATTGGTATGTGCCAAGTAAATAAAATAAGGCCTGCACAGTGCAATTCAAGGATACCAGCAATAGACGCAGGGGCTGAGGTTTATTTCTGGGAAGGAGTTCCTGCCCTCTCCCTTTGTAAGCACACTTACCACTTGTCGACAGTTATACGAGGACAGAGTTTAGACAGCCAAAAACCAAGCAGTGCAAGTGGGGTTAGGATTGGTACAGTGATTTGTGTAGAAAGAAAAAGAATCCCTCTAGTGGCAGGTCTGTATAACCTGCTAATGGAAAACTAGCCACTTGGAAAAAAAAAAACAACTTCTATTACACAGTTGAAATGTGCTTAGTTTTATCGAAAATCTACTTGTTAAAAGTGCCAGATGGCTGAAGCAGGGGAAAAGTCCTGGCCAATCAGAGCGGGTTTGCTGGAAGCACCAGTGTTGCAATTGGCTACGCTGTCCCGTATCTTCCAAGGAGCTGCAGGCGGGCATCCTGGTCTCGGTCGGTGGCTGGGTGCAGGCCGACCATGGGGTAGCTGAAGCTGCCCTGTTCAGGGGCAGGCAGCTGCAGAGAAGAAAGAAGAGCAGGTCTTAAATAGCATAGCGGTTAGGATGGGTTAGATCTGAGCAGTTTAGTAAGACAAAAGGTAGTTAGACTTTTTGGCGCCATGGCAGAGTGCTTGGATGGGGGGGCTGCAGTAAGAGCACTCAGACAGAAAAGGTATAAGCACTTTAAAACTCTAGTAGAAATTACAATCCAGCTAATACAGTTGAAAAACTTCTATTACACAGTTGAAATGTGCTTAGTTCCATTGGAAATCTACTTGTTAAAAGTGCCAGATGGCTGAAGCAGGGAAACCAGAGCGGGTTTGCTGGAAGCACCTGTTCCAATTGGCTGCGCTTATCCGCACTTCCAGCAGCTGAAGACGGCATCCAGGTCTCGGTCGGTAGCTGGCTGGGTGTCGACCGACCATGGGGAGCTGAAGCAGCCCTGTTCAAGGGTAGGCAGCTGGAGAGAAGAAAAAAGAGCAGGTATTAAATAGCATAGAGGTTAGGATTGGTTAGATCTGAGCAGTTTAGTAAGACAAAAGGTAGTTAGACTTTTCGGCGCCAAGGCAAAGTGCTTGGATGGGGGGGGCTGCAGGAAGAGCACTCAGACAGAAGAGGTATAAGCACTTTAAAACTCTAGGAGAAATTACAATCCAGCTAATACAGTTAAAAAACTTCTATTACACAGTTGAAATGTGCTTAGTTCTATCGAAAATCTACTAGTTAAAAGTGCCAGATGGCTGAAGCAGGGGAAAAGTCCTGGCCAATCAGAGCGGGTTTGCTGGAAGTACCAATGTTCCAATTGGCTGCGCTGTCCCGTAACTTCCAAGGAGCAGCAGGTGGGCATCCTGGTCTCGGTCGGTGGCTGGCTGGGAGCCGGCTAACCATGGGGGAGCTGAGGCAGCCCTGCTCAAGAACAGGCAGCTGGAGAGAAGAAAAAATAGCTAGTCTTAAATAGCATAGAGATTAGGATGGGTTAGATATGAGCAGTTTAGTAAGACAAAAGGTAGTTAGAATTTTCGGTGCCAAGGCAAAGTGCTTGGATGGGGGCTGCAGGAAGAGCACTGAGACAGAAAAAGTATAAGCACTTTTAAACTCTAAGAGAAATTACAATCCAGCTAATACAGTTGAAAAACTTCTATTACACACTTGAAATGTACTTAGTTCTATCGAAAATCTACTAGTTAATAGTGCCAGATGGCTGAAGCAGGGGGAAAAGTTCTGGACAATCAGAGAGGGTTTGTTGGAAGCACCCGTGTTCCAATTGGTTGCGCTGTCTTGTACCTTCCAAGGAGCTGCAGGTGGGTGTCCTGGTCTCGGTCGGTGGCTGGCTGGGTGCCGGCCGACCAGTGGCGGTGCTACACCGGGGCACACCAGGGCACGTGCCCTGGTCAAAAAATGTTGTGCCCAGTTCGTGCCCGGACCCCCAGTGCTCAGTCGCAGCCTCCCGAGTCCCGTCGCCATCGACAGTCAGAAAAACTTTTATTTTTGTTGGATTGCACTAACTTAGCGCCGTGAGGCCATAGCCGGTAGAGCTCCAGTCCTCCTTTGCACTGGCTTCCTGGCCACTATTATTACATTTTTATTTTATTATATATCTTGAGACTTGTACTTGTAGCTCTATGACAGTCGGACCGATGTCCGCTTTATTAAATTAGGCAGTCCCCACTCGCCACAGGGAGTCGCAGCTCGTAAATTGCTAGAATACCCAGCCTGAGAGCCTGCTTGAATTAAACCGTCCCTCCTGGGATGAAGCAGCGTTTAGCGTAGCTGCTTAATCCAGAAAGAAGCGGCCTTGAATCACTGCAGCCTGAAACATGAAGGACTAGGAGATAGAGCACTTTGAGCAACGCTACTGCACTTACCGCTGAATGAAGCTGGAGACCTGATCCGATTCCTGTCACTCATTTCTCTAACTAAGGTACTGTAAATAATTAATCCCTTTGGGTTTGGGAGCAATTGGGGAGGGCAGGGGAGCTCAGCTGCGCTGCTAGGCATGCCGCACATGCGATCCACAACACCCCGAGTGGCCTATAATGGCTGGCTCGCAGTCGCATCGCATTCCCTCTTGGGCCCCCATAATAGGGCCTGCCGCCTGGGCCTGTACCTGTACACCAGAAAATAGGGACTTCTATACTACCGAACAGGCCGGGCCCATCGTGAAAGTCCTGGGTACCAAGGAGGGCACTGCACTGCACAATGTGCATCAGCATCTGAGAATGTGATGATTCTGCTTGGGCTGCACTCATACCTCTCAACTGTCCTGATTTTCAGGGATGTCCCTGATTTTGGCTCAAAATTTTACTCTGTCCCTCCTAAAATTTGTGTTTGCATATGGCTAAACAGTGGAAATTGTAAGCATAAAATAATGTCAAGCATTAAAGTTACAGACTTGTTCTTCTTTAGAAAATGCATTTTGCACTAATCCCCATATTCTACCAGCTTTCTGGGTATATATCTCTAATTTTGAAGATGTGTCCCTGATTTTGGTCCATTGTCCCTGATGTTTTTAACTAAGCCTTGTCCCTGATTTATGAGGCAGGAGGTTGAGAGGTATGGCTGCACTCATGGAATAGATGCAGACACTACTTAAAAATAATGCCTTCCTACAATTCATCAGAGAACACAGAGCATAAAAAAGTTGCCACCATATTTTATTACACCCATGACCATGAGACATCACATGTATGGACTCCCAATACTTCTGGGGGTAGGGGGAAAGATGCATTCCTGTGGGTGAAGAATAATTTCATTCAAACAGTGTATGCACAGTAACTAACAGCGATGCTAATCAAGCTAAGGGTGGCATCAAAACCTCAGAAATTCTAATAATGAGCTTGACTCTATGGTATTGATCCTGTGATCCCAGGTGAATGTTGTTAGTGCTGCTGACCAGTTTGGCAGCTGGTTTAGAGGGAACAACAATGTCCAATCAGATATCAGGCAGAAATGAAAAGCTGGCACCCAGTGATTTTAATAATGTAATTGTACACCACAGCTCAAAGTTTGCTTGACAACTGGCATGCCCCAATATCATTGCTGTTTTGTGAAAAGACAGGAGAAGATGAGATGAAGAGGCCAATGTTAGCCCTTGTTCTTAGCACATTAGCCTTGTGTCCATTACTGGTCAAATTCCAGAAGACCAGCTCTCAAGCCAGGAGAAGAAGCACTAGACAGACAGAGCTGTAGAGGATTCAACAAGAAACTAAAGCTGCTTTCAAAGTTTGCAGTTACTTACAGGGAAATGGTATGTGATTAAAGCTTGCTCTGTAGTTAGTGTTTTCTTCAGTTTTCACTAGCAAATGGGAAATAGGTAAGGAGGCAGTTGGCACCAATCGTATTTATTTATTTGGAATTACTTCACTTGGGATACCGATGAGATGCAACATTTTTTTTATCGGTCCCAGGAAGACTGTGGGAATTGTCATATCTGTGCAGGGATTTATTTAACTCTAAGAATTTTTCCATTTTATGCCTGGAGCAATTAGGACAATCTGTTAATGCATGGGGTTCCCACACACTGCAATGGTGGATTAAATAGCCTTACTGGTTCATGGGGACCCACATTTCCAGCCCAGCTGTGTACAGCAGCTTTAACGAATGGTAATAGGGTGATACACCAAGCATAATTCCTCCTTGCTTTAAACTGGCTGGCTTGTGCCCAGCTAGATCCTGCGAAACCCCACAGGGCTCATTGAACCTGAGAGGGAGTAGGGACCTGGGAGGAGCAGTGCCGGGCTATGGTTAGGAATTGCTTCTTGGAGTGAGCTGGGCTCCATCTCAACGTTTTGAATCGCTTCACAACTCTACATTCTCACCAAAGTTGGGGCTTGAATGGAGCACAGGCGGGTCCTGGCAGGGCGCAGCTGGCTCCATGCCATGCCAGAGTCCCAGCATTCAATATCACTCCCGGCAGCCTGTGCCTGTGCCTGTTACGCCATAATTAAAAACTGGATAATATTCAGTATTTACTGGGGCCCCACACCTTCTGTGGCTGTAAAATGTTATCTTTGAGGTCCAGGTTGCGCCGCGGCTCCAGTTCAAAAGAGATCTGATGGAGTGTGCAAGACTGCTATGACAGCAACAATAAAATAAATACTCATGTTTCCACTTTTGGGATTGCACAAAATATGTGAGTCATATAAAACCAGGAAGGATAAAAAGCTGACAGAAAGATCTAGGCTGCAATAGCTTGGAGGAGGGGGCCAGTGATAGAAAACATGTATTGCTTGCTGGCTTGCTTAGCTTGGACCCTGGCTTGTATACATATGATGCATTGCTAGGCTGCCTGCTGCTGCTACTGAGGAGTTTCAAGGGAGCGCCAAGCAGCGAAGACAGCTTGAGTTCAGAAAATGGCTTAAGTCCACCAATCAGAGCCCCAAAAATGTAATCCTGCCAATCAAGTAGGGAGGCAGACCAGGCTTGTGATTGTGATTTTATAGTAAACCTGCACTGCTGTGTTTGTTTGGTATGAAAAGATGGGAAAAATTGAATGCAAACAGTCCGAGGTGAACAACTCTGTCATTTATTCAGTGTCATCTCAAGTGTTTTCTGTGTACAGGGCACAGTGATTGTAAGGTATTGTTTCTATGAGGAGGCTGACTTTTTCCTTCCAAATCTTGGGGGGCTCATTAAGACTGTTTGAGAACCAAAAGCTGTAACCTATGCTAAACATCCTCATGTGTTTCTTTTTACGTGTTGGTCCTCTATATTTGTGTTGCTGTCACCCCAGTTTTGCATATTGTGTTCAATCACAGTTACTGTTTCTTTTCATATTTTTGATATTCCAGAAGGCTGACGTTACATTCTATGCTTGTACATCTGAACAGCCTGGTATTCTCTTGTCTGTGTAGTGTCAGAGTGAATGGCCTCAAGTTGCTGCTGGCGTTGGTGTGTCTCGTGCCATCAACGGCTGGTATTCCTCTTGGCTGTGTAGTGTCTGGAGTGAGCGGCCTCAAGTTGCAGGAGGTGTTGATGTGTCTCATGCCATCAGTGGCTGGTATTCCTCTTGTCTGTGTAGTGTCAGGAGTGAGCGGCCTCAAGTTGCTGGAGGGTGTTGGTGTCTCGTGCCATCAGCGGCTGGTATTCCTCTTAGGCTGTGTAGTGTCAGAGTGAACGGCTCAAGTTGCTGGTGTTGGTGTGTCTCGTGCCATCAGCGGCTGGTATTCTCTTGGCTGTGTAGTGTCAGGTGAACGGCCTCTAAGTTGCTGGAGGTGTTGGCATGTTCTGTGCCATCAGCCACTGGTATTGTGTTGAGTAGTGCCAGTGACACCACTCCATTAAACAGTGGTGTCACTGGTAGTGGTAGTTTTGCTTTTAATTTGTGGAAGTTCAAACTGAAATATAAACATTTGACTGAAAGGAAACAATGCTGTCATTCTAGATTATGGATATCCGGGATTCCTCACCAGAAAACGGTAAGGCTGATGAGTTGGATGATGACTGTAGTAGTTCACAACAGTCCTAATGCTCAAACATCATGCCTCAATGGGGAACATATAGTGATGACAGTATGCAGTCCGATAGTGATACTTCAGCATCAGACTCCCAGATGATGGAAGTTTCAGAATCGCTGAGATCTGTACAGCACAACTGAAAAAACCTCCAGGCCCCTCTGATTTAAGCCAGAATAAAGACTGCATGCCTGTGCAACCAAAGCTGAGTGCATTTCCACAAAAGAAGTTTGGCCAAAAGTGGAGGGTATTCAATCCCAACTGGTACAGCATTTTTCCCTGGATTGAATACTCTCAGTCTGAAGATGCTGTATATTGCTTTGCATGTCGTCATTTTCCTCAAACCACTAAAAATGTCACCGTGTTCCTTAAAAATGGTTTCCAGAACTGGAAAAGATCGACTGGAAAGGATGGATCACTAACCCTGCACAACAACTCTGAGTCCCATAAAGCATCACATACAGCATGGTGTGACTTCAAGATGCATGCAAAGGAAGGAAGGACCCTACAGAATCTGATCAACAAGGATCACAGCAAACTTGTGAAAGAAAATCGCCATTACATAAAAATAATAGCAGAGATATTGAGGCTGACTGCTACACAGTGCATTGCACAGAGAGAGGACACGAGAAGGTGAACAAAGTGTAAACCAGGCAATTTTCTTGAAATTCTGAATCTGATAGCAATGCATGATGACATAGTCAAAAAAAATTGTCAGGTGCAAGAAATGCAAAATATAACATCACAGCATCCAAGACCAGCTCCTTAATATTATGGCACTAGCCAGCGACAGCAAATTACAGAAGAGGTGGCAGCTGGGGTACTTTATACAAGTGGCCGAGTCAAGGACATTTCAAAGATTGAGCAAATCTCTCTTGTGGTAGCGTTATGTGCATGGTGGCAAAATACATGAAGAATTCCTTGGCTTTCAACAAGCAAAGGTCTGGATGCAACATCCCTGACCAGGATATACTGCAGACACTTGCAGATAACAGCATAGATATAAATGCATACATAGCACAGTGCTATGATGGTGCCAGTGTTATGAGTGGGGAAGCAGTGGAGTGCAGGCAAGTTTCGGTGAAGAAGTTCTCTTGGCTATCTATATACACTGCTACAGCCACAGGCTGAACCTTGTAGTTGTGGGTTGTGTCAAAAATATTCAGATGGCAGCTGAGTTTTCTCATTGTTACAAACCTTATACAATTTCATTAGTGGGTCAGCAGTTCATGCTTTCTTTATAGAAATGCAGAAAGAAATTATGCCTGCAAAGGTGCCAGTGGAACTCAAACGCTTATCTGGACACAAGGTGGACCTGCCAATATGCCGCATGCAACAGTGTGCATAAGACTTGCCAGCCATCATGGAGACACTACATCACTATGTGGGGAGAGAGGCAATGCTGAGCGTACAATTCAGGCAAAGACACTTGTACTATATAATAACTAGTACATTTTCCATTAATCTTGTTATGTTTGAACTGATCCTCAAAAGACCAGCATTGTTGCAAAGTGTTTTGCAATCTTCTGATCTGCAACTATCCTGTTGTACAACTGGTAGCAAGCTTCAAGAAGAATTATCGGAAGCCAGGCGTGATAGCGAATCTGAATCTGGTTTGTGGTCTACAGTTTGGACAGAAGCACAAAAGCTGATCCAGGACAATGGTTTGCCTCAGGCTCAGCCAATTGAGAGGGCTGCGTGTTGGAGAAGACCAGTTTCACATCAGGATCATATCACAATGAGCACAACTGGGCACGTCTGTTCTGCAAAGCAAGGATGATTTTAGGAAACACCTTCTTGCCAGCTCTTGACAGGATCATTGGAGAGCTGGACAGATGGTTGTTAATGACAAGAACTGTGAAATTCTAAAAGCAGTTGCTGCATTAACTCCAGGAGGAAGAGTTTTTTGCAGGAAGAGATATGTACTTCCCATGGCACACCACTATGTATTGAACGTCGAGATCTGTCAGCTGAGTTGTATGCAACAAAGAGGTTCTGGAAAGGAACCCTGATGAGGACATAAACAGTATGCATGCTCTGAGTCATTATTTGATGCCATACAGAGATGCCTTTTTGAACTATATCGCCTGCTTATCATTGCACTTACTCTTGCAGTCACAGCTGCTGGATGAGCGTTCATTCAGTAAACTCAGAATGATTAAAACATACCTTACGTACAGAATGGCCAAATGAGAGACTTAGCAACTTGGCAGTCCTTTCTATTAATGAGGCCGTCACACAGGACTTGGACGTGGACGGTGTGGTGGACATTTTGCCAAACATAGCAACAGAAGAATTACTTTATTATGAAAAATGACTATGTATAGAGTGGTATTGCATACGTGAAATGGTCAGACGCTTGTAGTTAAGTTTACTATTTAGTCTACTTTTTTTTTTGTTCTATTCAAATGCTTTCAGCACAAGAACTGGTGAGACTTTCAGGAGAACTTTAATTAATAAAATATTTTAGGGAGCACCAGCATGTTGTTTGAAAATGCAGTGCTCAAAACAAACCCATAAACCAGTTCAGCATGTGGAAATGTGACGAGGGGTGGGAAGAGACAATGGAGCAGACAAACTTCTTTACAAAGTTTGTATATGACACTTAAATGTAGAATGAAAGCTCTAAAACATAAAATTGAAATGGCATTTTTATTTCTGAAATATAGCATTCATTTTTTCAGACTGTAAAAAAAAAAAGAGATAAGACGCGAGGAATTTACTCACGTATGATTTTACATTCTGGTTTCTATGGGTGCCCTGGCTTCCAACTGTGGTGCCCACCCAGTGCCCTGGTAACCAACAGAAGCTGGAGCCACCACTGCGGCTGACCGTGGGGGAGCTGAAGCTGCCCGGTTCAAGGGCAGGCAGCTGGAGAGAAGACAAAAGAGCAGGTCTTAAATAGCTTAGAGGTTAGCATGGGTTCGATCTGAACAGTTTAGTGAGACAAAAGTTAGTTAGACTTTTCGTCGCCACGGCAGAGTGCTCGGATGGGGGGGCTGCAGGAAGAGCACTCAGACAGAAGAGATGTAAGCACTTTAAAACTCTAGTAGAAATTACAATCCAGCTAATACAGTTGAAAAACTTCTATCACACAATTGAAATGTGCTTAGTTCTATCGAAAATCTACTTGTTAAAAGTGCCAGATGGCTGAAGCAGGGGAAAATCCATGGCCAATCACAGCGGGTTTGCTGGAAGCACCTGTGTTCCAATTGGCTGCGCTGTGCCGTACCTTCCAAGGAGCTGCAGGCGGGCATCCTGGTCTTGGTCGGTGGCTGGCTGGGTGCCAGCCGACCGTGGGGGAGCTGAAGCAGCCCTGTTGTAAGGCAGGCAGCTGGAGAGAAGAAAAAAGAGCAAGTTTTAAATAGCATAGAGGTTAGGATGGGTTAGATCTGAGCAGTTTAGTAAGACAAAAGGAAGTTAGACTTTTTGGCGCCAAGGCAGAGTGCTTTGATGGGGGTCTGCAGGAAGAGCACTCAGTACAGAAGAGGTATAAGCACTTTAAAACTCTAGTAGAAATTTCAATCCAGCTAATGCAGTTGAAAACTTCTATACAGTTGAAATGTACTAAGTTCTATCAAAAATCTACTTGTTAAAAGAGCCAGATGGCTGAAGCAGGGGAAAATCCTGGCCAATAAGAGTAGGTTTGCTGGAAGCACCCGTGTTCCAATTGGCTGCGCTGTCCCGTACCTTCCAAGGAGCTGCAGGCGGGCATCCTGGCCTCGGTCGGTGGCTGGCTGGGTGCTGCACCACTGTGAGGGAGCTGAAGCAGCCCTGTTCAAGGGCAGGCAGCTAAAGAGAAGAATAAAGAGCAGGTCTTAAATAGCATAGAGGTTAGGATGGGTTAGATATGAGCAATTTAGTAAGACAAAAGGTAGCTAGAATTTTCCACGCCTAGGCAAAGTGCTTGGATGTGGGGGCTGCAGGAAGAGCACTGAGACAGAAGAAGTATAAGCACTTTTAAACTCTAAGAGAAATTACAATCCAGCTAATACAGTTGAAAACTTCTATTACAAACTTGAAATGTACTTAGTTCTATCGAAAATCTACTAGTTAAAAGTGCCAGATGGCTGAAGCAGGGGAAAAGTTCTGGACAATCAGAGAGGGTTTGTTGGAAGCACCAGTGTTCCAATTGGTTGCGCTGTCCTGTACCTTCCAAGGAGCTGCAGGCGGGTGTCCTGGTCTCAGTCAGTGGCTGGCTGGGTGCCGGCCGACCGTGGGGGAACTGAAGCTGCCCGGTTCAGGGGCAGGCAGCTGGAGAGAAGACAAAAGAGCAGGTCTTAAATAGCATAGAGGTTAGGATGGGTTAGATCTGAACAGTTTAGTAAGACAAAAGGTAGTTAGACTTTTCGTCGCCACGGCAGAGTGCTCGGATGTGGGGGCTGCAGGAAGAGAACTCAGACAGAAGTGATATAGGCACTTTAAAACTCTAGTAGAAATTACAATCCAGGTAATACAGTTGAAAAACTTCTATCACACAGTTGAAATGTGCTTAGTTCTATCGAAAATCTACTTGTTAAAAGTGCCAGATGGCTGAAGCAGGGGAAAATCCATGGCCAATCACAGCGGGTTTGCTGGAAGCACCCATGTTCCAACTGGCTGCGCTGTGCCGTACCTTCCAAGGAGCTGCAGGTGGGTATCCTGGTCGTGGTCGGTGGCTGGCTGGGTGCCCGGCCGACAGTGGGGAGCTGAAGCAGCGCCAGCGCGCAGGCAGCTGGAGATAGTGAAAAGAGCAGGCTTCTAAATAGCATAGAGGTTAGGATGGGTTAGATCTGAGCAGTTTAGTAAGACAAAAGGTAGTTAGACTTTTCGGCGCCAAGGCAGAGTGCTTGGATTGGGGGGGCTGCAGGAAGAGCACTCAGACAGAAGAGGTATAAGCACTTTTAAACTGTAGGAGAAATTATAATCCAGCTAATACAGTTGAAAAACTTCTATTACACAGTTGAAATGTGCTTAGTTCTATCGAAAATCTACTTGTTAAAAGTGCCAGATGGCTAAAGCAGGGAAAAAATCCTGGCCAATCAGAGCGGGTTTGTAAGGAAGTTGTTCCGTGCAATTGGCTGCGCTGTCCCTGACTCTTCCAAGGAGATTCAGGCGGGCTTCCTGGTCTCGGTCAGTGGCTGGTTGGGTGCCGCCCACCGGGGAGCTGAAGCAGCCCTGTTCAAGGGCAGGTAGCTGGAGAGAAGAAAAAAGAGCAGATCTTAAATAGCATAGAGGTTAGGATGGGTTAGATCTGAGCAGTTTAGTAAGACAAAAGGAAGTTAGACTTTTCGGCGCCAACGCAGAGAGCTTTGATGGAGGGCAGGCAGCAGGAAGAGCACTCAGACAGAAGAGGTATAAGCACTTTAAAACTCTAGTAGAAATTTCAATCCAGCTAATGCAGTTGAAAAACTTCTATCACACAGTTGAAATGTGCTTAGTTCTATCGAAAATCTACCTGCTAAAAGTGCCCAATGGCTGAAGCAGGGGAAAAGTCATGGCCAATCAGAGCGGGCTTGCTGGAAGCACCCGTGTTCCAATTTGTTGCGCTGTCCCATACCTTCTAAGGAGCTGCAGGCGGGCGTCCTGGTCTCGGTCGTAGGCTGGCTGGGTGCCGGCAGAGCATGGGGGAGCTGAAGCAGCCCTGTTGAAAGGCAGTCAGCTGGAGAGAAGAAAAAAGAGCAGGTCTTAAATAGCATAGAGGTAAGGATCGGTTAGATCTGAGCAGTTTAGTAAAAGAAAAGGTAGATAGACTTTTCGGCGCAAAGACAGAGTGCTGGGATGGGGGGCTGCAGGAAGAGCACTCAGACAGAAGAGGTATAAGCACTTTAAAACTCTAGTAAAAACTACAATCCAGCAAATTCAGTTGAAAAACTTCTATTACACAGATGAAATGTGCTTAGTTCTATCGAAAATCTAATAGTTAAAAGTGCCAGATGGCTGAAGGAGGGGAAAAGTCCTGGCCAATCAGAGCGGGTTTGCTGGAAGCACCCATGTTCCAACTGGCTTCGCTGTCCCGTACCTTCCAAGGAGCTGAAGGTGGGCGTCCTGGTCTCGGTTGGTGGCTGGCTGGCTGTCGGCCGACCGTGGGGGAGCTGAAGCGCCCAGTTCAATGGCAGTCAGCTGGAGAGAAGAAAAAGAGCAGGTCTTAAAAAGCATAGAGGTTAGGATGTGTTCGATCTGAGCAGTTTAGTGAGACAAAAGGTAGTTAGAATTTTCAGCGCTACGGCAGAGTGCTAGGATTGAGGGGGGCTGCAGGAAGACCACTCAGACAGAAGAGGTATAAGCACTTTAAAAATTCTAGTAGAAATTGCAATCCAGCTAATACAGTTGAAAAACCTCTATCACACAGATGAAATGTGCTTAGTTCTATCAAAAATCTACTAGTTAAAAGTGCCAGATGGCTGAAGCAGGGGAAAAGTCCTGCAATCAGAGCGGCTTTGATGGAAGCAATCTGCTTTCCAATTGGCTGCGCTGTTCTGCATTCCTTCCAAGGGAGCTGCAGTCATAGTCCTTGTCTCGGTCTGAGGATGGCTGGATGCCGGCTGACCGATGGAGCTGTAGCCAGCCCTGTTCCAGGGCAGGCAGCTGGAGAGAGGAAAAAAGAGCAGGTCTTAAACAGCATAGAGGTTTGTATGGGATAGACCTGAGCAGTTTAGTAAGACAAAAGGTAGTTAGACTTTTCGGAGCCAAGGCAGAGTGCTTGGATTGGGGGGGGGGGCTGTAGGAAGAGCACTCAGACAGAACAGGTATAAGCACTTTAAAACTCTAGTAGAAATTACAATCAGGCTAATACAGTTGAAAAAACATCTATTACACAGTTGAAATGTGCTTAGTTCTATCGAAAACCTACTTATTAAAAGTGCAAGATGGCTGAAGCAGGGGAAAAGTCCTGGCCAATCAGAGCGGGTTTGCTGGAAGCACCCGTGTTCCAATTTGTTGTGCTGTCCCGTACCTTCCAAGGAGCTGCAGGCGGGCATCCTGGTCTCGGTTGGTGGCTTGGCTGGGTGCCGGCCGACTTTGGGGGAGCTGAAGCAGCCCTGTTCAAGGGCAGGCAGCTGGAGAGAAGAAAAAAGAGCAGATCTTAAATAGCATAGAGGTTAGGATTGGTTACATCTGAGCAGTTCAGTAAGACAAAAGGTAGTTAGACTTTTCAGCGCCAAGGCAGAGTGCTTGGGTGGGGGGCTGCAGGAGGAACACTCAGACAGAAGAGGTATAAGCACTTTAAAACTCTAGTAGAAATTACAATCCAGCTAATACAGTTGAAAAACTTCTAATACAGAGTTGAAATGTGCTTAGTTCTATCGAAAATCTACTTGTTAAAAGTGCTAGATGGCTGAAGCAGGGCAAAAGTCCTGGCCAATCAGAGAGGGTTTGCTGGAAACAGCCCTGTTCCAATTGGTTGCGCTGTCCCGCACCTTCCAAGGAGCTGCAGGCGGGTGTTCTGGGTCTCGGCCGGTGGCTGGCTGGGTGCTCGCCGACAGTGGGGGAGCTGAAGCAGCCCTGTTCAAGGGCAGACAACTGGAGAGAAGGAAAAAGAGCATGTCTTAAATAGCATAGAGGTTAGGATGGGTTCGATCTGAGCAGTTTAGTGAGACAAAAGGTAGTTAGACTTTTTCGTGCCACGGCAGAGTGCTAGGATTGGGGGCTGCAGGAAGAGCACTCAGACAGAAGAGGTATAAGCACTTTTAAAACTCTAGTAGAAATTACAATCCAGCTAATTCAGTTAAAAAACTTCTATTACAGCATTGAAATGTGCTTAGTTCTATCGGAAATCTACTTGTCAAAAGTTCCAGATGGCTGAAGCAGAGGGAAAGTCCTGGCCAATCAGAGCGAGTTTGCCTGAAGCACCCATTTTCCAATTGGTTGCGCTGTCCCGTTCCTTCCAAGGAGCTGCAGGCGGGCATCCTTGTCTCGGTCGGTGGCTGGCTGGGTATCAGCCAACAGTGATGGAGCTGAAGCAGCCCTGTTCAAGGGCAGACAGCTGGAGAGAAGAAAAAAGAGCAGGTCTTAAATAGCATAGAGGTTAGAATGGGTTAGATCTGAGCAGTTTAGTAAGAAAAAAGGTAGTTAGACTTTTCGGCACAAAGGCAGAGTGCTTGAATGGGGGGGCTGCAGGAAGAACACTCAGACAGAAGAGGTATAAGCACTTTAAAACTCTAGTAGAAATTACAGTCAGGCTAATACAGTTGAAAAACTTGTATTACACTGAAGAAATGTTCTTAGTTCTATCGAAAATCTGCTTGTTAAAAGTGCCAGATGGCTGAAGCTGGGGAAAAGTCATGGCAAATCAGCGCGGGTTTGCTGGAAGCACCTGTGTTCCAATTGGTTGCGCAGTCCTTGCACTTTCCAAGGAGCTGCAGGCGGGCGTCCTGGTCTTGGTCGGTGGCTGGCTGGGTGCCGGCAGACCATGGGGGAGCTGAAGCAGCCCTGTTCAAGGGCAGACAGCTGGAGAGAAGAAAAAAGAGCAGGTCTTAAATAGCACAGAGGTTAGAATGGGTTAGATCTGAGCAGTTTAGTAAGACAAAAGGTAGTTAGACATTTCGGCACAAAGGCAGAGTGCTTGAATGGGGGGGCTGCAGGAAGAACACTCAGACAGAAGAGGTATAAGCACTTTAAAACTCTAGTAAATATTACAATCCAGCTAATACAGTTGAAAAACTACTGTTACACAGTTGAAATGTGCTTAGTTCTATCGAAAATCTACTAGTTAAAAGTGCCAGATGGCAGAGGCAGATGAAAAGTACTGCCAAATCAGAGCGCGTTTACTGGAGGCACCCATGTTCCAATTGGCTGCGCTGCCCCGTACCTTCCAAGGAGACTCAGGCGGGCGTCCTGATCTTGGTCGGTAGCTGGCTGGGTGCCAGCCGACCATGGGGGAGCTGAAGCAGCCCTGTTGAAGGGCAGGCAGCTGGAGAGAAGAAAGAAGAGCACATCTTAAATAGCATAGAAACATAGACTTTGACGGCAGATAAGGACCGCTAGGCCCATCTAGTCTTCCCATTTCCTACCTACAGGATAGGCCGCAGATCCTAGTTAACCAACAGCCTATATCTTCCTGCCCCCACAAGAATTGCTTTTGTCTGTCCCATGCATTCTTGAATTCTCCCACAGTTTTAGACCCCACAACTTCCTCAGGAAGGTTGTTCCATGCATCCTCTACCCTCTCTGTGAAATAATACTTCCTCACATTGCCCCTGAACCGCCCTCCTTCTATCTTTAAATTGTGTCCCCTTGTTCTTGCAAGTCTCTTTTTCTGAAAGATGCTACCCTCTTGGACTTTGTTGATTCCTTTGAGGTACTTGAAAGTTTCTATCATGTCCCCCTCCCTTCTTTACTCAAGGGTATACATATTAAGCTCCTTTAGTCTC
Organism: Neoceratodus forsteri; assembly: GCA_016271365.2. Classification (NCBI taxonomy): domain Eukaryota; kingdom Metazoa; phylum Chordata; order Ceratodontiformes; family Ceratodontidae; genus Neoceratodus; species Neoceratodus forsteri. The sequence goes on along the minus strand of CM028129.1, from coordinate 1,251,570,643 downwards.
TCCTCATACGGCTTCTCTTGCAGACCCTGCACCATTTTAGTTGCCCTCCTCTGGACTGCCTCTATCCTGTCTATGTCCTTCATGGAGATGGGGTCTCCAGAACTGGACACAGTATTCCAGATGGGGTCTCACCAACTGTCTGTACAGAGGGATAACAACTTCCTGTTTTCTGCTACTGATGCCTCTCCCTATACATCCCAGTATACCCCTGGCCTTCCCTACTGCCTTCTCACATTGCTTCCTAACCTTAAGGTCATCTGATATGATTACCCCCAGGTCCCTTTCCTTTTTTGTTGTTGTTACTACCTCCCCACCCATTGTGTATTCTTCCCCTAGGTTCTTGTTTCCCAGGTGCATTATTTTGCACTTTTTGCATTGAATCCTAGCTGCCATACGTCTGACCATTCCTCCAACCTTGCCAAGTCCCTTTTCATCCTTTCCACGCCTGCTTGTGTATCAACCCTGTTTGCAGATCTTTGTGTCATCTGCAAAGGCATACTTTCCTTCCAGTCCCTCTGCAATGTCACTGATGAAGACATTAAAAGGACTGGACCCAATACTGAACCCTGCGGTACCCCACTGGTAACCGCTCTTTCTTCAGAGTGGTCTCCATTTACAATTACCTGTGTCCTGTTGTCCAGCCAATGTTTTACCTAGGCTACGGCTCTGGGACCCACTCCCAGGCTGGTTAATTTGACTAATAATCTTTTGTGTGGGACTGTGTCAAATGCCTTGCTAAAGTCTAGAGGTTCGGATGGATTAGATCTGAGCAGTTTAGTAAGACAAAAGGTAGTTAGACTTTTTGCGCCAAGGCAGAGTGCTTGGATGGGGTGGGCTGCAGGAGAGCACTCAGACAGAAAAGATATAAGCACTTTAAAACTCTAGTAGAATTTACAATCCAACTAATACAGTTGAAAAGCTTCTATTACACAGTTGAAATGTGCTCAGTTCCATCAAAATCTCTACTTGTTTAAAGTGCCAGATGGCTGAAGCAGGGAAACGTCCTGGCCAACCAGGAGCGGGTTTGCTGGAAGTACCCATGTTACAATTGGCTGCGCTTGTCCCGACTCTCCCAGGAGCTGAAGGCAGGCATCCTGGTCTTGGTCGGAGGCTGGCTGGGTGCCGGCCGACCGTGGGGGAGCTGAAGCAGTCCAGTTCAAGGGCAAGCAGCTGGAGAGAAGAAAAAAGAGCAGGTCTTAAAAAGCATAGAGGTTAGGATGGGTTACATCTGATCAGTTCAGTAAGACAAAAGGTAATTAGACTTTTCGGCACCAAGGCAGAGTGCTTGGATGGGGGGGCTGCAGGAAGAGCACTCAGACAGAAGAGGTATAAGCACTTTAAAACTGTAGTAGAAATTACAATCCAGCTAATACAGTTGAACAACTTCTATTACACAGTTGAAAAGTGCTTAGTTCTATCGAAAATCTACTTGTTAAAAGTGCCAGATGGCTGAAGCAGGGGTAAAGCCCAGGCCAACCACAGCAGGTTTGCTGGAGGGACCCATGTTCCAATTGGCTGCGCTGTCCGTGCACCTTCCAAGGAGCTGCAGGCGGGCAGCCTTGTCTCAGTCGGTGGCTGGCTTGGTGTCGGCAGACCATGGGGAGCTGAAGCAGCCCTGTTCAGGGCAGGCAGCCGGAGAGAAGAAAAAGAGCAGGTCTTAAATAGCATAGAGGTTAGTATGGGTTAGATCTGGAGCAGTTTAGTAAGACAAAAGGTAGTTAGACTTTTTGGCGCCAAGGCAGAGTGCTTGGATGGGGGGCTGCAGGGAGACCACTCAGGCGGAAGAGGTATAAGCCTCTTTAAAACTCTAATAGAAATTACAATCCAGCTAATACGGTTGAAAACTTCTATCACCCAGTTGAAATGTGCTTAGTTCTATCGAAAATCTACTTGTTAAAAGTGCCAGATGGCTGAAGCAGGGTTAAAGTCCTTGCCAATCACAGCGGGTTTGCTGGAAGGACCCGTGTTCCAATTGGCTGCGCTGTCCCGTACCTTCCAAGGAGCTGCAGGCGGGCATCCTGGTCTCGGTCGGTGGGTGGCTGGGTGCCGGCCGACCATGGGGGAGCTGAAACAGCCCTGTTCAAGGGCAGTCAGCTGGAGAGAAGAAAAAAGAGCATGTCTTTAATAGCACAGAGGTTAGGATTGGTTACATCTGAGCAGTTTAGTAAGACAAAAGGTAGTTAAACTTTTCGGTGCCACGGCAGAGTGCTAGGATTGGGGGGGCTGCAGGAAGAGCACTCAGACAGAAGAGGTAAAAGCACTTTAAAACTCTAGTTGAAATTACAGTCAGGCTAATACAGTTGAAAAACTTCTAATACACAGTTGAAATGTGCTTAGTTCTATCGAAAATCTACTTGTGAAAATTGCCAGATGGCTGAAGCAGGGAAAAGTCCTGTGCCAAACAGACCGGGTTTGCTGGAAGCACCCATGTTCCAATTGGCTGCACTGTCCGTACCTTCCTAGGAGCTGCAGGCAGGAGTCCTGGTCTCGAGTTGGTGACTGGGTGCATGCCGGCTGACTGTGGGGGAGCAGAAGCAGCCCTGTTCAAGGGCAGGCAGCTGGAGAGAGGAAAAAAGAGCAGGTATTAAATAGCATAGAGGTTTGTATGGGTTAGACCTGAGCAGTTTAGTAAGACAAAAGGTAGTTAGACTTTTCGGCGCCAAGGCAGAGTGCTAGGATTGGGGGGAAGGCTGCATTAAGAGCACTCAGACAGAACTGGTATAAGCACTTTAAAACTCAAGTAGAAATTACAATCCAGCTAATACAGTTGAAAAAGTTCTTTAACACAGCTGAAATGTGCTTAGTTCTATCGAAAATCTTCTTGTTAAAGTGCCAGATGGCCGAAGCAGGGGAAAAGTCCTTGTTAATCAGAGAGGGTTTGCTGGAAGCACCGTCTACCAATTGGCTGTGCTGTCCCATGCCTTCCAAGAAGCCGCAGGCAGGATTCCTGGTCATGGTCGGTGGCTGGCTGGGTGCCAGCCGCCTGTGGGGAAGCTGAAGCAACCCAGTTCAAGGGCAGGCAGCTGCAGAGAGGAAAAGAGCAGGTCTTAAATAGCATAGAGGTTAGGATTGGTTACATCTAAGCAGTTTAGTAAGACAAATGTAGTTAGATTTCTGCGCGACAAGGCAGAGTGCTTGGATGGGGGGGCTGCAGGAAGAGCACTCAGACAGAAGAGGTATAAGCACTTTAAAACTCTAGTAGAAATTACAGTCAGGCTAATACAGTTGAAAAACTTGTATTACACAGTTGAAATGTGCTTACTTCTATCGAAAATCTATTAGTTAAAAGTGCCAGATGGCTGAAGAAGGGGAAAAGTCCAGGGCAATCAGAGCGGGTTTGCTGGAAGCACCCGTATTCCAATTGGCTGCGCTGTCCCGTACCATCCAAGGAGCTGAAGGCGGGCGTCCTGGTCTCGGTCGGTGGCTGGCTGGGTGCCGGCTGACCGTGGGGGAGCTGAAGCAGCCCTGTTGAAGGGCAGGCAGCTGGAGAGAAGAAAAAAGAGCAGGTCTTAAATAGCATAGTGGTTAGGATGGGTGAGATCTGAGCAGTTTAGTAAGGCAAAAAAGTAGCTAGACTTTTCAGCGCCAAGGCAGAGTGCTTGGATTGGGGGCTGCAGGATACCACTCAGACAGAAGAGGTATAAGCACTTTAAAGTCTAGTAAAATCACAATCAGGCTAATACAGTTGAAAACTTCTATTACACAGTTGAAATGTGCTTATTTCTATCAGAATCTACTTGTTAAAAATGCCAGATGGCTGAAGCAGGGGAAACGTCCTGGCCAATCAGAGTGGGTTTGCTGGAGGCACCCGTGTTCCAATTGGTTGCGCTGTCCTGTACATTCCAAGGAGCTGCAGGTGGGCGTCCTGGTCTCGGTTGCTGGCTGGTTGGGTGACAGCCGACCGTGGGGAAGCTGAAGGAGCCCTGTTCAAGGGCAGGCAGCTGGAGAGAGAAAAAGAGCAGGTCTTAAATAGCATAGAGGTTAGGATGGTTTAGATCTGAGCTGTTTAGTAAGACAAATGGTAGTTAGATTTCTGGCGACAAGGCAGAGTGCTTGGATTGGGGCTGCAGGAAGAGCACTCAGACAGAAGAGGTACAAGCACTTTAAAACTCAAGCAGAAATTACAATCCAGCTAATACAGTTGAAAACTTCATCACCCAGTTGAAATGTGCTTAGTTCTATCGAAAATCTACTTGTTAAAGTGCCAGATGGCTGAAGCAGGGTTAAAGTCCAGGCCAATCACAGCGGGTTTGCTGGAAGGACCCGTGTTCCATTTGCCTCGCTGTCCTGCACCTTCCAAGGAGCTGCAGGCGGGCATCCTGGTCTCGGTCGTGGGTGGCTGGGTGCCGGCTGACCGTGGGGGAGCTGAAGCAGCCCTGTTCAAGGGCAGTCAGCTGGAGAGAAGAAAAAAGAGCATGTCTTTAATAGCACAGAGGTTAGGATTGGTTACATCTGAGCAGTTTAGTAAGACAAAAGGTAGTTAGATTTCTTGGCGACAAGGCAGAGTGCTTGGATTGGGGGGTCTGCAGGAAGAGCACTCAGACAGAAGAGGTACAAGCACTTTAAAACTCAAGCAGAAATTACAATCCAGCTAATACAGTTGAAAAACTTCTTTTACACAGTTGAAATGTGCTTAGTTCTGTCGAAAATCTTCTTGTTGAAAGTGCCAGATGGCTGAAGCAGGGGAAAAGTCCTTGCCAATCAGGCGGTTTTGCTGGAAGCACCCTGTTCAATTGGCTGCGCTGTCCTGCACCTTCCAAGAAGCGTGCAAGCGGGCGCCCTGTCTCGGGTCGGTGGCTGGCTGGTGCCGTCAACGGGGGAGCTGGAAGCAGCCCTGTTCAAGGGCAGGCAGCTGGAGAGAAGAAAGAGCAGGTCTTAAATAGCATAGAGGTTAGAATGGAATCGATCTGAGCAGTTTACGAGACAAAAGGTAGTTAGAATATTCGTGACACGGCAGAGTGCTTGGATGGGGGCTGAGGAAGACCACTCAGACAGAAGAGTATTAGCACTTTAAAACTCTAGTAGAAATTACAATCCAGCTAATACAGTTGAACAACTTCTATTACACAGTTGAAAAGTGCTTGGTTCTATCGAAAATCTACTTGTTAAAAATGCCAGATGGCTGAAGCAGGGGAGAAGCCCAGGCCAACCACAAGCAGCTTTGCTGGAGGGACCCGTGTTCCAATTGGCTGCGCTGTCCCGTACTTTCCCAGGAGCTGTAGGCGGGCAGCCTTGTCTCAGTCGGTGGCTGGCTTGGTGCCGCGGACCGTGGGGAGCTGAAGTAGCTCAGTTCAAGGCAGGCAGCTGAGAGAAGACAAAGAGCAGGTCTTAAATAGCATAGAGGTTAGGATGGGTTAGACCTGAGCAGTTTAGTAAGACAAAGGTAGATAGACTTTTCAGCGCCAAGGCAGAGTGCTTGAATGGGGGGCTGCAGGAAGCACTCAGACAGAAGAGGTATAAGCACTTTAAAACTCTAGTAAGATTACAATCCAGCTAATAAAGTTGAAAACTTCTATTACACAGTTGAAATGTGCTTGGTTTCTATCGAAAATCTACTTGTGAAAAGTGCCAGATGGCTGAAGCAGTGGAAAGTCCTGGCCAACAGAGATGGTTTGCTGGAAGCACCCGTGTTCAATTAGCTGCACTGTCCCGTACCTTCCAAGGAGCTCTCAGGTGGGCTTCCTGGTCACGGTCGGTGGCTGGCTAGGTGCCAGCCACCATGGGAAGCTGAAGCAGCCCTGCTCAAGGCCAGGCAGCTGGAGAGAAGAAAAACAGCAGGTCTTAAATAGCATAGAGGTTAGGATCGGTTAGATCTGAGCAGTTTAGTAAGACATAAGGTAGTTAGACTTTTCGGCGCAAGGCAGAGTGCTTGGATGGAGGGGGGGCTGCATGAAGATCACTCAGACAGAAGAGGTATAAGCACCTTCAAACTCTAGTAGAAATTATAATCCAGCTAACAGTTGAAAAACTTCTATTACAAGGTTGAAAAGTGCTTAGTTCTGTCGAAAATCTACTTGTTAAAAGTGCCAGATCGCTGAAGCATGGGAAAAGTCCTGGCCGATCAGAGCGGGTTTGCTGGAAGGACCCGTATTCCAATAGCTCGCTGCCCGTGACCTTTCAAGGAGCTGCAGGCGGGTATCCGGTCTTATGGGTGGATGGCTGGGTGCTGGCCGACCGTGGGGAGTTGAAGCAGCCCTGTGCAAGGGCAGGCAGCTGGAGAAGAAAAAGAGCAGGTCTTAAATAGCATAGAGGTTAGGATGGGTTCGATCTGAGCCATTTAGTAAGACAGAGGGTAGTTAGACTTTTCAGCGCCAAGGCAGAGTGCATGGATGTGGGGGCTGCAGGAAGAGCACTCAGACAGAAGAGGTATAATCACTTTAAAACTCAAGCAGAAATTACAATCCAGCTAATACAGTTGAAAAACTTCTATTACACAGTTGAAATGTGCTTAGTTCTATCAAAAATCTACTTGTTAAAAGTGCCAGATGGGTGAATCAGGGGAAAAGTCCTGGTCAATCAGAGCGGGTTTGCTGGAAGCACCCGTTTTCCAATTGGCTGCGCTGTCCTGTACCTTCCAAGGAGCTGCAGGCAGGCGTCCATGTCTCTGTTGGTGGCTGCCTGGGTTCTGGCCGACCATGGGGGAGCTGAAGCAGCCCTGTTCAAGGACAGGCAGCTGGAGAGACAAAAAAATAACAGGTCTTAAATAGCATAGAGGTTAGGATTGGTAGATCTGAGCAGTTTAGTAAGACAAAAGGTAGTTAGACTTTTCGGCGCCAAGACAGAGTGCATGGATGGGGGGGCTGCAGGAAGAGCACTCAAGCAGTAGAGGTATAAGCACTTTAAAACTCTAGTAGATATTAGAATCCATCTAATACAGTTGAAAAACTTCTTTTACACAGTTGAAATGTGCTTAGTTCTATCGCAAATCTACTTTTTAAAAGTGCCAGATGGCTGAAGCAGGGGAAAAGCCCCTTCCAATCAGAGCGGGTTTGGTGGAAGCACCTGTGTTCCAATTGGCTGCGCTGTCCCGTACCTTCCAAGGAGCTGCAGGCGGGCTTCCTGGTCACGGTCGGTGGCTGGCTGGCTTCCAGCCGACCGTGGGGAAGCTGAAGGAGCCCTGTTTAAGGGTAGGCAGCTGGAGAGAGGAAAAAGAGCCGGTCTTAAATAGCATAGAGGTTAGGATGGTTTAGATCTGAGCAGTTTAGTAAGACAAATGGTAGTTAGATTTCTCGGCTACAAGGCAGAGTGCTTGGATGGGGAGGGCTGCAGGAACAGCACTCAGACAGAAGAGTATAAGCACTTTAAAACTCAAGCAGAAATTACAATCCAGCTAATACAGTTGAAAACTTCTATTACAGAGTTGAAATGTGCTTAATTCTATCGAAAATCTACCTGTTAAAAGTGCCAGATGGCTGAAGGAGAGGAAAAGTCCTGGCCAATCAGAGCGGGTTTGCTGGAAGCACCCGTGTTTCAATTGGCTGCGCTGTCCCGTATCTTCCAAGGAGCTGCAGGCAGGCGTCCTGGTCTCAGTCGTTAACTGGCTGGGTGCTGGCCGACCGTGGGGGAGCTGAAGCAGCTCTGTTCAAAGGCAGGCAGCTGGAGAGAGGAAAAAAGATCAGGCCTTAAATAGCACAGACGTTAGCATGGGTTAGATCTGAGCACTTTAGTAAGACAAAAGGTAGTTAGACTTTTCGGCGCTAAGGCAGAGTGCTTGGATATGGGGGGGCTGCAGGAAGAGCACTCAAACAGAAGAGGTATAAGCACTTTAAAACTCAAGCAGAAATTACAATCCTGTGAATACAGTTGAAAAGCTTCTATTACACAGTTGAAATGTGCTTTGTTCTATCGAAAATCTTCTTGTTGAAAGTGCCAGATGGCTGAAGCAGGGAAAAGTTCTGGCCAATCACAGCAGGTTTGTGGAAGCACCCGTGTTCAATTGGCTGCACTGGCCCGTACATCCCAAGGAGCTGCAGGCTGGCATCATGGTCTCAGTCTGAGGCTGGCTGGGTGCCGCCGTCTGTGGGGAGCTGAAGCAGCTCTGTTCTAGGGCTGGCAGCTGGAGAAGAAAAAAGAGCAGGTCTTAAATAGCATAGAGGTTATTATGGGTTAGATCTGAGGTTTAGTATGACAAAGGTAGTTAGTCTTTTGGCGCCAAGGCAGAGTGCCTGGAATGGGGGGCTGCAGGAAGAGCACTCAGACAGAAGAGGTATAAGCACTTTAAAACTCTAGTAGAAATTACAATCCAGCTAATACAGTTGAAAAACTTCTGTTACACTGTTGAAATGTGCTTAGTTCTATTTAAAATCTTCTTGTTTAAAGTGCCAGATGGCTGAAGCAGGGGAAGTGTCCTGGCCAATCACAGCAAGTTTGCTGGAAGCACCCATGTTCCAATTGGCTGTGCTGTCCCGTACATTCGAAGGAGCTGCAGGCGGGCGTCATGGTGTCGGTCGGTGTCTGGCTGGGTGCCGGCCGACCGTGGGGGAGCTGAAGCAGCCCTGTTGAAGGGCAGGCAGCTGGAGAGAAGAAAAAAGAGCAGGTCTTAAATAGCCTAGAGGTTAGGATGGGTTAGATCTGAGCAGTTTAGTAAGGCAAAAGGTAGTTAGACTTTTCAGCGCCAAGGCAGAGTGCTTGGGTGGGGGGGGCTGCAGGAAGAGCACTCAGACAGAAGAGGTATAAGCACTTTAAAGTCAAGTAGAAATTACAATCCAGCTAATACAGTTGAAAACTTCTATTACACAGTTGAAATGTGCTTAGTTCTATCGAAAATCTACTTGTTAAAAGTGCCAGATGGCTGAAGCAGGGAAAAGTCCTGGCCAGTCAGAGCGGGTTTGCTGGAAGCACCGTTTTCCAATTAGCTTGCGCTGTCACCTTCCATGGAGCTGCAGGCAGGCGTCCTGGTCTCGGTCGGTGGCTGGCTGGGTGCAGTTCGACCGTGGGGCAGCTGAACCAGCCCTGTTCAGGGGCAGGCAGCTTCAAGGAGCTGCATGTGGCGTCCTGATCTCGGTCGGTGGCTGGCTGGGTGCTGGCCGACCGTGCGGGAGCTGAAGCAGCCCTGTTCAGGGGCTGGCAGCTTCAAGAGAGCTGCAGGCGGGCGTCGCCCTGCGTGGGTGGCTGGCTGGGTGCGGACGTCCGTGGGGGAGCTGAAGCAGCCCTGTTCCGAATGGGTTTATTGTCACAGTCTAAAATGTGGCTTCATAGTAAGTGACAATGGAGCCAACATCTTGAAAGCAGTACAGGATGGAGGATTTATGCATGCTTCTTGCTTTGCACATTGCTTACATTTAATTGTCACGGGAATTCTCAGCAATGAAACACAAGTGGATGGTATGATTGCTGTTTGCAAAAAAACTGTGACTCACTTTTCACATTCAACCAAGGCTATACGGACATTTTCCGAACCGCAAAAATAACACATTTGCCCTGCAAAAGCTGATTCAAGATGTTTCCACTCGTTGGAACTCAACGCTAAATATGCTGCAGCGCCTCTTGGAGCAAAAAGCAAGCTGTACATGAGTATTGCTCCAGTTACATTATTGGAGATGGCATTATGCTGTCTGTGCTGCAGTGGAAATTAATGGAGACAGTGTGCTGCATCCTAGCTCTTTTGAGACAGCTACAAGGGACATGTCTTCTGAAGGCGCATCTGTGAGTCAGGTTATCCCACTCATAATGCTGATTTCACATCATCTTAGTGTTCTAAATCTACAAATAGAAAAAGACAGATCTATTATACACAACTGTATAGTTTGGAGCATTCACCAGAAAGAGATCAGATTAAATCCTATCTAAGCCGTTTAGAATTGTCTGAGCTACCACAGGAGCTTAGAGACACCCTTGGCTTACCAATCTCTTCATCAGAATTGGTGGGTGCAATCAAACGACTGAAAACTAGGAAGTCTCCCCGGACCGGATGGTTACACCCCTGAGTTCTTTAAATTCTTTCGTAAGGAGTTATATACCCCACTCTTAGGGGCCTGTAGACTAGCGCAGTCAGGGAAGGACTTCCCGGATTCCTGGAACTATGCAGTCATATCGAGCATTCCCAAACCAGGGAAAGATATCACCCAATGTGGGTCGTACCGTCCTATATCGGTATTAAATATCCATCATAAACTTTATTCCTCGATAATAGCGAGGAGGCTGGAGGAGATCCTTCCCAAATTAATTAACCATTATCAAACAGGATTTATCCCAGGCAGACAAACGCAAGATAATATTAAAAGAACACTACATATACTTCACCATGCCGCTCGATTGGGGGCCCCTTGCATGATGTTAAGTCTGGATGGCGGAGAAGGCCTTCGATCGAGTGGCATGGAAGTTCCTGGGGTTGACTCTGGAGAGATTTGGCTTCTCGGAGGCTTTCATTAAGACCATAAATAGGATATACTCTAACCCAAGGGCCTATGTAAAAATAAATGGCAGGGTTTCACACCCTATATCACTGCAACGCGGCACAAGACAAGGGTGCTCTCTCTCTCCTCTGCTCTTACTTCCCTTTACCTTGAGCCACTGGCACAGGCCTTGAGACAGAAGGTGGAGATATGGGGCTGGGAGATTGGGGGAGGCATAAACTGCTCTTTATGCGGATGACCTTCTGGTTTATCTCCAGGACCCGGAACAATCCCTAGAGGGGTTATGGGATGTCTTGCTAGAATTCAGCCAGTTAGCCGGATATAAGTTGAATATTTCCAAGACAGAGACGTTGAAAATACACTATGAACCGTCAGATAAAATTAAACAGAAGTTTCCTTTCAGATGGAATTTACCCCACGTTAGATATCTGGGGATACAAATGGGACTTCATATAGACAAGCTATTCTCACTCAACTTTATCCCAACGATAACAAAGATTAAGCTGGAACTGGAACTTTGGGCTGCTATACCTGTCACACTGACCCAGAGAGTGGAAGCCATAAAAATGATAATTGCGCCAAAATTTTTATATTTAGCCCAGACAATCCCTACCAAAGTCCCAGATTCATACTTTAACACTTTGAACAGACTAATCGCCTGCTTCCTGTGGGGCCCACATAAACCCAGGATCCGACTCTCAGTCCTGCAGATACCGAAAAAAAGTGGGGGACTTTCTCTACCCAACTTTAAACTATATTATATCGCAGCTCAATTGTGAACAGTTATGTACTGGTTGGATAATTCATATTTTTCAAAATGGAAAAAATTAGAACTTTTAAATGGGTACCTTCCTAATCTGAAAACCTTTCTTCTCGAACAGAAGGGAAGATCTTACTTGGGTCAATGGGAGAATCCCCTCACAGGGCTAACCCTGGAAGTTTGGCACAGTACCCTGAGAGACAAGAGAGCCGGAGACTGGAGATTTCTACTGTGGTCTATCCCGCACCTGGCCAACTTCTCCCCAGGGATCTGGATGGGGGTTCAGGGGTTGGGAGGTGAGAGGTTTACACCTTATCTGGCACTTCCTAGATGAGGGAGGGGTTGTTCCCTTTGAGACACTTGTAGACAGATACAATATTTCTTGGCAAGATAGATTTAGATACTTTCAAGTTAGGAATTTTATAAAAGAGCTTACCTCGGAGTTTGACTGGGGAGCAACCTCACCTCCTCAAATTGCCTTCACTTTTAAAACGGCATTAGAATGGACACCCATTAAAGCACATATTATTTCCAAAGTATATAGAGACTTATTGGACCGGAAAGGGGACTCCACGGAATCCATAAAGAGAGCATGGGAAAAAGATCTGGGCAGCTGTATTCCAGAGGAAATATGGCTTTACGCCCAAACCAAATCCCATTGGGGACTATCGGCCGTGGGTTGGCAGGAATTCTCCTGGAAAATATTCACCAGATACTTCCATTCCCCAAAGAGGATGAGCCAGATGTTAGCTAAGAAATATGTAGAGTGTTGGCGGAAATGTGGCCAAAAACAGGCATCATATTTACACATGTTATGGACCTGCCCAGTGCTTGCCTCTTTTTTATCGGAATTGCAACAGGCCTTAAGGAAAATAGTTATCTCAGACCTGATATTATCTCCTATGTGTTACATATTTCTAGAGTTCCCGCAGGGGCTTAGAGACCCATTGACAATGAAATTCTTAAGAATAACTTTCTTGGCCGCCCAGAAAGTGACAACTAAGAATTGGAAATCCCATACTCCTATCTCCTTAGAACAATGGCAAGATATTATGATAAACATATATAGGATGGAAGCTCTGTCAGCCACTCTGAATAAAAGAGTCCCACATTTTGAAATCTTGTGGAGACGCTGGGTCCTATATATGGCAGGGGTGAGACCCGACTTTGTTCATCAGGATGAGAAACATTCAGAGGGAATATATGGGCCCACTTAATATCCTCTGACCCACTTGATCACTCCACTAGATAGGGACTATGATCCCCTTCAGCTTATGTCTAAATTTTAGTCCTCATAATAGAATCCTAAACTGAGGAGTTAGTAGTTGAAGTCGGGATCCCCCTGTGTATGGGAAACTAGCCGACCCATATGATTAATTTTAATACCTTTATTCGCATAGATTCTCCTGATGTACCAGTTGTATACTTTGAATTTGCCTATGAACCCTCTCCTGCATCTATGTATCTCAGAAAGATGAATGGACTTTGTATGTGTCTGTATTTACAAAATCAATAAAATAAAGTTAAAAAAAAAAGAAAAAGACAGATCTGAAACTCAGACAACATGTCGTCTGTATCATGGGAATCTCATAAAGAGAATGAGCGAGCGCTTCAAAACCAATGACAAATTAGTTGCAATGACGAAATCAAAACTCTACATCCTTGCAACTCTCTTAGATCCCAGGTTCAAGGCTATACATCTTCCAAAAACAGATGATACAGAGCAGTACAAATGCCTGTTGCTAGATGAGCTGCAGCACTCACAGGAGTCAAACACAGACACGCACAGTACCCTCAGGTTGTCATCACCACAACATGCAGGTTCATCTTCACAAAGGGATACAGAACTGGAAAAGTCACCAAACATTAACAGTAGTTGTTCCACAACTGCCACTTCTTCAACCTTTAGTAAGAACCTAAATCTGTTGCAAAACCTTTCCCAAATTGCTGCCATACCAGCTTATGCTGATTCCTCTTCTGAGCGGTCTCTGTCCATCATGGTAGACAGTTACCTGCAAGAACTGCCTATTCCTATTGATGCATGCCCTTTTGAATACTGGAGATCAAAAAAGTCGATTTGGACAGAGCTGTATGATGAAGCCTGTAAATATCTTGGTTGTCCTGCAACAAGTGTCTCTTCAGAATGCATGTTTAGTACAGCTGGCAATATTGTGATAGACACCAGAAATAGGTTGCTGCCAGAAAATGTACACACGTTAACTTTTATTAAAGTTAATAAGTCAAGATTTTCGTATCCCTACAAGAGTATACAAACTGATCCTGAAGTGATTTATGCTGTGGATGTTGATGGTGATGACAACTCAGGTGGTGGTGGCTGGTAAATACTGTGTGGGACAGAGTCTCTCTGCACCAAAAAGGAAACTTTTACAGACTGTGTGACTTTGGTTGTCTCTCTCCTTTCTCGATCTACTACCTTGGACTATATACTCCCAAAACTTTCACTATTTCATGGCAAACTGCTTTGTAGCTAGGGTCTAAAGTCAACAAGTTTTATATACAGGGCAATTTTAACATCAGTGGGAACAGGCCCAAATTTGGCATAAAAGGGACACTGTCATGTCAATCATTTCTGTATCATATTATTTATAGTTAAAGTGCAAACATATATTTTTGGATTTTACTTCTGTGACTTTGTGGTGCATCAGTATGTGCTGGGACCGGGGGCAGTCTATTTTTCAATTTTAAAGAGGACAAAACAATGAGTTCTAATTGGTAGCTGTTTATTATTTTTTCAATTACAGAAATGTTAGCCATAAACCAAAATGATCCATATGTAACTTATTTTACTGAATAAAAAATTATGGGAAAAACTGCATTTTGTATTGTTATGTTTCTGTGGGCAGCATCCTGTTACAAGTCTCTTCTGGGAAATAGAGTCATCTGCAGTTTTACCAATGTCATGGTTGAGCACATGTAACCCCTCACCCCTGCCTTTCCAGCAAAACGACAGGTGGCATGCTGTTGAAGCTGACAGCAGTACCTGGTGGGGACTGGGTTCGGGGAGGATGAGGTTTCTCGGCACAGGGGACCTAGGTTTGGCTACTCTGAACAGGGGCACCCAAGTAAATCCGAACACAGGAAGCAATAACTGTAATGTCCAGAACCAGGAATGGGATTCTTCAGTGCGGCTTTTATTCACTTCCAAGCTGAACAAACAAAGCATAGACGGACCCCCATGGGGCTACATTTCCTGGTAATGCAGATTAGACACTACAGAGCACTTTATCACCATTTCCAGCCCTCAGGCTATAAACCCACCAGGCACACAACCCGGACTTGCAGCTTTCAGTTTGCACAGCCCGACTTGTACACTACTTGGGTTTCTCTACTGGTTCGGCCCCCGGCCGCTACTTGATCCGCGGTCCATTTGAGGAATGAACCAATTATCCTGTTGTGGCTCCCCAAACCACACTAGAGTCTTCGACTCCTAGAGAGAATTTTCCTTACAATCCCACGTCTGGGTACTTCCCTCATCACTGGCCAAGTGCCTGAGGCAAAGTAGAAATCCACAGAAGAAATCCGTAGAGGTGGACCTGGTCACTAAAGATGGGGAGCCACCCACCTCCAGCTCCCACAGCCCATACCCGGCCATTTCCCTGGAAACTGAACAATTCCTTTACTGAACTTTCAAATGTAGATTCTGGGTAGACGTCTGTCACATCTCCTCTACATATCATTTGCATCCCAACAAGCTCTGGACTTGAACCTACTTTTACTTTGCTTAGCCCATTACTCTAGGCTTCCCAATATTTAGTAGTTCAATCCCCACATTGTCACACAAGTCCCAGGATGAAAAACATAGGCCCTTTTAGCAAGAGCAGACACTCACCCTCACGTTGCAGGTGCCCCACAAGTGACTCACAAATCTTCTGGTTCTCCCAAATAAACACTGGAACACATAGACAGCTTTTCCTTCACAAGCAGAACTAGGGGGTTGCCCCAGGAATCTGCAGGGAGACCTTTCCTGCCCCCCCCCACCAAAGGGAGGGGGCACTGAGACCCGAAAACAGCGGTCTCTACCACTTCAGTAATCTTCTGTGTCTCTCTTTAAGGTGGAGACACACACCCTATTTACTTAAAAGTAGCCCTCTGTCAGGGCTGAGGCTCCTAGAGCCTTCACTGAGCTGCTTTCCCAGCAAGCTCCCAACTTCACACACACTCACTGAAGACTGAACTGAAGACTGACTTCAAAACCTCCCAACATTCTAACCATCTCCCTTTGCTGCAGATTCAAATGTGGCTCATGCACCTGCGATAATTCTATTGGTGATGTCATCCCTCAGTCTCAGCTGAGACTGAGAACAGAGTGAGACAGTGTGAAACCCATTTAACTGGAGTTTCACAAGCTGCCTTCCCTGCCTACCACTAGGTCTTACTGGGATTCTAGTAACCCCGGATAACAAGGGGGTTAGACACATATTCTGTAAGCATAGGTCTCATACCACAATAGCTCGTGTTTAACATTCTGTTGTACACAGACCATGGCATAATAGCAACAACTCTCAAATTACTGCTTCCATGAAGAGGACTGTACAGAATGTTGTCCATAAGAAGAAAGCAATTGAAAAGACAGTTTTTCACATAAGTGTTGTTTATTAAGGAACAGTTAAGTATGGCTCATTTGGAGGCAAGAGTTTCATTTTTCTTGAGTAAGCATGTGGTAGTTTTAGCATTTGAGAGGGGGAGGAGGGTAGAATGGGTGCTGGAGGGTGGGAAAGGGCTGGAGGTTGGTTTAACATGGATGCAAGAGGGAGAAAGATGGCATGGATGCTAGTACATGGGTGATGGTTGGGTTACTGGGTTTTAACATGGGTGAGGGATGGAGAAGGGTGACATAAATGGTAGTTCATGACTAAGTGTGGGGGTAGTTTAAACATTTGGGTGAGGAAGGAGGGTGGAATACATGCTTGAGGGGGGTGAGGGTTGTGGGTTAGTTTTAACATGGGTGTAAGGGTGGTACTGGTGCTACTGCACAGATGAGGGTGGTGGAAGAAAAGTGGAATGGATGATGGGGTGAAAGGTGGGTGTTGTTTTAGTCCCTTCGTTTACAGATTCGTGATCGGCTGGGGATGGTGAGGAAAAAGATGATGACAGACCGGACCTACTATATATATATATATATCCTTTTTCTTATTAAATGCATTGCAAACTGCTGCCACCTAGCACAATTGTCCTGTCCCCTTTAAAAAAAGAATAAAGGAATCAGAAATAAAAGAAAATCTGCATCAGCAGTTTTCACAGAATGTGACCCATCATAAAGTGTTTTTGCTTTACAAGTAGTGATAATTTGATACATAATGGGGTTGACAGACACTGTCCCTTAAACATCACATGCCAACTGCTGCAGCTACATTAAATGTTCCTTAAGTTAGTATGTGGTGAGGAAACCACTTTTTTTATTTATGTGACTGAAATACAGATTTTATTGACGTATCAGCTGCAAAAATGCATCATCTTAGAAAGTTGTATGTATTACTTCACTTTGCCAACAAGAATGTTGGTATACTGTATGTATGCATTATCTTAGAAAATTGCATGCATTTTTGCCAGCAACAATGACTGGCATATTTTTTATTCAAATGTCTTGACTGACTACGTTATTGCTGAGGCATTCCATAATGTAAAAGGAATTCTACCGCCCATTTAAATCTTATTGAATCGGTGGAATCCCTTTCCCGTTGTCCAGTACTTTATAGATCATACTAATCAAGTGGTCTGACACGGATCCCTTGATATGGACCATGATTAGCTGCATTAGTGGGGAAGGGTTTTGACCAGGTCCGCCAAAGCTTCTTCGTATGGCTGCAGGTGGGACTTACGATGTAAATAAAATAACATATTTATGGGAGGTGGAATTCTTTTGAAGGAGATGAAGGAAATCTGGGATACCCCATAACTCTGCCATTGTGCTAAGTATGGTGTCAGGGGCCAGTTTGGAGGTCAGCATTATGGGACAAGGTTCCTAGTGACAGTCTCTCTGGGAAGTAAGAAAGTCATCTATTATTTTAAGCCAAGCTTATAAAGGCTTTCTTGTGAATTTTGGGAAGGCCCCCACAGTCCAGCACCTGGGGGATGGGACTTCGAACAGAAGCTGTTGTGCGTTATAGAGGTCTCCCCAAGACAGTTCCGAGTCCTTCCAGTGACCCCCATAATGCACATCAATCCAGTTTAAAACTACCCTAAACTGTGATGCCACAGCATATTTTCTGAGATTTGGTAGATTAGGTCCCCCTTGTTCTCTGACAAGTTGCAGGACTGAGTATCTAATTTTTGGGGTCTTTCCAATCCAAGTAAAACGTGAAATCATTCTGTCCCAAGCTTGAAAATAAGTTTTGGTGGGTGTGAATGGTAATGTCTGTAGGAAAAATAGAATGCGGGGGAAAACATTTTGCCTTATTGTCTCAATTCTGTTCAGAAAACTGAGGGGAAGGTGGGACCAGCAAGAAAGATCTTCTACCAATTTTAGTGTCAGGGGTTCAAGGTTTAATAATTCAGCATGTATAGGGATTCTGGTGAGCTTAATGCCCAGGTATCTCGTCTCTTGTCTATGCCATTTAAAACGGAAGTCTTTTTTAAGTTGGGGATGGGGCAAGAAATTATAGGTTAGGACTTCTGTTTTTGTTTTGTTTATTTTGTAGCCAGCCAATGTGCCGAATTTGGTTAATAATTTCCAGACCTCTGGGAGCGAACAGTGGGGCTCTATAATTGTTAAAAGGATGTCATCTGCCAATAGTGAGATCTTTTGTTGATGTCCTCCTATAGGGATACCCTCTATTCCCAAGGCAGTCCTGATGGCAGTGGCAAGAGGTTCCAAATATAATGCAAATAGTATAGGCGATAATGGGCAACCTAGCGGGTGCCTGGAAAGTTGAAAAATATCTGAAAGTGCCCCATCCACCTTTACATTTGCTTTTTGGTGGCATAGATATTTTGTAGTTGTCGTATAAAAGGCTCCGGGAGTCCAAAATATGTTAGGGTTTGCCAAAGAAAGGTCCAGCTGACCTGGTCAAATGTCTTTTCGGCATCTAGTCCAAGTAGGACTAGCGGGATTTTTCTCTCAATGGCATAGTCCATTAGGAGATGCGCACGTCTGATAGCATCATGAGCCTGACGACCCTGAATACAGCCCACTTGGTCTGGGTCAATAATGGTTGGTAATAAGTGATCTATTCTGGAGGCCATGGCTGACAGGAATAACTTATAGTCATAATTCAACATTGAAATAGGGCAGTACGAGGAAGGGTATTTTAAATCCTTCTGGAGCTTTGGAATGGCTGAAATAGCGGCATACTGCCACGGGGGTCACCTTCTTGAATCGCATGTATGGCTCGGATTAATATAGGTAGGAGGAGTTTCTTAAATTCTGAATAAAATTCCAAGGGATATCCGTCTGGTCCAGCGGCTTTTTGGGTATGGGCTTTCGTAAAACAGCCCCGGTTTCAGTGCTTTAAATCTCCCTCACTTGCAGCCTACCTTGTAACAACTTAAAACAGTCATATTTTCACAATTTTTATAGCTGCTGTCTTTAATAGGGGAAGGGAAAGTAACTTTAGCTATGAGGAGCGTGGCCACTTGATCCATTCCCTTTCTCGGCTGCACTTGCGAAAACTCCACCTCTGTGGCACCCACGAGCTAAGAAGTTTTGTGACGTCTAAATTTAGAGAATGCTGTGACGTGCTCCATTGCAAAGTACAGGGGTGTGCTTCTAAGTTTATATATCTCCATTTGATTAAAATGAAACCCACCGCCCAACTTACAAAAGCCTTGTTAGTTGGGTAGTAGGTTTCATTTTAATAAAACAGACATATATCAACATGGCTTTAAAAAGATGCAACTATAGTTTTCAATAAAGCACACCCCAGTTCTCCAAAGTTAGAGGTCAGGAACATCTGAGCATGGGGGCAGCACAGGGTAGAGCTTTACAAACTGAACCAGGAAGGATCGGATCAAGCGGCCAAGCTCCTCAAGCTAAAACAGTCCTTTCCCCTATTTAACACAGCAACATAAAAACTGTGAAAGTAGGACTATCTAAGTCCTTACAAGATAGGCTACATGTGGGGGTTGGAGCTTTTTAGCACTGAGCACAACTGCTGCTCTCAAAAGCCCTTAAAATAGTCCCTGACTGGGATTTAGGTTCAATTTTGAAAGCATCTGGTCCCACCTCAGTGCTCCTGTGGCTCTTATAAAACTTGTCTCTAATGTTTGGCCCAGCTGGACTGGAGTACAGCTTCATGAATATTTAAATACAGGAAACTTGCTTACAAGTCAGCTGCCCCCCTTATCTTGTCAATCACAGCACAATTACAAACATTGTTTTGCTGCTCAAACTGAATAAAAAAATCTGTTTTGCGGCCAACATCAGACACAGAATCTGTCTTTGTGGTCAGAACTAGACAAAAATGTAAGTTACATAGCTGAAAAATTGTTATCATTGTAAACCCAGCAGATGGGTCGAATTTGCAGATAAGTCTCCCTTACCTAGGGCCTAGTTTTATCATCAAAACTAGAGTAATGCATAAGTATTGACTGTACAAACCAAAAGCAGACCTAAAAGCAAGAGTATTTGTAAGAGGAAATTCATCTTTAAAGAGCAGAAAACCTGCTCTTTAAAACCTGCATGCTGTCTGAATAGATTTTGGCCAAATCAACGCTTATACTTCTGAGCTGTGGTTAGTGGGGGTGGGGCTCACGTGGTACTTAAGAAATACATCCTGCTACGCAAAATATCTGGCTTTGATATGCATAATTTGGCTTTGAATTCTGGAAGCCAACCAAGATGGCCATTGAATCACTACTTAACTAATTTAACCTGGAAGAGAAAGGAAATACCTAAGCATGTAAGTAGCCCTCTGAGAAATCTGTGATCTGAAGTTAAGTTAGTCAGACTGATGGATGTGTGACAAACATAACGTTCCTTTTCACTTGTGCCAGGGGCACAGTAAAAACGAAGGCTGGGGTAATGGAACTGAAAGAGGAGTGGTCTCCACAAACAAGAGGGACTGGGGTACATGAAATTTATAGCTGCAACAAGAACACACACAACAGGTTAAACAGCCAGAAGCACCAGAACATACAGTACCACACAGAAACGCTGCTCATTTTAAAATAGTTAACTTTTATTTCTGATGTATTTATTTTTCCTTTTGCTCATTAGAAAGTTTACTACTTGATAGCATTAGGCTGGTTCGTAGAACAGATCTTTTACCTGGCTGCTGAAACATCTAATTCTATCCCTTTTCATATCTCATCAGTAGCATGACAAAACTCACTGTGACACCCTAGTAACCAATCAGGCAGCACAGTGGCTCTTCCTGAGCAGATGTGTGATGTCACCTTCAGAGAGGGCATAATGCTGACGAAATACATCAGGAAACAGAACTAGATACTAGAACTAGACTTGGTGTCAGTGGCTCAGTAGGTAGCACACTCACCCTGAAGTCAGGAGATCAGAGGGCTGTGGGTTCAGTTCCCACATCTGGCACTTGGGTTAATATCCAGTACTGACACTGTAGTGCAGCATGAGAGGGGTGCTGCACTTCTGAGGTGTCATCTTTTAGATGAGACGTTAAACTGAGGTCTCATCTGCCTGGACTGGTGGTAGTTCAGGTGGATGTTAAAGATCCCATGGCACTTATCGAAAAGAGCAGGGAATTTCCCGGTGTCCTGGCCAAATTTCCCTCATTCACTAAAAATACCACCAACAGCTTAATCTGGTTCAAGGTCAATTGGCATTCATCTGTATCCCCCTCTCCCGGGTCGTGCCTGAAAATACGCAGGATTTGTCTAGTGCACTTATCCGGTCAACAAAAAATAAATAAATAAAAGACAGGCCAGCCTCCAGAGTGATGTTCTACACATCACACCAAGTACTTTCAGGCAGAAAATCTTATTAGCCAAAGAAACAAGAAAAACATACCTCAGATCTAAAAAGTAATATTTGTCTACCTTTACAAATTACTATCAATGCTGGCCCAGTGACGCGGAGGGCTAAGGCACTGGTGCCCCACCTGCTGCCATGTCGGCCAACCCAGGTTCACGAACAGACCAGGACCTCTCAGGGGTAGGCTGCTTTGGGGTGGGGGGAGGATTGAGCATCCCACAGGAAGCTCTCCCCCACCAGGGAGGTCTGCTGGCTCTGCAGCAATACTGCTACCTGAATGATCACGACTGGTGGCACAAGCGGAGTCAGAAGGACGGGCGACTCCTGGCTGAGAACATGCAGCACATGCATGCATGCATCTGCACAGTCCTTGCCCATGGGGTGCCCAAGGGAAAACTGATGAAAAAGACAAGGCTGCTGCAGGATGACACTGCACTGCCCCCCCAACCAGGCTCTGAACCATCTGCTGGGCTGCCCCTGTCAGATTCGTTACCTAGTCTCCTCCTGGGCCTGGGGAGACTGGGAGGCTGCATCATTGGAGGGAAGAGAGAATCTGAGGATACTGCAAGGAAGCAGAGCTGTAAGCCCCAGAGACAACAGGTGACAGGGCTGACAGGAGTAGCAAGGCTGAAGGCGGCCAGCTAAGGAGGAGGGAAGACAGAAAAAAAAATCCAATTATTATTATAGGCTGGCCTCTATGAGCTGCAGTAGATCTACCGCTCACAAAGCCAACAACCCAACTTTAGGACACAGCCTGGTATATCTGGGGCCAGCTGGGGGGGAAGTGAGCATCCCACAGAATACTCCCCTCTTTCAGGGTGCAAGGGTCGCTGCTTCCACTGCAATACTGTTACCTGGGTGACTACGGGTGGTAGTGAAGTGGAGGTAAGGAGCACGCTGACTAGGTTCCAAACAAGCACACACCGTGTGCATGTGCTTGCAGCCCCATGAGATGAGGAACCAGAAAACCTGAAAGCCCTTGTGTGGGCAGAATGACTAGGGCGCAACTTTTGCCGCCGGTTTTCCTGCCCCTCTACAATTCTCATCGTGCTCAGACCCGATTCTTGCCACTATTGATTTTCCTGACCCCTCCATGATCCAGTGGTTATGCCTCTGACTCTTGCCACCATGGATTTTCCTGCCTCGTGATCCATGGCACACTCAGACACTGACTCTTGCCACCATGGATTTTCCTGCCCTCATGATCCATGGCACACTCAGACACTGACTCTTTCCACCATGGATTTTCCTGCCTCTCGTGATCCATGGCACACTCAGACACTGACTCTTGCCACCATGGATTTTCCTGCCCTTCATGATCTATGGCATGCTCAGGTCCCGACTGTTGCCACCATGGATTTTCCTGCCGCCCTGTCATCCGTGGCACACTGGGGCCCCTACTCTTGCCACCATGGATTTTCATGTCCCCCCTCCGTGATCCATGGTGTGCTGCTGCCCCTGACTCTTGCCACCATAGATTTTCCTGCTCCCTGTGATCCATGGCGCCTCAGGCGTTGCACCATGGAATTTCAGCCCCCCATAATCCACAGCATTCTCGCCCCAACTCTTGCCACCATGGATTTTCCTGCCCCTTCATGATCCACGGCATGCTCAGGCCCCTGACTGTTGTTACCATGTGTTTTCCAGCCCCTCCACCGCAGTCCACGTGTTTACCTTAGATGTTCCACCAGGATTTTCTGCCCATATCATAACATGGTCAGGGCCTGGCTACTGCCACAGATTGCAGCCTCGCCCTGTTAACCATGTTAGCCCCAATGTGCATCATAGATTTTCCACCCCCATAATCCATGACACTTGGGTCTCAACTTGCCATCATGTATTCAGCCCCGTCCATAATCCACTGCATACTAGGCCACAACTATTGCCACCATGGATTTTCCTGCCCCTCCTGATCCATGGCATGCTGTGGCCCCTGACTCTTAGCCGCTGGGTTTTCCAGCCCACCCCCAATGATCCACTACATGCTTGGTCCTCAACTGTTGCCACCATGGATTTTCTTGCTTTCCCCCCATGATCCACAGCATGCTCAGGCCCCAAACTCTTGTCACCATGGATTCTCCTGACCCCAGACCCCCGGCCCCACAATGATCCATGGTGCACTCGGGCACCAACTATTGCCACCATGGATTTCCTGCCCCTTATGATCAACGGTGCGCTTGGGCCCTCAACTCTTGCCACCATACATTTTCCAGCCCCTCATGATCTACGACACACTAGGGCTTCCGACTCTTGCCACCATGGATTTTCCTGCCTACCATGGTCCACATCATGCTCAGACCTCAGATTCTTGCCACCATGGATTTTCTTGCCCCCTCCCCATGATCCACGGTGTACTCGGTTACCAACTCTTGCCACCATGGATTTTCTTGCCTCCCCATGATCCATGGTGTACTCAGGCACCAACTCTAGCCACCATGGATTTTCTTGCCCCTCCCCATGATCCATGGTGTACTCAGGCACCAACTCTTGCCACTATGGTTTTCCTGCCCCTCTTGATCAATGGTGTGCTCTAGCCTCAACTCTTGCCACTACAATCCCCAATGATCTCTGACACACTAGGGCACCTGACTCTTGCTACCATGGACTTTCCTGCCCCCATGATACAGTGTCGCTACCCCTCGATTTTTGCTACCATGATCCATAGTGCACTGAGCCCCTGATTCTGCCATCATGGATTTCCCCACCCCAACTCAGGACTGTGGCTGGGCCTTTGGGATAAGATGGGAAAATAGCACAGGATGGTAAGTACTGGAGACGTAAGGGGACGGGGGATGGGGCAGCCAGAGCACCTGAGAAAACGGGCATAAAGAATACATTTTAGATAGTACACGAGTGCTTTTCTTTTTCAGTTTATTGTTTATACCCCCTTCTCTTCAGCCTGAGCCCGCTCTTGAACCCGGGTAATATTTAATTCATTTTTTCTTCTCATGACAAAAGGATGTGTCTATTAATTATTTATTTCAAGAAAAATCTGTTTTCATGGTAGTGGCAATAGGCTGTGCCTATTTTCTTTTTTTTTTTATTTAAATTTTTCTTTCTTTATTTCAAGAAAATGTCACCTTCAAGACCATGGCAAAAGGGTGTGTCTGTTATTTAATTTATTCATTCACATGTTTAAAAAAAAAAAGCTTTGCCTTTAAGGCTGTGGCAGCAGAATGCGTTAATTTATTTATTTCTTTCTTTTACAAAAACTCTGCTTTCAAGGCCGATGCAAAAGGATGTTATTTATTATTTATCTAGATTATTTATTTATTTAGTTCAGGCAATTTTGCTTTCAAGGCCACAACAACAGGCTGAGTCTAGTCCTACTTTCGCAGCTGAGTCAGTTTATTTCTTTTTCACAATAAATACCACACCTCCTCCTTTTACCACAGGTTTCAGAACCTCTGCTTAATAAACAGCATGCAAGTTATTTTTGGTACAAAATCAGGAAAAAATGTTTTATCGTTCCACATGCTGATATTTCTCATCAGTTACTGCTGCATGAGTGGGATGAAGGAAGCTTCAACCACACTTGTAGAGACTAAACCAGTGCACATTATGTGATTAGAATCATCACCTGTTGCATTCTGATAGTTTCTTCTTTAATGTACAGTAGTTATATTAAAAGCATTCAAGTAAACATACAGAATCTACATCAAAATGGTGTACAAAAAAATAAACCGCCAATAGGGCCAGGAAAAATGGTTATGTTGATCCTCAATTTTAGATGGTATTTTGCAGGAGCAGCAAAATAATTTTTTTTCTTCCAGAGGCATAAATCTTTTAGTTATAATAACAAAAACAATTATATCTATTATCTGAGGGGAATCTAACCCTGTGAAACTCACGGCTGACTTCTCTTGACAATACAATCCTGCAATAATCCAAACCAAAAAAAAAAAAAAGAAAAAAATACATAAAAAGAGGCAAAAACTCATTTTTTGGCTATAGCCTAACTCAAACCTAAGCGTAGTACTGGACTGCTACTGTTCCGTTGTTTATATTTCCTGTCAACCAGTATGCATACCACAAGGCATTCTTTAATTCGTTGTTGGATAATAATGTGTTTGCAAAAAGAACTAAAGCGGGGCAGTGAAAGCAGCTCAAACGAAAGAACACTGTATTCTGCAGTGTAATAAAAGAAAATACATCCTGCGGTTCGCTTAAAATGCCTGTCTCCTGAGCTAGATGAATAAATGTTAAAACCAGAGGGATATAATGCAGGGCAGCCTCAATATCAGTTCTCTGTGGCCGGCTCATGGGTGCTGGCAACTCGAGTTCATACTCCAGCTAGGACTGGAGACTTGGCAGGGGGTGGGGGAGCATCCCAGAGGATACTCTCCTTTAATGGTGAGGGCTGGAACCTAGCCCTGCCGCACCACACTGCCACCTGGGATATGGCAGGTGATGATGCAGGTAGAGCAGAAGAGTAGGGCGGGTACCTGAGGATTCATGTGGTGACACACAAGCTGCATGGAGCCTTGCATGTAGATGACCCCATAAATGCCCTAACCTGCAGTGCTACACTAGGTACATTTGTGGCCCTGCGGCACTCACTGTACCCTCCACCCTTAGATGCTCTGTGGGGGGGGCGGCGCATGCCTGAGGGTAGAAAATGTATCGGTGGGGAGCAATGGAGCTGGAAATGGCACCTGGACAGATATAAACAGGATCAAGGGTGGAAAAAGAATAAACAAAAAACTGTGTGTGTGTGTGTGTGTGTATATATATACCACACACACACACACACACACACACACACACACACACACACACACATATATATATACTCATATAAAACCCCAACACCATACTTCCCTACTTTTGTGGCATCAAGTTTCCCTAACTGGTGCATTAACAAAGTTGTTTTTTGTTGTTTTTTTTGCAAAGAACTTCCTTTCTTTTTGAGAATGTGGAATCTTATCCTCATTCACGCAAGCCTCTTTGGGACCTGATGCCCTGCGTCAAGTGAAGACCCCGTCCGTCTTGCAGGCCCTGCACTTCAGAGAAGCGACAGATGTGAAGAATCAATGGGGCTGACTGCTGGGCTGCAGAAGTGCAGGGCCCTGTGGTCCATGAGCTTCCATGTGCACACAGATACAGATACAGATACACAGGGCAAAGAGTGCATCTGTCAGCCAATGCACAGGGCCCTCAGCCACCTAGGGGTGCAAAGTTCCAGGGCTCTATGCCAAGAGGACAGTTGCCTTCACTATATGGTACCCAGGTCCATATGGACAACCCTGCACCTTTCATTCCTGACTGGATAAGTGTTGCATAACAGCACCATCCACCACCCTCACCCCATCCAGCTGGGTCACTGAGCTCATCAGCATGGAATCACAAAGCATACCCATTGGGATCAGAGTGGCACTGCACACAAAGTTTAACAATTATATATTGTTTCTTTCAATTCTGACCCCAAATTTCAAGATACTCGAGTTGTGATTTGCCTTATAAACACTACAGGTGCCATTTACAGTATACTGGCAAAAATGTCATTTCACATCAGAAATGTGAAAAAGCATCTCAACCAGGATTTAAAAAAATGACATGACATGTTTATGAGGTGGTATGGAAAAATTGCTATGTTGAAAGTTTGGAGTCAAAATAGTGAAACTTAGTGAAGTTATGAGTGAACATTGAAATACTGCAACGTTCACTCATAACCTGGGCATTTTAACGTATTTGTACACCAAATTGTCAGCATAGCCTTCTTATTTCCCCACCTCATAAACCCGGTAGTAAAAATGTTCAAATCCCCGACAAAACATCATTATGCGGCATTGAAATATCATTCTGCGCCAGATGCCAAAACACATTTTGGCCAGGATTTGAAAAATGACAGCTGTCACATTCATAAGGTGGTATAAAAAAAATGACTATGTTGAAAATCTGGGGTAAAAATATGCAAAAATGACAAAGTTATGCAAAGTTTCTCATACTGCAGTCAGCTGTTCCAGCAGCAAAACGTGTCTTGGATTGGAGAGTGGGTCTTTATCCAGCAACGTGCTCAGGTGAGTGAGGGTGTTTGTGTGTGGGGTGGGGTTGCAGGGTGCTCAGTGGGAGAACAGGGTGGGGGGTTGGATTGGCAAGGACAGTTTTATTTTTACAGACTTAAAAAAAAAAAAACACAGAAGGACTTTTTATTTTTTTTTACAGGGAAGAGCAAAATGGAGTTAGTGACTGCAGGGCTTGGGGAGATGCCTACTAGACCAAAAAACAGCTTTCATAAGGGATGGTGATCAGAGAGTGGGGGTGCCACGGAACAGAATACATGCGGAATAGCGATCAAAGGGTGGGGTGGGGCACCACCAGACACCAGAGAGATAGAATACATGTGAGGACAGCAACTGGAGGGTGGGGGGCATGCCATTAGACACCAGAAACAGATTTCATAAGGATGGCGATTGGAGGGTTGAGGGTGCCACTAGACATCAGAGAAACAGAATACATGCGAGGACAGCAATCGGAGGGTGGGCACTGCTAGGCACCAGGGAATGATAACAGATACGAGGACAGCGATTAGAGAGTTAGGGTTAACACCTGACACCAGGGAAACATAATACATAATGGGAACAACGATCAAAGTATGGGAGGGGCACCACTAGACACTAGAGAAACTTTATGAAAGTAAGGGGATGGTGATCGGAGGGTGGGACACCACTAGATGCCAGAGAAACATTATATCAATACTGGGCCAGTGATGGGAGGGTAGGGGTGCCACTAGACACCAGGGAAACATTACAGGGACAGCAATCAGAGGGCAGGGGTACCACTAGACACCAGGGAAACTTAATATAAATACGGGGATGGCGACTGGAGAGTGGGGGGGATGTGGAGGGGTTGTGGGATAACAGATAGATTAGACACTGAACTTCACATTCAACACACAATCTCTGTGTAATGTTTATTCAAAATATAGAAAATAAGCTTCTGCAATGCCATATTCCTTGTTCAGTACATCAGTTTGCAGCAACAAACTATGTATGTCCTTTCTCTGCACTTATCCAGCAGCTACTGACACTGATCTCTGATCTACTTTTCAGTGAAAACCCTTCATCCCTATGTGGGCACAGTTTGCTTGGGTAGTGGGGGCTCAAAAAGAAAAAAAAAAACAAAACAAGCTAAAAACAAAGAACCTTAGTGCAGAAACACTGAAACATGGGTTACCCCAAATGGCATTGGCAACAAATCAAGTTTTAAAGAAATGACAATATCCCATGGTGCAAAGCATCATGGGTTATATGCAAATCACCATGACATTTCAGACTTGTTCAGTTTACAGCAATTTACATGCATTTTAAACAGTACAACTAACTTAATTTCTGTAATAGTCACCTAGTACTTTTTTACCATTATTAAAAACACCTAGTGCCATGGTATTTTCAACATTTACAGGTTTCATAAACATAAGGTATATACATCAAGGTATTTTATAACATAGTGCTATTACATACTAAATCCAACAACAATAAACACAACCCGTTTTACATATACTTGGAAGTCACCACAATAACCTCCCTGTACAAGGACCTGAGAGGGAAAAGGAAAGTTAAAGAGGACACTATGGCATAGTCAAGAAAGGGAAGGGGGTGCCCAAAGGTGGCCAACCTTATGGACTAGAAATTGTAAAGGATAGATTAGGCTAAGAAATAGAAGAACTGTTGCAACAGTCCTCAAGAGTGGAAGGAGCTCCCTGTCACAAGGGGGTGCCATTAGACACCAGGGGAAATGTAACATACTTAATGGGGTGGCGACAGGAGGGTGGGGCATCACTAAAGACCACGGCAACATTACATACATAAAGGGACAGCAATGGGTGAGGGCACTACTAGACAGAGGGAAATGGTGGCTTACTGTTCTCACAGGAACGTGCAGCATGAACTCCACCTGCAGCTGCAGAACTCAAGAAAGTCCCACTGTTCTCATACAGAGATCGCAGGTGAACAGCTTCTCTCACTAAGCTGGGCACCCTGGATTTTGAGTGCCCAAATAACGTATTTCTGGCAACATTTAAAAAACAAACACCAGAATCTAGCTAAACGGGTCTCAGGTTTTTTTTTTTTTAAACAACATTATTTTCATGTACTTTAAATGTCTGAAAGTTTAAACCATGAAAATAAAATGGCCATATGAAAAATGATTTTTTCCTCATGAAAAAGGATTGGCCCCATACGAAAAAGGATCCTTTTCCATATGGATCAAATTCTTTTTCGTTCCAAGCAGCAATCCAAAAGACTGTACAGAGCATTCTTAGAATCAAAATGTTAAAATGTAATAACTTTGGAACAAATTAATATTTTTCATCAAACCAGGAAAGGCACATCTGTGGGCTGAGCCCTTTCTACCAGAAAATTTTGGACCAAATTCCAAACCGTCTGGGTACAAGACGATGACAAAAACAACAGCAATTTTACATTTTTTTCCACTATCCACATCTTGGAATCTGCACATCTGACCTAAACTAAACTGGACACATCAAGAGATCACCCACTCGCCCCCCACCCCGGGACCGCATGTAAAATTTCATTCGAATCCATTGAACTGTTGCAAAGATATTATAGTGCAAACTTTGAGGTTTAACTTAGAAACCCTGCTGGCCCAGTGACACTGAGGGTTGAGGTGCTGGATGCCACACCTTGCACCAAGCTGGCTACCGGGTTCGGGAATGGACATGGGTTGACGGGGTTGGCAAGGAGAGAGGATTGAGCATCTGGAGGACTGTTCTCCTCTCCTCTCCCAAGGGTGAGCTGTAGGAGTTCCCAGAGCTGTAGTGGCCTCTGGTGGAGACCAGGGACAACACAAGTGCATGGGATGCAGAAGGGGCGAGGGGACGTCGGCAGGCTCCAGCGGCAGGGCGTAGAGGACAAGCCGCGAAGAAGCCATTGCTTGCGCATTCGGGCTAAGCACGAGAAAAACCCTCCTGGGCAGGCACCGTGAGAGCCTATGATGGGGACCTCCCCATAGGGCCAAACAATGCCGGAGTAAGCCAGGCGGGGGACCCAAGGGTGATGAGTTCTCTCTCCCCAGTCTGTCCACTGGAAGGGGCTTCCATTGGGGTAAGCCACAGTCCTCCTCGACTCTGCTTCCATGGTGGGCTGGCTTGTAGGCGCAGTTGAGCTCCCATGCACAAGGCAGATAGGGGATAAGTAAGCCCCACCTGACCTGAAGGGCATAAAAGAAGTTACAAAAAAAAAACACATAAAACCCTGCTTAACCTTCTTTATAGTGGACTGCCCGCACTAAAATTATATCTATATATACTTCAATTCTCAGTAGTAAAACATTATTTTCGTTTTGATTATTCAAGTTTTTTGCATGTGATTGTGCATGAGGTCCTTTTCCCCTAGTCTA
This sequence comes from Neoceratodus forsteri, assembly GCA_016271365.2. NCBI lineage: Eukaryota > Metazoa > Chordata > Ceratodontiformes > Ceratodontidae > Neoceratodus > Neoceratodus forsteri. The sequence continues at coordinate 1,251,540,267 of CM028129.1, read as the reverse complement.
CTGCACAATCACCAATCACTGGCATTTTTAGCTATTACAGTAGAATACAGTCTGTTTGAAACAGCCTCCTAATGCAGCAAACTCTCAGCACAGTCCTAAAGTGTGTTCCAACGACATTCTTGCATGGTGCTCTGCAAATAATTACAGACCTCAACTCGCTTTCTGAGCGTACTATAATAACATATATTTACTGAGCCCAAGTACATACATCTTTCCTACCAACACAGTTATTTAGAGATATTATCACTTGCCTATGCAAGTCCGGGCCCTGCATGATCACATGTTTCCAATAGCTAACCCAGGATGCCCTCAGGGAAGCCATTCTAAGCTCATTGCAAGACAATAAGAAATCTTTTGTCATAAGTCTTGCCTTCTCAGCCTAACGTACAGCTCACGTTATACTAGGACTACAGCACATACGAACACACGAAATGCCAGCAGAAACAGGCCTCACGGTCTATCGAGTCTGCTCATTCGTTCCTCAACTTGCATCTGCCCCACCCCCACAAACCCCCTCACTCTGTCCACCCCTTCTTAAATCCCCCCACCATTCTACAGGATACCACTTCCTCAGCCACAGTATTACACCCATCTAAAATCCTTTCCATGAAAGTTGTCTCCTGATTTCCCTTCAGAATCTTCCTCCCTACAATCTCAGCTGATGCCCCTCGTGTCCCTCCCTTTTTGATCCAGAAAATCTAGTCTGTATTAGTCTTTATTTCTTTAAGTATTTAAAGGTTTCAATCATATCCCCATCCCTCCTCACCTCCAAGGTACATGCTCAGCTCCCCATCTCTCATAGGATTTTCCTTCCAGTCCCTGGATCATCTTGCGTTGCCCTTACCCCTCCAACAATCTGATGTCTCTTCTTCCAGGAGCAGGCCGCCAGTACTATGCAGCGTATTCAGGTGTATCCTAACCAGTTGACCTGTACAAGGGAAGGATCACCTCCCTGTTCCTGGAGGAGAGTCCCCTCGCTATGTACCCCAGCATCTTGTTTGCCTTTGCAGCCACTTTCCTGCACTGAGCTGAGTGGTTCATACTCCCCGTAATAAGTATCCCTAGACCCTTCTGCTCCACAGTGAATTCCAACTCTACCCCTCCCAGCTGATATTTCCTTCCCTGGTTCCTAGTTCTGAAGAGCAGGACCTTGCACTTCCTGGCGTTAAACCCCATCTGCCATGTTTTCGACCACTCCTGTAGTTTGGTCAGGTCCTCCTGCAGTACCTTCCACCCCTCCATGTCATCTACCACAGCCCCGTCTTGGTATCATCTGCCACAGACAGATCTTACTCGGTCCCCATGTGAGATAGCTATGTGGATATCCCAAACAGTACTGGTCCCAGTACCAAACCCTCTGACACCCACTTGCGGCCCCTCGGCGATGAGGTTCCCCACTAGCACCACCCTTTGCTGCCTACCCCTCAGTCAGTTGGTGATCTAACTAACCATTTTTGTCCCCACCCCTATGTATCCCAGCCTCCCACGCGGCACAGAATCAAAGGCCTTGCTAAAGTCCAAATACAGGACGTCCACTGCATGGCCCTTGTCCAGCTCCCTGGTCACCCAGTCATAGAACTCAATTAGGTTCATCTGGCAGGATCTGCCCAAGACAAACCCATGTTGATCACTGTTTGGAGACTACTTCTTCCAAAAAGGACTAGCCTCTCTTTTAGGATTGTCTCCATGAGTTTTCCCCAAGACTGAAGTGAGGTTCACTGGTCTGTAGCTGCCTGGTTCATCCTTCAGGCCACTTTTATCAATGAGCATCACATGGGCCATCTTCCAATCTTATGGCACGCATCCTGTTTCCAGTGATGTACTGAACAGGTCCGCCAGTGGTCCCGCCTGGATCTCCGCTAACTCCCTAAGCACCCTAGGGAGAATGCTGTCTGGTCCCAGCACCTTGCCCACCCTCAGCACCCTTAGTCCTTCCAGAACCCTGTCCTCTATAATCCTGATGTCAGTCACCTCTCCCCACCCAATCCACCTCTCCCATGTGGTATCTGCCCCCTTTTATCTCTGTGAACACAGAGCAAGTAATCATTCAGTGCCTCTGCCTGGCTCCACCCACCCACCTCCCATCCTTCTTAATCCTCACAATCTGGTCTGTTTCTCCTTCTCTCACCAATGTATCTGAAGTCCTTTTCCCGTCCTTAATTTCCTGTACCAGTCTCAGCTCCCTGGATGCCTTGGCCACTGTGACTAGCTTGGTAACCTCCCTGGACTTCTTCATGTACTTTTCCTTGTCCCCTGCCCTCCACGATTGCTTGAGTCTCTGGAATGCTTTTCTCTTAGCCCTCACCCCTTCCATGACCTCCAGAGTCAGCCAACTTGGCTTCTTTGCCCTACCTTTCTTGCTCCATGTCCTGGTACAAGTCTGAAGAGCCTCAGCTAGTCCCCTTTCAATAATACCCCATTTCTGGTTCACATGCATGCCTGCTTGAATTCCCTCTAGATGTCCAGCCAAAATTCCCCCATCCTTTCAAAGTCTGCCCCTTTAAAATCTATCACCCTGGTATCCATACCTCCTGTTTCTCTGCCCATCTTGAGTGTGAACCACACTGAGTGATGGTCACTCCCCACCAGAGGGTCCTCCACCCCCAGATCCCTTACAGCCTCCCCATTTGTTAGTACCAGATCCAGAGTCCTTCCCTCCCTTGTTGGCTCCCGGACCAATTGCACCAGGAAGCTGTCCTGAAATGCCTCTAGTAATACCTGCTCTCTTGCACTCGTGGTGATTGGGGTGTTCCAGTCCACCCCGGGGAGGTTAATGCCCCCCCCCACCACTACTGTGTTCCCCTTCCTACAGACCCTTCTAATCTGCTCTGCCAAATCTCTATCCAGGTCATCCCCTGAACTGGGGTTTGTACACCACCCCCACCTTCAAGCGCCCTTCTTTTGGGTCTTGAGCTGCATCCATGGACCTCCACCCTGCCCCCTCCTGCATACACTTACGCCCTTCCCTCACATGATGGCCATGCCCCCCTTCCCTTAGCCCTGTCCTTCCTGAATATCCTGTACCCTGGGATCATCAAATCCCATTCCTGGTTCTCAGTGGCCCATATTTCCAAGATGGCGCATATGTCCCTCCTCCCACAGTCAAGAGAGCCTGCAGCTCAGCTGATTTGTTACCTAAGCTTCTCATATTCAGTAAGACCACCCTCCAACCTGTGCCTCCCCCCCCACCTAGTTTTCCCATCTCCTAACCCCTCCCTGTGCCCCTACCCCAATTTCCTCTCTGACAGTTTTGGGGGTAAGCATGCTTGGCTCCTCTTTCTGGGAACCCCACCTACCATCTGCCCTCCCGCCACCCCCATCTAGTTTAACTCTACCCTTGATGTTACGTACCCCTCAAACCCCTGCTTTAATACCCACTTTCCTTCCCTGCTCAAGTGCAGCCTATCCCCTACATATAAATTCTTAATGTCCCAAGTTCTGCCCCAGTCCTTCACTATCTGTACCCCTTGGACCGATACCACTCCCCCAGCCAAGTTCAGAAAATATTATACTTCGAAAAAACAACACTTGTGAAAGTTTAAAGAGCCCCAATCATGCCGATTTCCCGAAGCCCTGCAATGGTGACTTAAATGCATTGGAGTTTAACTGTCCCAATTTAAAAATGACTCTCTTGATATTTTGCTGCCCCTGCGTTCTGACGTTTTGTGACGTCAGAGTTTGTAGAGCCTTCTTTGTTGATCTGTGGCACCAATATGCCCCCCTGGTGATGCTCTAAAATATATATTTTAACAGACACTCCCATTTCAAGTTCAGGTTCACTGCAGGAAAATACTCTATTGAGCAAGTTCATCCACAAGGAGGTCCTGGTACACATATATAGGCATAAAGACACAACATACAGGTATCATTTCAGTAAGAATATGTAAAGTATTTACAGAATACAGTGAAAATCACAAAGAGATGGAACCATTTAAGACAGAAATAAGGACTAACAATGGCAACATGATCAGCTAATCTAAATTTATTCAAATAGTTTAGTAGTTAGGGATAAAAAATGAAAGCACAATGGGCAGGTAGGGTAGAGGATAAGAGACACAGGATAGACTTTTTTTCATGTCTTATGTACAGGTAGGGTAGAGGATAAGAGACATGGAAGAGACTTAATGTTTTTCTTTCATGTCTTATGTACAATGGTCACAGGTAAGGCCTAAATATAAACAGTATGAAATATGGGGTACTAACCTATGGGTGAGGGAGGCTTTAGTAGCAGCGACAGGAATCTTTTAATTTGGATAAGGATAACGTTTTGAAGAGATTAAGTGATACGGTGCTGGTTAGCTTAAGCGTAGATTGGAGTTGATTCCATATGGTAGGGAGGGAGTATGAGATGGCTCAGCTAAAAATGTAGTACAAGTTCGTGGGACGCCAAGTAGGATAAAATTTGATTTCCTGAGAGAGTAAGCACTGCAGGAGATGTGGATAAGAGACATTACGAGGCTAGGCAGTTTGTGAAGAAGTATCTTAAGGGTCCACAACCCGGCATGAAGCAAGCGTCTAGTGGCAAGTGACGTCCATCCAACAGCTGAATACAGGTCACAATGGTGGGTTCTGAAGGGGGAGCTGGTGATTAACTGTAGAGCACAATGATAAAGGACATCCAGTTTCTTTAGGCTAGAAGTCGCTGCAGAGGCGTAAAGGAAATCACCATAATCGAGTAGGGGAAGAAATGTAGCCAATACGAGCCTGGTTCGAATATCAAAAGGGAAGAGGGCTGTTTCTAAAGAAGAACCCTAGCTGTATTTTTAGCCTCCTGGATAAGTCTTCAATGTGGTTGTAGAAGGAGAGCTTATTGTCAATCCAGAAACCGAGGTATTTAAATTTAGTAACCACTTCTAGTGGTTCGCCTAGTGAGGTGACTATAAAGTTCTTTGGGGTTGAGGGTGGATGCTGATTGTAGGGCTACTAGAGAAGACCATTATCTTTTTTCTTGGCATTTAGAAGAAGTTTTGCTTTGATAAGATTAATTCCAAGTTGAGCAAAGTCAGCTTGCAGAACATTACATCCCTAACTTCCGATAGAGTTGTTCCAGAGGTGTATAACACAGTGTTGTCAGCGAAGAAGTGAAGAATTGATTTTGTTATAAGTGAGTCAAGGTCATTGATATATATATATATATACACACACACACGCACACTGTATATAGAGAAAAGTATCAGTCCTAAGATAGAGCCTTGTGGGACTCCCCTAGCAATTGGAAGGGGGGCCGAGAGGAGACCATCTGCTTTGACTTTCTGTATCCTACCAGAGTGACTGGTGAACCATTTCACTGTAGATGGATTAGCACCTAACTTAGTGAGGCACTGAATTAGGAGGAGATGGTCAACAGTGTCAAATGCTTTACTCAGGTCAAGGAACACTGCACCAGTGGTCTTCTTGGAATCCACCGAAGAAATCCAGTCATTAGTAACCTTAGCCAATGCAGTGGAAGTGCTATGATTGGACCTGAACCAAGATTGGGTAGGGTTTAGCAGAGAGTGGGATTCGATGTGTTGTTTTAATTGATTATGGACTAGCTTCTCAAGAATTTTAGAAAGGATGGGCAAGATGGAGATAGGCCTATAGTCACAAGGATCTCCCGATTTGAAAAGAGGGAGAATGTGGGCAGCTTTCCAACAAGATGGAACAGAGGCAGAAGTAATGGATAAATTGAAGATAGGGGCGGCAAGGTGAACAGCACCTAGTTTCAGGAAATATGGTTTAAGACCATCATTGCCAGCACTCTTTCTAGTATCTAGGTTAAAGAGAGCATCTTCAACTTCTTTAAATGTAAAATTGCTTAGTTGAAAGGTATGTGCTGGAGCGCCGGTAGTAGTGGTAGAGCTAGAGTGATTTTTAACATGATTTATAACAATGCAGCATGCCTCCATGCTCTACAAAGATCAGAGCTCTGAGACTACATGGGGTTAGGGGCGGGGGCTGGATTAAATCTGGACCAGGAAGGGGAAGGGATTGGGTAGCCAGCTCTCATTTAGAATCCCTTTCCCTTCAAGAAATATCAAAGACAAAAAATTTTTAAATAGGAACTGTTAAACTCCGAACCAGGTAAGCCGCTGGTGGGGGGCTTTGGGAAAGCACCGGAACTGTTGTTCTTTAAGGGGAACTACATTCAACTGATAGCCTGTACTTTCCATAGAAGCTGGTTTCAAATACTAATTTCCATTTTCTTATGGTTCCACCTTTGGTGCTGACCTTTCAGTAACCTCAATGAGTGCTTCTGATTTACACACCGGGGATATAAAAAAGCTTGGTTCAGTGCAGTCTCATTTCAGTTCTATTATAAAACAGGTCAAGACAGGCACCCATATGCTGTTCTCTGACTGGACAAGCTCCAGTCACCTGCCACACCCATGTATACTCACAAACAAACAGAGGTACATTTCCTAAGCTAAAACATTTACTATGGGGCCTTTTTATAAGCGATTAACACATTCTAGGTGGATGCTGGATACTGTGCTGGTTGGGATCCACAGCCACTCTTGCAGTACATGCAAAGGAACAAACGGCCACTAACACACACACTTGGGCAGGACTGCCTATATTATATGCTAAACAAAGAACATACTCTTGCATTAAGAAAATTCCTGAAGAAGACCTATGGTCGAAACATAGATTTTTAACTCTATTTTCTATTTTCAGCGTGCATTTAATATAACCATTTGTTATACTCTTGCATTACTGCTTACTTATAAAACTACTGTGAGAAATTCAGTCTTCTGATTGGTTGGAAGCCAAGTGAATACCACATGGTAGCTACATGGGAAGGGGTGCTGTAAATTTCAAATTCATCTGCAAAGTGGCCATTTCACACTTCAAAGAGTGTTGCGAAGTGGGCACTTCACAAAGGAAAAACTCAGCACCTGCAGAAAAACCTGTGATCGAAGTGGCAAATTAGTGCACTTACCGGTTCTTCTATGTGAAGTGTGACGCTTTGTTTTGCCGTCCCCGTGATGTGCGAACTAACAAAGCGAAACACTGCACAAAGTTGTGCACTCCATGGCAAATTACCCAAAATGCGAAACTGTTTGTTTTCTTTTTTTTTTTTAAACAATCTTGCTCATTTCAAACTAGTTTCCCAAAGCTCACCCATGGGTCGCGCATACCCTGCCTTTGCCTGACGCAGAGAAGCATGCATGACAGCTGGCAAAAGGTTTTTGGTTTTTAAAACACAACAATGCTGCCGAACCAGCAACCGTGGATCATTTCTTTCCTTTGCAGGCGGGTTGCTCCATTTCTATGTCTCTAAACACTCTCTCTCTCTCTGTCACTGAGCCGAGAGTCACAGACACACAAGCGCTCCCCAGCAGCCCTGCCATCTGAGACACAACACTTCTCTGGTCCCCCATTGTCTGGGGTGAGTCTGCCCCCCTCCCGGGACCACAGCAAACACCCTTCTGCTTCCCCGGATCTCAGCTGTTGCCCGGTGGTGCTGAGCTGCTTGCTGTGGCTTTCTGTATGTCTCCCTGTGGCTTTCTGTGTGTCTCCCTGTAATGTTGCGTAAGTGTGTGCTGACTGTGGGTAATTGAGGGATGCGCCATCTCTTTTCACCATTCAACTTCTGTCGCTCTCTCTCTGTCTGCAATGTGCAGGGGGATGCAGTGATACTTGCCTCTCTCTCTGTCACTCAACAGGAGTGATACTGGTTGTCTCCCAGAGCGTCTTCCTCACCCCGCTCATTCCAGTAACCATGGATCAATTTTCACAACCATGGATTACTTGAGAATTAATCCATGGTCAGCTGCTGCGTTTGGACCAATGAGGCGCAACCCTTTTTGTGAGCCATGTTACAAAATAGCAATAAGGTAACTGCAGGGGGGGTTACCAATTATTAATCCCATCCCTCTACCCTCAAACCCAGTCACGCCTCATTTACTTAAACATAGTCCACTACCTAAAATATAAATATAAGCCAAGTTTTTCTAGACATGCCATCTCTGACCTTTTCTTGGTAAGTGTTCCAACTTCTTATACTTGGTCAGATGGACTTCATATGCAGAACAGAACAGTGTTTTAATTTCTTTATTGTTTTCAAATACAGTACAAAGCATCTCAAAAACACAGAGGCTGAATAAATTATACTGGTATAGCAGTCACTGTGTGCAGAGTAAAAGAAAAGTGACTTTTTGTTTGGATGCTCCACCACATCTCGCATGGAAATGCTGGCCAGTGTAGCCTCATCTCTTTTAAAACAGACCTCAAATGGCCAGCTCATTGGCACAGAAGCAGCGCTATTGCTCGTGACGACCACGGCTAGGATTCAGTAGTGAACTTCAGCCACTGGGGAGCAGCCAGGGGAGGAAGATCGAGTGTCCCAGAGGAAGCTGTCTTCGTCCAGGGTGAGAGGGTTGCTGCCTCCACTACACCACTGCCAACTAGGTGGTCACTGGCAGCAGTGTAGTGGCAGTCTTGGGGGCGCCCGGGTTCCTCTCTGAAATGCGTGCACATGCACTAAGTATGGAGCCCCTGGTGCACTGATGTCACAGGGGTAGGACAACAGAACAAGGAAATCACCCTAGTTGAGCAGGATGATCTTGGGCGTGCTCGGGCCCTGATCTCTGCTACTGTTCTCTCCCTCTGCACCCCTGGGCCCTGACCCCCACTACTGTCCTCCCCCTCTACACCCCATGGCCCCTACCACTGTCTTCTCCCTCCACACCCCAGGAACTCTCCTGCCTCCAGACTCAGAAGGAGGTGGGATCTGTGTGGCTGTCTCATCCAACCCACATCAAGGGGAAGGGTAAGCCCATGGGGTTAAAAGCAGAGGGAGGTAAATGGCAGAGACAAAGGAGAATGGGACTGGGACAACCCAGTAGGAAGAGGAGTCAACCAGAGCCAGGCCAACAAACTGTAACTAATGTACTAAAAAATAAATAAATATAAAATAAAAAAAGACCTCCACCTGGTTTACCACCAAGAAAAGGCAGACTGGACCTTGGTTTAACTCATCTGATAGACAGTACCTCCAACAGGGCAGTACTTCAGTGGTATTCCCAGGTAAGGAGTTCTGCCAATTAACATTCAGCATTTTAGGGAATTTCCTCAAAGGAGATATTTACGCAGAGTGCCCCCTCATAGTTTGAAAGCATATTCACAACTCTGTTAAATTAGGTACTGTGGTTTACCTGTACAATCCAGGGGCTGGATTTTCAAATCTGTTCATTTTTAGTGCACATGCAGAAAACCTTTGTGGGTCCTCAGGGTTTTCCCACATGTACCGTACTGTCCCTTGCAGAACCGTTTGTGACCAGCTCCACGATTTTACAGCAACTTGTGGTCATTTTTTTAATGCAGGTGAGTCAAAATTTTACATCTGGTAGCAGCAGACATAGCATCTCCACAAGCCAGGAGATCATTGCGGGGAGGGCAAAACCACCCCATGGTTCCAACCCACCACAGCTCAACAGGGCCCCTGCTTCTCCCAAATGACTACTGTGTGTTTCACAAAGAGTGGCAATAGGAGACAGGGGACAGCCTGACTTGCGCTATTCAGGTCTCTGCTGCTGCCCCAGCCACCCATGCTGCAATCAAGAACTGTCACCAGTGCAAAGATTTTTTCCTGACTGGCGGGGCAGCTACGGAGTAGGACTTAGTCCCAGAACAGGATGAAAGTCCAGCCCCAGAGATGATGATGATTAAGTCAGCCCTATAACTGTCACCTTTTATAGAACCTTCTGATGTCACAAGGGTGAAGGCATGCCATACTACAACGTGACATCACTAAGTTCTGAAAATGGGTGCAAAGTGGTATCACTATGGGGCAGATGAAACCACTGATATCTCTGGACTGCTGCCAGCTACAGGTGAACCCAATACCTCATTTGAAAGAGCTTGTCAAGGGTTTATAATCTCTGATGGCCACTGTTCATCAATGTCCCACTTTAAATGGAGTTAAGTAGTACATCCTTAGAAGACTGTGGATGTATATATATGTCCAGAATCTATATACGTTCACACATATTCAGTTCTCAAAGGGTTAAGCAACAAACAGGATGGCAGCTATTATGAATTAGCACCATCCCACACACAGTCATGGGTCACCTCATTCTGGGTGTATTTTTCTGAGATGGAAACAAACTGTAGACCAGGACGCAATGTTTATCTCTTACTTTTTAAAGACTGTGCTATCAGAACTTTAATTTCTATCTGAACCACTAGAAATGGGTGGGAAGAACAGACCTCAGTTTCATGTCCCAGTCAACAGATAACAGCTCCAAGAGGGCAGCAACCCCTCCCCTACGTACCACTCAACTGCCCCCGATTTTCAGGGACGTCCCTGATTTGGCCTCAAAAATTTCCTCTGTCCCTTGTAAAATTTGTGTTTTTGTGACAGAACAGTGTGGATTAATAACACAAAATAATGTCAAACATTGAAGTTACAGACTTGTTGTTCTTCAGAAAATGCATCTTAACATAAATTCCTTTATTCTGTCAGATTTCTGAGTGAATAGTACCAGTTTTTAAGATATGTCCCTGATTTGGGGTCTTTGTCGCTGAGTTTTTTAAGCCTTGTCCCTGATTCATGAGGCAAGAGGTTGAGAGGTATGCTCCCCTAATCCTGTACAATGATAACAGTACTGGGGTAAGAAGCCAAGGTCGTAGACGAGAACATGAAACTGCAATCTTTGCCCAAAGGTGAGAAAGCCACACCAGCACGGTATATATTTTTATATTAAAGTTTAAAGAGCACTGAAAACTCCAGTTTGGATTCAGAAGCTAAACCAACTTCAGACCTCCACTTCGAATCAACCAAACCTAATGACTTTACCCAACCCAATAGCTGCTGAAGTGTTTAATTTTAAAAGCACAAGTCTGCTGCCATGACCTAAAGGCAGCATTTTTAGAACCTCCGAGTGTACCCCATGACAGTCCCTAGTGGCTGCTGAAAAATGGTTTGCTGGCTGTAAATCAGCTAGTGCTACACAAGTGACAGCTAGTACGCGGAAATTAGGGAAGTGTACGTGAATGCTGGGATTTGTCACCGGATACCATCTTGTACAACATCCATAATGCATGCTGACTCCAAGGTATGTTTATTCTTTATTTTTATTATTTTACCATTTATTTACTCAGGACAGCCCAGCTGAGTTGCAACTACTCACTCCCCATGGAGTCCTACTTCTTACCCATTTCTACAGCTGGGCGGACTGGAGCACCGAGAGGTTAAGTGATTTGTCTAAGGTCACACAGTGAGCATTATTTATTCATTCATTCATTCACTCATTCTTGTTTTTCCATAAAGGTTTTCTCCCTTGGGCTGCATGTGGGCAGCTATCAGCCATGTCACTGCTCCTCTGACCATCACTCAGACCCAGCTGTCAAGAAAGTCCCCGCAGAGAACCCCCCACAGAGGACAGGAGGGGGATGCCCCTCCCATGCACTAATCCAGACAGCCCGGCAACCAGGTGGCAGTGTGGTTTGGAGGAGAGGGGCATTGCTTATAAAAGCCTGCCAGAGCCCCTTTCTGTCTTCTCCAATCTCCTGCCTTGTACGCACGCACATGTGTGGAGGCCGCACATAATACAAAACCATGGCCCCTCTCTACTGAGAAACTCACAGCCTGCGGCCTCCACCTGGTGGCAGTCAAAGGCCAAGACAGCTTGCCACTCTTCCATGGGAGAAGACCGCAGTCCCTGGGACACTCGATCCTCTCCCCCCAGACTGAACCCGGGTCGAAGGTGTGGCGGAAGATGAGGATTCAGTGCCTCAGCCCTCCATCCCACTGGGCAGGCCTATTCATTCATTTATTTAAAATTACTCTAACCTGAATAACCACGAAAGGCAGTATCTAATTTTAATAGGAGTCCCATGGAAGACAGCAGCAGTAAACAGGTGAACACAGTAAGATAGCAGCAGTAAACAGGTGAACACAGTACAGCGGAAAGTTACATATAGGCTAAAATATAAAAGACAAAACACAAACCGTAAAGGCAGGGGAGTACATCCAAACAGTACTCAAAGCAAGCTATCAACACTGGGTAGCAGCAAACAAAGAGCGTGATGCAATATGTTCAGGGTTCGGGGAGATGGGGATACTGGACCAGTACAAATACAGGGAGTTGCTGGCTAGAAAGACTGGACTTGAACACTTAAGAGCACTCCTCAGCTGGAGAGAGAGTTTGGTTGTAGTTGGGTTTGAAACACAATATGAGAAAGAAATATGTGTCCCAGCTGGGGCATTTATTTTTTTCTCACTTCTAAAAACTGTGTTTCGAACATAAATGCACACTGCACTCCTTGATGATGAAGATGCAGTTGGGTTTGAACCTGCTCTCTCCTGGTTCCCAAGCATGGCTTTAACCACCTGAACACACTTCACTGTGTGACTGCTGCCTAACATATTATATCTGGAATAATGTACGGCCAACCAAGCATAACACAGAGAATGCTATACGGGCAACAATACACAATTACCAAAACCAAACAAATAAATAAGAAAGGCTGTGTTTCCATCAAGGGTTGAGATGAGAGCATATGAACTTTAAAAGCAAAGCTCGAGAACTCAAGCTGTCATTTGGTATTTAAAGGCCTCTATTATATCCCCCTCCCTCTTCTCTGCCAGGGTGTACATATTGAGTTCCTTCAGTCTCTCCTCATAGGGCTTTAGATGCAGACCCTGCACCATTTTAGCTGCCCTCCTCTGGACCCACTCCACTCTCTCTATGTCCTTCCAGAGATGTAGTCTTCAGACTGGACACAGTATTCTACGTGAGGTCTAACCAGTGACCTATACTTCAGAAATCCATCTAAAGGTGTCAGCGTGGCTCAGTTGGAAGCACAGCCCCCTCTGGGCCAGCAGGTCATGGGTTCTAAACATTGGGCTTAGGCCTTAAAATGCTGGCACCTGACTGCAGCAGTAGGAGGATACTGCACTACTGAGGTGTGCAGTCCTTCAGATAAGACGTTAAACCAAGGTCCTGTCTGCCATTACTGATGGTTGTAATGTTCAGGTGGATACAAAGATCTCATGACACTTCTCAGAATTTCTACAGTGTCTTGGCAAAATTGCTCCCATTCACTGAAATACCACCTACAGCTTAATCTGGTTCAATTCCAATTGGTTTGCATCTGTACACTCCCCCCAACCCCCGACAAGGCTGAAAACAGTCAGTATTGTCTGGCCTTTATTTGTTTGTTTACCAGGACGGTGCATTAATCCCAGGGACATTTTCAGGCACAAACCAGGCCATAAAGATGGCACAGTAAGTGGTGCATGCAGCAGAAGATATACATAAAGAGAAGGTTACAATAAGATACGATGAGTATAGTTAAAACTGGTAATTACAAAAATGTACAAGTGGTCTAAAACAGGAGACCATAAGGTACAGGCATACACAGGAATTACAATGCTTACAGTAGACACAATCTACACAAAGGTGTAAGTGCAATAAAACTGTGGTACAGACAGGCCATTTACGAGTTAGGAGCAGGGGGCATAAAAATGAGATGAGGAAAGGGTAAGGACCGATCACCCAAGAGGTCATCTCATTGAGCAGTTGCATTTGACCTCCCTTAGTAACCAAGCTTTTAAGTGTGTCTTCCTGGTCAACAAAACTAAATAAATAAAACTACAAGAGTGGTCTCTGCAGTGGTTATTGGGCTGACAGTAAAGTTACAGCAGCGAGCTGTTAGTGTGCTTGGTACATCCAGCAGATCTGGTTTGTCTACCCACAACCTCCACCTGTATACTGTGTGACCCTGAGCAAGTCGCCTACTTACATTTCAGCAAAGCCTTCAACACCATCCTACAAAGAAGGTTGATTAACAAGATGGGTAGTCTGGGTGTGGGAGACAGGTGGTGAACTGGGTTAGGAACTGGCTAGCGGACAGGAGACAGAGGTGGTGGTAAATAAAATCTGGGGAAAGGGGTGACCAGTGGGGCACCGTAGACAATTAAACTGGGACCAGTCCTTTTCAATGTCTTCATTAGTGACATTGCAGAGGGGCTGGAAGGAAAGGTCTGCCTGTTTGCAGATGACACCAAGATCTGCAACAGGGTGGATACTCCAGAAGGGGTGCAGAAAATGGAGAGAGAGACCTGGAGAAGCTTGAAAGATGGTTGGAGATGTGGCAACTGAGGTTCAGTACAAAGAAGTGCAAAATAATGCACCTGGGTAGAGGGAACCCTGGGGAGAACTACAGGTTGGGCAGAAGAAGTTGACTGTCACCAAAGAAGAAAGGGACCTAGGGGTTATCATCTCTGATAACCTTAAGGTATCAAAGCACTGCACAAAGAGGCAGGGAGGGCCAGTGGCATGCTGAGGTGCATAGGCAGGGGTATCACTAGTGGGAGGTGGTGATGCCATTGTATAAAACATTGGTAAGGCCTCATCTGGAGCACTGCGTGCAGTTCTGGAGGCCACACCTGCACGAGGACATAGATAAGATGGAGAATATCTAGAGAAGGGCAACAAAGATGGCGCAGGGCTTGTACCACAAAACATATGAAGAGAGACTAACAGACCTCAATATGTACTTACTGGAGTAGTGGAGACAGCGGGGGGGGATATGACTGAAATTTTCAAGTACCTCAAGGGGCATAAACAAGGTGCAGGCGGGGGACATTTTCCAATGTAGAAAAAGTACTAGAACAAGGGGGTACAATATGAAATTGGAAGGGGGTAGATTAAGAGGTAATGTGAGAAAGTTTTTCTACACAGAAAGAGTAGTCGACGCTTGGAACAGTCTGCCACAGGAGGTATTGGGGACAAGCACAGTGGAGGGGTTTAAGCATGCCTGGGACAGGCACAAGGGAAGCTTGAGAGGGGAAGGAGTGATGAAAAGCCATTGATCACACAGGGTCAGTGACCACATACAATGTACAGGGCCTACGGGCAGACTGGATGGACCTAGCGGTCCTTATCTGCCAACAATTTTCATGTTTCTAAGTCACTTAACCTCCCTGCACTCCTGGGTCATCCCACTAAATGGGCCTTGTGTAAAGCTACCAACTTTCCAACACCTAAAACTGGGACAGTCCATCCTGACCATGACCCCCACCACTGTATCACTCCCTATGGCACCACCGCAGACCACGCTGCGACAATCAGTTACATTTTGCTGCTTACTCTGGCTATAGCGCCCATAGTAACACCAGTAGCAAACATTCAGATTAAAACAACACATCATTCTGCTGCAAAGTTCCAAATCATGATGTACTAAAGCTACAAACAGTCCCTATTTTCCCAGGACAGTCCCTATTTGCAGCATGTCCCAGTGTCCCCACAAGTTTTGCAAAATGTCACTTTTGTCCTGGTTTTGCTTACTTGTCCCAGTTTTGTTCCTTTTTGTTGCTGGCTGCTAATCCATGAGTGGCAGTTATTTCAGCCACCACTGTTGTGCTACTCGGGCTGGACAGGAGTTTGCAACTTTGCCTGTGTTGCAGCCACCAGCATGTCAGTGGGAGCACAGTAAAGCATATTCCCTTCCTGTTAGATTAGACTGGGTAGTGGTACAAACAAGTGCATTTGGACGTCTGCCTGCCAGCAGCTGAAAGGGACTCCAGACAGGGAAGAGACCAGCAGCAGTGAACAAGGTACCTGAACCTCATCAGCTGTAGGGAAGTGTGTGAAAACAATCTGGTGTGAGGTGGGAGTCACAGTGAAATGAGGTGAGGTGTAAGCCAGTTGGATGGGACTGTCAGGAGGAGCAATTCATGCAGCTCGAATGTCTGATCACAATTTAGCATGAGCTTGCTTCTAATGAACTTTCTGTACATCATGATTTGGAACTTGCTGCAGAAATGATGTATTGTTTTAATCTGCATGTTTGGTGTTGGTGTTACTGTGGAGTGGCATGGCCAGAGCAAGCAGCAAAATGTAATGGTGAGCAGCACTGTCTGCGGCGGTGCCTGTGGGAGTGACATGGTGGGGGTCATGGTCAGGATGGACCGTCACAGTTTTAGACCTTGGTAAGTTGGTAGCTTTATGATGTACAGAAAGTTCATTAGAAGCAAACCTGAATTAAACTGTGATCGGACATTCAAGCTGCATGTATTGTTCCTCCTGCCAGTCCCATCTAACCTACTCACGCTCACCTCATTTGCTGAGCAAACTTCACTTCAGTGACTTCCACCACCACACCAGATTGTTTTCACACACTTCCCTACATCTGATCAGGTTTGGGTACCTTAGTTCCCTGCTGCGGTCTCTTCTCTGTCTGGAGTCCCTTTCAGCTGCTGGCAGACAGACATCCACATGTGCTTGTTTGCACTACTACCCAGTCTAATCTAACAGGAAGGAACAAGCTTTTACTGTGCTGCCACTGACATGCTTGCAGTGCAACACAGGCACGGGGTTGAAGTTGCAAACTGCTGTCCAGCCTGAGCAGCGCCACAGTGGTGCTGAAATAACTGTCACTCACGGATTAGCAGTCAGCAAAAAAAAAGTGAGAAAAGTGGGACAAGTAAGCAAAAAAAAGGGGACAAAAGAGACATTTTGCAAAACTTGTGGGGACACTGGGACATGCTGCCTAAAATAGGGACTGTCCTGGTAAAACAGGGACTGTTGGTAGCTTTTAGCCTTGTGCCCAGTAGGCCTCACCCGTTACCAAAGTATCAATCAATCAACCAATTAATCAATAAACAAACAAAAGCAACAGCCCATGCTAGGATATTTTTCAGCTTTTAGACAGCCAACCAAACCCAGCACTTAGTGTCTTGCTTGTTTTTAACTTAATACTGCTGCTTAGCTTTGTTTGGTCCATACCAAGTTATAAATTTAAAGCAGCAGTGCAGCGAAAAAATATTTTTCCAAAAAGCCAATTTCAGTGACATATATTTATTTACTAAAGTCTAGGATTACAACCTTTTGAGCTGGGAGCTCATTTACAAAGGTTCCACGTTGTTTTAATACAGACAGTGAACAAGGAGAACAACCAAGACATCAGAACTTCACAATATGTACAATAAGAACATGTCGATTAAACAAGCAGTGAATTAGAGAAAAGCACAACAGCAAAAATACATCATTGGGTTACAACATCAGAATCACAGCATGAAAATATGTGGCTAGGAGGGAACAGCTGAGCTGAGTCTATAAGGAAAGGGCTTCAACCAGGCTTAAGTAAAGCGATAGAGGAGAAAAATAAGAAGGTTCTGAGCAGGAACTGAGACTCCAAAGATTCCCTTTGGCGTGGGGAAGGTGGGGCGGGGGGTAGGAGACCTGAGGAGTAGTTGAAGAGGGGAGGCAGGTAGGGAGGATAGTTGAGGATGGGGAGGAGGTGTGGGGAAGTGGGGGGTAGGGTGTGGAGGGAGGTAGAGCAACGGGGACTTGGGGATGGAGGGAGAACATGGGAGGAGTGAGTAACGGGGAGTAGTTGAAGAGGGAGCGGGGCAGGGAGGGAGAGGATAGGGTAGAGCTGGGGGCAGGGGAAGAACATGGGTGGCAGTAGAACTGAGGTGGGTTAGGGGGGAATTAATTGCAAGATGACATCAAAACAGTCCAGGGAGTATAGAGTTCAGCCAAGGGCAAGGCCTGGGATGTGATGTCTGAATGCAGGGAGCAGTGACAAGTCATATGACTAGCGAGTTAGGAGCGGAGTTTGAATTTAAAAGGGCCTAACTATAATACAATAGAAATATTAACATATCTGTCAAGTTTACTTTTCTAAGTGCCTCCTATACTGTGCACATTAAGTTTTTATTTTTTTTGTCCCTACCCTTACAATGTTTATAGTCATCTTTTTTTTTCTTGAGGAAAAAAACTAAATTATATACTCAGATTTTGGTGGAACTAAAAAATGTTATCGCCAAACAGAACTGGAAGATGCCTGGAATCTTTTCCAGTGAAAACACGATAGGGTCTTATTTTTTTGCTCAATTTCGTTGTACTGCTGCTTCGTGTTTTCTTTTCACCACATCCAGTGCTTGCTCGTAATCTCACCTGCTAGACCAATCATGGTTGACATCAGTCACCGTGATGGATTTGAGTGGGATCGGAAGAGATCAGGCACGAGTGCTGGATGTTATATGAGCGTTTTCTGCCGGTGCAAAATGCATACTTTTCAGTGGTACTGAATAGCAGAATTTATCAAAAATAAGCTAAAGCATTTTAAAAAGTAGAGAACCCAGAGCAACACAAAAACACAAAACAATGTGGCGTAGACGACAGCATGCTCAGTGTTCTTTAGAGACACTCCAATACTGTTTCATAAACTTCATTTTGCTTTTGTCTAAATATCTGATGTAAAAACAAAATAGCTGGTGAGAAAAATAAATTAAAGAGCTCGTAGCAACAAAAATAGGAGGCAGAAAACGTAACTAATTTTTCAAAGTAGTCAACTGCTCCTTTTTATTTCTGAGGTATTTTTCCTTTCTCATTTGCTGAGTAGAAGGATTTCGATATAATAGTTAAGACTGTGATGTCAAGAGTAGGACCTTACCTGGTGAACGATAACGGTGCATCTTCCACCATTCCTCTTTATACCTCATTAGAATTGTGACCTCACTTATTGTGACATCACAGGTGACTCATCTGGCAGCAGGTGATTGGCTCTTCTTGGTTAGTTGTGACGTTACAGTCAGCAAGGTCAGAAGATGAGCTGTGGGCTGGCACAGCGGTACCACTACCGCTTGTGATGCCAGCGACCTGGGTTCGTGATGAGCACGGATGCTGGAGGGCCGCCAGGAGGGAGGCTGAGTGTCTGCAGGACTCTCGCCTCCCTGGGGAGGGTAGGGGGAGAAGACCCGTGGCTAGACCGACTTCTGTTGGAGGCTGGGGACATGGCAGCTTGGTGCCACAGCAGTGGGGAGGAGCATGGCCGACATCGGCATACGTCTTGTCACTACACAACCACGTTTCCACCAAGAAAGCGGAAACAGACCCATATCTGCTCCGGGAGATGGGTCCCTGTGTTATGGCGATGGCGGCAAACAGGCTGCCCAACACACTGGACATTGGCTGGAGGAGTTGGGGAGCACACTCCTACCCCGCCCGAGGGGGGGTTATCTGAGGCTGGGGTGAGCCTCTGTCGCACCACTAGGATCACCACTGGGACCCTGAGAGAAGAAGCAGAACCGGAGAAGGAAGGAGGTACAAATAAAAGGAGAAAAAAAAAAAAAAAAAGGATGAGCTATGCAGAGGACTGGAACTAGAGATGTCAGCCTCCAGGTAGAGAGCTGTTCCACACATCGAACCAAATACTGTAAGGTAGAACATCTTATAATTAGCAAAAGGAAAAAAAAAATTACTTTATGCATAAGAAGAGACAGTTGGTCACTTTTTAAGTTAATGTTAGTTTAAAGAGCACCTTTCCTGGTGCTCACATCTATTAATAATCCTTACCTGCCCCAAAGTCGAATGGTGGCAAAATCCATTTTTTTTCCTATGCCCCTTGTTTGAAAGGGAAGGGTCTGTGTTTTGGCTCCATGGAGCTGCGCCTAATCCCTTCCACTTCCTGACACTTGATCCACCCCGCTATGCGTTTAGTGATGTCACACATGGACAGCGTGGGACATGCTCCATAGACATGAATGGGGCTGTTTTTAAACTCTGTTTTTCATGCAATAGATGTCCATCGCAAATAAATCAGGGGCACTGCTCAGCTATCAAGGTCCTTGTTACCTGAACAGTGCCCTTGATTTGTTTGCAATGGCTATCTACAATATGAAAAAACAGAGTCTCAAAATGGCCTCATTCATGTCTCTGAAGCGCACCCCTGCCCTCGCCATATAATGACATCACAAAACGATGACTGCAGTATCAGGAAGTGGAAAGGATTGGCGGCTTGGCTCCAAAGAGCTAAAATACGATCCTTTCCTTTCAAAATAAGGGCACAGAGAAAATATGATTTTGCCACCATCTGACTATGGGGCAGGTAAGTGGTCTCTACATGGTTTTTGGGGAGGTAATGTTAAAAATACCGGACAGATGCTCTTTAAGGAGATTTCCAATATAGGTAGTTATCATGGTATATGATTGCAGGAGTCTGTTAAGATACTAGGCATTTGTATTGCAGTTGCTTTAGTATCGGGTTGCTCGATTTATTCAAGAGTTCTGTCCAGCCGCCATGCCCTCACCGCTATGTAATGATGTGTGGGAGGCGTGCCCCATTGAATAACTGATTTTTATTCATTTTACTATCAAGAATGGTTACTAACAGATTAATGAACCGCCGACTACACGGATCATGCGTTAGCCAAGCCGTCGCCTTCATTAATCTGTTAGTGGCCATTCTTGATGTTAAAATGAATGAAAAATCTATCCCATCTCATTAAATGGGCATTCTGCGGTTTCCCTGGCCATGTCGTTACATGCCGGATGCCATGCGGCAACTGGAAAGGGTTTTGAATGCATCGGGCATCCGATGCTAAAACTAATTTTACGAGGGAAATACCTGCAATGTGGGCTGCACACATGTTGTCTAACCTGGCTAGAATGACTACCACGGAGGGCAGCGACCACACCATGCGAGTGGTAGCCCCATAGGGTAAGTCAGAAATTCACTTTAAGGCAGTATACCAGCTCTATGAGCTGTAAATACTGAAAAGTAATGTTGCAGAATTTAAGAATATATTGAGAAGAATTTTAGAATATACACTGCAGAATTTTGTAAAATACGCACGGAAAACTGCCATGTAAGCTAAACTGAAGGAAGCTAGGCCTGTTAAGATAAAAACTGCCAGAATGTGATAAAGTGGTTCAGTCTTTCTAATAATGCCAGAACCTCCAAACAACCTAAACATGGTTTCTGTATAGTAATTACCTTTAGGCCCTGTCCACCAAACAGAAATATCTTCAAAAACTGTTTTATAGTAATTAAACCAGTTCAGTGTGCCCACACCATGCAGTAAGCATTCTTGAGAACGGTTAGTGTATGTTCCTATTGCTGGTGTTAAACCTGTTCTGCTGGTCACCAGCTGAGTTCCAACAGACCAGAACCTTGACTGCGCATGTACACTGCAGGTAGAACTGTTTCAGTTAAGCCATTACAGCTGCTGGCCAATCATTCCAGTGGCAGAGATGCCGCTCGCGACGCCTGTGACCAGGGTTTGCCCCTGAGCCTGGATCTTTGGAGGGGTTGACAGGGGGAGAGAGAGAGAGACTGAACGACCCAGAGGATGCTCCATCACCGCCACAGCATGTTCCGTCAGGGATCACAATTCAGTTTTGTAGCCACTAGCCAACAGGGCTAGTGCCTGGTAAAATCCCCTAGCCCCACAGACATTTCCACTGTCCCAGCTGATGTACTTATTAAAATGTTACCTTCTCCAGTACCAGCCCAGAGGGTTAGTTGAAAATCTTTCTAGCCCGATACAAAATCTGCTAGTATTTGGCTACTGGACTGGTGCCATTTTCGAACCATGTGCCATGGGTGACCAAAGGTGGAAGTGCAGGTGGAGCTGGAGGGGAGGGCAGATGCCCAATGGCTCCGTATGGTTACATGTAGCTGCGTGTGCATGCACGGGAGCCACCAAGGTGCAAACGTCCAAAGAGCAAGCACAAAAGGGAACAAAATTCCCTGGCCTGCAGTATGATCCCTGATACACTCGGACCCTGCCAAGCACACTGTATCCCTCACAACCCCAAAGGTGCTCTGGTGAGGGGGGACCTGCTCCAGCCCTGCCCCAAGGAAGCCAGGGGTTAGAAAGTGTGCTTCGTGGTTGCCTGGGACTGATGGGCAGCAGGACCAGGACAGAAAAAGTACACATTTAAAATAAATAATGAACATTTTTAATTTTTTTATTTTTTATTTTATTGAATACTAAGATTACAATACCTTTGAACCATATTTTTTTTTTTTTTTTTTTTTACAAAGGTTTTCTTGAGACTAGCTGCCAGGTGATCTTAACAGACCTTCTGAAAAGTGTTCTGCAAGGGCAGCAGTGTGGGTGCTAACCACTGTTTAACCGGTTTAGGTAGTGAAATATAGATAGGGCCTTGTGAGAAAGATACTGGTTGCCTTTGTGAAACCGTCAGTCTGGCTTGCTTGGGATTACACAACAGAACCCTTGCTCTGAATAAGGAAGGTCAGGGCCAGAGAAGAGGTATGCGGGGAGGGGCTGAGCAGTGGGAGAGTCTTCATTTTAGGAGCCTGCACTATATTGAGAGTGCAGCTTTAATCTTCTGTGAGGCCTTTCTCTCTCGTTGCACAAAATGTGCAGCACAGGAGAAAGACCATGAGAGAAGATATACAAGAGCATATCTGAAGGATTTCTTTTCTAATTCTTTCACATTAACTCCTTTATAAGCAATGCAGATGGGCAGGGCTTTCTGATTTCAAGTGGAGCCATTTCATTTTAAAGCAGCAAAACCTTATAGTCAGAGAACACCTCTCTTCAGAGTGTAAAATGCACTGCCCCAGGCTCTCGACTACTCAGCAGGGCCGCATCCTACCACAGCATTCACAGTTACAGGCACTGAGCTGGTATTTGGTTCTGAGAAAAAGAGAGAGAAAGAGAGACCCAGCTAAACAAAGGCAGCAGACGCAGAGGCACCAGGCACGAACCAACACTGTAAATTACACTGACCCCCCCTCGCTGAGGTTCAAACAATACAAGAACATACAGAGTGAACAGAACTAGATCTGTACAGTCACAGCTAGCTTGTTCAGTCCTTAATGTTAAGTCTTGGCTACCAACCAATCCCTAGTTGGTGGTCTACTCAGTATTTCACTGGCCTGAACTAAACATAGTTCAAGAAGGGTAGTGCAGGTGTCGTTGTGTTGTTATTGTTTTTTGGGGTAGGGGTGGGGTGTGTGTGTGTGTGTGTATATGTTTATTTTTATTTATTTAGCTTTTGTTAACCAGGTAAGTGCACTAGCCATAATATTACTATTTTCAGGCACGACCGGGAGAGTACAGACATGCAGAAACTTAACAGGATAACAAATTATAAATGCTTTACATACAGTGAGTTAAAGAGGATACAATATATTGGAACATACAAAGTAAAGCGCTTTACATACAATGAGTTAAAGTGGATACAATTTATCAGAGACATACAGAGTAGACCATTCATAAGTTCATGGGTGCCTACCTATGCAATGAACAGAGAGAACCTTCGACAATAAATTATCAAGTGACATACCATATAAACAGAACAAGGTACACAAAAACAGGTAATACAACAGGAAGAAATAACCACTGAGAGCAGGGGGTGTCATTAAGGAAAAGGTCGGTAAGTGAGGAAAAGGGGAGCGAGCCATAAAATTAGATTATATGAGTATATGTAAGCGTAAGTCAGATGCCTGCAGTGCAAGATTGTACATGGGCAGGGAAAGGAAGCAGGGACAGGCTGAGGCAGTAAGAGGGTTATACAGAGGTGAGGAAATACTATTGTATGGCAAGAGACATCAGTCATTAGGTAGGGTGAAAGCAGGAACAGGTATTAGCAATCAGCAGATTTGAGCGCAATTTTCTCTTAAAGCATGTGTGGGAGCTAGAAAGTCTAATGTCGAGGGGAAGGGAATTCCACAGCTGTGGAGCCGCATGCTCAAATGCAACAGTTCCTTTCCTAGTGCGGCACCTCGGCTAATTCAGAAAGGATTTATCAGCTGATCGTAGACCATGGAGTGTGTCCTGAGGAACAAGCATAGCTGCAAGACACCTAGGGGTTTGATTTTGAATTATCGAATCAATAAGAGAGCCAAGGTAGTATTTCCTACTAGCTAATGGAGAGAGCCAACTAAGATTATTATAAAGTTGACAGTGGTGTTTAAGCCGAGGAGCAGAAGAGGCATAGCAACATATGTTGTTATACGTAATATCCCATCTGAGTAGGTCAGTTTTATGAGCAGCCCCAAATAAGGGAGCCCCATAGGTTAGGGTTGGGAGCAGAATCCCCCTCGCAATGGCCATTTTAGCCAATGGCATGAGTATATAACTAGTCTTATATGCAACACCCAATTTGGAGTTGACAGCTCTGCAAACAGACTGTACATGAAGATTAAGATCAAGAGACTGATCTAGCAGGATGCCCAGGTACTTGAAAGAGTCACACATTCCAGTAATTGACCTTCTAAGTCCTGCACCGTCAGTGCTGTTGTGCAAGCCCAGAGCTTTGGGGCCGATCCAAGCAGCATGGCTTTAGTTTTGCTGGTGTTGACAGCCAGTTTGTGGTCGTATAGCCAGTTTTGGATATTGTTAAAGTCAGAGGAAAGGGTTGTATTGATAGTGTCTATATTAGTAGAACTTGTATAGATGACAAGATCATCAGCATATAGAATAGCAGAGCAGGATTTTAGAGCAGCTCCAATGTTATTTATATAAAGAGAGAATAGGAGGGGGCCCTAGGATGGAGCCCTGAAGTACAGCAATGTTAATAGAAGTACTGTTCGATAGAGAGGAATTAAATTTCACCACTTGAGTTCTATTTGTCAGGTAGCTTGCATCAGTCAACAACAGAGGAGGAGAAATGCAGATGTCAAGCAAGGAGAGAAGCAAAGTGTGATCAACAAGATCAAAAGCCTTTGTGAGGTCAATAAAGACAGCCCAGTCAGATTGCCAGTATCCATTTTGAAAGAGTGTCTGTGGTGAATTTTAGGAGTGCAGTCGTGTGCTATGTCCTTTCCTGAAGCCATGTTGGGTATCTGAGAGCAGACTGTGCTTAAGTAGACAGTCAGTTGTCTTGAGTTGTGACAATATTCTCCAAGATTTTGTTCAGTACTGAGAGTATGGCAATTGGTCTGTAGTTCACGACAACCTTAGGATCCCTTTTTAAGTACAGGTGTGATCTGAGCAGCTTTCCAGAGGTCAAGCTGACCATTCCACCTGAAAGTGATAACGTATAAATTTTGTGTGTGATAGCAAATAGGGACCTGCAAGTTTCAAGAGCCGGGGTTCCAGGGAGTCTGAGCCAGAGCTGGTATGATCAGAGATGGACCTCAGGAGCTTCAGGACTTCCTTTCTAGACACAGCCTTAACATAGAATGGAACAGTATAAGGAGGCACAGGGGACAACACTTCCAGCTTATCCAGACAGGTTCCTGGTGAGGAGTGGGAGGACAATGCAGTGGGACTGACGGAAGAGGTATATTGGGAGAGATCAGAGAAATGCAGGTTTAAAGAATTAGCTATGGTTTGTGAGTCATTGCAATGCACATCATTTATCAGCATATCACCAGGGGTAGTTGACTGTGAGGACCCTAGGAAGGATTTGATGTGTGACCAGAATTTTCTGGGATCATTGGCAGAGTTAATCAGTAGGTCTTTACAGTACTTGCTCTTAGCAGCTCTGACTTGTCTTTTACATGAATTCTGTAGCATACAGTAAGCAGTGAAATCTGTTTGCTTGACCTGATGTTTTGTAGCGCTCCAGAGTTTATCTCTAAGGCACAAACTTTTGAGCAAGTCTTTGTTCAGCCATCATGTTTGTTTACCCTCACCTCCGGGTGATCTTTAGGGCATGTTTACATTGAACTGTAAGGAATTTAGTGATGAAGAGGTTAAGAGCGTCCTGACAACAGTGTGATAGATAGATCTCCGACCAATTAATTCTGGAGATATCGTAGAGAAACACCTCTTGGTCTAGGTGAGCAAAGTTTGTAGAGAGTGATGAGACGTGGTGGAGATGGAGATGCCCCCATGACATGATGCAGAAAGTAGGAGAGTGGTCAGTTAAAGCATCAGCAAGAGTACCAGCGGCTGAGATGTGTTTGATCCGCTTACCAGCACCCAATCCAATAGTGTGCTTAGTGGTGATGAAGACAAGACTTAGTCGGCACTGTTGCCATCTGATGCAGGTTGTAGCTGAGTCCGAGATTGAAGAGAACCGAGAGCTGCCCCAAGCCAGTTTAAGTTTAGGTCCCCTAAGATGACAACCTCATTATGATTCAAATTCTAAGAGGTATTTTCCAACCGGTACTCTAGACCCACAATCCCTCCCGCTGTGGGGTTATACGCACAGATAACATGCAGTTTCTTGGCTCCCAACGCAAGGGTAGCATGCAAGTATTCACATACCGATTGAGCATCCAGGATAGCGAGACGAGAGACAGTCAGATTATTTTTGTAGTACAGAGCAACCCACCACCACGTTTGTTCGATTTCCTGTCCCTTCGAATAACAGAGTAATTTGGCAGGGAGC
Organism: Neoceratodus forsteri; assembly: GCA_016271365.2. Lineage (NCBI taxonomy): Eukaryota > Metazoa > Chordata > Ceratodontiformes > Ceratodontidae > Neoceratodus > Neoceratodus forsteri. Next base: position 1,251,514,228 of record CM028129.1, on the reverse strand, counting down.
AGAGGGAGTCAGTAACTGATGGTTTTAGCCTGGTCTCAGCGAGACAGAGGATATCAGGACTGTACAGTTTGACCCATGACTCCAGTTCCATGAAGTGACACATCAAACTTCTTATATTCAAGTGTTCAATTAACAGCCAATGTTTGGACATACTATGAATGTCATCTGCTGAGAAGTAAGCATCTAGTGGCCCAGGATTTGTCTCTATAACCCCAGATAGCAGAATGGCAATGATGACAAGGAACCACAGCCCCACATTTAGAAAAGGATGGGATAATGCAGACTTGTTCTGTAGTTTCCTTAACATATAAAGAGAACAGTAGGGACAGCCCTTTTGGTAGAGAAGAAGATTAGTTTGTAGTATCCTTGCATTATAAACAATAAGGTTGGAGAAAGTAAAATCATAGTGCTCGGTCCTAGATTTATTTTCCATCCTCATTCCACAAGGATAGTGTAATTCTGTCAAGGCAAAGTAGGACAAAAGAGATTCGAGGCAACCCCAGACAGCTGTTGGACATGGTGTGACTGTTGGTACAATATTGGTTCAACTCATGACAGAGGTCACCCAGGGTCACAGCTAGGCAGGATTGACAAGAGGCTTTAGCTATGCAAGACCTTGCAGGCATGCACTCCCAGCCCCATTACATTGTTAGCCTGGGGCACCTGTAAGTACAAGTGCAGGATGAAATCATTTTGTCCTTGTGCTTCCTTTGTTATTTAAAGAAGTTGTATAAAAGCCTACAAATAGATCCCTTAGGAGCAAGCCAGACGAAAATATGGATTTGAGCAGGACCCAGAGTCACTGGAGTTTGTCAGACCTAGTTGCTTGATTTCTATTTGTATATATCCTAAAATGATCAATCGGTAACTGGCTAATCAGAAACTTCATTAACCAGTATAGATTGTCGACAGCCTTTCAATCCTCATTTAAACAAATGTATTCCCCATATGGCAGGAATACAGCTGGAAGGTGAAAATATGCTTTTTTGGTTTTTTTTGTTGGTCTGTTTCTCCCCATGCCACCCAGCCCTCATCCATCGGTCTCCCCAGCGTCATCACCGCGGTGTCCTCTGGGAGTTACCATGTCCGGTTCTTCCCCAAGGGCTTGCCCCTGCCCTGCGGGATCAGCAGGGCCCCCTCCAGCCCCACCTGGAGCAAGATTCTGTTCACTCGGATGTTGCCCAGGCCTATGGGAGACTGGTGTCATCCTACCAGTTGGCATATTTCCTGCTTTCTCTGCCCCTGGTGCGGAGGAAGTGGCGTGCAATAACGCCATTTGTCGTGCTGCGTACGCTCCTGTATGCAGCATTCTGGGCATCTGCTCCACCTCCAACACCCTCGTGTACAGTGTCAGTGTGCCGACCCAACTCTCAAGGTCGCTCCTGAACTCAGGTCATTGGTGCCGTGAGCAACAGTGCTACCAATGCGCCAGTGGACCGACAAATATGCTTCCTTTACACACCAGCAAGCCAAGGGAAGTGGAGGACAGGAATACCCCCAAACTGCTGGAGACACTGCGAGGAAGTTTGAGACCACCACTCCCATATATTCTAGTCATGCCCCATGTTAGGCCCATACTGCAAGATAGTGGGGCAAACATTGGGACAGGTGTACGGTTCTACAATAGTGCTCAGGGCACAGCATATAGTGTTAGGTGTGCTTCTAGGGGAGGCTCAGGGTAAAGACTCAATATATCTTTGGAGACTGTTGATAGCGGCAGCCCAAAGGGCCATAACCCGCAAGTGGTTAACAGAGGAACCACCCACACAAAGGGAATGGAGAGGGACTTTGGGATAGATACACAGAATGAAACAGTTAACTTTCACAGTAAATGACGGGGGTTACTCTCCATTGGCTTAGATGGGTATAATATATGAGGGAGAGGGACCCTGAATTTGTCCCATGAGACAGTACAAAGCACAAGTAATAGGGACAAGAGTCCCTGCCAACTGAAGACTAGCCCCGTCAAAGATGGCAACTCAGGAGGAGGAGGGTGCAAGGCATGCTCTGCTCTGACAAAATATTATATATGGAGCCGCAGTTCTGCACGACGTGCTCAAATCTATACGCACATACTGATGTGCCACTACAGCAGGAGCTTGGGGAGAAACTGGGAATAGGAATCCAAGGGCTAACTGGTACCAATCATGTAATCCAAAGATTATATGATTGTATTCAAATTGACTATTGTAACTCCCATTACCCTCTCCCCCAAGTCGCACCTGGAAACTAGCCTTGGCTCAGCGTGCCTTCCTGGCTGTCAACTTTTAAATAAATAAATAAACACTCTGCCTGTCTCACAGGACACACACTACCACCTGGATACCTGGAGCACTCTGGATTTGGACTCTTGGTGGTGTGTGGGGGGGCAGCCCCTCCCCCCTTCAGCCCAGCCACCGGCGGGGGGATGTCCATGGGACCTCACTCCAGATAGGTCCATGGAGGTGGTTGCCGGCAGAGGGGAGGTAAGGATAGGTGCAGAGGAACCACACAAGGAGTAAGAAAAGCTACATGGAAAGACAAGCCTGGATTTTGTGGGAAGACAAGCCTGGATTTTGTGTTTAGGCATGAAAACCAGAGACTGTAGAGCAGAAATTTTGATTTCCCTTAAACAAATGGGTGATTTTTTTTTTTTTTTTATGGGGGCCCTCCATTTTCATGTTATTTTTCCAATGCATGGCAATGGTCAAATTCTTCCAATATTTGTAACAATACATTTAACTGTAGTAATACATGTGACTGGGATTATACAGTGCCTACTACATGACAACTGAGTTTTGTATAATTATTGCTTGCAAAACCAATTCGATCCGACTCTACTGTATCACCCCCCGCCCCCAGCCACCTACTTGTTTAAGCAGTATTTTCATGAGATATTTTGTTACCGTAACTAACTGTACAAGAATGCCACACCCTTGCAGCCTACTAAAGGTGGTTGGGTGAGAGGGAATTCATGACAGAAATGTCCGAGTTCCAGCTCACCTACCCAGGTATCAAAGACTAATAAATAAAACTTCCAGCATTCTCAGCCAACTGCAAAAAAAGCAGCTTCTGTCCCCCCACTGTCACCACAGGCACAACAGAGTTTTGGTAGCACTTGAAATTCTGAGAGGCAGCTGAGGATACCGACTTTCCACATGTAGAAACCAGGAGTAACTCGGTCAGGAAATTAGACCAAAATGAATCCAAAAAACTCATCTGTTGTAAACCCACAACCGGGGGTTCTCCCACCTCTCTGCCTGTGTTTCAGGTGACACACGCATGCACGCAGATGTTTTGCCAACAGGCTTCCTTGGCCCAGTTTCCAGATGGAAGAGAGCCTGTGTGCATCTCTTGACAGAGGGGAGGGGGGCCTTCCCCAGTACTTTTTAATACTTTAAATGATCTTTTAAACCTTTTGCCAAAACATTCTGTTTTCAAGTGTGCCCACCACTTTTTTTTTTTTTGCACAAAGCCGCTGGCACCCTCATCCGCAATACGCTACATGCCCTGCCAACTCAGGTGCTGGCCAGCAGGGAACATTAGCATATTTTGGGCAACGGAGCGAGTGGCCGTGCACAAGATGGTGGTGGGCAGTAATACCTTCTGGGTACTGCACTGTACAACATTAAGGATATCTCAACTCACTCTGGACTACTTAGGTATATTTCTAGATGAATTTCCTACTGCATATAGTTCTGGGAATTGTAGGCATGTCTCATGTTGATGTTCAACAATATGGGTGCTGTGATTGTACTGTCAGTCATGTATTATTCCATGGCAAAAACAATAAAGCTTATTAATTGAAAAAATAAAGATGGCGGTGGGCAGACTTAAAAACAAGACGTTTCAGTATAAGGATTACAAGATAATTAAAGGAAAACTCCAGTAACCATGGTAATTGCAGCTGCTGCTGCAGAAATGCCCAATTAGGGCTTTTAGAATAAAAGTAAATTTTATTTACTTGCTGCCTGGAAAGCTTACTTACAAAGATCCGCTTCATCCGTAATGGCAGCAGAGCCCCTGGGCGGACATCTCACCCTGGGCCATCCCACCGGTGAAGGTTATGCAAATGAGGGCTACCAATTCTGTCAGCTGTCTGGGTTTGTGAGCGGTGGGAAAAACGAAAAGCAAGGATAAGACTAAAATGTGTCGGTGCCCATACACTATAAAAGACAGTGTATTAGTGCTTATAGACAAGAAGGATATTTAACTTTCGAGGGTTCCATGGTAATGAGACCTCTCGAGCTGAGCTCTCAAGGTCTCCAGTTACCACGGAAACCTCAACAGTAAAAAATATCCTTGTTGTGTATGACCGTTCATACACTATCCTCTATTTGGCACCAAGCTGCAAGTGCTGTTGGAGAATGCAGACTGGCCAGAAGTAGTGGGTGGCTTTCATGTGACAGTACAGACTGTGAGCGTGCAAGAAGGGACAAGCGGCAGCCGCAACCAAGAAGTGTGGGTGAACAACATATCCACGATCCTATAAGTTTAAATTCCTCATTCACCCAGCACCTAGCCAATTACTAGGTTACTTGCCCAAATTTGTACCCTTTAACTTGTAAAAGTCTATAAATTTTATTTCGATCATAAAACAGAACAAAGAAATAGCAAGGTTTTTTGTTTTTATTTAGGGAGGTAACACTTCTGTGATTTCTATATACAGAACCATATACTATATAAAATAAAGTATGGACAACTACACAACTCGTTATGTGTTTTCCATCTTGGGGCTGAGATGACAGCATGGACCTCTCAGCTTTGCCTCGAGTCCATATGCTGTCATCTCAACACCTCGATGGAAACACAGCTGTGTTGTGTATGGCTCCCCATACATTACTCTCTTACGTTTTAACCCAACACCCCTCTCAGTCAGCACCATCTCTAATCGCTCATGTCACTGTGTGAAGACACATGATTATTCACGATCAAAAAAAGAAGCCAAATCTGTAATTAATTGCTTTAAATTACTTTAAAGTGCTGGAAGCTTGGGGTGAGGAACACTGGGAGAGAGCTGCCACAGCAACTGTACCATCCACAGCCAGCGTAGCTGCTTGAGTGGGTGGGCGAAAGGGAGAGTTGGAGCGACTGTCAGAGGCATGCATGGGGGTGACCTGGCCCTGTCATCCCCAACATTGTCAACAACCCTCCTCCTGTAAAAGACTTTCCTGTGGTGCTGAACCCCTGCTGCTCTTCCTAGCTCCCTCAAGTAAAAATAGTCCCTTACTTGTCTGCAGCAGAGTGCAACTTGTGCTGAGGGCTGACTCTGATGCTGTAACAGCTGTGGCCACTGCATTCACCATTCAGCTTGGATGTCAGGACAGGAGGTCAGGAGTGAGAGGAGGACAAGAACTTCAGCAGACAACAATGCTGCTGAGGCAGACAGACTGTACTGAGTGGGTCAGGTGCAGGCACTCACTCAGCACATGATCTCAGCTGTCTTGCTTCCATTTTTGTTTCTGTTCCTTGGCTTCCTGACGGCTGGACCTGCTTGAGTCATGCTCAGCACTCCTCCACTGTGCAGCACAGACAGGATGCAGCTACCCTGATCTTGGCTCATCCTCGGCTCCCACGGAGGCTGCATTCCATAACTGGGATAGTCAGACCTGAATCAACCTAATGAATCTGAGTTATGTTGCAGTTTTATTTTTTGCATCAAAAATTGTTCATGAGGAGTTAGCAATTCATGGTGCAAGTAAAAAGGCAGCTCGGATTTGGAGTGCAAGCAATATGAAGGGATACCTGACCTATGCTTACCAGGCCCCGTACTGCCTCTGCTCTACCTGAAACTTGGAGGGGGAGGTCAATTCAGTTCAGGACAGGAATGCTATGATTAGGAAACTGGGAATGGGAAGGGATGACCGAGAGAGGTGACTCTGGGCTGGAGCTGGTGAGATGCATGGTTGGGTAGGGAGATTTTTGTGCACCTTGCCCTTACTGCCATAGCCCTGTTGCAAATGTACCATCTGGAGCCGGTGTTGCTATCTGGCTGGGTGGCTAGAACAGAAAGAGACAGAGAAAATGAGAGCGAGAACTGCCATAGTGACTACCATGATGAGTCAGTGCTGTTGTTTGTCTGTGTGACAGGATTGAATATGGCCCTGTCCCAGTTGTTCTGGAGAAAGAGTTTAAATGCAAGGATCTGTTCTATTCTCTCCTTTTCTGTCTCTTGTCTGTCTGGTTGCGTAACCAAATTTTCTCATGAGTCCTAAGACTTAATCTCTCCGACGGTCTTGCAGTTCTCTGCCTCTCACTATCTCTCTACCTTTTCTTGCTGTTCTGTCTTTCCTCCCCCTTGCATATCTGCTGGAATGAAATTACATGTGAATCATTTTGTGGAAATGTAACTAATACTGGGATCCATTTGTTTAGAAATGTATATAGTTATACTATTGAAATGATTGCAAAAAGCTGTTTGGAACTCAAGAGGTCAACCTGAGAAGCTAGTCTGCAAACCCTTTGAGAAGCTGTAAGCAAGAGGTCAGTTCTGGGTCACAATGTTCTTTTTGCTGCACTTATTGAAACTTACAAGAACACTATGTGAGAAGCATGTTGTTTTCATACGAAACATATGAAATTTGCCAGCAGATAAAGGCCTAGAGGTCTATCAAGTCTGCTCGAATGTGCAGCTAGCACCCCTTATTCTGCAGCTGCCCCTCCCTTCCACCCTTCCCCTTCATTAACACTCCCCCTTGTCCTGTCCCATCCTCGTTTGAAGCAGTCCACTGTTCTACTGCATACCACTTCTGCAGGTAACACATTCCACCCAGCCACCACCCTCTCTGTAAAAAGTGTCTCCTCATCTCCTCCTGAACCTTCCTGCCTCCAGTCTCATATCATGGGCCCCTGGTGGCCCTCCCTCCCTTACTTTGAACAGCCCTCTGTACCCGCCTTTGTTTATTCCTTTCATGTATTTAAAGGTTTCAATCATGTCACCCTGTCTCTCCTCTCCTCCAGTGAGTACATGTTCAACTCCTTCAACCTCCTCTCGTATGATAAGTCCCCCAGCCCCTTGATCATTTTTGTCGCCCTGCGCTGCACCCCCTCCAGTAACTTAATGTCCCTCTTCAGATACGGACGCCAGTACTGCACGCAGTACTCCAGGTGTGGTCTAACTAATGACCTATACAGTGGCAGAATCACCTCCTCCCTCCTTGAGGATATACCCCTTGCAATACAACCCAGCATTTTGTTGGCCTTTGCAGCTGCCTTCCTACATTGTGCCAAGTTGTTCATTGATCCTGTAATGAGCACACCCAGATCCTTCTCCTCCTCTGTCTGGGCTAGCTGCACTCCCCCTAGCTGGTAACTCCTCCTTGGGTTCTTCATCCCAAAATGCAGCACCTTGCACTTTTTGGCATTAAACCCCAGTTGCCAGGTGTCTGACCAGGTTTCAAGCTTTGCCAGATCATCCTGCAACCCCTGCCATTCCCCTAGGTCATCCACCACCACGCCAGCCTTGGTATCATCAGCAAACAGACTGATCTTGCTCTTGATGTCCCATGATATGTCTGCAATGAATATCCCAAACAACACTGGTCCCAACGCCGAGCCCTGTGGGACACCGCTCGTCACTGCCCTTGGGTGTGAGAGCTCTCCAGCCACCACCATCCTCTGTTGCCTTCCCTGCAGCCAGTTTCCTACCCATCTCACCAGCTTTGCACCCGCCCCTGTGCCTACTAACTTCCTTCCCAGCCTTCCATGTGGCACCGAGTCGAATGCCTTACTGAAGTCCAGATACAGGACATCCAACTGCATGGCCCCTGTCCAGTTGCCTAGTTACCCAGTCATAGAACTCGACCAGGCTGGTTTGGCAGGATCTGCCATCATGAAGCCATGCTGTCTGCTGTCCTGTAGTCCTTGGCCTCTAGGAGGGCCACCAGCCTCCTTCAGGATAGTCTCCATTAGCTTACCACTGATGGATGTGAGGCTCACTGGTCTGTAGTTTCCCGGTTCATCCTTGGGCCACTCTTGTGGAGGGCACCAATGAGCCATCCTCCAGTCCTGAGGCACACCCGAATGTAGTGAGGCATTAATAGGTCTGCCAAGGTCCTGCAAGGACCTCTGCCAGCTCCTTCAGTACCCTGGGGTGGATGCCATCTGGGCCTGGCGCTTGTCCACCCTCAGTGCCTTCAAACCCTCTCGAACTCTGCCTCTATGATTTCCCCATCTGTCACCACTTCCCCCTGCTTCTGCCATTTCTCCACTCTCATGCCACCCCTCTTTAGTAAACAGCGGGGTTGCAAAGACTTATAAAACAGCTGCAATTGCCAGAGTGACAGCAACACAGAGACTGAGACTGTAAACTGAGAAGAAACTCAGCCGAACTTTCTTTGTTTATACTGCCTTTGTAAATAGCTATACTGAACAATTTTACTTTTTCATTTTACTGTTATTAATAATAAATCACTTGTTGCAGATTTACAACTGCTCCTGGTTTTCCTATGCTTCTGACCTGTGCCTCGACGACAGTCTGGGGAGGAGACAGAGTTGCCAAATGTACCAGCCAGAGTCGGTGTTGCTGTTTGCCTGGGGGACGGAGAGAGTCGCTGGGGCTGCTGTTTGGGGGAGGGGAAAAGACTGTTTGTGGTTCCCGGCCACTAGTCATTCTAACTGCAGTGAGGCAATCAACATAGCATGCCCCACCCTAGTGCTGCCACTGCTACAGCTGGGCAGATTTACGCATGTAACCCCTAGGTGGTGCTATCCCAAGGGCTACTACCTCTGCCTGCTTGGCTAGTAGCAGGTTAAGGGGCCTGAGTTCTGAAACTGGTGCCTCCACCAAGAGGTCAGGGATGGTAGTGGTCAAACTAGCCTGGGCACAGCCCTCCAGGACACTGTAACCCCCCCTCTTTCCCTGCTAGTGGCCAAAACAGTACACAATAATTACTTTCACAATACCCCTGATATGATTTGCATGTACCCACACAGTTTGCACTTACCACCAGGACTGGTTTCTATGGTTAAACCCTAGGGACCCCTTTAAAACAAGGTTAGACAGAGCAATACCTTGAGCACAAACTTGAACCACAGTCTGGTTGAATGTAGAAAAAGTAGATCTGATTTATTCAGGGGATTTGAATAAGGAACGGGGGTAATCAGGTTAATTAGCTTAATCGCTCTATCAATCACACAGCTGTGTATGCAGTCAGAGTCCCTAATACAGTCACACTGTCTGGGTACCCAGGTGGAAGAAAGTTGAGCTAGCCAGGACCATTGCCCGAGGTAGGCCGGCGTTGTAGCTGGTTGGGGCCCTGAAATGGAAAAGCAACTTGCACAACACACTATTTGTAATCCGGAGCCAGATGGCTCAGTTCAAAAAAGAAAGATAACAAGATAATCAGGTGACACACTTTTTATTGAGCTATATGTTGCAGGGAGCTACCCTGGTGGTTACTCACGATACCCAAGGCTGGACACAGGATGGATGAAAACTGAGACAGCAGATGGATTCTCTGGAGCGCCAGGAGAAGCACGGCCCACACGGTTCGCTGAGGCATCATTCCTGTTCAGGCATGGAGCAGGGGGCTGATCCCCCGGCAGGTCTCTCATCGATGGCTCTTCTCTGTGCAGCAGAGTAGGATGGCGGGGCCCTCATGGCAAGGCCCAGCCAGAGTGAACTAACTGCAGATTCAGTCCATTATGTGGGACACAACTTCCAGCTAGCAGAACACAATTTGCAACGGGGAACCAGGTCTCGAACTCTACTCAGTACACAAGCACATTTTATATGCATGAAGCTTACTGAACCAGGCACAGCACCCTGGTCACAATTCACAAGTTCACTGTGCCACACAGACGCTTTGAAGGGAAAAGGGATTTTGGGCAGGCCGACTGATTCAGCACAATCTTTGGTCTTCCTAAGGTAAAGCCTGATTCCTCCTTTAGTAGCTTACTTGGTTCACACCAAACCCGGATTTAGTCTGATAATGACTCTCTCTCTCTCTTCTTTCTCCTCTCAGAGCAGTAAACAGACACGCAGGTCGGAAATCAGGTTTTCTCCCACAGCTCTCCTGCCTAAACCACGCAGGATACCTGCTCGAGCTATCGCGAGCCAAGCCCCTCAGCTTCCAACCTGATTTAAGGTTTGGTTGGTCGGTACTGCTGCCAATCACAACAAGAGCTCCCTTTAGTTGCAAAGGTGTAAACAGTCCAAAACTATAATTCCTACAGTTTTGGGTCCATTCAATCCCTATAAGCAGGCTCGATTTAGAGTCCCCATCACTGACTGGTCCAATTCGCAGTTCGGGACCAAAATGGAGGAGACAATCAAAACAGTCTTTGCTGCAAAGAAGGCAGGTTAGAACAAACTACATTATCATTATTACTCTAAATTACTATCAGCAAATAGTTACATTCTTCAGCAGAGCCCCTTATGCAATTAGTGATGGCAGAAACTGAGCTATTTTCCAGCAGCCCAGGCGGGACTCGAGCATGCCAACACTCTGCCCCCCTTTCAGATTAATTATCACTGCAACTAGCAGCTCTAAAGTGACAGTACACGGAGGCCACACAGGCACTTACTGGCAATACATTTAAACAGCTATAGCCAACACCAACCGGCAGCGAGCATTTGGGCTAGCTCATGGAAGATTTTTCGGAACCCCATTTGTAGGGGGTTACGCATCCACGTCAAGTTGGTACCATCACAATAATGGCAATTGCAAATTATACTATACATCTATACCATTAGCAGGCTAGGCCTATAGCTTCTAAGGCATCAGTCAACATATTCAACCTTTACTATACACATTCTCTGCACTTTACAGTACAATGTCTATTCTAAATTACAATAGTCATATTTCACACAGGCACTTTACACATCCTGCCATACAAGATCAGGTAACGACTTCCTGTACATTGAACAATGTGAGAGGGAGCCCTTACCTATCATTTAACCTGGGGCTAGATGGGGCAGGGGCACCATACCTAGACGGTAAGACAATCAACTGGGAATTGGTACTTAGACTCAGTTTGGGCAGTGAGCTCTGGGAAACATAAACCCCCTTGTGGACCACACTGAGGGGCAAATCCACTGGCCTCCCAGGGAAATCATAACTAAAGGGCACCACAGGCTTGACAGCTCAGCCAGTCCTTCTGGGAGGAACAACCACAGTCTCTGTATCGCTCAGCTTCAGCCTTGGGGCTTTATTACATGTGAGTGGGATCTCTCCTGGTAGGAAGGTTCGAACTTGGAGCACTGACAGCCCCTGGCTCTGTAAGTTCTGTTTCTACGACACTTTGCTCACTTGGAAGGCACTCTGGCACTAGAAGGGAATTATCATCACATTCAAAGTATTCTTCTTTCTGGCATGTTACCAGAATGACTCATATCATCGGCCCCTTCCTCAGGCAAATCATACAGTTCCACCATACAGAGTGACTCAATATCAGCGTCAGACATGACACATTGCATTTCGCTTTCAGGGAGCATTGGCTCCAAGGACGAAGCTGGGGGGTTAGGCAGTCCAGAAGGCCCAGCTTCATCCCCACAACTGATCATGGGGTTACCTCTAAACAGCTGACTCAGTTCATAAGAGGGGTAATAAACATAGTTGCACTCAGTCTCATCAGAAATGGACTGACAGTCATTATCGTTCTGGGCTTGCTATAGAGAAAACCTTAAGTCTGTGACCACTGGGGTAGGTTGACTCTGTCTCTGTTTTGCGGCAGCACGAGTCACTGGTCCAGGGGGAACAATCTCAGGGGGTTAGCTTCAATCACGACTTGGCCAATAGGCAGTAAATGGTTACGGTGCATGGTCTTAGGCAGTAAATGGTTATAGTGCATGGTCTTGACAGCTTTTGAGTTGTTTTCAGGCCGCACTTCGTACACGGGTAAATCATCCAACTTGCCTACTACTATATGGGGAAGACGGTGCCATCGGTCAGCAATTTTATGTGTACCATGCAGTCCCAAATTTCGCAACAACACACGGTTCCAGTTCAAGCTCAGGACAACTCTCCTTCTAGAGGGAGGGGGCTGTATGTCCAGCGCAAGTCAGACCTCAGCGAGGCTGGGGTTTGCCACGACGCGCCTATATTCCTCTAAAGGCATGTCAGATAGCTAGCATTATTGCACACCATGCCCTGCCTCCTTCGGGGTCAGCAAAAATTAGCAGCTGCCATCCAAGATGCCCCACTTCCCCAGCCACGATCGCCCGCCCGTGACACTCCTGAAACGACCTACCTCCCTGTCTGCACGTACCCGGCCGACTCCGCACCCCGCCTTGGGGGGCAAGCCAGGGAGGCAATGCCAGTAGGAGAGCCTGCCAGCACCCTTCTCCCGTCGTCGCGGGTTTGCGCTGGTGAGATGGCCCTGCCCTGGAGGGCAATCCAGGGGTTATCATTTGCACGGAGGAAAGTCCTGGGGGTGAGGAGGGGGGGACCAGGGGTTGATGGGGGCTGAGCTGCAAAGGTGGTCCACAAGGAAAAGCATACTAAATGAAAAAAAAGGAAAAAACTATGAGAAGTTTCTGCCCCGCAAACAAAAAACTGCATCACAATCTGCCTGGCTGATCGCTAAGCCACTGCCAATTCCAAGCAGCCTTATGCGTTGAACCAATGATTATATACCTCTGAAATGTGGTTCTTTGTAACAGAATGTTTGCTACAAATGAACTTGTGAGAACTGTTCTGGTATCATGAAGTGCTGCTTCAAGCGACAGGGATTTAAACAGGGATTACACCACCCTGCACAGCTGGTAAATGCTATTTAGGTTCCTTAAAGACAGGAAAGCACTACAGAGGGAAGTTCTGTTTCGTACTACTTTATTTAAACTGGTACATGGAAACCATTTACTGTTGCAAAGCCGTTCTAGCTATCACAATTCGGAAAAAGTTCCACGTTATTAGCTCACTCATAAGTGTGTCATAAACACAATTCAGTTACAAGAATTTACTAGGGAACACATGCATACGTACATATATTTTTCTAAACGTCGCTTTTCCTTTCCAGGATTGATAATGCAGCATGGTAACCCAGGCTAAAAGTCTGAATAAGACGCACTGGACTGTGATCTCACAGTGCCTTTGATTATGACATCAATAAATACTGACAACTGTGGTGTCACAACCAGCAGTTGTGAGGTTAGGGACGGCCAAAAGTCTTTCAGAAAGATACAATGAAAGAAGTGCTGCATTATCTGAAATATTTAAGATCAACAGGAATAATAAAACACAGAAGTTCAACATGATTGTTTTAATAGTATTCAAACTGCTTTATTGTCGTGGATACCTGGGGCTGGATTTTAGCTCAGCATCAAGTACTTGTGGCACAACTGTGTGGCATCCACAATGCTTGTGCTCATATATTAGAATACCTAAAAGGTGTGTGGGGGGGGGGGGGCATGGCTAGCTATCTGCCTGATAGGACGTACTTCCAGGGAGCTCCCACTTCAGCGTCAGATTTATAGTTTATTTTTTAATCTTTGAGCCTGAACTGAACTTTTAAATAACTTCATTAGATCTCCGGTATTCAGCGGTCTCAGAAGATATCAAAATTGTGGAGATAGGGCAGAAAAATACAGAGCAAAAAACCAACTTCTTCGCTTCGCATGGCAGAGCCTCCAGACCGCCGCAGGCGCCTGTAAGCCTTCCCGCCGCAGAGGCAATGGGTGGGGAGCCTGGCCCAGCAACATTGGAATCTCTACAAACAACATTACTTATTTTAACCAAAACTGTTCAACGTATTGGTGAAAAAATGGATTGCTACAACACTCACCTGGTGCAGGTGGAACAGAAACTGGACAGTTTGGCAGAGACAGTACAAGAGGCGACATATCCTCATCCCAGGCCCAGGCCACAGCAGCCACTTGTGTAAAAGAGCAGTCTCTGCTGCGCTCTAGATTGGAGCATTTGGAGAACATGACACGGGCAGCAAATGTCACGATAATCGGACAGCCAGAAAGAATACAGGGAAAAGATCTGTCCCGTTATTTGAGTAACTGGTTGCAGGAGACTCTGAGGATGGATCTACAAGACCAGATTGTGCATGCATACAGAGTCAATGTCCGGGAACCGGCATTTACTGAAAGGGCAAGAACGGTCATGCTCATCCCCGTCTCTGTGGTGGTGCCAGACTGAATTCTTCAAGCAGTTCGAGTAAAACATTGTATGGAAGTGGATTGTAAAGGTGTCATTTCCAACTTGTCTTATTCAACCCACATGAAGAGGAAGGATTTAATCCAATTAGGAGGTGCTTATAAGCCCTTGATGTTCCTAACAACATGCTGATGCCGGCTTGACTCCATGTCACAGTGGGAAGGAAGGCCTATATCTATACGGAGCCCAGGGAAGCTATGAAGCTGGTGGAGATGTCAGAGGTTGAAAAAGCGGCTCAAGTAGGCAATTCCTCGTTAGAAACAGAAGCAGAGGATACTTGAATCTGTACAAAATGAGTGAGCTTTTTTTTTTTTTGCCAGAGTATCTTTCCATTTGCTCTGTTAAGAAAAGTCATACAATCATCTCTCTCACTTGATAGAGAGGTGTTCTACAATAGAAAGGTTGATTTTAGACGACAAGAGACATTGAGATATTGAGACACTGATGAGACAGTGACATTGATTTGGAGGTTCGCTTACTTTGGGACATTTGGACATATATATAATCGTGGAGAAAGTCTCTAGATTTCGGTCCTCCTCTAGTAATCTAAAGAAAGTGGGGTAGAAACTGAATAAATACATTAAATACATGTAAGGTTTTGGGGAGAGGATTTATTCTTTTTATTTTCATTTGATTTTCTCCTTCCATTTTCCTTTAATCTGGATGTTAAGGGAGCATACCGGAAGATAAATTAGAAGTTTTACAAGGAGTATCTAACAATTAAAGGGCATCACAGCCCTGGCCTTATTTAATAATTGTGGTAGTGTAATAAATGGCATTTTCACAACTAGACTTGATAGCATATAGCCAAATAGGATAATATTGTGTTGAATAAGCTTTAAGAGCAAGAATTACCCCCTAATCTTGTTCCAAATGTTGTAATGGATCACATATCTATATATCATTGTACTGCGGCTTATAATATGATGTATTCCATTGCACTGTATGTTTTCGTGCTATCTCACTGTACAAAATCTATAAACAAAAAAAAAAAAAAAAAGAATACCTAAAAGGTGAGCTACCTGCCTTGCATATCTTCTGCAACATGTGGCAACACTGGAGCCCTACAATGAAGCATGTATCAAGAGTTGACGCCCGCTTCATTATTCTGCTGAAGTGGCGAGAACTGCTACTGCTCTCCTCACATTCCACACATTACCTGAGGCCACAATGAACTGATGGTGTTCTCTCATTTAGGTACCTAGGAGTCTGGCTCGACCGTCACCTTGACTTTTCTGGACATGTGGACGCCATCCACAAAAAACTTCACCCTAAACTTGGTGTGTTATACAGTAATAAGAGGCTACAGTCCTCTTCCTGCTCGCCAAGCCATAGTCCAGAAAATTATCCTCTCAATATTCGACTTTGGTGACACTGTCCACGGTGCCGCTCCTACGTCTGCCCTAGCCAGACTGGACTCCCTCTTTTACTCCTTCTGCCTTTTTGCCTTGGACTGTCCACCCCGCATCCACCACTATTCCCTCTTTCCTACCTATCCCTCCCTTCCCTTGAAGCCAGACTCCTCATTCACTGCACCTCCTTTGTCTTTAAATACTGGCTTGGCTCCCTCCCACCTACCTCTCTTCTCCTCCCCCACTCTCCTCTTGCTCCCTTCGTATCTCAGGCTAGCACCCCTAGCACTCCCTTCTAGAACATCATCATCAGCTGACCAGGCTTTCTCTTACCGTTTCCCCAGACTATGGAACTCCCTCCCTCGAAACATCTGCTCTGCCTCCTCCCAACACTCTCTCCTCCTCCTTACTCCATAACTACTCTACTCATACTTGTGACTGCACCTGATAGCTGTCCCTATTCCGCTGCTTCTACCTGCTACCCCCAGCTTCTCCTGCTTTTCTCTGGGTTACCCCTTCTGCTATCCCCATCTACCCTGGTACCTTGCTCTATTTTTTCTCCCTCATAGCCCACTGGCTAGTTTCTCTGCCTTTCCCTCTAATTGTACTTTGTACTTGCTTTGTTCTCTTGACCCCCCAGGTTAAAACCACCTTCTCATTCTGCCCAAACTGCACTAAAAATTGCACAAATATTGTACCATTCTGCTGCATGACTGTAGCTTAGTGTTTGTTGCTTCCTTATGCCTACCATGCAATCTACTGTTTCACGACTGATTTACATTCTCTCTTCTTCCTCTTTCCCAGGACACATCTGGAAATGAGCTGTTATTTGGCTCAGTAAGCTTTTTCCTGGTGAAACGCTTTGAAATAAATAAATAAATGTGACAGAATATTTGAAAATGACAGCCGAATGTTTTGCCACATTTACCCTGATGAGGCACATACCCAAGCTGGGACCTGCCCTGCCACAGGGAGCTACAAATCCAGCCTTTGCTCTTAAAACAAGAAGTATTTGCATTTGTAACTGCCCATACTTATGACCCAGATAAAATGCAAAACCATAAAACAAAACCTGAACCGCATACTACTAACTTGGCACAAATACCAGAAAAGTATTGGAGATTCTGCATCACGTCATAAGGATGGGATCAGTATTAGCCAGGCAAGATAGTCTGTGCCCAAAGGGTGTGCCAGCCCTGGAGGGCACAGACTGATGGCCTGGAAAGCAGTCAAGGTGCACCCACTAAAACTGGGATTTGAAACACTATTATTAAGACCACAAGATAAGTTTTCTACCCTAATACCCTAATAGCTCCTATAAGTTTAATTTATCATTCCTTTATTAAAGGTGCCCTAGCATCAGCCCACAGTCTTAGAATGTGGAGAGTCTGCAGCCACTCACCAGCACCACATGGGCACAGTTTTTGGAGTTGCCCTTCTCTCCAACCCTATTTTGCCAACTTGCAGACTGAGCTGTGGGAGCTTGTTCACCATCCCAATTCAGCTGACAGCAACATTTTTCTTACTCTGTAAATATGAAAATACCTTGAGGGCACCTTCCACCAGAAAACTGTTAAACATCTGCCTATTGACGGCAAAAAAAGCCTTAACAGAAAGGTGGCTTACCAATGTTATTCCAACTAGCCCCTCTGGCATGACCTTATGGTGGAATATATAGAATGGAGAAAAATCACGTCTCGATTAAACTCCCACTTGAATAATCTAAGATCTTCTGGAGAAGATGATGAATTTATATTATGCAACGAAAGACTTTATTCTGTAGAGGAGGTGGGGTTGGGGAGGTGTGTGCTCTTGAGGCGGCCATTCTCTCGGATATAAGAATTAATGTACAAACAAAAGAAAAGACTAATTATCCTGCACACTCCAATTTCATGGAAAGGAGCAAATTTAGCATTTTAGTTTCTTATGAACTTATGGAGCTACTTCACCTCGGATTTCTGCTCCTAATTTTAGTTTTCAATCAAAAATCTTTATTTTACCAGGCGGAACACCTTTGAGTACACTCATTTACAAGATGGACCTGGACACGTACATGATCAAACACAGAATATTACAAAAATTAAAATAAAGGCATTACATACAATAGAAAAGATACATTTGTAAATATAAGAACACTTATAGGTAGCAGTCACATAGTAATATATGCATTGAACATAACAGCAGAACAAAGGCAGTGTGGGCAACCATGTAGTTTTAAGGTATGATCAAACTTTTATTGAAATAACACTGCACTGCTCGGTGTCAACTTCAACTATAGGTTTTATCTCCTTAGTGTATCTATAAGAATCTCAGTGGCTATTCTATTTATACGATACATCCCACGCTTTTTTTTTTTTTTTTTTTTACAATGTATTGTTCTTGTTGTACTGTACATACATTTTTAAATAAAAGTAAAAAATGGCTAATAATACAGAGCAAATCCACTGAAATTCCAGCATGACCTGGTGATTTTACCGGATGCCAATGTGTGTAATTAGTGAGAGAGAGAGTCCTCCATACCTGATCAAAACAACAGTAAGGACAATATGACCATCTCAGCTGAGGTCGTGTCCCTTTTTTTTTTCCAAATGGCCACAGCACTACTGTTTTGCGGTAAAAGCTGTGATCCTGTGTTTTATCAATACTTTTTTCAAGGCTGCTAGACAGGACGCCAACTGCATCACCCACGAAACTATACAAAACTGTTTAAATCAGAAGGAAGACAATTTTATCTTCTGCCTGGTAGCCACGCAAATGAGACCTATGGAAAAAATGTGAAATATTGATAAAACACAGGACCGCAGTTCATGACTAAGCAAATTAACAGTGAAACAGCAAGCAGTGCAGTGGCCATTCTGAAATACAGAAATCTACCCCAGCCAAGATAGTGACATGTTGTTTCTTACTACTGCTAAATGCCATTAAGAGGTAAGCATCATTTTAGTGCACGAGAGAAGATTAAGTTTAATCTGGCTGCTTTAAATTCCATATGAAATGAATGTAAGGACATGACCATGGTATTTTACACAGGTCTACCAAGGAAGCCAAACACAGAGATGTAGCTGCAATGACTAACATAACTGCAAAACCACTACCGTAGCCAATTAATGAAATGCCAGGACTGACTTGGCACTTGCTATTCATGTCGAATTACTCCAAAGAACTAGCTAGACAGGGCCTCCTCCCTTCCCACAACATTTTGGCATAGTAAGGAGGCTATTAATGGGGAATTCAGGTTAATATTTCTCTTGACTTTAGTGACTAACTTTGGTAACCTCCAACCTCCCCCACCCTCACCCTCACTCCAAGCAATTTCTGAAATACTCTGTAAAACACCATTTTAAAGAATCACATCTGACAACCAGAGGCAGCTGCAATCAACAGACATGGTGGATTAATCCACTGAAATTGCCCTTCCATGTTGAGCTTTCTTGAGCTAATGAGGTGCCATACAAAACCGAATCACACTTTGTATTCAGCAGAACTCAACAGCACTACATCCTGAAAAACAAACTTAAATTTCACACCATTCCTTAGGAATACTACATGAGTCAGGAGCACTAGCGTTAGTGAGTCGCCATTTTGAAATGGACTACTGTTCACAATTTTCTATCAAGTATTTATCCAGCTCAACTCTGACAACTCACCACAGGATCAGGTAAACTGTTACAAATAGTCACTACCTTGTAAACAGTTTCAAATAGTTACTACCCTTGGTTTATCCAGGACCCTCGTCTGAAAGTCTTATACAGTTCACCCCTTAGTTGATAACTGTGGTTCCTTGTTTCTCTATTTGCTGTTTTTTTCTAGACCAATGCACACCCAGAGACCACTATTTCTAAGGAGAAGAGGCCCAGATCACGAAGTCTCTCCCCATATGATGACTGAAATTCCAGCAGTCTTTTTTGTTGCCTTTCTCTGTACCCCCTCCAATAATGCAACATCACGTAGTTTGTTTGGTGCCCAAAACTAAGCACAGTACTTAAGATGGGGCCTCACAAGAGAACTGAACAAGGGCAAAATGACCCTCCTATTCCTACTTTTAACATGCTTTAGAATGCATGCAAGTATTCTATTGCCCTTCTAACCACCTCCCAGGAATGTACACCAAAGGATAACTTATTGTTATAAATGTACCTAGATATATCTCCTTGTCAGTAGATTCAAGTTCTGATCCATTCAAATAATACCTAGCCATACTGTTCCTGGCCCCGAAGTGCGTTACCTTGCACTTGCTCACGTTACAGTCTAGTTTATGGTCCCTGGCCCACGTCTCTGTTTTCTTTAAATCTTAATGAAGCCCCAAGATAGCTGCCTCATTTTCCACTATGCTGCCCATCTTCGTGTCATCCACAAATTTGCAGACCCAAGGGTTGGGAGATGGTTGCATAGCAGAGATAAAAATATTGAAAGGGGATGGCCCCAACACAGACCCCTGGGGTACCCAATGATCACATCTGCCCACTCAGAGCAAAAGCCTCTGATATTAACCCTCTGTTTTCTCTGGTCCAGCCAGGCCCCAATCCATTTTATAATGTTCTTCCACTCTTCATTACTGAGGCTGCCAATATGAAAACAAGAGCTTTGTCCCTTATACTCATCTATAGTCAGGGTTTATACAGGAGTTCAGTTCTGGGGTTGCCCAGGCAGTAAGGGAAAAGAGGTTGGCCTACAGAAAATTCAGGAAGACTAAGAGAGAGGTGGATAGGGAAAATTACCTAAGGTTGGCTAGTAAGGCAAGTAAGAAGTCTTGTGAGCAAAGGCACAGAAGGAGCTGCAGATAGCTGAAGGAATGAAGAAGGGGAGAAGGCTCTTTCACTACATAAGTGAGAAAAGGGACAGGAAGCAAGAGATTTAGGTTTAAGAAAGGGGAGGAGGGTGGAGGATAACGGGGAAGTAGAGATACTAATGAATTAGTCCTGAAATACCTATAAATGGGATAAACCCACATAACATACTTGGGTGTTAAAATACCTAAGAATTTCTCTGAACTTTACTCTCTGAATTATACTTTAACTCTTTCAAAGATAAAATTGGATCTGACCAGATGGACCGACCCTCCCTCTCTCTCTCCGATGGCTAGAGTTCAGTCTATTCAGATGAACTCCTCGCTGAAAATACTATATTTAATGCAAAATATCCCCCTTCCTTTTAATACAAAGGACGTTCAGGACTGGGATAGAACTGTCAGTAAGTTCCTATGGGCAAATCAACAACCCAGAATAGCACTTAGTAAGCTCCAGTGTCCAAAGGAGAAGGGCAGTTTGGACCTCCCCTGCAGTTTCAACTACTGGTTGGTTGTTTTACTTATGCATACAACATCTTGGTTTTTACCTCCGAATCAAGCCCCGTCATGGCTTACAGTTGAAAGATCTATGGCAGATTGCCCCCTAAATTATTCCTGTGTGTTTCAACCTCATAATATAGCCCAGTTACGAAGGAGCTCTAGATTTACGAGGGGCTTACTTCATAGCTGGATGAGGTTCCTCTCTCGACCAACCAACAAATTTTTATCCACTTGGATGGGTATTCCTGCGGAAGATCCACCATGGACCCCTGCACAATTAGATATCACCTTTCAGGCCTGGACGCGCAAAGGTTTAAAACATTCATATCAATTCTATGACAATGACATCTTTAAGTCTTTTGATCAACTTAAAGAGGAGTTCACCCTGAATAAGTCTGACTTCTTCAGATTCTTACAGATCCGTCACTTTCTGGATACTAAAATTGGCCTAGATGTCACTACACAGTTGTCCCTCCCATATGCCCCCTACTAACTCAGATTGGAAGGGTGGCGACCAAACCCATTTGGTCTCCCAATATATAAGGCCCTGCAAGCAGGCCCTCTTGGTCATGGACCTGGTACAGTTTCTCTGGGAAGCTGAGTTTCAGGTGGCGTTGTCCCAGGAAGATTGGCTCCGGATTTGGCGGAGACAGTATAAAACCTCAAACTCATATATATGGAAAGAATTTTCCTGGAAGATAGTATCCCGATTTTCTTGCACTCCCCAAGTATCTGCTAAATTCTCGACTAGAGGGGACTCCTCCTGTTGGAGACATTGCGGCTGCGAGGTGGCCACACATGCACATATTTTGTGGTTTTGCCCAGTACTTGCATCTTATTGATTCCTGATAGAGAACAGGGTACTAGACCTTTTCCCATCTCTGGGTAATTTTACCCCGGCTGTTGGGATCCTTCTTCATTACCCAAGTCACTTTAAAAACCCACACCACATCTACCTACCTAACATATTAGTGGGTACGGCCAAAAAATGTATCACACGATTATGGCTTTGTCCCGAGTCCCCACTATAACAGCCTGGGAAGACACAGTATATGATGTCTATAAACTAGGACATATGACAGCCAGATTACAAAATAAAATCCCAGAATTAATGAATCGCTGGAATAGCTGGTTTCTTTATATGTCTCTAATTAGACCAGACCAGCCAGCATAAGACTGCCTCTCTTGCCTGAATGACTCCCTCCATTGGTCTTCGGTGGTGCCGGCCAGCCCTAAAACATCCCTCCCTTACCTATGGGTTGCTCTCATTCTGGGTGAGGCCCAATATTCTACAGTGACTATAGCAACTAAAACACACAATCTTCTTAGTTCCCCAATGGATTTCCCTAGCCCCCTATGAGGTAATTGTAGACTTAAACCAAGTGACTTATTCACAGTATGTTAAGGATAGACTCACATATTTTTTGATTAACAATTAATGACCATACTACTCTATTTATAATGTATAATTCCTGTCTTTTTTTTTTTTTTAAATATACCTGTGTAATCACTATAATATGAAGCATCAAATCTATGGTCTATAATGGATATATTCCTGTGATTTTGCTCTGTGGTATTTTTATGAAAAAGCTGAAATAAAAAATAGTTTCAAAAAGAGATACTAAATGAATACTTCTGTTCCGTCTTCACCAGGAGAAGGATGGACCAGTGCCTTCAGGAGGAAAAGAGGAGGCGGAAGGGGGACACAGATGTAGTAACAGAGGAGGACAGAGTGAGGGAGGGGCTGCTGGCATTGAAGGTGGAAAAATCACCAGGTCCGGACAGAGTTCATCCAAGGGTACTAAAGGAACTGGCTGAGGAGATAGCAGGGCCACTGGCAGACCTATTTAATAGTTCACTAGAGTCGGGCGTGGTACCACAGGACTGGAGAACAGCATATGTAGTGCCCCCTTCAAAAAAGCAGTCCCAATGATGACCCAGGGAATTACAAACCAGTTAGTCTGACCTCCACTGTGGGCAAGCTCATGGAGACCACATTAAGGAAAGGTTGGTGGAATATCTAGAGGAGCATGGTCTCCAGGATGCGAGGCAGCATGGGTTCATGGGGGGGAGATCGTGTCAAACGAATCTAATTGACTTCTTTGACTCTGTCACTAAGACAGTAGACAGGGGTCAAGTGATAGATATCCTCTATCTTGATTTCAGCAAGGATTTTGACTCTGTGCCCTATAAAAGTTGGTCAGGAAGTTGGTGGATCTCGAGGTTGTGGGGAAAGATGGTTAGATGGGTGGAAAACTGGCTGATGGACAGAACCCAGAGGGTGGTTGTGGGAGGAGAGTTATCTGGCAACACAGAGGTAACCAGTGGGGTCCCACAGGGTTCAGTGCTGGGGCTGGTGTTGTTCAGTGTCTTCATTAATGACATTGGGGATGGCATTAAGGGCAAAATGTGCCTATTCGTGGATGATACCAAGCTCTGTGGGAGAGTGGACACAACTGAAGGGATACAGGACCTACAGGATGATCTGGAAAAGCTGGGGAGGTGGTCCAGGATCTGGCAGCTTGCTTCAATGACAAGAAATGCAAAGTTATGCATACTGGAGCCAAGAATCCCAGGACCGAGTACTACCTGGGTAGAGTCCGAATATCTGCATCAGAGGAGGAGGAGAAGGAGGAGAAGGACCTGGGAGTGATAATCACTAGCGACCGGAAGCACTCCATGCAGTGTAAGAAAGCAGCAGCAAAGGCAAACAAGATGCTGGGATGCATATCTAGGGGAATCAGTAGTAGGAGAGAGAGGCGGTTATACTGTCCTTGTACAGGTCTCTGGTAAGACCTCATCTAAGAGTATGGGGTTCAGTACTGGTGCCTACACCTGAAAAAGGACATTAACCTGCTGGAGAAGGTCCAGAGGAGGGCTACAAAGATGATAACTTGTCAGCAGGGTAAGGCATATGAGGAGAGATTGAGTGCACTGAACATGTACTCCTTGGAAGACGGGGGCAGGATTGGGACCTTCAAGTACTTGAAAGGGATAAATAAGGTGGATAAGGAGAGACTCTTAAGCTGAGTGGCAACCATAGAAACATAGAAGTTGATGACAGATAAGGACCCAAGGCCCATCCAGTCTGCCCAATTTTTCTACCTTATGAATGTGCCATAGGCCTGTACTCTGTCAATGGCCTATCTATTCATACTCATCTGTATTGCTCCCTTTATTCTTATCCCATGCCTGTCTGAAGCCCTGCACTGTATTCATATCCACCACTTCCTGAGGTAGGTCGTTCCATGCATCCACCACCCTTTCTGTGAAAAAGAACTTCCTCTCATTACCCATTAATCAGCCTCCCTCTAATCTCATGCTGTGTCCTCTTGTCCTGCTATTTTTCTTATATTGAAACATGTTAGACTCTTTCACCTTGCTAATGCCCTTAAGGTGTTTGAATGTTTCAATCATATTATCTCTTTCCCTCCTTTGCTCTAGAGTATACATATTAAGCTCCATTAATCTGTCCTCACATGTTTTCTGATGCAGTCCCTGCATCATTTTGGTTGCCCTTCTCTGGACTGCCTCAATTTTGTTAATGTACTTGTGCAGGTGCGGCCTCCAAAACTGCACGCAGTACTCCAGATGGGGCCTAACCAGTGTCTTGTAAAGGGGGATTATTACCTCCCTCTTACGACTTGCGATACCCTTACTAATGCACTCCAACATCCCTCTAGCCTTGCCTACTGCTTTAGTGGTCTGCTTAAATGATTTCAGGTCATCTGTGATGATGATGCCCTAGTCTCTTTCTTCCCTTGTGATTGGCAGCAACTCCCCTCCCAACCTACAGGGTGGCCGGGCCAAAGTGGTTAGCAGAGGGTTTGCCAGCTGCCAACTGCAACACGAGGGGCACAGTCTTAGGCGGGAGGTTTAGGAGGGAGGTCAGGAAGCACTTCTTCACAGAGAGGGTGAACACTTGTAATGTGCTTCCAGAAGAAGTGATCTCATTGAAGACAGTGGGCAGTTTGAGAGAGGCTGGGACAGGCATGGGGAAGGTAAGGATCATGGGTAGGGAGGATGGAAGGTGTAGGGAGGGAGGAGGGAGGGCAGGGACAGTAGCTCAAGCTGTGTACCCTGCAATACAAGCAGACTACTAAACCAGATGGCCTTCTTCTGCTGGCTTCTTCGGTACGTGCTCATATGTCTGTGATGAGTTGAAAGCATACTGCCATGTGGGTGATATCACCATCATTTCCCAAGCAGACTGTGATGTCACAAGCAGGGAATGATGACTTCATTTCCTGAATAAGCCTCAGCGGTGCGTAAAAGTTGCAAGTGGATGTTGTGGGAATCAAACCCAGGTCTGCTGGATGTACAAAGCTCATTTACAGTTCATTACTCTAACCTATAGGCTGCCAGCCCAAGGAATGTATTCCCAGATCCCTGGCAGTCTAGTGGTCACCCCATCTGCCACTCGTCCCAGGTCTCCTGTATAATGAAAATCCCTGGTAGACCAGCACCCCCCCAACAAGCGCCAACATCCCTGCCCCCATGCATCTGCCAACCCCCGCTCACCCACCTGCTGAGGATCCCCACTCACCGGTAATAAACTAGCAGATTGGCAGACATCAGGTAGTGGCCGGCCAAAGTGGTAAGCAGAGGGCTTTGCCAGCTGCCGATCTGCTACGTTCATACCAGTGAATGGTGACCCAGTTAGGCGGGGGTGCGGGCGTGGGTCCACAGCAGGTGGTGTATGTGGGGGGTGGGGGCTCTGGCGCTCATTGGGGGCGGTGCTAGCACATCCAGGATTTTATTATGCAGGGACCCGGTTTAATCCAAGGGAGGGGTCCTCTAAACTACAAGGGTTCTCTGAATGTATTTACTACAGGGCAATCGGGGGGGGGGGGGGACCACCAAACTACCAAGGATCTCTGACTATACTTACAATGGGGGTGATCAAGTGGAGGGGGTCCACTAGACTACCAGGGACTGCTCTGTCTACCACCCAGCATGGACACTGGGGGTGATCTGCACGCATGCAAATGATTCCATAATGGGCATGCAGATGGCCCCTCAGAGCCTTGCATGCCCAATGGGCTCATCTGCATGCTTGGTCTGAATATGGCATGCAGGGGACCTGGCGCTGTCCCATTTCAGGCAGTGTTATCTCCTGTGGGTCATATGCAGCCTTGGTCTGTATTGGCTCAGCGCATATATGCACTTATCACTGCGCTGACACAGCCTGATATTCAGTCAGCACACTCTGTCTGTGCACGCTAACTGGCTGAAAACTGCTCACAGCTGCTGTATGCTATTTTAGGCACAGCCCATCAGGCTGCACTGTGCCTGCAGCAGGCGTTGAATATGGGGGCTGTGCTCTTTAATAGCAAGGTCAGAACTGCTGAATCTTTGGATATTTTTAAGGGAATGCTGAAACGAGTTTTGTTGTTGAACGTAACTTGTTTAAGCAGAATAATCTTTATTGAATATTTACCAAAAGTGAATATTAATCTACTGAATCTCTTTTTTTTTTGTTATTAAGCTGTTTGCTCCTCCATGGCCACCTACTCCTGTCATCGGGCCCCTTCCACCCCAACCCTGTCAGTCTCTTCCCCACTGTCTTACTAGTGGGGATCTGCAAGGAGCAAGGTCTGACAGCACCAGGGCCATCATATGGGCCATGGGAGACGTGATTTTTCTGTGGTTTTCTCACCTGAGCAACAGCATTGCATGGCGTAGTGCATGCGCTGTGGAGGGATGTGCTCCGAAACCGAAAGTGCTCCTTCCACCTCCCAACATTAGCGCCAGCCCCTAAGCCTCTGCTCTGACACCTGACCTCCACCAGGTGTCAGCTGAGAGCAAGGAAACTTCACCTCCCAATCCGGGAGATGAGAGAAGCCCAGCAGCCGCTACTATCATCTCCTAGCCCTCCACCTGCCAACCCCCAGCTGCCTCTAGCTCGCCTCCTGAACTCAGGTCGCCAGCGTGGCACAAGGTGTTGCGCCCAGCACCTCAACCCTCAGCACCACTGGGCCAGCTTAATCTACTGAATCTTTATG
This sequence comes from Neoceratodus forsteri, assembly GCA_016271365.2. Lineage (NCBI taxonomy): Eukaryota > Metazoa > Chordata > Ceratodontiformes > Ceratodontidae > Neoceratodus > Neoceratodus forsteri. The sequence continues at coordinate 1,251,487,500 of CM028129.1, read as the reverse complement.
TACTTTGTAACCAGGTACCTTAACAGGTTGACACTGTAAACAGGTATTTGCCAAACTGTTTCTTACCTATATAAAAATGCACTTTTACTATCACTAGGAAGGAATTTACGTTGGCTAAGTGGCTACACATTAAGGAATACTGAACAGTGCCAAAAGGCCTCCCAAACAAAGAGGACTCTACCAACACGCATTTCAGCAGGTCTCATACAGCTGTTGTGTCATGCCAAGAGAAGAGGTGAGTCTAGTTTATGTTGACAATTATGTGGGTCATCATAAGTCAAAGCACTTTAACAATTTAAAAGGCAAGAACCTTCCAAAGCAGAAGGTTACACTAAAAGCACACTGACAATAAAAGCCATATCTTAAAGAAACACACACATACACACATGTCCCATATGACTGGGAGTACATGTATAACTACGTGTTTCTTTAAAACACCGCTTATTGCCACTGTGCTTTGTGTTAAAAAGCAACTAGGTTGCATCAGGAAATGCAGGAATCGGAGTTCATATCTTAAGTCCTAAATTCTAATTTCCTATTAGAAACATGTTTAGTATTTCATTTCAGAATTACGATTTTCAAACTTCAATGCCAAAATCCTAATTACTGACTCGGAATCGATCAACCCATCTGCATAATACAGTATATTAAAAATGAACGTCGGTTCATAAGTAAATTCAAGCTAGTTAGATGTGCGTCTAAATGCTTGCCTTTAAAGTTGTATATTTATCATTTTCCTTTACTCAGAATTTCGTAATTTACGAATTTTAATAGGTTAATTTTGCTTTCATTTTATTTTCCCAGAAGAAACCTATTCAGTCTATGCTTGAAGGAGTCCATACTTGTGCTGGTTACCACCTCAGCGGGCAGTGAGTTCCACCCAGCAACCACTCTCTGGCTGAACCAGTGTTTCTGTGGTAGTGTTTGCCATCTTTGAGTTGCTAATTGCAAGAGATGCCCCCCGGGTTCATATTTAGAGTTTCTCAAGATTAACCCTATATCTTCTGAACTGCCGCTTTTAATACTTTTTTTTTTTTTATTCTTTGGTAACTGGGTAGGCCCAGTAGTCACAATGTCTCGTTTTCAGGGGGACCAGAAGCACTGAGGAGGTTAACTGACTTGCTCAGGGTCATGCAGTATGCAAGTGGAGGTTGTGGGAACCAAACCCAGGTCAGTTGGATGTGCCAAGCTCATTCTCATCTCATTACTCTAACCGCTCAACTATATTACCAGCCTCAACTGTACAATAATAAAATATGTGTCTGCCTGCTGGCCTAATAGAAGAGACTCGGGTTCAAGAGTGAACTCAAGGGCTGCCAGGCTGGGAAAGGTACTGCCGCTGACAGCATATCCCAGTTGTGGTAAGGGAGGTAGCAAATTCCGATGCCACAACAGACCCTGCTAGTTGGCTGAGGGACTTGTTCTCCCGGCAGGGGCAGGCTGTGTGTGTGTGTGTGTCCAAGGCAACTCCGACACATGTAGTGCATGCCACCTGGGAATCGAGGATTAAATCTTGAAGGAAAAATGATGGCCATCTACACAATGATAGTACACTCGCGCATGTGTCCACTGTCCTACTCCCATGCAGACTGTGCTCTAGTGGAAGAAGGTGGGAACACATGCCCTCCCTTCCAGCCCTGCCACACTGGTGGTGGGTAAGCCCTGAGGCCCTTAGAGTGGGGTGTAGAGGACAACGGCTGGGTGTCTCCTGTCTGACAGAAGGACATCTGAATGTGGAGTGTGTGTATATATATATATATATATATATATATATATGTATACATACATACACACACACGTACATATATATACACATACACAAAGAAACAAAAACACAAAATGCTTTGACCTCCTATTAATCACTAGCTACACACCCACTTCCCCATCTTTTGATACAGACTCATGCAAACAAAAGTATGGTCTTTCAAGTACAGAGATAAAGTTCAACGGAATGCTTATACACACCCAGTCACCAGTTAAACAGAATATCATCCTTACTTCCTGACTAACTCAGCCCGGCACACATGTACAGCCAAAACAAAACCTGGTCACCACCAAAGGTTTACAGGATCAGTGAGTAATTGTTTTACCACAATGAAAGCAACATGTAGGATACATAAACAATAAAGCCATATTTCAGCCCTTAAACACAAACACATGCTTAGTCATGGATTAACGAATTTACACTCAGAATACTCTATATCCAGAGCAACCAAGAAAGACAACACTGAGTCACACTCTAGGGCAGATTGTCTGGAATCGGCTGCCTTTGAAATAAGGCAGCTAGGGCAGCTTTGTGCAGGTTAAAAACACCTCATGTGAGGTAAGGAGGAAAAGCAGTCATGCATCTGCAAAGAACTGACAAGCCAGCACAACACCCCAATCAAATGTTAACTGCTTAATTCCTGACAGTTGAAAAAAGAACAAAATCCTCCCTCCATAGAAACACAGAAGTTGTCGGCAGATAAGAATCTCTTGGTTCCCCCCCCAATTTCATACAGTGACCCCTTGTCCTCGAGCATCTTTTTCTATGTAAAATGCTACCCTCTTGCACCTTATTGATACTTAATGAGATATTTGAACATTTCTATCATGTACCCCCTTTCCTTTCTTTCCCCTAGAGAGTACATATATAATTCCTTGAGTATAGCATTGCGGTTAACGGCACTGAGCTGCAAACCTGGAGACCTGGGTTTAAATCCCATGAGCCTCCACTTGCATACTGTGTGACACCGAGCAAGTCACTTAGCTTCCTTGTGCTCCCAGGTTGCACCTGAAAACAAGCTCCAGCTTAGGCCCTGTCCACACTACTCCGCACAGACCATGTAATGGATAAAAACCGTTACAACCGGGGAGCGGTGCAGTGTGTCCACACTGTCGTGGTGTCCGTTTCCACACTTCGGGAGCCAGGCGACCGTTATGGTGGCACCTAATCCCACAATGCAGCTCGTGCTGCACTAGGGAACCGATGCCAAGTGTCCATACTACGCCGTAGCGTTACCAAATGAATCACAGCTTATAATCTGTTGAAAACCACCCTCAGGCGCGTGGTTCTCAATTTAAGTTACGAAATGCCTTCTGTAACGCTAGTAGGTGTAAACGCAAACCGCTTGGGTAACGGTTTGGGCACTCTGTAACATTACAGAGGCGTAGTGTGGACAGGGCCTTAGTGTACCTTTGTTGGTTAAACAATATCCCCTTTCCCCCTCCCTTTCCTCATAGGGCTTTCGATGCAGGCCCTGCACAATTTTGGTTGCCCTCTTCTGTACTGCCTCCACCCTATCAATGTCTTTCCAGAGATGGGGCCTCCAGAACTGGACACAGAGGCCTCACCATCGATCTATTCAGGGGTAACACTACCTCCCTCTTTCTGCTGGTGATACCCCTCAGAATGCACCCAAGAATCCTGCTAGCTTCCTCACTGCCTTATCACACTGCTTTGCTACCTTCAGGTCATCTGAAATGATTACTCCCAGGTCGCTTCCTGTTTTGTGGTTGCCACTAATGCCCCATCCACAACGCCACTTTGTGCACCCCTTAATTTCCTTGATAAACTATTTCAGCAGGCTGATACAACAGTTCAGACACACAGCATGTCCAGCTTCAGTGAGGGAAGGCTGGGTGGTTCACCAACACCTTCACAACTCAAGCTCCACGGACCGTGGGCCTGTCGAGATCAGATACATCCTGAGTCAGGCATTCAGTCGGGGGTCAATGCATGCATCACTAAACAATACCTTCTGGGGGAGGAAGCTCACAAGAAGGACCAAGTCTTGGAGGAGGTCCCTCACTTACTTTTGCCTGTTCTGGTTGTTGTGCAGTAGTCAGCAATGAATGTAAGGGGCCAGGAATTACTGGGGTGGGGGAGACAGAAAGATTCTGCTCAGAATATGAACACTCAAGAGTTCCCAGTTTGGACACCTGAGGTGAGGGACTATACTATAAAAAAAAAAAAAAAGGAAGAGACATGCACGGGATCATTGTATATACATGTACACTAGTGACGACAGCTCTTCCATGTAAACCTTGGACAAACTAAAGTTGGGGTTGGCTGTATAGCCCAGAGGTAAGCGTAATGAGCTGTGAATGAGCTTGGTATATCTAGAAGACCTGGGTTTGATACCCACAACCTCCACTTGCAGATTTATGCTGCGACTCTGAGCAAGTCACGTAACCTCCCAGTGCTCCCGGGTCGTCCCTGAAAATAGGCACTTGTGCCTGGTGAGCCTTACCCAGTTACCAAAGAATAAACAAAACAAAACAAAACAAAAAAACTCATGAGGGATTCACAACTGACTGAGATGCAGGCGTCGTCTGTTCCAAGACACAGTGTAGGCCTCTAACAAGAACTATTTTTCTCAGCTCATTTTTACAAAACATGAAGGCAGTAGTTTAAAACTGAAAGACTTTCAGGAAACCTGTTCTAGTTTGGTTAGATGGCACTTGCTCTACCATATGGAAGGAAGGGGTGAATGTTTAGCTACAGTGTTATTAAGTCTGTTAAAACAGCAGTTAAATGCGAGCAGGTGAGAAAAGGCACCATTTTTTGTTATTTGCTAAATCAGGCTTTTATGTCCCCTTCTGCCTTTCCATCGCTCACCATCTCCAGGACTTGCCTGGCTATATATAGTCCCCCAAGGATTGCCCAACTGCCCCCTATTGGGGGACATAGGAGCAAAAGCCACCTCCGGTCCACCCCCAGATCACAGCGCCAGCATCCGTCAGTAGTGTGAGGCCCACAGCAAGTAAGGGCTTCATCTGGCTGGCAGGGTCCATTTTCTCATTTTACTCTCTAATACTGACCACTCCACCTGACATCAGACCATGTCCAAGTGTGACTTCACAGGCACTGGCATCCTGCTGTGGAGAAAGCACCGCAGAGGTTGCCAGTGTGGTGCAACCAACCCCATACCAACCAACCTGGGAGGCGCAGCCAGCGCTTTCTTTCCCAGCTCAGGGGCCCCACCCTTCTTCTGAGCTCGCTTCTGAACTCAGGCTGCAAGACCTTCTTCTGAGTCGCTTCTGAACTCAAGCTGCAAGACATTCTTCTGAGCTCAGCTTCTGAACTCAGGCTGCAAGACATTCTTCTGAGCTCGCTCCCTGAACTCAGGCTGCACGACATTCTTCTGCGCTCGCTTCTGAACTCAGGCTGCATGACCTTCTTCTGAGCTCGCTTCTGAACTCAGGCTGCAAGCACTGAAGCATGTACGCAATCTGCTGCACCATCTGGCTGCCCCTCCAGAGCTTGGTATTTTGTTTAGGAAGGCAGTGACTAGTCTTCTTTCCTAAGTGGCAGTATTATAACCTAAAAGGTACAAAAGTTTGTTTTTATTCTAACATTTTTTTATCACAAAAAGATGGCTACAGGCCGTCTCACCAACTTAGACCAATCACAGTAAAAGCCTGCTCCAGATGTCTACTGTGACTGGTCTAGAGTTGTTGGGCTGGCAGAAGCCTTCTTTCCTTCCGAATACTAAAGGAGATTGAGAGAGGTGAGTATACAGATGTCTGGGCTGTACATGAAGAACTAGACAGCCTGCCCTCAAACTGAGGGGGGGTCAGACAACAGGAGCATTATTTCACACAAAGGGTGTGATTAACATGTGAATAGTGCATCAGTGAGGCTGTAAACCAGCACTCTTCAGCCAGTGCCACATGCGCCCATTTTGCTGCTATGGTGTCCTGGACTTTATTTTCAACACTGAGATGCTGTTAATCGCCAATAGGGGCAATGCCTGTTTTTCGCTAAGCCCCTAAATTTTTCTGTAACTGAGCCTGTCTCAAAATTGCAGGAAAACACTTTTCTTCAATCTGGGAACTCTGTAGGCTTTTCAGTAATTTCCAGAATGTTTTCTGTGCAATTTCTATTTTTTCCACCCTGTCTAACCCCTCCTCGTCACCAGTACTGCCTTCTCTATCAGATGATCTCCCAGTCCGCCCATATCCTATCTCTGTTTAAAACCCAGTTCCAGAGGCTCCACTGGGGCATTTCCTCATCGAGGGAATTCTTTAGGTGGCAGGCTCCCTTGAGAGCTGAGGGCCATGGCCTCCCTGAGGCCCATCTGATGCATGGACCAGAAGTCAGGAGCAGTGAAGCCCCTGAGTGTCGGCACCATTCTGCCATGCAGCAGGAGTTTTCTGCTATACCATACTCCACAGGGAAGCACCAGCTAGGATTCCAAGTTGCAAATGTATGGGTAACCGTACCACAGCCTGGCAATGTCCCTGAAAGCCCTTCTCCAGCTGCAGTGCCATCTGTGGTCACGCCAGTGGTGGTGTGGTAGCGGAGAATGTAACCCCCCCCTTCCTGAAGGAGGACAGCATCTGCTGGGATCCTTGATCCTCTTCCCCTTAGCTGGCAATGGTGTCCTGGGCTCACTTCCAAACCCAGATCATCTGTGTCGCGAGCAGTGGCACTAACACCAAGCAGATGGGCATTCCCTTTAATGCAATTTTACACAACTTAGATAACAGTAATGTCACAGCCAAACCACATACAAGTTGGTCTAACTTCAATAAGTATGCAATTTGCAGAAAACACAGCCGCTAGCCAAAGAAGTGACATGTGTGTCACCTTTTTGATTCAAGCAGCTGTTATAAATGCAGCCAATGGAGAATTATGTTTGGGTGCATTTTGGAGGATGCAACTGCAACTCAAAACTGGGATTTTTGGCTGTATCATTATGCTTTACGCCATTATGTTTGAAAATCCAGCCCCAGTTCCCAGACTGTGTTGAAATCTTCCCAAATTTCAGGACTTCGCTGCAACACCTAACAGATCCAGATATTTTGGCTACCTGACATTTCAATCTGGCTAGTAACATTTTGATTGGTGGCAAAGTGGCAGCCTAGCAAAACAATACTAAAGAGCACTGGTTCAGCCTTTCAAAGCAGGCCTAGACAGATTGTAAAGGGAGAATGGCATTAAGCATTGTATAGTATGAGAGTGGGAAACACAGGACTAGACAGATTTCTGAGGGGGAAAGACATTGAGGGTTACACAGCATGAACAGGGGTAACACAGAACAAGAAAGATTCCGGAAGAAGAATGACATTGAGAGTTACACAGCATGGGGGGAAGGGGTAACATGGGACTACACAGATTCTGGAGAGTGAATGACACTGAGGATTACACAGAATGAATAGGGGTAACACAGGACTAGACTGATTCCAGAGGGTGAATGACACTAAGGATTACACAGCATGAATAGGGGTAACACAGGACTAGATTGATTCCAGAGGGCGAATGACACTGAGGATTACACAGAATGAATAGGGGGTAACACAGGACTAGACTGATTCCAGAGGGTGAATGACACTGAGGATTATACAGCATGAAAGGGGATAACACAGGACTAGATTGATTCAGACGCTAATGACACTGAGGATTACACAGCATGAATAAGGGTAACACAAGACTAGATTGATTCCAGAGGGCGAATGACACTGAGGATTACACAGCATGAATAATGATAAAACAGGACTAGACAGATTCCGTAGGGCGAATGCTATTGAGGATTACACAGCATGAATGGGGGTGATATTCCAGCTGTTAAGCTTGGAAGTGTGCCCATACTAAGACTAGGCATAGTCACAGCTATGTGGTGGTGGTGGGAGGCTTACAAGATGGACCTTAAGTCCCTTTCGTTATCATAATACTATAGCAACACAAAAGCAGTGTCAGTGGCTCAGTAGGTAGCACACTCGCCTCTGAGGCCGGGAGATCAGAGGGCTGTGGGTTCAGTTCCCACATCTTGCACTTCGGTTAATATCCCAGTACTGACACTGTAGTGCAACATGAGAGGGGTGCTGCACTTCTGAGGTGCCGTCTTTCGGATGAGACGTTAAACCGAGGTCCCATCTGCCTGGATTGGTGAGAGTTCAGGTGGATGTTAAAGATCCCATGGCACTTCTCGAAAAGAGCAGGGGAATTTCCCCGGTGTCCTGGCCAAATTTCCCTCATTCACTAGAAATACCACCAACAGCTTAATCTGGTTCAAGGTCAGTTGGCATTCATCTGTATCCCCCTCCCCCGGGTCGTGCCTGAAAATAGGCAGGATTTGTCTAGTGCACTTACCCGGTCAACAAAAAAAAAATAATAAATAAATAAACAGTAATTTAAGATCAAAAAAGCTCTAAGTCATTGAAAGCAAGTATAAATAAAGTACAAAGCACTCCACTTATAATGGTCACGGTCATAATGGACAAAAACTGATTTCCCAAATCAAATGTATTAAATCCAATACATATTACTCTGGTTAAAATACGGACATAAACTTTGCTTATAGCAGACACTATGAAGCTTTATTGGGCATTTCTAGGGTTTTGTTTTGAGGGGGGGTGACAATAACTAACAGTAACCATGACATTTGTTCTTACTGCCCCGGAACATCAAGAGTCAGCTACTGGAGTTAGTATTTTTTTAATTACCTTCTGCAGCAAACTTCCTTTAAAGAAATGATGCTCCCTGGCAGTAAAATGACACCTGGCACACAGAAACATAGGTGCTGTGCAGGATTTGGAGTAAGTGTCATAAAAAATTCTCATTCACTCTGCACCCCTGCTTACACACCAAGACACCTAAACATATAAGCTCCGCCTCCTCTGGATATAATGGACACTGGATATTACAGATAAACGGGTGTACAGATGCGTCTGTTACAACAGGCTTGCGAACATCAAACATGTACTAATTTATAGGACTAGTACTGGGAAGTTTTTTAGCTTATCTAGATTATGCAGTCAGTAAGGGAGCTAAGTTACCCCTTACTGAATCAAAACAGCAGTGCCATACTTTTCATTTATTAATGATGAACTGCCATTTGAGAGAAACTTGATTTCATGGTACTAAATATATGCCAAGTATGCCCTACTCCTACTGGGCTAAACACCCCTACCCACATCTTCCCATCATTCAGTACTTAATATGGCTGTAACAAGTACAACACAGGAAGCTGCCTTGAAGTGCTTATTACTAATATTATTTCCAAACGGATATGTAATATCAGAAGGTCAGCTTTAAAGCAAGGCAGCGCACTGTTCTGTACTGCTGGGGAATGTGACACTGGTCTGTGCACTATCATGGGGGGATGTGCAATATCTGGGCACATAAAGCAAAGGAAATGTGCACTTGATCAAGGGCCGTCCACCATCACAGACAAAAGTAAAAGCCAGATACCACAAGGTGTGAGGCACCACCATCCCAACAGGAACAGCATACAGCTGAAGACCAGATAAAACTGCAAATATAAAGAAGCACTGTGAATAAAAAAATGTATTAACGAGTAGCTACAGAATCAGAGAATGGCACCAATAAATCTAGCAGTTCAAATCTGAATGCTCCCTCGTCAGGGTTCTGCAGCTACTCGCCAATACATTTTTATATGCAGTATTTCCATGTGACTGCAGTTTATCTGGTCATCAGCTACGTGTTGTTTCTGTTTAGATGGTGGCGACCTACCCCCTGCAGTAACTGGCTGATGTACAAAGTCCTGGCATAGGAGCCCCCAGAACCTAAGTGGCACAAGAAGGAAATAAGATAAACAGGGCCACATGCAAAGAAAAACTAGCTATTAATAAGGACACCTTAAAGAGCACACAAGCAAGAACAGAACTGAGGACAGCAGAGGGAGATGAAAACAATGACAAGACCTACAGATACACAAAGGGGAAAAGGCAATACACGGAGTGGACACTGACAGCATAAGGTGAAATCAGACAAGAATAGGTCTACTACACAAAAGCAAACATAAGTTCCAAGGTAGTGGAAGTAGCAGGCTGGGTACAGATACAGTTACTAACATGGGGGCAGGAACACATATGCCAAGTAAGCCACAGCTTAAAATTTGACAGGAGAGGGGGATGCCATTCCGTGCCTGACCACTGATTTTGGTTATACTCCTACTGTGTGATACGATATTATACAATGGCAAGAAAGAATCTTGGACTGTGATTGGTCAGTTTGGAGCTGGACCCGTGGCATTATCCCAGCATAACGCCACGGATCTAGTCTCAGCATTGTGAACCAATATGGATGAGCTCTATGAGCTGCATATCTTTTTTTGCATCTCCTCCTAAGAAACAAAAATATTTTTCTACACTAATAAAAACATTCATTAAAATTATTTTTTTAATTTATATATAACAACAAGCCATTGTATAATAGGAATAATGCACTCCAGGGTGTGTATCATTTGGGATAACGCCATGCCTTTTTTTTTTTATTTAGTTGTTTAACCAGGTATAGCACACTAAGCTGAAAGCTTTTTTACAGGAGCGACCTGGGAGCACAAGGAGGTTAAGTGACTTGCTCAGGGTCACACAGTATGCAAGTGGAAGCTGTGGGATTCAAACCCAGGTTTGGTCTGCTGGATGTCACCAGATTTGCAGCTCAGAGCCTTAGACCACTGTGCGGCCTCATGCCCAACCCCCCCCAGGCGTGGTGTTATCCCAGCATGACACGCACCCTGTCATGCATTATTCCTTTATCCACCCCTACTGTTGTCATAATATGATTGTCGTGTGCTGTTTAGATGAAACATTATGTTAAATACATAAAACTAAGTGCTGCTGTATTCTGTCCTCTTATAATGTAGTTCCTGAATTGCAGTTATCGGGTGTACGAGGGGTATAGGTAACAAATATGATAGTGCTGCATGGGATTTTCAAATTCCGGCAGAAAGGAATTTCATGAAATTCTGACAAATTCTGTCAGAAGCTTAAGAACAGAATTCAAGCGGCTTCTTGGCTCCATTACCGGCGACTAAAATTTTATGATGCCCAGCCGGGCACATGGATTTTAAGCATCAGCGGTAATAAAATGTAATCTTGAAAGACATTTTATAGGACTGTCAAAATGTAACCGTTTTACTTGACTGTACTTACATGTTGTATGTGTATTTATGTCTACATAAGTTTTATTTGACTATACATTTGTACTCTGTCAGTGTTATCTACTGTTGCATTCTCTCTGGGGTCCCCCATGAAAAGGGGCATTCGATGTTCTAGGGTTCTTACCCGGTTAACAAATCAAAATAAAAAAATATATTTCGAGATAAAGTTGCAATTGACTTTTTCAATAGAAGGAGCAGTTTAATGCAATTCTGAGTGCCATGGGATTTTTTTTTTTTTTTTTTTTACCTCCGAGAGCTGCCCCATTTTGTGGACACCTCTCAACCCTCCCTGAATTTGCCTTAAAAATTTCCCTTGTCCCTCCTAAATTTGGCATTTTTGCCACAGAAGGTGGGTACAGACTGAATCATAAAATTATATCAGACAACAGTTTTACAGCATAGTTCTCCATCAGAAAATGCTGTTACCACTAAACCACTTATTGTAACAGTTTCATGAACTGGTGGTGTTAGCCTTTCTTAAGATAGGTCCCCGATTTTGGTTAAGTGTCCCTGCTTCTGTCCCTGAGTTTTGAGGAAGGGGGTTGAGAGGTATGTGCCCAAGATTGCTAGTATTGTTTTCATCTTAAAAATGTGAAATCAGGAAAGAGGGAAGGGGAGGTTCTTTAACGTAAGTGGACACACCAGACATCCACAGCCCTGAAGGGAACATGAAAACAAAACAGTGCTAGAGAAAGCACTCGAGGTTAACCTAGGTGACATTTATTACATTTCTGAGGTAACTACGGAGGAGGCCAGCAAGTTATGCTGACAGGCTGGCCTGCACAAACAGCATGCCAGTAACTGGCAGTTGTAAAGGGGATGTGTGAAGTCAGTCTGGTAGAACAAGAATATCTGGACAAGGGCCCTTGTCATTATTAGCCGCCTGCCTTTTATTTCTGCTCTCTTGACTGCCAATCAATGCAATCAGCTGCCATCTGGAAAGCCTCCTCACGGATTGTGGTCATGGCACACAGGGACAAGAGTTAATTAGATCCCTTTAGCTCGCTGAAAGGGCTGCTGCATTCCAATCGCAAGCAGTTAATTGCACATGATGGGAAAAGGCACATAAGTGGAAAACAAAAATATGATTTCAATTTAATTCGAGTACTAATTGGCCCAATTCATTTAAAAAAAAAAACCTCATGCAGAATCAGAGCATTACCGCACATCGTACAGCATAACAACCGCCGGTAATAACTCAATACATGAAAATTAATGTGTGAATGATACTTCACTCCATTAATTCTCATTAGTTTAGTTCCCTGCCAAAATAAGGCCGCAATCATAAATGCAGATATTCTGAATATTTATATACATCAAAAAAATTAATTTTAGTTGGCTCCCTGATGTGGCAATTCTCTATAGTCTGTCTTTACTAATTCCATCAATTTTCTGCATTTGTTTCTCATTATCTGTAAATGATTGAAATCGTTACGGGTCATCTAGTAATATGTTGGGGTTCACTAGAAATTTTAAACATTCCTACATCTGCTGTGCTCATTTTTACAGCAAACATTTGTTTTAAGAAATAATACTGATTTTACCATATGTAACAAGAGGGGCCTCAGCCATTTCTATGCTAAAGTCGCACAGTATTTTTTTGTTTTTGTTTTGTATTCTTTAATTTTTCTTCCAGTAGCACAAGTGGGCTGGCAGTCTATCCTAAAGGTTACAGCAACAAGCTGTGAACAAACTTGGTACATCCAACAGACCTGGGTTTGAAACCCACAGTCTCCACCTGCATACTGTGTGACCCCGACCCAACCGCCCTGTGCCCGCAGTACACACCTGGAAATGGGCCTTGTGCCCAGTGGGGTTTACCCAGTTACCAAAAAAGAAAATAAAGCATATTTATGTAGCTCAGCACAGGGGAGAGGGGTGAACCCAATCGTCTTTGCCATTCATTTACCCAAGAGGCCCAAGTGAGATACAGCATTTTGTTTACAAAGGGGTCCGGCTTCTGTGCAGTTTGGCAACTGGGAAAGACTGATGTACGGGGAGGGAGAGGTCAACTGACTTTGCTTAAGGTCAGTGTAAGCACTCTGTACCCTACCTGTGCCAAAGGACCCCCACGCAAGCAAGATACTGCATCTCTCGGGGCCATTCCGCCATCAGACTGCCACTAGTTTCAATGAAGTAAAAAAAAAAAAATGCTCCCCATACACAGCAGCTTAAAACTGCCTTCTGATATGGTTCCCTTGATTTTTAACACATTTACAATGTTGTGTGGATCCACAAGAAATAGCTGTTCCTATGCCATTTCCTGTTTTTCACTCTTTGATTGCATTGCTTATTCCAGTGAACACTCAGCAGGCAAAGTAAGGGGCGGAGCATTCCAGTTACAGCAGACACAATAACCAATGAGAGAATGGCACCACCCCTTTTCCTTTCGAATCCAACATGGCACAACTGACAAGGGCCTGTGCTAACAAAAAAAAAAATATAAAGGAAACCCAAAGAAAACTGAAAGTAAATGATTAAAGTTGTGTTAGTTCTAGGGCTTGCCTGACATAACGATTGTTAAAAAGAACATTTTTATTAACTAGTACTGCTGACTCAAAATTCCATCTTAGGGCCTGGTATTCCACCTATCCACATGAGCAGGGCTTTTCAAAAGAGGTCACAGAGGCTGTATGTGGCCACTAGCACAAATTTTCTGCAGCTACAGAGCTCTTTCAAGCACCAATTACAAAGAAACACAGAAACATGGAAGTTGCTGGCAGATAAGGACCTCTTGGCCCACCTAGTCTGCCCTATATTCCCTACCTACTGTGCCACCGCAAACCCTACTTGATCTCTGGTCTTCTCCCCCCCTTGCCTTATTTCTAAGGTCCCCTTGTGTCTATCTCATGCATGCTTGAATCCTGTTACCATTTCAGCGCCCACCTCCACCACCTCTGCTGAGAGATCATTCCAGGCATCCAACACCTTTCTGTGACAAAGTATTTCCTCACATGTCCTCTGAGTTGCCCTCCCCCCTCCAGTTTCACAGTGTGACCCCTTGTCCTCGAGCATCTTTTTCTATGTAAATACTACAAAGGTAGTTAATACAATTACAAAGGTGATAGAATGCACAAATTCTTAACTTTAGTTTATACAGAAGATATATGAATTTATTATACATTGTGCGTAAAGAAATTTGTGATATCACAAGGTTTGGGGTAAAAAAGCAAAAGCAAGGCATGAGGCCACCAGTAAATGCTGATGGCCGCACTTTGAGACCCTGAAGAAGGCACCTGAATTTGAGGTTTGAGAATCACTGCTTCTGATGAAACCACCGACGGCGTCGTATAGTGGAGCAGGACTCCAGTCAGAATAATCTCTAGGCCATGTAGGCAGTATTTCGCACGATGTTCTTTTTTCCTAATGCATCACCATGTCCAACACTGAAGCTTGTCTGTTAGTCACCATCCATTTCAAAACCACTCCGGATCCTTCTGCATTTCATTAATCTCCTGTTGAGATGTAAACTACTCATCCCATCTTTGTGTCATTAGCAAACCTAACACTGGTACTGCCTCCATGTTACTTATAAATATACTGAACAATGTACTGTAGCTCCCAGAGCAGACCCCTGTGCAGAGTCAGAACGACCCACAAGGACACCTGGAAACTTCCAGGTGGGCCACTCTGTTGGGTACAAGACCACCTTCTAAACTCTGAATGTCTGCATTTATCATCTACTTTCTAATTAAATGGGGTATTTTGGACACTTCAAGTGAGGCAGAGTTAGTGTATTTTAAACTGAGGTGGAATACTAATATGAGTGTGCCACCCTGGGCCCTCCCCTACTGATTTTCCAGGAGGGCCCCTGTATCAATTTTTCAGGTGGCTCTCTGTACCCCAGTCTGACCCCTACTGCTGTGGAACCCCATAGGTCACTTGTTTCTGTGCCAACCATTCATAATTTATGATTCTTTTCTCCCATCCTGCAACTAGAGAAACCCCCAGTTATACCCAAGTTCCCTAAGTTTATGAACTAGCTTCCTGTGTGGTTCAGTATCAGATGTTTTACTTTAAGGAAATGTCTTCTGGCTTAAATCAAAGTCACCATTCAACTAGCTGAGTGGTGGCTTTGATTAAGCCAGAAGACAGCGTGAATATTCATGAAATGTAAAGATAAAAAATGGCCTCAATGAACTCTATGGAGTGTGCCCCCACCCTGGCTCTGGTCAGACATCATTATGTGTCCGTATGCAGTGGCAGGGCCAGCACACCAAAAGTAGAAAGGATACTCAGGTTGCCTCTGACCTCATGCCAATTTACAATTCCTTCTCTCCCAAACCACAGCAAAAAGAAAATAATGACAATAACCTGAATGGACTCTCAGAGACGGTACACAAGCTTGGACAAAAAGTAAGAACGGCTGCGCCAATGGCTCTGCGGTAGCATGCCATGTGCTGTGCAGACAACCAGAGTTCAGGAGTGAACTCCAGTCACCATACTGGGAAGCAGGACAGGCAGCTGTCGGAGGACAATGCGCCTCAGATGGGGAGGGCTGGCAGTAGGTTTTGGCGTGCGGCAACCCCGGCGGCAGGTTAGGGAGATTATTTCTTCCACAGGGGTTAGGCAGTGTTGACGAGGCTGTTGGGCGCAGCCCATATCAAGGGGAGAAAGGAGCACAAAATTAGAAAACCGTGGGAAGAAGAAAATCCCTCATCGTCTGTATGAGGTAGCAGATCACTTGGGACAGGATATATCCCTGGTAACAGGGTACTTCACTGGCAAAGGGATAAAGAGATAAAAAGCTATATTAAAAAAAAATAAAAACATCTTTTGAATAATCTAAACTTTTCTTATATTTATTTCAAAAGTTTTACCAGAGAAGTCATACTGCACTGGTAACAGCTCATTTCCAAATGTGCCCTGGGGGAGGGGAAGTAGAATAGGACAGAACAGATACAAGTACGTACACAAATATTACAATAATATGGAAACAAGCACAACAAAATATACAATTACAAGAATGCTTAAGAACAAAATTGCCATACAGTGAATTGCAAAACAGGCAAAAGGACATCACACAGAGGGTAACAAAACAATAATATGTGGAGCAGGGAGTACAGACTGATGAACGGAGGGCAGTCTAATCTAAGTGCGTGGTGGAAGGCAGGTGACAGGGTGCCCTATAATCAGAAGAAACTGCAGAGTGAATAGAGAAATCACAGAGAAGATTTCAGAACAAAGAAAGTAACAGACCCAATTTTTTTAGCTTTTGTTGACCGGTAAATGTCAAATGAAGGAGCAAGAGAGCCCACAGTTTAGGGAATCAGAATGAGAAGGCAGCTTGGCAGAGTAGATTTCACTGATGGAGTAGCAAAAGAGTGAAAGTAAGTTTTACAAAGGGAGTAAGAGGTAGAAGGGGGAGAAAGGAGGGTGCCAAACTAAAATTTAGCTAAAGTGGACTTAGAAGCAACACTGTAAACAATGTCTCATAGTTGGAAATTGAGAGGCTCATCTTAGTAAGGGATAACGCTCTTATTTCTGTAAAGTGCTCCAAGTTTGGGTGAAGCTTCTTGTGGACAGCATGCACATGAACAGAAAAATTAAGGTGGTGATCCAGCCAAACCCCGAGGTACCTGAAGGAGGAGACATCTTCAATAGCTGCACCATCAAAGGTATGAAAGGAGGGCAGGAAGGGGGGAAACTAGCAAGCCTCTGCCTGGTGACAAACGTCATGGAAACCATTTTCTTAGCACTGAGGAAGAACTGATTTTCTCAGAACCAGAGCTGGATGTTGTTAAAGTCCAGTTGGAGCTGGTTCAAGAAGTCAGAGACAGAGGAACTAGAGGTAAAGCGTACCGTATCATCTGCATACATACGAATGGACACAGAGGAGCAGGCAGTGGGAAGCTCGTTTAGAGAAACAGAGAAAAGAACTGGACCCAGGACAGAGCCTTGTGGGACACCTAAGCTGATTGAGAGTGGGTGGGACAGGAGGTCTCCAATATTGACAGCCTGCAACCTGTCCTCAAGGTAGGAGCGCAACGGTTCAACTGAGAGGCAAGAAAGTCCAGTTGCCTCAAGCTTGTCGGGAGAATAGGTAGAGCAACAGTGTCAAAAGCTTTGGCTAAGTCGACACAAATGGCAGAGGTGACAAGGCCCTGATCCATGCCAGAGAGGATAGTATCAGTGATCCAGAGGGAGAGGTGGAGTGTGACTTTCCAAAGCCAGACTGGAAAGGAGTGAAGAAGGAGATTGCGTCAAGAAAAGGGGAGGGCTGGGAGAGAACAAGGTGTTCCTGGACTTCAGTCAGTGTGGGGAGGAGAGCGATAGCATGGAAGTTACTAGAGGAAAGAGAGATCAACCCCTTTATAAATGGGTATGACAGTAGCCAATTTCCAAGAGTTAAGGACACATGAGAAGGAGAAAGATGTTGAGGAGCTAAGTAATAGGTACAAGAATAGCATGAACAGAGAGATCATGAGTCTGAGAACAAGACCATCAGGGCTCACACCTTTGTGTGGTTATATCCAAGGCGGCCTTAACAGCCACAGCAGGAAATATGAGAAAGAAAAAGACAGGATGGGGCAATGAGGACAAGTAGAGAAGGAGAGAAAGGGTAGAGAAGAAAATAAGGGAAAGGAGGAGTAGAAGGAAGAGAGGAGGAACAGGCACAGAAATGAAAAAGGAATCAAAAATGAGGTGGCTGCAGCAGGTTCTGAAATAGGAGCATTGTCCTTTTGTAAACAGGGTGAGGGACTGGGTTGGAAGGGAGAAAAGTGCATGAACTACCTTCCAGAACTTAGAGGGGTAATTAAGGTTGTTCTGGAGTGCCGATGCAAAGTATTCAGACTTCACAAGCAAGTAGCTTTAGTACAGGCATTATGAAGGGTCCAGTAATTTGTAAGATCAGAAGTGGAGCCAGAGGACTTGTAGGTCCCTCCAGGCAAGATCCTGTGCATGGTTACACGCCAGCAACTCAGCTGAGATCCACAGGAGGTGAGATTCTCGGATCCTGGTTCTTCTAAGGGAGGACATCATGATCCCAGACTTATGTAACTTTGGAGGTGAAAATTTTGAGGGCAATTGTCAACACTGCCAGCTGTAGAAATTGGGACCAATTGTGGCTACCAGGTCAGCATGAAGGCAGGACAGGTCCAGTGAATGGGAAGACCAGATTTAGATGAATTTGGGGGGAGTCTTGGGACAATGAATCTTACACAAACAGAAGACCATATGCTGGCCACTGAAGGCATCGGGGAGGGTACCAGCATCTACAATACGATGAGTATGGGAGGACAGGACCCAATCTAAGAGGGAGTGATTTAGCGATCTGAAATTAGAACGAGTGGAGACAGAGATGAGTTGGGTTAAAAGGAGGGACTTCACATTAAGGCAAAATTTATGAAAGGAAGATGAGAGCCAATCTAAACTGAAATCACCTGGTATGAGTAACCTCCAGAGGAAGCCTGGGAGAAGGCAGTGGTGAGTAACTCAGTTACATAAGGTGGGGACATGCCAGGGCAGCAGTAGACACCGGCAACCAATATGGGTGCAGAGAGTCTGGAAAGAAGCCTCTCATAGGCCGAGGGGATAGAGATGGAGAGAACAGGCTCGAACTGGATGTTGGAGGAGAGGTACATGGCTATACCACCACCCCTCTTTGCTCAATCCTATTGAATAATGGTGAAACCAAGGATGGCAACAGAAGAATCAGGGATACTGGGGACAGCCATGATTCTGAGATCACCCACACATAAGTTTGAGGTTACCCATAAGTGGTTGCAACAGGTCGATCTTAGGGAGAAGGCTGTGGATATTGACATGGGCAACTCTCAAGCCTTTGGGAAGAGGGGATGACAGGGGGACGTCCACAGTAGAGCTCAATATCTCCTGCAACTAAAAGCAGCAAGGAAATGAGAAGCTTAAGAGAAACTATGAGACGCTTATGGGAAAGGGGGTAGGATGAATAAGAATTAGGGAGGTAATAGGGTTGGAGGGGCCGGAGGATTTTCAGATGGAGCCAAAGAGATGAGAGGAAACTGCTAGCAGGATGTCAGGGAGAGTGAGATAATGCAGGGAGACAAGAGGAGGGGTGAGTGGGAGAGGGTGAGGAAAGGAGGATGGTGGGCAATGGGAGGAGACAGGAAAGATGAAAGGGGGGAGGAAGGTGAGGGAAAACAAAGAAGGGGAAGAGAAAAAGTGATAGGAGCAGCATAGAGGAAGGATAAACAAACCAAAACTCACCATGCAGTGTGCACAGTAGTATGGATGTCAAATTTCAATCAAATGAAGTGAAATCCAAGTAAGTTGAATGTAGTCTCAACCAAATATAGAAGACCAGAATTTAAATTAATTGCTGGGAGGCTGGAATATAAAAATTTAGACTGAGATGGAAATAATCTGGCTTAACCCTGTGAGAAGGAAACTAGTAAAAACAATAAGGGAAATAAAGTTCTGTATAACAAAGTAGTCCTAGGTTAGGAAAACTAGATAAACCTGAAAGCACAAATATACAAATGAAATAATACTAGACAAAAGATAAACAATGGTAAAACTACTAAGAAGCAGAGAACACAACAGTTCAAACTGACTAACAAAAATAAGGGTATACCCAGATAAGGTGTGTCTAGGCCATCTAGAAATGTAGGCAAATTTACAAGCTGGTAAATGAAACAAGCAGACTAACAGGATAAAAGCAGCTCAAGTGTACCAAATAGGTGTGGGGCTCACAAGAGCTCAGTAATACGTTTGAAGGAGAGAGCAGCACACTTTCAGAGCAAATACACATACAGTTCTCCATTAAATTCATTAGTAGCCCAGAGGGAGGTTTATGTAAGGAAGTCTAGGGAGCAACTAGCGAGTCGACGGCAGCCTCACGGCTGACTCCAGACAGACTCTTCTTCTAGGATGCCCTTTAGCTATGGCCCTTCAGCTAAGAGTTCCCATGATGTAGCCTAGAGGTTAGAGGAACGAGGTGTGAACGAGCTTGGTACATCCAGCAGACCAGACCTGAGTTTGATTCTCACAACCTCCACTTGCATACTGTGCGACTCTGAGCAAGTCACTTAACCGCACAGTGCTCCCAGGCCGCCCCTGAAACAGGCACGTGGGCCTCACCCGGTTACCAAAGCCTAAAATAAAAAATTAATAAAATAAATAAAATGTCCTGCTGTTTGGGGTGCTGTGTACCCTCAAAGGCTGTTTTGGTGGTAGTTTGTGATTTCAGCCATCTCTCCTGTGTCAGGTATGGTGAAGCCAATTATTTCCTTGCATGCATATATCCCCAGGGACATGGCAATGTACTTGCATTTCTAATTCCTTGCCTGTTTCACATACATCTCTGCGTGAATGGGAACACTGCTTCAACTCAAGGATCATAGCAGAGGACCGTTAAAAAACAGACCTTAAAAGGATCAGCTAGCTCTGCCCTCCCCACACACACTTGTCCTCCCAATTGGAGGAGGGGGGCCTGGAGTGAAGATTTGGGCTGTGTTAGCAGGAACAGGCTACCCTGTAGTCAGAGAAGTCATCAGTGCTTGGATTAAAACGCAAACAGAACCCAGCTGGCTCTGCCCTCAGAAGATGGTTCTTAATGATGAGCCACACAGCAAACAGCTGATCGAATGTTCGCTTCAGCGTATGTGCTGGCCGCCAGCCTGCCCACACACACACACACACACACACACACACACTGTCCTCCCAACTGGAGGAGGGCCCCTGGAGTGAAGATTTGGACTGTGTTAGCAGGGCCAGGCTACCCTGCAGTCCGAGAAGTCCTTCAGTCCCTGGATTAAAATCCCAACAGAACCTGACTGGCTCCGCCCTCACAAGACGGCTCTAACTGATGAGCTGCAGCAACCAACTGATCGAATGTTCAAGTTCAGATACAGAACATCCCCAACATTTCTCACATCTAGTTCCCTGGTGACATTTTCAAAATAAGTAACATGGTTTGTTTCGGCAGGATTTCCACTTACAGAATCTATACTGGGTATCCAAGTCCATCGAGAACACTTTGTCTGATTGTGTGTTCTCCACTGTATTCTACTTTTATGTTGTGTTTTGTCTATTCGCAAAGTAGTTAAAAAATGTTTTGAAAATCTAAGATCTGGCTCTGAAATGCAACTATTAGGAGTTCCTTTCTGAATATGAGGTCTGCAGCACTCACCACCTTCAAAGATTCAGGCACTGGTTTAGAATCTGTAGATACCTACACTATCTGGAGTACATATACCCAGAGTCGTACTGACTCAATCGTCTAAGATTTAAAATGGGAACAATTATCACAAAAGGCCCCACACTCAAGTCCCAATGTGAACTTTGTGTGTAAAAATATTTAGGTTTACTTTTCTGTTTACTGTAGTATAGGTAGATTGTATCAGACTAATTTTGCTTACTTCTAGGCTGTCATCTTCTGCTGGATATGGGCAACGAAGGAGTGGAATCTGGCACAAGGGTGCTGGACTTCAGGAAGGACGACTTTGGGAGGATGGGGGAAGTGGTAAAACGGTACCTGGCCAGAATTCAGGGAGCTCATAAAGCTGGGGATAGTGGAGGCAACCAGAACCTGCAGCAAGACCCAGAGCAAGAAGGCTAGGGCTAAGAAACCGAGTTGGATGAGCAAGGAGATAATGGAAAGGTGAGCAAGGAAATAATGGAAAAGGTAAGAAGGAAAAGAGCTGCCTTTAGGAAGTACAAGAAAACAGGGAGGGGAGGACAGGAGGAGTACCTGAAGGAATCAAAGGAGGTGACACGGGCAGTAAGGAGAGCCAAGGTGTCTATGGGCTCAGGTTAGCACAAGGCATTAGAAGGGAGAAGGACTTCTTTAGGTACATCAGGGAAAAAGGAACTGTAAGGACCACATAGTAAGGATTAGGAAGGAGTGGGGGGTTGGGTGGAAGCAGGGGGCGATAAGGCAGAAGCGCTAAATGATTACTTCTGCTTGGTATTTACTAAGGAGAAGAGGGGAGTGATACCCAAGGGGGGAGGAACGGCATAAAGGGGGTGACGGACAGGAAAATCATGGAGGGCAGAGTTCTGGAGGGTTTGAGGGCACTGAGGGTGGACAAGGCGACAGGCCCAGACTGCATCCACCCCAGGGCATTGAAGGAGCTGGAAGAGGTCCTTGCAGGACCTTTGGCAAACCTATTTAATGCCTCACTACACTCAGGGTGTGTACCTCAGGATTGGAGGATGGCTCATGCGGTGCCCCTCCACAACAGTGGCCCCAAGGATGAACCGGGTAACTACAGACCGGTGAGCCTCAAATCCATCATGGGTAAGCTGATGGAGACTATCCTGAAGGAGAGGCTGGTGGCCCTCCTGGAGGCCAGAGGACTACAGGACAGCAGACAGCATGGCTTCATACATGGCAGATCCTGCCAAACCAACCTGGTGGAGTTCTATGACTGGGTAACTAGGCAACTGGACAGGGGTCATGCAGTGGACATCCTGTATCTGAACTTCAGTAAGGCATTCGACTCGGTGCCACATGGGAGGCTGGGAAGTAAGTTAGAAGGTACAGGGGTAGGTGCAAAGCTGGTGAGATGGGTAGAGAACTGGCTTCAGGGAAGGCAACAGAGGGTGGTTGTGGGTGGGCGCTCTCATCCCCAAGGGTAGTAGTGACGCTGTTCCACAGGACTCGGTGTTGGGACCAGTGTTGTTTGGGATATTCATTGCAGACATATCATTGGACATCAAGAGCAAGATCAGTCTGTTTGCTGACGATGCCAAGATGGGAGCGGTGGTAGATGACCTAGGACGATGATAGGGGTTGCAGGACGATCTGAAAAAGCTGGAAACCTGGTTAGACACCTGGCAACTGGGGTTTAATGCCAGAAAATGCAAGGTGCTGCATTTTGGGGTGAAGAACCCAAGGAGGAGTTATCAGCTGGGGGAGTGCAGCTAGTCAAGACAGAGGAGGAGGAGAAGGATCTGGGGGTGCTCATTACAGGGTCAATGAACAACTCGGCACAATGTAGGAAGGCAGCTGCAAAGGCCAACAAAATGCTAGGTTGCATTGCAAGGGGTATATCCTCGAGGGGGGAGGTGTTTCTGCCACTGTATAGGTCATTAGTTAGACCACACCTGGAGTACTGCATGCAGTACTGGCGCCCATATCTGATGAGGGACATTAAGTTACTCGAGGGGGTGCAGCGCAGGGTGACAAAGATGATCAAAGGGCTGGGGGACTTACCATACAAGAGGAGGCTGAGGGAGCTGAACATGTACTTGCTGAAAGAGAGCAGGGACAGGGGTGACATGGCTGAAATCTTTAAGTACACGAAAGGAATAAACAGGACAGGTACGGAGAGACTGTTCAAAGTAAAGGAGGGGAGGGACACCCGGGGCCATGATTTGAGACTGGAGGAAGGTTCAGGAGGGAGATGAGGTGAAACTTTTTTACAGAGAGGGTGGTAGCTGGATGGACTGTGTTACCGGCGAAGTGGTATTCAGTAGAACAGTGGACTGCTTCAAAAGGGGCTGGGACAGGGCAAGGGGAGGAGGTCAATGGAGGAAGGGTGGGAGGAGGGGCAGCTGCAGAATAGGCGGTGCTAGCTGCACATTCAAGGCAGACTTGATAGACCCCTAGGCCTTTATCTGCTGGCAAATTTAGTATGTTCATATGTACTACAAATCCCAGAATCCCTGCAGCTGACATTAGAGCAGTTAGCAGCAGAGGAGAGTCAACAGCAGAAGTGCCATACCTCTCAACTGTCCCTGATTTTCAGGGACATCCTGATTGCCTCAAAATTTTACTCTGTTCCTTCTAAAATTGTGTTTCCATGACCAAACAGTGGGAGTTGGAAGCACAAAATAATGTCAAACATTAAAGAGTTGTTCTTCCTTAGAAAATGCATTTTGCACAGCCCCATATTCTACCAGCTTCCTGAGAGGATATCAGTCAAGTTTGAAGATGTGTCCCTGATTTTGGTCATTTGTCCCTGATTTTTTAAGCCTCGTCCCGATTTATGAGGCAGAGGTTGAGAGGTATGATGCATGTTAAGAGTTTAGAAGCTCTGGTCTTTTGTCTGCTGGTCCTGCTGTCCTCCCTGGATTAAGTACAGTCATAGAGGACTGTACTTAGCCCTGGAGAAAAGAAGGACTGGAAATTATGAAAGTTCTAATATGCACTGCAAGCCATTGATTCTCCCACTGCTGCCTACTGCTCCGTTGTCAGATGTAAGGGATTCAGGGATTTGTATTAACTGAAGATGTCGCCTACACGTAAGCAAATTTAGACTAATACAATTTACTATACTACCGTAAACAGAAAGTAAACCATTATGATTTTATACACAAAGTGCACACTGCGGCCAACCCCACAGTTAAGTGCAGGGCCCCTTTGTGATAACTGTTCCCCTTTAAGGAACTGCTAATATTAGGTTGTGATGTGAAAAGCAGTCCTTTACCTAAAGGTTGACATATCTAATTCTGTTCCTCTTCATACCTCAACATCACTTTGACCTCACTGACTGTTCCAGAAGACTGGATGCGGGCACATGTAGCCCCTCTTCACAAGAGTGGAAGAAGGGAGGAAGCAGGCAACTACAGGCCGGTCAGCCTCACCTCAGTGGTGGGCAAGACCATGGAAGCGCTGCTTAAGGAAAGGATTGTGGAACACTTGTAATCCAGCGGAGCACAGGATCTGAGGCAGCATGGATTCACAGCAGGAAGGTCATGTCAAAGAAAACTGATAAGACTTTTTTGGCTGGGTGATGGAGCTGGATCTGGGGGGAGCGGTGGACACTGCCTACCTAGATTTCAGTAAGACCTTTGACACCGTTCCACACAGAAGGCTGGTTAACAAGTTGGGTAGTCTGGGGATGGAAATCATGCACCTGGGGGCACAGAAACCTGCAGGAAGTTACAGGATTGGGGGGTAGTTGCTGACTGTTGCTAGGGGAGGCAGGGATTTGGGATAATAATCTCAGATGACCTAAAGGTGTACCAAGGCTGTGGGGAGGCCAGTGACATGTTGGGGTGCACAGGGAGGGGTATCACTAGCAGAAGAAGGGAGGTGGTGATGCCACTGTACAAAATGATGGTGAGGGCTCATCTGGAGTACGCGGTACAGTTATGGAGGCCGCATCTTCGTAAGGACATAGACAGGTTGGAGGCAGTCCGGAGAAGGGCAGCTAAGATGGTACAGGGCTTGCACCTGAAGACATATGAGGACAGACTGAGGGACCTCAATAAGTATACACTGGAGAAGAGGCGGGAGCAGGGTGATATGATTGAAACCTGCAAGTATCTTAAGGGCTTGAACAAAGTACAGATGGAAGACAATTTTCAATACAGGAACTGTGAAAGGACCAGGGGGCATGATATAACATTAGCGGGGGGCAGGTTAAAGGGAAATGTGACGAAGTTTTTCTTCACTGAAAAGGTGGCGGATGCATGGAATAACCTACCCCAGGAGGTAGTGGGAGCTAGCACAGTGGGGGGATTCAAACATGCATGGGACAGGCATAAGGGAACCCTAGTGGTGGGAAAGAGAGGTGAAAGCCAATGACCAAGCAGGGTCAGTGGCCGCTGATACAGGCAGGGAACATGGGCAAACTAGGTGGGCCAACTGGTCCTTATCTGCTGTCCACTACTATGTTACTGTGATACTGCACTGTGGAGGTAACAAGTTCCCTAGCCCTCCTGCAGTTGTCACTGTGGCACCAGAACTGTTTTAATGACGCAAAGTGGGGTAGGGTAGGGCCGGCAGAGCTATACACAGGCTTAAAATGTGATTGGGGCTGTGGTGGCCCGTAGATGTTACTTGTATAAAGGCAAATGCACAAGTTAAAGGAGACTATATTACACGTATATCACATCTTCCCCACTTCGTGTCATTAAAATGTTCTTTTTAGGGCAGGGCTGCGGTGTGCCCTTGGCGCTCTAGACAATAAGGAAGTGAGATTGTGAGGCCTGTTAAGTTAAAAAACAAACAAAACAAAAAAAACTACATAATGCCAGAGTTTAAAAAAAAAAAAATTCAATGTGGCTAATTTAGGTCCTGGTGCAGGCAGCTCTGAGCCAAGAGCTGCCAGTCCTAAGGGTGTCAGCTGCTCTTTAAAGAGCAAGTATCAGGGGCACCCCAATGGCCCAGCAGATGTGCTGCAGTGAAGGCAACTTGGTTCCGGATTTAGGGAGAGGTCATGGGCTACAGCAGGTGCTACGCAACAGTGCGCTCCACCTGGGAAGGGTTGGGGGCAGGTTCTTGTGCCACTGTGATACTGTGGGAGGGCCAGGGAACTTGCTCTCCCTCACAATGTGCTGTGATCCCATGGTGCTGAAAATGGCTACTGCTTATGCCACAGGGTGGTGGGAGAAACAGGTGGGGGGCGGGGGGACAAAATAGCCAGCTGCCTTTAGAATGACATCTTTGGACTTATACAGCGTACATCCCTGCAAAGCATGCAACTGGCTGGTCATGAATCAAAAATCTATACAGTTAACAACAACAACAAACAAGATCTATTATCAGCTGTCAGATATTTTAGTTGTGATGTCACGGTCAGTGAGGTTATAATGCTGGTGAGGTAAGAAGGGGAGTAGAACTAGATATGTCAGCCTCCAGGTAAAGGACCGCTCTTCACATCACAACTAATACTGTCACACAGAAAGCTTTTTTTTTTGTAATCAACATTTTAACGCAGAAAGCTTTTTAATGAAATGGAAAATGAAAACTACCATAAGTTAACAGGGCCTCCACGGGGCATCTCTTATGGTCTAGGAGACTCCAAGCGTGACATATGGGCAAGGGAGAGCGATAGTTAAGTGACTCTGGCTGCCCAAACTTCACGTAAGGAATCTGTTATACCATAAGAGACACCCCAGAGTCCCTATTACCATAATCATAAATCACTTGAGTTAGCTAGCCATTTATAATAAGATTTAAGTAGTTTTTAATTTCATGCTAAATGAAGCTGCCCTTCCCTGGCTGTCAAGTGGACGCTCCACTCCTAGTGTTCCTGCACAAGAGACTGCTGTGTGCAGGATAAGAGGTACAGTGGCTGACTGGCTGAAATCAGGTAGGTAATTTATAATTTATTAATAGAACGTAGCATCGGAATATTTTTAAAAAAATAAAATAATTTTCTTTGTTTCCTAATTTGGGTGCTTCCCCTCTTTAAAGAACACCTTTCTTGGTGCATTACAACACAAATAGGAGGCTCCCTTACCTGAATGGGAGTTCTTCCATACCAGTTTTAAAACAAAATGATCTGCCCTCTAAGGAAGGGAAGGGATTGTATTTTGCCCCCGAGGGGGCTAGCTGCTCGATCCCTTCCACTTCCTGACTTGATACTCCATCCCTGTACTTCCTGGTTTTCTGGTGTCACTATAGGACCAGCGTGGGGACGTGCTCCATGCAAGTCTATGGAGCATCATTTTAAATGCTATTTTTACTATTTTAATCGGACTTTTGATACAAATTGAAGCCAGCAACAAGAGTTACTTGAATACTGGCTTCGATTTGTATTGGCTTCAATCTGTACCAAAAGTCTGATTAAAATAGTAAAAACAGCTTTTAAAATAACACTCCATAGACTTGCAGGGAGCACGTCACCACGCTGATCCTATTGTGACATCACAAAACCAAAAAGTGCAGGGACGGAGCGGCAAGTCAGGAAGTGAAAGGGATCAAGCAACTAGCCCCCTCAGGGACAAAATACGATCCCTTCTCTTCATTAGGGGGCAGATCATTTCATTTTAAAACTGGTATGGAGGAACTCCCATTCAGGTAAGGGAGCCTACTTGTTAAAATGGCTGAATGAGAACTGAGAAGAAAGGTGCTCTTTAAAGAGCAGGTATTCACTGAAACAAAACTGTTTCAAGCCAATTTGTTTACAGTAATTTACATTTTAGTTATAATGTTACCAAAAGAAGAGGCAGTGTGGTCTAGTGGTTGGGAACCCTCTGGCTGCATGTTCAAACTCTGCTGGGGCAAATATTCACTGTGTGACTGTGGGCAAGCCACATTACCTTTTAGCGCTCCACTCCACCCAACTGCAGAAACAGACCGAAGCAGAACCCTACTGGAAATAAGATGTTGCATCTCAGCTGGGTTATCCTGGGTCAACAAATCGTAATTAACAAAAAACAGTAATTGGTTCTGTCTCATTATCCATATATACATATATATATATATATATACACACGTATACACACACACACATATATATATATATATATATATATATATATATATACACATATACACATACATACACACACACACACACACACATATATCCTGATTTGTTTCTTTGCCTGCCCATGTACTAATGACGCAGATAAAAGCTCTTTAAACATGTCACGGTATTTGGCCCGATGGCGCGGAGGGTTGAGGTGCTGGATGCTACTCCTCACGCCACAGTGGCGACCCGGGTTCGGAAGCGGACTCAGGAGATCAGGGGCTGGCAGGGGAGGGAGAGGATGGAGTATTCGGAGCACTGCTCTCCTTTCATGGGGTGGGCTCTGGGGACTTACTCAGCGTACCAGTGACCTCTGGTGGAGACCAGGTTACTGATGACGCTGAGCCATACAAGAGGGCGGAGTGACGGCGGACATCAGCTACTTTATCATGCGGATGTCACTGCACGCCCACACTCCGGGGAACTATACACAGAAAATCCCCTGCCCCGTAGATTGGCGACGGCACCTCCAATGCCCCTCCGCAGCATGCCCAATGCCGGGCTTACCTTGCTGGCTCTCCCCGATCCTCCTGCTTGCCCTGGTTCCGAAGCTGGGTTCAGTCGGACCAGGCTGTCAGGGGAGTATCTGTCCCCGATTTCCCGGCGAGGTGGCTTCAGGTGGGTGGTATACAGAAGCAGCGAGACAGAATGCCTGAGAGAAATCCAGGACGGTAGGCTCATAAATTAAAAAAAAAGTACAAAAAAAAAAAAAAAAAAAACATGTCACGAATGGAAATATGTTCTGAAGGCTTTATTGACAACTTTGCACTACAAAATGTCTGACATGTGTGTGTTTTGGGGAGAGGCAAAGAGATCTATGTAAATGCACAAATCACAGAGATTTGCTGCTTTTACTTTCCAGCCTGGGTTACTCTAAACCTAGAAATTAATTGATCCTACAAGAAATCACTTATATTGTGCTGAAGCTGGGGAAAAGGCACCTAATCTGTGCCGGATTTCAGCTTCCACATTTTGGGACAGGACCTTACTGATCTGTGGCCCTCACCTCTAGAATGCTGTAACTGTTGCACCAAGCTCACTAACATTACACATGCAGCTCTGTGACATCCTGTAGCTGTTAACGGACTTCCTGTACTTCACTTTACAACCTTTTAAGTGCACTAAAAGTCTCTTATCTGAAGAATCTAGATTCACTGCAGTTCTTCCCATATCTCTGTGTAGTGCTCTCCAAATGAAGGCACCAGCCCACTGATACACAGAGTGAAGAATGGTTTCTTTCTCCCTCTGGACATTTAGTGGTATTATGACAGGAATAAATCAGGCCGGGGGGTTCCTTGTGGAGCACCAATACACACACTGCACCAGGTGTGTTGTGAGGCATCTCAAGTATCTTCAACTATCCGAGTGCATCCAATTCACAGTGCTAACCATGAAGGGCTTTTTGTGCTTATGAAAAGGACGTGTGTGTTCTTTTGTATATATACAGTACTGATGTCTCTGGGAAAACTTTAGAAAACATAATATTTAGACACAGTTCAGCCTGTATGTCACATATCTTTTATAGAATTCTTCACCATCACCATATTATTTATTATTGAGGACATTTGCATGGAAACAGGATCTTTACCCCTTACAGCTGCACATACAGCCGATTCCTCACTTGATGTCATAATCCTCTGTTGTGCTATCAGTCTGTTGTCATGGTAATAACTGTGATATAACAAGCAGAGTATTATGACATCAGGTTGGGATTAAGCAGTACAGGAACTGAAGAACTTAAAAAGAGCAATGATCCTGTTTCATGTAAATGACCTAAGAAATAAATAACTTGGAGGACAGATACAAAACGAACATGAAATACATGCTGAATTGAGTTCAAATATTATGTTTTTCAAAGTTCTTCTGAAAATCTCAGTTGCTCTTTAAGAAAAAAAAAGTAAAACCTCTTGAAATTTGTTTCAACTGTGAACTGGAATTTGTTCACTTTGCTAATATATAGTTGTTTTATTCGCTTTTCTAGAATGAAAGGGAATTGTTACAAAAGAGTTTCAGTTTCATGGAACTCTTGATTATTACAGTTTTCATTTCTAGGATACAGACATTTGTTTACAGAGGTGGCTGTACAGTCGTGGCCAAAAATATTGGAGCCCTTGCACTTTTTCAAATAACTCACAATTTCCTCTAAACGTAAGCTGAAATTAACAACAGTACAGTATTTGGTCTCCACAATTCTTTATTTCTGTTTATTACAGAACCTTTGTTTTTGATTCAGAATTTAATATATCCTTTAAAATCAGAAAATGAAAAGAAATGGCATTGACAAAATTATTGACACCCTAGACTTAATATTTGGTAGCACAGCCTTTGGTCAAAATAACTGCAATCAACCGCTTCCTATAGCCATGGATGAGCTTCCTGCACCTCTCTACTAGCAGTTTGGCCCACTCTTCTTGTGCAAACTGCTCCAGTTCTCCCAGATTTGAAGGGTGCCTTCTCCCAACTGCTGTTTTCAGATCTCTCCACAGGTTTTCAATGGGATTTAGATCTGGACTCATTGCTGGCCACTTCAGAACAGTCCAGTGGCTTGTCTTGAACCATTCCTGGGTGCTTTTGAGGTGTGTTTGGGGTCATTGTCCTGCTGGAAGACCCATGACCTTCGACGGAGACCCAGCTTTCTGACACTGGGTTCAACATTGCGCCCAAAATGGCCTGGTAATCTCCAGATTTCATGATGCCATGCACATGTTCAAGGCACCCAGTGAGGCAGCACAGCAACCCCAAAACATCACTGAACCTCCTCCATATTTGACTGTAGGAAGGTGTTCTTTTCTTTGAAGGCTTCATTTTGTTTTCTGTAAACATAGAGATAATGTCTTTACCAAAAGCTCTAATTTGGTCTTATCTATCCACAGGACATTCTCCCAGAAGGATTTTGGCTTGTTCAGGTGTGTTTGGCAAACCCCAGTCGGGCTTTCTTATGTCTCTCTCTCTACTCAGTGGGGTCCTCCTGGGCCTCCTACCATAACCCCCTTTCATTGAGTTGGCGATGGATGGTGCGAGTTGAAACTGTCGTGCCTTGTGTCTGAAGGTCAGCTTGAATCTGTTTGGCAGTTGATCGGTGCTTTCTCCACCATTCGAACAATCCTGCGCTGCAATCTTGATCAAGTTTTCTCTTGCAGCCACGTCCAGGGAGGTTGGCTACAGTGCCAGGGCCTTAAACATCCTGATAACATTACGTCCGGTGGAAACAGGAACATCAAGGTCTCTGGAGATTGATTTGTAGCCTTGAGATTGTGCATGCTTGCTACAATCTTCTGTCTGACCTCCTCAGACAATTCTCTGGCTTTCTTTTCTCCATGCTCATTGCGGTACACACAGTGACACAAAACAGGAGAATTAGTCCTTTTCTCTATTCAAACTGGCTGAATGAGAGATTTTTATATTGCAGACACCTGCAACTCACCACAGGTGAGTTCAATTCCAAAGTGAAGGAGAATCACCTGCTTGAAATCTAATCATTTCAAACTACTTCTAAAAGGTGCCAATAATTTTGTCCAGGCCATTTAAGGATTTCTGTGTGGAATTAGCTAAGACTTAGTAATTTTTTCTGCTTTTTGTGTTTTATTCCACTGCAAACCAAAGAAATACATATGTGGATACCAAAATATTTTAAATTTCAACAATTTTCTGGAAGGAATGGTGCATTATTAGAAAAACTGCAAGGGTCCAATATTTTTGGCCACAACTGTATGTGGTGGTGGTGGGGAATCGATGCACAGTCACGTGATGCCTTTAGGCCATTCACAGACTGTGATTTAAACCTATTTTAGAAGCGCTGTTGAAAGGTGCCGACCACGTAACCCTTCTATTGACATAAAAAAGTTCTACAGGTAGCCAGTTGGAATGATTTGAATGAGCACATCGGGGGCCACCAAACCCCCTTAGAAAAACTGCAGAGCTTTTCCCATTGCCATTCCTTGGTACCACATACATCCTACTAACCCAGTTGGTGTACTTATTGAAATGTTACCTCTGTCAATACAAACCAGCGGGGCTATTAAAGGGAACATTTTACTTGCCCAATACAAAATGTATCAGCTTTTCACTGGTGGGCTGATGTCAATTTCATAGCTTGTCACTGCATGACACTGATCGAGTCGCTTGACCTCCCTATCCTTCAACTGTTAAAATGGGTAGAGGAGACCAACCTGGCAGTGCTGTGGCTGGAGTGCCACGTGGTATGCTGGCAACTCGTTTGTACCCAAAAGCAGAAGTGCCAGCCGAAGCTGAGGGGTGCAGCCCATTTCATGCTCTTCTTCTCTGGGGTGGGTGGGAGCCACATCCCACTGTCTGACTTCCCCAGTTATGGTTGTGGACCAAAAGAGGTAAAGATGAGGCTGCTTGATGGAGGGTGCTATGTGTACTGACATGCCTCCTTGAATTAGTGGAGTGGGGAGTGGAAAAGGCCAGTTATGCCTGATCCTGTCCACGGCATGTCATCTTCTCCCTCCCCATTAATAGACCGTGTCAATGACAGTGGAGTTAGGCTAGGTTTTACTGGGGCGGGGGGGAGTCAACTGGCTTCCGTGGGGAGTGGGAGCAGAGTGGTAGCTGTATGAAAATCCGCAAACGGCTCCTAGGTTGAAAAGCAACTCTGGACATAGAAATGGAGGTCCCAACTGATGGGGCAGGAGTAAGGAGGCAGGAAAAAAAGAAAGTTAAAAAGCAGGTACATTGCCAGACTGTGGCATGATGGTAGCGCTACTGCCTGCCACGCTGGCAACCAGGATTCAGAAGATGAGTCAAGTTGCTAGGGGGAAGATATGGGGGAGAGGACTGAACATTCGACAGACTGCTCTCCTCTCCCAAGCAGAGGGATGCTGCCATTCCTAGACTGCCACCATGCGGAGGCATGGTGGTGGGGCAGCGAGCATGACACATGGCTAGGGAAGGTCGGCATAGTGTGTGCATCCTTCCACATGCAGGCACACTGCACCACTGCATGGCAATGGTCAGAAAACAGGAAAACTGGTCACAATGAATGATGCCCAGCTCGACCTCCAGCTCGCAGCGCCTCCTGGACCCCTGCAGCACATCTAGATCTGTGTTCCCAGGGCGACAGCCCTCCTTCTCAAGGCCCCACTATGGTGGGAAATCCATGGGAAACTACACTGTAGGTAAATCCAGGGGTAACAGCAGTCAGCTGGGGGCCGGCTGAGGCAGAGTGTTGATTGAAAAAACAAACAAACTGGTAGACACAAGACTTCATTGAAAACAAGGTGCTGTACCTCAGCAGGCTATCCTGGATAAATAAAACTGTAAAACAATAAAAGCATACAGTATGATGACTTCCCATGATGTCACAGATGGTATGGCCGCTTGATTCATCAGTTCCCGATTCCATCTAGCTAACATCCCTGTTAAACTATTGAAATTTCAGCCAAATGTGCTTCATTACATAGCGGAAAGGATACCTTGAAATAGTGAGATCCAATAAATCCAAAACTTCGGCGGCTGCAAAAGATTATGATGGATCCCCGACAGAGATGTCAGAGTCACAGCTGTCACAGATCTCCGAGCTGGCCCAGGCCATAACTGCCACCAATAAACCTAAAGGAAACTAGACACCTAAGAATAAAAAGATGAAACTGGAAACTCTCTATCAGGAACTACTGCCTTCTGTGCTGATGTTAAGGAGTCGATGCGGGAGATCAGGAAGAACAAAAGGCAAAGACAGTTTGGAGTGCCAAGCCAGCCACGGCCAAAAAGAACAGGGTTGATGATGCTGAAGCCACAATCAAAGAAATTCAGGACACAGAAACCTCATTCTAGCCTGCCAGGAAGACACGGAAAACGGAGCTAGATCCCCCTCCTCCCCCGTCAGTGATCACACATTTCCTCAATGATACAGTCAAATAGAAGGTGCTGCAAACTGCTTGGAAGCTAAAAACAGTTTTTTTAAGGACAGTTGAGGATTTACTTTGATAATGACAGGGTTTTAAATAGCCGGTATCGCATCGCAATTTGCGATGCAAACCAGCTGGTCGCGCTAGTCAAAAATCGGAAATGGATCGCGAAAAAGTGCGATCCATTTTTCTGTGTTTTTTTTCCCACAGTTTGAACGTGCTTGTAATGTCTAGTGGGCAGATTCTGGATTGGATGGCTGAATCTATGGTTACGACCCCACGTTTCCCATGGGACAGTCCCACTTCGCGTAATTTTGCTGCATCTCTCCACTCTCTCCTCTGTCACATTTTGGAGAGCGTTGGCAAGCTTTCCACTTGCTGTGAGCACATACCTCCTCGTTGTAGATGTCTGACATGAGGAGAGAACGGCAGCCAATGGTGTGCTGCGCCACCAACAAGCGCGGTAGCTTTAAGTTTAAACTAAAGGGAAAAAAGCGGACTCCGCTGTTTTTCCATGCCAACGCTCTGAGTCTGTCTACAAGAATACAGGTATCCTGCTCCCCACCCCCCCGCCATTCCTCCGTGCAGCCCAATGCCTCCCAGAACAGGTGTAGACAGGCATACTCACTGTACACATTTGTGTACAGTTTTGTTGAGTGCCTGTCACAAACCATAAGCCACTCTGTTAATATTATCATTCTAATCTGTAGTATTTGGGTTAGTGTAAGCCACTGAGGAGTGTCCAATACATGTATAACCTCTTTAGAGAGTAGAGGAGTCATCTGACAACAATCTGATTTGTTTGGAAGGGGGTGCCATTTGGAAAGGATGTGTACATTTTTTAATTGGGGGATGTAACTGTTGGAGATTGTGTACAAAATGGAAATTTCTGGCTACACTCTCGTGTCCCAGAACGCTGGTTACATTTGCACCAGGTTCCTAGGAGAGGACACACAGCCGACTGGGAGAAGACAAGACTTGGAGCATCCTCTTGACTGCATGGGCATTGATCACAAACAGAACAGCAGCTGCAGTAAGCACAAAATTAATTTTTTGTTTGTTTGTAATAAAACAAAAATGTCTGCACTAGTATTATTTTTGCTTTATTTGAATGAGCTGAGGGGGAGTCTTAAGAGGTGCTCCAGTATCAGCATTATGCAGATGATACTGTCTGCTATACACATCTGACATGTCTATTCCCAGGGTTCAACAAATATTTCAGGCTGAGTTTCCCAGTTTTGGAAATGTCCTTACTGGTTTCCAATTATTAACACTGGCAAAACCTAAATTATGCTTTTTGGGTCTGCTTCTAACAGCTATGCAGTGTCCAGAGTTCTGTCCTGAATTGTGGATGCAGTCTTAGTGTGTCCCTTCCTTGTCTGCTGTTAGAAGATTTTTTCAAACTCTGTCTACTAGTCTTGTATGGCCCCTGGGGATCTCCATGTTGTAATTTTTTAACGCTTTTTTCCATATGTGCCTCCTGGAGTGCTGGAAGCTGACAGTAAAGTGGTTCTTCAATGTTATCGTATCTGCATGTTGGTATGTAATTATCATGGTCACTGTCCTTCATTTTGAGTGTCCATGTCCCTCAATTCAGTGCCTAAAAGGTTGAGAGGTATGGTGGGGCGGAGGGAGGATTGTGGCAGTTGACTCAGACCTTTGTTTTTGTAAAGGGACATGGCTGGGGAGGCTGAGGTGTGGGTTTCTGCAGGCACCCTGTTCTGGCAAAGGGGCGTGGTTAGTGGGTGGGTGGGTGGGTGGGTGGTTGGTTAGGCACTGAGATGGGTGGGAGAAAGGTTTTGGCAAAGGGACAAGGGTGTGGAGGGTGTGGTACTGAGATGTGTGTGTGGTGGTACTGAAAGAGATGAAACAAAGACAGTTGATTTTAATGAACAATTTTATTTAGGTTATATATACACACATTTAAACATTTTTAATGTTGCTAATCAAATTGAGACAAGTGCTATTTATTTTCACAATTGATTAGCACTTTCACGTGCAAAACTGCTAATCAATTTTCTGAGCTTATTTAAAAACCCTGTAATGACTACACGCCCTATACAATGCAGCATCATAAGTAGTGCTTGCCTTTGCAACAGATTCTTCGGCATAAACAGATTAAATTATGTACCCCCTACAGGGCTCGCCTGGTTGCTCATTACCCAGAAGGAACCAAGGCCTATGGCTCGGCAGCTGAAGCTCACTTTGATTTTCAAGCCAGGGGTGCTGAGATTCCAGAATGGGGCCCTTAGCCATGATCTGAAAAGGCAAGCCACCCTGAACCTTCATTCACTTTCCCACCACTGAAGTACATGGAGCTGGAGAGGTCGGGACTCGTGTGTATCAAATGGGGTGGCAGTGGGGTTGACAGGTGGAGCTACTCAGGGTCAGGATGGGTGTAGCAAACACCCTCAGGATTTTCTCCTATCCTAATCCCATTCGTCGATATGGAACACAGATTTCAGGATTGGTGTGGGACCCGAGGAGGGGACATCCGATAAGGGCTGGACTCTCTCTCCGGTCTGTCCCCAGCAAGCACAACATAGAAAGTTTCGACCCCTATCAAGCCTGTGGCATAGTTATTGGAACTGTTACCCTGGGTGACAGTGCCCGTTTTGATCCGTTGACTCTGCACCCACTCTGGTTGAATGTTTGGCATCTTGCTTTTTTGACAGCTGATGATCTCTGATGCCCCTGTTTGCCCCCCTGTCCACTCCCCTCAACCACAGATTTTGCAGCCCTGGAATCATTAGGCATTTCCCTGGTGAAGTGTGAAGGCAAACACTTCCAGCTGACTGGTGAAAACAGCAAAAGCATTACCGGGGGGGGGGGGGGGACAAAAACAAGTGACTAGTTTCATTGTTAATGCAGACTTAGCCAAAAACTGCATATCTTTTACCCTAGACAATTTCTCTACAGCCAGCAATACTGCCTTCACCTTTACTGTTTTATGCCACTCTAAATGGACCAGGTTCTCATAACTCTTGACTGTTTATCTTTCAAACTAGAGACAGTTTCGACCTAGTAGGATTATTGCATCTTTTCATTAGCCTGGGAATCATTTCCACAGGCTTTCAAAAGACCTAGCTGGAATCAAGTCTCAGACATTCTGGTGACAGATCCGATCCTCAGCATACCCATAAACTCTGTTGCTTGTTGGCACTAGGCAGAAGCTCACTAGGCTAACCTCCTCCACACCTTAGATGGTGTTGAAATCAAAGATGTTTCTAATTTAAAGTATCTTGGGTCTGGCTCAACCGGCACATCGACTTTTCAGTGCACGTGGATGGCATCCACAAAATAAAAAGAACTATATCTCATGTGTGCTCTACCCAAATAAAGGTTGTATTCCTCTTCCTGCTTGCCAAACTATTCCCTTGAAAATGATACTCCCCATCTTTGACTATGGTGACAGTTTACAGCACTGCTCCCAAGTCCA
This sequence comes from Neoceratodus forsteri, assembly GCA_016271365.2. NCBI lineage: Eukaryota > Metazoa > Chordata > Ceratodontiformes > Ceratodontidae > Neoceratodus > Neoceratodus forsteri. Next base: position 1,251,450,167 of record CM028129.1, on the reverse strand, counting down.
CCTTAGCCAGACTGGATCCTCTATTTCACTCCTGTTGCACTGCTCTGGACTGCCCGCTCTGCACCAACCACTGTTTCCTATATTCCTCTCTCCATCCCCTTCCTTGAAGTCAGACGCCTCACTTAGTGTGCCTCCTTCATCTCTAAATACTGGCTAGACTCCCTCCCCTCCTACCTTACCTCCCCCCAAACACACACACCCTCCGCAACTCTGGCTATCATTCTCTTGCGTTCACCTCAAAGAAATCCTTAGCTGGCCAGGCTGCTTTCTCTCACCACACCCAAACTATGGAACTCCCTCCCCCTAACCATCCACTCTGCCTCTTCCCATCACTCACTCTCCTCTCTTCTCCAGGTTTTCACTTCTCACCCTGTAATTGCTCCTGATACCTGTCCCTGGTCGGCTGCTCACAACCCATTAACCCCCCTTCCTCCTCTCCATTTCTCCCCATTCTGCACTTGACTAGGCCCCATGCAGTGTCTATCCTTGCACCTCTGTTAACCCTCAACACCCGGCACTTTGAACTGTACTTTGAATGTTACCCTAACGCCTGTTATTTCCTCCTAATCCTCACTGCAGTTTCTGCTTTCATCCCTGCATAAATCTGACTTTGTTGGCTCCTTGAGGCAATTTGTAGTTCACTAACCCCAGTGGCCAATTTTGACTGTACTTTATTTTGGGTTAGCCTGCTCCCTTAATTCCCTCTCTCTGTCCCAGCAGCATAGCTGCAGGTCTCCAAAGCGGGTTATGCCACCTGCCACTCTCACTATGTTATCAGTTGTTCACCAGGGTTTGGGGCCACAGTGGAAGGTAACTGACTGTGATGGTATATTCCCTCCCTCCTGTTTTATTTTTGCCCATTTGTCTTCCTTGTTTTCTTATAGGCTGGGGCTTTTTCTGGCCCCTTGGAGGCTAAAAATGCCCTCAACCCCAGCTTTACCACTGGCTCCAGAAATACATTACCTCCAGTTGTTCCCTCTGATGAGTATACAGGCAGTGGCTGTTTCACCCTAATTCCCCACTCAATGGAAGTCCAACTTCCTTTATCGTTAGGAACCCTTTATTTTTTCAGCTACCGCTGGCCCTGGAACAGTAGTTTTTGAAACCATGGTCCAGCTTCTGCTGTTACTAAGCACAATTTTTGGTTACTGCTATGATGTTTTTGACACTGTTTTACACTGCAAGTTTTTTCTTGTTCTAATTCTTATAATAGACCATTCCTGGGCCACCCCTTACATAGAAACATAGAATTTGACGGCAGATAAGGACCGCTTGGCCCACCCAGTCTGCCCATTTCCCTACCTACTGGATAAGCTGCAGATCTTTGGTGTCCTGGTTCCCCAGTGTATGTTCCCTGTGTGATTTGCACTTCCATCTCTAGACTTCCAAGTTCTGCCCCAGAGTTTCCCCTAATATGGTTAAAAAAATGGAGCCAGATACGAGTGGTTTGGGTATTTCTTTATTATACAACGGCTTTCTTGATTGCTAGGCCAGTCTGGCATGGGACACCTTGTGAGGTGCTGTCGCCTTCCCTGACATCCTTCTGTGACACACCCTTTGGGGTGGATGTCCAGGTCGGTGATCCCTCCTGCAGGGCTCCCATCATGGATCGAAGAGTCAATGCAGAGAGGGGACCAGGTACCGGGATTTATTCCATTCCTTAAACACCGAAACCACCATGACAGATTCCCTGGTACTGGTTTTCTCCCAAAATATTAATGGCCTGAACAACCCAGTGTAACACAAGAGTTTTCCAGCACCTATACTGGTAGGCTGTGGACGTTATCTACTTACAAGAAATCCACCTGACGTCTGTAGAGCATCATAAGCTTACAATGGGAGGCTGCTACCAGATGTATGCTTCCTCCTACCCCAAAGGGAAGAGACATGGCACAGCTATTCCCATTCCATCCACTACTCCCCCTTCTCCAAGACCCATAAAGTTATAGATCACAACAGCTGCTACATCATACCGAAGGGTCGTCTGTACACTACTGAAGTGACTTTGGCGGATGCGCATTTTCCCCCATATCGTATACCCTGATGTTTAAGGTGATTCCTGGGCAAACTGCTAGATTTGCTTTGGGGCCAACTCATTTTGGGGGGGGGGGGTGTAATATAACTATGTCTCCTGACCTGAATTTTTCAGATCCAGCACATCACAGAGCTTCCCCTGCTCAGAAATACCACTGAGCTCAGCTCCCTCAACTGGGAACAGTAGATGTTTGGTGGCCTTTTTTTTTCTTACAACTTGGGTGTACACCTTCTCACTACATCACAGCATATATCCCAGTTTGGATTATTTTGTTACCACTCTTGCAAGCACTCTGCCATGATTCAAGACTTGACATACGGACTTTGGTCCTGTCACACCAAAATTCTCTGCTCTTAAAAGTGCAGTTATTGGGAACAGGCAATCGACTTTCTAGATTTAATACCCCTACTTAAGGATGAACATTTTGTTCCCAGATCTCAGACCATCTTAACCAGATAGTGATCGACAACCCCTGCAGCTATTTTCTTCTATTTTATGTAATACATTGGAAACAGTTATCAGACATGAAAATCATTACCCTGGGAACTCAAATACCAGCAACTGATTGAGAGTCCACACTGCAAATGCTATACCATCATGGATGAGGAATGTATCCCATATCACAAGACCCTTATGGACGAAATACAAAAAACATCATGGACATTAAGGTACATCAGGCTCAGACTACCTTAGACACTACTTTCATGAAAATGGCACCTGGGGCACTAGGCTTTTAGCCCGTAGACTAAGAGCACAGTAAAAAGCTGCCTGTGTCCTTCAGCTCAAGGACCAAGGCTCTGGCTACATGGTCCGTAACTCACAATGAATTCTTTGCCTGTTTCAGGAATATTATCAGATGCTTTTCACTAAAACATCCTGCCCTTCTCCCACCCTAATACAAGATTTTCATTCAGGTCTTCTTACATCTTTGACTGAAGCCTAGCAAAACTCCCTCACTGCCCAATTAACTTAGAGAAGATTCAGTTAGCCCTTCAGGAGGCAAAAAACCCTCAAGTGTCCTGGTCCCGACAGATACCAGGGCATGGTGTAAGTAAGTTTCTTCTGTCTTGCATCCACATCTTTTTTCTCTATTTCAGACAGTGCAAAAGGTAGATTCCCTCCTCCCTAATCCCATACTACCTTTCAGCCATCCGAAGCCAGGTAAAGAACCCCACCTGACCTACTTCCTATCACCCTACTCCATTTTAAAATGTTGATTATAAATTATTTACGCTAGTTTGGACTAGGAGACTAGATCTCCTTCCTTACATTATTACAGTTTGGATGCTGAGAAGGCGATTGAAAGGGCATCCTGGAGCTTCCTTGGGGGCACCTTATCAGCCTTTGGCTTTCCTCCCCCTTTCTCAGATTTACTCTGTCTTTACAGTAATCCTCAGGTATATGTTAGAATAAAAACAGCATTCTAGCCCCACCTATCGACCAGTAATGGGACAAGTGATATGGTTACCCCTTGTTGCCCTTATAATTTACTTTATACATTGAGCCCTTGGCTGTAGCTATCAAGCAGGCTATGACTATACTAGAGATCCCATTGGGTAGCTCCCGATATACGATTTCATTATAGACAGACGATATTCTTCTTAACCCTTCCTGAACATAAATCTTCCATTCCTATGGAATGGACAGCACTCCACATGTTTGGCACCCTATCCAGTCTCTCCCTTAACCTCCACAAAACAGAAGTCTGGTTACTACGCTATCGTCCCTCACTGAGCCTTCGTCGGGAATTCCCACTAAAATGGAAAAGTACTAAACTGAAATACTGGAGGATCCAGATTCCCATCTACCTTCCTAATCTGGAACTTTTTAATTATGAACCCCTTGCTATCACCCTCACTCAATATTGTGTTAGATGAAATCAGTTACATCTTCCTTTTTTCTAGAATAGCTACAATTAGAATGACTACATTACAAAGTATATTACATTTCCTTCAAACCCAAACAACCTTACCTACGCCTTGTTATTTTACTTACTAGAATAAAATGATCACCTGCTTTATTTGAGGTGGTCAACATCCTATGTCTATTTTTTTTCCTCTATCTTCCCACATCAGCAGGAGCCACACACTTTCCCAAGTTACTGAATTATGCTAGGATGGCCCATCTCAGATCTACAACCGCCCTGAAGCAAACAGAATTTGTAATAAATTACATACGATATTGGGAGGTTGCTATTCTCTAGCTCTCGTGTGCCCCCGTCAGACTTTTGAACTTTACTGCGAAACCCTAAGAGAATGGTCTTTACTGCATGACCTCCCCGCTTTTCTAAATTATTCTTATTTTTGCAGAGTCCTGGCCACAGACAAAGACTTTCTCCCATACAAATCAACCACGCATATCAGCAGTGACACCACCTGGGATGAACTTTATTTTCCAATTTTTAGATTCACAGGGAGTACTTCCTTTTGAATGGCAATATCAGTATGGCCTGACAGGTCATGAACATTTCTGATACCTGCAAGTCAGAGCCTATCTTCTTCATATGGAGGTGGGTAGGACTTGCCTCCCAGACCCAACCCTTCATTTCTCCGTTTGCTCATGGGTGCCATCCAGGAGAGATATGGTTACACCTGACTGGAAATATGTATCGGAGACTCTACGAAATCAGTGCTTGTTGCCCGAAACCGTAATCTTACTTCTTCTATACCATATTCAACCTGGTTGAAATATACCCTACCTTTCTTTAAAGTAATCTTCTCCTTAATCTGGAGGTAATTTGCATGGAAATGCAGAAACAGATTCTTCCATACCCCAGGCATGTTGATAAAAGTTCTGCCCCAGGAATATAGTTACTCTTGAAAAAATGGTCATTCCTAGGCTGACCAGGCTCATATATTCTGGCCTTGTCCAATCCTTACCCCTTCTGGAATAGAACACCTGACCAATTACAGCAACCATCACTTCCAACTGGTACTGTCTTCTCCTCCATGGTTCTCCTGTCAATTCCTCCTCCTGGTGTAGGTGCCCCAGGTTCCATGGCATTTTTATATATCTTAGTGGCTAAAAGACCATCAAGAGGCTCTGAATGCAACAGCACCCTTCTACAGTGGCAGCCTGGCAGCAGATTCTACAGGAGAAATCGCGAGAGTGAGACGCCGTCTACAAAGGCAGAATCACAATTCTGTACTAAATGGCAGGGCTGGATTAAGTACATTATGTTGATACACAGTTCATATGTTCCTTGAATGACTCCTCACTAACCCCCAAAAAAATTTATTGCTAAATTTGCCATTTCTGGATAATGGTTACTAATTTGTCGAGATCGTGGACAGTGGGTATCGTATGGCATCTCCTCCGAGTTTACATCTGGCTCTCTAGGTTGATTATACACAGAAGATGGCCAAACATATTATTATTTAATTTAGCTGAATGTCTGGTGTTAATAACTGCTCTGTACTTGCTGTTTATTTAGTGCCTGCTATAATTCCTATCTTACTAACTCAATAAATTGAAATTAACAAAAAAGGCATACAGTATGTTTACAGGGTAGCACAAATAATGATGCTGTTTCACTTGTCTTCTGCTGCGGTCATCTGAAAAGAGGTGGTTACAAGATCTGAGCCCAGGGGCACTGGTCCAGTGAAAGGATACTTTGAGTAGTCTACATACAGCACCATGTAAACCAGGTGTTCCTGGGTAGTTACAACACATGGCTGCAAAGTTAAGCTGGTCACAAATCTCGTCTTCATGGAATAACCCCTGGCTTGCTGCCAAGAAAGAGGGAGCCGAGAGCAGAACTGCTGATCTGTAACTGCCTAAGACATCTCAAGTCTTATACAGGGAAGAAAAACTTAAGATGAGGAACTATAAGGCCAGCAGAACAAAATTATTTTCCAAAGCGGTGTTTTTAAAAGGAACTGAAGGTTTACGGACCTTCAAAATTACAAAATCAGTCAGCCACTAACAATGTGTTAAAAAAACACCATGCCATTGCAGCATAACCATGCGCCACAGCAGCAGCGTTCTGATCACAGAAACATACGGGCAGGACACAAGAGGCCATCAGGCTGTTCTGGAACCCTGCCTTGAAACTACAGGACTCGGCAAACTATGATCCTCTGCAAACAGCTATGAATATACCTTCCTCAGCTGTCCCCACACCTTTAAAAATAATATGCAAACTTTTAAAAATGTATTTTCTGCAGGAGCACCACTACCAAGGATTGCCCACAGAATGGTCCCAGTGCTCCAACTATGATAATTAAGGGTATGTGGGATGCATACTTGCGTACGTCTGCAGGCAGCCTTAATACATTCCCATCACAACCATCACCATAACTGCAATCCTTATTTATAAAGCCGTAAATATACAAACCAGCGTGGGGAACTGTTAAAGGGCTTTCTTGTTTTGTTGGAAACAAAACTCTTTGTACTGTTTCTGTTGTCCCTTTCCTGCCTGGGGCTGTACCTAGAAACGAACTTTAGTTCACTCAGCATGCCTTGCTCCATGATTAAATCCCAATACAAATAAATAACTTTTAAAGGTTTGCCTTTCACTGTGAGGAAGCAGGAAACTGTTTCTGAAGGTAAATTTGAATATCCTTACTTATTATTTTTAATTTATTTTTACAATTTTCGATCAGGAAGGCCACACTAAGCCGAGGCTCGTTTCCAGTTGCATCCTAGGAGCACAGGGAAGTTAAGGGACTTGCTCATCGTCACACAGTATGCAAGTGCAAGGCATAAATTGGTTTTGGAAACATGATTAGCAGTCCTTGCTAATCAACATCATTTTGATTAGCACTCAGCCAGGTTTTACGGGCAATTTCACCAAATGGATATTTTTATCTATACTATACAGTCCACAAGCATGCAACTACGTGAAAAAGTGTCAAACTGTAAGAACAATACTGCAATTCTGTACTTTTTACCATAGCTGTATGACAACATTACCACAATCTGTACATTTTTATTTAGTGTGCAGATCAGTTGATTATTAACTTCTGCTACTCAAGGCTGCACTTGATTAGCAAATAGTGTTTTTTGGGTAGCAAACTGTTATGTGAACCCACTTATTTTACATCTTGAAGTGAAGTAGTGGCTGTGTGATTCAAACCCAGTTCTCCATATTTGTTATTTAGTGCTCTTAACCACCATGCTACACTGCCTCACAATTATGCAGATTGGTACATGTCTGCACGGCATACTTGTCAGTCCCTGTTTATGAACAGCATTTTCACCACAGAGCTCTATAAAACATTCTGATGTAAGGGATGACACATAACAGTGTGTGTGGTTATAAGGAAATAATACACGCCTCAGGTGATTGCTAGGCACAAGGCGTACAAAATGCCTCAACCACCCGATAAGTACGTTATTCCCTTATGCCCCATACCCCAGTGTGTGTTATCCCACTTACAAAATGGGCTTTTATTGAAAAAAAAAACTGCAGTTCAGGTGAGGTATGTGGTTGCCAGACAATTTTGTCAGACGCGCTTGACCTCAATCTAAAAAAAAAAAACAGGCCATGCTGTTTGGGTCCCGCCAAGATAAAGTCCTCCTGCCCCCTTTGTATCACTGGACAAGATGGCTCTCCTGTTTTGTCCACTGATTCCATTAAATACTTGGGGCGTACACTTGACTCCAGCTGGACCTTGGTCGTCATATCCTAAATGCTTGCAGGGCTGTCAACTGTAAGCTCGGTCTGGCCTATACAGTGAAAGCCCAACCTACATCTGCTGCCCACAGGGCACTGGCCAGAGGTGTGTTTCTTCTGACTCTCTGCTATGGGCTAATTCTGTATGCACATACTTCCAAAGCTCACCTCGCAATGTGGAATGTAGCCTACAACAACATTTTTCGTTTTGCACTTGCTGCTCCCCGTCTCACCCACAACTGTGACCTGTACAATAAGCTCGACTGGCTTTCCCTTCCAACTATAGGAGTTTTGTCCTGGGTAGCTTCACAGGTAAGGTGCTCAGAACTGGCACCCCCAAGGACTGGCTGAGCTCCTCATACCTGCTGCCTCTTCTTACTCCCTCTGGTCCCTGGGCTCTGCTGTTCTCAAAGTCCCAGCCATCCGTACGCAAAAGGGGGATAGGGGTTTTGCTGTATGTGCTCCTAGAGTTTGGAACTCCTTTCCCTCCCAGGTCCGCTCCTCACCCTCTCACTCATGTCTTCGGAGCTCCCTCTGGACTTACCTGAAGCTTTCCTCCGCATGTGGTTGTCCTAAACCGCCATAATCCAATCACAGTTCCTGTATTGGGCTACTATGTCCCTGCATTTTGGTAGCTTCGCGGCCTTTATGATTCCTGCTTGCTGCTAAGGTCCTGTTTGTATTATATTGTTCTACCCCTCTGCTCTAGGCGGAGTTTTGTTGGACGACTGTTCAGTGGTCCTTGTCTGTGCTTGCCTTATGCTCCTGGGTGGTGATGTGTTGCTGCACTGTTCTTCTCCTTATGTGATCCTATACATGCTCTTTCCTACTCAACTGTATTTTATTCTTCACTGCTTATGTTATGTGATGTCATCTGTTTCTGCCTGATCCTGTACAATGCTTAACTGTATCTTATTGTTCTTTGTATGGACTTTGTCCCTCTTCGTACTCTCCCGGGTCGTACCTGAAAATAGGCAATTGTTTGTCTACTCTGGTGTGCGTACCTGGTCAGCAAAAACTAATAAATAAATAAATAAATTATCAAGTTGCGTGATAATATTTCTACCAATGAGATAACAGGATTTTCTTGGACAGTTTTGAAATATCACTATTTGCATTACTCGGTACAGAAGTTTGTTTATACAGCCAGCCGTGTGTGTGTGGAATCAATGGAATGTCATGAAACACCTTTAGGCTAATCACAGGCCAAGATTTCTTTAGTCCATTTTAAAAGCACTGTCGAAAGGTGCACTACATGTATCCCTTCTTTTGACAATGAAGAGGTTTTACAGGTAGCTAGTGGTGAAGATCTGAATGAACAAATCAGGGGCCACCAAACCGCCACAGAAAACTGCAGAGGTTTTAACGTTGCCTTTCCTCGGTTGCCCAGCCGGCTAACTCACGCCTGTCCCATAGTGAACCCCCTCTGTCCCTCATGAAAAGGTTTATGTTACGTTCTACACTGAGATTTGAAAGCAATGCTCCCTGTTAGTCTGTGTCGCTCAATCAACAGTAGCCTTGATGAACCTCAACGACTCCTGGATACCACAGGTAAAAATTTGGAAACGCATCCTTTTTCGACATGTTGTAGCTGGTATTTCAGTTTCACGTACTTGTTGCATTTTGTTCCCCTTTTTAGTAACTGTGCACATTATTGTGAAAACACAATCACTGTCCCCTAGGCTTCATCTGCTCTGGCTGTCTGTCTACATCTGTCATCTCAATGCTCTGTTTATGTCATCACGATCATTTCCATAGTAACTGTCTGTGATGTCACAACCACAGGATTATGATGTTAGGTGTTACAAAATGGGTAGAAATCAAATCCTGAACACTAACTGGTCTACAGGCTGTTCCAACTGTGATATTATCTCAGTGCAACGTCACAGTCTCAAGAAAAGCCTACAGAAAAGCCTTTGTTTTTTTTGTGTTTATTTCAGTTCTACAAGATCCATTTTATAATGGTAATAAGGCACTCCAGAGCATGTGTTACGCTTAATGTTACTTCTCGGGTGGCTAAAGTCATACCAGACAAGCAGCTAAAGCAGGCAAATTCTTGGGGACACACTGATCCTGTTTGCACGATAATGTCCATGGTTATAAAGCAAAAGAGGGAGCCTAAGTTGGTCAGGTAATGAAGCAGTAGTGCTACCACCATAATTCCAATAACCTGGGTTCAGGAGCGGTCTCAAAGGATTCTGGACGGCTGTGTGGGAGAAGCAACGGTGAGCATCCCACAGGACAGCTCTCTCTCTTTTTGGGGGCTCAACGTCTTCCACTGTTCACCTACCAGCAGGGGAAGATGGGTGGTCAAGCAGCAAAGGAGTACTGGGGGAGGGGCTACCAGCAGGAGCCGGGACCAGGCGCAATGGCACACGCGTGTGTCATTGTACACCGGTGCCCCTGGGGAATAGAGAGGAGGAAAAAAACTTGACTGGCAGGATGACAACCAGCTCCCTTCAGGTCCCGCACCACCAAATGGGCATCCATCTCCAGACCTAGTCAGGGCCATATCCAGACCCCCCCCCCGGTCCCAACATTGGGGGCAAGCCCTGAGGGTAGATGAAGGCTGGGTACGTTCCCAGGGAAGGCAACTGACAGGGCTGGGGGAGCTGGCCAGGGGGGCAGCAGTTCAGGGGCAGGAGGATACATATCTGGACAGCAGTATGGGGCCATCCGGAGCCCGGGTAGAGTGGCGCTGTGTGCCCCATGCTGGTGACCCAAATTTGAAAGCGAGCTTAGGAAACTGTTAGGTGGCCCCGAGGGCTGGGGAGGCACTGCTGCGTGGTAGCACCCCCAGCAGGGGGAGTGACGATGTTGGGTTCTGCCACACCAGTGACCCCAGCGATGGGCCACAGAGCTTGCCCCCTCTACAAGGGTATGCTGGTGCATGTGAGGCTTGATGGAACACCATCGAACATCAAGGGAGGTGAGCGGGGCCGGGTGAAAATTAAAAACAGGGCCCCATCAGCAGAATGAAGCTCCTGCTCGCCGCCAGGCCTGTACCACTGACTGGACCCTGACTCCACTGTCTGGATGTGGACACTGGGGAGGAGGGAGTCACCACCCTCTCTTGGCCCGACCATGGGGGCAATCCATGGGAGAACTGGAGGCAAGGTAAATCCCAGACATGCTGGGTGATGGTGCTGACTGACAGGAGAGCAGAAAGGGGCAGGCCGAGAAGGACGCGTAAAGGATGAAAGAAAAATCTGAATAGGAAAAAAACTGGGCACCAAATACAGAAAATACGTTAAAGCAGCAGTACTGGTTAGTTTGCAGAAACTAACATCTTTGTTTTGCCAAAATGCATTTCTGACATTCTTAAATTCAATCTCAGTATATTTTTAATTTTCTCTGATATTTTTAAAAACCCCTTTTATAACTAACTAGTTGTTTTATGGTGGGCATATGCGATGAGTAGCAATTTTTGAAAACTTAAAAAATCTTGCATCTTAGTCCAGGAATAAAAGACAACAAAAGAAAAAATAGGTACAGTATATTGATGTTTGTGCCAGAAAATCATTATTGCTAAAAAAACAAAAACATGGTGACAAATAAAAGCTGAAATGTGCCTAAAATGGTGTGTTTTTCTGCTTTGTTTGTTAAATACAAAACTCTTCAAAGCACCCGTTTCAGATATGCTTCTTCGATGATGTGGCACAGTTTGCCTTTTGCCACATTAGGGTGATGAAAGGTTGACAGCTGCATGGTCTTTATCCCCAACTTACGTGCTGGAATCAAGCAGCACTGACAATCTCTCCTCATCATCACTATCTTCTTCCCATTAACAAAACTCCACCTGTGAAGCAGCTTGCTAGCCACTGACCGCCACAAGCAGCCTGCAACAGCTCCTGTTTCAGTGGGAGCTGCTGCGGTAAACAGGGGGTTAAGACACAGGCAACCACAGGAAATGATTAGTGAGGTCTATAAACAAGTGACGTCAAAGTATTTCTACTGGGGAAATCTTAATACTATGTAATCTGTTTCATGCTGATTTAGGGAGAAGCCAGGACATGCTGTGGGTGACCCCAGGTAAATAAGCCTTTAGGTTTAATGACCAACAATACTGCAAGGCTGACACCTCAGCTTCAGTTAAGCAATAATGCTTTAGTGCATGCACGCACCCTCCACACGCTCTCTAAACTGTACATAGGGCAATCTGTTTGCAAAAATGCAATAACAGTGTCTAATGGCTCAAATTATTTGTTATGTTAAGCAGAATCTTAGGTAGGCACATTAAAGGTTGGCACAAAGGTGCACTGTCTGACTAGTTCTCTGCTAATTCCTTACTCTCCCATATCGTGATCCCCAACTAGCAGGTACAGCTTTAGTACATTCTTAAATCACAACCCTGTTATAAAAGTCGCCTATTATGGAACGGTAAGCCACAGGTAAATACACTGACATAGAAATACGTTTCCCTTCGATCAGTATAAGTGGACATTTTCCACGCATCATACAATATAGTTTTCACCAACGCAACATATCTGTAAGCTCAGTCAAGTTCAAACTCTCCAGCATTTTTATCAGTCCAGCAATCCTTTAGTGCTATTTCAGTAAATGGAATAAAAATACATCTGCATATTGCTAACTCTGAAGAGTCGAATTCACCTCTTCTCAGACGAAATGAAAAATCACTAGGCAGAACTACAATCCCCCAAATGTTAGGACTCTGTTCCAGACCTGCCTCCTACGGTTCGATTCCCTAGCCCATCTTCCCCTTTACAGGGGTGGTGATGCACTGATGTTTTTGTATTCTTGGTCTCCTTTCGTTTGGTTTGGTGGGTCCCCTCACCCCCGTCGCCCATCCATTCATCCCTGCCGTCTGCACCCCATTACCGGGGGGAGGGCAGGGACAGTGTGATGCCCTTTGGGTTTACATTCTGACTAGTCTCCGGGTGGGTTCAGTCCGACCCTCAAAGCCCCTTTACCTTGGGATGGTGTGATACCCTTGGGTGCTGGCATTCTGACTCGGATTCGTCCTGCTACCCAGCCCATCGGCGCCCCCTGTCATGGGGACACTGCTGCCTTTCGTGTTGGCATTCTGACCCAGTCCCCTTTGGGTGCTTTGGTTCGGTCCTCCCCTTACCTGGGAAAGGTTAAGGCCTTGGAGTGGAACTTGTCCCCCCCCCCCCTTCGGTCTGGTCCGTCCGGGGCCAGTCCCCCCCTTACCTGGGGATGGTGATGCACTTGGTGTTGATGTTCTCCGTGGTAATGGCCTTTTCCAGCTCGTCCAGTTGACCCGTCTTCTTGAGCTTTTTCACCAGGCTCTTGACCGCCTTCTCGCACCACTTCTCCTCCGGCCCATTCTGCTCGCCCTTCTTCCAGCCCAGCAGCCGCTTGACGATCGGAGGGGTGAACGGCAGAATGGAAGTCATCGCTTCTCACTCGGGGCGGGCCGGACCCAGCCAGGAGGGTAGGGAGCAAAACAAAAAAAGAAACTTCCACAAAGTTCACACTCAGTAGTGACCCTCGCAAAACTTTTTGTTCCTTGTTGCCAGACTACTGCTGTCCCGTTTCCGAGCCCTCAGGCGGACCCGCAGCTAGCTCTGTCCTCCTATTACTCTAGCTCATCAGAGTACCACTCCGCCCCACAACTTAGATCCCATTCGCCCCTCAGTCCCGGTACCAGTTTCCACTTTCTCCCCGCCGTTACTAACGTTGAAACAGACAGTAAAAAACACTTCTGGTTTCTGCTCGGCACACTGTGTCCTCCTGACTGTTCACCCGGGGCGACGAGGATGATAATGATGTCAAAACTTTGCTGCCTTCCGTTCCTCCTTTACTTTGATGCGCAGATTCATCCGCCTCCTACTGCTTCGCTACTGCTGCTACAAAGCAGGAGGAGGAGGATGGCCAGGAGGCGCCCACTCGGGTCCAGCTGCTTCCGTCACGGCTATCACCCCCAGTCTGCCCCTCATGCTAATGTGACACCCTTCCCGCAGAGCAGACGAGACGAAGAGGGCGAGAGGCCGGGTGTTGGGGGGAAGGAATCGTGCCGTCTGCGCTGCTGCTAAAGGAGTCCTACAGCCTGAAACGGAGATTCCAGCTCCCAAATAAGTAAAGGAGTTGCAGGAGAAGGCGAGACGCCATGTGTCCCGGAGATTAATTCCAGCCCAGACTGACAACAGAGCTCTCAGTTGCTTCAAGAGAAGCCCTGCAGTGCGTGTTGGGGTGGCATACCGGCAAACATCCAAATGCCCCCCGAGGGACTTCTCCCAAACTCTATAAATCCTTGCAAAAACTTTTTTTTCATATAAAAGGTTTTCTGATCACAGTAAGTAAATACAAGATGGGAACACAGAGCCAGTGTACAAAATCGTAAGTAAAAGTCTGTCGCTTCACCCCCTCCCCTTCATTTTGCAGGTACTGCAGGCTCCCAATGCCAACGTTCTAGGTTGTCCCACCCCCTGCCACAATGTGATACCGTTGACCTATGCGTCTTGGAGCAAAGGATCCCAGGCCAGAAGCAAGTAGAGTAGCTTCAGGAGAACCTGTGTAGTGAGAATGGGGGATCCTAACCCTGAAACGAGCAAACGTAGTGCAAGAGAGTCATGTATTCTGGAGCATGGTATCCCAACTCGGAAAAACACATGTAACATCCCCCAAAATCAGGGTGTTCATATTAAACTGGGAAAGGGTTAAGTTTGGGCCATCAATTAAATGGTTAATTTTGCCTCTGTGCACTGGCGGAGCTCGGCTGGTCAGAGGTCACCTCTGGTGTTCAGGGTTATAAATTGGGGTTTGGCACCTTCAGAGATTTCGAGAGTGGCACGGAAGAGAAGCAGTGTGAGCCGGGGAGACATGCAGAGAGAAAGCAGGGCCAATTGTCTGCTCTACAGGCCACCAGTTAATTTGTGGGGCGACCGGAAACCAGTCTGGCGGGATGTGGCAGCAGCTGTCATTTTTGTCCAGTGGTTACCCTTGTGAAACCACCTCGAAGGGGTCTGGTGCTGTGAGAGGCAGAGCTGGGGTGCAGCATGGCTTCAGTGCATGCTAAAATATGTGAGGACCAGATAGGAAGTCAGAGCCCGAGGGTAAAAAGAGTGAAGAGTCTTGGCCCTGGAACAAATATGCCAACCCGGTTGTGGCAGCTCCTGGGGGTCAGAGAGAAGCAAGTTGGTCTTGTGGAAGCTGAGGCTAAAATAACTGCCGGGTCCATCATGCCCTCCCGGAGGGTACAGGCCTGTGGGGACATCTGCCTGTGAGAGGGGTAGAGTTGCTCACTGGTGCCAGCAAGGACAGAGATCCATTGGGGAAATTAAAATAGCTGTGTCCCATGGGAAGAGAGAGAGAGAGATCCGTAGAGCCAAATTGAGAAAGAGGAGTGGTGCCAAAGCTTGAAATGCCAACCCGGTTGTGGCGGCCTTTGGTGGGGACGTCCACCCTATGTAAATGGGGGAGTCACTCGCCATGGCCGAAGTTTTAGACCTACACAGTATCAGCAACAGTGAAAGTATGAGCCATAAGAGAGAGGGAGAGTAAATTTTGGCTGCCTGTGTGACTAGGGTCTTTGGGCCCCATAGAATTGCTGCCTATTTGTGCCAGTGGCTTTTTTGGCCCAGAAGTAACCTGCCCAAGGATTAGTGGGGTCTTCGTGGCCGCAAAATGTATCCACTAACTCTGAGAAAAGGACCTTCCCGGTCCCCATGCAGGGTTTTAAATAATTGATTAGCAGTTTTTTTCTTGGGACAATACTAACTGTACAGAAAGTATTTATATTGGTTTTCTAGAAGTGTTACGTTTGTTAAACACAGTGAGGCAGGTGCAATGCATTTTCACAGTGTTTTAGAACTTTTATGAGTAAAATGCTAATCAATTTTTAGAGTTAAATAAAACCCTGCCATGTACAGTCAAGTTGGTCAAAGTGGCGCCATGAAGTTAGTTAATTAAATGGGATCCCCCTGTTAACTTTTGAGTTTGTGTGGCCTTCAGTTCTTCTTATTGTGACTGTTTATGTCTGCTAGCATGGATAACCTTTCAGCCCAGCACAAGAAGTTGGCACCCGTCTTCTGCGAACCCTCCAACACCAGCCATCCCGATAAGGTACATCTAATCTTGTTTCTGCTGCTTAGTGCCCCTTCCCATTCGAACTGTACCACCTTGTACCCTAGACACCGAGGGGCTTACAACATGGGGCTCATCTGAGATGGCATTTTGGGGTGCCAGGACACTTTTGGACCACCAAAATTGGTGCTGGTGAGGCATGGACTGTGTGAACTTTTATGCTGGCTTTTGGACTGGAAACAATATGGGGCAGTGGTGAGGAGTTTTGCACCTCTTGCAGACTAGTGGACGCCAGTGGGATGCTAGCTGATATATTGCAAGGGCCAGAACATGTCTCATACTGGAAATGCCCTGGGACATACCTCTCGATTGGACTTGAGATATTTTGGGGTGGCATCGACTGTTACTGAGCATGCTGTGGGACTGCGAGCAGAGAGCGAGCTAAGTTTGCAGTGTAGCAGTGTGTGGCACTGAGAGAAGAAAAGCTATTTATCTGTCTTCAAAATGGTTCAAGTGCCAGTGGCTGCTGATGTGACTGTTCCCTCTGCCATGCTGAGTTGACTTTGGGATGTAGTTGAGAAATCCACCAGCTGTTAGTGTGTCTTATGCCAGTTTGATGGCCCAGGAGTAACGCTATTGTCTGTATGCACGGTGTGCCAACGGAGGGCCCCTGCAGATGTAAGGTACCTGTCTTTCACTTGGCCCAGCGGTTCAGTACCATCAATTGAATCTGCCCTTGAAAGTTGGGAGAGATGGGCAGTCAACTTGGTGTGCCAGCAATGGGAAAAAGTTGAAGAAGCTAGCCAGCAGCCTGCAAGCCCCCAGGAATCCCCTGTGCCCAGCGGAGTGGCACCACCAAAACCCTCAGCTCCACTCAAAGAACCAGTGCCTGTAGCCCAAGGAAGAGGTCGTGGGGCACCCTGGACCAGCTGTACAAAAAGCACAAGTTGAGTCCGGACAGCACCAGTATGGCCTTGCAGGAGATACAGCGTATCACAAAGGGAATGTGTTCCAGGCATGTCTATGAGGGACTTACCAGTGACAAGCAATCACCAAGCCGAATCCTCATTATTATTATTCCAAGCAATAAAGTGACTGTTGTGGCCTAGGACTCTGTGCAGTGTCATTGCTCCATGGTTTCTACCGATTCTTTCTCCCAGAGGTGCAGCCATGAGTTGATGCTAAAGGGCTTTGACTGAGACAGTCTGCCTGCCTAAAATGGGTGAGATAAACCCCTTTCTTTCCTTTATTTATAGTACTTATGGAGACTTTATTTTATTTACAGTAATTGTAGAGACTTTAGGGAAATTGGACATTAACATTTTGGCAAGTGGACTCTGCACCTTGATGCTGTAAGGGGGGAATGGGATACTGCAATATTGTTTAATACTGTTTGAGACTGCACAAACAACTGTGCTGTGTTTTGCTGTTTTTATTTGCATGCTGTTTTTGAAGTGTTGTACTGGTGTGAATTGATATTTGTGTATTATTGCTGTATCAAGTTTGGGCATGTTTGGCAGTTGGCAGGTGGGCAGTACTAAGTAGAGCAGTTTTTGGGATTAGTGAGAGTCAAGGGCTGGGATGCCGCTCCTGTTGCCAGGCAGTCTGTCCGCAGAGTTACAGGAAGTGGGTCACCATACTAAAGTGTAGGGGCGCCCATCTTAGGCCCCCAAAGTTTAGTGGGATGGGTGAATGCACCATCTTGGCAGTGTGTGCCAGTGATACCGAGTTGTGGTAGCGGTGAGGGAGTCCGCATACCTCTCTGATGCCAATCAGCGAAGTAGCTGGTATAAATACTCACCAAGGGCGGTGACTGTTTAAGTCAGGGGAGAGATGTAATACTCCCCGTCAGGATATTCATATTAAATTGGGAAAAGTGTTGAGTTTGGGCCATCAGTTAAATGGTTACTTTTCCCTTGGTGCACTGGCGAAAGCTCTGTGGGTCGGACGTCACCTCTGGTGCTCAGAGTTGTAAATTAGGGTTTTGGCACCTTTAGAGAGATCAAGAACAAACGTGGACAGAGGTGATTGTGAGCCGCAGGGAGACATGCAGGAAGGGGTGAGGAGAGCAGGGCCGGTTGCCTGCTGTCAGGGCCCGCAGTTTGTTTGCAGGGTGTGCACAAACCAGTCCAGCAGGATGTGGCAGTGGCCATTGTGTTTGGCCAGCGGTTCCCCTTGAGAAGCCACCTCAGAGGGGTCCGGTCCTGTGAGAGGCAGAGCGAGGGTGTAGCATGGCTTCAGTGCATGCTAAAATGTACAGGAATCTGAGTGAGAGAGAACAGATGGGAAGTTGGAGCCCAAAGGAAAGAGGGTGAGAGACTTGACACTGGCGCAGATATGCCAACCTGGTTGTGGCAGCTCCTGGGGGTCAGAGAGAAGCAAGTGGGTCTTGTGGAAGCCGAGGCTAAAAGTAACTGTCCGGAGTCCATCATGTGCCCTCCCAGAGGGTGCAGGCCTGTGGGGACGTCTGCCTCTGAGAGGGTAGAGTCACTCACTGGTACCAGCATGGGCAGAGATCCATTGGGGAAATAAAGTAGCTGTGCGCCTTGGGAAAAGATAGACAGACATGTAGAGCCAAATTGGGAAAGAGTAAGGAGTGGCGCCAGAGTCTGAAACACCAACCCAGTTGTGGCAGCTTTTGGTGAAGACGTCTTCCCTATGTAAATGGGGAGTCACTTGACATGGATGAAGTTTTGGAACTGCACAGTATCAGCGACAGTGAAAGTGTGAGCCATGAGAGAGAGGGAGAGTAAAGTCCTGTTGCCTGTGTGATTAGGGTCTTTGAGCCCCGTAGAACTGCTGCCTATACCAGTGGCCTTTTCGGCCCAGAAGTAACCTGCCCAAGGATTAGTGGGGTCTCCTCGGCCGCAAAATGTATCCACTAATTCCAATGAAAGGACCTCCACGGTCCCAATGTACAGTTGTCATTTAAAGTGGCACCAGGAAGTTTGTTAATTAAATGGGATCCCCCAGGCCCCCTGTTAATTTGAGTTTGTGTGGATTTAAGTTATTCTTATTAGGACTGTTTAAGTCTGCTAACACGAATTACGTTGCAGCCCAGCACCAGAAGTTGGCAGTCCTCTGCTGTGAACCCTTCAATGCCAGCCATCCCGGTAAGGTACATCTAATCTGTTTCTGCTGCTGTGAGTGACCCCTCCCCATTGGAACTATACCACCTCAAACCCCTAGATGCCGGGGGGGGGGGGCTTATACGCAGAAGCAGAAGAACCTGTGCAGCATGGAGCAGGTCAGTTATCCCAATCCAGAAACAAGCAGGGCTGCTTCAGGAGGACCTACCTGACCTGTGCAAGGGAGCATGGTATCCCAGCGCAGATACAAGCCAAGCTGCAGCAGGTGGACCTGTACAGCATGGATCAGGGTATACCACCCCAGAAACAATCAGAGCTGCAGCAGGAGGAGCGATCCATGCATTCCAGAGCAGAGGATTCCCACCCCAGAAACATTGCAGGAACCATGTATCCTGGAGCAGGGGATTCTGGCCCAGAAACAAAGGAGGAACTGTACATCCTGGTGCAGGGGATCCCACCCCAGAAACATTGCAGGAACCATGCATCCTGGAGCAGGGGATTCTGGCACAGAAACAAAGGAGGAACTGTACATCCTGGTGCAGAGGATCCCACCCCAGAAACATTGCAGGAACCATGCATCCTGGAGCAGGGGATTCTGGCCCAGAAACAAAGGAGGAACTGTACATCCTGGTGCAGGGGATCCCAGCCCAGAAAGACAGGATGAACCATGCATCCTGGAGCACGGATTCCAGCCAAGAAGACAGGAGACACCATGCATTCTGGAGCAGGGTATAACACCGCCCTGCCTGTACCCTGCTTTCACCTACCTGCAAGAAGGTTAGTTACAATGCTGGCAGATATTAATTGGGGTTAAAAAAAATAATGATAACAATAACACTGCTGTAGGGAAATACCACAAGGCAGAAATCTCTTTCAAAGTTAGAGCCAGTTTATTTAGCAGACTATAAAGAACTGCTTTTTCTTGTTTCATCAATGTCTCTATCAACAACAAGGTAAATGGTTAGGAACATGGACACGCAGCCTAAACAGTGAAACAACATCTGCACAAATGAATATCAGTTTCTTTTCCCTGACAAATCATCTAGAACTTTTTGTACCACATATTTTTCACCCCCACCCCTGAGATGAACAGTATATGTCCTGGACACATTGCAGTCTATTTTTTAGCCACAGTTCATAGTGCCTCAACCCCAAAAGCCGAAATTCATGAGGATGATGTAGTTCCTCAATGTGATGTGCTGCCTTGGCCAGGGATTGATGAGGCGTTGTCTTCCGGAAGTTCCACTGTACTCTTGGTCCTCTTCGGTCCTGGTCGAAAGGTGAACCCTCCCTATACTTTAAACTATAAAATAACAAACTCTCTGCAGGTATCTTGATTTAACTGAAAAAATTACTTGAACTTCCTCTCTCACTCCTTGGCTGTTCTGGCAAGTCCATCAGCTCTGTAAATACTTTAATACATCCAAGAGCAGAGCCATTCTCGATGCCCTACAGGGGCATGCCTCAGACAGCTAGTTTGGAACCCACTGGGAGGAGCAGTCTTAGACCTGGTACTCTGAATGGGGACAGAGAGAAGGATCTCAGATCTAGAAGTGGGTAGCCATCTGGGAACAATGACCACCAAACTGTGGTTCATGATAAACTTAGCTGTAGAGTCAAGCCATACTGAAAGTGAAGGTACTGGACTTCAGGAGGGCTGATTTTGTCAAAATGGGAGAGTGCCTCAGAAAAGCACTAGCAAACGGGCAAGAAGGTGGGGTGGAGCAACAATGCGGAAACATCAAAACCGGCCATCACAGAGGCAACAAGATTTTGTGTGAAAAATAAATCAAAAGAAAGAAAAACACTATGGTTCTCAAAAGAAGTGGTGGTTAGGTGGAAGGTTAGGAGAAAATATATAATTCAGGAAGTATAAGGAAACACGGAAGGAGCAGGACAGAGACCTGTACCAGTTAAAGCAGAATGAATTGGGGAAGGCAGTCAGAATAGCAAAGGCCCAAACCAAGGAAAAGATGGCCAACTCGGTTAAGAAGGGGGATAAAACCTTTTATAGGTACATTAGGAAACAAAGACTAAGGCAGGGATACTGGGGCTGAATAAAAAGGAAGGTGGTTGGGCAGAGAGCGACAGTGAAAAAGCAGGGATACTGAATGAATACTTCTGTTCAGTATTCACAAAGGAAGAGCAGTGGGAGATACCTAATTCACTCAATAGAAGCACTCTTGATAGAGGGGGTTGATATTAGTCCTTTCACGGAAGAAAGGGTTCTGAAAGAACTCCTAAAACTGAAGGTGGATAAAGCAATGGGGCCTGATGGGATTCACCCCAGAATTCTAAAAGAACTAAGGGAAGAACTAGTAACGCCACTGACTACCCTTTTTAATAAACCATGGGAGGATGGTGCGGTGCCTGAGGACTGGAAGAGGGCAGATGTGATTCCCCTTCACAAAAGTGGGAGCATGACAGAGGCATGAAACTACTGACCTGTCAGTTTGACCTCAGTGATAGGGAAATGATGGAATCACTTCTGAAGGAAAGAATTGTTGAGTACCTGGAGGCCAGTGAGGCACAGGGCCCAAGGCAGCATGGATTCACAGCAGGAAGGTCATGTCAGACAAATCTAATTGATTTCTTTGACTGTGTGACCAAAGTAGTAGACCAGGGAGGGGCTGTGCACATGGCCTACCTAGACTTTAGCAAGGCATTTGACACAGCCCCGCACAAAAGATTAATAAACAATTCAGCCTGCCTGGGAGTAGGTCCCAGGGTGGTAGCCTGGGTAAAACACTGGTTGGACAACAGGAAACAGAGGGTAATAGTAAACAGAGTCCACAGTGAAGAAAGGGGGGGTTACTAGTGGGGTACCACAGGGTTCAGTACTGGGTCCAGTCCTTTTTAATGTCTTTATAAGTGACATTGCAGAAAGACTGGAAGGAAAAGTATGCCTCTTAGCAGATTACACAAAGATCTGCAACAGGATTGATACGCAAGGTGGGGTGGAAAGGATGAAAAGGGACTTGGCAAGGTTGGAGGAATGGTCAAATGTATGGCAGCTTAGATTCAACACAAAGAAGTGCAAAGTAATGTACCTGGGAAACAAAAATCCAGGGGAAGAGTACACAATGGGGGGTGAGATACTGACAAAAAAAATGGAAAGGGACCTGGGGATAGTCATATCAGATGACCTAAAGATGGGCCAAGGCAATGTGAGAAGGCAGTAAGGAGGGCTGGGGGATACTGGGATGCATAGGGAGAGACATCACCAGTAGAAAACAGGAAGTTGTTCTTCCTCTGTACAGACAGTTGGTAAGACCACATCTGGAGTACTGTGTGCAGTTCTGGAGACCCCATCTCCGAAAATACATAGATAGGGTGGAGGCTGTCCAGAGGAGGGCAACCAAAATGGTGCAGGGTCTGCACCAGAAGGCGTATGAAGAAGACTAAAGGAGCTTAAGATGTATAGCCTCGAGGAAAGGAGGGAGAGGGGGGACATGATAGAAACTTTCAAATACCTCAAGGGAATCAACAAAGACCAAGAGGGTAGCATCTTTCAGAAAAAGAGATGTGCAAGAACAAGGGGGCACAATTTGAAGATAGAGGGGGGACGGCTCAGATGTAATGTAAGGAAGTATTTCTTCACAGAGAGGGTTGTAGATGCATGGAACAGCCTTCCTGAAGAGGTCGTAGAGTCAAAAACTGGTGGAATTCAAGAATGCATGGGACAGACATAAGGCAGTTCTAGTGGGGGGTAGGAGGACGTAGGCTGTTGGTTAACTAGGATCTGCAGCTTATCCATTGGGTAGGGAAATGGGCAGACTAGGTGGGCCAAGCGGTCCTTGTCTGCCATCAGATTCTATGTTTAGCTTACTTTTCCTAACTAAAAATTTGTTTCTAACTAGGCAGTGATAGCCCCTAACTGTCTACCCTGTCACTTTAAACTTTTCCTGTGTTTTCTTCTTTTTTCTTCAGAGGAGTTGCATGTGGCAGAGTGTTCCCAGCACTCCTGTCAGCTTTTGAGGAGGAGAAAGCCTTTCAAGCTTCTCCTCCTCAGCCTTCTAACCCCACCCTCACGCGGCACCAATTGGTGCTTTGGCTGCTAAGGCCTCTAGCAGTCAATCAGGAGAGAGCTCAAGCTCCCTAGAGGTGGAAGCGCCCTCGAGCTGCTCCTCCTAACTGCTGCCCTTGCCCCACTTTGAAGCCTTGTTACCCACTTTCTGAGGTAACACTGCCCAGATATGATGTGGGTAGATATGGCTGGCGATTCCCCAGCTACCCCATGTCATACTTTTTTTATTTAAATTGTCGTTTTCCCATTGGAAGCCGCCGAAATGCAGCCCCTGTCTTTACTTTTCATCATAGCTGGCTGCTGCTGCCTCCAGTGCTGACGTCAGGACATCCGGGTGACATGCGTGTCAGCCAGCATGCTCAGCAACAACATGCTGCCTAATGTTACCTGGAGGGCTACTTGCTTCTGCCCCCAGGTAGCCACCTATTTTTATATTTATTTATTGTTTAGACCCTTTTGGGCTTTGTTGCTGCTTGTGTGTGGGCTCTTACAACCCGATTATTCTCTCTCTGTTTTTTTCTGCCCCCCCCCAGTTTACATTTCAGCGGCTCTTTAATTATTTTCTCCCCTTTGGGAACACTCTGCCCTTCCTTTGCCTGTGCCCTGCAGGCACTAACTTTATATTTAAAAAATTAGCCTACCAGTTATTCAGTTAGCTGTGGTGCAGCTTTTCCTTGGCGGCACTCACCGCTTTGCTGCTGCACTCTTGCTCTCTCAATATTCCCACCCTGGCTTTGTAATCATGCTGTGGTGCTGCATTACTTCTGGCCCCGCCAGTGAACTCTCTGGGAACCCCCAACTCCTCTCTCTCTAGTGCAACGGAGCAGCTTTTACTTAATGCAGCTTTCTTGCTGCTCTAGCTGCTTCTCTGCTGCCTCTTCTTAAGCCCTGTAGGGCATAATTAATTAAAATACTGTCACTGGAGCAGCAATCGGGAAGGCGTAGGGGAGGCGCTTCAGTTCTGGCTCCTCCACTTCCCGCTGGCTTCACTTTCTGCCTGCCCCATCTCCCACCCATATGGAGTAGGCCGCAACCTGTGCTCCATGTGGGCTGGGAGTTTTACAGTGCTCGCAGGCACTCTCTGTAGTGCGGTTGTGGTATGCAGCTGTCCTTTGGCTGCACGGCAGCCCACACTTGCTTTCCTGGTGCCTGCCACCCAATCATTGCCCACAGCAACAAAAGGGCTCAGGGAAGCCCCCAACAGACCACTGGCACAGGGAAGGGTTTTAAAACTATTTAGAAACAGATGCTGGCCTCCTGCACCTGAGTGGTAGCCCACTAGAGTACCAGGGCTGTCTAGTACAACATGGCTCCCCAGGGCATTTCAAGCCCACAGGACCACCAATGCCTCCTTTATTTCTACAAAAGGCTACTAGCCCCGACTAGCCCACTTGGGCTACTAACTAAAAATATTGGCTACTCAGCCACCACTAGGGGCAAAAGGGTTTTGCTGAATCCTCCTTCCACAAACCTCACTCTCTTCCCCTCTTTTCTGTTTTTGTTTTTTTTTTTTTACTGTTCCTTTACCTTTCTAACCTTTTTCTCTTTCAGAAACACAGGAGGAGCTGTACATCCTGGAAGCAGGTGTTCCCAGCCCAGAAACAAGCAGAGTTGCAGCAAGAAGTCATGAATCCTGGAATGGGGATCCTAGTCCAGAAACTATCTGAGCTGCTGGGGAGGGGCATGCATCCCAGAGGATAGAGGAAGAGCCAAGCATCCTGGAGCAAGTGTTCCCACCCCAGAAACAAATGGAACTGCAGCAGGAGGAGCTATGCAACCAAAGACACAGGATCCCAATCCAGAAACAAGCAGAGCTGCAACAGAAGGAGCAGTGCATCCTGGAACAGGGGATCCCAGTCTAGAAACAAGCAGAGCTGCTGCAGGAGGACCCATGCAACCTGGAGCAAGCAAGCACATTTTTTTTTAAACTTCAGTTTTATTAAACGGTTCCACAGACATGCATTAAGATTTTCACAACCAACAGACATCATACATATGGTTATGTTTAAATAACCAGAGAGAAAAGACAAACTAGAAAAAATATTTTAACTATAAAAGTCCATTTGTCAAAATAATTTCTTTTATGTTTTCTTTTTCTTCTTTCAGATATCTTCTGGTCCAACAAAGGAGGAAAGAGTCCAATATCACTGTTAGACTTGAGTGAAATAAAGTCCTTTCAAAGAATCAGTAGCATCATATATCGATATAATTGTTAGTCTGGGTGTCTGTATTTCTTTGCCATATGCTAGGTAAAATAATAAATCAATAAACATCTAACAATAAAAGAGAAAAAAAGACCATAAACTCACAACATGTGGGCTGGTGCATTATTTCATAATAATAACTTGTAAGCAATTTTTTCAATCGGCTGATACAGTTATAATTTGCCGTTATAACCTGTGGGTTATAATGGTGAGCACACGCTAAGTCATTCAACAACAACCGCTCCGTGATTGGTTGTTAATATCTTCCTGGGTGGCTTCACTGCTTGCAAACATGGCGGCTCCTTACCTGCATAGCAAGGGAGCTGCCAGACCAAAAGTCCTCCTCGCTTCCATTTAAAAAATAACAGGCACGCTCAGTACATTTAAAATATATCTGGTTGATTCCACCATCTGAAAGCCACAGTGGACAACTGCCACCAAGAACGGCACCAACCTCACTCACTGAGTTACAAGATCGCGATCTCAGTACGCAAATCTACCCAAACTAAAAAAAAAAACAACTGTAAAAAGAAAACTACAAAAAATAAAGAGGATGGGGAGACAGACAGGTGTGTGTGTGTGTGTGTGTGTGTGTGTGTGTGTGTGTGTGTGAGAGAGTCTGTGTGTGTGTGTGTGTGTATATATCAGACTCAGTAAGACACACTGCTGGAAAAAATTGCTGCCCAGCAATTATAAAAAAGAAAAGATGGGCAAGTGTGTCTTGGCTCGAATTTAATGGTGGCCCTTGGTGTGGGATGCTTTAATAAACCCCGAGGGCGTAGTATCCCTCACCGAGGGCAACCATTAAATTCTCATTAAGCACACTTCCCCATCCATTATTCTATATATTATAGATTCAGTTATATGACATTAAAAAGCTCTGGTCACAACTCTGTGGAGCCGGGGTTCCAGATAACCTAAGTCAAAGAGCAAAGGTTTGCTGTGAGAGGACTGAAACCCCCTCCAGGTCTTCTAAAAGATGCATAAAAGGTAGCCAGATTCCATTAAACCTTTCCTTCTGTAGCTGCTACTCAGCAGTAATCCTTTCTACCCTCTGTATCTCCTTTATGATCTCTATCCAGTTCTGCAGTGTGGGTTAGGTGTTAACCATTTTCTAATGATGGCTTTCCCATGGCTGCCAATAGAATCCTCAAGAAAGATTTTTGACCATTAGTTTTCCTTCCTTTTGAGGGACCCCAGTATCATGTGTTGGAACAGCATTGGTTCCTCCATCCCCACCATCTACTGATATCTAGGAATGACTTCTCCAGAAGGGTTGGAGTACTGGGCAATCCAGAAGATGTGGTGGGTCCCGACTAACTCTGCAGTTCCTCCAGCAAAGCTCGGAGTACGGGAGTTATAATGTTTAGTCCTTGTTGGGGTATTGAAATATCTAGCTATAAGCTTCCATCTAAATTCTTTCCATACATTAGATGCAGAGGTCCAAAAGGACCACTCCCAAACTTGTTTCCATGTCTGGGCATCTATGTGTAAACCAGTTTCCCTCTCCCATGCCATTTGACAGGGGGATCATGGACTACGGATTCTGAGAAGGTCCTGACTAGTTGTGAAATCAAATGTGTTTGTTCTGGGGATTTGGCTGTCTTGTAAATTAGTCCCTCCAGGGGATGTGGTTCCTGGCTCACTCTTTCAAGGTGGCAGTCTTGTTTTAAAAAGGAGATAACTTGTAGGTAACAAAAGAAATGGTAACTGGGAAGTGTATACTCCTTTTGGATGTCTTGAAATGTTTTTATCTGATTGTGTTTTAGGAACTGATAAAAATAGCAAAGCCCATGGCCATGCCATCTGGCAAAGACATGGTCCAGTCTTGGGGGTGAGAAGAATGGGCACAGTGTGATTTCTGTTTTATTCGAAAGGGAAGAGCCTAAAGTTTAAACCCATTTCTGTTTTGACCCTTCCCCATACCCTGTAAAGTTGCTCTTGCCATGGATTAAGCAACTTCACTTTTCTTAAATTTTCTGGGGGAGTCCATAAAATCCATAACCAGTGTATCGAGGTTGCTACCCTCTGCCATGCCCACCCATACATTCAATGGATCTTTCCTGTGGTAAGCCACCCGTGGAGTTAATTGTGCCATTTGATAATATTTTTTAAAATATGGGTGACCTAGACCGCCATGAGTTTTGGGTTTTAGTAAAGTTGCCTAAGCTATGCTAGCCCTTTTTCCGGCCCAAACAAACTGGTATATGGCTTTATCTATTTTTCACCAGTCTGCCGTGGGTATGTGTAGGGAAGGGACCTAAATAAAACAAGAATCAAGGGAGTATGTTCATGGAATAGATTATATCCCACCCCCCATCAAAGACAGAGGTAACAAGTCCCATCATTTCAAATCAGGGAAAACTTCCTGTATGAGTTTGCCATAATTTACCTGATAAAGTTGTGTCAGATCTAGGAGAAGAAAGATCCCTAAGTGTCTTATAGATGATGAGGCCCATCTAAAGGGCAGGGTTTGATTAAGTTCTGGTGTATGTTCTCCATTAACTAGTAAGATTTCCATGTTATCATTATTAATTTTAAAGCCAGAGATCTGTCCATACAGATGGAGTATTCGAACAAGGAGTGGGTAGGTGACCACTGGATTCTTATTAAAGCATAGTGTCTGCATATAGGGAAATTCGGTTCTCCTCACTCTCTATTGTTATGCCCTGTAATTCAGGATTGGATCTAATCGATTCTGCTAAGGATTCCATACTAAGAGTAAAAGAGGACAGAGGGCAACCCTGCCTCATACCTCTTGCATATATCCAGAGTCTTAGAAATTGTGCCATTCACCCTAACTCTTGCTTGGAGTAGACGGTATAAGGCTTTAATCCATAAGAAAAATTGTGCTCCAAAACCAACTTTAAGGAGGACTACTTCAAGGAATTCCCAGCTCAGGGGGTCAAATGCCTTTTCGACATCCACTGCTATAGCTATTTGTTGTATTTTAGCTTTACTTCCCAAATGTAGGATGTTCAGATAATGTCTGATATTGTCATGAATATGTCTGTTAGGCACAAAACGTGCTTGGTCCTGGTGGACCAAGTCTGGTAGGAATTTATTGACCCTGGTGGCAATTATTTTTGAGAATATTTTGGAGTCTACATTTAGTAATGAGATCGGTCAATATGAGGTACAAACATCTGGGGTTTTTCCTTTCTAGGGGATTACTGTGATGTAGGCCTCTCTCCATGTGTGAGGGAGGCTATCTCCATCTTCACAGGAGTTAACAAATATCTACCAGCGAGGGAGTTAATAATGAGGAAAATTTTGATAAAATTCAGCTTTGAAGCTGTCAGGTCGAGGAGATTTGTCTGTTTTTAAGTTTGTACATAGAAGCATAGAAGTTGACGGCAGATGAGGACAGCAAGGCCCATCCAGTCTGCCCATTTTTTCTACTGTATGAATGTGCCATAGGCCTTTACTCTGTCAATGGCCTATTTATTCATACTCATCTGTATTGCTCCCTTATGCCTATCCCATACCTGTTTGAAGCCCTGCACTGTATTCTTATCCACCACTTCCTGAGGTAGGTCATTCCATGCATCCACCACCCTTTCTGTGAAAAAGAACTTCCTCACATTACCCCTTAATTGGCCTCCCTCTAATCTCATGCTGTGTCCTCTTGTCCTGCAATTTTTCTTATATTGAAACATGTTAGGCTCTTTCACCTTGTTAATGCCCTTAAGATATTTGAATGTTTTGATCATATCATCTATCTCCCGCCTTTGCTCTGTCTAGGATATACTTATTGAGCTCGTTAATCTGTCCTCATATGTTTTGTGATGCAGTCCCTGACCATTTTGATTGCCCTTCTCTGACTGCCTCCATTTTGTTAATGTCCTTGTGCAGATGCGGCCTCCAGTACTGCACTCAGTATGCCAGATGGGGCCTAACCAGTCTCTTGTAAAGAGGAATTATTACCTCCTCTTGACTTTGTGATACTCCTACTAATACACGCCAACATCCTCTAGCCTACTCTACTGCTTTAGTGGTCTGCTTGATGATTTCAGGTCATCTGTGATGATGATGCCTAAGTCTCTTTCTTCCCTTGTGATTGCCAGCAACTCCCTCCAACCTATAGGTAGCTTCAGGGTTTCTCTTCCTATGTGCATGATCTTGCACCTCTTGCATTAAACCCCAGTTGCCAATCTTCAGACCATTTTGCCAGTTTTCCAGATTCTCATTTTGCCCACCCATCTGGATCATCTACTCTGTTGCAGATTTTGGTGTCATCTGCAAATAGGCAAACCTTACCTCCAGTCCATCTGCAATGTCACTGATGAAGATATTGAAGAGGACTGGCCCTAGGACCGATCCCTGAGGTACTCTACTTATGGCTTGCATCTCTTCTGACTGTATACCATTTACCACCACTCTTGTTTTCACCCACCAACCAGTTTGCCACCCAGTTGACCAACTTCTGATCCACCCCGAGTCAGCCTAGCTTATTAATCAGTCTTCTATGTGGAACAGTACCAAAAGCTTTGCTGAAGTCAAGGTAGGCGATATCAACTGCATCCCCTTGGTCCACCACTCTGGTTACCCAGTCAGAGAAATCTATGAGATTAGTTTGACAGGACCTTCCTGTTGTAAACCCATGCTGTCTTGGATCTTGAGCTCCTATGGATTCCAGGTGTTGCACTATCCTTTCCTTAAGGAGTGCCTCCATAATCTTGCCTACTACTGAGGTAAGACTGACTGGTCTGTAGTTCTCTGCCTCCTCCCTGCTGCCACTCTTGTGGAGCAGGATCACATGAGCCCTTCTTCAGTCTTCTGGGACCTCTCCTGTGCTCAGAGACTCACTAAACAATTCTGCTAATGGCTCTGCTAGTTCCACCCTTAGCTCCTTTAGTACCCTGGGATGTATGCCATCAGGTCCCATTGTCTTGTCCACCCTGAGCCTAGCGAGCTTTTGTAGGACTCTTTCTTTTGTGAAGGGACTTGTGCATACCTCCCTTCCCCCTGTGTCCATGGTGCTGAGCTGTGGGCCTTGCCCTACCTTCTCCTCAGTAAATACTAAGCAGAAGTGTTTATTTAGGATAGATGCTTTTCCTTGGTCCTCCTCCACACACTCTCCCTTATCCCCTTTGATCTTAGCAATACCCCCTCTGGACTTTCTCCTTTCACTAATGTATCTGTAGAAAGTCTTGTTCCTTCTTTTACTGTTTGTGCTAGTGTTTCCTCAGCTTGGGCCTTTGCCTGCCTTACTGCCTTCCCTGCTTCCTTTAGGGAAGTTTGATATGCCTCCTATCTTTTTACCTGCTACGTTCCCTTATATTTCTGAAGACCAACCTTTGGCTCTGACCTTTCTGCTACTGTTTTGAGAACCAAAGTGGTTTCTCCTTCTTTGCTCTTGCTTTTCTCCCTAACACAGTGGGATGTTGCTTCAAGTATTGCATTCTTAATGCTTGCCCACTTTGCCTGTACCCCTCACCTGTATTTCTTCTTGCCAGGGCTAGCTTAATTCTGTTGGCCATCTTATCAAAGTCAGCTCCTCTGAAGTCCCATATTTTTGCCTTGGAATGGGATGATTTAGTTCTAGTGGCCAAATTGAACCATACCATGTGATGGTCACTGGCTCCCAGGTGACCTTCTACCTGGAGATCTGTGATCCTTTCCCCATTAGTCAGTACTAGATCTAGGATAGCCCTGTCTCTTGTGGGTTGTTGTACCAATTGTTTGAGGCCCTCCACCTGCAGGGAATCCACTATGTGCCTAGTTCTGGCAGATATTCTGGCTGGTATTGACCAATCTGTATCTGGCATGTTGAAGTCTCCCATTAGCAGAACCTCCCCTTTAGCTGTCATGTTTTGTATATCTTCTAACAGTAATGTGTCTTTGTCCTCCCCCTGGTCTGGAGACATGTAGACAGCCCCAGTTCATATGGCTGTCCCATTTCCTGTTTCCAGGGTGACCCACAGTTCTTCTGGCTCCTTATGTGTATTATGAATTTCTGTAGCTTTGATATTTTCATTGACATAATGGGCCATTCCTCCTCCCCCCCCCCCTTTTTCATGTCTGTCTCTTCTGAACATTACATAGCCGGGTACGGTAGTCTCCCAAGTGTGGTAACTGGTGAACCATGTCTCGCTAATGGCTACTATGTCTAGTTTAGTTTCTGTCATTGTTGCCTCCAGGTCTGGGATCTTGTTTCCCAGACTGTGGGCATTTGTGTACATGATTTTCCATTGGCCAGATTTCGGCATGTTAGTTGTGGGACGAGGTCCAGCTTTTCTCCTGCGCATTGTATGGGGAGTGAGACCTTTTTCCTCACCTGGTGATGCAAATGGACTACAAACATACTGAACTCCTATTTGATCACTAGCTGGGGGGGGGGTGCTCTTCCCATTTGATGTATTGGGTGCTGCACCCCCGTTGCTGTGAATGGGGCTTCCAAAATTAGTTTGTCTTCTGAAAGTTTCGGCAAAGATATCTTTGCCTTGAACTCCTCTGTTATCTGCTGTCTAGTAGGGTCCCCAGGTCTTGAGAGTAGAGATCAGACATTACAATATAAGACAATAGGTTATCAGAATGATTCGGCGATTCTGGGGTGGGCTGGCTAAGCACAGGCGGTTAGTGCTTCCACCACCCCAGGAGTGACGCGTATATACTCATAACACACAGCTTGGAGTGCCTTATTGCAATTATACAATGGCTCGATGTTATAGAAAACAAAAATAAAAGTGTTTTTAGTAGATTTTAGTGAGGCAGTGTATCTTGTTTCTGAAAAAAAAAGTGGCTCATAAGGATCATCCAAAATCAATACAGTGATGTTATTGTGTAATAACATCACTGTCTCAGGCCACAGTGACCAATCAGAGTCCAGGAAATTTTCTTGGCATTGTATAATATGTTTTAAAGGCTTCTGCTATGTGTTTTGGGTGTAAAGTGTGGCTGGTTTACCTTTCTGGGTTGCCTGTATTTTATTTAACATAGTTGCCAGTTTGGGTTTTTCTGAGTCGAAATGCTACGAGCCTGCTAGCCTTGTTTTCTTATTCATAATATTTCTGATTTGTGTATCTGAGTTTTCCTTTACCTGTCTGTCTAAGATGTGTTGCAGCTCTGCTTTAACTCTTTAGTTCTTCCCTATCACGCCTGGACCCCCACTTTTTGTGTTCCGCCTCTGATTGTTTTAGGTTTCTCTCTAGATTTTTCTGCTTCTCATAGCCTGTCTCTTCAGGTGGGAGAAGTAGGAGATTATTTCTCCTAATTACGGCCTTAAAGGAAAACTACACCCCATATCTTCTAAATGTTATTTGTTTCTATGTCAACAGACAACTTTTTTTTTTTTTTACTTTCTTTTTATTCTCCCCCTACCCGCAGTGCCCCCACTCTTCAGGAGACACACATATGTCCTTATCAGTCCCCGCCATCTTACCTAGAGCCTGGCGCGGTCCATCCCCCATGTAGCCTTGGTTATACCCCTTAGGCAGGGTACGAGGTGGAGGCCCTTACACCCCGAGGTCCTTCCTGTTTTCATTGGAAAGCTGTCACTAGGGCAGATAGGGGCATTGGGGATCAGGGCCGATGTGCTCCATCTACCGGCGGTGCTGCAGGTTGTTTTCCCTGTTTCTTGGTGTGCTGTGTGCCCTGACATCAAGGCGCTAAGCGCTGACATCCAGCATGCCTCCTTCTCACTGGCTTGGGCTTGCTGCCAGACATGCACCGAGCCCTGGATCCCCCTCCCCCAGAGAAGGTGAGCTGCTCTGGAGTATGCGCAAGCCTCCTCCCCTGGCCGCCTCCAGCTCTCGGCTCAGTTTCGAACTTGTCGCTGACGCAAGCGGAACCAACCGCTGTGCCAGACAACTCTTTTCATGTAGCTGTTAAAGATGTATGCAAATGTTTTAGTCTGTTTTCACAGTTCGGTGCATTAAGTCCTTTACTAGCCCATTTACTGTCCTGGAGTGTCTATTTCATGGTTGTTGAAATTGCCCCTGAGAGTTGCATTAGCATATGAGAATATGATGCCTAATCACCCTTTAAACTCCCCAGTATGCCTGTCTGCTTAATTAGTCTTGAAAGAAACACGCTGAAAGAAGGTGTGAAATACCACATTTACCTTCAGTGAGCTTTGCAAACTATCTGAGTTATAATGCAGGTTTTTTACTTTAAACTTCGTTCAGTTTATGAGTTTCCAGAGAGTTTTTTTGCAGGGTATTTGTTCTTTCAGCATAGAAATACATGGTATAAATGGGTGCTCTGACATTATGTTCTCATATGCTAATGCAGTTCTTGTGGACAATGAGATTTCAACAACCATGAAATGGAGACTCCCAGGGCAGTCATAGTAGGCTACCAGAGCAGTGAAAACAAATGAAACTCAAATACATATCGCCCCTAACAGCTACAGGAAAGGAGTTGTCTGATGACATAGAAACAAATAACATTTAAATGATATAAGGATGTGGTTTTCCTTTAAGTCCATCCAATGCCATTTTTTAAAGTTTGGATGTTGTTGTGTCTTTGATAGTCTTCATTTACATTTTTATTTAATCCCAAATTCCTCCTGCTCCAGAAGACAGGTGTTCATCCTCCATGTGGTATTTCTTCCAGTTCCCAGCTGGAAATCCAAAGTAACTGCAGGAGTGGTCAGAGACCAGTCTGGGGTGTATCTTACAGTCTTTAATTTTATGTAGGTCAGATTTTCTACAAAGAAAATAATCGATCTGGGAGTAGGACTGGAGAAAAAGTTACACTCTTTCATGGTGGGATTCAGCTCCCACCAGGCATCTAGTAAACCTGTTTCTTCCATGTTTCCCCATACCACCCGACTCATGTTTTGTTAGTGGAGCTGACTTGTGAGGAGCTGTCTATTGCTGGATTGATGACAGAGTTAAAATCTCCCCCCAGTAATATCCGTCCCTTCTCCAGATCTGAGATCTTATGGAAAACTTTTCTATAAAAGGTTGGGTCATCAGCATTAGGGGCATAAATGTTAATAAAGTGTATCTTTTGGGAATATAATTGTCCTGTAGCCAACACCATTCTACTCCTCCCAAAGACTCCTCTGAATCAAGCTCCAACAGGATGTTTCTTTTAAATAGGTTGGCTGTACCTCCATTTTTACTCTGCGGGCGGGCTGAACTCACTACCTTTCCCACCCAAGATTGACAGTTTTTGATGTTCTGTTGTTGTTAGTTTCGCTTCCTGGAGGAAACAAATGTCTTCGCTAGTCTTTTCAAGTATTGGTGTATTTTGTCTATTTGATGGGTGAATTAATACCCTCAACATTCAGGGATGCTATTTTTAATGTATCCATTGATATACACAGAACACTGCTCGCTTATTATATAGTGTCTGTTTTGGTCTATATTGTTCCCATCCCAGATATTTTGTAATCCCATAGCTGTAACCCAGTGCTTTCATACCATGATAACAAATGCAGCGCCTTTTAAGAATGACCAGCCTAAATACAAACATCATAGGCACAACAGGTGCCAAAGGTCTTAGAACCATAAACTCATACAAAACTTGTTAAACATGTTTTAGAATAAGTCAGAATAAGTTCAATAAGAGATGATTCAGTTGTTTATCAACTGTTCAAAGTATGCTCCCAAGGTAAAGTAGGAAATTGCAGTGTGTGCTGCAGTGCTTGTTGGGTAACAAGCCTGAGCCACTGGGTCAGTGTAGCATCAACGTCACCACCAAACGCTTGCGTGCAACAGTTAATCTGTTACAGTCGATATTTGGCTAAGGTCGAGAACCGGGAGCCGCAACCCATTTGTTGTGTGCAGCTCATTATTAAGTGACCGGCTTTATTTAAAAAAATCAGCCCAATTATAGTTTGTCTTTTGCCCCAATTCAGCCAATTCAAGGAGGGTCTCCTGCCACTCTACATCTCGGCTTGAGCTGGCTCTTGGTGTCAGAGTAGGGGTGTCCCCTCAGGTAACTCAATATAAACCACCCCAATCTATGAACCTAGGGGCCTTCCTCTGGTTTGCAGATCTATAAGAGAGCATGTCCTCGCAGGGGTCTCCCTATAAAAGGTTATCCCTATTCATTCTTGATTTGAATAACCAGTTATTCCCTTTTTAACCGCAACCTCTGCCAGCAGTATGCTCCCTACTCCCTCAAAACGGTACTTTACAAAAGATTTTTCCCACCATATTCCCAAAATTAGAGCTCTCCCTATAATTGCAGGTTCAGAATACACACATTCAATCAGTTCTGCTCTGTTAATCAAATGTGTAAGTAAAACAGATATGTATTCAAAGAAAAGGCAGTAGTAGATGAAGAGGGGGCTATTCATTGTTGGATCAGTTCTGTAACATGTCCAGTGAGCAGAAGAACAACAGTTACTCCAAAGGGGTTTTGTTCCTTAATAATGTGGTGTATAGACATGGGTTTTAGCCTCCAGGCCAGGCAAGAGGAGATGGCAGACCCAGGCTTATACCAAAGGAAGGTGTGAGATAGAGTCCCCACTGACGGGCTCTGGTCCAGTCGAGACTGGCTTTCAAAGTTCAAGAGGAAAGTAAAGGAAACAAAAACATCCAGGTTATTTTTAGCCATACCTTAATGGTGTATGGATTCTTCAGGTGGGAAGACCTGCTTGGAGATCGCACCTTCTGCTTGTCATCTGTCGCGGCCTGGGTTTCTCTGGATAGTAATTCTTTCAGGCCTGTGTTTAGATGAGGGCCAGGACACTGCCGTTTGTTGCGCATGTCGTGGTTTACCTGCTCTATGCCATACTGTGTGGGTGATCTCCTGCTCCAGTGCAGCTGATTGAAGTCCTGGAACCTAAATCCCCATCTTCCTTAAAGTTGGTGCTGCTTCCAAAAGTGAGTTGAATATTAAGTGGCCTTTGTCTGTAAAAATGTGGAGTAGAGTAGGGTATTGGAGTTGTATCTTAATGTCTCATTTTCTGACCAGCTTAATAATTTCTCGGACTTGGTGCCTAAGTGTATTAAGTGCCTTTGTTACCTCCAGACTTGACAACTGCAATGCCTTGTACCTGGGGCTAAATGGAGGTGGTGTATTAAGACTGTCTGAAAGTCCTGGTCAAAAGAAATCTTTGACTGTCCAGTTGCAAGTCCTTGGTTTTCCAGGTTGTTTAGAGGATCAGTTGTCTGTCTCTGTAATTTAGCATTTTAACTATAATGGAGCTAGGTGAGCATTTTGCTCCTTAAGTTTAGGTATGAGTGAGCAATGTGGCCTCTCAGTTGTAAGCGGGTGTCATCTGGTATTTTTAACACTTACCTCAAAATGTGTAGTACAAAATCCTCCATGCAGGGAAAGGAGCTTTCCAGTTCTTCAGGCACTCCATAAAGATGAAAGTTATTTCATCTTGAGCAGTTTTCCTGGTCATCTAGTTTTGCTTGTAGTTCCCTTTCCCTGGTAAGAAGGTAAAGGATTGCCCGCATGTTGCCCCATGGTGTCTGTGGAGGTTGCTCTGTGTCATGTTCCACTGCAGTGAAGCTTTTGTCAGTCTTTTTCCAAGTCTGTCCTCATGTCTGCAACAGAGGATTCCACTGATGTTGAGCTTTTATAATACCATCTAGTTTTGTGAGAATGGTATTCTGGTTGCGTGTGTCCATGCTGTCTTCCGAATCAGCTGTACTTGCCACGGGAGAAGCAGGTCGAGAGTCGTCTTGAGGGCCCCGGGTCCTATCCAACTCTATCAGAGCCTTTATTTTTGCTGCTTGGGATGATTTACCCCGAGATGTTACTGTCACCATCACAGGAGGGATGACCATTTCAGAATGAGTTTTTTTTTAAGTTTTGAAAGCTAGTGTTTTTAAGGTTTTAGTGGGCTGCGGGTCTTAAATCACTCGAGCCATGCAGCCATTCAGTGTGTGACATCTCCGGAAGTCGCAAATTTTATTTCTAAAGTGCCCAACCCCAGAGGCTCTAGGTATTGAATGATAACATACAAGATATAAAATCAGCAACAGATATAATAAATGACAACATTAAACTAATAAAAACTAAATAACTGGCATAATAATAAATAGCCAGTATGAGTAATACAAAGAAAAGGCCTCCTTAAAAGGTGGGACTTAAGTCCTTCTTAAAGCTTCCAGTGAGGGGTCCGCAAAGACCTTTGGAGTGAGTTCCACAGGGTCAGTGTCTACATTGAAAAGCACGCCCCCAGATGACTTTAGCCGAACTCTGGGAACTGCAAGGAGGCCCTCTTGAGAGGAACAGAGGATGGGAGGTTGGTAAGGAGACAGTAGGTCTCACAGGTAGCTAGGCCCCAGTCCATGTAGGGCTTTGTAGGTCAGCAAGTCAACCTTGAAGGAAATCTGCCACCTCACTGGCAGCCAATGTAGATGCGTGGGACCGAAGTCATATGGCAGGACCTAGGGAGGCCCACCAACAATCTGGCCGCTGCATTCTGTACTAACTGCAGGCAACTCAGGGCTCCCCCATTTATCCCCAGGTACAAGGCGTTGCAGTAGTCAAGTCTGGATGTAACAAAGGCATGTGCTAGTGAAGGCAGTTCGTCTGGTGAGATAAAGGGTTTTATCTGGGCAGTGTGTTCCTCAAATGATAAAACTTACTTTGGACAATGGCCAGCACCTGAACCTCCAGTGTCAGTTTGCTGTCAAGGATCATGCCCAGATTTTCCACCTTAGCAGAATCAGCCAGCTGAGAGGTATTAAGGTCTAGCCATCTGGCATCCCACCAAGGTCCAGCCTTGATCATCAGTACTTCTGTCTTGTCTGGATTAAGTTTTTTTTTTATTGCTCATTTTTTGCCCTCACCTGCCGGCAAGGGCTCAGTATTATGGCCCTTTCTAACTGTTCAGGGATCATTCTACATAGCAGTGGAGTAAGGGGTTTTGCTTGGTTACGTGAATGACTTTGCAATCCCTAACCACCCCCGCCCCCCCATGAGGGCACCAGCGTGCGGGACCAAAGTCCAGGCGGGAAGCCTTGTGGAGACACGACTTCTGCCAAGCACCTAACAGTGCCTTCCTCTCCCAACACCATCCACTAACCACATCGGTGCCCAACCCTCCCCAGGAGAGGAGAGTTGTTGTACGACAGCTCAGTCCCGTTCCTCCTTCCCCCCCCAGCTGACCCCCGACATCCCGGGCTTGTTCCTGAACCCGGGTTGCCAGTGCAGTGTGAGGTGTGGCATCCCAGTGCTCAACCCTCAGTGCCACTCGGCCCTGATTAAGTTTAGCTAGTTGGAGGACATCCAGTCCTGAACATGAGTCAAGCAAGAATTAAATACGGAGACCGTGCTCTTAGTCCTGGTCAAAGACATGTACAGCTGGGTATCACCTGCATAGCAGTGAAACCCATACTGTACCATCTAATGATAGCTGCCAGGGGCAGGAGAACACTGCGAACAGGATTGGTGAAAAGCTTGAACCTTCAGAACTCCACAGGACAGGGGCTTTGGGCGGGAGGAATACATTCCCATCACCACCGTATGTGTCCTGCCTGTGAGAAAAGACTCAAACCAGCTGATGACAGTGCTGGTGAGTTCACAACATTCTTTAAGGTGATCCAGTTACACCCCATGATTCACATTGTCAAATGTGATGAAGAGGTCGAGGAGAACAAGGACAGACCATTCACCTCTGTCTTTTAACCTAAGGAGATCATCTTGCTTCCTGACAAGCTTAGTCTTCATACTGTGCCTAGACCTAAATCCAAACTGGAGTGGCTCATAGATGTCAAAGGTGGTGAGACATACCTCGAGCTGTATAGCTATCAGTTTTAAATAACCTTCCCAAAATTGTAGGTTAGAGACAAGTCTGTAGTTTGCCAGACAATCCAGGTCCAATGAACACTTTTTCAAGAGTGGTTTCATGAGTGCCTCTTCCAAGGGCTCAGGGAAAAATCCTCTCAAAAGGGACCACCAGACTATCTCCAAGAACACTGGACTAATAGACTTCACACAGCCCA
This sequence comes from Neoceratodus forsteri, assembly GCA_016271365.2. Classification (NCBI taxonomy): domain Eukaryota; kingdom Metazoa; phylum Chordata; order Ceratodontiformes; family Ceratodontidae; genus Neoceratodus; species Neoceratodus forsteri. Next base: position 1,251,411,323 of record CM028129.1, on the reverse strand, counting down.
CAAGGAGATGTGTCAGGCCTGGGTCCAGATCACAGTATGTCAGGCGTAACTTCAAGACTATCTCACTAACCTCTTCTACTCCCCCTGGATCAAATATGCTTCAGACCTGAGGAAAGTCCCTGTTGGTTTCAGACCTGACACCACATGCCTGTGGCACCCCAGGGGAGATACCCAACTTGATAGAGCATAATTTATTAGAGAAGAATGGAGCAAACTCTTCACATCTAACAGCTGATAAGGCTCTAACTGGCTGAAGACAGGCAGGATGAAGTAGCCTATCCACAGTCTGAAAGAGCTGACCAGGTCTGGTCTTCACTGCAGCAATCTTGGTGGTCAGGAACTCTGTCTTCTTATGGAGACTGTTGTTTGCTACTTCTTATGGTGAGACCTCAAAACCAACTTTTCTATACCAATGGTGCTTCAACCTCCGACCTTTAGTTTTCAGCTTGAGCTCCCACATCGAACCATGGGGATTTCAAGTGCAAGGACCTGGGTCATACACAGTCCAGTGCTGCAGAATTGAGGGCCACAACAATGGCCATGTTGTAGTCCATCACAGCCTTCCCTGGGCCTGTTTTGCACGCAGTCATCACACTTGATAGGTCCAATACCATGTGGAATCCTATTTGGGTCAAACTCCTTAAAGGACACTAACATACCATCTCCACAGGGGGAGGATTCTTGGGGGCCCAAATAAGAACCTCACTGTACAATGATCCAACCAGATGACCGGATCAATCTTAGGTTTGTCAGTCTCAAGTCCTAGAGAGAACACAAGGTCCAAGGTGTGACTGTGTGAGTGGGTCACAGAAGTCATTATTTGTGATAGGATGCAACCTGGAGTGGGGTATTCCAGCCCAGAAACAAGCCAAGCTGCAGTAGAAGAAGGATACATTCAGTATATTCCAGAGCAGGAGATCCCAGTCCAGCAACAAAGCAGGAACCATGCATCTTAGAGCAGGGGATCCCAGCCCAGAAACCGGGGTGTAGCTACAAGGGTGCAGGGGGTGCAGACGCACCCAGGTCCATGAGGTTTGAGGGGCCCAAATCATAATTTTAATGTTTATTCAAAACCAGGGGGGCCCTATAACATACCCTTACACCCAGGCCCTCTAGGAATTTGCTACGCTACTGCCAGAAACACCAGAAGAACACTGCATCCTGGAGCAGGGGATCCCAGACCAGAAACACAGAAGGAACCATACATCCTGGAGCAGGGGATCCAAGCCCATAAACACAGGAGGAACCATGCATCCTGGAAGAGAAATCCCAGCCAAGAAGACAGGAGGCACCATGCATTTCAGGGCAGTAGATCATAGCCCAGAAACACAGGAGGAGCCGTGGAGCCTGGAGAATGGGATCCCAGCCCAGAAACAAGCAGAGCAGCAGCAGGAAGAGCAATCTATTCCAGAGCATGGGATCTGAACCCAGAAACACAGGAGGAGCTGTGGAGCCTGGAGAATGGGTTCCTAGACCAGAAACAAGCAGAGCAGCAGCAGGAAGAGCAATGCACCCCAGAGCAGGGAACCCAGCCCAGAAACACAAGAGAAGCTGTTCATCCTGGAGCAGGTGTTCCCAGTCCAGAAACAAGCAGAGCTGCAGCAGAAGGAGCTGTGCATCCTGGGGAAGGATCCCAGCTCAGAAACACAAGAAGGAGCCATGTATCCTGGTGCAGGTGTAGGTGTTCCAAGCCCTGAAACAAGCAGAGCTGCAGCAGGAGAAGTCATGAACCTCAGAGTGGGGGTCCACTCAGAAACAGTCTGAGCTGCTGTAGGAGGTGCCATGCATCCCAGAGTGGAGATCCCAATCCAGAAACACAAGAGGAGCCATGCATCCTGGAGCAGTTATTCCAAGTCCAGAAACAAGCAGAGAGAGCAAGAACAGGAATCCCAATTGTGACAAGGTTGAATAAGGCCCTGTTCCATTTGTTATGCAGAAGGAGTTTAAATGCAAAGGTCTGTTCTATCCTCTCCTTTTCTGTCTTCTCTGGTTGTACAATCAGATTTTCTTGTGAGACCTAGGAACTGATCACTCTGACGGTTTCGCAGTTCTCTGCTTCTCACTCTCTATCTGCCTTCCCTTGCTATTTCTGTCTTTTCCTCCCCCTTGCATATCTACAGTTATAAAAATATATATGAACCTCTGTGTAAAACTGTATGTGAAACTGGGATCCCTTTGTTTAAAACTGTGTATAGTTATACTGTTGAAATGATGGCAAAAACTGGAATTCAAGGAGTTAACCTGAGATGCTATAAACAAGAGGCTAGTTCTGGGTCATTATGTTCTTTTGCTGCACCTGCAAGAGTATCTCATGTGAGAAGCATGCTGTTTCTTAATGAGGTTCCCAGGCACAGACTTATAAAAAGAGCAGCAGTGTTTTGTAGGGAGAGACAGAGATCTGGATTTGAAATTGAGAAGAAAATTCAGAAGAAGGACTCTGTGTTCTATATTTGTACTGCCATTGTAAATAGTTATACTGAACAATTTTTATTTTTTATTTTGCTGTTAACAATGAAACGCTATTTGCAAATTTTGAAACTGCTCCTCATTTTCCTATGCTTCCTGACCTGTGCCTCAAAGACAGATGGTATTAGCAGTGGATTTATGCCATGCATACTCTAAGCCAGGAGTTTTGTGCGTGGGTACTAGACCTGGTACCAGGGAAGCGTAGAAGAAAGGTATGGATTCTGCAGCAGCAAGCCCAGGAGTGATTACCAGGAGAATGGCAGCCAAACTAACAGTGACAGAAATCCAAGCTGAGACTGTACAGCCAGCACCAGTCATGGGAAAAAAAGAACAGGCAGTGACAGAATTTGAAAGCCTGACTGCCTTTTTCAAATGGTGGGCTATACAACAAAAAGAGATGGAGAAACAGAGAAGAGAGCGATGCAGCAGAGGGAACAAACTCTGGTCAGAGCCGATATGGCTGTGGAGAGTTTTAGGAGTGGAACAAGAGTGGAATATGCTGTGCTTTCGCTGCACCCAAGTCGGCCATAAGTAATACTGCAGCAATTACAGTACTGCGTATGCATGATACTCGCATGTGAAGTTTGCCCTGTAGTCAGCCCTGCACAATATGGCAATGCTGACATAACTACATATCCACGATAGTCATGCATGTGCAGATTAAGTCAGCATCACCATGTTGCACATGGTGGCCGTTAGTGCTACAGTTGCAGAACAGAAAAGTAGTGCACCGGGAAGTGGGTATGTTTATGTGTCCTGTGGAAGGGAAAATCACTGAAAACTATGTCAGAGCACTGTGGCAGCACATAAGACAGTGGTCCAGTTATGTGCTTCCACAGTGTTGTTACGCAAATCTGATGATGGCATAACATCCATGGAGGTTGGCCCATGCAGCCGTACAAATCAGACTCAGGAGGAGTCTGTTAATAAACTAGAAATCTGGTCTGGGACTTGCTCGTCATCACAGTCACTTTCTCATTCTTTTCTAAGCAGTAATTTCTGGCAAATGTGTTTTAACCATGTTGTTCTCAGTGCTGGTAGACTACTTTTAGTTTTCCCCTGATTGTATCAGGTGCAATGGCCACTGAACAATTTTTATAGTGGGGGGTGCTGAAAGTCACGTCAACTACGACCTTTAGATATCATTCTAGGCCCCCATAAGCTCTGGGGTTTTAGATGCTCTCTGGTGTGTTTTGGGGCTTTTATTGAAGATAAATCACACTTTTATTAGGTCTTTCCTACCCCTGACTCCAGGGAAAAACATTTTTCCCCGGAGTCAGGGGGTGGGAGGCTCTGGCTGGTCTCAGGGTCTGCAGCTGCAACTGGGGTGGGCAACTGGCTGACCAACAATGGCATCAACCACCCACCCCATAGGCATTATTGTAATGTACTGTGAAAGATTTTTATATAAAGGCTGGGTAGCGGCCCCCAGCAACTCTAAGGTTTCAGATGCTCTGTGGTAAGTTTTGGGGATTTTACTGAAGATAAAACTCACTTTTATGTTTTCCCTACCCCTGACTCCAGGGAAAAAAATTGATATATTTGACTGGCACAACTTTCCACAATGTTCAGTGCTTGTATCTCCAACCTTCCTGCAGCTGCATAGTCCATCCACCCTGCAGTTAGACCTCCCCAACCCTGTTAGTAAAATGAAGCCAGCAGCATCAACATGTGTAAGTAAAAATGATTTAACCACAGTCCTTGCTGCACTGTTTACAATATGCTTACCATAAAACATTTAAAGCAAACAAATTGAAAAGTAGCGATGATTCACTTAGATATTGCAATTTAGAAATATATTTTTTAATGTTATTTTTAAAATTTTCACAATTGTAACAACAATTGATACATTCACATATGTTAAACAGTCCAAATACGGTGCTGTACCTCTGGAAAACAAAGGCTTCTTAATCAAAGGGTAAGATGCATTCCCATATCTTGGTACAACATGGGAGAAGCCTTCTAATTTAAAACACACACTAATGTAACAATTTTTCACCGATATGGTGCCCAAGAGCAGCATGACTGTGACCGAGATGTGAATAAGTCCATATTAGGATAGTTCAACAGAGTACTTGTCACAGAGGGACAAAAAGTATTGTCATGCATTCAGCCTAAAGCTGGCAGTATAGCCTAGAGGTTAGAGGAATGAGGTGTGAATGAGTTTGGTACATCCAACAGACCAGACCTGAGTTTGATTCTCACAACCTCCACGTGCATACTGTGTGACTCTGAGCAAGTCACTTAACCGCCCAGTGCTCCCAGGTCACCCCTGAAAACAGGCACTTGTACCTAGTGGGGCCTTACCTGGTTACCAAAGACTGAAAAAAACAAAAATAAAACAGCATAAGTACATGAATAAGCAATGCTGAAAAACCCCAATTGTAAACTATTATACATGGAAAATCAAATAACCCCAGAGAGCCTGAAATTAAAACAGTTTACTTGGCTGATAACATTGGAGTACGAACGTACTTTAGAAAGCGTTAATATAAGTTATGTTAAAACCACAGAGGTCTTAGTTTCAAAAAGAACTTGACATATACAGTCATCAATTACAGCGTAAGGGACACTGAGGACAAAAGTCTGTTGTGGGTCTGGAAATGAATGGTAGAAACAAAATGTCCGAAGGTGTTACTCTGAGTCCCATAAAAAAACCCAGAAGATTCAAAATACATCCCAAAGCTGTACAACACAGTTTTTCATCAAGCCAGTCCTTCACAAACATAAGAGGTGAGCCCTCAATGTCCTAGGCAGCTCAATAATCCAGAAATTTGTGGTCCTGGCTTGCTTTTCCAAAGTTTCTAAGCAGGCTTGCAAGTGCTGTATTTCCTTCAAAACCATGGCTGTTGCACTTGTGAATACTGAGGTTTGTTTCTGGACATCCAACATGTCTGTTTTAATACAATCCACTGTGGTTTTGATCACTGTTACCCTCGTACTGAAGGTGTCACTGTTTGATTTAAATCAGTAACAGATTGGATGAGTCACTGAAGTTTCAGCCAAGGGATTGTAACGTTTCAACTTCTGTGCTGTGCCCAGTCATGGCATCGACCTCAGCTGATGATCGCAAGGGCTGAACTACCACTGTGGTTTTACTTCTCCCAGACTGTGACACCATGTTGTCTTTCGGAGGAATTCTCATTTTGTGCTCAAGAAGTACAGGTTTCAATCTGTAATCAGTTTGCCGTGTTAAAGTTAAGAAAAATAGAGTTTTAATTTGTTTTCCTTTGAAGATTGCAGGAGCTACAGTATTAAGAAGTGCTACCTCCAAACTCAGGCTCCACCAGAAATGTCTTTTATTTGTAAAAACAGGTTGAACAGTTATATTATACTTACAGTAGACATTGTAGTTTTCTAGACTGGGAGAGTCAGAAGGCTGCAAAGGTTGACTTGTGTTCCAAAGTCATGCTAGTGATTTTTTTCATGAGGGAATGGGCATCTAATGCATCCAGAATGACACTGTGTACGTGCATGTGAGCAAAGTGCGTTAGGCTGTTCTGGCTCGTGCTATGCACCCAAATTTTAAGGTGGTTGAGGGCAGAGAAAGATCACCGTGACCCTGCAACTGACACTGGTAAACACAGACAAAGTTTAATGAAGTTTTCAACTTCTTTACAGAGTCCTCTTGTTTGCGCCTGAAGAGTTCCAAAAAATTTTGCAATCTCTGGAACACTTTTGAACTCCTTTTCTTTGGCTAGATCACCCAGCATTGCTAACTGCATATAAAGCTTGGGTTTATCAAATTGCTGAGGAATTGAGGTTTCTCGAAATCCATAGAGATTGTCCTGGCAGCTGCTGAATTAATAAGAATTTTCTCCCTGTGCGTAGAAGTCTTTGTGAAATCCTGGTTGAAACGTCGCTGTAATTCAGCATTTGCCAGATCTAGGGCTTCGTAAAATTCCTGCATCCACAGTGCTTCATGTGTTTCAGACACTGCTTTATCTGGCTTTGTGGTTTGCCTGAATTGAACTGGTGTTTTGCCTTTTTTTAATGATTAACCACACTTTATTAAAAGGTTTTATTAAAAAACAAATCTAAATTGGTAGAAAAAAGATAACAGAAATGAGTAGGTCCATACAACAAATATACAACAACCCTTCGAAATACCTATAGGAACAAGTCAACTTGTATCAAAATGGAGAAGCACAATTATAGAACTGGTGTTTTTCTTAACCTAGTAGGCTGTGGAATCTTCAGATTGTTCTTTGCAGCACAGTAATTCATTCTGTTAATCATTTCTTGAACACTTACATCCTCGGTTAGTACGTTGAATCATTCTGTTGTTAATTCCACAGATTCCAGTGCTCCAAGTGCACTTGCATTAACACTCTGCAGGCCTTTGACTACCATTTCACGAAGTCCAAATATAGTTTCATAGCACAACAACCCAAAGTACATCCTTGCACTTTTAGCACATTTAAAAAGCCCAGCAATCTTTGCTCTCATATCGCCGCTAACAGTGCTGTTTTGCTGAAGTATTGATAGCATCTCCAGGGGTACACTGTAAGCAAAACAAACCCAGGAGACTGCTACTGTACAAATGCACCATCTCATACAGCAAAGACTTAAAATGTTGCGCACAGCTTCTCTGCAGCCAAACAGATTTGTATATGTGTTTACACTTGGCAGATTCTCAAATAAGAACTGAAATGTCCTGAACAATGTTTAATGTGTCTGTCATAAGAGATGCTTCCTGGGCCACCACTGGCAGAAAAAGATTGAGTGAATGGTTTCTACAGTGAATAGTGAATCCATGTACCTTTCTCCAAGTTGAGCTTGCTCACCTGATAATTGACCAGCCATGTTGCTAGCACCATCAAAGCAATAACCCTGTAGATGTTTGACAGGCAGATTCAATCGCAAAAATATATCTTTAGTACCCATAAGTAAAGTTTCTGCAATAGTGTCTGAGGCATTGTAAAATCCCCAAAAATTATTTTCCACTTTTAAGTTTTTTGTCCCCAAACTGCAGGCTACACGAAAATTGCTTGCATGTACTTTTATCAGCTGTTCCATCTGCAGTAGTCCAAAGAATGGACTGTCTAGGGCTTTTGAAACTATCTCTCGCTGAACTGCAAGAGCAAAGATTTCAGTGATCTCATTTTAGATGGTATCTAAAATCCAGTTGTCTTGTCAGTGCAACCTACCCTTTACACTGGGTTCAGTTTCTGTTAGCCTTACATTAGTTGCCAGAGTACTCCATCGTGATTTTAGTGGCCTCTAAAAGCAATCCTTGACAACCAAGGAACTTAATTAACCCAACAACATTTGCAACACAGTTCTTGCAGTGTTTTGTTCATTGGCAACACATTCGGACAGCATCGCATTAATGGGTATACAACCCAGCCCAGCGGTCTTTTTCACAGCTTCTGTGTGGAAGTTTGTTTGTTGAATTTTGTTGACCCGGTAAGCCCACTGGGCCTAGAAGTCCCTTTTTCAGAGGTGACCAGGGGGGGATACAGATGGTAAGCAACTGAAATTGAACCAGATTAAGCTGTTGGTGGTATTTTTGTAGTGAATGAGGGAAATTTGGCCAGGACACCGGGGAAGTTCCCCTACTCTTTTCGAGAAGTGCCATGGGATCTTTAACATCCACCTGAACTACCACCAGGAAGTGTGAACCTTCATGCTTCTTAAACTTTTTAGATGCTTTGCACCACTTTGCAAAGCCATCCCTAACAAAAGTAGATTTGTGTCTCACACCTGCACTTATCAGTTTTTATATGTTGCTTTTAAACATGTAAAACAAAGAACACAATCAGTTTACTTAACATAGTGGAGCCATGGTCATTTTTAAACTAACCAGACTGACATGATCGGGTTGAATTCTTCTGTCCCAAAGCACCTTGTAGGAAAATTGTAGCCCTTGGTTGAAAGAGCTGCTCCTGCTGCTCCTGAGGCTGTGGAGATGGGATCACTGATTGAGATGGACCACCAGCCACAGTGGGAACCCCCTTCACAGGAATAGCTGGGCAACTTTGACTACTTGTGGTATTTTTGGTATTTTTAGTATTGTCCCACACAGGACCACAGTTAGCAGCATTTGTGAGTCTGATGTGCTTATTTAACAGGTGGTTCCACTGAAGAATTTACAAAAAAAATCTGATATTCTTTTTTGAAACATTTTTGAGATAACTGTTCAGCTACAGATTCTGTGGCCCAGGCTTAATCACTAAACCTGTATTATTTCTAAAAAGAAAACACGGTATAGGCAATAACACTAGTAACTAAACATTACCTTTGGTCTAGAGAACTATCAATTAATTGGAACAAAGTCCCATGGAGACTTAGAGCCAACGACCCATGATATAAGAGCAGAAACTTTGTAAGATAAAAGCCCCCACCTAAAACAGTCAAATACAGAGTCTTAACCATATAAAACTGAGACTAATTGTACGAATATTCAGTGCCCTGCTACCATAGCCTTTTTACTTACACATATACAGTGCAGTACTGTACTTCAGGTACAGATGTTCTGTTTTTTCCAGTACACACGTGGTGGTTTCCAGGTACACGTGCATCAGTTATGCAACCACACAAGATAATAATCTCAGTGCCTGCAGCTGAGGCTGGGATTAAATATTATCACTCCAGATGATAGTTTTTTTTTTTGGGGGGGGGAAGAGGCAGGGAGAATGAAGGGGCATAGCCAACCAGTTATCAACACTGGTAGCAAATGCTGTCATTTGCAGGGCATAGCTGCATGGAAACCCAAAGGCTGACTTATGCTAGCTAATTAGAAATATTGCTGACTCAACTGTAGTTAGCACCTGGAGAAGACATTGCTCTGCACTAAAGTAGTATTAAGTCAGCTGTTGTGTAGAAAATGTCTCATCAGGGACCTTCAGCTTTCTGTTTTAAATACAAGTTGCCATTTACTGCCTTCCATGTAAAGCTGCACTCCTGCATGGGTCTAGTCAGCTCCTCTCCATGGAGCCATAACTGCACAGTAAAGTACTGGCAAAACTCAAGTTCCAGGGATTACAGGGTTAAACATTAGTTTGCAGTAGACAACTGTTTAGTAAAAATCACGGCTCTGTTTAAGAAAGAATTGACCACCCCCCCATCCCGGAAAAACATTGTCTGCCTATAGTACTTTTTAAGGAGCAGGGAGCCCCTAATAGCTGTGTCCTTCCTAATAGCTGTGTCCATTAAGAGAGGTTGGACTGGTGTATATGGTATTGTAAGGGCAGAAGTGAAGTGGAGTTGTGAAAAGGAAGGATCTCAAGCTGATACCTCAGAACTGATAAAAGTCCGTTAGGACATTACTATGTCACTCAGTTATAAGTAGGGCTGGGAAAAAGCAACAGCAGACATGGATGCTTCTACACAACCATAGCAGAATCTATTCACAAATATAGTAGGAAGTAAAAAAAAAAAAAAGGACCACCCATCCAGTCTTAAATTAACATAGTTTTTTTCAAGAAATGGTCATAGTTTGACTGAAGCCTTACTAGCATTCTAGAATGTGAACTTGTGGGTCCGGTCCACTGTGAGTCCTGACTTACCTTGGCAGCACAGACTAGGCCACATGCTCCCACAGGGCCACCAGCATCTCCCAACACCTGTCTCTCTCTCTCTCTCTGTCTGACTGAAACATAGAAACATAGAGCACAGAAACATAGACTGATGCCTCCTCTGTCCCTTGTGACTTCCCAATGACTCAGTCTTCAAGTTCTATCTAATATTTTAAATACAGACAGACTATCAATGACTCTACAAGCCACATGATGGCTCTAGTGCCCAACACACTAACACACCACACAGCATGAACAGTGCATGATACTACTCTTTGGCAGGTGCTCGCTGATGCTGAGCCAAGACCCGACATGATGACTGAGTGTGCAGTGTGCAACATATATGATTAAGAGGTGGACTGAGGGATGGGTCCGGGGAAAGGGGTGGAGAGGGAAGGGTTGGCCATGGAGGATTGCTCCAAATCACATAATGTAGTGTGTGCCATGGGTCTTTGGGAGTGAAGGGCTTGTCTTCCAGCTAGGGGTGCTGCAGCACCCCAGCACCTAGTTCCAGCACCTATGATTAGGCGGGGTAGTAGCAGTCTTGAAGTGGTAGCTGCTGGTGATGGCATGCTCTGAAAAAAGTGGTTCCATGCTCACCTGCACATTTTAGAAATGATGCATTTCTTGTTTTTGCTATAAAGAAACTGACCCCATTAACACAAAAACAGGGAGTCAGTTATGGCCTCCACCCCCCCCCCTTTTTGCTTCAAGTGAGGAACATCATTTTGGGTTTGCATCAGATGTACAGTGGCAGCCATAGATGCAAAATATTGTTAAACAGTAATCAACTGTATGTAAAAGCTCATTTTTTTTTGAATGTGTGCTTTCTTAATGTTGTCAGTACCACTCCACCCATGTGTACTCTGCCCCTGAATTTCTGTACCTCAAGTGCATTATTCTACATTTTTGGGTTCAGGACAAAAATGTCTTTCAAATGAAGGTAGTCACTAATCTAAATTCTTTATAGTTTTTTATGTTTCCTTGTGCGTGTGCAAGAAACATGTTGTGGTAGAACAACATTTCAGAGGTGTGTCAGGGACAAACCCAATGCACAGCAGTCTACAGTGGGCTTGTCCCTGGCTGACCAATGAGCATGCAACCAGACTGTGATACCAGTTACAGTTTCACAGCTGAAAGCCATTCTCTAGTTGAAAGAAATAAAGTGCTCAAATGAGAGCGCTTCATTCCTTTCATTCATGCCCTTACTGATCTTACTGCTTGTCTCCCCACCCATCCTGCATGTCCGGGTACCCAGCCATACACTGCATCCCCCACTCTCTGTGCCATAAGCAGTAAACAGTCCTAGCAGTAAAAGAACAAATAAATATTATTTATCCTTCCCCAGACAGATGTCTGCTTTGAACTTGTTTGTGTGTCTGTGTGAATGACAGTGCATGTTCTTGTCCCTGAGCTCCTCCCACTACAGTGCTTCCTCTCTCTACAGTGCTCCATGTGTGCCACAATGCCCAGCCTGAGCATTGCTCTCTGTGATGGTACCCAGTAACCCACCCTGTGGATCTCTTAATGTCCATGCTGCCTCAGTGTCCCCCCCAATGCTGAGAAGTGAGGCAGCATTGCCTGCAGAGCTGTAGCTTAACCCTGAATGGTGGGCAGAGAGAGACACGGGTTGCAGGGACAGACACTGAGGAGTGCAGCAGTGCCCCCAAAGACAGCGCAGAATCGAAAGAGGTGGTGAGTGGATAGAGCAGAGAGAGAGCCCCAAACGCTGACAACAACATGCTGAGATGTGGCAAGTAAGCAGAATGAGAGTGATCACCAGGTGACAGGCTGTCACTATTGCAGCACCACCTTGGCAGGGGTGAAATTGAGGGCAGTGCAGTTAGTGACCATCACCACGATGACTGGTGGCTCCCAGACCTGTACCTGAACAAACATTCATTTAATGGGTGGCTTGTTCCCTAGCAGAATCTACCCCCAAGAGAGTGACACAGCAATAGCTAGAGCCGCTCCAGTGTGGCATATATGCAGGTCCAATCTGTTCCAGTCAGAAACGGTGTCAACTCCCCCAAACAGAGAAGTGGAGTACAGTGTGTGCCTGAGCTTGGTTGCCAGTCATTTTATTTCCGCTCAGTCTTCGGCACCTTGCTATCAGTCTGACTCTCTGTCTTTCTGAAGCTCAGTGGAAGCAGACAGCACATACAGAGAGGTAGAGAAAGTGGTACCAAGAGTGCCAGACTGGGACAGAGAGCAGTGCAATAGAGTTTTCCTTTCACTGTGGGGAGCAGACATTAGAGAGAGAGAGAGACCAGAGAGACACAGTGTAAACAAACTTGGTGCATCTATTTCACCACTGCACAAAAGGAGCACCCAGACAGAGCCAGAGACAAATATGTGGGTCACATATCAGTCCCTTCACATTGACTAGCACAGTGTAGGGTGGGCACTGAATGGGCACCCCTGGGTAGTTGCTGCCCCCTACATGGCCAACTCACATCAGCACATATGGAACAATCTGCAGTAGCCACAGACTGATGTAGGTTACTCATCTTCCCCCTCCACACCCATCCCACTCCACACAGGTTGGTACAGTGACAAGGTGACCTCCAGGTGGGCAGCCCAAGGTAAATAGTGGACTGTGGCCTGGCAGAAGTTGGTGATTGATGTGACACTTGGACAGCTGGTTCTGATCACTGTATAATTTTTGTAATATAAAAATGTGTTATGGACTGTCTGTCATGAGAGATGCTGAGAAATCTGATGCTCTTGGAGTGACCTCGCTCACCCCCCCAGGTCTCAGTTGAAAGATGAAAGCCATGAGATAATTACAGGCTGGAAGAGGCTTGAGTTGAGAATATCATGTTTAGGTGGCTAATTGTAGCTTGCTAGATGCCAAGATAGATCATATCCATTTTATGACATTTGGAGGAAACCAGGTTATTACATGGGTGTGAAGTTGTAAATGTTCCTTTGATGCCTGTGTGAGACAGGATGCAGCTAAAGATGAAAGGAGGATCTTAGAAATGTACAACCTTGCTTGGGAAGTCACATGGAGAAAATGAGTTATGCTGAGGTTACAGAATTTAATACTTGGAAAAGACATCCTGTTTTTATATAGATATATTTTTTTATATATTCTGACAGGGAGGAGCTAGGTGACCTCATGCAAAGAGGTGGGGAAAACCATCTTTTAAACATTATTCTGTTTTACTTCAGAGACACTTTTATCTAGACCCTGACCAAGAAACATCTGTGAGCACTTTAAGCAGGTATTTAGAGAGAGAGAGAGAGACAAATTTAAGTACTGTAGTAGGAATTGCACTGTTAAAACCTGTTTTGTTTAAGTGATTTGTATGCTTTGTGATATAATAGTTCTTATTTTATGTGTTACATATTTTTTTATCTATTTTAGTAAAACTCTATTTTTAGAGCCTACTTGATCTGTCTTTGATTTCTTTCCTTTTACAAGTGGAGTATATATGGTTAAAGCAGACACTGTACATAAGCTTGAATGGTGATACCAAACTGGAAAAAGGTAAGTGTTTTAAATCTGAGGTCTTTTATTACAGTTTTTAAGGGTTCATTTCTGTACACCTGGTTAGGTGCCCGTAGGCAAAGATATCTGGCCCCCCGAAGACAGAATTCTCTGAGCCTGTATATTGGGTACGCTAACAAGAGGTTCACAGTTTGAATCCCTCCAAGTCTTGAAACCAAAGGTTGATTCGAATCCACAAAAACAGACAAGAGGGTTATCTTGTTCTGTTAACTGTTCATAAAACTGTGCTTGGAGGTTGGCACTTTGGGAGTAGAGGGCTGACCTACTGAGTGGGTTTGGGGCAGATTGGTTGGCAGCAGTGGCATATAAATTTTGGTATTACAAGCTTTTATTGTTCAGTGTGTCAGCTTGAGACCGTAAGCTCTCTTGCAAAGAAAGAAAAAGGCAGTGATTTATTTTAAAAAGGAAACAGAACTATATCACTTGGCGTACAGTCAAGTTCCTACCCATTTTATTTTATTTTCTAAAAGTGCAAGTCAGAGTAGCAGTAGTGAGGGAAGAAGATGGCTTCCAACTACAGCAGGCAAACTGTAGACTCCTTAAAGCAGTTGTGTGGGGACAGAGGAGTCCCGGTTGCAGTGAAAGCCAGCAAGCAGAACCTCATAGATGCCCTGATGGTAGCAGATACCCAGAGCAGTGAGTCACAGACCGTGACTAAAAGGACCAAACCTCGAGTGTGGCAGGGCTAGCGGCTAGTGCAGTGACCAGATCCGATGAGGGCAACAGGACCACTGTCAGTCAAGGGTCACAGCAGCAGGGAAAGGTCACCAGTATCCTGAATCTGGAAGCACTCAGGCTGCAAACCGAGTTGCGCAGGATGGAGCTGGAGTTCCAGGAGAAGAGAGAGCGAGAGAAGCGAGAGGTGGACCATGAGGCAGAGCGAGAATGCCGAGACAGAGCGTGAGGAGCGTGAGTGCCAGTGAGCTGCAGAGGAGAAGAGAGAGAAGCACCAGAGCAACATGAACTGGAGAAGCTACAACTCCAACCAGTGGCACCAGAGCAGGTAAGTGGCTTGGGTTTAACTGGGACTGCAGGACTGGGTTACAAATTGAATTCCAAATTAATAGCCGAGTTTAAAGAGGGGGAGGATATGGATGCCTTTTTAAATTCTTTTAAAAACTTTGTATTCAGGCTAAAATTCCTAGGGAGTCCTGGAGCTTCCAGCTATCCCCGCTACTTACCGGGAAAGCTCGGGATGCATTGGGTCAAATGGACAATGAGGACAGTGATGATTACAGCAAACTTAAAGCTGCACTGTTAAAAAAGTTTGAATTAACTGTTGAATCATACAGAGCTAAATTCCGTAAGCTCAGGAGAAGCCCTGACATGAGCTATGAGGAGCTAGCCATGAAACAACGTCAGTTTTTAAAACGGTGGGAAGGAATTGAGGCAAACTCTGTTGATAAAATTGAAAATGTGATTTTATTGGAACAGTTTTATTGGGCATGTCCAGCTGAGCTAAAAGCCTGGCTAGAGGACTGAGATCCCAAAACAGTACAAGAGGCTGCTGAACTCTCGGACCACTATGCCAAGAGCAGACCTGCTCTGAGAGTGAATGGGGTGGGCGTGGCAGTGCAGAAAGGGAAAGCACACCTTCAGGGTGGCTAAAACCCTCCCTGCCTCCACCGAAACCAGTTAGCCCCAGGTTTCAGAGAACAGATTTCTCTGAGAGAGGAACTGAATGTTGGTTGTGTAAAGAAACTGGGCATATTGCCAGACAGTGTCCCAAAAAGGCAAGCAGTATTACACAGAATGGTACTAGGAAAGAAGTGGGTTGTTCGTGTGTCCCTGGAAGCATGCCAGTGAACATGAGGGAACACATGCACCCAGTCATGGTGAATAGTGTACAGACGCAGGGGTTAAGGGACACAGAGACATCCCTCATGTTGGTAAAAGGGGATCTTATACAGCCTGGTCAGCTTATACCCAATAAATACGTCACTGTACAAGGGTTCACTGGTGAAGAGAAAACATTGCCACTGGCCAGTGCTCTCCTGGACTGGGGTGAAATGGGAACTGTGCAACAGGTAGCTGTAGCCCAAACCTTAGCAGTGGATGTGATCCTGGGCAACAATCTAAAACCAGGGATGGTATGTGCAGTTACCCATAGCCAAGTGGCAAGGGAAAAGTGTAGTTCCCTGAACCCCACAGAAGCCATTGCAGAAACCACTGAGAGGCTGGTTCCCCAGCCAGTGTCTCCTGATATGGAGATTAATGAAGAGAGGGCAGAAATTTCCCCAGTAGCAAGTAACCACACAGCTACAGAGGGTTACTCCAAGAGGGAGGGGTGACTCATCGTCAGAGGGTTGGGATTGACAGTGATCCTGAGGTCCCTGATGCTAGTGCTAGGGACCATAGTTTAGCGACTGAAGGGGACTTGTCCCATGCCTTGGAAATGTGTGAGGGGTTTGCAGCTGCTCAGAGAAGTGACCCTAGTTTAGAGAAGCTGAGGGCTTGGGCAGACTCGGACGGTACACAGGGGGGTGATGGCAGACATAAGGTTTATTGGGAAAATGGGCTTATGTATACTCAGGCAGTACAGACAGAGGGAGGGATTCTAGGCAGGCAGCTTGTTGTTCCCCAGGGGTATCGTGAGCAGTTGCTCAAAATTGCATATGATATTCCCTTGTCTGGTCATCTGGGAATCGCATGCACTATGCAGCGGTTAGCCCAGAATTTCTACTGGCCTAACTTCACCCAGCAGGTGAAGGAGTATTGCAGGTCTTGTCACTGGTGCCAAGAAATGGGGAAGGCGGGCAAGAAAACCCAAGCTGCCCTGATTCCAGTGCCCATAGTGGAGGAGCCATTCCAGAGGGTGGAATGGATATTGTGGGTCCTTTAAATACCCCCAGCTTCTCAGGGAAGAGATTCATCCTGACTGTGGTGGATTATGCCACCCAGTACCCAGAGGCAGTTGCCCTATCCTCACTGAGGACGGACAAAGTGGCAGACGCCTTATTGGATTTTCTCCTGTGTTGGGTTTCCGCAAGAGGTAATCACTGATCAAGAGGGTTCCTTCATGTTGGACCTGATGAAATGTTTATGGGAGAAGTGTGGGGTGGTGCAGAGATGCATGACACCGTATCACCCACAAGCCAATGGGCTTGTGGAAAGATTCAATGGTACCCTAAAGTCAATGATCTGGGCATTTGCTGAACAGCATGGAAGGGACTGGGAGAAAGATCTTCCCCACCTGTTGTTTGCATACGGAAGGTGCCCCAAGAGTCAACAGGATTTTCCCCCTTTGAACTCTTATATGGACGCCGGGTACATGGGCCCCTAGACTTGATCCGGGAGGACTGGGAAGACAAGCACGCCACCCAGGGAACTCCCATTGTGGATTACGTCCTTAGGTTTAGAGAAAGGCTGAAGGAGCTTATGACGACAGCCCAGAGCAACCTGGCAGCTGCCCAACAGAAACAAAAAGTGTGGTACAACCACAGAGCCAGAGCTCGCTCATACATGGTGGGTCAGAAAGTCATGGTCCTTATTCCGGTCCAGAAAGACAAGTTGCAGGCTGAGTGGGCAGGACCGTACAAAGTGGTTAGGAAGGTAAATGACATGAACTACATTGTGGAGTTACCTGACAGAAGACAGACAGAAAGGATGTACCATGTCAACATGATGAAGCCATATGCAAATAGGGCTGACATGGTGTTGCAGTGTGTAGTCATGGGGAGGGATGGACAAAGGAGACCCCTTCTGGACTTGCTGGAGGAAAGTAAGTGGGAGTCCTCTGTGGAGGCAGTAAATTGTCTCCCCAGCTGGCCCCAGACCAGATCAGAAAGTAAGGAGGTTTTAGCAGACTTTGCTCCATTGTTTAGCACCAAGCCTGGACTAATCCCTTAGCGACACGATGTGGAAACAAGGACACAGACGCCCATATGGCGACAGCATATTGGGTGTCAGAGGCTGTCCAAAAGGACATTAGGAGGGAAGTGGAGAAGATGCTGGATTTAGGAGTAATCCAGAGATCCCACAGCTCCTGGGCCTCACCCATAGTCCTTGTGCCTAAGCCAGATGGCTCTACTTGTTTCTGTGTGGACTATCGTGGACTGAATGCAGTCATGAAGTCAGACGCCCACCCGATGCCCCGGACAGACGAACTGCTGGACAAGTTGGGAGGGGCGACCTACCTTACAATCATTGACCTGACCAAGGGGTATTGGCAGGTAGAATTGACAGACAGAGCTAGGAAGAGGTCTGCCTTCATCATTCCAATAGGCTTATTTGAGTTGAAAGTAATGCCTTTCGAATGAAGACGCCCAGCCACTTTCCAAAGGTTGGTGAACCAGGTGTTAAATGGTGCTGAGGAGTACGCTGTGGCGTACCTGGATGACATTGCCATCTTTAGTACCAGCTGGGAGAAACACCTATCTCACCTTAGGGAAGTGCTGGGCAGGATACAGAGGGCCGGGCTCACTGTCAAAGCCTGGAAGTGCCAGGTGGCCATGGGAGAAGTGGCATACCTCAGGCATGTGGTAGGCCAGGGACAGCTCTGTCCTAACCAAATAAAGACAGAGGTAACCCAGTTGTGGCCCAGACCAGAAACACAGAAGCAGGTCAGGAGTTTTCTAGGGACAGCAGGGTACTACAGAAAATTTGTACCCAATTACAGTGCCCTGGCTGCTCCCATATCTGACCTGACAAAGAAAAGGATGCCCAAGAAAATTACCTGGGGCCCAGCCTGTGAGGAAGCCTTTTCCAAACTAAAGGAGGCACTGTGCAGTGTTCCTGTTTTGACAAGTCCTGACTATAGCAAAACCTTTATAGTTCAGACTGACGCCTCAGATGTGGGTATTGGGGCAGTACTGAGTCAGACATCCAGCCAAGGGACAGATCACCCAGTAGTATACCTGAGTAGGAAGTTACTTCCCAGGGAGCAAGCATACTCCATGGTGGAAAAGGAGTGTCTTGTCATAGTGTGTGCCCTAAAGAAATTAGAGCCATACTTATATGGGCAGCATTTTGTGGTGCAGACTGACCACAACCCCCTGGTTTGGCTGACATAGATGGGAAAGAACAATGGTAGATTGCTAAGATGGAGTCTTGCTTTGCAAGGGTATGACATAACCATTCTACTTAGGGCTGGAGCGACCAATCAGAACTCAGATGGGCTGTCTCATGTCTATGAGGAGTGAACTGATTTGGGAAGCTCATCCCATGTATGAGATAGAGTCCCCAAATTCAGTCTAGGTGGGGAGGAATTGTGACACTTGGACAGCTGGTTCTGTTCACTGTATCATATTTGTAATATAAAAATGCGTTATGGACTGTCTGTCATGAGAGATGTTGAGAAATCTGGTGCTCTTGGAGTGACCTCGCTCACCCCCCCCCAGGTCTCAGCTGAAAGATGAAAGCCATGAGATAATTACAGTCTAGAAGAGGCTTGAGTTGAGGATATCCTGTTTAGGTGGCTAATTGTAGCTTGCCAGATGCCAAGATAGATCATATCCATTTTATGACATTTGGAGGGAAACCCAGGTTATTACACACGGATGTGAAGTTGTAAACGTTCCTTTGATGCCTGTGTGAGAGAGGATGCAGCTAAAGATGAAAGGAGGATCTTGGAAATTTACAACCTTGCTTGGGAAGTCACATAGAGAAAATGAGTTATGCTGAGGTTGCAGAATTTAATACTTGGAAAAGACATCCTGCTTTTATATAGATATTTTTTATATATTCTGACAGGGAGGAGCTAGGTGACCTCATGCAAAAAGGTGGGGAAAACCATCTTTTAAACATTATTCTGTTTTACTTCAGAGACACTTTTATCTAGACTCTGACCAAGAAACATCTGTGAGCACTTTAAGCAGGTATTTAGAGAGAGAGAGACAAATCTAAGTACTGTAGTAGGAATTGCATTGTTAAAACCTGTTTTGTTTAAGTGATTTGTATGCTTTGTGATATAATAGTTCTGCATTTTATGTGTTACATATTTTTTTATCTATTTTAGTAAAACTCTATTTTTAGAGCCTACTTGGTCTGTCTTTGATTTCTATCCTTTTACAAGTGCAGTATATATGGTTAAAGCAGACACTGTACATAAGCTTGAATGGTGATACCAAACTGGAAAAAGGTAAGCGTTTTAAATCTGAGGTCTTTTATTACAGTTTTTAAGGGTTCATTTCTGTACACCTGGTTAGGTGCCCGTAGGCAAAGATATCTGGCCCCTCGAAGACAGAATTCTCTGAACCTGTACATTGGGTATGCTAACAAGAGGTTCACAGTTTGAATCCCTCCAAGACTTGAGACCAAAGGTTGATTTGAAGCCACAAAAACAGACAAGAGGTTACCTTGTTCTGTTAACTGTTCACACGACTGCGCCTGGAAGTTAGCACTTTGGGAGTAGAGGGCTGACCTGCTGAGTGGGTTTGTGACAATTGGTGCCCACTCCACAACCGTCCCACTACTGCACATTGGCGGCCCCAGCCAGAGACAGAAATGTGAGCTGCACATTTGCCACACCACACCTGTTTCTATCTAGCCTGGTGGGTGCCAGGTGGGTGGAAATGGAGTTGTGGTCCAGATCCACTGGGTGACCTGAGGCCATTGGCCCCCAAAACATCATTCCGCATTTCTGCACGTGTCAAGCATTTTGTTCTTCCATTCCACCTCCTGCACGTTAGTAGCAGTCTACCGGAGCCAGTGACAGATGTGGTTCACACATCTGTCCATCTTCACCCATCCAAGTTCCATGAAAGCTGGCACTGGCATTAGGTGGGCTCCAGGCAGGTTGCTCTTGGAGAATGATGCCCCATCCCTCTATCCCACCTCCACACAAGGGTAGCACCCTGCAGCAGCTAGGGATAGAGATGCAAGTTGCACATCTGCCCCTTCATACCTGTCCCTGCTCCACCAGAGGGGTACATGACAACTCGCTCCTGTCAATTCTCTCCCTTGAGATTCGCTCCCGACAACTCGCTTCCGTTAAACTTGCACCCGTTCTAACTCACTCATTCACAAATTCGCTCCCGCTGTGACAGTCCATGCATTACATGCAGCCGAAGCAGACAGAATCCATGTAATTGCGTAATTGTTTTAGCTTCAATCAACTGTAATGTGACAGTAATGTGACAGCTACAGCAGCACTGTAATTACTAAATTGCAATGTTCCCAATCAACTGTAATGTGACAGCTTTCATCAATTGGTTAAATCTTTTAATCCTGCTACCTTCAGGTTTGCTTATTTCTTATCTCCTGCTAGTATGAGCTTGCCGTTTCTTACCTTGGAGAGACAGAAGAAGCAGCTAGTCGACGAGGGTAATTTGTTACACTCGCCATGAAGTGCGGCTTCAGGGAAAGCAATCAGGGTGTGAAAAGCTGTCAGAAACCCAAAGGTTGTAATGCCAGAGTGCACACCACCAGTTACGATGAGCCACAATTCAGAGGGTCTGTGTTCATGGCGCACCACCAAACCCAAAGGACCTTGTGGAGCTTGTAGCGCCAGAAAACTATAAAACTTACAAGTAGGACTTTGGCGATGTGCCTATCAATTTCCTGCTCTATAATATTGACCCTTCTCCAGACAGAATATTGATATTTGGCACTCACAATAATTTGCAATTTCTAGAGGGAGCAAGACATTGGTATGCAGATGGAACCTTTAGTATTGCTCCACCACTGTTTCATCAAATGTACGTTATCCTGAGAGAACGGTTTGATAATATGCAGCCAGCAATCTATGCTCTGTTGCCTGGCAAGAGATGGGAAACATTAGCGTATGCTGCGGGCATTAAAAGACCTAAATCATAACCTGAATCCAGAGTTCGTTATGACAGACTTTGAGAGAGCATCAATCACTGCTTTTCAAAATGTGCTTCCCAATGCCAAACAAATCAGCTGTTTTTTCTATTGTACACAATGTATCTACATGAAAATTCAGTCTGATGGATTGGCTAACAAGTATGCCCAAGATGCTGATTTCACTCTGAAATGTAAATACTTGCCAGCTTTGTCATTTTACCCACCCCCATGACCAAGTGATAACAAGATTTGAAGAAATCACCGATGAAGCCCTAAATATTTTCCCCCCAGAGCTTGAGTCTTTAATAGACTACTTTGAAGACACTAGGGTAGGGAGAAGAAATAGAAGGGGCACTGGCTGTAGGCAACTAATGTACAGTACAGATCTGTGGAACCACTCTGCCAGTGTCAGAGACAGACGTGCCAAGACCAATAATGTTGTGGAAGCCATTCATGGAGGCATGCAAACCATACTCTCTATGGCACAGCCAACGTTGTGGAAGTTCATTGATGGTATCCATGGAATACAAAAAAAAGGGACTCTGAGATTGAGCAGCTACTGGCTGGTAACCCTCTGGTCAGCTTCCGCCGAGTGTATAAGGACAGCATAGATCGGCTGGCTTACATTCTGCAAAAATGCGAAGAGCGCAAAACAGAGGAGTTTCTACGTGGTGTCGCACACTGCTTTGAATACTAGCTACCTGAATAACTTTTAACTTTGGTTTTAAAATTTGGTTTTAAAATTTATTTAATAAAGATTATGAATTTTAAGGAATGCAACATGGAATTACCAACTCATGGAAAGGGCAAGGTGGAATGCAACATGGAATTACAAACTTGTGGAAAGGGCAAGGTAAGGAAAGCTTTTCATATTGCTGTGAGCATTTTATTTCGTTTAGTTTACTGCTGCTGGTTAGAAGTGATCTGGTGCTAATAATATATTTCATTCATTCCTGCTGGTGATAATAATATATTTGATGCTGTTACTTCATTCATGCTAATAATACATTTCATTTCGTTTAGTTTACTGCTGCTGGTTAGAAGTGAGCTGGTGCTAATACTAACATACTATTTGCCAGCAGATTCGGCCTTACGGTCTAGCGAGTCTGCTCGAACCTTAGATCCTTAGTTGGGTGCGGAGACATTCCCATCCCTTGTGCTCTAGAAACCCCTATCATCCATCCCCACCCCCCTGGGACAGGCCATCATCTGATACATCCACTTTCTGTGTCTGTCCCACCTTCTCTGAAGCCCTCCACTGTGGATCTCTGTACCAGCTCACCAGGCAGTGCATTCCAGGGTCCACCACCCTCTCAGTGAAAAACCTCCTCCTCTTTCCCCCTCACCCTTCTACCTTCCAACTGACCATGCCCTCTGGTGATACCTCCCTGCTTTTACTCTAAAGATCCCTCCATGTTTTACCCTATTTATTCCCTTGAGGTACTTGAAGACCTCAATCATGTCCCCCTGTCTCTCCTCTCCTCCAATGAAAACAGGCAGAGCTCCTCAAGTCTGTCCTCATCGTCAAATCCTAGCCTCGTATCATTTTGTTGCCCTCCTCTGTACCCTCTCCAGGAGCTGATGTCCCTCTTCAAGTGTGGTCTCCAGTACTGTACACAGTACTCAAGGTGTGGTCTAACTAGTCCATTGTATAGCGGCAGAATCACTTCCTTGCTCCTAGAGGTGATCCCCCTTACGATGCATCCCAACATCCTGTTTGCCTTGCTAGCCGCTCTCCTGCACTGCTCAGAGTTATTCACACATGCATCCACCATGATCCCTAGGTCTTTTTCCCCTATTGAGGCCTCCAGCACCTCCCCTCCCAGGGTGTACCTGTGTTTAGGGTTTCCCCGACCAAGATGCAACACCTTGCACTTGGCGATATTGAGTTGAATTTCCATGTGTGAGCCCAGCTTTCCAGGGTGTCAGGTCCCCTTGCAGGGCCAACCTCCCCTCTTCTCCCTCAACTACTGCTCCATCTTGGAGTCATCTGCAAAGAGACTCATTTCACACCTATACCTCCCTGATGTCCGATATGTATGCATTAAACAGGATCAGACCCAGGACCGAGCCCTGTGGTGCCCCACTGCCAACCTCTCATAAGGTTAAGGAGAGCTCCCCACAGACACTACTCTCTGGGTGTGTCCAGCTAGCCAGATTTTCAATCCATCCTGACCATCAAAGGCTACTCTAAGCTTATCAGTTTTCCTCACAGACCACTTGTGAGACAGAAGAATTGGCGCTTTGCTGAGAGTCCAGAATAATACATCCACAGGCTTTCCCTGTCCAGTTCTGATGTTACCATTCGTAGAACTCCACAAGGTTGGTTTGACATGATCTACCTGGCACAAACCCATGTTGCTGACTATCCAGACCTCCCTCCTCCAAGTACACCCCCAATCGTTTCCTTTAGTATACTCTCCATTAATTTTCCACCACCGGTCAAACTGATGGGTCTAGGTTACCTGGTACTTCCTTGACCCCCCTTTGTGGATTGGCTACCACGTGTGCCTATAGGCCAATCCCTAGGTGCCCTCTCTGTCCAGGTGACCTGCTGAAGAGCTCCGCCAGGGTGCAGCTGGTAGGTTCACCAATTCCCATAGTACTCTCGGATGAATGCCATCCGCTCAGGAGATTTGTCTTTCTTTAGGCCTTGAGGGCTAACTACACCCTTTGGCAGGAGATGGCATCATCTGTCCCTCCACCTTACTGGCCTTTTATCCTTACCTAGATGTGACACCCCTGGGATACCTCTCCTTCCTCTTGCTCCATTTCTGTTGCTCCCTGATCCCACTCTGCCACTTCTATCCCTTTGCCTTGCTTTGTAGATATCCCATCCCCCTTCTAGTGAACACAGAGGCAAAGTCTCATTAAATACCTCTGCCTGGTCCCTGTCTCTTCCACCCACCCTTCTTCTGATCTCAATCTGCTGAGATGGCCCTTAGTTTTCTCCGCTCCCCAATGTGCCCGGAAGAACCCGTACCCCTCCATATCCCTGTGCCAGCCGCTGTCCTGGACTTTGCTCCCTCACCATAACTGGTGACTTTTCTAGATGCAAGCTGGTACATTTTTATCCCTATCCCTCTTGTTGTTTTATATTTTTGTAGGCGCCTTCTTTTCTCTGACTGCTACCTGTACCTCACTGGACCACCAGCATGGTTTATGTGACCTTGCTCCCTTACATTTCAACTTGGCGAGATCCTGACTGCCTCATGAAGTCCCGTTTTATGACCTCCCATCTCCTTTCCACACTTGTCATTGGGTAATCCCTTCAAGTGATTCTTGAGAATATTCCCATGCCCATAAAGTCTGCCCCCTGAAGTCCACTGCCAGTGTCCTAGATCTCACCCCCTCCCCCCATGCTTATTTCGAAACCAGACAGTATTGTGGTCGCCCAGTCGGGGGTCCTGTACAACCATGCCTCCTTACAGATCCCCATCTGCCAGAACCACATCCAGGACATGCCCCTCCCTTGTGGGCTTCATCACATGCTGTGTTAAGAACACATCCTGGAAGCCATTCAGCAGCATCTGCTCCTTGGCCACTTTAGAGGACATGGTTCCCCAGTTTGTACCTGGCATATTAAGGTCCCCCATCAACACCACTCCTTCCCCTTTTGGTCCACACTGGGCAATGATGTTGTCCAGCAAACCATCCTCTAGAACATCACTCATCCCGGGGGGCCTATATACTACACCCAGCTTGACCTTATCTCCTGCTGGGGATCGTAAGGTGACACATAAGGCCTCCACGTTTCCCTCTGCCTCTTCTACCCTAGCAATTTCTATGTCATCTCTAATGAACATAGCCACTCCACCCCCTCTGCCCTCCTTTCTATCCTTCCTAAGCATAGTGTTATATATATAATAATATATTTAATTCGTTCATTCGTTCCTGCTGGTGATAATAATATATTTGATGCTGTTACTCCGTTCCTGCTAAAAATACGTTTCATTTCTTTTTTTATTTCATTTAGTTTACTGCTGCTGGTTAGAAGTGAGCTGGTGCTAATAATAAATTGCTTTCGTTCCTGCTGGTGCAGATGCTGATATTAAAATTCATTTGAATTACAGTTTTTCATCACTTCGTTCTTGCTGACCACACAACAGGGAGCGTATTTGACTGGAGTGGATTGCAAACGGAGTGTATTGACTTGGGGATGAACTGTCGGGAGCGAAATTTCATGGAGTGGAGCAAATTGTCGGGAGCGTATTGTCGTGCTCCCCCAACAGAGCTAGCATGAAGGTTGGAGTGGGCTTTGGGTGACTGGCACTTCCTTACCCTATGCCACACCTCTACACTTGCAGAACACTCTGCTTCAGCCAGAGGCTCTCCCACCTAACATGCTCTACCCATGGAGAGCACTCTGAGGTACTGAGATATAAAAATGTGGATCTTGTATCTGCCCATCCACAACTGTTCCCACTTGGGTGGGTGGGGGTAGGATACAGTGGGTGCTCCTGAGTGACTGGTGCCCCCTCTTGTACCCCCACCTATCAACCCAATACTTTAAGAGATGTGGATTGCACATCTGCCCCATCATAAACTGTGTCCATTCCAAAAAGTTTCACACACAGGCTGGAGTGGGGTCAAAGATGATTGTCATTAAGTGACTGTCCCCCCATCCCACCTCCACACGAGGAGCACTCCTCTACCTCCATTACACATTTGCATATAGAGAGCACTTCTCCCCCTCCATGCCTTCTTTCCATATGGGGAGCAATTCTCCTTCTCCAGCCCTCTTCCACATGGTAGACATAGTGTCTTATGTAATCATATTTGATCTCAATTCTTGTTGAATGCAACATTGTACATATTGTATATACTAATGTAAAGAAAATTGTTTTATTTTAATTTATGTGTCCTTACTTTTTGTATCTCACACCATGTATTGTCTTTATCATTGCTTGTACAAGGGACCTCCTTGCAAATGAGCTTGCTCAGTGGATTTTATCCCTTCACAATAAACTTGAACTTAAACATGGAAAGCACTCTTCCCTCCATTCCATCTCCGCACATAGGTATCATTGCTTCACCTCCATCCCACCTCCATACATTGTGAGCACCCATCCCCTGACCCCTCCAGTGCTTCTCCCAATACATTTCACTCCCCCACATGGAGAGCACTTCTCCCACTATATTTCACTTTCCCCACATGGAGCGCACTTTTACCACTACATCCCACCTCCTGCACATAGGGAGCACTCCTCCCCCTCCATTCATTCTCCACACATGGAGAGCTTTCCTCCCACTTCATATCAGCTCTGTACATGGGGAGCACTCCACCCCTTCATCCCACTGCCCCTACATGGGGAGCACTGCTCCCCATCCATCCCACTCCTATGCATGGGGATTCCTCCCCACATTTGCATTACTCCTCCACTACCATCATCCCACCTCTGCATATAGAGAGTACTCCTAACCCCATTCCACCTTTGCACATGGGAGCACTCTGCAACAGCTAGAGATAAAGATGTCAGTCAGGCATCTGCCTTTCCACACCTATTCCCACTCCACATGATAAGCTGCAAGTTGGGCAGAACATCCATGGGGTTGAGATGTAATGAGTGGGTTGCCTTGGAAGATGGTGCCAATACCCCTCACCACCTCTCTGAATGAGAGGAGTCCCCTTCCCGAATCAATCTTTATTCTTTTCTGCACTCACTTTTCTGCCAATTAACCTCCTGTTTGCTTGCCTTACCAGTCACTCCCCTCCCAAGACAGGACTACAGGCCACTAGGCCAGGGCAGATTTTTCCATGACTTCTCCTATCTTCTCTTCAGACCACACCACCAGTCCAGCCAGCATCCAGCACAGTCAAGAAGATGTGCCATGCGTTACTCACAGCTCAGCACTGGATGGGTTAGTTCTTTCTCTAGTAGACCATACTTCAAGTTCTCCCACAGTTCAACTGAGGCTAGAGAAGAGCAGCACACAGTCCCACTCTACCACCACGACAGTCAATAGGACACCACAACTTGCTCAGCACTGTACAGATGATGCAGCACAGCAGCACGCTCGCTAGACTGTCTTACCAGGTTTCTCCAGCTCTCTCTGTTGATGATGTCTCCATCTCCCCTAGCCATCAATGGTCCCGTGCATGCACAGTGTGTTGCAGCTAGCTCCAACCACTATGGAGACTGCTGAGACACCAATTTTTTTAGCAGCTGAGCCTGAGCCAACCTGGAAATAAAATACAGGAATTTGAAATTTTCTGAGGTAATTTCGGTGGGGGGGTTTGAATACCCCCCTGCCTATGTCCATGCAATCCACAACAGTTCAGACACATGCAACACTTACACTTTAAGGCACTCCTCCAGCCCAGTCAGCCCTCCTGCCTACCTCGGCACACAAATGAACACCAACCGCGACCCATCCCACTTCCTCTGCAGGCAGCAAGGATCCCTCATTCTCAAGCAGTCAGTCCTGTACAAGTAGCAGAGTTGGGGGTCCGGGGCTCCAGTCAGACCTGCAGCTGTAATGGAGCTTGAGCCTAGAGCTGGACTATGGCAGACAGCCTGCCATCCGCCGCCTCCTCCTCCTACACTGACTACTTGCAGCACTTGCCCAGCTCCTCCTCTGCTACCAGTGCCCACCAGTGGTTAGTAGTGTTGGAGGGTGGCCTGGCCACCATTGGAGTGGTCAAGCGAGCTCCTCGACTTGTTACTGGCATGATGGGCTGCATCTGTCCGGGAGGGGAACCAGGATCCTAGGTGATAGGTTTAAATGCTTCATTGGCAAGCTTTTAAACTAGCCAAGGGGGGAGGCACTGGAAAGGAGCAGGAAAATCCTAGCCCCCCCAAACAATCATGGTAGTAAGTGTGGCAAACACCAACATGGAGGTGTCGATAGGGAGAAGGGCAGGGGTAAATGGAGAAAGTGATAAAGCAAGAAGGACAGGGATGGGGCAAAAGGGGTAAGGCCATCCAGGAAATGGGGGTAATGAGTACCAATGCCCTTAGTCTGGGCAACAAGCTCCTGAGCTGGTGGCCTTAATGGAGAGGGATGCCTGGATATCGTAGCAGTCACAGAAACATGGTACACAGAGAACCATGACTGGGATGTTAACATACCAGGGTACATAACTTACAGGAGAGACAGGCAGGGAGAAGAGGGGAGGAGGGTCTCTATGTAAAGGAAGGGATAAAAGCAACTGAACAAAAGAGTAAACAGGGAGGAGAGAGGAGGCACTGTGGGTCACCTTGAGACTGGAAAGGGCACCACAATCCGCACGGGGTTGTGTACAGACCCCCATGTCAGGGGGAGGGAATGGACAAGGATATGATGGAAGGCATTCTTAGAATGGCAGAGAAAGGGGAGATAATGTTGATGGGAGACCTGAATATGCCAGATGTTAACTGGAGCATGTTGCTGCAGCCACATCCAAACAGGGCCATTCTTGATGCCCTACAGGTGGCAGGCATTAGAACAGCTAGTTTGAACCCACTCATGAGGGCAATCTTAGACCTCATACTCTCAAAGCGGGGGCAGTGAGGATCTCAGATCTAGAAGTAGGTTGCCATCTGGGGACAAGTGACCATCAAACAGTGTGGTTCACGTTAAACTCAGCTACAGAGTCAAGCCATACAAAGTGAGGGTACTGGACTTTGGGAGGGCTGACTTTGGCAAGATGGAGAGTGCCTCAGAAAAGCACTAGCAAACAGGCTAGAAGGATGTGGAGCAACAATGGGGAATTATCAAAACTGCCATCACAGAGGCAACAAGCCTTTGTGTGAAGCAAATAAACAAATCAAAATGAAAGAAAAAGCCACTATGGTTCTCAAGAGAGGTGGCTGTGAAAGTCAGGAAGAAAAAGATAGCATTCCGGAAGTATAAGGAAACACAGAAGGAGCAGGACAGAGAGCTGTACCAGTTAAGGCAGAAAGAAGCAGGGAGGGAAGTCAGAATAGCAAAGGCCCAAACTGAGGAAAAGATAGCCAACTCAGTTAAGAAGGGGATAAAACCTTTTATAGGTACATCAGCGAGTGTAGAAAGACAAAGGGAGGGATAGTGAGGCTGAATAGAATGAGCAATTGGGTGGGCAGAGGGGACAGTGAAAAGCAGGAATACTGAATGAATATTTCTGCTCAGTATTCACAAAGAGGAGGGGAAGTGCCTAATCCAATTAACAGAAGCACTCTTGATAGGGAGGTCGATCCCAGTCCTTTCACAGAAGAAAGGGTTCTGCAAGAACTCCTAAAACTGAAGGTGGACAAAGCAATGGGTCCTGATGGAATTCACCCCAGAATTCTAAAAGAATTAAGGAAGGAACTAATGAAACCACTGGCTACTCTTTTTAATAAATCATGGGAGGATGGTGTGGTACCCGAGGACTGGAGGAAGGCGGATGTGATTCCCCTTCACAAAAGTGGGATCAAGACAGAGGCAGGAAACTACAGACCTGTCAGTCTGACCTCTGTGGTAGGGAAAGTGATGCAGTCACTTCTGAAGGAAAGAATAGTTGAGTACCTAGAGGTCAGTGGAGCACAGGATCCAGGGCAGCATGGGTTCACAGCGGGAAGGTCATGTCAGACGAATCTAATAGATTTCTTTGACTGGGTGACCAAAGTAGTAGACCAGGGAGGGGCTGTGGACATGGCCTACCTAGACTTTAGCAAGGCATTTGACACAGTCTCACACAAAAGATTGATAGTCAAATTAACCAGCCTGGGAGTGGGTCCCAGGGTGGTAGCCTAGGATAAAACATTGGCTGGACAACAGGACACAGAAGGTAATTGTAAATGGAGTCCACTCTGAAGAAAGGGCGGTTACCAGTGGGTACCGAGGGTTCAGTATGTCCAGTCCTTTAATGTCTTCATCAGTGACATTGCAGAGGGACTGAAGGAAAAGTATGCCTTTGCAGATGACACAAAGATCTGCAACAGGGTTGATACACAAGGAGGTGTGGAAAGGATGAAAAGGACTTGGCAAGGTTGGAGGAATGGTCAGACATATGGCAGCTAGGATTCAATGCAAAAAGTGCAAAATAATGCACCTCGAAACAAGAACCCAGGGAAGAATGCACAATGGGTGGGAGGTAGTAACAACAACAAAACAGGAAAGGGACCTGTGGGGTAATCAGATCAGATGACCTTAGGTTACAAAGCAATGTGAGAAGGCTGTAGGAGGGCCTGGGGTATACTGGGATGTATAGGGAGAGGCATCAGCAGCAGAAAACAGGAAGTTGTTATCCCTCTGTACAGACAGTTGGTGAGGCCCCATCTGGAATACTGTTCTGGAGACCCCATCTCCGCAAGGACATAGACAGGATAGAGGCAGTCCAGAGGAGGGCAACTAAAATGGTGCAGGGTCTGCAAGAGAAGCCGTATGAGGAGAGACTAAAGGAGCTTAATATGTATACCCTTGAGGAAAGAAGGGAGAGGGGAACATGATAGAAACTTTCAAGTACCTCAAGGGAATCAACAAAGTCCAAGAGGGTAGCATCTTCAGAAAAAGAGACTTGCAAGAACAAGAGGACACAATTTAAAGATAGAAGGAGGGCAGTTCAGGGCAATGTGAGGAAGTATTATTTCACAGAGAGGGTAGTGGATGCATGGAACAGCCTTCCTGAGGAAGTTGTGGGGTTTAAACTGTGGGAGAATTCAAGAATGCATGGGACAGACATAAGGCAATTCTTGTGGGGGGCAGGAAGATATAGGCTGTTTGTTAACTAGGATCTGCGGCCTATCCTGTAGGTAGGGAAATGGGCAGACTAGATGGGCCTAGCAGTCCTTATCTGCCGTAAAAGTCTATGTTTCTATGTTTCTATGTTACTAGCCCCTGCAACTGATACTCTCTTCTGAGACTTCCTTCTGTGTCATGTTGCATTTACCTGTTTTTGAACACCCAATAAACTTTTTTCTAGTGTCTACTTAGATACAGAATATTAAATATATCAAAATAAAATATAATTGCTTTGAAGAAGATAGAAGCTTTTATTATGGCTCAGCTTCAATGCATGGTTGGAGAATGCTGAAATCTCATCTTGATTGTTTTATTTCTTTATTGCTATTTTGTATTTTCAGGTTAAATCAAATATAATAAAATATAATTTTTTTTGAGAAGATAGAAGCTTTTATTAAGGCTGTTTTTGGTTTGATCCACGCACACTGAAGTGTTGAAGCAGTGAGAGCACCATGATTTTGGTAGCCTTGCACCAGTCCTCTAATCCTAAAAATACGTATCACAATGGTTGTATAATTGTAGGTCTATATTCAAATGGCTTTAATTCATTATAATTACACACTAATTACACACTAAGAAGAATGGTCTTAATGAGTTCATTTAAGGTTTCATAATTTGATCTTTTGCAATTTTAATGACCTCCCAATCCTGGAGTCTTCAATTTGTTTTATCTAAACATTTATTTGCTCAGTTCATCAACAGTGCAATACAATTTAGAATAAAATTACTTTAGAACAAAAACTGTATAAACTTTGGGTTTGATTTTACACAAATATTAACTTCTCTCTGAGTTGAAAATGCATAGGAGATTAGTTGTACATACTTTTGCATTTCTCCACACTTTTACTTCAGAAATTTGTAAAAAAAAAATATGAAAAAATAACATTTTATCTTTTGCCAGGTCTTGACCTCCCATAAAGGGAATGGCTTAAAACTTATTTAGGAGTCATTCAAGAGTTATCCCAAGGTCAAGATTTAGTAAACTATACATTTAATGTGTTTTAATAATAGAAGTTGCCAAAGAGGACATAATAAATGTAACCTGAACTTCACTGTTTTCACTGATATAAAGAGTTTCTTTATTGTTTTATAACATATTAAATTGCAGTATTTATTTTGAATGTTGTGACCATGAGGATGGTGTGTACAGAGTGTGTGTGTGTGTGTGTGTGTGTGTGTGTTCCATACAGTATGGGTGTATGTGTGTGTGTGTGTTTGCTGTAGCTATATATTTTTTTCTCAAAAAAAGCATAGTAAAAAATGTCTGTAGATTGCTATATATTTCACCTGATACTTCACAAAAGACCTGGCCAAGTTGAAAATGCATAGGAGATTAGTCGGGAATACTTTTGTATTTCGCCACACTTTTACTGTGGAAATTTGTAAAAAAATTTGAAAAAAAAAATAACACTTGACCTTTTGCACAGGTCTTGACCTTCCATAAAGGTAGGGGCTTAAAACTTATTTAGGAGTCATTCAAGAGTTATCTGAAGGTCAAGATTTAGTAAACTATACATTTAATGCATTTTAATAATAGAAGTTGCCAAAGAAGACATAATAAATGTAAACAGAACTTCACTGTGTTCACTAATATAAACAGTTTCTTTATTGTTTTATAACATATTAGATTTATTTTGAATGTTGTGGCCATGAGGTTGTGTGTGTGTGTGTGTGTGTGTGTGTGTGTGTGTGTGTATGTTTGCTGTAGCTCAATATATTTTTTTCCCAAAAGGCATAATAAAAAATGCCTGTTGATTGCTATAAATTTTGACTGGATACTTCACAGAAGACCTGGCATATGTCTGAGACAGTGTGTACCAGATAGTGTCTTAAGAGGTTAAAAAAAACTGTAAATCTTTTTAGATTTGCTTGGAAAGGGTGACATTTATGAGGTATGAATCTTTCTTGAAAGGCAATACCTGCCCAACTGAAACCTGTAGCAAGAACATGTTTAAATGCTAAATATTTAAATGTGCAAGTTGTTGCATTTAGAAGGGGGTAAACAAATCTTCACTTTAATAGGCAACCAATTTTTTTTATTTTTATTTATTTAGTGATTCAGAAAAAACCTTTGAGCACAAGCTCTTTTACAAAGGTTCCACGTCATAGATTGCAAAGCAAAATACAGTAGGAGAAAGCAAAGGTATATTGCAATGAACGATACAGCTTGGATTCAGAACTTACAGAATAACTCAAAACATAGGCACAAGTTAAATAACAAGTACATTTAAATTTAATGTAAATTTAAATTTAACAAGCTGTTTCAGTTTTCTAATGGCCGTCTAATAAGCATATTGGAGTTATGTCTCCAACATTTTAAACAGAAAAAAGGAAGTATTTTAGTTCAATTGGCATAGTGATTTGTAGATGTAGAAAGATACATTGAAAACTCCAAAATATGTGTTCCACGATATTCCATTTTTCCAGATACAGACAGCAAGATGGCTGTAGGCTCCACCCACAGCCATAAAAAGTGACTCAACGGTTAGAGACACAGAGAAAAGAAGAAATGAAACAACTCAAGAAGCAGAGAAAAAAAAGAGATGCAGTGACAGGAGCAGCAAAGAAGAGAAGAGAAGAGAAATGCAGTGATGGATGGATACCTTGCAAGCTATCAAAGCTGGAAGTTCTGGCACAGGTCCAGCAGAGCAACAAAACACAAACAACTTAAAATACATTAAACTTACAAAGTGGTGTCTCTTGGGTGATACTGAAGCATACTTGACAACTTTTGAAAGGGTCGTCACAGCCTGCCAGTGGCCAAAGCAGCAATGGGCAATCAGACTGGCACCTTACCTGACAGGTAAAGCCCAACTTGCCTACAGCAATATGGACACTGCACAGTCAGAAAACTATGACCTGGTAAAGGGAGAGGTCCTTGAAAGATATGACATTTCAGGAGAGACCTACAGGCAAAGATTTTGTTCTCTGAAGTACAACTCAGTCGACAATCCTCAAGAAGTCTTCACCTGACTCAGAGAACTCCCTATGAAATGGCTCCAACCAGAGGGCAAAACACTCCCACAGATCATCGACACACTTGCAATGGAGCAATCCATCAACGTCATGCCTACAGATATGCAGCTTGGGGTAAAAGAATACTGACCAGAAAGTGGGGAAAAGGCTGTTTCTTTGGCCGAAGACTACCAAATAGCCAGACAGATGCCACAGCAGTGAGGTCACAGCCATGCACTGGTAAGACACGCTTTTTCCCATTTGAACTCCAAGTCTGAGAAGAACTCTGCTGGGGAATTACAAATTTGCACCCAAAGACTTTATTTGCTATAATTGTAACATGCCAGGTCATATTGAAAGAAATTGCTGTAGTAAGAAAAGTGACACTGGAGAAGATTTGTCCTTAGCAAATTGGGGCAAGTAATTAACAGATGTGAAGGAGGGAAATAAGACTGTGAAGGGACTTATAGATTCGGGAAGCAGACAGACACTAGTGCATATTGAAGTGCTGGGAAAACACTGTCCAAAAGGACCAGGTACTGATGTCATCTGCATCCACAGAGACACTCGATACTATCCCACCAGTCAAGAGTTCTGACTATTAATGGGATGTTGTACCAAATGAAAGTGGAGGTAGTACCTAGGTTAACTGTACCTGTGATTATTGGGAATGACTTTCCAGGATTTACTGAGTTAATCAAAGAGGGAGTAAATCCTGATGTTTCAGCAGCTGTGGTGACAAAAGCTCAGGCAAAGAAAATCTCAGATGGCGGGGACTCTTTTTCTTTTGCTGATTTTGATTCAGACTTGTTTGAGCACAGCTCCAAGATCATGAAGTCTAGGAAAGAAAGACGATGCCGGAGGAAACAGTGGCAAAAAAAACAACAACTGATGGACATAAGGGATTAACATATGAAAATGCTGAAACTAAACTGATCACTGATTGTGATTTTCTTTCAGAACAAGCTAACAATGTTACTCTCCAGGGTTATTTTAAGCAACTGGGGGTGAAGCTAAATCAGGGTGAACCTATGTTTAAAAAAATGTAATGGGCTACTGTACAGAGTTTGGGTTAAACCTCAGACACAGGACCAGATAGAACAATTGGTTATACCACAAAAGTATAGATCTGAGTTGTTACAGATAGCACATGATAGTCCTATGGCTGGTCATTCAGGAAGGGATTGCACCCTTGCCAGATTGCTGTATGGATTTTACTGGCCTGGATTTCATGGAGATGTTGCTGCCTATTGCAGTTCTTGTGCTGAGTGTCAGAAAGTAGCTCCAGTGACTAAAAAAGATGAGGTGCCTCTGGTGCCCTGACCCTTGATAGATGTGCCTTTTGAGAGAATTGCAATGGATGGTTGGCCCTTACACAAAAGTAAAAAGGGTAATCAATTAATTTTGGCAGTATGTGACTATGCTACTCGGTACCCAGAGGCAATTCCAATGTGTACTGTCACAGCCCCAAAAGTGGCAGCAGAGCTTTCCAAAATTTTCAGCAGAGTGGGCATACCAAAAGAGATTATGACTGATCAGGGTAGTAATTTTGGTGCTGCATTACTGAAGGAGCTGTACCGACTACTAGGTATCACTGCCATAAGAACTTCCCCTTATCACACTCAGACAGACTGTCTTGTTGAGTGTTTTAATCAAACCCTAAAATGCATGTTAAGTCCGGCCCGGTGGTGGTGAGGGTTGAGGCACTGGATGCCACACCTCATGCCAGGCCGGTGACTCGGGTTTGGTACTGAGCCTGGGCCATGTGCTAAGTTGTGTGTGGGGGTTGGGGTGTATGCTGATTCTTTTGGATTGTCCGTTGTATGCCACAACCCAGCAGCACCCCTTAGAAGAAATGTAAATTCTGGTGTGTGAAGCAACATAAAAGGTTTAAGCATGCTAATTTTGGATTTATTTGAGTTCTAGGAGTCTGTGGTGCTCCTTCTTAGGATGCTCCCTTTGAACACCTGTGTAAAATCCTTGATGGGAGCACAGTGTATAAAAGAAGCCAATTAGACACATTAGCCAGTGAGGCATTGGAAAGTTAGGGACTAAATCAACGGTCCCACCTTGACGTTGGTGATTTAGCTTGCTTACATTGGATATCCAGTCTGAAAAAAGAGGACCCGCTCCTCATATGGAGCTTAAAATAAATATAGCCAATTTTGGCAGTGGAAAGTTTAAATGTGCTATGTTGTGTGTGGGGGTTGGGGGTGTGTGCT
The DNA here is from genome assembly GCA_016271365.2 of Neoceratodus forsteri. Taxonomy (NCBI): domain Eukaryota; kingdom Metazoa; phylum Chordata; order Ceratodontiformes; family Ceratodontidae; genus Neoceratodus; species Neoceratodus forsteri. The sequence goes on along the minus strand of CM028129.1, from coordinate 1,251,375,213 downwards.
GGTTCTTTTGGCTTGGGCTTAATGGGGTGTCAGCAGGGGTGGGATAGGACTGAGCATGTGAGGGACTGCTCTCCTCTCCTGGGAGTGGGAGTTTGGGATTCCCAGCTCAGCAGTGGCCGCTAGTGGATGCAAGTGGTAGTGCTAGGACAGGGACTTAGTGAGGGAGGGATGAGGCAGTTTCCAGTGGCAGAGGAGCATGGCGCCACTCAGGAAACATTCTTGCGTTGCCCCTGGGCAAACCTACAAGGAGGGAAGGCGCTGTAGGCGGATTTACGCTTGTTTCGCCAGGGCCTGGGCGAGGCGCGAGCGTTGACGAGCGGTTACGCCAGCCCGCCAGGGCCTGGGCGGAGGCGCCGAGGCGCGATTGCCACGCCCAGGCCGCCAGGCCTGGGCGGAGGCGCGAGGCGCTGACGAGTTGCACGCTTGTAGCTGCGCCAGGGGCCTGGGCGGAGGCGCGAGGCGCTGGAGATGGTTACAAAGGGCCTAATGGCTGGACTGAAGATGGTAGGTGCCATCTTAAACTTGGCGGACGATAGAGGCGAGTGCCCAGGCTACGCAAGGGACTACTGGTGGCAGGAGGCATTAGTGAAAGTGAGCTGGAAGGAGAGATGCTTTATCGAGGCGCTGGAGACACCAGGGCCTGGGCGGAGGCGCGAGGCGTTGACAGCGGTTACCAGGCCCGCCAGGGGCCTGGGCGGAGGCGCGATGCTGACGAGCGGGTTACGCCCAGAGGCGCCCGCCAGGCCTGGGCGGAGGCGCGAGGCGTTGGAGATGGTTACAAAGGGCCTAAGTGGCTGGACTGAAGATGGTAGGTACCATCTTAAACTTGCGGACGATAGAGGCGAGTGCTGCCAGGCTACGCAAGGGACTACTGGTGGCAGGAGGCATTAGTAAAAGTGAGCTGGAAGGAGAGATGCTTTATCGAGGCGTTGGAGACACCAGGGGCCTGGGCGGAGGTGCGAGGCGTTGGAGATGGTTACAAAGGGCCTAAGTGGCTGGACTGAAGATGGTAGGTGCCATCTTAAACTTGCGGACGATAGAGGCGAGTGCCTCCAGGCTACGCAAGGGACTACTGGTGGCAGGAGGCATTAGTGAAAGTGAGCTGGAAGGAGAGATGCTTTATCGAGGCGTTGGAGACACCAGGGGCCTGGGCGGAGGCGCGAGGCATTGACAAGCGGCTACGGGCATGGGCGAGGCGCGAGGCATTGGATTTAGCGGTTACACCTGTGGTACACCCGCCAGGCCTGGGCGGAGGCGCCGAGGCATTGGAGATGGTTACAAAGGGCCTAAGTGGCTGGACTGAAGATGGTAGGTGCCATCTTAAACTCTGCGGACGATAGAGGCGAGTGCTGCCAGGCTACGCAAGGGACTACTGGTGGCAGGAGGCATTAGTGAAAGTGAGCTGGAAGGAGAGATGCTTTATCGAGGCGTTGGAGACACCAGGGGCCTGGGCGGAGGCGCGAGGCGTTGGAGATGGTTACAAAGGGCCTAAGTGGCTGGACTGAAGATGGTGGTGCCATCTTAAACTTGGCGGACAATAGAGGCGTAGTGCCTCCAGGCTACGCGGCGGGACTACCGGTGGCAGGAGGCATTAGTGAAAGTGAGCTGGAAGGAGAGATGCTTTATCGAGGCGTTGGAGACACCAGGGCATGGGCGGAGGCGCGAGGCGCTGACAAGCGGCTACGGGCATGGGCGGAGGCGCGAGGCGCTGGACGAAGCGGTTGCCGCCTGTACACTTTCGCCAGGGCCTGGGGCGGAGGCGCGAGGCGCTGGAGATGGTTACAAAGGGCCTATGGCTGGACTGAAGATGGTAGGTGCCATCTTAAACTTGCGGAGATAGAGGCGAGTGCCTCCAGGCTACGCAAGGACTACTGGTGGCAGGAGGCATTAGTGAAAGTGAGCTGGAAGGAGAGATGCTTTATCGAGGCGTTGGAGACACCAGGGCCTGGGCGGAGGCGCGAGGCGCTGACAAGCCGGCACGCCGGGCCTGGGCGGTGGCGCCGAGGCGCTGGAGATGGCTACAAAGGGCCCAAGTGGCTGGACTGAAATGGTAGTGCCATCTTAAACTTGCGGACGATAGAGGCGAGTGCTGCCAGGCTACGCAAGGGACTACTGGTGGCAGGAGGCATTAGTGAAAGTGAGGGGAAGGAGAGATAGTTTATCGAGGCGCTGGAGACACCAGGGCCTGGGGCGGAGGCGCAGGCGCTGACGAGCGGCTATGCCCGCATCCCGCCAGGGGCCTGGGTGGAGGCGCGAGGCGTTGGAGATGGTTACAAAGGGCCTAAGTGGCTGGACTGAAGATGGTAGGTGCCATCTTAAACTTGCGGACGATAGAGGCGAGTGCTCCAGGCTACGCAAGGACTACTGGTGCAGGAGGCATTAGTGAAAGTGAGCTGGAAGGAGAGATGCTTTATCGAGGCGTTGAGACAATTGGGCCTGGGCGGAGGCGCGAGGCGTTGACAAGGCTACGGGCATGGGGCTGAGGCGCCGAGGCGCTGGAGATAGTTACAAAGGGCCTAAGTGGCTGGACTGAAGATGGTAGGTGCCATCTTAAACTTGGCGGACGAGCAGAGGCGTAGTGCCTCCAGGCTACGCAAGGACTACTGTGGCAGGAGGCATTAGTGAAAGTGAGCTGGAAGGAGAGATGCTTTATCGAGGCGCTGGAGACACCAGGGGCATGGGCGGAGACGCCGAGGCGCGCTGACGGTGCCGGGAATGGGCGGAGGCGCGAGGCGCGATAAGCGCTACGGGCATGGGCGGAGGCGCGAGCGCGACGCAGCGGCGGCTACACTGGTCCCGCCAGGGACTGGCTGAGTCATGAGGCATTGAGATGGTTACAAGGGCTTATGGCTGGAATGAAGATGGTAGGTGCCATCTTTAACTTGCGGACGATAACTTACAAATGCCCTTGAAACAGAGCCCTGGCAGCTGGATGGAGGTGTAGGAGACGTTGGCCTGCTGGGGCCTGGGCGGAGGCGTGAGGCGTTGACGAGTGGCTACGCCCAGGCCCCACCATGGGACTGGGCGGAGTCGCGAGGCATTGACGAAGCTGGTTACACTCAGTCGCCAGGACTGGGCGGAGTCGCGAGGCATTGGAGATGGTTGCAAAAGGGCTTATGGTTGGAATGAAGATGGTAGGTGCCATCTTAACTTGTGGACTATAACTTACAAATGCCCTTGAAACAGAACCCGGCAGCTGGATGGAGGTAGAGACGCGTATCTGCTGGGGCCTGGGCGGAGGCGTTGATGAGCGAGTTATGCCCAGGCCCTCCAGGGGCTTGGGCGAGGCGCGAGGTGTTGATGAGTAGCTACGCCTGAAGTCCGCCAGGGCCTGGGTGGAGGCGCGAGGCGCTGATGAGCGTTACACTCAGGCCCGCCAGGAGCCTAGGTGGAGGCGCTTGGAGATGGTTACAAAGGGCCAAAGTGGCTGGAAAGAAGATGGTAGGTGCCAGCTTTAACTTGGCGGATGATAACTTACAAACTCTGAAACAGAACCCTGGCAGCTGGAAGGAGGTGTGGAGACGTTGACCTGCAGGGGCCTGGGCGTGAGGCGCGAGGCTGACGAGCCGTTACGCCCAGGCTCCGGCTAGGGCCTGGGCGGAGGCGCGGCATTGACGGAGCGGCGTCGGCAGCCTACCAGGGGCCTGGGGCGGAGGGGCGCGAGGCGCTGGAGATGGTTACAAAGGGCCTAGTGGCTGGACTGAAGATGGTAGGTGCCATCTTAAACTTGGGCGGACGAGGAGGCGAAGTGCCTCCAGGCTACGCAAGGGACTACTGGTGCGCAGGAGGCATTAGTGAAAGTGAGCTGGAAGGAGAGATGCTTTATCGAGGCGTTGAGACACCAGGGCCTGGGCGGAGGCGCGAGGCGCTGACAGGCGGCTACGGGCATGGGCGGAGGCGCGAGGCGCTGATTTAGGGTTACGCCTTGTGTCCCGCCAGGGCCTGGGCGGAGGCGCGAGGCGTTGGAGATGGTTACAAAGGGCCTAAGTGGCTGGACTGAAGATGGTAGGTGCCATCTTAAACTTGCGGACGATAGAGGCGAGTGCCTCCAGGCTACGCAAGGGACTACTGGTGGCAGGAGGCATTAGTGAAAGTGAGCTGGAAGGAGAGATGCTTTATCGAGGCGTTGGAGACACCAGGGGCCTGGGCGGAGGCGCGAGGCGTTGACAAGCGGCTACGGGGCATGGGCGGAGGCGCGAGGCATTGAAGATGGTTACAAAGGGCCTAAGTGGCTGGAATGAAGATGGTAGGTGCCATCTTTAACTTACGGACGATAACTTACAAATGCCCTTGAAACAGAACCCTGGCAGCAGGAAGGAGGTGTGGGAGACGTTGGCCTGCAGGGGCCTCGCGGATGCGCGAGGCATTGGAGATGGTTACAAAGGGCCTAAGTGGGTGGACTGAAGATGGTAGGTGCCATCTTAAACTTGCGGACGATAGAGGCTAGTGCTGCCAGGCTACGCAAGGGACTACTGGTGGCAGGAGGCATTAGTGAAAATGAGCTGGAAGGAGAGATGCTTTATCGAGGCGTTGGAGACACCAGGGGCCTGGGCGGAGGCGCGAGGCGTTGACAAGCGGCTACGGGGCCTGGGCGGAGGCGCGAGGCATTGGAGATGGTTACAAAGGGCCTAAGTGGCTGGAAAGAAGATGGTAGGTGCCATCTTTAACTTGCGGATGATAACTTACAAATGCCCTTGAAACAGAACCCTGGCAGCTGGAAGGAGGTGTGGGAGATGTTGGACTGCAGGGGCCTGGGCGGAGGCGCGAAGTGTTGATTAGTGGTTACGCCCAGGCCGCCCAGGAGCCTGGACGGAGGCGCAAGGCGCGGGGCGCTGATCGAGCGGTTAGGGCGGGACCGAAGCGCAAGGTGTTGACGAGCGGTTACGCACAGGCTCACCAGGGGCGGAGACGTGAGGCGTTGAGATGGTTACAAAGGGCCTAAGTGGCTGGACTGAAGATGGTAGGTGCCATCTTAAACTTGCGGACGATAGAGGCGAGTGCTGCCTGGCTACGCAAGGGACTACTGGTGGCAGGAGGCATTAGTGAAAGTGAGCTGGAAGGAGAGATGCTTTATCGAGGCGTTGGAGACACCAGGGGCCTGGGCGGAGGCGCGAGGCGTTGACGAGCGGCTACACCCAAGCCCCGCCAGGGGCCTGGGCGGAGGCGCGAGGCGTTGGAGATGGTTACAAAGGGCCTAAGTGGCTGGACTGAAGATGGTAGGTGCCATCTTAAACTTGCGGACGATAGAGGCGAGTGCCTCCAGGCTACGCAAGGGACTACTGGTTGCAGGAGGCATTAGTGAAAGTGAGCTGGAAGGAGAGATGCTTTATCGAGGCGTTGGAGACACCAGGGGCCTGGGCGGAGGCGCGAGGCGTTGACAAGCGGCTACGGGGCATGGGCGGAGGCGCGAAGCATTGAAGATGGTTACAAAGGGCCTAAGTGGCTGGAATGAAGATGGTAGGTGCCATCTTTAACTTGCGGACGATAACTTACAAATGCCCTTGAAACAGAACCCTGGCAGCAGGAAGGAGGTGTGGGAGACTTTGGCCTGCAGGGGCCTGGGCGGAGGCGCGAGGCATTGGAGATGGTTACAAAGGGCCTAAGTGGCTGGACTGAAGATGGTAGGTGCCATCTTAAACTTGCGGACGATAGAGGCGAGTGCTGCCAGGCTACGCAAGGGACTACTGGTGGCAGGAGGCATTAGTGAAAATGAGCTGGAAGGAGAGATGCTTTATCGAGGCGTTGGAGACACCAGGGGCCTGGGCGGAGGCGCGAGGCGTTGACAAGCGGCTACGGGGCCTGGGCGGAGGCGCGAGGCATTGGAGATGGTTACAAAGGGCCTAAGTGGCTGGAAAGAAGATGGTAGGTGCCATCTTTAACTTGCGGATGATAACTTACAAATGCCCTTGAAACAGAACCCTGGCAGCTGGAAGGAGGTGTGGGAGATGTTGGCCTGCAGGGGCCTGGGCGGAGGCACGAAGTGTTGACTAGTGGCTACGCCCAGGCCGCTCCAGGGGCCTGGACGGAGGCGCAAGGCGCGAGGCGTTGACGAGCGGCTAGGGCGGGGCCTGGGCGGAAGCGCGAGGTGTTGACAAGCGGCTACGCCCAGGCCCCACCAGGGGCGGAGACGTGAGGCGTTGGAGATGGTTACAAAGGGCCTAAGAGGCTGGACTGAAGATGGTTGGTGCCATCTTAAACTTGCTGACGATAGAGGCGAGAGCTGCCAGGCTACGCAAGGGACTACTGGTGGCAGGAGGCATTAGTGAAAGTGAGCTGGAAGGAGAGATGCTTTATCGAGGCGTTGGAGACACCAGGGGCATGGGCGGAGGCGCGAGGCGTTGACGAGCGGCTTCCGGGAATGGGCGGAGGCGCGAGGCGTTGACAAGCGGCTACGGGGCCTGGGCGGAGGCGCGAGGCGTTGACGAGCGGCTACGCCCAGGCCCCGCCAGGGGCCTGGGCGGAGGCGCGAGGCGTTGGAGATGGTTACAAAGGGCCTAAGTGGCTGGACTGAAGATGGTAGGTGCCATCTTAAACTTGCGGACGATAGAGGCGAGTGCCTCCAGGCTACGCAAGGGACTACTGGTGGCAGGAGGCATTAGTGAAAGTGAGCTGGAAGGAGAGATGCTTTATCGAGGCGTTGGAGACACCAGGGGCCTGGGCGGAGGCGCGAGGCGTTGACAAGCGGCTACGCACAGCGCCCGCCAGGTCCTGGGCGGAGGCGCGGCGTTGAGCCGGCTACGCCCAGAAGCCGCCAGGGCCTGGGCGGAGCGCGAGGTACTGGAGATGGTTACAAAGGGCCTAAGTGGCTGGACTGAAGATGGTAGGTGCCATCTTAAACTTGCGGACGATAGAGGCGAGTGCTGCCAGGCTACGCAAGGGACTACTGGTGGCAGGAGGCATTAGTGAAAGTGAGCTGGAAGGAGAGATGCTTTATCGAGGCGTTGGAGACACCAGGGGCCTGGGCGGAGGTGCGAGGCGTTGGAGATGGTTACAAAGGGCCTAAGTGGCTGGACTGAAGATGGTAGGTGCCATCTTAAACTTGCGGACGATAGAGGCGTAGCTCCAGGCTACGCAAGGGACTACTGGTGGCAGGAGGCATTAGTGAAAGTGAGCTGGAAGGAGAGATGCTTTATCGAGGCGTTGGAGACACCAGGGCCTGGGCGGAGGCGCGAGGCATTGAGCCGGGCCACGGGCATGGGCGAGGCGCGAGGCATTGGATTTAGCGGTTACACCTGTGGTACACCCGCCAGGCCTGGGCGGAGGCGCGAGGCGTTGGAGATGGTTACAAAGGGCCTAAGTGGCTGGACTGAAGATGGTAGGTGCCATCTTAAACTTGCGGACGATAGAGGCGAGTGCTGCCAGGCTACGCAAGGGACTACTGGTGGCAGGAGGCATTAGTGAAAGTGAGCTGGAAGGAGAGATGCTTTATCGAGGCGTTGGAGACACCAGGGGCCTGGGCGGAGGCGCGAGGCATTGGAGATGGTTACAAAGGGCCTAAGTGGCTGGACTGAAGATGGTAGGTGCCATCTTAAACTTGCGGACAATAGAGGCGAGTGCCTCCAGGCTACGCAAGGGACTACTGGTGGCAGGAGGCATTAGTGAAAGTGAGCTGGAAGGAGAGATGCTTTATCGAGGCGTTGGAGACACCAGGGGCATGGGCGGAGGCGCGAGGCGTTGACAAGCGGCTACGGGGCATGGGCGGAGGCGCGAGGCGTTGACGAGCGGCTACCGCCTGTACACTTTCGCCAGGGCCTGGGGCGGAGGCGCGAGGCGTTGGAGATGGTTACAAAGGGCCTAAGTGGCTGGACTGAAGATGGTAGGTGCCATCTTAAACTTGCGGACGATAGAGGCGAGTGCCTCCAGGCTACGCAAGGGACTACTGGTGGCAGGAGGCATTAGTGAAAGTGAGCTGGAAGGAGAGATGCTTTATCGAGGCGTTGGAGACACCAGGGCCTGGGCGGAGGCGCGAGGCGCGACAAGCCGCCACGGGCCTGGGCGGAGGTGGCGCCGAGGCGCTGGAGATGGCTACAAAGGGCCCAAGTGGCTGGACTGAAATGGTAGTGCCATCTTAAACTTGCGGACGATAGAGGCGAGTGCTGCCAGGCTACGCAAGGGACTACTGGTGGCAGGAGGCATTAGTGAAAGTGAGGGGAAGGAGAGATAGTTTATCGAGGCGTTGGAGACACCAGGGGCCTGGGCGGAGGCGCGAGGCGTTGACGAGCGGCTACGCCCAGGCCCCGCCAGGGGCCTGGGCGGAGGCGCGAGGCGTTGGAGATGGTTACAAAGGGCCTAAGTGGCTGGACTGAAGATGGTAGGTGCCATCTTAAACTTGCGGACGATAGAGGCGAGTGCCTCCAGGCTACGCAAGGGACTACTGGTGGCAGGAGGCATTAGTGAAAGTGAGCTGGAAGGAGAGATGCTTTATCGAGGCGTTGGAGACACCAGGGGCCTGGGCGGAGGCGCGAGGCGTTGACAAGCGGCTACGGGGCATGGGCGGAGGCGCGAGGCGTTGGAGATGGTTACAAAGGGCCTAAGTGGCTGGACTGAAGATGGTAGGTGCCATCTTAAACTTGCGGACGATAGAGGCGAGTGCTGCAGGCTACGCAAGGGACTACTGGTGGCAGGAGGCATTAGTGAAAGTGAGCTGGAAGGAGAGATGCTTTATCGAGGCGTTGGAGACACCAGGGGCCTGGGCGGAGGCGCGAGGCGTTGACGCTACGCCCAGGCCTCGCCAGGGGCCTGGGTGGAGGCGCGAGGCGTTGGAGATGGTTACAAAGGGCCTAAGTGGCTGGACTGAAGATGGTAGGTGCCATCTTAAACTTGTGGACGATAGAGGCGAGTGCTCCAGGCTACGCAAGGGACTACTGGTGGCTGGAGGCATTAGTGAAAGTGAGCTGGAAGGAGAGATGCTTTATCGAGGCGTTGGAGACACCAGGGGCCTGGGCGGAGGCGCGAGGCGTCGACAAGCGGCTACGGGGCATGGGCGGAGGCGCGAGGCGTTGGAGATGGTTACAAAGGGCCTAAGTGGCTGGACTGAAGATGGTAGGTGCCATCTTAAACTTGCGGACGATAGAGGCGAGTGCCTCCAGGCTACGCAAGGGACTACTGGTGGCAGGAGGCATTAGTGAAAGTGAGCTGGAAGGAGAGATGTTTATCGGCGTTGGAGACACCAGGGCCTGGGCGGAGGCGCGAGGCGTTGACAAGCGGCTACGGGGCATGGGCGGAGGCGCGAGGCGTTGACGAGCGGCTACGCCCAGGCCCCGCCAGGGCCTGGGCGGAGGCGCGAGGCGTTGGAGATGGTTACAAAGGGCCTAAGTGGCTGGACTGAAGATGGTAGGTGCCATCTTAAACTTGCGGACGATAGAGGCGAGTGCCTCCAGGCTACGCAAGGGACTACTGGTGGCAGGAGGCATTAGTGAAAGTGAGCTGGAAGGAGAGATGCTTTATCGAGGCGTTGGAGACACCAGGGGCCTGGGCGGAGCGCGAGGCGCTGCATGCTACGGGCATGGGCAGAGGCGAGGCATTGAAGATGGTTACAAGGGCCTAATGACTGGAATGAAGATGGTAGGTGCCATCTTTAACTTACGGACGATAACTTACAAATGCCCTTGAAACAGAACCTGGCATCAGGAAGGAGGTGTGGAGACGTTGGTTTGGGCCCGGCGGATCGCGAGGCATTGGAGATGGGTACAAAGGGCCTAAGTGGCTGGACTGAAGATGGTAGGTGCCATCTTAAACTTGCGGACGATAGAGGCGAGTGCTGCCAGGCTACGCAAGGGACTACTGGTGGCAGGAGGCATTAGTGAAAATGAGTTGGAAGGAGAGATGCTTTATCGAGGCGTTGGAGACACCAGGGGCCTGGGCGGAGGCGCGAGGCGTTGACAAGCGGCTACGGGGCCTGGGCGGAGGCGCGAGGCATTGGAGATGGTTACAAAGGGCCTAAGTGGCTGGAAAGAAGATGGTAGGTGCCATCTTTAACTTGCGGATGATAACTTACAAATGCCCTTGAAACAGAACCCTGGCAGCTGGAAGGAGGTGTGGGAGATGTTGGCCTGCAGGGGCCTGGGCGGAGGCGCGAAGTGTTGACTAGTGGCTACGCCCAGGCCGCCCAGGGCCTGGACGGAAGCGCAAGGCGCGAGGCGTTGACGAGGCTAGGGCGGGACCTGGGCGGAAGCGCGAGGTGTTGACGAGCGGCTACGCCAGGCCCCACCAGGGGCGGAGACGTGAGGCGTTGGAGATGGTTACAAAGGGCCTAAGTGGCTGGACTGAAGATGGTAGGTGCCATCTTAAACTTGCGGACGATAGAGGCGAGTGCTGCCAGGCTACGCAAGGGACTACTGGTGGCAGGAGGCATTAGTGAAAGTGAGCTGGAAGGAGAGATACTTTATCGAGGCGTTGGAGACACCAGGGGCCTGGGCGGAGGCGCGAGGCGTTGACGAGCGGCTATACCCCCCCGCCAGGGGCCTGGGCGGAGGCGCGAGGCGTTGGAGATGGTTACAAGGGCTGGTGGCTGGACTGAAGATGGTAGGTGCCATCTTAAACTTGCGGACGATAGAGGCGAGTGCCTCCAGGCTACGCAAGGGACTACTGGTTGCAGGAGGCATTAGTGAAAGTGAGCTGGAAGGAGAGATGCTTTATCGAGGCGTTGGAGACACCAGGGGCCTGGGCGGAGGCGCGAGGCGTTGACAAGCGGCTACGGGGCATGGGCGGAGGCGCGAGGCATTGAAGATGGTTACAAAGGGCCTAAGTGGCTGGAATGAAGATGGTAGGTGCCATCTTTAACTTGCGGACGATAACTTACAAATGCCCTTGAAACAGAACCCTGGCAGCAGGAAGGAGGTGTGGGAGACGTTGGCCTGCAGGGGCCTGGGCGGAGGCGCGAGGCATTGGAGATGGTTACAAAGGGCCTAAGTGGCTGGACTGAAGATGGTAGGTGCCATCTTAAACTTGCGGACGATAGAGGCGAGTGCTGCCAGGCTACGCAAGGGACTACTGGTGGCAGGAGGCATTAATGAAAATGAGCTGGAAGGAGAGATGCTTTATCGAGGCGTTGGAGACACCAGGGGCCTCGGCGGAGGCGCGAGGCGTCGACAAGCGGCTACGGGGCCTGGGCGGAGGCGCGAGGCATTGGAGATGGTTACAAAGGGCCTAAGTGGCTGGAAAGAAGATGGTAGGTGCCATCTTTAACTTGCGGATGCTAACTTACAAATGCCCTTGAAACAGAACCCTGGCAGCTGGAAGGAGGTGTGGGAGATGTTGGCCTGCAGGGGCCTGGGCGGAGGCACGAAGTGTTGACTAGTGGCTACGCCCAGGCCGCTCCAGGGGCCTGGACGGAGGCGCAAGGCGCGAGGCGTTGACGAGCGGCTAGGGCGGGGCCTGGGCGGAAGCGTGAGGTGTTGACAAGCGGCTACGCCCAGGCCCCACCAGGGGCGGAGACGTGAGGCGTTGGAGATGGTTACAAAGGGCCTAAGAGGCTGGACTGAAGATGGTTGGTGCCATCTTAAACTTGCTGACGATAGAGGCGAGTGCTGCCAGGCTACGCAAGGGACTACTGGTGGCAGGAGGCATTAGTGAAAGTGAGCTGGAAGGAGAGATGCTTTATCGAGGCGCTTGGAGACACCAGGGGATGGGCGGAGACGCGAGGTGCTGACGAGCTGCTTCGTGGAATGGGCGAGGCGCGAGGCGCTGACAAGCGGCTACGGGCATGGGCGGAGGCGCCGGCGCTGACGGCGGTTACGCCCAGGCCCGCCAGGGCCTGGGCGGAGGCGCGAGGTACTGGAGATGGTTACAAAGGCCTGTGGCTGGACTGAAGATGGTAGGTGCCATCTTAAACTTGCGGACGATAGAGGCGAGGCCAGGCTACGCAAGGGACTACTTGGTGGCAGGAGGCATTAGTGAAAGTGAGCTGGAAGGAGAGATGCTTTATCGAGGCGTTGGAGACACCAGGGCATGGGCGGAGACGCGAGGCGCTGACGAGCGGCTTCGGGAATGGGCGGAGGCGAGGCGCTGACAAGCGCTACGGGCATGGGCGGAGGCGCAGGCTGCTGACGAGCGGCTACACTCTGGCCCCGCCAGGGGACTGGGCGGAGTCGCGAGGCATTGGAGATGGTTACAAAGGGCTTAAGTGGCTGGAATGAAGATGGTAGGTGCCATCTTTAACTTGCGGACGATAACTTACAAATGCCCTTGAAACAGAGCCCTGGCAGCTGGATGGAGGTGTAGGAGACGTTGGCCTGCTGGGGCCTGGGCGGAGGCGTGAGGCGTTGACGAGTGGCTACGCCCAGGCCCCACCATGGGCCTGGGCGGAGTCGCGAGGCATTGACGAGCGGCTACACTCAGGCCCCGCCAGGGGACTGGGCGGAGTCGCGAGGCATTGGAGATGGTTGCAAAGGGCTTAGGGCTGGAATGAAGATGGTAGGTGCCATCTTTAACTTGGCGGACGATAACTTACAAATGCCCTGAAACAGAACCCTGGCAGCTGGATGGAGGTGTAGGAGACGCTATCTGCTGGGGCCTGGGCGGAGGCGCTGATGAGCGATGCCATGAGCCCAGGCTCTCCAGGGGCCTGGGCGGAGGCGCGAGGTGTTGATGAGTAGCTACGCCTGGACCGCCAGGGGCCTGGGTGGAGGCGCCGAGGCGCGATGAGCGCTACACTCAGGCCGCCGCCAGGAGCCTAGGTGGAGGCGCTGGAGATGGTTACAAAGGGCCAAAGTGGCTGGAAAGAAGATGGTAGGTGCCAGCTTTGAATTTCATGGATGATAACTTACAACTCCTTGAAACAGAACCCTGGCAGCTGGAAGGAGGTGGAGACGCTACTGCAGGGGCTGGGCGGAGGCGCGAGGCGTGACGAGCGGTTACGCCCAGGCTCGCCAGGGCCTGGGCGGAGGCGCGAGGCATTGACGGAGCGGCGTCGTGCAGCCTACCAGGGGCCTGGGGCGGAGGCGCGAGGGCGCTGGAGATGGTTGCAAAGGGCCTATGGCTGGACTGAAGATGGTAGGTGCCATCTTAAACTTGCGGACGATAGAGGCGAGGCTTCCAGGCTACGCAGGGACTACTGGTGGCAGGAGGCATTAGTGAAAGTGAGCTGGAAGGAGAGATGCTTTATCGAGGCGCTGGAGACACCAGGGCCTGGGCGGAGGCGCGAGGCGCTGACAGGCGGCTACGGGCATGGGCGGAGGCGCGAGGCGCTGATTAGGGTTACGCTCTAGGCGCCAGGGCTGGGCGGAGGCGCGAGGCGCTGGAGATGGTTGGCAAGGGCCTGATGGCTGGACTGAAGATGGTAGGTGCCATCTTAAACTCGGACGATAGAGGCGAGTGCCCCAGGCTACGCAAGGGACTACTGGTGGCAGGAGGCATTAGTGAAAGTGAGCTGGAAGGAGAGATGCTTTATCGAGGCGTTGGAGACACCAGGGGCCTGGGCGGAGGCGCGAGGCGTTGACAAGCGGCTACGGGGCATGGGCGGAGGCGCGAGGCATTGAAGATGGTTACAAAGGGCCTAAGTGGCTGGAATGAAGATGGTAGGTGCCATCTTTAACTTACGGACGATAACTTACAAATGCCCTTGAAACAGAACCCTGGCAGCAGGAAGGAGGTGTGGGAGACGTTGGCCTGCAGGGGCCTCGGCGGATGCGCGAGGCATTGGAGATGGTTACAAAGGGCCTAAGTGGGTGGACTGAAGATGGTAGGTGCCATCTTAAACTTGCGGACGATAGAGGCTAGTGCTGCCAGGCTACGCAAGGGACTACTGGTGGCAGGAGGCATTAGTGAAAATGAGCTGGAAGGAGAGATGCTTTATCGAGGCGCTGGAGACACCAGGGCCTGGGCGGAGGCGCCGAGGCGCTGACAAGCCGCTACGGGCCTGGGCGAGGCGCGAGGCATTGAGATGGTTACAAAGGGCGGTGGCTGGAAAGAAGATGGTGGTGCCATCTTTAACTTCATGGATGATAACTTACAAATGCCCTTGAAACAGAACCCTGGCAGCTGGAAGGAGGTGTGGGAGATGTTGGCCTGCAGGGGCCTGGGCGGAGGCGCGCAGTGTTGACTAGTGGCTACGCCCAGGCCGCTCCAGGAGCCTGGACGGAGGCGCAAGGCGCGAGGCGTTGACGAGCGGCTAGGGCGGGACCTGGGCGGAAGCGCGAGGTGTTGACGAGCGGCTACGCACAGGCCCCACCAGGGGCGGAGACGTGAGGCGTTGGAGATGGTTACAAAGGGCCTAAGTGGCTGGACTGAAGATGGTAGGTGCCATCTTAAACTTGCGGACGATAGAGGCGAGTGCTGCCTGGCTACGCAAGGGACTACTGGTGGCAGGAGGCATTAGTGAAAGTGAGCTGGAAGGAGAGATGCTTTATCGAGGCGTTGGAGACACCAGGGGCCTGGGCGGAGTCGCGAGGCGTTGACGAGCGGCTACACCCAGGCCCCGCCAGGGGCCTGGGCGGAGGCGCGAGGCGTTGGAGATGGTTACAAAGGGCCTAAGTGGCTGAACTGAAGATGGTAGGTGCCATCTTAAACTTGCGGACGATAGAGGCGAGTGCCTCCAGGCTACGCAAGGGACTACTGGTTGCAGGAGGCATTAGTGAAAGTGAGCTGGAAGGAGAGATGCTTTATCGAGGCGTTGGAGACACCAGGGCCTGGGCGGAGGCGCGAGGCGTTGACAAGCGGCTACGGGGCATGGGCGGAGGCGCGAAGCATTGAAGATGGTTGCAAAGGGCCTAAGTGGCTGGAATGAAGATGGTAGGTGCCATCTTTAACTTGCGGACGATAACTTACAAATGCCCTTGAAACAGAACCCTGGCAGCAGGAAGGAGGTGTGGGAGACGTTGGCCTGCAGGGGCCTGGGCGGAGGCGCGAGGCATTGGAGATGGTTACAAAGGGCCTAAGTGGCTGGACTGAAGATGGTAGGTGCCATCTTAAACTTGCGGACGATAGAGGCGAGTGCTGCCAGGCTACGCAAGGGACTACTGGTGGCAGGAGGCATTAGTGAAAATGAGCTGGAAGGAGAGATGCTTTATCGAGGCGTTGGAGACACCAGGGGCCTGGGCGGAGGCGCGAGGCGTTGACAAGCGGCTACGGGGCCTGGGCGGAGGCGCGAGGCATTGGAGATGGTTACAAAGGGCCTAAGTGGCTGGAAAGAAGATGGTAGGTGCCATCTTTAATTTGCGGATGATAACTTACAAATGCCCTTGAAACAGAACCCTGGCAGCTGGAAGGAGGTGTGGGAGATGTTGATCTGCAGGGCCTGGGCGGAGGCACGGGCGTTGATTAGTGGCTACGCCCAGGCCGCTCCAGGGGCCTGGACGGAGGCGCAAGGCGCGAGGCGTTGACGAGCGGCTAGGGCGGGGCCTGAGCGGAAGCGCGAGGTGTTGACAAGCGGCTACGCCCAGGCCCCACCAGGGGCGGAGACGTGAGGCGTTGGAGATGGTTACAAAGGGCCTAAGAGGCTGGACTGAAGATGGTTGGTGCCATCTTAAACTTGTTGACGATAGAGGCGAGTGCTGCCAGGCTACGCAAGGGACTACTGGTGGCAGGAGGCATTAGTGAAAGTGAGCTGGAAGGAGAGATGCTTTATCGAGGCGTTGGAGACACCAGGGGCATGGGCGGAGGCGCGGCGTCGACGAGCGGCTTCGGGGAATGGGCGGAGGCGCGAGGCGTTGACAAGCGGCTACGGGGCATGGGCGGAGGCGCGAGGCGTTGACGAGTGGCTACGCCCAGGCCCCACCATGGGCCTGGGCGGAGTCGCGAGGCATTGACGAGCGGCTACACTCAGGCCCCGCCAGGGGACTGGGCGGAGTCGCGAGGCATTGGAGATGGTTACAAAGGGCTTAAGTGGCTGGAATGAAGATGGTAGGTGCCATCTTTAACTTGCGGACGATAACTTACAAATGCCCTTGAAACAGAACCCTGGCAGCTGGATGGAGGTGTAGGAGACGTTGGCCTGCTGGGGCCTGGGCGGAGGCGTTGATGAGCGGCTATGCCCAGGCCCCTCCAGGGGCCTGGGCGGAGGCGCGAGGTGTTGATGAGTAGCTACGCCCAGGCCCCGCCAGGGGCCTGGGTGGAGGCGCGAGGCGTTGATGAGCGGCTACACTAAGGCCGCGCCAGGAGCCTAGGTGGAGGCGCTGGAGATGGTTACAAAGGGCCTAAGTGGCTGGAAAGAAGATGGTAGGTGCCATCTTTAACTTGCGGATGATAACTTACAAATCCCCTTGAAACAGAACCCTGGCAGCTGGAAGGAGGTGTGGGAGACGTTGGCCTGCAGGGGCCTGGGCGGAGGCGCGAGGCGTTGACGAGCGGCTACGCCCAGGCTCCGCCAGGGGCCTGGGCGGAGGCGCGAGGCATTGACGAGCGGCTACGCCCATGTTCCCGCCAGGGGCCTGGGCGGAGGCGCGAGGCGTTGGAGATGGTTACAAAGGGCCTAAGTGGCTGGACTGAAGATGGTAGGTGCCATCTTAAACTTGCGGACGATAGAGGCGAGTGCTGCCAGGCTACGCAAGGGACTACTGGTGGCAGGAGGCATTAGTGAAAGTGAGCTGGAAGGAGAGATGCTTTATCGAGGCGTTGGAGACACCAGGGGCCTGGGCGGAGGCGCGAGGCGTCGACGAGCGGTTACGCATAGCGCCAGGGCCTGGGCGGAGGCGCCGAGGCGTTGGAGATGGTTACAAAGGGCCTATGGCTGGACTGAAGATGGTAGGTGCCATCTTAAACTTGGCGGACGATCAGAGGCGAGTGCTGCCAGGCTACGCAAGGGACTACTGGTGGCAGGAGGCAATAGTGAAAGTGAGCTGGAAGGAGAGATGCTTTATCGAGGCGTTGGAGACACCAGGGGCCTGGGCGGAGGCGCGAGGCATTGACGAGCGGCTACGCTTAGAGAACCCGCCAGGGGCCTGGGCGGAGGCGCGAGGCGTTGGAGATGGTTACAAAGGGCCTAAGTGGCTGGACTGAAGATGGTAGGTGCCATCTTAAACTTGCGGACGATAGAGGCGAGTGTTGCCAGGCTACGCAAGGGACTACTTGTGGCAGGAGGCATTAGTGAAAGTGAGCTGGAAGGAGAGATGCTTTATCTAGGCGTTGGAGACACCAGGGGCCTGGGCGGAGGCGCAAGGGGTTGACGAGCGGCTACGGGGCATGGGCGGAGGCGCGAGGCATTGGAGATGGTTACAAAGGGCCTAAGTGGCTGAAATTAAGTTGGTAGGTGCCATCTTTAACTTGCGGACGATAACTTACAAATGCCCTTGAAACAGAACCCTTGCAGCTGGAAGGAGGTGTGGGAGATGTTGGCCTGCAGGGGCCTGGGCGGAGGCGCGAGGTGTTGATGAGTAGCTACGCCTGCCAGGCCCCGCCAGGGGCCGGGGTGGAGGCGCGAGGCGTTGACGAGCGGCTACACTCAGGCCCCGCCAGGGGCCTGGGCGGAGGCGTTGGAGATGGTTACAAAGGGCCTAAGTGGCTGGAAAGAAGATGGTAGGTGCCATCTTTAACTTGCGGATGATAACTTACAAATGCCCTTGAAACAGAACCCTGGCAGCTGGAAGGAGGTGTGGAAGACGTTGGCCTGCAGGGGCCTGGGCGGAGGCATGAGGCGTTGATGAGCGGCTACGCCCAGGCCCCACCAGGGGTCTGGGCGGAGGCGCGAGTGTTGACGAGTGGCTACGCCCAGGCCGCTCCAGGGGCCTGGGCGGAGGCGCGAGGCATTGACTAGCGGCTACACTCATGCCCCGCCGGGGGCCTAGGCGGAGGCGTTGGAGATGGTTACAAAGGGCCTAAGTGGCTGGAATGAAGATTGTAGATGCCATCTTTAACTTGCGGACGATAACTTACAAAAGCCCTAGTAACAGAATCCTGTCAGCTGGAAAGAGGTGTGAGAGACGTTGGCCAGTAGGGGCCTGGGCGGAGGCGCGAGGCGTTGATGAGCGGCTACGCCCCTGCAGGCTCATGGAGTCGTGAGGCGCTGGAGATGGTTACAAAGGCCTAAGTGGCTGGAATGAAGATTGTAGGTGCCATCTTTAACTTATGGACGATAACTTACAAATGCCCTTGAAACAGAACCCTGGCAGCTGGAAGGAGGTGGGAGACATTGGCCTGGAGGGGCCTGGGTGGAGCTGCCTGGGCGGAGGCGCGAGGCGTTGGAGATGGTTTAAAAGGGCCTAAGTGGCTGGACTGAAGATGGTTGGTGCCATCTTAAAATTGCGGACGATAGAAGCGAGTGCTGCCAGGCTACGCAAGGGACTACTGGTGGCAGGAGGCATTAGTGAAAGTGAGCTGGAAGGAGAGATGCTTTATCGAGGTGTTGGAGCCACCAGGGGCATGGGCGGAGGCGCGAGGCGTTGACGAGCGGCTACAGGGCCTGGGCGGAGGCGAGAGGCGTAGGAGATGGTACACAGGGCCTAAGTGGCTGGAATGAAGATGGTAGGTGCCATCTTTAACTTGCGGACGATAACTTACAAATGCCCTTAAACAGAACCCTGGCAGCTTGAAGGAGGTGTGGGAGACGCTATCTGCAGGGGCTCATGGAGGGCGCGAGGCGCTGACGAGGGTTACGTTGCTCGCTTAGCGAGACGCGAGGCGCTGGAGATGGTTACAAGGGCCTAAGTGGCTGGACTGAAGATGGTAGGTGCCATCTAAACTTGGTGGACGAGAGAGGCGAGTGCTGCCAGGCACGCAAGGGACTACTGGTGGCAGGAGGCATTAGTGAAAGTGAGCTGGAACGAGAGATGCTTTATCGAGGCATTGGAGACACCAGGGGCCAGGGCGGAGGCGCGAGGCGTCGACGCGCGTCTACGGGGCCTGGGCGGAGGCGCGAGGCATTGGAGATGGTTACAAAGGGCCTAAGTGGCTGAAATGAAGATGGTAGGTGCCATCTTTAACATGCGGATGATAACTTACAAATGCCCTTGAAACAGAACCCTGGCAGCTGGAAGGAGGTGTGAGAGATGTTGGCCTGCAGGGGCCTGGGCGGAGGCGAGAGGGGTGATGATGAGCTACGCCCAGGCGCCTGGGTGGAGGCGCCGAGGCGCTGATGAGCGGTGTTACGCCAGGCCCCGGCAGGGCCTGGGCGGAGGCGCGAGGCGCTGATGAGCTGGCTACGCCACCCTGCAGGCCTGGGCTGAGGCGTGAGGCGTTGACGAGTGGCTACGCCCAGGCCCCACCAGGGGCCTGGGCGGAGTCGCGAGGCATTGACGAGCGGCTACACTTAGGTCCCGCCAGGGGACTGGGCGGAGTCGCGAGGCATTGGAGATGGTTACAAAGGGCCTAAGTGGCTGGAATGAAGATGGTAGGTGCCATCTTTAACTTGCGGACGATAACTTACAAATGTCCTTGAAACAGAACCCTGGCAGCTGGATGGAGGTGTAGGAAACACATTGCAGGGGCCTGGGCGGAGGCGCTGATGAGGGTTATGCCCAGGTTTCCAGGGGCCTGGCGGAGGTGCGAGGTTTTGGAGATGGTTACAAGGGCCCAAGTGGCTGGACTGAAGATGGTAGGTGCCATGTTAAACTTGGCGGACGAGAGGCGAAATGCCGCCAGGCTACGCAAGGGACTACTGTAGCAGGAGGCATTAGTGAAAGTGAGCTGGAACGAGAGATGCATTATCGAGGCGCTGGAGACACCAGGGCCTGGGCGAGGCGAGGCATTGGAGATGGTTACAAAGGGCTCATGGCTGAATGAAGATGGTAGATGCCATCTTAACTTGCGGACGATAACTTACAAAAGCCCTTGAAACAGAACCCTGGCAGCTGGAAGGAGTTGTGAGACGCTACTGCAGGGGCCTGACGGAGTCGCGAGCGCTGACGAGCGGCAACACTTGGTTCGCCAGGGCCTGGGCGGAGTCACGAGGCATTGATATGGTTACAAAGGGCCTATGGCTGGAATGAAGATGGTAGGTGCCATCTTTAACTTGGCGGACGATCAACTTACAAATGCCCTTAAACAGAAACCCTGGCAGCTTGAAGGAGGTGTGGAGACGCGCACCTGCAGGGCCTGGGCGGAGGCGCGAGGCGTTGACGAGTGGCTACGTCAAGGCCCCGCCAGGGGCGGAGACGCGAGGCGTTGGAGATGGTTACAAAGGGCCTAAGTGGCTGGACTGAAGATGGTAGGTGCCATCTTAAACTTGCGGACGATAGAGGCGAGTGCTGCCAGGCTACGCAAGGGACTACTGGTGGCAGGAGGCATTAGTGAAAGTGAGCTGGAACGAGAGATGCTTTATCGAGGCGTTGGAGACACCAGGGGCCAGGGCGGAGGCGCGAGGCGTTGATGCGCGTCTACGGGGCCTGGGCGGAGGCGCGAGGCATTGGAGATGGTTACAAAGGGCCTAAGTGGCTGAAATGAAGATGGTAGGTGCCATCTTTAACATGCGGATGATAACTTACAAATGCCCTTGAAACAGAACCCCGGCAGCTGGAAGGAGGTGTGGGAGATGTTGGCCTGCAGGGGCCTGGGCGGAGGCGCGAGGTGTTGATGAGCAGCCACGCCCAGGCGCCTGCGGAGGCGCCGAGGCGTTGATGAGCGGTTACGCCAGGCTGCAGGCCTGGGCGGAGGCGCGAGGCGCTGATGAGCGGTTACGCCAGGCCCTCAGGGGCCTGGGCGGAGGCGTGAGGCGTTGACGAGCGGCTACACTCGGCCCCGCCAGGGGCCTGGGCGGAGTCGCGAGGCATTGGAGATGGTTACAAAGGGCCTAAGTGGCTGGAATGAAGATGGTAGGT
Organism: Neoceratodus forsteri; assembly: GCA_016271365.2. NCBI lineage: Eukaryota > Metazoa > Chordata > Ceratodontiformes > Ceratodontidae > Neoceratodus > Neoceratodus forsteri. The sequence continues at coordinate 1,251,354,526 of CM028129.1, read as the reverse complement.
GCCATCTTTAACTTGCGGACGATAACTTACAAATGTCCTTGAAACAGAACCCTGGCAGCTGGATGGAGGTGTAGGAAACGTTGGCCTGCAGGGGCCTGGGCGGAGGCGTTGATGAGCGGCTATGCCCAGGCCCCTCCAGGGGCCTGGGCGGAGGTGCGAGGCTTTGGAGATGGTTACAAAGGGCCTAAGTGGCTGGACTGAAGGTGGTAGGTGCCATGTTAAACTTGCGGACGATAGAGGCGAGTGCTGCCAGGCTACGCAAGGGACTACTGGTGGCAGGAGGCATTAGTGAAAGTGAGCTGGAACGAGAGATGCATTATCGAGGCGTTGGAGACACCAGGGGCCTGGGCGGAGGCGCGAGGCATTGGAGATGGTTACAAAGGGCCTAAGTGGCTGGAATGAAGATGGTAGATGCCATCTTTAACTTGCGGACGATAACTTACAAAAGCCCTTGAAACAGAACCCTGGCAGCTGGAAGGAGTTGTGAGAGACGTTGACCTGCAGGGGCCTGGACGGAGTCGCGAGGCGTTGACGAGCGGCAACACTCAGGCCTCGCCAGGGGCCTGGGCGGAGTCACGAGGCATTGGATATGGTTACAAAGGGCCTAAGTGGCTGGAATGAAGATGGTAGGTGCCATCTTTAACTTGCGGTCGATAACTTACAAATGCCCTTAAACAGAACCCTGGCAGCTTGAAGGAGGTGTGGGAGACGTCGGCCTGCAGGGGCCTGGGCGGAGGCGCGAGGCGTTGACGAGTGGCTACGTCAGGCCCCCGCCAGGGGCGGAGACGCGAGGCGTTGGAGATGGTTACAAAGGGCCTAAGTGGCTGGACTGAAGATGGTAGGTGCCATCTTAAACTTGCGGACGATAGAGGCGAGTGCTGCCAGGCTACGCAAGGGACTACTGGTGGCAGGAGGCATTAGTGAAAGTGAGCTGGAACAGAGATGCTTATCGAGGCGCTGGAGACACCAGGGCCAGGGCGGAGGCGCGAGGCGCTGATGCCGCTTCACGGGCCTGGGCGGAGGCGCGAGGCATTGGAGATGGTTACAAAGGCCTAGTGGCTGAAATGAAGATGGTAGGTGCCATCTTTAACATGCGGATGATAACTTACAAATGCCCTTGAAACAGAACCCTGGCAGCTGGAAGGAGGTGTGAGAGATGTTGGCCTGCAGGGGCCTGGGCGGAGGCGCGAGGTGTTGATGAGTAGCTACGCCCAGGCGCCTGGGTGGAGGCGCCGAGGCGTTGATGAGCGGTTACGCCAGACGGCAGGCCTGGGCGGAGGCGCGAGGCGTTGATGAGCGGGTTACGCCAGGCCCTGCAGGGGCTGGGCGGAGCGTGAGGCGCGATTTAGTGGTTACGCCCAGGCCCACCAGGGGCCTGGGCGGAGTCGCGAGGCATTGACGAGCCGGTTACACGGTCCCGCCAGGGACTGGGCGGAGTCGCGCAGGCATTGGAGATGGTTGCAAAGGGCCTAAGTGGCTGGAATGAAGATGGTAGGTGCTATCTTAACTTGGCGGACGATAACTTACAAAATGTCCTTGAAACAGAACCCTGGCAGCTGGATGGAGGTGTAGGAAACGCTGACCTGCAGGGGCCTGGGCGGAGGCGCTGATGAGGGTTATGCCCAGGCTCCTTCAGGGCCTGGGCGGAGGTGCGAGGCTTTGGAGATGGTTACAAAGGGCCTAAGTGGCTGGACTGAAGATGGTAGGTGCCATGTTAAACTTGCGGACGATAGAGAGGCGAAAAGCAATACGCAAGGGACTACTGGTGGCAGGAGGCATTAGTGAAAGTGAGCTGGAAAGAGAGATGCATTATCGAGGCGCTGGAGACACCAGGGCCTGGGCGGAGGCGCGAGGCATTGGAGATGGTTACAAAGGGCCTAAGTGGCTGAAATGAAGATGGTAGGTGCCATCTTAAACTTGCGGACGATAACTTACAAATGCCCTTGAAACAGAACCCTGGTAGCTGGAAGGAGGTGTGGGAGATGTTGGCCTGCAGGGGCCTGGGCGGAGGCGCGAGGTGTTGATGAGTAGCTATGCCCAGGCCCCGCCAGGGGCCTGGGTGGAGGCGCGAGGCGTTGACGAGCGGCTACACTCAGGCCCCGCCAGGGGCCTAGGCAGAGGCGTTGGAGATGGTTACAAAGGGCCTAAGTGGCTGGAAAGAAGATGGTAGGTGCCATCTTTAACTTGCGGATGATAACTTACAAATCCCCTTGAAACAGAACCCTGGAAGCTGGAAGGAGCTGTGGGAGACGTTGGCCTGCAGGGGCCTGGGCGGAGGCGTGAGGCGTTGATGAGCGGCTACGCCCAGGCCCCAACAGGGGTCTGAGCGGAGGCGTGAGGCGTTGACGAGTGGCTACGCCCAGGCCGCTCCAGGGGCCTGGGCGGAGGCGCGAGGTGTTGACGAGTGGCTACGCCAAGGCCCCACCAGGGGCCTGGGCGGAGGCGCAAGGCGCGAGGCGTTGACGAGCGGCTAGGGCGGGGCCTGGGCGGAAGCGCGAGGCGTTGACGAGCGGCTACGCCACGGCCCCGCCAGGGGTGGAGACACGAGAGGATGGAGATGATTACAAAGGACCTTAGTGGCTGGACTGAAGATGGTAGGTGCCATCTTAAACTTGCGGACGATAGATGCGAGTGCTGCCAGGCTACGCAAGGGACTACTGGTGGCAGGAGGCATTAGTGAAAGTGAGCTGGAAGGAGAGATGCTTTATCGAGGCGTTGGAGACACCAGGGGCATGGGCGGAGGCGCGAGGCGTCGACGAGCGGCTACGGGGCCTGGGCGGAGGCGCGAGGCGTTGGAGATGGTTACAAAGGGCCTAAGTGGCAGGAATGAAGATTGTAGGTGCCATCTTTAACTTGCGGACGATAACTTACAAAAGCCCTTGAAACAGAACCCTGGCAGCTGGAAGGAGGTGTGAGAGACGTTGGCCTGCAGGGGCCTGGGCGGAGGCGCGAGGCGTTGATGAGCGGCTACGCCAGGCCCCTGGCGGGGCCTGGGCGGTGTCGCGAGGCGTTGACGAGCGGCTACACTCAGGCCTCACCAGGGGCCTGGGCGGAGTCGCGAGGCATTGGAGATGGTTACAAAGGGCCTAAGTGGCTGGAATGAAGATGGTAGGTGCCATCTTTAACTTGCGGACGATAACTTACAAATGCCCTTGAAACAGAACCCTGGCAGCCTGAAGGAGGTGTGGGAGACATTGGCCTGGAGGGGCCTGGGCGGAGGCGCGAGACGTTGATGAGCGGTTACGCTCAGGCCTCGCCAGGGGCCTGGGCGGAGTCGCGAGGCATTGGAGATGGTTACAAAGGGCCTAAGTGGCTGGAATGAAGATGGTAGGTGCCATCTTTAACTTGCGGACGATAACTTACAAATGCCCTTGAAACAGAACCCTGACTGCTGGAAGGAGGTGTGGGAGACGTTGGCCTGCAGGGGCCTGGGCGGAGGCGCGAGTCGTTGACAAGTGGCTACGCCAAGGCCCCGCCAGGGGCGGAGACACGAGGCGTTGGAGATGGTTACAAAGGGCCTAAGTGGCTGGACTGAAGAAGGTAGGTGCCATCTTAAACTTGCGGACGATAGAGGCGAGTGCTGCCAGGCTACGCAAGGGACTACTGGTGGCAGGTGGCATTAGTGAAAGTGAGCTGGAAGGAGAGATGCTTTATCGAGGCGTTGGAGACACCAGGGGCATGGGCGGAGGCTCGAGGCGCGAGGTGTTGACGAGCGGCTACGGGGCCTGGGCGGAGGCGTTGGAGATGGTTACAAAGGGCTTAAGTGGCTGGAAAGAAGATGGTAGGTGCCATCTTTAACTTATGGATGATAACTTACAAATGCCCTTGAAACAGAACCCTGGCAGCTGGAAGGAGGTGTGGAGACGCTGATTTGCAGGGGCCTGGGCGGAGGCCTGAGGCGCTGATGAGCGGTTACCCAGGCCCACCAGGGTCTGGGCGGAGGCGCGAGGCGTTGATGAGTGGCTACGCCCAGGCCGCTCCAGGGGCCTGGGCGGAGGCGCGAGGCGTTGACGAGTGGCTACGCCCAGGCCCCACCGGGGGCCTGGGCAGAGGCGCAAGGCGCGAGGCATTGACGAGCGGCTAGGGCGGGGCCTGGGCGGAAGCGCGAGGCGTTGACTAGCGGCTACGCCCAGGCCCCGCCAGGGGCGGAGACGCGAGGCGTTGGAGATGGTTACAAAGGGCCTAAGTGGCTGGACTGAAGATTGTAGGTGCCATCTTAAACTTGCGGACGATAGAGGCGATTGCTGCCAGGCTACGCAAGGGACTACTGGTGGCAGGAGGCATTAGTGAAAGTGAGCAGGAAGGAGAGATGCTTTATCGAGGCGTTGGAGACACCAGGGGCATGGGCGGAGGCGCGAGGCTTTGGAGATGGTTACAAAGGGCCTAAGTGGCTGGAATGAAGATGGTAGATGCCATCTTTAACTTGCGGACGATAACTTACAAAAGCCCTTGAAACAGAACCGTGGCAGCTGGAAGGAGGTATGGAGACGCTGCTGCAGGGCCTGGGCGAGCGAGGCGCTGATGATACGGGTTACGCCCAGGCCCCACCAGGGGTCTGGGCGGAGGCGCGAGGCGTTGACGAGTGGTTACGCCAAGGCCGCCCAGGGGCCTGGGCGGAGGCGCGAGGCTGACGAGTGAGTTACGCCTTGCCCCCACCGGGCCTGGGCAGAGGCGCAAGGCGCGGGGCATTGATTTAGCGGCAGGGGCGGGCTCAGCGGAAGCGCGAGGCGCTGACTAGCGGTTACGCCGCAGCGCGCCAGGGGCGGAGATCGCGACGCTGGAGATGGTTGCAAAGGGCCTAAGTGGCTGGACTGAAGATGGTAGGTGCCATCTTAAACTTGCGGACGATAGAGGCGAGTGCTGCCAGGCTACGCAAGGGACTACTGGTGGCAGGAGGCATTAGTGAAAGTGAGCAGGAAGGAGAGATGCTTTATCGAGGCGTTGGAGACACCAGGGGCATGGGCGGAGGCGCGAGGCGTTGACGAGCGGCTACGGGGCCTGGGCGGAGGCGCGAGGCTTTGGAGATGGTTACAAAGGGCCTAAGTGGCTGGAATGAAGATGGTAGATGCCATCTTTAACTTGCGGACGATAACTTACAAAAGCCCTTGAAACAGAACCCTGGCAGCTGGAAGGAGGTATGAGAGACGTTGGCCTGCAGGGGCCTGGGCGGAGGCGCGAGGCGTTGATGAGCGGCTACGCCAGGCCCCTGCAGGGGCCTGGGCGGAGGCGCGAGGCGTTGACGTTTGGTTACGCCCAGCGCCCACCAGGGCTCAGCGGAGGCGCAAGCGCAAGTGCGGTTACGGCTCGCCCCGCCAGGGTCCTAGGTGGAGGCGTGAGGCGTTGACGAGCGACTACGCTCTGGCCCCACCAGGGGCCTGGGCAGAGCCGCGAGGCATTGGAGATGGTTACAAAGGGCCTAAGTGGCTGGACTGAAGATGGTAGGTGCCATCTTAAACTTGCAGACGATAGAGGCGAGTGCTGACAGGATACGCAAGGGCCTACTGGTGGCAGGAGGCATTAGTGAAAGTGAGCTGGAAGTAGAGATGCTTTATCGAGGCGTAGCAGACACCAGGGGCCTGGGCGGAGGTGCGAGGAGTTGACGAGCGGCTACGGGGCATGGGCGGAGGCGCGAGGCGTTGGAGATGGTTACAAAGGGCCTAAGTGGCTGGACTGAAGATGATAGGTGCCATCTTTAACTTGCAGACGATAATTTACAAATGCCCTTGAAACAGAACCCTGGCAGCTGGAAGGAGGTGTTGGAGACGTTGGCCTGCAGGGGCCTGGGCGGAGGCGCAAGGCGTTCATGAGCGGCTACGCCCAGGCCCCTCCAGGGGCTTGGGTGGAGGCGCAAGGCGTTGACGAGCGGCTACGCCCAGGCCCCACAAGGGGCATTGGAGGAGGCGCAAGGTGCGAGGCGTTGACGAGCGGCTACGCTCGGGCCCCGCCAGGGACCTGGGTGGAGGCGCGAGGCGCTGATTTAGCGGTTACGCCTGCCCCACCAGGGGCCTGAGCAGAGGCGCGAGGCATTGGAGATGGTTACAAAGGGCCTAAGTGGCTGGAATGAAGATGGTAGGTGCCTTCTTTAACTTGCGGACGATAACTTACAAATGCCCTTGAAACAGAACCCTGGCAGCTGTAAGGAGGTGTGGGAGACGTCGGCCTGCAGGGGCCTGGGCGGAGGCGCGAGGCGTTGATGAGCGGCTACGCCCAGGCCCCTCCAGGTGCTTGGGTGGAGGTGCGAGGCGTTGACGTGAAGCTACGCACAGGCCCCACCAGGGCATTGGCGGAGGCGCGAGGCGCTGATCGAGCAGGTTACGCTAGGCCCCGCCAGGGTCCTAGGTGGAGGCGTGAGGCGTTGACGAGCGACTACGCTCTGGCCCCAGCAGGGGCCTGGCCGGAGGCGCGAGGCTTTGGAGATGGTTACAAAGGGCCTAAGTGGCTGGAATGAAGATGGTAGATGCCATCTTTAACTTGTGGACGATAACTTACAAAAGCCCTTGAAACAGAACCCTGGCAGCTGGAAGGAGGTATGAGAGACGTTGGACTGCAGGGGCCTGGGCGGAGGCGCGAGGCGTTGATGAGCGGCTACGCCAGGCCCCTGCAGGGGCCTGGGCGGAGGCGCGAGGCGTTGACGAGTGGCTATGCCCAGGCCCCACCAGGGCCTGGGGCGGAGGCGCGGCGTGGAGGTGTTGACGAGCGGCTACGCCCAGGCCCCGCCAGGGTCCTAGGTGGAGGCGTGAGGCGTTGACGAGCGACTACGCTCTGGCCCCACCAGGGGCCTGGGCAGAGCCGCGAGGCATTGGAGATGGTTACAAAGGGCCTAAGTGGCTGGACTGAAGATGGTAGGTGCCATCTTAAACTTGCAGACGATAGAGGCGAGTGCTGCCAGGATACGCAAGGGCCTACTGGTGGCAGGAGGCATTAGTGAAAGTGAGCTGGAAGTAGAGATGCTTTATCGAGGCGTAGCAGACACCAGGGGCCTGGGCGGAGGTGCGAGGAGTTGACGAGCGGCTACGGGGCATGGGCGGAGGCGCGAGGCGTTGGAGATGGTTACAAAGGGCCTAAGTGGCTGGAATGAAGATGGTAGGTGCCTTCTTTAACTTGCGGACGATAACTTACAAATGCCCCTGAAACAGAACCCTGGCAGCTGTAAGGAGGTGTGGGAGACGTTGGCCTGCAGGGGCCTTGTCGGAGGCGCGTTGCGTTGGAGATGGTTACAAAGGGCCTAAGTGGCTGGATTGAAGGGGCCTGGGCGGAGGCGCGAGGCGTTGGAGATGGTTACAAAGGGCCTAAGTTGCTGGAATGAAGATGGTTGGTGCCATCTTTAACTTGCAGACGATAACTTACAAATGCCCTTGAAACAGAACCCTGGCAGCTGGAAGGAGGTGTGGGAGACGTTGGCCTGCAGGGTCCTGGGCGGAGGCGCGAGGCGTTGGAGATGGTTACAGAGGGCCTAAGTGGCTGGACTGAAGATGGTAGGTGCCATCTTAAACATGCGGACGATAGAGGCGAGTGCTGCCAGGCTACGCAAGGGCCTACTGGTGGCAGCAGGCATTAGTGAAAGTGAGCTGGAGAGAGATGCTTTATCGAGGCGTTGGAGACACCAGGGGCCTGGGCGGAGGCGCGAGGCATTGACGAGCGGCTACGGGGCCTGGGCGGAGGCGCGAGGCGTTGGAGATGGTTACAAAGGGCCTAAGTGGCAGGACTGAAGATGATAGGTGCCATCTTTAACTTGCAGACGATAACTTACAAATGCCCTTGAAACCTGAACCCTGGCAGCTGGAAGGAGGTGTGGGAGACGTTCGCCTGCAGGGGCCTGGGCGGAGGCGCGAGGCGTTGGATTTAGTTGTTACGCCAGGCTCCCCTACAGGGGCTTGGGCGGAGGCGCGAGGTGTTGACGCAGAAGCCGCCCAGGCCCCACCAGGGGCATTGGTGGAGGCGCGAGGCGTTGACGAGCGGCTACGCCCAGGCCCCGCCAGGGTCCTGGGTGGAGACGCGAGGCGTTGACGAGCGGCTACGCTCTGGCCCCACCAGGGGCCTGGGCGGAGGCCCGAGGCGTTGGAGATGGTTACAAAGGGCCTAAGTGGCTGGAATGAAGATGGTAGGTGCCATCTTTAACTTGCGGACGATAACTTACAAATGCCTTTGAAACAGAACCCTGGCAGCTGGAAGGAGGTATGGGAGACGCGATTGCAGGGGCCTGGGCGGAGGCGCGAGCGTTGACGAGCGGTTACGCCGAGGCCCCCGCCACGGCCTGGGCGGAGGCGAGGCATTGGAGATGGTTACAAAGGGTCCTAAGTGGCTGGAATGAAGATGGTAGGTTCCATCTTTAACTCTTGTGGACGATAACTTACAAATGCCCTTAAACAGAACCCTGGCAGCTGGCAGGAGATGTGGGAGATGTTGGCCTGCAGGGGCCTGGGCGGAGGCGCGAGGCGTTGACGAGCGGCTTCGCCCAGGCCCCGCTAGGGGCCTGGGTGGAGGCGCGAGGCGTTGGAGATGGTTACAAATGGCCTAAGTGGCTGGAATGAAGATGGTAGGTGCCATCTTTAACTTGCGGACGATAACTTACAAATGCCCTTGAAACAGAACCCTGGCAGCTGGAAGGAGTGGAGACGCTGACCTGCAGGGGCCTGGGCGGAGGCGCTGGCGCGATCGGTGGCACGCCCCAGGCCCTGGCAGGGGCTTGGGCGGAGGCGCGAGGTGTTGATTTAGAAGCCGCCAGGCCCCACCAGGGGTATTGGCGGAGGCGCGAGGCGTTGACGAAGCGGGTTACGCCAGGCCCGCCAGGGTCCTGGGAGACGCGAGCGTTGACGAGCGGCTACGCTCTGGCCCCACCAGGGGCCTGGGCGGAGGCCCGAGGCGTTGGAGATGGTTACAAAGGGCCTAAGTGGCTGGAATGAAGATGGTAGGTGCCATCTTTAACTTGCGGACGATAACTTACAAATGCCTTTGAAACAGAACCCTGGCAGCTGGAAGGAGGTATGGGAGACGTCGGCCTGCAGGGGCCTGGGCGGAGGCGCGAGGCGTTGACGAGCGGCTACGCCGAGGCCCCGCCACGGGCCTGGGCGGAGGCGCGAGGCATTGGAGATGGTTACAAAGGGTCCTAAGTGGCTGGAATGAAGATGGTAGGTGCCATCTTTAACTTGCGGACGATAACTTACAAATGCCCTTAAACAGAACCCTGGCAGCTGGCAGGAGATGTGGGAGATGTTGGCCTGCAGGGCCTGGGCGGTGGCGCGAGGCGTTGACGAGCGGCTTCGCCCAGGCCCCGCTAGGGGCCTGGGTGGAGGCGCGAGGCGTTGGAGATGGTTACAAATGGCCTAAGTGGCTGGAATGAAGATGGTAGGTGCCATCTTTAACTTGCGGACGATAACTTACAAATGCCCTTGAAACAGAACCCTGGCAGTTGGAAGGAGGTGTGGGAGACGTTGGCCTGCAGGGGCCTTGGTGGAGGCGCGAGGCGTTGACGAGTGGCTACGCCCAGGCCCCGCTAGGGTCCTGGGCGGAGGCGCGAGGCGTTGGAGAAGGTTACAAAGGGCCTAAGTGGCTGGACTGAAGATGGTAGGTGCCATCTTAAACTTGCGGACGATGGAGGCGAGTGCTGCCAGGCTACGCAAGGGCCTACTGGTGGCAGGAGGCATTAGTGAAAGTGAGCTGGAAGGAGAGATGCTTTATCGAGGCGTTGGAGACATCAGGGGCCTGGGCGGAATCGCGAGGCGTTGACGAGCGGCTACGGGGCCTGGGCGGAGGCGCGAGGTGTTGGAGATGGTTACAAAGGGCCTAAGTGGCAGGTCTGAAGATGATAGGTGCCATCTTTAACTTGCGGACGATAACTTACAAATGCCCTTGAAATAGAACCCTGGCAGCTGGAAGGAGCTGTGGGAGACGTTGGCCTGCAGGGGCCTGGGCGGAGGCGCGAGGCGTTGACGAGTGGCTACGCCTTGCCCCACCAGGGTCCTGGGCGGAGGCGCAAGGCGCGAGGCGTTGACGAGCGGCTGCGCCCAGGCCCCGCTAAGGGCCTGGGCGGAGGCGCGAGGCATTGGAGATGGTTACAAAGGGCCTAAGTGGCTGGAATGAAGATGGTAGATGCCATCTTTAACTTGCGGACGATAACTTACAAAAGCCCTTGAAACAGAACCCTGGCAGCTGGAAGGAGGTGTGAGAGACGTTGGCCTGCAGGGGCCTGGGCGGAGGTGCGAGGAGTTGATGAGCGGCTAAGCAATGCCCCGCAGGGGCCTGGGCGGAGGCACGAGGCGTTGACGAGCGGCTACACTCAGGCCCCGCCAGAGGCCTGGGCGGAGTCGCGAGGCGTTGGAGATGGTTACAAAGGGCCTAAGTGGCTGGAATGAAGATGGTAGGTGCCATCTTTAACTTGCGGACGATAACTTACAAATGCCCTTGAAACTGAACCCTGGCAGCTGGAAGGAGGTGTGGGAGACGTTGGGCTGCAGGGGCCTGGGCGGAGGCGCGAGGCGTTGACGAGTGGCTACGGCCAGGACCCACCAGGGGCCTGGGCGGAGGCGCAAGGCGCGAGGCGTTGATGAGCGGCTACGCCAGGCCCGTGCAGGGGCCTCGGCGGAGCGCGAGGCGTTGGAGATGGTTGCCGCGAAGCGCCTGGCGGCTGGAATGAAGATGGTAGGTGCCATCTTTAACTTGCGGACGATAACTTACAAATGCCCTTGAAACAGAACCCTGGCAGCTGGAAGGAGGTGTGGGAGACATTGACCTGCAGGGGCCTGGGCGGAGGCGCGAGGCGTTGGAGATGGCTACAAAGGGCCAAAGTGGCTGGAATGCAGATGGTACGTGCCATCTTTAACTTGCGGATGATAACTCACAAATGCCCTGGAAACAGAACCCTGGCAGCTGGAAGGAGGTGTGGGAGATGTTGATTGCAGGGCCGGCCGGAGGCGCAGACGCTGACGAGCGGCAAAGCCGGTGCTTCCCGCCACTGCCTGGGCAAAGGCGCGAGGCGTTGAAGAGCGGCTGGCCCCGGACCCACCAGGGGCCTGGGCGGAGGCGCGAGGCGTTGACGAGCGGCTACGCCCAGGCCCCGCCAGGGGCCTGAGTGGAGGCGCGAGGCGTTGACGAGCGGCTACGCACAGTCCCCGAAAGGAGCCTGGGGGAGGCGCGAGGCGTTATCGAGCGGCTACGCCCAGGCCCTGCCATGGGCCAGGGCGGAGGCGCGAGGCGTTGATGATCTGCTATGCCCAGGCCCCGCCAGGGGCCTGGACGGAGGCGCGAGGCGTTGGAGATGATTACAAAGGGCCTAAGTGGCTGGACTGAAGATGGTAGGTGCCATCTTAAACTTGCAGACGATAGAGGCGAGTGCTGCCAGGATACGCAAGGGCCTACTGGTGGCAGGAGGCATTAGTGAAAGTGAGCTGGAAGTAGAGATGCTTTATCGAGGCGTAGCAGACACCAGGGGCCTGGGCGGAGGCGCGAGGAGTTGACGAGCGGCTACGGGGCCTGGGCGGAGGCGCGAGGCGTTGGAGATGGTTACAAAGGGCCAATGTGGCTGGAATGAAGATGGTAGGTGCCATCTTTAACTTGCGGACGATTACTTACAAATGCCCTTGAAAAGAACCCTGGCAGCTGGAAGGAGTTCTGATGGAGAAATTTTCAGCTCCTGCCTGAAAGGTGATTTTGCATGGGACTGCAAAATCACCTTCGGGATGTAAAAAAACCATTTTGACCAGGATGTGAAAAATTACAGCTGTCACATTCATGAGGTACTGTAAAGATATGGCTATGTTGTAAATTTGGGGTAAAAACATTAAAAATAACCAAAGTTACAAGCCTGCATTCACAAACTTCAATGCAGTATCATAACTTTATTGTTTTTTAATATTTTTATACCAAATCTTCCACATAGCCTTTTTATGACCACACCTCATGAACAGAGACAGAGAAAATTGTCAACTCCTGCCTGAAAGGTGATTTCGCACAGGGACCGCAAAAGCACCTTTCAGGACAGATTTGCCTAATGTCAATGCAATTGTTCATGAGTCAGGGTCCCAAAAAAGGCATATTGAAAATCTGGGCTAAAAATATGCAAAAATTCTCAAGTTATGCCACTAAGTTCATTGAGCTGCATACCTGTTTCTTCAGTTTGCAGTCTGACTTTGAAAAGTGAAGATATATCTGCGGTCCAGAGAGGATTATGGTGTTGGACCCCCGATGGGTAAGTAAGGGCTTTGGGGAGTGTAGTTGGTGGCTGCTAAGTGGGAGTGTCAGTGAGGGTAAGGAACATCTGCAAAAGACATTGATGGATGGTTTTCTTTTTACAGGTGTAGGAGCGTCCATAAAGACATCGATGAACATTTTCTTTTTACAAGTGAACCCCCAAAACCCACAAAGGATTCCCAATCATGACACTGAGGATTGGGCACCCCCAGTGTCACTGTTATGTTTCGGGGAGTGCTAAACGGGAGGGTCAGGTGGGAGGAGAAAATATATATATATATATATATATATATATATATATATATATATATATATATATATATAAAAAAAGTCAACAGAACACGATCGTGACTACTAGAGATTGTGCACCCCATTGTCATTGTTATACTTCTGGAGGGTGTGAGGTGGTGGGTGCTGAGAGGGAGGGTCAGGTGGGGGATATCCATAATTAAAAAAATTGTCAGTCACGGTGGAACATGGCACACTCCACCATGTCCAGAAGGCCGCCACTCTCTACTGCACATAGGCTAGTAGCTGCACATGTGCAATACAATTTGGCTGCCATATTAGACACAGTGGAGTGTGCGTGTTCTGCCATGACCACTGATAGAGAAAAATAGTGCGGTGTGACTGCTAGTGGAGACAGTGAGCAGAGTGCTTCACAGGCAGGGCGACTGTGTTGCAACTACAACATGTTGTTCGGTCAGAAGGAATGCAACTGAGTCCTTTTATGATAGCAAGAGGTCTGCAAGGCTACACCCACTGCAGCCCTAGAAACAAAATGAAAAACATACCCATGCACTCCTCCTGCAAAGACAAGGACCAGGCAGTACTGCACAGACAAATGCCCTCAACAGAGGAAATGGCTAAGGTATGGCAGTTTTACAAGTGTTATAGGCAATGGGAAATCTGTTTAATGTGTCCCCAAGCTCTGGCTCCAGATAACTTGCCTATAGAAGATGGGGATGTAGTACAAAGAAGAAGAGGAAGGTGAACTCATAGAACCTGATGATTCACCTGATCAAGTTTGCAAAGGCAAGTCAAGGCAATTTTATTTATATGGTGCCCAATCCCAGGGCTCAGGGCACCTCATAATGTAAAAACAGCAAAAATGTTCAGTAACAGTCAAATCACAAATAATAAATACTAATTAAACTAAGAGTTAAATTCCTTCTTCCGCCTGATTTTCACCAAGGGATGCCAGTGAGAATTTGTGCATGGTATGATGGCACACATGTGTGAAAGGCATCTGGCATTGACCCCCCTCTCCTTCTGGTGCTCCCAGATGTGCTGCTGCTGACTGGTCTCCACCAGTCAGCAGTCAGGCTGATGAAACAGCATCCCACCTCCCTGAAGATGGAAGCAGTCCATGAAGGAGGACTTCTCGTGATGTCATCGTCATAGTGCTAGCTTAAAATAGAAGTCCCGACAGCTAAGGTGAAAAACCCACTGATACCTGGTAATCTGAGGACAATAACATAAATAAGTGTTAAATATAATGAGAAAATACCTGAAGTGGAGCCCAGGATGGTTCATACCTGCAGATCATTACAAGATAATGCAGGATTGCAGGAGGATGGTGGAATGGAGGGAGAGGACCCATGTGAGCGGAGTAGTCCACTACAGCCTCAAGAAGAGCATGCAGCTGCAGCGGATGACATCTGCACCATTCTGAAGGAACTACGAGAGTACAGGGAGGAGAATAATGGGAGAGCTTTAAGCCCGAGTTTCGATGGGCGGAGCAACAACGTCACAGCCCCATCAAGCTTATAAGGTCACACATCCTGGGCTTCACCAGGATTAAATTTTGTTGCAGCCAGAGGTGCTGCTCTCCCGCCCCTCTTTCCAGATTTCTGCTGCATCTGCTCTCCCCATGTCTTGGCAGCTGCCTCCGGCTGCTCATTCATTTCTTTCCACCTCGTCTCCTGTTGCTGCTCCTGCAGTTCATTTTTAGTGCCCTATTCTGCCCTTCCTCAGGTCTTTTGAGCTGCCCCCCCACTCCTCCCATCTGGTGTTTGCTCCCTCCCGTTTGCCTCCATTCTCTCTTCCCCCCTTCCCCGTACCTCTCTTGTGCTGCTCCAGCTGTTTGGGGCCATTGCTGCTTGCCACTGCTGTGCGACTTCTTGCCGCACCTCCTCAGCTGCCTGCTCTGGACTGCTCATTTGTGCTCTCTGCCGGGGGCTTCTCCTAGGGCCGCCTCTGGCTCTCTACCTTCTTCGTGGTCAGCTGCTCCTGGGATCCTCTCTGGCACCCTCCCGTTTTGCTATGCGGCTATCTTGCAGTGACCCCACCTTCCGGAGTCCCACGTTCTCCCTCGATATGGCTTTTCCTCTCCGCTTGCTCCCCATTATGTTTTTCACGTACAATTCCGTGGCATTGTCGGCCATGCTCCATTCCTTGGCTGCGCTCCATTCCTGGCAGCTGTGTATCCCGGAACATCTCTGTTTATCGGCTCCTCAGATCCTCTACCCTCCACTCTGGTCAGCTCATTTCCTGATCCCCTTGCATTACCTTTCTGCAATTCTTCTCTGCCCTCTTTTGTCCTGGTGGCCATTTATGCCCCATCCACCATTTTTACCTATGGGCTCCATTCCCCACATTATTTTGCCTTGTACTGCTCTAAATTCACCTACTGTAATTTTTGTTTGCTGACTGTGTACAGATTGGGAGACTTCTGAATTCAATTCTAGTGGAATATCTTGCCCCTAATTTGAGTATTTCTTCCGCTGTATTTATTGTTCCTGGCTCGATTTCCTTTACAGATTTCATACCTCAATGCTATTTTCTGTTTTTCTAACCTCTGTCAGTTCAGCTTATCCCTGTCTCATTCTCCTTCACACATTCCTACCCTAGCAGTATGGATGCAAGGCCGTATTCCATTACATACGTTTAATCTCTGAATTGTCCTCTGTGGGGCATCTACTGTTATCTGGTGTACTCTGCTGACTTATGTATTATGTCTAATAGTTGAGATGTACCTGGGAACCTGACTCGGGAAGATTTCTCCGCTATCACAGGTGGGTTCTCCTACTGTCCAGAAGGTGGCACCATTTGCCCATCCATTATCAGCTTCGGACGCTTCATGCCTAGTTTTCAGTCTGGTATCTCATAAGCCTTACTGATTCCAGCCTTACGGGCTTCCCACCATCATTGGACCTCGTCCTTTCCTCTTTTGCCTTATCTCATACTAGCCATCGAAGATTCCATCCACTCATGGCTTCACTCCAACCATCTGGTTCTGAGCCTGTCTTATTGGCCTTCGTGTCTGCTTCCTCGCTTCTCTCCACTTTCTCACATCGATTGATCGAGTTCCTGACTACTGTCTTCTCGCCAGTTCTCATGGATTCCCTCCAAGGCCTGCTATCGATATTTCTTTTGGGCATACCTATCATGGATCATATGCCACCTAATCCAACTTGCCCTACTGCAGTTCTCATCCCATACCAGCTGGGTTCTATGCTACCCTATTGACCTCCCCACCATCCTTCGTCCTTTCATACCTCGCTTTCCAGTATCTGCCTTCATGGCATCAATACATCAACGTACCTCATCCATTCCTATGTCGCCTTCCTCAGCCTAGCGCCTATTCTTGTCCTGGCAGTCATGGATTCTTTCACTCATGGCTTCCCTCCTCGTCATACATCATCCAATTTGGCTCCTCTTAATCGCTCATCCTGAGCATGCACTCTGGTTCGCATACCCTCTGGTTCCTGACATGCCTTCTTGGCCTTGAAGTCTGCCTCCTTTCGAGGAGCGTCATTGCTCACATCGCTCTATAGAGCATGATACCTTCATTCAAGTTCATTTTTAAGCTCATTCCCATCTCCTCTCATTTACATTCCATATTGGCCATTAATGATTCCCTCCAATCGAGGCCTGCAATCGATATTTCTTTTTGGCATAACCATCCTGACTCATCGACCCATGGCCATCCTGACGCATGTATCAGGTTCATCACTCCGGTCCTCATTCACTATCATTACTTCAACATCTCTATTTACATCACTTACTTGAGCATTCCTATCATTGATTCCTATACTACTTCATCGACTCCAACCTCAGGGTCTAATCATACCCATCACCTATTTCACTTGCATCGCTCAATCAAGCTAGTCTGAGTTATTCTCGGTCTCCTCATGAGCACATCTGGATACCCCTTGATCCTTGGACTTCTACATGGATCTACTCCCTCCCATAGACTACTCAAGCATACCCTTCTTGGGTCCCTGCTACCTCATGTTCCTTCTTTAATCTGTGCTTCTTTGGAGTTTTTCCCTATCCCATCATCATCCTCCCTACTTATATCCCTCATTAATAAACCATTATCTTTACCGACATACATCCTCAAATCAAACATCAGCTTGGAGGGAAGGCGACCTAGGCCTTGGATCCCCACAGGTTTCCTCCTCAAAGGGGTTTTTTCCTCTCCTCTGTGCCAATGGTCATAATATTAGTTGGAGTTTGTGCTTTTTTTGGTTAGTTAGTTAGGTTCCACTGTTGGATGGAGGTGGATGGTGGCCCCGGCTTTCCCCTCTCTCCTTAGGAAGTTAGCCCTTCTCTTCACAGAATTCATTCATCATCCTCGCCTCTTCAATGCTCGACAAATTTGGGTATTCTTTTTGGACTTCTTCCTAACCTACCAGTTGCGTAAGCACATCAAATGTGAGGGCTTTAAGCCCGCAGTTCAATGGGCGGAGCAACAACTTCACTCCCCCATCAAGCTTAAAAGGTCAGACATCCTGGGCTTTGCCAGGATTCATTTTTTGTTGCCCACCATCCACCCCTCCTCCTCCAGTGGCTTGTCTCTCCCTTGGGCTTCTTCCAAACCTACCTTTAGCCAATGCATTCATTCCCGTGGCACCTGTAGGGGGAACCCTCTTATAGGGTTCCTTGCATTGTACCCCTACAGGGTGGTATATCCCATGGATAGAGAGGTGGAAAGCCACAAAGCAAATCAAGTTACACAAGCATCGTCTCATATTATCTCATCTAGTTGTGTATGCACATCAAAATATACCTTGAAGGAAATCTGGGTGGATTCGAGAGTTGAAGAGCTGGAACATGGGTCCAAGAGCTGGAAGAGGCAGAAGTGCACAATGAACACCTTGTGCTCCATTTGCTAGACACACAAACAAAATTAAAGGCTTCATGCACAGACGTCAAAGGGAAATCCCAAAGAAATCTAAAGACATATGGGGTAAAATGGGAGGGAGGGGCCCAGAATGATGACCCCTGTGGAGGACCTGCTTTGAACAATTTTAAAGCTGCCTGATGAATGCCCAATCCATGTGGAAAGTGCACATAGAGCCAGAGTACCTAGATCCTTGCAGGCAGGTGCTCCCTCAGTCAGTCATTCTCCAACTTCTTAGTTTTAGAACCAAGCAGGGCATTCTATTTAAAGCATGGCAGACTAAGGTCTTAAGTTATCATGGGGCACAGATCTTGGTTGATCACAACTATTCGACCAAGATACTGCAGCCAAAACGAAGAATATGGGACCCTTAAGTGAGCACTGAAAGCAGAATTTGACATTTCAATCCCACTACCCTCTGAATTCTGTACTTCTGCCCACTGGGCCCTGAGTTTATGACTCGTAATGGAGGCCATGATAGATCTACAGAGACTTGGATACTAGGCAGAGCCAAAGGAGGGAACCAGACATTACAGAGAACTGCTGCAAGTAGATGATCAATGACTGAACAAACAGCACTCGCTCACAGGCCCCCTGATGAAGCCTGATGTGAAGAAGTGCCGGGGCACTTGGTCTATCAGAAGACAACTCTGTTCACTTGCTAAGAAAGTCTAAACTTGCTAACTGGAAGCAATAAAAATGTTTTGTTAAATTTGACAACTGTGTCAACCATCTTCACTGGAGTGCCTGAGCTCCTGGTTCTGGTGTCTGAATGCTGTTTGTTTTCTGTTTGGGCTGCCCTGCATTCACACCCTGTCCTGGTTTCTGGCGCGCGCCCTTTGTCTTAGATGATTAATGATTGACCTGACAGACACAGCACTCAGGAGGAAGAAAAGAAAAGCATGCAGACCAGGTTTGTGCAGACATAGAAGTATTTCTGGAGGGCTTTAAAGTAGCAGTACCACAGTGAGATGGCAGAGCAGACCCAGATGAACCCCAATCATGAAGTTTCTGTTCATGCAGAGTAGACATGGGTAAGACTGCTCTGTTTGTTTTTTTTCTACTCTCCTACAGCCAAGTGTTAGTGAAAGGTCTGGTAAAAATTATGCTGATCACACCCTGATAAGGCACGAAGGAATAACTGTACGTTTGAACTATGCAACCATTTACTAACTGTGAGTGGGGCCTCCCTACCCTCCTAGCCCTACCTGTCAAATTGGTAAAATGCTAATCCCCTCATCTCCATCAGGCTTGCTGTGGTAACTGTTTCAATCGTGAGTAGAGGACTACCATGACTGTTCTTGCTCGGGGGGAGGGGGGCACAGCAAAACTCTGGGGGATGCAGGAGGAAGAATTTGAAAAACCAGTGAAAGGACATTCTTCTCATTCTATTCTGCAAGAACATGTACGGTACTCCTACTGCAGTAAGCTGTGCAGAGCCGCACCAAATGAAGGTGAAACTGAGCATGAGACTTCCACTTAGCTGGGCTCTGACACAAAAACTACATTGCCTAAGGGGGAGGCCTTGTAGGTCCTATATTATTTGAACTGAAATAATGGACTAAATGAGGATTCCTAGCTCCTGCCTGGTACTATTCCCTTTTGTACTTGGACTGAGTCATCTGCTGGAGGGGTGCTGAGGTGAGGGTGGTTTCTTTATAGGTATAAATGTTCTTATCACCTCTATAGGGTTAAAACGCTAAGTGACTCTATGCTGAGAGGGGGGGTACCTACCCCCCCTTACCAAAGGCCTTAATAGGAGCCTAGGTGACAGGTTATATCTCCCACAGGCTTAATCAGAGTAGAGTAACTCCTTACATAGCAGTCTGATCTGCCTAGCTCCATTCAAATTCACCACTGCAGCAATGCACTGTTTCAGTCACTCCCAGTCACTTGGAGTGGGAGGTTCCTTGGAGTGGGCACCTGAAGGAAGAACCAGTCATATGGGTGCTCAAGCCACCATCCCCCAGGCAGACCACCACAAAGGGGAAATCGTGCTCCAGTAACAGGGCCCCACAGGCAGTGAGTCACTCCCTTGGAAGTACTGGTTAATGTTACAGTTACAATTATCTCTTTGTATTCTTGAATGTTGCTTTTCTGCTTACCCTTGTGTTATTGTTATTTATGCACCTATGCACTGCTGGTTTGTATACTGATTGTTTGCCTAATCATGTTGAATTATTGTTGCATTCATTGTTTTACTGTTGTATGATGTAATTCTCCTGGGTCGTGTCTAAAAATAGGCATTAAACTGCCTAGTGCACTTACCTGGTTAAAGAAAACAAAATAAAATATTTTCTGGTGCACATTTACTCACGATATGCATGTTAAAAAACTGGTATGCCTCATAAAGTCAGGATCCTGAAACAATCTAGACAGTGCCCCTAAAGTGTGTATAATCTCATCTATCTTTCCTAATGTCCACATGTAACTACATGGTACTCTAAGGCCCTGTCCACACTGCACCGCTCAGACCCCATAACGGATAGAAACCATTACAACCGGGGAGCGGTGCAGTGTGTCCACATTGCCGCAGTGTCCGTTACGGGACCGGCACTGCTGGGCCACACTTCGGGAGCCGGGCGACCTTTACCGTACCCGATCCCACAATGCAGCTCGCACTGTGCTAGGGACCCGGTGCCCAGCGTCCCACCAAACCCGGTAATGTTACCAAGAGCGTAACGGTTTCATAACCGTTGAAACCACCTCATGTGGTTTCCAGCAATGAATTCTAACGCCTTCTAACGTTACAGATGTAAATCACAAACCGTTATGTAGCGGTTTGGGCACTCTATAACGTTACAGAGGTAAATGAGACGGAGCCTTATACAATGTAAATCAGTTGCACAACCCTGTAAAGAGGTTTGTCAACTCTCAGAAGGAAGGGTGAAATAATCTTTCTTGAAACTCACCTTTCCCATGCTGAGAATGAGAAGTTTATGAAATTTGGATTTCCCATCTCTTCCTTGCCACCCACCCCTTGGGCAAGAAGGGTTGTCAATTCTACAGCTAGATAGATAGATAGATAGATAGATAGATAGATAGATAGATAGATATTTTATTTATATAGCACCATCTCCAAAGACTCTGAGTGCTGCACAATATAAACACACATATCAAACAAAACATTTTAAAAATACAATAAAACAAATTTAAAACAACAACAATATACAAAATACAGCTGGGAGCAACAACTTATCTAGCCATCATAAAACTGCTATTATTTTAAAACACCTTCAATTAAAGGCTTGATTAAATAAATATGTTTTGAGGCCCTTCTTAAAGGCTTCCACCAAGGGGGCCTCCCTTAGATAACCAGGCAGAGAGTTCCTCAGGGTAGGCACAGCTACCACAAATGCTCTGTCACCCAAATGCCGCAGCCTTACCCTGGGAACTCCAAGGAGGCACCCCCAGCAGAATGGAGGGCCTGGGTCAGGTGGTACAGCACAAGAAGCTCTTCCAGATAGAATGGACCCTCTCGTGCAGGGTCTAATAGGTCAACAGCCCTATCTTGAAGACAACCCTCCACGGACTGGCAGCCAGTGCAGTTTGTGGACGCTGGAGTGATATGTTCACATCTTTTCCCCTCATCAATAATCTTGCCACCACATTCTGCACCAGCTGCAGTCTCGTGAAGTTGCCTCAGATATCCTTAGGTGCAGGGCATTGTAGTAGTCCAACCTGGAAGTGACGAAAGCATGTACCATTGTGGGCAGGTCATCAGGTGGGATCAGGGCTCAAATTCAGGCAATATTCCTGAGATGATAAAACCCACGTCTCACCAAGGCCGACACCTGTGCATCAAGTGTCAGATTGCTGTCCAGGATTGCTCCCAAATTCTTTACCTGCACACCCCCCAGCACAAGGTCGGGGGTAATGCCACGCCCCCCCCACCCTGACGACCCGGCTCCACCACCAGTACCTCAGTCTTGTCTGGGTTACGCTTAAGCCAATTGTGAGTCATCCATATCTGGATTTCCTCAAGGCAGCTGTTGAATACAGAGTCTGACACCTGGCTATTGGGAGCACAGGACAGGTACAGCTGGGTGTCATCTGCATAGCAGTGAAAACCTAGCCTGTACTGCCTGATAATGTCCCCAGTGGTAGCATATACACCGTGAACAACAGACCCGACCCCTGTGGAACACCACAGCACAGAAGCTCGGCTTTGATGAGAAAATTCCACATGGTCACCCTCCACTGCACTCTGTCTGTCATATATGAACTGAACCAGTTGATGACATTTCTGGACAGGCCACACCAAAACCGTAGTCGATCAAGTAACACCTCATGGTCCACAGTATCAAATGCCACAGAGATGTCTAGAAGGACCAAGATGGTATCCCTCGCCATCAGTGGTCATTAAGCACCCTCACCATGGCCGTGTCTGTACTACGCCCTGCACGGAACCCAGACTGGAAAGGTTCATAGGCAGAGGAAGCAGCAAGATGTCTCTCCAGCTGAACAGCCACCACCTTTACTACAGCCTTCCCTAAAAATGGGAGGTTCGAAACAGGTCTGTAGTTGCTGAGGCAGTCCAGGTCCAAAGATGTTTTTTTCAAAAGAGTTCTAACCAAAGCCTCTTTCAGGGCTAAAGGAAAGATCCCACTCCTTAATGAACTCCAGACTACCTTTGAAATCACAGGACCAATCAGGTCCAAACATTCAAACAAAAGGCAAGTTGGGCCTGGATCTAAATCACAATAGGTTGGCCAGCTTAGAGATTATTTCTACCACCTCCCAACCCCAATCAGCTCAAACTCATCCCATGCAGGAGGTGCTCCGACTCAACTGAGGCGGACCTGCAGCCCTTTCAAGAGGCGTTTGACTGAGACCTCAGTCCTGATGGAGGCACCTTGTCAGCGAAAAACAGAGCCAGCTCCTCACACCTTGTGCTAGAACCTACCCCATCAACACACAGACAGGTAGGATGTAAAAACCTGTCCACTGTGCGGAAGAGCTGAGCTGGTCTGTTTCTCACTGTAGCAATCTCCCTAGACAGAAACTCTGCCTTTTTACGGGAGATTGCCGCCTGATAGTCCTTATAATGTGACCTCAGGGCCAATTTGTCCCCACAAGACCAGATCTCTCCCAACGCCTGTCTAACCTCTGGCCCCTAATTTTTAAACCTCAGAGAGTCTCATCATACCAGGGAGATCTCTGATGAGTAGACAGGGGTTGGACATGCAAGGGTGTGATTGAGTCAAAGGCTGCACCAACTGCCCCATTTTAGGCCGCTACTGCCTCCTCCGACCCAATCGCACAAGCTGCCTCAACATCCGATAGGTCCAGCACTGCCAAAAGGTCCTCTGGGGATACTCTCCTTAACGACCGGTACTGGACTATCTCCATAGGGGCAGGACCATCTGGGGGGGGTCCTAAACATGAACCCCATGGTGCTATGATCCGACCAAACCACTGGATCTACACTAAGATCCATAATATCCAACTCAGAGGAAAAAAACAGATCCAATGTATGACCATCCAAGTGCGTCGCTGTCATTATCTTTTGTGTCAGGCCCAGTGCCCCCATGCTCCTGAGAAGGTCTATCCCACATTTTGATAGCCCCCGTCAACCCAGGTATTGAAATCCCCCATGATCAACTACCTGGGGGACTCAACACCAGGCCCAAGACGCAGCTCCCTCGATCACAAAAAATCCCCATCACTACCTGGGGGGTGATAGAGCAGGAGGACACTAAAGCCCGCACCCACACCCCCTCCATACCTTCTGAGAATTAATCTAATGTAGATGAGGATGGTAGGTACATAATTGTGAAAGGAATTCTGGAGGAGGAAGAAGTGGTAACCCTCATTAATGTATACACCCTCCCAGGCTACTGTCAAATTCTTCAGACGAGAGCCCTATTTGACCTGGTAGCTCTTAAGAGTGAAGGCAGAATGATCTATGGTGGACACTTTAATTTAATTTTAAACAAGAGCATGGACACTAGAAACTCAAAGAGATCCAGACTACCCCTTGAACAGAAATACGTCAAGAAGCAAGTTCAGAACTTGGGATACGCTGATATGTGTGAGAGCAATGAATCTCAGAGCAAAACAATACATCTTTTACTCTGCCCCATTCAGAGTTCTTTTAATTAATTCAGAACAACTCCCAAAAATTCAACCCCTGGAGCTATTACTGAGACATATTTCAGACTACGTTCTACTCAGAATGCAAACTAATCTCAGGGCAGAATGGAAACAAATGATGTGGAGGTTCAACCCAAGCCTGATCCATAATGAGCAGTTAAGGACAGGACTAGCAGACTTTCTCAAGGATAGCCTAAAACTCAACACCACACCAGATGTAGTGGCAGCAACTATATAGGATATGCTAAAAGTGCAGACAAGGGCAACCAACAGAAACTGCATGAAGCATGAACAAAATCTGGAATTAAAAGCTTGTCCAGAAACAAAGATACATGCTGAAGAAAGTGCAAGAGGCCTTGTCATGCATACAAAAATGAAAACAGAACTTGACGGCCTGATGTCCATCCAGACAGAAAGCGGCACTACAGACCATAAAGCAAAGGTTCTATGTGATAATAAGGAAGGAACTACAGAGACGGAAAAGCAGCAACGGCACAATAACGACTACAAAAACAGTGGGAATGCTGTTTTTTCTGGGGGCTTTGCCTCCATGCCCCCTCTATAGATAACCAACTCCGGGGCACAAGCTACTCGGGAGGAGGGGAAGTCTGTAAGTTGCCGAAATGGTTCGCAATGCTTTCCTGTTGCTGTTTCTATCAGTCATTGTCATTCCTTCGCTATTATCACTGGACACCAATAAAAGTACTATGAGGGAGGAGGCTGGACAGTAAAAAGATTGATGTTTCACCTCAGATAGCAACAGAAATATAGTCACAAAGAACAAATAAAACATCCAACCTCAAGAGACATGCAATACAAAACCTCAGACATACCAGGTGCCTTTACAGACCATTAAAAAACTGTTTATAAAGCTCAGCTGTCTGCAGATGCACAGGAGATAACAGATTTCCTACATAACTAGCTTTACTGAAATTATCCCTAGAACAGGCAGAGGAACTAAAGATGACCATTATAGCAGAGGAACTGCTGGATGCAATAACTAACCCGAAGATGGACAAATCCCTTGGTATGGATGGATTTACAGTGGAATGGTATAAAGCCTAAAAAGAAACCTTGGTGACAGCACTGCTAAAGGCCATCAATGACATACAAAAAATGAGAAGTCCCCTCCCATTATGGAATGAGGCCATCATCTCTGTCACACCAAAGGAGGGAAAGGTCAAGCTGCTCTAAATCATATCATCCAATCTCGTTCCTCAACCTGGTCTACAAGTTGTATGAAGCCTGCTGGTAAAAGTTTAGAACTGCTACTATCCAGTCTAATCAATCTGGACCAAACTGGTTTGTGTTTTGCAGACAGATGCAAGACAACACCTAAAGAATTTACTTTTGTCTTGTTAACCACCTGAATCAGTCAAGGAAAAGGCCCTGCTGGTGGGACTTGACACTAAAAAGCCTTCGACAGAGTCGAATGGAACTTCTTGACTGGTGCACTGTCGGAAATGAATTTCGCAGAACAGTTCCTGAAGTTGGTACAAGGAACATAAGCCTCTGCAGTAGACTCCATAAAGGCAAATGATGACATGGTGCGCCATTTCCTGCTGGGGAACAGGACATGACAGGGGTGCCCACTCTCCCCACTCCTATTTACTCTGTACATCCAGCCCTTGGTACAGGAGCACAGAAACATTGTGGGAGTGCAAACTGAAAGCCAGAAACACAATATCAGCCTATATGTTGAGGACATCCTTCTGTACCTGACGAAACCTAAAGAGTCGTTACCTACAGTGCAGATTCTACTGGATACATTCAGTCATTTATCAGGCTAGGACAGAGATGATGTCCCTAAACTACACCCTAGAACATACTTTCAGAGAACTTTTTAAATTTCAGTGGGACAAGACAGGGATTAAATATCTTGGAACAAAAATTCCTAAACTCTTATCACATCTCCATAGAGAAAATCTGGGAGCCATAATGACACAGCTCAAAGCAGACCTTCAGAGGTGGACTATTCTCCTCCTAAGCCTTATCCATAAGGTACTGTACAGACAGTACAAATGAATGTGCTCTTTGACTGCTGTATTTTTATCAAACTTTGCCAGTACAGATACACGGCAAGTGCATTAGGACTGGCACAGCATGATCTCAAGTTTCTATGAGGAGGATCACATCCTAGAATACGGCTCTGCACTCTGATGTCACTGAAGGGGAAAGGTGGACTGGCCTTGCCAGCCTTAGACAAATATTATTGGGCTGCACACAGAAACACAGAATTTATCAGCAGATAAGGATGGCTTGGCCCATCTAGTCTGCCCCTCTGTTCTCTGACTATTCTACCACCGTAGACCATGCCTGGTCTCCGCCACCTCCTCCCCCCTGCTTTGCTACCAGTTTTCATTTATTCCTATCCCATGCATGCTTGAAGCCCACCATTGTTTTCACCCCACCATCCCACTGGAAGAATGTTCCAGGCATCCACCACTGTCTCAGTGAAGAAATAATTTTCACATCCTCCAAAACTTCCCCCACCAACTTTATTGCATGCCCCCTAGTTCTTGTACACCTTCTTTTCTGAAAAATGCACCCTTCCTGTACCTTATTCATCCCCGTGAGCTATTTAAAGGTCTCTAGTATGTCCCATTTCCCCCTCCTCTCTTCTAGGGTGTATGTGTTTAGATCACTCACTCTCTCCTCATAGGACATTTGGTGTAGCCCCTGCACCATTTTTGTTACCTTTCTTTGGATGGCCTGTATCCTGTCTATGTCTTTTCTGAGGTGTGGTCTCCAGAAATGGACACAGTACTCCAGGTGTGGTCTCACCAATGGCCAGTACAGTGGCAACACCACCTCCCTCCTTCTGCTGGTGATATCCCTCCATATGTACCCTAGCATCTCATTGACTTTCCTACTGCTTTGTCGCATTGCCTTGCCACCTTGAGGTCATCTATTATGATTACCTCTAGGTCTCTTTCCAGTTTAGTGACCGTCAATACCTCCACCCCTTCTATACTTTGTGTCTGGGTTTCTGCATCCAAGGTACACGATTTTATACTTTCTTGCATTGAAATCCAGCTGCCATACATGTGACCATTCCTTGAGCTTTTTCAGGTCTCTGTCCATTCTCTCCACCACATCCAGAGTGTCTGCCCTATTGCAAATCTTGTAGTCATCTGCAAAGAGGCACACCTTCCTTGCCAGTTCTGCAATGTCACATATAAAGACATTAAAGAGGACTGGTCCCAGTACTGAGCACTGAATCACTTTCCATTCCCCCGAGTGAGCGCCGCTAAC
Organism: Neoceratodus forsteri; assembly: GCA_016271365.2. NCBI lineage: Eukaryota > Metazoa > Chordata > Ceratodontiformes > Ceratodontidae > Neoceratodus > Neoceratodus forsteri. Next base: position 1,251,327,858 of record CM028129.1, on the reverse strand, counting down.
CACCACTATCTGTCACCTATTCATCAGCCAGTTAAGTACCCAGAGTACCACCTCAGTTCCCACGCTTCCCAGTTCTTTTTCTGAGTCACCTATGTGGCTTGGTGTCAAAGACCTTGCTGAAGTGTATGTAGGCCATTTCCACTGCTCTCCCTGATCTATTTCTCTGGCCATCCAGTCAAAAAAATGTATCAGGCTTGTCTGGCATGATCTCCCTCCCATGAATCCATGCTGCCTTGGGTCCTGTAACCTGCCAGATGCAAGGAAATATACCAGTCTTTCCTTTAGAAGTGACTCCATTAGTTTCCCCACTACTGTCAGACTGACCAGACTGTAGTTGCCAGCCTCTTCCCTGCTGTTGCAATTATAGAGCTGGACTACATCTGACTTTCTCCAGTCTTGTGGGACCACCACTGTATCTAGTGAACTATTGAATAGGGCTGTTAGAGGTGCAGCCAGTACCTCCCTGAGCTCCTTCAATACCCTTGGATGTACCCCATTGGGCCCCATAGCCTTGTCCACTCTCAGACTCACAAGTCCCTTCAGGACTCTTTCCTTTTTGAATGGACTTGTGTCTACTTCCCTCCCTTCAGTTGTTCTGTAATCTATACATGGCCCACCCCTTCCCTTTCCACTGTGAAGACAGAACAGAAATATTTGTTCAGGATATCTACTTTTTCCTCATCATCCTCTGCACAGTCTCTGTTTGCACCCCACAGCCTCACAATTCCTCCCCTTGTCTTGCTTTTTCACTTATATACCTGAAAAGGTCTTGTCCCCTTTTATTACCCACCAGGCTATTCTTTAGTCAGTTTGTGCCTTAGCGCCCCTCACTGCCTTCCCTGCTTCCCTCTGCTTTTGCTGGTACTTCTCTCTGTCCTCAATCAATATGTGGTAGACTGAAGTCCCCCATCAGCAGTACCTCCTCCTTATCTGCCATCTTGCTAATAGAGGAAACAGTATTTAACCATTTCCTATCTTGCTAATGGCTTACTCAATGTCCTGGTTTATATCCTCCCCCTTGAGCTGGAGGTCTGTAAATCACCCCAGTACGAATGGAGGTTCTGGGTGCTGTCTCCAGGTGACCCACAGGACCTCCATCCCTCCCTTGCCCCCTGTATTTCTGTTGCCTTGATATCTTCCCTGACATGTAACAACCCCCACCTTCCTCCCCTCTCTATCCTTCCTGAATTGTGTGTATCCTGGTATAGCCATTTCCCAGTTATGGTTTTCTATGACTACCATGAACGGAAGCCACTGTGTCCAGGTCTGCCTCTACCATGATGCCCACAGGCTGGAATCATTTCCAGACTTCTTGAATGTTACACATGGCTTCCCACATCATTCTCCCACCCTGCTTACAACCTCCCTTTCTTCCTTTGGCCCTGCCTCATGTTCTCCTCTCATATTACTGTTTGTTTCTTGGCCCTTTTTCTCCAGTTCCCCTTCTTTTGCCTTGAACCTGTTCCCTTGGGGAGTTTTCTTCCCTCAGGTTCTCCTTCCCTCCTGCTTCAGCTTGTGTGGGGAGGGAGCATATACCTCCTTTTGTCATTCTGCCATCCCCTCAGCTGTTTTAAATGTTCATCAAAGTAACATTTAAATTGTCCACTGAGGACTGCAATTCCTCTCCTAGATGGATGCAGGCCATCACCTTTGTATGGGCCCGGATTGTCCCAGACTGGACCCCAGTCCCCAATGTAGTTGAACTCCTCCATTCTGCACCATTCCTTGTCCTTCCTTTGGCCTAATATGGGTAGCATCTTAGTGAATGCCATTGTACATGCTACCTGTTTTAAGCCCCTTCCCAGTTCCCTAAACTCCCTCTGAACAATCCCAGCTGCATCCCTAGCTAGGTTATCAGTCCCAGGTAGATAATGATATCCAGCTCCCCCTGCCCTGCCATCCTAGCATTCCTTAGGATCCGCTGATCTTCCCTCAGAGATGTGGTGCCAGATAAGCACCTTACCTTCCTCTTCATCCCTTCCCTGTTCCCAAATCTATCCCCCTAATGATTGAGTTCCCCAACAGAAGCTGCTTATTCCTCTGCTGGGGTCCTCTGCCACTCACCTTGGGTTCTCCCCCTTCGGGGACCCCACACCCTTCCCTGCCACTACTAAGGGTGCCACCTCCTGGTAGTCCCGTCCTGCCAGAACAGTGAAGGAGTTGCATAGCGGCACAGGAATGTGCCTCTGCCCTGTCACCTCCACCCTCCTGGACATCACCACTGTCCAGCCAACCCTTCTTCCCCATGGCATACTATGGGGCACCAGCAGTGGACTTGATGGTGCCTAGTGGAGGGACAAGACAATCTGGATCCTGGTAAGCTTGGCTCAGAGTCTAGTGACCTCCTCCCTCAACCCAGAGAGGTGAGTACATATGGGGCAGTGCCTTAGTCTCCAGAATGTCTCCTGAAGACTGCTGCTCCACACCACTGCAATGCACCACTGTCATTCTGGCTATATGTTCTTCCTCCTGCCCTACTGCACACTGTTCCTCTGTTTGGGTCTACCTTCTTGAGCCTTCTTGCAGTCTTTCTATGTCACACTACCCTAGATAGGGTTTCTCCTGAATTTCCCTTTTACCTTTGCTTTTCCTGCTTCCTGTTTACTACCGTCTTTAAATTCTTTCCTCCTCTCTGCCTCTTTACTACTTTTAGATATTTCCCTAAGTGCCCCATTAGAGCCTTATTTCACCCTACCCTAGATGGGGAGTCCCTCCTATTCCCAGTAGTGGCTTGCCTTCTATCCTTTACCTTTTCCTGCAGTGAGTGTAATAACAGAAGGGATCAGGTACCTTATCCTACTTCCTGTGGCCTCCTGTGGATGCTTACTGATGCCCTAAGATGCCAGTACCCGTTTCCATTCTTGCTGCTGCACTCATTCACTGGGACACGAGTGTGCTGGGACGTGCTGGATGGAAGCTTCAGACCATACTGCTGGCAGCAGTCAAGAAATCCCTCACTCAGAACTGGTTGACTGACAATCCCACAACTTAAGACTGGCTCTAACTGAGACAATATATAGGATGGAAAGAATTACCTACAATAAAAACCAGCTGCGCTCCAAGTTCCAAGACATCTGGGCACCCTGGCTCCACTATGCTTTAGAGTAAAACCCGGACTTTACTCCCTAGGTAGAACTATTGACGCAACACAGCACTATTTTTAGAGGCTTACCCACTCATGAAATATTAACTCTGACCCCAATCTGAAAATAAGTGGAGTCAGGCTAGGTCTGGCATACATTTGCTGGGCTAAACATAGAGAAGCACGCCATTCAATAGCTAATCAGAAGGACAAACAAACAATGATACTAACTCACTTATTGCTAACAACTGTAATTGTAAAACCCCCAGAACCTCTGGTGGATAATATAAAGCTGTCCCATCCTCCTCCTCTGGGAGAAAACAGAAAATCAGTCATCTCCTAATGAATAGCAGTAAAACCCAACCCTCCAGTTCCTTACCACAGTCCCAAGACAGAGAACAGAGCTGAATATTAGTCAGGCACATAATGAGACACAGTGGCAGGAATGGGGATTTTAAAAGAAAAAAAACTTTAATTTTTTAAATCTGCAATTAGGTTAACACACATAGTAAAGCACCTATACAAAGATGCCCTCTTTCAAAAAACAAAAATCATGAAAGCAGTGGGTTACAAAAGTAAAGTTCTTGTTCTACCCCTTTTCACAGTTGTTCCCCTTACCCATTTGTCAGTGTCAGTGGCTCAGTAGGTAGCACACTCGCCTCTGAGGCCGGGAGATCAGAGGGCTGTGGGTTCCAGTTCCCACATCTGGCACTTGGGTTAATATCCCAATACTGACACTGTAGTGCAGCATGAGAGGTGCTGCACTTCTGAGGTGCACTCTTCGGATGAGATGTTAAACCGAGGTTCCATCTTCCTGGATTGATGGTAGTTCAGGTGGATGTTAAAGATCCCATGGCATTTATCAAAAAGAGTAGGGGAATTTCCCCAGTGTCCTGGCCAAATTTCCCTCGTTCACTAAAAATACCACCAACAGCTTCATCTGGTTCAAGGTCAGTTGGCATTCATCTGTATCCCCCTCCCCAGGGTTGTGCCAGAAAATAGGCAGGATTTGTCTAGTGCACTTACCCGGTCAACAAAAACTAAATAAATAAAATAAATACAATTCTCTCTCTCCCCCTTGTTTGTTCTCCAATACTAGTCCCATTCAGCCAGGAATCCAAAGGAGCATGACCTATTATTGGTCTCTGTAGACACCTGAATGCTCTCCTGCCCAGTACACCAGTGTCCACTGAATGAATATGTCCATGCTCAGGAGCTGCGGGTTGTACAGCTCACAGGTAACAATGGATTTGGAGCATATTCTGACTGTGACAGACATAGGAAAAGTATGGAAATGTCAAAGCTGTACTGGGATGTCTGTCTTGTCTGTATGTTTTTATGGAAAACTTTAAATTTTAAAAATAGAGCAGTCTATGGCATGTTCAGTCCTTCCTCCCCCAGTCAGCCCCCAATGGCCTGTGCTCGATCCTGAACATGGGTCACTGGTGTAGCAAATAGTAGCCTTACTACTATAATACCAGCATGGCTAGGCCTATATTTTTAATAATGTGATTAAAAGTAACCAGATTAAAATAATCTGGCCCCTGACCGCATTTAAAGGGATGGTCCCCTCAGCCTTTTATTCTGTTCCCCTGTGTAGTTTGCATGCATAAGCAATGACTGCCTCCACTGCACCTGCTTAATTACATTAGGGTTTAAACGTAAATGAAGGCACTTAAGTCTGGTGTGAAAACTTGCTTGACTCCATTGCAACGGTCATGACCTGACTCATGCAAGGCATCCTGGAATGTTATGATGTTTTAGTGCTAAAGCCAGTAGTGGTTATACTGTATTAGTGCTGTTGTTGTACTCTGCAATCCCTATGTTCTTGTCTTATGCTGGCCATGAAACTTTTCAAGGCATTGTTAGTGCCCTGCTGTTTTCTGTAGTTTAAAGTGTATCTGAGTTAGAAAAAAATGCTTTTAGAGATACATGGACTTCACAAGACATGTAACAGAACTGAATAAGAATATAACTTCTGCTGGTTTGTGCAGGTATGCATCGGCAACTCCCATGATGCATTGCATGAGTGGGGTCATGACCGTTGCGATGGAGACAAACAGGTTTTTCACACCAGGGCAAAACAGAGTGAAGCAACCTCATTTATATTTAGATTAGAATGAAATTATGGGGATTCAACAGAGGGAATCATTGTTCATGCCTACAAACTGCACAGGGATATAGAAAATAGGTTGAGGGGACTTTCCCTTTAAGATAATTGCCACAGTGACTTTCTTATTAAATGTGAGGGTTATGTTAGCAAGAGAATTGGTCCCTGACACTTACTGATACACTGAAATCAGTTTTCTGGCTGACCTTATAAACCTACATATTAGTGTTGTCAGAACTAGTTAGTAAAGATTCGAACCCTCCTCGAACCCTGGTGTTTGAGTTCTAACTTAGAACTCGAACACTAAAAGGATCTCATAAAGGGTTCAAATCTGAGTCCTCCCAACTCCGTGGACATCTTTTCCTGGCCCCAGCCCAGCTGATGACTTGTGTGTAGGGAGGAGGGCAGAGGCATGTCCCAGCAGGCAGCCCCGATGTGGGGGGGGGTGTAGGGGTATATGTGGGGACTGGAGGAGGCACGTCCCAGCAGCAGCAGGTAAGTGGCAGCCCCAATGTGGTGGGGGGAGTGCAGCAGCAGCAGTGTTGTTGGGGCTGCCAGATCCACCGCGAGTTGTCTCACACTTTGCGCTTGCGTAGCGTACTTACGTACGCTCAAGTGATGTCATCCTCACCACTTGACCATTTACTATGTGGTCAGGTGGGGATCGAGTAAGCTGCGTGAGCCGCGGGATCTGTGGAGGGTATTTATTTAGGCGGATGCAAGCCGAGAGCGCCATTTGATCCTGAGGATTTCAGGAGGCAGCAGCAGCCTACTTAACTGTAGCGTACCACTACTACCGCAGCCAGCATTCTTGCCCGATACTTACTAGGCCGGAGCCCAGGTTGGTGTGGCCGCAATCAGACTGCAGCACTTGCTAGTTGCTGCAGTGCTTATTGAATTATTTAAAAAATTCCATCATCCATTTTCCTGCGAAAAAGGGCTAAGCAAATGTTGAAAAGTTCGAGGGGAAGGGGAAAAGGGGCAGGCCGGGCCCAGGCCCGAGAGACTGAGAATGAGAGAAAGGCTGAAAAAAAGGCTCAATAAATTAATGGCCAGGTGTGGAACTAGTGGAGGTTCAGGTGGAGGGACTAATCAGGAATTGGGAAGGGAATAGGGATCGATCAATATCAGGACTCAGGAGAGAGAATAAAAAAAATACAGAAAGAAGAACCTTTGTGAAATGTGATTGTGAAACTGCAGCACTGCACAGTGCACACTCAGCAGCTGCCAGCAACAAGCATATAACAAGGGGAAAAAAAAAGGCAAATAAATTTGTCAGGACAGAGTATATAAGGACTGTGCTCAAGCTCATTGTGTTGTGCTGCTAAGGGGGTCCTCCTCTTGACTTTCACCCTCAAAAATTCCAGTCCTTATTAGTCCTTATACAACAGCACGAGGCACTGACAGTAAGGCACTGACTGAAGGCAGGCAGTTAATTTTTTTGGACACCACCCCCTGCGTGTGTGTGAGACTTCGACTTCTCCACCCCGAGTCCCTGTGCTGTGTATGTGACTCCCTGCTCCCATCTCCCCGAGTTGTGCTGTTATTACCCCTTACATGACAGAAGCTTAGAAATATAATTCTCATTCCCTGTGTTGTGTGTTATCTATGTATGTGACCTCGTCTCCTGTGGTCAGCCCATCACCCTGCTGCTGTGGTACCCTTGACTGCACTGTACCCTACCCAGTGTGTGCTACAGAGAGAAGCCCAGTGACCAGTTGTGTGTTGGTATTACCCTTGCGTGACAGAAGCATAGAAATATAATTCTCATTCCCTGAGTTGTGTATGTGACTCTGTCTCCTGTGGTCAGCCCATCACCCCTGCTGTGTGCCCTTTGACTACACTGTACCCTATCCAGTGTGTGTTACAGAGAGAAGCCCAGTGGCCAGTTGTGTGGTGGCATTAACCTTACATGACAGAAGCGTAGAAATATAATTCTCATTCCCTGAGTTGTGTATGTGACTCCATCTCCTGTGGTCAGCTCATCACCCTGCTGATGTGTGCCCCTTGACTGCCATGTGTATGCCTATGCCCAGCAGCCCAATCATTCTGTAAGCCTTGAACGTGGGATCCTTTAGTTGCAAGCCATCATATTCTTTAATTACTTTCAGTCCACTGCATCACAGTGTCACACAACCAAAATAAAATTTTGAAGTTGTAGCCAGCGATTACAGATCACATTGCTTTCTTACACAGGAATTGTGTGGGTGTGTTCACTGCAGTATACTGGTAATGTTATGGCTGACAATTCAACATAGATGAAGCATCTGGTGCTGATGTTGGAGCAGATGTTGGTGGTAGTGGTAATCCTGGTGCTAGCAGAAATAACCAAAATGTTTCATGTGATAAAAATTCAAGAAACAGCAAAGAGCAATAGTGAAGTGTGGTAAAGGGGGACCTTTTAAGAAAACCTGTACAGCTGCTGGGGTCACACGGAGAGGCACCATAAGGTATGCCATTCATGCTGTTAAGATCCCTGTGACTAGCAGCAATAATGCAAGTGACAGTGAGTCCCTCTCTGACTCAGACAGTAGCTCTTTGTCTCAGTGCGACACTGTTGTGTCTTGCGACATATCATTACTTCCTCAACAAAGTGAAATGAGCAAGTCTGCTGGCAATGAATCAGGTAGTGCACTTGAAAATACATCCAGCACTGTTGGCAATGAAAAGGACATATCCATTGAATCCACCACTTCTGTGTTGGCCAGCAATGAAAATCCATCAGAGTCTTCTGCCCTCTTCTAGCACCAAGGAGCATGTCCCGGTTCTGTTGGGACAGGTGAAAAGACACAAACAGTCTTTAGCTATCTTCCTAGCACTCAAACAAACTCTGTCACATCCAGGGTGTGGAATTATTTCTGTCAGTAAAACTGATCCATGCAGAGCAATTTGTTCCCTGTAAACAGAGTGTAAGCTGTGGTAAAGTTGTCATGCCTTGGCACTACAGCTCTTAAACGCCATCTGAAAAGCATTCAGTTTTGCTTGATCGTCCAAAACCCATGTCCTCCATCTTCCAGACCGCACGTGAGAAGGGTGAGGAGGAATCTGAAATGGATACTGAATTGTCTGAACTTGATGCAGACAGAACCACTGCCAGCCCTAGGATCATTGTTATCACCAATGCCAGCACCATTAGTACCAGTTGCACATCCAGTGATGGCACTGAATGTATAAGTCCTAGTCCACCATCCCAGCGTCCATCTGCCCATCAAAGCACAATAAATAATATAATGTATAATAAACCAGCAGGGACATGTTGTAAACAGATAACACTGTCTCAAGCATTTGAAAGGAAGAATACCTTTACTAACAAGCATTTGTCAATGCCGAATGTTTGCTTCCTGGCATTGGCAGTGGTAGTGTAGAAGTTATAGAGCTGCGTAATAGGAATGGCAGTGAAGTATTGAACTGAAGCCAACCCCACCACCACCACCCTGCAGAGAGTGACAGGCATTGGGGTGTGCATTTGGGTTGTCAGGCATAACGGCCACGCCATTTCACCACACCCCACCCTGCAGACACTTACAAGTGTCACGGTGTTCCTTGGGGTCTTTGGTCTTTATGCTGCACCACATTTCATTAGAAATATGGGTGATATGGGTGCGATATAGAGAATGGGGTGAAGTTTGGGGCCAAAGAGTCCAAGGCATACCTCGATGCCTCTCACTGACTGCAGGGTGTGGAATGGTATGAAGCATCACAGGCAAGAATCTCAGGTCACACCCCTGATGCCTGTCATTCTCACAGGGTTGGGCGCTATGGTTGGAAACCCTAATACCTCAGGTATTCGCTGGTATTTTCACTCCAAATTTTCAACGTGTTTTTTTGTGACTCCACCTCATGAACAGGGGAATATCAGTTTGTTAGCCGTAAAGCTGCTTATGCACAGTGACTACATTTAGCACCACAGGTGCAAAAACATTCTGAACAGGATGTAAAAATGACAGCTGTACTGTTCATGGGGAGGTGTAAAAATGGCAATGTTGCAAATCTGTAGTAAAAATATTAAAAAATGGTGAAGTCACGAGCGTACTTATAGAAACTGTGTAAATATACACCTGTAATATAATTAGGTTGGGGATTTTTACAGCAGATTGTCAACTCAGGCATTTTGGTGCTCCGATCATGAACAGTGTCACTGTGATTTTCTTTATCTGTGCCGAACAATGATTTCCCACAGCTAATGACCAGCATCTTCTGCACTGAAAGTGTGAAAACACTTCAGCCATGTTGTGAAAATGACAGTTGTACTGTTCATAAGAAGTGTGGAAAATGCCACTGGTGAAAATCTGAGCTGAAAATATGACAAAGTCATGAACTAACGAGGGTGCGTGGAAACTGCGCAATGCTCACTCATAACACAGTCATTTTATGGACTTTTGTCACCAAATTTTCAACATAGCCATTTTAAGACCTCTGCTCATGAACAGTGTCACTGTGATTTTCTTAATTTGTCCCATACATTGATTTCGCACACCGACAGCACCATTGTGCACTACATGTGCAAAAACACATTTTGGGTGCCATATGAAAAATTGCAGCTGTACTGTTCATAAGGAAGTGTAATAAAATGGCAATGTTGAAAATCTGGAGTGAAAATATTAAATTTGCAAACTTACGAGCATGCATAGGAACTGTGCAATGCACGCACGTAACACAGTCATTTTTAGGAATTTTTTCACCAAATTTTCAACATAGCCATTTTAAGACCTCTGCTCATGAACAGTGTCACTGTGATTTTCTTAATTTGTCCCATACATTGATTTCGCACAATCGACTGTGCCATTGTGCGCCATATGTATGGAAACACGCTTTTGGGTGAGATGAAAAATGACAGCTGTACTACTCATAAGAAGGTGGTAAAATGGCAATGTTGAAAATCTGGAGTGAAATATTGAAAATTCGTGAACTTACAAGCGTGGGAACTGTACAACGTCACGGTAAGAAACAGTCATTTTTGAATTTTTCACCAAATTTTCAACATAGCCATTTTAACACCTCAGCTCATGAACAGTGTCACTGTGATTTTCTTAATTTGTCCGTGCATTGATCTCAGACACCGACTGCGCCATTGTCGGCTACATGGGCGGAAACGCTTTGGGTGAGATGTGAAAATGACAGCTGTACTACTTATAAGAAGGAGGGCAAAAAGTCAATGTTGAAAATCTGGAGTGAAAATATTGAAAATTCGAGAACTTCGAGAGCCTGCGTGGGAGCTGCGCAATGCAACAGCAAAACAGTCATTTTTGAATTTGGCAACAAATTTTCAACATGGGGTTTGGGACCTTCTCATGAATGATGTCACTGTCATGGCATTATTCAGGCCCAAGGGATGATTTCATAGCAGTGACTCAGAAATCACCCTCCGGGCCGAACTAACGCCATGACAGTGACATCATTCATGAGAAGGGGTCCCAAAAACCATGTTGAAAATTTGCAAAACTCAAAATACCTGAGATATGCAACAAAGTTGAAACCCTATCTAGCCCATTATACAGCTTACGGCATTTCCTCAGTTCGCGGTCGGCTTTGAAGAGTGCAGGCGTGTTCCCAGTCCACCGAAGATCGTCGCGGCGAGGTCTGGAGGTAGTATAGGGTGGGGGGGTATGGAGGAGGCAGGTGCGAGTGGGTGGGTGCGGGTTGTGGGAGGGGGCCAGGAGACTACGTGGGACCTTTTTCTTTATAGGTAAAAAAAAAGAACGACGGGATTTTGCCACGCTGGGTGGGCTCCCAGCGTGGCAACAAGGATGGTTGGGGGGCCATTCGGGCCGACGGGATTGGGCACCCCTGCCGGCCAGGAGGGATTGCCACGCTGGAGTGGGCTCTCACGTGGCACTTAGCAATGGGGTGAGACAGGTGGAGCAGATCGGGAATTGGGCACCTGCGGGCTGGCATTACTTTCCATGCTGGGGTGGGTACCCAGCGGCATTTTGAAGACTTTGGGGGAGGTGGGGGAACACAGCACAGCTGACGGGGATTGGCACCCCTGGCCGGCTATTCAGTGTGTGCATGTGGGAGGGCGGGGCACGCGCCTGCGTGGCGCTCTGTGTGTGTGTGTGTGTGTGTGTGAGCTGGGCATGAGCAAGTGATATCTTATTGCTGCTCACTCAAGCATACAGTCTCTTTGAACTGTATGCCACTGCATTTTGGAACTTGTCATAGACAGCTCCAGAATGCATTATTACAGGGTCACGCCCTGCCAAGACACTGACTGAATTGGAGGCGATGACACACTTCAAATCTCCGATGATGGCACTATGTTTCTTGCACATGTGCAAGCAAACATAAAAATCATCCAAAGACCCTTCATCTTAATCACAGAATTGGTGAACTGTTAGCTGGAGCCCTTCTCCCATACTCTTTGGTAGATTATGAGGATTTTAGGAGTTCTTGAAACTAGCAGAGCCTCATTACAAAGTTCCTCATCGAAGGTACTTTTCCTATGTTGAAATACCAAACATTTATCAGGCTTTAAAAGTGACAGTGATGCTTGCACTTAAAACTGCAGAGGGTGGGGTTATTCATGTCACAACAGATATGTGGACCAGCACTCAAAACATAGATTACATGTCCCTTACCACTCATTGGGTCATGTTTTCTTGTGGTTCTTCAAAAACAAAGACACCCCAGAAGATGGCGCTGCTGCATATAAAGAAATTTGGGCAACGTCATACAGCTGCAAACATCTTGCAGGAACTAAATTATTTATTTAGCTTTTGTTTACTGGGTAAGTACACTAGACAAGTATTATGCCTATTTTCAGGAACGACCCGGGAGAATACAACATGAGGAACAACAGTCAAGGAGACATGGCAAAGAGAGTACAGTTTTTTGTCACAGTAAACAAACATGTGGGAAATACATCATTTGACGCTAGGGGAAACATATAGTAGTAAGCACATTTGAGATTATACACTCTAGACTAGCTAGTTCAACTGACAGATATATACAGGTCATCATACACAGGAGTGGAGCATAGCTCAAGGACTGGATTGGTCATAATATAACTTATAACACTGTCGTATACACCCCCTAGGCTCGTTGGATCGCGGACAGGTATATACAGCTCATCACATTTTTCTAAATATGCACATGTTAGACAGAAACAGAAACACTTGGTAGTACAAGTTTCTACCAAGTGACCAAGGTCACATATGTCATGGTTAAGCCATGACCGTGGAGCAATAATGGGTGTAAATATGCCCAAGGCTTTTTAGGCAGGAGTAGTCAGAAGTCATTGATACAGTGGGGAAAATATCTCCAGGAATTCAATGGAGACACCCTGGGGAGGTTCAGACAAAACAATTTAACACTACTCTAGGGAGGTTTGGGGCAGTCACATTCTGATGCTAGTTTTAGGAAACCCCACAGGGAATTTTGAAAACTCAGATAGGAGGGGGCAGCTCGGATATCCACAGGCAGTGAATTCCAGAGTCTGGGTGCACTTATGGCAAGTCCCATCCCCATGAGGGTCTGGGTAGGAGGACTTTGAGCATCCCTGATGTGAGAGACCTAGTTGGTAGGGGTGGGATTCAGTTTAGGCAGAAGCCAGGCCAGCCCTGGGGTGCTAGTTCTGATCACTTTCCCAGAGGGCATCCCAAACCAAAATCAAGGTATCTAGCTTGTGAGAGCCAGCAGAGTTTCTCAGATAGCTCACAGCGGTGGGTGAGTCGGGGGCAGACAAGGCAAAACAACAAATGTTATTTTAAGCAGTGTACCACTGGGTGAGATGTGTCTTTGGAGAAGCGAGCAAATAGGTGCAGCCCAAAGCTGAGGAGGGAAGGAGCACACCCTTCGCTAGAGCAAGCCTGGCTGCCGGTGTAAGGTTATACTTGCCCCTATAGGCCAGACCCAGTTGCAGTTTGCCGCCTGCAGATGTTAAGGATATGATTACCCATGTCAGTTGGGGGTCAAGTGTTACCCCCAGATATTTGATGGAGCTCACTATGGGTAGTGAGGATCCATCTGCGCTAGTGAATGTAAGCAGGCCGATGAGGCTTTGATTTTTAATAATTGAGCCAAAGAGCATAGCCTGTGTCTTTTTCAGGTTCAGGACCAGCCTGTGACTAGTAACCCATGACAATACTCTGTTAAAGTCATTGGTCAGGTTCTGGTTTAGGTAGTGGCATTCTGGGGTGAGCCAGGATTACTCAGATCATCTGCATACATGGTGGCACTACAACTGGTAGTAACCATGGGTAGTTGATTGATGAAGAGGTAGAAGAGGAGGGGACCCAGTACCGAGCCTTGAGACACCTTGAGGTCACCGGTAGGGGCTCAGACAGGACTTTATTGAAGCAGGTATGCTGCTTTCTGCCATGTAGATAACCCATTAACCATTTCATGGCATGGGGGAGAGGCCACGTGACCACAACTGTGCACCAAGCAGTTTGTGGTCAACGAGGTCAAAGGCTTTGGACAGGTCAATAAATATTGCACCAGAGAGTTTGCTCTGGTCCATGGCTGTCCGGATACTTGATGTAACCGAGATTAAGGCTGTGGTGGTGCTGTGTCCCTTATGAAAGCCATGCTGGGCTGGGGACAGAAGTTCATGAGAGTGGATATATTCCGATAGCTGCTCAGCCACTACCTTTTCAAGGAGCTTGCTAAGGATTGGGAGAATGGCAATCGGTCAATAATTGTCAGGCAGTTTGGGATTTCCTTGCTTTAGTACAGGGACAATCCTCTCCTCTTTCCAGATGTCTGGGATGGTCCCAGACCAAGGGATGGTTGAAGATAAAGGCTACTGGTGAGGCAATGTGTGCAGCACCAAGCAAGGAGTTGGGTTCCAGGTTGTTTAGGCCAGGACTGGAGTACTGGAAGAGGCCAGCTAGGCATTTCTGCAAGTCCTGAACTGATACAGCCCTGAGGTGGAACATTTGATGAGAGGGTGACCCTCCAGCAGAGTGGAGGGAAGGGGTGGGACAGAGCCTCATCAGGAGAGAAGAGGTTGTGAAGGCAGAGAGTCAGAGAAGTGATTATTTGGGAGTTGGCAATAGTATGGGGATTATGCAGGAGACTCCATTTATGACCATGTCCGTAACCCCGGATGGGAGGATCCGCTGACAAGGGATTTAATATCTCTCCAGAACCTCCTGGGATTACTGGCAGAGCTTAGTAGGGCAGACTTGCAAAAAGTCACTCCCTTGCTACCCTGATGGCCATTTCACTTGTTCCTGAGGTGTCTGTACCCTTTGAATAATCATGGGATCACTGGTACCTTTGGAGCAGGCCCAACACCTATCTCTCTCCGCATCTGGGCTAGTAGATTCCCATTTAACCAGAGGGTAGTGGACCCCCTCACCCTATGGGTGACCTTGGGAGCATGCTTGTCTTGCAAGGCCCCAAAGGTGGAGAGGAAGTAAGAGGTTGCTGCCGAGGGGTCAGTGGCACTATACACCCCAGACCAGTCAGTAACTCTTAGGTCTTCCAGAAACTCCTCAGTATCGAATCTAGAGTAGTTTCTGACATGCATAATTTTGTGTGGAATTTTGGGGGTGGGAATTTTCCATACACAGAAAACCGGTGAGTGGTCAGAGATGGAGTCAGATAATGTACCACGCTGATGAGATCTTGTCAGGATGGTTAGACATGATCCAGTCCAGTAAGGTGCTGGAGGATCCATTTGCTGTCCGCCTAGTTGGTTCCTGGATGAGCTGGGTCAGGGCAAGGTTAGCAAGCAAAGGCTCAAACTGCTTAACATTACCACTATCCCAGTTAAGGTTTACATCCTCCAGGATTATGAGTTCATTATCCCCGACTCTGGGACCAATTTTGTCCATGAGGTGAGTTAATCCAGGTAGCCCACCTCTTGGAGGATTATAGGTGCACACCAGGTGCAGTTTCTTTGCATCCCCAAGTAGCAGTAGCACATGTAACAACTCACAGGGGGACACGTTTGAATCCTGGTGGGCAATTTGGGAGATTTTTAAGTGGCTCTTATGGTAGATTAGTATGCCACCCCTCTTGCCCCCAGCTCTGTCCAGTCGGGTGAATTCATACCCAGTGAGTTCACAGGCAGAGTCAGGGACAGAAGGTTTCAGCCAGGTCTCCGTCACTCCTAGGATGTCGGGTTTGTAGAGTGCAACCCATACTAATAGCTCATCACGATTAGGTAGCAGGCTCCTAATGTTAAGATGAGCTATTTTAACCTACCCATGCCCCATACAGGAGGGATTTGCTGGTCAGATTTAATGGGCCAGGGTTGGTTTCAATATCACCGGCCAGTAGTAGTGCAAGTAGGAGGAGCCAGGGGAGATACCACCTCCTATGCACTTGACAACCTGGGAGTTTTTTAGCACGGGTACACTTTACCCTGCTTGTATACATAAGGCACCAAAGATCTAGACAGCAAGTAACACTGCAGTGTGCTTTGGAGATCACAAAGATATTGGAGAAGGTGTAGTCGGGGACCTCGTAGGTGGACGACCATCCCCAGTTGTCACCCAGTGTTATTGGGGGGGAGGTGACCATATGCAACAAAGAGAGTCCCACTATAAGACCTACAAGGCCTATATCCCTGCGGATGACAGCCAGCACCCTCTCTACCATTAACATTTGAGTATCCTATCCTCACTAGATGGATGGAGAGGAACAACATCCACATCTTGGCGGGAGGCATAGCACTAGCCTGTGAGATAATTATCAGTCAGCTAACAAGAACTGCTGTGAAGGAAGGAGCGATGGATATACTAAGGCTGGAAGGAAGTTAGTGAGATTTGCTATTGGTATGTGCCAAGTAAATAAAATAAGGCCTGCACAGTGCAATTCAAGGATACCAGCAATGACGCGGGGGCTGAGGGTTTATTTCTGGAAGGAGTTCCTGCCCTCTCCTTTGTGCACACACTTACCACTTGTCGACAGTTATACGAGGACAGAGTTTAGACAGCCAAAACCAAGCAGTGCAAGTGGGGTTAGGATTGGTACAGTGATTTGTGTAGAGAAAGAGAAAAAGAATCCCTCTGGTGGCAGGTCTGTATAACCTGCTAATGGAAAACTAGCCACTTGGAAAAAAAAAAACAACTTCTATTACACAGTTGAAATGTGCTTAGTTTTATCGAAAATCTACTTGTTAAAAGTGCCAGATGGCTGAAGCAGGGGAAAAGTCCTGGCCAATCAGAGCGGGTTTGCTGGAAGCACCAGTGTTGCAATTGGCTACGCTGTCCTGTGATCTTCCAAGGAGCTGCAGGCGGGCATCCTGGTCTCGGTCGGTGGCTGGGTGCAGGCCGACCATGGGGTAGCTGAAGCTGCCCTGTTCAGGGAAAGAGCAGCTGCAGAAAGAAAGAAGAGCAGGTCTTAAATAGCATAGCGGTTAGGATGAGTTAGATCTGAGCAGTTTAGTAAGACAAAAGGTAGTTAGACTTTTGGCGCCATGGCAGAAGTGCTTGGATGGGGGCTGCAGTAAGAGCACTCAGACAGAAAAGGTATAAGCACTTTAAAACTCTAGTAGAAATTACAATCCAGCTAATACAGTTGAAAAACTTCTATTACACAGTTGAAATGTGCTTAGTTCCATTGGAAATCTACTTGTTAAAAGTGCCAGATGGCTGAAGCAGGGGAAACCAGAGCGGGTTTGCTGGAAGCACCCGTGTTCCAATTGGCTGCGCTATCCCGTACCTTCCAGCAGCTGAAGACGGGCATCCAGGTCTCGGTCGGTAGCTGGCTGGGTGTCGACCGACCATGGGGGAGCTGAAGCAGCCCTGTTCAAGGGTAGGCAGCTGGAGAGAAGAAAAAAGAGCAGGTATTAAATAGCATAGAGGTTAGGATTGCTAGATCTGAGCAGTTTAGTAAGACAAAGGTAGTTAGACTTTTGGCGCCAAGGCAAAGTGCTTGGATGGGGGCTGCAGGAAGAGCACTCAGACAGAAGAGGTATAACACTTTAAAACTCTAGGAGAAATTACAATCCAGCTAATACAGTTAAAAACTTCTATTACACAGTTGAAATGTGCTTAGTTCTATCGAAAATCTACTAGTTAAAAGTGCCAGATGGCTGAGCAGGGAAAAGTCCTGGCCAATCAGAGCGGGTTTGCTGGAAGTACCAATGTTCCAATTGGCTCGCTGTCCCGTAATCTTCCAAGGAGCAGCAGGTGGGCATCCTGGTCGGTCGGTGGCTGGCTGGGAGCCGCCAACCATGGGGAGCTGAGGCAGCCCCAGCTCAAGAACAGGCAGCTGGAGAAGAAAAATAGCTAGTCTTAAATAGCATAGAGATTAGGATGGGTTAGATATGAGCAGTTTAGTAAGACAAAAGGTAGTTAGAATTTCGATTGCCAAGGCAAAGTGCTTGGATGGGGGGGCTGCAGGAAGAGCACTGAGACAGAAAAAGTATAAGCACTTTTAAACTCTAAGAGAAATTACAATCCAGCTAATACAGTTGAAAAACTTCTATACACACTTGAAATGTGCCTGTTCTATCGAAAATCTACTAGTTAATAGTGCCAGATGGCTGAAACAGGGAAAAGTTCTGGACAATCAGAGGTTTGTTGAAGCACCCGTGTTCCAATTGGTGCGCTGTCTTGTACCTTCCAAGGAGCTGCAGGTGGGTGTCCTGGTCTCGGTCGGGGTGGCTGGCTGGGTGCCGGCCGACCAGTGTGAGCGTGCACACGGGGCACACAGCCGTGCCCTGGTCAAAAAATATTGCCCGGTTCGTGCCGGGCCCCAGTGCTCCAGTCGCAGCCTCCCGAGCCCCCGCCATCGCGAACGGTTGTGAGAAAAACTTTTATTTTTTGTTGGATTGCACTAACTTAGCGCCGTAGGCCCATAGCCGGTAGAGCTCCAGTCCTCCTTTGCACTGGCTTCCCACACTATTATTACATTTTTTATTTTATTATATATCTTGAGACTTGTACTTGTAGCCCCATGACAGTCGGACCGATGTCCGCTTTTATTAAATTAGGCAGTCCCCACTCCGGCCACAGGGAGTCGCAGCTCCCGGAATTGCGCTGGAATACCCAGCCTGAGAGCCTGCTTGAATTAAACCGTCCTCCTGGGATGAAGCAGCGTTAAGCGTAGCGAGCGTTTAAATCCAGAAAGAAGCGGCCTTGAATCACTGCAGCCTGAAACATGAAGGACTAGGAGATAGAGCACTTTGGAGCAACCGCTACTGCACTTACCGCTGAATGAAGCGAGGAACCCTGATCCGATTCCTGTCACTCATTTTCCTAACAAGGTACTGTAAATAATTAATCCCTTTGGGTTTGGGAGCAATTGGGGAGCAGGGGAGCTCAGCTGCGCTTGCTAGGCATGCCGCACATGCGATCCACAACAATCCCCAGTGGCCTATAATGGCTGGCTCCAGTCGCGATCGCATTCCCTCTTAGGCCCCATAATAGGGCCTGCCGGCCTGGGCCTGTACCTGTACACCAGAAAATAGGGACTTCTATACTACCGAACAGGCCGGGCCCATCGTGAAAGTCCTGGGTGTACCAAGGAGGGCACTGCACTGCACAATGTGCATCAGCATCTGAGAATGTGATGATTCTGCTTGGGCTGCACTCATACCTCTCAACTGTCCCTGATTTTCAGGGATGTCCCTGATTTTGGCTCAAAATTTTACTCTGTCCCTCCTAAAATTTGTGTTTGCATATGGCTAAACAGTGGAAATTGTAAGCATAAAATAATGTCAAGCATTAAAGTTACAGACTTGTTCTTCTTTAGAAAATGCATTTTGCACTAATCCCATATTCTACCAGCTTTCTGGGTATATATCTCTAATTTTGAAGATGTGTCCCTGATTTTGGTCCATTGTCCTGATGTTTTTAACTAAGCCTTGTCCCTGATTTATGAGGCAGGAGGTTGAGAGGTATGGCTGCACTCATGGAATAGATGCAGACACTACTTAAAATAATGCCTTCCTACAATTCATCAGAGAACACAGAGCATAAAAGTTGCCACCATATTTTATTACACCCATGACCATGAGACATCACATGTATGGACTCCCAATACTGGGGGTAGGGAAGATGCATTCCTGTGGGTGAAGAATAATTTCATTCAAACAGTGTATGCACAGTAACTAACAGCGATGCTAATCAAGCTAAGGGTGGCATCAAAACCTCAGAAATTCTAATAATGAGCTTGACTCTTGGTATTGATCCTGTGATCCCAGGTGAATGTTGTTAGTGCTGCTGACCAGTTTGGCAGCTGGTTTAGAGGGAACAACAATGTCCAATCAGATATCAGGCAGAAATGAAAAGCTGGCACCCAGTGATTTTAATAATGTAATTGTACACCACAGCTCAAAGTTTGCTTGACAACTGGCATGCCCCAATATCATTGCTGTTTTGTGAAAAGACAGGAGAAGATGAGATGAAGAGGCCAATGTTAGCCTTGCTCTTAGCACATTAGCCTTTGTGTCCATTACTGGTCAAATTCCAGAAGACCAGCTCTCAAGCCGGAGGAGAAAGCACTAGACAGACAGAGCTGTAGAGGATTTCAACAAGAAACTAAAGCTGCTTTCAAAGTTTCAGCAGTTACTTACAGGGAAATGGTATGAGATTAAAGCTTGCTCTGTAGTTAGTGTTTTCTTCAGTTTTCACTAGCAAATGGGAAATAGGTAAGGAGGCAGTTGGCACCAATCGTATTTATTTATTTGGAATTACTTCATTGGGATACCGATGAGATGCAACATTTTTTTTATCGGTCCCAGGAAGACTGTGGGGAATTGTCATATCTGTGCAGGGATTTATTTAACTCTAAGAATTTTTCCATTTTATGCCTGAGCAATTAGGACAATCTGTTAATGCATGGGGTTCCCACACACTGCAATGGTGGATTAAATAGCCTTACTGGTTCATGGGGACCCACATTTCCAGCCCAGCTTGTACAGCAGCTTTAACGAATGGTAATAGGGTGATACACCAAACATAATTCCTCCTTGCTTTAAACTAGCTGGCTTGTGCCGCAGCTAGATCCTGCGAAACCCCACAGGGCTCATTGAACCTGAGAGGGAGTAGGGACCTGGAGGAACAGTGCCGGGCTATGGTTAGAAATTGCTCCTGGAGTGAGCTGGGCTCCATCTCAACGTTTTGAATCGCTTCACAACTCTACATTCTCACAAAGTTGGTGGGGCTTGAATGGAGCACAGGCGGGTCCTGGCAGGCGCGCGGCTCCATGCCATGCCAGAGTCCCAGCATTCAATATCACTCCCGGGCAGCCTGTGCCTGTGCCTGTTGCGCTCACAATTAAAAACTGGATAATATTCAGTATTTACTGGGGCCCCACACCTTCTGTGGCTGTAAAAATGTTATCTTTGGAGGTCCAGGTTGCGCCGCGGCTCCAGTTCAAAAGAGATCTGATGGAGTGTGCAAGACTGCTATGACAGCAACAATAAAATAAATACTCATGTTTCCACTTTTTGGGATTGCACAAAATATGTGAGTCATATAAAACCAGGAAGGATAAAAAGCTGACAGAAAGATTCTAGGCTGCAAATAGCTTTGGAGGAGGCGAGCCATAGAAAACATGTATTGCTTGCTGGCTTGCTTAGCTTGGACCCTGGCTTGCATACATATGATGCATTGCTAGGCTGCCTGCTGCTGCTACTGAGGAGTTTCAAAGGAGCGCCAAGCAGCAGAAGACAGCTCGAGTTCAGAAAATGGCTTAAAGTCCACCAATCAGAGCCCCAAAAAATGTAATCCTGCCAATCAAGTAGGGAGGCAGACCAGGCTTGTGATTGTGATTTTATAGTAACCTGCACTGCTGTGTTTGTTTGGTATGAAAAGATGGGAAAAATTGAATGCAAACAGTCCGAGGTGAACAACTCTGTCATTTATTCAGTGTCATCTCAAGTGTTTTTCTGTGTACAGGGCTACAGTATTGTAAGGTATTGTTTCTATGGGAGGCCTGACTTTTCCTTCCAAATCTTGGGGGAAGCTCATTAAGACTGTTTGAGAACCAAAAGCTGTAACCTATGCTAAACATCCTCATGTGTTTCTTTTACGTGTTGGTCCTCTATATTTGTGTTACTGCACCCCTCAGTTTTGCATATTGTGTTCAATCACAGTTACTGTTTCTTTTCATATTTCTTGGATATTCCAGAAGGCTGACGTAACCATTCTATGCTTGTACATCTGAACAGCCTGGTATTCCTCTTGTCTGTGTAGTGTCAGAGAGGAATGGCCCAAGTTGCTGCTGGCGTTGGTGTGTCTCGTGCCATCAACGGCTGGTATTCCTCTTGGCTGTGTAGTGTCTGAGTGAACGCCTCAGTTGCAGGAGGTGTTGATGTGTCTCATGCCATCAGTGGCTGGTATTCCTCTTGTCTGTGTAGTGTCAGAGGAACGGCCTCAAGTTGCTGGAGGTGTTGGTGTCTCGTGCCATCAGCGGCTGGTATTCCTCTTAGCTGTGTAGTGTCAGGTGAACGCCTCAAGTTGCTGGAGTGATGGTGTGTCTCGTGCCATCAGCGGCTGGTATTCCTCTTGGCTGTGTAGTGTCAGATGAGCGGCCTCAAGTTGCTGGAGGGTGTTGGCATGTCCGTGCCATCAGCCACTGGTATTGTGCTGAGTAGTGCCAGTGACACCACTCCATTAAACAGTGGTGTCACTGGTAGTAGTAGTTTTGCTTTTAATTTGTGGAAGTTCAAACTGAAATATAAACATTTGACTGAAAGGAAACAATGCTGTCATTCTAGATTATGGATATCCGGGATTCCTCACCAGAAAGCGAAAAGGCTGATGAGTTGGATGATGACTGCAATGAGTTCACAACAGTCCGAATGCTCAAACATCATGCCTCAATGGGGAACATATAGTGATGACATGCAGTCCGATAGTGATACTTCAGCATCAGACTCCCAGGATGATGGAAGTTTCAGAATCGCTGAGATCTGTACAACACAACTGAAAAAAAACCTCCAGGCCCCTCTAGATTTAAGCCAGAATAAAGACTGCATGCCTGTGCAACCAAAGCTGAGTGCATTTCCACAAAAGAAGTTTGGCCAAAAGTGGAGGGCATTCAATCCCAACTGGTACAGCATTTTTCCCTGGATTGAATACTCTCAGTCTGAAGATGCTGTATATTGCTTTGCATGTCGTCATTTTCCTCAAACCACTAAAAATGTCACCGTGTTCCTTAAAAATGGTTTCCAGAACTGGAAAAGATCGACTGGAAAGGATGGATCACTAACCCTGCACAACAACTCTGAGTCCCATAAAGCATCACATACAGCATGGTGTGACTTCAAGATGCATGCAAAGGAAGGAAGGACCCTACAGAATCTGATCAACAAGGATCACAGCAAACTTGTGAAAGAAAATCAACCATTACATAAAATAATAGCAGAGATATTGAGGCTGACTGCTACACAGTGCATTGCACAGAGAGACACATAGAGAAGGTGAACAAAGTGTAAACCAGGCAATTTTCTTGAAATTCTGAATCTGATAGCAATGCATGATGACATAGTCAAAAAAAATTGTCAGGTGCAAGAAATGCAAAATATACACATCACAGCATCAAGACCAGCTCCTTAATATTATAGCACGGCAATGCGGCAGCAAATTACAGAAAAGTGGCAGCTGCTGGGGCATTCTCGATACAAGTGGCCGAGTCAAGGACATTTCAAAGATTGAGCAAATCTCTCTCGTGGAGCGTTATGTGCATGGTGGCAAAATACATGAAGAATTCCTTGGCTATCAACAAGCAGGCCTGGATGCAACATCCCTGACCAGGATAACTGCAGACACTTGCAGATAACAGCATAGATATAAATGCATACATAGCACAGTGCTATGATGGTGCCAGTGTTATGAGTGGGAAGCAGCTGGAGTGCAGGCTAAGTTTCGTGAAGAAGTCTCATGGCTATCTATATACACTGCTACAGCCACAGGCTGAACCTTGATTAGTTGTGGATTGTGTCAAAAATATTCAGATGGCAGCTGAGTTTTCTCATTGTTACAAACCTTATACAATTTCATTAGTGGGTCGGCAGTTCATGCTTTCTTTATAGAAATGCAGAAAAGAAATTATGCCTGCAAAGGTGCCAGTGGAACTCAAGCGTTTATCTGGACACAAGGTGGACCTGCCAATATGCCGCATGCAACAGTGTGCATAAGACTTGCCAGCCATCATGGAGACACTACATCACTATGTGGGGAGAGAGGCAATGCTGAGCGTACAATTCAGGCAAAGACACTTGTACATATAATAATCTAGTACACCATTAATTTTGTTATGTTTGAACTGATCCTCAAAAGACCAGCATTGTTGCAAAGTGTTTGCAATCTTCTGATCTGCAACTATCCTGTGTACCTGTACAACTGGTAGCAAGCTTACAAGAAAATTATCGGAAGCCAGGCGTGATAGCGAATCTGAATCTGGTTTGTGGTCTACAGTTTGGACAGAAGCACAAAAGCTGATCCAGGACAATGGTTTGCCTCAGGCTCAGCCAATTGAGAGGCTGTCGTGTTGGAGAAGACCAGTTTCACATCAGGATCATATCACAATGAGCACAACTGGGCAACGTCATGTTCTGCAAAGCAAGGATGATTTTAGGAAACACCCTTCTTGCCAGCTCTTGACAGGATCATTGGAGAGCTGGACAGATGGTTGTTAGACAAGAACTGTGAAATTCTAAAAGCAGTTGCTGCATTAACTCCAGGAGGAAGGAGTTTTTGCAGGAAGAGATATGTACTTCCCATGGCACACCACTATGTATTGAACGTCGAGATCTGTCAGCTGAGTTGTATGCAACAAAGGAGGCTTGAAAGGAACCCTGATGAGGACATAAACAGTATGCATGCTCTGAGTCATTATTTGATGCCATACAGAGATGCCTTTTTGAACTATATCGCCTGCTTATCATTGCACTTACTCTTCCAGTCACAGCTGCTGGATTGAGCGTTCATTCAGTAAACTCAGAATGATTAAAACATACCTTCAGCACTAGAATGGCAAATGAGAGACTTAGCAACTTGGCAGTCCTTTCTATTAATGAAGGCCGTACACAGGACTTGGACGTGGACAGTGTGGTGGACATTTTGCCAAAACATAGCAACAGAAGAATTACTGTATTATGAAAAATGACTATGTATAGAGTGGTATTGCATACGTGAAATGGTCAGGCGCTTGTAGTTAAGTTTACTATTTAGTCTACCTTTTTTTTTGTTCTATTCAAATGCTTTCAGCACAAGAACTGGTGAGACTTTCAGGAGAACTTTAATTAATAAAATATTTTTAGGGAGCACCAGCATGCTGTTTGAAAATGCATGCTCAAAACAAACCCATAAACCAGTTCAGCATGTGGAAATGTGACGAGGGTGGGAAGAGACAATGGAGCAGACAAACTTCTTTACAAAGTTTGTATATGACACTTAAATGTAGAATGAAAGCTCTAAAACATAAAATTGAAATGGCATTTTATTTCTGAAATATAGCATTCATTTTTTTCAGACTGTAAAAAAAAAAGATAAACGACGAGGAATTTACACGTATGATTTACATTCTGGTTTCTATGGGTGCCCTGGCTTCCAACTGTGGTGCCTACCCAGTGCCCTGGTAACCAACAGAGCTGGAGCCACCACTCGGCTGACCGTGGGGAGCTGAAGCTGCCGGTTCAAGGGCAGGCAGCTGGAGAGAAGACAAAGAGCAGGTCTTAAATAGCTTAGAGGTTAGCATGGGTTCGATCTGAACAGTTTAGTGAGACAAAAGGTAGTTAGACTTTTCGTCGCCACGGCAGAGTGCTCGGATGGGGGGGCTGCAGGAAGAGCACTCAGACAGAAGAGATGTAAGCACTTTAAAACTCTAGTAGAAATTACAATCCAGCTAATACAGTTGAAAAACTTCTATCACACAATTGAAATGTGCTTAGTTCTATCGAAAATCTACTTGTTAAAAGTGCCAGATGGCTGAAGCAGGGGAAAATCCATGGCCAATCACAGCGGGTTTGCTGGAAGCACCTGTGTTCCAATTGGCTGCGCTGTGCCGTACCTTCCAAGGAGCTGCAGGCGGGCATCCTGGTCTTGGTCGGTGGCTGGCTGGGTGCCAGCCGACCGTGGGGGAGCTGAAGCAGCCCTGTTGTAAGGCAGGCAGCTGGAGAGAAGAAAAAAGAGCAGGTTTTAAATAGCATAGAGGTTAGGATGGGTTAGATCTGAGCAGTTTAGTAAGACAAAAGGAAGTTAGACTTTTTGGCGCCAAGGCAGAGTGCTTGGATGGGGGGTCTGCAGGAAGAGCACTCAGACAGAAGAGGTATAAGCACTTTAAAACTCTAGTAGAAATTTCAATCCAGCTAATGCAGTTGAAAAACTTCTATTACACAGTTGAAATGTACTAAGTTCTATCAAAAATCTACTTGTTAAAAGAGCCAGATGGCTGAAGCAGGGGAAAAATCCTGGCCAATAAGAGTAGGTTTGCTGGAAGCACCCGTGTTCCAATTAGCTGCGCTGTCCCGTACCTTCCAAGGAGCGCAGGGCGGGCATCCTGGCCTCGGTCGGTGGCTGGCTGGGTGCTGCACCACTGTGAGGGGCTAGGCAGCCCTGTTCAAGGGCAGGCAGCTAAAGGAAGAATAAAGAGCAGGTCTTAAATAAGCATAGAGGTTAGGATGGGTTGATATGAGCAATTTGATAAGACAAAAAGGTAGCTAGAATTTTCCCACGCCTAGGCAAAGTGCTTGGATGTGGGGGCTGCAGGAAAGAGCACTGAGACAGAAGAAGTATAAGCACTTTTAAACTCTAAGAAATTACAATCCAGCTAATACAGTTGAAAACTTCTATTACAAACTTGAAATGTACTTAGTTCTATCGAATCTACTAGTTAAAGTGCCAGATGGCTGGAAGCAGGGGAAAGTTCTGGACAATCAGAGAGGTTTGTTGGAGCACCAGTGTTCCAATTAGGTTGCACTGTCCTGTACCTTCAAAGGAGCTGCAAGTGGTGTCCTGGTCTCAGTCAGTGGCTGGCTGGGTGCGGCCGACCGTGGGGAACTGAAGCTGCCCGGTTCCAGGGGCAGGCAGCTGGAAGAGAAGACAAAGAGCAGGTCTTAAATAGCATGGGGTTAGGATGGGTTAGATCTGAACAGTTTAGTAAGACACAAAAGGTAGTTAGATTCTTTAAACGCACACGGCAGAGTGCTCACGTGGGGCTGCAGGAAGAGGAACTCAGACAGAAGTGATATAAGCACTTTAAAACTCTAGTAGAAAGTACAATCCAGGTAATACAGTTGAAAACTTCTATCACACAGTTGAAATGTACTTAGTTCTATCGAAAATCTACTTGTTAAAGTGCCAGATGGCTGAAGCAGGAAAATCCATGGCCAATCACAGCGGGTTTGCTGGAAGCACCCATGTTCAACAGCTCTTTATGCATTATTCAAGGAGCTGCAGGTGGGTATCCTGGTCGTGGTGGGTGGCTGGCTGGGTGCCGGCCGACAGTGTGGGGAGCTGAAGCAGCGCTGTTTATAGGCCAGGCAGCTGGAGAGAAAAAAAAGAGCAGGTTTTAAATAGCATAGAGGTTAGGATGGGTTGATCTGAGCAGTTTAGTAAGACAAAGGTAGTTAGACTTTTGAGCGCCAAGGCAGAGTGCTTGGATTGGGGGCACAGGAAGAGCACTCAGACAGAAGAGGTATAAGCACTTCTTAAACTGTAGGAGAAATTATAATCCAGCTAATACAGTTGAAAACTTCTATTACACAAGTTGAAATGTGCTTAGTTCATCGTAAATCTACTTGTTAAAAGTGCCAGATGGCTGAAGGAAAAAATCCTGGCCAATCAGAGCGGGTTTGCTGGAAGCACCCGTGTTGCAATTGGCTGCGCTGTCCCGTACCTTCCAAGGAGATTCAGGCGGGCTTCCTGGTCTCGGTCAGTGGCTGGTTGGGTGCCGGCCCACCGTGGGGGAGCTGAAGCAGCCCTGTTCAAGGGCAGGTAGCTGGAGAGAAGAAAAAAGAGCAGATCTTAAATAGCATAGAGGTTAGGATGGGTTAGATCTGAGCAGTTTAGTAGATAAAAGGAAGTTAGACTTTTCGGCGCACGAAGAGAGCTTTGATGGAGGGCAGGCAGCAGGAAGAGCACTCAGACAGAAGAGGTATAAGCACTTTAAAACTCTAGTAGAAATTTCAATCCAGCTAATGCAGTTGAAAACTTCTATCACACAGTTGAAATGTGCTTAGTTCTATCGAAAATCTACCTGCTAAAAGTGCCCAATGGCTGAAGCAGGGGAAAAGTCATGGCCAATCAGAGCGGGCTTGCTGGAAGCACCGTGGTTCCAATTTGAGCTGTCCCATACCTTCTAAGGAGCTGCAGGCGGGCGCCTGGTCTCGGTCGAGGGCTGGCTGGGTGCCGGCAGAGCATGGGGGCTGAAGCAGCCCTGTTGAAAGGCAGTCAGCTGGAGAGAAGAAAAAAGAGCAGGTCTTAAATAGCATAGAGGTAAGGATCGGTTAGATCTGAGCAGTTTAGTAAAAGAAAAGGTAGATAGACTTTTCGGCGCAAAGACAGAGTGCTGGGATGGGGGGCTGCAGGAAGAGCACTCAGACAGAAGAGGTATAAGCACTTTAAAACTCTAGTAAAAACTACAATCCAGCAAATTCAGTTGAAAAACTTCTATTACACAGATGAAATGTGCTTAGTTCTATCGAAAATCTAATAGTTAAAAGTGCCAGATGGCTGAAGGAGGAGAAAAGTCCTGGCCAATCAGAGCGGGTTTGCTGGAAGCACCCATGTTCCAACTGGCTTCGCTGTCCCGTACCTTCCAAGGAGCTGAAGGTGGGCGTCCTGGTCTCGGTTGGTGGCTGGCTGGCTGTCGGCCGACCGTGGGGGAGCTGAAGCGGCCCAGTTCAATGGCAGTCAGCTGGAGAGAAGAAAAAAGAGCAGGTCTTAAAAAGCATAGAGGTTAGGATGTGTTCGATCTGAGCAGTTTAGTGAGACAAAAGGTAGTTAGAATTTTCAGCGCTACGGCAGAGTGCTAGGATTGAGGGGGGGGGGGCTGCAGGAAGACCACTCAGACAGAAGAGGTATAAGCACTTTAAAAATTCTAGTAGAAATTGCAATCCAGCTAATACAGTTGAAAAACTTCTATCACACAGATGAAATGTGCTTAGTTCTATCAAAAATCTACTAGTTAAAAGTGCCAGATGGCTGAAGCAGGGGAAAAGTCCTGGCCAATCAGAGCGGCTTTGATGGAAGCACCCGTTTTCCAATTGGCTGCGCTGTTCCGTACCTTCCAAGGAGCTGCAGTCATGTGTCCTTGTCTCGGTCTGAGGATGGCTGGATGCCGGCTGACCGAGGTGGAGCTGAAGCAGCCCTGTTCCAGGGCAGGCAGCTGGAGAGAGGAAAAAAGAGCAGGTCTTAAACAGCATAGAGGTTTGTATGGGATAGACCTGAGCAGTTTAGTAAGACAAAAGGTAGTTAGACTTTTCGGAGCCAAGGCAGAGTGCTTGGATTGGGGGGGGGGGCTGTAGGAAGAGCACTCAGACAGAACAGGTATAAGCACTTTAAAACTCTAGTAGAAATTACAATCAGGCTAATACAGTTGAAAAAACATCTATTACACAGTTGAAATGTGCTTAGTTCTATCGAAAACCTACTTATTAAAAGTGCAAGATGGCTGAAGCAGGGAAAAGTCCTGGCCAATCAGAGCGGGTTTGCTGGAAGCACCCGTGTTCCAATTTGTTGTGCTGTCCCGTACCTTCCAAGGAGCTGCAGGCGGGCATCCTGGTCTCGGTTGGTGGCTGGCTGGGTGCCGGCCGACTTTGGGGGAGCTGAAGCAGCCCTGTTCAAGGGCAGGCAGCTGGAGAGAAGAAAAAAGAGCAGATCTTAAATAGCATAGAGGTTAGGATTGGTTACATCTGAGCAGTTCAGTAAGACAAAAGGTAGTTAGACTTTTCAGCGCCAAGGCAGAGTGCTTGGGTGGGGGGGGCTGCAGGAGGAACACTCAGACAGAAGAGGTATAAGCACTTTAAAACTCTAGTAGAAATTACAATCCAGCTAATACAGTTGAAAAACTTCTAATACAGAGTTGAAATGTGCTTAGTTCTATCGAAAATCTACTTGTTAAAAGTGCTAGATGGCTGAAGCAGGGCAAAAGTCCTGGCCAATCAGAGAGGGTTTGCTGGAAACAGCCCTGTTCCAATTGGTTGCGCTGTCCCGTACCTTCCAAGGAGCTGCAGGCGGGTGTTCTGGTCTCGGTCGGTGGCTGGCTGGGTACCGGCCGACAGTGGGGGAGCTGAAGCAGCCCTGTTCAAGGGCAGACAACTGGAGAGAAGAAAAAAGAGCATGTCTTAAATAGCATAGAGGTTAGGATGGGTTCGATCTGAGCAGTTTAGTGAGACAAAAGGTAGTTAGACTTTTCGGTGCCACGGCAGAGTGCTAGGATTGGGGGGGCTGCAGGAAGAGCACTCAGACAGAAGAGGTATAAGCACTTTAAAACTCTAGTAGAAATTACAATCCAGCTAATTCAGTTAAAAAACTTCTATTACAGCATTGAAATGTGCTTAGTTCTATCGGAAATCTACTTGTCAAAAGTTCCAGATGGCTGAAGCAGAGGGAAAGTCCTGGCCAATCAGAGCGAGTTTGCTTGAAGCACCCATTTTCCAATTGGTTGCGCTTGTCCTGCTCCTTCCAAGTGAGCTGCAGGCGGGCATCCTTGTCTCGGTCGGTGGCTGGCTGGGTATCAGCCAACAGTGATGGAGCTGAAGCAGCCCTGTTCAAGGGCAGACAGCTGGAGAGAAGAAAAAAGAGCAGGTCTTAAATAGCATAGAGGTTAGAATGGGTTAGATCTGAGCAGTTTAGTAAGACAAAAGGTAGTTAGACTTTTTTCGCACAAAGGCAGAGTGCTTGAATGGGGGGGCTGCAGGAAGAACACTCAGACAGAAGAGGTATAAGCACTTTAAAACTCTAGTAGAAATTACAGTCAGGCTAATACAGTTGAAAAACTTGTATTACACTGAAGAAATGTTCTTAGTTCTATCGAAAATCTGCTTGTTAAAAGTGCCAGATGGCTGAAGCTGGGGAAAAGTCATGGCAAATCAGAGCGGGTTTGCTGGAAGCACCTGTGTTCCAATTGGTTGCGCAGTCCCGTACCTTCCAAGGAGCTGCAGGCGGGCGTCCTGGTCTTGGTCGGTGGCTGGCTGGGTGCCGGCAGACCATGGGGGAGCTGAAGCAGCCCTGTTCAAGGGCAGACAGCTGGAGAGAAGAAAAAAGAGCAGGTCTTAAATAGCACAGAGGTTAGAATGGGTTAGATCTGAGCAGTTTAGTAAGACAAAAGGTAGTTAGACATTTCGGCACAAAGGCAGAGTGCTTGAATGGGGGGCTGCAGGAAGAACACTCAGACAGAAGAGGTATAAGCACTTTAAAACTCTAGTAAATATTACAATCCAGCTAATACAGTTGAAAACTACTGTTACACAGTTGAAATGTGCTTAGTTCTATCGAAAATCTACTAGTTAAAAGTGCCAGATGGCAGAGGCGATGAAAAGTACTGCCAAATCAGAGCGCGTTTACTGGAGGCACCCATGTTCCAATTGCTCTTTGCCCATTACCTTCCAAGGAGACTCAGGCGGGCGTACAGATCTTGATCGGTAGCTGGCTGGGTGCCAGCCGACCATGGGGAGCTGAAGCAGCCCTGTTGAAGGGCAGGCAGCTGGAGAGAAGAAAGAAGAGCACATCTTAAATAGCATAGAAACATAGACTTTGACGGCAGATAAGGACCGCTAGGCCCATCTAGTCTTCCCATTTCCCTACCTACAGGATAGGCCGCAGATCCTAGTTAACCAACAGCCTATATCTTCCTGCCCCCACAAGAATTGCCTTTTGTCTGTCCCATGCATTCTTGAATTCTCCCACAGTTTTAGACCCCACAACTTCCTCAGGAAGGCTGTTCCATGCATCCTCTACCCTCTCTGTGAAATAATACTTCCTCACATTGCCCCTGAACTGCCCTCCTTCTATCTTTAAATTGTGTCCCCTTGTTCTTGCAAGTCTCTTTTTCTGAAAGATGCTACCCTCTTGGACTTTGTTGATTCCCTTGAGGTACTTGAAAGTTTCTATCATGTCCCCCTCCCTTCTTTACTCAAGGGTATACATATTAAGCTCCTTTAGTCTCTCCTCATACGGCTTCTCTTGCAGACCCTGCACCATTTTAGTTGCCCTCCTCTGGACTGCCTCTATCCTGTCTATGTCCTTGTGGAGATGGGGTCTCCAGAACTGGACACAGTATTCCAGATGGGGTCTCACCAACTGTCTGTACAGAGGGATAACAACTTCCTGTTTTCTGCTACTGATGCCTCTCCCTATACATCCCAGTATACCCTGGCCTTCCCTACTGCCTTCTCACATTGCTTCCTAACCTTAAGGTCATCTGATATGATTACCCCAGGTCCCTTTCCTTTTGTTGTTGTTACTACCTCCCCACCCATTGTGTATTCTTCCCTAGGTTCTTGTTTCCCAGGTGCATTATTTTGCACTTTTTGCATTGAATCCTAGCTGCCATACGTCTGACCATTCCTCCAACCTTGCCAAGTCCCTTTTCATCCTTTCCACGCCTGCTTGTGTATCAACCCTGTTGCAGATCTTTGTGTCATCTGCAAAGGCATACTTTCCTTCAGTCCCTCTGCAATGTCACTGATGAAGACATTAAAAAGGACTGGACCCAATACTGAACCCTGCGGTACCCCACTGGTAACCGCCCTTTCTTCAGAGTGGTCTCCATTTACAATTACCTTGTGTCCTGTTGTCCAGCCAATGTTTTACCCAGGCTACCGCCCTGGGACCCACTCCCAGGCTGGTTAATTTGACTAATAATCTTTTGTGTGGGACTGTGTCAAATGCCTTGCTAAAGTCTAGAGGTTCGGATGGATTAGATCTGAGCAGTTTAGTAAGACAAAAGGTAGTTAGACTTTTTGCGCCAAGGCAGAGTGCTTGGATGGGGTGGGCTGCAGGGAGAGCACTCAGACAGAAAAGATATAAGCACTTTAAAACTCTAGTAGAATTTACAATCCAACTAATACAGTTGAAAAGCTTCTATTACACAGTTGAAATGTGCTCAGTTCCATCAAAAATCTACTTGTTTAAAGTGCCAGATGGCTGAAGCAGGGGAAACGTCCTGGCCAACCAGAGCGGGTTTGCTGGAAGTACCCATGTTACAATTGGCTGCGCTGTCCCGTACCTTCCCAGGAGCTGAAGGCAGGCATCCTGGTCTTGGTCGGAGGCTGGCTGGGTGCCGGCCGACCGTGGGGGAGCTGAAGCAGTCCAGTTCAAGGGCAAGCAGCTGGAGAGAAGAAAAAAGAGCAGGTCTTAAAAAGCATAGAGGTTAGGATGGGTTACATCTGATCAGTTCAGTAAGACAAAAGGTAATTAGACTTTTCGGCACCAAGGCAGAGTGCTTGGATGGGGGGGCTGCAGGAAGAGCACTCAGACAGAAGAGGTATAAGCACTTTAAAACTGTAGTAGAAATTACAATCCAGCTAATACAGTTGAACAACTTCTATTACACAGTTGAAAAGTGCTTAGTTCTATCGAAAATCTACTTGTTAAAAGTGCCAGATGGCTGAAGCAGGGGTAAAGCCCAGGCCAACCACAGCAGGTTTGCTGGAGGGACCCATGTTCCAATTGGCTGCGCTGTCCCGTACCTTCCAAGGAGCTGCAGGCGGGCAGCCTTGTCTCAGTCGGTGGCTGGCTTGGTGCCGGCAGACCATGGGGGAGCTGAAGCAGCCCTGTTCAAGGGCAGGCAGCCGGAGAGAAGAAAAAAGAGCAGGTCTTAAATAGCATAGAGGTTAGTATGGGTTAGATCTGAGCAGTTTAGTAAGACAAAAGGTAGTTAGACTTTTTGGCGCCAAGGCAGAGTGCTTGGATGGGGGGGGCTGCAGGGAGACCACTCAGACGGAAGAGGTATAAGCCCTTTAAAACTCTAATAGAAATTACAATCCAGCTAATACGGTTGAAAACTTCTATCACCCAGTTGAAATGTGCTTAGTTCTATCGAAAATCTACTTGTTAAAAGTGCCAGATGGCTGAAGCAGGGTTAAAGTCCTTGCCAATCACAGCGGGTTTGCTGGAAGGACCTGTTCCAATTGGCTGCGCTGTCCGTACCTTCCAAGGAGCTGCAGGCGGGCATCCTGGTCCCGGTCGGTGGGTGGCTGGGTGCCGGCCATGGGGAACTGAAACAGCCCTGTTCAAGGGCAGTCAGCTGAGAGAAGAAAAAGAGCATGTCTTTAATAGCACAGAGGTTAGGATTGGTTACATCTGAGCAGTTTAGTAAGACAAAAGGTAGTTAAACTTTTCGGTGCCACGGCAGAGTGCTAGGATTGGGGGGGCTGCAGGAAGAGCACTCAGACAGAAGAGGTAAAAGCACTTTAAAACTCTAGTTGAAATTACAGTCAGGCTAATACAGTTGAAAAACTTCTAATACACAGTTGAAATGTGCTTAGTTCTATCGAAAATCTACTTGTGAAAATTGCCAGATGGCTGAAGCAGGGGAAAAGTCCTGGCCAAACAGACCGGGTTTGCTGGAAGCACCCATGTTCCAATTGGCTGCACTGTCCCGTACCTTCCTAGGAGCTGCAGGCAGGAGTCCTGGTCTCGGTTGGTGACTGGGTGCATGCCGGCTGACTGTGGGGGAGCAGAAGCAGCCCTGTTCAAGGGCAGGCAGCTGGAGAGAGGAAAAAAGAGCAGGTATTAAATAGCATAGAGGTTTGTATGGGTTAGACCTGAGCAGTTTAGTAAGACAAAAGGTAGTTAGACTTTTGCGCCAAGGCAGAGTGCTAGGATTGGGGAGGCTGCATTAAGAGCACTCAGACAGAACTGGTATAAGCACTTTAAAACTCAAGTAGAAATTACAATCCAGCTAATACAGTTGAAAAAGTTCTTTAACACAGCTGAAATGTGCTTAGTTCTATCGAAAATCTTCTTGTTAAAGTGCCAGATGGCCGAAGCAGGGGAAAAGTCCTTGTTAATCAGAGAGGGTTTGCTGGAAGCACCCGTCTACCAATTGGCTGTGCTGTCCCATGCCTTCCAAGAAGCCGCAGGCAGGATTCCTGGTCATGGTCGGTGGCTGGCTGGGTGCCAGCCGCCCGTGGGGAAGCTGAAGCAACCCAGTTCAAGGGCAGGCAGCTGCAGAGAGGAAAAAGAGCAGGTCTTAAATAGCATAGAGGTTAGGATTGGTTACATCTAAGCAGTTTAGTAAGACAAATGGTAGTTAGATTTCTCGGCGACAAGGCAGAGTGCTTGGATGGGGGGGCTGCAGGAAGAGCACTCAGACAGAAGAGGTATAAGCACTTTAAAACTCTAGTAGAAATTACAGTCAGGCTAATACAGTTGAAAAACTTGTATTACACAGTTGAAATGTGCTTACTTCTATCGAAAATCTATTAGTTAAAAGTGCCAGATGGCTGAAGAAGGGGAAAAGTCCAGGGCAATCAGTAGAGCGGGTTTGTTGGAAGCACCAGATTCCAATTGGCCGCGCTGTCCCGTACTCATCCAAGGAGCTGAAGCGGCCCTGGTCTCGGTCGGTGGCTGGCTGGGTGCCCGGCTGACCGTGGGGAGCTGAAGCAGCCCTGTTGAAGGGCAGGCAGCTGGAGAGAAGAAAAGAGCAGGTCTTAAATAGCATAGTGGTTAGGATGGGTGAGATCTGAGCAGTTTAGTAAAGCAAAAAAGTAGCTAGACTTTTCAGCGCCAAGGCAGAGTGCTTGGATTGGGGGCTGCAGGGATACCACTCAGACAGAAGAGGTATAAGCACTTTAAAAGTCTAGTAAAAATCACAATCAGGCTAATACAGTTGAAAAACTTCTATTACACAGTTGAAATGTGCTTATTTCTATCGTAAATCTACTTGTTAAAAATGCCAGATGGCTGAAGCAGGGGAAACGTCCTGGCCAATCAGAGTGGGTTTGCTGGAGGCACCCGTGTTCCAATTGGTTGCGCTGTCCTGTACATTCCAAGGAGCTGCAGGTGGGCGTCCTGGTCTCGGTTGCTGGCTGGTTGGGTGACAGCCGACCGTGGGGAAGCTGAAGGAGCCCTGTTCAAGGGCAGGCAGCTGGAGAGAGGAAAAAGAGCAGGTCTTAAATAGCATAGAGGTTAGGATGGTTTAGATCTGAGCTGTTTAGTAAGACAAATGGTAGTTAGATTTCTCGGCGACAAGGCAGAGTGCTTGGATTGGGGGGGCTGCAGGAAGAGCACTCAGACAGAAGAGGTACAAGCACTTTAAAACTCAAGCAGAAATTACAATCCAGCTAATACAGTTGAAAACTTCTATCACCCAGTTGAAATGTGCTTAGTTCTATCGAAAATCTACTTGTTAAAAGTGCCAGATGGCTGAAGCAGGGTTAAAGTCCAGGCCAATCACAGCGGGTTTGCTGGAAGGACCCGTGTTCCATTTGCCTGCGCTGTCCCGTACCTTCCAAGGAGCTGCAGGCGGGCATCCTGGTCTCGGTCGGTGGGTGGCTGGGTGCCGGCTGACCGTGGGGGAGCTGAAGCAGCCCTGTTCAAGGGCAGTCAGCTGGAGAGAAGAAAAAAGAGCATGTCTTTAATAGCACAGAGGTTAGGATTGGTTACATCTGAGCAGTTTAGTAAGACAAAAGGTAGTTAGATTTCTTGGCGACAAGGCAGAGTGCTTGGATTGGGGGGTCTGCAGGAAGAGCACTCAGACAGAAGAGGTACAAGCACTTTAAAACTCAAGCAGAAATTACAATCCAGCTAATACAGTTGAAAAACTTCTTTTACACAGTTGAAATGTGCTTAGTTCTGTCGAAAATCTTCTTGTTGAAAGTGCCAGATGGCTGAAGCAGGGGAAAAGTCCTTGCCAATCAGAGCGGTTTTGCTGGAAGCACCCGTGTTCCAATTGGCTGCGCTGTCCCGTACCTTCCAAGAAGCTGCAAGCGGGCGTCCTGGTCTCGGTCGGTGGCTGGCTGGGTGCCGGCCGACCGTGGGGGAGCTGAAGCAGCCCTGTTCAAGGGCAGGCAGCTGGAGAGAAGAAAAAAGAGCAGGTCTTAAATAGCATAGAGGTTAGAATGGAATCGATCTGAGCAGTTTAGCGAGACAAAAGGTAGTTAGAATATTCGGTGACACGGCAGAGTGCTTGGATGGGGGGGCTGCAGGAAGACCACTCAGACAGAAGAGGTATTAGCACTTTAAAACTCTAGTAGAAATTACAATCCAGCTAATACAGTTGAACAACTTCTATTACACAGTTGAAAAGTGCTTAGTTCTATCGAAAATCTACTTGTTAAAAGTGCCAGATGGCTGAAGCAGGGGTAAAGCCCAGGCCAACCACAGCAGCTTTGCTGGAGGGACCCGTGTTCCAATTGGCTGCGCTGTCCCGTACTTTCCCAGGAGCTGTAGGCGGGCAGCCTTGTCTCAGTCGGTGGCTGGCTTGGTGCCGGCAGACCGTGGGGGAGCTGAAGCAGCTCAGTTCAAGGGCAGGCAGCTGGAGAGAAGACCAAAGAGCAGGTCTTAAATAGCATAGAGGTTAGGATGGGTTAGACCTGAGCAGTTTAGTAAGACAAAAGGTAGATAGACTTTTCAGCGCCAAGGCAGAGTGCTTGAATGGGGGGGCTGCAGGAAGAGCACTCAGACAGAAGAGGTATAAGCACTTTAAAACTCTAGTAGAAATTACAATCCAGCTAATAAAGTTGAAAAACTTCTATTACACAGTTGAAATGTGCTTAGTTCTATCGAAAATCTACTTGTGAAAAGTGCCAGATGGCTGAAGCAGTGGAAAAGTCCTGGCCAACAGAGATGGTTTGCTGGAAGCACCCGTGTTCCAATTAGCTGCACTGTCCCGTACCTTCCAAGGAGCCTCAGGTGGGCTTCCTGGTCACGGTCGGTGGCTGGCTAGGTGCCAGCCGACCATGGGGAAGCTGAAGCAGCCCTGCTCAAGGCCAGGCAGCTGGAGAGAAGAAAAAACAGCAGGTCTTAAATAGCATAGAGGTTAGGATCGGTTAGATCTGAGCAGTTTAGTAAGACATAAGGTAGTTAGACTTTTCGGCGCAAGGCAGAGTGCTTGGATGGAGGGGGGGCTGCATGAAGATCACTCAGACAGAAGAGGTATAAGCACCTTCAAACTCTAGTAGAAATTATAATCCAGCTAACAGTTGAAAAACTTCTATTACAAGGTTGAAAAGTGCTTAGTTCTGTCGAAAATCTACTTGTTAAAAGTGCCAGATCGCTGAAGCATGGGAAAAGTCCTGGCCGATCAGAGCGGGTTTGCTGGAAGGACCCGTATTCCAATAGGCTGCGCTGCCCCGTACCTTTCAAGGAGCTGCAGGCGGGTATCCTGGTCTTGGTCGGTGGATGGCTGGGTGCTGGCCGACCGTGGGGGAGCTGAAGCAGCCCTGTGCAAGGGCAGGCAGCTGGAGAGAAGAAAAAAGAGCAGGTCTTAAATAGCATAGAGGTTAGGATGGGTTCGATCTGAGCCATTTAGTAAGACAGAGGGTAGTTAGACTTTTCAGCGCCAAGGCAGAGTGCATGGATGTGGGGGCTGCAGGAAGAGCACTCAGACAGAAGAGGTATAATCACTTTAAAACTCAAGCAGAAATTACAATCCAGCTAATACAGTTGAAAAACTTCTATTACACAGTTGAAATGTGCTTAGTTCTATCAAAATCTACTTGTTAAAAGTGCCAGATGGGTGAATCAGGGGAAAAGTCCTGGTCAATCAGAGCGGGTTTGCTGGAAGCACCCGTTTTCCAATTGGCTGCGCTGTCCTGTACCTTCCAAGGAGCTGCAGGCAGGCGTCCATGTCTCTGTTGGTGGCTGCCTGGGTTCTGGCCGACCATGGGGGAGCTGAAGCAGCCCTGTTCAAGGACAGGCAGCTGGAGAGACAAAAAAATAACAGGTCTTAAATAGCATAGAGGTTAGGATTGGTTAGATCTGAGCAGTTTAGTAAGACAAAAGGTAGTTAGACTTTTCGGCGCCAAGACAGAGTGCATGGATGGGGGGGCTGCAGGAAGAGCACTCAAGCAGTAGAGGTATAAGCACTTTAAAACTCTAGTAGATATTAGAATCCATCTAATACAGTTGAAAAACTTCTTTTACACAGTTGAAATGTGCTTAGTTCTATATAAATCTACTTTTTAAAAGTGCCAGATGGCTGAAGCAGGGAAAAGCCCTTCAATCAGAGCGGGTTTGGTGGGAAGCACCTGTGTTCCAATTGGCTGCGCTGTCCCGTACCTTCCAAGGAGCTGCAGGCGGGCTTCCTGGTCACGGTCGGTGGCTGGCTGGCTTCCAGCCGACCGTGGGGAAGCTGAAGGAGCCCTGTTTAAGGGTAGGCAGCTGGAGAGAGGAAAAAGAGCCGGTCTTAAATAGCATAGAGGTTAGGATGGTTTAGATCTGAGCAGTTTAGTAAGACAAATGGTAGTTAGATTTCTCGGCTACAAGGCAGAGTGCTTGGATGGGGAGGGCTGCAGGAACAGCACTCAGACAGAAGAGGTATAAGCACTTTAAAACTCAAGCAGAAATTACAATCCAGCTAATACAGTTGAAAAACTTCTATTACAGAGTTGAAATGTGCTTAATTCTATCGAAAATCTACCTGTTAAAAGTGCCAGATGGCTGAAGGAGAGGAAAAGTCCTGGCCAATCAGAGCGGGTTTGCTGGAAGCACCCGTGTTTCAATTGGCTGCGCTGTCCCGTATCTTCCAAGGAGCTGCAGGCAGGCGTCCTGGTCTCAGTCGTTAACTGGCTGGGTGCTGGCCGACCGTGGGGGAGCTGAAGCAGCTCTGTTCAAAGGCAGGCAGCTGGAGAGGAAAAAGATCAGGCCTTAAATAGCACAGGCGTTAGCATGGGTTAGATCTGAGCACTTTAGTAAGACAAAAGGTAGTTAGACTTTTCGGCGCTAAGGCAGAGTGCTTGGATATGGGGGGGCTGCAGGAAGAGCACTCAAACAGAAGAGGTATAAGCACTTTAAAACTCAAGCAGAAATTACAATCCTGTGAATACAGTTGAAAAGCTTCTATTACACAGTTGAAATGTGCTTTGTTCTATCGAAAATCTTCTTGTTGAAAGTGCCAGATGGCTGAAGCAGGGGAAAAGTTCTGGCCAATCACAGCAGGTTTGCTGGAAGCACCCGTGTTCCAATTGGCTGCACTGGCCCGTACATCCCAAGGAGCTGCAGGCTGGCATCATGGTCTCAGTCTGAGGCTGGCTGGGTGCCGGCCGTCCGTGGGGGAGCTGAAGCAGCTCTGTTCTAGGGCTGGCAGCTGGAGAGAAGAAAAAAGAGCAGGTCTTAAATAGCATAGAGGTTATTATGGGTTAGATCTGAGGAGTTTAGTATGACAAAAGGTAGTTAGTCTTTTTGGCGCCAAGGCAGAGTGCCTGGAATGGGGGGGGCTGCAGGAAGAGCACTCAGACAGAAGAGGTATAAGCACTTTAAAACTCTAGTAGAAATTACAATCCAGCTAATACAGTTGAAAAACTTCTGTTACACTGTTGAAATGTGCTTAGTTCTATTTAAAATCTTCTTGTTTAAAGTGCCAGATGGCTGAAGCAGGGGAAGTGTCCTGGCCAATCACAGCAAGTTTGCTGGAAGCACCCATGTTCCAATTGGCTGTGCTGTCCCGATATCTCAAGAGCTGCAGGCGGGCTTCATGGTGTCGGTCGGTATCTGGCTGGGTGCTGCCGACCGTGGGGGAGCTGAAGCAGCCCTGTTGAAGGGCAGGCAGCTGGAGAGAAGAAAAAAGAGCAGGTCTTAAATAGCCTAGAGGTTAGGATGGGTTAGATCTGAGCAGTTTAGTAAGGCAAAAGGTAGTTAGACTTTTCAGCGCCAAGGCAGAGTGCTTGGGTGGGGGGGGCTGCAGGAAGAGCACTCAGACAGAAGAGGTATAAGCACTTTAAAAGTCAAGTAGAAATTACAATCCAGCTAATACAGTTGAAAAACTTCTATTACACAGTTGAAATGTGCTTAGTTCTATCGAAAATCTACTTGTTAAAAGTGCCAGATGGCTGAAGCAGGGGAAAAGTCCTGGCCAGTCAGAGCGGGTTTGCTGGAAGCACCCGTTTTCCAATTGGCTGCGCTGTCCCGTACCTTCCATGGAGCTGCAGGCAGGCGTCCTGGTCTCGGTCGGTGGCTGGCTGGGTGCAGTTCGACCGTGGGGCAGCTGAACCAGCCCTGTTCAGGGGCAGGCAGCTTCCAAGGAGCTGCATGTGAGCGTCCTGATCTCGGTCGGTGGCTGGCTGGGTGCTGGCCGACCGTGCGGGAGCTGAAGCAGCCCTGTTCAAGGGCTGGCAGCTTCCAAAGAGCTGCAGGCGGGCGTCCTTGTCTTGGTCGGTGGCTGGCTGGGTGCCGGACGTCCGTGGGGGAGCTGAAGCAGCCCTGTTCCGAATGGGTTTATTGTCACAGTCTAAAATGTGGCTTCATAGTAAGTGACAATGGAGCCAACATCTTGAAAGCAGTACAGGATGGAGGATTTATGCATGCTTCTTGCTTTGCACATTGCTTACATTTAATTGTCACGGGAATTCTCAGCAATGAAACACAAGTGGATGGTATGATTGCTGTTTGCAAAAAAACTGTGACTCACTTTTCACATTCAACCAAGGCTATACGGACATTTTCCGAACCGAAAAAATAACACATGTTGCCCCTGCAAAAGCTGATTCAAGATGTTTCCACTCGTTGGAACTCAACGCTAAATATGCTGCAGCGCCTCTTGGAGCAAAAGCAAGCTGTACATGAGTATTGCTCCAGTTACATTATTGGAGATGGCATTATGCTGTCTGTGCTGCAGTGGAAATTAATGGAGACAGTGTGCTGCATCCTAGCTCTTTTGAGACAGCTACAAGGGACATGTCTTCTGAAGGCGCATCTGTGAGTCAGGTTATCCCACTCATAATGCTGATTTCACATCATCTTAGTGTTCTAAATCTACAAATAGAAAAAGACAGATCTATTATACACAACTGTATAGTTTGGAGCATTCACCAGAAAGAGATCAGATTAAATCCTATCTAAGCCGTTTAGAATTGTCTGAGCTACCACAGGAGCTTAGAGACACCCTTGGCTTACCAATCTCTTCATCAGAATTGGTGGGTGCAATCAAACGACTGAAAACTAGGAAGTCTCCCGGACCGGATGGTTACACCCCTGAGTTCTTTAAATTCTTTCGTAAGGAGTTATATACCCCACTCTTAGGGGCCTGTAGACTAGCGCAGTCAGGGAAGGACTTCCCGGATTCCTGGAACTATGCAGTCATATCGAGCATTCCCAAACCAGGGAAAGATATCACCCAATGTGGGTCGTACCGTCCTATATCGGTATTAAATATCCATCATAAACTTTATTCCTCGATAATAGCGAGGAGGCTGGAGGAGATCCTTCCCAAATTAATTAACCATTATCAAACAGGATTTATCCCAGGCAGACAAACGCAAGATAATATTAAAAGAACACTATATACTTCACCATGCCGCCGATTGGGGCCTCTTGCATGATGTTAAGTCTGGATGGAGAGGCCTTCGATCGAGTGGCATGGAAGTTCCTGGGGTTGACTCTGGAGAGATTTGGCTTCGGAGGCTTTCATTAAGACCATAAATAGGATATACTCTAACCCAAGGGCCTATGTAAAATAAATGGCAGGGTTTCACACCTATATCACTGCACGCGGCACAAGACAAGGGTGCTCTCTCTCTCCTCTGCTCTTCGCCCTTTACCTTGAGCCACTGGCACAGGCCTTGAGACAGAAGGTGGAGATATGGGGCTGGGAGATTGGGGGGGGGAGACGCGTAAACTTGCTCTTTATGCGGATGACCTTCTGGTTTATCTCCAGGACCCGGAACAATCCCTAGAGGGGTTATGGGATGTCTTGCTAGAATTCAGCCAGTTAGCCGGATATAAGTTGAATATTTCCAAGACAGAGACGTTGAAAATACACTATGAACCGTCAGATAAAATTAAACAGAAGTTTCCTTTCAGATGGAATTTACCCCACGTTAGATATCTGGGGATACAAATGGGACTTCATATAGACAAGCTATTCTCACTCAACTTTATCCCAACGATAACAAAGATTAAGCTGGAACTGGAACTTTGGGCTGCTATACCTGTCACACTGACCCAGAGAGTGGAAGCCATAAAAATGATAATTAGCAAAATTTTTATATTTAGCCCAGACAATCCCTACCAAAGTCCCAGATTCATACTTTAACACTTTGAACAGACTAATCGCCTGCTTCCTGTGGGGCCCACATAAACCCAGGATCCGACTCTCAGTCCTGCAGATACCGAAAAAAAGTGGGGGACTTTCTCTACCCAACTTTAAACTATATTATATCGCAGCTCAATTGTGAACAGTTATGTACTGGTTGGATAATTCATATTTTTCAAAATGGAAAAAATTAGAACTTTTAAATGGGTACCTTCCTAATCTGAAAACCTTTCTTCTCGAACAGAAGGGAAGATCTTACTTGGGTCAATGGGAGAATCCCCTCACAGGGCTAACCCTGGAAGTTTGGCACAGTACCCTGAGAGACAAGAGAGCCGGAGACTGGAGATTTCTACTGTGGTCTATCCCGCACCTGGCCAACTTCTCCCCAGGGATCTGGGATGGGGGTTCAGGGGTTGGGAGGTGAGAGGTTTACACCTTATCTGGCACTTCCTAGATGAGGGAGGGGTTGTTCCCTTTGAGACACTTGTAGACAGATACAATATTTCTTGGCAAGATAGATTTAGATACTTTCAAGTTAGGAATTTTATAAAAGAGCTTACCTCGGAGTTTGACTGGGGAGCAACCTCACCTCCTCAAATTGCCTTCACTTTTAAAACGGCATTAGAATGGACACCCATTAAAGCACATATTATTTCCAAAGTATATAGAGACTTATTGGACCGGAAAGGGGACTCCACGGAATCCATAAAGAGAGCATGGGAAAAAGATCTGGGCAGCTGTATTCCAGAGGAAATATGGCTTTACGCCCAAACCAAATCCCATTGGGGACTATCGGCCGTGGGTTGGCAGGAATTCTCCTGGAAAATATTCACCAGATACTTCCATTCCCCAAAGAGGATGAGCCAGATGTTAGCTAAGAAATATGTAGAGTGTTGGCGGAAATGTGGCCAAAAACAGGCATCATATTTACACATGTTATGGACCTGCCCAGTGCTTGCCTCTTTTTTATCGGAATTGCAACAGGCCTTAAGGAAAATAGTTATCTCAGACCTGATATTATCTCCTATGTGTTACATATTTCTAGAGTTCCCGCAGGGGCTTAGAGACCCATTGACAATGAAATTCTTAAGAATAACTTTCTTGGCCGCCCAGAAAGTGACAACTAAGAATTGGAAATCCCATACTCCTATCTCCTTAGAACAATGGCAAGATATTATGATAAACATATATAGGATGGAAGCTCTGTCAGCCACTCTGAATAAAAGAGTCCCACATTTTGAAATCTTGTGGAGACGCTGGGTCCTATATATGGCAGGGGTGAGACCCGACTTTGTTCATCAGGATGAGAAACATTCAGAGGGAATATATGGGCCCACTTAATATCCTCTGACCCACTTGATCACTCCACTAGATAGGGACTATGATCCCCTTCAGCTTATGTCTAAATTTTAGTCCTCATAATAGAATCCTAAACTGAGGAGTTAGTAGTTGAAGTCGGGATCCCCCTGTGTATGGGAAACTAGCCGACCCATATGATTAATTTTAATACCTTTATTCGCATAGATTCTCCTGATGTACCAGTTGTATACTTTGAATTTGCCTATGAACCCTCTCCTGCATCTATGTATCTCAGAAAGATGAATGGACTTTGTATGTGTCTGTATTTACAAAATCAATAAAATAAAGTTAAAAAAAAAAGAAAAAGACAGATCTGAAACTCAGACAACATGTCGTCTGTATCATGGGAATCTCATAAAGAGAATGAGCGAGCGCTTCAAAACCAATGACAAATTAGTTGCAATGACGAAATCAAAACTCTACATCCTTGCAACTCTCTTAGATCCCAGGTTCAAGGCTATACATCTTCCAAAAACAGATGATACAGAGCAGTACAAATGCCTGTTGCTAGATGAGCTGCAGCACTCACAGGAGTCAAACACAGACACGCACAGTACCCTCAGGTTGTCATCACCACAACATGCAGGTTCATCTTCACAAAGGGATACAGAACTGGAAAAGTCACCAAACATTAACAGTAGTTGTTCCACAACTGCCACTTCTTCAACCTTTAGTAAGAACCTAAATCTGTTGCAAAACCTTTCC
Source organism: Neoceratodus forsteri (assembly GCA_016271365.2). Lineage (NCBI taxonomy): Eukaryota > Metazoa > Chordata > Ceratodontiformes > Ceratodontidae > Neoceratodus > Neoceratodus forsteri. The sequence goes on along the minus strand of CM028129.1, from coordinate 1,251,283,552 downwards.
CAAATTGCTGCCATACCAGCTTATGCTGATTCCTCTTCTGAGCGGTCTCTGTCCATCATGGTAGACAGTTACCTGCAAGAACTGCCTATTCCTATTGATGCATGCCCTTTTGAATACTGGAGATCAAAAAAGTCGATTTGGACAGAGCTGTATGATGAAGCCTGTAAATATCTTGGTTGTCCTGCAACAAGTGTCTCTTCAGAATGCATGTTTAGTACAGCTGGCAATATTGTGATAGACACCAGAAATAGGTTGCTGCCAGAAAATGTACACACGTTAACTTTTATTAAAGTTAATAAGTCAAGATTTTCGTATCCCTACAAGAGTATACAAACTGATCCTGAAGTGATTTATGCTGTGGATGTTGATGGTGATGACAACTCAGGTGGTGGTGGCTGGTAAATACTGTGTGGGACAGAGTCTCTCTGCACCAAAAAGGAAACTTTTACAGACTGTGATGACTTTGGTTGTCTCTCTCCTTTCTCGATCTACTACCTTGGACTATATACTCCCAAAACTTTCACCATTTCATGGCAAACTGCTTTGTAGCTAGGGTCTAAAGTCAACAAGTTTTATATACAGGGCAATTTTAACATCAGTGGGAACAGGCCCAAATTTGGCATAAAAGGGACACTGTCATGTCAATCATTTCTGTATCATATTATTTATAGTTAAAGTGCAAACATATATTTTTGGATTTTACTTCTGTGACTTTGTGGTGCATCAGTATGTGCTGGGACCGGGGGCAGTCTATTTTTCAATTTTAAAGAGGACAAAACAATGAGTTCTAATTGGTAGCTGTTTATTATTTTTTCAATTACAGAAATGTTAGCCATAAACCAAAATGATCCATATGTAACTTATTTTACTGAATAAAAAATTATGGGAAAAACTGCATTTTGTATTGTTATGTTTCTGTGGGCAGCATCCTGTTACAAGTCTCTTCTGGGAAATAGAGTCATCTGCAGTTTTACCAATGTCATGGTTGAGCACATGTAACCCCTCACCCCTGCCTTTCCAGCAAAACGACAGGTGGCATGCTGTTGAAGCTGACAGCAGTACCTGGTGGGGACTGGGTTCGGGGAGGATGAGGTTTCTCGGCACAGGGGACCTAGGTTTGGCTACTCTGAACAGGGGCACCCAAGTAAATCCGAACACAGGAAGCAATAACTGTAATGTCCAGAACCAGGAATGGGATTCTTCAGTGCGGCTTTTATTCACTTCCAAGCTGAACAAACAAAGCATAGACGGACCCCCATGGGGCTACATTTCCTGGTAATGCAGATTAGACACTACAGAGCACTTTATCACCATTTCCAGCCCTCAGGCTATAAACCCACCAGGCACACAACCCGGACTTGCAGCTTTCAGTTTGCACAGCCCGACTTGTACACTACTTGGGTTTCTCTACTGGTTCGGCCCCCGGCCGCTACTTGATCAGCGTGTCCATTTGAGGAATGAACCAATTATCCTGTTGTGGCTCCCCAAACCACACTAGAGTCTTCGACTCCTAGAGAGAATTTTCCTTACAATCCCACGTCTGGGTACTTCCCTCATCACTGGCCAAGTGCCTGAGGCAAAGTAGAAATCCACAGAAGAAATCCGTAGAGGTGGACCTGGTCACTAAAGATGGGGGGCCACCCACCCCCAGCTCCCACAGCCCATACCCGGCCATTTCCCTGGAAACTGAACAATTCCTTTACTGAACTTTCAAATGTAGATTCTGGGTAGACGTCTGTCACATCACCTCTACATATCATTTGCATCCCAACAAGCTCTGGACTTGAACCTACTTTTACTTTGCTTAGCCCATTACTCTAGGCTTCCCAATATTTAGTAGTTCAATCCCCACATTGTCACACAAGTCCCAGGATGAAAAACATAGGCCCTTTTAGCAAGAGCAGACACTCACCCTCACGTTGCAGGTGCCCCCACAAGTGACTCACAAATCTTCTGGTTCTCCCAAATAAACACTGGAACACATAGACAGCTTTTCCTTCACAAGCAGAACTAGGGGGTTGCCCCAGGAATCTGCAGGGAGACCTTTCCTGCCCCCCCCCACCAAAGGGAGGGGGCACTGAGACCCGAAAACAGCGGTCTCTACCACTTCAGTAATCTTCTGTGTCTCTCTTTAAGGTGGAGACACACACCCTATTTACTTAAAAGTAGCCCTCTGTCAGGGCTGAGGCTCCTAGAGCCTTCACTGAGCTGCTTTCCCAGCAAGCTCCCAACTTCACACACACTCACTGAAGACTGAACTGAAGACTGACTTCAAAACCTCCCAACATTCTAACCATCTCCCTTTGCTGCAGATTCAAATGTGGCTCATGCACCTGCGATAATTCTATTGGTGATGTCATCCCTCAGTCTCAGCTGAGACTGAGAACAGAGTGAGACAGTGTGAAACCCATTTAACTGGAGTTTCACAAGCTGCCTTCCCTGCCTACCACTAGGTCTTACTGGGATTCTAGTAACCCCGGATAACAAGGGGGTTAGACACATATTCTGTAAGCATAGGTCTCATACCACAATAGCTCGTGTTTAACATTCTGTTGTACACAGACCATGGCATAATAGCAACAACTCTCAAATTACTGCTTCCATGAAGAGGACTGTACAGAATGTTGTCCATAAGAAGAAAGCAATTGAAAAGACAGTTTTTCACATAAGTGTTGTTTATTAAGGAACAGTTAAGTATGGCTCATTTGGAGGCAAGAGTTTCATTTTTCTTGAGTAAGCATGTGGTAGTTTTAGCATTTGAGAGGGGGAGGAGGGTAGAATGGGTGCTGGAGGGTGGGAAAGGGCTGGAGGTTGGTTTAACATGGATGCAAGAGGGAGAAAGATGGCATGGATGCTAGTACATGGGTGATGGTTGGGTTACTGGGTTTTAACATGGGTGAGGGATGGAGAAGGGTGACATAAATGGTAGTTCATGACTAAGTGTGGGGGTAGTTTAAACATTTGGGTGAGGAAGGAGGGTGGAATACATGCTTGAGGGGGTGAGGGTTGTGGGTTAGTTTTAACATGGGTGTAAGGGTGGTACTGGTGCTACTGCACAGATGAGGGTGGTGGAAGAAAAGTGGAATGGATGATGGGGTGAAAGGTGGGTGTTGTTTTAGTCCCTTCGTTTACAGATTCGTGATCGGCTGGGGATGGTGAGGAAAAAGATGATGACAGACCGGACCTACTATATATATATATATATCCTTTTTCTTATTAAATGCATTGCAAACTGCTGCCACCTAGCACAATTGTCCTGTCCCCTTTAAAAAAAGAATAAAGGAATCAGAAATAAAAGAAAATCTGCATCAGCAGTTTTCACAGAATGTGACCCATCATAAAGTGTTTTTGCTTTACAAGTAGTGATAATTTGATACATAATGGGGTTGACAGACACTGTCCCTTAAACATCACATGCCAACTGCTGCAGCTACATTAAATGTTCCTTAAGTTAGTATGTGGTGAGGAAACCACTTTTTTTATTTATGTGACTGAAATACAGATTTTATTGACGTATCAGCTGCAAAAATGCATCATCTTAGAAAGTTGTATGTATTACTTCACTTTGCCAACAAGAATGTTGGTATACTGTATGTATGCATTATCTTAGAAAATTGCATGCATTTTTTGCCAGCAGCAATGACTGGCATATTTTTTTTATTCAAATGTCTTGACTGACTACGTTATGACGTAATGGCCCAGATATTCAAAAGGGTTGCGCCATGTGCAATAGGGTTGCGCCTGCGCAAGTCCGAAATTGCGCCATTCTGAGATATTCAGCAGGAGGCAGTTGCGCCACTGAAAACATGCTGAGCAACAGCGCAATGCAAATGAATGCATGCTGAACTGGAGGGAGGAACCATGCATAAACTGCACAGCCCAATATTCACGCGGGCTGTGCAGGTTGTCTGAGCACAACCCCAACCTGCTCTGCACAACTCTGAGCCAAAAAGGCTCAAGTCGGGGCCACCCACAGGTGAGCTGCTGCATTGTAGGCTGTAACACAGCAGCTGCCACCTGCTGACCCCAACCCCTCCCTGTGCCCCATAGCCCAATCATGGGCAAAACAGTGGCAAAATCCCCCAGCCACCTCCCACCAGCCCGATCGCGGGCAGCAATGTCTCCCCAACATAGCCCTGGTGGTCAGTGGACCTACAATCCCGATCGCGGGATGTAATACATAAACAACCCCGAACATAGCCTGGTAGTTTCAGTGGGCGTACAATCCCGATCGCGGGATGTAATACTAACACCCCCAACATAGCCCTGGTGGTCCAGTGGACCTACAATCCCGATCGCGGGATGTAATAATAAACAACCCCCACCCCGAACACAGTCACAGATGCCTGAGTGTCCCCCCACCCCACCCACCCATGAAGCCCCACCCGGCTCCCCGGCGGCTGGCGAGAACAGCACCCACCTACCGCCCGCCCGCCCGCCAACTGACTGCTGGGTAGGGCTGCCGCCCATTGGTGCAGAGCAAAGAGCCAATGGGTGTCTGCAGCCCATACTGTACAAGACAGTCCAGTTTTGTGAATGAATGTATTCATTCACGATCTGGACTATCTTATACCGAGATAACTGCACGCCATAACTCTTGCTCAATGACACCGGAATAGCGGGCAGTCAATCGGCACAGCGGTAGGGCTGCAGGAAAGTGGGATGCTGCCGCCCGTGAACTGGCGGAGACGAGTAGGGAAACCTGAGTGGGTGGGGTGAGAGGACACTAGGCACTAAGGGCTATGTTGGGAGAAATGTATGTATTACATCCGCAATTGGATTATACGTCCCACTGAACCACCAGAGGCTATGAGAAGAACATTGCCGCCTGCGACTCGGGCTAATGATTGAAGAGATTTAACTATGCCCGCGATGGGCCAGAGGAGGTGGTGGGGATTTTACAGTCTTCTGCCACAATCGGGCTGGGGCGCCAGTCCTCGACGGCTGCTGGCCTGGCAGGGCGCCAGGCGCAAGTCCTTGGGGATCAGTGCACCTGCATGCTAATGGCATGCAAATGGGGCCATAATCAGATGCAAATGGCCCCTATGCCTTGCATGAATTATGGCCCCATCTGCATGTCACCTTTTGAATATCGGGATTTTGCGCATGGCGCAATGATACTTGCGCCACCGCAAGTTGAATGCTCCACTCTGTCCACTTGCAGTGGCGCAGGTTCCACTGCGCCATGCACAGTGGCTGTGTCCGGGGGGGTGATATTCAAAGGAGTTGCTCAATAGCGCAACTCCTTTGAATATCGCTCCAGCCACACCACTGCGAAACTATTTTGTGCAACGTAAGGGCTTGCGCCACAAAATAGCGCAGTTTGAATATCCGGCCCAATATGTTTTGCAACAGTTCCATGTGCTGCTGCTGCAGTACCTTGGCTTGACTTTGTTATAAAAGCTTTCTTTTAAACATAGCAACTTTTGATTTACTCATTTAAAACAGAAAGCAGCAAATAGCTGAGATTAGGTAATATCAGTTATTTTTTCTCATAATTCATGATGATGAATATGTATAACTGAGTACATAAATGGCTAATGTGCCTCTTTCTTTCACTAAGGAACTATGATGCAGCTGCAGCAGGAACACTTTTAAAATATGGGTGGGCCTGTTACGTATTAAGTTGCTGGCTTTAGCAAACAGAAGAAACCATAGATAAAACTAGTTGTATTCCTATCAATGTCACACATGATGATTTCTCTCCCCCTTATATTGAACAGTTTTTCCTTTACATGTATTTTATTACTATCTTCATTACTGGCGGCACAATTAAAAAATAGGGTTTGAGTTCTAAAAAGTTCTAAAAAAGATTAGAACCCTAGAACTTTTTCCAAAGTTCTAGACTAGAACTAGAACCCAGAACTTCAGAGGGTTCTGACAACCCTACTACATATGTATTATTTCTTGTAAAGCAACACTGTTTTAATTTTTTTTATATACTTTTCTTTCAAGCACCCTGGGCCTCACCTGGGAACCCCCTTCCATCTCTCCCTGTTTTAATTTTTATTAAATAATCTTTTCCAAAGAGAACACAGTCCTACTACACAACATGTGGGTTTAGTCAGGGATACATTCAAACTCTTAAAGCATGCAGCAAATAATTTCCTTGTTTTCATATTTAAGAAATGAGCCCATTTAAACTATAGCCGCAAAGTAATTACTTGCACTGGCTTTGTCTAAAGTCATCAAAAAGTCCGGTAATTTCCACTTAAATGACCCAGCTGTACCTTACTTTCAGAGCAGATTTTGTTCTTGGCCTGCTAAGTTTAGCTAAGATCAGCGCAGATCAAAATGCTGGGAGAGGACCCACCCAAAACAGTCTATTCTCCAGGGGAACAAACAAACTGCTCAGTCATCGTGGGCTGAAGTCAGGATCAGTCACAGGTGGGTTTCATTCCAAGAAAATGTGGACTGAGTAAGTGCACTCTCTGATAATCTATGAATGTTAGACGTAGGAGGTTCCTGCATTAGTCACACATCAATGATGAAACTTGGGAAAATAACAATACCTTTTCTGGGCAAATGTACTGAGTAGTAAATAATGTGAGTCACCAGCAATCAACAAATTGTTCTCTACAACCTCTAGGTCATAAAATAGAAATTTAATGGTAATCACAATCTAGTTTTCCATATGGCAGGTATTACCCATTTAGTAGTTTGCTACAATATCTGCACTGCTTCATCATTTTTCATTAGTTTCTTATTTATTGGCAGGAAAGGGAGGGTGATGCACTGTAGACTTACCCACGAAAAAACCTTCACAGATCTGTTTCTCATTATCCACCAAAAAAAAAATCTGTGATTGTTTTGTTATGTTTTTTTTAGCTGTATTAAACTATATAGGCATTTATGTAGGAGTACTTTTTACATTGTAAGACATCAAATTATCAGCAGGGTGCTTAAGTACCAATGAATTCATGCCACAGCTGGTCCTTTATGTGAGTATAATGGAATGATATTTGGGGCTTTAGAATGAGTGCATGTGGCATGGAAATGTAACCCACCCAAAAGGTTGCGCTCACCTTGTGAGCCACCGGAGGCTTGAGGTGGATTCTCCTGCAATGCTTGCATTGTCTGGTTGGGGCAGGTGTTGGAGGCCAGGTAAAAAGGAGTTGCTGGTGTCTTGTTGTTGTTCTGTTGCATGCTGATTATGAAAGGGGGTGTCCCTGCATCTGAAGATGAACTGGAGAAATTTCTGACATTATCACTGCAAACCAGACTATAATTTCAGCTGGATTAAATTTTTTTTTTTTTTTTTTATTAGCTATCCCTTTCTGCTCCTACCTGGTCTGCTGTCATCCAGGCAACCTTTGGGACTCCGGCCACCATCCGACTGCACCACGCTCTTTCTAGGGCCATTGCTTGTATCCCCTTCAGCTTGCCTCCCACAGCAGGGTGATGGGGAGCCCCCTAACTCACCCACCCACTGTCTGGATCCAGATTGGCAACTCTCTTTCCCAGAGCCAGTGCACTGTAGGATGGCCATCAAGCCACCTGACCAAGAGACGTTTTTTTTTTCTCCTTTTTTCTCTTTCTCAGAGCTATGGCATGCAATGACGCCGGTGGAGGGGAGTGTGCATGGGTCCACACATGCTACTTCCTGGCGTCTGCCTCAGATCCTCCCCTAAGCACAGCCAGTGTCTTGTCCCCAGTCTCCACCAGGGGGCAATCCAGGCACCGACACAATAGAGTGAACCCCTCCCGGAGAGGAAAGCAGTCTATCGGACGCTCAATCCCTCTCTCCCTGCCAACCCCCAGAGACCCATGCTCATTTCCAAGCACCAGTTGTGGGTGTGGTGTGAGGTATAGCGACCAGCTCCTCAGCCCTCAGTGCCACTGGGACGGCATAGCTGGATTAAATGTTTAAAAAAAATTTAAAGTAGCAGCAAGCAGCAATAAAACTGTGTGAAAATAAGCAGCTGGCTGTGTATACAAAGTGTAAACAAATGAATGCCACCATCTTTTTGAACCTTGACTCCCACAATTGACCAACCAGAATGTAAGGGGCCCTGGTAAACACTCAGGCAGTTTCGAGGAAGGGCAACAGAGTGCTTGGTTCCCTTTTACAGTCACTGATTGAGCCAGAATGTGAATGACAAGCCTGACAACAAATCAGAGACTGAGTTGGGGATAAGCTGAGCTGAACCCTTCCTCCAGCCTAAGAGGAGTTCAGAGCAGTCCTCCCCAAGTGGTTGTAGAGAAGAGAGGTGTTGAGGAGAGAGCTGAGGGCTTGATCAGGCCTCAGAGCCAGAGATCCTGGTATGAGCTGAATCTGGTGGCTGGAAGTTCCATCTGAGAACTGGGAGACAGTGCTGTGAATTTTGCAAGGCTGTCAAAAGATTGAACTGCTAGGCCGGCCCGGTGGCACTGAGGGTTGAGGCACTGGATGCCACACCTTGCGCTATGCTGGTGACCCAGGTTCAGGAATGGACCTGGGTCATCAAGGGACGGCTGGGGGAGGAAGGATTGAGCATCCCAATGGATGCTCTCCTCCTCCTCTGGGGAAGGGAGTGGGTTACTGGGCAGTGATGCCCATAAGTGTTATTGCCTGTGAAAGCATGGGCAGCAAGGTGCAATGACTCCTCAAGGGAATTGGGGTGGGGAGGGCACTGTGGATGCTTGACGGTGGTGTGTGCAAGCACACCGTAGTCTGGATGTAAGTTCTTCATGTTGTCACTCTCAGGGGTAGGGATGAACTGGGAGAAAAACCAAAAGCAAAAAATTCCCGGTAGTGAGCATCATGACGCTGGGTTCCTGGTACGTTGGCGCCAAGCCAACAAGACTGGAGGATAAACTGGTTCCTCCAGGACGAGATCAGGGGAAAGTGAAAAAAAAAAAAGATTGAACTGCTGCATTTAAGACTGAATCTGCTGAAGCCATCTGCAGACATGTTAAAATCAGCGGTAGGAACAATCCATTCTACCCTGTCTGGTGTGCCAAGGGAGGAGGTGGTCAGGAGCCTGGCTCCAGGTACTTGTACCCACGATCAAGTGAGCACCTGCTGGGGTGAGGCAAGGTAGCTCCTTGGTCTTGACCCTTTTGACTTTACCATACTGCCATGTACTGCCACTCGAGAGAGGAAGAAAGCTACAGTGCAGTGACTGGGCCTAGCCTGGGCCTACATCCCTCATCTATCTGCTGCTGTGGCATTGCCTGACCAGAGTTTCTGAGATTGCCTTTAATTCAATACAGGATACCTGAGTACTGGCCTGGCACCATTTCGTCAAGCCTGCAACCATGTATAATTTACATTGGTACCCAGTAGTTTGAACAGAGCTGCAGTTAAGAAGTTTAATTGCCTAAAGCATATTGAAACTGATCTGCTACTGAGCATAGGTGGAGGCCCTACAGTATAAGGCGTTATCTGAAATCTTGTGTCTATGTGGGGGGAGGCCTACTAAACAATCTCTGGACATCTGAGATCGCATGGCTTGGAGTGACGCACTAAAAATATTGAAGTGATAATCCTTTTGTTGTTGCCCAAAAGTATTGCCAGTTGTTATTTGCATAATCCTTAATGCTTCACAGGATCTGTGTTGCAGATAGATAAAGCCATGTCATTAATTTCTGAAAATTGGTGCGTGAGCATATTATAAGTGATCTCCTCCTTTCAGTACTAAAGTGTTTGAAATTGAAAGTAAGTGGGGTATTGGTACTAGTGAGTCTCAGAGTGGTATCTGATAGCTATTGGGAAAGTGGGTTGGTAATGCATCCCAAGGGGCAGTGTTGTACTTGTTATCGGGTCCACTATTTCCTTTTCTGGGTGGAGGCATCACAGTATTACCCTTGTACCCCTTTCGAACCCCCCACGTGAGGAGTTTAATGAGCCGGGGACCCTCAAACGTGCTCAAACCCCATGGGCGCAAGGCAGAGGTAGTAACCAAGAAGTAACACTTGTAACGTCTGCGTGGTGACCCAGTTACAGAGGGAGGGAGAATGAGAGAGGGGGAAGGGAAGAGAGAGAGAGAGAGAGGGGAATGAAAGAGAGAGAGAGAGAAAAAACTAATGATTTGGACATCTGTTTTATCCAACACCCTGCTCTTTTTGCTGACTGCCTCTCCTGTATTCTACCTCTGAGTGTACTGAATATGTGTTATTAGGCTGGGGTGGGCCTAAGTGGTATGTTAAAAGGTGGATATGTCCTTGCAAACTGGGGGAGGTTATCATGGCTATAGGGCCTAGGCCCATCATTTCCTTGCTAGTGGTGCACTGCTCTGTATGCTGTGGGTTGTGACAATAGGCTGAGTTCAGGTATGGTTGCCAGATTGCTTGAGAGCTATGTACGGAGTCCGTATTCATATGGGATAGCCTTTCCAGGGCATCTAGCTGTCCAACTGCAGCTGGTCATTCCGTACCAGTGGGTATAACAGTGGCTGTCTATCTGCATAATAGGAGTCTCTTGGTCACCGCTTCCAATGCTATTAACCATTGAGTCATTGGGGAGGGCTTGGGCAGTGCTTCAGATGAAGGGCCCAAAAGCAGCATTGATGCATCCAAGGGGAAATGCTGTCCAACAATTTCTTTACACATGGTGGTGATTCTCCGCCAATAGATACAAACAAGCTTATGAACATTCTCTGCCAATACATGCAAACAAGCATAGGAACATGTCAGCAGATAAAGGCCTTGCAGTCTATCTAGTCTGCTCTAGTGTGCAGCTCCCAATGTATTTACAGGGGAACTACCCCCTTCCCCATTTTCCTTCTGACCTCCCTCAACTTCCCCCTCTCCTGCAACTTTTCCCTTCTTGAACCTTCTTCCCACTAGCTTTAGGCTGTGCCCCTGGTGGTCTTGTTCCCACTAAGGCTGAAGAAGCCCTCAGTGCTCAGCTTGTTAATACCCTTAAAGTACTTGAAGATCTCAATCATGTCTTCCTTCTCCCTTCTTTCCTCAAGAGAGTACATGTTGAGCCCCCTGAGCCTCTCCTCATAGTTGTTGCCCTACTGGCCCTCAATAATCTTGGTTGCTCTTCTCTGGACCCTCTCCAGTAAGTTGATATCCTTAAGATATAGGAGCCAAAACTGCACACTGTACTCCAAGTGTGGCCTCACCAGTGACCTGTACAGTGGCAGAATGACCTCTGCCTTCCTGGTGGTAATTCCCCCGGTTATACAGCCCAGCATCTGATTTTCTTTGTCAGGACCACTACTGCTTGGCCCTTGTCCACTGTCCTAGTAATCCAATCAAATAAGTCAGTTAGGTTACTTTGGCAGGACCTCCCTGACACAGATCCATGCCGTCTAAAGTCCTTGAGCCCATTTTCCTCCAGAAAGTCAATCAGTTTACAGTATGGTCTCCATCAGCTTACCCAATATTGAGGTCAGACTGACTGGCCTGTAGTTCCCTGGTTTGTCCCTCGGCCCACTTTTATGGAGAAGCACCACATTCTCCATTCTCCAGTGCTGGAACATGTTTCTGGACTCCAGAGAGGTGTTAAACAGGTCTCCAAGTGGACTTGTCAGAATCGCCACCAGTTCTCTTTGGACCCTCAGGTGCATGCTATCTGGCCCTGGTGATCTGTCCACCTTTAGAGCCCTTAGGCCAGAGAAAGCACCTTTGGTACGAAACATGTCAGTTGACAAGCAACAGTTTTACTGAGGAGAATTGTTTGTAACTGAACCGGAGGGGAGCTTTTTTCATGCACTTTACTTTGTTTTTCACTGTGGATTTATCAACAATAAAGCTTTTTGGCCAGCTCCGTGGCCCCAAGCAAAGAGGTTTGCTTGGCACGCTGGTGACCCAGGTTTGTGCTCCAAGCCTGGGCACCAGGAGTGGAGACCGGCAAGGAGGGGGTTTCATAAGTGTCCATTGGACGCTTCCCTCCCAGGGGGGGTCCGCTTGGGCACCTGTGGGCAGATTGGCAGTGCACTTTGGGGATGTGCAGCCTTGACACACCCCCCCATACATTCCTGCCCAAGGTCACCTATGCTCCCGCAAGGCTGAGAACTGTGGTGGGCGGGGCAATGAAAAATGGAAAATGGCTCACCGTTCAGCCGGATGATGAGTGCCTGGCTCCTGCTGCCCAAAGCCCTGGAGTAAGCCTGAATTCAACCTCGCAGTTCTGGGATGCCAAGTACGATGAAAAAGACAACCCCCCCCGAAGAAGAGAGGGACCATCCTAGCTTAGGCATATGCCAGGCTACCCATGTAAGGCTGCAATGGGGCTGGTGGATGACGGCAGGGGTCAGAGGGTGGCAGGGAGGCCTTGGCACTCTGAAGGAGTGGCTGGTCTGGGATGCTGCGGGAGGTGCATAAAACCCCCCCCACCAAAAAAATACAATAAAGCTTTTTGTTACACCAAGAAGCCCTTAAGTGATCTTTTCTCAAAGTGGAAGTGTTTGGAAGTGTTTGGACACACTGGAAGTTCTTTTGGGACTCCATACCTCCAACAGGTGCCGGTTTACAAGGTACTGTTTCTAACATTAGATTTTTAATCAAGAAGTCATCATACTTACCCTTCAGGACCCTTGTGCCCATTCTGATTGGGTGTAACTTGTCCAGTGCATAAAGGTCTTTGCTATCCCATGTTTCCTCCCCAACCACCAATGCACCTGTATCCTTCTATCTCATGCTGCTCTTTAAGCCATTCATTAAATTCGGCAGTCCTTACTGTACTATCCCTCAGGAACAGAAGCACCTTTGAGAAGGCTAACATCTTTCCTTCCACCTTTCAGATTCTTCCCACCTCCTTGAACCTCTCTTGCACTATCCCCCCACCTCACATCCTGCAAGGTCATTTGTACTCAGGTGCACTATAATGTGAGATTTCCCTCCTCCCTGTCCTACACATTGTGCTAGCCGAGGTTCCACCCTCCCTGCCATCATCCATGGCATGCATTCTACCCTTTTACAGTTTACCCCAGACCCTTTCCTCCATCTTACCCCTTCACAATTGAATCCCCCAAGATCATCACCCTCCCTCTCTCATCCTGGTCCCTCCCTCCCTTCTGTCCATACTGCCACCCACTCTCACCTGCCTCCGGCTTTCCTTCTTATCCCTCTTATTCTCCCTCCCAACCCTCTACACCCATTATCCCCATCCCTTCCTAGAAACTTTCTTCCTTCTGGCATGCCCCCTGTCTTTCCCTTCTGTTCTCCCCCTCCTACCTATCCTATCATTCTCCCTTCCCCACCACCCCTTCCTTGCTCCAGCTGCCCGCCACCTTTTGATTGTATTCACTTCCTCCTGCCCCTTCTCCCTACTTACTCTGACATTCCCCACCACCTTTAACCCCCCCCGCTGCCCCTTTCCTTATCCTCACTTCCACCTCCTCCTGTCAGTCCAGTGGAAGGAATCTGGTTCACATCAGCAATCCTGGAGATGCTCCCATAGGGCCCTCTCCCCTTCCTGCCTTACCTTTCCACCGTACTGTTATTCACCCCCCTCCCTGGGCCTCCTTTCCTGCTGGGGAAGGGGGACCCAGGGGACCTGACTAATCTCCTGTTCCCTCCTACCTCCCTGCTTGGCCCCCCTTTCCACCTTGGTTTCCTCCTCGACCCCTCTGCCCCTCCACCCAGTACCCTACAAATCCCCCACCACAAGCGTACCTATCTAGTGCTTCAGCTGCCATACCTCCACTCTCAGCTGCCTACTATTATGACAATCCAGGCCTCCCCCCACCTCCCAGAGAATTCCCAGAAACACTGCTGCCCCACACCCCCTGCACGCCATCACTCTATCCACTTCACCCTGCCCCCACTGCAAGTCCCCTCTCTACATATTAAAGTTTTAACCCTTCTCTATTATTGTACTTAGCTATTCCCCTTACCCTTATGAAGCGCTAACTAGGGTTAGTTATTACTTTACCAGCCTAACTGCCTAGTCGGCCCTAGGTATACATTAAAATCCCGCTAACTAATTTTCTGCCTATTAACTGCCCTGTAGGCTGACCATAGATAGAGTAACTGAGGCCCACTAACAGCACTGCTATCTGCTCCTAGTACAGGGATAGTTGCTCGCCATGGAGTACCCCTATCATTAGGCTAGATGCAGGCCTACCCCAGAAAGGGACTAGCAGCAGTCCCTAGTCACTAGAGCTAGATGCCCTCTTACGGAGTACCTTGACTGTGAGTTGTAGGCCTACCATAGATGAGGAACCTAGATAGGGACTAGTTGCAGCCCCCACCAGTTGTCTTCTCCTGAGACTGACCCTAGACAGGTAATATTCCTTTTGAACCCCTACTTACTTCTCCCTTTCCCCACTTGCCTTACCTGCCCTTCTTTGAGCAGCGTGGCCAACAGCCTGTGGTCCTCCCTGCAGACGTCCTTCTGACATACTCAGATGCTACTTAGGTAGGCACCACACTCCTGCTTTGTGGCACTCGTGCTTTGGGGTTGCTCATGCAAGGAGTTATTAGGGATTGTGGATATTATATGGGAAGTACAGCCACCCTACTGGCTGGCTGTAGCCCAGCAGCCTCACTTCCACACCAGTCATGACTGGTTAGCCTCTCAGTCCTCCTGCCTTCGCCTCTCACTCTACAACCCTCCTGCCTCCTCCCATTCACCCACAATCACAGGAAATACATCAGCATAAGGCACTTTTCAAATTAAATATGATACCCACATCATTTATCTTGCCTGCCAAGCCCCACACACTGGTAGTCTCCTGCACACACTGGAGCTTGAGCAGCAAACAGACATTTTTGAGAATGAGATTACAGCTGTCCTATTGGCTGTCTGTAACCTGGCAACCACGCTTCCCCACTAATCATGGCTGGTAGCCTCTCAGTCCTCCCATTCTCATCCTTCTCTCTGCACTCCTCTCCCTCCTCCCATTCCCATTCCCTCCACAATCACAGAAAATACATCAGCAAAAGGCACGTGTCAAATAAAATATAATAACCCCCCAGCATTTATCTTGACTGACAGTCACTCACTCACTCCCCCGCACACTGGTGATCTTCTGCTCACACTGCAGCTAGAGCAGAAAATGGAAGCTTCTGTGCATGAGATTACAGCTACCAGTTCGAGCTAGTTTCCCTGTGGTCATTGCACGCACTGTTCCAATACCTACAGAGTTAAACAAATCAGACATACTGCTACAGATGAAGACATAATCATTAAGGACTTGACTACTTGTCAGTCGGACCACGTGGTGTACATCCTCAAATGCTCATGCAATCTGACATACACTGGAAACACATCATGCCAACCCAAGACTTGAAAGGATGAGCGTAAAGGCTCCACCAGAAGAGGTGATAAAACCTCACCCACATCAGTAATTTTCAATTCTATAATATATCCTCATTGAAGTTTTTTGGCATAGAAAAAGTAGAAAAGCCAACTAGAGGAGCGGATCAGGTGAACTTATTGCTTAAACGAGAAGTGTTCTGGGTTTGGAATTTCAGAATATTGGAAAAGAAATATGACCTAAATGAGAAACTAAACTGGCAACCCATACATACAATAAAAACATTTTAGTTCCTACAAGTAGAGGAACTCTTTACAATGTAGAAGCTGTTTATTCAGTTTGGAACTATACTCTGTCTTCATACATAATAAAATAACCACTGTAATAAACACAGTTGATGCGTATACCAACCTTTTCTCTCCCCGCTATTAAGCAGACTTTCATGATCTCTCCCCATTTAGAATATGTTCACTTACTGAGATGAACATATGTCTAATCTTGTATTTTAGAACTGAATGGATAATGTTCAGTTACTCATTTTGGTCTATAATGGTAACCTATTGTAACTATACTGCTGTAAATATGAATCAAACACCATCTGGTTTGGAAGGTGTGCTGCAGTAACTATAGTACATACCTCTTAAATAGTTTCTAACATTTACTAATAAAACTTAGAAGGGCAGGTCTAACCTTTGATGTCGATACATCAGCTGGCATAACATTTGGAACACTGTTCCTTTAAGAGGTAATTGGCTCTTCTTGTTATGTTGCAAACTCTTTTGCATGCCATGGTGCACCAAGGGGCTCCATATGTCTTGATGTCAACAGGTTGTGGTGATGTCGGATGCACTGATGTTATCGCAGGTGGCCCGGTCCAGCGGAAGCCAGGTATGAAAGTGCACCGCAAAGGTACACTCGGCCCTTGGAAACCACTATGGAAGCACTAGAACATGGAGGGGGTTGGTGATATTTATAATGAAAGGTATGCACTTGGAAAAGAGACTTTTTTGCTTTACTTTATTGAGACATAAATCCACGTTACATGTATTGTACAGGTAGGAAAAATGGGCAGACCATGTGGGCCAAGCGGTCCTTATCTGTCGTCAGATTCTATGTTTCTATGTATCAATGTCATCACCATTAAACACTACATACCTATAAACATATGAAGAAGCCAGCAGAAGAAGGCCACTTGGTCTATCTAGTCTGCTCGTATTGCAGGGTCCATGGCTTGAGCTACTGTGCCTGCCAATAGATCTCACATGAGAACATCTGGTAGTTTCCTACTCACCGCCGGCATGCAGTAAGCAGAATAATTTCAAATGAATGGTCCATCCCATAGGATGTAATAAGTAAGAAATATTTTATTGATTGTTACATAAACATATACAAGAACATGGTTATTCCCCAGTTTAGCTACAATCTCATTTTCAATGGGTACCATTTACATGCAATACCTGGTTACAATAAAAAGAGTATATAATAATTGATACATTTCAAAACACTACAGTATAATTGCTAGATATTAAACATATATAGTTTTACAAGTGACAAGAATGCCACTTTGGTGCACACTGAGCTTGTATTACTAAAATTATCACTTTATGCATTGTAAATGCAGATTGAGTTACCCAAAGTTATAACAACAGTGCAAAGGCTGGCTAGCTTGTTTCATCAACCAACTACATTATTTCACCAAACTTTAAGGGATTTCATCATTGATCTTAATTCAATGGGAATAGAATTTCAAGTAAGAGGTCCACTACACAAGAGAGACAATTGTCCTACCTTCAAATTCATGGTTGGTATTTGAAATTCAATACATTCTAATGATCTTAGATTTACAGTATCTTACTGGGTTTTATAACCACCTTTTCTAGTAAATAGTTCAGAAGGGACTTCTTACAAACTTTATACATAAAATTAAGCATATGGAGTTTCCTATGGTCATCTATTCTCAGCCAATGTAATTCTGTATACAGGAGACAATGATGCTTCTTTCTTGGAGCACCAAGTATGTAACGAGCAAACCAGTTATACAGTACATTAATTTTGTTTATTTCCACACTTTGCACACCCCCATATAAAACGTCTCCATAATCAATAATTGGGGTAATCATTGCTTCAGCAATTTTTAATCTATCCTGCACTGGGATATTAGTATGGAACCTGTACATTCCCAACTTCTACTTCAAATTTTTGATAATTTTGTCAATACGTAGATTCAACCTGCTCCATTTTTTTGTTATCAAATGTTTTGATTTCCTGGCCTCCATTTTCACAAACTGCTCTATTCAAGTGTCTAAATGCTATAACGTTTGACATCTTTGCATTTAATACTAATTTGTGTTTAAAAAAATAGGCATGAATGAGATCACATGCATTCTGCAAGTTACTTTGGATCTGTGTATGTGTCTTATCCATGGTATATACAGTATAATAGTGTCATCAGCATAGAAATGAAATTGAATATAGAAATCAGAAAACTTAAGTGAGTTCATGTAGATATTGAAAAGAAGAGGGGCTAAAATTGAACCCTGTGGAACTCCAGATATGGTGGGTAAAAAAATTTGAAAGATGTGAATGCAAACTAACCTGTTGTGATCTCCCTGTCAGATATTCTTCAAACCATTTTACAGCAGTTCCTAACAGCCTCAAATACTTAAGCTTCCCCAGTAAGATGTTATGGTTAAGAGTATCAAAGGCCTTTGATAGGAAAATAAATATAGTCCTGACTATTGCTTTTTTTATCTAGCGCAGTCGGGATATCGCTTACAACTTTAATTAATGCTGTGATGGTACTATGGTTTACACTGAACCCTGATTGAAACAGGTTCATAATTTGATGAAATTCTAACTTTTAATTGCGCACTTACTAGTCTTTCAAATACCTTCAGAATAGTGGGGAGCACAGATATGGATCTGTAATTAGTTATCTCTGTTTTTGCTCCATATTTGAATATTGGGATAACTTTGGTTCTTTTCCAATCAGCGACAAATTCACTTGTGTTTAATGACATAAATTGTGGCCAATAATTTTGCCAGCACCAGTGACACGTATTTAAAGAGCTGCTGACGCCGCTAAGAAAACTTTGAAAAATATAATATATAGGATAAAGTATGGGGTGCAGTGTGTTACGAGAATTTAACACACACCCGAGTTGTTGGATGGCACATAAACCCTGAGGGCGAAGCCCGAGTGGTTTATGGCAGCCATCCAACAATGAGAGTGTGTGTTAAATTTGAGTTAAACACACTGCACCTGATATTTTATTTTATATAATGACTGCATTGTGTTTTTTTTCCCACAGAGGAAGTACAGTCGCTTATGTATAGAGCCTAGAGTAGTCTGGATTGCTGGATGTAACATTGTAGATGATTTTAGGTTCTCAATTCCGTAATACCTACTCAGGTATTATGGTATTTAATACACAGTTTTTTCAATGGAAAAAAAACACAACCTAGTAATTATAAATAGATACAATTCAGCTTTCATTCCAAATATATTCTATAGATTTCTCCTCACCATCTTTTATTATAGAGGAAATTTGTACACACACATTATCTTTATCAGTTAGAGTTCATTTGCCTCTATTGCTTACTCCCTACTTCAAGTCCTAATCCTCTGTTGTTGCATCACAGTCTGTTGCCATGGGAGTAGCTGTGATGCCACAAGCAGTACATTATGACCTCAGGAAGGGAGAAAGCAACAGGAATAGATGAACTCTTCAGAGCTGAGATCCTATTTTCATGCAAATGGCCTCAGTAATAAATAATGGGGAAGAAAAATATAAAACTAATGTGAAATACAAGCTGAACTGTGTCTCAATATTATGTTTTGTTTAAGTTATCCTAAAGGTGTCAACTGCTCTTTAATTAGATTTGATGGCATTCCATCAATACCAACTGACTTAGAAGGATCTATTTTTGGTAATTCCATCAGAACAGCCTCTGAATCATTTTCTTGAAAAGCAAACTCATTCTGTATGTGTTTGTTTTTTTAAGTTTTTGTTGATTGGGAAAGAAGGGCTAGACAATTCTGCCTATTTTCAGCCTTGTCCTGGGGATGGGGGAGATACAGATGGTAACCAGTTGAAACTGAACCAGATTAACCAGATTAAGCTGTTGAAGGTATTTTTAGTGAATGGGGGAATTCCCCTACTCTTATCGAGAAGTGCCATGGGATCTTTAAAGTCCACCTGAACAACCACCAGAACAGGCAGAGGGGACCTTGGTTTAATGCCTCATCTGAAAGGTGGCACCTCAGGAGTGCAACATCCCTCTCATGATGCACTACAGTGTCAGTACTGGGATTTTACCCCAAGTGCCTGGTGTGGGACTTGAACCCACAACCTTCTGCTTTTCTGACCTCTGAGGCGAGTGTGCAACCTGCTGAGCCACTGACATTGATGTTAAGCAAAGGTTCTTTACATTTATTAATGATGTTCGATAGAAGAACTAACAAATCTGGTACGTCAACTCCCATTTTAGTAAAATAATTATAAAAGCTATTGGCCACATTTGCACTGGAGTAGAGGACTTTTTATTGCAAGTATTCCTAATATAAACAAAAGATATACATACAGTAGCCCCTCTCTATGGCAAACACCGCTATGGCGAAGTCTCGGGTATAACGAATGGTACTGATGGCTCCCAATACAAATCAGCAGATACCCATGTACAGTTTACTCTTTAAACAAACCCGCTCCTATACTGCTAAATTTCAAACAAGCCCTCTCCTGTACTGCTCCAACTTTTAAAATGAACCCCTCTTCTGCAGTGCCACGTTTAAAGCAAACCCATACTGAGCCCCGGACTGCTACAACAATTCTGTTCCCCGTACTGTCACTTAACAAATCTGCTCCCCATACTGCCACTTAACAAATCTGCTCCCGTACTAGTACTTTTTTAAACAAATATTGTTGTTCCCTGTACTGCCACTTTTTAAGACAGATATTCTTGTACTGCATTAACAGCTCTCTCCTCGTACCATGGTACTGCACCTGTTTTAACAAATCTGATCCCCATATGGAACTGCCATTTACAAAACAAATCTGCTACCCATACCTGTGCATTGGTCTGGTGTTTGCTTCAAGCAGCGCACTCCTTGTAGTTGCAATAAAGTGGAAGCACATTAACATTTGCAAAACAAGGGATGCTCATCTTTTCATTACTGTATTTGCGATTGCAGGCAGCGTGTTGTTTGAGGTGAGTGTTGGGGCAGTGTGCGGGCATCAGCTACCTAACTAACTACTGTACCACAAGAAAATAGAAAATACTGTACATTACTTGGGGAAGAAGGATAGAGAATATCTTACTGGTGGAAGAACAATACAGTAAGGGGTCCTTGCAGTGTTTACTTATGGTATTTACCCCCTTCTGCATCAGTATTAACACTTAACAGAGCAACACCCCCCACTGCATGTCCCGTATTGGCGTCCCTCACTGTAACAAACAAGATGCTATAACGAATGGTGGTCATGGCTCCCAAGGCATTCGTTATTGCAAGGGGTTACTGTATACCAATAACACAAATGTAATTATAAGTATTCACCAAATACATTCAAAACGTATACAAGCCAAACAGATAACAAAATATACAGTAAAGAAAAACTAGTTGTTATTATCAGTTCATTATTTTTTGCCCCAAAACATTTTCTTTATTTGGAAATGGCCATTTACTTTCCCCAGTTATTTCCTTGTTTTATTCTCTTTCTGAAAAATATATTCATAATTCATTAAAGGTTTTTTTTTTAATACAGTTTTACTTTCTTTATCCATGATTATTTTTAAGTCACCTTTAATGATGTTAAACATTTGGTCCTGTGAAACATGTTGCTGTTGCAGTGAAATCCACACTGACTTTCCCAAATCCAATATTTAAACAAAGCAAATGTAACCAGTAAACTTCTTTTATTAAATTTCCTCCAATGCCATGAGATTATCCCAAACACAAAAGTGTCATAATTCAGATGCTGGAAAGGTAATCTTGACCACTGTTGCTCAACTAGCTCCTAGAATTCTACTATACAGGGGCATTCAAAAAATAGATGTTTTATGGTTTCAGTTGTTTGATTACAACACGGACACGGACAGTATCTTTCAGACATTTCTTTATGTTTTAAATTATTTTTTACATTTAGTTTCTCATGTGCTACCAAGCATACAACGTCCCATGTCTTTTCTGGAAGTCTCTCTTTCTCCACCATCTGACATATTTTTTATTTTTCCTGATCATTCCTCCCCTCAAATGCTTCTGCTATATAGTACTGTTCCATAATATGAGACTACAGATGCTGTCTATTGCACAATAACCTCATGTACTTTTCTAGTCTCCACTGTTTTATTTTATTTATACAGTAGTTCCACTAACTGGGCAAAGTGTGTGTTTTAAGATTTTTGGATACTGGTACATTGTTCTGCCAGTTTTCCAAAATGGGCTTAATTTTCCTTACTTCCCATGAGCTCAATAAGGGGTTTTCTGTTTTAATCAAAGGTAGTATGTTTGTATAGAAGAAAATCCCATAATAAAATACTAATGGATTTATCATATTCAAACCTCTTTTCTGCTTTTCTAAGTAAGTTATTCCCCTTTTTACTGGGTTGAGGTGGCTTCCCCATAATGCTGAGAAAAATAATCCCATGATCTTCTTTTTTAAGGATCTAGGTAATGGAAAAATGTGGCTAATATATAGAAACATGGAAATTAAAAAGGTTTTAATCATATGAATTCTTTTCTTTTTTCTCATATTCCGTTTTTGCCATAATGCAACCTTTGATGTAGTTGCATTTATCATGGTGGTCCAGTTTATTTCTGACATATTCCCAGAACCAAACAAAATCCTTAATATTTTGCACAGTTCATACATTATTAGAATACCACAGACATGTGTAGGCTCTGATCCTTGGTTACCAACCACTAAACACAGACGTTTATCATAATTTATTTTAGCTCCTGTAATGTGTGCAAATTCCTGTAAAAACATAAGAGCCCTTCTTCCTGAAGCTGTATCTGGAATAATTAATATCAAATCATCTGCATATGCACTGGTCTTGATTTCCTGCGGGTGCTGTAGTGTTTGTATTTATCTTATTTGGGGTGCAGCGTTGATTTTCCTGAATAGTGGGTCCAGTGTCATGATATATAGTAAGGGGCTAAGTGGGCACCCTTGTCTCACCCCTCTTTTGACTTGTCACTTTCTCCCTGTCCATCCCTATATTAGTGGAATTACTGATGCAGTTCTATAATATTTTTGAATCCACTCACAAAATTGATTAGGAAAACCATACCTCAGTAGGCATATCCATAAGTATTCATGTGCTACCCTGTCAAAGGCTTTTGACTGGTCTAAAACTAAAATATGATTTTTTTTGTTGTTCTGTATACTGTAGTCTATCACTTATCTCAAGATCAGCAAATTATCAGTAGTTCTCCTTTTAGGAATAGCACAATTTTGTGAAATGTGAATTATATCTGACAAGGTTTTGGAAATCCTGTTACTCAATAGTTTTGCTAAAATTTTAAGATCCACATTCAACAAGGTAATGGGTCTTCAGTTTTTTAGTAGTTGTTTGTCTCCTTTTTTGAATAACAGTACTAATACCCCTTTATTCATTTCCTCAGGTAAGTCTTTACAGTGCAATAAAGCACTAAACACCAAGGGCTGGATATTCAGACTGCGCCTGGCAATGGTGCAAGCATGGCTGCAGTGCATCTGGGATGCACCAGGGCCAGGACCAGGTGATATTCAATGGTGATGTGCCATGGCGCATCACCATTGAATATGGCACGGACTGCGCATGGTGCAGTGACAATGTGCCGGTGCAAGCCACAGATAGGGAGCATGGGGATGAGCCAGTGCAAATGCAGTTGTGCTGGGTGCAGCACCCACAATATTCAGAAGAGGGCATGCAAATGAAGCCATAATATATGCATGGTGCAAATGGGGCCATTAGCATGTCATTATGGCCCCCTTTTGCATGCACTGCACAGGGCAGCCTGGTGAATTGTGCCTGGTGCCCTGCCTAGCTGCTTACGGCAGGTATATTCCCTGGTGGGGTAGTGCACCCCCCATATGCCCAATCATGGGCTCATGTACAAGTCAGAATAACCTGGTGGTCTAGTGGTCCCCCCTTGACATGCCCGATAGTGGGCACCAGTGAATTACAATCCCACCTGGTGGTCTAGTGGTCCCCCCGACATGTCCTATTGTGGGCATCAGTGAATTACAATCCCACCTGGTGGACTAGTAGTCCACTCCCACTGTCATGCCCAATCGCGGGCATCAGTGAATTAAAATCCCACCTGGTGGTCTAGTAACTCCCCCCACTCGTCATGCCCAATCGCTGGCATCAGTAGGACCCCATTGCTGAGGGTCCAGTGGTCTCCCTCCTCCCACTCTCGATTCCCCGGCCACCCAGTTCCCCCAGTCAGCAGGGTGGTAGCATTCTGTCTGCATACCACCCAGCTGCCCGGCAACGACAGCATACAGTGTGTGCTGCATGCCCAGGTTCCACAGTGACCACGGGCATGCAGACACTCTAGTACTACAGGCACGAATATGTAAATGAACGTTCATTCACATATTCGTGCCTGTGTAGTACAGTATGGTCTGCATGCCCATTGGTCCTCACTGTGGACCTATAGGCATACAGCACATGCTGTACACTGCTATTTGGTGGGAGGCTGAGTGGTATGCAGGTGGGGTGCTGCCATCCGACAATGACGGGGGGGAGCTGGGTGGCCACGGGTCCTTTGAAGGTGGGAGGGGAAGGGGACCACTGGACCAATAGGTAATGGGAGTCCCTTTCTGAAGCCCATGATCGGGCATGACGGGGGGGTACTAGACCACCAGGTGGTATTTTAATTCACTGATGCCTGCATCAGGCATGACATTGGGGACCACACAGGTGGGATTTTACTCACTGATGCCCGTGGATCGGGCATGATGGTAGGGGGACCACTCAGACCACCAGGGGATTTACTCACTTATGCCCATGATCGGGCATGATGGGGCTAGGCAATCAGGTTATGATTGGTCGGCCCATAAGCCCACAATTGGGCATACTGGGGGAGGGTCACATTGGGCAATGGGGAGTGTGTGTGTGTGCAGCTGGATGGGTCTCTGCTGGGCTGGTGGCCACCCACGGCTGGTGGGTGCTGCATTGCACCCTGCAATGCAGCAGCCCACCTGTGGGTGGCCAGGAGTTGTTCCTCCTTTTCACGGGCTCAGCATTGCACCCCCATATGCGGCGTACATCGGGGTTGTACCAGCATATACACCGCACATCTTGGGCTGAATATCAGGATGTGCTGCATGTGCATGGGCACACCCCCTGCATGTGCACTGCATACATTATCATTGTGCCCTGGGGCAGAGGGATTTTTGCTGCACCTGGCAGCCTTTTGAATATCCCACTGGGGCACATTGCAGGGTTGGGCTGGTACAACTCTGTTGCGCCAGGCGCAACCCCTTTGAATATCTGGGCCCAAAACTAATTCCTCTGGAAAAAATTCCCACAGCCATTTATAAAATTCAGACGCTAACCCATCTGTGCCAGGGGCAGTATTACCTTTTACATTTGTGATTATATCCTGCAGTTCCTCTTTTGAAATAGGAGTTGTCAGCATATCTTGTTTTGCTTCTGGGATCTGTGGAATTTCAATTTTGTTTATCCATGTCCATATTTCTTTTTCATTGTTAAATTCAGTGCCAAATAATTTTTGGATGCAATCATCTTTTTCTTTTAGTATTTCTTTTTTATTTGATATTAAAGATCCTAATTCTATTTGAAGCCGAGTGATACTTTTCTTGTTTCTCCTGGTTTTACAGTTGTCACAGGGGTTGATGATATGTGATTTACCCTGTGTCCCAAATTTTTGTTCCCTTTCCAGGGATGTAAATCTATCATATTGCAGCTGTTTTAATTCATCTTTAATTTGTTTTATTCTCTTAACCCTTTGTTGATCATTTCTTACCCTCTCTTGTAATAAGGCTAGTTGGTTCACAAATTCCCTATATCTCTTCTGTTTATCATCATGACTTGTTTTAGTCAATCCTTTTAAGCACTGTATAAAATCTAGTTTGGTGTCTATCCACCATTGTATATAATCTTCGTATAGTGTCCATACTGAATTCCTTGCAAATAAAATATCTTGTAACTCTTCCTGATTTCCTGCCACCTGTAAAGCTACTGTATTCATTCACCATAATCCTTTCCCAGACGATGTCTCCACAATATTAGAGTTTTATACTTAATAAACAATGGTCAGATGTAGCTACCATTCTTGTGTTAGAAAGTGTTACAGGAATATGTTCTGGCACCCACAAATAATCTCTTCTAGTTGACAAAGTGTTTTTATAAAATGTGTGTGCAGGCGGGGTTTTATAGGACCCTTGTGCATCTTTTAAGGATGCTTGAGCTGTCATTGATTTTAAGAAAGTTACATCAAGAAAGACTTTTTCAGATCTTATGCCTCTATCAGATCTTAAAATTCCACAATTAAAATCTCCACCAAAGAGAATTATTTTGGAGGCAAAGAGGTAAGGATGTATAAGTTTCCATAAATCGATTCTGGCCACCTTTGGGCAGGGTGTCCTGCAACCCTGGGAGGAGTTTAGGCCAGTGGAGGTGTCTGAAGTGACTAAGGTGATCTTGGAGCTGAAGCACACCTTTTGCGAACTGGACCCGGCACCGATGTGCTTCTCAATGGGATGTGTCGATGCTGTTGGCCCAGTGTTCACTAGGACTTCCAGGTGCTCAATGGTGGACGGGGTCTTCCCAGTCACTTTGAAAGAAGCACTTGTGAAGCCCCTCCTAAAGAAATCTTCCCTCGACTCAGATGTCCTGGCAAATTACTGTCCAATCTCCAACTTGCCATTTTTGAGCAAGATTGTTGAGAAATTGGTGGCACATCAGCTTGAGGATCACCTGTTGTCCTTGGATATCTACGAGCCTTTCCAGTCAGGTTTTCAGGCCAGACATAGCACTGAAACTGCTCTAGTGAGAGTGCATAATGATCTGCTCAGGGCTAGAGATAGAGGAGACAGGTCAGTTCTTGTGCTTCTCCATCTCTCCTCAGCTTTTCACACTGTGGATCACATCGTGCTTCTTGATTGGCTCTGTGAGTTTTGTGGACTTGCCAGCACCACCATCAAATGGCTTGAGTCCTATCTCTCAGACAGAGTGCAGCAGATGGTGATGGGGAATTTCTCCTCACCCTTCCCAATGCCTCTGTCTTGTGGGGTACCTCAGGGCTCGATCTTGCTGCCCCTGGGTGAGATCATTCAACAATACAGCGTGGAGTTTCACTGCTATGCAGATGACACCCAACTGTATTTGTCTTTTGCACCTGGAACATCGGGAGCAGCCGATGTGCTTAACAACTGTCTGGCTAAAATCAATGACTGGATGGCTTCCAGCTGGCTGAGACTCAACCTGGCTAAGATTGAGGTGCTGGTGATCGAGCCTGGTTACGGGCATGATGGGTTGCCACCAGGGGCTGACTCTGGACTTGTTCTGGGGTCCGCTTCGTTGGTGTTTTTTTCCGAGGGTGCGAAATCTGGGCATGATCCTTGATTGCAGATTGATCTTTGAAGATCAGGTGTCAGCTGTAGTCAGCAGTGGTTTTTAACACTTGTGGAACATTGCCCGGATTAAGCCTCTCATTCCGCCTGAGGACCTGCCAACATTAGTACATGCCTTTGTGACTTCGAGGCTCAACTACTGCAATGCTCTGTACTTTGGGGTCATGGGAGAGACCCTCCACAGGCTGCAGCTAGTGCAGAATGCAGAGGCCTGGTTGCTGATGGGCTTTTCAAGGTCCAGTCATGTGACTCCAGTCCTGCGTGCTCTGCACTGGCTGCCAGTCAGGTGGAGGGTCCTTTTCAAGGTGGGTCTTCTCACCTTTAAGGCCCTATATGGGTTGGATCCTGGTTATGTGTCTGAGCTCCTAACACTGGTGTCCTCTGCTCACTCCATCCACTCCTCCTTGAGGGGCCTCCTGGACATTCCCAGGGTTCAGCTCAAGACCTCGGGAGTTCATGATTTTAGTGTCTCTGGGCCGACCCTGTGGAACTCGCTTCTACCTGCAGTCCAGGAGGCTCCCTCAATTGAAGTATTTAAGGGGCGGCTAAAGGCCCACATCTTCAGCCTGGCCTTTGACTGCTGACATCTTCTTTAGTTTTGGCCAGTCCTATGAAGTTTGACTTCTGGAAACCTCTATTTTGCTGTATTTTAATCTTGTTATGGTTTTAATAAGGTTTTATTATGTTTAATCTACTGATGTATGTCCTCATTTATGTTTGGCGCCCAGAGCCTCTGGGATTGGGCGCCCTATAAATAAAATTGCCTTGCCTTTGTTTGAGGCATGTAACAGTTTATCAGTCTAAAAACCTGTTCATGATACAATATGTCCATTAATACTGCCCTCCCTTGTTCTATTTCTACATGCTTCAAAATTTTGATATTCCAGTCCATAAATGCGACACCCAGACCATTGCATGGTTCTGTGCCTAAAGACCAAAAACATTTGCTCCATTTTCAGTCTTGTGTAGCCCTCATAGCTTCTGAATATGCATGTAATCTAGTATCCTGAAAAAATATGAAGTCAAAACTTTGTTGTTCAACAGTGCAAAAGTGTTTTTTTCTTTGTTTCTCATTTTTTATGCTGTTTGTATTTAGGGAATCTGCCCTTATATCAGTTAGGATTTCATGTTTTATTTAAATTAAGTGGGATAAATCTTTTTTGCCTTGTTTCTGGTACCCCATCTTTTCTTTTTGACCTGAGGTTTTACCCTGACAGGATCTTCATTATCTGAAAAAATGTCCACCAAGGAGGAGGTGTCTGATTTTCCTCCATCTCAGTCTCTCCCCACTGAGGCACGTCACACTTATTTTGTGTTGGAATTGTTGGGGTAGTAGTCCTAGTTGCAGTACCCCCGGTTTTCCCTTTACCCTTCTGTACTATTTGGAAAATGTCTGAATCTGGTGGCGGCATGTCAGAGATTGATGGTGTTTCCTCCCTTAAGGGGGCGGAAGGGGTAGTTGGATTTTCTGGTTGTACACCATTACTTTGGCTACCTTCTGCTTGCTGGCTTATCTCAATGTCTGACTCTCTATGTGCCCTTTCTTCTCTTTCCTCCCTTCTAGGACCCTCTTGTGGCCCTCCAGTGGTGTTAGCATGAGTAGATGTGGTAGATGTTCTACTCTAGGATTTGTGTTGTCTGTCCTGTTTCAGGGGAGGGTGGGGCTGTGTGTTGTTGTCCTGTTTGCTCCCTGTTTTCTTATGTATATGTACACCAGTATTAACATAAAAGTCATGTTCTGCAAAGTCTGCATCTGGTGTGTTATGAGATGCCCACGGGCATTCCGAAAAAGTATGTCCTTCATTGTCACAAAGGCTGCAATGTAGGGTGAACATGCAATGAATACCTGGGTGTCATAACATGCCACACATGCAGCATCTAATTTTTTCACAGTCGCTGCCAACATGCCTTGGGGAGTCACATTTATAACAAGATTTTGGTTGCCCTGGGTAAAACTAAATGCCCTGGTCTCTTCCCCAAAAAGTTACTAGGCAGGTGCTTTATCCCTGTGTCTGTATGTTTAAGCTGTATTCTAAATTTCCACCCCCCCAGTCCAAAATCCTTCACTGTCAATTATGGGGTCTGGTAGCCCTTGTATCTCATACCTCTGTTCTAATCAATAAATAATGTCTTTGACATTAACCCCCTCATTTTGAAATAACACCGTGATCGTTTTCAAAGTAGGTTTAGTTAAAGGGATTGCAAAAAAGGTTGTCAAATATCACTATCTTTAACTGCCTGGTATTTCTACCAAAAACAATCTAATAATACTGCAGACCTAAAGCTAACATCAAAGGTCTGCTCCCCAGGCACATGAATAAATACAGATACTTCTGAGGGGGAAAATTTCAATGAGTCTTTTATTAAATATTTCCCCACATAAGTTCAGTCCGGTATAACTTCAAGGCATCCTTTATACTTTATTCTCACTGCATGCTGTCTCTTAGCATTTTCTGGCGGTTTGTGAAATGAGCTTGTGAAACTTGATTTAGTTCATGTTAGAGCTCTCAGAATTATTATTGTTATTCTCACCTTCAGTTGCGTTCAAAATCTGACTGTCCGTAATGTCTGTGTTTACTTCGTGAAAGATTTTATTCTCCTATGGAGCTGAACTTGTCCCTGAGTTTGTTGTCTGTGATGCCTCTGTGTTGTTAGCTTATCCTTGATGCTGACTAGGATCCGAATTCCTCTGAGCATTCAGTTCTGCTCCATTTTGTGAAATTTGCAGGTCTTTTGAAAACATTTGAGCCGTGAGATTCACACTTGTTCCTGGTATCAGAATATTCTCATTGGGTATCCAGATGCCTGTCTCTGATTGTATCCAGCCCACCTCTCTTAATGCAGTGCCCGGCATCCAGGGCATTTCCTTTGAAGTTCCCGCTTCTTCAGATGAGCATATAGCAGCCTTTGTTGTGGCTCTAAAAAGAAATACTGGTGCAGGTATTTGTTTTTATGTTGCCATCAGGACTCCCAGTTTGCCATTTATGTTTTTTTTTCTCCTCTTCCAACCTTAACTTTTCTTGTGAAAATTGTTGCTCTGCAGCTGACAACATGTTAGCCAGCCTTTGTTTTTCTGCTGCTAAATTTTCTCATAAATGTTTTTCAGCCTTCAATAAGTCCATATCAATTTCCATGTCCGTTTCAGGTATTAAACTCACTTCAGTTTCCTGAATTTTTCCTGTTTCTGTGGCGACCTCATTTGCTGGACCTGCAGTGATGGAGATCAGGTCCCCTGCAGGTAAACCAGCCATCTCCTCTCCCAGACTGCTGTCCGCCATTGCTAACAAGGGTTCCCCCTACAGACCATTAGGGGAGTATTTATTAGATGACGCACAACAAATCTTCAAAATAAATATTTACATATAAAGACATTTGCTTCAAAAATGATATTACCATACAATATATACCAAAATCATACACATTAAATACTTCACATATTCCAAAACATTCCACCCCTTCCTCCTTATTTTTTCTTCTTTTTTCCCCTTTTCCACCACAGAACACACCTTCACCCCCTTCAAATTTCAGTTTTTCCTTTTTAATTATTATCCCAATACCTCTTTTTAATCATTGTTTCCACATTTGTTCCCTATTCATATTTCACAAAATAAGTTAAACCTTTCCACCACATTTCCACCTTTTTTCTTGGGTGATATTTATAATAATTTTTGTACACATCTTTTATTTCCCTAATGCACATTTTCTCTATTCCCATGTAAGAAATTTCTTTTTGTTGTAAAAGTAACTGACACCTACCTTGCCATAGGTAGTATTTTATACATGCAAATAAGACATGCAATGTTGTCCGATGATATCTATCTAGAAGCTCAAGAACAATTCCCAACACCACATTTTTGTCACTTATCTTTTTCAACCAAGGCATCTTCCACTCTAGTGCCAGAACATCCCACAAGCCTAGAGCGTAAGGACAAAGGAACAAAAAATGTTCCTGAGTTTCTAAGTCATATCCACAACCTGCGTACAAGCACTTTCTTTCTTCCGCTGCTTTATGCTTATGATTTCCTCTTACTCCTACCCTCCCATGTGCCATCATCCATTGCAAATCCTTCATTTTGTTTGGAATTCTAGGGTTATTTAACATTTTATAAGCTAATTTGTTCTCACTTGGTGTTCCTCCTTTAAACTCTATTTCTCCAACTCCTGTTTCCATCTCAATTTTCCCACATTTTATCCATTTGCATAATTTACCCAGAATCCTGTATTTTTCCAAAACTATTAGTAAGAAAATGTGATCAACCAGATCAAACACTTTTTTCTGGTCTATCATTAAAATACATGCCTCCTTTTTCTGCTGCTGGCAATATTCTAGTGTATCTCTAGTTATTATGAGAGTATCCTGGATATTTCACCCAGGAATGGCATGTTTGTGCTGGATCAATTAATACTGTTGCCGCCTCTCTTAACCTTTTCTACAACACTTGTGCAAGATCTTAAAATCAGAATTCAAGAGACTTATTGGTCTCCAATTTGATAGCTCTTGCTTATCTCCATTTTTAAATAGAAATATTATAGTTCCTATTGTAAATTCAGCTGGAATATTTTGATTATAAAGCATATTGTTGAAGACTCTTGTTAGAAAAGCAGCCATGACTTCAGGAAAGGAATTATAGACTCATTTGGGATTCCATCTTCCCCCAGTACCACCCATCCTTTCAAATTTTTAATTACTTCACTTACTTCCACTTCCTCTATCTCTTTTTTTAATTGTTCAACTAAATTTTCCTTCAAAACTGGAATATCCAAGTCCTGCAAGTAGTCATCTATTCCCCCTAACACTAATTATTTATCATCCAGTAATTTAAACATATGATTTTCTATAATTTTATTTACTTCTACTGATTTATGTACAATTTCGCCATTTTGATCCCTTAAAGTTGTTATTCTGGACCTATTTTTCCTCTCTTTTAAAGCCTCACATAGATCGGAAAAGGGGCCCTTCTGTGTTCCGTTGAATTCATTTGCTAGAGACCTTGCTCTATTATATTGTACCAACTTCATTTCACCTTGTATTTTTTCAATCTGTTCCAAAAAATCAGTCCTACTAGAATATGATGCTTCATATAACTTTAGCAACTGGTTACACAGACTTAAATATTTCAAAAGATTATTATTCACTTTTCTCTTTCCAAAATTTTTAAACAAAGTGCTCACTTCCAGCTTCACATCTCTCCACCACAGAAACAAATCTTCATATAAGCCTATCACAGAGGAGCTGCAAACAAATATATTCATCATTTGTAATTTAACTGTATCTTCACACAAGCTAGCAGTATTCATCTTCCACCTTTGATATGGCTGTACAACACCTGACTCCATACTTATCACACTTTTAATACTCAGGTGGTCTGAAAACATGCTAGGAGTCAGTGTTGTTTTAACTACTTCTAATCTGTCAGATAAAAAAACATAGTCAATCTTCGAGAAGCATTTCCCACATGCATATGTGAATTTAAAATATGGTTCTGCCTTATCAAACACATTTTTTAATTCCACCTGCCTCACAGCTTTTTTTTAAAGCAAACGAATTGCAGTACACTTTTTTCCAGCCTTCTTCCTCTCTGCCAGTTCTAACGTACAGTTAAAATCCCTCTAAAATATATATTTTGAACTGTACATAAAAAAAGCTGCACTTGTTCAAAAGCTGCACTCTTTCTGATTTTATTTGGGAAGCATACACCACAATAAATCTACTAGGTTGCCCATACCATAAACCATCCACCACAAGGACCGTACCTTACAAAATATCTATCATTTTTTGAAAAGTTAAACCCCTACCGGAAAAAAGAATACCTACCCCATCTGCCCTTTCCATCCCAAAAAACAATAGGAAGGGCCCCATGCCCACTCCCTTTGAGCTTGGCGTACTGAAACCAAAGAATTCAACCATGTCTCTTCTACAAAAATCACTTCACTAGCCATTCCCCTTAATTCTCCCCACACTTGCTCTTTTTTCTTCCCATTCAATATACTATTGACATTTACAGATGTAAGCAAAAACAACACCATTGTTTATGTGATTATAAATTTCCCTTTTTTACTTCATTTTTTCCAATCAACCAAAACAATTTCCATTCTTCATGTTATTTTTCTTCTCTTTTTCTTTTTCCTTGTAGTATTCCAATATTCCTGATTATCCTCTCTTATTTCTTGTGCCTCAGCCATAACCACCACTGGGGTATCTGAATCCTCCCCATCATAATAGCCTTGTCTTGTTGTCCCTCCAGCACGTCACATGCATTGGACAACTTAATTTCCAAATGTACCTCTTTTTCACTCCTCAAAGTAATTTTCCTATATTTCTCCTGTGCTCCTTCTTGTTCCTGTGTGTGGGGGGGGCGGAAGACTGTGGTATGTGGCTATCTCCTCCTGACTCCTCCAAAATCATTTCCATTTCTTGTCCCAACTCTGTATCTGCACTTTCCACCACATCTTTTGCCCTATTCCAGGGTTCCCCTTCTTCTCTGTAGTTACAGGCTTCATTTTGTTGGTCTTCATTAACTCTCTGAATATGTAATTCCTGAGGTGGGGGGAGGAGGGCGCTCAGGGACTACTTCTTCATCTTCTGCTTCATGTGCAAAATCTCCCCCCTCCTTTGGTCTCCTTTGTTTATAAGTTCTTCAGGGTTTATGCTACGAGTGTTATTTCTGGCCGCCCATGGGCAATTTTGATACAAATGCCCATACTCATCACAAAGGTTGCATTTTATGTGATTGCAGCATTGCAAGTTACTGTGCCTGATTTCTCCATATAACCTACACCTGATGCTATCGCACACATTAGATAAGTAGGCTCTTGACCCACATCTATAACACACTTTGGGCTGTCCTGGATAGAATACCACTGCTCTATCTCTCCCCAGAAACAAACTGTTTGGAATGTGATCTATTCCTGTTTCATTTTGATTTAACACACTTTGAATTTCCACCCTCCTGTCCATAGACACTCTGAATCAATTATTGCTTCAGGGGATCCTAGTACCTTACACCTCGAGTTTAACCATTGCTTAATGTCCCCGACATGTACACATTCATTTTAAAAAAGAACAGTTATTGTCTTGACTGTTGGTTTAGTTACAGGAATAACTAAGAAAGGGGTCCACGCTGGGGAAAATTTTAACAAACTATACTTCTGCCAGAACCTTTATAATCCTCCCATTGTCCAGAAACTGATGTCAAAGACATCTTCCCCAAAACATGAATTAACGCATATATTTAGGTTGAAATAAATTTCATTGACTGCTTTAGCAGCATTCTTCCCACATAGACTCTGTCAGAGAAAATCTCCAGCCTACCCTTGTACCTTTATCTTATTGCAGATCTCCTGGGGGGTGTTTTAATATAGCTAGCTTTTGGGGGTGGGGAGCCAGTTCTACCCCTATTCCTAGCAGTGAAGGCTTTATCTCCCTGTAAATTCCTCCTCTTCCTTCCTTTAAGCAATTATGAATAGGTCCTTGCAGATCCCCCGGCCTCTCCTGTACTTCTGTAGGGGCCTCTACCAACATTTCTGCTCCACCTTCCTTTACCAAAACAGTAGTCAGGTTGCAGCCATTTTCTGAAAATATTTCACTCCCCTTACTTCCAAACCCCTCTATTTGTACATTATTCTTTTTTTCTCCTGTTTTGCTACCCTCAGTATTAACCTCCTCCAAAACAGTCATCATTGCCTCTCCAGAAATAGTCTTTTGTAATCCTACTCCCAAAGGATGCAATACATTACCGCTTCTGGGCACAGGGGTACATTCTTCCTCTGGTTCCCAAGACCCACCTGCTAGCTGTTTCCATCCCACTCCTTTCAGTGCAGGCCCCAGCATCCATTCTCCTCCATCGTTCATATTTTCAGGCAATCCAAAAGCTCTCACCATTATTTCCTTTGAAGAGAGCTGTTTGCGTCCGTCCTGATTTATCTTCCCCCCAGACATTTCCTGCTGTAGCCCATTCATGACTTCACTTGTACTTGGTTCTGGGCTTACTTTCTTCCAGGACTCATGACTCTTTTACTCCATCCAGTGCTCGTCGTCTTCTTCCAGTTGTTTCTGCATAGTTTGCCGTTTCATCAGCAAAATTTGCTCCAGGTGAGCTGATGCTCCGGTTTTGTCTTTCTCCGTTGTCTGACTCATGTCTCCACTGCCACTATCATGCTCTTCAGCTACTTCCAACTCCAAAAGCTCCTCTGATATATCTGTGGCTGTAGCTGATTCATACCTTTCCTCATCTTCTGAGATCCTGCTGTCTGCAGGGTCTACCTTCGAAATTTCCACTCCCATATCTGTAGCCATATCATTCTCCTGGTCCTTTTCTCTAAAGGTCTGCTCTGCACTGGCCATCTCTCATAACCTTACAGGGCTCCCTACAGCACAGTAAGGGAATTTTTATTAAATACACAAACATAGAGCAAAACACAAAAGAAAGTTTACAAGAAAATCCGTACCTAACATAGAATACTAAACACATTCATGCTCATTAGTCTAAATTAAATATTCATTTATACTTGATAATGTGAAAAAACCCTTTCCACCAATTTTTAACCTTATTTGAATTATACATTTGTGTTTCTTTTAAATATACATTCAGCAATTATTTTATAACCATTTGACAATAACCTTCATAAGAGATTTTTTTCTGGTATATAATCCATTGGCATCTAATCTGCCAGAGATAAAATCATAAACATCCCAAAATAAAACAGTTAAAGTATTATGATCGAATGATACAAAACTGGAAGAATAAATCCCTTTAACTAAAATTTTGCAGTTTAAATTAGATAACCAGGAAAAATTCCATTTTGTGCAACATATCCCCACAGTTGTTTTGAATAGGAGCATTGTAATAAAAAAATTTCTATTGTTTCTTCCTGATTAATACACTCGGGGTATAGACAATTCCTTTCTTCTTTTGCTTTATATTTAGCATTTCCTCTAAGATTTAGTTTACCATACATAATTAGCCACTGAGTTTCCCACATAAAAGCCAGAATTCTAGGGTTATTCAGTTGATTTAGTATATATAACTTGTGAGCTGAAAGACAGTTTTAAAGCTAGGTTCTATTGGGTATATTTGGCTCATGATGTTATTATATAATGCTGTCACAGTATTAGAAACTATCATATCCTTAGTCATCTGCCGTTTATATAGTTTTTCGATTGCTGGTCTAAAATAGGAATATGAGTATGCGGATTAAGCTTTGGGGCCAAGTGTTGCCAAGACTTAAAGTAATGTCCCAAAGCCATCCCAATCCAAATAACCTCTCTGCTATCTGATCATAATAGCCCACTTTTAATTGTTTGTGTGAAAAATAGTGAATGAAAGAAAACAATGGGGTCTAGCATTCCGAGTCCTCCTTTCTTTTTCTCTAGGTAGGTAAAACATCTTTTGACTGGATTTAATCTGTTACCCCATAACATCTGAAATAAAATGCTGTACAGTTGGGTCTCATACTGGGTCAATAGAGGAAATATCATGGCGACATATTGTAAGCAGGGTACTAAAAATTGTTTAAGGGCATGAATGCGTTTCAACTTAGAAAATTTCCACTGCCTCCATCTGGATACTTTTATTTCAACTTTTTTTAATGCAATGTACCAGTTTTCATCCGGGAGGTTTTGTGAACCAAAAAAGATTCCTAAAATACAGAGTGGTGCAGTAGTTATTGAAATATTGTTTTGAGTAAAATCATTAAGCTGTCCTGCACCTATAATTAGGCCTCTGGTTTTTCCAGTATTAAGTTTTGCATTTGACACTTTTGAAAATAAGTCAAATTCATTAAAAAACTCATGAAGTTTTTCAGTTTGAGAAAAAAAAGGCAGACATCATCTGCATAAGCTTGTACAAGTAGCTGAGTTCTTAAATTTGGACCAAAAATCCCCGACCACTTAGGAAGAATTGATAATGACCATAAGAGAGAGGTTCTAAGGGAAAAAAAATATAATAGGGGACTTAAAGGGCAGCCCTGATGGACCCCAGTTTTAAGTGTGATACCTTTAATTTGAGTACCTTTAATAAAAGGAAACATTAAGGCCGATGTGTATAAGGACTGAATAATAGTTATAATCTGGGAGGGGATCCCAAATATGGTAAAACAATAAACAAATAAGGGAACTATACTCTATCAAATGCTTTCTCCAGATCTGCTGAGATTAAATACCCAGTTTTTCCTTCTAAAGTTAAATGCTCTATTGAGTCCCTTATTATCATAATGGCAGATTGAATCTGTCTGTCCTGTAACCTACAGTATTGGTTAGGAGATATCACTTTAGCAGCATACTCTTTAAGCCTATTGTTGAGGAGCATTGCAAAAATCTTATAATCTGAATTTAAAATTGTAATGGGTCTCCAGTTTTTGATGTCACTCTTATTCCCTGATTTAAAAATATGAATTATTAATCCTTCCAAAAAGGAGGGAGGTGGAGTCTTTACTATCATGAAGAATTGATATACTAAATACAAACATTTAACTATTTCTGCTTTAAAAGTTTTATAAAATAAGTTTGGCAGACCATCAGGTCCTGGCTAAACTTCATTTTTTAAATTCTGAATAACTGATTCCAGTTCGTCCATGGAAAATGGCCCAAGTAGTTTAGTAGCCTCTAGTGGCAAAAATGGGGCTGGAAAAACACCAAGATAGTCATTAATATCTTTTTCCAGGATGGGAGAACTAGAATATAGAGATTCATAGTGAGTGTGTATAATTTCACCTATTTCTGTTGTATTGACAATTGTTTTTCCATTAGCCACAAGATAATCCAAATTAGTTGATTCTCTCAATTCTCTACAAGTCTCAAAGAGATCTCCAATTAATGTTTTTTGAGTACTGCCAGAGAGCATTGCTTGAAGTGTTTGAGCTCTATCATATTGAAATCGCTTAATTTCTTCCTTTATATTTTCAATTTGTTTAGAATAATCTCTACGAGAGGTATGGGCAATAGAAATTAACTGTTGTAGCTGTTTTCTAAGTTTTAGGTATGAAAGAAATTTGGTGTTTCTATTTTGGGTTCCATATTTTTTAAACCACTTACTTAAATCAGATTTTGTATCTAACCACCATTCCCCCAAATATGGGTGTAGGCAGGCATACTCCAAGCATTCCATGGTGTGCAATTTTATTTAGGGGGGGGTAGCAAATAGGCTCTGAACTGCTTCCTTTTTCAATGAAAACTAACAAAGAAAATACTGAATCTTTCTGTAATTTTATTCATAGGAATCAAAACTAGAAGGGCTGGTCACTAATACTCTCTTTGCATCCCAAGAACAATACAACTTCACAGGCTCTGGGCTGGTATGTGGGTGTCTTAGGAAACAATGCATGGCATTTGTATTTACCCATGCATGGCAACAACCATTGTCATGAAATACAAAAGTTGTGTTTATTGTGCCAAATGAGGCAACAAACACGGTCCTGGTGTACATTTGTATATTGTCTGGCTACACGCCGGGTGGGGAGTAGCTCACCCTAGCAAGGGGGGGTGGGGTAGCAGTGAGTCCACTTGGTGTGCATATCTGAAATCCCTGACTACACCCCTGCCCCAAATCAGAATATAAAAAAGCAACTGATAGTCGGGCTTTAAGAATGGCCTTAATAGTGTTTTTAACCTGTGGATCAGTAAGAATGGAAGTATTTAATTTCCATCTATTTCTCCTATTGGGAGTCACAGTAATTTTTCTGAATGAGCAGGTTAAAAGAAAATAGTCTGAAAACTCCACTGGTATTATCTGAAAGGCTCCAATCAGAACTGATGGGGAAATAAACATGTAATCAATAGCGGTTTGGAACTTACCCTTTATAAAAGCACATTGGGACCCTGAATTATACTTAAAACAATTGATGAGGCCTGCTAATCTAATGATTGTTTCTAAAGCGTTAGAATCACAATACATGTTTCATTAGAATGTCCTTTAGTTAACAGACTACAATTAAAACCCCCAAAAAAATCTTATATGAAGTCACCAAAAAGGGTTGTATAGCTTTCATACAATTTACTCTATCAGCTTTTGATTGGGGGTTATAAATGTTGATAAATCTACTGTCTAAATTATTCCATTTACCATCAAGAATTAATACTCTTCCTGGAATCAAATCAACTAACTTATAAAGTGAGAATTGATAGGAGTTAAACAAAATTCCCACCCGTCAGCACTGTCCACGCCAAAGGACCAATAAGAGGGGCCCCATGGCAAATCCTTTTAAAGGATGATATTTGCTCGATAGAAAACATCCAAGTTTCTTGCAAAAAGCAGACGGACATATGTTCATCATGCATTTACTGAAACAAAGCCTGTCTTTTTACTGTATTTAAAATACTATGTACATTCAAGGATCCCCATTTCGGCAACGTCATTACTTAGTTGGAGAGAAAAGAACTAATTTTTTCCCTTTTTCTTTTTTTAACCTTTATATTCCTCTGCAGTTAGTCCTGCCAAGTCTTGTATAGATTTTTGGGAATCTGAGTCACCAACATCCATTTCAGAATCCCCCAAGTTCATGAATAATGCAGCATAAGAACTTTGAGTTTCTAGTGAAGCAGGAATGGGACAAGGTTTTTTTTTTTGCTACTTAATAAGCTGTATTAGATACATCAGATTAAACACATACATTTTACATAAAGTTACATTGAGCTTTTCAGTGACAATACAAAAAATTTCAACTAAAACTTAAAAAAATTTGACTCTAATCCCACTCCCTCTCCCCTCCTCCCACCTCCCCTCCTTCCTATAAGCTATGTTACTGTGGTTATAAATTAAGATGACCCCCTCCCCAACCTCCCTCCATTCAACAAACCAGCAACCTTCAGGACTTCATAGCTTTAAAAAGCAGTCTTATTATCAACTAATACATTTCATTTGATTATCCATATTGTTATGATGTTTTTCTATTACATCAAGAAGAGTTGGAGCTATGACCCTTCTGTGTCTTCTCCCACCTCTTAGCTATGTAGGCTGTGAGTTGCTCCCACCTCTTACTAAAAGATCCTAAAGAGTGGTACTGTAACACTATTGCTTTCTCTACATTAATAGCATTATACATTTCTTTAATCCATTCTCCAAAAGGAGGTGAGTTTTCTTTTACCCAGTACCTCATTATAAAGAGCAATGCCACAGCCGATATTAAGGTCAAATAATATTTAAATTTACTTGGAATAGCCGCTGAGAGGTGACCTATCCCACATGTCTCAATGGTAAAGTAATTGTTTTCCCCAAATAATGGGCTACAAAAATCTTTAATTTCCGACCAAAAGCCTTGGATCCTAGGACAAGCCCAGCTCAAGTGGCTGAGCGTACCCAACTCCTGATTACATTTCGTGCATGCTGAAGAATACTGCTTCACTATCAAGTTTCTCTTAACCAGGATAATGTATAAATTATGTAAAATGTTGAATCTTACCTGCTGAGTCCGAAGCCTGTCCTGTTGATAAACTTATAATTATTGGACCATATTGATTCCCATTGCACAGGATCATATGACAGGTTTGCAGCCATCTGCCAATATAGTGCTGTAGGTCTAAAATCTTTTTCAGCCATAGAAACCAATTTTCTATATAAACTGGTTATTGGTCGAGATCGAGTAGCTATTTCTGCCATTTCTGTGAACACTCTGTCTGCCCTTGAGGACCATGGGGGTTTATTTAATGCCTTACCTATACATTGTTTAATCTGGAGAAATTTAAATATTGGTAGTGTCTGAAACTGAAAAACTTGTTTAAACACTGAGGGTGAAATAAATTCTCTCTCTCTGTCACTATTTCTGCTAGTTTTGTCCCATGCCATTCTTTCCAAAAATTCTGAGTGATAACTTTGCCTTCTATAGTTAAATTTAAATGATTGAAAATGGGTTGCCCCAAATCAAGAATATGGTTCAGGTTCAAGCTATTGCATAATTGAGTGTGGGCTTTCATGGACCATGCTATGGGCAAATTCCTCAAATTCTGTGGTATTTTCTTACTCTGTGTAAACAGCAGGGATGCTAATGATATCTTATAATTAGAAGTTAGGTGTCTCTCCATTTGTAGCCAGGCTAACTTTGGTATCTTGCCACTTTGTGGATTTTTACATTGGAAATACTTACTCCCCTGAAAGGCCAGACAGAAGGTTTGGTTTTTAAGTGTCTTGAGGACCT
Organism: Neoceratodus forsteri; assembly: GCA_016271365.2. Taxonomy (NCBI): domain Eukaryota; kingdom Metazoa; phylum Chordata; order Ceratodontiformes; family Ceratodontidae; genus Neoceratodus; species Neoceratodus forsteri. Next base: position 1,251,242,700 of record CM028129.1, on the reverse strand, counting down.
TCTAGGAGCTAAAGGTGAAAAGGGGGCTTCATCAACTGAAATGTTATCAGGGTTAGCTGGATCCACATAACATACAGGCTCCAGAAGCACAGAATCAGAAGGGTCTACCCCTAAACCTTGTTCTTTAACCTTATCAAGAATAGTCTCTGTAGTTTCAGTTTTAAGAGGGGTCATAGAAAGGGGTGGGAGTGGGTTTGAGGGAGGGTACGGCCTTCTCGTCCTGTTGTCGGGTAATATTAGATTCAGTAGGGACAGGGGGAGGTTTTGAAGATGCCTCCTGAGCCTTTTGTATCAGTAAATCAGGACTAATACATGAAGCTTTGTTTTCAGCCACCCAGGGACATTTTCGAAATACATGGCCAAAACCCTCGCATAAATCACATTTGGTGTGGTTAGCACACTGCATAGTAACATGCCCAATTTCCCCACAGTTGTCGCATCTGGGTTGATCACACACACTAGAGGGATAAGTCTTGGAGACACATTTATAACAGGCTTTCGGTTGACTCCCATAGAAACAAACCCCCCTATCTCTGCCCAGCAGAAAAGAATTAGGTATATGTTCAATCCCTGAATCAGTTTGCCTTAATTTAACTTTATATTTCCAACCTCCATCCAAAATTGTTCTGAGTCTAGAATGGGTTCAGGTTCACTAAGAATTTGACATTTTTGCGACAACCAGTAAGTTATGTCCTCTACATGGACCCCTTCATTCCGAAACATCACAGTAACAAATTTAATTAGTGGTTTCATAAGTGGAATGACCAAAAAGGAGGTCCATGTAGGGGAAAACTTTACCTGCCCATAGCGTTCCCAGAATAAGTCTAACGCATACGAGGTTCTGAAGCTCACATCATAATTGTCTTCTCCTGAAATATTGATAAATGCAAAAACATCCTTAGGGAAGAAATGCAGAGAGTCTTTTAACAAACATTTTCCAACATGGTATCTGTCAGGCCGATCAGTCAATCTTCCTTTATAGCGGATTCGAACAGCGTTCCACCTTGGAGCAGCTTCTCTCCTAGCTGTAGAAAAAAGTTCTGACATTAAGGGTTTTTTGTTTTCTGTAATGGGCACCTCACTGTCTACAGGAGGATTAATAGACAGAGAAAGAGTTTTTTCCTTTACAGGGGTATCATCATGACTTGCTGCTTTAGCTGAAGATGCTGGGTTATTAGGAGGCAAAGCTATTGTTAAGTGAGATTTCTGCAATTGGGTATTGTTACTTTTCACAACCTTGATTTCTTTTGGTTTCCAGTCAGGTATTGAATGCTGCAAGTTAAAGGCTGTGTCCCATATTGAATCAGGAGTCCAAGTCCTGGATGCTGTCTTCTCCCAACCGGCCCCTAGGAGAGCTTTCTGAGGAGACCAAATTTCATCATGAAAAACAGTCTCTGTTCCATTACTTTGTATAGGGGTTGTCTTAGTCTTCTCTGAGAGAGTTTCACCCGCCTGACTCCCAGAGTTTCCAAACTCCAACTGGAGTTTTTTACTTTTGACAGTCTGTGTAAAACTAAATTCAGTAACCCCTGTTTGCCGTGAGGCTTCAGTTTGAAATGTTATAGAAGCCATCTTTTCTGTCAGTTTTTCCAACATTATAGGCACTTTAAACACAAAACCCGATAGTTTAGACATTTGGTGCTGTTGTATAGAAGTAGAAGGTTCAACTCCCGGAGACTGAGCTACATTTGGAGTACTTTGGTTAACAGATAGGTTCAGAGCAAGATTATCATATGCAGGCATTGCAGTAATGATTTCAGGCTTTTGGCACTCGCTTCTAAGAACGATTTTACTGCCAGCCTTCAGAATTTCCACTTTATTTTGCTGAATAGTTGAAACAGGTGATACAGGAATCACTAACTCACCCTTAGTCAGCAGGCTTTCAGCTTTCTCTGCATCATTATTTCTGCTGTCAAGCCTTTCCAGCAGCTTGTCAAAGGAAACAGCTGATGGTTTAGCAGGCAGCAGGATCAAATCCTGCAAAAGTTCTTTTTGATGTAATGTATTTAATCCAGCTTGGATACCAGTAATTAAAGCATCTTTCTTTGTTTTAGATAAATCATCAACAGAATCTGGATGCTCACTTGATAATCCAAAATCGTCTGTAGAATTTAAGGTCTCATGGAAGATTTCTTCTAAATCCATCTCCAGGCTTTCAGCCTGTATAGCCTCTGTAGATTGAATCGTGGGAGAGGAGGCCTTCTCTCCCACCAAGCAAACATCCTCCTCCTCCTCTGGAGTCTCACCCGAAGTGGCCATCATGTAGTCAGACAGCCTGTCCCCCCACTGGCAGAGTAGGGGAATTTCACCGGTGTCCTGGCCAAATTCCCCCATTCACTAAAAATACTACCAATAATTTAATCTGGTTCAGTGTTAGTTGGCATTCATCTATATCCCCTTCCCCGGGGATGAGGCTGAAAATAGGCAGAATTGTCTAGTCCTGCTTTCCCTGTCAACAAAAACTAAAACTAAATAAATTATAGCATAATACTTCACTAAAAGCAGTAATTGTACATGGATCATTATGTAAAGACTCAACAAATATAACTAATGGATGTAACTATTATTTCATGAGTGAAATAGAAACGTTAGCCTCTTTCCTGCCTTCCAGCGAATCTGTAAGACATACTTTTACAGGTTTAGACAATAATCACACTAATCCTCAGTTTTATTTTAAAGTTATTAATGAACATACTTGTTTGAGATACATGCAAAAATTAAAATTAAAAACCTGTGTAGGCCCTGATGGTTTGGACTTAACACTTTTTAAAATTGCATTAAAGGAATTGGTTGTCCCTTTAACAAAATTATTTAATTTTCCTTTGATTTATAATGAAGTTCTTTCATTATGGAAACATGCTTTTGATATTTAAAAATGGAGGCAGACAAGAAACCTCTAACTGCAGACCAGTTTCTATCCTTTCATTATGGTTCAAGTCCCTTGAAAGAATAACACATGACTGGACTACTGACTATCTGCAAAAAAAAAATTACAGACAATCGAGCAACATGGTGTTGGAAAGAATTATTACAGCATTGGTGGAATTTACAAATTTCTTTCATGAGGCCTTGGACAATGGTGACTTAGTTGGCTTAATTTACTTTGATTTCACTTTGAATAATAGAGGCAGCAGAAGGCATGAGGCCATATGTGCCGCCCTCCTATAATAATAATAATAATTTATAATCGATCCTCTTTCAGCAAGATTCCTATCCAATCTTACTTTGGAAATCCCAAAATTTGCACTATCCACAATGGATGATGACAATGTATTCCAAAGGTTGACTATTTTGAGTGAAATATATTTTACACTTTTGAGTCTTAAAGTGATTTTAATGAATCTGTTTTGTATGACTTCTCAAACTGTTTTGGGCTCTTAGATTTAGATTCATACTGTCCATCAATCCCTTATTGTTTACAATTTTGTACATTATAAAAATGGTCTTGGAAATGGAGTACTGTGATCAGACCACTCCTTCATTGAGAAGAGGGTGGTAGTGTATTTTAACTGTGTGTTGGTTGTGTTTTTAGGGCACAGAACATGTCTGGAGCTCTGCTTGCTAACCATCTAACCAGGGCAGGCTGCTTAGGGAACAAGGGACGCTGGGTGCTGTAGTTCATGCTCCTAGTGAGGGACTGTACACCAGGATGCCTATTACTTGCTCAGGCAGTGTAATTGATTTGTTTTTGCTATTCAAGCCTTTACTGGGGGATCATTGGGCTTTAGAAGACTACCTGAAGCACTTAAAGTGTTTTATTTTTAATTACAGCAGTTTTTGGGAGAGTGGAGTGTGTGGTCATGTGACTGACTCACTTCTGCATCCTTTGGGCTCAAATCTCACACGATGCGAGTAAGCAGCTACCTTCAGACCACCTCTTGATTGAGAGGAGGGTGGTCGTGTATTTTAACTGTGTGTTGGTTGTGTTTTTAGGGCACAGAACTTGTCCAGAGCTCTGCTTGCTAACCATCTAACCAGGGCAGGCTGCTTAGGGAGCAAGGGACGTTGGGTGCTGTAGTTCATGCTCCTAGTGAGGGACTACACACCAGGATGCCTATTACTTGCTCAGGCAGTGTAATTAATTTGTTTTTGCTATTCAAGCCTTTACTGGGGGGATCTCTGAGCTTCAGAAGACTACCTGAAGCACTTAACTTGCTTTATTTTTAGTTACAGCAGTTTTGGGGTGAGCGGAGTGAGTGGTCATATGACTGACTCACTTCTGCATTCTTTGGGCTCAAATCTATCCCAGTGTGAGCGGGGTGAGTGTGTGATCGCTGCATGCACTGCAGGGGAGGCAGGGGATGCAAAGAACCATGCCAGTAAGTTCTGTGCATTTTGTCTGTTTGAATTAAAAAAGTGTGAAGTACAGAGTGAAAAGAAGTACAGAACTAAATAAAATGGAGGGAACCTTTGTGACATTAAATAATGGGTTGCTGGGCACTAAGTGTACAATTTGTAGCAAATACACAATAGAACCCATTGAGGACCTGGGACCCTTTGTATGTCCAGAGTGTAGGGGGATTAAGGCGTTAAAAACTAAAATATGTGGGCTTGAACTTGAAATTAAAAGACTAAAGCAATTTGTGGATGTAGACCTGGAAAGTGGGAAGCAACTTACACAAACACCTAAACAGGGGGAGCATGGAGACACTACTTGCAAATGCAGAAGAGAGGAAAATGAGGTACAGGTCTGGTGCCTTGTGGATGGTAATAAAGCTTATAAAAAGAAAAGAAAGGAGAGAAAGGAGGGGAAGCTATTTTCTGATATGCAGAATAGGTATAGGCCTCTCATTAAACTTAAAGAATACACCAAGGATCAGACTAATGAGACTACAAATTCAGACACAGTAGTTGATATGGAAGTGCAAGGGGCAATTGTACCCAGCTTAGTACAAGAACAAAATACAGCATCAGGGACAGCACTTCACCCCATCAGGGCCCTTGGGAGAAAGCATGGAGAGGCAGGCAGCCATTCATTTGGGTGACTTCATGATTAAATACGTGGATCGGTATACAACACTGAGTAATAAGGAACATATAGCAAACTGCAGTTTTTCAGGAGCTAAGATTAAAGACGTTGAGAATATGTTACCAAATGTATTAAAGCCAACTGAGGAAAAGTCATTAGTAGTACTACACGCTGGGACCAACAACACAAAACATCAGTGTAAACAAGGTCCTGCAGGAACATAAGGACATTAAACATAGAGCAGATGTTCTACAAGCTGAGCTAATTATTTCTGAAACCCTTCCTGTGCCAAAGGGAGGACAGAAATGGACAAGGAAACTGAAAAACATTAACAACAACTTAAGGAGATGGTGTTTGCAAGAGAATATAAAATGTATCAAGTTATGGGAGGTTTTTGAGGGACAACCAAACCTATTTGCATATGATGAATTCCACCTGAGTGCAAGGGGGCTAGACTCATGGGCAGGCTCATCAAAGAGATAATTGAGGGAACTACTTTAAACTAAAACAGTTGGGGGGAAGGGAAAGGCTTGCCACTCAAACAAAGGCGGGACACTGTATGAATCAGGTCCCAATGGCTGTAACCCACCTTATGTACAGTACCACAGCTACATAGTAGCACAACATCAACATCTAAGGAAAGTAAACCAAAAGACATCAGAGCACTGTTATTCAATCCAAGAAGTTTGAGTAATAAAGTAGATGAGTTAAACTTATTGTTACAAGAAAAAGTCATACACCTCTGTGCTATTACAGAGATGTGGTGGCAGGAAGATCAGTGGGGAAAAGCTATCCCAGGGTACAAATTGTTTTGTACTGATAGAACTGGAAAAAGAGGAGGAGGTGTGGCTGCACATATATATATATATATATATATATATATATATATATATATATATATATATTTTTTACCTTTGTTTTACCAGGAGAAAAGTACAGTTACGTAAGAACTTACCGTAACAGTAGATCTTCGAGAACAGCTCTTGCAGCAAGTAACACCATTAGGACTGAAGCCGGCAGGCATCAGGACCCCATGGAAAACTTCTAGCTAGCTATCTTCAGCGGGAACTGCCCCGATGTCGGTCCCGCCCGGCCAGGCTTAGTATACATAAGGGGAAGGGTCCCGCCAGATTTCCCAGGTTCCTCCACCGAGACTTCCGGCCGCTGAGATGACATCAAAATGGGAGACCGAGGATCCACCGTCAGAAGACAAAGGGGTATAAGTCCCTGTTAAAAGGCTCGAAGCCATGCCTCCTCCAAGAGGGAAGGTGGGCGGGAAAGTACCTGCTGCAAGAGCTGTTCTCGAAGATCTACTGTTATGGTAAGTTCTTACGTAACTGTACTATCTTACTTCGAGACACAGATCTTGCAGCAGGTAACACCATTAGGACTGATTCCCACGCAGTAGTGCTTGCAAACACTCTGGGAGAAGGAAACTAGAAAGTTCATTCCAAGTCCTGAATCTAGGACAGGAGACCCTGTAGCACAGCCAGGCCGAAGCCGGCTCTTCGCCGTGAAGCAATGTCCAGGCTATAATGTCTGATAAAGGTATGTACAGAGCTCCAAGTGGCTGCAGCACAAATGGCAGAGGTGGAGACGTTATGAAGTGCTGCAAAGGAGGTGGCCACTCCCTAGTGAATGGCCCCAGACTGATCCCGGGAGGGGCTTCTGTTTGATGTCATAGCAGTATGATATGCACTGGACAAGCCAGCGAGAAAGGGACTGTTTCGATACTGGCTGGCCCATCATCCTTTCAGTAAAGGAAACGAAAGGTTGCTCTGACTTACGAAGCTGCTTAGTTCTGCTCAGGTAGTACCTTAAGCTGCGGTGAACATCCAGGGTGTGGAGCAGCACCTCTCCTCTATTAGAATAATTAGGGAAGTAGACAGGCAGGTCAATGTCCTGATTGAGAGTGAGTGTGGAGACCACCTTAGGCAAGAATTTAGGATTCGTCCTCAGGGATACTCTGTCCTGGTGAAAAACCAAATAAGGGTCCTTACACATGAGAGCATGAAGCTCGGAAACCCTTCTCGCTGATGTAACAGCAACTAAAAACAATGTTTTCCACGACAGAAAACCAAGCTCGCAATCCATGGCAGGTTCAAAGTGGGAGAGCGTGAGTTGCTCCAGGACAAAGAGTAAGTCCCATGGAGGCACTGGGTCTTTAATGGGCGGCCTAAGATGTAACACCCCTTTCAGGAATTCTCGACAGGCATCTAATTGTGCCACTCTGCGCTGTCCCACTGGAAGGTGATAAGCTGAAATGGCACAGAGGTGCACCTTAATAGAGGAGTGGGCGAGACCTGAACGGAAAAGGGAGAGCAGGTACTCTAACACCGCTTTCACCGGACAACCTAAAGGGGAAAGGCCGCGTGCTTGCAACCGTAGACAAAAACGGTGCCATTTCATGGTGTACGTTGCATGCGTTGCCGGCTTTCTGGCTGCAGAAAGAACTTCTGCAACCTCTTGAGAGACCCCGTGTCACAAAATGGCTATGTCTCTAGGAGCCATGCATGCAGGCTCAGTGAGCGTAAGTCCGGGTGGACCAGTGAACCCTCCTCCTGAGACAAGAGATGGGAGCTGAATGGCAACGGGAGCGGGGGTTCCCGGGATAGCTGTATTAGCAAAGGGAACCAGATCTGTCTGCGCCAGAAAGGGGCCACCAGGATCATTGTTGCATGCTCCCTGCGCAGTTTGAGAAGAACTCTCTGGATCAATGGGAAGGGAGGGAAAGCGTAGAAGAATCTGTCCGCCCAGGGGAGGGACAACGCATCTCGCCAGAAAACAACAGGCCCTGGATCTAGCGAGCAAAAATTGGGCAGTTTTGCTTTGGATGGGGAAGCAAACAAGTCCAATTCTGGAGTTCCCCATCGAAGAAACAGATCCTCTGCTACCTCCTGAAGAAGTTCCCATTCATGGACTCTGGCCTGGGAACGACTCAGGCCGTCTGCAATTGTGTTGTCCACCACGGGAACATGTACTGTAATCAGGTTTGCGCCGTGTCGGATTACCCAATCCCACACCCTCATAGCCTCCCTGAAAAGGGGGTAAGAGTGTGCGCCTCCTTGTTTGTTGAGGTAATACATCACCGCCGTGTTGTCTGTCTGGAACAGGAGAGTACTCGGCGGGATCTCTGACTGAAATGCCTGCAGGGCATAAAGGACCGCCCTCATCTCTAGAATGTTGATATGAAGGTGATTCTCCTGAGGGGTCCACGTTCCCTTGGACTTCACCCCATCCAGGTGTGCTCCCCACCCTCGTCCTGAGGTGTCTGTGGTGAGGATTACCTCCGGGACAGCGCTATAAACGGGACACCTGTAGAGAGTGTCCCTGGGTCTAGCCACCATTGCCAGTCTCGAATCACAGCATTCGTGATTCTGACCGGATGCTGCATATGGTCTTGCCTTTGGTCCCATTGCACCTTGAGCATCCACTGAGTTACCTGCATGTGGAGCCTTGTGAAAGGGATGGTTGGAATGGCCGCAGCCATGTGTCCGAGCAAGCGAAGGACCGACCTGGCTGGGACGGTCTTCTTCGACGAAAGATCCCTGATGAGGGATCTGATGCGCTCCGCTCTGTCGTCTGGAAGAAATGCTCTTCCCTGAACGGTGTCCAGGACTGCGCCTATGAACTGCAGTTTCTGCGACGGTACCAGGAGAGACTTCTCGTAATTGATTAAGATGCCCAGAGACCGAAACAGATCCTGGGTACTCTGGATAGCCATTAACAATGCCTCTCTGGAGGCGGCCATGAGAAGCCAATCGTCCAAGTACGGGAACACATAATGGCCCTGTCTCCTTAGAGACATGGCCACGACTGCCATGCATTTGGTAAAGACCCTGGGAGCCGATGACAGTCCGAATGGAAGTGCTCGGAACTGAAATTGGTGGCCGAGAAACTCGAAACACAGGAACTTCCTGTGCGCTTGAGCTACAGGGATGTGCAGGTATGCATCCTGCATGTCTAGGGATGCTAAAAATGCGTCCTTCTTTAGCATGGGAATAAGACCCGGAAGAGTCTCCATGCAGAATCTTTTGTAGGCGACCGACGTATTGAGGTCGCCGAGGTCCAGAATCAGATGGAGGTCCCCTGTTTTCTTTGGAACCAGGAAGAAGTGGGAGTAATATCCATATCCTCTCTGGTTCTCTGGGACATACTCTGTTGCCCCGTTTTGCAGAAGCACGAGTATTTCTTGTCTGATCAGTAGCTTGTGCTGACCCAAGTAATGGGAGAGCAGAGGAGGCCTCGAGGGTGGCTTTTCTGCGAATTCTATAAAGTGACCTCTTTTGACCAACTGAAGAACCCACCGGTTGGTGGTTATGGAGTGCCATCCTGGCAGGTAATTTGCAATGTGACCCCCGACCTTGATGTCCTGTTGATCCTGAGGGGCGGGGGCTGGAAAGGAGTCAGGCTGTGGTGGTGGAGGGGCCTGCGGGCTGGGCCAGTTTAGCTGGGCGTTGACCTCGGCCCGCGGGCTGTCTACCCTGGGCTCTGTGGGAACTGGAGCCCCTCTGTTGTGGACCGGTGCGGGACTGTTGTCTCTGTGCCCATCCATGAAAACGGCTTTGGTTCCTACGAAAGGAACTAAGCCTCGGTCGGTACATCGCCTGGACCGACCTCACCGCCTTCCCGGCCTCTTGAAGCTTGGTGATAACCTTCTCAGAGGGCTCGCCAAAGAGAACTTCTCCCTCGAATGAGGCATCCATGATGTTTTACTGGACGTCCGGGGTAAAGCTGGAGACACGGAGCCAAGAGTGCCTCCGGAGGCATACACCTGAAGCTGCTGCTTGGGCCGAGGAGTCCGCGGAGTCGTATGTGGCTCGTAGCACTTGGGTCCCCACATCCGAACCCGTCCAGAGGAGCTGCAACATCTCCTCCTTCTGCTCACTTTCTGGCAATGATGGCGCAAGTAACGGAAGCATACGTGCGCCTACCCATAGCGTCCAGCTGTTTGGACTCCTGGTCCGGTGGCAGAGTGCTCAAATGTTGCGGTCTTTGGGACCGGTCATGAGAGGCTGTTATGACCAGAGAGTCGGCCTGAGGATGCTGAGCCAAGTACTGGTCTTCCTTTGGAGCCTTGTACAGGTGGTCAGCTTTCTTCAGCATCGCCGGGAGTGAATGTGGACACTTCCACGCTACCTTGGTGACGTCCACGAAAGTGTCTACCAAGGGTGGCACCACCACAGGCTTGGGGTCCTTCTGCCGAAGATATTTCGCAAGGCATAGCCTTTCGGGGTCTAACTCTTCCGCATCCCATCCCATGTTCTCTTGGATGTGTCTCATGATGCCCGAGAATGAAGGGTCATCTGGAGGAGACCTTGGAAGCTTACGTGGGTCCAGAGAGGGGATGTGGAAGGGAGATGGGGATCTAGATCCTGTTGAAAACTCTGATCCCGTGTCCTCCGTCGAAGGCGAATGGCGACGTCTTCTGGGTCTCTTAGGGCTGGGTGACCCAGAAGAGGATCTGGACGGAGGTCTTCTTTTATCTGGTCTCCCCCTTGGAGGGCTCCTGGGCTCCTGGGGAGGAGGTAACCGGCCTGCAGACCCAGATGGAGAATGGGGCGCAGGAACCGGAGGGGTAACTGGTCTAGAAGGAGGAGGAGATGGGAGAGGAGGTGGGGTGGGGACCATATCTTTTTTGATGGTATCCCACCAGTAAGTGAAAAGCTCCTTAACCTCTGAGATAGAAAGACCCGACGACGGACCGGGCGCCGTGGTCGGTCGTCGGTTCCGCGCGCCGCCTGTAGGGGCTCCTGGTTGTGGGGACGGTCCCTGGGAGGCTCGACAGGACCGGGGTCGCCCATCTGGTCCTCGGGCTGTGTCAACTCCTCCTCTGTAATAGTCTCCTGACCGACGTTGGTCGGAGGTGTCAGGGTCCTCTTCTCAAGCCAGACAGGTACGGATGTCGGCCCCCCTACTGGCGTCCAGGGGTGCGTAGGCTTGGCTGGCAACAGTCATCTGGTGGTCGATGGCTCTGGGGACCTGTGGCGAGATGCCGACATCGGGTGGGCCGACGTCGGTTCCGACGGTCTCTTAAGAGAGGTGAGCTCCTTGGTCTTCCGCTGGGGAGGAGGAGGCAAGGAGGCAGACCTGACGTCGGGTTCAGAATGGCGGGAACCCGACTTGTGGTGATGGTGGCGGTCCCTTGACTTGACCAGGGCCTTGGAAGATGAAGGAGGCCTGGAAGTCTTGGCCTGAGAAGAGGAGCCCGAAGATTTTCTCACCGCAGTGGGGGGAGGCTGAGAACTGGCTCGGGAAGGTGAGCGGTCGGACCTGGAGCCGGAGCTACGAGAATCAGAGGCCCTAGACGGGGACCTGGAAGGGGCCTTCTCCCTATGCTTCTCCGAATGTTTGTGGGCCTTCTCCAAAGAATCCCCTTGGAGGCCATGGTCTTGAGTCGTTCCTCGAGCAGGAATGCCTGTAGGGCCTTCTGGCGACGGATCCGGGTTCTGCTGTTGAAACCCTGGCAAAAGGAGCAGGACCGGGTGTCATGGTCTAGGCCTAGGCACCGGATGCAGGCCGAGTCGGGATCCTTAAAAGGGATCTGCTTCCCACAGGTGCACTTTGAAGAATGACCAGAGGTTGGAGAGGACATCAGACAATAAACTGACCGAAGAAAAGGCGAATTTTGCAAAGGAAAAACTTTACCACGCGTCGCGCGCTAGAATTGGAACCGAAGGGTCGAGACTTGCAAGTCGACGGCGGGAAAGAACTGGAGAATCTGGCGGGACCGCCCCCTTATGTACTACGCCTGACGTCAGAGGCGGGACCGACGTCGGGGGTGGTCCCCGCTGAAGATAGCTAGCTAGAAGTTTTCCGCTGGGTCCTGACGCCTGCCGGCTTCAGTCCTAATGGTGTTACCTGCTGCAAGAGCTGTGTCTCGAAGTAAGATCACACTACGCTAATAGCTTGTTTACTGGTGACTTATTAGGGACACTTATGAGGCATACGAAATCAGGTCCACATCAGATATCTACAAAGGGGTCGAGCAAGTGTGGGTGAAACTTATCCATGAGGGAGAAAGAAAAATCACAATTTGTGTATGCTATAGAGCCCCGGGGCTGAGTGCTGAGGACAATGTTCAGTTTATGAGTACCATCAAGAATATGGAAATAGATGGCAGGGCATTAATAATGGGAGATTTTAACCTACCAAATATTGATTGTACTACGTACACAGGGAATACTACACTAGAAAGGGACTTCTTGGACCAGCTAAGTACCAGTGATATGAGGCAATATGTTAATCAAGGTACAAGAGCCCATAATATTCTCGACTTGGTCCTGAGTAATATGGATGATGACATTAAAAACTGTCCTCAGAAAACCACTGGGCCAGAGTGACCATAATATGGTCGAATTTACAATCTCAGGAATTAACAAAATCAGTAAAAGGCATACAAAAATAAAGTATTGGACTAGAACCAACTACAAAGAAATGAGAAAGTATCTGGGTGCATGGAATTGGGAGGAGAAACTCACTGGGCATAGTGTACAGCAAATTTGAGATAGCATAAAAATGCACTTGGAATACTGCATTACCCATTATGTCCCTGAAAAACATAAAATATAACACTTGGAGTAAAATCCTACATGGCTGAATTCCTCACTTAAAAGGATCATTAAGAAAAAGAAAAGAGAATTTTATTAATACAAACAAAACCCCTCAACCAACAGGTGACAGAATTTAAAAACATAACCAAATGATGCAAAAAGGCTATAAAATCCGCAAAAGCAAACAAGGAGGAAAGAGTAGCGAATCTAACAGCAGACAACAAAAAAAAAAACTTCAATTCTATAAATAATCAAAGAAATGGAAACACTAAGATAGGACTAGTACAGAATGGAGGAGAAATGATTCTGGGTGAAAGACGGATGGGAGATACTTTTAACAAATACTTTCTTAGTGTGTTTCAACCCCAAATATGTAACACAAATGTACTGAGTGCAGGCCAGAGTGCGAAACATGTTATAGAATTCAACAGTATGTCAGTATTAGATAAACTAAAGTATATAAAGGCAAATAAATCCCCAGGGCCTGATGGCTTCCATCCACGGAAGCACCAAGTTATCTCATTATCAAGAATGCTGACCTCCCCCACAGAGATGGCACAGTACCGATGCAGGTATTATGCCGCCTCTTACATGGATTTTCTGTGGAGCTCTACTTCAGACTCTTGATTCCAACTCCAGGCGGAGTTGGTCCGGGGAGGAGAGAACACTGGGGGAAGGCAAACACGGAAAAAGGACCATTACTGCGAATGTCACTGTAATGGTCTTTTTCTGTGTTTTGCCGTCGGGGTGTCGACAACAAGGGGTGATACATCCATCCACGTTTAATAAAAGAACTGGCAAATGAGTTGCGTGGCCCAGCTGGGTTATTGTTTGACAGGTCACTGAGAAATGGGGAGGTCCCAGAGAACTGGGAAGTGGCAATGGTCACGCCCATACATAAGAATGGGACAAAATCGGTTGTCAGCTATTACAGGCCCATCAGCCTGACAAGTATCCTGGGTAAAATAATGGAAGGCTACATCAAGGAATACTTAGAAAATTACATACATGCCATGGGTTATTCCAACATCACCCAGCATGGCTTTACACATGGGAGGTCTTGCCAAACCAATTTACTGAACTTTTTTGAAACAGTGAGTAGGGCCCTGGAGGACAGTCTACCAGTCAGTGTGGTATATCTTGACTTCTCTAAGGCTTTTGACTTGGTTCCCCATGATGGACTTATTAGCTGTCTGCAGGTAATTGGTGTTGAACCCCAAATTGTCAAATGGATTGATGTATGGCTCAGAAATAGGAGGCAAAGAGTGAGCATCAGAGGGTATTATTCAGACTGGGAGGAGGTAACCCGTGGGGTCCCCTAGGGCTTGGTATTGGGCCAGGTGCTCTTTAATATCTTTATGTCCTCCCTTAAAACATCCAATAATGTATGAATGTCTATCTAAATTTGCAGATGATAGCAAGGTAGGGGCAATAGTAAGAACAGAGGCTGATGCACACAACTTGCAAAAAGAACTGGACACAATAAGTTCCTGGGCTGTGTCACACAAAATGAAATTCAATATTGAAAAGTGTAGTGTTATGCACTTTGATTATGATAATATTCAGGCGATAAATAATTTGTGTGGCCATGCATTGAAAGTAGTGGAATGTGAGAAGGATTTAGGCATCCTAGTCACAAATGATTTCACTTTTAGACAGAAACCAACAAAGTGGTCAATATTGCCAATAGAATGTTACACTGTATTATGCATAATATCAGGAGTAGGGACAGAAGTGTGCTACTGCACTTGTACAGTGCACTGGTGAGGCCTCTCATGGACTACCGAGTGCAATTTTGGAGCAATCTGTAGAGGGTGCAGAGGAGAGCAATCAAAAGGATTTTTGATCTTAAATCCCTTTTATATGAGGACAGACTGAAGGAGCTGGATTTATATTCATTGGAGTACCGGCGGCTTAGGGGGGATCTCTGTTTGGTTTATTCTGCTTTTCAAAATAAGGACTTGTGTGAATGTATGGAATTGAAGAGGAAAATCATTAATAAAACTACTAGAACACATGAGTATCAACTTAGGGCTGGCCTTTATAAAGAGGGGGCACTGGATTAACCAGAATGTGGTGTCCCCATGGAATAGACTCCCATCATATGTAGTAAACAGTGACACAATAACTTCCTTTAAGAGTAAGATAGACACCCTTTATAGGGTTACAGGGATAGAATTGCTGTATTAGACAATGAGACTCCTTGGCGGAAGCTATTGTCTCGTATCCAACTTAGGATGATTATACTAATTAAACAAAGTGGTTATGGCTAATGACATTCCATTAGCCCTACGTTAATCTTTAATTAATAAACATGTGCAGCCTGATTACTACAGTAGTGATCTCTTGAAAGTCAGGTGCTACATTTTTTATCATTCTTATTTAGAATTCAGAGCTGCCATTATAGCCCCACTAGAGGTGCCACAGTCAGTAAAATAACAAGTTGTCGGCTAGTTAAATGAAATATTGTAGAACTGTTAATGTTTAATGCCATTTTATTTTCATGATAGTCACAAGTGGGACACCGCCAGTGAAATTAAAATTGCATTTAACATTGTCATTCAAATGTATGTAAACCATGCGGTCGTCGGTCGGTGGAAACGGTTTTTTGAATAGCGTTCACCTGAGATAATCCCATGACAACAGTGCTGCTGCTATGTACCCCAAACACACACACACACTTTTTAAAGAAGTTACTGTTTTCTTGTTTTCATTGAGAAGACTATTCATCCATGCAGCTGTGGGGATAGAGAGACAGCAATAGAGAGAAAGGTGTTGCGATTGTGAAGCCACTGCAGCAATGTACAGAACGGACAGCAGCTATACAGCATGCAGTCATTAAATGTAACAGAGAGGGAGTGAGAGGCATGGCAAAATAGATGAGGCTCAGTGGTCATGAGAGACAGAAAGACAGAGAGAAAGAGAGTGGGAGTGGAAGAGGGAGAGGGAGAGGGAGGGAGAGGGAGAGGGAGTAGAGAGGGGGAGGGAGAGAGGGGAGAGAGAGATATTGAACATACGAAATTGCCAGCAGATAAAGATGTTATATGGTCCATCAAGTCTGCCCAATTGTGCAGCTAGCGCCTTATATTGCAGCTGCCCCCCCTTCCCCTCCAGTGACCCTCCCGCTTACCCTGTCCCATCCTCTTTTGAAGCAGCCCACCACTGTATTACAGCATACCACTTCCTCTGGTAATGCGTTCCACCCAGACACCATCCTCTCCGCAAAGAACTGTCTCCTCATTTCCCTCCTGAACCTTCCTCCCTCTAGTCTCAGATTGTGCCCTCAAGTGTCCCTCCCCCTCCTTAATCGGAAAAGCCCCTCTGTGCCTGTCTTATTTATTCCCTTCATGTACCTGATAGTTTCAGTCATGTCCCCCCTATCCCTCCTCTCCTCCAGGGAGTACATGTTCAACTCCCCCAGCCTGCTTTCGTAGGGTAAGTCCCCTAGCCCTGGATCATTTTTGTTGCACTGTGCTGCATCACCTCCAGTAACCTAATGTCCTTCTTCAGGTACAACCACCAGAACTGCTCGCAGTACTCCAGGTGTGGTCTAACCAGTGACCTATATAGCGGCAGGATCACCTCCCCCCTCCTGGAGGATATGCCTCTGGCAATACAACCCAGCATTCCATTAGTCTTTGCAGCTGCCTTTCAGCACTGTGCTGAGTTGTTCATTGCTCCTGTTATGATCACCCCCAGATCCTTCTCCTCCTCCTCCATCTTGGCTAGTTGCACCCCCCCCCAACTGGTAGCTCCTCCTTGGTTTTTTTGCACTGAAATGTAGCACCTTGCATTTGTTGGCATTGAACCCCAGCTGCTAAGTGTCTGACCAGGCCTCCAACTTTGCCAGATCATCCTGAAACCCCTGCCATCCTCCTAAGTCATTCACTACTACTCCCATCTTGGTGTCATCTGCAAACAGACTGATCTTGCTCTTGATGCCTATTGAGATGTCCGCTATGAAGATCCCAAACCACACTGCCCCCAGTACAGAGCCCTGTGGCACCCTACTTGTCACTGCCTTGGGTGATGAGATCTCCCCTCCCACCACCACCACCCTCTGCTGTCTCCTTTGCAGTTAGTTCACTACCCATCCTACCATTTTCACTCCCGCTTGCGTGCCTTCCAGCTTACTTCCTTACCTCCCATGTGGCACCAAATCGAATGCCTTACTGACGTCCAAGTACTGAACATCCACTGCATGGCCCTTGTCTATTTGCCTGGTTACCCAGTCATAGCCTACCGGGTCAATATAGTGCACCCAGAAGGGTGCATGGATGACAGTGCATGCACCACAGCGCGGAGCCAAAACAGCGTATGGCACAGCAGAGCACATACCACAATGGCACAGAGTTGGGGCACATCAGCATGCATGGCAGGAGTATAGCGCATGTCTGATACAGTACATGCCAGAATAGCGCATGGCTCCACTGCATAGGGGGAGTGGACTCACGGCAACACAGTGAATGGCACCATGGAGCCAGGAAATGACAGGGAATTCCACCCTGCAAGAAAACACCATAGTTCCTGTGTCTTCTTTCTGGGGGCGTCCCCCCACATGCACTGTGCGCACGAAGCGCCCCACACACAAGCCACGCAAGAGTCGGGATCTCAGCCGAGCAGCACCTGTAGCACAGTGGGTGTAAGCATGCTGGGGAACCATGATGAGAACCAGTGTTGGAAGCTTGAATCCGACAACCGCCATCCGCCACACACAACACTGTTTGCTGTCCACCGCCTACATAGCCATTGCCTGTCACACCATAACATGACCAACCACTGCCATGCATGGGAGCCAGAGGAATGGAGGACCAGCCAGCACAGCCCTGGCGCTGCACCCTTGGGACCATGAGGTATGTGCCATTTATGCTGTTACAGATGTACAGGGTGTGAAATCAGTAGGCACAGGCACTGCCACGAGCAGTAACAGAGGGAGTGTATGTGCAGCACACCCTTCTGGGCACAGGTGTATGCTGTTGTCAGAATGTGCCTTTTTACTGGCAGCTGAGGCAGCACAGGGCACTTGAGGGGACGCAGGTGACCGGCCGGGGACATACAGCAGGCAGGGAGACCCACAAAGAAACTGACTGTGTAAAGAGCAGCACAACACTGCAGAGGGGGGTGCACCCACAGGAGGCTGCTAGCCTCAAAGCCCACATCCAGAGAAAAGAAATGATCACTCCAAATGGAATGTTTGCAAACAATATATGCTAAAATAGCTTGTATTACATGCCAGAAATCAGTCCAGATGCATGGTACCCCCTTGAAGGGGTGTCTTGCCTGATGTACAGCATGTAATAAAAGCTATTGCAGCATATAATGTGTCCAAAACATCCTGTCCGGAGTACACTCACATGGAACCCTGGCCTTGGTGGGAGCCTGCATGCAACAGAGGGATGGGGGGGTTGCTTGTCACAGCACAGTGGACCCGGCAAAGGGCCCAGCTGAGCATGGCAGGCATGGGGAATGGTGGTTTATGACCCCATGTGCATGGGTAATATTGAATAGGGCAGTAGGATGCCTGCTGTCTTGTGCTGTCTCACCTGTCATGTGGACCCACTGCACAGGCCGGAGGGCCAGTTGCATGCATGTGTGCTGTGCCCCACTGGACTGGGGGGCGGGCGGTACCTGTGCAGGCCATATATACACATGACACACCCCATGCACACTCAATGATGCGCACCTGCCCCCTGTTGTGGAGCAATGCCGTGCCTCTGTGCACACCACCAGGGTCAACAAGCAACAGGTGCTGCAGGGATGTGTGCGCACAGGTGGGACCACTCAGGCACACATTGGGGACCTTAAAGGGAGCACATTGGGTGGCTGGGTACTCATTCTGTGGAGTCAGTCCATGTGAGAGGATGTTCCTGGTGTATGTCTGCAGCCAGAAAGACAAGCCTCTACTGCACCACGCAGGGTATCTATACCGTGGGGAACGAGTACACCTTGAGTGGACGTACTGGAAGTGCATGGAATATGACTGAGAAAGCGAAGTGCGTTGTGCGTGTACATATGCAGTCCGAGGAGGTGGTGTACAGCACGGGTGGCCACAACCACGTCCCAGACACTGCTGACATCGCAGCCAGACAGGTACTGGCATCAGTGAAGGACTGTGCCCGATGCACCAATGAGACCTGCAGTGCATTGGTGGCGGCATGTACATCGGGTGTGCCCACATCCATCATGAGGAGACTGCCGGCATTGCCACAGCTCAAACAGACCTGTGCCAGGGCCAGGACTGCGGCACACAGGCCACCACCGCAGCCAGGAAGCCTGCAACAGCTTGTGATGCCCCTAGAGTACAGTTTGACTGAGACAGGTGTCCCCTTCCTCCTGCATTACAGTGGCCTGGGGGATAGCAGGCTGTTGGTCTTTGCAGCACAGGACACACTGTCACACCTGGAAGGGTGTGCCACCATACTTGCGGATGGGACAATCAGCGTAACCCCACCGCTGTTCCAGCAGGCATACACTATCCATGGCCTGCTGGAGGGCACCACCTTTCCAGCTGTCTATCTGCTAATGAGCTCCAGAACCACTGTGGCATGCACAGCAGCGTTCCAGCCGTTGAGGTCACATTGCCCTGGCCTCACACCTACGGCTGTACTGACGGACTTTGAACTTGTGGCCATGCAGGCCTTTTCCAGCATATTCCCCAGCATTCAACAGCAGGGCTGCCTCTTCCAACTGGCCCAGGCCATGTGGCGCCATTGTCAGTGAATTGATGGCTTCGTGGCCCGCTACACAGAGGACCCTGAGTTTGCCCTCCATGCCTGTATGGCTGTTGCACTTGCCTTTGTGCCACCTGCTGATGTTGTCGATGCCTGCACCACTCTGCGTGAGATGGACTACATGAAGGCCAACGGTGAGCTGCTATACCAGATGATGGACTATTTCGAGGATACATGGGTGGGTAGGCCTGTGGACTGCTCTGCACAGCGCAGACCTCTGCATGACATTGCCATGTGGAACGTCCATGATGCCGCTCATGACGGTACACCCTGTATGACTAAGGCCATGGAGGCCTGGCACAGGGGTTTTGCCACACACCTGGGGGCATGCCATCCAAATCTGTGGCGTTTCATACAGGAGCTGGGGGCTGTGGAGCAGCTGACCTCTGTGAAGCTGTCCCAGCTGTCCACTGGGAACACCATGCCCACTGTGAAGTGGTGCTATAAGGATGTCAGCTGGAGGATTTCTGCCATAGTTTGGTCCTATGGGCAGCGATCCACTGTGGAATACCTCAGTGGCATAGCATTCAACCAGTCCCTCCAGGTGTAACAAGACTGTGCTGCTGGGTTCTGTGGGGGTTGGGGGTTGGGTGTGTGTCTGTTTCCTCTGTCACTGTTGCACTGTGTGGTTTGCCTTGCTTGCACAAATAATCACTATTTTCACATGTCTATTGTCCTGCCTCTTGCTTCCTGCCCATGACATATGGGCCTGCTTGCACTGTTTCCCTGTGCAGCCATTTATTTATTTTTTTATTTATTAGTTTTTGGATATACCTTTGAGCCAGAGGCTCATTTACAAAGGTTCCACATCATGAAACAAAATATAGAACATAAGAAATAGTACATTTAACAACTAGTACAGAAAACAATCATTCTAATTTATACAGAGTATTTACAGCTCTAGTACATTCAAGAGTCAGGAGTTACATTTTCCTGGAGACAAAAAAGGGGAGAGGTAGGAGAAAATTACAACAGTAGGAAAACACAGCGAGGCATAGAAGGGTAAAATTAGTTCCAGGAGACCTAAGCAAGGTTAGGAACCAGAAACCTGTTGGGAGATGCAGTTGCATCAGACTAGAGCAGGGCAGAAGGTGTAAAAGTTGTAGAGAGGGGAACATGATATTAGGCAGAGAACGGTGAAAAAAAAAGGGGGGGAGGTGACAGTTCAAGGGTAGAGGGCAGTGGAGAGGGAGAATAAGGCAGAAAGTAGTCAGAGTAGACAAGGCAGGTCAGTTACCGAAACTGGGAAGCATAGGAGAGGTGGGCAGGGGAGAGGGGGAGTTGAGGTGGGCATACCAGAAGATGGAGGTGTCATAGGGGAAGGTGGGAAGGAGTGAAACTGGTGGAAAGAGAGGGGTAGTAGGGTGGTTAGTTAAGGGGGTGGACAAGAGAGAGCAGGAGAGGGAAGGGCAGAAGGAGGTAGTGAGGGAAGGGTGTGCTGAGCAGTGAGGTGCCTGAGAATGAAAGGGTGGTGAGCAGGGGTGAGAGGGGAGGAAGGTGCCTGGGTCTGGCAATTGCAACCAGTAGGAGGGTAGGAGAGAGCCTAGTTCCAACAGTCACATCCACTAGTAAATGCAAGTAGTGTGCGACGTTTAGCCTTAAACTGACTAAACCTAATTTCCTTTTGTAGGTCTACACTAAGAGAGTTTAGCCAGGAAGGTGCCCTGTATTCAAAAGACTGCTGGCCTTGCACTGTACGGCAGAAGGGGAATTTGAGGGAGTGGTTATGGGTGTTCCTGGTGCTTCTTGAGGAGTCAGGGAGGCTAAGGAGGTTCCTGATTCCCAACGGGGTAATTCCGAGGGTAGCTTTTTTTGCCAGCAGACAGACATGATACTGTATCCTGCAATCCAGATTAAGCCAATCAGTCAGTGCATAAAGGTCTGTGCGCAAGTGTGAGTCCTCTGGGCAGCTCCCAAAATGAGCCTACAGGCCTTATTTAGGGAAGTTTTCACCTGTTTGAGGGCCGTAGGGGTTGCTGATCCATAAACGACAAGACCATGGTCAATGACCGATAGAACTGTGCTAGTGACTGCCATTTTGAGGGCTTCATAGGTTGAGCAGTGTTTGTTTCTATACAGAAGCCCTAGCCTTGAGTTTGCTGTCTTAGCAACTAGGTCCTTATGTTGTGAGTAGGAAAGAGTGCAGTCCAGAGTTACCCCCAAATATTTAAAGCAGTTTACTGTCTCCAGCAGGGAGGCGAGTTTGTTGTAAATTTGTATTTGGAAAGACTTGTGTTTGCTATTGCTGGATGCAAAGTTAGCTGCTATTGTGTTAGCTGTTTTATATGCACTGTTCTGCCATTAGCTGTTTTTGCATACGACATTATGACCACGTGCCCAGTCATGGTACTCCACCAGGTTGGTCTGACAGAATCTGCCTGACACAAACTCATGCTGTCTGCTGTCCTGAAGCCCATTAGCCTCTAGGAGGGAAATCAGCCTCTCCTTCAGGATTGTCTCCATCAGCTTTCCCACAATGGATGTGAGATTTACTGGTCTGTAGTTTCCTGGCTCATCCTTGGGGCTGCTCTTGTAGAGGGGTACCACATGCACCATCCTCCAGTCCTGAGGTACACTCCCTGAGTCTAGGGAGGCATTGAAGAGGTCTGCCAAGGGTTCTGCCAGGATTTCTGCCAGCTCCCTTAGCACCCTGGGATGTATAACATACTAACATACTATTTGCCAGCAGATTAGGCCTTACGGTCTATTGAGTCTGCTCGAACCTTAGATCCTTAGTTGGGTGCCGAGGCCCTCCCATCCCATGTGCTCCAGAAACCCCTATCATCCATCCCCACCCCCCCGGGACAGGCCATCATCTGATACATCCACTTTCTGTGTCTGTCCCACCCTCTCTTGAAGCCCTCCACTGTGGATCTCTGAGCCAGCTTGCCAGGCAGTGCATTCCAATGGTCCACCACCCTCTCAGTGAAAAACCTCCTCCTCTTTTCCCCCCTCACCCTTCCACCTTCCAACTTCAAACCATGCCCTCTGGTGATACCTCCTGCTTTAGTCTAAGATCCCTCCATGTTTACCCTATTTATTCCCTTGAAGTACTTGAAGACCTCAATCATGTCCCCCTGTCTCTCCTCTCCTCCAATGAATACAGAGCAGAGCTCCTCAAGTCTGTCCTCATCGTCAAATCCCTAGCCCTCGTATCATCTTAGTTGCCCTCCTCTGTACCCTCTCCAGGAGCTGTATGTCCTTCTTCAAGTGTGGTCTCCAGTACTGTACACAGTACTCAAGGTGTGGTCTAACCAGTCCATTGTACAGCAGCAGAATCACTTCCTTGCTCCTAGAGGTGATCCCCCTTATGATGCATCCCAACATCCTGTTTGCCTTGCTAGCCGCTCTCCTGCACTGCTATCTTGCCCAGGCACCTTGTCCACCCTCAGTACCCTCAAGCTCTCTAGTACCCTGCCCACTGGGATTTCCCTGTCTGTCACCTCCTCCTCTCCATGCCCACCCTCCATTCCTCCCCACCTTTGGTAAAGCTCCCCATTTCTCTTTAGTAAATATTGAGCAAAAGTACTCGTTTAATGCTTCTGCCTGTTCTGCTCCTGTTTCCACCCTCCCATCCCTCTTAATCCTTACTATTTGGTCCTTACAACTCCTTTTCTCCCTGATGTACCTGAAGAAGTCCTTCTTCCCCTCTTTGATGCCCTGTGCTAGCCTGAGTTCCCTGGACGCCTTGGCTACCCTGACTGCCCTTGTCACCTCCCTCTACTCCTTCAGGTATTCCTCTCTGTCCTCCCCTCTCTCTGTTTTTTTGTACCTTCTAAAGGCAGCTGTTTTCTTCCTTACTTCTCCATGACCCCCCCCCCCGCTCACCCAGCTAGGCTTCTTGGCCCTAGCCCTCTTACTCTGGACCCTTGTACATGTTGCAGTTGCCTCCTCAATACCCAGTTTAATGACCTCCTACTTCTGGTTAGTGTCCATATTTGGATGGATTCTGGCCAGATACCTCTGTACTATTTCCTTCATCCTCCTGAAGTCAACCCTCCTGAATTCTAACACCCTTGTACCCATTCCTACTCCCCCTTTCCCTATGTTTATCGTGACCCGCACCGAGTGGTGGTCACTTCCCGCTAGTGGTTTTTCTACCTTCTGCTCCCTCACAAACTCACCATTCACCAGCACAAGGTCTAGGGTGTTTCCTACTCTGGTTGGCTTGTTGACCATCTGCAATAGGAAGCTGTCCTGGAAGGCATCCAGAAGTACCTGCTCCCTCCTATGCGTGGTGGCTGGGGTACCCCAATTCACTCTGAGCAGGTTGAAGTCCCCCACAATCACTGTGCTACCCCTCCCGCAGGTCCTTCTGATCTGTCCCGCTAGTTCCCTGTCTAACTCCTCAGTCTGAGAGGGTGGCCTGTACACCACTCCCACCATGAGGGTCCTATTTTTGGAGTCCTGGAACTGCACCCATAGTGTTGCCCTCCTCCCCCCCTTCTTCCCTGACATTTCAGTCCTCCCCTCAAATAAAACGCCACCCCCCTCCTTTCCCTTTTACCGTGTCCCTCCAAAACATCCTATATCCTGATGCTGCCAGTTCCCAGTCATGGTAATGGGTGGCCCACGGCACGTCTCAGTGATGGCTGCCATGTCCACCTCCCCATCTGCCATGAGAGCCTGTAACTCTGCTGTTTTGTTCCCTAGACTCCTAGCATTCAAGGTTACCACTCTCCACCCCATTTCCTTCCCCCCTCTCCCTACCTGCTCTCCCTTTCTAGTATCCTCGCCTGACCTCTACCCAAGTCCCTTGCTACTGGTATGGGGAGTAAGCTTGTTCGGCTTCCCTACCTGTGGATCCTGCCTGACTCCTGCTCACTTGCCACCCTCCTCTTCTAGTTTAAATTCTATTTGTTTGCTAAGTATTCTCCCAGTTTCTGTTTTTCAAGATCCTCCTTCCCTCCTCACTGAAGTGTAGCCTGT
This sequence comes from Neoceratodus forsteri, assembly GCA_016271365.2. NCBI lineage: Eukaryota > Metazoa > Chordata > Ceratodontiformes > Ceratodontidae > Neoceratodus > Neoceratodus forsteri. Next base: position 1,251,218,518 of record CM028129.1, on the reverse strand, counting down.
CCTTGGCATAGAGATCCTTGCCCTCCCAGGTCCCCCCCCCCACTAGCCCATACCTTTTGGACTGACACCATTCCATTAGCCACGTGTTAAATCACTCTGTCCTTAGCTTCCTTGCTGTGCTCACCTTTGGTACTGGAAGCACCTCCAAGAAGGTTACTGATCTTCCTGCCTCCTCACAAATCAGCCCCAGCTCCTCAAACATCCTATGGACTACATCTACCATAGTTCCTGCCAGGCTGTTTGCTCGCAAATGCTGAACTATGTGCAGTTTCTCCCTACCCCTCCTAGCATACTTCAGAACAGACTGACCCACCCTTTCTGCTGTCATGCCTGGCATGGCCTCCACCCATATGTGACTATGCCTCTCCCCTTTGCTTCCCCCTTCAGAATTGAGTCTCCCAGCACTAGAATCCCACCCTCATTTCCATGATCTTCTTGCCTTGTCCTTCCATTATCCCTTCTCATTCCTCTCCACTCCTCCTCCTCCTCCTGCACAGTTGTTCCCCCCTTCCACCCCAGTCTCTGCCCTCCATCTCCCCTTTTTCCTCTGATTTTACCTCCCCTCTTCACTGGACTCCACCTGCCTCCCCCCCCGATGTCTCCCTACCCTTATCTCCCCATACCTCCCCTTCCCCTTCTCTGCCACCCCCTTTGTCAACCTATCCCTTACCATACCCCCTGAACCCCTTGACCCCATCCCATTCCCTTCTCACCACCAAAACACCCTTGCTCTCCCTCCCTCTTCTTAGCTACTGTCCCCTGTCCAGTATCCTATCCCCCATCCCCTTAACTTTACCCATTGAAGCCCTGCCCCCTTCAGCCACCCTACCAATGCCCTCTGGGTTGTTAGTAATCTCTTTTTCACCAGCCTTGTCAACGAGATCCACCCCTTCATCTTCTCCAGTGTAGCCAACACTGAGAACCTATTGCTTGACACCTCCTCTCTGCTTGAAGCTCTTCCTGGCATACTGTCGAGAGGCCTGCATTTTCTATCTGCTCTAGGGCAATTCCTGCCCCTGTCCTCTATCCTTCTCCACTCCCCTCCCCTTCATCTGTACCCAATGGTTCCTGAGGTGGCAATTCTGGTCCATTTACCCCTTCCCCCCTCTCTCCCCTTGGCCTGGGTTGCCTGCAGTCTTCTGGGACACACCCATGTGCCCTCGGCCCTGGATTGTTCCACCAATCTGTCCTGTTCCCTCTCCTTATCTCTGCCCTTAACCACCTAATCTCTTCCCTGAGCTGCTCAAGTTGCCTGCATATCAGGCAACCCCCCTGCTCTCCATGCAACCCCTAAAAAGATAGCTTCCCCACAGTTGTTGCAGCCTACTACTCTCCCCATGCCCCTACCTGAATCCCTACCAAACCTCCAGCTCACTCTCACTTCATACTGCCTGCCCCACCCCCTGGGACATTCCCCCTTACTAGGGCTAACCATGTTATTCTCCTCCCTTTGAAATGATCAGGTATGATCAGTCAGTTCCGAGGCTGCACCAGGTTGACCTGACAACCAATCCCGACCCAGCACCTCCCCTATAAAGGTAGCTGAGCATAGGGTGGGTGGGTCGATAAACTGTATTAACAAATTCAGGAACTACTGCTAGGTGAAAGAACACACAAGAATGTAAACACAAGTACCTGGAATGTGATCCTAGCTGAGGATCACATTCCAGGTACTCAGGTATTGAGATGTAGCTGCATGTTAGTCAGGTAAATGACTCATAGTGACAGGCAGAGCAGTAGTTAATTTAAAGTAAGGTACAGCTCTGAGTGCAGATTTTTAATCAGCTGATCATTATTACTCTGATCTCTCCCCCCCTCTCTCTCTGACTTTTGTTTGTTCAGTTGCTTTTCTAGCCAGTCACTTTATTGATCAATCAGCCAGCACTTAGGCTCGAAGCACGAGGTGGTGTGTGGTGGTGGGATTGACTTGCTTTGCAACAGGCTCCTTCTACTGAGTTACAGTACAGCCTCCCCTCAACTGACAAGGTGCACCTCTCCCCACTGTCCTTAGTGAAATAAATAATATATAAAAAATACAGTATATTCTTGCCACACTCTTTATGCCTCACCCAGTGTTATTCATTTTTAAAATGCTGTTCCCAGTGTAAAATTGCCTCGCTCATGCTAACACTGGACAGCTGGAAGCTTATACAGATGCCGTAGCTCAGTGTGACAGCAGCACGAATCAACAGTTTTCCTTTCAGTTGGCAGTTCTGATGCCATGCAGTCCAACTTTTTTTTTTTTTAAGGATGCACAGAGCTTTTCAGTTTTGGCAGTGAATGACGAAGAATGAAGTTTTAAATGTACTGTATCACAGGTAGGGACTGTAATTGCACTGGGGCAAAAGGTTTAACAGTCACTGAATGTTTTTATGCCATGCACGTGGTCCCATTTGGCACAGAAATTGGACACAGTTTTAAGTGTTGGATGTTTTTATTTTTCTTAGCAGCACTTGCCAACTCATTTGATTTTCTGTTACTGGAGGGAGATCCACTGCGAATCACACTGTCCAACTTTGCTTGTGTGTTCAGCAACTTCACCACTCCTCTCGGCCATTCGTATGACTGGGACTGTATTTCAAAGGCCAGTTACCATGGAGACAACTTATGCAGTCTTGCAAACTTATGAACACATTCACACTGATCTCAGGAATGCACAGCATGGCTCAGTTCAGCAGATGGACTATTTTATTAAAAAATCCCTCTCTTTGTTTAAATACTTTTAAAAAAATTACATTTTGAGCAAACGTTTATACTGTTATTTTTTTTATAATAGCAATAAGGTACTCCCAGAGGTTATGATAATGTTCACGTTAATCACTCCATCGGAGAAGTATGGCATGGTTGCACCTGCCACATTACACCCCCAGAGGGGTGATTAACTAGAACATTAACATAACTCCTAGTCGTACCTAATTGCTTAATTAACAAAAGGTCACCTCTTATACATCTATTGTGGATGGTGTTAAGTTTTAGTGTTTTTTCATCTGTCTTCGTAACTTAAGCATTCCAGACCTTTTATTGTTCTTGTAGCTTTTCTCTGAATATGCTCCAGCTTACATCTATTAATGTTATTTAATGCTCCCCAGAATTGTGACCCATAATCCAAGTAGGGTCTTATGTAAATAGTATACAGTGCTCACCTCAGGTCTTGTGTATTACTTACGAAGCGCCGTTCAATTGCGTTTAACAAATCATTTGCTTTTTTGAAGACTTCAGCACAGTGTTCCTACCATTTTAAATAATTTGTTATAGTCACCCCAAGTCTTTTGCTCTAGATATTACTTACATGGCTATAGTCCTAATGTAATAAATGTGTCTTGGGTTGTTTTTGCTGAAATGCATCACTTTATATTTGTCTGTATTAAGGGGCATTCTCCACTCACTTGCCCATAACACTAACTTATTAAAGTCTGACTGTAGGGTTTGTTGGTTTTCCATGGTGTCCACTTTATCACCCCTTTTTGATAACATCTGTGAATACCCCGTACCAAGACTCAAACCCTGTTGCTATATCTGAAATATATAGCTTAAACAAAACAGGACCCAGCACAGATCCCTGAGGCACTCTGCTTGTCACCCTGCATGCCTTTGAAAAACTCCTTTTAATTTTCACTCTTTGTTCTCTATATGCCAGGCATTCTGCTATCCAGTTTATTATATAACTATTGATTTGGAAGGTTTTTAGTTTTTATATTAGCTGTGCGTGGGGGTCTACATCAAATACTTCCTTAAAAATCTAAGTTAATGACATCCAAGGGGACTCCATTGTCTAAGTTAATACTGACATTTTCATAAAAACACAATAGGTTCATTGTACATGACATGCCTTTTGTAAAACCATGCTGGTTCTTGTCCTCCAGAGCTAGCTGTTGTATTTCTGTATTCAACATATCCTTGATGCAGCACTCCATTACTTTACCCAATATGCTGGTTAAACTAATGGGTCTATAATTCTGTGGTTCACATCTTGGGCCTTTTTTGTGTATTGGTGTGCCTGTGGCAACTTTCCAGTCGCTTGGGATTTGGAAATGCCTTAGCGATTCATTAAATATATATGCTGGGGGGTGATATTTCAACAGCTATTTCCTTTAATATCATCGGTCCCAAATTATCAGAGCCTGGTGATTTTGTTGTATCAAGTGACTGGATTTTTTCTAAGATTGCCTTTGAACTAATGTTACCTACAGTGTTTCCACATTTACACTGCTTTCCCTCTGTTCAGTATCTATACTGTCTTTGTTATGGAATACACTGGTGAAGTAACTATTAAACACCTCTGATTTACACTGAGTTATCCAAAGCATTTAAGCATTTGGCTTGGTACAGCATTTGAACTTGATTGAAAGTTTAAGCCAACTTGTTTTTTTCTAAATCAGTTAAATCACAGTTCAAAACTACCTAACCAACCGCATACATCAAACTACATAATACTTTTTCATAAATTCTTCCTGTAAACTTAAGTGTTCTTCAAGGGTCAGTTGCTGGACTTTTGCTCTTTAGTCTTTTCTTTTTTGTAATCCATATTTTATTGAAGATTTTTCAAATATACAAACATCAGGATATCCAATAAGTCAACAAGACAATCAATTCACATAGTAAAGAAATTATGAAAAAAGAAAAGAAAAAGAGAAACATCTCTGTAAGTAATATCATAACTTATATATAGCACTGTGCATTAAATATGCCAATGAGTTATGGGGGGAAGGGATGTGGGTATAGTGAATCTATTGTTTACTAATATTACTCAATCAGGTGGAAGTATAGACAAACAATACAAGATTAACAACACATACTTTAACAACAGAATGTATTGAACACTAAACTGCAGACTTACTCTTTTTAAGCTCGTAAGAAAGATTCCCAAATGTCACAATACTTTTCTTAAATGATTTGTGTAGTGGCATTACATTTTCAAGGATCCTACTGTACGTGGATGATATGGTAATCTTTTTTTCAGAACAGAGATTTAAATAATCTGGTGAACATATTGCAGTCTGAGTTTTATGTTATTCATAATTGGTTCATAGATAATAAGTTATGTTTAAACTGAAAAAAGACAAAAAGTTATGATTTTTCATGCTAGGAAACAATCATGTTCACTACAATCTCCTTCCATAAAAACTCTAGATGGAATTACTCTTGGACCAAGTAAATGAATATAAATACCTTGGCTTGTTTCTTGATAATTGCCTTAGTTACCAGCCACATACTGAAAACATAATAAAATATGTAAATCAAAGGTTTGGTATGCTGTACTGAAATAGACTGAATTATACCATGGACATAAGTGAACAGCCAATGAAATGGTTGGACTGGCAGTTTACCACCAGTGTATATCCTTTGATGACCACTAGCTGATGAGCAAATAGTGGTGGTAATGGTGGTCATCTACGTCCTAGTCATCTGCAGCCCAGCAATAAATACAATAAAAATTAACAAACACAGCAACTTCTTTAAAAGTTGTATTTTATTATAGTAAAAAAATTATCCTTGGTATAATCGTAATAAGCTACTCAGAGGATGTGGGTTATCGGGGGATTTACCCACTCAGCTGCACCTCGTGGGCAAACCACTCCAGCCATGGTAAATACCCCGATAACCCACACCCCCTCATGGTTTATTGCTTAATTTTACATCTGATGCTAACAAATGGTTTGTAATTACACATATTTTGTCAATGATAGGCTATGGCCTTGTCATTTACTCTTCAGCATGCAAAACATCTCTGCAAAGAATTGCACTTCTTGTGAACAATGCTTGTAGATTTGCTTTTGACCTTCCATCAGACTACCATACTAGTTTTCTGTATAGTATCTCAAATTGGCAGTCATCACAACAAAGAATTAATCAACAGTTTGGTTGCTGGGCATGAAAGATGGTAAATAGACATGTGCCAACTAAATTAAAGTTCATGGTGAAGAAAAAAAAAACATATTTCAAGTATAAAAAACTAGGACAATGGATGATTTATGTAAAACTACCTAAGTGTCAAAAAATATTAGTCAAGCTGCTTTTAATTACTGAACTTGTAGTTTTTGAAACTTACTACTGCAAAACATTAGGACTTTGATGAGTTATAAATCTTTTGCAATAATTTAAAAAAATTACATTAACACCATAGTCACTGGTAACTGTTATGAGGAATAACTTACTGAACTTGTCGTTTTTGAAATGTACTACTGCAAACCATCAGGACTTTGATGAGTTATAAATATTTTGCAATAATTTTAAAAAATTATGTTAGCACCATAGACACTTGTAACTGTTATGAGAAATAACTTATATATTATTTGTATGTATTGTTTCATGTCATTGTCTCTCTGTAATTTGTATACATTTATTATGGTTGCCTATGAAAATGGGCAATATTGTCCGTAGGCTCTCATATTAAATAAATGAAATTAAATATATTGGTCACCCCCTTCAGGTAATATGGCACTTGGCTTCACCTCATGCCACATTACACCCTTAGGGGGTGATTAACAGATGATTAATGTAACTCCTTGTTGTACCTTATTGTTCAGATAACCTCAGACCTAATGCAGGCTGACAGGGGTTTGCCACAGCAGACACTGGGTGAAATTATTGAAGCTGCTGTGTTGCACAAATTGTATCAGTGTTGTGGAGGGGTTGTGGGAAAACAGATGGACCAGACACCGAACTTCAAGTTCAACACAAAATCTCTGTGTGATGTTTATTCAAAGTACAGGAAATAAGCTTCTACAATGCCATATTCCTTCTTCAGTACATCAGTTTGCAGCAACAGATTATGAATGTCCTTTCTCTGCACTTAGCCAGCACCTACTGACACTGACCTCTGATCTAACCACTTTTCAGTGAAAGCCGTTCATCCCTATGTGGACCCCGTTTGCTTGGGTAGTGGAGGCTCAAAAAGGAAAAAAAACAAGCTAAAAACAAAGAACCTCAGTGCAGAAACACTGAAAAAAGGGTTACCCCAAAGAGCATTGGCAACAAATCAAGTTTCAAAGAAATACAGCATCATACATACTTGCATAATGCAAAGCATCATGGGATATATGCAAATCACCATGACATTTCAGACTTGTTCAGTTTACAGCAATTTACATGCATTTTAAATAGCAAAACTAAGTTGATTTCTATAATCATCACCTAGTACTTTTTACCATTATCAAAAACACGTAGTGCCATGGTATTTTCAACATTTACAGGTTTCATAAACATAAGGGCCTGGATATTCAAACTGCGCTAAAACTGGCGCAACAGTAGGAGCAAGCGAAAACCAGTTGCGCAAATGCGCAACAGGTGCCATATTCAAACATGGAGCAGAGCAACTGGGCGCAGCTAAACCAACCGCCTCAATATCGCACATACCGCGCCATCGCCAGCAACCAGGAAGGGAGAAGCTGAGCCAAAGCTGCGCCTTATGGCGCAACCATGGAAGCTCAGCTGAGCATTGCAGAGCTGCCATAGTGCAAGCACAGCACCCCAGAGCAATGGAACTGCACATCCAGGGAGGCAGGCTGGGGCCCACCGCCAGCCATGCCAGACATGGGCACAGGAACTCACTGCAGAACCCACACCACACTGGCACACCCCAAGCACAGCATCACTGGGGTGGGACGATGATCCACGTGCCCATGGGGACAAGCCAACTAAAGCATAGCAGAGCCATGACACCCAGCACAACCACTGGCAGGCAGAGAGTGCCACACACAGGGGGTTGACAACCACAGTGCACATCAGTCCCCCGTACGCACAGCACAGCGTGCACCGTACCCCAAGACACCGCTCATGTGCAGTGACAGGCACCGCAGGAAACACCATGCACCCCCCGTGCCACACGTCAACCCCATGCTGCAGAGAAGCATACCAGCCAGACCCACCCTGTGCACCCAGCAGTGGGTGGCAGCAGATGGAAAGAGCAACAGAAAGGCAATGCTATGCTGGTGATACCTCCCCATGGACACACACACACACACACACACACACACACACACACACACACATATATACCCAGGACCATAGCAGCCCAGATGGCATGTACACCCCTGCAACGGAGCACCCATAGCCAGTTGCAAAGCAGACACCAACACAGCAGTTGTATCAAAATAGAAATGTATATTTCAAAAACAACAGATAAACAATAACAGCTGAAACTATGTACAAGGTGGGGGGACGGGTAAAAGGGGAGGGAATAAAAACTTGGAGAGGGAAGGCAGGGTGAAAGGGATGGGAGAAGTGGGAACGGAATGTGGGCTACGGCCCAGCTGGCTCCTGGTCTTCCCCCTGCTGGCGTCCCCTTCTGTGCCGCCTCTGCCGTTCACCCTGGCGCAGCATGGCCTGCAGGAGCTCCCGGTTATCAAGTCTGACCTGGGTCAGGCGCCGCAGATCCTGCTGCATGTGTCTCAGCACCCTGAGGCCTAGGAAAATGGGAACACAGTCAATGGCTGAGACTGACCACAACCCTGAACACTACCCAACCTGCAACCCATATAACCCAATGTCCTGCACCTGTGATGGCATGCACCCACCCACAGTGAACATGCACATGGTCATCACAAACAGGCGGCACTAGCTATGTGCACCACCGCCCACACACACTGCCCACATCAATCACAGTACAAACTAGGCTGTCAAGTGATGTGGCAACGTGGTGCGATGCCAGTTACACAGCTATGTGCCCAGTGCATGCCTGGACCACCTGTGATGCATACACAGACGTGTCATGATGCTGCACTGTGATGCAGGTCACCTGTGTCATGCCTACATACATGGATACATAGACAGTGTCGGCTGATAAGGGCCTATGGGACACCCAGTCTGGCCATTTGGCCTTGTATGTTCACTCTGTTGTCCTATAAGTCCGTTCCCCCTCACCCCTGACCTCCAGAATTCCTTCATGGCTAACCCACGCATACATAAATCCCGTAACCAAGTCAGCCCCCACCACATCCTCTGGCAGGGTGTTCCACTTGTCCACCACCCATTCTGTGAAGAAATACATTCTCATGTTACCTCTTAAACGAGCCCCCTCCAACTGCATCCCATGCCCTCTAGTCCTGGAACATCCTTTACGCTTACAAATATTGTTTTCCTGCACTCTGTTCCCCTGTACAATACTTGTATGTCCCCATCATATCCCACACCCTCCTCCTCCAGAGTACATGTTCAGTTCCGTCAACCTGTCTGCATAGGACTTGTGATGCAATCCATGCACCATCCATGTCGCCTCCTGTGAACCCTCTCCACCCAGTCCATGTCCATACGCAGGTATGGTCTCCGGAACTGTACACTGTACTCCAGTGTGGGGACTCACTAGTGTTTCAGATAGTGGAACTATGACCTCCCCTTTGGTTGTGTCCAGCATGGTTGGTGGTCTTGCCCCCCCAGCATGCAATAGCATCCATGACATAATGATACTCACACTCCTCCAGCAGCTCAGTCTGCCGCTGCTGCTGCTGTGGCACATCCCGTGGCACCGGGGCCCTGGCATGGCCCACATCATGGCGGTCGGGTGTCCTCACAATCCAGCCTGTGGGAGACATATGGTGAGACAAACATCAGTGTGACTCAAAAGCAGAGTGCCCCCTGCCCCAGTGAGAGTGCCTGCCCACACAGCCATAACCATCCATCGCACAGCTGCACACAGTGACACACCTATGCACAGCCACCCAAGCACACACACACCTACAGAGAATATGGGTGCATGATGGTACACTCACATGGCTTGGCACCAGGCCCTGCCTGGCACATGAACGCAGCGCTGCCAGCAGGTCCGCCTCCGCGGGAGGTCACTGTACCGTGCCGCACTGCTCAGCAGACCGGCCCCGGCCAGTGACCCCCACCAGGTCAGTGGCCACTTGCTGCCACACATGGGTCCTAGGCATGGTGAGGGGGGCCTCACCATACAGTGCCTCACAGTGGGGCTCCACTAGGGCCACCAGGTTGGCCACTTCAAGTGGGCTCCAGGACACCGCCCTCCTCCTAGCCATGGCACCAACTTTACAGCAGGCAATATGGCGCCCCGCTGCGCTGTAACCCCACGTGGAGTTGTTGCGCAATAGACCAGCACAGGCTCCAATCGCGCTGTTCGAACAGCGCCGTCACTTTACATGGCGCTGTCACCAGACAGCGCAACAGGGATGTACACATGGCATGTCAACAGCGCCAGGGGTCAGAGGGCATACACAAGGTCACGGCAATGACGCAAGGCTACGCACAGCGCCATAGGATGTATAGGCATCCTGCGCGACTGCTAAGCAGAGCACCAGTGCCACAGTGGACTATCGCACAGAAGTGCCACAGCGCCATAGTGCCCAGTGATGTAGCACCACTGGCACAATGGTGGCTATGGCGAATCGCTTATCGCTACTCAGCAGGTCTGCAGCGCGATAGACGCATGCATAACATGTCTGGGCATGCGCAATGCAGTGTAGCACACAGCCACACATGCCATCGGCTCAGCTTGACCTTCCAGATGGCGCTAAGCGCAAATACGCGATATTCAGCCGACATATGCAACCAGTCGATCAGCCATTCAAGGCGCAGTGGCGCGATTAGCATGTCATTAAGTTGTGCCACACCTCATTTGCATGTGTTGCACTATAAATATGCGACACTGGGTTGTGGCGCGCCAGATTTGGTTGTTGCAGGTGAGAGGTGAGTTAATGCTGTGTGATGCTCAGGACAATGCTCATGGGCAGGGGTGCTGGAGGATGATATAGGTTGAGGGGCTGAGCATGATGAGGGCACTTAGAAAGGGCAGAGGGCACCCTTTCCATCAGTATCTGCCATGCGGAGAGGAAAGGGGGCTTGCCCCCCGGCCGGCAGCTATGCTCATGGGGAAATGCTGTGGACTACACAGTGACAGGTGTCCACTTCCACCCATACAGATCACCATGACTGACGGAACCAGGCTGAGGCTGTGGATGGCGGGCATAGAGGAGGCCGAACTTCACCACAGCAGAGACTGAGGCCCCTTCCAGGCCTACCTGGAGGATGAGCCACTTTTGAGTGGGCGGAGGGCACCCTCAGCAGCTGCAGCTGCATGGAGGGTAGCCTGGGTCAACCTGCACGAAGCCACCAGCGCCCATGCTGGAATGCCGGAAAAGATGGGGACTGACCGCAGGAGGCTGAAGGAGAAGGTGGCAGCCTTCAGGGTGGCATTGCTGCCACTGGTGGGGACCACCAGTGGTGTTGCAGCTGACCCCGACTGAGGAGACACTGGTCACGGCCATGCAGCCGAGTGCCATTGCTGGTGTTCCAGGCGGAGGATTCCAGACAGGTGGAAGCCCATCACTGCACGGTATGACATGGTGATGTTGTGGGGGCTGTTGTTCACATGCACTCACATGTACTCTCTTTCTGTTTCAAATCCTGTTTGTCTGCAGGAGACGGTGGTGGTGGTGGGTGCTGACAGTGAGGCAGACCTGCTGGACCTGGAGGAAGGACCATCCACCTCCGCCAGCAGCCTGCAGGCACTGCAGCGGCATGCAGGCTGGCCCAACAACTCCGGCGGCAGTGATACGGGTGCAGGGGGTGCACAGCCTGTGTCACAGCAGTCTGGCATGCAGGTATGCCAGCATGCTGTGCCTATGGCAGTGGCACACACCGGCACTATTGATGATAGCAGGCCTGCAATGGCCAGTGTTAGGTGTGTGTCCCACGACGGACACATGGCAGGCCAGCACGTGCCCCTGGGCCATCCTGCTCCACACCTGTGTACCAGCATGCTGGCACAGTCACAAGCTGTGCCTGTCAGCACCGGTGGGGCAGCATCGGTGGCTGAGCAGGTGTCTGGCACTGTTGACAGCACAGGGGTTGAACAGGTGGACCTGGGGCTCAGCAGTTGGAGGGGCGGCAGCAGTTGCACACCAGGCCTGGGGGACAGCATCAAGCAGTGGCACTTGTCAACCCCTCTTAGATCCGGCCGATACCTGGTCCTGGCTAACAGCACCCACTCAAGGGGTGCTGTGCACCAGGACCGTCCACACCCTGGGGGTCACGATGCCATTGGGGCACAGTACCCATTGGACGCACACACCCACCTGCTGCAGGAGTCGGTCCAGCTGCAGGAGCGGGTTGCAAGGTCCGTGGAGGCACTGTCTGTGTCCGTGGAGTGGCATGGCAGGGAGTGTGCTCGGGACCGAGCCGAGCTGGTCCTTATGCGGACGGATGTGACCGCTGCCATTGACAGGCTGACCCAGGCAGTGGTTTCTGTTGCGGACGCATTGGCCACACTGTCAGGTGCCCCTGTACCACACACCCCACACAGTGCGCTCTCCACTCCCCGTTCCCGGCGTCGTGCGACACCAGGCCTGTCGATGCCGGGTTCTGCTGTGGGCATCCCGAGCACCCCTGGTGCAAGTTTGTTTGGCGGGATGCAGACCCCTGTGCGGGCAAGGTCGTGATCGCGAACTGGGACCCCTGGTGGTGCACTAGCACCACCCGATGTGGCCCCTGCTCAGCCTGCCAGTGCTGCTAGGCCACAGCGGCCGCCCATGCATCTGTGGTGGCATGGGACAGTGCTCCCTGACTGAGCTGTCTCCCAATGCAGGCCCTGTCTGGTGCTGCCCTGTGTGCAATGTGTGTCATGGTGGGCAGTGCACTGCTGGGTGCTCTGCTCACCAAGCTGACACACAGACCACTGCACACTCTCCCAACTGCTGTCCACAGGTGCGTGTGGATGATGATGCCTGCATTGCACTGTACACCAGGTGCAAGGTTGCCCAGGTCCTGACACACGTCGTGGACAGTCCAGGTGGTGGGGGTGGTTGGTGGTGCTGTGTGTTGGCGATGTCATTTCGCGGTGCTGTGCTGCTGCCCCTGTATGCTGCCTGGTGTGTGTGTGTGTCCATATGAGTGCTCACCCCTCTCTGATGGTGTGTTGGTATGCCTGGACCCTTCAACTCCCCTGACCTTCATGCACGGTGTGTTCCCCTGTGTGCCTGTGGTTTGCGCATGGACAGTGTTGCCTGCACATGTCCCCTTGACTTACCTGTGTTGTGCGTAGTGCTCTTCTGCAATGGTGTCCCGGTGCAGCTGGGCCTGCCGTGTCAGTCGGGGTCCCTCCGTCCTAGGGAGGCTCATCACCACATCACCGGCACCACTGGCGTCCCCATCGCTGTCCCCTATGGACCTGTGCAGCTATCCCATGGTCTTTGGCCATGTTGTGCAGGATGCAACAGGCCAGGAATATCCCACAGGCCTTTTGGGGTTGTACTGTAGGCTCGCCGAGGTGTCCAGGCATCGAAGCGTGCCTTGAGCATCCCAAACACCCGCTCTATGATGTTCCGTGTTGCGGCATGTGCCTCATTGAAACCGTGCTGCGCTGGGGTGCGTGGCGCCGGTATAGTGTGAGCAGCCAGGGGCGGAGTGGTATCCACAGTCACCTGTGTGGAGATAGTGGAGATCAGTGTCAGGTCAGGTCCATATTGCCCATATCCTTGTGTGCCACTACCATGGCACCTGTGTCATTCCACCCTTGCACAGAGTTTGCATTCCATACATGTGTACTCACCACTAGATGACCCGTGAGGATGTTCCCACTCTCGAATCGATGGCACAGTGCAGATTGGTGCCATATGAAGGCATCATGTCTCTGCCAGGGTGTGTGGCACAGACATTGATGATGCACAGTGGCATCACACACCACCTGGCAGTTGACACTAGAAAAGCCCTTTCGGTTCCGATAAGCGCCATCGGGGCCAGGTGGTGTGCGAATGGCCACATGGGTGCAGTCTATGCCCCTAGCACGCCAGGCATATGTGCTACCCTGTGGAACTCCTGCATGTTTGCTATGCGCTCTGCCGCGGTGCTGGGAAATGGATGTACTCCGCAGCATGAGGCAGCAGTGCGCTGAGGAATTGGGTGAGATGCGTGGCGTGGCCGACTGTGTAATGCCTGTGGTGTCCCCTGTCAGCCTCTGGAAGGTGCCCGTGGCGAGCAGGCACATGCAGCTGTCACCTTGGTCTCCACGGACAGAGCATGACTCTGTCGTGAGGGTGCCTGCATCACATCACTGCACAGCTCACTGAGCCGTCTCAGTATTGCCCTGTTCAGCGGTACCGGCCCACATTTCTCGACGGCTGCCTGTGTACAGCCTGGAAGCTGATGCGGCATCGACATTGCTCTGTCGGGTATACCGGGCCACGGGCTCCTCGCGCGGCCACGTCCCCTGCAGCATGCTGTCTCACCCTCATTACAGCTTCCATGTGGAAGCTGACACTGTCCATCTCCCTGGCTTCTGCCCCCAGCTGCTGTTCCTGTGTTACCCCACTGCCCCCACTGCTGCTTCCACTGCACCGGGCACCCCCACTGGCCTCTCTGTCCTCCAGGACCCACTGTCCCTTCTGCCCTTCCTGCTCCTGTCTCTCTCTCTCTCTGTCTCTCTGTCTCTCCCCAGTTTGCGGCCTGCTAGGGTTCTTGCGCTGCTCCCTTGAGCCTTTTATTTTGGCTCACATCCGATACTCAGCATCCTCTGGCTGAGCCACTCTTCGGCGCATTAGCAGTGTTCAAATATCGCATTGTGCACTTTATGCATGGACCTCATCTCCTTCGGTTGCTACAAGCATCCCTTCATTTCCATTGCGCCTGTTGCTCAGCATGTTTTCGGGCGCACTGGCCCTTCTGAATATCGCAGAATGGCGCATTTTCGGGGTTGCGCGTTGCGCATGGCGCAACCCTTTTGAATATCCAGGCCAAGGTATATTATGACATAGTGCTATTACATACTAAATCCAACAATGATAAACACAACCTGTTTTACATATGCTTGGAGGTCACAACAATAACTTCCTGTACGAGGACCTGAGAGGGAAAAGGAAAATTAAAGAGGACACTATAGCATAGTCAAGAAAGGGGAAGGGGTGCCCATAGGTGGCCAACCTTATGGACTAGAAATTGTAAAGGATAGAATAGACTAAGAAACAGAAGAACTGTTGCAGCAGATTTATGAAAAGGTCGGTCCTCAAGAGTGGCAGGAGGTCCCTGTCACAAGTGCCACACAAACAATAGTTTCCACCTGAAAATGATCATTAGTGCCAATGTTGCCATCTCTGAAACCACAGTTTATGAAGTGCTAAGCCACTAGCATGTTAGGACAGAGGTAGGTATTGTGTCAATGCAAATGAAAGGGGTGCCCTACACACAACGGCAACGCTGTTTTGGGGGCATTGTGCTTGTGATAATGGGAAGTTTGAGCCATGCTATTTACCATCTATGAAAGGAACATTACTACAGAGGCCAGTTCAAAACAGTCCCCCCAAAGCCAGTAAAGGCTTGTACTGCATGGCACTTCACACAGATATCTCTGTATGGACCAGTAACCCTCTGAAGATGCCGTTTCAGTGCCCTTGGCTCATTTTACAAAGTTGACATTTTGTGCATCTAGGCCATGTTGGAGTCTGTAGATTATCTCAAAAGAAATTTTCAAATAAACAAATACATAAATAAAAATCTTTAAATAAATAAAAGTCTCCAGGTACTGTTTGCAGACTGACAGCAGTGGCTCAACAGCCACAGTCCAGCCCCATACTCAATGGGATAGTACAGCTCTGGTAGCATATCTGTTAACATGGGGCAATTCTTTTGGAGCCTAAGTACTCCTCCCAATTCATGAAGCAAAGTCTAGTTAATTATACTATTTGGGCTGTATAAGTAGCTGGCTGGGCTCCTTTTGTGCCTGGCATGGGTTATAGGCTCATGAGCATGTTAGCTTTGAATACGGCACATCCAGCCCTCAGCGTTAACACATTAGCACTGCAGCCAGCCAGCCTATTGGGGTGAACAGTGCATTCTCTACACAGCTAGCAGGGTGTTGTGCTAACTGCTGATGCAAACCTGTAAGCTTTCTGCATCGCACAACACTAATAGGGGGTATTTTTGTACAGGCTTAGTGCCCTCAAAGTGTGCTGTGCACCTGTACAAAAATACCAATTAATGCACAAAGTTCTATCTTACACTCTGCACAAACATTTTGCATGCCATAATCTAGAGCTTCAAAAATGCTCACATCTGCCTTTTAAACAGAATTGCATGTCTGATGCAGTATTAGGTGAGAATGACAAACTATGTACAGACATGTGTTTTGCCCCATTTAGGACACCTTAGCACAATGTGGTCATTGTCTTAACCAGTGGACAATTCCAAACCACAAATCATTTTCTCATTTAGTACATTTGGAGTGAGCATACTGAAAAGGTAGTATGCATTTAGAGCAGTATATGAGATTCTAAAAAGGATGCTAGGAGAGATGAAATAGCCCCATTGGTTGGATCTTCTACATAACCGTAACCACACACATACTTTAAAGCTGAATCGATGTCAGTTGGTCGACAATTTCGTTGTCGACTGACATTACAGTGACTCCTTTATGTCGATCACATTTGTGGTCGGCATAAAACAAGTCATAACAAATTTTGTTTTCTTTTGGGGGCTTTGCCCCTGAACCCCCCCATATGGGGGGCTCTGCTCCCACATTCCCCACTACTTAAATAATCAACCCTGAGTTGGAGTTGTTTTGGTGAGGGGATGCAATACCCCCAGAAAGCAGTGCCGGGGGGCCATGCTGATACTACAGTGACCTGGAGCTGTTGTCGCTGTAGTGTTGGGTGAAGTAAAATTGTCGAGGTAGCATCGGTATACCCTTTAAAGCCTTGCTAGAGCACAGTATCATATGTACGCAGATCCTTGAGCAATGCAGGCTGACAAGGATTTACTACATCTGACATTGCCTTTTAAGTAGGTTTACGCCATAAGAACTAGTATAGGCTGAGTCTAACAAGCTACTGACGTGTTTAATCCTGTGTAAGACACCTCTGCATAGTTTAGTTATTGTCGCAACCAACTGCCATATCCAAACTACAAAACATTTACTTATTTAGAAAAGTTGGAGCAAGCATAGTGGAAAAGCAGTTTGCAGGAAGAACAGTATATGTGATTTTAAAAAGTACGCAAAGAGAGAGGACATATCCACATGGGTGTCCAGTCAATTCAGCCCAGTGAAATCAGCCTGAGTTAATTCAGCCTGGTGAATTCAGTCAGACATCAATTCAGCCCAACATCAGTTCAGCCCGATGTCAATTCAGCCCAACGTCAATTCAGCTCATATGTCAATTCAGCTCCTTTTGATTCTGCACTAGAATAAACAGAACCACATATGTAAACATATATAATCTTTATTGATCTTATTTGACAGCAGCAGATATACAGCAGGCAGCACTTTGTTATGATGAGCCCCATGAATGGTATACAGTTGCTTGAAGAGTGGTGGGGAAGCCCTGAAGGTGCCATCAGCATACCAGTGGGGTGACATGCTGAGGAAGCATAGATTGGCACTGATACTAAATAACAGGATTCTGTCATTTCCTGATCCACTATCAAATAAAAGGAAGGCATCACCTGCACTTGTCTTACTGTATGCAGTTGGGATTTCCAGCTCCTGCAGACTTACTGGATTACATGGTGCACCAGAGATGGCTGCTCTGTCTCTGTACTGTCATTTTCATCCTCTGATCCTCTGGCAGCCATGCTAGAACTGCATTTGAAAGGCCCTGAGTGGCCCCAGAAATTATGGTATGTGTAGTCTCATGTGCTGTGGCCACTGTGGACATCCTTTTCTTTTATGATGTGTCCTGAAAGTCTGCACGGTATTAATAAGGTACAGAAAGGCAGCATTGTCCATAGAAAAAGAAGCTCAAGGACAAAGGAGAGGGAGGCAGGCTTGTTTGACAGTGAACCAAGAAATGACAGAATCCTGTTATTTAGTACCAGTGCCAAGCTACGCTTCTGATGGGGTTCATCATAACAAAGGGCTGCCAGTTGTATATGCACTGCTGCCAGAGAAGACCAAGCAAACATACTTACGATTGTTGCAAGAGCTGAAGAAGCTACAACTGGACCTTAGTCCACAATCAATTTATTTATTTATTTAGTTTTTGTTAACCGGGTAGGTGCACTAGCCATAAAATGACTATTTTCAGGCACGACCCGGGAGAGTACAACAAAAGGAGAACAGTTGAACAACAGCAACATGGGTACAATAGTACAAATAGAGGAACAGTACAGCAGTGCTACAAAAATACAATGGGTAGAAACAACAAAAAATCATGGCAAGCATTATACAGATAATGGCAATAAGATATATAATAAGTGCAGAAACCATGGACCCAACCTGTGGAGTGAAAGGGTTAATAAGATAGTAAGGTTATACAAAGAGAAATGTGAGGAATGTTCAAACATAACAAAGAAGACTGACAGAAGGAAGGTCAGGGGTGGTAATTGGCAAAACAACAGTGGATGGTCAGCAACAAGATTCGAGAAGGAAGAGAGCTAGTAGTCAAGAAGTTATTTACAAAGAGAAGGAAAAATATGGGGAGGGGAAGAGGAGACAGTCTTGGAGCTGGATTAGAGCAGGGGTGACATTACTGGTAAGTCTCAGGAGCTTCAGGTTGGGTCAAAGCAAGTACAAGCATCAGCTAAGGATAGATAACGACTATATTCATTTTTAAATCCAAAGTGAGACCGAGACAGCCGGAGGTTGAGTGGAAGAGCATTCCATAGCCTGGGAGCAGAGAATTGGAAGGCCCCTGTGCCTTTAGTCGTCCGACATCTCAGAACATAGAGCAAGGATTTGTCAGCTGATCGCAGACCATGGGAGGATGGTTGAGGGACCAGTAACGCTGCCAGCTGGGATGTTTTTTTTTTCCAGATAATCGAGTCCATTAATGATCCAAGGTAGTATTGTCTATTGGCAGAGGGTGAGAGCCAATTCAGATCCTTATAAAGAAGGCAGTGATGTTTGAGTCGACGCGACGAAGAGGCAAATCGGCATATATTGTTATAAGTTAAGTCCTATTTTAGTAGGGAGGTTTTATGGGCAGAGGTAAGAATAGAGGCACCATAAGTAAGGGTTAGGAGCAGAATACCTCAGGCAATTGCTAATTTGGCCCAGGGTGTAAGCATGTAGCTGTTGTACACTCAATAATGACTGACACTGAGATTGGTGCTGTGTCAGCATTCCAAGTCACTTTTCCAGGGACGACAATGTGCGGCTGAGTTTTTCATGTCAGTCAAAATAACTTGCAGCAAGTACAGAACTGAGGACTTCAACAGCAGTACGGAGCTGATCCAGAGTTATCACTGAATGTGAGAATATTGGCTACACTGGCATTCGTGCTTGTATACGATGTACTGAAAGGGTTCGAGGCTTTAATGTACAGTATTACGCAGAGCACGAGGATTTGCTACAGCCTATGCTTGACTATTTGGAAGTTGTTTCAGTGGGGTGGATGGACAGAAGACAAAGGTAATGGCAGCCCAGATTTCCTCACAGCCAGTGGAAATGCTAGGATAGAACTAACCAAGGCATCCCAAGGACAAACAATGCTGTTGAAGAATGGCACAACAGTTTCACAAGACTCCTAAGCGCTGATCACCCCACAATGTGGAAACTAATTGATGCTTTGAAAAAGGAACAGAGCCTGACAGAGACTATAATGAAGCAATACATTGCTGGCCACCCACCACAAGAAACTAAGAGAGTGTACAAGAAGTCGGCTGAAAGAATTCAGTGCATAGTTGCAGAATACCATACAAGGGAAATAGTGGAGTACCTGAGAGGACTTGTGCACAATTTCGTGTTTTAACTTGATGATTAATTTTCTTTCAATATGTTTTAATGCTTTCAATAAAGTTTATATATGTTTACATACCGTATTTAGTTAGTTATGTATACGCTAGTGCAGAGCCAAAAGGAGCTGAACTGACGTGAGCTGAACTGACATATGAGCTGAACTGACATATGAGCCGAATTGACTTGGTCTGAATTGACATATGAGCTGAATTGACATATGACCTGAATTGACTTGCGCTGAATTGACGTATGAGCTGAACTGACATATGAGCTGAATTGACTTGGTCTGAATTGACATATGAGCTGAATTGACTTGGTCTGAATTGACATATGACCTGAATTGACCTGCGCTGAATTGACATATGAGCTGAACTGACATATGAGCTGAATTGATGTTGAGCTGAACTGACTTGGGCTGAACTGATTTGGGCTAAATTGACATCGGGCTGAATTGACTCAGGCTGAATTGACATCAGGCTGAATTCATCGGGCTAAATTGACTCGGACTGAATTCACGGGCTGAATTGACGTGGATTCTCCACATTTGTTTTTTCTGCCTCTCTCCAAAACTCGAACATGCTTACCCTTAGCCTTAATTCAAAGCAAGGCATCATGGGTAGGCAGATTCTGAAGCAAACTGTGTAATGTGTGCAATATCCATGCCAGTCCAGCAAACACTGCGTCTGTAAAACTACAAACGTGCCCCTGTAAAACTGAAAACAGTGCATCCTCTCTAACATTCCCACCAAAAGAGAAACAAATCACTACTACTCACCAGTACAGTGGAACACAAAACAGCAAATATTTCTAGTTGGAATATTACAGTCACAAATGAAGACAGCATTGTTCCTGTTTTTGTTTACAGCACTGTGATTGGTTAAGTAATGTGTACATTGACTGGGTAGTCAAAAAAACTGGTAGAGAGTGGGTGGAGACTGGGAGGAGATTGATGATTTTAGTGATGTGGTAGGTTGAGAATGGCTAAGCCTCCAAAAGCCCCTCTCTCTGAGTGATACCGATAAGTTGGCTATGCCTTTGGCAAGCAAACTCCAAAAGAGAATGGACAGTAAACACAGGTACAGTTAAAGCAGGTTAAGAGGGGCTTTAGGACACTGACAGGTAACATTCAGGTAAAAATACTTTACATCAGATTTTAAAATTTGCTAATGAGGAAGTGCATTTAATATGACATTTTATTTTATTTAGTTATTGTTAACTGGGTTAGGTGCGCTAGCCCAAGTCCATGACAGTGTCCATGACATGACAGTTTATTCCACTCATTCACAGTAACATAGTAATTTAAAGAGCTGGAAGCACCAACAATAGCAGACAAATAATGTTATTAATTTTTAAAAGTAGCCTGTTGTTATTTATTAAGCATTTTTCTTCTTCTGCTTGCTCTTTAGGTTCTCTTCCAGATGATACTATGTGTGATGAGAAGAGCAGCACTTTATCTGGTACTGACATATCTTGTTCCAGTCCTCTTCATACCTCATCAGCATTGTGACCACACTCATTGTGACATCAGAAGTAACTCATCTGTCAGCAGGTGATTGGCTCTTCTTATTCAGCTGAGATGTCACAATGAGTGAGGTCATAATGTTGATGAAATATGAAGGGGAATGGAATTAGATCTTCCAGCCGGCAGGTAGGGTACCATTCCATACATCATACCAAATATTGTCGGGTAGAAAATCTTCTAATAAGATAATGGGGCAAGAAAAAGCCATTCAGATATAAAAGTAACATTTTTAATTTTTAAAAAATCATATTAATTTCAGACAGTATAGTAGCTGTTTATAGTCAGCAGGGACTCTAGGTCCTATTTTGTGTAAACATGCACTCATTTACTGGGATTCCCCGGCAGGAAAGAAAAAGTGTATCAACAAACATCTTTCCAGGTCTTATGGAGCACAAGTACTATTGTTACCACTTTGAGAGTTTGACAGCATAGAAGAATACACAAAGTTGTCCCTGCCATTTAAAGCATGCCATACATACTGAGTGACTAACTGGTGAGGTTTGGAAAGGAAACTTTCGAGCAATTTGGCATTAAATGGGTAGCAAAAACTGCATGTTTGTTTCGCTGATAAAATTCGAAAGTTTTCTTCACCTTTACTTTCTAGTTGTACTTAGTGAAGCATTACCTGGCAGTCAGAGGGAGGACAAAACGATACATTCACACCTCATTTTTCAAAATGTGTAGTGACTGGGTGGGGGACAAAACATATGTTAAGAAGTCTTTCATTGGAACATCACTGATGCCTTTGGACAACTTTGGTTTGGGACTGGAAGCACAGTCTAGAGGTTAAGAGCACTCAGCTGTACACCGCTGTACCAATCAGACTCAGGTTTGAATCCTACTGCATCCACTGACACAAACAAAACCACAAACCCTAACTGATCTCCAGCTACTCACCACCACTTCCCTATCAAGATTCCTTTGTGCCTATTCCATGCCTGCTTGAAGCCAACCACTGTTTTTGCACCACCACTTCCACTGGAACACTGTTCCAGATGTCCACCACTCTTTCAGTGAAGAAGTACTGAAAGAGTGGTGGACACTTGAAATGGTCTTCCAGCAGAGGTTGTGGGGGGCGAAAACAGTGGTGGGCTTTAGCATGCATGGGATAGGCACAAAGGAATCTTAATAGGAAAGTGGGGAGGAGTAGCCAGAGATCAGTTGAGATCTGCAGTGGCAGTATAGGCAGGGTCTAAATGGGCAGACTGGGTGGGCCAAGCAGTTGTTATCTGCTGACAAATTCAATGTTGCTAAAAAAACACTACTAAGCCATCTGCTAAAATGTAAATGAGAGTCAAGTGTTATCCTTTTCCAGCTAATTAGCATGTGTAAGTAGCACCTACAGTGGTGACATGATGTTTAGCCTACGGACTTTTGGCCTAATGCAATTCTGTCTACTAGTTCTGGTCTATGACAACGTGTGCTCTAATGTGTTTTGTACTGATGACATATAGCCTAATGTCTTTAGGCATCAGTTTAAGGTACTGGAAAGGACTTGTGTGGGTACTTGTGGGTTATTATTTACAAGTTCATCTTCTGGCTTAATGTATTCTTTATCTTAGTATTGCTGTTCACTTACTAATGGTTTGTTTTCCTGTTTACTTCATTCTTTGAGCACTTATATAAGTGTAAAGGAATAGTGGAAGTGGGAGAACTTAATAACTTCCTCTCATCTTTCTTGCTCCCCCTTATTACCTAAGCAATTATTGAACAACCTTGGAAAGAAGATTATGCTTAGCAAGATCCAAGAAGTAATCAAATCTTTACCCAAAGGCAAAGCGCCAGGACCCAATGGTTTCCTGGCTGAGTTTTATCAAACCCTATCCACAGTAATTGAACTCTACCTCCTTGATATGTGTAAAGAAGCAGAAAAGTTAGAAAACATCCTACATCCCTGAACAAAGCTTTGATTGCCCTTATCCCTAAAAAGATAAAGACTCTAGTGATTGTAAAAACTATAGGTCTATTTCTTTGCTCAATACCTGGCAGAAATATTAAGTAACCGACTCCATAAGTCTCTACCCTTGCTGATAGGTAATGAACAAGTGGGATTCATCCCAAGGAATCAAGGGTCAGACAACATTAGACACATTTTGTCTGTACTCTGGACAGCTCCAAAAAGAGATAAATGTATAGCACTCATGGCATTAGATGCAGCCAAAGCATTCAACTCTATGGAATGGTCTATTTATTTGAAGTACTTCACAGGTTTAATCTACTTCCAACATTCTCAAACTGGGTTAGTACGTTATACCATAAACTAACAGCATCTGTACTGACCAATTATTTTAAGTCTGAGACCTTTAAACTTGAGTAGGAACCAAACAGGGATACATTCTCTCTCCTGAAGTATTTGCACTAACTTTGGAGCCCCTACTCAATCAACTGAGGAAAACCGGAGAAACTGAAGGTATGAAAATTAAAGGAAATAATTGTAAAATTCTAGTATTCACAGATGATTAGTGGTAGGAAGAAATTGGCTGTTGGTTAAATAGGATCTGCAGCTTATCCTCTAGGTAGGGAAATGGGCAGACTAGGTGGGCCAAGCGGTCCTTATCTGCCATCAAAGTCAATGTTTCTATGTAATTGTCATTCAAAATCCTGGAACATTTTTATCCAATCTAATGAGGGTAATGGATAATTAAAAAAAAATATTAGGCCTGGAGATAAACTGGAACAAATCATAAATTCTTCCACTAAATAACAGATCCTCAAACAAACCTGCTGAATGGCATTCCCCTGATATTAGTGGACAAATAAATCACTTATTCAGAATACTAAATTAGAGGCTGAGCTGAGATGCTGGGAAAAATTAAATCTATCATTCTGGGGAAGAATTAACTCAATAAAAATGATAAGTGCTCCAAAGGTTTTTTACTTTTTAAGTGCTTTACCAATTAAAATAGGCAAACACTGTTTCAATAAGATCAATGCTCTAATTACAACCCTTTATAATGGGGAGTAAATCAAGACTCTCACTCAAAAAAATTTGGCCTAGGAAAGAAAAAGGTGGTTTTGCATTACCCAATTTTGAAGTGTATTATTATGCATTCTCTCTAAAACATTTAACTCACTTTTTACACCAAGGGGAAAAGAGGAACAACTCACTATGGGTTAAATATGAGAAAGATCTCATGTACCCCAACCAAATCACTGATTATCTATTTACTAGCATAGACCATTCCCTTAAATATCACTCTACAATTACACACAACATTAATTCCCTACAATTTATTAAAAAAAAAAATCTTAAATGGAAATCATTACCATGTTAATTAATTCCTATATGGAATAATAATACTTCTACATTTGAAGTTAACATTTTTAATGCTCAGACCTGGAAAAGGAAAGGAATAATTAATATTTAGGACATGTATGACTCTTCCTTTGGGAACATGCAATCTTTCTCATATATGAAAGAAAAACACAAACTGGATACATTTGATTTTTGTCTTTATTTGCAATTCAGACATGCCATAAACCATCTTATGTCAACTACTGATGGGGGTACACCATGGAAAGAATGGGAACAGCTGTTGAAAATATCCAGTGAGAAAGGTGCTTCAGGTAGGATATATCATATTCTAATTTCTTCTGAAGCAGGCTCTTCCTTCAGTGCTAGAATGAGATGGGAAAAGGGATTAAACATCAACATTAGTGAAGAAAGATGGAAAAAATATGGTCCAGTGCATGCAGGAGCTCAAGAGAAATCCAGGGTAGGGGGTTCAATTTAAAATGCAATATGAATTTTAAGGTTCCAGCAAAGGTTCGCACATAAAAGACCTTTTATTAAGCAATCTGAGCAACTCCAGGATGGTAGATCCTAGTAAGGGAACGAGTGATCAGGGAACTACAGGAGCAACCAGTATCTACACATCACTCTTTTCCAAGATGGATAGTGAAAATCCCATTCTTTTTGAGAATGCCACATCAATGGTAACAACTTATGCTGGATCAACCCAGATGATGACAATTACAATAAAAGATGCGTTCCACCTGCTGGAAAAGTTGGCAACTAGAGCACAATGATTACACTGGCAAATTGTTTCAATTGGCTCATATATTAAAGTTAACAAAGTCCCGAGAGGTTTAAGGATCCTCAAACAACCAGTTGCAGGTAACGATCGACCTATATTTGTGAAAAAATGGCAAGACATAATGCATAATGCCTCTATCCAATTAATTCAATTAATTGTGCAGAACAATAAGGAAATTCAGAATGTGGTTGAATCAGCACTTAAGTAACAAGACGGCGTAATAGCAATCTTTAATAAGCATGAAGATTTTGAGAGATGCAATAACAAATTCAAAGAATATCTGGCCTTTTTATGATGTTAAAATTAAAAACCAAAAACTGCATAAATTTAATGGAGTTGCCTGAGACGATGCCAATTACCACATTTTTAACTGGAGTAAACAAGATTTAAACCATCAAGTGACTGAACCAGCAACACAGAGTATTCCCAGTGCATCGAACACTCTGAGGTCAATACTTACAAGAACTGATAGAACTGCATCAGACTATAGCACGAGCCCAGTGATTTGGAACATGAGGAACAGGAAAATGAAGATAATCCTTTTTTAGGGGTAGGCTCTCCTGGGGGGAATCTGCCCAGGAGCAGTGTTAGTCAAATAAGATTGAGGTTTGAAAATACAACAAGTATAAGACAAGGCAGGGGAAGTGGAAAGGGAAGACGTTGAGGAAGAGGAGAAACAGGAAAAACACCAATGAACCACTGTTGACTGTAATTAACATTTCATCTAGACCATTAAGTGACCTTGAAATTAAGGTATTAAGCAAAGGGCTGTCATTTATAACTACATGCACATTGAATTAATTTGATGCATTTGTAGATTTGTAAAGATTTGCTAGGAATTTGAAATTTAAAATATTTGTAGAAATGGAAAATGAGTTTAATGAAATGAATCAGAATGCCACCAAAAGTGATTTCAGACCCAACTCAACATTCTGCCCCCCCCATCTGCTCCAGTACAAAGAATTCTGGTTTGTTGCTTAAAAGACCTCACTGAAGTCTATACCAGGAGGGGCTTCTCAAACAAAATGAGCTTTTTTACATCTACTCAGTCCCCCCAAAAACCTGCATTATATACCCTTCCAAAAATTCATAAGGATCCTATCAACCCCCCTTGGAGGCCAATTATCTCAGGTATTGGGTGGATCTTGGAGCCACTGTCCCATTGCATACACAGCTTCCTGAGACCTATGGTACCAAAAATCAGAAGTAATATTAGGGATATCACAGAAATGCTAACTATTCTCAATGAGATACAAATGGAACAGGAGTAGCTCCTAGTTATTATGGACGTCAATTGCCTATATACTAACATCCCACACATAGATAGCTTAATGGCCATTGAACATTTTTTATTGTAAGACATAGATTTAACACAAGAAAAAAGAAATATGTTGGCCAATCTAACAGAAATAGTACTGAACAACAATGCATTTATGTTCAAGGGTAGGAATTATGTTCAGATAAATGGGACAGTGATGGGCGCCACTGTGGCACCCAGTCTAGTGAACATGTATGTGAGCAAGTGGGAGAAGGAGACAGTTTATGATGCCAATGTTAATCCATTCTATGAAAACATCAATATATGGAAATGCTATATCAACAATACATTTCTCATTTAGAAAGAGTCAGAGGCAGACCTAGATGAATTTGTCCACTACTTAGAATCTACTAATCAAAACATTAGATTAAAAGTGAATGCTAGCAGAAGTGTGATTCACTATTTAGACCTGAGCATTTCGAAGTGTGAGGATGGATCTTTGATTACTGATTTTTACAAAAAGTTAACTGACCATAACAGTCTTTTTCATAGCCACGAGTTGTCATCCGAGACACTTTATACATAATCTGCCTAAAGGGCAGTTTATGAGGGTGAGAAGAAATTCTGACAATGATGGTTTGTACAACTTGCGGTCTGATGAGTTGACTGAATGTTTATATCAGCATCAGTATAGAGAATCTGACATAAAAGCAGAAAGGGAGACAGTGGACAAAATGAATCGAGATAAATTACTGTTATCCAGGATATATCAAAACAGCCAAAATAAAGACCATGACTCACATTTACCATGACATACGGGGGGGGGGGGCAAAAGAAGTGGTTGACATACTAAAGAAGAATCTAAATGTACTAAGAGGGATGAAACAGCTAAAAAGATACTAAAATCTCCTATTAGAGTTTCATACAGGAGAGCACAGAATCTGAGTGATAAATTTGTGAGAAGCTATTACTCACCCAACAGGGGCCAAACAACTAGGAGTTGGGGGTGCAAACCACGTGGCAACTGCAAAGTCGCACTTGTCAAATTGTTAGAGGGGTTCTTAGTCTCATCATCCAGCTGAATTATGATCAAACCTGACCACCACAACAAAGTGACCACCTCATTGGTCAGGAAAAAGTATCATATTTTACCTTGCCATTCTGTGCTGAGATTCCCCTGCTTTCTCTCTGTCTTATGCAGAAACCCCTCTCTGGCATAATTAATTATATAGTGTGCTCTGTCCAATAAGAGGCTCACAGGTGATCACTGGGGAGCTCTTCAGTTAGGAGAAGGCCACAATTCTCCCACATGCAATTCAATATTAAGGGTTTGGCAAGCTCAGCCCATCACATTTACAATACATCTTTGTAAAATTTATAGGGGTGCACCTGGTGTGTGACCACAGAAAAGCATATAATTATGGTACCAGTGCTGCCCCCCAACTCAGCTGCTTTAAAGCCTGCAATTATTTTCAAATAAGTTCAGTATTCTTACTTGTTTTAAATAGTTAGAAGGGTTCTTAGTCTCATCATCAAACTGAATTATGATCAAGCCTGACCAACACAACATGGAGACCACCTCATCAGTCAGGAAAAAATATCATATTTGAGAAACTCACAGGTGACCACTAGGAAGGTCACCAATTAGGAGAAGGCCACAATTCTCCCACATGCAATTCAGTATTAAGGATTTGGCAAGCTCAAGTCAGTTGATCTTTTTCCCTGGGTGCACTGTAAATATGACAGAGGGGAACTACCCAGAATCACCAAATGAGGAAGCAAGGGAAATGAGTGGCAGCTTTGCTGGTATGTTTTTTCTACATATGATGGTACTAACCCCATTTTGGCTGACAATATCAGCCAGCAAAATGCATCTGAAACACAAGCAGTGAGATCTGTCTATACAGACTTAGAAAAACTTGTGATAAAGGGAAGACACATGTACTAGCACAAGGAAATGCTGGAAGCTTACTGATCAGTGAAACAAGTACCTAGGGGCCTTCATGTATTGAACAAATCAACTCATGGAACAGAGGACAAGGAATTTATGGACATGTGGTGAGCTAATATGAAGGAAGCCACGTTGAAGAAAATACAGCTTAGCCTGACTGAGGCAAAACCAGTAATAGTCCAACTTACTGCTGGCATTGCCAAAATTGAGGAACTCTTAAAAATGAAAGCAACTGCTGAAGAGTTCAACAATGTAATAAAATGCTATTTGACAAGATTACTAGATATGACATCCAGCTGAAGAAACAAAAGCAGAAACAAATTGTCCAGGACGAAAATGACTATAAACTCAATAGAATATATGACTGGCATGAAAATCAACAAATTAATGTACAAACACCAAAATCCATTTTGAAAAAATCTGGGAGAGAATCTGAAGTTCAGGATAGGACTGTATTAAACTATGCCACCAGTCCTTCAGATATGGAAGGATCTGAGTCAGATATTTTTTTAGATGAGGAGGAGGGGCCACAAGAATGCCCACAACAATACCAATAATATCAACAGATACAAACTGTCAGACAGAGCAAATGCAAAACACGTTTTCAGGAACCATACCAAGCAAGAGGAGGAAGATGAGGAGGGGGGTTGGTGTGGAGGAAGGGAAAAAAGAGACAACAATAAATGCATGTCTAAATCATATACAAGACTCTCCCACCCCCATCCCAATGCTTAGTAATACAACACCTGTGGGTAATTTGTCTACATATGAATTGACAGATGCAGAGACACAGGTTCTCAGCAGAGGTCTTTCATTTGCTCATGTGTTGGACATTGATTTCTTTTCCCACTGTTATAGACTTACATAGGCTGGCTAGAAACTTGACTTTTAGATGTATTTATGCAAATGTTGATCCATCTGTGGAAAATGTTCAAGATGAGACAATAAATCAGACTATACATCCCAGATCTCAGTTTTGCCCCATGTACAACCCTGTAGTCTCTACTTTTTTGAATAAACGTGAATTTGACTTACAGAGGCTTACAAATTAATCAAAGGCTCTCTCTACACAAAAATTGTAGCAACTCAGGAAGAGAAGCATTAAGAACTTTAGCAAGTAATCAGGAAATAGTTATTAAACCGAACAATAAAGGTGGGGCTATAGTAGTGATGAATACCAGTGACTACATGGGGGAAATTGAGAGAGACAGCTTCTGGATACAGCATTCTACCAGAAGGGTAATGACACAATTTAAAAATGAAGTAGATGAGCTGTTGAGTGTGGGCTTTATCAAGGGTTATTTAACCAAAGAACTTTACAGGTCATTGAGAGCAGCACGTTCCATTGTTCCAGTCATATATTTCCTCCCTAAATTGCATAAAGATGCAAAAAAAAAAAAAAAAAAGAGCCAGGTAGGCCAATTAAATCTGGAAATGGGTGGCTCACAGGACCAATTTCAGTATTTTTGGATACTAAATTACAACCTTTTTTTAGACTGTGAAGATCATATATAAGGGACTCTACAGAAGTTATAAACTTAATGGAAGACCAAAATAAACAAGAAAATTGTTTTTTTGCCACATTGTAAGTTGAATCACTTTACATGGTAATTCCACATGAGGGAGGACTAACTGCATTAACGTTCTTTCTGGAACAGAGGACTGAGGTAGAGAGGGTTAATATGTCTACATGGTCCTCATTAAATTGGCTGAATGTGTACTTATCATGAATTTGTTTCTGTTCCAAGACAGATATTATTTGCAGGTTTGGGGACAGCCACAGGGGGCCACCATGACCCATAGTTATGCAAATTTGTATGTGGGGTGGTAAGAATGTGCTGTCCTGTATAGCACCACCACAAATACATTCTTTGCACAGATGGATTTGTAGTGGCACTTTATTGGCAACATATTAGTCATATAGAAGGGGACTAGCCAGCAGTTCGCTATGTTTATGGAATGGTTACAAGGTACTAATGATTATCTCCATTTTAAATATGTGATGCACCAAAGTGTGATAGTGTTTTTGGACTTGAAAATTCATCAGAACCAGAATGGAGACATCTGCACTACATTATATCAAAAGACAACAGATCATAATAGTCTTATTTTATATAACAGCTGTCATCCACAACATGTGAAATACAATATCCCTAAGGGACAACTTGTAAGGACCTTGAGAAACTGTACTGAAAAGTCTGAGTTTGAAAATAATCAAAGTGAGCAGGTTAAAAGATTTAAGGATCAAGGGTATAGTAAGAGCAGTATCTGCTTGACACTACAGGCAGTAAAGAGAATGGACAGGGCAGCTACACTTATCCCTGAAACTTGCAGTAAGAATGAGGGGGAGTTTAATTGTTTGTTTGTTACAACTTATTCTGCCAGGTCATACCAGGTTAGGGAAACAGTAACAAATAATTGGGCTATTATGAATTTAGAACCCAAACTCAGGGAATAAACTAAGAAAGACCCTAAAGTAGTATGTCACAGATCCAGAACAGTGAGGAACTCTGTTGTCATGAGTATGCTTCCTAGTGTTGAACCAAGTAGAATACACTGACTCCCCCCGATAGGGATATACAAATGCCGTAATTGCATATACTGCACCTATGTAAAACAAAGCAAATATTTTTACCACCCTAGAACAAATAAACAGTATTAAATTAAACATTTCATAAGTTGTAGTACAATGGGTGTTGCATATCTTCTTTTATTCAGTTGTGGAGACATCTATGTGGAATGCACAAACCGACAATTCAAACAAAGGATTGGGTAACATGTGCGTGAAGTACATCATGAGGATGGATCTTATACAGTAGTCAGACACATAAAAAGCATGCCTAATACCAGACATAACTTAGAATTGTTAGGGAT
The DNA here is from genome assembly GCA_016271365.2 of Neoceratodus forsteri. NCBI lineage: Eukaryota > Metazoa > Chordata > Ceratodontiformes > Ceratodontidae > Neoceratodus > Neoceratodus forsteri. The sequence continues at coordinate 1,251,187,258 of CM028129.1, read as the reverse complement.
AGAAAAAGTAGATTTGGGCCCTCGAAGGGTGGGGTGGTGGAAAAACTTATAGGGAGACGCGAAAGTCTATGGATATATACACCTGAAACAAGAGGGAAAACGGAATTAACAACAGCATAGATCTGTCTGAAGTTTTGAAAAAAACTGTAAACATTGGATTAAAATGACTGAAAGTATTTACAATGAGTCTGATTGATGTCAGTAATGGAGTATATACTATATACTGTATGTAACCGGCTTTATGTTTCCTATTGTATGTGCCTGATGGATTTCTCCATACTTATAGGAGCTTGTTTTCCTGGATTTTTAAGAGCTGTTGATGATATATGTAGTATGACCTATATCATGTATATATTAAAGACATTGATAAAGAATAAGACAAAAACATATTTTTACATACTAACATACTACTAACATACTAAAATGCCAGCAGAATAGGCTAACGGTCTTTCGTGTCTGCTCATTTGGTCAGTCCCCAACCTGGGTGCTGACCTTGCTGTCCCCCTCGCCTTCTCTGGCTTCTCCCTTCCCAGTTCTGGATATTCTTGCTGCATTGGATTTTGCTTCCAGAACCCTTCCCCTGTAGCTGTCCCACCCCCTCTTGAACTCCTCCACTGTCTCTGCCTCCACCAGCCCCCTAGGCAGTGCATTCCATGGCTCCACCACCCTCTCAGTGAAGTAGCACCTCCTCCTTTCTCCCCTGAATCTTCCCCCCTCCAGCTTCCATGCCCTCTAGTGGCCCCTTCCTCCTTCCTTCGAAGCACCCCAACTGTTCCTCCCCTATTTACCCTCTTCACGTACCTAAAGACCTCTATCATGTCCCCCCGGTCCCTTCTCTCTTCCAATGTGTACATATTTAGCTCTTCGAGCCTCTCCTCATAGGTCCTGTCCCCCAAGCCCCAAATCATTTTGGTTGCCCTCCTCTGGACCCTCTCCAGGAGGTTAATGTCCCGCTTTAAGTGTGGCCTCCAAAACTGCACGCAGTACTCAAGGTGCGGCCTCACCAAGCAGTTATACAGAGGGAGTATCACTTCCCTCCTTCTGGAGGTGATCCCCCTAGCGATGCATCCCAGCATCCTGTTGGCCTTGGCTGCTACCCTCCTACAAGTCTCAGAGTTGTTCATCTTGACATCCACCACCACCCCCAGGTCCCTCTCAGCCATCGAGACTTGTAGCATTCCCCAGGGTGTACACTTGACCTGGGTTTCTGGCCCCCAGGTGGAGTACCTTGCATTTCCCTGCATTGAACCTCAGCTTCCACTTTCTAGACCATCTTTCCAGAGCCTCCAGGTCCCCCTGTAGGGCCACCATCCCCTCCTCCCCATCCACCACCACCCCCAGTTTTGAGTCATCTGCAAAGAGACTCATCTCACTCCTGATTCCTGTCCTTATGTCACATATGTAGGCGTTGAACAGAAGGGGCCCAAGGACTGATCCCTGTGGGACCCCACTAATGACCCTCCTTGGGGATGAGACTATCCCACCAACTACGACCCTCTGGGTCCGGTCCTGGAGCCAATTGCCTATCCATCTGATCATCTGGTTCCCCACCCCATTTCTCCCAGCTTATCCAACAGGCCCACATGAGGAACAGAGTCAAATGCCTTGCTGAAGTCCAGAAAGAGGACATCTACTGGTCTACAGGTCCAAGGCACTTGTCACCCAGTCATAGAACTTCACCAGGTTTGTCTGACATGATTTCCCGGATGAATCCATGCTGTCTATCGTCCAGGCACCCTGACTTATCCAGGTCCCCCTAGCCTCTCCCTTGACAATGCCCTCCATCACCTTGCCCACCACCAAGGTCAGGCTGACAGGCCTGTGGTTTCCTGCCACCTCCCTTGATCCCCCTTGTGGATAGGCACTATAGCGCCACCTTCCAGTCTTGGGGCACCCACCCTGTCCTCAGAGAGATGGTGAAAGCTCTGCCAGGGGTTTGCCAGGACATCTGCAAGTTCCTTCAGCACTCTGGGATGTAATTTATCCGGCCCAGTGCTTTCTCCGTCTTAAGGGCTGAGCTTCCTCACTCTCTCAGCTGTGATTTCCACTTCGGTACCCTTCTCCTGTAGCCTCCCCCACCTGCCAGTGATGCCTCCCCTCTCCCAGACCTGCCGGTCGGTAGGGTCCCCCCTCCTCAGTATCTCTGTCTCCTCCCATGTATGATGCAGCACCCCCATTTTCCCTGGTGAAAACTGAGGTGAAGTACTCATTTAGTACCTCAGCCTGCTCCCCCGGGTCTTGTGCCCATCTCTCCCCTGATTTAATCCTGCTAATCTGCCCCTTCACCCTTCGTTTTTCCCCAATGTATCTAAAGAATCCCTTGTTCCCTCTCCTAATTTCCCTGGCCAGGTTCTGCTCCTTCCTTGCCTTAGCCGCCCTCACCACTCTAGTGGCCCTTCTAGCCATCAGCTCGTACTCCCCTCGATCCCTTTCACTCCTTGAGCACTTGAATTGCTTATAGGCTGCTTTCTTTCCCACCACACCTCCTGGACCTCCCTGGTCCACCAACAGGGTTTTGGGCCCTAACCATTTTCGCCTTACTCTTGCACAGGTGCTGGTGGCATCCTACACCCCTCTCCTGATGATTTCCCACCTACTATCAGCATCCATGTCTGACCCAATCCCATCCAAATGCTCCTTAAGGATCCTTCCCATTTCCTTAAAATCTGCCCCTGAAGTCGGTTACTTCCGTCTTTGTGCAGCCTTCTACCCCTCCTAGGTCCAGGCAGAACCAGACCGTGGCATGGTCACTCCCCGCCAATGGGTCCCTTACCTCCAGGCCCCCAATCTGGTCACTGTCTGCCAGGACCACATCCAGTACACGTGCCTCCCTGGTCGGTTCCCTCACCTGCTGAGTTAGGAACGCGTCTTGAAAGACATCCAACAACCTCTGTTCCCTGGTCACAGGGGATGTCATATCTCCCAGTCTGTTCTGGCATGTTTAAGTCCCCAACACCACCACCGTTCCTCTGCCCAGTCTGCAGTGTCTCCTAACATCTGCCACCAGACTGTCCTCCAGCTCCTCCGCCAGGGCAGGGGTCTATACACCACTCCTATTTTTACTCTCTTGCCCCCCTTGTTATCAAGGTGACCCAAATCCTCACTAGTTCCCTCCACCTCCTCTACTCCCCTATGCCAATGCAGTTTTTGACTATCATTGCTACCCCTCCTCCCCTTCCCTCCCCCCTGTCCTTCCTGAACATAATGTATCCCTCCAGGTTCAGGTCCCAGTCATGTCTTGCAGTGGCCCAAGTCTCAGTGACCGCTGCCACATCCACTGCTCCCTCAGTTAGCATCACCTGGAGCTCAGGCATTTTATTGCCCAAGCTCCTGGCATTTAGCAGGACTACCTTCCACCCTTTCACTATAGTTCCATTTCCCCTGCTCATGTTCCCATGGGGATTCTGTTTTCCCCTGGTCTGCACTTTGCCAGTTGGCCTTTTCCTGCAATCCTCCTGGTCCCCAGGGGGGTGGAGACAGAGTCCCTCCTTTATCGGCACCCTCTTGACAGCCTTTTCTCCCATCCCACCCCCTTCACAAGTTTAAACCCCACTTTTCACCAATGAACCCCTCTATTTTCAACTTAAGGATTCCCCTCCCCTCCAAATTGAGATGTAGTCTATCTCTAGCATACAGGTCCTTATCCTCCCAGGTCTCCCCCCAATCCCCCATCAACCCATACCCTCTGGCCTCACACCACTCCCTGAGCCACTGGTTTATCTCCCTAATTTTCCTTTTGTGTTCCCCACTAGTCCTTGGCACTGGCAGGATTTCTGAGAAGGAAACTGTGCATCCTATGTCATGACAGACCCTGGCGAGCTCCCTGAATCTTGCCTGTATCTCTAGCTCGCTATTTCCCTCAATGTCATTTGTACCCAGGTGGACCAGTATGTCTGGGAACCCCACAATCCTTTGCTAGCTGATATACCTCGTGCTTAGCCCTGTGCACCGTTAGTCCAGGAAGCATCTTGTTCTAACTGGCCAGACTTCTCCTCCCTATCCCATTTGATACTCCTGATCATAGAATCCCCAGCAGGAGCACTCTGACCTCCTTTCCTCCACCCCCTTCCATGTCCCTCATCCTTTCTACAGGCCCCTCCACCCAGCTGGCTCCATGTTCCTCCCCCTTTCTGGGTGCCACATGCCACCCCCTCCTCTCCAATCCTATGCCTCTCCTCCTCCTGAGTATCCTGTTCCTTGCTAATTCCCCCCTCACTGCTCACAACTGGTCCTTCTCCCCCATCTGCTAAACTAGCCTGGCTCATCCTCCCTTCCTTCCTGTCTCCATTTAGTTCCTCCTTGCTAGTCGTGCTCCCCTGGCCTAAACCCTCAGCTCCCTTTACTGAATCCTCCTTGTACTTCTGGTCCTTCTCCTTTACCTTTCCTCCCAACTGGTCCTTCTCCTTGCGCTTTCCTCCCTCTTCCCCCTGCCCCTCCTGCTCTGATTCACTGCTCCCCCCATTCTCCTGCATTCCAGGTCCCCCCCTGTTCTTCCTGCTATCTGGCCCCTGCCTCCTGCCTCCCTCCCTTTCCATCTCTAACTACCCCTGTCATGGCTACATCACCCCTCATCCTTGAGCAGAAGAAGAGAATTGAAGTGGTTGCATGAGTGTAGAGTCTGATCCACTTCCCGCCTTGCTTCCTTCTGTCCAGCCCTGGCCATCTGCCTACTTCCTGAGAATGTTGTCCCTCCGTCCCCCTTTGTGAGGGCCCCAGTTACCTGCCTGCTTCCTTGGTAGTGTCCTTTGACCCCCTGCCAGGTTCCCTATGTGACCCTGGTATTCTCCTGCACTCCTTACCTATGCCCCCACCCCAGTGCTTGGTGCAACCCTGTGGGAGATTACCACCCCCCTTCCCTCAGCTTTCTCCTAATCCCATGACCTCCTCCCTAAGCTGTGCTAGCTGGTAGCACACTGGGCAACCACCCAACTTCAAAGCGCAGTCCAGTATCATGGCTGCTCCACACCCTGTGCACCACCACCCCCAAAGATGCGGCCCCTAATGATGTGTGGTTCCATCCCCTTCAAATAGGTTTCCTTGGGTGAGCCACCAGGTTCCCCCCTAGTCCAAGATACCCCTACTGCCTAATCAGGTCACCCACTAATCTTACAGACAGTCCCACTGTACACCAGGAACCCTGTTACTAGGTGCAGTACAACACATTAAACTTATAAGGGAAATGAACAACTCCCAAAGTTCCTCTCTCCCAGCCTTTAAATCCTACCCCCAGTGGCTAGAACTACATGAGCTGCACCTGTAGCCTTTTCCTCCAATTGCAGGGCAGGTGTTCCCTATAAATTCGCGAGACTTATGGGGAGGAGGGTGGGGAGGGTGGGTCTGAGCAGACACCTGACTCTAGAGACAGTGTATCAGCCCTGTGTCTCCCCTCCAAGCCCAGCAGCCAAAGAACTAGGCCCAAGCAAATCCCACCAAATAGGTTTTAAATCAGAAGAAATAGGCCTCTACCAGCGCAGCCTGTTACACAGTGAAACATCCACAAAATAAGCCCCACTTACAGCCACCAAATCAGTTTACAAACATCCAACAGCACCCAAAACAATACCCTGCTAGCCCCTTAGAAGTAAGAAAGAAAAGAACTAACCTACCAAGTAAAATCCACAAGAACCCTGTGAAAACAACAGCAGCAGCTACTGTCCTGAAACACAACTGATCCTGTCCCCTTCCAGTTCTTTCTGAGAAGACAAAGCAGCTAACACCTCAATCTGATTCAGCTCTGCCTCCAGTCAATTGGCTGAGTGAGACCTGGCCAGACCATTAACACCTCCCCACTATGCAGTAACCTTACAGCTAATGGAGTCAGCACAAGGAATCAAAATTCAAGTCAAAGCCCCCAAAATATGTTTGCTGCCAACGGAAACAGGACTCCAATTTAATCAGCTTCACTAACAACACATCAAAATAGGCTTGAAATTAACATATATAGGTCTCCAATTCAAATAACCATCTCCAAGCAAATTCCACCAAATAGGTTTTAAATCAGAAGAAACAGGCCTCTACCAGCGCAGCCTGTTACACAGTGAAACATCCACAAAATGAGCCCCACTTACAGCCACCAAATCAGTTTACAAACATCCAACAGCACCCAAAACAATACCCTGCTAGCCCCTTAGAAGTAAGAAAGAAAAGAACTAACCTACCAAGTAAAATCCACAAGAACCCTGTGAAAACAACAGCAGCAGCTACTGTCCTGGAACACAACTGATCCTGTCCCCTTCCAGTTCTTTTTTAATGAATAGAATTTTTATATATATATATATATATGTAGTGCATGGTGGAACATTGTTATGGATGGAAATCCATCCTTTCAACAATGTTGTTATGCTGCACTAGCTACATCATCATAGCTGTGATGCCGCACTAGGTACATAGCTAGTGCAGCATAACACTTAGAAGGTGGGTGTACATGTCTGATTGGATGATCGTCGACCCTCTGAGAATGGCTGCGGTGGTGAAACAGTCCCAGGAGGTGAAAATGGACACATAAATCATCAAGAAAGTAAGGACACTCTTTGTATGAGTGACCATACACTATAAAAGATTGTGTATGATAATTCATACACTCCAAGGGTATTTTTCAACTCTTGAAGTTTCCATGGTAATGAGACCTCTTGAGCTGCGCTCTCCAGGTCTCCAGTTACCATGGAAACATCTCAAGTGAAAAATACCCTTGTTGTGTATGAGCGATCATACACAATCCTATATCTATATATATATATATATATATATATATATATATATACACACACATACATACTGTATATTCATTGCAAAAAAAATCTGTTAATGCCTCAGTTAGGGTTGATAGCACAGCGACAAAAGTTTGGAAATGTGATGTTAGGGTCCCCCCCAACCCCACACTCTACACACCAACAGACGTCGGGGTGTGGGAAGGGGTAGTCAGGCCTAACTCTCAACCCATTCCATGTCTAAACAACATGATATGCTACATTATAGGATAATGTGGTGAGAATTAGGCCTGACAACCCCATGGCACACCCCCACATCTGTTGGTATGTGGACTGTGGGAGGTAACCCTAACATCACATTTCTAGACTTTTGTCACTGTGCTATACAACCCTAACTGATGCATTGACAGAGTCATTTTACAATGAAGTTCCCTTCTTTTTGAGAAAGTGTAATATACCTAGAAACTGGTATGTGGTTGTTGGGGCACGGGCCCTCCGGGCCCTGCGCTCCCCTCATGCTGCCCATTTTCATGTAATGGTATGTGTATGTGGGACTGTGGGCCCTCTGAGCCCTGCACCCCTACTTACAAATAATTACAGAGCCATATAGCTGCCCCATAGTACTCAAAAAGAACCCTTGTAACATATAGTTGGCAATATCTCAGTAATCGTGGCAACTATGAAAAAAATTCTTGTGGTATTCATGACTTTGATACCTCCAAGCATGCTTAGTTCACTTAAAGGTGGGATAAGCTGCGGAGAATGAAAAATTCATATCTTGTACTGTCGAAAGTTGCTACAGGCGCCACAATGTTAGTCTATAGGAAATATCTCAACTTTGGAGTGCTGTAGTTATGGGCCCATTGAGTGTTTTGGTACCAAACCACACCAAAAGGCACATCTGTGGGACCAGGGCTTGCCACCCTGCAAATTTCAGCCCAAAAGCCCCAACTGTTTAACTGCAGTGGGATGGCAAAGAATTGTTTTTTAGCAAAATACTATTGCAAATTGTGTCAGTTTCGCAATAATAAGCACAACACTTTTATTATTTGCGACAGTGCTGTGGACATTTCTGTCACAATTTGTGACACTACGGAGGTGTCCGATCTTTAAAAAAGCATTTCTGGGAACCCCTCCCAAAAAAAGGTAGTGCTGTAATGCTCAGGACCTGACTAGGTAAACATAACACCCAGTGTTTACCTAGGGGATCCCAAATTTAAACGCCAGGCATTTTTCTGTCTCACCAACTGAAAACAAGATGGCTGCAGCATGACAGTAAAAGGGCCATTTGCGACAGCAAAATGTAGTGGCAGCAGCTTTCGAGAGACACATATATTTTTTTCCCCTTTGACTATAAAGTGAAACTTGTTTTTTGAATAACATTTGAATGGTTTAATATTTTTTCACCAAATCTTTGTAAGGCACATCGGTAGGGATGTAAGTTTGTCATGGCAGTCATACACGTCATTGATTCCATGACGTTTGATCTTTATTCAGGACTTCCATGACTTTCACTAGTGTCATCAGAATGTAGCAATGATGACAGTGCCACAGCATTTACTACTGTTTACTAATGATTTCATGAACAAAAAATGAGTCATTAAAACCTCATCAATGATAAACTTACATCCCTACACATCAGTGACACAGACTGCATATTCCCTGAAGATTTCAGACCAAACGGGCAAATCATGTGGTCTGCAGCCACGAGCAAAGAAACATAAAAATCCTCCTTTTTTGTGTTTTTGGGTGCTCTGCAGTTCCATAACTGCTCATCTGACCACAACCCAACTTGCTAGATCCAGAGATCTATGGTACCAGACTGCACATGCAAAATTTCAGGCAAATCTGTCATACAGTGCCAAAGTTATTAAAGTGCAAACTTGGGGTTTAACATAGACTGGCCTAGGCAACTCAGAATCTATACTGGCACGCACCGTACAGTATAATATATATACTGTATATATATATATATATATATATATATATATATGTATATCTTTGATTAGCATTAATATGTATGGAGTTCCTCATCATGAAGTGTTTCTAAATGACAAGTGTATCTTGAATTGTGATTGGTGTTTTTAAAAAGTCATGTGCACTAAGTTGTATATAAAATGTTTGGCACATCAAAGTTGTAAATGATCACTCTGAAGAAGCTTAGCATGTCTAGGTGAAACACTAGTGTCATCAGCGCTGACCGGTTAGTTTGTACCCTGCTTCTGATGGTTTTTCCATTAGCAGCGTTGTGGTGAATGTGAACTGCACTTTTTGCAATTTGTACTGAATAAAATGGTGAGAACATTTTTTTTATCTTTACACCAGTGTGGTCTCCCTACTTTGGGTGCTTTTTTACTTTGTGTGCTGCTCCTGTGTATTTATTTATTTAGTTTTTGTTTACCGGGTAGGTGCGCTAGCCAGCAGGTGACTATTTTCAGGTACGACCCGGGAGAGTACAATACAGCATAACACATGGAAGCAACATTACAAATTGAGGCAACAACCATACAGAGTACATTCCGGACACATAGAGGCGGTTCCAGCTAGTCTAACACGATTTAGGCTATACTAAGCAGTGAGCAGGAGGCCATGAGCAAGGAGGTGTTTCAGGGGAGTGTTGGTACAAGTAGCGGGTAAGGAAGGGAGTTTAGGACCAAAAGGGAAAGCTTACGGCTTTACCAGGGAAAGCATATGGAAATTGCTGGGTTTGTGGTTCCCCAACCGGGTAGGATGATGTGGAGTGAAGGGGGGTGAAGAGCAACATGAATAGAGGGAGAATGTAGGCCAGTGTGTATCAGAAGGGGTGGGCCATATAGGGGAGACAGATAAAGCACCCAGAAGCAAGAATAGTGGGAGGAAGGGTGAAAGGAGCCAAACTGGTGCCAGCAGCAGCCAGCTCGAACAGCACCAGGGTACCCAGGGAAAGTAAGAGAAAAGATGCCAGAGACATCCCGACGGCAGACTAGGGGGACACCAGGTTCATGGCCCCAATGTCAGGGATGAGGAAGTGGGAGGGGTGGACGGGAGGAAAAAAGGCGGCTTGAAGTATGGCTTTAGCGATAGGAGGTGGGTGGTGCAGCCGGGCTCGTGGTTCCGAGGCTGGGCATAAAAGCCGGTGGCAGTCCCTGGCCGTGGACATCCTGCGGAAAAGGTAGGCAAGAGGAGGGGAAGGAGGAGGTGTGACCTTACTGTACCAACATCCACCTGTGGCAGGTTTAGACAATGCCCAGGTAGCGCAGAGGATAAAAACAATACATAATGAAAAGTAATGTAGGTAGTAGTAAGTAAGTACAACATTCACAAAAACATATTTATAATTATATTTGAGGATAAAGTTAGGTTAGCTTGGAGAGAGGGGTTGGATTTTGGGGGAGAGAAAACAAGAAGGGAGGTAGCATGGAGACCAGTAGTAGGGGGGGTAGGGAGAAGAGGCAGGGAAGATTCGGGATCAGGGAGGATCAAGGCAGGTGCATAGATCTAAGGTGGCCAGGTGTAGTCTCAGCCCACTCTTGAAAGAAGGATGCGAGGGTGCATGCCTGAGGTCTAGTGGGAGCTGGTTCCACAACTTAGGGGCTGCATGTTGGAAGGAGCCTGTTCCTTTGTTGGTGCGGCAGCGGAGAATATCCAGCAGGTCTTTGTCAGCAGATCTGAGCGTGTGGTTTGGAATCGCAGGAAGAAGAAGCTTCACAAGTGCAGCAGGCTGACTTTTTCTAAGAATAGAGTCATTTAGACAGGCCAAGAAGTAGCTCCTGATGGCCGAGGGGGAGAGCCACCCAAGGTCAGTATATAGCTGGCAGTGATGTTGAAGTCGTGGGGATTGTGCGGTGTATCGGCATATGTTATTGTATGTAACATCCCATTTGTGCAGCGCCGATTTGTGGGCAGAGATGAATATAGGGGCACAGTAGGTAAGCGTTGGTAGCAGGATCCCCCTGGCTATGGCAAGCTTTGCAGAGGAGGTAAGCATATAGCTTGTTCTGTAGGTGGCTCCCAACTTGCAGTTAACGTTTTTGCAAGTGGCTTGGATGTGAAGGTTTAAATCAAGCGATTGATCTAGTAGGATGCCCAGGTAGCAAAAGGAGGTAACCACCTGCGGAGGATATCCATTTAAATCAAGGATGCTCAGGGAGTGGTAAACATTCGGCGCTTTTGAGTGGTGCCGAGTAACATGGCATTAGTTTTGGAGGAATTCAGAATAAGGAGGTGGGAGTTTAACCAATGCTGGACACTGTAGTAGGCTCTATTCAGCGATGTGTTAATGTGCTCTACATTGGGTGAGCTGGTATAGATAACTAAGTCATCTGCATAGAGGAGCAAGGAACAGGCAGGTATTTCGTCAGGGAGGTTGTTGATGAATAGAGTGAATAGAAGAGGACCCAGAATGGAGCCTTGGGGCACTCCGATGTTCGTAACCACAGTGGAGGAGATGGCTGAGTTGAATTTAACAGCCTGGGACCTGTTTGTCAGGTAGCTCCTAAACCATTCAAGTACAGGGGAGGAGCAGCCTATTTTCTGGAGTGAGGATAGAAGCAGGGGGTGGTCAACAAGGTCAAATGCCTTGGTTAGGTCTCTAAAGACAGCCCCTGTGAGCTTTCCTTGATCCATGCCAGAGAGGATGTTGGTGGTGAACTTAGCTAGAGCCGTCATAGTACTGTGTGTTTTTCTGAACCCATGCTGTGCATCATTGAGCTGCTTAGTGGTTTTGAGAAATTCCTGTATCTGCGTGGCAACCAGTTTTTTAAGGATTTTGCTGAGTGGGGATAGTATAGCAATAGGCCTGTAATTAGAGATGTCTTTTTTGTTCCCTTTTTTGAAGATTGGTGATATCCTGGCCATTTTCCATAGTTCTGGGACTGTGCCGCTGGTGAGGGACAAGGTGAAAATTCTTGCTAGTGGTTTGGAGATAATATGCGCAGCTAGTTTTAGCAGGCGAGGTTCAAGTTGGTCAGATCCAGGACTGGTGTATTCCGATAATTTTTTTAGAAGGTTCAGAACTTGAAAGCTGGTAATGGCTTTGAAATAGAGGGGGTGTGGTTTAGGTTTTGAGTCACTGGCGAAGGTGGCAGAGTCAGTAAGAGGCACATTGTTGGCAGTGGGAGCTTCTGGTGGCAGTGAGCTGGTATAGGAGGAGAGGTCAGAGAACATGTTATTGAAGGCATTTGCTATGGTGATGGGGTTATTGCAATGGGAGCCACTTATAACCATGTCAGAGGGAGTAACTGATTGTGGCGTCCCCAAGAAGGTTTTTATGTGACCCCAAAATTTACGGGCGTCATGGGTGAGTTTTTAGCAGGTTTTGATAGTACGCACTTTTGCCAGCCTTATGTTCCTTCTGCAAGAATTTCTTTCTTGTCTGTAATTTGTGTAGTCCCTAGGCAACTTAGAGCTTTTGAAGGTTTTCCAGAGCTTGTCCCTGTATCTTAGTTGTTTTAGGAGATCTTTATGTAGCCATCTGGTTTGTTTTCCCCTGACTCTTCGCGTGGCTTTTGGAGCGTGCTTGTTTTGTACAGGGAGAAAATGCTGTAGAAATGTGTTTAGGGCATCTTCCACATTTACCGCACAGTATATATCCGACCAGTCAATGCATGAGATATCCCGGAGGAAGGAGTTTGCATCCATGTTTGCAAAGTTCATAAAGGTGACCAGCCGAGGTGGAGGGGTGGCTGCCGGCGCCACTGGCAGTAGATGAGGGAGTGATCAGTGATGGTATCTGCCAGGATCCCTGAGCAAGTCATATGTTCAGGTCTGTTTGTCAGGATCCAGTCAATAAGTGTACCAGTCTGCGGCCCAGACAGTCTAGTGTTTTCCGTTATTTGTTGATGAAAATTTAGGCCTTGCACTAGTGAAGCCAGGGAATAGTGAGAAGGACCTAGCCAGTTCAAATTGACATCACCAAGGATGATAGCTTCATTTTTGTTGATGCGTTTTAGGGTAAGCTGGAGTGCTTCCTGGAGCCCGTTTACTCCCCCAGAGGGAGGGTTATAAATACAGATTATGTGAAGTTTTTTAGAGCCAAGAGACAGAAGCACGTGCATTGATTCACTTGCAGTTTGGGGGTTTGAGTCCGTGATGATACTAACGTCCAGGTAAGATTTATGGTAGAGGGCAACTCCTCCACCTCTCTTTGACCCCGGTCTGTCCCTCCGAATAAATGAGTAGCCAGGTATGGTGCAGAAGGTATCAGGGGTTCCAGGTTTCAGCCAGGTCTCCGACAGGCACAGTATGTCGGGATCGGGTACGCTGAGCCAAGCTTCTACTTCAGGCAGGTGATTTAAAAGACTTCTGATGTTCACATGCGATATGATAAATCCCTTAGTTTTGTTGGATGATCCTTTTAGGGGAGCCCCACTGCTGGGCGGGCCTGGATTCAGTTCATTGTCCCCAGAAAGTTTAATCAGGAGGGATGCTAGGTACAAAAGCGGTGTGCTGAGGAGGTCTGGAGCATTCTTGCATATCCTCCATTTATTCCTGAGGGAAGACAGGGCTCGATAAGTGCAGCCTTTGTGGAGGAGAAGGTGTTCCCATGAGGGTTTAGGTCGAAGGTCTGCAGTCATGAGGTTCGAGAAACTGAAGTCAGTGGCTGAGGGGGGGTTTTGAGAGTCTCGAAATGCACTGTCAGAGAGACTTCATTTAAGCCCCAGTGGAGGGAGAGGAAGATTAGGAGGATAATCCCATTTGGTCTACCTTGGGGACACGGTGCAAGTGTAGGTGAGGAGGGCATGTTTCACACTTAGGTGCCAACCACCTTTGATTGGGCAGCTGTGAGGCTTTTCAGGGGTGAGCTAGGGGAGTGGAAGAAATGGAGCTAGGTTCCGGGAAAAATAAAGTTAGAGCAGGTAAGGAAAAAGAGAGGGAAACCCAGGTAGCGCTAATGAGAGGGGAGGAGTTTAGATAAGGGTATATATAAGAAAAACCGTATGGTGTACGCGGGAGGAAGACGATAGATAGGGGGAGGGTGATTTGGCATGGGGGAGGTTACAAACTTTTGGCGCGAGGAGGATTATGAAAATTTAGACAGACGTTAAGGGTAGATCACCCCCAGTGGTGAGAGAGTATAAGGGACCAATGGAAAAGTGGGCACTTAGTCATATGACGCTTGGAGAGCTATAAATCTAAAGGGTCGACCAGGGTGGGTGAGGTGGGGGGAGGGTGGGGAGCCGGCGCTAAGCACCAGCGGGACAAGACTGCCACCGAAGGGGCTGTAACACTTGAGTCTTGAGTCCGCTCGGAGTTAACCTGAGGCTTGTAGGGAGGCGCATTCATGCGGCGCTCTTAGTCCCAGTCCAAGAAAGATCCCCAAGGCCAGTGAGTTTGGGTGAAAACAGCCACTTTTCCTGAGGGAGTACAGCCAGGCCGCGCTACAGACTGAGCTGGAGGCAGCCGGCAGCTGGAAAGTGGTGAAAAACGTACCTGGCGGCTTTTATGCCTTTAGCGGGTCCAGGGACCAGGGTGCGGCCGAGCTCGTGGTTCTCCTTCTGGGCATGAGTTTCAGCGGGCGGCCCCAGTCAACAGGCTTCCTGGAAGGGCAGGGTGCAGGACTTAGGCGGCTGCGGCAGGGCTGGCGGCTCTTCGGAGGTTCCTGGGCAGGCAGCGGAGGGTCCTCGGTGGCACTGGGGGTCACGATGGCAGGTTCCTAAGCCCCGGCGGGCTAGGAGAGGACTTGAGGAGAACAACAAGGGAGAGACTTAAATAGGAGAAACTAAGGGACAGTGCGCGGTCAGAGGACAAAGAAAAAGGGCGGGAGTGTGAAGCTGAGGAGGGGATCCCAGGGAACAGTGAGAGAAAGGTGAGCTAATACGCTTAGGCAGGTAAGTCAAGCTCTAAGTTAGTTTCAAAAAATGCTCTACAGGTTATGACTTAGTCTATATGTAATACAAATACTAGGCAGTATAAGAGGACTAAGCACAGAGAACAACTTAAGTATACGCTCTAAGCTCAAAAACAAGGCAAAGGCCAGATTTTCTTAAATTCCAGGGAGAAATAGTCCAACAAACTGCCACTGAAGGGGCTGAAACACTTGAGTCTTGAGTCCGCTCGGAGTTAACCTGAGGCGGGTAGGGAGGCGCTTTCATGCGGCACTCTTAGTCCCAGTCCAAGAAAGATCCCCAAGGCCAATGAGTTCAGGTGAAAACAGCCGCTTTTCCTGAGGGAGTACAGCCAGGCAGCGCTACAGACTGAGCTGGAGGCAGCCGGCAGCTGGAAAGTGGTGAAAAATGTACCTGGCGGCTTTTACGCCTTTAGCGGGTCTAGGGACCAGGGTGTGGCCGAGCTCATGGTTCTCCTTCCGGGCGTGAGTTTCAGCGGGCGGCCCCTGTCAACAAGCTTCCTGGAAGGGCAGGGAGCAGGACTTAGGCAGCTGCAGCAGGGCTGGCGGCTCTTCGGAGGTTCCTGGGCAGGCAGCGGAGGGTCCTCAGTGGCACTAAGGGTCACGATGGCAGGTTCCTAAGTCCCGGCGGGCTAAGAGAGGACCTGAAGAGAACAGCAAGAGAGAGACTTAAATAGGAGAAACTAAGGGACAGGGCACGGTCAGAGGACAAAGAAAAAGGGCGGGAGTGTGAATTTGAGGAGGGGATCCCAGGGAACAGTGAGAGAAAGTTGAGCTAACACGCTTAGGCAGGTAAGTCAAGCTCTAAGTTAGTTTCAAAAAATGCTCTACAGGTTATGACTTAGTCTATATGTAATACAAATACTAGGCAGTATAAGAGGACTAAGCACAGAGAACAACTTAAGTATACGCTCTAAGCTCAAAAACAAGGCAAAGGCCAGATTTGCTTAAATTCCAGGGAGAAATAGTCCAACAAACTGCCACCGAAGGGGCTGAAACACTTGAGTCTTGAGTCCGCTCGGAGTTAACCTGAGGCGGGTAGGGAGGCGCTTTCGTGCGGCGCTCTTAGTCCCAGTCCAAGAAAGATCCCCAAGGCCAATGAATTCGGGTGAAAACAGTCACTTTTCCTGAGGGAGTACAGCCAGGCAGCACTACAGACTGAGCTGGAGGCAGCCGGCAGCTGGAAAGCGGTGAAAAACATACCTGGCGGCTTTTACGCCTTTAGCAGGTCTAGGGACCAGGGTGCGGCCGAGCTCGTGGTTCTCCTTCCGGGCGTGAGTTTCAGCGGGCGGCCCCTGTCAACAGGCTTCCTGGAAGGGCAGGGCGCAGGACCTAGGCAGCTGCGGCAGGGCTGGCGGCTCTTCGGAAGTTCCTGGGCAGGCAGTGGAGGGTCCTCGGAGGCACTGGGGGTCACGATGGCAGGTTCCTAAGCCCCGGTGGGCTAGGAGAGGACCTGAGGAGAACAGCAAGGGAGAGACTTAAATAGGAGAAACTAAGGGACAGGGCGCGGTCAGAGGACAAAGAAAAAGGGCCGGAGTGTGAAGTTGAGCAGGGGATCCCAGGGAACAGTGAGAGAAAGGTGAGCTAACATGCTTAGGCAGGTAAGTCAAGCTCTAAGTTAGTTTCAAAAAATACTCTACAGGTTATGACTTAGTCTATATGTAATACAAATACTAGGCAGTATAAGAGGACTAAGCACAGAGAACAACTTAAGTATACGCTCTAAGCTCAAAAACAAGGCAAAGGCCAGATCTGCTTAAATTCCAGGGAGAAATAGTCCAACAAACTGCCACCGAAGGGGCTGTAACACTTGAGTCTTGAGTCCGCTCGGAGTTAACCTGAGGTGGGTAGGGAGGTGCTTTCGTGCAGCGCTCTTAGTCCCAGTCCAAGAAAGATGCCCAAGGCCAGTGAGTTCGGGTGAAAACCGCCACTTTTCCTGAGGGAGTACAGCCAGGCAGCGCTACAGACTGAGCTGGAGGCAGCCGGCAGCTGGAAAGTGGTGAAAAACGTACCTGGCGACTTTTACGCCTTTAGCGGGTCTAGGGACCAGGGTGTGGCCGAGCTCGTGGTTCTCCTTCCGGGCGTGAGTTTCAGCGGGTGGCCCCTGTCAACAGGCTTCCTGGAAGGGCAGGGCGCAGGACTTAGTCGGCTGCGGCAGGGCTGGCAGCTTTTCAGAGGTTCCTGGGCAGGCAGCGGAGGGTCCTCGGCAGCACTGAGGGTCACGATGTCAGGTTCCTAAGCTCCGGCGGGCTAGGAGAGGACCTGGCGGCTTTTACGCCTTTAGCGGGTCTAGGGACCAGGGTGCAGCTGAGCTCGTTGTTCTCCTTCCGGGCGTGAGTTTCAGTGGGCACCAAAGCTCTCAGTCCTGGTGCTCACTTTCCTCAGCTTTGCAAAGAAACAAAAGTTAATTTTTAAACTGGGTGGCTTAAAAAAACTGCTTAAATGGTAAATTTGAACTTTGCCCTTTTTTGAAAAAATAGCAATAACCCTATTATTGTATAAAGCAGTATAGACAGTCATTTTGCTGAGAAATGAGCCATTAATCTGACACCCATTCACCTCCTTCCCCCCCCACGTGATGCTTCATTGGAATAAGGGTAACCCACCCCATTCTTCTCCTCCTTTGCCCTGATACCTAGCATAATACTATTCTTTGGGTCATTATTGTAGAAACTTTTGCAAATGACTACATTACTGTAACAGGCATAGCTAGGAATGGGCACTATATGACATTTAACTATGTGGCACTCTGACAAGTCATATATTTTCTTTTTTAGGAGAAGACAATCTAAGAATGTGTACTGGGATTTGCTACTATTGACAATAAAGTGATGTTTAATGAACAATTTAAAATATAATGAAGTATTTGATAGTCATGCTGTTATCTGTGTGTGTTACGCACAGGTTTGAACATGATTGTAAGTAACAGAATAAGGATGTTTAGAAGTTCTACGCATTATGTACCTGACCAACAGAATGTTTTTATCTCATGAATTATTCATGAGATGGACTATAAGAGATTGATACTGGTTGACAATTGTCACCTCTGACAAAGACCTGAAATGGGCAGGACAAAATGTTAGGCCTTTTTTGGACCTCTACTACCTACCTGTGTGGTGCTACTGTCCTTCGTCAGCTTTGAGATATGGATTAAAATAAAGGATTTAATGCAGAATCCACTATAAGTGATCTTTTTTTGATGATACAAGTGGTGATTGAAGTTCCTATCTCCACAATTCAATTTAAAATTCTGCTCTATGTCTACTATACAGCAGTGATTATATCAAAATTTAAAAATGGAGCACAAGAAAATTGTTGGAGATGCAATGATAAGAACCCAAACTTATCTTGCTTATTATTATGTTGTCCTTATGTATCTAGAATTTAGAAAGAAACGTCTGATTTCTGTGCTAAACTACTACATTTGAATGTAAAACCTGATCCACTACTTTGCATACCTGGTGATTTTAATAGCATTTCAATGACTTGAACACAAAATCAACTATGGATTCTAGCTGTATGTTTAGGCCTTAAGAGACTTATTTTATCCAGATGGAGAACCCCTTCTATCCCTTCATTGCAGGACTGATTTTATTACATGGGGAATTTAGCATTTAATAAATGGATTAGCCATATAGCAGCTGACAATATACCTCATTTTGAACAAACCTGGGCCCCCTTTCAGGAATACATTTCTGGATAGTAGTATAATTATTTTTCATATTACTCAAATCCATCTCCTAGAATAAATGTTTCTTTTTTATGTTTCCTTTTGAAGAGGTGCCCAGCAGGGATCAGACTAAAGGACACATAGAGGGCCCAAAACCATCTGCGTGTCACAGAACTGAGAACCTTCTCCAACTTACAGGGGTAGACCAGTTACATGGAGGAGAGGAAAAACCCCCAGGTGGAGAGGAAACCTCTGTGGATCCAAGGCAGAATGTTATCCATCCCTCTGGGTTTAACTAGCCCATATATTTATAGCTTTGATGAGATGTGGTGGAATGTTTCTTGGAGGCAGAAGTAGCAGCTCTTTCTGAATGAATGTTTTGAAAAAGAGAGGGGGTCGAGGCCAAGCTGAGCTAGTAAGATTCTGATATGGAGCATGAACCAAATGGTAGTCATCACTGACTATCTGAGTAACCTCCAGACTCCTTACCATACCCAGTGCCCTCTCAGCTCCTTCAAGATGGGCCTTCCAGCAGTTCCCAGGGCGTAGTTCAAATTATCTAATGATCAAGATTTTTTTTTTATATAGCTATTTGGCCCCTGTCTCCTCCTCCCGCCTACTGCCAATGGGGAAACATAGATATTTTACAGGTTTTCTCCCCTGATCCCCCGAGGCCCTGGCACACAGCTGTGTGAGCATGTGGAGGCACGCTACACACCCAGAGGCACCAGCTCAGCCCCTTCCACTTCCCATAACTGTTTGCTGCCCCCCTCTCCACCTACGCTACCCACCAGACCACTGTTCAGTGGGAGCGGAACTAAAGGGGTTGTCAACCCACTCTCACCACCCTTGGGAGAGGAGAGCTGCCTATCGGCATGCTCAATCCGGCTCCACTCTCCCCCCCACATCAGCACCCCAATGACCCAAGGTCATTCCTGAACTGGGTCGCCGACGTAGTGCGAGATGTAGCATCCAGCGCCTCAACCCTCATCACCATCGGGCCGGCATAATGATCAAGCTTTTGAGGTAGCCAATCCAGCCCTGTGGAACTCACTTCCAAGATCCTTGAGGGAAACCCCCTCACTGGAGACCTTTGACAGGGGCCTGAAGTCGTACATACTTAGGGAGACCTTTGGAGCATAGACAAGGCACCTGACACACCGGCTGCTATTCAGACTTGAAATGACTTTTCTGATTATTTAATTTATCTTTCAATATATTTTATTTATTGTTATTTGATAGTTATTCAGGAGATTTTATATCTGGACAGGTTTTTATGTATGAATTATCCTGACCTCTGTACAACACCCTGAGCTCCAGGGAATGGGCACTCTACTCAACAAATAAAAGTTTATGTACTTACTTCACCGGACTCTATAGTCAGTAGTGGTGCATTTGGAGTCTTCAGATGATATTTCCATTGATCAGATATGGCAATAAGCCATTATTTGATAATTTTGGGTTGTAAGGAATGGTGTATCCGATATGCAGTCTGATTGTTTGGACTGTTTGAGAAGTAGATGGTAGACATCAGATGACCTTCTTGAAGGCTATTTGCAGGGAGATGATAGTCTGGATTGAATTTGTAAGTAGTGGATGAATTCTGCAGGCCTCTGGAAGCCATAATAAGTGTGGGTCATGGTCACTTGTAGATTGAAGTCAACTAGTTGTCTGACTACTGATGAGGTGAGATCCATGAGGCTTTAGTTACAAGTCCACATTGATTGGATGTCTATCTGATTAATTTATAGGGCTTATTGTCTTTTTATTGCCATGCAGAAAAGTTCTGAGTGACTACTTTAAAAGGACAGATGAAGGTTGAGTTAAACAGCAAAAGTAATACACATGTTGGACAGAGGCCATGTGCTGTTTGACGGAGCAATGAGGAACAGAAAGATGCAAAAATGAGAACTTGTTACATAGACACCAAAAAAGGTTCAAGGGTTGAGTTGGCATGAGGTAGAGTACCTTGTCCAGGCTGAAGTGTAAGCTGTTTTCATAGCCTCAGCTAGCGATGACCATTCTACTGACTTGGCTGACTCCAGGTGATGGCTTATGGCATTTGATGATCTCAGAAAGTCGGAGGTAGTTTCACACAGGTGTCTGCTGTGGCATTTGCAATGAGTAATGGCTGTAGTGAAACTGAGATAGGGAGTCTGTAGATGATTAGCAGTTCCTGGAATGTTCTTACAATGGAGTTGAAAATAATTACAGAGAGATTCCAGGTAAATTTCTGAGAAAGGCCACGACTAAAGGAGTAGACGTTCTGCCTTTATTAACAGTTGCTACTGCCAACTGGTTGTCCGAATAACGGTAACAAAATAGTTAGACCAGAGATAACTATCAGGTATATGTCAAATAAGACACAAGTCATAGCAAATTTAGGTATCTTGAACATGTCAGGAGATCACCGAAGGGTGAAACGGTAATTTCCATGGATGGCAATGAATCCATATGATGAGATGAATGACTGCTGAGTTTGGCTTACTGACTCTGTAAGGCAGACTGAATTATCGCAATAGGAGTGGGAACAGCTGCCTGGCAATGAGAAGACGGATGGATACATGCCCAGTCAGACCATGACAACATCTTGTGATTACAAGCCAGGAGACAGACTTCTTCATGATTTTGATAGCAGAAGGGGTTCACTCTGGTTGCTGAGCTTAGATATTATTGAATCAATAAATCATAAATTAGTAGTTTGAGGTTCAAAATAGATGCAGTACAGATGTGAACTTGCAATCCACTCCTGCATTCTTGTCTGAATATTGAAATTGTTCCAGTGTTTTGTTCTTCTGTTAAGATGGTATTGCTGTTCTTATGTTGCAACACAGGTAGGCAATCATGCAGCAAACCAAGAGCTGGAGTTAATTGGAGTAGCTAGAAAGAAGCCCCTAGAAAGAAGCCCCTGACCAGGTGCTCCCCAGCTTGATCCTGTGGTGCAGCTATCCTCTACGGCCACTGCCCAACTCTCTGCTGCCCGCAAGCTCTCCAGCTAAGAAAGAAGCTCCTGACTGGGCACTCTCTGGCTTGATCCTGCAGTGCAGCATGGCTCTCATCTATGGCCACTGCCCGCCTCTCTGCTGCCCGCCAGCTCTCCAGCTAAGAAAGAAGTCCCTGACTGGGTGCTCCCCAGCTTGATCCTGTGGTGCTTCTATTCTCTGCAGCCACCGCCCACCTCTCTGCTACCCGCAAGCTCTCCAGCTAAGAAAGAAGCCCCTGACCGGGTGCTCCCTGGCTTGATACTGCAGCATGGCACATATCTCCTCTACAGCCATTGCCCACCTCTCTGTTGCCTGCCACCTCTCCTGCTATGAAAGAAGCCCCTGACCAGGCACTCCCTGGCTTGATCCTGTGGTGTGGTGTGGTATGGCTCTCCTCTATGGTCACCACCCACCTCTCTGCTGCCTGCCAGCTCTCCATCTAAGAAAAAAGTCCCTGACTGGATGCTCCCTGGCTTGATCCTGCACTGTGGCTCTCCTCTATGACCACTGCCCACCTTCTCTGCTGCCTACCGGCTTGCTAGCTAAGAAAGAAACTCCTGACTGGGAGCTCCCTGGCTTGATCCTGTGGTATGGTGTGGCTCTCCTCTATGGCCACCAGCCTCCTATCTGCTGCCCGCCAACTCTCCAGCTAATAAAGAAGGCCCTGACCGGGCACTCCCCAGCTTGATCCTGTGGCATGGCATGGCTCTCCTTTATGGCCACTGCCTGCTTCTCTGCTGCCCACCAGCTCTCCAGCTGAGGTACATCACAAGAAGTAGCGCCACTCTTGAATTCTGGTGCTTTTTCTTCCTTGTCTCTCTCATTATCCATCCCACTCTGATTCAGTTCCGGATTGGCTAAAACGTTAAAGCTTTGCTCCCTGCAGTCTCAACTGCAGCAATTCGAATGTGTTAGAATGTGCTATTCAACATCTTGTGCACCTTTGAGCATTTTTTATGCCACATATGAGTGGTTTTATGTAATAGTTTACTTTTAATCTGTACTTTGCTGCTCAACACTGCCCCATAACCTCAGCGAGATCTTCCGGGTCATAGTCTGCTATTAAACTCACCCCTTGGTGAACACAAGTGTAGAAGCACTTTTCCTGGGTTGCAGGGACATTTTCTGTCCCCAGGAAGCTTTGTAACACTTCTTTGTTGGAATCTGAGACAATGCACCAATTGTGTATCTCACTTTAGAGTGAGTAGCTGAGCCCAGTAACCTAGAGGAAGCAGGAAGAGGAGGTGTAGTACCCTGAGGTTTCTCAGGAACTACAACTCAAAGTGGGTCATTTCCTTTTGTGCTATTGAACATCTTGTGCACCTTTAAACACTTTTTATACCATGTATGAGTGGTTTTATGTAATATTTTACTTTTAATCTGTATTTTGCTGCTCAACACAACCCCGTGACCCAGGTGAGATCTTTTGGGTCATAGTCTGCTATTAAACTCACTCCTCTGATGAGCAGGGCAAGCCCGAGCAGGGCGAGTGCACATGGTCGTGCGCGAAGATGCACGCAAAGACACGCGTGTCTAGCGTGTGTTTGGTGTCTTGGTGTCACATCACTCTAATAATCTCATCTACATCCTCAGGTAAAACCTTCCTCTACTTGTACTTTGCCTCTTCTTACTAAGTGTCCTAGAATTGATAAAGCCCATAGAAGATTGCAAAATCTGGGCTCATACATTTATATTAAACTGTTCTACTCCAGTTATTCAAATGGAAGGAGAACTGGGTTGTATTCCCAACTCTTTTGGAATTGAGCAGGACATGGTTACTCACACCATCATGACTCTTGATGGTGAATTATGTATCAAATGCTCTTATTGCTGTATGTACCAGCTGGTGCAACACCCACCCAGTGCCAAACATAAATTTGTCTGCGACAAATGTAATATAAATATATTAATGCAAAAGGAGATCAACTCCTTTTGTGCTTGGTTATCAGTCTTGGAAGTCAGCCAAGCTGAAATGTTCAGATGCTACAATGAGTTACACAGTCTTAGACCCAATGCTGCACCAAAACATAATGAACCATCCCCCTTCAATTCATGCTGATTCTTCAGTGGCCCAGGAGGTGGCTATTTTACTTGTAAATACTCAGGAACAAACATCCAACACTGAAGTACCCGACTTTGCAACTTGTATTAGTCCATATGCAAGCTTAATAATGTTAAAAAAAGCGGTAGAGAGGAAGATGACGAGGAAACTGATTCCGTCTTGGACTGGGCCAAAGTTCCCAGTTCAAGGGCATATAAAAAGGGCCACAAAGCTCTGTATCCCAACTCATAATTCCTTCTCTCCGCTTCAACTAACAAGCCCAACTATTACAGAGCCTTTTACTCCTGATGCCACAGGTGAGGGTCCATCCTCTGCTGATGAGGTAAATAGTTCTGCTCCCTCTCCAACAGGGTACATTGAACACCATAAGCCTTCGGTACCAAATGTTTCTCAAAACCCTGTAGAGGCATCTGCCTCATCCACTAACCCACCAATAGACCAATAGAACTCAGTAAGGAACCCTCTACTACATTCAACTGTCCCAAACCTCCCCCCACTCCAATTATTGTCCCTATGGAGACCAATGAAATCTTAGTTCCTCCTGTCCAAAACTGTCAAGTCTATGTTCTGGGTGATTCCATCATTAAGCATATTGACAGAACCATTTGTAATCCTGACAAAACAAATCAGGCATGTTCAAGTTTTAGAGGAGCAAAAGTCTCCAACATCACAGGAATGGTCAATACTATGCTATCTAATGCAGGCCCCAACCCACTCGTAATAATACATGCAGGTACTGATGATATCAACCGTATCAGTTTTCTACAGCTTAGACAGGATTATGTTGCCTTAAATAACCTACTAGTGGAAAAAGTTTGCACTGCTTGTTTTTCTGAAATCCTCCCAGTACCTAGGACCACAAATGACATTATCTATAAAATTAAATCAACTTATAAGTGGTTTAGGAAGTGGTGCCTAAAACAAAATATTCACTGCATTATGTACTGGGAAAACTTCTGGGATAGGGACTCACTCTTTTGCTGGGATGGTCTTTACCTCAGTAGAAGAGGGAGTGCCGTTCTGGGGAAAACATTTGCCTCTGTAATTAATAACCATTTAATCAATAATCATTTACAATAAATTGCTTGGGGGAGAAAGGGAAAGTTCCCAGCTCTCTTACTATATGAAATAAAAATCAGCTTAGCAGTATATGTAATATTCTAGCAGTGGGGGAAGGAGGAAGTAGGCTGTTGGTTAACTAGGATCAGCAGTTTATCCACTAGGTAAGGAAATAGTCAGACTAGGTGGGCCAAGTAGTCCTTATCTGCCATCAAATTCTATGTTTCTATATGTCTATTTAATGCTAGATCTCTAAATGACCTTAAGGTGTCGGAACTTAAAGCCCACTGTATTCTGTCAGATCTGAGTATTATTGCTGCCACTGGGACATGGTGGGACACCTCCTCAGCTTGGATTATAGAGATCCCCAATTTTAAACTCTACCACAAGGACAGAGAAAATAGAATGGGGGGGGGGTTGTCTCTACATCAGAGAAGATATTCCTGTGCACAAGATTACTCCCGCTACTAATTCTGAATCCATCTGGGTCTCTGTACAACTGAAAGGCCACCCCAAACTCTCTATTGGTGTATGTTATAGACCACCATCTACATAGCCACAATACATTGATGATTTAAATAACATCATTATTTAATTAATATAATATTATTATGTTGAAGGAACTGAACATGTACTCCCTGGAGAAGAGAAGGGAGAGAGGGGATATGATAGAGACATACAAGTATCTTACAGGGAGGAACAGGGTGCAGGAATACACTACTTTTAAGTGAAAAAGATGTTCCAGGACTAGAGGGCATGGGATGAAGTTGGAGGGAGGATGATTCAGAGGAAACGTGAGGAAGAATTTCTTCACAGAACGGGTGGTGGACAAGTGGAACACCCTGCCAGAGGAAGTGATGGTGGCTGAAACAATCATGGGATTTAAGAATGCATGGGATAGACATAACGGAATTCTGGAGGTCAGGGGTAAGGGGCAACAGACTTCTTGGGAAACATAAACTGAACTTACAAGCTCAAATGGGCAGACTGGGTGGGCCATAGGCCCTTATCTGCCCTCACTGTCTATGTATTTATCTATGTATTACCCAAATGGTAGATAAGGGAGATGCCCTAATAATGGGGGACTTTAACATGCCTAGTGTCAACTGGGAAACCCTTACCAGGAAGACCAAGCAAGAGAAAGCATTTATTACAGCAATTACTGATACTGATCTGGAACAATTAGTTCATCAACCCACCAGTGGGAAAAATATACTAGACTTAGTTATTACAAATAATGGGCCCTATGCACAAGGTGCGGAGTGGGTATGCGCTGTGTATCTCTGGCACATAGCCCAATCTGCACCTGCACAAGCCCACTGAGCCCCCTGCGTGGCATTCTCTACTGGACATCTCCCCCTTCATACTGGGTCCCCAGCGGCATGTGGACCTATGTACAGTGGGTGGACTGGAGGAGGTGCAGTGGGTGTACCGGCACTCAGGGGGATGCATGAACATGCAGAGTGTCAGGCACAGGTGTTGGTGCCTCTGCCAGGTTGGGCCAGACATAAAGGAGGGGGGTCAGGTATGCAGCCCCCTGGGAGTTACAGCCATAGGCTGCAGTGGCATGGCAGAATCATGTGCTCCCCCACCATGGAAGCTCCGGCATTTTGGGCACACCAGGAGGCCGGCGGGTGGTCAGCTGGGCACTTGACCCCACACCACTTTTGGATGCACTATGTGCCGGTATCCTTGCAAGTGCCCACAGGTGCAAGTGATCCACTACAGGGTCTTGGCCGGGTGGCTGATTGGCTGCCCACCCAGATCCACAGCTCTGCACCCAACCACCCCCTTGGGTCTGTGTGCCAGGGGGATGGGACCACATATGGGAAACGAGCTGTGGCCACTGTTTGTGAATGTGGCCACCCATGGATCTCCCACAGGTGCAGAACTGTGCAGGCAGTGTACACGTCTCCAGTGTGTATTACCCACCCCTTTGTGCATAGGGGCCATTGAGAATCAATTTTCTGATATTCACATCAAAGACCCTATTGGCAACAGTGACAACAACTCCATCCTCTTTAGCATTAATATTAAAACTCCAAAAATATCCAATAGTATAATATAATATATAAGGATTATAACAAAGCAAACTTTGTTAAGATTAATGATTCATTAAATTAATTAAACTGGGAGGAAATATTTAGAAATGCGACTATCAACAGCGAATTGAAACATTAAAAAATATAATTCTTAACCTGGAAGAACAATATGTTTCAACTAAAACCAAATATAATAAAGAAGGTAAAATTCCTATTTGGTTCACCAAATCTATAAGTAATTAAACTCAAAGAGAGGAGGTTTAAGAAACTTAAAAAAAATCCCAGCCCCATTACCCTATCCTGATATAAAACAGCTGTTGCAACTTTAAAAAAAAATGATTAAACTGTCTAAACTCAAGCTTGAATTCAACCTGGCACATTCCAAAAATAATAAAAAAATTCCTCTTTTCATATATTAATAGTAAAAAGGGGAACTCTAGATCAATTGGACCTTTAAGTGTAATGGAACTACTATAAACACTGATCAAGAGACTGCAAACCATTTCAATAAGTACTTTTGTTCTGTCTTCAAAAAAATGATACTATCTGCCAATTACACAATAGTAACTCCTTAATTGTCCAGTTTGATCATGATGAGGTTAATAAAGCTTTGTCCTTCCTTAAAAAATCAGCAAGTCCAGTTTCTGATGGTATTCAATCCAAATTTCTAATAGAAACATCTAACGCTCTGATCCTCCCACTTACATTACTGTTCAATAAATCTCTACTGGAATTCGAAATTCCAGAAGACTGGTGAAGTGCTATTGTGACACCTATTCATAAAAAAGGTAATAAGTGAAATGTCCAGAGTTACTGATCTATCAACTTAACATCTATCATAGGTAAAATTATGGAAACTTCTGATCAAAGCATTATTAGAACAAGAAATGTCTAGGCTTGGTATCCATGACATCTACCAACATGGGTTTAAATCTGGTCACTCATGTACAACTAACCTTATATCCTTTTACAATAATATTAGTAGGTGTGTTGACAACAATATTTCCTCAGATGTTATCATGTTGGATTACAGCAAAGCCTTCGACAAAGTATCCCATTTTCTATTAATAAACAAACTCTGCTCCCTTAGTTTCACCACTTAATCAGTTAACTGGGTTTCTAAGTGGCTTACGAACAGAACCCAAACAGTGAGAATAAATGGTACAAAGTCAAAAATTGGCAAAGTCACTTGCGGTGTACCACAGGGCTCAGTGCTTGGGCCTACACTTTTCAACATCTTCATAAGTGACATGATAATTTGCTCCAGTAACTACATCTCAAAATTTGCAGATGACACCAAACTTGGTGGCAGAGTTGACAATTCATCCAACATATTGTTACTAGAACATGATCTAAGATATATTGAACATTGGGCAATATCAAATTCCATGGCCTTCAATGTTGAGAAATGTACAGTTCTCCATTTTGGAATAAATAATCCCCAAAATGTTTTATTGAAACAATTCCTTGCTTCAGTCTTCTACTTGTGACCTAGGCATCTTGATAAATAATAAACTGACTCCCTTCAAACACTACAATAAAGTAACACATACAGCTACTATCATCCTAAAACAAGTACAAAAAACCTTTATCAGTATATCTGAGTATTGCCTTGTTCCATACAGATTACGGTTCCCCATTTTGGAACCTTTATCTACAGGGTGATATTAACGGTATGGAGCAGATTCAGAGGAGACTCACAAAAATGATAACCAAACGTACAATTCAAGGTTACAATACTAGACTTAAGGTAATGGGATTGTACCTCCTGTATCTTAGAAGACACAGGAGAGGCATTCTGCTTACATTCAAAATATTAAAATCTCTCGCTTTAATGGAACAATGTGGACTTTCATTTGTCAACAAATGTACAGCTAGCAGATTACATAACAGGCAACTATCAGTTGACTGGGCTAGCACCAATAAACTGGATAACGTTTCTGCATTAGAGCAGCTAAGCAATGGAATGTACTACCTCAGGAACTGTTTAATCTCACTAATATTGACACTTTCAAATTGAATCTTGATATATGGCTGAGTCAACACTTGTTTACAAGTTAATGGCACACATTTGTGGGGGACTGTCTTGATGGGGCTTGAGCCTTCTTTTGTCCTACAAAATCCAATAAATCCAATAAACTGTATATTTTACATTTAGATTAATACAGTGTTGTAATGTGATTCATGCAACTGTTTTCCAGTGCAATGCACTAGCGCAGTTTTTAGTGATTTCACTGAATCAGATAGATAGATAGATAGATACTTTATTATAGATACTTTATTTATATAGCACTCCTTTCCAAGGACTCAGAGTGCTTTACAATTAAATACCATATAACATTTTATAAATATACAAAAATACAATTAAAATCAGCACTAATGGTCACGTGATGGCGGTCTGACGAGTGGCAGTACTCTCCTGCGGCTCCATCCCTCTCCTGATCAAAACCACTGCTATCCACTGAACCAACATAACTGAATGATTTAAAAGTTATCTGCAACCCTTGGGGAAGTGATCCAAAACTCGATCAGCATGCAGAAATGGAGGTCTATATGAAAAGGGTGCCTCCATGGTATTCTCCTCCCCCGACACCGGAGAAAGATAAAGCCGCGAAGTGCTCTAAACCCTAGGCCGCACGCTCCACAAAAAATCTCTCCTCCACATATGCTCTCACAGAAGAGAGATTTCTGGAGATCATGCACCCTGTGCAGGAGCTGATCACCAACATCTCAGAAGAACTCCACCAAATTAAATCTTCCGTTGACTCCATCACCATGTGGGTGGGGGATTCGGAAGCCAGGATGATATCATTAGAGAAAAAACAGAACAAAGCTGCACCGGACTTTACGAGCACCAGCTGCCAGATTAAAAGCTTGAGGAAAAACTTGAAGATCTGGAAGGAAGGAGTAGGCGGAATAACCTTCTCACTACTGGGGTGCCCGAGAAGGAGGAAGGTACTGCTCCCATCTTGTTTTTACAGATGTTTTGTGAAAAAATCGCAGGCCCATCCCCAAATGGCTCAACTTATATTGTACAGTGGGCACACCGGGCCCTCCGTCCCCCTTCTCCACCAGGTACCCCACCTCGGCCCCTCATTTTTAAATTACTCAATTTCCTTGACAAACAGCATATACTTGCTAAAGGTAAGTAACTGCAAGAGGAACGGTGGGAGGGCTGCAAAATCCATATCACACAAGATCTCCCGCAATCTGTTCATGCAAAGAGACAGGAGCTACACCCCATAGCATTGAAGCTGATTGCCCCAGAAAAACCGTTTCGGGTGCGATATCCAGCAGTGCTTCAAGTTAAGAAGGGGGGCCAGAGGCTATCATTTGAATCCCTGGAGCAAGCTGCACAAGAGCTGAAAGTTCTCCTCCCTTATTGTTTAAATGAGGAGACATACAGGAGGCTATGGCTATACCCCCTGATGTTGAGAACTGTGAGTAAATAAGAGCTCTTCTGGATGAGTGTGTAACTTATGACTGTGACCACTTCCTTTTGTGGCAGGGCCTGTTCAAATCTGCAATGGTAAGTTTATCACTGTGGATCATTTGTAACCTGGGCACGCACTGGACACCAGGCTTTTAGTTCAAAATACGGCTGTGTATTGTACCTTCTGTTTGAGGACTGGTCTTGATTACATTAGAGACTGGAAATGACAGTCTGAGTTATTTTGATACCCCTTCTGCACATGTTTGTTTTGGGGTTCATATACTGAAGGGCAAACCCTTGGAACCTCATGTACAGTATACTGCTGGGGCCATGATTCCCTGCCTCAGTAGTGGCCCTGATGGCTACTTATGGACTCCCACAAACTTTATTATTTACATTGTTCTACCTTTTACAGTGTTGTTATAATTGTTCTTTGCATTCAATGAAAGCTATTATAGTTGATCTGTTTCGATGTTGTAATTCCAAGTTTGCATCTTTGGTGGATGCTAATGAGACAGGTAGAAGGCTCCTTGGTTACGTTCTTATTAACCACCCGAGTTCTAGGGTATACGCCTGCTGCATATGTGGGGTACTCTTGCCTCTTTTTTGAGCCTGGCCCAACTGGAAGCAGACTTATGTGTCTGAAGTTCTACCTTCCTAGGGGTTTAATTTTCTTAACCTCAGGCTTCTGACTCCTATATTATACCCTCACTGTTTTGCTGCCAGCAAATTATGTATTAGCTCCCACGTACCTTGCTTTCACATATACTTGTTCTGCCCCTCATAATGTTGTTACTATGATGGTAGGTTGTGCTAGTCAAGTTTGGATTGGGGGAGGGGCTGGGGGCGTGGGATTTCGGACCAGCGCCAAAACATCGCTTGGCAGGGTAAACTAAGTGGTACAGTTGCTTTGAACTGGGATTGGGTTTTCTTTTTGCTTTTTGCAAATGTGTGCTTTATTGTGTTTGGAAATAAGGGGGGAGGTTGGACTTCTGACAAACTGGTGCCTACAAATATGTTTCTGCTGCAGTCCTGTTTTGGGGGGGGGCAGGTCAAGTGCATCAATTGGAATATCTGGTGAACCATGTCTTATGTTGCCTAAGGCTATAAACTGTGGTGCTTGTTTATTCCCTGGCTTACTGCATGCGTATGGGCTAGTCTCCCTGTGGAGGATTCCTTATCTATTATCATTTCTCGGACCTCACTTCAGTAATACTTAATACAAATGGCCCTTATAGGATAGTGAGCTGGAATGTCAGAGGAGCCCAAGATAAGAGCAAAAGGCAAATAATCCTTCAACATCTCCTGAACTTAAAAGCAACAGTTGCGTGCCTCCAGGTGACACATCTCAGATGGAAGGATGTCCCTTTGTTTTGCAAAGGCTGGGTAGGACAGGCATTTGGATCAAGGACCTCCACCAGTTGTGGAAGAGTGGCGATCTTGCTTGACAAAAAGGTTCCCTTTCAACTGGTGCAAGAAATTTCGGCCCCCAAGGGTTGATACATCATTCTCCACGGAATGCGGGAATCCCAGCAAGTTCTGTTGGGGGCGATATACGGCCCAAATTCTGACTCCCCCCAGTTTTTTACACACCTGTTGAACCTGGTGGTTATTAATCCACCTAAATTGATCATTTTGGGGGGGACTGGAATATCACCCCACACACAACCTTGAACAGGTCAGACTTTAAAAGATGTGGCCAATCCCTTGCCCCGAGAGCCTTGAATGACCTTATGAGAGGAGCAGACCTTATAGATGTCTGGCGAGTATTGAACCTGGATGAGCGCCAGTACACCTTTTACTCTCCCCCACATTAATCCTACTCCAGAATGAATTATGTCCTACTCAGTTCATTCGCCCTGCTGGGCATCATGGACTTAGGTATACATGCCCGGGTTAGTTCTGACCATGCACCTGTTTTAGTCGCCTATCTTTTGGGACCCGGAATCTGTAGGGACACAATATAGCGCCTGAATACTCTGCTCCTTCAGACTCCAGATTCCCTACAGCACATCAAAGATTTCATCTTCAATTTTTTGGAGATCAATATCGGATCAGTCTCAAAAGTAGGCATGGTCTGGGCTGCCATGAAATGCACCCTAAGGGAGGGAATGCCTTTGTCTAGCTGCCACAAAAGTCAGGCAGTCAAGGCAATGGATGGATTCCCTTCTTAACTCCATTCAATCTTTGTAGCATACGTACTCATTTTTTCCCAGAGGAGGATTGGGTTAAACTACATTGTTTGCAAACCCAGTACACAGCATTGCTCTCACAGAAGGCTGAACTTTCCCTGAAACGCAGCAAACTCCAATATCTCAATGCAGGTGAGAGGGCAGGCAAATTGCCTGCTATCCAGATTAGACAAGCTGAAGCCTCCCAGTTTATTCCAGGACTCCGGTCTGGCCCAGATAGCCCAGTGGTGTCAGACCCCAGAGACATCCCCGCAACCTTCAAATAGTTATACCAAAATCTCTATTCTGAATACCGGAGAGAACGCCCAACTAAGGCGGATATCACCAGATATCTTAATTCGGTGGAGCTCCCTAAGCTGTCTCCCCATGAAGCTGCCTCTCTGGGTGGTCAGATTACTGTCTGGGAAGTTCAGCAAGCTGTGGGACAACTTCCGTTGGATAAGTCCTTTGGGCCCGATGGCCTACCTAATAATTTATACAAGACCTACCTCTCAGAGCTTGCCCCATTGCTGACAAAGGTTTACAACTTCTGGTTTGAAGAAGGGCTATCGGAGTCTAATTTCCTTAATACCCTCATAACTTTTATACCTAAGCAGGTTAGAGATCCCCAATATGCTGAGAATTATAGACCTATCTCATTACTCAAAACTGATGTTCAAATACTCACCAAGGTACTGGCCAATAGGCTAGGGCCCCTTTCCGTTAACTTAATTAGTAGAGAACAGGTTGGCTTCATGGTCGGGAGGTCCTCGGGAGACCACATGCGTAAATTGTTGCACCTTCTCTCAGCATCCAGGGACTTGACACCGCCTGCTGTTCTCCTGTCATTGGATGCTGAGAAAGCATTCAATCGGGGATCCTGGGACTTCCTTTTTAAGGCCATGGGTTACGTTGGTTTCTTGGAGACCATCATTAAATGAGTTTGGCTACTTTACTCCACCCCATCAGCCCAAATTTGGTGCAATTGCATCCTCTCTGATCCCTTTTCTCTCTACCGTGACACCAGGCAGGGATGTCCACTGTCTCCCCTTCTCTTTAACTTGTGTTTAGAGCCCCTTGTTAGAAGATTAATCACCTCCACAGCTCTCAAAGGGATTTGAGTTGGTGATCATTGCTATACCCTTTCAGCCTATGCCGATGATCTTCTTCTACACTTTGAAGATCCCCAAAATAGCCTTACAGCATTCATTGAGGAAATAGATGCATTCTTGCAGGTATCCTAGTATAAATTCAACTTCTCTAAAACCCAAATATTATCTCTGAACTATAGAGTAACCCAGATGGAGCTTGCTCATTATAATTTCTCACAGGAACCGAAATCTCTCACATACCTAGGTATCAAGGTGACCAGAGATGTGCCCACCATGATCAGGGCTAACCTTTCAGAATTGTGGAAGGTTCTCAAGGCAGCCCTGAACAGGTGGAACACTCTCCCCTTGTCACTTTGGGGGAGAATTAGCATTATAAAAATGAATGTTCTGCCTTGTCTCCTGTACCCGATGGGCATGCTTGGGGTTTTCTTCCCTAAAACCTGTTTTTCTAAGTTTCAAAAGCTGCGCAATACTTTCTTGTGGCATTGTAAGGGTGTCAGGCATGCCTACTTTAGACTAACTGCTCCAAAACTGCAGGGTGGCTTGACGTCTCCCTCCTTCTTCATGTACTATAGTGCACACCACATTTACAGGATGGCACATTGGGTACAGGAAGATGGGGTAGAACCTCCCCACTATGTACCACTCTGGTTGGAAATAGAGATATTTCTGGCAGCACAACATCACTGCACACTCCCCTCATTAATCTATGTATCCCAGAGTACTCCCAAGGCTCTGAAGCATACCCCAATGGGTGGTCCATTAGGGCTTTACACCAACTACAGACACATGTTTCCTTGTTGTGGCACTTATCCCTGGACCAGCCAATCCTGGGTAACCCCAATTTCAAAACTGGACAAAAAAACAATCCCACTTTCATATTGGCCCGCTTTGATCGGGAAGAAACTCCTTGACTTTTATTCAGGAGGTGATATCCTCCCTTCCTCCAATTTACAGACTCTATTTAAAGAGCAGGACACCACTGTTTTCAAATACATACAGCTTACAGCTGCAATTACCACCCACATGAGCAGAAGAAAGGAGGCACCAGTTCCCATGACTGAACTGTCCTCACTTTTACAAGTGGCATGCCAACCTCATGCAGTTTCTAAAGTTTATAAAGAATTACAATCATTAGACCCCCATTTACCACTAGGTGTTTGTTATTATTGGTCCCAAGAACTGTCTTTAGTAACTGATGCACCCATCTGGAAGATACTGTGGCTCAACGCATATGCATTTATCAAGCAAGACAGATTACGCCTTATCCACCTTAACATCATGCACAATCTATACTTTATCCCGGTGAAACTATATAAGAAGGGTAGGCTCCCCTTCCTCATTTGCCCATGATGTACTGGCTCACCAGGAACTCTGTGTCATATGCTATGGACTTGTCCACATGCACAGGCTTTCTGGCGGGCTATCAGGAGAACCTTAGATCCTATTCTTGGTCTTGGCCCCTTATTTACTCCCGAAATTTGTATACTGAACAGTTTTCCCCCTGGAATCCCCAAGAGCCAGAAAGCCCATATTGCACTGATCTCTGCCACAGTTAGGCTATTAATCATGAGACACTGGAAGGAAGGGCCTCTTCCCCGGTCCGGGAATGGCATAAAGAAATATTGATTGTGTTGCAACTAGAAAAACATATTGCGTCGATGCGTAATAGAATGCAGACCTATTACAGTAGATGGAGGCCTTTAGAGACACTACTTACTACATGGAAGCCATACAAATTGCACCTGTTTGACCACTAGAACACTAGACACACTTCAAATTCATTGTTGTTTTTTGCACTTGACCTGGGGTGGGTTGTGGGCGTTCTAAGGAGGGAGGGGGGTGCGATGAATGGATTGTTTTATCTCTCTTTTTTGCGTTCTTTCTTTTCCCATTTGTATTAGTATTGTGGTTACTTCCTGTATTAGAATCGGAAAAGTTATTTTGGGGGGCTGTCCCCCCTCTTGGCTTTCCCATTGCTGTCCATGTTGAATGCGGTTTGTGTAAAATTGAAAACCTAATAAAGTATGTTAAATAATAAAAAATTAAAACAGCACTAATATCCAATCAAACATAATTAATAGTATTATATTTTTCTATTATCTCTGCCTTGATTATACTACTGCCCTTTTCAGTTTTCCACTTCCAGCTTTTGTGGCAGCATCTTGCTGCAAACTTAATCAACTGCACCTCACCCTTCCCCAGCTCTCTCTTCTCCTACTATTTTCTTTCATCCTTAAACCTCCCACCCACAAGCCCATTTTGCTTTGTCTAGCTTCTCCTGTCTCTCTCCCCCCTGCTGGCACTCTGTCTCCAGTCTCCCCTGCTCCCTGATTCCACAACAGTTAAATAATCTCTTTTCTCCCCCTGCTCTCTCCTAGAATGAAACCCCTGATTGGGCACTCCCTAGTTTGATCCTGCGGTGTGGCACGGCTCTCCCTTATGGCTGCTGCATGCCTCTGTGCTGTCCACCAGCTCTCCAGCTAAGGTACGCCACAAGAAGCAGTGCCACTTTTGAGTTCTGGCACTTTTTCTTCCTTGGCTCTCTGATTGGCCATCCCACTCTGATGCAGCTCCGGATTGGCTAAACCTTTTCAGCTTTGCTCCCTGCAGTCTCAACCACAACAATCTGAATGTGTTAGAGTAGAACTGTATATTTTACATTTGGACTAGTACGGTGTTGTAATGTGATTCCTGCAACTGTTTTCAGTGCAATGCACTGGCATAGTTTTTAGTGATTTAGCTGAATTAATAGTACAGTATTGTATTTTCCTATTATCGCTGCCTTGATTATACTACTGTCTTTTTTCAGTTTTCCATTCCTGGCTTTTGTGGTGGCATCTGTTTTTGCTCCAGAACCTATTACCACTCTATATATCATAGCAGACTTTAAACTTGAGCCATATGAAATTATTTTTCAGGATATTCAGTGGGTCTTTGACACTCTAAAACAGCACACTAGTTCTGGCCCTGACAATATTAGCTCTAGATTTCTTATGGAGACAAAGGATACAATAACACCCCTTGATTATTGTTTCAAAAATCACTATATGAATCCTCAATTCCAGTCGACTGGCGCACAGCCATTGTCACACCCATCTTTAAACAAGGTTCCCATTCTAAAATTGAAAATTACAGACCAATTAGTCTTACATCTATACCATGTAAACTCATGGAGAAAATAATTAAATATCAACTAGAAAAATAAATGTCCACATTAAAAATTAATGAAAAGTATCAACATGGCTTTAGAATAGGATTTTCATGTACCACAAACTTGATCACTTTTTACAACCATATTAGTTTCAACCTTGATTGTAAAATACCTACTGATGTCATTCTTTTGGATTACAGCAAGGCTTTCGATAAGGTGTTACACAATATTTTGGTTAAAAACTTAACCGCTTAGGTTTCTCAACACCTATTATATCCTGGATAAATGGCTGGCAGAGTGGCAGAATGCAGAGAGTTAGGGTAAATGGTGTGTTATTGGAAATGGGTGTGGTGGCTAGTGGTGTGCTGCAGGGTACTGTCCTGGGCCCAGTGCTATTTAATTTGTTTATTAGTGATATGCATGTCTCACCAAATAGCATAATGGTTAAATTTGTGGATGATACCAAACTTGGAGGGAAGGTTAGCACCCCTGCAAACTGTCATAACTTGGCACTGGATCTAGCACTAATCGAACAATGGGCTAGTATGAATAAAATGCACTTTAACATAGCTAAGTGTGCGGTACTCCATTTTGGGAAAAACAATCCTAGACAAACGTATTACTTGAACAACAGCATTATTAGGACATCTTCTGTAGAAAAGGATCTGGGTATTATGGTTAATGATAAACTATCTTCTTCTTCATATTGTTCAAAAATTGCGAATCAAACTAATGCATTACTGCGAAGAATAAATAAAACATTCATTTCCAAATCAGAAGAATGTCTCTTAACTTTGTAGAGGTCACACATTAGGCCCTATCTTGATTATGGATCTCCATTTTGGAGTCCTTACTTAAAGACAGATATAAACAAAATTGAAAAAATTCAACATAGAGTCACCAAACTAGTACCCTATCTAACTCACTTGGAATACAATACTAGATTGAAAAATACTGGATTACACTCTCTTGAGCACAGGCGAACTAGAGGTGATCTTTTACAACTGTTTAAAATACTTATATCACCTGAACAAATGGAACAATGCGGTATTGTTTATTCAGTAAGAAAAATTGTACCAAGACTTCATAATAGACAATTGGAAGTGAAAAAAGTTAATAACAGTAAAGACTAAACTTTTTTTCTATCAGATCACCCAGACTATGGAATAAATTACCCCAAGATATTGTTGATTCAACAAATATTACAATATTCAAGCATAAACTGGATAAATGGATGAATGAATGGGACTTGGGTAAATGATCCATCAATACGGAGGACAATCTCGATAGGCTATTGGCCTTCTTTTGTTCTAAAAACTAAGTAACCAAGTAATCTTGCTGCAATCTCAGCTGACCACACCTCCCCCTTCCCCAACTATCTCTCTGTTACCTACCCCGACTATGCCTACATGCCCTCTTACTATTTTTCTTTCATCCTTTAACCTCCTGTGCACTAGCCCACTTTGCTTTGTCAGGTTCTCTTGTCTCCCTCCCCCATGCTGGCACTCTGTCTCCAGTCTCCCTTGCCCCACGATTCCACAACAGTTAAATAATCTCTTTTCTCCCCCTGCTTTCTCCCAGAAAGAAGCCCCTGACTGGGTGCTCCCCAGCTTGATCCTGTGGTGCGACTCTCCTCTACGGCCACTACCCACCTCTCAGCTGCCCACCAGCTCTCCAGCTAATTCCGGGGGACTTCTCACCAGGCTCCCACCCACCCCCACTGCCCATCCTATCTGGGCTCTTACTTTATAGGTATCTATGGTCACATGACCAAGAGTGCTGAAAAATAACTAAGTACCCACTTTCCCATTAGCACGTTCTACTGATCATCCACTACAAGGATTTTTATCCCCATCTTTACCACTTTCACCTTCTCACCACTGACTAATTTCTTGAACACTTCCCCAGTCATTTAAACATCTCTACCACTCTCACCTGCTCTCCACTTACTAATTTCCTGAACACTTCCCCAATCCTTTAAAACACTATTTTCTAGCACTGTCGCACATCAGTTCCTACCCACTCAGTTGCAGGCTTAGCCCCCTAACCTTGCACTACAATGACAACTGTGTATCTGCCACCCTGCATAATCTTCCTGTTAACAATACTAGCACTGACAGGTCTGACAAAAGGCGAGAGTAAACTCCTACTAACTTTGTATTCAATGGAAGGGATTGTTGTCTGTGCTTATGGCACAGAAACTTCCGCATTCGGCCCAAGCAGCTTAACTCTTACTACCCCAGGGATTTTGTCAACATCCTGCCAGGGGAGATCGCCTTGTGACAGTATAGCGTATTACCCATCACTGTCACTTCTATCTGGCTACACCGTCTCACAACAAATACACAATGTGGGACCCACACAGAGACAGTGGAGCTCAGTTAGACACAAGAAGCTTATGGAGTGCTTGAGAAGGCTGTTATTACTGCTATTACTATTATCTGGCAACATACACCCTAACCCCAGCCCCCCACAACAAACATCTTGTGGTATAAAGAAGTTAGGTGTACTTACATTGGCATCCATCAATATCTGTAGCTTCCCCAATCTCCAAGTCTGGCTTACCCAGCACAACCTGAACATTCTCTCTGTAGTGGAGACCTGGCTTTCACCTAAGACACCGGACACCTCAATATCATTACCAGGTTACACTGTCTTTAGGCAGGATAGGCTTTCAAAAAGAGGAAGAGGCTGTGCAATTTACCTAAAAGACACACTCACAGGACATGCCATGCCTTTGCCCCATGTAGGGGACACTATTCTGGCACTTGCCATCAAAGTGCTGCTCGGTGCACATAACAAAGCCCTCACTGTGGCATCAGTTTATATTCCTCCTAAACAGCAGGTCTTGGGTTTAAATTCAGTCATGGATTGCATTCACAACCTGCACCATAACTCCAAAATTATAATGACGGAAGCTTTCAATGTAAAATGGCTCTCCTTGGAAGCATGTACTTTCAAGGATGCCATCTCCACTGTCCATTTTACCCAACTAGTTGTGTCACCAGCTAGAATGAACTATATGAACATATAAAATTTGCCAGCAGAAAAAACCCATTTGGTCAACTGAGTCTGCATGATTATGCAGCTAACAGCCCTATTCTGCATCTGCCCCTCCCTCCCTCATCGCTCCTTATCCTCCCTCTTGCCCTGTTCCAGCCCCTTTTGAAGCAGCCCACTGTTTTACAGGCTACTACCTCCACTGGTAATGCATTCCACCCTGCCACCACCCTCTCTGTGAAAAAGTGTCTCCTCATTTCCCTCCCGAACCTTCCCCACTCCAGTCTCAAGTCATGTCCTTGAGTGTCCCTCCCCACTCTTGCCCTAAATAGCCCCTCTGTACCAGTCCTGTTTATTCCTCTCATGTACTTAAATGTCTCGATCATATCCCCTCTGTCCCTCCTCTCCTCTAAGTACATGTCCAACTCCTTTAGCCTCCTCTCATACGGTAAGTCCCCCATCCCCTGGATCATCTTAGTTGCTCTGCGCTGCACCCCCTCCAGCAAATGAATGTTCTTTTTTGGGTACGGCTGCCAGAACTGCACACAGTATTGGAGATGAGGTCTAACCAGTGATCTATACAGTGGCAGAATCACCTCCCCTCTCCTTGATGTTAATCCCCTTGTTATATATCCCAGCATCTTGCTGGCCATTGCTGCTGCCTTCCTACACTGTGCCAGGTTGTTCATTGATCCCGTGATGACCACCCGCAGATCCTTCTCCTTCTCAGTTTTCACCACCTGCACTCCCTCCCAGTTGGTAGCTTCTTCTTGGATTGTTTGCTCCAAAATGCAGTACCTTACATTTTTTGGCATTGAATCCCAGCTGCCAAGTGTCTGACCAAGTCTCCAGCTCATTCAGATCTTCCAGCAGACCCTGCCACCCCTTTATGTCATCCACCACCGCCCCCATCTTGGTGTCATCGGCAAACAGGCTGATCCTACTCTTGATTCCCATGGAAATGTGTGCAATAAATACTCCAAATAACACTGGACCCAGCACCAAGCCCTGTGGGGCCCTGCTCATTACTGCCCTTGGGGATGAGAGTTCCCCTTCCACCACCACCCCCTGCTGCCTCCCCTGCAGCCAATTTGTCACCCATCCCACCATTTTAGGTCCCACCCCGTGCCTTCAAGTTTTATTCCCAGTCTCCCATGTGGCACAGAATTGAATGCTTTGCTGAAGTCCAGGTACAGGACATCCACTGCATGGCCTTTGTCCATCTGCCTAGTCACCCAGTCATAGTAATCTACCAAGTTGGTTTGGCAGGATCTGCCTGTGACAAAGCCATGCTGCTTGTTGTCCTGCAGCCCATTGTACTCCAGCAGGGACACCAGCCTCTCCTTCAGGATCATTTCCATTAGCTTCCCCACAATGGATGTGAGGCTCACCGGTCTATAGTTCCCTGGTTCATCTTTGGGGCCACTTTTATGTAGGGGAACCACATGAGCCAACCTCCAGTCTATGGGTATGCATCCTGAATTCAGTGAGGCATTGAATAGACCTACCAAGGGCCCCACCAGGATCTCTACTAGCTTCTACAATACCCTGGGGGTGAATGCCATTCGGCTATGGTGCCTTTTCCACCCTCAAGCATGTTCACTCCCTCCAGGACTCTAGCTTCCAGGATCACTCCATCCATCCATCCCTCCCCAGCCTTAACTGCCCCCCCACTTCCCTTGGGTAGCGCTCCCCCTCTCTCCTTCATAAATACCGAGCAGAAGAACTCATTGAGTGCTTCTGCCTTTTCCCTCCCCTTCTCTATCCATCCTCTGCCTTTCTTAATCCTTACTATCTGTTCTTTACAGTTCCTTTTCTTCTTGATGTACCTGAAAAAGCTCTTCTCCTCCTCTTTTATGTCTTGTGCCAGCCTTAGCTCTTTGGTGGCTTTTGCTCTTCTTACTGCCCTTGTCACCTCCCTTACCTCCTGCAGGTACTCCTCCCAATCTTCCCCCCTCCCTGATTTCCTGTATCTTCTAAAGGCCACCCTTTTTCTCCTCACCTTATGCACAACCACCTTGCACATCCAGCTTGGCTTTTTTTTGCCCTGGCCTTTTTACTCCTAGTCCTGCTACTGGAATTGGTAGCCTCCAGTATACCTTTCTTTATGAGCTCCCATCTCTGGTCCATGTCCATGTTAGGCTGGATCCCGGCCAGGTACCCACTCACTACCTTCCCCATCTTTGCAAAATCTGCCCACCTGAAATCCAGCACCTTTGTTTTGGTTGCCACCTCCTCTTTGCTCATAATCAGCCTGCACCATACTGAGTGATGGTCACGCCCCACCAGTGGTTCGTCTACCTTGATATCCTTCACAAATTCCCCATTTGTGAGCACTAGGTCTAGGGTGTTCCCCCCAGGTTGGTTCTCTGACCATCTGTGTCAGGAAGCTTTCCTGAAAGGCATCCAGTAGTACCCGTTTCCTTTTACTGCTGGTGGCTGGGGTTCCCCTGTCTACCCCTGGCAGGTTGAAGTCTCCCACAACCACTATGCTCCCCTTCCTGCATGCCTTTTTAATCTGCCTCACACGTTCCTTGTCCAATTCCTCTGACTGGGAAGGTGGCCTGTACACCACTCCCAACTGAAGAGCCCTATTCCTGGAATCCTGGATTAGCAGCCACAATGACTCTGTTTCACCCTCCTCCTCCCTAATGCACTTTAACTCTTCCCTTATGTATAATGCCACCCCACTCTCCTGTTTTACCCTACCCCTGTGGAATATTCTGTACTTAGGGACTGCCAGGTCCCAGTCATGGTATTCGGTGGCCCATGTTCCCGTGATTGCTGCCATGTCCACCTCCCTTTCCACCATGAGGGTCTGTAGATCATTAATTTTATCCCCCAGGCTCCTAGCATTCATGGTGACCCCCTTCCATCCCTTCACCTTTCCTTCCCCAACCCTCTGCCCCCCCTTCCAGCATCCCTTCTATCGCTTCTGCCTAGTATATCATCCTTGTTCTGGAGGGTAAGCCTGCTCTGCTTCCTGTCTCGTGCCAAGTGTATGCCTTCCCTCCACCTGCCACCCCCCCCAGTTTAAATGACCAGCTGCCTCAATGTATTCCCCAAGCTTCTGTTTTAGCACCTTCTTGCCCTCTTCATTTAGGTGCAGTCTATCCTTAGCGTATAGACTACTGTCCTCCCAGGTCTGTCCCCACCCTCCCACTAACCCACACCCGTTGGTGTGATGCCATATTCCTAACCATTCATTAAACTTTTTGATCCTTTATTTTCTGGCTGTGCTTACCTTGGGCACTGGCAATACCTCAGAAAAAGTTACTGATCTACCCTCCTCCTTGCGTAAAGTTCCCAGCTCCTCAAACCTCCTTTGGACTACATCTAATAAGCTATCAGCCAGGTCGTTTGTCCCCAGATGTAGAATTAAATCAGATCTCTCTCTTCCCCTTCCCCTTCTAGCATATTTCAGGATTGATTGACCCGCTCTTTCAGTTGTCATCCCTGGCATGGTCTCCATCCATATACGACTATGCCTTCTCCCCTTGGTACCCCACCTTACCCCCCCTAAGTATTGAATCCCCCAGTACTAGTATTTCCCCCATATTTCCATCTGCCTGCTTCCCCTCCCCTGTTCCCCTCCTATCTGACTTTTCCTCCACCAGCACATACTTCCCTACATTTGCCCCATTTCTGTTTTCCTCCTGCCTGCCTCCTCCTCCAGCGCATATTTTCTCCCTCCTGTCCCTCTGTCATTGTACCTCTCCTCCCTGTCTTCTCTTCCTGCTCATGATTCCCCCACC
Organism: Neoceratodus forsteri; assembly: GCA_016271365.2. Taxonomy (NCBI): domain Eukaryota; kingdom Metazoa; phylum Chordata; order Ceratodontiformes; family Ceratodontidae; genus Neoceratodus; species Neoceratodus forsteri. The sequence continues at coordinate 1,251,144,284 of CM028129.1, read as the reverse complement.
TGTCCCTGTTCCTTTTCTGCCTGACTCCTTCTGCACACTTTTAGGACAGGGACAAATACTCTACTGCACTGGATATTCTCTAATTGCCCGACACATCTCAAATACTACTGTCCTCCCAGATGCAATTAACAACAATTCTACTATCTTATGTCACTGGTCGAATAAATTCATTAAGCCACCAGCCAAAACAATTTTAAGCAGGGTCCTTATCTGTGGGCATCTAGAATTGCTAAAACAACACCTACATAAGCAAGACTGGTCACCAATTGACTCTGCTGTTGATGTCAATACTGCACTTGAGTATTTCATAAATCACTTCAATGGTGCCTGTGGTATCCATGCCCCAGTCAAAAAATGGAAAGTCAAGGGTGCCTGCAATCCATGGATCACACCAAGTCTAATTGACCTCATGAAATGCAGAGATCACCTATGGTAGTGGGCATGAGCCATGGGCAGGCAAGTGGATATACAAGGCTACAAGAAAGCTAGGAATGAATGTACCCATGCCATCCACACTGAGAAAAACAGTACTTCAGGGAAGTGCTCACAACTCCTGGAGTGATGGCACAAAGTTCTGGAGCAACATTAAGGGTGTAACAGGGAAAGACCCCAAATTGGCCCCTTCCATGCTCAATATTGATGGCACCCCAACACTCGACCCAAAGATCATCACCAACACATTTAATAGTTTTTATGGACTTCAGTAGCATACTCCCCCCGATTTCTTTGAAGACACCGTAAATACCGATAGCTCTGGGAAGGTCAACCAGCCCCATGCACACCCCCCTTTCTGTTTTAAAGTGGTTACTGAAAATCAGGCCTGAAAGTACATCCAAAAGGTGATTGGGAAATCTAGATTCAGTAGAGATGTGCTAGATCTTAAGTTTGTCGCCCTCATCTTGGAGGAAATTCTAACTCCATTAACAAAGACATTGACTTCACCTCTAAGGTTGTCTCGGTTCTCCCTAATCTGGAAATTTGCTTTGGTAACCCCAGTTTATAAAAGTGGTGATGGGGCTCAATATGGAAACTATTGGCCAATCTCCATTCTTCCCCCTCTCTCCAAGGCAATCTAGCGTATAGTGGCTGACCAGTTGGTTGAGTACTCAGAAAAGTACCAGATACAATGCCCCCAACAACATGGGTTCAGAAAAGGGCACGGTACCACCACAGCATTACTTGAACTTACAGTCTTTACTCATATCTGTCTTGATCAAGGCCAGTTAGTTGGAGCAGCCTTTATAGATCTAACCAAAGCCTTTGATAGGGTAAATCACGTCCTACTACTTGAACAACACTCCAGAACAGGACTCTCTAAGAAAACCACTAATTGGTTTAAAAGCTACCTAGCAAATCATACACAGCAGGTGAAGATCACCAATGTCCTCTCGAATAGACAAGCAGTCCAGTCAGGTGTCCCACAAGGGTCCATACTGGGTCCACTTCTGTTCAGCATCTTCCTTAACAGGCTCCCTAGATAATGCCAAGATCAGATACTAGTTCACGTGGATGACAACCTAATCTTTTCAAGTAACTCAGGTCTCAAAGCTTCTTGAGAACAAACTACAACACAGCTTTGCAAATGCTGAGGATTGGTTCAGTAGGCACAAGCTTATACTAAACTACAAAAAGGCCAAAGTTATGCTTATGAATAGCTCCCATAACAAGCACAAATCCTACCCACTGATAATCAGAAACAGTGATGGCATCCTCCTTGAGCAGAGTCAACATTTCAAATACCTTGGGGTCACCATTGACAGCACATTATCATATGCTTACCACCTAGAAAATGTTGCCAAATTAGTCAACATATGAATTGGGCTGTTGCATAGGCAACAGCAAAACCTGACTACTGAAGGTCTGAGGCTAGCAATTCACAGCTTTGTCATCGCTATCATTGATTATGGACTAGTTATCTATGGCTCTGCCACTGATACATCCCTTTGATGTATCTCAACAGTGCTTATCAAAGCCTGTAAGCTCCTCACCAAGGCATCACATCTCATGCATATGTGTGACCTCTATGCCCAGGCTAGCTGGTTACAGTTAAAAGATAGAATCAAGTACCAAACCTGCTTGTTGGCAAAAAAAAGTTAGCCTAGGACTAGTGCCCCCTGGGGTTCAGAAATATTTAAGCCCCTTTTGTAACTTCCATTCAACAAGTGGTTCAGATCACCAGATCTTCAATATCCCCCATTGCCACACAACTCAAGGACAACAGTTGTTCGCCTTTAGAGCCCCGAAATGGCTTTACTTGCTTCACAGTGACATCTCTTCTGAAGTTAAACTGGGCTCTTTCTAATACAAACTTTGACAACTACTTGTGACAAGCAACATTTGTAACTGCAGCCACTTCCTCTGCTGTCTACATCTAGCACTTTTGTAGCTGCCCTACACTGGGAGCTCTGACCTCCCCCTTCTCCTTCACTTAAACTCTCCCCTTAAACTACTACCATCCACCCATTTTCCCCTACCCCCATGTCCCTCTCATTCCCCAGACTAACTTCTTATTCTCCCAGCTTCATTCCTAACTTTGTATCTTCCCACAGACCAAACTACTAGTACTTGACAATGCCACCTTGACTGCTTCACTTTTCAGGTCCTTTAAGTGTATGTATTATTTATTTAGTTATTTATTTATTAAGATCTCGGATTAACCATTGAGTACAGGCTCATTACATAAGTTCCACGTCAGGGTCATTACAGTAACAAATAAAACTACAGTTTATGGGAAGCTGTAAGAGGACAACAACAATTAAGCCAAATTAGGTAAGAGATTCCATGTGTGACTGAAATAAGCAACACTATATACAATAGTACTTACCAACACAAAAAGAAAAAAGGGAAGGAGAGAGAGTGAACAAGGGGAGGAGTTGGCTCAGGAAGAGAGGGGTAATGGTGAAAAGACAAACTGGGGAGGGAGAGAGAGAGAGAGAGAGAGAATGAGAGAATATACTGAAAATCAGCCTAGCAGGTGGGCCTCGTCACTGATGAGGGAGGCTTATACTAAGCATACTGACAGTGCCAGTAGTGAGAAGTGATAACAGAGGGTGTCGGGTGAGAGAGTGGTGCAGCATCAGAGCAGGATGTCAGTATAAGAAGAGAAAGAGGGAATGGGAGCGGAAGGAGAGTGGTGGAGAGGGGATGAGGGGAAGATGGGTAGAAGGTGTAGTGAAGAGGCTGGGTCAGTTAGGGAGGGAAGAAGTAGTAGGGGGTGGAGAGGCACCCAGTGGTGTGGAGGTAGAAGCAAAGGGGAGGAAGGTGGCACAGTTTAGGGAGGAAAGAAATGGGGGTATAGATGGTGTCAGGGGGTACTTAGGTTGACGAACTGCCAGGGGTTGGAGGCCTTGGTGGAAACAGTCGCAACTTGCTTTGGTAACCAGATATGATTGTAGCCCATGTTTGAAAGGGCCCAGCGTTGGAATAGCAAAGAGGCTTGGTGGCATGTTGTTAGTAGTTTTAAGTGCCTGGTGGGCAAAGGTCCTTTGTCCTAGAGTGGTGCGACATCTTGGAATCTTGAAGACCATGCTCCTAGAGCTTCTTGTGTTCTATCCATTGTAAATGTACTTCCTGGCACACACTGCCTTCAATTTTTCGTTTGCTTGTTCTTGTTACTCACTATTTATTGTTATCTGTTCTGCTCCAATAACCTATGTTAAATCTGTTGAAGTGGAACCTATGTGAAAGAGCTCCTAGCTCAAAGTGTTAATCCTAAATCATAATAAATAAATAAATAAATAATAGCTGCAGGCAGAGCCAGCTGGAAGCACTGGAAATGTAAAGTATGCAGGAACTGCAGTAACAGGGGAAAGAGCTAGATATGAACAGCAGGTAAATCAGTGAAGAGGTGGCAAATGTGTGCTGGAACAGCAGGTAATAGAGAGTGGGGAAAGAAGGAAATACAACAGCATGGGAAAAGCAGGCCTTTCAGCACAAAATAAAGGGCTACCTACCTTAGTAACTCTAACACAGAAGGTGAAAGCACACTGAAAGTACACAGCAGGGAGCACTGAGTGAAGGAAGGAGAAAGGGCAGCAGAAAGCGAAGATCGAACAGAAGCTGAAGGCAAGCCAAACAGAAAGGCCCCAAAACAACTGAGAACACGTTCTAGTCAGATCCACCACGGCTGCATAATGAAGTTAGCGAGGTTGTGTGGAATTGTTAAGGAGGTATGGAGAAACAACACAAAGATTTGTAAGTAATAAGATTTGTTTTAGTTTCTGTTCGAAGAAAGGCATACACATTATTAGAAAAATATATGGAGGTGTACATTTTAATGTAAGGAATAGGAAGCAATATAGGTTTACAAAAGAACCCCAGAGTAAATGTTACTGAGGTATGTGTTATCCCAGTTGATATTGGCTGGACAGCCAAATTTTAAAGAAAACACAATTGCAGATACCCAATAATGCAACGCATCATGGGAAATATGCAAATCCCCATGATGGTACAGAAGGTGGCAGTACATGAAAAAGTAATGGCTGGCACATGTTCAGCCTTGGGAATATTTACACAGTTGTTGTTTTTTTCAGAGAAACGGGGTTTTTGTCCATGAGGTGATATGAGTTATATTTAAGCAATGTGTTAATGTCAGGAAGTCAGGTGTATTGATGGACTGTTAGCAGATAAAATGTGATAGTAAATTTCAGAGGGGGTCACTTTTGATAGGGGTAAGGTAGTTATTTATTTATTTATTTGCTTTTGTTAACCAGGTAAGCACACTAGACAGCACGTGCCTATTTTCAGGCGTGACCCAGGAGGATTACAAGTGTACAAATCAGAGTAATCAGGTAGACAGAGTGCACACAATGCATTGAAACAACAGTTATATTAAGAGGTACTTTATGATCATCGGGCAGACAGGGTTCATACAGGAGCAACAGACATAGTAAAATTGGGGGGAAGGTAGAATAGCAATAAGTACAGGCATGGGAGAGAAAACAAAAGTACATAACAACAAACAGCAAGCTAGCTAGGTACATGGAAGAGCTTCAGGCTCATACATTTCATCAAGAGGTAGATGACTGTGTGGAACCAGCCTGGGCAGCAAATGCATACAGGACGAGTCACCAGTACCCCTCTGTAGAGCCAAGTAATCGAGAGGCAAGCTACACAGGATGGGTAACAGGTTGTGGGTGGGGGTCTTCTGGATGTAGGCACTCAAAAACACGGTCATCTAGGGCAGGGTAGCGCACCATATACAGAAGGTGGGACAGGTGGCATCAAGTTTGCCAGCACCACAATCAGCAGGTGGGTCAGATGGCCTCAAGCTTGCTGGGTGGAAGACGTGCTAGTAGAGGCTAGGGTCTACATGCCCAGACTGTTGGGACCAGTTTGGCGGCTCAGGCGCAGAGGCAGGCAGAGGCCGATTTTAGGAAGCCTCATAGGAAGGCTTTGAAACAGGGGTGGAAGGTAGTGGAGCGAGTATTAGCAGGAAGGGAGTTCCACAGTTTGGGCACATAGGCTGCAAAGGCCCGATCCCCTATTTGGGTGTGAGTTTTATGGACCAGGAGGACCAGAGAGTCGCTGGATCTTAGTTGGTAGGTGGGGTTAGCAGGTTTGAGGAAAGAGGCGAGTATGGGAGGAGTGGCATTTCTGACAATATTGTCAATGAAGTTGCCAAGGACAAAGGTGCGGTGGTATTCCAGGGGAAACCACTCCAGTTGGGAGTATAGCTCACAGTGGTGTGTGAGACGGGGAGTGGCAAGGGCCAAATGGCATACATTGTTGTATGCTGTGTCCCATTTGGAGACATTGGATTTTGGAACGTGGGCAAAGGATACCAAGCTATAACCGAGCATGGGTAGGAGGATCCCTCTAGCAATGGTGAGACATGCCACCAGGGTGAGACAGCCTTTAGCTCTGTAAGCCATGCCCAGATTGCAGTTTGTGGCCTTACAGGCATTCTGAATGTGGAGAGAGAGGTCCAGTTGTGGGTCAAGGGTGACACCCAGGTACTTGACCACGTCCGTAACATTCAGGAGGGAACCATCAGCTCCCAAGATATTGACAGAAGCTTGGCATGATTTTATCTTGGCCGAGGAGCCAAAGAGCCTGACCTGGGTTTTATTGAGATTAATGGCCAGCCTGTGGTCCTCAAGCCAGGTTTGCATGTGGTTAAAGTCATGGTTTAAGTGGGAGTTAATGTCCTTGATGTCCCGTGAGATGACCAGGATGACAAGATCATCCATGTACAGGGTGGAGTGCCCATGGGCAGATTCTGAGGGCAGCTCATTTATGAATAGGAAAAACAAAATGGGTCCAAGGATGGAGCCCTGAGGTACCCCACAGGTCACCTGGGAAGGTTTGGAGAGGGCTTTGTTAAGGACAGTATATTGCTGCCTCCCAGTGAGGTAGTTGGAGAACCAGGCATGGGCAGGAGGGGAGAAACCAACAGACCAAAGAGTAGAACGCAGGAGCGAGTGATCAACTCAGTCAAAGGCTTTTGAGAAATCAATGAAGATGGCTCCTGTCAGCTTACTATGGTTGGTAGCAGACCTGATCTCGGAGGTGACCACCGCAAGAGCTGTAGATGTGCTGTGCCCTTTTGTGAAGCCGTGTTGCGCTTGGGAGAGTAGCTCATAACTCTGAAGGTAGTGAGTGAGCTGGGAGGCAACTACTTTCTCAAGTAGCTTGCCATTCGCTGACAGGAATGCAATAGGGCGGTAGTTATTGGGATCCTTAGGGTCGCCATGCTTGAGTACAGGGACAACTCTAGCCACCTTCCATACCTCTGGGATGGTTCCTGAGATTAATGAAGTGTTGAATATGTGAGAGATAGGCCAGGCTAGTGGGGATGCCCCAAGGCAGAGAAGTTTTGGCTCAAGGCTGTCGTGGCCAGCTCCAGTGTGAGGGGAGAGACTAGTAAGGAACCTCTGGGTCTCCAAGGTGGTGACAGCCTTTAGGTAGAAGGAGGGTTGTCTGGGGGCCCCAACATGAGGGGACCCAGGGTCACTGGGCTGAGGGGGTTGGGGGGAGGGAGCAGCGGGGTCAGAGAACTGGCTGTTAAAAACATTGGAAATAGTGAGGGGATTATTGCAACTGACCCCCCCATAAGCAAGTCGGAGGCCTGGGCATGGGCTGACTCCCCTACCAAGTATTTAATGTTTTGCCAGAAGGTCCTGGGGTTGCTGGTTGAGGATATCAGGGTGGACTGGCAGTATTCGCTCTTAGCAGAGCAGATGGCTCTCTTGCAAGAGTTCTTCAGCTGCCTATATTCGAGGAACTCCGTCCTAGAGTGGAAGGATTTGAATCTCACCCAGCATTTGTCCTGTTGCTTCATGAGGGAGAATAGGCCCCCATGGAGCCACTTGGTAACCGTGCCCCTTACCCTCCTCTTCGTTAGAGGTGCATGTTTTTTTTGCAGGGGCGTGAAGACAGTAAGGAAGATGTCAAGAGCCTCCGTGAGATCACTCATGGCAGTGACCAGGAACCATTCGGTTTGCTGGAGGTCAGCAAGGTAGTCTTCAGTGCTAAAGCATGAGTAGTCTCGCATCTGGATCACCTTGCTAGGGATTTTGGGGGGTGAGATGCCCCATGTGCAATAGGTGGGGGAGTGATCCGAGATGGCATCAGGGAGGGCACCGGAGGAGACTATTCTATCAGGCCTGTTACTCAGTACCCAGTCAATGAGAGATCCTTTCCCCCCATGTTGGGAGGGCCTCATGGGTTTGGTGATGAGTTGGGTGAGGGTGAGGCCCGATAGCAGAGGCTCATACAGCTTGGCGTTGCCCGCCAACCAGTTTAAGTTGAGGTCACTCAGGACCAGTAGCTCATTAGAGCCCACTTTGTCATTAAGGCAGTCAAGTAACGAGGACAGTTATGCTTGTGATAATGGGAATATTAAGAAAGTATGAGGTCTGTGCAGAAGTGGAGTACAGATATGCACAGTTTCATAAGTATGTGCTCAGAGTGCAGGCAAATGTGACATGCAGGTTTGTTTTAGAAACAGGTAAAAATAGTGATACATGCAAATGATAGAAAGATAGATAATTACATAGACACATACACAGTATGTATATATATATAGAGAGAGAGAGAGAGAGAGACACAGACAGGCAGACAGGCAAAATAGGAATGGCAGTGAAGTATTGAAGTGATGCCAACCCCACTCCCACCATTTAGAGATGGACAGGCATTGAGGTGAGCCTTTGGGTCTTTGCCCATAACTCTCACGCCATTTCACCTCACCCTACCCTGCAGACACAGACAAGTGTCGAGGTGTGCCTTGGGGTGTTCAAGCTTTATGCTCACCCCACTCCATAAGGAAATATGCTGAAATGGGTACTGTATAAGAAAATGGAGTGAACTTTGGGGCTGAAGAGTCAAAGGAACACCTCGATACCTGTCACTGGCTACTGGGTGGGGATGAGGGTGGAATGGCATGAGCATTACTGTTGACAATCCCAAGTCACACCCCTGATGCCTGTCAGTCCTTACAGGGCAAGGTGTTATGGTCAGAAACCCTAATACCCTGGGCGTTATGTGACTTCTTAACCTAGCAACAGCATTTAATGCATTACATTATAAGGACAAGTAAATGTTTTTAATACATTTACAGACAGTTACATAAACTTAATTTTCTTCATAGAATAATTTAAATTCAGTAACAATGATAGTACAAAGCAATTACCCAGACAACTTGAAAACTATATCTACTTTATATTGTACATTGACACCCTATAAGGACCTCCTTGAAATTGAGATGCAAATGTCACACATTTATCAGTTTTCTAACAGAAATAATTTACTATCGTAAATACATTTCTTGCTTCAGTAACTGCTGAACACATCTATTGCATGACCTACTTATTGACATTTTACACCTGATATGTAATGTACTGCTGCTTACTACACCAACATCATGAACCATAAAACAGATGACTGCCATAACTAGGGAGGCAGTACAGCACAGTGGTTTAAGGTTCTCAGCTGCAAATCTGGAGATCTGGGTTTGAATCCCACAGCCCCCACTTGCATACTGGGTGACCCTGAGCAAGTCACTTAACTTCCATGTGCTTCCACATTGTCCCTGTAAACAAGCTTTCAGCTTAGTGTGCTACTCCTGGTTAAACAATTGTAAGAAAAAAAAACACAGTATATTATTTTCCTTGCTTTATTTTGCTACTACAAGCTTTGACTAATACATCCATCCTTAAACGTACTTTTTACAGCTTATGTGTCTGTGACCTAGGCAGAACTACACTTAAAATCTTACACATAAATAAATAAATGTGTTTATTTATTTAGTTTTTGTTAACCGGGTAGGTGCACTAGCCATAGCAATGACTATTTTCAGGCATGACCCATGCCTGAATAACATTTATTTCAGCAGTATCTGCTTCCTTTTCAGGTGCCCATGACACTATGTATATATAGTTATATCTTTTAACTTCAAAGCACTAATCCTATTCAAATGCACAAAACACAAGACTTTATTCTTTTCACGCATTACTGCTAAACTTCAGGTCCCAGAGAGATAAAAATGTAGAGATTCCCCTAGCTATTGTGGTGGGTGTTTCAGCTGTGTATATGTGTGTGTGTGGAGGTGAGGGGGTATAAAAAGCTTTCAAGAAACAGACACTCTAGTATCCAATATGGGATAGTCTTCTTTGGGTGTCATATTTTACTCCTCTGTGGGCTACTTTATATTGTACATTGACACCCCATAAGGACCTCCTTGAAATTAAGATGCAAATGTCACACATTTATCAGTTTTCTAACAGGAAAAATTTACTATCCTAAATACATTTCTTGCTTCAGTAACTGCTGAGCACATCTATTGCATGACCTACTTATTGACATTTTACACCTGCTATATAATGTACTGCTGCTTACTACACCAACATCATGAACCATAAAACAGATGACTGCCATGACTAGGGAAGCAGTACAGCACAGTGGTTTAAGGTTCTGAGCTTCAAATCTGGAGATCTGGGTTTGAATCCCACAGCCCCCACTTGCATAATGAGTGACCCTAAGCAAGGTACTTAACTTCCATGTGCTTCCACGTTGCCCCTGTAAACAAGCTTTCAGCTTAGTGTGCCACTTCTGGTTAAACAATTGTAAGAAAAAAACCACAGTATATTATTTTTCTTGCTTTATTTTGCTACTACAAGCTTTGACTAATACAGTCATCCTTAAATGTACCTTTTATAGCTTATGTGTCTGTGACCTAGGCAGAACTACACTTAAAATCTTACACATAAATAAATAAATTTATTTATTTATTTAGTTTTTGTTAACCGGGTAGGTGCACTAGCCATAGCAATGACTATTTTCAGGCATGACCCATGCCTGAATAACATTTATTTCAGTAGTATCTGCTTCCTTTTCAGGTGCCCATGACACTATGTATATATATTTATATCTTTTAACTTCAAAGCAATAATCCTATTCAAATGCACAAAACATAAGACTTTATTCTCGTCATGCATTACTGCTAAGCTTCAGGTCCCAGAGAGATAAAAATGTAAAGACTCCCCTAGCTATTTGGGTGGGTGTTCCAGCTGTGTATATGTATGTGTGTGTGGGAGGAGGGGGTATAAAAAGCTTTCAAGAAACAGACACTCTAGTATCCAATATGGGATAGTCTTCTTTGGGTGTCATATTTTACTCCTCTGTGGGCTTATATCTTAATTGTCATTCTTGTGTTGCAAGTGCTTGCTTTCCTCAAGTGCTGTAATATCAGGCTGCAGTTTCACAAGTGCTGTATAAGGATGCAGTTTCAGGCACTCCTTAATTACATTTTCTTTCCTTTTGAACCTTAAGCTCTGATGCCCCAGGCAGCTCCGATAGTCAGTTGTTCCAACATGATAGATCCACCTCATGCCCCTCCCACATGAACCCCCCAAAAAAGGTGGGGTGGATCTTTAGGAGCTTCTCAAGTGGAGGTGGGGTTGGATCTTATCCCCGCCAATAAAACTAATGCTGCCTCCCACTACTCCGGTTCCAGTTCTTGTACCTCCCATTTAAGAAAGAAAATAGTACCCTGCAACCATTGACTAACATGAAAGCATATTTATTTGAGGGTGGAAAGCATTTCTTGGAGGAGGGTAAGGTGGAGGAGACTATTTACACCTTCAGTCAGTTCCATGGACAGAAAACATGACATCAGCCCTTTTGTACATGCAAAATGTCTGCAGGCTCCACCCACTGCAACCGTAAAAAGGAGCAACCATGGGGGGGAAGGGCAGAACCTCTGGCAGCAGTAAATACCCTGAGCAAAACAACTAGTGCCTGAGGCCAGGGGTCTGCTGGATATTTACAGGAGTAGGGGGTGTGGTCAGCTGGCCTTAGAACTACAGCCATTAACCTTTCAATTCTGCTCCTCTGCCCTCATACCCTGTGGCACCCCCAAGCCCCATCAATGACCTTTACAAGGACTTACCAGTTATCCACCACTTACCCAGGACCACACGTGGTGATAGGTGGCCTGCTATGTTGGCTGTACGTTGGTCTGTAGGAGGTGGTGGATAGGTCCAGGACATTTTCCTCTAGTTTTTTTCCCCCAAGGTGCTGATGAGCAACGATGTAAACACATATGTGTGGGAGTATGTTTGTAGCGATGTCATGTATGTAGATGTTCAATTGTATTGTTAACCATCTGAAAACATCTGAAACAGGACTGTCTTGAAAACAGGGTATCTAACCCTTATGACATGTATTTCTATATCCTGTATATAAATATATGGTTTTACTACTACTAGTGCTACTACCACAAGCAATAGACCTACTGTGGCACTGATGGGTTAACTAAGAAGAATACAGATGATTATACAATGGGGTCTGAAATATAACGTTTCTCTTTCTAAAAGCATGTCTGAAATTAGCTGCAGTTTCGATCTGGCTGACAGCCAGGAACTACAATCATCCATCTGTTATGCAAAATCTGTTCCTTCATATATTTACATGTACCTATTCCCCTCATTTCAGTTTCTTGTCTCTTTACAGTTTCTATCCCAATGTCAATTTAGTTGGAACCATTTAATGAAGTGCATTGACATTTCTGTACTCAAAGCTTCAAACCCTTAATAAAAGACTTAACGGTTTAACTTTTTTTTCCCCGACTCTTCTTTTTAACCATTGTATAATTGGAATAATCACTGATCAGGTGTGGGTTGGGCTGGTATTAACCCATGGCCGGCTTGGTTGGTCACTCGGGCTGCGCCCTCGTGACTGAAGCGCTCCAACCATGGGTAAATCCTGGCACAACCCACAACCAATCAATGATTATTCCTTAAATGTGGAATCATATAAACAGATTTGGGGAAAAACAATACCTGCCAGAAATCAGCATTAAAGATTAGGGTACTTGGCATGCTTTATGAAGCAATTTGTTTTAAAGCAGTAGTGCAATGAACTGGTCAAAGAATTTGACCCTACATTTTTTTCACTATAAAACATTTCAAGCAGCTTTCAGTTTTATTTAGCAGTAACATTTTCTAGCTTCATCAAAATCTGAGTGTTTTATAAATGTTTTGATGTAGTTTTTTTCAACACAAAAAGACGGCCGCTGCATTTGGCTTAGAAATATTATTATACACATAGTAAGAGTTAGGATCGAGAAAATGAAAAAAACTCACAGTTCACAGCAAAGAAGGTACCTAGAAACACAGATTTGACAGGATTCTTTTTATTAATTTTAGCTTAAACTAGCTTTTTAGAAAAACATTTTTCATTGCACTGTTGCATTAATATGAACTGTTGCTTTAAAGAGCTAGTGTAGTGCCTACAACGAATACTAAGTTTTAAAAGCTGTGATCTATTACCTTTTATATCTGAACAGATCCAGAAACAAATGATTTGATACCTTTTATTGAACCAACATGGATGTTACAGAAAAGAACAAAAACTTTGTTCTTTTCTGTAACATCCATGTTGGTACAATAAAAGGTATCAAATCATTTGTTTCTGGATCTGTTCTTAAAAGGACCAATACGGCACCTACAACATTTTTTTTTGCTTTTATATCTGAGGCACTTCTTCTTTACCCGTTGGTTAATTAGAATATTTTTTTAACTAAGGTTAGTAGGTGTGATGTGTGGAACACCACTTTGCCTGGCATCTGTCATCTGTCATATCTAGCTTTGTTCCTTTCATTAAATCATCAGCATTGTGACCTCACTGACTGTGACATCACAGCTGCCCAGGAAAACCCACTCAGCAGCTGCCAGGGCAGTCACCTGTGATTTCACAGTCAGCAAGGCCACAGTGCTGATGATGTAGTGGGATAAGCAGAGCTAGAGATGTCTCCTGCCATGCAACGCATTAATCAACACACCTAATGTAATACTATCACATACAGTAGTAAACTTTCTAATGATCAAAAGAAGAAAGAAAAATACTTTAGAAATAAAAAGTTGTAACTATTACTTACAATTTGTAATATTTTCATGTCTGTTATATTTGGTTCGACTAGCTCTTTAAGGGGGACAGGAAATTTGTGCAAATTGGCAGCTGTTTATAAAGTTCTTATTCTCAGAAATTATATGCATTCCCCTAAATTATCCATATGTAACTGTACCTGAATAACAAGTGATATGAAAGACTGCATGTTGCATTGTTATGTTTTATTGGCAGCATCCTGTTACAGTTCTCTTCATGGAACCAGTAATTGAGAGTTTTTACTATGTCGTGGTTTGTATATAGAATGCTAATTATGAGCTTATGGACTATGTTTAGATGGTTTAGTGACCAATTTTCAAAATATTCATCCTATTTCACCCCCCTGTAAGAGAAGGTTTGATGGTTGCATAAGATAGCTCTACTCATCAGCTTTCAGAAAAGTTTTGTTGTGGTGTTCATCATATAGTCAATAATATTGAATTTTGAAGTGAAAATCTAGACAATATAGCTGGAAAAAGATGAACGTGAATAAATCCTGAATTTTGAAGAAATTGTGAAACTGTTATTTTTTTTAATTAGTATTTTATTTTTTTTTGTACCCCCATTGTTTACCTGTCCCCATCTTGGCACGAATGTGCATGTATGGAGGCATGCGCATGTCACACTAGGAGACGCTCTCCCTTAATGTCACCCCCTCCAGCCTACACTGTCACTGGATCTCCATCTGGCAGTGGTGGAACTATGGAGGGGTGGCGACAACCTCCCCAGGAGAGGGCAACTACCATTAGGCAGCTCAGTCCTACTTCCTTCTCCCCCTGTGATGGATCCCCAGTGACACAAGGTCATTCCCAAACCTGGGTCGCTAGCATGGTGCTAGGTAAGGTGTCCAGTGCCTCACCCCTCAGTGCCACCAGGCTGGCTGTAAAACTGTTATTTTTAACATCAGATTTGAATAGTTTGGGTATTAGTTTCCAATTTTTGTAAATTGCTAATATAAATTTGAATAAAGTGAACAGAAATAAACCCTAAATATAAGTAAAAACATAACACCTAAAACCAATTTGTCATGTCTTATGTCCAGTAATCATGTCTAATAGCATCTTAACTAATTATGTTCTTTATTGCTCTCACTTTTCTTCCATTTGCTCAGAACTTATACCACAATTTCATTGTAATAATTGATTTGTATACACTAAGGTTGCTGGCCAAGAATGTGTTCCTATAGCCGAATCTCATTCCTGAAGGCATACACTGTACATATGCAAAGAAACAACACAATTTCAAACAATAAGTTTATTTATGGCCAAATAGAAAGAGTGAGAAAATGTACTTTTGAATAATAATGACACCCATGGAAATCAAATGTCTTTTTCAGCTAAAAAATGACCCACACAATTTTTACTAAGATGTTATTATTGTAATAAGGTCCATCCTGAGCACAAATTAAACTACTAATTTTAATGCAGCAAATATATTATTGTTTGAGATGACATTTTAATGAAGACTTATGACCACATTTATTATCATGCAACTTCTCACTATAGCATGTATTCTTAATTTGGAGGCACATTTAACTTGTTTACTCAGAGTGATCATTGTAAGTATCATAATCTGATTCCAAATCACCATTTTCATAACTGATATTGTCTTTGCCTGTTGCATGCATATTGTCACATGTGTTTGGGTGTCCTTTATACCCACAACTTAGTGTGCATTTTAGTTCTATCATCACTCACTTGCACTTCCGTGAGGAGCATTTAGACTTTGTGCACGGGCATGTGATAAGTTCTATCACGTCTTTTGG
Organism: Neoceratodus forsteri; assembly: GCA_016271365.2. Classification (NCBI taxonomy): domain Eukaryota; kingdom Metazoa; phylum Chordata; order Ceratodontiformes; family Ceratodontidae; genus Neoceratodus; species Neoceratodus forsteri. The sequence continues at coordinate 1,251,129,133 of CM028129.1, read as the reverse complement.
ACCTGATTCTTGCATCATTAGTTGAAGCTCAAGACCATTCTCTGTGTCCAGCCACGTCCATCAGGTGACGCAATAAATGACTTAGCCACTAGTGCTGCTTTCCAAACAGCACACTGGTAATTAGCTCTCTTTATGTTCTGTATCTGGCTATTCATACATGGTGGCAAGCTGTCATTCTGCTTTGCTTGCTTGCAAAACTGTTTGTACCTTAGTAGGTTAATGTAAGAACTAATACGTCCTGTTGGTTGGTACAGTCTGCATACAAACTTGTGACAGACATCAATTACATCATTCATGTCTTCAAAAGAGTTTTCAAATTCAGCCAACCTCTGCAGGTTTTCATGGTTCATTCTTAGTATTTGCAAGGATTTCTTTTTGCCTTTGCCCTTGAAACAGCTGGTGCTGTCACAGCCTGTAAGGGTGCAGAATGGCAGAAGTAACTTGCATATTGAGCTGCCAAGTTTCTCAGTTATGATATGCAGTGGTATGTATCGGGTCTTCAGTTTGGTTCCCATTTTGAACCATAGCTTGATGCCAAGCTTCTCTACAAAATTTATTCCAAACACAAGAACATCCATGTCTGGTGAACATATAATCACATTTTCTGTCTTGCAGCTAGTGACTTAGTCACCAACATGCAGATATATCCTACTATCAGCTTCCTCTTGGGTAGAGAAGAGTTCAGGAAGATCATTTACTTGTCTATGAGTTCTTTCCACCACCCATTCATGATTTTCAAAACCTTCTGATAGCACCAATGTTTGGGATGGTGTGAGAACATGAGGCATGATTTTGCACCTCTCCTCAAAAGTGAAGTTGTTGAAGTTTTCCTTGTTTTTGGGATTGGAAAGATTGCCTTCATGTTTCTGGATAGTATCTGTTTTCTTACACTAATTCTGATTTCTGGGGCTCCCACTGTCTCTCCTCATCTTTTTCTTTCACCGACTTTGATAGGCACATCATTGTTGTACCTGTCTGATATAACCTGAACTGTGTCACTTTCCATAAATGCACAAACTTTTGCAGTCCATCCATGTCACCAAAAGTTTGAATACTGGTTCTGTATGTCAGCTTCTAAAAACATGCCATATGGTCTATGAAAGTGGTTGTGGTGTATCTTTCCAAGTTAATGTTTCTCATGAAGGTAGCTGGATCTAGTGAGGAATCATCTATGGCCTCCAGGTCCCTGAGCATTTGTGCCTTGTTACCTTTTGCTAGTGAGCCATCTGCATTAGCATAGCCAGAGGTCAGCTTGACAGTTCATATTGAAAGAACTTCTGCAGGTCTATCTTTCTGTCTTTGGATATTACCAAAAGCCTGCCAATGAGCTGTCTATCTGAATCTATGGCTTTTATATTTTCCCTGCTTTTGGGTTTGTTAGAGTGCTGTATGTTTGTAAAGGTGGTAGGTTCATCCTTTTGGCAGGATCATTAAGTGGGACTGTTGCAGTATTGAGTCTTTCTTGTTGATTGTTTCTTTCAAATTTATTTTGCTACTATACACCAGCTCTGGTTTGTTTGCTGAATGAGGCTGATGGAATGTAACTGAACCTTCAAAGTGTCTAACAAGATGTTTCTTTAACTTTTCAGCATGGTATGCCCCTGATTCAACATAACTTCATGTGTCCAAATATCCTCTGTATTTTGTCAACAGGAATGTCATATCAAATGCCCCACCTCATGTTAAGTCATCCTGAATGTGATGTACAAGCATGTCAAATGCTCTTGTGAAGACGTTAATGCTCTCCTTTGCCTGTTTAGTGCTAGTTTCACTGGCTTGTCCAGCCCTTACCAGTAGCTGAGCTAGCCAATTTTTTAGGTACTTAGCCTCCAAGGCTATGAGATCTTGGCTTTGTGTCTTAGTCAGTAGATCTGTATTACTAAGAGACATGGCTGCTGACAGAATGTTCCTTTGCATTTGAAATGTTCTCACTTGGCAAAGATGTGAATCACCATGTTTCTTCACACAACTGCAGATGATGCATTTGTCAGCTGCAGATGTTGTAGCTGTAAGTCTTGTTCTCAAAGCCAGCTTCTGGTTGCTTGTTCCAGGCTTTTCTGAGTCTAGAGGACCTGCTTGTGGATTGTGTTTGTGTGAAAGGTTTTCTTTGCTGGTGTAATTCTAATAGCACTGGCAATGATAACGAATGGCAACAGTGAATCCTGTCTTATCCAGCATCCCTGGTATTTTTAGCACTTCTATATGATTTATCATCTGCTTCTCTCATACATCTGAACAGAGTTTCTTGACCTCTGGCTTTGGCTGTACCAATATTTTGTGAAGTGTCTCTGTCTTGTAAATAATACAAATAGTTGCATAGTCTCAGTGTGATCTATGAAACATTTTTGCTGGAGATGGTACAAGTCCAATACCTTGTTTACTTGCCATTTCCTGTAATTAAACATAACATATTTATATTAAACATGCAATAAACTGAAAAAGGAAAAGGCATTATTAAGTTTCCACCATCAAACAACACATATCTTTAAACCTTTTTGAGATATTGATCCTTGAGTGCCAGCTAAGCCTCTCTCATTGGCAGTGCCGGATACTACTTTCATGGGGTAGGGGCTCAACAAAGATAGACTTCTATCATGGTACCTGCCATTGACCTAATACCACAACATACTTTTCCTGAAAGCTCAAGGTCACACCTAACTCATGAACATGACAAACCTTCTCTAACAAGGGGGTACAACAAAAACCTAAAATAAGGCCCTTTTGAAAACTGCCTGCTAGACTAAGAGTTCTGTGCACAAATCATGACATAGCTAAAACTTCAAATTATTGGTTCTGTGAAAAGAACTATAAAAGAATGCTGCCCATAAAAGCAAAAGAACACAAAATATTGTTTTTCATATCTTTTTTTTATTCAGATACAGTTAAATATGGATAATTTGGGAGACATGCATATCATTTTTGAGAATAAGAACTTTATAATCAGCTGCCAATTAGAAATGATTTCCTAACCTCTTTAAATACTATTTTTAACAATAATTTTAAAAGTAACCTTTAAGGGGTATCACTTGCTAAACAGTCAGGAATCCTTAAAGCTTTATAGATGTACAAGTGAGGTTTTGGAGACCTCAGGGGTGCTACATATGCACATTTAACCATTCTCAGCTTTTTCATTTAGTGCTCCAGTGATCACAGCAGTAACATGCAAAGACAAATGACACTTGATCTGGGTAAAGGGTCACAGTCAGTTGTTTCTTTAAACTTATACAATCAGCAACATTGATGCAGCTTCAAAACGATATCAACTGGACAACCTGAGATGTCAATTAAGCTATAATTTACGAGTGTGTGTATGTGTGTGTGTGTTTTATCATGGGATAATACCTCATCTTGGTAGTTTGAGAGGCATAAGGCATAACCGAGTTCCTTCAACCAACAGAGAAGTGATGTTATTCTGAATGTTAACAAGCATTGTGAAATGTATTATTGCTATTTTATAAAACGCGAAAAGAAAGTCCAACATCCTGACTGGTTGTTACCTATGCATTAGATCTGTCTAATGCATAGGTAAAAACCAGGAGCCAGGTTCACTAAGGGCTGCAAATACCTCAAGCCCTGGGTGCACTGAACATATGGCACACGGGACTTTCAGCATTCTCCTAGTTAGCGATTAAGATTCTTGATCCCGTGTGCCAACTGTCATGAGTTATACCAGCTTTTTACGGTCTAGCTTGGGGCAATCCCAGGTACCCTCATTATGGGGCTTGTTCCAAACATGTGGTTTAAGCTGCTGTACATTGGGAAAAATATCATAAATGCACCCAACCTATTTGAATCGGGCACAGTGTGTGGTAAAGTTGTTGTACCTGTACCACCAAACAGGTTTGATGCAGGGCATGACGCAAATAATATCCAGTGATGATAGTGACCAAAAATGAGCAACTACAAAAATAGCAACTCATTTTTAGCATTATCATTTTGGGCTACCTTGCAAGGGTAGCGATGCAGTAGCGAAGATGGCGACCAGAAGGGGAGGGATAGGGAGGAGGAGGAGGAGGGGAGGGGAGAGGAGACATATGGAAGAGGGTTTAGGTAGAGGTGTGTGCCTGCTACAGCTCAGCCAGCCCTGTGGTGGGGTGGTGAGGGTGGCTGGCTCCGGTGCAGTAGGCACTGGGTTTGGGATGGAACAGGAGAAAGAATTCTGCCACTGCTTGCAGCTGTTTTTTTTTGTTTCCCACACCATAGTGTTGGCCCCTCCTCGACATGCAAGCCTGTAGAGTTGCCAATCAAAAGTCAGAGGGTGCAGGGAGCAAAGCCCCCCACAAGGAGGGGCATGGGGGTTACAGCTCTCCTGCAAAAGCACTAAGTTTTTCTGGATGTGTTGTCTCCAAGAAGTGCATATCATTGATTTTCTTTTTGGCGATATGCACTCACCATAATAGTGATCGCTGTTTTGCGATTGCTATTACGACATGGAACCAATGCAAGCCCTGCGTCACTCTTTGTGAATCTGACCCAAGTACTTTAAAGCTGGATACAGTACAACATAAGTCAAGGTGCCATTAGAACTTTCATTTTTCAAAAAGCACCATTTTTTCTTGTCTTAGTGAGTAAATCAGATCATGATCGCAATGCTTCTTTGGGTCTACAAGTCCCCACCCACTTCATCAGTCATCAATAAAACTACAGAAAAAGCCTGTAAAGTCATTGCATTCATTGTAGTACTTTAAAAAAATCCACAGCAAGCTCACAGGATTGCTCATCCTCCTCTCCCATTCTGGTACCTCAGTTTTCTCAGCTGCTGATCCAACCAAGAGATTGTAGATTCCTCTGTTGCCAACCCAATCCATTTACAGTTACTGAAAACCCCAAACAAAGAAAAACAGCCCAGATCTGCACAGTTTGCTCCCTCTGAAACTTTTTAAAATGAAAATGGAATAGTTGCTCATACTTGAGCTTTCCGATCCCCCACCCTCCCCTTGTCCCCCCAAGCCACAGCTATCAACTGCCATACTCTGGCTGTGCAAACAATTTAACAAAACCTTTTTTTAAGCTATCTGTGTGGTATTTCTGTTTCTGTATTGTTTACTGTTATGTGTTGCCTCTGTTCATGTCATAGGCATGGAACCTTTGTAAATGAGCATGTGTTCTCAAAGGTGTTTTCTGCTGACTAAATAAATAAATAAAAATATTTTGTGCTCCTGGTTCCTGTAGGATGCAAGGTAAGGAAGTTATCCATTCAATACAAAATTAAAGGACATTAAAAGGAGACAATGAGAATCCTGACTGAAGCCTGCTCAAAGACCATTCAGTCAGTTTACATGCTACATCACACTGTAGCTGGGTCCATCTAACTAAAAGCAGTCAAAATACAAATAATAAAAAAAACAACACTTTGTGTGCATTTACAGTGGGGTGGGGTGGGTGTGTGTGTCACATGCAGAACTATTATACTTGACTTAGATAAAACTCAGCTATGGTGGCCACAATAGGACAAATGTCCCAAGTTAATAAAAATGCCTACATGTAGAACTATTTTGTGTAACATTAAGAGAACCGTTTAACTTTCTTATCTTTAAACCTCTATATTGTAATTCTAACATTGACGTAAAATATAGAGTCTCATTTTATAAGTGCAATAAGACACTCCTTGGTTGTGCATTAGACAGTTCTAGTGCACGATCAGTGGCTGAAGGCACTCAACCTGCTGCCTTGTGCCTTTCTAACCACTTGCTGTGCATTGGAACTGTCTAATGCACATCCCGTTGTGTCATTACATCATATGGATCACAAGTATACAAAGAACCCATAATGGCAGGGATATTTTCCAGTGCTGAGGTGTTATGAGATTTCGCCACAACTTGAAATGTTTTTTAGCTAATCAGATTTCTAAAACTCTCCTACCAATTTGGTAATTCATTACTATCACACTGTTATAATGCCTTCTGACTCAATTGCCCTCATTCTTGTAAGTCCATATTTAAACCTTGCCTAGTGCCCCTTAACTGTGAGGTCCTCCGTCCTTATTTTACCTTTTTATTTGGAAGAACAGGACAACAACATGTTCCAATGTTAAAGATTTCTTTGAGTAGACAAAAATAGGTAGGTTCCCAAAATTATTTGAGATTTACAAAAGGTATTGTTATGTACAATACTCATTACCCAGAAATTGTGGGCTGGGTTTTCAGCTATATATTAGGGACATGCAGCATAACTGCACTGCAACCCCGACACTTGCAGCCATCATTTAGACCACCTAAAAAATTATCTACCTTATGTGTGCATGTCCTGTAACTTGTGGCACATCGTTAGCCCTATAATAATGCCTGCACTGACTCAGAGGGGTGTCCACTGTCATAAATGTGGCACAATGTTTGAACATACAGTAGCATTAAAACATGCCACACTTATGCTGCTGCAGGCATACACCAGAACTGGGTTCTGTGTCTGCAGCATGGTCTTTGAAAATCCAGGCCTGTGTTTTTCAGCAGTTAGCATCAGCAGAACTCGATTACACAAAACTACCACAAATGTTTATACTCCCAAATGTGGGGCTTACCTGTCAAGCCTCCAGTGGATCGAGGTGGTTTCACTTGTGACACCTATGTCATCTGGCCGGAACTGGGTCTGGAGGCCAAAAGAAGAGTAGTTGTTGTTGCCTGTTTGGGCTCTTGTTGTATGCCACTGACAAAAAGGGTGCCCCCGCACACAAAGATGAACCTGAAGGGCTGCCAATGTCATCATGGTAAATCCAGATTAACTGTTTGGAAAGTTAAAAATATCAGCTAGCAATAAGTTAACCTGTGTGAAACAACCGCCAGACTTTGAATTGAATGTAAATAGATGGGTGTTACCCTCTTGTGACCCTTAACCTACTAGTAATTGACAAACTGGAATGCAAGGGGTCCTGGAAAGAACACAGGCACCTGAGAAGAACAGCAGCAAAGTGCTTGATGCCCTTCTGTAGCCACTGAGAGATCCAGCGTGTGAATGACAAATCTGGACAACGAATTAGAATCCAAGAGAGGAGGGAGCTGAGCTGAACCCTTCCCCTGGCATAGGAGGAGTTCAGAGCAGTCCTTCCTGAGGGACTGGAGAGTAGAGAAGTGCTGAGGAGAAGAGCTGAGGGCCTAACTAGGCCTTAGAACCAGAGATCTCAGTGTGAGTGAATCCAGTTGCTGGAAGTTCCATCTGAGATCAGAAGAGGTACTGTGAAGCCTGCATTGCTGTGAGAGATTGAATCTGATGAAGCCTTCTGCAGACTGCTGATATTAGAAGTGAGAACAAGCTGTTCTGCCCTGCCTGATGTGTTCAAGGGAGGAGGTGGTTAGGAGCTTGTCTGCAGGGTACTTTTATCATTGATGGAGTCAGTCCTCACTGGGGTGAGGCGGGGGTAGTTCATCATTCTTGGGCCTTCTGAACTTGTCACACTGTTGCATGCTGATTGAGAGGAAAAGGAGCTGTAATGCAGAGATGGGGCCTGGCCTGGGCCTACAACCACCATCTGCCTGCTGCTGCAACACTGTCCATCCTGAAACGTTAATAACTACTTTCCTTGGTGTAGGGCTCATGAGCACTAGCTTGCCAGCTAGAAAACTGGTGCTGTTGTTTGAAATTCCCTGTTGGAAAAAATGTACCCTTATGTAACTATTACTGTGCTACCCAATGTATATCTTGTTTTGCTCCTGTACACCTATATTATGTCTGTGCATTTCTGCATATTGTAACCAATGTCCTGTGCTCTCCCGGGTCATGCCTGAAAATAGGCAGGTCTGTTGCCTAGCGCACTTACCCGGTTACCAAAAGCTAATAAATAAATAATTTGTTTTGCTAATAAAAAAAATGCTAGCCAACAGTCAGTCAGGTGGGGTTAAAACAAGCTTGCGTACTTGTAAGTGCACCAATCCAAGATCCCGGGCACCATGACATCAGGCCTACAAGAGTACTTAATTTATCTGGGTACCCAGTAGCTAGGACTGATCTGCAGTTAAAGACAGTGATTATTTGGAAAGTTTTTTGAAATTGTGGAGCTCTACTGTTGAGGGTAGTGGGAGGCCCTACAGTACAGTGGGCCTGGTTGCAATCTTGTGTGTGGGTGTTAGGAGGCCTAGCGCAGTAGCTTAGTGGAGAAACCTAGACATACGAGAGTGCACAGCTTGAGGTGACACACTTGAAATTTAACAGGAACAAATTGTGCCCAAGATCTTTGTTTAAACTGTTTGGTGTAGCCCTTATTTCCTTCTCAGGACTACAGCTGATGAATAATAAAGTCCTGTGGTTAGTCTCTAAAATTTGGTACTGTATGGGAGCATATTATTGGTGATCTACACTAAATGGTACAAAGATGTTTGAAATTGCAATTGAAGTGTGGGTATTGGTATTAGTGTGTTCCAGGGTGGTGTACAAAAGTTGTTGGGAGGTGGGTTGGTACTGCATCATGGGGTAGTATTCTGTTTGTCAGCAGGCCCAACCTTTCCCTTAGACAGCAACTGTTCCCATTGCTTATTCCTGCCTTTTAGTCATAATCTTTCACTTATGACATCACAACATGTTGCTATGGACATGTAAGTCCTCCAAATTGGGCTTACCTGGTGGGTTTGGCCCCAGCACCCCTACTGCTGTCCCAGAAGTGGCTCCAGGTGGGCTGTAGATCCACTGACACCCTGCTGTCCTCATGGCTGCCGTCACTGGCTCTACTCAATGCCTCAGCCCATAGAAGAACGGTGCCAAGGTCCAATAGTGTTTCCAGTGCCTCCGGGCACTAAGTGGGTCCTCCTTTGGTCCTGGGAGCTGATGAAACTCCAGACTGAAAATGTAAATAGAAAACATGGCAGCCCATGCCCTCTGCGCATGCACAGCCTCCAGGAACAGTAAGTTTAAAGGAACCATGACTCCAAGAGAGGAGCTTAGCTACAGTCATAAGTTTAATGTTATCCACAGTTTCAGGGCAGACAGCGGAGCTGGGATCATCACCAGAAAGCCTCCTGTTGCAGAGGCGAATGTTTTCAGTCCTCTTAGCAGCCTAAATAATAAATTACTAGTTCTGGGTGTTTGTACTGCAGAGTGAAACAAGATGGCACCCCCCCACAGAACTACAGAAGGCAGGGGGCTGCTGGGAAATTATAAAGGTTGGGAACATTGCCAAGAAACGCTGTGGCCAATCAGTGGAAGACTACCACAAGGTGATAAATAGGACTGGTTTTGCAGCCTAAAGAGAGAGTTGTCGAGAGAGAGAGCTGAAGTAAGTGTGTGTGTGTGTGTGTGTGTGTGTGTGTGTGTGTGTGTGTGTGTGAAAAGACTGCAGTGGGCTCCTGAGCCCAAATACCTGCACCTGTGTTCCAACTGGTTTGGCCACTGACTTCTCAAAGAAATTATCAAGCTGTGCTGCAAGAGGGAAAGAGATTGGGTTGTGCTGCAGAGACTTTATAATTTTACTCCCTGTTGAGTCGAAGGTTGGGGCAGCACTTTGAACCTGAAAAGAATAGTGAACTCCAGGAACAGACTGAGCTGCTGTGCCCCCTTGGAGGGGAAAGTGTTGGTGAGTTCAAATTCTGGCAAGGGGAGAGCCTGTGAATGCTGTGGCAAGCAACTGTGAGACGGTCCAACACTGTGTGAAAGAGACACCCAGAGGGAGAGTGCTGGGGGTTAAGAGACTGTGCAAAAGTCCAGCTGAAACTGTGTGACCAGGTAATGCACTAGAGGGGTCTAGGGGACCACGTACATCATTCTCCCAGACCGAAGAAGAGGAAGCAGACCAGAAGGGGAAGATGTCGACAGGTCTGCTTGTGTGAAAACTGTCTACAAAGGCCCCCGGGTGAAGTTGGCAAGGCCAGGCATGTGAGGACCAGTGCACTTTCAATTTCTTCTGGCTTCCAGATCTGTGACCCTGTGGTGCACCACCATCCAGAAACCTCCATAGTACTGTGTAACTGCCCTTTTGACTACAACTCAGATGGCTGAAAATCCCCCCTTTGTGAACTTCAGAACTGTAAGTACCCTGAGCTGTGACTTCGGGGTACATTTATTAGCTAGTTAGTTAGGTTACGGGGGTAAGTTCTGGGCTGAACTGTGTCACTTACCATGCTATGCCCAGGCAGAAAGTTCAAGATTAAAACTGGTAAAACATTATTTGTGCCCAACGAAAGACCCCAGGCCTGCATCACCACTCTGGTGAGGTACCTACCACTTCAAAGTGCAATTTTGGGTGCACCTTATAGTGGGAGGTGGGGTTTATGTTGTGGGGTAGCCCTGATTTTCAAAGTGTGTGTTTCTTGGTTTTCTCCCACCCCAATAAATATTTTAATTCTCTGCATGTTAACTATTGTTCAATGTGCTTATCCAACTTGATACGATATACAGTATGCTTGTGTGACTTAGATACATTGTGGCTGTTTGCCTCTCTATCCATGGGATATACCACCCTACAGGGGTACGACAGTGAGGAACCCTAGAGGAGGGTTCCACCCCTATAGGTGCCATGGGAATGATTCCCTTGGCTAAAGGTATCTTAGGAAGAAGCCCACGGAAAAGAGAGATGTGCCAGTGGAGGAGGAGGGAAGGATGGTGGGGCAATGAAGAAATGAATCCTGGAACAGTCCAGGAGTAGTGGCCCTTTAAGGCCTGATGGGGGAGTGATGTTGTTGCTCCACCCATTGAACCACAAGCATAGCCTTCCCATTCAATGTGCTTAAGCAACTTGATATGATGTATGCTTGTGTGACTTAGATACATTGTGGCTGTTTGCCTCTCTATCCATGGGATATACCACCCTACAGGGGTATGACGGGTGAGGAACCCTAGAGGAGAGTTCTACCCCATAGGAGTTGCAAGAATGATTCCCTTGGCTAAAGGTAGCTTAGGAAGAAGCCCAAAAAGAATACCCAAAAGGGTGTTGAGCATCCAAGAGGTGAGGAATCAGAATATATCGAGTCTGGAAATTAAGGTGATAGATGTAGAAGGGAAGGACAGGAGAAGAACAAGATAGGATGAGGACAATGAACGAAAGGAAATCTGACAAGATGCAGAAGGGCATACTTCTCAAGGAGAGAGGGAACAGCCTGGGCCACCATCCGACATCATCCAACAGTGGAACCTAACTACAGAACCTATGAAAAGCACTAACTCTATCTAAGATTATGACCATCAGCACGGAGGAGAGGAAAATCCCCTTTGAGGAGGAAATCTGGGGATCCAAGGCCTAGGTTGCCTTCCCTCCAGGCTAAAGGACATTTTGATTAGTGACAGTTCGGCTACTGCAATTTAGAGTTGAGATCGAGGGAGGAGGGAAATATTCCAATTTAGAGGAAGCTCTCACTCTGTCTTTCTAAAGGGACAGCTGTTGAGGGTTGTGAGCGATGCCTCTGCAACTAGATGCTCAAAAGCAAGAGAGGAGAGTGATGACTGCTGAGGCACTCAGCTGGCCTATGCGAGCCTATGAAACAGACCAGGTGAACCAGAGGCAGTCAGATAGAGAATGGCATAGAGGGTGCCTCTGAATCTGCTCAGACAGTTAAAGAGGCCCCGTTGATGAGAGGCCAATGCAGCCAGCCCTGAGCCAAGGGGCAATAGACATGGAAGGCATGTCTCTGAGTGAAGAACAGGTCAAGTTGAGGTAGCATGGATCTGAGAGAGTTATGCTCTAGTAGTCAATGTGAAGGAATAGACCCACAGATAGGTCAGATGAGTGAGGGAGTCCCAGATGTGGTCATGAGGAGACTGATGGTGATAATAACCACAGGAGTGCAGCAGTTCAATGAGGTAGCATGAGACCCAATGAGAAGTATTCTTAGTTAATGGATGTGAATGAGCAGACCCTGAGATCGGACTGAGCAAAGGAGAACCAGACTCATGTCATGAGGAAGCTACATGTGATTGGTAACCATGGCAGTGCATGCCAACTGGGTCCATTGAGAGCCAAATTAGGAATGAATAGAATTGCATGAAGGTAGGAGCGAGAGCAGCTGGGCAAAACCGGCAGCCAATGGTGATGTAGGCAGTACCAGGAGGACATCTGAATAGGTTTGACTAGAATGAGGGAATAAGGTCGGAGAAGGAGACGAGTAGGCATGGAGATATGCAGGAGGGAATAGTAGGCGATGTGAATGAGTAGGGTAGGGTATGGTGGTAGCAGGAGGTAATAGCAGGACGGCAGAATAGGGAAGCCCCCAAAAGAAAGCAGAGGTCAAATAAGGAGAGGAAAGGAGGGTGGAGGGAAAGGGAGGAGGAGGATGAGTGCCCACTATGGGGTGGAATAATGGTGTGGAGGCTAGAGAGCTGAAGACAGAACTTGAGGAAATTCAAAATAAGGAGTGAAATGAAGAAGGTTGCTGCAGATTAGCCTCCACCCAAGTGGAACGGGGGAGCAAGTGACCTCATGTCTATGAGGCTCATCAGGGAGAAGAACGGGGGACGAGAAGCGAGATACATGGATGACAGGACAGAGGGGCAACCCAGAAGCTCCGGGATGAATGGAGAGCTGAGGAGAGGAAGGACTGAAACCCAGGCAGAACAGAGCTAGAAAGCAGCTTTGGAGAGTCAGGATCACAGGAGGGAAGGGTCCCAGGCTGTGCGAGGTGAGGAGAGCTCAGTGGTTTACCTACAGAAGGACCGGGAGACAGGCACCAGGTGTAGCTGAAATGGAGCTGAGTTGGCTGAAGCCATGCCAGTGAAGGAGAGCAACGAGGAAGAAGCCAGACATGGAGGGTGACGATGCACCCGAAGCTCTGTTGGGGTGATGGGAGGAGGAGCAGGGAGTCGCGAGACTTACAGATGAAAGAGGAGGACTAGAATCGATGGCAAGAAAGAATGAGGTACGGGGAAGGGTGGGAGAAAAATGGAGGCAGAAGGAGTCCAGGAGCGGCAGGGAGAGGGCTTTTAGTAGGCAGACCACCCAACAGACGAACACTGGAGGTGTCTCAGGAGGGAACAGGGGCTGGAAAAGGGAGGAAATGAAATGGCAAGAGGAGAAGGATGGGGGGGGCCCAGGGGAGAGAGAGAGAGAGAGAGATGGGATGGGCGACAAATGAGCTGCCAAAGTGAGCAGGAGATGCTGGAGGCTGAACAAACAAGAGAATGGAGCAGTAGAAGGCACAGCCGACAGAGCCTCTGGCTGCAATGAAGAAACAAATCCTGGAACAGTCCAGGAGTAGGAGTGGCTTTTTAAGGCTGGATGGGGGAGTGACATTGTTGCTCTGCCCATTGAACCACAGGCATAGCCTTCTCATTGATGTGACTTATTGCAATAGAGTTACTGGGGGTTGGAGATTGTTATTGTGTGGGGAAAGTGTTCTGGGGCAGCTGACATTTTCTTGGGGAGTGGTAACCTGTTCTTTGTCCAAGGTATGCCTTGCCACTTACTCCAGGTGGAGGAACCGCACCATACTTGCTGACCACTGTGGAACCCAGGTTGGCCACCTCAGAGGTGTGTATAGAGTTGATTCAAGGGCCCCAGAGCAGCCTGGGTGAGTCAAAGGGCTGTTACAGAAATTATTCTGATGTCATTAGCAGAGGATTATGAAAAGCAGGAAAAGCAGCAGGGAGTGAAATAAGTCTAGCGCAAAGAGCCTAGTAACCGACAAATCACAAAAATAGGTGCATCATTTGGATGTTCTTTGATGCATATTTTGCACTCTGCAATTAAGAAAACCTTTTTTCCAGTATTAAAATGATGATTTATGGTTATCAGAAGCCCTCGGAACTACACTTCTACAGCTTTGTTCGCATACGGTTTCCTAAATTGGGTGGATCTGCAGATTCCCACACTCAGAGCTACTGTTTGCAGATGGACAGCTGTACACTGTAATTGGAGAATCAGCAGATCATGCAACTGGATACACAATCAACTAAATTACATTTTTTTTTAATAAAATGGGTAGGAAAAACACTGTGTCCTGATTGGCTAGGACCGGGGTGTTATAGGAGAATAATGCACTATAAAAAACAAACAAGTCCTGCTAAACAGGATGCAGAACATTAAAGAGATCCATGTGCCAGCCCTTAGAATTGTACTAATTAAAATAACTGCCATTTTTTTGTAGCAACACATACATCCCCTTCCCCGCTGCCATTATATAGTGTTTGAAACTTTTTTTTGTTTTAGGTTTGTGTTCTGATAATGTGTACGTCTTGACTCCTGAAATACCACCACTGACATACAGCCAGTGCACTGTAACTGGCAAGCTGACAACTGCCATCTTCGCCCCACACCAGTCACTGTCACTCACTGTACATTACATCAACTGCACTCTCACCATAAACCAGCAAGCTGCCAACTGCCAACTCCACCCCACACCAGCCATTGTTGCTCTTTGCACATTACATCAACTGCACTCTCCAAACAGCCCACTTGATTAACCATCAGCTCACTTGTTCACCCATGCTGTTCCACTTACAGAGGCTCTCTGAAATGGTGCCATGGCTCCCACTACCCTGCCCCACAGTACCCCAGTTCTTTATTTGTTTTCAAATAAAAGCAACATTTTCCCTCAAAACAAAACCACTCACTGGAAACCAGCATCCTGCCCCGCTCTGCTTGCCCAGACTAATGGGACTTTTCCGAATCTAGCTATGGCTGATGGTTGTGTGCTGCTGGCAAAGCAGTCTACACAACTGTGGTCTTGCTTCAGCCTGCACAGTAATGGCCCATTTTCACTTTTGGCAGAAGATTAGTGCCTTTCTCAGTACCTGTTGCAGCCTGGGGTCGGGGATGTTACTCATGTGGAGACAGTGAGAAGTAATAAAGAAAGGAAAATAAAAAAAACAGCTTGGCAAAACACTGACAGCACTCACGGTTTTTACATATTTTTTGATAAAGTAGTTAAGTTTTAAACTTTCTTTTAACCACCCTGCCACAGAGGGAAAGCTGTGGGGGAAGAAGGGATGGTAAGCCTGACATTGGGGGACGGGGCTGGGAGGATGGCAAAGATAGAAGGGCAGACCAGGACTGAGGGGAGAAACAAGATAACGTAAAAAACAAAATTGTGCTTCATTGACCATTTAATAAGAGCAAGAAGACACTCAGGGCCTGTGGCCTTGTGCCTAAGTACACCCATGGGAGTGCAGTTATCACAGAGTAATGCGCACTCTATTGTGTCTTATTGCTTACTCATACAAAGTGAGAACTCCCCCCCCACCACCACCACATGCACCTGTGGTTCTGCTTAACATTTTGGAATTTGGGGTCTGAATTTTCAAAGCCCATGACGCATGCACAATTTTCAAGTTTGGGTGTAGCTTGCATCATTGCAAATGTGCTAAAACATTTGTGGACTATTCTGAAATGTTTGGGCACATTTCCAAAAATGATGCATGCTTTATTATTTTGATGCATCCACCATTTTCGGAGCACAACTTGCAGCACATGCAATATAGCATTAGATCACGTTTTATGTGGTCTAACGCTCATGTCACCTTTAGTGCAACTATGCTACAGATGTGCCACATCTCTTTGAAAATCCAGCCCTGTGTCCTTCAAAATGTCCACTTCCATAATTCCCAAACCCTGTGACTGCCACGCATGCCTCACAGCACCAAGACTTCTTTGTGTGAGATCCTTACTGATACTATGGATCATGAAACAGTATTGGTGCTTTCTTTCATTGTAGAATGGGCCATGAAAATCCTGTGACCTCATTGGTCAAAATGTAACATGTGCCACTGATTTTTTTTTTGACAACTGCACACCTCACCTGAACTACATACTGGTTGAACAAATAAAAACTGATTTTATAAGTAGGATAACACACTTTAGAGTGTATGCTCATAAGGGAATCATTTTTTTTTTTTTTTATTTTATTCTTTGGTACCCAGGTAAACCCACTAGGCTCAAGTGCCTCTTTTCAGGAGTGACTCGGAAGCACTGAGAAGTTAAGTGATTTGCTCAGACTCACACAGTATGCAAGTGGAGGTAGTTGGAATCAAACCCAGGTCTGTCCAATGGATGTACCAAGCTCATTCAAGCTTGTTACTCTAACCTCTAGGCTAATGGACTTCTTGGGTGGTTGTGGCACTCAGCTAAGCCTAGCAACCACCCAAGACAGACATTATTCCCTCACAACGGCACACCCTGTCATGTGTTATGACTTACTTGGACCATTTATGCAAGCAATAATACCCGACAGGGTGGGCGGTATTGGGCTATGCCGGAACGTCCCGGGCGTAATGAGGCCCGACGCTGCAGGTGGAGGGCCTTATAGCTCCTGGACGGTCTGGTATAGCCCATACCACCCACCCTGAAGGGTATTATTGCACTTAGAAAATGGGCATGTACAGTATGTTTTAAAAAATAATTATGTTTACATGTAAAAGCTCTTATTTTGTAGTAAAATAGTTCCTCCACCTGAATTGCAATGTTGTTGTTTTTTTAGCTAGGGACTTTGGATCTGGTTGTCATAGTTACCCCCCCCACACATGCTTTTGTTTTAGTGTGTATAATTTATTTACTCAGTTATTTGTGAGTGTGTGTCTCAATATTTGTTTCTTTAAGTATTAACTTAGGCAAGTAGCTGTTGCTGTTCAGATCAGGAGTGTGGCTGTCATGGAGAGTGCACTCTGTCCACCGACAGTTACCTGAAGCCAATCAAACTGATGGCTTCGTTTTCCTTTCTTCATTCGTGCCCCCCACCTCCCCCAGTTGCCTGAAGCCGATTCGGTGATGGCTTTGTTTTTATTTCTTCATTCATGCCTCCCCCCAGTTGCCTGAAGCTGATCGGGCTGACGGCTTCATTTTTATTTCTTCATTCGTGCCCCCGCCGTGTGGCTGTGAATATCATCTGGAGTGGAGCAGGAGAGATCCAGTAATGCCAGCAATTACCTCAGACACTGTGCTGGTACGTTTACATTTTCTGTAAAATGTGAGTGTTTATTGTGCAGTACACAGCGATTAGGTTGGGGAGCAGAGTGGGAGTGGGAAGATTGCTTTCTGTATAAGAAGAATACTCCGTAGTTTGGGAGTGGAACAAAGGTTGTAGGCGAGCGGCCGTGCTGTACATCACTTCAGCCAAGTCCGGACATCACGGATCGTCTGTAGCTTTTGAAGGATGAGTGGAGTAAGGTGGCAGGAAGAGAAAACTAATCCTGCTTAAAGCAGGTACAT
Source organism: Neoceratodus forsteri (assembly GCA_016271365.2). Taxonomy (NCBI): domain Eukaryota; kingdom Metazoa; phylum Chordata; order Ceratodontiformes; family Ceratodontidae; genus Neoceratodus; species Neoceratodus forsteri. The sequence goes on along the minus strand of CM028129.1, from coordinate 1,251,112,083 downwards.
TTGTGAGCTTTTGATGGGTGACAGGGGCCAGGATGGACGTTCGGATGGGGGGAAGGGTGTGGCGAACAAGTGTAAGGGGTTAAAGTAATGCAGCTGAATTAAAAACAGAAGCTTTACTGGCCATTACAAAAGAAGTACTTTCAGTTTGTTTTTTTTTAAATGCCAAAATATTTCCGATCTGGGTTGTGCTGTGTGTGTTTCATAGGGCTGACTTAACTCTCTCGCTAAGTGGATTAAAAAAATGGTGGCGAGTTGAGAATATTTCATTTACGTTTTAGCCAATTGGGAAGCAGAGTGGGTGCTAGGATAGTTCAGTGGGTGAAGGGGCACTGTGGCCTGGCTCTCATTTTTAGCTGGGCATCTATTGTCTGATAGATGCCCAGCTAAAAACGTGTCTCAGCCAATCAGGAGACAGATTTTTCTTTAGCCATTTTCTAAAGCTTTTTAAAGAGTCATGCCATGAATGAATCAATGAATGCATCACTCAGTCAATCTGAATCATCAAAAGGGAAAGAGACCATTGAGTAGATGCACATTTACAACAGTGTCCCGATCACAATAAGTACAAAATCAGGAACTAGTAAGTAGAGCTCACTAGGGCCCTCATAATCAACAATAGAAAGGTAGGGCTAAGCAGACTTGATGAGCCATAGACCCTTTTCTGCCAAATTCTGTGCTTCTAAGTTTTATTTATTCTGACTAATTATTTATTTGTTTGTTTGAATTCTGATAACTGGCTAGGGCCACCAGGACTGCATGTCACTTTTTCAGGGACAACCTGGAATTAGTAACATTCAAAATTACGAGAAGTAGACAATATTGTACATTAACACAAGTGAAGTATACTCATAGGCAAGAGACTGCATTGGTATATCCAGTAATTAGTTGCATACAAAGCATAACAATACGTAACAATGAGAAAAATAAACTGTTTACATAACACGTGTTTCTATTATTACATGGTACACATACTTTGATGCACAATATATAAACAAAATAATCCCAACCATTAAAAGTGATATTTCTAACCAGAAGAATACCGAAGTTTAGAGTACTATTACAAACCAGAGGAATAGGCTTTGGAGGGTACTAAAGTTATTAAGGCTGTTATGGTATCTTCGTCACTGTATTAGGATTATCAAAGTCAACATTTTTTTTTAATCTATTGTATTAATGCTATTGATGATTTTAAGGTAGAGTTATCCTCAAACACTGCCTCTGGAGTCCTGCAATTTGCAAGCTATGCCATCATCAGTATCCTAGAATTCTACTCTAGCTAGAAAATAATCCGGTCTTTGGGGACTCTTAGAATACTTAGCCATGTACAGCAGGACCTATACCTTACTTTAGCCACTGAGAGAGCCCTTGTTAAAACTAATTTGTGTCTGAGGCCTGGAACTGCTGTGGGGATTCACTAGGATTAACCACTTAATCAGCTCAACTGAAATGTCATTAGATAGACTTGCCAGCTGTTCACCGTGCAGTCTAGAAATGTAGGGCAATGGTGCTAGCCAGAGGAGTTGTCTATCAGATGTTACCAGTGATTAGGCACAGTAGTCTGTGTAGGCTAGTGCTTGAGGTGTAGGGCTAGTACCAGAAGTTGTTGGGTTCCTGTGTAAGGATAAAAGGGCTAGTACATGAAATAAACTCCTGTCTTACAACAGCAGAGCTGTCACCAAATTTTTGGGTTACTTGTGTAAGGACAGCAGGGCTGGTGACAGGGTTTGTTGTGCTCCTGTGTTGTGTAGGGACAGCAGGGCTGGTGACAGGGTTTGTTGTGCTCCTGTACTGGGACAGCAGGGCTGGTGACAGGGTTTGTTGTGCTCCTGTGTAGGGACAGCAGGGCTGGTGTCAGGGTTTGTTGTGCTCCTGTGTTGTGTAGGGACAGCAGGGCTGGTGACAGGGTTTGTTGTGTTCCTGTGTAGGGACAGCAGGGCTGGTGTCAGGGTTTGGTTGTGCTCCTGTGTTGTGTAGGGACAGCAGGGCTGGTGACAGGGTTTGTTGTGCTCCTGTGTAGGGACAGCAGGGCTAGTGTCAGGGTTTGGTTGTGCTCCTGTGTAGGGACAGCAGGGCTGGTGACAGGGTTTGTTGTGCTCCTGTGTTGTGTAGGGACAGCAAGGCTGGTGTCAGAGTTTGTTGTGCTCTTGTGTAGGGACAGCAGGGCTGGTGTCAGGGTTTGTTGTGCTCTTGTGTAGGGACAGCAGGGTTCGTGTCAGGGTTTGTTGTGCTCCTGTGTAGGGACAGCAGAGTTAGTGTCAGGGTTTGTTGTTCTCCTGCGTAGGGACAGCAGGGTTAGTGTCAGGGTTTGTTGTGCTCCTGTGTAGGGACAGCAGGGCTGGTGACAGGGTTTGTTGTGCTCCTGTGTTGTGTAGGATCAGCAGGGCTGGTGTCAGAGTATGTTGTGCTCCTGGGTAGGGACAGCAGGGCTGGTGTCAGAGTTTGTTGTGCTCTTGCGTAGGGACAGCAGGGATGGTGTCAGGGTTTGTTGTGCTCCTGTGTAGGGACAGCAGAGTTAGTGTCAGGGTTTGTTGTGCTCCTGTGTAGGGACAGCAGGGCTGGTGTCAGGGTTTGTTGTGCTCCTGTGTAGGGACAGCAGGGCTGGTGACAGGGTTTGTTGTGCTCCTGTGTAGGGATAGCAGGGCTGGTGACAGGGTTTGTTGTGCTCCTGTGTAGGGACAGCAGGGATGGTGTCAGGGTTTGTTGTGCTCCTGAGTAGAGACAGCAGGGATGGTGTCAGGGTTTGTTGTGCTTCTGAGTAGAGACAGCAGGGGTGGTGTCAGGGTTTGTTGTGCTCTTCTGTAGGGACAGCAGGGTTGGTGTCAAGGTGTGTTGCTCTCCTGTGTAGGGACAGCAGGGCTGGTGTCAGGGTTTGTTGTTCTCCTGTGTAGGGACAGCAGGGCTGGTGTCAGGGTTTGTTGTGCTCCTGTGTAGGGACAGCAGAGTTAATGTTAGGGTGTCTTGTGCTCCTGTGTAGGGACAGCAGGGTCAGTGTTAGGGTTTCTTGTGCTCCTGTGTAGTGACAGCAGGTTGGTGACAGGGTTTGTTGTTCTCTTATGTAGGGACAGCAGGGTTAGTGTCAGGGTTTGTTGTTCTCCTGTGTAGGGACAGCAGTTCTGATGTCAGGGTTTGTTGTTCTCCTGTGTAGGGACAGCAGGGCTGGTGTCAGGGTTTGTTGTGCTCCTGTGTAGGGACAGCAGAGTCAATGTTAGGGTTTCTTGTGCTCCTGTGTAGGGACAGCAGGGTCAGTGCTAGGGTTTCTTGTGCTCCTGTGTAGTGACAGCAGGGTTGGTGACAGGGTTTGTTGTTCTCTTGTGTAGGGACAGCAGGGTTAGTGTCAGGGTTTGTTGTTCTCCTGTGTAGGGACAGCAGGGCTGGTGTCAGGGTTTGTTGTGTCCCTGTGTAGGGATAGTAGGGCTGGTAACAGGGTTTTTTGTGCTCCTGTGTAGGGACAGCAGGGATGGTGTCAGGGTTTGTTGTGCTCCTGTGTAAGGACAGCAGGGCTGGTGTCAGGGTTTGTTGTGCTCCTGTGTAGGGACAGCAGAGCTGGTGTCAGGATTTGTTGTGTTCCTGTGTAGGGACAGAAGGGCTGGTGTCAGGGTTTGTTGTTCTCCTGTGTAGGGACAGCAGGGCTGGTGTCAGGGTTTGTTGTGCTCCTGTGTAGGGACAGCAGAGTCAATGTTAGGGTTTCTTGTGCTCCTGTGTAGGGACAGCAGGGTCAGTGTTAGGGTTTCTTGTGCTCCTGTGTAGTGACAGCAGGGTTGGTGACAGGGTTTGTTGTTCTCTTGTGTAGGGACAGCAGGGTTAGTGTCAGGGTTTGTTGTTCTCCTGTGTAGGGACAGCAGGGCTGGTGTCAGGGTTTGTTGTGTCCCTGTGTAGGGATAGTAGGGCTGGTAACAGGGTTTTTTGTGCTCCTGTGTAGGGACAGCAGGGATGGTGTCAGGGTTTGTTGTGCTCCTGTGTAAGGACAGCAGGGCTGGTGTCAGGGTTTGTTGTGCTCCTGTGTAGGGACAGCAGAGCTGGTGTCAGGATTTGTTGTGTTCCTGTGTAGGGACAGCAGAGCTGGTGTCAGGATTTGTTGTGTTCCTGTGTAGGGACAGCAGGGCTAGTGTCAGGGTTTGTTGTGCTCCTGTGTAGGGACAGCAGGGATGGTGTCAGGGTTTGTTGTGCTCCTGTGTAGGGACAGCAGGGCTGGTGTCAGGGTTTGTTGTGCTCCTGTGTAGGGACAGCAGGGCTGGTGTCAGGGTTTGTTGTGCTCCTGTGTAGGGACAGCAGAGCTGGTGTCAGGGTATGTTGTGCTCCTGTGTAGGGACAGCAGGGCTAGTGTCAGGGTTTGTTGTACTCCTGTGTAGGGACAGCAGGGATGGTGTCAGGGTTTGTTGTGCTCCTGTGTAGAGACAGCAAGGCTGGTGTCAGGGTTTGTTGTGCTCCTGTACTGGGACAGCAAGGCTGGTGTCAGGGTCTGTTGTGCCCCTGAGTAGGGACAGCAAGGCTGGTGTCAGGGTTTGTTGTGTCCCTGTGTAGGGATAGTAGGGCTGGTAACAGGGTTTTTTGTGCTCCTGTGTAGGGACAGCAGGGATGGTGTCAGGGTTTGTTGTGCTCCTGTGTAAGGACAGCAGGGCTGGTGTCAGGGTTTGTTGTGCTCCTGTGTAGGGACAGCAGAGCTGGTGTCAGGATTTGTTGTGTTCCTGTGTAGGGACAGCAGAGCTGGTGTCAGGATTTGTTGTGTTCCTGTGTAGGGACAGCAGGGCTGGTGTCAGGGTATGTTGTGCTCCTGTGTAGGGACAGCAGGGCTAGTATCAGGGTTTGTTGTACTCCTGTGTAGGGACAGCAGGGTTGGTGTCAGGGTTTGTTGTGCTCCTGTGTAGAGACAGCAAGGCTGGTGTCAGGGTTTGTTGTGCTCCTGTACTGGGACAGCAAGGCTGGTGTCAGGGTCTGTTGTGCCCCTGAGTAGGGACAGCAAGGCTGGTGTCAGGGTTTGTTGTGTCCCTGTGTAGGGATAGTAGGGCTGGTAACAGGGTTTTTTGGGTTCCTGTGTAGGGACGCATTTTGTTATGTTGTCTTGTGCATGCGCAAGCAACATTTTGTGGCAGTAGGAGATTAGAAAAAATGCAGAGATGTGTCAGTTTGGCGAATGCAGGGCACGCTTTAGAAGGTGCGTCCCTCATTCACCAATTAGCGAGCATGCTAGCAGTGACAAAAGTGTTTTCCAGTCCCACCAACTTGAAACAATTTCACTGCTGCAGTCCGAGCAAAGCTCGTCATGCAGCAGCACTGATGACACGCCTCTGCTACTTGCCTTGCCTGGTGTAACATTTCAATTAACATGGTGGTGGTTCTGCCGTCCGCCTCTTGCAATCCCTAGAAAGCCTGCTTTGGGGGTGCCTAATCCCCCTGTCAGCATGTGTAAACCCCCCCAAGATTGTGTGGCACACTGGGAGCCCACTGCAGTGTGCCTTCCTGTGTTTGGAAGCCGACTGGGTTGGCATTTTCCTGCCCCCACCCACCCCATTGTGAACCACACTGGGAGACCACCGCAGTGTGGCAAACATCACACCCCCAAAGTCATGTGGCACATTGGGAACCCACCCCAATGTCCCCAACATTGTTTCATACACCTCTAAAGAAAGAAAATGGTCCGTGTTCTTTTTTTTTTTTTTAACCTGAAACAAAAATGGTCCCTCGCTGTCGGCAGGCCTCCCTCTCCCAACCTGCACCCAGCCTCTGTGCACCACACCTCCCCACACACCCCTACCCCATACTTACCTCCAGAGGTACAGTGCCATGATCTTTGGTGGAGCGGGAACACGTCTGCACTCTTCAAAGCCGACCGTGAACTGTAGAAATGCCGGTAAGCTGTATAATGGCATCTATGGAGGAGGTTTCAACTTAGGTGGAAATCTTGGCCATTTTTTTCACTTTTGACTCCAAATTTTTGACATGGGGTTCTTGGGACCCCACCTCATGAAATCAGTCACTGTCATTTCGTTATTAGGCCCTGAAAGGTGATTTAGCGGTCACTGCAGGGAATCACCTTTCAGGACTGATTAATGAAATGACGGTGCCACTGTGTTCATGAGATGGGCTGCCAAAAAGCCTATGCTGCAAATTTGGTGAGAAAATTCAAAAAAATGACTGTGTTACGAGCATGTATTGCAATTTTCATGCATGCTTGTAACTTCAGGAATTTTTAATATTTTCACTACAGATTTTCAACATTGCCATTTTTTCACACCTCCTATGAACAGTGCAGCTGTCATTTTTCACATCCTGCCCAAAATGTGTTTTTGCACATCTGGTGCACAGTGGCGCAGGTCGCTGTGGGAAATCAATGTTTGGGACAGATTAAGACAATCACAGTGTCACTGTTCATGAGCAGAGGTCCCAAAATACCTATGTTGAAAATTTGGTGAAAAAATTCCAAAAAATGACTGTGTTACAAGCGTGCGTTGCGCAGTTTCCATGCAGGCTTGTAACTTCGAGATTTTTTTAATATTTTCACTCCAGATTTTCAACAATGCCATTTCTTCACACCTCCTTATGAATAGTACAGCTGTCATTTTTCACATCCTGCCCAAAATGTGTTTTCGCGGGGGCGTTGCCAGCAGCCAAACTGAATGGACATCGGAACGTCTAACTCCTGAAATAACCCCTTAAAATCCTGCTTTTACTGATTCTTTCCTGCAAAATGGCACAAGGTCATTATTCAGAACTTACCTGTTTGTCGCCCATGTATTTACTTCTCGACTGGTGCATGAGAACTTGTTCATTTGCAGCCGCGTATCTTTTGTCCTGCTCTGCCATCCAGCCTAAAAGATCCTCAGTATGGAGTCTGTTTCTACGCCGATGTCAGCAGAGAGTAATCTATCAGAAATATGGCAGATGTTTGCTGAAATTCTACACCGTATGGAAAGACTGGAGGTAGCCACAAAGAAGAACATGGTGGATATTGTGGATCTATCGCAACGGGCTTGTATTTCCGAGCACAAACTAGCGGAGGCTGAGGATGACTGGCACAAGGCCGGGGCTAAGTTATCCGATCAAGAAATGCTAATTCACCTTCTCTGGGCCCGTGTGGAAGATCTTGAAAATCGCAGCCGCTGGAATAACCTCAGGTTTGTGGGGTTTCCGGAGGGCTGCAAGGGGAATAATGCTATATCTTTTCTACAAAAAGAGCTTCCCCCCTTGATGGACTGCTGATGTGAGACCCCTTGGGAAATTGATAGAGTGCATGGAACCCTGGCCCCATGCCTGGCTCCTGGTGGATGCCCTCCTACTATCCTAGCCTGATTTCTCCAGTTCCAGGACCCTGAATTTATTACTCAGCTGGCTCGGCAGAAGAAAGAACTCTTTTGGAAGGGCCACAAAATTCAAATTTTTGCTGATTATTCGCAGGAGGTAACCAACAGGCGAAAGGTCTTTACAGCGGCTTGTAGAGCGTGTGCTGAGTTGGGTCTTGAGTACTCTCTCCGTTACCCTGCATCTCTCAGAATTGTGGTCAGTGGGTCACCATGGGTCTTCGATAACCCAGCATCTGTAGAGGACTTCATAGCAACTCAAGCCCCTAAATTAAACTGGGTCAAATTACGTGATAGCCGCAGCCCTGGGGCCCTGCTTTTGCTCACCCTACCCTGACGGACACCACTAAACCCATGGCCTTTGATGCCTCATCAGCTTCTACTCCTCAGCCATTTAAACAACTTCTGACCCCCACTCGGACACCTTCCCTAAAATCCCCTGGCAGCAAAAAAAAGAACAGGAGAAGGGCAAGGATTGAAGGAGGGCATGTAGACAAAACTCCATGGCTCCGTTCCAGAAGCAGAAGCTGAAGCAGCAGCCCAGATCCCAATGTCTCTCATGATGCATTGATCCCAGATATGAGCAACAATCAATATAAGGCACTGATGGATCTCCATACCGAAGATGTTCCCCGCGATCTGCCTCTTCCCCCCCAGACGTTCCCGCTCATAAGGTTTAAAATCTTCAGTTGCAAAACATCTTTCCTGGGCCAAAGAATCAGCTGGTACTCTTTTGGAAGACTATGTGACTTCAGCAGCTGTGCCTGTTCTGGAGCCAACCTCAGGCAATGTGGCTATTTCTGCTTCTGCTGCTGAATCAGTGGGCTGACTGTTGCTACTATATCCTTTTAGGATCAGGTTTAATCGGTGAAATGATTTTTATTGTTTGTCTGAGGGTAGGGCAACCCTCTCCTCTGATTAGGGACGATACCCGTGGGTTAAGGGGGGGTCTATCATTCCAGAGGATGGCTGCGATTGGCCCTTAGACCTATGCCTGGTCATTTATACAGGTCTTTTTTCCTTTTTTCCTTCCCCTTGCTTTCTCATTGTGCTGATCAGGCATTTTATGCGCTAGCCTCCTAGCTGTGATGCCTGATGGTGTAGGGGGATGAACTGTGTTGCCTATATCTTTATTCAGGGCCCACTTACACCCATTCTTGGCAACCCTATTGAAGGGTTTAGAGGGACTAGGGTGGGCCTTTATCACTTCCACTTACCAGTCTGATGGGTGGCAGTTTATGAGGCCGCCGTTGCACGGAAGTTTCGTTTTTCCTTTTTCTTTTCAACTTGGGGTTATAAGGAGAATTGTTCCATGTTTTTGAGATGGGATCCTGGGGCTACCTACCTCCCAGTGACCTCCACTGGTATCTGGGCTATTTTTTAGCCGACACACACAATGGATACTGGTCATGTGTGGGATCATATTGTAGTGAACAGGGGGGTTGGGGGCTGGGCACTGTTAATAAAAATGGTTTAAATTTCCTTCTGTCATTGGTTGTTGTGAATGTTAGTACTTTTCTGTTTCAGGTTAAAATGTTTGTATTATGGTGTTGTGTTAATTATTTTTATGGCAATCTTATTAATGGGGCGAGGATGTGCCCTCCAAATACCAGGTGGGGGAGTAAGAAGGGAAACAGTGCTAGACCCAGACCCTCCCTATATTGATTTGTTTCCTATCATATATTCCTGCTGACATGTTCTACTGTGGTTTAAATGGAGACTAAGCTAATCTCATGGAACGTGAGAGGGCTTAATTCACTCATCAAACGGAAGAAAGTTTTACTCCACTTAAAAAAATTAGGCCCTATGGTGAGTTTTTTTGCAAGAGACGAAACTCTCTTCTAGGGAAGCCATAAAGCTTAAACAGGGTTGGGTGACTAAAGAACTTCACAGTGCGGCACCCTCCCATAAGCAGGGGGTTTCCATACTTTTTCATAAAAATTTGGGATGGAAGGTGAAGGAGTATGTACGAGATCAGGAAGGGAGATGGATTATAGCAGAAGTTGAAACCGCTGAAGGCCCATTGGTCCTGGCTAACCTATATGCTCCCAATCAGGATTGCCTGCAATTATTTCACACAGTTAATCAGGCTCTGTTGGACTTTAACAAAAATAGAACCCCAATACTTTTAGGAGGGGACTTTAATTTAACATTAGATCACTCTATAGATAGAAGTAATAAATCCTCTGAACCTCACAGACAGGCTAGGAGAGCAGTAGAGAAACTAATGTCCGAACACAGACTATTGGATGCCTGGAGGACCTCACACCCAGGAATGCATGATTATTCATGCTTTTCCCCGACCTATGGATCATCCAGTAGGATAGATCTCTGGCTCATTTCTTCTGGGTTAAATGAAAAGGTGGTTAAGGCCTTGATGCACCCAATTTATGTCTCCAATCATGTTCCTCTGGAATTAATTATTAAAAGGGGACATTATCCCTACCAGACCCCCACATGGCATTTGGACCCTCTCCTGCTGGAAGATGCAACTTTCCTAGATTGGATTGGCCCAGTAGTATTAGAATACTGGATGGATAATGATAATGGGGAGGTATCCGACTCGCCCTTATGGGAGGCTTTTAAAGCTACCATTCGGGGCAGAATAATAGCCTTTGCTGCTGCCAGGAGGTGCCGCTGTGAAGTGGATCAGAGGGCATTGGAGAAGCAACTATATATTTTGGAATCCCAATATAAAGCTCTCAAAAATCAAACCCCATCTTCCTCTCTATTAGCACAATTAGCCAGCACACGAATCTCCCTTAATGCCCACTTATCCCGGCAGGCTGAGCTAAACCTTAGATGCATGTGCCATGCTTTCTGGGAAGGGGGAGAAAAGGCCAGCAAGCTTTTGGCCTACCGTCTTAAACGACAGCAAGCCTCTAAGGTGATACATGCACTAGTGGATACAAAGGGGGTTCCATGCCCTACGAACTCTGGGATAAATCTAATCATGTCCCAATTCTATGAACATCTATATGCTTTTCCATACCCCCCTGATCCAGCTAAGATCCAAGCCTTTTTATCCTCGCTACCTATTCCCAGAATTTCCAGTTGTGATACCAAACTGTTAGAAACCCCGATAACAGTTGAGGAAGTTAATCAGGCGATTCACTCTTTGAAACCACATAAAACCCCAGGGAAAGATGGATTGCCCATAGATGTGTATAGACTCTGGGGAGTTAATCTGGCCCCTTATCTGGTTCGGGCATTCTGACACTCTTTACTCACTGGACATCTACCTCCTTCCATGAGAGAAGCTACTATTACAGTGCTTCCCAAAAAAGGGAAAGATCCATTGTCTCCAGGTAGTTATTGTCCCATCTCCCTTATCAATGCTGATGCCAAGATATTGGCCAAAGTTCTTGCTAGTCAGCTTGAACCTCTTCTGCATGGCTTGGTTAACCCATCCCAAGCGGGCTTTGTTAAAGGCCATCTGGGGTTGGATCACCACAGAACCCTAGGGTCCCTAATGCACTCTGTCAAAATCTCACCAATCCCTTTAGTAGCTTTGGCCATAGACTTCGAAAAGGCCTTTGACTCGGTTGAATGGCCTTTTCTATTCCATACTCTCTCCACTATGGGTTTCTGCCCAGGATACATTACTTGGATAAAGCTTTTAAATACTGCTCCCCTAGCCTCGGTTCTGACTAACGGCACCCTGTCTTGGCCCTTCCAATTGCAGAAGGGCACAAGACAGGGATGCCCTCTTTCTCCCCTCCTATTCATTCTAGCTATAGAACCCCTGGTCACTGCACTTAGGTCCTCCGATTCTATCCCTGGTATTCAAGTGGGTGATGCCAACTATAAAACATTCTTATATGCAGACAATCTCCTTATTACTACTGAACATACTTCACTAGGGATTCAGACAATCTTTAACATCTTGACTGATTTTACAAAGATATCGGGTCTAAAATTGAATCAGTCCAAAACTGAAGTCCTTCCGCTGAATTTCTTAGCCTCTGGAGAAGAATTTATCGCCATGGGGCTTAAATGGTCCCCCAAAGGTATAAAATACCTAGGCATCATCTTACACCCGAATTCACTTAAAATGCTTGCAGCTAACTTCAACTCCCTGATTGATTCCCTTAGATTAGATATAGAAAGATGGAAAGCACTGAAGCTCTCACTAGCTGGTAAAATAGATTCGATCAAAATGATGGCAGCCCCTAAGATGCTTTATCTATTGGCTCACCTACCCATGCCTGTACCACAGAAGTGGTTCCATAAATTGGAGGCCCTGATGGGCAGTTTCCTTTGGGAGGGCGTACCCCCTCGATATAGTAAACTTAAACTTCAGCAACATTGGAAAAGGGGTGGATGGGGACTCCCCTGGTTGCAATGGTATCATATGGCCTTTGTTCTGGCTCAGACTCTTAGATGGTTTTCTAAATTCAGACAGGCCTCCCCACCTTGGCTCCAGTTAGAAATCTCCCTAACTCACACCCCCTTCCCAGCGGTCACCTTATATGGCAAGAAGAACTTGCCCGTGGGCCTTTCCCCTTCTATATTATTATCAATAAAATACTGGAAGCAAGCAATGGCTCTGCTGGGCCATGACTCGGCCCCCTGGGAATATATGCCTCTGTGGGACAATCAGGCCCTGAAAACAGGGGACTCCATGTTGCATTGGAAAGTTTGGAAGGTACAGGGCATCTCCTTGATACGTGATCTCCTACTCCCTGGAACCACTGTTATAGACTGTTTTGAATCTCTGAAGGTAAGATATCACCTCCCCGCTTCTCACTTTTGGAGATACCTTTAGTCAAGAGATGCCATATCCCACCTTTCCAATTCCCCCCACAATAATTTACCACAACAAAATCCTCACCCCTTACTTTCATGGGGTAAATTTACCAAGAATAAAGCTAGCAGCATATATAATGCCCTCAGAGAAACCACTAAAGACCCCTCCCAAAAAGCTAGATTGCAATGAGAAAAGGAACTACAGATCCCCATTTCAGAGCAACAATGGGAACAAGGATGGGTACAAAATTATTTGGCCTGCCTGGATGGACGCACACGACTTATTATGAATCAGACCCTCCACAGATGGTACAGAGACCCGGCTAAACTATTTAAGATGGGACTCATCTCAGCTGACACTTGTTGGAGATGTGGTAACCAAGGTGCTCATTTGTTCCATATACTCTGGGACTGCCCCAATCTTCACCCCTTCTGGCTAGCAATTCAGAACATGTGCCAACAGGTGTTCCCCAATACTGTTCCGGACCCTCCTTTACTCCTTCTTGGCTGTGGTAGCTCTACCATGCCAAAGTACAGTCCAGAGGCACAATGGATCACATTGGTTGGGGCACTGGCCAAGAGACTCATACTGATGAGATGGAGAACCTCAGAGATTCCTACTTTTCATGAGTTTCTCCTGGCTTTTACCCAAGGGGCCACATTTGAGAGGATCTCCAGTTCTGCCCAAGGCTCCTTAGCTTGGTATGACAAATGTTGGCAACCTTACTTAAGGTCTAAGTATTGTCATAATACACTTTCCCGTCCCACTCCTTAGATTTCCCCCTTCACTATATAGGTCTGGGTTTTGCTATTTATAGTCCCCTTTTCCCTTCCTCCACTCTGACTATACCTATGCTTCCGTAAAAGATTACCTTTCTGTATATAGTTGATATTATAATCTGCATTCTAGAAGGACATACCCTAAGTAGAGTAGTCAGAATATTACTCAGGCCTTTTTGTTACATTTTTCTTTTTGTGTAATCTATGTATTTACTACTAGGCTCTCCTCCATTTGGGGGGAGCGACCCTACGTTGGCTTATTAACCTCCGGCTTCAAGGTCTGTAATATGGACATTATTCTATGTCATACCTTTTAAGGTTCACAGCTAACTGAATGATTACTTATGTTAATTTAATTTGCTGGCCTTACCAAATGTTGCGGTATGAGTCAGAACTGTATGTGTAATACTCCGCCTTTGTGTGTGTGTTCTGTCCAAAGAATAATAAAAAATGTTAAACAACAAAAAAAAATGTGTTTTCTCACATCTGGTGCAGAATGGCACGGTCGCTGTGGGAAATCAATGTTCGGGACACATTAACAAAATCGCAGTGCCACTGTTCATCAGTGGAGGTACCAAAATGCCTATGTTGAAAATTTGGTTAAGAAAGTCGCCCAGATAATTGTGTTACGGGCGTCTGTTGCCCAGTTTCTATGCATGCTCGTGACTTCACCAATTTCCCATATTCTCACTCCATATTTTCAAGATTACCATTTTTTACACTTCCTCATGAACAGTACAGCTGTAATTTTCACATCCTGCCCAAATGTAGCTCAGATTCATGACGCCAAATGGCGCAGTCACTGTGCAAAATCACCTTTCCGCTAACAAACTGATAGTGCCACTGTTCATGAGGTGGGGTCACAAAAAGGCCATGTTGAAAATTTGTAGTGAAAATAACCAACAAACGCCTGGGGTGTTAGGGTTTCCAACTGTAACGTCCCACCCTGTAGAGACTGACAGGTGTCAGGTGTGTGACTTGGGATTTTCAGCTGTAATGCTCACGCCATTCCACCCCCTGGCCTGCAGCCACTGACAGGCATCGACGTGTGCCTTGGACTCTTCGGCACCAAACTTCACCCCATTCTCCTATAGTGCACCCATCTCAGTGTATTTCCTTATGGAATGGGGTGAGCGTAAGGCCTGAAGACCCCAAGGCATACCATGACACTTGTTGGCGTCTGCAGGGTAGGGTGAGGTGAAATGGCATGAGCGTTATGGCTGATGACCTAAAGGCACACTCCAGTGTCTGTCAGTCTCTGCAGGATGGAGGTGGGGTTGCCATCAGTTCAATACTTCACTGCCATTCCTATTATGCATCTCTCTAACTTCTGCACTACCAATGCCAATGCCAGCAAGGCAACATTCAGCACTGACAAATGCTTGTTCCTATTGTTGCTGCACTTTGCCTTTCATTATATTCTTTTTTACGAAGTTGCTAATATGCAACAATAAAAAAAATTGCAATTGTGCAGAGCTGCTGGGGTGCTTGCTTCTTTCGTTCTCCTGTGTGGGAACTGAACGTCAGGGCTGGTATCAGGATTTTATAGGTTCCTTTGTAGGGACAGCAGGGTTGGTGTCAGGGTTTGTTTTGCTCCTGTGTAGGAACAGCAGGGTTCAGTTCAGGGTATGTTGTGCTCCTGTATTGGGACAGCAGGGTTCAGGTCAGGGTTTGTTGCGTTCTTGTATTGGGACAGCAGGGTACAGGTCAGGGTATGTTGCACTCCTGTATTGGGACAGCAGGGTTCAGGTCAGGGTTTGTTGTGCTCCTGTATTGGGACAGCAGAGTTCAGGTCAGGGTGTGCTGCGTTCTTGTATTGGAACAGCAGGGTTCAGGTCAGGGTATGTTGCGCTCCTGTATTGGGACAGTAAGGTTCAGGTCAGGGTATGTTGTGCTCTTGTATTGGGACAGCAGGGTGCAGGTCAGGGTTTGTTGCGCTCCTGTGTTGGGACAGCAGGGTTCAGGTCAGGGTTTGTTGCACTCCTGTATTGGGACAGCAGGGTTCAGATCAGGGTTTGTTGTGTTCTTGTATTGGGACAGCAGGGTTCAGGTCAGGGCATGTTGCGCTCCTGTATTGGGACAGCAGGGTTCAGGTCAAGGTTTGTTGCATGGCTGTATTGGGACAGCAGGGTTCAGGTCAGGGTTTGTTGCTTGACTGTATTGGGACAGCAGGGTTCAGGTCAGGGTTTGTTGCATGGTTATATAGGGACAGCATGGTCAGTATCAAAGTTTGTCAGGCTCTTGAATAGGGACAACAGAGCTGGTGTCAAGGTTTGTTGCCCTCCTTTGTAGGGACAGCAGGGCTGGTATCTGTTTTTTTTTGGGTTCCTGTGTATAACTGCAGAGCTGGTGTCAGGGTTTATTGTAGGGGCATTTCTAGGGACTGCAAAGATTAGAGGTTTCAGCCCCCAACCCAGCCGCCCAGTAAAATAACAAACAAATAGGCCGGGGGTCAATTTTAGTAACTGGAGAATCTTTTATTTAGGGCTAGAGAATAAAGATTCAGAGCTTCAGGCCCTAATGCCCACTATTAGTGACACCTTTATTTTGCTGTACTCCTGAAATGAAACAGCAGGGTTGGCAATAGGGTTTGCTGATCTCCTGTATGGGAATAGCAGGGTTGGCGTCAGGGTTTGCTGGGCTGTTGTGTAGGGACACAAGGACTGGTGTCAGTGTTTGTTGGGATCCTGTGTAGGAACAGCAGGATTGGTGCCAGGGTTTGCTGGGCTCCTGTGTAGGAAGAGCAGGGTTGGTGTCATGGTTTGTTGCTCTCCTGTGTAGGGACACAAGGACTGGTGACAGGGTTTGTTGGGCTCCTTTTGTAGGAACAGCAGGGTTGGTGTCAGGGTTTCCTGACCCTTATGTAAGAACAGCACGGCTGGTGTCAGGGTTTGCTGGTCCCTGTGTAGGAACAGCAGGGTTGGTGTCAGGGTTTGCTGGTCCCTGTGTAGGAACAGCAGGGTTGGTGTCAGGGTTTGCTGGTCCCTGTATAAGAACAGCAGGGTTGGTGTCAGGGTTTGCTGGCCCTTCTGTAAGAACAGCAGGGTTGAAGTTGCAGGGTTTGCTGGTCCTTGTGTAGGAACAGCAGGGTTGGTGTCGGGTTTGCTGGGCCCTTGTGTAAGAACAGCAGGGTTGGTGTCAGGGTTTACTGGTCCCTGTGTAAGAACAGCAGGGCCGGTGTCAGGGTTTGCTGGCCCTTGTGTAGGACCAGCAGGGTTGGTGTAGGGGTTTGCCGGTTCCTGTGTAGGAACAGGAGGGTTGGTGTCAGGGTTTGCTGGGCTCCTGTGTAGGAACAGCATGGTTGGTGTCGGGGTTTGCTAGCCCATGTGTAGGAACAGCAGGGTTGGTATAGGGGTTTGCTGGGCTCCTGTGTAGGAACAGCAGAGTTGGTGTCAGGGTTTGCTGGTCCATGTGTAAGAACAGCAGGGTTGGTGTCAGAGTTTGCTGGTCCTTGTGTAAGAACAGCATGGTTGGTGTCAGGATTTGCTGGTCCCTATGTAGGAACAGCAGGGTTGGTGTCGGGGCTTGCTGGCCCTTGTGTAGGGACAGCAGGGTTGGTGTCGGGGTTTGCTGGACCTTGTGTAGGAACAGCAGGGTTGGTGTCAGGGTTTTCTGGGCCCCTGTGTAGGAACAGCAGAGTTGGTGTCAGGGTTTGCTGGTCCATGTGTAAGAACAGCAGGGTTGGTGTCAGAGTTTGCTGGTCCTTGTGTAAGAACAGCATGGTTGGTGTCAGGATTTGCTGGTCCCTATGTAGGAACAGCAGGGTTGGTGTCGGGGCTTGCTGGCCCTTGTGTAGGGACAGCAGGGTTGGTGTCGGGGTTTGCTGGACCTTGTGTAGGAACAGCAGGGTTGGTGTCAGGGTTTTCTGGGCTCCTGTGTAGGAGCAGCAGGGTTGGTGTCGGGGTTTACTGGTTCCTGTGTAAGAACAGCAGGGTTGGCGTCAGGGTTTGCTGGTCCCTGTGCAGGAAAAGCAGGGTTGGTTTCAGGGTTTGCTGGCCCTTGTGTAGGACCAGTAGGGTTGGTGTAGAGGTTTGCCGGTTCCTGTGTAGGAACAGCAGAGTTGGTGTCAGGGTTTGCTGGACTCCTGTGTAGGAACAGCAGGGTTGGTGTCAGGTTTGCTGGTCCCTGTGTAGGAACAGCAGGGTTGGTGTCAGGGTTGCTGGTCCTCGTGTAGGAACAGCAGGGTTGGTGTCAGGGTTTGCTGGCCCTTGTGTAGGGACAGCAGGGTTGGTGTAGGGGTTTGCTGGTCTCTGTGTAGGAACAGCAGAGTTGGTGTCAGGGTTTGCTGGACTCCTGTGTAGGAACAGCAGAGTTGGTGTCAAGGTTTGCTGGCCCTTGTTTAGGAACAGCAGGGTTGATGTAAGGGTTTTCTGGTCCCCGTGCAGGAACAGCAGGGTTGGTGTCGGGTTTTGCTGACCCTTGTGTAGGAACAGCAGGGTTGGTGTAGGGGTTTGCTGGTCTCTGTGTAGGAACAGCAGGGTAGGTGTCAGGGTTTGCTGGGCTCCTGTGTAGGAACAGTAGGGTTGGTGTCAGGGTTTGCTGGTCCCTGTGGAGGAACAGCAGGGTCGGTGTCAGGGTTTGCTGGCCCTTGTTTAAGAACAGCAGGGTTGGTGTCAGGGTTTGCTGGGCTCCTGTGTAGGAACAGCATGGTTGGTGTCGGCATTTCCTGGCCCATGTGTAAGAACAGCAGGGCTGGTATAGGGGTTTGCTGGGCTCCTGTGTAGGAACAGCAGGGTTGGTGTCATGGTTTGCTGGTCCCTGTGTAGGAACAGCAGGGTTGATGTCGGGGCTTGCTGGCCCCTGTGTAAGAACAGCAGGGTTGGTGTCGGGTTGCTGGTCCTTGTGTAGGAACAGCAGGGTTGGTGTAGGTTTACTGGTCCCTGTGTAAGAACAGCAGGGTTGGTGTCAGGGTTTGCTGGTCCCTGTGTAGCAACAGCAGGGTTGGTGTCAGGGTTTGCTAGCCCTTGTGTAGGACCAGCAGGGTTGGTGTAGAGGTTTGCTGGTTCCTGTGTAGGAACAGCAGAGTTGGTGTCAGGGTTTGCTGGACTCCTGTGTGGAAATAGCAGGGTTGGTGTCAGGGTTTGATGGTCTCTGAGTAGGAACAGCAGGGTTGGTGTCATTGTTTACTGGACCTTGTGTAAGAACAGCAGGGTTGGTGTCAGGGTTTGCTCATCCTGGTGTAGGAACAGCAGGGTTGGTGTCGGGTTTTGCTGGTCCCTGTTTAAGAACAGCAGGGTTGGTGTCAGGGTTTGCTGGTCTCTGTGTAGGAACAGCAGGGTTGGTATCAGGGTTTGCTGGGCTCCTGTTTAGAAACAGGAGGGTTGGTGTCAGTTTGTTGGCTCTAGTGTAAGAGAACAGCAGGGTCAGTGTCAGCGTTTGCTGGTCCCTGTGTAAGAATAGCTGGGTCAGTGTCAGGGTTTGCTGGCCCTTGTGTAAGAACAGCAGGGTTGGTGTTAGGGTTTGTTGGTCTCCTCTGTAGGAACAGCAGGGTTAGTGCCAGGGTTTGCGGGCCCTTGTGTAGGAACAACAGGGTTGGTGTAGGGGTTTGCTGGTCCCCATGTAGGAACAGCAGGGTTGGTGTCGGGATTTGCTGGTCCTTGTGTAGGAACAGCAGGGTTGGTGTAGGGGTTTGCTGGTCCCTGTGTAGGAATAGCAGGGTTGGTGTCAAGGTTTGCTGGGCTCCTGTGTAGGAACAGCAGGGTTGGTGTCAGAGTTTGCTGATTCCTGTGTAAGAACAGTAGGGTTGGTGTCAGGGTTTGCCGGTTCTTGTGTAAGAACAGTAGGGTTGGTGTCAGGGTTTGCTGGCATTTGAGTAAGAACAGCAGGGTTGGTGTAGGGGTTTGCTGGTCGCTGTGTAAGAACAGCAGGGTTTGTGTCAAGGTTTGCTTGCCCTTGTGTAAGAAGAGAACGGTTGGTGTCAGAGTTTGCTGGTCCCTGCGTAGGAACAGCAGGGTTGGTGTCAGGGTTTGCTGGTCCCTGTGTAAGAACAGTAGAGTTCATGCTGGGGTTTGCTTATCCCTGTGTAGGAACAGCAGGGTTGGTATAGGGTTTGCTGGGCTCCTGTGTAAGGAACAGCAGAGTTGGTGTCAGGGTTTGCTGGCCCTTGTGTATGAACAGCAGGGTTGGTATCAGGGTTTGTTGTGTTTCTGTGTAGGGACAGCAGGGCTGGTGTTAAGGTTTGTTGTGTTCCTGTGTAGGAACAGCAGGGTTAGTGTTCGGGATTATTGTGCTCCTGTGTAGGGACAGCAGGGTTGGTGTCAGGGTTTGCTGAGCTCCTGTGTAGAAACAGCAGGGTTGGTGTCAGGAATTGCTGGTCCCTTTGTATGAACAGCAAGTTTGGTGTCAGGGTTTGCTGGCCCTTGTGTAAGAATAGCAGGGTTGGTGTCAGGGTTTGCTGCGCTGCTGTGTAGGAACAGCAGGGTTGGTGTCAGGGTTTGCTGGTCCCTGTGTAGGAACAGCAGAGTTGATGCCAGGGTTTGCTGGCCCTTTTGTAAGGACAGAAGGGTTGGTGTGGGGTTTGCTGCACTGCTGTGTAGGAACAGCAGGGTTGGTGTCAGGGTTTGCTGGTCTCTATGTAGGAACAGCAGAGTTGGTGCCAGGGTTTGCTGGTACCTGTGTAAGAACATCAGGGTTGGTGCCTGGGTTTGCGGGGCCTTGTAAAAGAATAGTGGGTTTGGTGTCAGGTTTTGCTGGTCCCTGTGTTGGAACAGCAAGGTTGGTGTCAGGGTTTGCTTGCCCTTATGCAAGAACAGCAGGGTTGGTGTCAGGGTTTACTGGGCTTCTGTGTGGGAACAGCAGGTTTGGTGTGAGGGTTTGCTCATCCTGGTGTAGGAACAGTGGGGTTGGTGTCGGGTTTTGCTGGTCCCTGTGTAAGAACAGCAGGGTTGGTGTCAGGGTTTGCTGGTCTCAGTGTAGGAACAGCAGGGATGGAGTCAGGGTTTGCTTGCCCTTGTGTAAGAACAGCAGGGTGGGTATCAGGGTTTGCTGGGCTCCTGTGTAGGAACAGGAGGGTTGGTGTCAGAGTTTGCTGGCCCTTGTGTAAGAGAACAGCAGGGTCAGTGTCAGAGTTTGCTGGTCCCTGTGTAGGGATAGCTGGGTCGGTGTCAGGGTTTGCTGGCCCTTATGTAAGAACAGCAGGGTTGGTGTCAGGGTTTGTTGGTCTTCTCTGTAGGAACAGCAGGGCTGGTGTCAGGGTTTGTTGGTCTTCTCTGTAGGAACAGCAGGGTTGGTGTCAGGAATTGCTGGTCCTTGTAAGAACTGCAGGTTTGGTGTCAGGGTTTGCTGGCCCTTGTGTAAGAATAGCAGGGTTGGTGTCAGAGTTGGCTGGCTCTTGTGTAAGAACAGCAGGGTTGGTGTCAGAGTTTGCTGGTCTCTGTGTAGGAACAGCAGGGTAGGTGTCAGGGTTTACTGGGCTCCCGTGTAGGAACAGTAGGGTCGGTGTCAGGGTTTGCTGGCCCTTGTTTAAGAACAGCAGGGTTGGTGTCAGGGTTTGCTGGGCTCCTGTGTAGGAACAGCATGGTTGGTGTTGGCATTTCCTGGCCCATGTGTAAGAACAGCAGGGCTGGTATAGGGGTTTGCTGGGCTCCTGTGTAGGAACAGCAGGGTTGGTGTCATGGTTTGCTGGTCCCTGTGTAGGAACAGCAGGGTTGATGTCGGGGCTTGCTGGCCCTTGTGTAGGGACAGCAGGGTCGGTGTTGGGGTTTGCTGGTACTTGTGTAGGAACAGCAGGGTTGGTGTTGGGGTTTACTGGTCCCTGTGTAAGAACAGCAGGGTTGGTGTCAGGGTTTGCTGGTCCCTGTGTAGCAACAGCAGGGTTGGTGTCAGGGTTTGCTAGCCCTTGTGTAGGACCAGCAGGGTTGGTGTAGAGGTTTGCTGGTTCCTGTGTAGGAACAGCAGAGTTGGTGTCATGGTTTGCTGGACTCCTGTGTGGAAATAGCAGGGTTGGTGTCAGGGTTTGATGGTCTCTGAGTAGGAACAGCAGGGTTGGTGTCAGGGTTTACTGGACCTTGTGTAAGAACAGCAGGGTTGGTGTCAGGGTTTGCTCGTCCTGGTGTAGGAACAGCAGGGTTGGTGTCGGGTTTTGCTGGTCCCTGTTTAAGAACAGCAGGGTTGGTGTCAGGGTTTGCTGGTCTCTGTGTAGGAACAGCAGGGTTGGTATCAGGGTTTGCTGGGCTCCTGTTTAGAAACAGGAGGGTTGGTGTCAGTTTGATGGCTCTAGTGTAAGAGAACAGCAGGGTAAGTGTCAGCGTTTGCTGGTCCCTGTGTAAGAATAGCTGGGTCAGTGTCAGGGTTTGCTGGCCCTTGTGTAAGAACAGCAGGGTTGGTGTTAGGGTTTGTTGGTCTCCTCTGTAGGAACAGCAGGGTTAGTGCCAGGGTTTGCGGGCCCTTGTGTAGGAACAACAGGGTTGGTGTAGGGGTTTGCTGGTCCCCATGTAGGAACAGCAGGGTTGGTGTCGGGATTTGCTGGTCCTTGTGTAGGAACAGCAGGGTTGGTGTAGGGGTTTGCTGGTCCCTGTGTAGGAATAGCAGGGTTGGTGTCAAGGTTTGCTGGGCTCCTGTGTAGGAACAGCAGGGTTGGTGTCAGAGTTTGCTGATTCCTGTGTAAGAACAGTAGGGTTGGTGTCAGGGTTTGCCGGTTCTTGTGTAAGAACAGTAGGGTTGGTGTCAGGGTTTGCTGGCATTTGAGTAAGAACAGCAGGGTTGGTGTAGGGGTTTGCTGGTCGCTGTGTAAGAACAGCAGGGTTTGTGTCAAGGTTTGCTTGCCCTTGTGTAAGAAGAGTACGGTTGGTGTCAGAGTTTGCTGGTCCCTGCGTAGGAACAGCAGGGTTGGTGTCGGGGTATGCTCATCCCTGTGTAGGAAAAGTAGGGTTGGTGTCAGGATTTGCTGGACTCCTGTGTAAGAACATCAGGGTTGGTGTAGGGGTTTGCTGGTTCCTGTGTAGGAACATCAGGGTTGGTGTAGGGGTTTGCTGGGCTCCTTTGTAGGAACAGCAGGGTTAGTGTCAGGGTTTGCTGTCCCTTGTGTAGGAACAGCAGTCTTGGTGCTGGCGTTTGCTGGTCCCTGTGTAGAAAAAGCAGGGTTGGTGTCAGGGTTTGCTGGTCCCTGTGTAAGAACAGCAAGGTGGGTGTCAAGGTTCACTGGCCCTTGTGTAAGAACAGCAGGGTTGGTGTCAAGGTTTGCTGGTCACTGTGTAGGAACAGCTGGGTTGGTGTTGGGGTTTGCTGGCTCTTGTGTAGGAACAGCAGGGTTGGTGTCGGGGTTTGCTGGTCCCTGTGTAAGAACAGCAGACTTGGTGTCAAGGTTTGCTGGGCTCTTGTGTAGGAACAGCAGGGTTGGTGTCAGGGTTTGCTCTCCCTTGTGAAAGAACAGCAGGCTTGGTGCTGGTGTTTGCTGGTCCCTGTGTAGGAACAGCAGGGTTGGTGTCAGGGTTTGCTGGTCCCTGTGTAAGAACAGTAGAGTTCGTACTGGGGTTTGCTTATCCCTGTGTAGGAACAGCAGGGTTGGAGTCAGGGTTTGCTGGCCCTTGTGTAAGAACAGCAGAGTTGGTGTCGGGGTTTGCTGGCCCTTGTGTATGAACAGCAGGGTTGGTATCAGGGTTTGTTGTGTTTCTGTGTAGGGACAGCAGGGCTGGTGTTAAGGTTTGTTGTGTTCCTGTGTAGGAACAGCAGGGTTAGTGTTCGGGATTATTGTGCTCCTGTGTAGGGACAGCAGGGTTGGTGTCAGGGTTTGCTGAGCTCCTGTGTAGGAACAGCAGGGTTGGTGTCAGGGTTTGCTGGTCCCTGTGTAGGAACAGCAGAGTTGATGCCAGGGTTTGCTGGCCCTTTTGTAAGGACAGAAGGGTTGGTGTCAGGGTTTGCTGCACTGCTGTGTAGGAACAGCAGGGTTGGTGTCAGGGTTTGCTGGTCTCTATGTAGGAACAGCAGAGTTGGTGCCAGGGTTTGCTGGTACCTGTGTAAGAACATCAGGGTTGGTGCCTGGGTTTGCGGGGCCTTGTAAAAGAATAGTGGGTTTGGTGTCAGGTTTTGCTGGTCCCTGTATTAGGAACAGCAGGGTTGGTGTCAGGGTTTGCTGGTCTTGTGTAGAACAGCAGGGTTGGTGTCAGGGTTTACTGGGCTTCTGTGTGGGAACAGCAGGTTTGGTGTGAGGGTTTGCTCATCCTGGTGTAGGAACAGTGGGGTTGGTGTCGGGTTTTGCTGGTCCCTGTGTAAGAACAGCAGGGTTGGTGTCAGGGTTTGCTGGTCTCAGTGTAGGAACAGCAGGGATGGAGTCAGGGTTTGCTTGCCCTTGTGTAAGAACAGCAGGGTTGGTATCAGGGTTTGCTGGGCTCCTGTGTAGGAACAGGAGGGTTGGTGTCAGAGTTTGCTGGCCCTTGTGTAAGAGAACAGCAGGGTCAGTGTCAGAGTTTGCTGGTCCCTGTGTAGGGATAGCTGGGTCGATGTCAGGGTTTGCTGGCCCTTATGTAAGAACAGCAGGGTTGGTGTCAGGGTTTGTTGGTCTTCTCTGTAGGAACAGCAGGGCTGGTGTCAGGGTTTGTTGGTCTTCTCTGTAGGAACAGCAGGGTTGGTGTCAGGAATTGCTGGTCCCTTTGTAAGAACTGCAGGTTTGGTGTCAGGGTTTGCTGGCCCTTGTGTAAGAATAGCAGGGTTGGTGTCAGAGTTGGCTGGCTCTTGTGTAAGAACAGCAGGGTTGGTGTCAGAGTTTGCTGTTCCCTGTGTAGGAACAGCAGAGTTGGTGCCAGGGTTTGCTGGCCCTTTTGTAAGGACAGAAGGGTTAGTGTCCGGGTTTGCTGGGCTCCTGTGTAGGAACAGCAGGGTTGGTGTCAGGGTTTGCCGGTCCCTGTGTAGGAACAGCAGAGTTGATGCCAGGGTTTGCTGGCACTTTTGTAAGGACAGAAGGGTTGGTGTCAGGGTTTGCTGGGCTCCTGTGTAGGAACAGCAGGGCTGATGTCAGGGTTTGCTTGTCCCTGTGTAAGAACATCAGGGTTGGTGCCAGGGTTTGCTGGGCCTTGTAAAAGAATAGCGGGGTTGGTGTTAGGTTTGCTGGTCCCTGTGTAGGAACAGCAAGGTTGGTGTCAGGGTTTGCTGGCCCTTATGCAAGAACAGCAGAGTTGGTGCTGGGGTTTGCTTTTCCCTGTGTAGGAACAGCAGAGTTGGTGTCGGGGTTTGCTGGCCCTTGTGTATGAACAGCAGGGTTGGTATCAGGGCTTGTTGTGTTCCTGTGTAGGGACAGCAGGGCTGGTGTCAAGGTTTGTTGTGCTCCTGTGTAGGAACAGCAGGGTTAGTGTTAGGGATTGTTGTGCTCCTATGTAGGGACAGCAGGGTTGGTGTCGGGGTTTGTCGCACTCCAGTGTAAGGACAGAGTGATTAATGTCAGGGTTTGTTGTGCTCCTGTGTAAGAACAGCAGGGTTAGTGTTAGGGTTTCTTGTGTTCCTGTGTAGGGACCGCAGGGTTAGTGTCAGGTTTTGTTGTGCTCCTGTGTAGGGACAGCAAGGTTAGTGTCAGGGTTTGTTGTGCTCCTGTGTAGGGACAGCAGGACTGGTGTTTTGGTTTGTTGTGCTCCTGCGTAGGGACATCAGCTTTAGTGTCAGGGTTTGTTGTGCTCCTGTGTAGGGACAGCAGCTTTAGTGTCAGGGTTTGTTGTGCTCCTGTGTAGGGACAGCAGCTTTAGTGTCAGGGTTTGTTGTGCTCCTGTGTAGGGACAGCAGCTTTAGTGTCAGGGTTTGTTGTGCTCCTGTGTAGGGACAGCAGGGTTATTGTCAGAGTTTGTTGTACTACTGTGTAGGAACAGCAGGGTTGGTGTCAAGGTTTGTTGCTCTCCTGTGTAGGGACAGCAAGGTTAGTGTCAGAGTTTATTGTGCTCCTGTGTAGGGACAGCAGGGATGGTGTCAGGGTTTGTTGTTCTCCTGTGTAGGGACAGCAGGGCTAGTGTCAGGGTTTGTTGTGCTCCTGTGTAGGGACAGCAGGGCTAGTGTCAGAGTTTATTGTGCTCCTGTATAGGGACAGCAGGGTTGGTGTCAGGGTTTGTTGTGCTCCTGTGTAGGGACAGCAGGGCTGGTGTCAGGGTTTGTTGTGCTCCTGTGTAGGGACAGCAGGATGAGTATCAGGTTGTTGCACTCCTGTTTTGAAAACTTTATTTATGGATTATACGATACAGAGTATAAATCGTACATAAAAACAATGGGGGACAAAGCCCGCTCACATAACTGTTCAGAATTGAATCACCTGGCAACACTGTTCAGCAGAAACACAGTGCCCAGTAATACAGGTAGGGCTACAAAAATTATACAGAGAAATAAGTCCAGTAAAGTAAAACCGTAGATTAAGACTGTCTCCCTTATAATGAGACTCTAAAATCTGTGGGATGATTTTTCCCACTTCTTGCTGGATTAATAGATTATGTTGGAATGGCTGAAATTCTTACAGAGTGAGCCAGCTAGATTTTGGATATCCTGGGCTCAGTTAAGTTGCTTAGCACGCTACCTCTGGAGGCAGATAAGGTTACCTAGTAGGAGGACAACTGACTCAAAGTGCAGTTTATAAAGTTCACAAATTGAAGGGTGTTTTCTTCACACCACAAAAGCACCTCTCTCTTGAAAAACAAGGAATTTTAAAGAGCAGCTGATGCCTTCAGGAGAACTTCACCAAAACATAATATTTAGACACAGTTCAGCTTGTTTTTCACATTAGTTCTGTATTCCACCTCCCCATTGTTTATTACTGAAGTCATCTGCATGAAAACAGAATCCTTGCTCCTGAAGAGTTCATCTATTCCTGTTGCTGTCTCCCTATCGGAGGTCATAATGCACTGCTTGTGACATCACCGTTACTCCCATGGCAGCAGACTGTAATGTCACAACAGAGGATTATGACTTGAAGTCGGGAGTCAGCTATAGAGGCAGATGAACCCTGAGGAATAAAGATCATATATTCTTGGAAATGTTCTTAGTAATAAATACTGGGGAGGAGGAATCTCTAGAGAATATGTATGGAATGGCAGCAGAGTTGTACCTAATTATATAGAGAATAATGCCTAGGCGACTGTGCGTTATGAAGTTTTTTTAAACATCCGAGGTGTGTGATGACCCATAAACCTCGAGAGCGACGCTTGAGAGGTTTATTAGGTCATCACACACCGAGGGTGTGTAAAAAAACTTCATAGACACACATTCGGCTATGTTTTATTTTTTATAATTGTTGGTGTAAGGAGTATCTGTCAAAGAAAGTGTCCAAAGCAGTTCTGCATTGTGTTTTGACCCTTTGTGCTTAGACAGACACACACGCACAGCGCGCGCACACACACACACACACACACACACACACACTTCCTCCTTCTGTCTCTGTCTCCAGTATGGGAACTGTTTTTTTTTCTTTCAAACTCACAGAGTGAAGCCCCTTAGTGATGACACATTCCCTGATTGCAGCCAGTGTCTCACGTAACTGATGAACACCGGCATCTGAACTCAAAAGGCAGGATCAACCAGATAAATAGTGAAAATAATGTGCAGAAATAGATATGTAAAAAACTAATAAACAAGCAGTGTAGCTCCTGCTCCTTGCTAAATGACAACTGCAGTTACGGAGGCACCATGTTTCTGGATCTGTTTAGCCCACCCACACACCAGTATTAGCCAATGAGCTAGCACATTTCAAATGAGTGACAGTAATCGCTGTAATAACCCGTTCTGTTGATTATTACAGCGTTTGAAACATGGCTCTAGTCCGTGTGATAAAGGGGGTCACCAGTAATTATTATGTTTTTCAAAGTTCTTTTAAGGTGTCAGCAGCTCTTTAAAATATTTAATAAAGCATAACTCACAAGGTAAACAACAGGCTTTACGGTTCATACTGATAAACAAGGGTCAAAATGTCCAGTCCAGGAACATGGCCATATGCACTACTGTAGTGACGTTTTAGAAAGTAAACTGCTAAAAGAAAAGTCAATTGTTATCATCATTCAGCTTCAGTTCCTGAGCAGTGTCTTTAGCTGCAACCATTACTGCAAATGTGGCAGCAGATTCAGGGTCTATACGGATAAGAGTTTTATTATTGTATGTACCTGAAATCTGATTTGGTATAACAACAGCGCCACCACTCCATGTTCCTTCTGAGTTATCTTAATCACTTGCATTTCTATTTTATGAGCCTGGGTCTGGGAGGAGATGTCTGGAAAAAAGACAGTCTTGTTACCCTCCCAGACAATATCACCCTAAGTCCTGCCTGCTTGTAGGAAAGGAATATGAGCTTCTGGGCCAACCAAAGTTACAATGTCAGTGAAAGGCCTCTGTGATTCCCCTCCATGCAGTCAAGCTCACACAGGGATTGCAAAAGCCTTCACGCTCCTCACTTCGGCTTCAGGACTCAACAAGCCCAGGTCAGGAAATATAACTCATTAAGTTGAGGATGACAGTTCTGTTCAGCTAGCCAAATGAGTAGGGAAGCCTACAGTTCCTATATTTGCTTGCCTCTGACCATTTTCCAGCACTTTTACCTTTGCTCTGAAGAAGTGCAGGTTCTTGATTAGCCTGGCCTTAATCTTCCGCTGCTTTTGGGCTCCTTGTGAGAGATTGCTAATGAAGGTTAAGTTTGCATTAATTCTGATATCAAAGTCTTCGAGTTTGGATTCATCTGCTGCAACATGCTTATTCCTGTCATCCCCGGTGGATTAGATTTTACGTAAGATCACCAAGATCTGTTCTACGGGGAGGTCATTACTACTCTTACCACCATACTGTGTAGGCCCAGGACCCTTCAAGCCAGTCACCACTGAAAAGTGTGCCTCTACTCCTTATGCTGCCCAATTCTGGTATCTTTCCAGTCCCATTTCTTCTCCCAGTCAGTGTCAAAACATAACAGCTGCAAAGACCACATTGAGCAAGGCAGTTTAAATTTGTATTGCTAACTTTCAAAGATTAAGAATCTGGAGCGCTACAGACATGTGCTTGCCCTGTGGGCTGTGCCACAGCACCCCCCGGTACAGTGGGGTTAATGTCATGGTTTGCTGTGCTCCTGTATTGGGACAGCAAGGTTGGTGATTGGGTTTGTTCGGCTCCTAAGTAGAAACACTATGGCAGATTTTAGTGTTTTCTGCACTCCTATGTAGGGACAGCAGGGTTGGTGTCAGGGTTTGTTGCACACCTGTATTGGGATAGCAAGGTTTGGGGCAGGGTTTTTTGCACTCCTGTATTGGGACAGCAGGGTTGGTGTCAGAGTTTGTTGATCTCCTGAGTAGGGACAACAGAGCTCCTGTGTAGGGACAGCAGGGCTGGAGTCAGGGTTAGTTGTGCTTCTGTGTATGGACAGCAGGGTTGGTGTCAGGGTTTGTTGTGCTCCTGTGTAGAGACAGCAGGGTTGGTATCAGGTTTTGTTTGCGCTCCTGTGTAGGAACAGCAGGGCTGGTGTCAGGGTTTTTTGTGCTCCTGTGTAGGGACAGAAGGGCTGGTATCGGAGTTTGCTATGCTCCTGTGTAGGGACAGCAGGGCTGGTGCGAACTTTATAAACTGCACTGTGAGTCAACCACCTCTCCCCACTAGTAAACTACACCCTCATATTTTCTAAATTTTATTTGTTTCCATGTCAACAGACCACTCTTTCCATGTAGCTGTTAGAGATGCATGCAACTGCCTAGTCTGTTTTTTACACTTCATACTAGGCCCTGTAACTGTCCTGGGAGGCTCCATTTCATGGTTGTTGAAATCTCATTGTCCTGAGAGCTACATTAGCATATAAGAACATAATGCATAATCAGCCTTTAAACTCTCCAGTATGCCTGTTTGCTTAATTAGTCTTCAAAGAAACAAGCTACAAGAAGGTGTGAAATACCAAATTTACCTTCAGTGAGCTTTGCAGACTATCTCAGTTATAATGCAGGTTTTTCCCCTTTAAACTTCATTCAGTTTATGAGTTTCCAGAGAGTTTTTGTTGAGTATTTGTTCTTTCAACATAGAGATGCATGATATAAATGGTTGATCTGACATCATGTTCTCATATGCTAATGCATTTCTCATGGACAATGAGATTTCAACAACCATGAAATGGAGACTCCAAGAGCAATCACAGGGGCTACCATGAGCAGTGAAAACAAACTAAGGCTAACACATATAGCCCTAACAGCTACAGGAAAGGAGTTGTCTGTTGACATGGAATCAAATAAAATTTCTGGAGTAAGAAACGTGTGTATTCAAAATGTCATTCACTTCCTTAAGCACAGTTTTTTTTCTATGCAGTAATAGCAGGATTTGGTAAAGATGGTGAGAAATCTGATTTAGGCTTGAACAGTCTAGAGCATCTCAGCAAAAATGAATCTAAGTCTGGATTTGACATACCTTGTGTGTTGTTATGAGAGTTCTCAGTTCCTTCATTAAGGAGTACATCAAGAGCCAGGTAGTTTTGCTGGTATGCCATATTATCAGTGACATTTCGACAGCGCGGTCCCCTACAGCAACAACAGCGCCATGTTTCCAGTTGGAAATATGGTCAAGATCATTCTGAATAGATGCTATTTGTTCCAAATTGGAAGATTGTCCACCAATTTTAATGTCGTCTGCATATTTAATGATATTGGAACAGCAGCTATTTGTTATATCAGCTATGAAAATCTGGAATAAGCAGGGGCCCAAAACAGAACCCTGTGGAACCCCACTAGTAACAGAACCTATTTTTGAAAGCTGCCCGTTTATCAAAACTCGTTGTGTTTTATCTGTCAACCAGTTTGCTATCCATCTTACAATGCTATGGTTGAAGTTAAATGTATATAGTTTTTGTAACGAGACCCAATGAGGAGTGAGATCAAATGTCTTAGTGAAATCTATATAAATAACTTCATAAGGGGATCTGTTGTCGAGTTGTAGACTTACATCTTCATAGAAACACAACAGATTGATTAAGCAACTACGGCCCTTTTTGAAGCCATGTTGCTCATCATCCAGCATAGTCAAGGTGAATGAGACCAAATCTTTGATTACACTTTCCAGGATTTTACACGTTGGTGAGGTTAAGCTCCCAACATCATGCACTTGGGTTAATATCCCAATACTGACACTGTAGTGCAGCACGAGGGGGGTGTGCTGCTCTCCTGAGGTGCCGTCTTTCAGATGAGATGTTAAACCGAGGTCCCATCTGCCTGTTCTGGTGATAGTTAAGGTGGATGTTAAAGATCCCATGGCACTTATCGAAAAGAGTAGGGTGTTTTATTTGCAAAATAAACATAGAATACAACACGTTTCACAGAAATCAAATAATAGCCAAAAAGACTACAACACTATATCCATTTAACTTTAGATCCACTTCTTGAACACCTGCTATCAAACTGTTTTTCACATTTATTCTTGCTTCTTCAGTTTCTTTATTTATACTTAATAAAATGAAAAACCCTTTCCATAATTTCTTTAGTAATCCTGGATACTCTTAACATATCAGAGGCAAAATGTTCTCCAACTCTTTAACAATTAGCCTACTAATGCAAACATACGACATTTTCTTTTGATATATAACCCATTGTATTCTGGCTTGCCACAGGAAGTATTTGAGACATCCCAAAATAAAGTCAAAGTCCCCTTATGCAATCCGAATGAACCCACTGGAGACACTCCTAAAGCTAAGAATTCATATGTCATATTTTCAGCCATGTCAGGTTCCATACATCTGCTAAAAACCCACAATCCTGAAGCATAGGAACAATCTAGTAAAAATGGACCATAGATTCCTCCTTATTAATGCATTCAAGGTAAGGGCATAACCTTTCCTGTAAGACTTTATATTTGCATTCCCCTAACATTCAGTCTTCCATAGAAAATTAACCACTGTACCTCCATTGATTTTTGGGCAACCTAGGATTATTCAATTGAGCCACTACGATGGGGTTCAAAGTTAATGGGCAGTTTTAAATTCCGGCTCTTGTGGGTATAGTTTTTCCATTAGATGGTGATACAAGTCCCTTGTACTATATGTGAGTGCTACTGTCTTCTGTATTTCCCATTTATATAATTTTTGTGCCGTTGGGAAAGTGCTCTGGAATATGTAGATATTTATTAAGTTTAGGGCTAAAGAAGTCTCAACACTTAAAGTATTTCCCCATAATTATTAAATTCCATGAATTTTCAGATCTGGATTCCGATATCAACCCTTCTTTCAAGGAGTTGGTAATAAAGAAAACATGGGCGTATACCACTGGGTCTATCATTCCTAAACCCCCCTGTTTTATTGTTAGGTAAGTAAAACTTCTTTTAACCGGGTTTAGACGGTTACCCCAAAGCATCTGAAAAAAGATGCTATATAACTTGGTTTCAAATTCTGTTGGTAGTGGAAATATCATTGCCACAAATTGAATAATGGGCAAAAGGAATTGTTTAATTATTTGAACTCTTTTAATTTTAGACAAATGCCATTGCTTCCATCTAGAAACTTTATTTTCAACACTCCTAAGTATCCTCTGCCAATTATCATTAGGAACATTCTGAGGACCAAAGTTAATGCCCAAAATTCGAAGCGGGTCTCTAGAAAAATGAATTTTCTCCAGCCATAGTTCCAAAATCCCACACCCCCCAATAATCAGTCCTTTTGTTTTATTTATGTTTATTTTTGCGTTAGACACTGTAGTAAATTCCTCAAATGCTCTCATAAACCCCGTAACTGATGAACAGTCCTCCAAATATATAACCAAATCATCAGCATAAGCTTGAATATGTAGCTGTGCTAGACTGTTTTCTCTATATTGTATCCCCTTCCATTTCTTTGCCTCCAATGCAGTTCGTAAAAAGGGATCAATAGCAAATGTATATAAAAGGGGGCTTAAGGGGCACCCTTGCCGAACCCCCGTGGTTAAGGGGAAATCCAGCAGCCGTTCGGCCTCTCACAAAAGGAAAAACCATCCCACTCTGGTACAATTGCTCAATTAAATTTGTCAGCTTAACCTG
Source organism: Neoceratodus forsteri (assembly GCA_016271365.2). Taxonomy (NCBI): domain Eukaryota; kingdom Metazoa; phylum Chordata; order Ceratodontiformes; family Ceratodontidae; genus Neoceratodus; species Neoceratodus forsteri. The sequence continues at coordinate 1,251,080,347 of CM028129.1, read as the reverse complement.
CACCCCATAATGCCTCAAAGTTTTAAAAAGAAATGGCAAATGGACCCTGTCAAATGCTTTATCCAGATCAGCTGCTACTAAACAACCTGTTAATCCCATCTCATTGAAATAGTCAATTACATCTCTTATCTGCATGATGGCAGATTGAATTCTTCTCCCTGGCAAGCCACAATATTGATTCGGCGAAATCACTTCCCCTGCGTGATGTTTAAGCTTTCATTCAATATTTTGGCAAAGATTTTATAGTCAGTATTTAATAGGGTGATTGGTCTCCATTCCCCATATCTTGCCTGTCACCTGATTTAAAATATAAGTTAATAAACCTTCTGAAAAGGAGGGGTAGATGCGATTCTTGTCTAGAAAATCTTGAAATAATAGGCCCAGGCATTGACTTAGTTCATCCGAAAACTGTTTATACAAGTTATTTGTGAGACCATCTAGACCAGGTGAAATATTTAATTTTAGAGACCTGATAGTTTCCATAATTTCTTTCTGGGAGATAGTATCCCATTCTGCTTCCTTGTTATGCCTTATACATGATACCGGAATCTTATTTAAATAATCCTCTATCTCTGTTATAGAAATAGTTTTTTTAGGATTAAGGGAACCAAAATGTTCCTTAATTACCTCTCTTAATTCCTGCTCTGAAGTTACTACACCCCCATCAGATCTTTTTAGCTCCTCCAAACCCATTGAATCTCTAAGTTCTTTGCACATCTGAAAGGGTCCCAAGAGGTGATTTCTTTACTCCATTAAGTAATATGGCCTGCATTGTTTTACTTCTGTCATACTGATATTCTTTCATAGCATCTTTTAATAAGGAGATTTGATCTGAGTAATCCCACCTAGATGTGTAAGCTAAGGATAAAATTCTCTGAAGTTGCTGTCTCAAACTTAGATAGCGAGAAATTTTTCATTTTAATTTTCCTCCCAGTATTTTTGAACAGGTTACGTAGATCTGCTTTTGTGTCTAACCACCATATACATATATCTGTGTATAAAAAAGCTACTGAAAGCCTAGCCTTCAATAGGTTTCTTATCCTAATCTGGATAAAATTTAGTTCTAGCACTGAATTATTAAGCTTCCATCTTATGTGTCTTATTTCTGTCATCTCTGGAAGGAAAAAGGTGCTTACCAAAAATGAATGATCTGAAAATTCACAGGGAAAAATTTGGAATGAGTTTATGTGAATGTTTGAAGAAACAAACATATGGTCGATGAGAGAAAAAGATTTCCCTTTTTGAAAAGAAAACTTATTCTTAAGATTTAAAGAGGTATTACAACTCACTAAACCTGCATCTCTAAGGATTTTACCTAAAGCGTTAGTATCGCAGTAGGTTTTCTTGCCACTTTGTTTACCATGTATAAGATCTGGAACTGTGCAGTTAAAGTCCCCTCCCCATAAAACTCTGACCGTCGTGAATAAAAAAGGCTGCACCAGTGTTAGGCAGTTCACCCTACCTGATTTAGTTTGAGGATTGTAGATATTAATGAAACGAAAACAAACCCACACCATTTCCATCCAAAATCAAAACTCTCCCTGGTACCAAGTCTATCAGATTATGCAACTGAAATGAAAAGAGTTGAATAAAATCCCCACTCCATCCGCCAACATCCTCCCCAAAAGACCAATAGGATGGGCCCACAGCCAATCTTTTTAAATGCTAACCTTTGTCAATGGTGGACATCCATGTCTCCTGTAAAACCAGACTGACAAAGGAAAATCATGTATAAAATTAAACACAGCTAGCCGTTTAGCTTTATTTAATAAGCTATGAGTGTTTAATGAACCCCAGGAGCACACCATAGTCCTTCATGATGGTCAATACCTTCATTTTCCTTTTTTCTTTTTTTTATCCTTATAGTTGTCTAGTATCTGAGATTTGGTTGAAATAGTGGATTTTTGGGAGTCTGATTCGTCCCCTTCTGTCTTACCCCAAGATGTAAACAGAGCTCATAAGTATTGCTAGTCTCCATCTGGCAATCTGGGGGCTTTAGCATGCAGATTTCTTGCTGATCTGCACTCATGGAACCGTACAAAAAGTATCCTCTGACTTTTTACCATTTCTGTTTTCCTACTTTCTCATCAGAAAAACATACAGGGGAATGTTTAAGATATTCAGAGGACCCATTCCATCCTTTTAAGTGTCCTTTTGCTAACATCAGTACCCTGCTTATTTCTTTGATTTTCAGGAAACACTTTTTCCCCTGTTACCACCATTTTGAAACCAAGCTAGTTTTCCTTTCTGTTGTACCTCTGACCTCAGAGAGTTGTACCACAGAACTAGGAACAGAAATGGAACCCTCCTGCAAGGGGTGGATAGAACCACAGCTTCTTGTGCTTTCTGTATATAAGACTCAGAACCAGAACTATGTGACAAATTATGTAGGCCCAAGGGCAGAATTTAACACATGACCTTTGCCTCACATAAATCGCAGCAAGATGGATTACCACAAAACATAATTCACGTGCCCTACCTCCCACAATTATCGCATCTGGGTTGATCACAAACGCTAGACAGGTGAGTCTTTGCTCCACATTTATAGCAGGCACGAGGCTGTCCACTGTAAAAGCACACTCCTCTGTCCTTTCCTAACAAAAAAGAGTTTGGAATGTGCTCAATTCCTGCTTCATTTTGCTTAAGCTTAACTTTATATTTCCACCCTCCGTCCAAAATTGTTCTGAGTCTAAAATAGGCTCAGGTTCACTTAAAACATCACACCTTTTTAGCCAGAATGTAATATCTTCTACCCAGACCCTTCATTCCAAACATTATAGTGACAAATTTAATCAAGGGCTTTGACAATGGTATCACAATAAAGGGGTCCATGTTGGGGAAAATTTACTTGCCTATAGCGTAACCAGAAAGGTCAAGTGCTTGTTGAGACCTAAAGCTGATATCAAAATTATCTTCACCGAAATGTGTATAAATGCATAAACATCCTTAGGAAAAAATGCAAAAGAATCTTTCAGTAAAACTTTCCCTACGTAATGTCTGTCGGGTCTGACTTCCAATCCCCTTTATACCGTAGGCACTGCATTCCTCCTTGGAGCAGCTTCTCTTTGTGCATTGGAAAAGAGCTCCGACAGCAAAGGCTTTTTATCTGGTTCCTTTTGGGTACTAACAATTCCACTGCAGGTTTAGGTAAGGCCTTATGAGACACAGCAGCCTCAGCTGAATCACTCAAGTTATTCAGGTTACCTGCAGTACCTAAAAACATACACTCCTCTACCTTCTTATCTGTACCTGAAACATTTTCCTGCAGTTGCACCTTTGGAGCCCACTCAGGAGAATCCTGAGAAAAGGATGACTTCGGCTCCAAGTGGGTCAGGAATCCATCCACCTGATTCCAACAGAGACCAACCTGCCCCACTTAGAGCTTTTCTGGCGTGCCCAGTCTTTTGCCCCTCATTATTTATAATAGACGCTGCTTTATTACCTAAACCTAATGCATTTGGCATGGGAATTACATTTTTCCTTGTGTGCCCTCAGGAAAAGAAAATTCTGTAACCCCTAATTCAGAACCTACATTAGACTGGTAAACCACATTTTTATTTGCCTCACTGCATCCCCTGCTTCATATTATTATTCAACACAAAACCTTTATTTTATCCATAGGGACAGCAAAGTCAGTAAAATCCATAGGCAAAGTGGTACAGCTCTTTTCAGCATTAGTTGAAATAATGTCCTGTTCCTCCTTCCTTTGTGCAGGCTGAAAAGACAGGCTACAGTTTTTTGAGGCTTTCAGGCATCCCAGACTTTTCTTCTTTTAAATCCTCCCCGACTATATTGCAGCAGAGCGCTTCAGAGCTCCGGTCATTCATAGCGCTATTTTCTGTCATTAAAAGCCGAGATCTGAGCTCCGTTTTTACACCCGAAACAGTAGCAGTGTTAATTTTGGAAAACGAGCTTGGCTGCAAGATGACAGGCAATTCTACCTGTTTGGACAACTTTACAGTCATTTCTGGAGCTAGAACAGGCAAATTCTCGGTGTTGGGAAAATAAAAAGTACCTGTTTGAATTTCGGCGCCTTTTACCCGGGGCACAGTTCCATTGGACAGCCGCCAGCTCACAGACTCTCCCAATCTCTTCCCTTCTTCTTCTTGCTCCATGACCACCTCTGGTTGCCTTGTTTCCACCATTTTTTCATCCATCCTTGTATTGCCATTGCAAATCGAGGTTCCAGGTTCAAATCCTGCTGCAGCAAATAAGGAATTCACAACCAAGTTGTAATCTTGTGCTCAGAGCCACTCTCTTCCTCAAGATCTGCAGATGCCTTTACAGGCAACACCTCTGGCTGTAGTTCTTCAGTAAATTCCTTAGTAAGCTCCCCTGAAGATTCTCCTTTCGAGAGCTTAAATTCTGAAATAAATTCAGCCGAAACACCGGCTGCAGCCTCTAACATGAAAATAGTAGAAGACGAGGCTCTCTCTCCTACCAAGCAGACATCCTCCTCCTCCTCCGCCATCTTGGTCCCACCAGAAAATGGGTCCCTCCTGCTCACAGGAAGCAGGAAGTAGGGGAATTTCCCCGGTGTCCTGGCCAAATTTCCCTAATTCACTAAAAATACCACCAACAGCTTAATCTGGTTCAAGGTCAGTTGGCATTCATCTGTATTCCCCTTCCCCAGGTCATGCCTGAAAATAGGCAGAATCTGCCTAGTGCACTTACCCGGTCAACAAAAACAAATAAAAAAAAGCTGATGGGTCTGTAGTTTTCCCAGTTGTTCCTTGGACCTTTCTTGAAGATGGGGACTACGTATGCTGTTTTCCAAAGTTCAGGAACAAAGTTATTATTAATACACTGTTCATATAATAATTTAAGGGGTAGGGACAAGCTATCTGCTAAAAGGTACAGAAGATGACCGAATATGTTATCTGGAGATGTACTGATTTTACCTATAAGTATAATTAATTTGGCATTGATGTCTTCTTCAGATAGAGTTATATAATTACCCACTGTATCTGACACCATGTTTGCTTTCAGATTACTTTGAAATATATCGCAAAAATTAGTGTTGAATAGATTAGCCATATCATAGGGGACATGAATTATAGTGTCATTTACTTGAAGGGGCCAACCTGGCACGTAGGTTTTTTAAGGGAGTTAATATAGGAAAAAAAGGAGTTGCTGTTGTCCTTATTAGCTTCAGAAGCTAGTTTATACTCCCATGTTTTTTTTGCCCTTTTGATGCTGTTTTTTGCATTTTTTTTGAGTTTGCAGGTATAAGTACCAGTTGGTATGAGTCGGAGATTTTAAGTATACAGAGTAACATTTATTTTTTTTTCTTTATATGTTTTTTTTATAGAATTATTCATCCATTTAGGGTGGTATTGTTTGGATGAGTTTTTTAACTTAGTGGGAATATAAGTGTCACTTAGAACAGTTATTGTTCTATGTAGTTTGTTAAAATACTCATTGGTTCCCAAGGTAGCCAGAATAAATGACCAGTCCATGTTATCTTTATTTTTTTTTTTTAGTCTTTGGTAACCAGGTAAGGCCCACTAGGCACATGTGCCTGTTTTCAGGGGCGACCTGGGAGAACAGGGCGGTTAAGTGATTTGCTCAGAGTCACACAGTATGCAAGTGGAGGTTGTGAGAATCAAACTTGGGTCTGGTCTGCTGGATGTATCAAGGTCATTCACACCTCGTTCCTCTATCCTCTAGGCTATACTGCCAGCCCAAGTCCATGTTTAATGTTATTAACTTTTAATGTTATTAATATCAGCTTTATCATATATATATATTTATTGGTATTATTATTTGCTATGGTTATCGTATGTTCTAAAATAAAGCTAATAGTGCAGCGGTCACTGTTACCTATACATGAAGAAATAGTGACATTTTTTAATGCTAAACTTTTGCTATGAAAAACAAGGTCTAGAATATTATTGCCTCTAGTGGGATGCTCAACACTCTGGTTAAGGTCACATTGCTGGCATATATTTAATAATTTTTTTCCCAAACTGTATGAAGCTGTTTGCCCTTTCCAGTTAACCTCACCTAAGTTAAAATTACCTGTCAATAAAATGTCCCATAAAGAAATAGCTGTTTCAGTTTCTTTAATGAGTGTATCAAGATAGTCTGAAGATGCACTAGGGGCACGATAACAGAAACCTAGAATAATATGTTTATTTTTATTCAAGAGTACTTTAATTCAAACTGATTCAGAAGAGATTGTGGAAGTTTTGATTTTGTTTGAAATTTCAGCTGACTGCAGTGCGTCTTTAAGAAAAATGGCAACAGCTCCTCCCTTTTTATTAATTCTATCAACTTTATATAGACTATAGCCTGGAATAAAAGATCCCAACTAGATTTCTCATCTTCCCATGTTTCTATGACCAGTACAGTGTCTATTACCAGTTGCTAATGCAACCTTTAACTCATCAATTTTGCCCTGAAGGCTCCTAGCATTGAAATACAAGCATTTTAAATTCTTAAACTGATATCATTTGTGTGTTGTGACTGTTAAGTTCTGAGGGGGAGGGAATTTTCTCTCTCCCAGGTCAAGAAGTTTAAATGTTTGTCAATGTGCTTGAGTATATGTTCACCCAATACATGGTTCCCCTTACGACTCAAGTGAAGGCCATCTCTACAAAATAGATACGGCCTACCAACAAAATCCTCCCAATGAGTAAGACATACTTGATTTTGCTTACGGCATCTTTGCCAGAGCCAATTTCCAATGCAGCTGATTTGACCCGGATATGTAGTCGGTACAAAAGGCAGTCCTTTTTGTAGCAGACTGCACTGGGGTTTGGTTAATTCATAAGGTGTCAAATTCACTATTTGCCACTCCTGGTCCTTTTGGATGTCTCTTGGGCCATGACATTTGAGTTAGCTGTGCCTCTGGGAACTGCAGTATAAATTTATAATAATATGATAAAGGTAGCTCAAGATTAGACCAGTCTTTAGTTCCCCATGCCTCAGCACCGGAAAAGAGAATGGGTGTGATTTTGACTTCTCCTGCAGCAATGGCTGGAGCCACAGAAAGTCCGCCATACTTGAAATTAAGCCTCTGCAAGGCTTTCACTACCTGTTTTGCCTTAAGTACTCACTCTCTGATATATGTTGTCCAGTGTCCATTAGAAGTAAACTTGATTCCTAAACAAACATAAGAAAAAATGGTGTCTATATGATTTACACCCAAGAAAACATTTTTGGCATGTTGATGGGACACAAAGATCATCACTTTAGTTTTTTAAGATCGATCTTTAAGTTAAGCTTTTCACATTTGGTTTTAATTTGGTTTATTTTCCTTTGTAATCCAACAGGGAAATGTGAAACAAGGACTAAGTCGTCAGCATATGCCAAAATAAGTATATAAGTATTTTTAATGTTAGGAGACTCCAAAGGTAAAGAAGTGTCAAAACTTAATAAAGAGTCAATGTATATACTAAAAAGTAGGGATGCTAACAGGCATCCCTACTTTACCCTCTTATTAGAAGCAAAATATTCAGACATACTCCCTTTGTTATTGTATCTTACTGCAGTTTGAGCATTTAAGTGCAGAAGAAAAATAGGTGTTGATATGTTTAAGGGCACTCCACGTTCCTGTAAAATATCCCAAATGGTCTCCCTAACTACTGAATCAAATGCATTTGTAAAATCTATCAACAGCACATAAAGTTTCATCTTTCTTAATAGTTGGTATTTTTCAGTTAAATGTTCTACTACAAAGATATTGTCAATTGTTGAAAAACCATGCCAAAATCCAGATTGAAATTTGGACAATGGGCTAAAACTATCTATCCAGAAACAAAGTTTATTGAGTAAGTTTTGAGAAAAAAATTTAGAGCAGATATCAATCAAACTTATAGGACAGTAGTTTGATGGATTTTGTTATTCTCCTTTTTTATGTAGGAGAACAATTATGGTTTTAGTTTAGGCGTGTGGAATAAATGTTTCCCTCAAACAAGCATTAAAGACATTTGTTAAAAAAGGAACCTAGTAGTTCAAATGCTCTTGTAAATTTCTCCCGGGATTCTATCCGGGCCTGGTGCTTTATTATTTGTAAGTTGTAATATTGATTGTTCCACCTCACTTAAAGAAAATATTAAAGGGTGATATGAATTAGAAGACAACCAAATTGAGGTACTGTTACTGATCATAAAAGTGTCATCGTTAAATAGTTATTTGTATAAGATAACCCAGGATTTGTTGGGAATATAGACTGTCAGAGAGGGGGAGTATGAGTGTACCCATTTTGAGACCATAAGCCAAAAGGACCAGGAATCATTGGTTTTTAATGTTTAAAGCATTGGTTTCCACTGTTTTTGCATATATTCATGCTTTGTCAGACTCAAGAACTTTTTATAAGATTTTCTTGCAGCATTCAATAATGCAAAATTGGCATTAGAAGGGTTTCTCTTGGCAAACCTCACTAATTTTCTTAACTTATGTTTCTCTAAGTTGCATTGATAATCAAACCAAGTAACAGGGGAATTTTTTTTGTGGCAGAGTATATTTTTGCACTAATAAGTTGGAGACAAGGCTTTAGTTATTTTTATAAGCTTTAGCCAAAATAGGGTCCTGGGCTGATGAAAATAAGCTAGCCATGGAAGGAGAATAAATTACCTCACTGGCTATTTCCCTATTATTTGTGTTAAGAATCAGTTTGGATCCACCTCCAGTAACCAAAGACATCAGAGGATTGTTTTTTTCCATAAGAGTGAAAGTTTTGATAAGAACTTTTGCTGTCAGCATAAGTGCTGTGTGATCGCTTTCAGGCCACATGAATACAGAGACAGTTTCAAAACATTCATAACTTTCAGGGGAAACTAGTATGTAATCTATGACACTCCGGCCAATAGCAGAAAAGAAGGTGCATGTTCCCTCTCTGTTGCCCTCAATTCTGCCATTAAGTATTAATAGATTATTATCTGTAATGAACTAAATTACATTTTTTCCAGTTTCATTAACTACTTTGTCAACAGCGCTCCTTGTGGAAAGAGCCCCCAGATACATATAATATTGTAAAGTTAGTAAGTTATCAAAATTTGCAATACGAAAATTAAAATCCCCTGCAATTATAATGGTGTCTATCTGTTGTTTAAGTAACAGTGTGTCAATTTCGTCAGTTAACTTAGTCCAAATATCATATGACAAAATTGCATAATGTTTAGGGAGGATATAAACACTGGCTATGAGGAACAAATTATGCTCCCATTTAATTATGCTTACAGCAAGCTCCTTAGTTGGTGAAGTGTACTCAAGGACCTGGATGCCACTCTCTATTTTAACCAAAATAGCCAATCCACTCTTGGATCTGCCAAAAATGATTATTTTTTTACAGCAAAAGTACAATGTGATGCATAACCATTAATAAGTAATTGTTCCATTATCCAAATCTCTTGGAATAACAAAATATCAAAGTTTTGTACAAAACTGATCCAGTTAGGATCTACTATTTTATTTCCAAAGCCTGCTATTTTCCATGAAAGAAAGTTGGCATCCCTTTGCTTGCTGGCAGAGTCCGGGCTTAGAGAAAAAAATGGAGTTGGAAGTTGAAGATAGTCACAAGTTATTATGATTCTCCAAATTGGTGGGACTCCAAGGGTTGGACTCAAAATTTGGAAGAAAAATATTAGCTCTATCTAGCTCCTGCATGCTTGAAAATAAGTAATCATATAGCTCTTTTGATTTTACAATTATGTCTATTTTGGGACTCATTTTCCCCGTAATGTAGCCTTGTAACAGATTCTAAGTCCACAGAATCAATTTCAATTTGTAAAATGGTTTCCAGCAAAGTCCTAACAAGGGAAGCCAACCTTTCTTCATTTTTCCCCTTAAACTGTTTGATTCCAAAAATAGACAGGGCGTACACTGGCTCTATAACCTCAAAATTCAAGTTTGACAGTGCAAGAGTATCCCGCATGATATCAGCTGAAAAGCAAGCACTTGGGAACTTGCTGCTATGGGTAAATTTCCATACAGTAGCCCAAGAAACGGGGGAGGATATTGAAATTCCGAGGGTGTTCAGCTTTTGCTGTTTTGCCATTTCCATATTGGACAGAAGTATATTTTATTTATTTATTTATTTATTTATTTCAGTCTTGGAAATAAAGGGGAAGTCTCCCATAGTTTCACACCCATATGTTCCCCAACTCCTTATTTGTAACTGTTGTGTTCCTCCTCTAGTTGCCAGCAGTCCTGTTGCTGTCCAAATCTAGATTATAAATAAAAATATACAGCCCACAGAAGTAATTAATGTGTTTGTCCTCCATTTTACCATCACTGCTGCAGGAGGATGATGTCATCAGAGCAACAGATAATGGTGCTGCACTAAATGCTGTTCCACCAGTAAACAGAACCCGCAATGTTTGGACCCCACTTGAGTAATGGGGGAACTGTAAGTGTTGTGCACATCCTGAAGTGCAGGTCTAATAGGGACTAGGACCATATAAGTGTGATTCAGCACTGATTTGACATGTATATACAGTATGCCTATAAGGAAGTGCTGTATGTGTTTGTTAATGTTTCTGTTAGCAAAAACAGTTTATCTAATAAATGACTCTGGGTACAACAAGAGTCTTATGGTATTATATAGCTGTTGTATTATGTTCTGTGTGTGTTAGCATTCTCTGTTTTGATTGACACCAGCAGTGAGACACAATCTTGCAAAAATGCCCCTTTCCCTTTGTAACTAGGCAGTCAGTGATTGGGTGGCTGATGTAAGGCAATAAAGAGTTCATCTATAACACGGAATAGGTTACCAGTACATCAGCTGCAGCATATGGAAGAAGGGTAATCTAGTGGTTAAAGCACAGGCATAAGAACTGGGAAACTCTGGCTCAAATTCTACTAAAGTCCCTTACTCTCTAACCCTTAACAAGTTCCCCTAACCTCCTTGAGAACTGTGATGGCCCCTCAGGTCCATGACTTTAACAGTGCCCCCATTCCCATTATAAATCATTAGCAGTGATGTGAGAGCTACAGCTGTGGCAGCCCCCCTTGTAATGCCAGCATTTGAAGTAGGATGTCCCTCACAAATCAGATGCTACACTTCAGCTGTTGTAGGTAAAGAAACTAATCAGTCTCAGTGTTTGTAGTACTCTGTATTTGCTTAACTCATTCCTCCCATGTCATATGCATTCTGTGTCTTGGTATTTCCAGTCAGAACCCAGATGCAAGGAGCATTTGAATTTGAAATGTAAAACAATACACTTTATAAAGTAAGTGATCTAGCTCTCCACTTTCAGTCTGCTGAAAGGGGAGTGTATAATTTGTGCAAAGGAGGAATTCAGTCTTGTGTGATCCTTTGGGAAACTGCTCAAGCCTACCTTGTAAATGAATCCTCTCAAGGGTGTTCACCTGGTTCACTACAGAGTGACTGATTGACTGCTCAATTGATTGTTTGGTTGGTTGATTGGTTGATTAACTGATTCAGTCTACTGCTTTCCACAACATGTTGCAACTGTCTCACAGAGAGAAATAAGCAGTACAAAGAAACAGATTCTGTTTCCTCTGAATGAAATACTATTAGATGTATTATTTGCTCTACACATGCAGTATTAAGGCTACAAGAACTACTCCCCATGTGAGTTGCATGACAGAACTGTCTTAAGCCATTGTAAACTTAAACTAAAATCAGGCTAGACAGCATTGATACCCTTATGTTTTGTTCTGCACTGTTGCTGCAGTGACATCAAGGAATGGGAAGGGCTGTATTACAAGTGACTCATTTGCATGAAAATGGAGGCTTGCTTGACATTTTACTACCTTGTGTCAAAGCCTCAAACTCTAGTTATGTGTTGCAACAGAAGAAATGGCTGATCACTTATTGACATATATACAGTAATTGATGTAATGTACAATAAATACATCAGACATATCCAAATCATAAATATACAGGCGTCTTCTCCTTTAATATCTTTGAGCCAAAAGCTCTTTTACATAGGCTCCATGGCATATCAAAGAACAGAACAAACAGTATAGTGAGAAAATACATAGTGATCCTAGGGGTAATGGGAACAATAAAATAAGCACATGTGGATTTAAGTTACAAAAACAGGTATTTTGCAGACATACAGAGACTAGGAGTAAGCTTAAGTAGCAAAAAGGGCATTAGGGTTGGGATCTGACTACAGGAGGAAAAAGATGCAGCCAAGTAGCATTGTCAGAGACAAAATGAGGGAAAGACAACAACTAGGGACATGGTCTTATAGGATAGACAGAAACCAAGGGCTGGGGCCTAACATTGTTCCAGAGTAGGGATACAGCCAAGGGCATTGTCTCAGTGTGGGGGGGGGGGGTGTTGGAGGAGAATATCAGCAGACAAATGTGGGCTGTGTCATTCAGTTTAAGAGTGCACTTCAGTGGTGCAATCAGTGCAGGAACTGGTGATTCCCTCTAAGGAGCAGCAAGCATAGTTTGATGCTGGGATTGGTTAGTGGGGACCTCTGGAAGGCAGGTAAGTTATAGGGCAGTAGCAAAGGTAGGATGGTAGGGTGGAGGAAGGGTGGGGTAGGGTGTAGGCAAAGGAGAGGAAACCAGCCCAAGTTGTTTTATGCACGGCAGTCACAGGCGGCATTGGCGACTAGTGCGTGGTGAAGTTTCTTTTTGAAGGAGCCCAGTATTTGGTCTTTGGTAACATCACAGTGGAGTGAATTATACCACAGTGGTGCTCTGTATGCAAATGAGCATTGCCCTTGGGTGGTATGACAGCAAGGCTCTATGAATGCATGGTTCAAGGTGTGTCTAGTATGCCGGCTGTGGTTTGGTGACCTAAACATTGACTGCACATTAGGAGGCAAGAGACTGAGGGAGGCCTTTTTCACTATTAGGCATGATTGATAGGATAGTCTTCCTTTGAGCTGAAGCCAGTTTGCTTGCTCATATAAGTTGTATGTGTGTGTTAGGCAGGTGGCCCCAGTCATAAGATGGTAGACCTGGGCAGTGGTGACACGGTGCAGGGTGGTGTCAGAGGTGGATCCATAGATCACAAGCCCATAATTGATTACTAAGACTATTGAACTATGTATAGCAAGCTTGAGGGCTTCCAGGGTAAGGCAGTGTCTGTGTTTATGTAGTAGCCCTATACAGGTATTCACTGTTTTTGTAACATTGTCAATGTGGCTGGAGCATGACAGAGTGCTGTTAATTGTCACTCCTAAATACTTAAAAAGTTGAGTCTGTTCTAGGATAATGCCTGAGCTATTTCTGATTTCCAGGTGGTGGGAGCAGAACCTGTTTTGTGCACTGTGAAACAACATCATTTTTGTTTTTGTGTAGTTAAGGACTAGCTTCTATGAGTGGAACCATGCATCAGCATTGGTAAAACTAGTCTGCAATTGATTAACCAGGAGTGTGGGATCAGTATTACTTGAGTAAAGAACCGCATCATCTGTGTAGAGTAGGATCTGACCATGGCAGGAGGCTGGGAGATGATTTAAGAATATGGTGAAAAGTAGTGGGCCAAGGATAGACCCTTGTGGGACACTTGAATGAACCAATTGTTTTGCGGAGAGTTTATCACCAATCCTGACTTGTTGAGTGGGTCTGCTGAGGTAGCTGTTTAACCAGCTGGCGGTGTCCATGGATAAACCTAGATCAGATAATTATTTGATAAGTAGAGAGTGATTTACAGTGTCAAACGCCTAGGAAAGGTCAATGAATGTTGCTTCAACTAATTGACCTTGATCCAAAGGAACGATGTATATAGTTTGAAAATTCGAGCGGGGCAGTAATAGTGCTGTGCCCTTTGTGAAACCCATGATGCTGACTACAGTGAAGATTATACTTCTCTATGTATTCTACCAATTGATCAGACACGATTCACTCTAATACTTTGGAAAGTGGTGGGAGGATTGATATGGGCATGTAGTTCCTGTGCAATGCTCTGTCCCCAGACTTGTGTACTGGAGAACTAAAGTGGCTTTCCATTTTTGTGGGAATTGGGAGAGCATGAGGGAGCAGTTAACGATCTTTGTCAAGGGGGACAGAACTTCATCAATGGTGAGGGCAATGAGCTTTAGGTCAAGTGAATCCCCACTTAGTCTAGTTTTCCCAAGTACTTTGAGAATGTGTTTCTTTGCTTCTTTGCTCACCACTTTAAAGTGGAATGGTGGGTGTGACCTTGTATTTTCTGCTGACTGCGAATTGCAGGAAGAAGAGGTGGGGTCAAAGAGGATAGGGGGTAGAACATGTCTGAGATCTGTAAAAGCCTCACTGAAAGTGTCAGCTATGGTCTAAGGATCAACAGTTGTAGTGCCATTTATGCCGAGCATGGATAAGATCTCTTTGTGGACCTTCCCTGTCACCTCAGAGATGTTGTTCCAAAATTTGCATCCATTATTCGAGGAATTGGTTAAGGCTTCCTTATAGTATTTTGCTTTTTTGGCCTGAATCGCTCTTGTGCAGGCATTCCTTGCTGTTTTGTATGCCTGTATATCCACTTGGTTGCCAGTGGCCCTGGCTTGGTACCAGAGGTGATCGCGGGATTTCATTTGCTTGAGTAGGTCATGTGTAATCATGTGTAATCAAGGGATTGCTGTAACCCTTGATCTTTCTTACTTTGTGAGGGGCATGGAGATCTCACACCATGTTGAAGGTAGTAATAAAGTAATCCAAGGCCGTATCGATATCCGGGGTCTATACTGGGTTAGAGGTGACTGAATTGTCATGAAAGACATATAAGAAGGATTTAGCCACCATAGGCATATCCAGTTCAGCTCTAATTAAATGATATAAGATCCTGTAGTGTCTCTTGTGTGTCATAATCTTTAACAAATATATTTCCTAATTTGAATACCACTTCTTTACCTGTGACAATGGCTTTATTGATTAGATATAGAGGTAGGCTCTCTTTACATGTAATATTTTGCCTGGTATTTTTCACCATTTCCTCAGCTGGAGGATCCTAAGGAACCTGGGACACTTCCTGAGGGGAAAATGTGGTGTTAGTGGGAAAAATACCTCCAGATTTAGCAAAAATCCCAGAGATTTAGATTTATTAGCTCCTTGGAGCTCTGGAGATGGCAACACTGTGTAAACATGCATACCAGCACTTGTATTCGATAAAGAATTTGTAAGTCCCTTGTCAGACTCCATCAGGGGATTATTGACTGGCTTCCCTTCATTTTTTCTCATTCTTTTCTTTTTGGATGTTTTAGGTTTTTTTTTTAGGTTGTAACTCTTTCTGTTTGTTACTTTTTATTTTGTTTTTATTCTTTTTTCAGGGTAAATGGAATATCCAGAGTCAAAAATGAAAGATTTCTAGCATTTCTCTTTGGGTTATCATGAATAATGTCAAGCTTTTCTGAAACCTCAGTAAATTTTTGAGAGAACAAGGCAGACAGGTTTCCTATAAACTGTTTTACTTAGTGATAAGCTTCCAGAATAACAATGTTTGCCATTATTGGGTGGGCTAAAGCTTTAATGCTAGACGAGCAATCACCTCCAGTGTCCTCCTACCCACATTAATCTATGCTGCCCTGGTAATCCAGGGCATGGCAAAGGGTGGGGTTAGCAGGCTTCAGGTCCTGTACAACAAGGTCACAAGGTTTGTGACAATGTGTCAACCAAGAAGCCACCCCTGCATCTCACTAGCCCAGCTGCAATGGTCTTCTTTCAAGGCTCATCTACAGTATCCCCTGCTCTGCCACGCATACGGATTGCAGAGCCCAGTGGCCCCACCAAGTCTAACAGGAATAATCATGGCTAAGCCTAACCCTCGAATGCTCAGGACCTTGGGTCGGTCCCTACTGGCAATCCCCAGAATCAAGACTCACAAGGGAGGCAATTCTTTTGCTCTCATAGCCCCTAAACTGTGGAACACTCTCCCATCTCTAGTACAGGAAGCCCCCTCACTACCAATCTTTCGCACTAGGCTTAAGTCCCATTTGCTCGGGACAAGCTCATGCCACTGTGAGGGTATAGGATAATCACCCCTGATCCTAATCACAACACCCATCCCCCCTCTTTTCTCACCTTAACCTACATTAAATCATGCCTTAAATACTTAAATCTTTCAAGTGTTGCACTTATGGTCTATGATTTGAATAATTGCCTATACTGTTATCCTCATTATCTTGTCTACTTCTCGTAACCCTGTATCACCTGACTGTATGTATTGTATTGCTTCTGGATCACCTGATTGTATGTATTGTATTGTATTGCTTCTGTTCCCCAGGTTGCCCCTGAAAAAGGGACCTTTGGGGCCCAGTGTGCCAACCCAGTTATCAAAATTCAATAAATACATAAATAAATAAATAAATTTGACAACATGCTAGGGCATTGGGCCAAAAGACAGGGTCTAATTTAATTTTGTTTACTTCAGCACAAGTCTTTCGTAAACTTTATCGAGAGACCCTGCCAAAATGGAAAAAGCACCTGACTGAGAAATATTGAATAAGTCATCATTAATTCAATTCAGGGGACTAAACAAATCTATCCTGGTTGGAAAAAGTGAGATGCCTTCCCCTTGGTTTAAATTTCCCGTTGTCACCGCCGGGGGAGTTTTGTCCACCCCTGTGGCCTGGTCAAGAGTCATAGGCTGCTGTTTGCAGCTTAGATATGCAGGGGCTTTATTTTTAATCAAAGTGAAACAATTTGTTATTTTCCCTTGGTGCATATTCCCTTCTATGGGGGGGGAGAGATTCGACTGTACTCCTGCAGTAGGGGGAATCCTGCCTAGAATTAATGTTAGCAGAAAGATTTAATTCCCTAGCATTCCAGGTACATAGAGACTTCATCATATTTGGATAATCACCTCTAGCCAGGCACCCATTATCTCTCACTTCATCAAGCAGATTTATTGATGAAGTGAAATCTGCAGATTCGACTGCCATATTCAGGTTTCCCCTAAAATCAAAACTGACTTCCTCCTTAATATATTGGGACAATGGTAATGTTCTAGTCAATTCAATTTGAGTGGATGCTGGAAATGATATTTTTAATTCTTGTGAATGTACACAACCATTCTTCCTTATCTTTTTCCTACCCAGTGATATCTAATTTTGGTCCATACCTATCTCTTTCCCACTTCTTGTAAACATTGTACAATACTGCTACAGTGCAATTCAGAAGCACTTGAAAAAAAAAAAATATATATATATATATATATATATGTATATAAAAGAAATATACAATAAGTAAGAAAAAACAGGTAACCAAAATGCTTACAGACACCAGAGCCCAGAAATCAAGCTTAACAATTCACAGTTACAGATGTAGTTCTAAACTAACACAAATATAAAACACATTTTGGACCAAAGTCATCAAGATTTAGTCTTTCAGTCAATGTCAGGCAGCAGAAATGAATGATAGATGCCAGATTTTTTTTTCTTTTCCATTTTGGCAAAAATATGTACTCTACTATGCAGGTTTGGAGTTCAGAAAATCTCAGCCAAAAAATTCAAGCCAACGCCTTCTGGCAAGAATGTCTTTATATAGTTCTCTTTTCAGTTTTAGACAGAAGCAGGTGACTAAAATGCTTCTGGATTGAACCAAAAGAAACCTAAATGTATAAAAATAGAGTGATTGTAAGATACTAAATAAAGCTTATCTAATACCGTGGTACATGATTACTGCATCATTAAAAAAGGTAAAAACCAAGAGTTTGTCTCAGTCACTGTAGTACACCAAACAAAAAACTGAATGGGTACAAATATAGATAAGCAGATAAAAAAGACAAAGATAAGCTTACTCCATGCTCTTAAATTTTCCCACGGCACAAAATCTTCCAGGGACACTCCTTAAAGGGCTATTTTAATATCCCAGGAATCAGATGGTAGCCGGAAAGCCATACAGTGCAAGCTGAGTCACTACAGAGAAAAAAATACAAAAAGGTAGCTATATTTACACTGCTATAATCAGTCAACTAAAACTGATGTTGGATAAGTTGGGAAGAAACAAGTAGCTAGATATTCTTGTTACTTACAGAGATCTCACAAAAGTTCACCCGAAAGAGATCGAGTTCTAAGCTCCCAATAGTGGTAAGACTGCTTAAAATGGTGTATATCTAAAAAAACACTGGCGCATGCGCCTTTATACTTTATTAGGACTCAGCCTGCAGTCTCATTGGTCATGTAACCCGGAAGCATCAATTTTAAGGATTTTAAAAATAAAACATCAAATAAATGTCATATAAAACAGAAAAAAGAGCTATGTGATAAGATAAAAAAAATGTGATTAAAACTGTCCAGGAGTGTAGTACCAGCCCGGTGGCACTGATGATTGAGGCACTGGACACCACACCTCATGCACCACGCCGGTGACCCAGGTTCCATGATGGACTTGGGGAGCAGGGGGTCAGCAGGGGAGGGAGAGGATGGAGCATCCGGAGGACAGCTCTCCTCTCCCTGGGGAGGGATCCAGGGTTGCTCAGTGTCCTGGCAGCCCCTGGTGGAGATCGGGGGCACCAGCCAATGTAAGGGGCGGAGTGCAGCAGACGTCAGCAGGGCAGCCATGCATAGGCATCATTGCATGACGTACTCCCAGGGGAGAAAACCAAGAAAAATCCCCATCCTCAGGGGGTAAACGACAGCACCTCACCCTCTTGAGCCACACTCCATCTCTGGGCTTCTCCCTCCATCAGGCCGACCACCCAGCTGGCACATTGGATTATAGGAAGAGCACCCTGGGCAGATAGGGTGGCCCCACCTCAAGGGGGGTGCAGAGCCGGGGGGGGTGCTGGGCTAGTGCAGGGTGGAGAAGACCTTCAGGTAGGAGGTAGAGCTCGCAGGTGTGGTGGATGCCTGAGAAAGTTCCCCGTAGGGACAGTGAAGAAAAAGAATGTACAAAAAAAAAGTCCAGGAGTGTAAACTCAAGTGATAGACTCAGGCGAAACTGTTTGAACCGTAACAAACGGGGAAAAAGACAAGCTGCCGAAAACTCTGCAGAGACAAAATGAAGTAAAAATATCACAAAACCCTCAGCCAAGACAAATAAAACCACTCTTTTACATCAGTGGGAAGTACAATCATGGAGCGTCTTTACAGTTTATTAAAAATGAGTATGAGTCGTTTCTTCTCAGTAATTTCTCCCTTCTATGTTGCTGACAGAGCTTCTGAAGGCACTTTCCCAAAAACGTCTAGAAAATTTAAAAAATGCTGTAATACGAGATCCGATAAGTTGCCCAGAATGGATGTGAGAAGTAGGGGTGTTGGTAGTAGAAGAAAGGTTGGGCGTTATCAGGCGTAGCAGAAACTCCCGGCTGTTCATCTGCTCTGCTTTAAGTCCTCTGCAGGACTCCTCCATTTGTCTCCGTAGAGCTGGCCCCACCACCGGCTAGACTTCTAACTCTTGACTCCTAAGGGAGACAAAAACGGGAGCAACAGAAAGGATTTGCAGGAAAAAACAAAGTGCAACAAGATGGTCTGGAAAGGACTGTATAATTATACGGTATAGTGTGACAACAGTGGCATACCTTTTTTAAATAAAAATGTGCCGTATACAGGCCCTGCTTTCTACACTCCTCCACAATGTAGCAGTATGCAGCAGCTCAGCACCTCCACCCTAGTCTATTGACCCATCAAAGCTGGATTTCCTGCTTCATCACAGCCCTCTGAAGTATGGAGAAGGTTTTATATAGGTGTAAATGAACAGCCACCGGTGGGAAAGAATGGTGCTTGGGGGGGAAGACAGAATTTGCAACAGGCCTCGCTTTCCCCGTGCAAGTTGTCCATGACCCCCAGCAACAGGAAACTATATGCAGATGGATTTCTGCATGCTGCATGTAACATTTGTACTTCCTGGCCTTGTATCTGCACAGGGATAGTGACATCAGGCCAGAGATATTGGGCCCGATTCTCAAAGCCCTTAGATTGACACAAAGTGGTTACATCAAACATAAATGACACAAGTGGCACCTTGTGTCACAAATTGTGCCCTCAGCTATTCTGAAAAGCAGCCTGTATCAAACACAGACTGCATGTGCCGAAGGGGGCTTGTGCCAGCCTTGTGCCACAAAATGGGCTGCAGCACGGTGTTAGGGGGCTTGCTGTAGATGCAGGCTTCCATATCCCCTAATTTGACATTCACAAAACCCTCCCAGAGGGCAAAGGTCTAAGTACCATTAGACCAACCAAGGGCTGATTTAAGGGTACTTAGAAATCCTCTGCGAGGGTTGTACCATGCGCCAATGTGCTGTACCCCCCCCAAGCCCTGATCCCCTTATAAATAAAATACATGTTGCCTGATCCATGAAAAATAACCCATCCCTGGTGGCTAGTGGTCCCCCCCCATCTCCAATCCCCTTATACAGTAAACTAGCACCCTCAAGCCCTGATCTGCCCATAACAGAATTGTTATAGTTCCATGGTGGTCTAGTGGCCCCCAACCCCCGCCACAGGAGGCAGTGCCCCACCACCCCACTCCCCCCATCGCGATCCCGGCCAGCAACTGGCACAGCCCACCTCTCACCACTACGGTCAGCCACCAACTGAGCTGTCACTGAATACATACTCATATACAGTATGTACTCAGTGATTGACAGCCTGTCAGTTATTGAGCATGTACTGTGTACAAGTACACGCTCAGTGACAGCTCAGTTGGCGGCTGGCTGTGGTGATGAGCGCTGGACTGTGCCAGTTGCCAGCTGGAATCAGGATGGGAGGAGTGAGGTGGTGAGGCACTGCCTCTGCATGGTGGAGGGATGGGGGGCCACTAGACCATCATGAAAATTTAACTAGGGTGCACACTATGGTGCACACTAAGGTGTAAGGAGCTAAGAAGGCGGTAATCCCATGTGCGCTCCTGTCAGTCACCCATAATAGGACAAAATGTTTCTGTTTAAAATATAGTTGTCAAGTCTTTTTTTAAACTGTTCTTTTGTCTTTACTGATTATAATCTCTAACGGTAGTTTGTTTCATGGATTAATCACTCTCTGTGTAAAAGGATTTTGTTCTATTAGTATCGAATCTTTTAGGTCTCAGTTGCAACGGATGGCCTCTGGCACCCATTTTATCATTTTTAAACTCAAAATCCAGTTCACTTAACAGATAATTATCTTGCATAATGTCATAACATAAAAGTAGGTCCTCTCTTATTCTTCTAGTCTCTGGAGACATCAGGTTTAGTTTTTGCAGACACACTGGGCCCAATTTCCAAAGCCGCCTGCACTGGATGCAACTCACAGCAAAACAGGGGGCTGCATCTGATGCAGCTGTGGCAAGGGCAAAAGTAGCTATTTTAGAAGGTTTGCCTGCAATTTGCCACTTGCAGCAAACCTTCTGGATTAGCCACAACAGCTGGCCCTGTGCCAAGATGAGTGGCACAGTGAGAGGCTGTGGCACAGGGCCAGGATGCATCTCCCCCATAATCTCAGTGCTATAGTGCCCCCCCCACAATTCTGATCACCTCCAACAACAATGTATAGTTCCTGTGTGAGAGCGCCACCCTCATCCCTAATCTCCCAGAATACAATAAAAAAAAAAAAAACACCAATCTTTCTCCCTGGCCAATGTAGTGCCCCCCACCCTCCCCACACCAACAGGCAGTGGTTACTCACCCCACTTCCCCATCCCCTAACCACTTCTGCAACTGGCACTACCCTCCACACACACACCCACAGCCAACCACAGAATGCCATATGTGCATACTGTATAACAGTATACAATATGTGCATAACACATTATGAGGCTGGCCGTGGTGGTGTGAGGAGGGCAGTGCCAGTCACAGAAGTGGCTCGGGTGATGAGGGGGGAGTGGGGGGGGTGACCACTGCCTGTTGCAGTAGGGAGGGTGGGAGGCCACTCGACCACCAGCTGCTGCCTTTGTAGTTGTGTGTGGGCATGGCAGCAGAGTGGGGGGGAGACAGACTGGGACAGGGTTTTATGGTGGATTTAGTTTCCCCCGCAGGACATCATGGATTGGGGGGCCGGGGCACTGCTGTTCCACAGGGGCACATCCTCTGGTCCTCACAGGCATGATCAGGGATCACGGGGGGATCTAAAGCACCAGGACTTTTAGACAGGCTTGGGATGGGGTGGTTCACTACTGATGAATTTGTAATGCCCTCTTGGTTTACTGGGGTGGCACCCCGCTGGGTGCAAAGGCACTCCAGGGTGACAAATAGCCATGCCTGATACCTCTCCTTCTTCTCTGCCCATTCTGCAGCCTATTGTCTGCTATTCTCTGGGGTCCCACTACCGCAACCACTTAGACCACCTCCTGGCTGGTCTAAGTGGTGCCCCCAGCTGAGTCCATGGCGGGGCCTTGAAATTCGCAAATAAGGGGATGTGACAGCCCCACCATGGTGCAAGCCCCCTTGCAACCGGGCACACTAGGGTCTTGGCCATGACCCTGGTTAAAGGGGGCTTTGCCACATCTGTCCCTGGCTCTGATGCAGATGAGGCTGTAAAATCCCATTTGCTGCAAGTGTTGCCACAACTCACCACTTGTGGTGAACTCCTTTGCCGCAACCCCCTTGCATCAGTTAGAAATGAGTGACAATCAGGCCCACTGTATATGATAAGTTCTTTAAATTATGTATCATTTTGGTGGTTTGTCTTTTAATTTTTTCTCATCTATCCGAAGTACAATTAGTTATAGTGCTCTCAAGCTTGGATACCATAGCCTAGCAGTGGTCTTATATACGATCTATACAATGGCATATCACTTCTGCATCTCTACTTTTATTTTCATTTAATAGTCCAGAAAAGGCAGATCAGGGTTTGGAGGGGTGCTAGTTGACTGTATAAGGAGATTGGGGATGGGGGGACCACTAGCCACCAGGGACAGGGCTATTTTTCACAGATCAGACAACAGGTACTTTATAAGGGGATCAGGGATGGGGGGGGGGACCACAGGGTTATTTTTCATGGATCAGGCAATGTGCATTTTATTTATAAGGGGATCTGGATGGGTGTCCACTAGCACCAGGGACAGGGATTTCTTACACAGGGATCTGGCTAGGTTTTTTTTTTATGTATGGGGGAACTGGGGATGGAGGGACTGCTAGACCACCTTACACTGGTCTAAGTGCCACCCAACCATGCCAGCAACTTGCAGCATATCTCTTAGGTGTGCCCTCGCTTTGGCACATTGCATGTTTGCTGCAAGCTGCTGCACTTTGCTGCCAGGACCCTACCCATTACAGAACTGGATGCAGGGTCTCTGGCACACCAGGAGTTGGCACAAGCTGCCATTGGTGCAGCTTGCAACCGACCTTTGAGAATTAAGACCACTGTGTGTACTCCACGGGGGTACGTGTTTGGTGAATGACACATAGGCTCCAGACCCATGTTTACCTAGCTTGTGGGTATAATGATTCCTAATCACTGCATAAATACTGGGCATAGACTGAGCATACAGTCCTACATATATTTGCAAGAACTTGCGTCTTTGAACCAGAGTCACAGCTAGGACTCACTCTGTCTTTTTTTTTTTTATTCATCCATAGTTGCCTATGTTACTTAAAGCAGCTGTGCAAAAAAATTGGGCCAAAAAAGTTTACCCTATTTTTTTCACTATAAAAGATTCCATGCACCTTGCAGTTTTAATTGATGATAAAACATTTTCTAGTTCCACCAAAATTTGAGAACTTTATAAATGTTTTACTTTAGGTTTTTCTCAAGAAAAAAATATGGTCCCCACATTTGGCTTAGAAATACCATTGTAAACCTGGTAAAATAAAATAAAATAAAAATTATGGTGCACAGCATAGGTGTACCTAACATTTTTCATTAACTGAGGCTTTAATTTTCTTTTCATTAACTTTTTTTTAATTAAAAATCAATAAGAAGTAAAGGAACAACAATTTAAGGCAGATGCAAGAGAATCAGTAAGCAACAGTACACGCTTAGTACAGTCTAATTGATGTTCATAAAGTTACTAAATATCACCATCATCCAGAAGGTACAGATACTGTATAAATGGATTGGCTGCAGAAGAGAACAAGATTTTAATTTAGCACTGAAATGTTCTGGCATAAAGTAGCAGTGAATCAGTACAGATCTGGCTTTTGGTCTGTTAAAGTCCTTAACATGTTTATTAAGCCTGTTAATGCTATTCTAATAGCTCATGCATATTAGATGGCAGAACTTACATAAATGAGTACATGTTGATAAATTAATTTATAGCTTGCAGAGAAAAAAAGAGAGAAAGATCTGGTAATAGATGAAAGGAGACAGAAAAGGAGGTCAATAATAGTGGAGTAGATAGTGGTGGTGGAGAGCTACACAGACTCATAGAACAACATCAGGAAACATTTCCTACTGGTACATTACCCACTTACACCCAGGAAACAGTTCTGACTGGTACATTACCCACTTACACCCAGGAAACACTCCAGATTGGTACATTACCCACTTACACCACTGCATTTTGAAGGTGGGTAGTCTATCTAAAAACATATAGATCATTCATTCCATAATATAGATTTCATGCACGATTTTCCTCCAGATCTCTAGGGTGTGTATCTTGTTTGCATACCATAACTTCATAATCGCCTTTTTAGCAGCCACAGGTGATAGTAAAATAAGTTTTAATGTGATATGTCTGAGCTTGCCTTCCTCTGGAAGGATTGCAATTAGGATCAGAGATGGTGTTATTTCTCGTGGGCAGTCAGAAATAGTCTCAATTTCTTGGATGATAGCTCTCCAATATGTTTGTATTTTGGGGCATTCTGAGAAAATGTTTGTGTGAGTTGTGGGATGGTGGCCACATTGTCTCCAACAAATCCCATCTGTGGTCTTATAAACTTTGCCCCTATATCTGGGGTGTGGAAGTACCTGGGTCCGCACTTCCAGGAATATTTGCACCAATATGTGGCTGAGGTCAACCAAAGGGCTGGGGAAGCAAACTTAATCCAAATGTAAGTTAAATAATTGGTGTTGCATTCTGAGTTCCATTTGAGCAGAATGGAACTCATGTTTTTCGTAGAGGTTTCTTGTAGTGCTTTATATAAATGCCGAATGATGTCGATCCACGTATCCTCTCAGAGGTAGGAAGTAATTATCTAAAATTGTTTAATTGTGTTGTAAATATCTATAGTGGCCACTAGCCAGGAGGTGGTAGTTAGCTTGCAAGGTGGAGAAGGGGAGAATACCTTGTGTGTCTAGTAACTGGAATTTGTATTTTAGTCCAAATTTATTCCATCTCTGTAGGGCAGGGTCTATTCGTTTGTGTGGGTATTGTGTATCGTAAACTATAGCGTGAAGATGGAAACAATAAGGAGCTGGTATGAAACAATACAAGATTTTTAGTCATTGACAAAACGTTTCTGTGGTATATTGGTAGAATTTAGATAGCGGTGTACACTCTGATGGGTTGCCAGATAGATATGTATCCCAGTTATGGATATTACTCAATGTAAATTCTATTTGTTTTCAACACAGCAAGGGAGGGTTCTATCCATGTGCAGATGGTTCTCAAATGTGTAGCTACGGTGTACCAAGGTTGGAAAGGTTTATGCCCCCTCCCATCCCTAGGAAGATGAAGGATGGAGAGTTTGGTCCTAGATATTTTTCCTTGCCAGATGAATCAGGATATAACTTTGTCCCGAGATCTAAAACAGATTCTAGCAGGCATTAGTGGAAGGGTTTGGAGATAATAAAGTATTCTGGGAAGGATATTTTGGTGAATGACCTCTATTCTGTGGAAGAAACCAAAATGTAGATGAGACCATTGAGGTAAATCGGTTATCTGTTGAGTCAGGGGCTCCATACTGAGTAGTTCTAGGTTGTCGAGGTTCCTAGTTATTTTCATACCTAAATATCAAAATGCTGTCATATGCCATTTGTAGGGACACCACTGTTTAAGATTGAGCGGGGGAGTATAATTATATAAGAGCACTTCTGTCTTTTGAGGGTTGAGCTTGTAGCCCAAGATGTCTCCAAAATAAAAGCATTGCATCCCAGACTGCTGGGATAGAGTCCTCTGGGGAGGTAAGAGTCAGGATTATGTTATCCACCAATAACAATACTGTATAATCTCCCCCCCCGAGGGATCCCTGATATTGATGGCAATGTGCATATCTGGCTCGCTAGAGGATCTAAATATAGCACAAGAAGTAACAGGGAGAGGGGGGATAACCCTGTCTTGTGCCCCTCTCTAGGGTAATTGGTTTAGATAGGGTTCCGTTGATATGGAGATAGGCTCATGGGGATGAGTATGAATAAACTCATCTGGGAATCCGAAGTTCGACAGGATGGCCCACAGGAAATGCCAGACCACCCTGTTGAATGCCTTTTCAGCATCAAGGCTTAATAAGGCTAGTGAAATCTGTTGGGTGGTAGCATAATCTAATAATGGAAGAGTATATCTAATGCTATTGTGTGCCTACCTATATCAAATGAAGCCAGCCTGATCTGGTTTAATAAGGGTAGGGAGGAGATACTTGAGTCTTTTAGCCAGTATGTACATACAAATTTTATAGTCATAATTTAAAGAGCTAGTGTAATTAATAGTAATTTTCAGATGTAGTCAGCTATCACTTCTTATACTGCATGTGAAGTATTTATTCTTTTTTGTTTGCTAATTAGAAGATTTTCCACCTGGCGTTACTGGGCTGATGTGTGGAGCAGCACTCTGTTTGGAGGCTGAAAAAATCAGTTCTCTTCCTCCCACTACATCATCAGAAATGTAGTCAAACACACTGAGACACCACAACCCTTACAGCCTGAGCAGTGACTCACAAGTTACCAATCAAAATGTAAGAAATAGTGACATCACTAGTAACCAATAAGAGCCAATCCCTGCTGCTTCATGTGAAAGAGAATAACCTGGCAGTGGGAAATGGTTCTCCTTAGTTACTGCTGATGCCGCAACCAGTGTGGTCTCAGTGTTGATGATGTAGTGGGATAGTGGGAGAACAGAAGTGACTTTTGCTTAGCTTCCATACAGAGTATTGCTCCACACAACACCCCAGTACTGCCAGGTATAAAATCTTCTAATTAGCAAACAGAAAAGAAAAAATACTTCAGATATAAGAAGTTGACTACATCTGAAAGTTACTATTAATTCCAAGCAGTGCACTAGTTCTGTAATGTAGGTATTAGTTTATAAGGTGTGTTATGTCAGGGGTCTTTGTTTGGTTTTGGGAGGGTGGGGAGCATTGCATATCATCAGGAAGGGAGTGGAGCAGTTCCTTCCTGTATGGCTTGGAAAGTAGGAAGAAGTTGTGGTATTATCGACATCTTTAATTTTTTTATAAAATTTTGCAGGGTATCCATCTAGGCCAGGGACTTTGCGTGTTTTGAAATTTTAAATCACTTGAAAGATCTCTGCTTCCAGTATTGGGGACAGTAATCTATGGGCTGCCTCTTTGCTTAGTTTTGGCAATGGCAAGTTGTGGAAAAATTCTTGTATTTCTGATCAAAGGAGGGGGTGCCTTCAGCTGCATATAGTTTCTGATAACATTTGGCTAGTACTTTTTGCACTTCAGAGGGGTGTGAAACCAAGGTGCCTGCATCCATGTCAAAAGGTTTCTGTATCACAGCCTGTGTGTGGCACGCCTTAAGCTTTTTTGCCAGGTTGTGTGCTCCCCACGCTTCTCCTTTGTAATGGTAGTGATTCAGATAAAGGAGGGCCCGATCTACTTTGGAATCTAAGATTTTCTGTATTTCTTGTTTAATATGTTTTTTTTTTTAGAATGGACAAAAGGATCGGCTTGTTGAAGAAAGGTTTGAAGGGTTTGAAGCGTTTGTTGTAGGTCAGTGAAGCATTGTTCTCATTCTTTCTTTTCCTGGGAGGAATAGGCTATTATCTCTCCTCATAGGACTGTTTTAACTATGTCCCAGAGGACTGATAGCTCAGTGCTTTGACGTAAGTTGTCATGTATTATTGGGAGCTGGTCCTCTAAAAGTTGCACAAATGTCATATCCCAGAGAAGGGACAGATTAAGTCTCCACTGGGTGTTATGGGGAGTACCCTAGGTTTAGCTTGGCATGTACTGGGGCATGGTCCAATACTAAATGTGGTTATATAGTTGAGTCTAGCTGAGGAGCCAGTTCTGGGAGTGTGGTGGGGGTATATTCACGAATGGTAGGGAAGGTGTGTCTCCATATAGCTATGATTCCCTGGTGGGTTGGTGTAGTACACAGGAATTTTTGCAAGGAAGATATTCTATGCTGAGTTGGGCATGAAGCATCCAATAAAGGAGATATGGTAGTACTGAGGTATCCACCCATTATGATGTCATTGTACAAAGCCCTAGTGAGGCCTCACCTAAGATACTGTGTGCAGTTCTGGAGGCTGCACCTTCGTAAGGACATTGACAGGATGGAGGCGGTCCAGAGAAGGGCGACTAAGATGGCACAGGGCTTGCACCAGAAAATATATGAGGAGAGACTAAAGGACTTCAATATGTACTTGCTGGAGGAGAGGAAGGATTGGGGGTACATGATAGAAAAATTCAAGTGCCATAAGGGCATTAACAAGGTGTAGGGGGGAGACATCTTCCAATATAAGACCTTTACAAGAACAAGGGGGCATGATATGAAATTGGAAGGTGGCAGGCTGAGGGGAAATGTGAGAAAATTTTTCTTCACAGAGAGGGTGGTGGACATGTGGAATAGACTGCCACAGGAGGTGGTGGAGGTCAGCATAGTGGAGGGTTTTAAATATGCATGGGACAGGCATAAGGATACCTTAGAGGGGGAAGGAGGGTCGAAAAGCCATTGACCAGGTAGGGTCAGAGGCCACAAACTAATGTAGGGCTTTTGTGCAGACTGGATGGGCCTGTGGGACTGGCAGTCCTTATCTGCCTACAACTTCTGCTTCTATGACCCTGTAAGTTCAGCAATAGTTGGTTAAGAAATTTTTGGGCAATCCCTTTATCAGAGCTATGCTGGAATACATGCTGGCCAAGGTAACCAGTGTTTTGTAAGGTGTGCCTGTGGCTATGGCACAACAACCATCTTTATCAATAATCTGATCTTGCAGGATGAAGGGACCCCTTGTGGGATCAGGATAGCGACCCCTCTCTGGTGACCTGATTCATGTGAGGATGCTATAACCATAGAGTAGCTTCTAGCTAGGAGTTTTACATGCTCTGTTTCTGGGAGGTGCTTTTCCTGGAGAAATATTATCTCTGTTTTTCCCCGCTTTAAATATTGGAGGAGATTACAGCATTTAATTGGGTTATGAATCCCGTTTATATTTATGGATATGATTTTGGAGGGGTTAGCCATTTGGAATAAGTTTATATTGGAAAGCTCAAGAGATCCCCTTCCCCCAGGGTAGAGAACAGAGAGAATGGGAAAAAAGTACAGGGGTGTAATAAGGGTAGATAACCAATGCTTTAATTTTCATTCTTGTATTTTTGCTTCACAATTTTTCTGCCTTATAGGGAACATATGTCCTGCTGTTTACGTGTTTAAATTATTTGGAAATTTGAGCATGTGAGAAGTCTTTAATATCCCCAGGGTGGGATATTCAAAGCAGTTGCGCATTGAGCAACTAGGTTGCACATGTGCAACTGTGGCAATGCGCCAGAGAGCGATATTCAGTGGCAGCAACTGCGTAGCTCAAGTAGCAGTGCACCAATGCACAATGGCAATGTATGCATGCACAAGGGCAGGGGGCATACCCACGAAAATGCTGCACAGTGCGATATTCAATCCTCTGACCAATGGCGCAAGTGAGGAACAAACAACAGTTGCGCGGAGCAGACTTGAGCCTATAAAAATAGGGAGCAAGTAGGAGGAGAGAACTTGCACCAGAGGGGAGCAGAACAGAGGGAGACAGACAGGCCGTCAGCCCACAAAGAAGAGGACAGTCAGAGAGAAAGTGACAGAGACCAGGACAGAGAGGGACAGACAGTGTGAGAGAGAATGTGTGAGAATGTGTCAGGCAGGGAGGCGACGGTGGGTGTGAGAGAGTGCAGGCACCACACAGCGCCACCAGGCCCATGTGGTGCGATGCAGGCTCCCACAGGGGTGGGAGACAGAGGCTGCAGGCAACAGCCAGCCAGCTGGGGGCAGGGTACACAGGTGTGGGCCCTGCAGAGCAGCACTCACAGCCATACACAGCTGTGTAGGCCAGTGTAGCCGGATGCCCAGGGGGGGACAGGACAACAGAGGCCATGGCCAGTGCGATATTCCAGATGGAGGCCATAATGAGGGGTGTGGGGAGGTAGGAGGCAGTGCGCCGTGGCCGTGAAAGGGCCCATCAGTGGTATGCCCGGAACAGGTGGTACCGACCCTGCATCAGCTATGAGACTTATGCTGACACTGAGATCGTGGGCCAGTACCAACTGAACCAGGCAATTCTGAGGCATCTCTGTGAGCTGTGCAGTGAGGAGATGCAGGCACCCACTAGATGGAGCCATGTCCTGACAGTGGAGACAAAGATAACAGCTGTCATGTGCCTGCTTGCCACGGGCACCTTCCAGAGACCAACAGGGGACACCACAGGCATAACCCAGTCGGCCACGTCATGGCTCCTCACACAATTCCTCAATGCCCTGCTGCCAAATGCTGTGGAATACATCTACTTCCCCAGCACACAGGCAGAGTGGATAGCAAACATGCAGGAGTTCCACAGGGTAGCATGTATGCCTGGCATGCTAGGAGCCATCGACTGCACCCATATGGGCATTTGCATGCCACCTGGACCGGAGGGGGTAGCCTACATCAACAGAAAGGGCTACCCCAGTATCAACTGCCAGGTGGTGTGTGATGCCAGTGGTGCATAACCAATGTCTGTGCCACACAACCTAGCAGAGCACATGACACCTTCATCTGGCACAGCTTAGCACTGTGCCACAGGTTCAAGAGTGGGGACATCCGCACCGGTCATCTATTGGGTGAGTATGCCGAGACCACGGGCAGCTGGGTACACCAGGGCGTGGGAGGGGGCGGCCAGAGCAGGGGCACCGTGGAGTGCGGCTGGGAGGGAGGAGGGGCACAGCAACAGAGGACACCAGGCTAACCATATCTCCATCCACACAGGTGACAGTGGCTACCCAGTCTGGCCCTGGCTGCTCACACCCTACTGGTGCCTGGCGTCCCCTGCGGAGGAGTGGTACAATGAGGCACATGCAAGCACGCAGAACATCATTGAGCATGTCTTTGGTTTGCTGAAGGCACATTTCCGTTGTATGCACAGGTCTGGCAGAGCCCTACAATACAGCCCCTCAAAGGCCTGTGGCCTATTCCTGGCCTGCTGCATGCTGCACAACATGGCCACTGACTGTGGGATAGCTGTCGAGGTCAAAGAGGGGAACAGCAGTGGGGATGACGCAGCCAATGGTCCATGTGGCGGTGGGCAGCATCCTCCCTGGTGGAGGGATCCCTGGTTGATTAGGATGGCATGCCAGCACCATGACACAATAGCAGAGGAGCACTATGGCACATGCAGGTAGGTGGACAAACACCCATGCATGGGACAGCCTCAGTGGCATGGCACACAGGCATGTGTGGGCATGCCCTGTGGCATGCACAGACCGGTGGGAGGCAGGGGCGGCCATGGGGCCCATGCCACATGGCCACATGCAACAACACGCAGCACAGCACACCACACATACACTGGCACCTGTAGGCACACGCCCAGGCACTGGCACCTGGCACCGATAAGGTGCAGGGCACTGGAGCACATGAGCATCCAGTACTGTGGTGGCATCATCATGCACACACCACATGGGCCAGTGGCCAAACAGGTGTGCACACGGCCAGTGTGTGGTGCAACCCGTGGATGCCACATCCATGGCATGCACACACACACACACACACAATGCCCATGTGCACACAGGGCGGTGGCAGCGGACAGCAGACAGGGTGGCAGGCAGATCAGCACCGCCGCATGGTCACATGGCTGCCACAGACATGTGGACAGCTGCACCATGGCTGCCCAGCAGACTCAGGCTGCGCGACAGCCACAGAGTGTGTCTGCGACTGTCCCCAAGGGGTGGAACTGCGAGAACACGACCGTGTCCTCGCAGGGGTCTGCAGGCTCCCGAACAGGCCTGCTCTGGGTGTGCCTGGGATGCCTACAGCAGAGCCCGGTGTCAACACCGAGGGGGTCACCTGATGTGAGGGGGTGGACAGTGCACTCCGCGAGGTCTGTGGTGCCCGGCTGTGCCCCATGGCAGCCAGTGTGGCATAGCCGACCATGACTGCAGTGGCTAGGTGATCCAGACCCGTGGTTGTGTCCTCCCACAGGTGATGTATGGCATCCTGGACCTGCAGCAAAGCCCCTTTCACATTGCTCTGCAGCCTGGTGCACCTCTGCACGGAGTGCATGCACCCCAGCCACGAGCAGCACCTGTTGGTCCACGGAGGCCTGCAGCAATGGGTGTGCTTGTGAATGGGGTGGGCGCCCTGGGGCGCATGGGTGTTTCGCTGACCCACCGGTGGTGTACGACTGCGCTACACTGCCCCCGCACAGGTGGGTGCTGCACAGCGGGTCCCCCTGTGGCTGCTCACTGACAGGTGCACTGTTAGCGGATGCTGTGCCTGGCCCCCCAATGTCCCCAGAATGTCTGCTGCCCCTCTGGCCGCTGTGCGCTGGCTCTCGCCTGTGCGGCTGTACCACCACCACTATCCCCCAACACCGCACCACCATCGCACACAGCAGTACCGGGGTGGTGACAGGTGGCTGACCCACTGACAACAGGCCACTGGCCACGCTGCCAGGGATGGTGAATGGTATGGGTGTCTCCCCTTGACGATACTCCCGCTGTCCAGGACAATGGTCACATCGTCATCGGTGTCAGACCCCGGCCTGATCTGTGTCTCCGACACTGCACGCCGTGGCTGGCATTCCACTGGAACACAGCCAGGGCCTCATCCACCACCACACCCAGGTCATCCAGATGGCAGCGGTGAGCTGTAGCCGATTGGGCTCCCAGACTCCAGTGGAGGTGGATGGCTGGTCCTCCAGGTTTGGGCATGCTCCCATGGCTGTCACCGCCGCCCCTGCCAGTTCATGCTGGTGTTCCGGTGCTGAAAGGGAACACAGACGTGTTAGTGCTGCTGTTGCAATGCCCCCCCAATCCCCACTCCCCAACCCTGACGCCGCTGTACCTACCATGCAGTGATGGACTCCCACCTATCTGGAAGCCACCGCCCGGCACACCCTCGACAGCACTGTGCCACATGGTGGCCGCCACCAGCTCCTCCTGTGGTGTGAGCTGTGGCATGTCAGCCTGACCCCCACCTGTGGCCACCCTTTCAGCCTGAATGGTGGCCACCTTCTCCTTGATCTGACGCTTGTCGGTGCCAACCTTCTTCCTGCACTCCTGTGCAGAACACTGGTGGCTGCCCTGCTGGTTCACAGCCTCTGCCTCCTCCTCTCAGGCTGTGGCCCTGGCCTGGGGTGTGCCAGTTGCGCCACTCAGCAGAGGCTCCCTGTTGAGGTATGCCTCGAACAGGGCTTCAACCTCTGCCCTCGTAAAGTTGGGCCTGCACTTGTGGGCAGGCCCACACTCCTGTCCCTCATGTTCGGACATGCTGCTACCTGTGGGCAATGACATGTGGTTAGTAGTGGCAGCAGCGGCCCACACCAGCCTTCCATCCCGCTGTGCTGTCTGTACCCTCGGTGAGTGCAACTTACCTTGGATGGTTGCAATACCAGTCCATGGTCTCTGCATTCCTGTGGCGCCTTTATAGCGCATTGCATGCAAATGGACCGATGCGCAACAGTAATGAGATGCTAATTCCCCCAGTGCGCTGCAGATAGGCTGATGAGCTGATTTGCATATGCCAGCTGAATATCGTACTTTTGCACCTTGTGCAATGGACTTGCACTGGCACAAATCATGGCGCAATGCTGTGACATGCTCAGTGCACCTGACACCATGCATGCACCATGGCATGTACCACCGCCAATTGCGCAGCATGTGCTAGGTGTGCTACTGATGGCCATTGTGCCCTATGCACTATAGGCTTTTGGTGCCCATATGCTGTTGGGCCTATGGCGCTCAGGTGCTGTAAGGCCAATGGCATTTGGGTGCTATAGGGCCTATGGCACTCGGGCGCTGTAGGGCCTATGGCGCTCGGGCGCTATAGGGCCTATGGTGCCCGGGCGCTATAGGGCATAGGGTGCTCAGGTGCTGTAGGGCCTATGGCACTTGGGTGCTGTAGGGCCTATGATGCTCAGGCGCTATAGGGCCTATGGTGCTTGGGCCCTATAGGGCTTATGGTGCTTGGGCGCCATAGGGCCTGTTGGGCATGGTGCCCTCAGGTCCCTTTTGCTCAACATGTGACATGGCCCCAATAGTGCACACATGCACATTGCACATGCTGAC
This sequence comes from Neoceratodus forsteri, assembly GCA_016271365.2. NCBI lineage: Eukaryota > Metazoa > Chordata > Ceratodontiformes > Ceratodontidae > Neoceratodus > Neoceratodus forsteri. The sequence goes on along the minus strand of CM028129.1, from coordinate 1,251,046,212 downwards.
CCCTGACCCCTGTCCTGCCCTATGTCCCCCAGGGACCACTGCCCCATGTGCCAGTGTGGCCATGCCCATGCCACGCATCCCCGGGGATGCATGATAGATGCTGGCAGTGCATCTCAGGACAAGGAATGCATCCAGAGCACGTGGAGATCGTGCACTACGGGGCGTAATTTTGAACTGCTACATTGTGGAGTAGGCATGCAGCAGTGCCCAGTACCCAGAGCACAGAACTGGAGCCAGGTGGAGTTGATGAACCTGGTGGCCCAAGTGGAGCCCCATGCTGCCAGCTTATTTGGGCAACAGCCCCTCGACAGGCCCAGGACCGAAGTCTGGCAGGATGTGGCGGATGGCCTTGAACAGGCTACCGGTGTGTGATGCAGCAGGGAACAGTGTCACCACCATTATGGGGACCTGCTGAGGTGGGACCTGGAGAGGGTCAGGTCACTGCAGGTGCACGTCCGGAGGGGGGGCCGTGCCACAGCCAGGTAAGTGTGCTCCGCCTGCATCTGTGCACGTCCAGTGTTCCATGGGGTTGGCAGGGCTGTATGCCGTGCTGGGGGGGGCACTGTCACAGCGAGCCCTGTGGCCTGGCATTGCACATCACTGGGTGTGCTGCGCCACTGCCCTGCAGCTGTGCCAGGCCGGGGTGCACTCTGTGCTTGTGGGGTGAGGGCTGTGGGCTCATGGTGTTGCTGTGTACTGATGTGTGCTTGTTTGTGTTCCTGTCCAAGGCAGGGACACCTGGCAGGCCATGGCAGGCTGCTGCGGGCCCTTTGGCTGGAGCTGCTGGACCGATGCATGCTGCGTCATGGTGGGCAGGTAGGCGCTGTGCATTTATACATTGTTGTGCAGGGTGGTCGTGGGGGTGGAGGTACGGCCTCGGTCCCCTGTGCGCTGAGCCGTGACAGCTTTGTTCAGCCCGCAGTGTGCGTGGTGCCATGGGGTGGCCATTGCACGTGTGTGGCAGCTGTTGGTGGGTTGTGGGTGCATCCGGCTGCCACCTGTGCCGCTGCGGTCCCGACGCAGCACCATGCCACCTGCCTGCCACTGTGCTGGTGGTTGGCCCATGGGCGGCGGTGCCCAGTGCTTTGCATAGCTGTGGCATGCCAGATCGGTGGCAGTTGTAGACCCACCCACTGTGGGTGGTCAGGGTGCCACCTCAGGGGCGTGTGTTCCCACTGTCCACTGTGCATGGTTGGTGGTTCCTTTGCCGTAGGTGTCCAACGGGGTGTTCACCAGCTGAACTATGGCTGCCTCCTGCAGCGAATCATCACCATCACCACCGCCACCCTGGAGGTAGCATGGCTGACCAGACGGCTCCTGCTGTGGGGGCAGCGCAAGGGGCAGCACCAGGCAGACGTGGGACGTGGCTGCCCATACGGCCTGTTGCTCCTGTTTTACTTGTTGTTCCTGCACCTGACCATACTTCCCCTGCCTTCCTCTGTCCCTTTGTATAGCCCGGCCCCTTGTCCCCAACCCTCCCTTACCAACCCTGTTCCTGCTCTGTACATAGTTTCCCCTGCCTTGTTCCCTGTTGTGTCTTTTTTATTGTTATTTAATACAGATTTATATGGTTACCCACCTGTGTCCATGTCTGCTTTGCAGCTGGCAAGTGGAACCATGCTGCAGTGGTGTGGTGGGTGGCTGTGTAGTGTGCCTGTGATGTTCTGTGGGCCATGCATGATGGTGTTTGCCCATCGGTCAGTGGCTGTGCCCTGGGGTGGCCATGGGCTGACTGTTTGGGCTGTGTGGCATAAGTGTTGGGTGCCATGTGCCAGGGTGTGGCTGGCTGTGGACTGGGTGTGTTGAGGTGTGCCATCCAGTGGGGGGTGGCTGATGGCAGGCCACCCTTGGTCATTGGTGCCGGCTTCCATATGTCCACCGCTCTGGTGCCCATGGATGGGGGCTGGCTACGTGCTCATCCTCCTTGGGCGGTGTTCCATTGTGGGCCAGCTGTGCCTTTCAGCCTGGCTCTGGCTGCCTCCACAGCAGCCACCCCCTTTCCCTGGTGCATTGCTCCCTGCTGTGCCTGTGGCAGGTCCATTTGTGCCTTTGTGCATCTTCCTCGGCCCCTTGTGCATCCACGGTTGCGCTATTGCGCATATTGGATTGCTCCCTGGTGCACTTGTGACTGCACTCTTGTGCAGCCATGTGATATTAAGTCATGGTGCACTGGTGCACGTCACCATGCACAACCTTTGAATATCATGCTCATTGCACCACGGCGCATTGTATTTGCGCTGCGCTAGCCTTGTGCTGGCATCTGGCGCAGTTCTGAATATCCCACCTCCAGTGTATTGTTTTGTTGTTTGCTTTGAAATCATATTTATTTCCTTATTTAGGGTTCCTTGTTAATGCAGCCATTTTTCTGCCCAATATTCATTTTGAAATTACTTAGCAGTTCCGGAGCCCTGTGACATCAGTTGGACAGAAGCCCAGCATGAAAACCTTCACTGTATGCTTCAGCTCAATTGATGTCACTGCATTCTGAAACTCATAAAAAATAAAAAAAAAATAATAATACTGGGTTGGACAAAAGGCAGCAAAAGACCCTAAATAAGGAATACATAAGACTGTTTCATAACAAGGATACAAAACAATACACTGGAGTTATTAAACAGACGTAACTATGATCACATTTACAATATTAAAAAATGCAAACAAAAGAGTTTATGTTCCATTTAAATTTTTTTTTATTGAAAATGAGTGGTTTCTCAATGGTATATCCTTTTTATTTTTTAAAGGAATAAACATATTTATTGATTGATTTTTGAGGAAACATAGAAGGTGATGGCTGAAGGAGACCACTAGGGCCACCTAGTCTGCCCTGTGTTTTTGTCTTTTCCTATTCCCTAGCTGCCCTTTAGTGTGAGGGCTCCCTTGTGTCTATCCCACACATTCATGAATTCCTCTGCCATCTTAGCCCCCACAACCCCTGGGGGCAAACTATATTATGCATTTACCACCCTCTCTATGAAGAGGAACTTCCTGATGTTGGTAATGAATCTTCCTCCTTTTAGCCACAGATCATGGCCCCTAGTTCTAGCGCCCTCCTTGAAGCGTAAAAGTTCCCGTGCCTGCACTTTGTTTACGCCTTTTATGTATTTGAAGATTTCGATCAAGTCTCCATCAATAAATATATTACATTTCCTGGGATGTCACATATATTCTTTTATATACAATCAAGCCATGGGCACATTCTTGAAATTAACAAATATTAATACCCTCAATATCATAGACTCATAGAATCCTGCTGGCAGAAAAGAACCATTTGACCCATCCAGTCTGCCCGAAAGAGATAGCCCACCCCCTCTCACCCTTTTACCTCCCACCCTGCTGCCCTCTCTCTCTTTTCCTGCCTAGTCCCATGTAGTTATCCCATGCTCTTTTGAATTTCTCCACCATATCCACCTCCACTATCCATTCTGGCAACCTGTTCCATGGACCTACAACCCTTTCTGAGAAGTAACAACCCCTTACTCTGCTCAGCACCATGGACACAGGGGGAAGGGAGGTGTGCACTAGTCTCTTCACAAAAGAAAGGGTCCTACAAGAGCTTGATAAGCTCAGGGTGGACAAGGCAATGGGACCTGATGGCATACATCCCAGGGTACTAAAGGAGCTAAGGGTGGAACTAGCAGAGCCATTATCAGAACTGTTTAGTGAGTCTCTGATCACAGGAGAGGTCCCAGAAGACTGGAGAAGGACTCATGTGATCCCACGCCACAAGAGTGGTAACAGGGAGGAGGCAGGGAACTACAGACCAGTCAGTCTTACCTCAGTAGTGGGCAAGATTATGGAGGCACTCCTTAAGGAAAGGATAGTGCAACACCTGGAATCCATAGGAGCACGGGATCCAAGACAGTATGGGTTTACAAAAGGAAGGTCCTGTCAAACTAATCTCATAGACTTCTTTGACTGGGTAACCAGAGTGGTGGACCAAGGGGGAGCAGTTGATGTTGCCTACCTTGACTTCAGCAAAGTTTTTGATACTGTTCCACATAGAAGATTGATCTGGATAAACTAGCAAAATGGTCAGAAGAGTGGCAACTGGGGTTTAACGCAAAGAAGTGCAAGATCATGCACATAGGGAAGAGAAACCCTGAGGCCACTTATAAGCTGGGAGGGGAGTTGCAGGCAGTCACAAGGGAAGAAAGAGACTTTGGCACTGATGACCTGAAATCATCCAAGCAGACCTCTAAAGCAGTAGGCAAGGCTAGGGGGATGTTGGGGTGTATCAGTAGGGGTATCACATGTCGGAAGAGGGAGGTAATAATCCCTCTTTACAAGACACTGGTTATGCCCCATCTGGAGTACTGCATGCAGTACTGGAGGCTGCACCTTCACAAGGACATTAACCAAATTGATGCAGTCCAGAGAAGGACAACCAAAATGGTGCAGGGAATGCATCAGAAAACATATGAGGACAGATTAATGGAGCTCAATAAGTATACCCCAGATCAAAGAAGGGAGAGAGGTGATATGATCGAAACGTTCAAACACCTTAAGGCCATTAACAAGGTGAAAGAGTCTAACATGTTTCAATATAAGAAAAATAGCAGGACAAGAGGACACAGCATGAGATTAGAGGGAGGCCGATTAACGGGTAATGTGAGGAAGTCCTTTTTCACAGAAAGGGTGGTGGATGCATGGAACGGCCTACCTCAGGAAATGGTGGATATGAGTACAGTGCAGGGCTTCAAACAGGCATGGGATAGGCATAAGGGAGCAATACAGATGAGTATGAATAGATAGGCCATTGACAGAGCAAAGGCCAATGGCACATTCATAAGGTAGAAAAAGGAATGGGCAGACTGGATGGGCCTTGCGGTCCTTATCTGCCATCAACTTCTATGTTTCTTACGTACCCCCGAAATCTGCTCCCTTCCAGCTTGAATGCATGACCCCTGGTGGTTTTGTTTTCTCTCAGCCTTAAGATGCTATCCCCCTTAACCTTATTTATTCCCATCATGTATCTGAAGGTTTCCACCATGTCTCTCCTTTCCCTTCTCATCTCCAGCATATACAGACCAAGCTCTTCCAGCCTCTCCCCCTATGGCCTCCCTTCTATCTCCTGAGTCATCTTGGTCACCCTTCTCTGGACCCTCTCCAGCCTATCCTTGTCACCCTGCAAACGGGGCTTCCAGAATTGAACTCCGTACTCCAGCTGTGGTCAGACCAGTGTTTTGTATAGTGGTATGATCACCTCCCTCCTCCTACTTGTGAAGCCCCTCCCAATGTACGCCAACATTCTTGTTGCTTTACCAGGTGCTCATTCACACTGGTTCCTAACCTTTAAAGTGTCAGTGATCAAAATTCCCAGGTCCTTTTCTTGCTCCGTGACCTGCAGTGTCCCCCCACAAGGCAGTAATTAGCCCTTGGATTATTTTGTTATATGTGCATTATTTTGCATTTTTTCCCATTGAATTGCAATTGCCACTTTTCCACCCACTCCTTCAGCCTGGCTAGATCCTGCCTCATTTTCTACAACCCACCTGGAGTGTCTACTCTGTTATAGACTTTCTTGTCATCCACGAACAGACACGCCTTTCCATTTATACCCTATGCTAAATCCCCCATGTACACATTGAACAATATAGGACCCAACACCGATCCCTGTGGTACCCTGCTTGTCAGCCCTATTGTAGTTCACTGGAGTGCTTCCCACTGACCACCACTCTCTGAGTCCTCTCTCCCAACCAATGCTCCACCCAATTTAATAAGCTTAGCTTCCACACCTAAACTGCTTAACTTGCTTACCAACCTTCTATGGGGAACAGAGCCAAATGCCTTCCTGAAATCCAGATAGGCCTCATCCACTGCTCCCCCCAATCATACACCTCCATTACACCCTCGAAGAATTCAATCAGATTGGTCTGACAAGACCTACCACCTGTGAACCCATGTTGGTTGTCATCAATTAGTCCTTCCTCTTCTAGATGTCGTACCAACCTCTCCTTTATGAGAGCTTCCCTTAGCTTGCCTACCACAGAGGTGAGACTGACTGGGTGGTAGTTGCCAGGCTTATCCTTTCTGCCCCTCTTGTATAGCGGTACCACCTCCACCTTCTTCCAGTCTCCTGGGACCCTCCCCAATTCAAGGGATAGATTAAACAGCTTGGCAAGAGGCCCCACCAGTTCCTCCCTTAACTCCCTAAGTACCCTTGGATGTATTTGATCTGGTCCCATAGCCTTGTCGGTTTTTATTTTTTGAGCTCCTCCAACACCCTCGCCACCGTGAAGGGACTTGTGTCTGCCTCCTTGCCCACCCTCCCACTTCTGCTTACTGCAGGCCTGCTTCACTCTTTCTTAGCCGTGAATACTGATGTGAAGTATTCATTGAGTAGGGTTGCCTTTTCCTTTTATACACCCCCGACTGTGACATTTCGACTGCAGGGTCCCCTACAGCGACTATAGTGCCACGTCGCTGTAGGGAACACACTGGAACCCAGCACTGTCTGTCGGGGGTCCTGCACCCCCTCAAATCAGCTCTGACTCAGAGTTGAGAATCCTAAGTGGTGAGGGGGAGGTGCGGGAGTAAGCCCCCAAAGAAAACACTTGTTATTCTCCGAAACCGGCAGCCAACTGCAAAATGCGGTCAATCTGCCGGTTTCACTGTTGGGTTGTTCGACAAAAATTTTGTTGATGACTCATCGTAGATCCCCTTTTCCTCATCTCCTTCGACTATTACACCCCTCCCTTTAAGTCTTGGAATCCCTTGCCTGCTTCACCTCCTGTCACTCACATACCTAAATAATTTTTTCTCTCCCCTTTTTACCTCCCTAGCTATTTTTTCGTCCATAAATGCTTTTGCCTTTCTAATTGTTTTTGCCGCTTCCCTGAGCTTTTCCTTATAGACCCTTTCCTCTAACCCCATGACCTTCTGTAGACTTTGAACACCTTTTTTTCTCCCTGATGGCCTCCCTAACCCCACTGTGAACCACAGGGGTTGTCTCCCCCTTTTGCATTTGCTAATTCTCAGGATACATTGCTCTGTGGCCTTCAGAATTCCACCCTTTATTGCAGCCCACAGCTGCTCTACCTCCTCTAGGTTTTGAATCCCTTCAAATTCCCTCTGTAAGATGTCCTTCATCCTCCCAAAATTTGCCCTACTGAAGTTGAGCACCTTTGTGGTTGACCTGCCCAGTTCCGATCCTACCTGGATGGAGAACCTGACTATCCGGTGGTCACTGTCTCCCAAGTTTCCCCCCACCTCTACCTTCCCGTGCTGTACCCATTAGTCAAAACAATGTCCAGTGTTGCCTCCTTCCTAGTAGGTTCATTTACTAGCTGGTTCAGAAACACATCCTGCATGGATTCTAACAAGTCCCTGCTTTTTTGGATGTGGCCGATGGGATTTTCCAGTCCACATCGGGTAGGTTCAGGTCCCCAACCACTAGGATCTCCCCTTTACTGACCTTCTGCTGTACATCCCTAGCCATTTCCCTATCTACTTTCTCACCCTGATGTGGTGGTCTGCAAACCATCCCTATCCTTATTATCCCACCCTCCTTTCTGCCCAAGGTAACCCAAAGGATCTCAGCAGATCCCTTCTCCTCTTTACCCTCCACCACTGTTATCCCATCCCTCATGTACAGGGCTGGCCCCCACCTTTTTTTCCCTGTCTATCCCTCCTAAAAAGACTGTACCCTTGCAACTCCATCTCCCAACTTTGGCAATCCATCCTCCATGTTTCTGTTATTGCAATTAGGTCCTGGTCGTCCACTCCCACCACCACTTCTAAGTCTGCCATTTTATTCCCTAGGCTCCTGGCATTGGCCAGTATTCCCTTCCATCCCACCCCACCCTTATGATCCCCTTCCCTCTTGTGGTCCCTTGTCACTCACATTGGGAGAGTGAAAACTGGGTTATCTCTGCTAAGCCGAGAATCTCCTTCCCCATAGTGCCGTACTTTCCCCTGTCTAGTTTAAATTTAAGTTGACCCCCAGCCTCTCATCTATGTACCCCTGCAGTTTTGCTCTTAGTAATCTTGCCCCTTCATCACTTATGTGTAACCTATCCCTGGCGTACAGGTGTTCATCCACCCACATATCCCCCCCCAGTCTCCCAGACATATGAAGCCTTCCTCCCTGCACCACTGCCTTATCCAGAGGTTAAATTCCTTCACTCTGAGTTGCCTGGCCTTGCTAGCACAAAGCACTGGCAGGACTTCTGAGAAGGCCAGGGAACCAATCAGTCCTCTACATCCCTCTGCTAGCTCTCTGAACCTCCTTTGAACCACCTCCACCTCTTTCCCAGCTTAGTCATTTATTCCTAGGTGCAATACTCAGGTGCGGCTTACATCCCACTAAATTAATGCAGTTTTTTATCCCAGAAAGCACCCTTTTGGCCTCCATTCCTAGGTTGCAAAAAACTGACCTTCCCTTAAAAGCTACTTTCCTCCTTTGCCAATGAATCCCCTTTATGATTGAATCCCCATATGCTACAACTGCCCTTGCATTTTCTATCCCCGAGAGTGCCTCGTCTCTACTGTCCTGGCCTTTCTCGCACCTTCCTCCCAATGTGGCTGCCTTCCTCTGCTCCCTGTGCTCCCTGGCTTGCCCTCCCCCGCCCCCTCTTTCTCACCCCTCCTTTCCTTGCTGCCGGCTATCCTCCCCATCCCCTTTTGACCATCCTCCCTCGTCTTGGCCCCAGTTCCAGATCCCGGATCCTGCCTCTCCATCTGCAATGCCCTACCTTTTTCCAAGCCCTCCTTTCCACTCTTCCCACATGTTGCATATCCTCCTCAACTCTCCTTAACCATTCCTCCTGTCTGTGTGCTACCCTCACTTGTCCTCCCTTGTGCTCTCCCTACATTTCCTTCACATGCGCTGCCATTTTTTCCCCTTCCCTGGCTTAGTTCTCTGGGACTCTCTGCTCTTCCTCCTTTCACGCCCTCCTTTTCCCTTAACTCTGCCAGGGGCCAGTACCTGTTTGACTCCTGTTGAGTACACTTTCCCCATTTCCTCTCTGTCCATAGGCTCTTTGTCCCCTGCCTGCTCTTGCCCCTCTATCCCCTTCCCACTATCTTGTTCCCTCCTCTGCCCTCTCAGTTCTCCTCCCTGTCCCCCCTCCATCCTCCCATCCATGCCACTCCTTTTCTCTCCTTGCAAAATCCTCTTTAACCATGCCAATTTGACCTCTAGCCTCCTCAGTTTTTGACAGATAGGGCATTCACCTAGCTTCTACACAGTGCTCATGAATACAGCAGCTCCACAGCCATTACAGCCTACTATCCTTCCTCCCCCAGATCCCTTACAGCCTCTTATTTCCTGGTACTGTAATTTACCCCCTCCTCCACCAAGGTGGCTCTATCTGCTGTCACCCATTCCCCTGCCAGCTCCATCTGCTATGATTTCCCCCATTGGTCCAAGCCAGTTCCTCCCTAGTTCCCCACATTTTTCTTTTTGCCCTGCCCTCCTACTAGTAATCAATTTGCCTCCTGTCCTCCAAGCAGCTTCCAATTACAGTCTGAGGCTACCCTATCACCTTTTTTGATTAATTATGCCCCTTTAACAGTATCAACTAGTAGCTTCTGTCTAACTAAGGGGATAGAAACAGATCAGTCCTAACCACAGGCTATACAGTAATTCTTAGCCATTTGTTTCCTCCCTGATTAATACACAGACTGCATACAGCAATTTCAGATCAAGCAAAATCTGCAGTTTCGGTAACAGGCAACCATAAAATTTCTCACCCCTTACTAATACCCAACAGCCTAGAGCAAGTAAACTTGTTTTACCAACCAGATTGCCCAGTCAGTTTACCCCTTCTTCCACAATTTGCCCCTTGACCAGCCGATCAAACCAGTATACATTCTGCAACAAAGAGTAGGCTAGTCTGCCTTGCCCAACAGACTGCTGCCAGCCCCACCAGATAGGTAGAGGAATTTTGTCTTGAGCTCTAAATAATTTAAAAACACAAAAATGAATTACATTTTAATTAGGATCTGGATGAAACTGAGTCATATAGTACATTTTTATGAAAATGTCAAAATTCCACCATCTGCCATTTTTGTGAAAAAAATATTGAGCAAACAAGAAATAACCATTTGCTAGCATCAAAACTGATAACAAGTGAATAATACTGAAAAGTTTTACAAGTACTCATATACCCCTGTATATTTAATAACATGAATTCATTATAACTGTATATTGTGATAAAGCATCAACCTGGAAAGTGAATATTGCATGTATTCATTAAATCTCAGTAAATCAAAGCAAAAAAGATGCCTACACACTTTTATAGTACTGATACAAAATAATGTATAATATTTTATTAACACCTTATCACAAATCAGTTGAATAAATCTATATACAGTACATTAGGTGCTTGATGTGCAGACTGCAACCTTAGGAAAAGCTGCCCAGATTAACTTGAGTTTTTTTCTAAATGATTTAGGATAATGTCACTGAGCCTTTCACTGACTACTGATTACTACCTATATATTTAATTACTGAAATAATTTTACTAACAAAAAGGGCAGATATTCTCAATGTGTTAAAATAATTCTATTGCAAATTGTATACCAAGGGAACCAAATTAGGAAATGAACATTTTGACAACTTCTTCACCCAGTTACACTTCCCCACACTTATAGAACAGCAGCAAGGTTCCCTCATTCATCCAGTCTCCCAGGATGAGATTTAAAATGGTGTATATCAACCTACAAATGATAAAAGCCCAGGTCCAGACAGGTAAACAGCTGATTTTTTTAAAGCACACAGAGAGCAACTGTTAGCTATTCTACACGGAGAGATATGGACAGAGGAGGCTGTGGCGTAGCTGACTCTAACACATTTTAAGGCTTGACTGAATTTTTATTATGGTATTCCAGCTAATCCAAAGGGATTGCAAGAGGTTTTGATCTTTTCATGAAAGGGTTTCTCACACTCAGAAAACACAACTTCTTTAGTTTTCCCCTTTAATGTTCATAGAACCTTGTGGTGAGTGACCAAACAACTGACACCTGGAAAGTGACTTGCACTTTGGTGCGAGGACAGCAGTATGGGTGAATACTACAGAAGAGAAACCCAGGTATGGAGAGAGTGGAGAAGAACAGAAAGGAAGAGCTTTTGAGGAATAATTGGTATATTGGGATGTCAGAAAGAGGCTTGAAGGACTGGATGGAATGGAAGGTTGTAAACTGGATGGAATAACTGACTGGAATAAAGTGAGAGAAGTACTAGAACCTAATTTTGGTGATTTAGCTGAAGAGTTTTGAAAGTTTCTATCAGTTGTGCTTTTCTCCTTTGACTTACTGAACTAACATACTATATGATAAGAAAAGTAAAGTAGCTAAGGGTACTAAGGAAGAAGCCTGGTACGTCCCCCTTTTTCATTTAGCATCCAGCAGAAAGGAGTTTTTTTACCTGATATAAAACATCTTTTATTTCTTAATAACTCTTGAAAATATTGTCTGTTAATTATATTATTTAAATTATCCTTTTCTAAGGTTGAAATGCCAGAGATTTGAACATTTTAATTAACCAATTAGAACAACTCTCTGCACCAAGTTAGATGATGTAACCGAGTTGAGCTGTTACAAGACAGTCTTATGCCTAATTGTATATAAATGTAAACTAGAAGTATTAGAATTGAAATAATGCAGTAATAATAAGTCAAGAAAAATATCTGGAACTCAAGAAACTAGAGAATATTGATCTTAAATATATAAATGCCCCCCCCCCAAAAAAAACAAATTCAGAAGGTGACAACAAGTATACGTAAAAGCAGGTGAGAAGGAGAATAGAAGCAGGAAGGCATTGGAAGGACAGCAAGTTACAGGCAAGCTCTGTCAAAACAAAGAAGAAGAAAAAACAGGCAGCATCTAATAATATTTTAATGAATACCCTGGCAACTATAACTATTTTAAATACACCACCCTTGATAGATCCTGAAGTTGGTAATTTGACAATTACTAAAGTAGTGCAGCCAAAGACTGACCACCCACATGGAGCCAGAACTAAGCTGGAATTATTTAGTTTCCTTTCCATAGGAGATATCAGCACCTCTTCTAAACAGGTACATGTAAAGGAGGCTATTCATGGTCCTAAGATCATGAGAGTTGCTGAAAAAGAAAATTTAAATAAAACTATTGATGTAATAATATACAATAGCTACTCAACAAAACTTTCAAAGGAAATTATAGATGCTTTGGGCCACTCCATATGGTAAGTATTTATTAATGGAATACTTGCAAATATTTAAAACAGAATTTGAACAGGTAAGAGATGTGGATGAGAATAAATTATTTTAAAGTAAATTCTACAAAATACAAATTAAAGTTTGGCCATAAAAAAACCTAGGAAGACAAGTTCACTCTCTAAAACATGAATCAAAATCCCCAAAATACAAATAGTAAGGAGAATAACAATAAAGAAGGAGGAAAGACTCACAATATGGGGTGGGGGGGGGGTTATAAAAAAATCAATACTAATAATGAAATAACTGAAAAAAGAAAGCTAGATCCAGTACTAGGAATCATCAAGAAGGAAAAACAGCAGACTGTATATTTCATGAAGACAACACAATCAGAAAAACAGGGGAGAGGGAAATAGCAGAGAATTAAATGCTCATAAAATAATGAAAAAACCAAGAGGAGTAATGTTAAAAAAAACAGAGAACCTATTAAAAGGCCGACTGCAACAAATATAAAAAAAATAGTTGTACTAGAAGAAGAATGGTATATTGAACTAGGAGGTGTTTACAGAAAAGAATATGAGACCCAGGAAACCCTTTCAGTGCTCATTTTCTACTTACTACCCTCTGAATTAGAAATTGACATCTCCTTAGCTAATTTACTTGAAGCCTTTGGAACTAAAGGAAGATAAAATTATAACGATATGATAATTGTTTCTGACAATGAAGAGGCACTGCATAATTTATGGGCAATCCAGAGCAAATTAAGGAGGATAGGGATGTATGGCGGTAACTCAGGTTCACTGTCTGCGCTTCCCTTGCATCGTTGGGTTAAATTACCAATCTCTCATTCTATGGACAATAATCAAAACTACAAGCCTCGAAAGGAGTTAGATGCACCAATACTAACCTTCCTTGGTTTGCAAGAGCAAGAAGATAAATCTAAAATGTCATTAATGAGTAAAATCTTAGTATTAATCCAGGATATAGTAACAATCAAATGTCAAGACTTTTAACTTCAAAAAAATTAAAAGAATAAAGGGATGGTTTGGATTTAGCCCAAGTTAACATTCTCTTCACTAATAAATTCCTCCCCAAACAAATACTTAACCATACATCTCTTTAAGATACAATTGGCATAAATGTAATTGATGCATCTGAATATTGGGGCATGTTAGGGAATGGCTTAAATGTTCAGGAGGCTAGGATATGTTAAAAGGCAGGAAGACATAGTGGGCCCCGATTCTCAAAACTCTAAGTGTGATGCAAGGTGCCTGCACCAAACATAAATGTCGCAAGTGGAACCTTGCATCAAAAACAGCCCCCTGAGCTATTCACAAAGGCAACCTGCATCAACCACAGGCTGCCTGCCTCAAATGGAGCTTGTGCTGCCCCTGCACCCAAAACCGGACTGTGACTTGGCACTAGGGGGCATGTAGCAGATGCAAGCTGCCACATCTCTGAATATGGTATTCTCAGAACTCTCCCAGAGAGAGAATTACTACGTACCCTTAGACCAACCAGGGCTTGTCTAAAGGTACTTAGAAAACACTCCTCTGGGAGAGTTACCTGTGTGCGGCTGTCCCTGATGATATAACAGTATGGAATATGCACCCCTGTAGATGTGGCCACCCCCTCCCCATTCACTGATGCTGCCATAATCCTTGTTTAGGATAATGCCATCCCTCCCTGATGCAGCTGTTATCTGTACTAAATATAATGCCCCCCTACCTGAACACTGATGCTGCCATAATCATTTATCAATAATGTCCCTGATCTCTGATCCCCGACCCCGATGCAGCCATATTCATTTATTAATACAATGTCCCGAACTCTGATCCCTGATGCAGCCATGACCATTTATTAATAAAAACGTCCCTGTTCACCGATCCCAAATGCAGCCATAATCATTTATGAATATAATGGCCCCGCTCTCCAGTCCCTGATGAAGCCATAATCATTTATGAATATAATGCCCCATCCCCAATCCCCTATGCTGCCCCTATTAATAGTTAAGATCATATCCCTCTCCATGGTGGTATAGTGGCCCTCTCCCTTCCCTCCCCAGCAGGTAGTGCCCGCCACCCAGCTGCTCTCCATCCCGTAACAGAGATGGTACCAGTGCAGCCCTCCTCTCACCTCTGTAGCTGGCACCAACTGAACTGAACACTGAGTGCAGTACCACATAGTGTACACGCATTTTGCGTACACTATACAGTACCACACTCAAATAACAGTTTAGTCGGCACCAGCCGCAGAGGTGAGAGAAGGGCTATGCTGGTGCCAGCTCTGTTATTGAATGGGGGGATGAGATTTTTACTCTAGATGGTTTTGCTTTCTAGAACTCTTCTGCTATAAAGATAAAAAGAATGAGAGACCAGTAGGAGGACTACTAATTGGTCTAAAAATAATAACAGAGATAAAATGTAATACTGTTCTTCACACTGATGATAACAACATAATATTGTCACTAAAACTGAACGAGGAAGACTGCCACTATGTTATGTGTATAATCCCCAGGTATTAAATTTCATAATTCATGTTTCTTTTCTCGATCTGGCAGAGGAAATTCAGTCAGTGAAGAATAGTGAATGTTTGGAAACTATTATTTTGGGGGATTTTAATACAAGAACTGCTTCAGAGAATGTTATAGAGGAAGAGATAGAGATTTTTTAATAATAACTGTATTTTTTATTTATTTATTTAGTTTTTGTTGACCGGGTAAGTGCACTAGACAAATTCTGCCTATTTTCAGGCATGACCTGGGGGAAGGGGATACAGATGAATGCCAACCGACCTTGAACCAGATTAAGCTGTTGGTGGTATTTTTTTTTTAGTGAATGAGGGAAATGTGGCCAGGACACCGGGGAAATTCCCCTACTGTTTGTCAGTAGGGGGCTGACTGGCTGGAGGCAAGATAGCCACTGCGTTAGTGAGCCCAACGGAGGTGGTTGTGGAGGAGGTGAATGTGGAGCTGGAATGCCTGTTTCCTGACAGTGCACAGAAGATGCCAGTTATTGAAGGACTTACCGAGGAGATTTTTCATGAGGCTCGGTCCTCGATTGAAAGTTTGGAGATATCGCTGAATAGCGGTGTGGTTGCGGAGTCAGAGTGTTCTCTCTTACGGGCTACTTCAGCGGAGGTCCCTGCAACGATAGTATCAGATGCTGTCAGAGTTTCATTTGGATCAGAGGTGTTCGCATTGCGAGAAGACCCGACTGTACAGCGGAATGCGGAAGTGCCCCAGTGTGTGGAGACGGCTGACCCGAGTCTGGCACAGCTTCCAGTTTTGGAAGCCTTAGGGTCTGTTCTTGTTGATAGTGCATGTCTGGATGAAGGTAACCAAAGGGGAATATTGCCTGAAAACCCGGCGGGGGCAGTCATTAGACTCGAGACTGTTCTAAATGAGAAGCCTCTAGTGAGTACTGTTTCGGGGTCTGCTGCTAATACAACTGTTACACTGAATAAAGACTCAGGGTTTGTTTTTAAACCCTTGGAAAAAGACTGGATTCTTCCTAATTTTCAGAGCACTGCTACATTCAAGTGGACTCCGGTGTGCAGGAGGGGGTTACTGAATTTTGTTTCACAGCTAGAAAAGGGCAGTGGTCGGACTTGGACTATGTGCAGTGCCCAATATCGAAGTGTGATGTTAAAAGGAACATTACTCCTCCTTTGCTGAAGGTAAGACTTCAGCAACCTGAAGCCCCTTTGCTTCATGATGATTCCTGGTCTCCCCAAGAGGCGTTGAGGGCTGCTGGCTGGGGACAATCTGGCAAAGGAGTTTGGACTCCCACTCAGGGCTGGGACCCAGTTTTTGACTTTAAAAAAAATTCCCCTGAGTGGCATCCTCAGGGTATGAAGGAAGGGGTCGAGGGGGATAAAAATGTTGTTCTTAAACCTATAAATACTGCAGGTGTTGAGAGGAATGGTTCTGATACAGCTTTAAACATTGATGTTGTTAAACCTGTTTTGTTAGATTCTAGTACAGTTAACACTGTGGAAAAACCTTTGATGTCTTCTCTTTTTTCCAATGCTAAAAGAGAAGCTGCACCACGGCGAAATGCTGTATGCATTAGATATAAAGGGGGTTTACCAGAGAGGCCAGACAGATATTATGTCGGCAGATTGTTAATTAAGGAATCTTTAGGGTTTTCTGCAAGGGATGTTTTTGCCTTTATTAACATTTCGGGGGAAGACAATTTTTATATTAGTTTTCGCTCTGCATATTTGTTAGAATTGTTCTGGGAAAGATATGCCCAGGTGAAGTTCTCCCCCTTGTGGACTCCTTTTTTGGTTATTCCCCTTTCTACCCCTTTAATTAAACATATAACAGTTATGTTTCGGAATGAAGGGGTCCATATTGAAGATATTATGCACTGGCTATCTCTCAAATGTGACGTTCAGGGAGACCCAGAACCTATATTGGATACCGAACAATTTTGAACGGGGGGTTGGAAATTTAAAGTTAAATTGAGACAAACTGAGACAGGCATTGAACATATCCCAAACTCCTTTTTGTTGGGTAGGGATAGGGATGTCTGTTTTTACAGTGGCCAACCTCGAGCGTGTTATAAATGTGGTTCAAAAACCCATTTATCCAGTACTTGTGACCGCCCCAGATGTGACAATTGTGGAGAATTAGGGCATGGAGTGATGCAATGTGTTAACCCCACAAAATGCGATCTCTGTGAGAACTATGGGCATGCCTTCAAAGATTGCACATGGGCAGTTAAGAATAAGGCCTCATGTGGTAGTGTTGACTTACTGGTACAACAAGCCCAGGAGGCGGTTCTCAAGTCAGAGGATGTGGTACAGTATAAAACATCTGTCCTTTCTCTTCCAAAGCAAGCAGATAAGGTCTCAATACCAAAAGTTTCAGTACCGAAAGAGTTTGTAGCTTCCTCTGCCCCTCCCTTCTGAAAAGACTCTAGGAGTTGCTACTCAAGCAGGACAAACTCAGAAGATAGGTTTATTACAACCAGTCTGTTACAAAGACCCAGAGGAGACTAAGGCTGATGGGTGAGTGGCTCCTATATCTTTGCCTCCTAAACGGTCTAGTAGAATGTTTAAAGCAGTTTCAACACCGGTGAAGTTGGAGGTTGAAACACATAATACACATGCAGCTCTTTTTACGGCCTGGGGTGACTCTGAGATGGACCTAGGGGACTCAGACTCACAAAAGTCAGTTCCGGGTGACTCTATAAATGAGTATAAAGAAAAGAAAAAAAATGCAGAAAAAAATGAGGTGCGGTCTTTTTTTTTTCTCTCCATTATTTTTTGACTAATGGGGTTTCTTTGGGCATCCTTGAATTCTCATAGTTTATTAAATCCGGTTAAACGCACTTACTTCATTATAGGAACCTTTCTCTATGTTTTGTTCAGGAAACTTGGATGTTTTCCAAGGAACAACTCCTCTCTTTCTGAAAGGATTGGCCATGGGGGCTGTCATTTTGGTCATTTGGTAGAGAAACAGCTGATGGCATTGGGATTCTTTTCAGTGGTTATCAATTTTCTTTATACAAACTGGTTGATTTACTCCCCTGGAAGAATATTAATTTTGGAAGGTACATGACTGGGTATTCAATTTAGACTGATAAATCTTTATAACCCTCAAACAAAAGCTGCCAGAATAAGCTGTTTCAAAGAAATTCAACCTTATCTAGTTACAACCTTATCCATTTTGTGGGGTGGAGATTTTAATTGCACTCTGTTAAGTAAAGGGATAACTACAAACAAAATTTACTGCGATTCTAACTTTCTGGTGTCAATGCTGTCAAAAGCAGATTTATTTAATTGTAATCAGATTTTAAAGGCACAGTGTAGTTATACATTTTATAAGGGGTCTATAGGCTCCACTATTGACTATTTACTGCGTTCTAATTCTCTGTTGGTGCATGACTTTTGTATATTGCCCATTGAATTTTCTGATCATCAGCTTGTGCAGGTTGAAGTGGGTGAACCAATTTGTCAGACCCCTAGGACTAATAGATGGAAATTAAATTCCACCTGCTTGCAGGATCAAAGGGTGAAAAACTCAATCAAATTAATCTTGGAAGCTAGATTGTGAGTTTTTTATATTCTGATTTGAGACTCTGGTGGGAAGAGACCAAGGCTGATTGTACGCAATGGTTTAAGTCTTATGGGATTCAACACAGGAAGTCACAGTTTAGTACTTATTTAACACTGAGATCCCATTTACAAGATTTGTATTCAATAGCGAATGCTACCAATCAGGACTTATCCTCTCAGATCAATATTGTCCAAATGGACATGAGAAGATTACAATATGATAGGGCTAAATCTTTGCAAGCCCTTTTGAATAATCATTTAAGAAAGTCAGTTATAGGAGACCCCTATACCTTGTGTAAAACACTTAAAGATTCCACTTCCTTGGAGTTTTTGAATTCAAAGTTGGGAAAGGTGACAGATGTACTGGGTATTAGCTCTATTATTAATCACTATTTTCAAAATTTAAGATCTCCTGAATCACCATCTGTACAAGATATATGGGATTATTTAAACTTTGCCCCCCCCAAGCTTGGACCAAAACTTGATTGCTGCTATGATAAAACCCTTTTCTGTTCTAGAAATTGAATCAGTTATAGGTGAACTGAAAGATAATACTTCACCGGGTTTGGATGGTTTATCTAACTCATTCTATAAATCCTTTCGAACTGAATTGAGTGCTGGTTTACTTTTATTATTTAATTCTTTTTTGGCAGGCCTCTCGATTTCGAGTTCCTTTACTCAAGGAATTCAAGTCTATTTTTTTAAATCATGGGATAAGGGGAGGTTGGAAGATTGGAGGCCAATTACTTTATTAAATTCCAACTATAACATTTTTGCAACCTTATTAAATAACAGATTGAAACAATTGGCGGCAATAGTCATTTCACCAATGCAGCACTGTGGAATTCCAAACAGACGAATTCAGTCGATTTTGACTATCATTAGAGATGTGATAGAATACTTGTCTGAATTAGGTATGGGTGGTGGTTTACTTTCATTGGACTTTGAAAAAGCCTTTGATAGGGTGAATCATTGTTTTCTTTTTCAAACTTTAAGTTATTTTGGGATACCAGTACAAATGTTGGAAGTAATTAAAGGCCTGTATGTACCTATGCAGGTATTCCCTGTTGTTAAGGAAAGTTAGGACATTATATTGAGATTTCCACAGGGGTGAGACAGGGCTGCCCATTGAACCCTTTGTTATATGTTTTTACTTTAGAACCGTTGATTAGAGCTGTTTATTTAAAATCTTTATGGGACGGTGTCCTAATTCCAGGTACAAAAATGAGGTTAACAATTCAAGCATTTGCTGATGATGTGTGTTTATTTTTTCAGAATTTGGATCAAATAGATTTTTTTTTCAAGAATTCCAAATATATGCCAAATTGTCCAATACCAAACTAAATTATACTAAATCTAAAGGTTTATTGATGGGGTCTTGCCCTATGGGGTTGGTTAGCACTTCCACTATTTCATTACTAGCTGAGCCGATCACAGTTTTTGGGAGTTTTGTTTGGTCCTCAAAACCTTCCTGTGGAAAACTGATTAACAGTTCTAAGTAATGTGGAATGGAAAGTTAATAATTGGAAACAATTTAGATTTAGTAAACTTAAAAGAGTGCAAATTTTGAAACAGTTTATTTTACCTTGTCTTCATTATATTGCAGTCATTTTTCCTTTACCATCCCAGTTTGAGACTAAACTTTATAGTCTTTGTTTTCAATTTTTATGGGGAAATAGGCTGAACCCAATAAAGAGAGTTTATACATATTTGGAAAAAAAAAGGGTGTGTGGGTATGATCGATCCAGTGGTTTTCTGTTTTTCACTATTTTGTATAAATTCCCTGAAATCCACTTTAAGTTTTTCACATATGAATGAAGAGCAGTGGTCCGAGCAGGTATAGGCAGTTATTTAAAATCTTGGTCACAATATGCTCCGAAAATAAATTACCATTTTCCTCTTCCGACCTATTTTATTCCAGTAGCTAAAAAATTGTATAAGTGGAAATTAACAAAATCTCAAATCTGTGACAGTTCGGTTAAGACTTTATATAAAAGCATAATGGCTTCACAATATCCTAGGTGTCCAGTCTTTAAGTTCTGCCCCCCCTCCTTAAATCAGGTAGTATTGGATCAATTGAATAATCCGAGATTGCCACCTTATATGTGGGAAACACAATGGCTGATTATGTACGGTAGATTGAATGTCAGAGGGGCAGCAAAATACAAAGCAAAAGAGGAACAGTATTGCCCATATTTTAAATGTCAAAATATGGAAGAAACCATGGAACATTTCTTTTTGGAGTGTTCCAATACAGTTCCGTTATGGGCCTCTCTTGCAAAAAGTTGGTCATTGCCATGGTTATTAAACCCTTCTTATCAGTTTTTAATCCTCAGGGATCTCCCTCCTAATTTAAAAATCTATGAGAAAAGGACTGTATGGATATTGTTGGCTGTTTTACGGTTCTGTTTATGGCAAATTAGGTGTCAATGGGTGTTGTTTCAAAAACAGACTTCAGAGAAAGCATTTTTCCTTTATGTAACCAATGAATTGCAAAAAGTCTATTCCAAAGAATTACAGATTTTTACTACAGATTCTGTTAGGTTATGGTGGAGGGGTTTCTCACATATTATTAAATATAAGTAGGTATTGTTGATGGTTTCTGTAGTTAAGACGTTATTGTTATTAAGGGGTTATATCTGACTGTTCTAGATCAGTATCTGTATCATCCTTTCATTTCTTTTATGCTTGATGTATAAGTAACGTGGATGTTCTTATTTAGATTTTCTTTTGCTTTTGTTGTTGTTTTTGATTTTGTTTACATTCTTATTATAATAAAAACACCCCTACTCTTTTTGATAAGTGCCATGGGATCTTTAACATCCACCTGAACTACCACCAGTCCAGGCAGATGGGACCTTGGTTTAACGTCTCAACCGAAAGACGGCACCACAGAAGTGCAGCACCCCTCTCACGCTGCACTACAGTGTCAGTAGTTGGATATTAACCCAAGTGCCAGATGTGGGAACTGAACCCACAGCCCTCTGATCTCCTGGCCTCAGAGGCGAGTGTGCTACCCACTGAGCCACTGACACTGCAGCATGAATATAAGAATTTCTGAAGACAAGATTGTTAACAGTATGGCAAGGGAACTTCTAAAACTTGTAATGAGCTAAATGTTTGTATCTTAAATAGTAGACTAAAAAGAAATTTATGTGGTGACTCTGCTTGCTCAAGAGATGCTTTTGCTACTGTGATTGATTACACTATCACATCCCTTTATAACCTGAACAAATATAATGAACTTTTGGTAGTTGAAAAATCTGAAAGTGATCATGTTCCACTTTGTCTAGTAAGACAAATGGAACTGGGGACACAAAACTGGGAAAACAATCCTAAACAAATGGAAATTATTAATAAACAGAATAATTTGAAATGATTTGAAAAAAAGAAAAAAAAGTCTTTACCTGTATTTTAAGTTTGGACGCTCACAACACTTTTGACAGGGTTTCTTGGAAATTTCTCCACTACATCTTCTCTACTTTTGATTTCCCTCCTCCTTTGTGGGACATATCACACCATTTTTACAGGGTCCCCCAAGGAATAGTAAAAGCTAACAGCTCCAATTCAGTTAGGTTTTCCCTCACCAGGGACAACCATCAGGGCTGACCACTCTCTCCACTGTTGTTTTCACTCTCTGCAGAGTCTTTGGCCCAGCATATATGGCAGTGCTCAGTGGTGGAAGGTGTCCATGTTGCACACCATGTGCATAAAGTGGCAGTTAATGCAGATGATCTTTTAATTTACTTAATGAACCCGACCATGCCACACTCTCCATTGATGCAGTGTCTGGAAATGTGGGTTGCCTGTCTGGGTTATCAGGTAACTGCAGAGAAAACAAAAGTATTACAACTGGGAAATGTCATGGATTTAGACATTAAACAGCACTATTCCTTTAGGTAGGGTAGAAAAGCCATTACAAATCTAGGGGTATGCTTGTCAAAGGATTTGTCAGATCTATACCCCTTGAACTCTACTACCCTAGCTCAAGCAATAAAAGAGGACTTACAACATTGGTGTCTTCTTCCAATTTCTTTAATTAATAAGGTTGATTCTATTTGTATGGATATTCTGCCACAATGTTAATATTACTTACGGACACTCCAAGTGAGGCCAACAAAAGGAGAGTTTCAAATTTGGGATAAATGGATATCCTAATACTTGTGGCAAGGTGCACACCCCTAAATAGCATACCATAAGTTGCAGCTTGGAAAAAAACAAGGGAGGATTGCTTTTGCTCAGGCTGACCCTCAGCTTTTAAGCAGCTCATCTGGAACAGTGGAATAGTGAAGTCAGGAAGTTGAGAAGGTGATCAGCTCAATGCACCCTCCTCCACAGCCATTCACTTTTTCATGAATGAAAGTGCTCACATGCTTTCAATAGTAAAACCAGCTGATCATGTGATTGGCTGGTTTTACTATAGCAACCGAGCGGGCACTTTCATTCAAGAGAAGGAGGCCAACCATGGAGGAGGGCAGGTTGAGTCGGTTATCTTCTTGACTCCTCGACTTCAATTCAATAGAATCTGGTGCTGCTCTGGGTTGCAGAGAGTTCTTACACATTTTGTTTGGCATGGGAAGCAACCCAGAAGAGCATTCAATAAACTTACCACCGCTAGAGAGGTGGGTGGTCTTTGCCTTCTTAATTTTTATTTATATTATTTGGAGATACATAGTAGTCATTATCCTCAGTGGTGCTGGGATCCCCCTGAGCATTTTACTTACCCATATGTCCCCCAGTGGTTGGAAATTGAATTTTTTCAATGTAGCCAATTGAAACTTAATATCACTGCCCTATTACACGTGTTGCTTAATAACTTTCCCTGTGCCCTCCGCAATATGCCTCTAGCTAACCTCAGTTTGGATCCACAAACAGCTTTGTTCTCTGCTTTGCCTTGATCCCAATAAAGACACTTCCAAACCTATATTGGATAATCCAAACTTAAAGATAGCTGGCCAAGTTATTACCTCAATTTATGTTGCCATATTCTGAGATTAAATCGGTTGTGCAGCTTACCCACAATGGGGTCCTATTTAAATTTTTGGAGTTTCAACATATACATAATTTTCCCACCAAGAATCATTTTAAATATTTACAACTTTTCCATTCTTTATACCATCATTTTGGGTCTGGGGCATGGTCTAATGTTCACGGCTACAAATTATTAACTTTAGTCCCCAGAGCACTTTCTCCTCATGCTATTTCTTTTTTTTTTTACACTCAGCTTTTTGACTTACTTCCTAATAAAGATGTGGGGTCTGCCAGTTACTGGGAGCGGGCTATTCCCACATCTGTCGGGGCCTATGACTGGCCCTGTATTTGGGGGATGTGTATAAGTTTCTTAAGTGGGACAGATATTGCTATATGCAGTTTCAGCTGTTACATAATCTTTATTACACCCCTGTTAAATTATTTAAAATGGGGAGGGCACCTTCTGATTCCTGCTCTCATTGCTGTAAAGGTATTGGTGCTTTGTTACATATTATGTGGAAATGTGAAAAGGTAATACCTTTTTGGGACTCCATACACTGACATCTTGATCCTTTGCTTGGATTAGAGCAACATTTTCCCCTGAGATCTGCCTTTTGGGAGTGTACAGAGATAAGCTGTTAGAAAGGCAGCAATATCATATGGCCTTGATACTGGCTTGTGCCCAAAAACTTATTTTGTGTCACTGGTGCGAGCAGGCCATCCCTACTCATTTAGAGTGGTATAAAGAAATTTTGTTTGCTCTTCAAGTGGATAAAGTGATTGCAGATTGTTTAGCTACTTTTAATGAGATCTGGGAATCTTTGTATATGTTACTTTTACTACATGTGTGATTAGGAGTTTCTTTTTCTCTCCCTTTTTTATGTCTTTATGTATCATCTGTACCATAAGGGGTCCCTTGCTTTGCCATTTGAATTTGAATTTGGCTTGGTCTTCCTTAATTAAGCCTCCTTTTGGGATATGTATGTGTATCTCTCTCTGGAGTTATGGGGGTGTGTGGGTGGGATTTTTCCTTCCTTTTATAGGGTGGGGGTTGGTTTGTTGTTCTTCAATTGTAATTTGTTATTGTTTTTCATTTACCTTTTTCATTGTTCCTTGTTTATTGGTTTCTTTCTGTGGTAGTGATGTATTTTCCTTTATTAAAATTTGAATAAAGTATGTTCAGTTTGAAAGAAAAAAAAGAATTTGGTGCTGCTGGGTGGGAGTAGTGTGGTGCTGTACCAGGGTGAAGGGGCATTTTTTAAGCACAAACAAGCACTGTATATTAAGTAAGATGGTGGCTGACCATGGAGGCGAGCATATTGAGCCAGTCACCCACTGGGGGATTTGCATTTTTAAATAAAATAAACTGTGGGTGCTGTTGTGAGTGGGGTTAGCATTGGTCTTTTGACAGAGGGTTGGGGGGATGGAGTCTATATTTTACTTGGTTTTGGGCTAGGGAAGGAAGGGATGGTCTGTTCATTTTTTTTTGTTTTGTTTATTTTGTAGGTGGTCGAATACTCTTTCCTGAATACGAATAGTGCCCTATTTGGGAACCCTTTTATTCATGGTATTCGATAAATGCTATTTGGTCCCTGCACCACCCTATTTCTTGTCAATGGAGAGAGTCTGGGTGGAAAACAATTATCCAATACTTTCATACACCATAGATCACAGCTAAATGTGCTTCTAACCATCTGTTTACTGGCAGATCTGTGGGCAACAGGTGGCAAGATATACAAATGTTTTCTGGTGTTGTCCAATTATACATGTAACCCCCCTGCAAATGGGGGTTCCCAAAGGTCTTCCAGGAGCTGGCTGAGTGCTGCCAGCCTGAATGGTGTTCGGCGTTTAAGCCGTTTGTCTGTGAGTGCTTTTAGAGCCTCTGGTACTGTCTCTTTAAGAGCTTTCTGCTTGCAGACATAATTGGTTCGTATGGGGGGACTGTGTGTTTCCTTGCTCGAGTCCCATTCGAGCTGCTGATAAATTGCTCCGTTTCTGCCGTCACTAAGTGGGGAGAGTGAGCACTTTTCAAAGATTAACTGTTTGCCACATATCATTTAGAGTATTAGTGGAAATGTAATTTGTCTAACCTGCCTTTCTTGCAGCTGGGACTCTGTGTGTTTTGCCCTTCCATTTTGGATCTGGACTACTTAATAGATCCAATCAGTGCAAGGGGGGGCCTCTAGAATGGAGTTTATGTGGACCAACCAGAATCAGGACTCTCCTGGGAGCTGGCTTGCCATAAGACATATAGTTAGTAATTCTGAGAAGTGAAGTTCTGGACCTTGGCGCCTATTTACACCAACAGGGGGAGTTTTGAGTGATTGACAACTGAGTCCACCAATTGGACTGAGTGGTGCCTGAATGGAATGCCCTGCCTTGTGTCTGGAGAAGCAGATCCGTTGTGACCATGACGAGAGAAGGAGCTCCGAGCTTCTGCGCTACACAGTTTTCGCGCGGGAAGCACGTGGGAGGCCTAAACTCGGGCGGCATGTTGCCATTTTGACTCAGACTAAATCCGCGGCTACTGAGAGGAAGGAAGAGAGGCTGAATGAGTGGGAACCAGGCTCACCCTGTAGAGGACTGGAGAAACTGCTTAATTGCACTCGGTCTGTCAGGAAAGTGAAGCTGCAGTGTGAACTCCCGGGTTAGCAGTAAGTGCGATTGGGACCTGAGAGCAGCTGCCTGGTATAGTAATTTCCTTTACATATAAATGTGTGGAGTGCTTGTGAAGGACAGCTAAATGAGTCTTCTTGTCCCCATGCAGTGTAGACTGAAATCCAACTGCATTTATGTGGACTGAATCCGTTGCTGATTGAAGCCGTGTGCCTGGCTTGTAGCAGTCCATCTCCCTGCTGTGTGAGGGAGCCTGGCAATCCAGGACCCCATCTGTGCCAGTTTTTGGTATTGAGTTTGTGAGTACAAATCAGGATAGCTCCCTGCCATCTGTTATCAAATTGCAAGTGTTTCATCTGATTTCTTTTCCTTCCTTTCTTCATGAACTGAGCCATCCGGCTCCGGATTACAATTGGGTATTGTGCAAGTGTTTTTTCCATCACAGGGCCCCAACCAGCTGCACCGATCCTGGCTAGCCCCCCACCATCCTGGGTACCCAGTAAGAGTGACATTTGGGACTCTGAATATGCATACGGTACTGTGATTATTAATGTGTCTAACCTAATTAACCTGATTTCCCCCTGTCCTTGTTACAGCCCCTTAAATAAATCAGATCAGTTTGTTTCAGCAAAGTTACACCGACTGAGGTATTTGTTTATGTTAAAGTATTGTACTGTGGCTATCGTATTGCATCATCTTGTTTTACAGGGGGTCTCCAGAGTCAAGCTGACCGAACCAGTCCTGGGGGTAAGTGTAAATAGTGAAGATACTCATGGTGTATTGTGTGGGCCACTAGTAGGAATAACAGGGGGTCTCAGTGTCCCAGGGGGCGGTGACCAAGTTAGTCTAACTGCTGCAAACCCTGACCTCTGGGTGGAGGCACCCGCCATAGAACCTAGGCCCCTCAACCTGTCAGTAGTCAAGCAGGCAGGGGTAGTAGCCTTTGGGATAGCGCCACCTGGGGGTTACATCTTGGAGGCACCACTGGGATTAGCGTCCTCTAGTGGCCAAGTGAAGGAAGTACACTATTATGTCTAACTTAAAGGAGACGATGGAGGGGGGTACGACGCCCAAGTTAAAACTCGACCCCCTTAAGATGATGGTACACAAATTGATGGGGTGGTGCAAAGCTGAGGAATTGGACTCCCAAAGGGCTGTATTATTGCTGGATGTCCCATTGGGGATTAAAAGTGCTGACATTGTATCTATTGTAGAATGTGTCAATTGTATGGGCAAGGTGGAAGTAAAAGGGTGATATGCTGACTTGCTCGAACAAACCCTGCAAGTGCTGCTTTCATGCAGTATTCTGATAGACCCTGAGAGGGTGCCCCCCGTGATTTTGCCTGAAGGTGCCCAGAAGGGATGGAGGGTTATTCACACACATGGTGGTTTGGCCACCCTGGGTGGGTCCCCTAAGGCTAATAGTTTTAAGGACAAACTGCTCAAACTGTTAGCTGCAGAAGGGAGAACCGCTCAGGAATTGGTAAAGATATTGGACATCTCAGGTGACCACACTCCCCTGCCATCCCCAGGTACATCTCCCGGGTCCTCTAAGAGCTCCATACTAGCCCCACCCCCTATGGTTATTCTTCCCATTCAACTAGATTCCTATCAGAGATTGAGACTCTTCTCTGGTACTGTTCCTGTGCCTTCGGGGGAAGATGATTTGGAGAACTGGATGGACTATGCTACCCCTTTAGTGCAAGAGTGGCAGTGCTCCAAGAGGGAAAAGAGGAAACGTTTGATGGAAAGCTTGAGGGGTCCTGCACTGGAAGCCATTTGATTCCTACTGGCCACTAGTCCGGAGGCCACTGCAGCAGAATATCTTTCCACATTAGAGGGGGTGTTTGGCAGCACTGAAACCGGAAAGGATCTGTTATGGAGGTTCAAGTCAGCTAAACAGTGGAGAAATGAGAAATTGTCTACTTTTGCTACTAGAATGGAGAGGGCTTTGCAAAAGGCCCACTGAAAAGGGGGAGTGTCTGCCCAAATGCTAAACCAGGTCCAATTAGACCATATATTGAAGTCAGCCAGATTTTCAAGTGTAATATTACTGAAACTCAAATTGCAAGACAGGAGGGCCGACCCTCCTGAGTATTGCCAATTGATGAGAGAGATTCATGAAATTGAAACTGATGAAGAGGGGTGGGAACCCTATGCTGGGGCTGTGAATCCTTGTCAGATCCCTGAGAAGAGTGAGCCAGATGAGACCCAACAGCTGAGAGGGTTGATTAAGGGGTTGACTGAGACCTACCAGGAACAGGATCTGTATCAAACTCCCCCTGAGCCTAAAAGTGGAGTGGGAGTGCATGTCATTTCCCTGATACCCGAACTGAGAGCAACCTGAGAGCAGAAATTAGGGACTTAAGAGAGATGGTGAGGGAGCTGGAACGGGCTGCTCTCACCCCCAATAGAAGTGGAGAACCAGAGATCCAACGGGGTAAACACCCAGTTCAAGAAGAGCCATGCAGAGCACCCGAGATGCCCCACCAGATAAGAGATCCCCCTTCCTTCAAGGACAACAGAGATAGCAAGTTTTGCTATCGTTGTGGAGAGGATGGACACTTTCAGACTGATTGTCGGCTGCCAGAGAACTTGAGGAAAGTTACCAGCAGGTTGGTGGCCTGGCATCACAAAATCTGTGCCCGGTCACCAGGGGGAGCCAACTGTAAAAGGTTTGCCACCAGGGCCAATGCCTGAGTGACATCCCAAGTAATGCCCCCTGAATGGTCCAAGGTGGTGGGTTCCTCTATGGAGACTACTGTGAAAGTGAATCCACCAGAGCTGTACTAGACAGTGGCTCCCAAGTGACAATCATGTTCCAGGACTGGTATCAGAAGCATTTGTCTAATGTACCCCTGCAACCCTTGGAAGGGCTACATATGTAGGGCTTGAGTGAGAAGGCCTACCCCTACTCTGGCTATATCCAAATTTGGTTGTCCTTCCCCACTTCTGTGGCTGGAGTGGCAGAGCAAGTGGAGACCCTAGCCTTAGTGTGTCCCCCTACTGGACTGTATGATGGGGTCCCGTTGTTGATTGGAACTAATGCACATATGTTTGGGTGACTGGCGCAGTTGTGTTATGAAAAACAAGGGTCCCAGACTGGCAGAGCGCTAAGAATTCCGGCCTTGATTAAAAAGGCCTATGAGGCACAGAGAAATGCTGATAGAATGGAACCAGAGGAACCAGTTGGGGTTGTCTGGAAGAAGGATCCGGAATCTTTGCTTTTGGCACCAAATGTTCAATGTGTTCTACAAGGAGAGGTCCGCATGAAAAAGGATGTCAAGAACAAAATATTAATGCTGGACGCACCAGGAGATGGAAAACTGCCCCAGGGGCTGCTGGTCAAACCAAGTATTCTGCCTGCCAGAGCCCATGCTTTTGCCAGAAGAGTGATGATTCAAGTTCACAATATGTCTGACAGGGAGATCCGAGTAAACAGAGGCTGCACCCTGGCTACTGTGCACTGTGCGGATACTGCTGTGATACCCAATAACAAGAGTTCAGAAAAAAGTGATAGAGTAACGCCTGACTTGTTCGATTTTGGTGACTCCCCATTGCCAGCTGAATGGAAAGTGAGGATCAGTAAGAAGCTTTCCCAAAGGGACCAGGTGTTTTCTCTAAAAGAGTGGGATGTGGGCTGCATGCAAGGAGCTGAGCACCATATCCAGCTGCATGATGAAAGGCCATTTTGTGAGAGGTCTCGACACCTGGCACCTGCTGACATAGATGATGTGAGACGGCATCTGCAAGAGATGCTTGCTGCTGGGGTAATACAAGAATCCCGAAGCCCATATGCTTCTCCCATTGTGGTAGTGAGGAAAAAGAATGGGACTGTGAGGATGTGCATCAATTATCGCACCTTAAACTGGCAGACTATCCCTGATCAGTATACAATGCCATGCATTCAAGATGCTTTGGACTGCCTGAATGGTAGTAAGTGGTTCTCAGTGTTGGATCTTCGCAGTGGGTACTACCAGATCCCGATGGCCCCAGAAGATCATGAAAAGACAGCCTTTATCTGTCCGCTTGGTTTCTATGAATTCATGAGGATGCCTCAAGGGATTTCAGGTGCTCCAGCCACTTTTCAACGATTGATGGAGCATGCGGTGGCGGACATGAACTTGTTAGAGTGCCTGGTATACCTAGATGATGTTATTATGTTCAGCAGCTCACTGGAGGAACATGAGAGCAGATTGTTCAAGGTGTTGGACCGACTGGAAGACTTTGGCCTTAAACTGTCCATTGATAAGTGTCAATTCTTTCAAACATCAGTAAAGTATGTGGGGCACATAGTCTCTACTGAAGGTATAGAGACGACCGGAGCAAAGTTGAGGCCTTGACTACTTGGCCACAGCCCAAAAATCTAAAAGAACTGCAAAGATTCCTGGGTTTCTGTGGTTATTATCAGCGCTTCATCGAGGACTATTCAAGGGTGATCTGCCCTTTACTTAACCTTACTCAAGGGTATCCCCCAACCCACAAAAGATACAAAAAGTCAGCATCCCTCGAGACTGAAAGAGTGTATTTTCATCCAAGTGAAGTATTTGGGGCCTGCTGGACTCCTGATTGTGAGACTGCTTTTCATGAGATCATATATCAACTTACCCACGCTCCAGTGTTGGCCTATGCTGATCCAACAAAACCTTATATCCTGCACACTGATGCTAGTTTGCAAAGGTTGGGGGCTGTGTTGTACCAGGAGCATGAGAATGGCCTGAGACCAGTGGCCTTTGCCAGCAGAAGCCTGACCCCTTTCCGAAAAGAACTATCCTGTACACAAGTTAGAGTTCCTAGCTTTGAAGTGGGCCATTGTTGACCAATTCCACGAGTACTTGTGTGGGGCTAAGATACTAGTAAAAACCGACAATAATCCTTTGACCTATGTGCGGACTTCAGCTAAGTTGGATGCCACTGGCCATAGGTGGCTCTCTGCATTATCCACCTACGACTACGCTGTTGAGTACAGAGCAGGCCTGAACCACATAGATGCTGATGCTCTCTCACGGAGACCTGCTCCCCCGAATAACTGGGTCAGACTGTCAGAACCTGATATTTGAGCACTCTGCCAGAAGTTTGACAGGGAGGACTGTTTGGAACCCTCTGAACATTGCATTCCAGCTGTTTATTGCCACTTGTCTGCCTTGTACACTGGTGCTTTGCCTGAATTCAATAATGACAGTATTCAGCGGGCTCAATCCCGAGAAGCCATGATCAAAACAGCTCTAGAAGCCCTCCGAGCAGGGAAAGATGTGTCAAGGTTACGTTCCACTGATTTGAGAACTGCATTGCTATATAAAGAAGGCCCTAAGTTGAGACTGATCAAGGGACTGTTACATAGAGACAGTAGATAAAGGGGCCAACTGGACAAGCAACAGTTAGTTTTGCCTACTGCCTTTCGAGACCTGGTGCTGAGGTCTCTACACAACCACATGGGACACCTTGGCATAGACAGAACACTTGATTTGGTGAGATCCAGATTTTATTGGCCTAAAATGGGGGCTGATGTTGAACAATATATTAGAACTTGTAGTCGCTGCTTACAGAAGAAAGCTTTGCCCCAGAGGGCTGCCCCCCTTGTTAACATCACCACCAGTGCATCCATGGAATTGGTCTGTATTGACTTTCTGAGTTTGGAGCCAGATCAAAGAAATATCAATAATGTGCTGGTGGTCACTGACCATTTCACCCAATATGCTCAAGCTTTCCCCACCAAGGACCAGAAGGCTTCCACTGTGGCCAAACTGCTTCTAGAAAACTTTTTTGTTCACTATGGGGCACCACAAAGAATCCATTCTGATCAAGGAAGGGACTTTGAGAGTCATCTGATTAAAGAGATGCTTTCACTGTGGGGAGTACGGAAGTCCAGAACCACCCCTTACCACACCCAGGGGGATCCACGGCCTGAACGGTTCAACTGCATTTTGCTAGATATGCTAGGCACCCTTCAACCAAAGGACAAGCCCAGATAGAGCCAACAGATTAGCACGCTGGTACATGCTACAAATGCACCAAAAGTGATGCCGCTGGGTTCTCCCCCTATCACCTGATGTTTGGAAGAGAAGCCCGACTACCAGTAGATGTTTGCTTTGGAGCTTCTCCTGATGGGGTTCAAGCAGCTACAGTATTCATTTACAGTATGTGCAAAAGTTAAGGGCCCAGCTAAATCATGCATACCAACTGGCTCAAACCATGGCTAGCAAAAGAAATCTGGCCAACAAAGAAAGGCATGACAAAAAGGTGAAAGCCCTGGAGCTCCAGGAGGGAGATTGGGTGTTGCTAAGAAATCTGGGGCTGCATGGAAAAGACAAGATTGCTGATAGGTGGCACCATCTCCCTCACATTGTGGTAGGCAAACTTAATGATCTGCCTGTGTACAAAGTAAGGCCCGAAAATAACTCAAAAGATGTGAAGACCATGCATAGAAATCATCTACTACCTATTGGACAGATCTTGATTGAGTCTGAACCCCCAGAAAATGCCCCCTCTGGACCAGTGACTAGAGCTGCTGCTAAGAAAAAGTCAAAAAAGCCTGCACCCATAGAAGTTGAATTAACATGTTCCCTTCCACAAGTCCCAATTGAACATGACTGTCAGTCCATGTCAGAGGAAAGTGAGTGTGGCCTTGAATACTACCCTTCTTACGAACTGAGTCAGTTGTTTCGGGGCAATCCACTAGTCAATCCTGGAGATGAAGCTGGGCCTTCTGGACTGTCTAAGCCCCCAGCTTTGTCCCTGGAGCCCATGCTCCCCGAAAGTGAAGTGCAAAGCATCAAGTCAGATGATATGGAATCATTGTGCATGGTTGAACTGCTTGAGTTTTCAGAGGAAGAGAATGATGGACTGGGACAAACTGGTGATACACCAGAATGAGAACAGTGTGTTGAGTGTCCTGATAGTTCACTGCCAGTGTCAGGAGCCTCCCCAGGTGAACCATGTGTTGTGGACTCAGAGACTGCAAATCCTGGAGCTGAAAGTTCCCCAAATTCTAGCCTCTCTGCCCCAGTGGAGATCACCCCCAGTGAATACAGACAGTGCTGACAGTGAGTCTAACCATGCAGAGACTGTGACCGTTCCCCCTAGAAGGACTGGTCGAGAGGTGAGGCCTATAGTACGGCTAAGTTACGAGTCCCTGGGCAGACCTGTGGACCTGCCCCTTAATGTGGTCCATAAGGGAGTGTATGTGACCCCGAGCTCATTGCCCAAACTAAGCCTCGGAAGTAACTCCAGATTACTTATATTGCCCTCTGAGTATGGTGCCCCTGCCCCCTCCAGCCCCAACGTAGCTGATAGGGAAGGACCCCCTCTATCCAGGTTTCATGTTCAGGAAGTGATGACCTGAGTTAAAATGTTTGTATGTGTACTGTTGTATAATCAGTAGTAGAATGCATAATACAGTGTAAGTGTATATGACAAAGGTTTAACATGCTGATTGCTGTTTAGAAGGCATGCAAGTTCAAACTGTTCTGCCTTAAAGTGAGTTAAGGGTATCTACTTGACGTGGACGCTAAGCTTTTTCAGCCCAGGAAGGGTGTAACCCCCCTGCAAATGGGGGTTCCCAAAGGTCTTCCAGGAGCTGGCTGAGTGCTCCCAGCCTGAATGGTGTTCGGTGTTTAAGCCGTTTGTCTGTGAGTGCTTTTAGAGCCTCTGGTACTGTCTCTTTAAGAGCTGTCTGCTTGCAGACATAATTGGTTTGTATGGGGGGACTGTTTGTTTCCCTGCTCGAATCCCGCTCGAGCTGCTGATAAATCGCTCCATTTCTGCCATCGCTAAGTGGGCAGAGTGAGCACTTTTCAAAGCTGTAACTGTTTGCCACATATCATTTAGAGTATTAGTGGAAATGTAATTTGTCTAACCTGCCTTTCTTGCAGCTGGGACTCTGTGTGTTTTGCCCCTCCATTTTGGATCTGGACTTGAAAAAAGATCCAATCAATTGCAAGGGGCCTCTAGAATGGGTTTATGTGGACCAACCAGAATCAGGACTCTCTCCTGGGGAGACTTGCCATAAGACATATAGCTAGTAATTCTGGGAAGTGAGTTCTGGACCTTGGCCCTATTTGTACCCAGAGGGGGTTTGGGTGATTGACAACTGGTCCTGAATTGGACGGGTAGTGCCGAATGGAATGCCCTGCCTTGTGTCTGGAGAAGCAGATCCGTTGTGACCGTGACGAGAGAAGGAGCTCCGAGCTTCTGCGCTACACAGTTTTCACATGGGAAGCATGTGGGAGGCCTAAACTTGGGCGGCATGTTGCCATTTTGACTCGGACTAAATCCACAGCTACCAAGAGGAAGAGAGGCTGAATGAGTGGGAACCAGGCTCACCCTGTGGAGGACTGGAGAAACTGCTTAATCGCGCTCAGTCTGTCAGGAAAGTGAAGCTGCAGTGTGAACTCCCGGGTTAGCAGTAAGTGTGATCGGGACCTGAGAGCAGCTGTCTGGTATAGTAATTTCCTTTACATATAAATGTGTGGAGTGCTTGTGAAGGACAGCTAAACAGGTCCTCTTGTCCCCGTGAGGTGTAGACTGAAATCCAACTGTATGTATGCGGACTGAATCCGTTGCTGATTGAAGCTGTGTGCCTGGCTTGTAGAAGTTCATCTCCCTGCTGTGTGAGGGAGCCTGGCAATCCAGGACCCCATCTGTGCCAGTTTTTGGTATTGAGTTTGTGAGTACAAATCAGGATAGCTCCCTACCATCTGTTATCAAATTGCAAGTGTTTCATCTGATTTCTTTTCCTTCCTTTCTTCATGAACTGAGCCATCCGGCTCTGGATTACAATTGGATATTGTGCAAGTGTTTTTTCCATCACAGGGCCCCAACCAGCTGCACCGATCCTGGCTAGCCCCCCACCATCCTGGGTACCCAGTAAGAGTGACATTTGATACTCTGAACATGCGCACAGTACTGTGATTATTAATGTGTCTAACCTAATTAACCTGATTTCCCCCTGTCCTTGTTACAGCCCCTTAAATAAATCAGATCGGTTTGTTTCAGCAAAGTTACACTGACTGAGGTATTCGTTTATGTTAAAGTATTGTACTGTGGCTATCGTATTGCATCATCTTGTTTTACAGGGGGTCCCCAGAGTCAAGCTGACCGAACCAGTCCTGGGGGTAAGTGTAAACAGTGAAGATACTCATGGTATATTGTGTGGACCACAATAGGAATAAAAGGGGGGTCTCAGTGTCCCAGAGGGCTGAGACCAAGTTAATCTATGCTCCAAACCCTGACCTCTGAGTGGAGGCACCCGCCATAGAACCTAGGCCCCTCAACCTGTCAGTAGTCAAGCAGGCAGGGGTAGTAGCCCTTGGGATAGCGCCACCTGGGGGTTACATACAACCCTTTTGGAAAACCACTGAGACAGAGATAAGTAGCTTAAGACAAGATTTTGGGATTCTTACTCCTGCCTCAGCATTGTTATTATATCTAGAACATATCAGGAATACAGTTCATCCGGAACTCTTACATATCTTGCTCACAGTAGCTAAAGAGACAAGAATGAGACTCTGGTTAAAACCCAGAATACTATACATATTGAATAACGTATGGGTAGTGTGTGTAATGAGAAGTTTACGCACACCTGTGGTGTTAGACGCTACATAAACCCCGAGAGCAAAGCTCAAGGGGTTTGTGAAAGCATCTAACACCAAGGATGTGTGTAAACTTTGAGTTGAAACACACCACCCCATATTTTATTTAATATAATTGCTGGTTTCCCTTTTTTGCCACAGCAATTATATAAAATAAAGATGTTCCGGTGCGACTGCGGTCTGGCTTGGTTTAAGTCCAGTCCCCACATTACCAATCAGCAATGTTTTAAACTGTGTTTTTTTAGCATGATTCCCACATTACTGGTGTTCAACTTGTCTAAAAACTAACTTACTGCTGAGGTCATCTGGCAGTGCAGTTTTGTGAGAGATGGAAGCGGCGAATGGTCAGGAGTGGATGAGCTGTTGCATGTAGAGATGCAGCAAAATTAAAATCCGCTGGTGAAGTGAATGCGAAGTGGCCACTTTGCGTTGTCATAACACTACGCAAAGTGACCATTGTAAAGTGCTCACTTCGCCATGTTATCGTGACTTCACATTGTCATTATGCCTTAATGAGAAGTAAGGCAAAGAGACAACAATACAGGCAGCCCCACATATCACATGGCTTACAGTACTGTAAGTCACAAGCTTTAGCCAGGCAGGAAGGAAGTGAGTCATACAAGTAGATACTTTCACTTTCTCTTGGTGCTGAGCAACAGAGAGGAGGCATTTTTGTAGGAGGAGAGTAGAGAGGATTGTTGTTGTTGTTGTTGTGATCAAACCCAAAAGCTTTCTTAAAAGTTAATTTTTTTTGGGGGGGGGTTTGTACTGTTTTGGCAGTTCATTTTTTCTTGTGGTGACTGATTTCTTTGTTTTATAAGTTGTGTGTGTGTGTGTGTGTGTGTGTGTGTGATTGTGTGTGTATCTATGTCGTGTGAGTGTGTATTTTGTGTTGTGTAGTGTGTGTGAAGTCGTTGGTGATGGTGTTGCTAATTGGAGAGGGAAGGAGGGATTCTTTTGAAATGGAACAGGGACAGGATCTGGACCGACCAAGTCAGGACTCAGAGGGAATGCATGGGACTGTGCTGGGGGCAGTGGAGCCATGTGGCAGCATTGCTGGCAGGAGGAGAGGAGTGCGCATGCATGGGGGTGTGGCCGGGTGTTGTTGGACCACTCAAAAGTCTTTGGTCCCCCCCAGAAGCAGCAGCACCACCATGACCACCAAGTCCACCACCAAAACCAGTGGCAGCTGCAGGAGCTCCAGCAGCACCAACTCCAGAACAGCAGGTTGAGCCCCACCATGACCATGCTGCCAGCACTGCATCTGCCCCTCCTGTGCCTGGTCCCCCCCACAGCTCCCCAGTTTGGCAGTTTTTCAGCTGTGTTGGGGAGGACAGCAGCCTTCTCATATGCAGACTTTGTGGGGTGGAGATGCGCCGTGGCCCCCGGGGAACACATCTGGGGACTGGGGGCCAGTACACCCATAATTTGAACCACCAAAAGGTGGAGTGGCAGGCTGCCACAGAATGGGCCAGGCCTCCACCTGCTGGCCCTTCTGTGGCAGTGGCAGAGGGTCAGAGGGTGCTGCTGTTGTGCATTGCCACAGCAGGAGGAGGGCTACAGCAGTAGCTGCTCCACCACCGCCACCAGCACCACCCTCACCACCACCACTACTACCTGGTGTACCACCACCAGTGGACCCCACAGTGCCTACAACTCAGGCAAACATTGCACTTTTGTGGGCCGTGGTAGAAGAAAATAATGAGAGGGTGGGTGCTGTCCAGCAGCAGTTGGAGCAGACAGAGCGACACCAGTTACAGATTGTGTCGATGCTCCATCTGCTGCTGGACCAGCAGGGGATCCCCCATTAGCTTTTTTATGCAGCACCCCACCGCTGTAGTATTTTGTCTTTTGTTTAATAACAGAGAGAGGGAAGGCCACAGTAATAGTTTAAATATATACACACACATACATACATACATGCTCCTTATTGCTCTGTTATTATAATCCACTGCCTCAGTAATGTTTATTTTCTGTTGTGGAGTGGTTGTGGAAAAGCAGGACTAAGCAGTGCAAGTATAATGTGCTAAATTGCATGTGTGCAGTCAGTGTTGTTTCCTGTGTGTGTAACTTCAGACATTGTCCAGCTTCTTGCAAACATATATATGCTGACTTATTGTAGTGTTTATGGTATAAAGAACAGAGATAAGAATATATAACGTATATTTTATTGTCACCATCATCAGCAGCGGACTAAGTGATATGATATTTTTTCAGAGGTATCTGGTCAAAGTGCACCTTAGTTACATATTGCACACATGACCTTTAGGAAAGCATGCCTTTTTTGTGCTATCTCCACAAAGTCATGTGTGCACTGTGCGTGACTGAGGTGCACAGTGGCCCGAGACCTCTGAAAAAATATCATATCACTTACTCCGCCGGTGCTGATGGTACAAATAAAATATACGTCATATATTATTTCTTATCTTTATTCTTTACATACTGCAACAAGTCACACCATATATATGTTTGCATGAAGCTGGAAAATGTCTGCACACACAAGAAAGAACACTGATGGCACACATGCAGCTTAGCACAGCATATTTGCACTGCTTAGTCCTGCTTTTTGACAAACACTTCATGAGTCCCAACACAAAGTAAACATTACTGAGGCTCCAGAAATATTTCTTTTTTGAAATAGACATTAAAGCAGCAGTGCAACAATCTGGTGAAACTTTTGACCTATACTTTTTTATGCTATTTTACATTGCTACTTTACTTACCTCCTGACTTGTATGATACCATTCTTTCCAGTATTTGAGTCTGCTTTAGTACTTTTTATGTCTGAAATAATAAAAGGAGCGCTCCTTTAATACGATGTGGACCAGGTCTTCATCAGTATTTTCTGCTGTTTTTTGTCCATCAGTTGTTTATATATCACTTCTGTTGTGATTAAAAGTAACAATTATGCAGCAGGCAGTGTTTTCTGACCTCACAGAACAATATTTGCTCAAAAACAGCTGCAAATACTGATGAAAACCTGGTCCGAGTCATATTAAAAGTCATATTATCCTTTTATTTTTTCAGACATGAGAAAAAGTACTAAAGCAGACACAAATTGTGAAAAGAAGGGTGTCATACAAGGCAGAAGGTAAGTGGCGGGCAATCTAAAATAGCTTAAAAAAGGTATAGATCAAAATTTTCATTAGATTGTTTCACTGCTGCTTTAATTTATAGTTTAATTATGACATTACATGCTCACAACACACAAAATGCAACTGTCTTGTGTCCAGAAAATTCCCAAGTGCTGATGAAGTGAAATGGGAGCGGTCCACCACATGCAAAGTCCCCCAGAATGTATTGCAATCACTCATGCGCACAGTGGTCACACAGAGTTCCCAGAATTTTTCTGCATCCCCAAAATGCAACTGTCATGTGTCCAGAAAATTAACATACTGTGATGATGATGTCATGATGCACAGTGTCTTGCCAAACCGTGTGAAGGAGGGATAACATGACATGAATGACCATTCAGTGTTCTGTCACAAATGATGACAGTGAGAGAACTGTTGCTTATCCAAAGTGTGCTGTGAATGCAATGCGATCACCTTAACCGGATGGAAGGGTACCCTTTGTGTGTACACTAGTAGTAGCCTTGGTGAGTTGATATATTTATATCTATCTATCTATCTATCTATCTATCTATCTATCTATCTATCTATCTATCTATCTATCTGTATCTCTCTCTCTCTCTCTATATATATATATATATACATATATGTATTTTCTAGGTGGGGTATGACATATATATATACATGTACATATTGTATTGTTTTGTATCACAGGTCACATACTGTTGGTGTGCACATTCCTGTGTTTGATGAGAAATTTTGGCATTGGAATTGGAAATGGAATACTCTCAAGCCAGTGAAGGTAAGTATTTTTTTTGTGGGGAGCATATTTGCAAGTAGGTCTCATTAATGGTTTATTATTTGATTACTTCTTCACGGATTTTATCTGCATCTTTCTCCAGTCTGGTAAAGATGGTCATGGTCCTCATCGATTCAAACGACTTCTGCTTGTTGCATGTCTGCCCCAGCCCGGGGCGGGGGAGCATGATGTTGAAGAAGTTCTTTGGAGAAGGCAACTATGACACCACAAAGCATCAGGAAGTTTCCTAAAAAAAGAAATGAAGGACTTATTACAACTTGATTGCAGCAGTAAGACATTATGTTTAAGCTGTGGCTGTTCCACCACGGGTATCTGGATTAACACAGATAGCAAGCTGTCCCACTGCAATCATTAGATCACAATTTAATTTAGTACCAGGCTGTAACAAATATATTGTGTCAGTGTCCCTGCATCTCAACTCAAGTTACATTTTAAAACCACATCTTGTCAAGTAACACGACCTGGGTCGAACTTTTTCAACACTGTCATGGCTGAACAGTTGCAAATTTGGAATACAGTGCATGACATGTTGCAGAAATATTTTTTGTGACGTACATGTCACCTAGTTTATGACTCATCAGTCGGATTTTTGCACTCTTACAAAAAAAAAAGGAACAGATGAAATAAAATTGACATACTTACCAGTATGGATTGGAAATGGATATCCCATAGGTTCCTGTAGACAGTACTGCTGCTGTACCGTTGATACAGACCTTCAGCGAAGGAGAGTCGTTTGTTGTTAACCTGTAAAAAAACAAAATAAGTTGACCGTATGTGTTTGACCATTGCAACTCAGAAAAGCAATAGAAAACAAAACACACAACTAAAGGAAGTTGAATAGCATGAAAAACATTAGTACACATACTCACTTTATAGTTTTAATAGTAAGAAGCCTTGTACCTGTGGCTAATGGATGTGGTCTCCTGTTCAACTCCCTCTGCCTTGGCATGGTCAAGACATGTAATGGAAAACATTGTCACAATGGTGGTGGTGGGTGGTGGTGGTCATAGCTGAGGCACATGATGACATTCCCTCTCACATCTTTCTGCATCTGGCGGTGGTAGCAGTGGCAAACAGTGGTCTTACGGTGGTGGTAGTCCAGGGGGACACATGGTCACATTCCCTATGGTGGCAGTGGCGAACAACGGTCTTATGGTGGTGGTAGTCCAGGGGGACACACGGTCACATTCCCTATGGTGGCAGTGGTGAACAAAGGTGCTTATGGTGGTGGTAGTCCAGGGGGACACATGGTCACATTCTCTATGGTGGCAGTGGCAAACAGTGTTCTTATGGTGGTGGTAGTCCAGAGGGACACATGGTCACATTCCCTATGGGGTGAACAGTGGTATTATGGTGGTGGTAGTCCAGGGGCCAGGATATACTTGCTCTGTGTTATAAATGTGACTTGAGATATGGAATTTGAGGCACTATGAGTAGGACACTGATTTCACTTTATGAAAAAGAAAACATGTATCATACAAGAAATGTGATAGCCTTTTAACCACTTAAGTTAAAATCTGCCAAAATTAACCTCATCATCATTCATCATCATCCTCATAAAGAAAGCTGCCCTCACAGTCTTCTACGTCTGAATTCTGACCACTGGGAAATTCTTTCTCCATTGTGTTATCATCTACGTCAGTGGTAGGCCATTTCATGCTGCCAGTGCCACCAGGATGGTCCCTTTCTACAACATCAGCAAAACCATGACTATGCCGGGATATGAATACTGAGGTTGCAGTCTGAGCTGGTATGTGCCTCTCATTCATTTTTATGAATGTCAGCAAACTGATATTTGCAGGAGAGAGGTTTGTATGATGATCCCGAGCTATTGCACCTGCTGAGCTGAATACCCTCTTAACACTCACACTGGAGGGTGGGCATGTCAGGTACTTCAGTGTCACAGCAGTTAGCTCTGGACATTCACTGACCTTTCCACTCCAGTATAAAAGGGAATCATCAGTGATTGACAGATGCCTGTTTTCAGACAAATATGACTCAATCATTCGCTGTGCTGCATTAAGTCCAGTGGTTGATGCATCATATGCTTCTCTGGAATCATTTATGTCACAAATCCCCACTTGGGACAAAACCTCCCAAAGTGGGTTAACGCCAACCACTTTTGATGACAGACCACCTGGAACTGCAGACCCCTTCCCCTTACAGGATATTCTTGGTACTGCACCTGCAGGTTCACCTTCGGCCTGGTTGTGCTGCTGAGGTTTGCTGACCTTAGCACGTGACTTCTGTGCCCCATGAACCAAGCGCACCAGTTGCCCACTGACACTTTTTACCTATTCAGGTCCACCCTCCAGTACAGAGGCAATTCCATGTTTGTATCGTGGGTCCAGCATTGTTGCTACTACAAAGTTGTCACTACGCTGAATGCTCAAGATGTGATGATTCTGGTTGAATACTGTCAACATGTGTTTCAGCAACAAACTGCTAGCACTGTCTCCGGCAACATCAAGGCTATGCTGTACATTCACCAATGTCTGCCTCAGCACCCGCAGCAGTGGAATTGATTGGTTAATGGAGGCAGACTTGCTACTCACTGCCTGTGTGGCATGTTCAAAAGGCCTCAAGATTGTTATTACAGAGTCCATGAGGTGCCACTGTTCAGTCATCATAGACATGGAGGCCCTGGAACTGTCATGGCTAGTCTGCATGACAAGATATTCTGAGATGGCTTTGTACTGTTCATACAACCTCTCTGCCATGTATAAAGTGGAGTTCCACTGGGTGACAACTTCCAGCTTCAAGTGGTGCTGTGGGAAGCTGTTTCAGATCTGTAACTGCCGAAGTTGGTCACAGACCTTTGCAGAGCATGAAAAATGAGAACAGATATGGCGTGTAACTGTCAGCATTTTCTTTGTATCAGGGTGCTGCAGAAACTCCTGCATCACAAGAGTTAAACAGTGGGCCATGCATGGAACCCAAAAAAAGCCACCATTCATGATGCATTTCACCACATTTGACCCATTGTCACTTGCTATGCACCCAGTTTTCAGGGACAGGAGGTTCAGCCACTTGTCAATTTCAGTCAGTACCAAGTCCAACATGTTTTCACCAGTGTGTCAACAGGTCACATTGCATATAGCAATTGTTGCATGCTGTTGAACTCCTGGAAGATTGCTACCATGACACTCCACCTTACTACACTGATTATTCACACTACCAACAGCACAAACAACACCCGGCACCTGCGCCCAATATGCAGTTATAGACAAATATGAACTCCCTGCTGTTCTGCCACTTGTCCACATATCCATACTTAAATGGCTGAATGGAGAGGAGGAATGTTGAAGGGCATGTCTTCCAGAGTCGGACACAGTATGGTACAACTCGGGGACAGCATGGGTGGAAAGTATGTCCTGGATGGGACTTTGCATTTTGGACAGGCACATGAAGCAAATCACCGAAACCCAGAATTCTCCACAAAGGAGAAGGGCAAAAGATCAATTGGCAGCATTTCAGCTACAGCAGCATTAAGTTCACGTGACACTGTATGATTGGGTGGGTACTTCAGCTTATGTGCAAAAACACTCTTTAGATGATGGGTAAACTCAAACGGACATCCTGATTGGCTGAAACAGCCTGCCACCTGGCCGTTATTTCCTAACAACAGCCCGCTTCAAAACAAGTGCCAATTCGATCTCTCACCACCCCAAACTTGCCAGCTGCTATTGTACAGTCCACATTTACATTGGCACACCAGCCCAGCCACTCTGCTGCACGAAAATTCCACTTATAGCTTCATATGACCTTTTCAGCTGCCTCTGTTCCTCCTTACCACCACAAAAATAACTATTTTTAAACACTTACGATATATTGTAACTCGACCTTCCGATGTTCCGTATTCTTTTTTTCATTCACCGAGAGTACTAAGCTCTACCTGTAAATCCTGTGCGCAATTTTAAATCCAGCTACACATTCACGCCACAGTTCTAAGCCGTCCTATATTAAAATACAACTGCATTTCTCCTGTTCTCACATACCATTTTTCAATCCCTGTGTGTGTGTAAAACCGAGGAAGCAAGAGGGCAACCTAATGAGAAACAGCATTAATAAAATACACAGCAGTGACCTCTAGTGATGATTCTAGCACTTCACACTTGGAACTATTTTATAATGAATATTATTTCTTCTTGCTTTTTTCTTATTTTTTTATAACTACATTTTTTCTTGTATATTATTTTTCAAAAATTACTCTCTCTAACCCATTATCTAAGTGTAATAATACCCTCCAGGGTAGGCGTTATGGGATATAACAGACCTTCCAGGGGCTATAAGGCCCTCCGCCTGCGGTGTCGGGCCTCATTACACCCCAGGGCGGTCCGTTATATCCCAATAATGCCCACCCTGTAGGGTATTATTACTTACGTAACGTGGGCTGACTTAAATGTTTTTCATGGGGTGTGATGACAAATGGTTCTACTCTGTGAATGGCACGGGGTGAAGTGTGGACGTGTGATGAAGATGGTTGCACAGGTGATGACAAACCCAGAAATACAGTTATTTTCCCAGATTTACCAACAGGGGTTGATGTACCACTTGCACTAAACATACTGCATTGACCACCACCACCACCAAAACTGCTACTCTTATACGACCACTGGATAACACTTCAAAATCATTATGCTGCTCC
The DNA here is from genome assembly GCA_016271365.2 of Neoceratodus forsteri. Taxonomy (NCBI): domain Eukaryota; kingdom Metazoa; phylum Chordata; order Ceratodontiformes; family Ceratodontidae; genus Neoceratodus; species Neoceratodus forsteri. Next base: position 1,251,002,290 of record CM028129.1, on the reverse strand, counting down.
ACCTCATCATGCCTGTAGTAATTCTCTGCTCTTATTTCATCACTACTGCAACATTTAATTTTCTACTTGATGTTACAGTCATGGAAGGGAATAACATGCTTGTTATGGTTGATGACGAGGGTGAACACCCCACTATGGTACAGGTATTAGCTGCCATCTTGTGCTGGGTCCACAGTGCCATGTGCCTATTCTCAAGATGTGTATGCTGTCCCCCTGTGCTCAGATGGCTCTCCTCTTTACCTCGCCTCACACGCGCCTGGCAAACCAGGCAGATTGCAACTGACTCATCATTTGCATCTTGCACAAAAAAATCCCGAACTAGGGATTGTGATGCTCTAGTTTTAACATGTCCCTGATGCTGCTTATTGGACTCCAGTTTTTTAAGCCATGAAGTGTGGGGGGGGTGTTATGTGATTTTTTAGGCAGGACACACTTGGACTGCAACTGACCACCACAACTACGTATCATTATTACTGGGTCATCATCATCATCATCAACTGAAACTGGTAAATCACAACTTTTTAGAGGGGTTAATGCAAACAGACCTAGACACAGTCACCTTGAATTTCTTTTTCTCTGGTTCCCAACAGGGGTCACTGACATCATCATCATATTCATCAACATCATCCATATCTTCTGCTTGGATGCTGGCATGTGGACTGCATGCTGCAACCACAGCAACATCATCATCATCATCAGATTTATCATCATCAACACCACCATCACCCGATATTTTTTCACCACACTGTAAATCACTGCATGGCAAATGCGTGACCTGAACAGCGGTGGAAGAAATGTGACATTCATTGTGTGCTATCGTTGACATGATGATCAGAATCCTCATGTTCAGTTACTGGGATGTTACTGGGGAGTATGACATCATCTACACTGTCACTCACTGGCACTGCTTCACATTCCACTATATGTTTGGACATGGTAAACTGGTCAGAAGTGGAACTTGAGGCAGCAATACTCATACCACCACCAGCAACTGCACTAACACCACCAGCTGGGACAACATCATCTCCTCCAACTATGAGTGAAGCTACCAATTGCGATGTAAAAAACATTGAAGGAGAAATACCTTTCCTCACATCAGCAATGCACTTCTGCGACTGCATACTACCATGCCCACAAACAATCTTACCACTGGCAGCAGTGCCATGGCAAGAAATGTCTTTGCTTGCACTTCTCTTTGCAGGCATTTTGGGGGATCAACAAGAATATTCTAAACAAATGTAGATTTTGGAACGTTCACTCTGGGTGGGGGCTGGGGGCACGCTGGATGTGAAGCCAAAAAACACAACTGTGACTTCAACAAGAGATACAGACGCAAAGTCACAACAAGTTCAACAACACCTTAACTAACCAGTGGTGCTCTCAAGTCACAGACAATCCAATCTGGAAAAGAATACCTTTTGCCGGTGGGGGGGGGGGCACTGACTGCAGATTACAGCAGTGCAAAACCAAGAAAAGATACCACAATGGCAGTACAAAATCACGCTGGTGCAGTGGATAGCAGGTTCACACTGCTGCACCTGCAGTTACACTGTGGAACAATAAAAGGTGTATTATTTGATGTCACGCACCACACACACACACACACACACACACACAAATTTGTCTACAAGTAATGCATAGTAAATGGAAAACTTCAGTAATATACCACGTATTTTAAACAACCTGAAATTATGCACTGCTGCACCAGGTCCACAACACACACACACAATCAGCAAAAAAATGTCAACAATTACTGAAAATATTACTGTGTGTACATTAACACAGTCAGTTATACAAGAAAAATATTACCAAAAAACAAAGAACTCCCTATTTCTCCAACTTAGGTCTATGTACACCACAGATATGCCCCTCCCCCAAAGCACACCACCACTGTCTCTCAGTACACAGACTGAATGTTGTACATTAACATTCAAAATCCACACACAAACAATAAACGCTCAATGATATGAGCACAGGAGAGTTTCCTACAATCGATGAACTAAAGTTTTAACAAAAAAAAAATGACTCAAAAAGGCTTTTTTAATAGCTTTTAGGAGGTTTGTATCACAGAGAGCTCTCAGAGCAGACTGTCTCCTACAGCTTCCTACACACACTACCCCCAAACTGAGGCTGTGCAGAACAATCTAGAGCCCATGTGACCTGAAATCCCATGAATCACTGCAAAATTTGCCTTTGGAACTTAAAACAAGGCAAACTGAGGTGAAGTACATTGTTTTTCATGTACTTCACCTTAAAATTTGTGGAGTGGTGGTTTGGGGAAGGCAGAGTAATGCAACGTCTTTGTTTTCAATGGACTTTGCGTTACCTATTATGACGCAAAGTACTCCGCTTCGTGCTGCGGAGCACTTCGCAAATTCACCTTCACTCCGTGAATCACTTCACAGAGTGAATTGAGGCCACTTCGCCCACCACTAGTTGCATGCACATACACAGAGTAAGAGAAACTCGTGAATGTGTGCCGTTATAAACACTCCTTTATAACGGTAAAATGTGCCATGGTTTCCCTATAGGAAAAAGGGAAACCCATTTATTAGTGGACATTTATAAATGAGAAAAAATTTACAGCACAACTACCTAATCAAGTCCCTCACTTTCAAAACCAGTGGATAATGCACATTATGACCAGAAGACATAATGTAACCCCATGCGGAACATTTAAATGACAATGTCATTATTAGCATTTAGACCTACAGCAAACAGCTAACTTGGGGTGGTGCAGGGAGGGGGAGAAGGGAAAAGGGGGGACATGCATAGGCTTGCTATACTATGAAAAATGGGTATACTTGTAGTATATCGACTGTTGCTTTAAATAGAATCCCTCCATTTGTTACGGCAGTAATTTTTAAACTACTCTCTGTTATGTTAATGAAAAAAAACTTAAACTCCAAGTTTTTAAGAAAACAGAAAGAGTTTTACCAGGAAAGGCCTTCTGAGCTGTAAACAGCTACTTTCCAGAGGTGTCCTGAGGGAGGGGTACATAGGAAAGTACATCAGACAACTTAACAACAAACAGAAAATTTATATACGATGAGCTGAAGCAGAACATAATACAGACATTTGGGAATGGTGCAAACAGTAAAGGAAATAGTACCTGGCAACATACTTCTCAACTGCTATGCATTTCGCATAGCACTTTAACTTTTATTCTCAACTTTACCCTTACCTTGTAAAGGTTTGCTGATGTTCCTCATAATGTTAGAGCTATTTCTGGACACAAAAACTATTAAAACATTAAACTAACTTGATAGAAACATTCCTTAACACTGACCATATGGGGCCCACTGTTTTTTTTCATATTATTCTCTAAAATAAGAAAGTGCTACACATTCTGGCAATTTGCTCTGAATTTTGAAGGCTGGTGCTATGCATTTTAATGCTGAGGGGTTGAGAGGTATGACAGCTAAAGGTGGGAAGAGAGCTGAGTTATGTGCAGGAGCAAGTATACAGTACGTAGTGTGGGCATGAAGTGGAGCCTTCAGTGAGGAAGGGGAGGGATCAGATTGGATAAGGGATGAAGCAGACTGGATAGGGGAGGGAGGGAGGACCAACATAGGGGAACCTATCAGAGAAAGCAGACTGACCAACTAAGGTTCTGTTGAGAGTAATCGTCTCATGAAGGAGGATGAGGTTCTTGATGCCATGCTTAATTTTCTCACATAACAGTAACATTTTTATTCTTGTAGATTATCTTGTCCAGATCTTCATTTTTGTTTCCATCAGCTGGAGATACGAATAAAATATAGTCCTGCACATTTTGTAGGCTTGTTTTTATTACTAAAAAAAAAAGAGTTTCTGTAAACAGCAGTTCAGAAATTCCATAACAGCCTGCAGCATTTTAACAGGACCAGTTGCTCAAAGAAAAATGTTCTCATTTCTTGCAACACAGTTTCCAGCTTGCATGTTGTAGGAATAATAGGTAGACAACGAATTAACTAGAATAAGATGCTTTATTTGGAATCAAATGGTTTTCCTTCCACTCCTTTGCCTTCCTGTGATAATGGAAAATGTAATGCAATCAGTTAGAGAAATACTGGCGACTATTCAATTACGCGAACACTGTGGAAACATTTAATGAAGGAAAAAATGTAGGTTATTAAATTAAATATGGTGTACTCATCACTTAGACAAAAAATCATTTTATGCCGATATAGTAGATATCATCAGGTACTTAGTTTTTATCAGTTCAGATATTCTTTGTAACATTTCCCCAGCAATTGTTTTTGATGCATAGCTCAGGAATTTCATCTCCATTTTATTTGTTGCCAGATTGTGATTAGCAGTCCCTTTATCTTCTGTACAAGATAACCAGACATATCTGTTGCATAAACGTGTTGCACACTTGCACTAGTGTAAATCTGTAGTAAACTAGGACCTTAAAGCTGAATGTAAACACCTTTTTACACCTCCAGATGCCCTCCTGTTTTCCCTTTAGTGTCTATCCAATGATCTATTTGACCCTTTTAATTTAGTTTTCTTGCCTTTGTTACTAACTTGTGTGTGTATCTCTCTCTCTCTCTCTCTTCTTAGCAGCTACTGCTCTCTCTTTTCATCCTGCCTGGACATTTTATGACGTCAGTAACACCATTCAGCTCATTCAGATGAATATTATGGAATGGTGTAACAGATGTCATGAAATGTTTCACAAATATGAAAAAAAGAGGAGTAGCTGCAGGGGACAGTAGACCTCTGTGTAGACCTGAGAGTACCTCAAAGGAAGGAGATGGGGAAAGAAACAGAGAAGGAGAAATAGAATTTGCCTTTTTGTAGCACTTTTCTTACACATTGTATCCCAAAGTGCTTTACAAGTAATGAGATATTGGTAGTCAGGGCCAGTGTTAATCTTGATGGCACCCCAAGTGAACAAACCTGTGGCACTCCCTTTACACTTGCACTGCTGAGGGGGGTACCCTTAAACTGGAAAAGTAAACCTTTCTAGGGGGTCTGGGAGCATGCTCCCCCAGGAAATTTTGAAATGTAGTGTCTGACATGGTGCATTTTGGTGCATTTTAGGCCCAGTTTCAGGAGCAAAGTGTTGATTACCCCTCAGAAAAATCTTCTAGTTTCCTTTCCATCACAGAGCAGCTGCAAACAGTAATGGCTGCCTCATGGGGATATATCGATTCTGAGGGAGATGCCCTGTTGTCCTACTAGAACAACCAGGCATGTTGCTCAGCTTCCCTCCCATTCCTGCCAAGGCAACTTGTCACTGCACTGTGATGGAGAGAAACTAGGAGATGGGCTCAGCTGAAAAGGACAAGAACAGAGAAACATAAAAAACTGAACACAGCAGTTGTTTACAAGTTATATCAATTCAGTTTATTTATGGAAAGCAAAAAACTTTTAATAAAAAAGTATATACACTGTTCTGCCAGAACTGATTGACTGGTCTGCAATTCTGGCAAAGCAATGTTGATTTTTGAAAAGGCCATTGTGTAATATATAACAGAAAAGAAACATCTGTAGAGGGACTGTCTGACATTTACTGAGCAATATTTTATTATATTTTTGTCTTTTCTATTTTTCATAGATTTTTTTAATTGTTGCAACCCAATTTCTAAGCACAGTAAGACCCTGGGTGTGTGATATTGGTGTATACCCACACATCCAAAGGCTGCATGGCCCTCTGCCTGTGGCATCATGCCTGATTACACCTCTGGGCACATGGGTATCAACCAACACCCCACATCCTGTCATATCTTATTGCTTACATATAATCCCCTTTGTGGTGGGGGTTGGGAGGAGTTGGCAGAGGGGGGCAGGTCAGAGAGCTGGGCAGGAATACAAAGGGAAAAAAGCTGTGGAAGATATTTAAAGATCTTATAAGATAAAACAGACAGTACAACTGTCCTGCCTGAAAACTGTACTGGGTTGAAATTTCAAGTTAGCAAATTGCAGATTTTTTTTCTCTGAATGTGTCAAGCCCATGTAGTCCTGTACTGCCTCACTCTTCAGGAACATAGCCAGAAATTTTTGTTTTGTACGCTCTATCCAGCTGCCCCCCTCCCAACAAAAAAAAACAAAACCTGTGTGGTCATTTATCAATGAGTTCAGTAGGCACTGGGTTCAAGATTAAAAAAAACAGGCTGGTACCACAAGATTGATTTCACATATTTCTGAACTGACTGCAAAATTAACAATGTTTCATCTAATCTGAAAAATGTGTTACCACCAGTGCCTTCCCTTGGCAACTTAATTGCAACTTTGTCACCACCTGGGCCATTCTCTCTTCAGTAAGTTTGCTGCCTGTCCCTCCCCTCCCAGGTGATCACAAGGATGCACTACAGACACTAGATTGCAAGGAAAGACCTACAGGGGAAAACCTCCTTCTGACTGGCGACAGCATGACAGCATGACTAATGGTTGCCTACATACAATGGTACCCCCCCATGCAGCTGCTATGGTGTTATCTGTTCCTCTCTCTCTCTCTCCCCCCCCAAATATGCCATGGCCATGGATAGAGGAGGGGGACATGGGGGAAGGGTAAACTGAAGTAGTCTGTGAAGCTAGGATTAGCAGGTACCATGAGTTGTGGTACCGGCATTAGCTCATCAAGAGGGGGGAAAAGAAATAAGAGGAGTATTAGCAATATTTTATACACAGACATGTTGTGGTTCTCTTTCCCAATGTAATGTGATATGGTACATCATTCTTGTCCAGCCAGAGACCTTTACACCTGGAAAAAATACTACCTAGTTTCTTTAGGATAGTCACTGGCCTTCTCCCTCACAGTCATGAAAAACATTTGGCATGCCTCACACTTAGCAACTTTCTGAACACTTGGAAACACTGTAGCAAGAATTAGCAAGTTCTGGCCAGAACCAACATGGCTGCAGCCATGGATGCTGAGCTCATGGCAGAACAGTCTGCCATGCTCAAGATGGCCACCAGAGCTCGGGAATCATGTGTAAGCAGTTGCACATGCACCCTGAGCTCCAGTGGGCATCTTGAGCATGGTGGGTGATGGGAAATAAAGTAGTGTGCTTGGGGGGATGCAGAGTGCTTTGGGATTGCGTAATGATTGTGCTGCAAGTCCAAATTTGTTCTTCAGACAGATCCAGTGGGGTCAGTTTTAAGGCACTCACAAGACGACTACAGACTCTGCCCACTGCATCTATCAAAATTTATTCCAATGAGAGCTGTGAGAGATGCTTGACCCCTTTTAAACCACAATGCATTTGCAAACCCCTTGTATGTAATACAATGAACAGAATAAACTGTGCAGTTGTGTCTAATGGACTTTGTTCTTCACAAAGCCCAATAAAAAAAAAATGCAACTTCAGATTAATTTGCCTCAGTTGTGGTTACACTGAATTCTTGCACCAATAAAAGCCAGGATGTTACAAGGCTTTTGCCACACCTCAAGCCAGGTTAGTCAGTTCTTGTCCAACACATGAACCCACATACTCTAGAAGTCACATCTTTATCTAAAACTATCAAGTCTCTGGATTGTTATTCATATGAATATCATTCATTTCCACAACCACCATCGAATTTACATTTAATTGTGCAAACAAAGCCTTGTTCTATCTAAGGACACTCTAAAAAAAATTACTGTGCTGCAAGATCAGTTTAACATTTCTTTGGTAACTCCTGGGTGATTTTCTTGAATTTTTCTGTAAATTACATTATTTTCCATTGATCATGAATTGCACCATTTTCCTGTTTAACCAACACAAGTATATGGTTAACAGTTCCCCTGTGCACTGCTCCATTTCCATGTAAAATACAGGAATCCCTGTAGATCTGCAAGTCCTGCATTTAAAATGGGCAAACACCATCCCTGTCAGGGGAATACTGGAACACAGTCGATTTGCACACTTTCATTTAATGGGATCCCACTGCACTTAATGGCCCTGCATTCCTTTCATTTTGGTGGGTAACAGCAAAGTGCTGGAAACCCAAATGCGAGACAAGGTTGTGCACAGCCTCCCACTCTGCTTCCCCATCCCCACGGTGAGCCTCGAACATGGCTACATTTCATTGTACAATATGCCATTCCAGTACAGTGATGAGGCTGGGCTCAATGCCTTGAAAGTTGGAACATTTTCCATTTCGAGACCCCAGGGGATCCCCTTAGCTCCTTCCTGAGATGTCTGCATTGTATGTATGTGTGTGCATGCGTGTGCGTGTGTATGTGTGTGTTAGGAGGGTATCCATAACCCAGTCACCAGCTTTGAGCTGGGAGTTGGGACCATAGACCCCACTCCACTGTAAGAACCTGTCTTACTTTTCGACTGAGAGTTGCTCCCGACTAGAAGCAATAGGTGATCTCCAGCACCCAGAGGAAGACAAAACAAAGCAAACTGCAGGATTTCCTCCTCATTCTGTCAGATTGTTCCACTGAGATGACGAGCGCTCAGAGATGGAATGCAAAACTACCCATCCGCCTCAAAATCCAGGAACAACGTAACCCTTTTACTTCCCACCTCCACCTCCTTCACCCATCTTGCTGCCCGCTGCAGCTCCATGTCCTTTTGTGCTAATGACCCAAGCCAATGTTCAGTACTCAGACTCCAGATGATGATGTGCTGCAGCTGCTGCTCAGACTTTTTCTTTAAAGTTAACGCATCAGTATGTACTGCTGAATGAATGCACTCGATTGGCTGTTGGTGCACTTGCATTATGTCAGATGTCCATTGGCATCTGAAAACAGGAAGCAAGTACATGCAGCTGCTGAAGAGAATGCCAGTTACACTGGCATTATTCAAATTGGGAAAAGAAGCAAGCAAGTCGGAACTTTGGGACAGGGGATCTAAAATCCATATGAACTTCCTGCACCCTGGCTGTGTAGGCGTCCCAACCAGCTGCGTGGTTCGCATGTGCCAAACACTGGTACTGCTGGTAGTGAAGTTACTGTAAATGTGTAGTGACAGCCATTTCACACAGCAACACCCAAACACAGCCTTTGAAAACTGCATGAACCAGTTTTATGGGAAGGGGAATGTTGGCCAGGACACTGGGGAAAGTTCCCTGTTCTTGCGAAAAGTGTCTTGTTTTTTTTTCTTCCATTTGGGCATCCACTAGGACAGCAGCAGAGATGGTAAGAAGGGACGTTGGTTTACTGTCTCACCCGAAGAATGGCACATTCCAACAGTGCAGCACCCCCCAGTACTGCATTCGGGTGCCAGCATTCTGGTCCAGAAGTGGATGTGCTACCAACTGAGTTGCACTGACAAGTTAGATTATTTATCATAAATTGGTCAACATATATCAGAATTCATAACTGGCATGGAATCAAAAATTGGTCAAAGTACTATATATCAGAATTCATAACTGGCATGGAATGGAAAAGGGGAGGGCAGAACATTGTAAAATGATTTCCTCTCACCTTTAAATGGGAAGGAAACATTGTCAGGGTCACAGAAATTGTGACAGGCCATGAAATGATCTTTCAAAAGAGCCATAAAGCTTTCCTGTCAGTGTCAGGAATCCTGAGATATTATAAAAATACTGACAGAAGTTGAGGACTATATTGGAAAAATATTGACCCTGAAGGATGCACTATTGTCTGACAACAGTTATGCAGTATAGTACGTGGTTTAGTGTTGTATATAGAAATCCATACACTCCAAGATGCTGTTGCACCACAGAAGCTTTGTTACTACTGTGGCACAACAGCATAGAATCTCATGTCTATCAAGGTTTTTCTTGCTTACCTACAGTATACTGCAGATTTCTCATAATGAAAATAATAGCAACAGTGAAAACACCCCAAATAAACTGTGTGTTAAAAGACGAGCTACTAGAAATGTTGCCAGCTAGTGTCTCTACATAGATACATAGACAGTGTCGGCAGATAAGGGCCTATGGCCCACCTAGTCTGCCCATTTGAGCTTGTAAGTTCAGTTTGTTTTCCTAGAAGTCTGTTGCCCCTTACCCCCTGACCTCCAGAATTCCATTATGTCTATCCCATGCATTCTTAAATCCCGTGATTGTTTCAGCCCCCACCACTTCCTCTGGAAGGGTGTTCCACTTGTCCACCACCCGTTCTGTGAAGAAATTCTTTCTCATGTTTCCTCTGAATCGTCCTCCCTCCAACTTCATCCCATGCCCTCTAGTCCTGGAACATCTTTTTCGCTTAAAAATAGTGTTGTCCTGCACCCTGTTCCTCCCTGTAAGATACTTGTATGTCTCTATCATATCCCCTCCTCTCTCCCTCCTCTCCTCCAGGGAGTACATGTTCAGTTCCTTCAACCTGTCTTCATAGGACTTGTGATGCAATCCATGCACCATCTTTGTTGCCCTCCTCTGAACCTTCTCTACCCTGTCTATGTCCTTACGTAGGTATGGTCTCCAGAACTGTACACTGTACTCCAGGTGGGGCCTCACTAGTGTCTTGTATGGCGGAATTATGACCTCCCTTTTCCTGCTGGTGATGCCCTGCCTATACATCCCAGCATCCTATTTGTTTACCTGCTGCCTTGTCACACTGTTTCCCTACCTTGAGGTCATCAGAGATGATAACCCCAAGATCCCTTTCCTGCTTGGTGCATGCTATATCCTCACCCCCAACTGATATATTGTGCCAGGGATTTTGTGCCCCATATGCATTATCTTGCACTTCTTTGCATTGAATTTCAACTGCCAAACCCTGACCGTTCTTCGTTTCTGCAGGTCCTTCTCATTCTGTCTACACCCTCTGGTGTGTCTACTCTGTTACAGAGCTTTGTGTCATCAGCGAACAGTGAAATTCTGCCTTCTAGGTCCCGCGTAATGTCACTGATGAAGATGTTGAATAGGACCGGTCCCAGCACTGATCCCTGTGGTACCCCACTGGTCACTCTTCCCTCTGTGGAGTGACAGCCATTTACCACCACCCTCTGTGTCCTGCCACCCAGCCAGTTACCTACCCACCACACTACTGTCCTGCCCACACCATATTCCTCAGTTTGTAATAGTCTTCTATGTGGCACAGTGTCAAGGCCTTGCTGAAGTCCAGATAGGCCATGTCCACTGCCCTCCCTGATCCACCTCCCTAGTCACCCAGTCAAAAATTCAATGAGGTTGGTCTGACATGACCTCCCCCTGGTGAAACCATGCTGCCTTGGGTCCTGTAGTCCATTGACAACCAGATGTTCCACCAATCTCTCCTTCAGTAGTGCTTCCATGATCTTCCCCACTACCAAGGTGAGGCTGACTGGTCTGTAGTTCCCTGCTTCCTCTTTGTTCCCACTTTTGTATAAGGGGACTACATCTGCTGTCCTCCAGTCTTTGGTCTCTGTTACTTAAATCATCTCCCTGGCTATTACTTAAATCAAGTTTAATGTTTTTAATCTTTGTTGTTTTCTATTTTCTGCTTGTTCAGTTTAAGACAGAGTCAGAAAGAAAGTAAATGAATTAAAACAAACATACTACTTTACAAAATAATGTATGGGCAACCATACACAACAAGGCTGATGTTTACATCTCGGGTTAAGATGACATCATAGATAGTGGAGGGTGAAGTGGGCTCAATCTGCTCCAGCGAAGTCGATGAACAAAGGCGATTCTTGAGTGCTCTACAGCAGTAGTGCCATTATAATGAGAATCAAGTCCATTAGAAACAATGATTTCACGTTAATCCACCTCCCCAGACCACTACTCTGCCAAATTTAAGGCGAGGTGCATTGCAGGCAGTGCACTTCGCCTCACTTCGCCTTGTTTTTGAGCTCCAAAGGTGAATTTTGCAGTGATTCATGGGATTTCAGGTCACATGGGCTCTATATTGATCTGCACAGCCTCAGTTCGGGGTAGTATGAGTAGGAAGGAGTAGAAGACAGTGTGCTCTGATAGCTGTCTGTGATAGGAATCTTGTAAAAGCTGTTCAAAAAGCATTTTTGCGTTTTTTGGGGGAATCCAACTTTAGTTCCTTGATTGTAGGAAACCCTCCTGTGCTGATATCATCGAGTGTTTTTGTTTTTGTGTGGACTTCGAATGTTAATTTACAACACTGAGTGTGTGTGGTGAAAGACAGTGAAAGTGTGCTTTGGGGAGGGGCGTATCTGTGGTGTAGGTAGATTTAAGTTGGAGAAATAGTGATTTCTTTGTTTTTTGGTTATATTTTTGTTATATAACTGACTGTGTTAATGTACACACAGTAATGTTGTCAGTAATAGTAGAAATGTTCTTGCTGTTTGTTGTGTGGATGTGGTGCAGCACTTCATAAGTTCAGGTTGTTTACATTATAAATTTACAATATGTAACAGGGCATAGTACTGAACTTTTGCATTTGCTACGCATTCCTCATTCTGCATTGTACACAAACTGTTCTGTGTGTGAGTGTGTGTGCAGTGTTGCGTGCATCAAATAATACACCTTTTATTGTGCCACAGACTAGTGTAATTGCAGGTGCAGCAGTGTGAACCTGCTATAAACTGCAGCTGCCTGATTTTGTACTGTGATCATGGTATTTGTTCTTAGTTTTGCTGCTTGTAGTGCCATAAAAATCTGCACTGTCTGCATTCAGTGCTCCCACCCCCAACCCCACATTCAAAAGGTATTTTTTACCAGATTGGATTGTTTTTTTGACCTCATCAGCACCACTGGTTACTGAAGTTGTTTTAATTCCGTGACAGTCTCAGAGTAGTCTCTTATCTGTTGCTGAAGCCACAGTTGTTTATTTGGCTTCACATCCAGCGTCCCTCCAATCAGAGAGTGAACATATCAAAATCTGAATTTGGTTATAATATTGTGGTTGATCCCCCAAAATGCCTGCAAAGAGACATGCAAGCAAAGCTGTTTCTCGCCATGGCAATGTTGGCAGTAAGATGGTCTGTGGGCGTAGTAGTAGTACGCAGACGCAGAAGTGCATTGCTGATGTGAGGAAAGGTATTTCTCCTGCAATGTTTTTTACAGCCCAATCAGTAGCTTCAATCATAGTTGGAGGAGATGATGTTTTCCCAGCTGGTGGTGTTAGTGTTACTGGTGTTAGTGGTGGTTGAGGTAGTATTAGTATTGTTGCATCAAGTTCTAATTCCGACCAGTGTACCGTATCAAAAGATATTGAGTGTGAAGCAGTGCAAGTCAGTGGCAGCGTAGATGATGTCATACTTCCCAGTAACATCCCAGTAACTGAACCTGAGGATTCTGATAATCATGTCAATGATAGCATACAATGTGATATTCCGTCCACCGTGGCACTTAACGTCACGCATTTTCCGTGCAGTGATTCACAGTGTGTTGAAAACATATCAGGTAATGGTGTAGATGCTGATGATGAATGTGATGATGATGTTGCTGTTGTTGCAACATGCAGTCCACATGCTAGCATCCAAGCAGAAGATGTCAAATCCAATGTGTGTGACGTTGATGAATATGATGATGATGTAATTGACCCCAGCTGGAACCAGAGAAAAAGAAATTCATAGTTGCTGTGTCTGAGTTTGTTTGCAGGAATCCCCCTCCCCTGTAAAAACTTGTGATCTACCAGTTTTAGTTGATGATGATGATGACCCAGTAATCAATATGATAGGTAGTCGTGGTAGTCAGTTGCAGTCCAGGTGTGCAGTGCCCGAAACCTCACGTGCCCCCCCCCACTTCAGTGCTTAAAATAACGGACTTAAATAAGCCACATCATGGACATGTTAAAAGCAGAACATCACAATCTCTTGTTTGGGATTTTTTTGTTCAAGATGCAAATGATGATTCAGTTGCAATCTGCCAGGTTTGCCATGTGTGTGTGAGTCGAGGTAATAAGGGGAGCCATCTGGGCACAGGAGGACAGCATACGCATCTAAGAATAGGCACTTAGCACTGTGGACCCAGCACAAGCTGGCAGCTAATACCACAGTGGGGCATTCACCCGCGTCACTGGCAACCATAGCCAGCATGTTATCCCCTTCCATGACTGTTAAGCCCAGTAGGAAATTAAACATGTGCAGTAGTGTGGTAATAAGAGCAGAGGATTATTACAGGCATGATGAGGTGGAGGGCCATAATGACTTTGAAATGTTGTCCAGTGCTGGTGAGAGTAGCAGTTTTTGTGGTGGTGGTGGTGGAATGCAGTATGTCTAGTGCAAGTGGTACATCAACCCCGGTTGGCAAATCTGGCAAAATAACAGCATTTCTGGGTTTGTCATCATCACCTGTGCAACCGTCTTCATCAAATGTCCACACTCCACCCCCTGCCAATGCCATTCATCACAGAGCACAACCATTTGTGATCAACACACCCTGTGTAAAATGTTTAAGTCAGCCCACATTACAGGGTGTTTTTGCGCATAAGCTGAAGTACCCCCCGAATCATACAGTGTCATGTGAACTCAATGCTGCTGTAGTGGAAATGCTGGCAATAGATCTTTTGCCCTTCTCCTTTGTGGAGAATTCTGGGTTCCGGCAGTTTGCTGCATGTGCCTGTCCAAAATGGAAAGTCCCATCCAGGACATACTTTTCTACCTGTGCTGTCCCCGAGTTGTTCCGCACTGTGTCCGACTCAGTAAGACATGCCCTTCAACATTCCTCCTCTCCATTCATCCATTTAAGTATGGATATGTGGACAAGTGGCAAAACAGTAGGGAGTTCATATCTGTGTATAACTGCACACTGGGCGCAGGTGCCGGGTTTTTTTTTTTGTGATGTTGGTAGTGTGAATAATCAGTGCAGTAAGGGGGATTGTCACGGTAGCAATCTTCCAGGAATTCGACAACATGCAATGATTGTTATGCGCAATGTGACCTGTCCACACACTGGTGAGAACATGCTGGACGTGGTACTGACTGAAATTGACAGATGGCTAAACCCTCTGTTCCTGAGAGCTGGGTTCATAGCAAGTGGCAATAGGTCAAATATGGTGAAATGCATCACGAATGGTGTTTTTTTTTTTTGTGTTCCATGCATGGACCACTGTTTAAATTTTGTGGTTCAGGAGCTTCTGCAGCACCCTGATATAAAGGAAATGCTGACCGTTGCATGACGTATCTGCTCTCACTTTTCAAGATCTGGAAAGGCTCGTGATCAACTGCAGCAGTTGCAGATACAAAACAGCCTGCCTCAGCACCGCTTCAAGATGAAAGTTGTTACCCTATGGAAATCCTCTTTATACATGGCAGAGAGGTTGTATGAACAATACAAAGCCATCTCAGAATATCTTGTTATGCACACTAGCTGTGACAGTTCCGGGGCCTCCATGTCTATGACGACTGAACAGTGGCGCCTCATGGACTCTGTAATAACAATTTTGCAGCCTTTTGAACATGCCACACAGGCAGTGAGTGGTGAGTCTGCCTCCATTAGCCAATCAATTCCACTGCTGCGGGTGCTGAGGCAGACATTGGTGAATGTACAGCATAGCCTTGATGTTGCCGGAGATGGTGGTAGCAGTATGTTGCTGCAACACATGCTGACAGTATTCGACCAGAATCGTCACATTGTGAGCATTCAGCGTAGTGACAACTTTGCCATAGTAACAATGCTGGACCCACAATACAAACGTGGAATTGCATCAGTACTGGAGGGAGGGCCTGAACAGGTAAAAAATATCAGTGGTCAACTGGTGCGCTTGGTTCATGGGGCACAGAAGTCATGTGCCAAGGTCAGCAAACCTCAGCAGCATAATCCGGCTGAAGGTGTACCTGGAGGACCATCAAGCATATCCTACAAGGGGAAGGGGACTGCTGTTCAAGGTGGTCTGTCATCCCGCTTTGGGAGGCTTTGTCCCAAGTGGGGATTTGTGAAATAAATGATTTAGGAGAACAGGATGATGCATCAACAACTGGACTTAGTGCGGCACAGAGAATGGTTGAGTCATATTTGTTTGAAAACAGGCATCTGACAATAACTGAAGATCCTCTTTTGTACTGGAGTGGAAAGGTCAGTGAATGGCCAGAGCTGACTGCAGTGGCACTGAAGTACCTCACATGCCCACCCTCCAGTGTAAGTGTTGAGAGGGTATTCAGCTCAGCAGGTGCAATAGTCAGGGATCGTCGGACAAACCTGTCTCCTGCAAATGTTAGTTTGCTAACATTCATTAAAATGAATGAGAGGCACATACCAGCATAGGCTGCAATCTCGATATTCGTACTCCAGCCTAGTCATGGTGGTCTTGCTGATGTGGAGCATCCTGGTGGCACTGGCAGTGGCTGCCTGAAATGGCCTACCACTGACGTAGATGACGACACAATGGAAAAAGAATTTCCCAGTGGTCAGACTTCAGACATTGATGACTGTGAGGGCAGCTTTCTTTATGAGGATGATGATGTGGTTAATATTGGCAGGTTTATCTGAAGTTTTTAAAGGCGGTGTGCCCCCCCAGACCAACATCACTGGAACTGATGTTAGCCACTGCCACCACTGCCATCATGAGTCTGTCTGCCGCCCGGACCACCACCACCGGGACTGACGTTCGTCACTGCCAACACTGAGCCTTACTCTGTATGCCCCCCAGACCACCACCACCGGGACTGATGTTGGCCACTGCCACAATGAGTCTGTCTGCCCCCTGGACCACCACCACTGGGACTGATGTTAGCCACTGCCACCACTGCCACCATGAGTATGTCTGCCCCCCAGACCACCACCACCAGGACTGATGTTAGCCACTGCCACCATGAGTCTGTCTGTCCCCCAGACCACCACCACCGGGAGTGATGTTGGCCACTGCAACCATGAGTCTGTCTACCCCCTGGACCACCACCACTGGGACTGATGTTAGCCACTGCCACCACTGAGCCTGAGTCTGTCCGGACCACCACATCCATCAGCCAGAGACACAAAGCTTCTTAATATTTAAACCATGAAGTGAGTATGTGTACTCATGTTTGTTATGCTGCTTCACTTCCTTTAGTTGTATGTTTTGTTTTCTGTAGCTTTTCAGAGCCGTAATGGTAAAACATATACAGTACACTTATTTTGTTTCTTTTACAGGGGAACAAAAAAAGGTTTCATCGCTAAAACTCGTTGGGAATGGTATTGTAGCTGTACCGTACAGAGAGGAAGCGATGTAATATCCATGTGAAATCCATTCTGGTAAGTATGAAGATCTTATTTAATCCATTTCATTGTTTTGGAAAGACTGCAGCAAATATTGCACACAGGTTGTGTTAGTTGACAAGATGTGGGTTTGAAATGTAACTTGACTTTAGATTGAGATTTGAGAACCAGGGAGGAACACATAACAATTAAGTTGTAAGAAGTCATTCATTTCTTTTTTTAGGAAACTTCCAGATGCTTTGTTGTTCTGTCAAAGTGGCCTTATCCAAAAAAGTTCTTCAACATCAGGCACCCCCCTCCCCCGAGCTTGGGCACACATGCAACACACAGAAGTAATTTCATTAGATGACCATGACCATCCTAACAACCGGACTCCTGAAGGTTGCTGATGAAATCTGTGAAGAAGTAACAAAATAAGAAACCATCAGAGACAAACCTGCAAATATAATTCCCCCCCAAAAAAATACTTACCTTTATGTGCTTGAGAGTTATCCGTTTCCAATTTCAGCGCAAAAAATTCTCATTGAGCACTGGATTGTGCACACCAACAGTTTCTGTGTGACCTGTGATGCAGAACAATACCATGAGTACATGTCCATGTCAACCCCCCTCCTCACCTACAAAATACACAGCCATATATCTATCTATCTATCTATCTATCTATCTATCTATCTATCTATCTATCTATCTATCTATATATATTATACTCACCAAGGCTACTATTAGTGTACAGCCAAAGGGCACCCCTCAATCCAGTTGAGATGATCACATTGCATTTGCTCAAATCGTCTCGCAGAACACATTGGACCAGCAACACGACGCTCACAGTCATAATTTTATACTGGGGTATGTGCTGAAACACTCTCATTCCACTGTGTTACCACTTGTCAATTTTCTGCACACAAGCAGGATGCATTTTGGGCCTGCAGAAAAAATCTGGGACTCTGTGCCACCACTGCGCGCATGACTGAGTGCGCCATTATTTCTCGGGGACTTTGTATTTGCTGAAACACTCTCATTTCACTGTGTTACCACTTGTCAATTTTCTGCACACAAGCAGCATGCATTTTGGGCCTGCAGAAAAAATCTGGGGACTCTGTCCCACCACTGTGTGCATGACTGAGTACACCATTAATTCTGGGGGACTTTGTATGTGCTGAAACACTCTCATTTCACTGTGTTACCACTTGTCAATTTTTTGCACATAAGCAGGAAGGATTTTGGGCCTGCAGAAAAAATCTGGGGACTCTGTGCCACTTTTGTGTGTTCTGTGATTGTTGCTGTGAGCTCATGATGTCATACTGACATTTTTACAATTAAAGCAGCATTGCAAGAATGTCCTGAGTCTCCTGACAGTTTTGAACTGTACTTTTTTATGTTACTTTACATTGCCACAGCCACCACTAGTTACCTCCGAGTCGTGACTTGAATGATACGCTTCTTTTCACAATTTATGTCTGCTTTACTTACTTGGCTACTTTTTTTTCATGTATAAAAAAAAATCAGCACATCTTCCGATATTGTTCGGACCAAGTTTGTATTTATTTGCAGCTGCTTTTCAATAACTATTGTTCCATGGTGTCATAAAACACTGCCTGCTGCATAACTGTTAATTAACAACAGAAGTGATATATAACAACTAATTGATGTGATGGAGAAAAGCAGAGGAAAATAATGACAAAGACCTGGGCAGCACCAATTTAAAAGGAATGCTCCTTTCATTATTTCATACATGAAAAAAGGTAGTACAGCAGATTCAACTACCGCAAATTTGTGTATCATTCCAGTCAGTCAGGATGTAAGTAAAGGAAGTTGTAACATAGCATTAAAAAATATAGGTCAGAGTTCTCAACAGATTGTTGCACTGCTGCTTTACAGAGATTCACCACATTACATAGTTATGGTGATGCACATAAACTAATTTGTGGGGTCATTACTCCCACTGGTATATTTCTTGCTTCACAGAGTGTAATATATTTCTGTGAAAACGGCCCATAATTTCATTACAGTGTGTTATGTGATGGAGGAATTACCGATCAGAAAAGCCACCCACATTCTGCCCCCCTTTCTCAGCAATGTTAGGACGTGATGCCAGGGGGAGCGCAGGTGCATGCTCCACTATAGTGAATGTCTGGCAGCTATCCCAATGTTTCCTTATGTTATAAGGTTGACTTTGTGGTGAAATGTGGGAATGTTTCCACTAACAAGGCTCTTCTTACTGGAAACATGCCAACACGTTTCACCACAAACTAACCATTATAACATAAAGAAGCATTCGGAAAGCTGACGGACAATTGGATATTCACTGTAAGGAGCACACACACGTAGTCTCCCTGCCATCACATCCTAACATTGCTGAGAAGGGAGGCAGAATGTGGGTAGATTTTCAGAACGGGAATTCCTCCATCGCGAGACACACTGTAATGAAATTACGGGCGGTTTTCACACAAATGTATTGCACTATGTGGTGTAAGAAAGAATCCCTTGAAGGGAAAATGTGTATGATTAACAACAACAAAGAAAAAACACACAAAACAGTGCAACACAGTAGTGAGTGGGTGGGGTGGGGTGGGGGCAGAAAACAAGCCCCTAACTTACTGTGGCCGTGGGATGCCATGGTGGTCCAGCAGCAGGTGCAGCATTGAAACTATTTGCTACTGCTGCTGTTCTATTCTGTTCACCTGCTGCTGCAGAGCACTGAACCACTCATTATTTTCTTCTAGAGCTGCCCACACCAGGGCGATGTCAGACTGTGTTGCAGGGACTGTGCCAGGGTCCACTACAGCAGGGAATCCAGATAGTGGTGGTGGTGGTGGTGGTGGAGAGGGTGGTGCTGGTGGTGGAGCAGCTCCTGTACTAGCCCTCTTCCTGCTGCGGCAGTGACAAGGCACAACTCCCACCCCAGCTGCACCCTCAGCCACTGCCATGGAAGGGCCAGCAGGTGGACGCCTAGCCCCTTCCATGGCAGCCTGCCACTCTGCCCTGTGGTGGTTCAGCATTTGGGTGCGCTGGCCACCGGTCCCCAAATGTATCCCACAGGGGCCATGGCGAACCATCACACCACACAGATGGCACACCACCACTGTGCTGTCTCCTCCCACAGAGTTAAAAAACTCCCACACTGGGGAGCTGCGAGGGGGACCAGACATAGTCCTCACACGAGTCTCACCCGTGTTTTCCAGGGCCACCTCCTGTGGCTGTGGAGGTGGTGGAGGGGGTGCTGCTGGAGCCCCTACAGCTGCTGCTACCGGTGGTGGTGGTAGTGGCGGAGAAGGTGGACACACAGCAGCCACCGGTGGCACTGGTGCTGCTGCTGCTGCTCCTGTTGCTTGAACATGGAGGGAAGCAACACCCAGGAGTCAGGAGCGGTCCAGCATGACATGACCACCCCACCCCCCACGGGTCCGAACTCCCCTCCGACCACGCCCACGGACCAGCGACTCGCCTTCTCCAGGGTCCACGTCCATCCCTCCCACACACATCCACAGCACACACACAATCACACACAGTCACTCACACACACACAAAACAAAACAACACTTATAAAAAAAATTATCTACCAAAAAAACAATCACAAACACAATGCAAAAACTAAATAAAGACAGCTTTTAAAAAAGCTATTGTTTTACAAAGGCAATAAGCACTTTGTCACTGACTCCTACACTGCTGTCTCAGAAGCCTTCTCCCTCTCCGAATACAAAGAGGAAAGTGAAACTGCTTCTCTGACTCACTTCCTTCCTGCCTGGCTAAAGCATGTGACTTACAGTACTGTAAGCCATGTGATGTGTTGGAGGCTGCCTGTTCTCTTCTCACTTCGCCTTACTTCACGTTAAGGCATAATGGCAACGCGAAGTGGTAATAATAATAATAATGACATGAAGTGAGCACCTTGCAGTGCCCACTTCGCATTGTGCTCTGCGGATGTGAAGTGGCCACTTCGCGTCCACTTTGCCGGTGGATTAAAAATTCGCTGCATCTCTAATCATAGGGACCTCTCAAGCTTCACTCTTGAGGTCTATGATGTCATCTCACTATTCGATAGAAACACAGCCTTGTTGTGTATGGTTGCCCATATTTTATTCTCTATATTACCTGAAGCCGAAAGCTGAGGGTAATAAACTGTATAGCAGGTTGAATTAATGTCCATTATATTTAGTGCGAGTCAGCCCTCTATACATATTCGAGTCCGGTAGAATTAGCGGGGACGGTTTACTCTTCAATACAATACTACTGATAGTCAGCTGTCAATTATTTTTCACTATCCATTTATTTTTGCTGATTGTCAGCAATAACAAATATAGCAAAAATAAACACATAGCGAAAAGAACCTTAAGTACCTCATAAAGAAGCACCAGTCCCTCACCTCCTCTTGCAGCTGTTCCCTGGCCTGACTGTCTTTCCTTTTCTCCTCTTCTAAACTCCTCACTTTACCACTCAACTTTCACACACTCTCGACTCTAATTTCATGCTGGCTTTCTGACTTAAAAAAACCAAATAAAACAAAACAAAAAAACTCTTAGCAATAGTTCCCCATTCTAGCACTTTCTCCATGGCACTTATTCATTCCTGTGGGTTAACTCCTGTATGTCTGATATGTTATTACTTGTCCAGCTCTTGATATGCACTTTCTGTCTTGGATTCCTGTACATTGTCTCTTGTTTTATTATGTTTTGTTTTCTTTTAAACTGGACGCTTGTGAAAATGGACAATTTTGCTCACATGCCTTTCCAGTATAGCAAATAAAATGAATGAATGAAAAATGAATGAATGAACCTTTTATATAGTAACTATTGGCTGTCAATAGTTCACCTCAAGGGGTCAAGATTTTCCCAGTATATCTTGAAACAATTCTGAGCAATATTTATTTTATTAAAGTAGCCTGAGTTACACCCCCCTCCCCAACAGCCTGGCTCCTTTACTAAAAAAACAATTCCTTATTGCCAGTGGTTCCCCCCTCCCATTCCAGACTCTGATTAAATTACAAACAAATATTTTTCCTGTTGGTCCAGTGGCCTCACACTGTCCCCTCAGTGCTGGTATGCCTAACATTATCCCATCCAGAGATGGCAGACACACTTACCCTCTGCTGCCGGCTGCCGGCTCTGTGCAGGACTTCCACTCGATTGATGTCACTGGGTTCTGGAACACAAGTAATTAAACAATAAATATTGGGCAGGAAAAAGCAGCTTTAGAAAGTTTTCCTAAGTAAGGAAAAAAACAGTATTAAAACACACTTCCACTAACAGACTACATATATATTTATTCATTTCTTTTTATTGAATTTCAGTGTATTAGAAAACATAAAACATCTTGATTCAGAGTATTAGAAAGACAGAATTGACTTCATTGCATATCAGAACGATACATTTATCTTCCTTAATTATGACATATGGAGGTCATATTACAAATCAGAAACTGTATCTCAAATAGCTACTAAATCAACCATAAGCAGCATAACCATGGACTAGTATACTGATGGGAAGCCATAAAGTCTGAGCAAATGCATAGAGCATTGAATATATGTCACTTTAATGACTTAAAGTGCATGCCTGCCCAATAAGTGTGAACCCTTAAACATTTTATAATGGAGCACATGAGAGTGCAGCAACCTTGCAGACAAACCTTCAAGAAAACAGTTGTAAACTTTTAGGACTGTATGTAGCAAATGCAGAAAACAGTATTATTTAGGACATTACTTCCCCAGTAGACTACTGTACTATTTTCCCTGCTTGAAATTAAACAGTACCCTACATTTGGGTGTACTGTAACACTGTACGTTCTGATTATCTTAAAAAATGTATAAAACAGGGTTTATGTGCCCTTTAAATGTAGTTTAAAAATGCACTTTTGGGGGCCACCCTGTTGCTTAGTGCTGCATGAAGTTGTTATCCTTGCAGCTGTCCTGGGTTTGCCAATGCTGATCTGATAGCAGAAAGCAGGAAGTGGTATCTGGTTTGGATGCCTCCTGCCTCAAGGGAGCAGGATAGCTCCTGCTGCTACACAATTGCCCCCTTGGTCAGTCATGGGGGCAAGATGTTACAGGCCATGGCAGGGGCAGAGCCTGCTGCAGCAAGATGTCTGACATCATGAAGACATCCTATTCTTAGTCCTGTACTGGTGCTGCACACTTCAGAGTGTGGTAGGTGTTCTTGGTCTTAGCTCACCTCTGACCTTTCAGACTGACCCTGCTATCAGCCACAACTCAATGAAGAGGGATGTGACAGGGTGAACAGAAAAAAATAGGTGGAGACAAAATGAATGATGCTGCTATACTGACATCACCAAGTTGTAGTGCACAGACCCCTGGGTCTTATTACCCAATCCCCACTGCTAGAGTTTTACATAGAAATATAGAATGATGGCAGATAAGGACCGCTTGGCCCACCCAGTCTGCCCATTTCCCTACCTACTGGATAAGCTGCAGATCCTAGTTAACCAACAGCCTACTTCCTCCTGCCCCCACTAGAATTGCCTTGTCTGTCCCATGCATTCTTTAATTCCCCCACTGTTTTTAACTCCACGACCTCCTCAGGAAGGCCGTTCCATGCATCCACAACCCTCTCCGTGAAAAAACACTTCCTCACATTACCGCTGAGCCAACCCCCCTCTATCTTCAAATTGTGCCTCCTTGTTCTTGCACACCTCTTTTTCTGAAAATGCTACCCTTTCCAGCAACGTAAGGACTTCGTTAGCCAACTCTACTTGGTGGAGACTATCTGGCATGGAACAAGGAGGGATTGTGAAGGGTATCGGACAAGAGGACTGTGGTGTGTGCTCCAAATGCGAGGGTGGAGCCTGTAGAGAGATCGAAGCAATGCTTGGTTTCATGATTTTGTAGGGCACCATTTGTTATGTTAGCATTTTGTCCACAGAATAAAGTTAACAAATGGACAAAATGCATTCTGTCCACATAACTGAGTTCGAAGGGTCATCGGGCTCCTTATGTAGGAATGATTTAGGGATGAACAAGAACAACAAAGGTAGCTAGTAGTTGTATATGGCTGCTTGAATAACTTATTTGAGCTTTGGCTTACACTCGCTCTGTCCCTGCTATGGGACTACCACCCAGTCTGGGTGCCATAAAGACACAGGAACCCTCATGGAAGGGTTCCACCCCTTGAGGTGTCACAAGGATGACATCCCTGAGAAAACAAAATCTGGCCAGAGGTGACAGAGTTGCAACTGAGGAATGTGGGGTACAAATATTGAAAATTACCAAAGTTATGAGCCTGTGTTTGCAAAATTCAATGTAGGCTCATAACTTAATATTTTTACACCACATTTTCAACATAGCCTTCTTATGACCCCACCTCATGAACAAGGCAGAGAACATTTTTAGCACCTGTCCAAAAGGTGATTTCCTGCAAAATCACCTTTTGGGACAGATTTGCCTAATGTCAGTGTTCATGAGGTGGGGTCCCAAAAAAGGCATGTTGAACATTTGGGCCAAACATATGCAAAAATGGCCAAGCTATGCCAGTTGAAAACACCATTGAAATACATTGAACCACATATCTGTTTCTTCAGTTCATGGTCTGGCTTTGAAGAGTGAAGATATGTCTGTGGTCCAAAGAGGATTATGGGATTGGACCCTCGATGTGTAAGTAAGGGCTTGGGGGGGGTGCGGGGTGGTGGGTGCAGAGTGGGAAGGTCAGGTGGGGGGACTGTAATGGCTGCAAAAGACATCAATTAATTTTTATTTAGATTAAAAAAGAAAAAAAATGACTGAGGAGTCCTGCACTGGGAGATTGGGCACCTCCCAGTGCCACTGAAAGAACACTGATGGATTTTAGGTAAAAAAAAAAAAGAATGACTGAGGATTCCTGCACTGGGAGATTGGTCACCCCGTGTCACTGTTACGTTGCTGGGGGGGTGGGGTGGGGAGGTGGGTGCTGAGAGGGAGGGTCGGGTGGGGGAGGAAAATCCTTTCGTAATACTGGGGGACTGGGCACCCCCAGTGTCACTGTTATGTTGCTGGGGATGGGAGGTGTGGTGGTGGCTGCTGAGAGGGAAGGTCGAGTGGGGGAGGAAAAATATATAGACATAAAAACTTTTGCAGCGGTCATGGCAGAACACGGCACAGTCTGCCATGCCCATGATGGTCACCAAACTATACTGTACATGCACAAGTAGTTGCTTATGCACAATAGAGTTTCATGGCCATATTGGACACGGTGAACTGTGCTATGTTCAACCGTGACCAAGGACTGAATAAAATAGTGTAGTGCAGTCCTCTGGATGGCAGCAAAATAGTGCCTATGAGAGGACTGCACTGACACAGCGGAGTGCTTCACAGACCGCAAAGGTGACTGTGATGTAACTCCTACATGTTGTTTGGTCAAAGCTGCGAGTCCTTTTTTGATTGCAAGAGGTCTGCAGGGCTCCACCCACTGCAGCCCTAAAAAAGACACCTAAGGGAAGAAGGCTACAACAATCAGTAGGAAAAATTACCCTCTCAAGCATAAATATCTTAGTAGTTTTATTTCATTTTAATTCTTTGTCTCCAACCTGCTTCATTGTGCCAACATTTTGCCAGAAGAACTGGCTTCCTCAAGGCAGTAGAGTCTGGACGCTGTGACATTAACTTTAGTTTTTTATTTCGGTTCTGTCTTGTATATTGTCTTACTATCTTTACATTTCTTTTACTTCTTAGCTAATCTATCTACAAGTGCGCAACAGGTGCAGTGCCTTTAGCCTGACTCACACACTGACTTTTGTGGCTGTATTGAGATGGAGCTGAATGACATTAAATCAAAGGAGCCCCATACCTAACCTAATACTATGTTTGTCCAGTTATGAAATAACATTCAGTGGTTAGCTTGATATTTTTTGGTTTTGGACCACAGAGATTGTATTAGGTGTTTTCTCCTTCTATTTATGTAGTTTTTGTTTACCAGGTAAGTGCACCAGACAATAGTATTGCCTATTTTCAGGTATGACCTGGGAGTGGTTCTATATACATACTGTTTCAGTTTTTTTCCTTTCCTTTTCTGTTTTACACTTTGCTGTTTTTTTTTTGGTGTGGAATGCGTACATCCAGCATCAGCTTCTGTGATAATTTTTGCCTCCCGACTGAATTGACATTAAGTGGATTCTCGCTTCTCATCTCTGTTTGGTTCCACCACTGTGGCTCCCTCTCCTAATCCTCAGCTGTTTGTTTGGGAAATGGGAACAAGGTCAACCTGACAGCTTTGGAGCCTTTGCCAGCTGGAGGTTTTGAGTGCCTTGATTCTGATTTGCCTGCAAAAATTCTGGACTTACTTGTGGTGTGGACTATCTGGGGGACTTTTTAAGGGGTCTAGGTGGTCCCAGTCATGTACTGTACTGCAGCCCTTGAGGGGCTGAACAGTCTGTGCTGCTGGATAGCTGCTCGGGCTCCTAGTCACATCCTGTGCTTGTCCACCATTCCTTGGTTTGCCAAGGATTCTGCCATTGTGCAGAACAAAGGCCTTCATTCCCATCTTAATTAAATGGCTGCCGCTGGGGTGTTTGTGGCTGCGGGACTTGTTTGATTGAACCCCCCCCCAAGTTTGGTCTATGTAAGCCTCAAGCACTACCTTTTGGACCTTTTCCTTCTCCAGACTTGACAAATTGAATACTGTGCTCTCCCAGCTCTGCTTTACAGCTTAATTGGCCTAACAGATAGTAAGAGTACCTCTGGTTTGCTTCCATTGTGTCCTTTGTAACTGCTACATACCTGCAACAGCTGTGATAGAGCTGACTGCAAGGCTAACCTAAATCTCTTTATCAGGATTTCTCTGGTAAGAGCAGAGACATTCCATCCACCTCAGTTCTCTGGACATTTTCTTTTTCAAACACCTTCGCTTCATTTGTTGGACCTACTGGACCCACGCAGCCAGCAGCTGTGAATGTTATGTTTGCGGGGCAAGCTCCACCAATCTCATTTGGATTTTCTTAGGTGAGAGCAAAGACTGCAATTACTCCAGTTTTTCCAGACATTTCGAGTACCTCCATCTTGGCTAAAATCAGACTTTTATTTTCTGTTGTAGTATTGTGAATTTTCTGTCCTTGTGAATTTTCTGTTTCTCATCTAAACTGCTTTTGTCAAGTTCTATACGTATTTAGCTGGAGTGCCTCAGGGTGTGAATAGATTTTATAGTTTTAGCTACTTCTGTGTGACTGGTATGTGAGTGATTGGGTCATTCTTTTGACTGTAGGGTATTTTATGTAGGTTTTTCCGGTAGGGAACTCATTTGTCAGGGGTAGGTGGTTTTGTTTTATTTTATTTTGATTGGGTGACTTGTTTTATTATGTGTTTAGCCAAGCCTTATCTAGTTTACTACCCAGAGCAGCTACTGTAGGAAGTGGCGCCCCTTCCGGGGGGTTCCCTTTTACCCTGCCTGCAGCCATACTCAACCGCTGCAGAGGGTTGGGGATTCTTCAAGGGCACTGCTCAAATCGTAGACCTGCTCCATGGCCAGACTTTGGGGGTAGGAACATGAGTGTGGTGTCCAGGAGGCACACGGGGAGCAGACGTTATCTGGAAAGGGGTTCCCCTGTCTGATCCCTGTTCCTTGGGCTACTGAGCTTTCCTCTCAGCTGGTGGTTAATGGACCAGCTGACTTGACCCCTCCACTTATGGCAGTTCTTTGTAACACCGGATTTCTTAGGAATAAAATGACCATGATGGAAGCCTTCATTGCAGATTCCTCTGCAGCCCTGTATGCATTACGGAGACTTGGCTGGGGGTGAATCAAGACCCATGGTTGAGTTCTCCATCACTCCGGGTTTCTCCGAGGTGCATTTTCCTAGGTGGGAGTGCAGGGGGCAGGGTAGCCATCTGCTTCAGATCCACTCTAGGAAGGATGGAATACTCCTTGGGTTCAACCAGATCATTTGAATATGTGGTTATAAATGGTGAGCAGGGTACAAGTTGCAGGACTGTGTTCATATACCATCCTCCAGTTTCTGGACACATATTCTGGCAGTAACTAGAGACTTTCATGGTCGATCTGGTGTTGGGATTGGCCAAACTTTTGGTTTTGGGCAATTTCAATGTTTGAGCCGATGATGAAACTTCTTCTTTTGCATTACAGTTCCTCCAGGTGATGTCATCCCTGGGCTTTGTACAAGCAGTTGCCTCCAGTACCAACCTACACTGCTATGTCTTGGATCTGGTCTTCTCAATGAGTCTTGACACCAGTGATGTCAGGGTAGATCCATTCGCTTGGTCGCATCATCATGGTGTTCAATTCCTCTGCGTGGCTCCCCACCTAATCTCCCCTGTGGAAATGGTCAGATACTGCTCTTTCAAAAACCTGAAGCCTTAAAGCATCCTGGAAGTACTGGACATCTCGAGTCTGGAGATGACTTGTGCAATTGGGGCTGATGCAGCCATGGAGGGTTATAATTTAGCCCTCTTGGATGCCTTCTATTTCCTAGCACCATTCCATGTACACCCCCTGACCTTACACCTCAGGTCACCCTGGTATGATGTGGACCTGAGGAGGTTGAAGACTAAGAGGTGGAGGTTGAAGCATTGTTGATGGAGGTTCCATTTGAAGGCAGACAAATTGGCACTGAAAACTCACTGCAGTGAATACCAGTGAGCAATCACTCTGAAAAAGGCAGCATTTCTGTCGTGGGTGATTGATACTGGGAAGAACCAGCTGGCTCAGCTCTTCAACATTGGGGACAGACTGTTAAATCCAGTCTGTTTACAGTCTTGTTGAGCCATTTCTCTCAATGTGTGAGGAGTTCAACCGGTTTTTCCTGGACAAGGTGTCTGTCACCCAGGCAGGGATATCTCCAAACAGCCCATCATCTGCTGACAGTACTCAACTTCTTTGGACTGTAGGCACTCTGTTCCTGTGGACTGAGTTTGAGCCAGTTTCAGCAAATGCTGTTTCCCAAGTGGTTTCTGGTCTGCACTCCACTTTCTGCACATTGGACCCCAGGCCGTCCAGGGTTTTTTTAGAATGCTGGGATTCACTCAGTCCAATTGTAGTGGAGATCATCTGGTGTTCTCTTAAGAAGGGTGTCTTTCCATCAGCTCTTAAAAAAGCCATTGTGAAACTTCTCCTTAAGAAGGCTTCTCTGGATACTGATGATCTTTTCAACTACAGACCTGTCTCCAACCTTCCTTTTCTTGAGAAGTTGATCGAGAAGGTGGTGGCGGTGCAGCTGGAACAACACCTGGGGGAAATACAATATCTACAAGCCTTTTCAATCAGGTTTCTGGTATCATCATAACATGGAAATTGCCTTAGTCAGGGTTCACCATGATCTTCTCCTAGCAAGGGATCATCATTCCATTCTAGTACTGCTAGATCTTTCCTCGGCATTTGATACAGTGGATCACGGTGTGCTGTTGGATTGCCTGAGGCACTACATGGAACTCTCAAGAACAGTGCTGCAGTGGTTCAAGTCCTACATATCTGGCAGAAGGCATCAGGTTGTCCTTGGCTCTTTTACACAGAGCAGTGCTTTACTCTGCTGTGGAGTGCCTCAGGGGGGCAATCTTGGTCTTCACGTTATATGCTGTATACAAGTTGCCACTAGGTGGGATCATTAAATGCTATGGCCTGGCATTTCATTGCTATGCTGATGACACCCAGCTGTATGTGTCTTGCACTCCTGACAATAGTGCAGCTGTTTCTCATCTGAACGAGTGCCTTTGGGAGATCCAAGATTGGATGGTGGGTAGCTGGCTTAGGCTGAATCCATCTAAGATGGAGGTGTTACTTGTGGAGTTGGGTTGTTTAGGTTCAGCCGCATCTAGAAATAGCACCACCTTTCCCTTCCTGGATGGTGTTGCTCTTCACGCAGCTGATAGGGTGAAGAATCTGGATGTCATTGTGGATTCCAAGTTGACCCTGGAGCACCAGGTGTTAGATGCTGTGCACAGTGGTTTTTACCATCTTTGTAATATTGCCTGGATCAAACCCTATCTTGAGTCAACTGATATGGAAACTCTGGTACGTGCCTTTTTCATATCTACACTGGATTACTGTAATGCTTTGTACCTTGGGTTATCCGTGAGGCTGGTGTGCCATCTGCAGCTCGTCCAGAATGCAGTGGCACCCCTGGAAGATGCAACCTCACAGTTCGAGCATATCATGCTAGTTCTTCATGGTCTCCACCAGCTGTCAGTTCAATGGTGCATGCACTTCAAGGTTTCCTTGATGACTTTCAAGGCCCTATATGGTCTGGGTCTGGGCTACCTGAAAGAGCTCCTGGTTCCATATGCTCCTGCTCATGCCCTCCGCTCAGTGGAGCCAGACCTCCTCTCCATTTCTAGATTACAGCTGCAATCCTTGGGTGATAAGGCGTTCGGTGTGGCATTTCCTATTGTCTGGGATGCTCTTCCCTGAGAAGTGAGAGGTGCTCTTTCACTGACCACTTTTAAATGTTCTCTAGAAACATATTTCTTTCATTTAAGTTTCAGCCTGAATTAAAGTCTTCAATGTTTAACTGTTTTTTTATCTTTATTGTGAGGTGCTCAGAGCCTCTGGGAGTGGGTGCCATATAAATAAAATTGCCTTGCCTATTTTTTTTCAGTATGGGGGAAGTATTTAAAATAGGTTCTATAAAATGTTACTTCTGTATTATTTGTTGTTGTATTGTTTTTGGATCTGTCTGAATTTCTATTAATGCAAAATTCCCCCACTCTTTTCAAGAAATGACATGGGATCTTTAACATCTACATGAACAACCACTGGAACAGACAGATGGGACCATGGTTAAATGTCTCATCTGAAAGACAGAGTTAAGGTGGAACATGCTTGACTAGTTCCACCCAGGTATTTGGAGCTGGTGGACTTTTGGGTGGAGGGCTTTTGGGTGTATAAGGACATTTACACTACTTACTGTACCAGTTTTCTGATGCATGGTGGTGTAGTCTCCACTGTTTCAATATCTATGATACTGCTGTTCATTTACACTGCAGCTTTTTCTATTAGTTCTGGCTCATGTTGCATTCTCCTACTGAATTTCTGGTATTCCGCATTAAATGTGTAGCGGGCAGGGGTGAGGTGTGGGATTTAATGCTGGTGACATGGCTGCAAGTTTGTTTAAATCATTTCCTTCATTCACTGTGAAGGTAGGACCTGATTGTCAGATTACAGGCAGGCAATCCTAATAATCCAGTATAAACAATGAAAATGTAGTGCACATGGCTTATTAAATAATGTGTCTCATAACCTAGATCTGCAACAGGTGATCTGTAGCTTAATGCAAACTGCTTAATAGTGTGTTGCTTGCTCTGTACACAAGCCAGGAATGAGAACTGCTATTTCATATGACATCAACAACATTTGCTAGCCACAGGGAGTGCAGCAAAACTTACAGTGTGTAAAAATGCTAGTGAAACTGACACTCTCTCCACATCACCCCATGTTACTTGATAGATTCTTAGTTGCAGACTTGGGTTGGGATTTTCAAAGATATGGATTCAGCACTCATGTCTGTATTTCAGATGCATGCTGTGTCCAGGCAAAGGCATCAGGATGCTTGTGGCTTTTGTGACACTTGCCCCTTTTTATGGTAAAAAAATGACACATTTTTGGGGTGCAGGTTGTGGCAATCATGACCAGAATTTAGATCACCTTGTAGGTGGTCTAGTTATCTAGGCAGATGCCGTGCATTCACATCCATAAAACAGACGTGGCTCTCTGAAAATGCCCTTGTTACTGTTTACAAAGCATGGGAGTCTGCAGGAAATTCTCGGGTGTCACAGGTCTGGAGTAAATGCAGCATTGTGAGTGGAGCTGTGGGTCTACATGCATGACTACAGTGCTGCATAAACACTTCAAACCGCCCTAACATCGGTTCACTGGTGCTGCATTGGAGCACCACCAAAACAGTTCATTCTGTCCAGATGGCAGTGCTGGCACCATTGTAATTGATCTGCACCACTCACAATGGTGTAAAAAAGGTAGTGAAAACACACCTTACGACTGACTAGAGAGCAGTGTTCACCCTTTTGAGGTACAAGTCATAGCCTTACACTTACATACATGTTCAGCTTGCCTTATGCACAGTATATTGGACAGGTCCCATAACTGTGCATGTTCCTGGTTTGCAGGCCACAGAGAGGATTACAGTGAGGCTCACAGATGTGGCCAGAGGTGGCCATGAGTCAGAGGGGCAGTATCAACTCATGTTCCCAAATGGTACCCCACTGCCCACTGCCCTCATTTCGCTGGCTGACAATCCTGCTGTGTACAGGGATCTCCTTGACAGGATGTGACAGCTGCAGGGATACGTGCTACATATATTTTTGTTGCAACACTGCAGCATTACACTGTGTACGCATAACTATACTGTACATACAACCCTGTGTAGTCATCACATATACACTAACCATTTCTGTCGTTTGATCAACAACAACATATTTAATATTAGATAGCTATGTGTGCAGAACAAGGCTGTGTTTCCATTAGGGAGATCGGATGACATCATAGTCCTTGAGAGCAAAGCTCGAGAGGTCTCTATGAAGTCATCAAATCCCTGAGATAATAACACAGCCTTGCTTTTTTTTTATTTTCTTTTTATTACGAACAAGAAGGACAGTACATAACACATTACATGATATACAAACATTTTAAGAGATAGAGACATCCATTACAAAGTCTTAATATTGAGCACCTCCATCATAAGTCATGTCTTCCGTTTCTCAGCTCTATGCCTCATCTAATTATCCAGTAGGTATTTTGTATTTGTGGCCTTACAAGTATGTATTCTTCTAGTCTCGTTCCTATCATCTGGGTGGCTACCTTTAACAGTTTCCTTGTCGGAGTATGCAATGAGATTACCAAGACCCCTTTCACAGTATTTCTTTCCACTTTGGGTACATCAATGTATCCCTCTTTCTAGATTACGGAACAAAGTCAAGCGCAGTATTCATAAGATGTATTTGTTGTCTGAGTTTATGTGTTATTTTCTCCATTGTGTAAACTTTCTTCATTATAGCAGTCCATTGCTCTACTATGGGGTGTAGGGGCTGCATTCATAATTTTGTAATGGCTTTTTTGAGCCACTGTTAATGCTATGTTAAGAAAATATATTTGATGTTTATTAAATCGTCTAGCAGGATGGTAGAAGAATAGTGCTAATTCTGGGCTCAGGCTTTGCAAACCTGTGCAGATGCTTGCCAATTCTTGTTCTACATTACTCCAGAAGCTTTTAAGGAGTGGGCATACCCAAAACATGTATGAATGTGTTGCAGCTGTTTTCCCACATTCCCTCCAATAGGCTCCAGAATGTCCTCACCCATATTTGGCTACCACACTGGGAGTTCGGAAATATATAACTGTAGATTTCCACACACACTCTTTCCACTGTATAGCAGATGAGACTTTGTGTTGTGTGAGGCAAATATTTTCCCATTGTTTTCTCGTCAGTTGCGTAGTTAATTTAACAGACTATCTCTGTTCCATGACTCGGTATAAGTCTGGTGGAGGGAAAATAAGAGCCCTATAGCCTTGTGAAATAAAATGTTGTGCCATTCCTTGTAGTTTAGAGTTTTGAAGTAATATTAACAGAGGGTGGGGAGGGTCTGCTGATGACACTAATGGAGTGATAGTTTTAAGAAAGTTTCTGGCTTGTAGAAAACAGAAATGATCTTAATTAGGCAGTTGGAATGTCTGTTTTAATTGTGTGAAGGACAGTGGTAACCCAACGTAGCCTTGTTTGAGCATAGTTAACTATTTGTTATGTAACAACAGTGCCCAGTAGGCATTGAACATAAAGATTAAACAGTGAGCAGTGAATAACAGTGCCCAACCTCCCACCAGCATGCAACAAGGAATACAGACCCCCCCTCCTGTCTGGTACCAGACCCCCTAGTCTTACGCTGAGGTACCCCAGACAGGTGCAGGCCAATTGTTGCCATGGGTTGGCCAGCGTTGGTGCACTTAAACATTGCAAATAATAACTGTAACTGTAGCTCTGAACTTTAATTGCAGCGGGCTATAACAATTGTTAAACAGTTTCCCCAAGTCTTTTTGCAGGGCAGCCCTGCTTACTCACGGTTTTGTGAACAGTTTGGGTAACACAAACAGGCTGGAGATGGAGGTTTGCCAAGACCAGTCGTGAACAGCACCGTGCTGGTATCAGGGGTAGTTGGTGGTGTACCACAATGGCAGGAAACAGCAACACTGGTTGCAGGAATGAAGAATGCTGGTCTTCACCTGTCAAACCATTGCAAACTTCACCCTGGAGGGCCTTTGTATGTGGTGTTCACGTGACAGGCCCTTTTCACGTCTTCCTCTCTGGTGGTCTTTGGGGGGGTGACAGTTTCTTCTTTCCCTTGGCTCCAACAGGAAACGTCAGTCACCCTGCTGGCTAGTAGCAGTAGCCGAAGGGTGGAAAATGCTTGGTGCTCCCCACAGGAACAAACAGTCTCTAGCTTTCTTTTGTCAGTCAGCCACCTGATCACCTCTGCTGGCAGGCAGGACACTTCTGGTGGTGATAGCCTCAGGAACCACAGTTTCTGGTAAATGTTTCAGTCAGAATCTGTTGAAATTCACTCCACAGACAGGCATAGCTGTTAAGCCTGTCAAAAATATTAAAGCAGGCAGCATTTGTCTTGTTGTCAAGGTTAGTGAAACCTTTTTGGCAGGAAAAGGTACTTCTCTGTTCTGGAGCCCCTCTGGCTGGCTTGAGGGCTCCCCTCCAAATGCCACAGAGCCATGCTTCACTCTCGAGGGCTCGAGGAGGACTGCCTCACACTGTAACAGTCTTTTTTTTCTCTTTGACAAATGGCAGCCTCTGATTGGCTGATAGGGCTGTCCATCATACTACTCAATGACTGAGTGGTTGTTTTTTGGGCGCCATGCACATTGTATACTCCCCTCTACCAGAAGCCATCTCTCAGTCCTCCAAGGCTTCTATGAGCTCCTATTGGATGGCACAGGGTCACAGGATCTCTTAAGATGACTGCTGAATTAAACAGTTTATGGCAGTCCATACTTCAAAAGTTCCCTGCAGCCAAACTATATCTTTTTACTTTTAACTGTCCACATGTACTTGTAGTCCATATTGTCCCCTTTTATCCTACTGCAGAATCAGGGCCAGATTTAACAAGTTGTGGTGCCCTGGGCAATTTTGAATTGTGGGGCCCCCTGTGACTTCACCAATAGGTCGGGAGTTTGGGGGCCACCTAGGCCACTGAAAGCTGAATGATTTTCGATGCCTTAAAATGCATTTGGAGGGGTTTCCAGCTACTCTGAATGCCATTCTTGGGGAGGAAATAGAAGGTTATTGTTTGATGTTGGATGGCTTGAGTACTTTCACACTGAGTGTCAGCACCCAAGCACAGCCATTCATTAGGCCCCTCCATACCAACATCTCACTGCCACAGCCTGAATAGATAGTAGTCTGCCCTGTGAGTGTGTGGTGGACAATCCTGACACCCAAAGGCTCCAACCTGGGTTGGGGGGGTGCAGATCTATAGATTTAGGGGTGGATAAGTGGAAGAGGGAAACCATAAATCATGAGCCCACACTACACAGAATAATGTAAGTACAGAAATGACAGATTTCAATTCTCATATGCATTGGTGTCTGCCTATGAGTATACTCATATACAGTAGCTAATTACATTTATATTTTCAGCACGTCAATGACATATCTGTTTTTCCCATTACACTGATGGATGAATGCATTATCAAACAAGAAATTTGAAGTGGGATGGGCCAAAGTGGAATACAGGTTCAGTTGTTCTACACATATCTGCAGTTTCTGTCATATTGCTCAACATGTTGAGGAGTGGGTGTATTAGTTGTTTGAAGATGAATTTACACAGCCAATGAAATGAGGCTGGAGACAAATATTCCAGGTGGGATTGGGATGAGTGGTTAATGTCAGCGTGAGAGGTGGGGAACTGTGTTCCTGTGAGTTTATATGCCCTGTGCACAAGTGTGTGCCATTGACTGGGCATATCTGGCACATAGCGGCCCCAAGAAAAAGGCGACTCCCACATGATCACATAGCACCCCCTTGTAATATGGCTTTTACTGTTATTACTCCGTCATGTGATAGGCTCCATGGTCAGACTCAGACACACTGTTGAGGCTCTAGTCTTGCCCTCTAAAATTATCTATTTCCCTTCTTTAGTAAAGATTTTAGAGGGCTAGATTAGAGCCTTAATAATGTGTCTGACCATGAGGCCAGTCAGGTAGGAGCCTATCATATGTTTAGAATTAATTCAACTTGCAGGTTTTTGATTTGAAAACATCACTGTTGCAGCCTGCTACAATCTCTAAAAACAGCATATTACTTTTGAGTTTATACTACTATATATATAAATATATATACATTATAGCATGATCCTCTCATCATGTACAATTTTTTTAAATAAACATAAAAACATTCAGCTGTTCACCAGATGCATTATTAATTGTTGTTTTGTTTTTTTTACCTGATAAAGTCAAGAAGAAAGCAAACAGGCACTGGTGGTAGCCTGGGCAGGGATCTGATTTGAAAACATCACTGCTATCATTTACAATTTTTTTAAAATAACAATAAAAACATTCTCTAGATCCCAGACTGAAACCCAAGTATTCTGCAGTGAAAAGTCAGAGGGCATTAATCTGCTGCTCTACTCAGTCCATGGACTGGTACCAGATCTAGTAATTTAGTTTAAAATCTGGTGTTTCAGATGAAATAACAGTTCAAAATCCAGTATACTGCATGAGATCAAATACAGTTTGACTGTGCTTTTACATTCAGTTGTTCACCAGGCGCATTATTATTTATTTTTTTACCTGATAAAATCAAGAAGAAGAAAGCAAACAGGCACTGGTGGTGTCTGGACACAGGCTGGATTTGATTTAGGTCCACTCCTCTGCTCTGTTGCCGACTGCTCATGCTCCTCGATGGCTCCTACCCAACTCGAGTACTTGACAACCTCTCTCAGTCTCTTAGACATGAGGCGGTGGGCCTACCCTGTTCTGCACCGCTCCCTTGGCTGATTGAAATTCAGCTGCTGCTGTTTATGTGTGTTTTTTTTTTTAAATTAAAGATTTTCCCGCTCGAGACCTGAATAGATGACCGAGTCGATGGCCAGACAGCGGGCCTAGTGGCAGGCCACAGGCGCAAGCGATGCAGACAATCTCTCCCTCTCTCTATCGATGACAGGATTTGGTGGCTTGCTTGAGAGGGAATGAGTGGTGGTCCATGGTGCCGTATCTGCGTAGGACTGTTAATTTACATGATGTGATGGGACCACCACGCATGGTGCGTGATGCACCAACCTGTGGGCCGGGGGGGTCAGAAAAGTTCAGGTCCAGGTTGGTGGGGGTACAAATCACCAATGGACCACATTGGAACCATTTAATTGGCTAGTAAGCATGTTGTGCTTCATCTACAGAGAACATCTGTGGGGAAACAAAAATGCAGATGAAATGGCGAGCTGTTTGGATGGTGGCGGTGGTGCAAACGGTTATCAGCGGCCACGGACGATTGACCCCTCCAACCCCTCGAGGTTTAGTCACACAGTGGGAAAGTACATGGGTCAGGGAAGAATTAAAAATAAAAAAAAATTGACAAAAAAATAAAAGAGTCCATGGGGCCCCTCAAACTAGGGGGCCCAGGGCAACTGCCTCTTCTGCCCTGTGGTTAATCTGGCCCTGTGCAGAATGAAGTTTGTAAGTGCCACCATTCGCCCATCACTGCTGCCATTATGTAGTCACCCTAGGCAGCTAGCAGGCTCCATTCATTTGTGCCAGTGAACTACAATTCCCAGCAGCCTTGGCTGCTAGCTTATTTACATGTGCTTTTTAGCGCTTTTAAATTAATAACATATGAGACCCCTTAGGTCTCTCCCTCATGTCTCCAGACCCCAATTAGCTGATTCAGGGGTCTAGAATCATGGGGGGGGGCTCTGTTTTGCTGTCAGAGTGGCTTTAAAATCATAGCTTGCTTCCTGTGCATGCGCAAACCCACCAGCTCGCACATCCATGGTGCGGCTTCACAACAGTTTGCGTCTTGCCTCCTTTGGCCCTGCTTTTGACAGAAAACACTTCACAGAGGCTGGCAGGAGGTTTAAGAGGCAGCACAGGACTCAGGCTGCAGTGGTGAGCAGCAGGAGTCCTTGGGGGCTAAAGGTAAGCCCCACACATTTGGAGGGGTTACAGTTATTTTTTATAGTATATGGTTTTTGGAATTGAAAGGCTTCACCTGTGGTTCAGTGGGCTGAAGCAACCAGCCACGTCCCCTACCTGAGCTATTTAAACTCCGTCCTTCCTGTTTCACTCAGATGTATTCTTTCTTTGTGGCTTGAGGCTGCCCTCTCTTTTGCCGCGTGTGCTGTGGCTTTACTTGGTTGTGCTAGACTCCGTGCTGGTTTGTGTTTTTTCCTGCTCTTCTCTGTCCCTTGTTGCTTTCCTCCAGCTGCTGCTTCCTGCTTCTTTGTCCCCTTCCCACTCCCTCCCTCCCATTGTTTGTTGCCATTCGCCTTGTGGCTATGTGTGCTATTTCCTACCCCTCCATTTTCATTGCTGCTCATCCCATGGCTGTCTGTGCTCCCTCCTGTATCATTGCCACTTGTCCTGCAGCTGTCCATGTCTTCCCTCCCTCCCACTTCTATTGCATGTTCTGCCCTCTGTTCCTTCTTGTTCCTGCCACCCATGCCATGATTATCTGTCCCCTTCCTTCTCTCCCCTTCTTGTTCCAGTTCCACATCTCTGATTTCTGCTGGCTGATGACCTGTGGCTGGTGTTTCCATGTCTGCCCTCCCCCTTCTCTCGTACCCATTTATTTTCTTTTGGAGTTTTGTTACTTACTGCTTGTTCCTTTTTTCATCCCATGGCTTAGTTTGCTGTTTACCTAAGCTGGACAACAATTTAACTATTTCTTGTTTAACTGATGAATGTGTTCATTGAAAGGTATGCAGCTCGTGCTGCACAAAATATTCCATCTCTTGTGCCTGTGAAGTCATTGCTATTTACAAGCTATGCTGCTTGTCCTTCTAACATTCCACCTAATGTATTGAAGTTTTACTTGAACGACCAAGTTAATATGTAAATTTATTAATTTTAAACCCTGCTTCTTAGCAGTAAAAAATATCTGTTTCTACTTTTACTACTGCATTCCATTACATTGTGTTTCTGTGTTCAATTTACAAATTTAAACTCTGAAGTGCATTTATATCTACTATATAGGAATTTAAATTCTAAGACCTCCTGCATTTGATGGGTAAAGGTAAATACTTCTTTCCAGGACACCACGCTGGAGTCCCATGGTGGTCTACTTGTGACATCATGGTTATTCCCTTGGCGGTGAGACTGTGGTGTCACAGTGGGGCATCGTGGTTTCAGATAAGGAGTGGGCTATGGAGGTAGATCACTGTCGCAAATCTGCCATAAGAACAGAAAAGAAAGCCCATGTATTGTAACAAAACTTGTATATTGTATTGTCCTAGATTTCTGTTTGGTTTAGCCAGTGGCCTGTGAATCCACCATAAGAAAAGAAAAGAAATCTGTGTATTGTATTGTCCTAGATTTCTGTTTGGTTTAGCAGGTGGCCTGTGAATCCACCACCTGTTCTTAAAATCACATCCCGTGTATGTCTTGTTCTGCATTTCTGTA
Organism: Neoceratodus forsteri; assembly: GCA_016271365.2. NCBI lineage: Eukaryota > Metazoa > Chordata > Ceratodontiformes > Ceratodontidae > Neoceratodus > Neoceratodus forsteri. The sequence goes on along the minus strand of CM028129.1, from coordinate 1,250,962,812 downwards.
AAAAGGCTCATTACTCTGTCCTGCGTACCGTATTGTGTTGTCCTAGATTTCTGTTTGGTTTTGCTGGTTGGACGATGATCCACCATCCTTGTCAATCTGTCCTGTGCACTATCTTATATTGTTTTGGATTTCTGAAAACAGGAAATGGTGGCTGTCGACCCACCATCGTTGTTAATCTGTCCAGTGTGCCGTTTTGTCTTGTCCTACATTTCTATTTGGTTTAAGGCAACAAGGGACAGAGAAAAGCAGGAAAAAACACAAACCAGCATGGAGTCTGGCACAACCAAGCAAAGCCACAGCACACACAGTAAAGGATACAAACAGTCACAGCACAGGCGGCAGGAACGAAAAGGAGCAGAGGGGAGAACAGGCACCACCAATTGCTGACAAGTCAAGTCCTGTCTACTAAAAAGGGGCCTGTGAATCTACCACCACTGTCAATCATGTCCTGTGTATTGTATTGTTCTAGATTTCTGTTGGCTTAGCCAGTGGCCTGTGAATCCACCAATATTGTCAATCTGTCCTGTGTACCATCCTGTTTTGTCCAAAAACCAAAATTCTGTAAAGAGGAATGGGTGGCCCATGACCCACCACCATTGTCAAACTAACCCTCATTCCATATTGTCTTGTCAGTCCTGTCCTTGCTGCTGTACTGTTCACCATCACTAAACAAATATCCCAAGGCTGGAGGGAAGGCGACCTAGGCCTTGGATCCCCAGAGGTTTCCTCCTCAAAGGTTTTTTTTCCTTTCCTTCATGCCAAAGGTCATAATATCCAGTTAGGTTTTAGTAGCATATTCAATAGGTTGCTTCGTTAGGTTTCCACTGTTGGATGGAGATGGATGATGGCCCTCCTTTGCCATTCCCTCTCTCCTTAGGACGTCATGCTCTCTTGCTAGCTAATCATTCAGATGTTCAGATGTATGTGAAGGTTGCTAAACATTACCCGTTATCTTCTGCTGACCTACATGAAGGTCGTCAATACACAATATCTCCTTGACCTACATGTAGGTCCTCAATACAAGATACTTACTCATCACCTTCTGCAATGTTTTTTGCTCTACACTTGTTTGGGGCTCCTTCCTAAGGTACCTTTAGCCTAGAAACATCGAAACATAGAAATTGTCAGCAGAATCCTTCCCGTGGTACCTCTAAGGGTGGAACCCTCTTCCAGGGTTCCTTGCCTTCAGCATTCCTACAGGGTGGTATTCCCTGAGGAACAAGTGATGAATGGCCACAAAAGTTTATTCAACCAGTTGCAAAAGCACAACAGTGCACCAAGTTGCATAAGCACATTGAATTGAAAGGCTTCGTCTGTGGTTCAATGGGCTGAAGCAACCAGACACACCCTCAATTGAGCTTTTTAAACTCTGCTCTTCCTGCTTCACTCAGAAGCATTTTTTCTTTGCCCTCTCTTCCTCCTCCAGTGGCTCATCTCTCCACTTAGAGGTTCCTTCCTAAGGTACCTTTAGCCTAAGGGAATCCTTCCCATGTCACCTCTAGGGGTAGAACCCTCCTCCAGGGTTCCTTGCCTTCAGCTTCCTACAGGGTGGTATTCCCTGAGGAACAAGAGATAAATGGCAACAAAGGTTTATTCAACCAGCTGCATAAGCACAACACTGCACCAGGTTGTGTAACACATTGAAATGCTGTTTATTTGTGTGTGTGTGTGTGTGTGTGTGTGGAAGCTGTTTGGGGACAGATCAAGAGGACCCAAGTGGGTGGGCTGAGTGTGAACTGACTAATCGGTAGCCTGGTGGGAGCATATTTATGGTCTTGTGGCTGCTGGATTTATTCAGTTTTGGGGGGTTCTGATCACCAGAGGGAACATTCAGGAAAAGAGGCGATGTAGGGGTAACTCTCGGGGGGGGGAGAATTTGTCCTTGTGCAAAGAAGCTGTTTGGGGAAAAGGACTGTGAGGAACTGAGTGAGGAGTGTTTCAAAATGTGAGAGGTTGGTGTGCGACGAACAACTCACACTAGCATTTAAAACATAAAAACTGTAGTACAATAGTGACATAGCTACTGTACTACAACAATTTTTGACCTTTGAACTGTAGTACAATTGGATTTTTGAGTGTGTGGAAATCCATACACTACAATACTCAACCATATACTATAGAGAGATTTACTGGACCCTCACCCATCAACACTTCCCCTGTGACCCGTATGCCCTCGTTGTCTATGTCCACTATGCTGTCCCATCCCAAGATTCCCCCATGCCCCGTCTTACCATTGCTTCACAACCCTGTCAATAAAAGTATTTTTTACAGTAGCTCTACATTCTCCTTTTGCCTAATGTGTCTCGGTGTGGTTCCAGGTTAACTGGTACACAGGGTGAAGTTGCCTGTGTGCTGTCTGCTGTGTATCCATAACTCAGAAGGTCACAGAGGACAACTGTATGCATGGTGCATCCATATTTTTCACCATGCTGTCAACTGCCTGTACATCCCTGTGTCAGTGTCATTGGCAGTGTTAGTGGCTCAGTAGGTAGCACATTCGCCTCTGAGGCCAGGAGATCAGAGGGCTGTGGGTTCAGTTCCCACATCTGGCACTTGGGTTAATATCCCAGTACTGACACTGTAGTGCTGCATGAGAGGGGTGCTGCACTTCTGAGGTGCTGTCTTTTGGATGAGATGTTAAACCGAGGTCCCATCTGCCTGGATTGGTGGTAGTTCAGGTGGATGTTAAAGATCCCATTGCACTTATCAAAAAGAGAAGGGTACATTTTTATTTGAAAGAAAACTAAAACAAAAATCGTAATATAAAGAAACATTGGTACAACAGTCTCAAAACAATTTGTAAAAAGATTCATGCAGAAAGAATCAAAGACAATGTTAACCAAACAAAAAAGAAAACTATATAGCCTTCAAGTAATAGGAGCATCAGAATCTGTGATCCAAGGCAGTCCCCTCCATTTTGTCAACCATAAAGCCTCTTGTAGGGATTGCCATTCAGAAGCACAAATCACTCTCAAATCTTTAGTAATATGTTCAACTAATTCCAAATGTGAAGACTGTTTTTGTTGCAAGGTGAAAAGACACTGGGCTAACCAAATGTGCCATTTACCTACAGTAAATATAACTTCCAAGGTCTCTCCATCCCAACTCTGCCAAGGGCCAGATGTTATGCCATACAACAAATTATCAAATGAAACAGAAGCAAACACCGGGAATTGCCATGTGGTGGTCAGAAAATTCCAAAATCCAATCATAAAGGAACACTGGGAAAAAAGGTGGTCCACTGTTTCAACTATATCCTGGCAACCCAGCCTGCTGCAATACCTTTCACATAGCTGTTTATGCTTATGATTGCTCTTTACATTCAGTTTACCATGGCAACTAAGCCAATGCATGTCCCACATCCGAGGGGGAATCCTAGGATTTCGCAAAAATTGAAAAACCCATGTCCTATGGTCAGTTGGACAATGATCAAACATAACGGGAACATGACAAATAGTATCTAATAACATACCATATAAATGTTTCCGTTGACCAGACATAATTCCTGAAGTAGGTACCTTCCACTGACGTTGTCTAGAAAAAGTCTTTCCAATAAAGAGGAGCAGTTGGTATTTGCTTAACCACTCTCAAAGTGCCTCCCTCCCATAACTGGAACCAAAAATGGATTGTATCAAACACCCATGGTTCCCAACCTCTGTTTGAAAGAATGAGAAGTGGACGAAGATTAGCCAAGAAAAAAATACTGTTGAAGAAAAATGAAGAGTGTACCATATTTAAACCTCCATGAGAAATATGGAGGTATAATTTATTATGTTGTATGGGGTTAAGTCTACTACCCCATACTGCTTGAAAACATATACTTAATAATCTAGTCTCATTAGTCCTTGGGGGCAGAAATATGTAACTCAAAAACAAAAATACCGGTACCAAATAAGTCTTAATCAGATATACCCTTTTTTTCTTCCCCATCTTCCATTTGTTCCAAGAGGAAACCTTCCGTTGTGCTATATCAAGTTTCATATTCCAGTTGTACACATCCGGATGTGGCACACCAAAATAAATACCCAAAATCCGTAACGGATCAACCCCAAATTGGATACCCCCCACCAACGGCAAGACCGGGCTATCCAGTCCTATCTGAAAACCTTTACTTTTTAGAAGGTTTAGACTAACTCCAGCCACTGCTCCAGAATCTGAACACAGACATAAAGCAATCTCTATGGACTGTGACATTCTCAATAACAAACATATGTCATCAGCATAAGCTAAAACAGGGCAGACACTTATAGTAGGAGGGAGAGCTATTGATAAAATATCAGTAGAAGCTTATAAAAGTCTCAGTAAGGGGTCCAAAAAAAATAAATATAATATAGGGCTCAGGGGACAACCCTGACGGACTCCCCGCTGAATCTTAATCAATGGTCCACGCCAACCATTTACTAAAGGAAAAACTGTTGCCATTTGATATAGTAACTGAAGCCAAGAAATAAATCCATGAGGTATCCGAAATTTACCCAAAACCAACCACAAAAATTTGTGCTGTACCGCATCATAAGCTTGTTTCTGATCTAAAGATAATACATAACCCTGTAACAGATTCCGAAAGCCTTTATCAAAAAGCTCTCCAAGGAGCAATAAATTATCTTGAATTGAACGGCCCGAGACAGAGGACGTTTGGCTAACCGAAATCAAGTCAGTAGTAACAGGACAACAAACGTTTAGCTAGAACCTTTGAAAGGATCTTAAAATCAGTATTTAATAAACAAATTGCCCTCCAATTATTCAAAGCTTTCTTATCACCTGACTTGAACACGTATAATAGGGAACCCATATTAAAGGACAGAGGCAAAGAGGTACCAAGCAAAAGACTATTAAATACCTGGGTCAGTTCATCCCCCCATTCTTGAGCACAAAATTTATATATTTCTGAAGGCAAGCCATCCGGGCCAGGAGCCATGTCTGTTTTTAGAGACCGAATAGCCTCCAGAACCTCGGAGGGAAGAATTTTCGATACTAAATGGGATCCCTCTTGCAAAGAAAGCATGGGAACCTCAATCCTGGATAGGAAACTCTCAGCCTCTACAAAATCAAAATGCAAAGGTTGAAATTTCTGTTCCGTATATTCAGCGACCGCAGCTATTATGTCAGGATGAGAACAAACAGTTTGCCCCACAGAATTATATAAGGAGGACATGTCTTTATGACCAACATGTGAATTATAAGCCTCAAAGGGGCATACAGAGGCCAAAGAACCCTTAGTGCCAAATTGTTGTTGATGGCGTAATGCCTGTGCTCGTTCTGAATGGAAATTTTGCATCTGAGCTTTAAAATATTGTATTTGAGAAGTATAGTCATACCTTGTGGTAAGGGATAGGGAAAATAGTCTCTGCAATCAGGTTCGTAAGCTCAAGTAAGCCTTATATTTGGTCATACATACAGTCTTACTATATTGTTTCAATAAATCAAATCATGCTTAGTGTCTAACTACCATTGTGCAGCATCATCGTAACATATAAAAAACGATTTCCTGGCCACCACCAAATCCCGCAGAAGCAATGTAAAATCTGCATCCAACAGAACCGAAACATTCATCTTCCAGGTACCCGGACCCCTCTGTACATCATCAAATTTACCAAGAGTAAGAGATAACATCCCATGATCAGAGAACTCAGCTAATTGAACCTCCACCATCTGAATTGATAAAAGGGAGGAGATGAAAAAAAATCAATTCTCGTAGCCAAATCACCTTTATAAAAAGTTGGTGTGTGTAATCCAGTATGGAAACAATGAGCATCAAGCAGATTAGCCGTTTTGATCAAAGAAGCCAAAAAAATTGAATCAGAATAAAGTTTAGTTGACTTAGACTTATGTGTTATATCTTGAAAGGATAAACCACAATTGAAATCACCACCAAATATAATGAACTGTGAAGTATGTAAAAAGGGTTGAATCATTTTGAACATCTCAACCTGAAGAGCTTTAGTTTGTGGGGCATAACAGTTAATAAGGCGGAAAAAAACATTATGAAGCCGAACATCTAGAATAAGAACTCGGCCAGGGAGCAAGTCATACAACTTAAGTAAATGCACCTCCGATGTTCGAAACAAAATACCAACCCCAGAAGCAGTTTCCTGACCAATAGACCAAAATGAGGGGCCCGGGTACCAGGCCTTCGCAGTTTGCATGACCTCAGATATCATATGGAATCGAACGTCTTGCAAGAACACTGTACCTGAAACAGAAAGCATTAAATAGGAAAAAACTGAATCTCGTTTAGCCAGATTCTTGATACTATTAACATTCAGAGAATGAAAAATATGCTTAAAAGACTGCAGCAGCACTAAAACAAAGAACAAGAGACAGCCCATAATCTCCCAATATTTCAGTCTGCCCTTACAGGAGACAGATCCCTTATGTTTAGTTTTAGCCTTGCGCTTTCCAGGGTGCTCAATTTGAAGCTCAGTGTCAGTTGAGTGATCAGGCATAGAAGAAGGTAGGGAGGAGGAATCAGATTCCTCTGAGGAATCCCCCATAGATTGCAAGAGGTCAAATTTGTTGGAGAGGGGAAGAGACCCTGCAGTAGGCCTAGAAGTCTGTAATGTCTTGCTTCGAGTCACCCAGGCAGCAATCCCGGCCGAGCCAGGTAGGGCAGATGGAGGGGGGGCCCATTGTCCCTGGGTTTAGTGACACCTTATGCACAGAATGTTGTGGTGAGAAAGCCACAGCATCCGAAATCATCTGATCATCCTGGGATTGTTCCATAGACATGTCATTTTGGAGGGAAAAATCATCAGTCAGGGGTTCCACATAACACCCAACCACTAAAGGAGGTTGAGCTGTATCAGGAACCACAAGGCAGGATGGTGAAAGTACGGCACCAGAGGACTGAGTCACGGGGACATCAGGGACCACGACATCATCCCCCTCGGAGACGACCAGACCACTCTCGTCGTGGAAATCCATAAGTTCCTTTTGGGCAAAAATCCTTTTCTTTTGTGCCAAAGTAATATAAAGATGCTGATCTGTACCATCAGCCAAATTTGGGTTATTATGGGCAGCCCATCTACAGACTTGAAAATTATGGCCCAACACATCACATAAATTACAACGTTCTTGTTCCACACAATGAAAGCCAGAGTGTTCCAAATCTCCACAGACTGTACACTTAAGCTGATCACATGCACTACTCAGGTGGGAGACAGAACCACACCGATAGCATGCCTTGGGTTGTCCTGAATAAAAAAGAACTCCCCTATCTCGCCCCAGAAAAAAACTGTTAGGAAGGTGTGCTATCCCATTGCACATCATTTTAAGCATAACTCGTACCTTCCAGCCCCCAGTCCATAATTGTTCAGAGTCAAATATAGCCTCAGGGTCTGAGGGAACAGTGCAGCAAGCTTTTAACCAATGAGTAAAATCATTCATACTGGCCCCTTCACTACGAAACAAAATAGTGACCATTTTTTGGGTGGGCCGTGACAATGGTAGAACTGAAAAGGGGGCCCATAAGGGAGATTTCTAGACCCGCTGGTATCTCAACTGAAAACATTCTAAGCACTGTTGGGTTTTGAAACTAATATCAAAGGTGGACTCCCCTGAAACATGCAATAAAGCATGTATTTCCATTGCAAAAAATTTTAGAGATTCCTTAAGCAAAGTCCGAGCCACAAAAACCCTATCAGAGGTTTCAGACATACCTCCAAGATAACGCAGCGGTACCGCATTATGACGTTTGGCAGGTAGCATTGGGCCTCGGGGGGGGGTCTCCTTGTGGCAAGAGACCGAGAGGCTACAGCAGAATAAGACATTTTAGAGGAAGGTGGCACAAAATCCAGGTTGGGGCAGGGGCCAACTGTAAAGGAGCTGACCGTACAACTTCTGAAACTTCGGGCAGTGCCAGTACCGGGTTCTGGGTCATATGTAAATCATCTGGCAGCCGCAATGGCGAAGGCGTATTCCCTGGTCGACCACCCACCGAGACTGCACTCTTTGCAGGTGATACAGGTCGAGGTATCTGGATGGGTGAAGTACCTGAAACCTACTGTCCTTTTGCAGAACAATGCTCCCATCCAGCAGCCAATAAAGCATGTTCCACCGACCAGGCAGAAGTAGTGTCATTGTCCTGGTTCAGAGTCACCATGTCATCCCAAGAGGAAGCTGGCTGTACAGCCTCTACAGAAATCCCCGTTACAGTATGTGGAAGGTGGGAGCAACAGGGGTCTCTAAAAAAGATTGCAAAATAACAGAGGAGTCAGCACTTGGTAAAGCAGGCACTATAAGCAGATCTGGCTGTGACCTACTGTAAGCAGAGATTACACTCGACACAGTCCCCAAAGCACTAACCTGGGAATTTGTCACCAATTGTACTGGAGATGAAACTGCCAAATCCGGGGGTACAAGAGGAGTGTCTCGAGTCTCCGTTCCACTGTGCAGTACCGCTGATAGTGCAGACGTCGGTCGCGGGAGCAAGCCCGCTAAAAGAACTCATTGAGCCAGTAAATGCCGCTCCTCTTCTTGCTGCAATAAAGCCTGCATCTCGGGGCTCAGACCGTCTGTGGAAAACAAATCCCCCGCGGTTTCTGAAGAATTAGTAGTCGGGTTCACTGCAACTAAATCGCAACCCAAAAACCCAGCTGTGGGTCTCGAGACATGCATCTCCAATGCAACAGAACTGTGACCATGAACGTCATCCAAAACAGCAGTCGAAGGATTGGTAACAGCAACATCCACACTTGTCGATCTTCGAACCATCTCCTGTTCCCCTTCCATCGCCACACTCTGCTCCAGCCTAGCGGCCACCACCACAGCTCTGTGAACCAGGATGTTAGGTTCCCCTACCTGTGAGTAGGGGAATTTTTATTGAGCAAAAAAACATAACCATCACAGAAATAACATTTCCATCATAAAGACATAAAAACAAAAGGAAATAACATCAAAGGAAGGTTATACAAAGAAACAGTTCAATTAATAAACACAAAATTCTTCCAGAAATTAACAACTTTAAGTCTTGGAAATTTCAGTCCATCTCTGGTTTTAAGTTCATTCAACTCTGATTCAATATAAGAAATAATCAGAGAATGAGATGTATACTGTTGTCGTAAAACAAAGTGACAACGTGCTTGCCATAAAAAAAATTGCAAAAAAGCAAAAAACACATTTAAAGTGCTTCTAAGATAAGTACTCCAAACTCCTGAGTAATCTCTGAGAACAAGAGTACGATAAGTTAAACAGCCTAAATGAGGCATGTGCCAGTATAGTGCTGTAAAAGTCCAAAATTCCTGGCTATGCGGACAATCTAAAAAAAAATGTTTTTGACTTTCCTCAACATTAGTACAACCAGGTCGTAGACAATACCTATCACTCATAGGTTTATACTTTAAGTTCCCCCTAACTCCCAACCTTCCATGTGTGGCCATCCATATCACATCCCAAATTTTAACTGGAATTCTAAAATCCGTTAATTTATTTAAGGCATCTTGCATACAAGATGGGGAACAATCAGGAAAAATCAGAATAACTTTTAACAAGTCATACACAATATAGTTATAAAAGGCTTTTCTATTAAAAGAAAGCAGTTGGCGCAAGGAGATTTTCCACTGATAAAGTTTTTTAAAGGTAGGTAAACCATAAGTTGGAAGGTTATCAGAATCTAAAACTCTAGGGGGAAAAAGGGACCATTTAAAAAAATATTTATGCCATATGGATCGTGTCCAAAACTGCCATGGTAAACCTACATCATTCCAAAGATAAGAAAAGAAAAATATGGAGTGGAAAAAAACTACAGGATTAATCATATTTAACCCTCCATTATTTCTTCTAAGATAGGTAAAGTCCCTCTTGACTGGGTTGAGTCTATTTCCCCAAAGCATTTGAAAAAAAACGCTATACAGTCTAGTTTCACAATTAAGTGGAGGTGGAAAAAGGTGACTAACATAAATGAAAAGCGGTAAAAGAAATTTTTTAATAATCAAAACTCTCTTCTGCTTCCCAAAATGCCAATGTTTCCACTGATTTACTTTCAGTTCACCATTCAACAACAGTTTATCCCAGTTAAAAAGTGCCATATCCCCCATCCCAAACCAAATCCCTAAAATCTTCTGAGGTGAAGTTAATAAAGGAATATTATAACACGATGATAGATCAGGAAGAATGGGACCTAATGGTAATACAAAACTCTTATGCACATTAATTGAGGCTCCTGAAAATTGTCCAAAAAAAATAAAAATATCTAGTGCTAATTGCAAGTACCTAGGATCAGCTAATAATAGAGTGACATCATCAGCAAAAGCAGTAATTTTAATGGGCACCAATGAGGGAGAAGGGGAGATACCAATAATATTTTCCTCCAAAACTATACGTCGAATAACTGGATCCAGTACGAAGGTATATAAAAGGGGACTAAGAGGACAACCCTGCCTAACTCCCTTATGAATTGGAACTTCAGTACCAAAGAAGCTATTCACAATGGGAATGGTAACACTGATTATATAATTTACTAATCCAGTGCACAAAAGTGCGTGGAATCCCATATTGTTGCAAAATAAAATAAAGATATGAATGACAAACCGCATCAAATGCCTTTGTTTGATCTAATGCAACCACAATTTCAGAATTTTGAAAAGTAACCTTACTGGCAAATAAATCCCGAATCAGAAAAAGATTATGCTGTATTTTCCTTTGTGAAATGGCACATGTTTGTGTAGGGTGTATTAAAATTCTAGCCACTCTTTCCAAACGGATATTTAAGATTTTAGCTAAAATCTTATAGTCACTATTCAGTAAACTTATAGGTCTCCAGTTTGTTAAAAGAGACCTATCACCTTTTTTGTAGATAAACTTCAGCAAAGAAATGGAGAATTCTTTACAAGGCTCGCCTGAAAACAAAAAGGAATTGTAAACTAAAGGTAGAAAAAAGCCCATATAAAGAATGCAAGATTTATAAAATTCGATTGGGTATACCATCAAGTCCTGGAGAAGATCCAGAATTGAGCTGTTTTATAACGCTCAATAACTTTCAGGAGATAGGGCCAGTCAAAAGCTGTAACAAACTTTCCGGAACCGCAGGTAAAACACCTAACTTTTGTACTGGGAAAGAATCTAAAGCAGAAGTAAATGAACATGAAAAATAATCCAATAAATAACGCTGTACCAAAGCTAACATATCTAAATCCGTAGTAAATAGAGTATTATCTGAATCACATAATCCTGTCATAAAAGTGTCAGCTAAACGCAATTTACATGCTTGATAAGGATCAGATGCTGGATATTTTTTCGTTCCGAACCGGAATTCTAAATCCAGAGAATGAGCTCTGTTATATTGAAATTTCCTCATTTGTTCTTTAAGTCCAGAGATTTGAGAAGCATAAGCGACTCGGTGCCTGGGCGATATAGACATTAATTTATATAATTGATTCCTAAGAAGTAAATATTTCCTATAATCAGAAACTACTTGTCCCTTACCCCAACCTTGAAATAATGCTCGTATTTCTTTTTTTGTCTGCAGCCACCACTCAAAAGGAGAGGAAAAAAAATCAAGTGTAGAGTATTTAGCTGCAAAAAAAGATTCTAATTTAGAAAAATAAACAGGTTTATTCAAAAAGGAAACATTAAGTCTCCATCGATTGATCATAGAATGAAATATAGGGGTAGATTATTCAAAGAAAGGGTGCAAAGTAAAATAAAGTGATCTGAAAATTCCATAGGTATAACCGAGCAGACAACAGGATATAAGTAACGAGAAATAAAGACCATATCAATACGTGTGGCAAAAGTATGACGATGGTAGGTCTCACCGGCCTGTGCATGCATACTTCTATAGACGTCCTTAAGATTTGCATCCTTTACAATGTGAAAAAGTGTATTAGAATCACAATAAACCTTTTTGCCAGTAAGGTTTGTAAATTTTAAATCTATGGAGCAATTAAAATCACCCCCCCAAATAATGTGCTTTTTAGTAAATAGGAAAGGCTTAATTTCATCAAATAATTCAATACGACCAGTCTTAGATTGGGAACCATAAATATTAATCAGCCGAAAACAATAAGAGTGAAAGGAACAATCCAAAATCAAAATTCTACCCGGATGGACATCAACAACTTTAGTAATCTTAAATACAGAACTACAAAATAATATTCCAAGACCATCAGCTACATCTGGCCCGAAAGTCCAAAAGGAGGGCCCCATGGTCCATTTACCTTTTAATTGATTAGTATCCCAAAGGGAAGAAAGCCGAGTTTCTTGCAAAAAGATGATGTCCAATTTCAGGATTTCAAATACAAAAAATAGGCAAGTGTTTCTTAAAGGCTTTAGAGCTACAGACATTATCTGTGACTAGTTTCAATGTAGACATAAAGCAGTTCTAAATACTATTTTTGTTGGCTAACTTTCCCTTCTCCTTTTTCCTTTTTTTTTCTTTGGCAATTCAGACGCTTTACTGTCTTCATCATCAGTAATAAGCTCTGAAATGTGGGAAGCATCAGATTCAAGATCTGAATCCTGGATGTCATCTTGCAAAGGGGAAAAAAAATTCTCAGTAGGGAGAGGAGTAGAGGGAGTTTGTTTTAAGGAAGCTCTTGTGAGCCGTCTATTCTTCACCAGCTCAAAGGGTGGGGGCATAATTAAAGTAGGTGGTTGTTTACTAACAGGTGGAGGTTTTGGGCCTGGTTTTACACCTGATGCCTGAAGTCCATCAGAAAGACCCAACCCTTCACCAAGGGAATCTATGGGAGCCGAGAAAGGTACGACAGGAAAAATAGTAGGAGGAGTAGAAGGAGTAGTAGGAGTAGCAATAGGTTCACAAAATCCCTGATTTGTTGATTGAGCCTTACGCAACAAACCATCCTGATCAAGACCCTCTGAGCAATTATATAGTGCCCAAGGACATTGGTGAAACGATGTCCTTTCTCATCACAAAGGTTACATCTAAAATATTAGTACACCTATCAATAGAGTGGCCAAACCACCACATAAGGGACATTTTAGAACATCACACACACTACTAATATGAGTGCGGTCCCCACATTTATAACAAGCTCGGGCTGACCAGCATAGAAACAAACACCCCTATCCTTCCCCAAAAAAACTATTAGGTAAGTGTACGATGTCTGAATTAACTTGGAAAAGTTTCACTTTAAACTTCCAGCCTCCTGTCCAAATGCCTTCCACATCCAAGAGGGCCTCAGGTGGGCCCAAACGTCACATTTGACTGAAGCCAGTGATAAATATCACTAACATGAACGCCTTCATTCCTAAACATTATGGTTACAAAACGATAAGAGGTTTAGAAAGGGTACTGCAAAGAAAGGGGACCATAGGGGTGTATTTTTTGCAACAGAGTATTTTTCCAAAACGTTCCATATGAGAACTAGCCTGAAAACTAACATCAAAAGAATCCTCCCAGATATATGAATAAGAGCATATATGTCCTTAGCTACGAAACCCATAGAATCTTTCAGCAAAGTTTTGAAAACAAAATATCTATCCGGATGAACTTGTAGACCACCTTTATATCTGATCCTGATGGCATTCCTTCGAGGTGCTTGTTCCAATTTGTTCCTGAAAAGTTCAGACATGGGGGTTTTTTGAGCATGCTCCTGTAAAGCAGAGTCAGTAGGATGTGGTAAAGTACTCAAAACAGCTGTGGAGGTACTAGGCTTAGAAAAAGCCGAGATACCCTCCCCACCCTGCCCTGCACTGCTTTGAAACCCAGTAACATGCTGTATTTCTGTACCTGAGCTCATAGCCTGGCTATCGTTGGCATGCAAAGTAGTAGTCGATGTCCAAGAAGAAACCGTGTCCAGACTCCCAACTCCGTTTTCCGCCAGCCTGCCTCCGTCAAAGCCACTTCTTCCGACCAGTCCTGAATGCCCACAGCCTGACTGTCTCCTTGTAAGCCGAATTGCAGTCGCACAATAGAGGAAGTACATGGTCCGTCCCCTAAAACGTCTTCCGGGAACCACATCCGAAAAGTAAGGTCCGCTTAGCTCCAGTTTGCACTGCTATGCCTTCCGACCGTCTTCTTCTCGGCGTCGACAGAGAAACAGCAGGAAAAGACAAGGAGCCACAAAGCAAATCGTTAGAAAGCACTACCGGACTAACAGTGCCTGTATCCAAGAAAGACAGCTCCACAATCGGTTTCTGCAGTTTTACCTCAGGTAAAGAAACCTCAGCCTTCTCGTTATGCAGATCCATGCTGTCCTGAGCGTCCATACTCGCTCCAACTTCCATCTCCTCCCGATGCTCTGAAACATCTGCCATACTGCAGCGTGACGTCAGGATGACTCCCAGACTAGCCGCCGACCAGCAGCCAGTAGGGGAATTTCCCTGGTGTCCTGGCCAAATTTCCCTCATTCACTAAATATACCACCAACAGTTTAATCTAGTTCAAGGTAAGTTGGCATTCATCTGTATCCCCCTCCCCTGGGTCGTGCCTGAAAATAGGCAGGATTTGTCTAGTGCTCTTACCTGGTCAACAAAAACTAAATAAAATAAAAAATAAATGTCCTTAGGGACGGTGTACTCACTCATACTGGTATCCCCATGTGTTGGCACATGAGAGCTGCTGTTCATGGCACAGCTATCATTGTACATTGGGAGTGCATGTCCAGCTGTGCATATACCCAAATGATGGCAATGTATATGGCATTAGCATGTTACCTGCAGGTGTGCACACCTGTGAGTCCAATCCAGTGTCATTTTATACACTCACCTGTGCCGGTGTCATGTTCACAGCTGCAGCAACAGCCATTGTTGTGGCATATTCATTGTTTCCCAGATATAGCTGTACACCACAGCAACACTATGAGGGTAGCCAGTTATCCTCTCTCCTTATTGCCCCCGTGCATAAGCATCTCCTTATATGGCATTGTTGGGGGATGTTCTGTGGGCATGTTTATGTTTTTGCAGAGCAGGCCAATGCTCTCTCCATGTCTCACCACACCTATTGCTACACATGTGGTTGCTGACTACTGGCATTGCAGATTACACAATGTAAATAAGATTATGTGGTGATGAGATCCATGCCAGACTTATGCATCTGTTTTGCAGATAACTGTTCTTCTGCAGATCGGACCCTAAGTTCTGTATTTGCAATAATCAATGTTGACTACAGGCACATTATTTATTTATTGGAATTTTTCTGACTGGGAAAGGCACACTGAGCTGAGGCTCATGTCCAGGTGCGAACCCATGAGTGAGGGGTGCTACAGCAGGAGGGAGGTACAGATGAAAACAGACATCACCAAATGAATCAAATGCACACAGGCTTGTACAATCAGCTGTGGTAATGTAAACAGTCATGTAAAAAACTTCAAATGCATAAATACAACATACTTAAAAATATAAACAAATTAATGCAGTAGTATTTGTTATTAAGCAATATAGTTTTTCTTTCTAATGAGCTACTGTATGTGGTTTTAAGGTATATCTGACTTTGACTGCTTCTCAGCTTGACGAAAAAAAGATTAGCTCCTACTTAACAATAGCAAAACGGTGTCAATGCTCTTTGGGACTTCCCCTAGGCTAAAAGCTTGTCATATGGGACTTTCCCTTCGTGGACCTTATGGCATAACCCTGGATACAGTCACATCCTTCAGATACCTTGGGATGACTCTTGACCCCTCACTGGACTTTAATCTTCATGTTGCAGCCACTTGTAAGGCAGTGAACAGTAAACTTGGCCTGGCTTACAAGGTAAGGTCCTCCCTAAATTCGACAGCCAGGCTAGCCATTGCTCAGGGAATTCTTCAACCTTGCCTCAACAATGGCTCTGTAGTCTACCTTAATGCTAGCAAGCAAGTAATCCAGAAATGGAGCACTTGTTACAATAGTGTCTGTCACTTCGCCCTTGCGGCTTCTAAACTAACATATCGCTGTCAGCTCTAGTCTTCTCTCAATTGGCTCACCCCATCCTCCTATCGTATGTACACAGCTGGTAGTCTGGTCGATAAATTAACCCAGACTAGTACTCCAAGGTTCCTTAACTCTACTAAAACAACCTGACTTGCTCTATACACTGAGATTTACTGAAAATGCTTCCTTTGTTACTCCTAGATGTCTCACCAAGAAGGGTGAACTTGCATTTTCCGTATCTGCACTCAGAATGTGGAACACCCTTCCACTGTATGTTAAACAATCGGCTACTCACTGGGCCTTTCAAAAAAGTTTAAGAACTAACCTTATGAGCTCAGGTCTCTGCTCCTGCTCTACCTCTTGCTTGTCTCCACTCGCTTGCACTACTGCCACTGATCTTCCACCTTGAGAGCGGTACTTCCTCTCAGCACTTTTGTACCCCCAGTGTTTGCTGTATATGTATTTCTTCAATCAATTATACTGTTTTCAAAATTCTATAAAGATTTATGTAACCGTGATTACTGTTTATCCTCATGCTATGTATATTCTACTTGTTGTTCCTGAATGTGCCATGTATTCAAAATTGTCATGTGTTACTGTATTTTCCTTCCAACTAGATGTTTTGTATTCTGCTGTGGACACTATGTATCTGCTGTTTCTGATGTGTAACCCTCCCTGGTCGTGCCTGAAAATAGGCAAAATCTCTTGTCTAGTGCACCTACCTGGTTAACAAAAATGAAATAGATATAAACATTGCATTACTCACGCCTTACCCACCATGAAAAGAAAAGTAATTTATGGTGCTATGCTGCTTAGTATAAAAAACATGTGCTTGCATTATCTTAATATATCGACAGAATGAATTTAGCTTGTAAAGTCAAAAAGGAACCTCAACAGAAGAGATTTTTAAATACTGTTAGTGGCGGACATAATTAAAAACTTAAGTAATTAATTAAAAAACTAGCCAAAAAAGTTGTTTAAAAATATATGTCAGAAATGTATTTTTGCTTAACAAAACTATCTCATGACATTTTTTGCTGACTAACATATACTGTTACTTGAATGTGCAACAAATAAAGATTATTTATAGAGGGAAGGAGAACAAATGGACAGCACACAAAGCCTCCCTCTCCGTTCCTCTCTAACGAGTATAGACGCCTGCATAACTGCTGCAAACAAGCGATCAAATCACACAAAGCTGAGTACCTCAAAAACCTTCAGTCCCATAACCTTGGCAACCCCCAAAATTTCTGGTTAGTAGATAACTCTCTTATCTCACACAGGACCAACAGACCGCCATTAAATTTGTAACAGGGATAGGATCCTTAACCGACCAATGCAAGGTTGCCGAAGACCTAACACCAATTTCACGGATCTCTCTGTCTACCTTACTAAACTTCCCCATATGATCCTGTCCAGTGTTCTTCTGGCTGGGTCACTGACAACCCTAGCATTCTAGACTTATTTGTAGAGATGAAGCGAAATTAAATTCCACTGGCAAAGTGAATGCGAAGTGGCCACTTTGTGTTGTCACTCTGTTACACGGATTGGCCAATAGAAAAGGCTAATTTCACCTTGTAATTATTACTTTGCATTGTCATTCCACCTTAACACGAAGTAAGGCAGAATGGCAACAATATTGGCAGCCCCCCAGTGCCTCCCCACACAGTCACCAGAATTAATGTGCATACCCAAAATGCTACTGTCTTGTGTCCAGAAAACTCCCCAGTGCTGACAAAGTGAAATGAGAGCACAACAAGAAATACAAAGTCTCCCAGAATTAATGGCACACTCAGTCATGCGTGCAGTGGATGTGGTCACATCACACACAGACACCAGAATTAATGTGCATATCCAAAATGCTACTGTCTTGTGTCCAGAAAATTCCCAAGTGCTGACGAAGTGAAATAAGAATGTAACAAGAAATGCGAAGTCTCCCAGAATTAATGGCACACTCAGTCATGCACACAGTGGTCACACGTAGTCACCAGAATTAATTTACATCCCCAAAATACTACTGTCTTGTGTCCAGAAAATTCCCCAGTGCTGGTGAAGTGAAATGAGAGGGTAACAAAAAATGCAAAGTCTCCCAGAATTAATGGTGCACTCAGTCATGCGCGCAGTGGTCACACACAGTCACCAGAATTAATGTGCGTCCCCAAAATGCTACTGTCTTGTGTCCAGAAAATTCCCCAGTGCTGGCGAAGTGAAATAAGAGGGTAACAAAAAATGCAAAGTCTCCCAGAATTAATGGTGCACTCCATCATGCAAGCAGTGGCCACACACAGTCACCAGTATTGATGTGCATCCACAAAATGCTACTGTCTTGTGTCCAGAAAATTCCCCAGTGCTGACAAAGTGAAATGAGAGCGTAACAAGAAATGCAAAGTCTCCCAGAATTAATGGTGTATTGCAAATGCACAGACAGATTAAGATTGCACTGCGTACTAAAGAGATGCAGAGTCAGACGTAAGGCACAACAGCACCTAACCAGTGCTCACAAGTCACAAATCCAAATCTGGAAAATAATATATTTTGCTGGGGGGGGAGGGTAGTGCACAGCAGTAACAGTCCACTATCAGTAAAGATATCACAAAGCAGTATAAAAAATTCATGCAGGTGCAGTGGATAGCAAGTTCACACTGCTGCAATTACTCTGGCACAATAAAAGTTGTCTGATTTAATGGTACGCATCGCAGACACACTCACACACACACTACAAGTGTTGCGTAGCAAATTGAAAACCTTTAGCAATATAACCAAATGTTTTAAACAAACTGGAATTATACACTGCTGCACCACTACAATCAGCAAAAAAATGTCAAGAATTGCTGAAAATATTACTGTGTGTACATTAACACGGTTATACAAGAAAAATATAACCAAAACAGAAAGACTGCCTTTTTCTCCCAGTTAATCTACCTACACCACAGATATGCCCTTCCACCAAAGCACAATTCACAGTACACAGACTGACTGTTCTAAATTAACATTCAAAATCTACACACAAACAATAAACACTCGATGATATGAGCACAGGATGGTTTCCTACAATCGATGCACTAAATTTTGAGCAAAAAAAAATGGTTCAAAAAGGCTTTTTTAACAGCTTTTAGAGGATTTGAATCGCAGAGCTGTGAGAGGAAACTGTCTCCATCCTCCACTACACACACACTACACAGAACTGAGGCTATGCAGAACAATCTAGAGCCCATGTGACCTGCAATCCCATGAAGCACTGCAAAATTCACGTTTGGAGTTCAAAAACAAGGTGAAGTGAGGCGAAGTACACTGATTTCAAAGTACTTCGCCTTAAAATTGGTGCAGAAGTGGTTTGGGAAGGCAGAATAACGTGAAGTCATTGTTTTCAATGGACTTTGCGTTTCCCATTATAACACGAAGTACTCCGCTTCACATTGCGGAATACTTTGCAGATTCCATGTTATTCCACGAATCACTTCGAGGAGCAAATTTTGGCAACTTCGCCCACCACTACTTATTTGTGTTTGGTTCAGATTACCCTTTCCCTTATGTCCAGAAACAATTATTCCAAGCTTGAGTCATCCAAAAAACAAACAAACACCAATCCAAATGTGAAAAAATGCAAAGGATGAACTCCACTCAGTAGTAAATTTCAGCTAAAAGGCAAATCATCCTCAAAAAAAAAATGTCTTTACTCTGCAACATTTACTGTATTGTGTATCTGTATCTATTACATGTGACGTGGAACCTTTGTGAAGGAGTCTGTAACATTTACTATATTGTGTATCTGCACTAACGGTATTGTATATCTGTATCTATTATATGTGACGTGGAACCTTTGTAAAGAAGTCTATGACTCAAAGGTATTTCTGATCTCTGAAATAAACAAATAAACAAATAAATATATCCAACACTATGCACCTTAACAATGCTGATGTCACGGACCCCACAACTATTGCTACCAAGTTTAACCTAGCCTTCACTGACGTATCAAAATATAAGACCTCCCTCCCCTCCTATGTTCCTCCTCGACCCTTCCCCTCTGCCACTCTTAACAGCAACTCCTTCCACCTCAAATTGGCCACCCAGAAGGAGGTCCTGCATCACCTTAGGATCATCAAGGATACCTCCTCTCCTGCGTTTGACTATCTGGAATCCTGTTTCTCAAACCTAGGTGCTTCTGCCATGGTTCCATGTCAGATGAGCAAACCAGGAAGGGCGACTGACAATTTTTGAATTCAAAAAACATGCGACCAACACCACCACAGAAATGCAAAAGAGCAGGAAGTCACCCTGGACACCAGGTGGGGGTGGTGGGACACCTGGGAGTGCACATAGAGACAATGCAGTGGCCGCACAGGAGGTTGGCAGGACATGGCTGGACAGGTGGGGGGAGCCTGGGGCACACAGGTGGCACAGTGAGGAGGCATTGTGTAGAATGGTAGACAACAAACCAGGGCACCACGGACAGGTGGTGGGGTGTGGGGGGGGTAACGTGCACAGTGCAGGCTGCAGGACATGTCCCAGCACAGGTGAAAGCAGGGCTGCACGGACATCAGGCAATGCGATGGTGCACATGGACAGTGCAGGCATGGGCAGGCACAGCAGCAGCCAGTGGCACAGTGGGCAAGGGAACCCACCTAGATGACAGCAATAGATGGTGGGTGGGGTGGTGGCACAGCATGCAGCAATGGTCGGCTACACCTGGAGCTGGAAGTTGTATGCAAGACCCCTGAGGTAGTTGGCCGTGCTGCGCTGGCTGTACTCCTCAACAATGCTCTCAATTCTCTGGGTCAGTTCTTTGTACCTCTTGTGCTTGCTGGCAGTGCCTGCCTCAGAGACAATCTGTTCCATGCAGAACTTCCTGAGCCTCTGTTCCTCGAGGACAAGTCGATGAAATGCCAGATGCCTGGATGGGTGGCACCAAGCCGGGTGTTGAAGCCTCGGTGCCAGCCTTCAACTGCATTATTCGTATGTGCCAGCCCAGCATGGGTGGCACTGTACATATTTCATGACTCCAGTGGGAACAGTGGGTAACACCTAGCGGTCCAGCCAATGGGCCTACCAAGCCAGGTCTCCTCGACATAGTTGATTACCAGCTGCAGTAGTGCCTCATTTTCCCTGTAGTACGGCATGTTCATAACAAACAAATTATAATTGAAAAAACAAGAACAAATAAAAGACAGCAATTTTTCAATGTAAGAGCTCCAAGAGTTTGGAATTCCCTGCCACAGGAAATTGTTGATTGTAAGAACATTAATACCTTCAAGCTTAAATTAGATAGATGGCTTTTGAATAAATAACAACTTATTAATGGTCCACATGTGTGGAGGACATCCATGATGGGCTTTGGCCTTCTTATGTCCTAATCACCAAGTTACCAAGTTACCAAGTTACAGAGAGTGCTACAGACATCCACCACGTCCCCCACTGGCACGAAGGTGAGGGTGAGCACCATCCTGATCTGCAGTGTAAATTCCTCATCAGAGGAATAGTGTTGCTGTAACTCAGGGGAATGCTGAACGTGCGCCACACAGCTTGTCAGAAGTGAAAAAAGAACCCCTACATGGCCACTCCCTTGAACACAGTGGAGAATGCATGCCAGGCCACCCTCTCAAAGTCCATCAGTGCCATCCTTTGGGTACAGTCACCCACCAGTCACTGCACTTCATCGAACACCTGGGCATATGCCTGCTCTCTCTGGCCGCACATCAACATGTATACGGCGGTCACCATGACATCTGCGCACAGTCCGTGAATCGAATAGAGTTGCCCAAAAATGGGTTGTGAGGCATGAAAGAGTCCATTGAGGAACCAGTCCTCACAGTCACCAAGGAAGCATAGGGACCACTGTGTCTTGAACAACAGCACCCTGTCATCGGTTGGCCCGCTATCATACAGGAGGAAGGGCTCCCCCGTGACACTGACATAGTACTCAGGTGGGATGACTAGTTTCTTCACTGTGGCTGGGGTAGCAGGACAGCCCCTTGCAACCTGCCACACATGCTGCACTGTCTGTTTCAGTAGTGGCAGTGTAGGCAGCCTTCCCGCCACAGCATCTGACACCCCAGAGGTACACTAGACGATGACCTGCTCTGTACTCTCCATGCTAGTCCTGACCCTTGCACTTTCCTCTGCCACAACCCTCCTCATGCCTATTTCCCTAGCATCAGGGATGTGATTGTGTGGCTGACCCTGGTGCACAACATGGTCTACCTCCATGTGCAGGCAGGCAGGGCACTGGTACCTGTTGTACTGGCCACAGCGCCAGTACACTTTTCCTCTGACTTGCTTGTCTCTCCTGTAAATATATCCTGCCAGGGATAGTAGGGGTCTGCCCTTCTGGCTTGTCAGGAAAGTTGTGTCCATCCTTCCATTCACCATCTGTATGAGATGGCCCATGTTGTTACTGAGTTGTCTTTATGTTTCTGTGTATTCCACGTGGTGGGGCTTGACAGATAGGGGGTGCCTGTGGGGGACTGCCCACCATGTGGGGCATAGAGTCAAAAGGAGATCCACGTCCCACAGTGTGGATTCAGCGGTTTCTGCTTGACAGCATGGGCAGTATGTTATGATGCATGGTGCAGGCAATGCAGCGAGTAGCTGGAGAGTACCCATTGTAGTTATCTTTGGCGGACCATCTCCGTGTTTCCAGGAAGGTGAATGTTGTCGCTCATTGTTTCACTGTTTGCTGACTATACCGGACATGCCTATGGTGCATATTTAGTTGCTGCTGAAGGGCCTTGAACCGTTGACCCACAGCAGCTTTAATCCCAACACTACCTGCCTGACCGATGCCTACCACCATATGCCATGAGGGCTTGCTGGCTGCAGCATCGTCGGTCGCTGCATTCTGTGGCTGTGGTGTGCTGGGGGGATGCCTATGCTGTGATCCTCGGCCTGCTGGGTGGGGTGGAGGGGATCAGGCAGTAGTGTGCCTGTGTGTCCAGTACTGTGTCCGGGGGGGGGCTTGTGTGCAACATGCTGGGCACCGATGTGCTGCAGGCTTCTACAGATGGCAGACATGGGCGTGTGTGTGTGTCTGTGTATGTGCGTGTGCACACACGGATTCGCCATTTTGGGAGTCGCCCATTTGACAGGTCACCCAAATGGCTAGTTGCCCTTTTGATTCACTGCCCTTTTGATGCATCGCCCATATGATGCTAGCCATTATGCCAAATCGCCAATGTGCATCATGCGCCAGGCTTGCATGTTTAACATCATGCTACTCATCCTAGTGTACAAGCTGTATTTTCAATTGCTCCCTTTCACTCACTGTTATCACTGGATACCTTCTGCCATTGCCTCTCCCATAGGTGACCTGTTCAACAAATCTTTCTGTATAAGCACTGAGCCTTGCAAGTGGAAAGCCGCAGTTGTAGTCTCTATCTGTAAGAGCGGCCCAAACTCTGCATTCGAGAAATGTCGGCCCATCTACGTTCTTTGCCCTCTTGCTAAAATCCAGGAAAAAAATGATCCACTCTCAACTTCAATCATATTTAGAGCTTAATAACTCTCTCTCCATGCTTACATAAATCCCATAACACTCATACTGCCCTTTCATAGACTTCACAAAGGCCTTTGACACTGTTCACCATAGCCTTCTAATCTCTCCTCTGCTCAACATTGGGCTAGCCGAGGGACCTGGAGTCTGGGTAAAAAGTTACCTGGCACAACGTTCTCAAACAGTAAAAATCTCTGAGGTTCTCTCTGACTCCAAACCGGTCCTCTCTGGTGTCCCCCAGCGCTCAATTTTAGGTCCTCTCCTCTTCAGCCTATTTCTAAACTTGCTTCCCAAATCCTGCCCTGAAAAATTAATACTCTATGCTGATGACGCTGTAATTCTCTCCTCCCATAAGGATCCAAATCCACTACGACAGAGCTTGCAGCTTGCTTTCTCATGTGTTGAAAAGTGGTTCCTTGAGCACAAACTGGTCCTAAATAAAAAAAACAAAAGTCATGCTTTTCACCAGTCATCAAAACAGAAATAGGCATACTCCACTCGTCATAAAAACTTCTCTTGGAAATACACTAGAACAAGTGAACACCTTCAAATACCTTGGTATCACTTTTGATGAATGTCTCTTCTTTTCGTATATCGATAACACTGCAAAACAGTGCACCAATGCATTGGAATTTTGTACCGAACCGTCAATTTTCAACCAAGCTGCCTTGAGGATTGCTGTTCAAAGCTCCATCATCTCAATCATAGACTATGGTCTAATTGTCTATGGCTCAGCTACTACCACTGCACTAAAGCGCATCTCAACAGCACTAAACAAAACCTGTTGACTCCTCTCTGGAGCACAGAGACGGACCCACACTTGTGACCTCAACACGGAAACCAGCTGGTTGCATCTTTCCAATCGCCTCATGTATCTCACCCGCGTGATGGCAAAAAAATAAATCTTGGGACTCACTCCTCCATGTATCCGGGACCTGCTTTGCCTGAACAATGGTACTTTCGTACCACCAGAAGATCTGACCTACCAACCTTCTTGTCCCTAGATACCGGACTGCTCAGGGACAAAGATCTTTTACATACCGTGCCCCTACCTGGTACAATGCCCTAATCTGCCCTCCCTATCCTCCACGACATTGGGAGCTTTCAAATCCATACTTTACACTCACCCTCACAGCCTCCAGCTCCTGTGACTGCTTTGACTAAAGTCTCATCCCACTGAGTGCACTTACATTTGTTTCACTCAACCACCATGGTCTCCTCTTTGACAAAGACAACCTGAGTACCACTAACCTGGTTCTGTCTGCTCCTAAACTTCTTATTTCTCCCTCTCTTCCCTCTCAAGCTCTCCAATCCTTATTCCTTGCCCTTGACACTGCCTCTGAGTTCCTTTTTCTTTTCTGTACATAAATGTTACTGTTTAAGTTGTGGCCTTGTTAAACGGCTTAATGATTGTTTGTAACACTGTCTACCATGTTTTTGTACTTAATGACGTGGAACCTTTGTAAAAGAGCCTTGGCTCAAAGGTATTAATTCCTAGAACAATAAACTTCAACTTCATTAAGGTAACTTCTGACATCCTCAGCTCTGTGGATCAGGGCCTAGTCACCGGTGTAATATTTGTTGAGCTAACCAAGGCTTTTGACCTTGCCAATCATAACTGCTTGCTCCAAATGCTACTTTCCCTTGGCCTCGACTCCCTATCCTTAAACTGGTTCTTAAGCTACCTCACAGGCTACACTTAGCATGCTAAATGGGCTGGCCACACTTCCCCTTTTAGTGACATAGTGGATGGTGTCCCTCAGGGGTCTATCTTAGGCCCTCTCCTGTTGTCATTATTTATTAATGAGCTGCCACAGCACTGCAGTGGTGCATCAGTCCAGTTGTATGCTGATGATGCCGTCCTGCATAGGTCCACCTCTGGCCCAGCTTCGCTGAACCTCCAATTACAGCAGGACTTCTGGAATCTGGAGGCTTGGTTCCTCAACAATCTCCGGGTGTGCAACACCAAGAAGACTAAATCCATGCTCTTCTTTCACCGGACTCTTAAACTAACCCCACCTCCGATGCTTAACTCTTTCCATGGTGACCCTCCTGAATTAGTGCAATCCTTTAAATAACTGGGTATCACCTTAGATTCCAACCTCATGTTCGACACTCATGCTACAAATGTGGTCAAATCCCTTCACCAGAAATTAAGATTGCTGTACTGCCTTCAGCTGTACCTAACTCCCTCCTCCTCCCATCTGCCCATTGCCTCCTCCTCCTCCTCCCATCTTCTTCTTGTTTCCTATGGGGCTTCTATTCTTCATTCCTCCCAGGCCACCCCTCTTGCCAAGCTCATACAAACTTACCATAGGATAGCTTACTTCACCCTTGGCGCTAACTCTTGGGAGCACCATTGCACTGTTCTCGACTCACTTGGCTGGCTTTTCCTTGAAGCCAGACTGCATTATTCCACTCTATGTCTGACTGTCAAACTAGTTCATTCATATACTCCCCCCTGCCTCAAACCCATTGTCCAACACAAAATTGTGACAAGGTCATTAAGGCCTGCTGGCCTACCACTGCTTTCAATCTCTAAACCACGTCAGTGTGCCTTCCCCTTTTCTGGGCCCATTTTTTGGAACCTGCTTCCATCTGCTATCTTAACTTGCTCTACTATAGATATGTTCAAGCATTTCCTTAAATCCCACCTTGCCGCCTCTCAGCTCTGCACCTATTCCTGAGCCCTCCCTCCCTTAACCTCTTGATCACTTCTCGCCTCACTTATCCTCTTTCTTGTGCTTCTCCTGCCCCTGAATGCTATCCCAGCTTCCGCTCTCAGCTCCCCTCTCTAACCCTTCATTATGTGCTATCCCCCTCCTACCCCTCTTCATATTTGCTCATGCTCTCCAGTATACTGCCACTACTCTTTATTTATACTGTTTGCCTCTTCACTCTTGGCTCTACCTTCCCTTATCCTGTTCCCAGACTTGAATACCATTTACCATTATTTTCTCCCTACTTAACTCACCTTCCCTTGGCTCACCTAGAATATTCCTTAATTTTATGCTTTGCTGTGATTATAGCCCTTAATACAACTGTTTATTACTACCCTTGTGCCTGTATATATTGCTTCATTTGTATATATTGTTTGTGTGACTTCCACTTAACCTGTTCATTGCTGTTATCTTTATGCTTTTTTGCCTTAAGTTGTGTTGTAATGTACTTTACTTATGCTCTGGTTTAATTTTCATAGTTAGATCTATTATAAAAATGTTATTATTCACTTGTGTTATAGAACATCTCTTTGTATATCTGTATCTCCCTTTTGTACCCTTCCCCAGGTCGCCCTTGAAAAAGGGACATTCTGTCTCAGTGGGCTTACCCGGTCACCAAAATTCAATAAATAAATAAAAAGAAATATCCTTTCTTTTATTCACTTCTCACTTAGATGGTCAACAGTTTTGTGACCATGCCACTACATCGGGCCCTCAGTGTTGAATTTAATAAGATATTCTTATATCAATAAATCATCAAACATATTCGATATTTCATCACATTGGCTATTTTTCACTAAACAAGTTGCCCCCACAATTGCCCTTATATTATCACTGTGATGGTAAATGCACCACAGATTATAATCACAAATGCACAGGGTGGAAGCTGTCCAGAGGAGGGCAACTAAAACGGTGCAGGGTCTGCACCGGAAGACATATGAAGAAAGACTAAAGGAGCTTGATATGTATACCCCCGAGGAAAGGGGGGGGGACATGCTAGAAACTTTCAAGTACCTCAAGGGAATCAACAAAGTCCAAGAGGGTAGCATCTTTCAAAAAAGAGGTGTGCAAGAACAAGGGGCACAATTTGAAGATGGGGTGGCTCAGAGTAATGTAAGTATTTTTTTTCACAGAGAGGGTTGTGGATGCATAGACGAACCTTCCGGAGGAGGTTGTGAGTCAAAAACAGTGGGGGAATTCAAGCATGCATGGGACAGTCATAAGGCAATTCTAGGGGTTGGGGGTAGAAAGAAGTAGGCTGCTGGTTAACTAGGATCTGCAGCTTATCCATTAGGTAGGGAAATGGGCAGACTGGGTGGGCCAAGCGGTCCTTATCTGCCTTCAGATTCTGTGTTTCTATGTTCACCAGGCTAGTAGTGGCTCAATTAATAGTTTCATCTATACTTTGAATCAACACATTACTTTATCCCAGTTTAAACATTACATTTTACACTTTATACTTAAATCATTCGATTTTTTTCTGATCACCATTTAAACATATATACCTTATGTTTTTCTTTTATTATTCCCCAGTAGTTTTGTGTACCATATCAACATACTCTCACAGGAGTAGTAAACCTGAAATCAATATACATATATAGTTTCAAGTCCATTCCCATCTAGCAATCAAACAGAAAGTATTTCTTAACTGCGTCATGCCTTTTCTCACCTTGGCTCCGTGATAAAGTTACCACTTTAAACTTTCTTTTACTTCTGTTGCTGCTGAATAGAAAGATATTAAACACTAAATACATTTCCTTCTTGTTTAAATTTCAACCAAACATTTTGAAATCATTTTAAGCTTTAAAAGTGCTACTTCATGTGCATCTCCATAGCTCACCTGAACTCCACAAAAGTTTCTCATTCTAGTTTTGTTTTCCACGGCTCACCACTGTAACATAAACATATAACAGCCCTAAATTCTGTGCTCTTGATTTCCTTCACACAGTACAACTGATACTACTTTTTAGTAAATGGAAACACTCACTCCGTTTGGTAACCAGGCTTGTGGCCGTCTCTTTTTTTTGTCAGGAGTGGTCACACGCACGCATGCTCTTTTTATAGTCAAATAGGGTGGGGGATCTGACATCACGAGTGACATCATAAAATGACTCTGCCACTCATTCATGCTGCCAGAATCTAGCAGGTCAAGGGAAGTCCTACTTAGTGTAGAGGGCTAAGTAGTCAGCGGAGTCTCACACACAAGGTTTGAACCTCCTGGAAGCAGTTTACCCTCCCACTCTTGGCTCATAGCCAAAACATTTTTTTCTTCCTTTATTTTTATCAGTACATCTAGGTGTCTTCACTTACAAAGGATTTTATGGATTTTTAAAAGTAGTATCTGCACAGGGGGTGTAATCCATACCAGGGCCCCCCAAGGATCTATTCTTGGACCCATTCTGTTGCAGTGTGCAATTTGCTATTGTATGCCGATGACCTTATCCTATACCATAGTGCTAAGACCCCGGCTGAACTTTCATCCACACTCACGGGCAACTTTGATGCCACCCAGCAATGATTCCTTACAAACAGACTACTGGTACATGCCCAGCAGACTAAGACCATGCTGTTCGGCTTGAAACTCAGACTAGCTGGGTGGGCTGGAAACACTACCTCTCTTCATATCCAGTCTTCTAACAGCTCACCCCTTGAGTTAGTGACTTCCTTCAAATATGTGGGAGTCACCCTGGACCCTGCACTGGCTTTCTCTGATCATATCCAACTCACTGTCCAGTGCAAAAACCAGAAACTAGAAGTCAGATGCAGGTTCACTGACTATATGACCCCAAAAGTCAGACTTGCTGTCACCCAGGGCACCTTACTCCCCCTGCTGGACTACTGCTCCTCCATCTACATGCAGACTTCATCCTCCAGCCTGTCCAGAGTAAACACAACCTACAACAGCATCTGCTGATTTGCCTTGAGATGGCGCCTTATTCCACGCATCACTGCTCCCTCCACCATGCCCTAGGATGGGTTCCCCTCAGACTCACTGGGACTACCTCCTAGGCTGCCTAGTTGACAAATCCATCAGAGAAAAGGATGTGTCTCTTCCCCCCCCCACTCAGGCAAAAGCCCTGCCATTGGGGCCTCCAGACTTCCTCTAGCCTAATATTACAATGCCCAAAAGTCACCATGTGTATGGGCCAGAAGGCCTTCTCTTCAGCTGGCCCAAATCTTTGAAACAGCCTGTCTGTTCCTCTACAGACCCTAGGCTAATACCCCCTATTCATATCCCACCACAAGACTTCCCTTATTGCTACCATCACCCGTAAATGTTCCTATGATGACTGACAGACTCCGTACTGGAGTGTTACAATTGACTTTGGAAATTGTTGCCTTTATTTTTGGACATTTTGACTCTGGAAACTGTTGGTAGTGTAATGAAATATGTTGGGCACTGTACTTTAAACTCTGTGCAGGATAATTGCTTGTACTGTGGTCACTTTATACCCAGTTGACTCAATTCTGTACCATTTGTTTCCTATCACTTAATGTTTCACTTAAGTATTGTAACTACTCACTGTTCCCTGTACCTTTTGTACCTGTTTTTCTTTTTACCTTGTTTGTGCCATCTTTATGGCCTAGGTTGTAACTGAAAATGGTCCCTGGGATTAGTGCACCCACCCGATTAACAAATAAATAAATAAATAAACATAGGACAACCAGCAAGTATCCGTAAAAATAACTATGGTATCTGGGAGGTAGGAGTGCGTGAGGAGTAGGAAAAAGGTGGAGCCGATGAGTAAAGGTGGTGATACAAAGAAGTGTAGAGTGGGGGCGTGGGGGTTGAGCAGGAATGTTTGCCACACAAAAAGGGTGTAAACTGGTGCAGATAACAATTGTCAAAACAATTGTCTACTAGTGGTGTAGCTAGGAAAATAAGATTTGTAAGTCAGAACCCTCTGGTGCCGCTTTGCGCCCTTCCCCCATTGTAGACACATGCCCATATTTGTAACTCAAACCCCTTATACACCTGATACTGCAATTCAGGAAGTATATTATAAGAAGAAAAAAATACAGCAGCACTTAGTTTTATGCATTTAACATTACATTTAATGGGGAACATCTGTCGCATCAACATCCCTAACCCCTCTGGATTAAGCTTTTAAGCCCCCAAAATTATTTTTTAATCTCCTGCCTGCTTTAATATTTAATCTGGTCTGGGGGCCATAATGCAAGCACTCCTGAAGCTGTGTGGTGCCATTTCACATTCTAAGTGTGTTGCCACGCTGCTCACTGTATAGAGTGATAGTGAGCACTGCGGCATCATGCTGAGAATGTGAAATGGTGCCGTACAGCTCCAGAATTGTTTAGTAAGTAAAGTAAAACTTTATTTTTATATAGCCTTTCCAGAACCAAGGCGCTGAACAGATTTAAAATACACATATACAACATAAATTAACAGTAAAAACAGTAATTATAAATACATTTAAATCAATCAGGGAAAACTAGGCTAAATATATAAGTTTTCACCATGGATTACACTGTGTCCCCCAGACCAGATCAAATATTACAATGGGCAGGTGATTAAAAAAATGTTTTTTGGGCTTAAAAGCCTAATTGGAAGGTTATAGTTTTGGGTTGGGGTGCTGGGGGGACAGGTGTTCTTTAATTCGAACAGAGCATGACATTCATATTATAACACCAGCAGGGGTGGATGGTAAATAGCAGCAGTAACCAAAATCAATGGTCAGAGCCCAGAATGCTGCCTCCCTCACCAATCAGTTTGTAAGCCATGACTTGCTTGGCGTCGGCATTCCTGTGTAAGGTGCAATAGTGACAAAAATGGACCAGTGAACATTCCTTCCCTTAGCAACAGCATGCCTCAACAGTTTCAAGCCAGATAGGACAAGGGCAGTGGGAGTGAACACACAGCTTTCAGAACTTTCTGGGGTGCATATGACTATCTCTGATCTCCAATGACAGGTCCAACAAGTGGTTTCTTCTGCATCCGGAGAGGTGGTCAGTCTATGACAAAGCATTCTTTTACATCTAAATACCCAACCTGTGACCTCCTTATTCAAAAGTAGGTAGCTAATGTTAACTACACAATCTGCTTGGTGGTCTATGTATCAGACCTACTGCAAGTACAGGCTCAAGTGTAATTTCTATACAAATCACAACCTCAGGTTTGATTAGAAAATATGAGACCCAACCTCAGCTGTATGAAGCCATGTCAGTGGCTCAATAGGTTGCCGGCTTGTCACAGAGGCCAGAAGATTGGGAGGTTGAGGGTTCTAGTGCCACCCCAGGTAGTTAACTAATAACTGATATTGACATGGTGGGGGACATGCAGCATAGTTGTGATGCTGTCCTTCGGATGAGATGTTAAACTAAGGTCCCTTTTGCCCATCTCTAGTGGTGGAAGTTAAAGATCCCTTGGCACTTACTATAAGAGTTGGGGAAGCTTTTATTATGAAAAATCATACATCATATGGGGACAAGTGGTACATAAGTACAAAAGGAACAATAAACAGAAATCAGTCTAGAACGGAGCAATACCAAGTCATATCAACAAATAAAATTAAGAGGCAAACAATAATAAAGCAAACCAAAGAAAAGAAGTAGAGGTCTTATGTAGCCCAACCTAAACAGTGTTGCCATAATTTCTGCACCTGTTGGTTGGGAAGCCTTTGTAAGTCCTGTGAATATAGACGGCACCCTTGAGACTTAATGAAGGTCAAAAGCTCATTCTGCCTCACATGGCGTTGCTGTAAAAGTAATTGCACCACATTTGCCATAAATTATACTTAAGGATACCACAGAAAATACCCAAAGTGCCTGAGTGGAATCTACCATACCCAAAGTGCATGAGTGGAATCTGCCACTGGCCAGTGTAAATCCCCAGAACTAAAACGTCATATATCCTGGAACTGAACTCCAGATAGGTCACTTCCCAGGCAAGGAGGGACCAAAGAGCAATAATGTAAAGGCAGGTAAGAAATAACTGCTCTTGGGTTTGCAACACTAAATTACAGGTATCCCTAGGGCAGTACCGGTCAGAGAGAAGTTTGTGGTTGTGATTATCTCTGACACCAAGTCTGCCATGACGGGTGAGCCAAACAGTATCCCACATATATTTCGGGAGTTGAGGCTCTGTCAATTGTTTAAGGGCAGTCAGGAAAGTCAGGGGCGAGCCTTTCAGGAACAAAAGACGACATAACATGAGGTAAAGTGCTCTCCTGGAAGAAGTAGTAAAATGCCCCTCTGTCAACTTCCACTGGAATCAATGCCTTTTTTAATCTCATATGGGAAATTCCATTTACTTTGAACCCAAAGAGGAAAAATAGGCTAAAACCAGGCCTTAGTCCAAGAGGCCCACGGTACCTCCATATCAAAAAAAGGCTGGGAAAAATTCACTGACCAAAATAAAGTAAAAAAAAAACACCAAGGGATTCACCATCCCTAAATCCTCTTTACTCACAGGCAGGTATGTGAAATGGGGGTGAACAGGATTGTCTACTCCCCAAAGGGCCCTAAAAAAAGGGCTATAAATTCTCATCTCCAACTCCAAGGTGGGGGGAGGACCACGCATAAATGCAAAAAAAAGAGGAAGAATAAAGGTCTTGATCAAGTATATTCTCTTCAACTTTGAAATTTGCAGAGATTTCCAACAAGCCAGTTCCCTGTCCTCGTCCTGTAGCCTATGATCCAAATTAACCCGGTCCATCTCAAAATGCCAAAAGAGAATACCCAAAATAGAAACCTCCAAAATTAGAGGGATGTCCCATAAATGTGACAGCCCCATGTTCCTAGTCAGGCCAATACAAATGACTTTACATTTGCCAGGATTAACCTGAGCCCCTGCCACCAAGGAGTAAAGCCGAATCAAATCCATCACCACCTGGCAGGACTGTATGCTGTCCAAAAAAAGATGAACATCATCAGCATAAATGGACAATTTAAGTGGCGGGTGTCAGGGTGCAGGGATAGACCCCTAATCTGAGCAGTCTGAGTCAATTTCAAAATCAGAATATTGATGAAAAATAGGTACATAATGGGGTTCAGTGGACAGTCTTGCCTCACTCCCCTGGCTATATTTAACCTATTACCCACAATCTCATTGATCAGGGGATGAAAATGAGCTTGGCTATACAATAATCTAAGCGAAGCAATAAAAACATCTGGTATGCTGTGACGGGACAAACACATGAAACAGGTAATCATGTAGTACCCTGTCAAATGCCTTCTCCTGATCCAGGGACACCACAATGCCATGGAGCAGATCCAAATGGCCGCGAACAAAGACCTCCCTCACCTGCAAAAGGTTATCCTGCATTGACTGTCCTGGAATGGCAGACGTCTGAGAGCTGGTGATAACTTTGTTGGCGATAATACCCAATCTCTGACTCAGAATGCCTGCCAGGATTTTAACATCTGAATTCAGCAGGGAATTGGGTCTCCAATGGTTTACCTCCAACCTATCCCCTTTTTTACACAGCAAAATAAGTAGTGCCTTAACCATATTATCAGAGATTTGCAGATGCATCAGCATGTCATTAAAAACCTCTGTCAGTATAGGGGCCAATCAGGTGATAAAAGCTTTGTAAAAAGGGGCACTGAGGCCATCTAGCCCAGGAGCTGCAGCAGAGCGCAATCTAGTTATCATAGACTGTACCTCTAGTAAAGACATCGGCTGTACTAAAGCAGCCTGTTCCAGAGCTGATAAATGTTCCATGCGCAGATCAGAAACAAAACCAACAAGATTGTCATCAACTAGCAAAGGCTCCCCAAACCAACTTAGTAATTTATCATGTATAATGTGTGAGATGTTATCATAGCCTTCATATACAATGCCCAGGGGATTCTTAATGGCCCCAAAGGTTTTAGTACAAACCTTGTCCTGACAGCCCTTAAAAACATCTATGGAATGCTTAGTGCCCTGCGTGCCAAGAGTTTATTCAGCCTGTAGTGACTTAGCCCTATCATATAAATACAACTTCATCTCATTTTTAATCCAAGAAATCTGGTCCTTATAGGAGAAGTTGCCTGTATGTGGCAGCGACTGGAGATGGAACGATTGTGTATGAAGTTGGAGAAAATGAAAAAAATCTGATTTACCCTTAGCCCGTCCAAACTTTTGAAGCAAACACTGAAGGCCCAGTTTAGTGTCATCCCACCATTTTGTCAGGGAATCGTAAAAGACAGCAACTGAAACCCTCACTGTTAAAAACTCCTTAGTGCTACACATAACGTGCTTGTCACCCAAATCTGAGTTATTAAACCACCAGTAGCCTTTCCCTGAGGCAATATACTGGAGTCCCCCAAGCGTCATGCGCAACTCAAAATGGTCAGAGGTGGCAGAGGGCAAAACCTGTGCCTCTAAAACCTTCCAATAAGAGGACACAAAATCATAATCTATATAAGAGGACAAGGGCCTCTATGATATGTGTGCCCCCGCAATGGCATACAGGACTCTATAGGCATCCAGCAGCCCAGCCAGATTAATTATCTGCAGAAGGGTATTAGAGTCACTGAAGAGTTTAGCAGTATGTCCCGTTTTGTCTTTTAAAGCTAAAGGGCAATTACAATCCCCACCAATGATGACATCCCTAGCAGTGTGCAAGTATGGCTGGAGTGAATGAAAAAGAGCAACCCTAGACGTTTTAGTTTAGGAGGCATATAGGACCCTCAATTGCACTAGCTGTCCCTGCCACAGAACATCCACCAATAAAGCCCTCCCAGGCTCAATATCAATAACTTTCTGAATTTGGACAGAACAGGAATGAAACAAAATTCCAACTCCCGAGCAGGGGTCTTTCCCCAAAGACTATATCGATGGTCCCCACGACCATGCCTTCTGTGTGAAATGGAGATCAGTGACTGTACGCAACCTAGAGTCCAGCAAGGAAATAATATGTGCATCTGAAAGATGCAGGGATGAGAAGGTTATGCTTTTCCTTTTGTGGTTGTGAATGCTGTTGACATTTAGAATCAACACTTTGCTGTTGCTTAACTCACTCAGCTCTAGAATGGAATCTTGAGTGAGTGCTGTATTCCTGTGTAAAAATGGCTGTTTTCCTGAGCAGTTAGAATGTTAGGAAATAAAAGATACCGTAACACTCCGACTTGGAGTATAAATAACTAAAAAAGTATAACTCCTATCACAAAACATACAGCACGAAGTTTGCTCACAATAAAAAAATCTTTAAAATGAGGGGTCACACATGTTAGTAGCATTAACATTTTTTTTACAGAGCACGTAACAATGAAAATTTACAATGTTTCTTTTTTTTTAACTCAAAAAAACACCTTAGAAGTGGCAAATGTCTGTTGTATGATGGTTTTCCATCACACCAACATCTGTGCATTACACTGCCACAGTTTAGAGTATTTCTGAGCTGTTTTACATAATAAAGCAGACCATAAACTAAGGCATGTGCCAACACATAATGCCACTAAACCAACTGAATTCGGAAAAATGCTCTGCACAACTGCCCACATGATGCACAAACCACGATAACTGAAAAAGTATGCCTCCTAGCCCCTAGACACCTGCATGGAAAATGTTCACAACAACAAGAGCTTTAAAATGATGGGTCACTCATGTTAGTGGCATTTGCAAATATTTTTTTTATAGTTCCTGAAATGATAAAAAGAGAGCATTTTTTTTTTACATTTTGTTCCCAAATAAAAACCTACATCATAAAAAGTACACCTCCTAGACCCCAGACACCAGCATGATAATTGTCCACATTAAAGAGACCTTTCAAATGATGGGTCACACATGTTTCTAGCATTTACATTTTTTTGCTTTTTTTTACAGTACCTGAAATGGAGGAAAATCAAATTTTTACTCTTTTTTTAATCCCAAAAAAACTAAAACAAAAAAGTACACCTCCTAGCTCCCAGACACCAGCATACTAATTTTTCAAAGTGAAAAGAGCTTTCAAATCAGGGATCACGCGTTTCTAGAAATGGAGAAAAAAATAGCATTTTCTTCACTTTTTAACCCAAATTAAAACCTAAAAAAAAGTAATTTACTCTGTTTAACTCAATGGTGACCCATTTTAAAGTCAGTATTCTGGTAGGTAGGAATGTTTCCTACTGACCTGAGCTTTCCAGTAACCTTATCGCTGATTGGTCGATTCAAAAAGTGCATAAGAAGTACAGGATGCACATATGCACTCTGGGGATGAGATGAAGTGAATACCTGATGCACATATGCGCTAAGGGGACTAGAGGAATATTCCTGATGATGCACATATGCGCTATGGGGCTGAGTGAGTTAAACAACCTTGATCCATAAGTCAAAGTAGAAAAGGGGGGCAATCATTATCATACTTTTTTTTCCCTAGTCCTTTTTTTAACTTTCGGGAGCTCAGGCATCTCCCCATCCATATCTGAACAGCCCTTAAGCAAGGATGCCACAGACAATGCCTCAGAATCCCCCTCTTCATCCTTGGTACAGACTTGTAGAGCAGAAAAAACTGTTTCTTGTTTCCATGCCATCTGTTTTCTCCAGTTTTGATTTGGCGGGCCTCCTGTGGGGTGTTTCTTCCTCCTCACGAGCTGAAAATCCTCCTGGGATGGGGATCGGTGGCATGGAAGCAGCAGAGCTGAGATCTTGATCTGCTGGGAGTGATAATCCAGTGTGTACTGCAACCTCAGTTGGTGGAATAGCAACAGTTCCAAGCACTCCAGAGGTAGTAAGGGGGCAAAGTCAGTAAGCGGCTGAATCACTGGAGCCGTGAAGTCTGGCAGAAGATGAGAGGCCAGCAGAACATCAGCTGCTGGTTTTGAAGGGTGGTGCTGTGAGCATTGGGGGCATTTCTGTGAGAAGTCAGCAGAGGTTTGCTTGGCTTGAGCTTCATGGACCATGTCATCACGGTCATAAAATGAACCCTTTTTTTTTGTATTATCTTTTTATTCCCTACTCAGTTGGTCTCCACTCCTTCAGGCTGCCACAACCTTTCTCCTGCAGCCCCCCTGTTTCTCCATTAAACCTGCCCACCTTGGAACCCATGGCCCCTGGTCTATCCTTTCTGGGGGGGCCCCCCTCTCCAGATGCACAGAGGAAGGGCGACATGAGAGCGACTAACCAGAGAACAGGACCAGAAGGCTTGGTGCAGTCTATGGTGGGGCCACTGCAGGATCGGGAGACAAGGCAACCGTCATCTGACAACTGATGAATGGATTTTTAACCTGTGTACTCCTCATCCCTCCCATAAGGTGGCTGCTCACTTGCAGCATCCTAGGAAATGCACTAGTGATGCGTGGTCACCCACACCACAACTGCGCTGCCACCATGGGCCACCAGGGTCTGTTCAAAGAACAGTGTAGACTCTAACTCTCCCCCCAGGGAGGAGAGCGTACATTGGACACTCCTAACCCTCCATGCGGCCACCAACCATGCTTTCCTGGGTGTGGGCGCAAACCTGGGTCGCCAGTGTGCTGAACAAACTCCCATTTTTCGATGCCACGGGGCCGGAACATAAAAGGAACCCTTGTTATGGACTGTCCAAGGACACTGAAAATACAAATGGCCAGTCTCTTCACATAGGTTGCACCAAATGGGATTAGGGCAGCACATACTGATATGCCCAAGTTGGAGACAAAAACTGCAAACAGCTGCATCACATACACTGCTGAGATGTGAGAAAGAGCCACACCTGTGACACGTCATCAGTTGCTCTGAGTACAAGCTAAAACCCTAGTCCTGACCAATGTAAAATCAACTTGGCAAATGTAGTGGACCTGTGCCCAAAAAGCACAGTCTGACTTTTATTTTTCATCCTCTGGTCCAGATGTTTTTGGTGTCCAGTATAGGCACTGGCCTATACAGAATGACAGCCCTTTGTTTCACCCCAAACAGAATGTCAGCAACGTGCACTCTCCCATTGTGAAATAAGACGGTAACAGTTTTAACAGTTGGTTTGGTCAAAGGGATAGCCATGAAAGGAGTCCAAAGAGGGTGAAACTTTAGCAACTGATGATGTTTCCAGAATTTCTCAAGCAACTGCGGGGTATTAAAGCTGATGTCGAATTGGGTGTCGTCAGATAGATGGATAAGGGCAAAAATTTCTGTGTCCAAAAACTGCATTGACTCTTTTCAGCAGTTGTCTGGCAACATACACTCAGTTGGCCGTGGGAGGGGTGGGGTAACTCCAAGCTGCTCTTGTACTTCAAACGAACGGCGTTTCTCCGGATCACAGACTTGCCTAAATTGGAAAATAAGTCGGACATCTTGAAATGGCCAGATTTATTAAAGTCCTGTTTGTCGGCAAATAATCTCAGAGCAGCAGAACCAGAAACAGAGGGGCCTGGGTTGGGGGCATCCACCACCACATGTGGAGGAGCAGCAGGAAGGGAAGCAGCAACACTCATTGGTGCAGGTGCATCTGTGGGCAGACTGCGGGAAGACCTAGTGTCCAGGATGTCCATACTATCAGCCCATGAGGTAGAAGGCAAAACAGGTTCAGGGCCAGTGGAAGACAGATCCACCATGGTGGATTCAGTTGAAGGTGCTTGTAAAGGGACCATAAGGACACTAGTAACAGAAGTGACAGCAGTGCCAAGCCATGGAGAAGTAACCAAGCAAAGTGGAGTGGGCACACCAGCCCACAAAGGGGGGCAAAACAGTGCTAGAGCAAGGGTGCTGCACTATGTCAGGTATCTTGGGTAT
Organism: Neoceratodus forsteri; assembly: GCA_016271365.2. NCBI lineage: Eukaryota > Metazoa > Chordata > Ceratodontiformes > Ceratodontidae > Neoceratodus > Neoceratodus forsteri. The sequence continues at coordinate 1,250,924,168 of CM028129.1, read as the reverse complement.
GCCATCAGCAAAGGCACTCAAGGGGGAATCCCCCACCTTAGCCTGCAAAATCATCCAAACAGCAGAGCTCAGTTCAGTGGAAGCAATGCTGCAGACATCAGATGGCAAGATATTGCTTGCAAGTCCAGGAAGAAGAGGAGTAGTAAACTTACATCCAAGTCCCTGTGTTGCCATGGTGACTGCCATGGAAGGGCCTGCCAAGGAGCTGGCAGCCCGCATGGGAATAGAAACAGTATAAGGTTGATGGGAGTCTCTAGGAGCCTTAGGAACCAGACCTTAGCCCGACAAGGACATAATAGTAGCAGCCATCGGGACTCCCATGTAGCCCTCTCCTGTGATCTCTGCCACCCCACATCCAGCAGGGTCCTTTCTGGAGACCAAGGGGTCCCCAAGTCCTGTGTGTGCCCCAGAACTAGGATCTGAGTCTGAAACTTCCCAGTGAAGGCAGCTGGGTGCAACTGTACCACTGAGAAAGAAGTGGCACTGCATCCAGGTGCCGAAACCAACAATGACTGGGGAGATGGGACAGCACCAGCAGGTGACTCTATTCCCATAGTGGCATCCTCCACCATGAGCATCTGCAGCAGCCAGGCTTGGCTTTCAGTCTTGTCTTTTGGTATCATCATCTGCACTGGCATTTGTGCAGGAAAGGTATTCTCCAAGACAGCCACAGGGACAGGCTGCGCTGTCATCTCTCGAGCCACATCGCCGGTCTTATCCACCATGCAGAAGATGGAAACAGACTCCCCAATTACAGCCCCTGCAGTGGTATCCTTCAGTTGTGAGCCAGAATCAGGTAAGTCCATGGAAGTATCAAAACACAACTTGTTGTGCGCGGCTGACACGGCTCACCCGGAGCTCTGAGTCCACCTCCAACTCTGTGGGTGGCCATTTTTCCACCTGGTGACCAGCAGTCCCCCTACTATAAGAGTAGAGGAGTTTTATTAGGTTAAAATCAAACAATAGCACAATTTACACAAATTGCCATAAGAAAGTAAATGAAAGAAAAAACATCTAGTTACAACAAAAAAATGCAACAAAACAGACTATTCCCTTATACATCGAAAAGGTAGCAAAAAAATAAAATAGTTACTGAAAAATGGATCATATTAACATAATAGGAACATCAGAGTCAGTAATCCATAACAAATTTCACCACATCTTTCCTAAGCAAGATTGTGTCATTTTAAGAGATTCTAAATAATAAATAGTTTGGACCTCTAAAGTAATTTTCCTAATAAGTTCAACATGTGTCTTCTGGATTTGTTGCAAAGTAAATAAACAGCGAGAATTCCAAATGTACCACTTGATAACACTGAGAATCACATGCAAGGTACTCCTGTCCCATTTTCTCCATGGTCAGGGGTACACCCCATACATAAGTATATCGTAAGAAACTGTGAGAAAAACAGGTTCTGACCAATAATCTGCCAATGCCTTCCAAAAGCCAAAAATGTAAGTGCAAGTAAAATACAGATGTTCTGTTGTTTCCAATTGTAAATAGCAAGTAATTCTACTGCAGTTCCTTTCCTCCAGTCTTTTATTATTCTGATTATTCTTAATATTTAGCTTTCCATGGCAAGTAAGCCAATGCACATCCCACATCCTGGGGGGGGGGGATTCTTGTACACGTCAAAAGATCAATTAAGTGGTCATGAAAGGGAGGTGGGCATGTTGGAAAAGTAATGGGTTCCGTAACAAATGTTTTGAGTAACAATGCATACAATTTCATTCTATTGATGGTCATGAGTTGACCACTTGTAATTTTCCAGATTCTGAATTTATAAAAGCAATCCCTAACATATGGAGGGGGTCAGGACAGAAGTAGAAAGAATACGGAGAGTGCCGGAGTCCCATTTCTTAAACCAGTGCTGGCATGTAAAATATCATAAATTACCCTCAACACTTCCCAGTAAAAAAAGTAAAGGTCTAACATGTGTATAAAAGAAAAAAGTATAGTGGAATACAACAGGATTTATCATATTCAGTCCCCCGTGTTTAACCAGGAGATACAAAACATTTAGCTTAATTGAGTTGAGATAGCTGCCCCACACCGCCTGAAAAAAAAAGACTATATAGTTTCCAAAGATTTTAGGGGAAGGAAAACATAACTCAGATATAAAAATAAGGGCACCCAAAAAGTTTTAATCAAGACTATCCTTTTCTTTTTCCCCATTCTCCAATGGTTCCAATGTTCAACAAAGAATTTGCCTTAAGTCAACTTAGATTCACAATTCCATATATCCATTCCAGCACCTCTGAGTTCTACCCCCAGGATAGGGAGAGAATCCTGTGAAATCTAAATCCCATTAATGTACGAGAGTAATTATGTCATACTACTTAGGCAAAAAGCTCTGCTTTTATCTAATTTAAGAAAAACCCCTGAAAAGGAGCCATAGGTATCACAAATTTGTAATGCTGCAATAGCTGAAGGTACAGTCGGGGTCAGTATGCAGAGATTATCTACATATGCCATTGCCTTATACGGCAACAGACCTTCCTCGCTATGCAGAAACTGAACCCTCGGTGAATAATTCAGTGCTTTCAGAAGTGGGTAAATACTAAAAACATAGAGAAGCGGATTCAAAGGACAACCCTGGTGAACTCCTTTTTTTAAAGGAATAAGTGGTCCTTTCTAGCCATTCACTAAAGGGGAGACCATGGCCATTTTATAGAGGCATTGTAGCCAACTTATAAAAGTTGCGCGGATACCAAATGCTGGTAGTGTATACCAAAGGTAGTTATGGCTAATAGAATCAAATGCCTGGGACTGGTCCAAAGAGAGGACATAACCCTTTAATAAGTGTGAGATCCCCCTTTCGAACACTTCTCTCAAGAGAAGTAAATGGTCCATTATGCTACGGTCTGGTATAGAACGACTTTGGGCACTACTAATAAGTGGTTGCAGTATTAGCTATAATCAAGAATTGTCAGCCTGTTTTCTATGAAAGGATAACATGTCAACTTTATACACTTAATCTGTGATGAGTATGAAAACCCCGTTTGATACGATAAGGACATTAATTTTTGAAGCCGTTTTCTATTTTGAAGGTACTGGATGTATTCTGTAGTATGGTTCGTACGGAATGTGGATTTAAGAATATGACTCAAGTCATTTTTTGTGTCAGCCCACCAGGTAATGGGATCATTCATACATTTCAAACACTGATTTTCTGGCCCTAAAAATGCTAGAGAATTTGGGGAAGAGCATCATTAGATAACAATGAAGAATTAAATCTCCATATTCCAGGGCCATAAGATATCTTGGTGTCAGTTTTAGAAAATAAAATTAGTATGTTATGATCTGAAAATTCAGCTGGATCATTAATGATGGAATGAATGTGTACAGTTCTGGAAACGAAAAAGAAAATCTATCCTGGTAGCTAGGGTGCCTTTATGAAAAGTCGGGTCCGCCTTTTTGTGGAAAGAATAATAAGCGTCCACCAAATTAGATGTTTTGATTATTTTAGCCAGACAAGACATGTCACAAAAAATTTTCTTAGTTGGGGCACTAGAGAGCCAAGCATTGGACCAGACATGGGTTACATGTGCTCTGGTTAAAATACAACTTCAGGATGAATTTAAGTTGGAATTTACCCCACTTGGGTCATAATTTCTTTTAGAAATTGTTTCCCAAGCAATACAGCTGTAATTTTATACATTGTTTGGACATGGGCCATCAAAAACGAACAGCGGGAGGGCAAACGCAAATATCTGGGCCACCCTCGCAACCTTCTGCACCACAACCAGGCCTCAGTCACCTGCCAGATCTCAGAGACCAACCACCATGGGATCGAGTGCTATCATTGAACACCTTGGGTCCCAGGATGCAAAAACAGAGGCTGCGGTGTCTTCGGCTAAAGACACGGAAGAGCGCTTCATGAAAACGCAGGCTACAGTGGCTCAAATAATTACAGAGAACTCTCATCTCCATAACCATTTGTAAACCCTCGAAAATGGAGCCAGGGCCATGAATTTATGCCTGATCAGCTTGCTGGAGGGGGCAGAAAGAGATTTGCTTACATTTATCTGGTCATAGCTATCTGAGGTGCTCCCTGTGGAAGTTGGAGTGGAGATGCAGGACATTTTTAGAGCCTATTGTCTAAACTTTTGGGCTCAGCAACTAAGCCAAGAGACTCCCTGTACAGTCCTGATTGCATCTGCTGGTATGGAGGTACCGGATAGAATTCTGTAATAGGCCCGACAAAATAATCCCCTGCAACTGGATGGCACCAATGTGCATTTTTTCCTGGACTGGTCTTTTGTGACATGGACTCAGAGGAAACAGTTTGATCCACTGCATCAACAACTCAGGTCCCTCGGAGTGGCACACTTGCTTGTGGCCCTGGCCCGGCTCTGAATTACTTATGGTGGCAAGACATACTTATTTTCTGACCCTAAGGAGGCAAAGAAATATGTGGATAAAATTGCCACTGAATTTAGATCTGCGATATTGACGGAGATTGGTTTTCTAATTTTTGGACCCATGTACTGGGACATGGGTGTCAAACTGTGGTCTAATATGATTAACTTGGATAATATTGATGACCTGTTTATTCTTTATGGTGGTTCCTGACTTGAGTGGAGTGATTTCTGTTGGAGGAGAACATTTTCTTTGTTTTTAATGGTATCCAGTGATGATAGTGATAATAAATGAGCGACTGTAAAAACAGCGACTCATTTATAGCGCTGTCATCATCAGCTATCCTGCAAAGGTAGCAATTGAATAGTGAGGAAAGCGACTGGAAGGGGAGAGATATGGAGGTGGAGGGGAGGGATAGGAAGGAGGGTTAAGATTGGAAGGAGAGCCTGCTGCAGCTGAGCCAGCCCTATGGTGTGGTGGTGAGGGTGGCTGGCTACAGTGCAGCAGGCACTGGGTTCGGGACAGACTGGGGGCGAGTATTTTGCTGCTGCTTGTGACTACCTTTTCCCCCGCTGAGTTTTGCCCCTCCTGACATGTACCCCCTGGAGTTGATAATATAAAAGCAGGTGCGGGGGCAAAGCCCCCTGAGGGAGGGGGGGGGCACAGGGCGAGCCCCCCTGTGCAAACATTTAAGTGTTACCAGAAGTGGGTCGCCGAGAACTGTATATCACCGAAATGCTTTTCAACAATATACACATGCCATAATAGCGATCGCTGTTTTGCAATCGCTATTATGACATGGAACAGTTTTTTATTAGTTGCAGTGTCCCTCCCGATAGTAACCGTGGACTTTAAAATGGCAACAGCAATTGGACTTATCTGTTTGTTTTCTCTTTTTTGAACATTCGTTGGGAATGGATTGCTTCAATTGCTGTGTTATGGGGCCTTCGTCCATTATATTACATATCCTATAAATCCATCATTATGGGTGGGAGAAGTAATGTTATATTTAGCCTTCTACTGATGGTTGAGGTTGTATTTTGTGGGGTATTACCGTTTGTAACCCCTTTTTGTTTTGCACCTCTTAATAAGGACATTTTGGTTATTTGTTGACATAGTGACTGATAGATAGTCACATTAACTGTGTACCTTTAAATAACATCTCTGTATAGTCTCCATGAGTCATGGCTTGGTTAGCATATCTGTAAAGGTTTAAAGCTTTGTATGGTCTGTATTTTGGATTCTCCCATATGTTGTATCACAATTATAATCTCTATAATATCTGGGTACTGAAATTTGTCTATTTACATTTATATGTAATACGGATTCATGTGAGCTATTATGATCTTCTTGTAGCTGGCTGATATACTGCAAAGTTCAATAAAAAGAAAGTTACAAAAAAATTGTTAGTTATAGTATGTCATCCCTTGTCTAAGAGGGATAGTCCACAATTAAAATCTCCCCCTATTATGAGCTGATGCGGGGTGTAGAGATTAGGCTGAATTTGCTGACAAAGTTCTATATGTTCAGCTTTTGACTGACTAACATAGACATTGATAAGGCGATATAACATACCACATTATTTAACATCCAGTATTAACAGTCTACCAGGGACTAGATCAATAAGTTTAATTAAATGCAGATCTATATTATTAAACAGTATACCAAGTCCAGAGCACACATCATGGCCTTAGGTCCAATAAGAAGGAGAGACACACCAAGACTTAATAGCTTTGGAGAGTTCTGGGAGGAAGCGTAATCTAGTATCTTGCAGAAACATAACCTGGGAATGGGTAGAAATAAGGTATGAAAAGGCCGCAGCCTGTTTCTTGGCACTCTTAATGCTATTAACATTAATTGTACTAAAAGTGAAAACAGGCTCCATTAATGGGTTAAATAGTTAGAATGATACACTGTACCCTTCAGGGTGGGTTTTTCCTCTGCTGTTTCACCTTAGCTGACTTTTTCTTTTTGGTTACTTTGCTAGTGGCTGGTACTACTGGGGTGTCAACTACCATCAGAGAAGGATCTTCAGTGTCAGAAGGCATGTCAGCCATTAAGGACCCCAGGGATGAGGTGTCAGACTCATTCCCTGAAACATTGGGGCCCTCAGCCTAGGCATCAGATTTGTTATGGAGGGAGATGGCCATTATCTTGGACACTTTGGATGGGGGGGGGATGACATTCATGTCTTCTCCTTGTAATCATTCAGCGTTTCTCAAAAACTGGGGGGCCATATCTTGCTTTTCGGTAGAAGGTAGGATCTGAGGAGGGGGTTGAGGAGGAACTGCAACCATCGGGGAAGGTATCTGAGGAAGGAGGTCAGTCACAGGCTCAGTAGAAATGGGTTGTGGAAAAGGAGCCGAGGGGTCAGCCTAGCTCTAAATAAACGGTTCCGAGGAAGATACTCGGGTAGATGAGACCTTGGTACTGGAGGTGTGCACAGGGACAGGATCTACAGCAGTGTGGCTAGTCTGGGAGATTAAAGTAGGTGATCCAGTGACCCTAGATGCATGTGGGCCTTTGGGCATGCTAGAGCGCTGTGCTAGGGCTATGATTAAGCATTGTTCCTTGCTGTTGGTTTTATTATCCTGACTATGAACTGCCCAAGGGCATTTACTGTAGGTATGCCCTTTAGTATCACACAGGTTACACAACGGCTCATTAGTACAATGGCTGCTAGTATATCCCAGCTCATTACATGAGGTACAGTGGAGCTTATCACTAAGCTACTCAGGTGAGTTATGGAACCATAATGGTAGCAGGCCTTTAGCTGGCCTGCATAGAAAAGTACCCTGCTGTCCCTACCCAGGAAAAAGCAGTTGGGGAGGTGGGCCAGACCAGTTTCAGTGAAGCACAAAAGTACTCATATGCACCATCCCCCAGTCCAGATTTTCTCGGTGTCTAGAATGGCCTCTGGGGCACCCAGAACAGTACACCTTTGTTTCAGCCAGTATAATAAGTCAGTCACACTGACTCCCTCATTTTGAAAAAGGACTGCAATGTTCCTTGATGCAGGTTTAATTAATGACATCACTTCAAAGGGTGACCAAAGGGGGGTGGATTTTAGAAGACTGTATTTTGACCAGAATGTTTCCAGTTTACTTGTAAGTTTAAAACCGATGTTGAAAGTCGTCTCTCCAGAGACATGAATTAAGGCATAAATTTCATCAGCGTGGTAGCTCATGGAATCTTTCAAGAGTGTTTTGGCTAAATATTCCCGGTTGGGAAAAAGTTTCAGTCCTCCCTTGTGAAGCAGTCTGACTGCGTTATGGCATTTAACCAGGTATACAAGGGTTAAAAAAACCAGGCATAAGGTCTGGAAGCAGAGCCTGTTAGAGGAGATTTTGGAATCTCAGCCGATGGGGTATTCGTTGCTGCAGTGGGATGTGGATCTGTCCCCGGTAATTTGGCCTGAGGCTGTACTGGAGGCTGTTGTTGTAAGTGTTGATTTGGGTCAGAGGGTGCAATAAGAATTTCCACAAAGTTGAACCAGCATAGTATTTTGTGATGATTTGCGTATACAGCCCATGATGCTTTGCATTATGGGGGTATGTGTGATTTTGTATTTCTTTGAAATTTGGCTTCCCGGCAAATGCCCTTTGGGGTAACCCTTGCCTCAGTACTTGCGTACTAAGGTTCTTTGTTTTTTAGCTTGTTTTTGTTTTTATTGGGCTCACCACAACCCAACTCAGATAGGCCAACTTAGGGTAGCTGGTTTATTCCACTGGGGTGTCATAAAGATGAGGCACACTGATGAGTCCTGGTAGGATGAAACACATGTCTGTGTCTTCTGTTGGCACCCACTGCAGACTGTGTAAGAGGCCTTTTGGCACCATGTATTTCTGCTTACAGTTGAACAAGCATAGTATTTTGTAGTGATTTGCATATACAGCCCATGATGCTTTGCATTATGGGGGTATGTGAGATTTTGTATTTCTTTGAAACTTGGCTTCCCGGCCAATGCCTTTTGGGGTAACCCTTGCCTCAGTGCTTGCGCACTGAGGTTCTTTGTTTTTTGTTTTTATTGGGCTCACCACAACCCAACCCAGATAGACCAACTTAGGGTAGCTGGTTCATTCCACTGGGGTGTCATACAGAGGAGGCACACTGATGACTCCTGGTAGGATGAAACACATGTCTGTGTCTTCTGTTGGCACCCTTTGCAGATTGTGTGAGAGGCCTTTCGGCACCATGCATTTCTGCTTAAAGTTGAACCAGCATAGTATTTTGTGGTGATTTGCATATACAGCCCATGATGCTTTGCATTATGGGGGTATGTGCGATTTTGTATTTCTTTGAAACTTGGCTTCCTAGCCAATGCCCTTTGGGGTAACTCTCGCCTCAGTGCTTGCACGCTAAGGTTCTTCGTCCTTAAGAATTTCCATATCCTGCTCCCCAGCATGGGAAGCTCCAAGTAAATGTAAGTTAGGATTCTGACTAAGTTGCAGGCCAGCTGGTAAACCTAAGGGTAAGCTACTGCCTTGACTGATATCTTCCATCTCTGAATCAGAGATGGGAGCAGATGTCAACTCTGGTCCCAAACCTCTGGAAAAAGGAGAACCTGGGTTGCCAGTTTGCGAGCTCATAACAGCACCTGATTTAGAGTCAAGCACAACACAGTGGGCATCTTTGTCAGGACATGTTTTCTTGATTATAATTAGGGAGAACCTGGAGACCCATTTCCCTGTGTCCTGTAGTTGAGCCCAACCAGCTTCATGAAGGGTCATCTATACTGATCATTCCTTGTTCTGTAAAGGCACCTTTTTAGACGCTGAGGAGGCATTCCTTAGGCCAGGCACTTTAATACCTGCATTTGCCATTCCCAGAGATGCCTCTTTAGATAGCTGCCCAGCAAAAGTAAATAAAGTTTCAGTTCCCCCTTGTCTAGTAGTGAAGGAAAATATTTGGGGTAATGTACCTGGCGTTTGAGAAAGTGTAGCAGAGGAATTTGAAGTAGGAACCAAGTCCTAGGGCCCTATTCCAACGGCCTGTGGAGTATTAGTATGCTGAGTGCCTGTAAGTTCCTCTTATATGGGAATATCATATCGTGAAGACAGCTGAAAATGCAGCCGCCGACTGGTGGGTCTTCATGATGATTCTATCCCTTTTTGCGTCCACCTGCTGACCCAAAGTGCTGCTTTGTTTCTCCTGAGCTGCCTTTTGATCCACATCAAGCGCTTTGGGTAGCACTGTAAACGGCACCAGAGCATCCACACACACTAGAGGAGCATCCTGCAGAGGTAACTGCGCTGCTCCTGACTTTGACATTTCACCTGCTGAATGGGGCATGGCTGGTCCTTTGATCTCCACTGCGTCATTACTAGAATCCAGCTTTGTTTGTTGCAGAAGGCCAGGACAGCCTCCTGAGATTCCACCATTTTTTTTTTCTGTAGCGGTAACTAACGCCTGCTTCCGTATGAGGAAGCATTCTTCTTCAGCTCGTAGTAAATTACATAGATCATCATCCTGGGGAGATATCGTAGCGTCCAGTATTGTAGTAGCAGGTTCTTTTACTGTAAACACATCATGGGACTCACTAGGGGCAACGCTGTTTGAGGAGACTTTTCCATTACAGACAATGTCAGGTACAATTGCCATATTAATTCCATCAGCATCGGAAAAAAAACATCTTCAGTCTCTATTTTTTCAGAGACAGGGGAGGAGACCTGCTCACCAGCCTCCTGCACATCCATGCTCACTGGATCCAGAGCAGAACTGGCCATCTCAAAAGACGTCCAGCGGTTTCCCCTCCTAGAGAGTAGGGGAAGTTTGGTATTGTGAAAAATCGAACAATACTAGGGGGCAATATACATCAGAAAACTACAATTTTTGCTTCAGGGGGATATAACTAAAGACTACATATACTATAACTAGTCTAACTTAACATATCACAGTTTCTTATTCATAAGATCAGATCCAGTGGTTTTGACTATCTAACCACTCTATCTCAACACTGTTATACCTTCCTTATTCACATATTTACAAATATACTTCCTTGTCGCCTCTTATTTTTTTTCCCTTTTTCTTTTTTCTTTTTTTTCCAGTTATTGTATCCACCCCATACAGTGTTTCCACAGTTTTAGCACTGACAAACTCATTTATTTTTTCTTATCCCTTTCATACACTTGTTTAACCTGTCCCAAAATAATCTGAATAAGTTCCTGTTGGGAAAGATAATTTTGTTGTAATGTCCAGTGGCATCTTACTTGCCATATGTGGTATTTTAACACACCACATGTAAGTCTTAAGGTACTAAAAGTGTATTTACACCATACACATGTATAAATTCCCAATATCAGCACATCATATGTCATTTTCTTGACATTATCTTGTACTTGTATAGCCAACATATTCCAAAAAGTAAGTATGAAAGGGCAGTCAAAAACAGATGCTCTTGGGTTTATAGTATCATGTTGCACATATCTCTAGGACAATAGCTCTTCTCCACTTTCTTATGTTTATGATTGTTCTTCACATTTAATCTTCCATGACAGGAATTATCCAACATAGCTGAGGCAGAGTTTTCTTTTTTACATTTCTTTTTCTGGATCCGCTTGGCCCCAGAGAACTCTCTCAGGCATCCACACACCCTCAGCTATACTTCCAGGCCTGAAATTCCTCATCTCCTGGCACCAGCCTGGTTACCCCCTTGGCTCTGAGCCCCCTGAGGTGGGGCCGCCCTATCTGCCCAGGACACTCTATCTTTGAATTGAGGCCAGGCTGGGCTCGGCCCAGGATTTGGGTGAGTCTGACCAGTGAAGTGTGGTTGAGGGGGTGGTGCCGTCGCCTATCTCTGGGAGTGGGGATCTTCTTGGTTGCATCCCTGCCCTCCAACCCTCCCAGCAGAGCTCGGATTTGCAATGGTACCAGCCAGGCACACCCGCCGCAGCTCTGCATCCCCTCTAACGTGCCCTGCAAGTTGCAGTGCTTCCAGTCGCCACAGGGGGCCGCTGCGATGCCGGGCAAGTGCCTGGATCCCTCTGAAAGAGAAGAATAGTACTCCAGATGCTCGATCCTCTCTCTCCCCTGCCGACCCCGGCTGCCCAGGCTGGTTCCTGAACCTAGGTCACCGGCTTAGCGTGAGGTGTGGTGTCCAGCACCTCAATCCTCAGCACTACTGGGCCAGCAGCTGAGGCAGAATTTAAAATTAAAAACTAGATGTAAAACACTTCCTTTATACTTGGTGTCACCATGTTTTAGGCTAGCACATGGAAAAGATATTAGAAATGAAATCTCAACAAGCATTTGTCAATGTCGAATGTTTACTTGCTGGCATTGGTAGTGTAGGAGTGAGAGAGATGCATAATAGGAATGGCAATGAAGTATGTAATTGAAGCCAACCACACCACCACCACCCTGCACAGAATGACAGGCATTGGGGTATGCCTTTGGGTTGTCAGGCATAATGGCTACGCCATTTCACCACACCCTACCCTGCAGACACCAACAAGTGTCACAGTGTGCCTTGGGGTCTTTGGGCCTTATGCTCACCCCATTCCATCAGAAAATACAGTGAGATGGGTGCAGTATAGGAGAATGGGGTGAACTTTGGGGCCGAAGAGTCCAAGGCACACCTCGATGCCTCTCACTGGCTGCAGGGTGTGGGTGGGGGTGGAATGGCATGAGCATTACAGGCGACAGTCACAAGTCACACCCCTGATGCCTGTCAGTCTCTACAGGGTGGGGCGTTATGGTCGGAAACCCTAATGCCTCAGAGTTTTTTGTGATCCCCACCTTATGAACAGTGGCAATATCAGTTTGTTAGCCGAAAGCTGATTTTGCACAACGACTACGCCATTTGGCACCACAGGTGCGAAAACACATTTTGAACAGGATGTGAAAAATGATAGCTGTACTGTTCATGGGGAGGTGTAAAAAATGGCAATGTTGAAAATCTGCTGTGAAAATATAAAAAAACTGGTGAAGTCACGAGCCTGTGCAGAAACTGCACAATGCACACCCGTAATGTAATTAGTTTGGGGATTTTTTACAGCAGATTGTCAACACAGGCATTTTGGGACCTCCACTCATGAGCAGTGTCACTGTGATTTTCTTAATCTGTCCCGAACAGTGATTTCCCACAGCGACCACACATTTCTGCGCTGGAAGTGCGAAAACACATTTCAGCCAGGGTGTGAACAATGACAGCTGTACTGTTCATAAGGAGGTGTGGAAAAATGCCAGTGTTGAAAACCTGGACTGAAAATATTACAAATTCGTGAACTTAAGAGGGTGCATGGAAACTGCACAATGCTCACTCGTAACACAGTCATTTTATGGACTTTTGTCACCAAATTTTTAACATAGCCATTTTAAGACCTCTGCTCATGAACAGTGTCACTGTGATTTTCTTAATCTGTTCCGAACATTGATTTTGCACACCGACTGTGCCATTGTGCACTGCATGCGTGAAAACACATTTTGGGCGAGATGTGAAAAATGACAGCTGTACTGCTCATAAGGAGGTGTAGTAAAATGGCAATGTTGAAAATCTGGGGTGAAAATACTAAAAAATTGGCAGACTTACGAGCGTGTGTAGGAACTGCGCAACGCACGCTTGTAACAGTCATTTTTGGAAATTTTTTCACCAGATTTTTAAGTTAGGGTTTTGGGGGGCCTACCTCATGAACTGTGCTGCATTTGTTTCGTTACTCGGTCCCGAAAGGTGGTTCCACGCAGTGTCCGCGAAATCACCTTTTGGGACTGAATAACAAAACGACAGTGCCTGAGTTCATGAGGTGGGGCCCCAAGAACCCCATGTTGAAAATGGCTGAGATATGCACCAAAGATGAAAAAAAAAAACATTTATGCCATTATACAGCTTACCGGCATTTCTTCAGTTCGTGGTTAGCATTGAAAAGTGCAGATGTGTTCCCGGTCCACTGAAGAATGTCATGCTGGGCTCCAGAGGTAAGTGTGGGGGTGTGTGGGGAGGAGGGTGCACAGAGGGTGGGCGCAGGTTGGGGGAAGGGGCAAGACAGTCAACGAGGGACCTTTTTTTTTTACAGTTTTTTTTTGCTGCTGCAGGAGGATAACGCGGGACTTTTGCCATGCTGGGTGGGCTTCCAGCATGGCAGCTGAAAGGTTATTTTTGGGGGGGTGGCAGTGGAGCTGACAGGGGATTGGGCACCCCCGATGGCCATACCGACTTTTGCCTTGCTGGGGTGGGCTCCCAGCATGGTATCTTCTTCAGGAAGATGATGCAGGACTTTTGCCACACTGGGGTGGGCTCCCAGCATGGCAGCTGAAAGGTTATTTTTGGGGGCGGCAGTGGAGCCGACAAGGGATTGGGTGCCCCCGTTGGCCATACTGACATTTGCCACGCTGGGGTGGGCTCCTAGCATGGCACCAACAGGTCTGTTGGGGGGGGGAAGTGGAGCCAATGGGGGATTGGGCACCCCCGTCGGTCATACATTGTATGCGGGTGGAAGGGAGCACATGAGCACGCTGGGGTGGGCTCCCAGCATGCTATGCAAGTGAGGGGAGGGGCGACGACGAACTGTCTATGACAGTTCATATGCAGTGAAGACGTACAAGTAGGCAATTTACATACTGCCATTGGCAGTATGCAAATTACCTACATGTTACCACCGCTGATTGTGGCAGTATTTTTCTCAAAACTGTATGCCAATGCATCTGAATGGCTGTCATAGACAGCTCAGACATTCATTGGCATGGTGCAGCCGTGCCTGCAAAAGGGACCAGGGCATTGGAAGTGGGGGAGGCACACCTACAGAAACTTTTATGGTGGCACTATGTTTCTTGCACATGCGTGCAAGCAAACATAAAAGTGGTCACTTGCTCAGCAACCTTTGTTTGCCAGCAGGAGACAAGCACTAGAGAGCAAAGGTGTTTCAAGCTCTGTGAGCCAGCAAATACCCCAACCCATTGCGGCCTTCTTCCAAATCAGAACTCCCTCCTATGGCTTGAGATCCTCTGAGAATGCTCCCATCTTCATACCTAGGCACCATACCTCTAATGGTGCGAGTGCTTTCGCCTGCCATGTCCCCCAATACTGGAACTCCCACCCTCGAGCCGTGCATCAAACACTATCACATGAAACTTTCAAGAAAAAATTGCGTTCCCATCTTGAGTCCTCCTGCATGTGCAGCTGTTTCAAACCCCCTTAGCTATCACCTCTACCCTACCTAGCCTCTCCTGGCTTTGCAACTTTTACTATACTATTTAATTACACTTCCCCATCACCTGTCTGTCCCACCTCCCACTCCTACATGTCCCCCTATCCTCTTCCTGGTCTTTCTATCTTCCTTACTCCTGTACTCCCTAGTTTCTTCCAACTGCCAACCCCATTTTACCACTACAGCATTTACATTTTATCTTTTCCTCAACATATATATTAGGTAATCCGTATTTCTGGATACATTTCTGCTTTACTACTGCAATATTGCTTCTACCCTGTAGGGAGCCACTCTCTCTCTTTCTGCTTACTTCCTTTCCTCATACTGTAATTATTTCCTACCTTGCTGATTGCCACCGTTTTCCTTTCTCTTTTCCCCTGTCTGGCATTGACATGCATGTCATACTTGTAAATAAATATATACCATTGTCATATCTTTTTTCTTGTCATACTTGAAATGTAATGTATACTATTGTAAAGTATGTTGCACTTGTCATGAAATGTTTTTCTGTATGCTTTGATGTACTGTACCCTCCCGGGTTGTGCCTGAAAATAGTCATTGCCATGGCTAGTGCACTTACCCAGTAAACAAAAACTAAATAAAAATAAAATGGCCACTAGCAGTAAAACCATATAATCAGATGAATAACAAAGCAAGCAGCAGCACTCTTACAAATGCTTTTCTTTTCCCAACTCAGGTACACTTTTCACAGAGAAAACAATAGGAAACTTATCTTGAAAAGTTGGATTGCCAAACCCAAAACAAGTGTGCAGTTACTTCCCAAGCTATGTGACGGCACTGACTGATTGTAGAGCTTTTACTGGCATGTGCATCTACACATCATCAATACCCGTGCTGCTTTGCTTGAGTGGTGTCATGAACTTTGAAATGGCACCAACCAGTTTTTCACACCTGGTCAGAGCAGAGTGAAGCAACTTCATTTGTATTTAAACTAAGATGACATTAGGAGGGTAAAAGAGAGGGAATCAATAGTTATGCCCACAATTTATGCAGGTATAAAGGAAATATGTTGAGGGGACTTTCCCTTTAAAATCAACATTAAGCAATTATATTGGTCTCCAGTTGTTAATATCAGTTTTCTCCCCCTTTTTATGAAGTAGAATAAGAAAGGCCTTAGCCATCTGTTCAGGCATATCTTGATTGCTAAGAATATCGTTAAACATTTCCAACAAAGCGGTGTTAGTGTCTCTTGAAAAGTTTTGTAAAAATTAGGGCTCAAGTCATCAGGCCCTGGGGCTGTTCTTTTTTAATTTGTTAATAGCCTCTATAATTTCCTGTGATTGTATTGGTTCCATCCTATCCAAGTGTATTTACCTGAATATCCTGAAAGAAAAGTATTTAAAGTACCATCTGTATCTACTGGGGACCCAAACGTGGAACGCAAATGGTCTGTGATAACTTCCAATATCTTAATAAAATCAGTATGCAGAACTCTTGAACTATCATTTACTGTGTCCCACACCCTATTCTGTACTCGTGTCTGGCAATCCTTAAATATATCCAGAGAGGTCCTGGTATCTTGAGTCCCAGCTGTCTGTTCCATATGCAAGTACTTAGCCCTGTCATAAAGAAATGCTTTCATGTCATTTTTGATTTGCTGAATTTGAAATGAACAGTCAAGT
Organism: Neoceratodus forsteri; assembly: GCA_016271365.2. Taxonomy (NCBI): domain Eukaryota; kingdom Metazoa; phylum Chordata; order Ceratodontiformes; family Ceratodontidae; genus Neoceratodus; species Neoceratodus forsteri. The sequence goes on along the minus strand of CM028129.1, from coordinate 1,250,908,020 downwards.
TTTTCAGTATGTTGAACTGATATCAATTTATGCAGTTGTTTCCTCAATTTCAAGAACTGAAAATAAGTTGTTCTACCTCTTTGTTTGCCCCATTTCTAGAACAGATGGCAGATGTTAATTTTGGTGTCTAGCCACTAGTCACTAGGGGAGTTGTACCAAACCACCACCGTTTCTCTGGCTATAAGATTTTCTATGGTTTTAGCAACTATCTCTGGATCTGTTAATAGGTCATTATTAATATGCCAATAGCCCAGGCCTATATTGTTTTGATGTAGGTCACCCAGAGTCACCTGGGTGCAAAATGATCAGATATGGCTGAAGGGACAGTGTCTGCCATAGTGATCTTCCACTGTTTTGATACAAAAACAGTCAATCCTTAAGGACAATGGTCCCCTATGGTACGTGTGCCCCCCTGTTTTGTGCAATGCTCTATATGTATCTGTCAACTGTGCAGTAGCCAACATTTCCTTCAAAGCATTGGTAACACAAAATATTTTGGCAGTAGAGCCTGTTTTATCTACTGTAAGTGTTCCAGAGGGCAGTTAAAGTCTCCCCCCAAAATCAACTTACGATGTGTGTGTAAATATGGTGGTACTAGTTTGAACTGGTCAATTCTGACTTTCTTAGTCTGGGGTGCATACAACACTCCTATCCTAATGTTGTGAAGTTAGTATTGTACATCCAAAAATAATGCCCTCCGTGGGTCAATATCCATAAGTTTAATCATTTTAACTGCTCCTGTAAATAATATCCCAACCCCAGAGCATACTTCCTCCCCCAGGAACCAGACTGATGTACCCCAAGGCCAAGCTTTCTGAGCCTGATTTATATCTGCTTCACATCTCAATCTACTATCTTGTAGCAGACATATATGTGATAAGGAATCATGTAGGGCTTGAAAAGTGATACACCTCCTTTTGTGATTCTTAATTCTATTAACATTAAGAGATGTAACAGTAAGCTTTTCCCCAGCAGGATTAGGCATGGAAAGTCAATAGCAGAAGGAGCACAAGCTACTATGTTTTTTTTCCTAGTTTTCTTCCTAACTTTAGGCTGTTGGTGTCATCTTCCTCCATGTCTTAGGTTTTCTTTTGTGAAGAGGCAACCGAGGAAGTTTCAAAATCTTCTTCTTCTTCTTCCGCTGAGTGATCCCGAAGGGCAGCATATGTATTCAAGTCTGTCAAAGAATCAGTCTTAGGATGTTTAGATTTTGGGATGTTCCTTGCAGATCTATGTTTCCCCTTACCACCTGGTAGCCTTCCATCGGGGGGGGGGTGGCATTGTAGTGTCCTGCTGTATATCAGAGGAGGTACCCGCCAGTGACTTGTCCTCCACCATCTCAGTATTCTGTTCCTCTCCTCTCCTCTGGGATGCTGTACCTGTGTACTCAAGGAGTGGTCTGTAAGGGTCTCTTCTGTATCCTCAGGAGACTCCACAGATGTAGTTGGTGGTGGGTCCTGCACAGTGCGTGTTGCCAAGGATTGCAATTGTCCAGTGTTATTGGTAGCTTGTTTCTCTTGTGCAGCATGCACAATGTGATCCTGGTTCCCAGGGGCATTGCAGAAATAAATGACCATATTCGTCACACAAATTGCATCTTGGAGGGTTTCTGCATTGATTACTTGAGTGACATATCTGTAGGCAAAAGTTACAAACCAAGGCGTCACAGGCATTGCTAAGGTGTGAGAAAGCTCTGTACCTATGACATGTTTTAGGTTGTCCGGGGTAAAAACAAAAGCCTCTGTCCAGGCCAAAATAGAAACAGCTAGGAAGATGTGAAGAGCCTTCTTCTGTCATGTGCAATTTGACTTTAATCTTCCATCCCCCTGTCTATATGTTTTCACTATCTAAGATGGGTACCGGTCTTTCAAACACATCAGTCTTTTGTTTAACCCAGTGCAGGATATCAGCCACATGAAAATTTTCATTATGGAACAGGATAGTGATAGTTTTTACAGATGGTCTGTTGAGCAGAATTGCAATAAAAGGTGTCCATAAAGGTGATTGTTTCAAATAAGCATATTTAGTCCAAAACTTCTCTAGTTGTACAGGGGTGTTGAAACTTATATCAACAAGCATTTGTCAATGCCGAATGTTTGCTTGGTAGTGTAGAAGTTACAGAGCTGCATAATAGGAATAGCAGCGAAGTATTGAACTGAAGCCAACCCCACCACCACCCTGCAGAGAGTGACAGGCATTGGGGTGTGCCTTTGGGTCGTCAGGCATAACGACCATGGGCGACGTTTGCCACACTGGGGTGGGCTCCCAGTGTGGCAGCTAGAAGGCTGTTTGGGGGGGCTGGAGCTGATGGGGGATTGGGCACCCCCGTCGACCATACGGACTTGTGCCATGCTGGGGTGCGCTCCCAGCGTGGCACCTGGAAATCTTTTTGGAGGGGGTGGTGTGGAGCCGACAGGGCACTGGGCACCCCTGTCAGCTATACAGTATGTGAGTGGGGGGGCGCGTGAGCATGCAATATGTGTGCGTGCATGTTGAGGAGGGGAGCTCTGCTCACTGAAGCGGAGCTCTCCCTTTCAACTGTATGCCACTGCATTTTCAACTGCTGTCATAGACAGCTGGAGCAGTGATTGGAGCACTGTGACTGTGCCTGAAAACACACTGACTGAATTGGAAGAGGCTGACACACCTCTGGAAAACTCGGATGATGCTACATGCGTGCAAGCAAACATAAAAATGGTATCACCAGAGATGTGGATCAGTGCATAGATGTCAGTTGCCAAGAATTGCATAGATTCCTTCAAGAGTTTTCTGGCTACATAAACTCTATCAGGCGGGAGGTCCAAGCTGCCTTTACAGAGATCTTGGTTTGCCCAGGTTGGCAAACAGGTCTGCCATTTTAAATCTGGGATTTGACTGCTGTTCAGTAGAAGCTGCTCGGGTAGAGGGTCCGACAGGCCTTTGTTGGGTCTCCCTCCCTCTCTTCCTTGGTTCTGCATCAAAGTTTCAGCCCATGAAGTAGAGGGAATAGCCTGTGTGGGCTGAGGTATGCCTCCCTCCATATTCAAGTCTTTTGGACCCTGTAACCCTGTATTCAGTAGTGGGGCAGAAGTATCCTCCTTTCCCCCCACATTGTCTGTGACAGTATCAACAACTGGTTACTGCTCATTTATTGTAGCGGTATTATTGAAAATCACAGTACCTTCAATCGGAACCTCCTGTTCCGTGTTTTGCAAGTGACCAGGAGATTGTACTGTGGCAGTAGTTGCTGTTCTATGGGCCGCCACACCTTGTTTGCTGACCTCCATTTGTTCTAGCATCTTGTACTTCCTTCTGGTTGGGGAAAGCATGCAAACCTGTCCTTGAATCTCTGCCACAGCAGGCGCATCTCCTGGCAACCAGTGTACCCCATCTGGCACAGGAACCCAGCCAGCAGCACGGAGCACTCTGTCAGGTGGCCATGGCTCTTTCATTTGTGGATTTTCTTGCTCCCGTTCTGTATCATCCAGAGTAATCTTCATCCTGGAAACTTGTTGCACATCCGACAAACTCCGTGGAACCTCCATGTTCTCCTCGATCATGTGTAGCAGCCTCGGCCGACTGGCTGCTTCCTCAGCTGGTGAACGTGCCTCCGAGGTATCCATTGCAGCTATTTCAGCTGCTGGTCTTACAGGTAAGTTGGTAATGTCCAGTATTTGGTCTGTATGAGCATACTGATTTGTAGTAATATCCATCATTTCATCAGTCTCAGTAACCTCTACCGGAATGTTCATGGAACTGCAAAACAAAGCTTCATTCTAATCTGGAAGCAGAGTTCCCGGATCTCCACCACCTCCACCATCATTCTCCATACGACTGTCAGCCTTCTTGCCGACTGGAGTGCCCCCTACAGAGAGTAGGGGAATTTCCCTGGTGTCCTGGCAACATTTCTTTTGTTGATAAAACAGGTCTATGTAACCCACACCCACAGGATGCAATAGGAAATAAGCTGTCATAGATCAGTGAGCCTTTCCTGGTCAAACACTACAGAAGGAATAATGGATGAGTGACTATACACAGCGAGCCTGTGTTTCTATTTTGGGGTGAGATAACAACTTATAGACCTCAAAAGTGTAGCTCGAGAGGTCCATACTGTTATCTCAACCCCATGATGGAAATAGAGGGCGTGTTTAGTATGGTCGTCCATATTTTATTTATTGTCTATGGCTTCTCACATCCTTTTTTTGATGGGTTGAATATTACCCATGTGTCAGTGAGTGGAATGCTGCTGAGAAAGTGAAAGTGGTGGGAGTGAGCTTGAGGAGGGGGGAACAGCGTTGTGTAAGTGAGAGGAGCTGTGTGGAGAAACTGAAAGCAGCGGGAGAGAGCACAAGGTGGAACCACAGCTACATATGAACATACAAAATTGCCAGCAGAAACAGGCCTTATGGTCTATCGAGTCTGCTCAAGTGTGCAGCACCCAGTTTATTAAACTGCAGCTGCCCCCCCTTGCCTGCCCTTCCTATTTATTTCCCCCACCTCTGATTTCTCCCTCCCCAGCTTCCCCTCAGTTTTGACCCTCCCTTTGACCCTGTCACACCCCCTCTTGAAGCTGCCCACCGTCCACAATGATATCACTTCCTCTGGTAGTGCATTCTATCCTACCAATACCCTTTCCGTGAAATAGTGCCCCCTCATTTCCCTCCTGAATCTTCCTCCCTCCCTCCAGTTTCAGACTGTTCCCCCTGGTATCCCTCCCCCTTTTAACTTAAACCCTCTGCATTAACTCTGTTCATGCCCTTTAGGTTCTTGAAGGTTTCAATCATAACCCCTCTCTCCCTTCTATCCTCTAGGATATACATGTTGAGCTCCCTCAGCTCTCCTCATATGTCTTGTCCCTCAGTCCCAGGATCATCTTCGTTGAACTACCTCCAGTAGCTTGACGTCCCTTTTTAAGTAGGGGCACCAGAACTGCACACAGTACTCCAAATGAGGTCTCATCAGTGACCTGTACTGGGGCAGAATGACTTCCTCCCTCCTAGAGGTGATTCCCCTGGCAATGTATCCCAGCATTTTATTCACCGTTGTGGCTGCCTTCCTACACTGCACCGAGTGATTCATGTCCCCTGTTACTAGCATCCCCAGATCTTTCTCCTCAACTGAAGTTGATAACTGCACCCCCCAAACCAGTAGCAATTGCCAGTGTTTTTAGCCTCCAAGTGCAAGACTTTACACTTTTTAGCATTGAACCTTAGTTGTCATGTGTCGGCCCAGCACTCAGATCTCTCCAAATCCTCTTGGAGTACTTTACCCCCTTCCTCACTATCCATCTCCATGCAGATCTTTGTGTTCACAAAGAGGTTGATCTAACTCCTTATCCCATCCAATATGTTGGCAATGAATATGTTAAATAATAACGGTCCTAGCACCAAACCCTGCGGGACCGCGCTGGTTACAGTCCTGGGTATCAAGAGCTTTCCCCAATGACTATCCTCTGCTGCCTGTCCTTCAACCAGCTCTTAATCCACCCAACCAGTTTTTTTGCCAGCTCCTAGGCCACTCAACTTGCTGATCAGCCTTCCATGAGCCACTGAGTCAAATGCCATGCTGAAGTCCAGGTAAAGGACTTCCACTGCATGGCCCCTATCCAGTGACCTTGTCACTCAATCAAAAAAGTCAACTAGGTTTGTCTGTCATGATCTGCCAGATACAAACCCATGATGTCTGTCATCCTGTAGACCATTCCCTTCTAGAAACTCACCAGCCTCTCCTTAAGGATAGTCTCCATTAGCTTTCCCACAATGACGTAAGGCTCACCAGTCTGTAGTTCCCTGGTTCGTCCTTGGGCCCACTCTTGTGAAGGGGCACCACATGCGCCATCCTCCAGTCCCTGGGTATGCATCCAGTACCTAGGGATGTGTTGAGAAAGTCTGCTAGAGGTCCTGCTAGGACCTCTGCCAAGTCCTTCAGGACCCTTGGATGCACTCTGTCCAGTCCTGGTGCCTTAACCACCCGTAGGGACCTAAGGCCCTCCAACACCCTGTCCACTGGGATCTCCACATCCATTACCCCCTCCCCCCGCTCCCATCCTACATTTCCCCTGTGGCATAGGCTCATGTGTCAGCGTGACATAAACTACACAAACAATGTAGTAGAAGATGATATGATTTAAATTACTAGATAAGAAATCAAGATTAAATTGGACGTAATTAACATTAATAAATTACCAGGGCCAGATAACCTTCATCCCCGCCTATTAAAATAATTAGCACCACGGTTAGTTGAACCACTATACAAAATTTTTAATTTATCTCTAACATCAGGAATAGTACCAAGTTATTGAAAGGCTGCGTTGATAACATCTATATTTAAGAAAGGCAATAAGAGTGAAATATCCAACTACAGACCTATTAGCATGATCAGCATATTGGGCAAGATGTTTGAAGCTATTTTGAAAACAAGGATCGAGGATGATTTGGTTAAAAAAATCTAGTAGACCCCAAGCAGCACAGTTTCAAGAGTAAAAGGTCTTGCCTCACCAGCAATTTGTTTTTTTATGAAAGTGTTAGTAGATTCCTTTATGAAAAGACACCAGTGGATGTGGTATTCTTGGACCTATGCAAAGCGTTTGATAAAGTGCCCCATAGAACTCTGATTAATAAAATATGCTAATTTGGAATACACCACAAACTAGTTAATTAGGTCGATGAGTGGCTGAAAAACCATACAAAGGTGGTACGTATTGTGACGTAGACAGCCAGTTCTGAGTGCTATATAATATTTTTTTAATATAAAATGTATTAATGACTATCTCTGCTGAAAAATCTAATGTTCTAGGAGTGACCTCACCCCCCCAGTTTTCAGTTGACAGATGCAAGCTAAGAGAAATGCTGACAGCATGTGCATCACACACACTCAGTTTTTAGATACAATGTGTTACATGACAGACCAGGAGCTTATAACAGAGTTGTTTAAGTTAACTTTGTTAAGGGGGAAATCATAAGAAAAGGTTTATGACGTTGAAGAGAAAACCCAGGTTATTACACAGGGGTGCGAGGTTGTAAATGCTCATATGAAGCCTGTGTGAGGAGGATGCAGCATGGATCAAAAGAGATGTCGTTTGAAACATGAGTCATGCTGAAGGATTGCAAAATTGATACTTTAAAAAAATAGCCTACTGTTTTTTTTATTAGATATATTTTTTTAAATATAACCTGACAGAGGAGAAGCTAGCTGACCTCACCCAAAAACGGGTTGGCCAATACAGTTGTTTAAGGAATATTCTGTTTTACAGAGACACATTTTTACCTGGACTCTGACCACGAAACATCTTGGGAGCACTTTTAAGCAAGTATTTAGAGACTAAGTACTGAAGTAGGAATGTGTACTGTTTAAACCCATTTTGTTTAAGTGATTGCATGTCTTGGGATATAAGAGTTTTGTATTTTGCGTTTTACTTATTTTTAACTATTTTAGTAAAATTCTTTTTGTAACTTACTTGGTCTGTCTTTGAATTTATTTTAGTTGTAAGAAAAGTATTTATGGTTATAGCAGAAAATAGACATACGCTTGAATGGTGGTACCAAACTGGAAAGAGAAGCATTTTAAATCTGAGGTCTTTATTCAAGTTTTAAAGAGTTCATCTCTGTACACCTGGTTAGGTGCCCATATGCAAAGATATCTGCCCCCCCCCGAAGACAGATATATCTGAGCCTGTGCATTGGGTATGCTAGCAAGAGGTTAACAGTTTGAATCCTCAGAACTTGAGACCAAAGGTTGATTGGAACTCACAAAAACAGACAAGAGGGTTACCTTGTCTGTTACACACTGTTCACAAGACTGCGCTCAGAGGTTGGCATTTTGGGAGTAGAGGGCCTGACCTGCTGAGTGGGTTTGTGACAGATTGGTTGGCAGTGGTGGCATTATTTTGGTATCACAAGCTTTATTGTTCTGTGTCAGCTGAGACCGTAAGCTTTCTTGCAAAGAAAGAAAAAGACAGAGTTTATTTTAAAAAGGAAACAGAACTATATATCACTTGGCTTACAGTCGAGTTCCTACCCATTTAATTTTTTTTCTCTAAAGTGCAGTCAGAGTAGCCGTAGTCAGGGAAGAAGAAGATGGCTTCCGACTACAGCAAGCACACTGTAGATTACTTGAAGCAGTTGTTCGGGGACAGGGGAGTCCTGTTCAAGGTGACAGCCAAAAAGTAGAACCTCATAGAGGCCCTGATGGTAGCAGATACCCAGAGCAGTAAGTCACCGACCGTGACTGAAAAGGACAGCAGGGCCACTGTCAGTGAAGGGCCACAGCAGCATGGAAAGGTCACCAGTATCCTGGATCCAGAAGTACTCAGGCTACAAATTGAGTTGCGCAGGATGGAACTGGAGGCAGAGCGAGAGGAGCAAGAGGTGGCCCAAAAGGTAGAGCGAGAACAGAGAGGCAGATCGAGAGGCAGAGTGACAACAGAGGGAGGCAGACTGTGAGGAGTGTGAGCGCCAGCGAGATGCCGAGGAGAAGAGAGAATGAGAACATTGAGACGCAGACCGTGAGGAGCAGGAGCACCAGAGGCAACACAAACTGGAGAAGATACTACTCCGACCAGCAGCACCAGAGCAGGTAAGTGGCTTGGGTTTAACTGGGACTGCAGGACTGGGTTACAAATTGAACTCCAAATTAATAGCTGAGTTTAAGGAAGGGGAGGACACAGATGCCTTTTTAAATTCTTTTGAAAAAGTTTGTATTCAGGCTAAAATTCCTAGAGAGTCCTGGAGCTGCCAGCTATCCCCGCTACTTACTGGGAGAGCTCGGGATGCATTGGGTCAAATGGACAATGAAGACAGCAATGATTACAGAAAGCTAAAAGCTGCAGTGTTAAAAAAGTTTGAATTAACTGCTGAAACATGCAGAGGTAAATTCCGTAAGCTTAGGAGAAGCCCTGATATGAGCTACGAGGAGCTAGCCACGAAACAACATCAGTTTTTAAAACGTTGGTGGGAAGGAATTGAGGCAAACTCTGTTGATGAAATTGAAAATGTGATTTTATTAGAACAGTTTTATTGGGCTTGCCCAGCAGAGATAAAAACCTGGCTAGAGGACCAAGATCCAAAAACAGTACAAGAGGCTGCTGAACTTTCGGACTGCTATGCCAAGAGCAGACCTGCTCTGAGAGTGAATGGGGTGGGCATGGCAGTGCAGAAAGGGAAAAGCGCGCCTTCAGGGCAGCTAAAACCCTCACTGCCTCCACCAAAACCAGTTAGCCCCAGGTTTCAGAGAAAAGATTTCTCTGAAGTAAGAAATGCATGTTGGCTGTATAAGGAAACTGGGCATATTGCCAGACAGTGCCCCAAAAAGGCGAGCAATAATACACAACATGGTACTAGAAAAGAAGTGGGTTGTTTGTGTGTTCCTGAGAGCATGCCAGTGAACATGAGGGAACACATGCACCCAGTCATAGTAAATGGTGTACAGACACAGGGGTTAAGGGACACAGTGGCATCCCTGACATTGGTAAAGGGGGATCTGGTACAGCCTGGTCAGCTTATACCCAATAAATACATAACTGTACAAGGGTTTACTGGTGAAGAGAAAACATTGCCACTCGCTAGTGTTCTCCTTGACTGGGGTGAAACAGGGGGAACTGTGCAACAGGTGGCTGTAGCCAACACATTAGCAGTGGATGTGATCCTGGGTAACAATCTACAGCAGGGGATGGTATGTGCAGTTACCCATAGCCTAGCGGCCAGGGAAAATAGTAGTTCCATGAACTTCACAGAAACAAGTGTGGAAACCTCTGAGAGGCTGGTTCCCCAGCCTGTGTCTCCAGATAGGGAGACTGACAGAAAGGGGGTAGAAATTTCCCAAGTAGCAAGTAACCACACAGCTACAGAGGGTTACTCCAAAGAGGGAGGGGTGACCCCTTGTCAGAGGGTTGGTATTGACAGTAATTCTGAGGGCCCTGATGCTAGTGCTAGGGACCCTAGTGTAGCGACTGAAGGGGACCTGTCCCATGCCTTATGACTGTGTGAGGGGTTTGTAGCTGCTCAGAGAAGTGACCCTAGTTTAGAAAAGCTGAGGGCTTGGGCAGACTCAGAGGGCACACAGGGAGGTGATGGCAGACATAAGGTTTATTGGGAAAATGGACTTATGTATACACAGGCAGTACAGACAGAGGGAAGGATGCTAGGCAGACAGCTTGTTGTTCCCCAGGGATATCGTGAGCAGTTGCTCAAGTTTGCCCATGATATTCCCTTGTCTGGTCATCTGGGAATCGTGCGCACAATGCAACAGTTAGCCCAGAATTTCTACTGGCCTAACTTCACCCAGCAGGTGAAGGAGTATTGCAGGTCTTGTCACCGGTGCCAAGAAATAGGGAAGGCGGGCAAGAAAACCCAAGCCGCCCTGATCCCCTTGCCCATAGTGGAGGAGCCATTCCAGATGGTGGGAATGGATATTGTGGGGCCTTTAAATACCCCCAGCTCCTCAGGGAAGAGATTCATCCTGACTGTGGTGGATTATGCCACCCGGTACCCAGACACAGTCACCCTATCTTCTCTGAGGGCAGACAAAGTGGCAGATGCCTTACTTGGGATTTTTTCCCGTGTTGGGTTTCCGCAGGAGGTAATCACCGATCGAGGTGGTTCTTTCATGTCGCACCTGATGAAATGTTTATGGGAGAAGTGTGGGGTGGTGCAGAGATGCACAACACCGTATCACCCACAAGCCAAAGGATTTGTGGAACGATTCAATGGTACCCTAAAGTCAATGCTCTGGGCGTTTGCTGAACAGCATGGGAGGGACTGGGAGAAATACCTTCACCACCTGTTGTTTGCATACAGGGAGGTGCCCCAAGAGTCAACAGGATTTTCCCCCTTCGAGCTCTTGTATGGATGCCGGGTACGTGGGCCCCTAGACTTGCTCCGGGAGGACTGGGAAGGCAAGCACGCCACCCAGGGAACTCCCTTTGTAGATTACATCCATAGGTTTAGGGAAAGGCTGAAGGAGCTTATGGGGACAGCCCAGAGCAACCTGGCAGCTGCCCAACAGAAACAAAAGGTATGATACGACCGCAGAGCAAGAGCTCACTCGTACATGGTGGGTCAGAAAGTCATGGTCCTTATTCTAGTCCAGAAAGACAAGCTGCAAGCTGAGTGGGCAGGACCGTACAAAGTGGTTAAGAAGGTAAATGACGTGAACTACATTGCGGAGTTACCTGACAGAAGACAGACTGAAAGGATGTACCATGTCAACATGATGAAGCCATATGCAAATAGGGCTGACATGGTGTTTGCAGTGTGTAGTCATGGGGAGGGGATGGACGAAGGAGACCCCCTTCTGGATTTGCTGGAAGAAAGTAAGCAGGAGTCCTCTGTGGAGGCAGTAAAATTGTCTCCCCAGCTGGCTCCGGACCAGGTCCAGAAAGTAAGGGAGGTTTTAGCAGACTTTGCCCACTTGTTTAGCGCCAAGCCTGGACTAACCCCCTTAGTGACAAACGATGTGGAGACAGGGACACAGATGCCCATACGGTGAACAGGATATCGGGTGCCAGAGGCTGTCCAAAAGGACATTAGGAGGGAAGTGGAGGAGATGCTGGATTTAGGGGTAATCCAGAGATCCCACAGCCCCTGGCCCTCACCCGTAGTCCTTGTGCCCAAGCCAGATGGCTCAACTCATTTCTGTGTGGACTATCGTGGACTGAATGCAGTCACAAAGTCCGATGCCCACCTGATGCCCCAGACGGACGAGCTCCTGGACAAGTTGGGAGGTAGAAGACTTGGTTTGCTGGCCAAGGCACCTAGCTTCAGCAGAGCTCTTTCCTTCTAAGATTGCTTGAAAGGACAGAGCAGAGAACCTTACCAGAGGAAGGGAAATGGATTAAGACTCCTTTTGGCTAAGCAGATTTACTGTGTGTTGTTATTTTTATTTTGTACTCACAGGGATTGCTACTGTTTGTTGCTAACATTTCATTGCTTTATTTTTCTCTGATTCAAATTGTTGTTGCTGGTATACCTTCTTCTGCATTATTACAAGGTGTGCCTACAGGTGTGTGCTAACAGATTACTGCTGTAATCTTCTGATTCAAATTGTCTTTTGCAAGGCATATCTTCTGTTACTGCTTTATTTTTCTCTGTAGCAAAGTGTTTCTTACAGGGTATGTTGTCTCTGAAATTATTACAGGTGGTGCTTTACAGGTTTTACAGTTTTATCTAACGTTAGGATAAGTTTTCAGGGTTACTGCATTTGTTGTTGACTGATTGTTTCTGCTCTTACCTCCTTGTTCTTTCATCTGTGGTTCTTCTTTTTCGGCAGGGGAAGGGCCCAGCCACCCACCCCCATCCCCAACCACCCCACACTACACTCCTTTTATAGGGTACCACAGTTGTGACATTTCCTGTGGCAAAGCAGTAAGGGGCAGATCAGTGGGGTATCCACAAGGTGAGCTCATTGACAGGGGGCACTAGTAATTTAACTTGTTATGACAAGTTATACGAAAACAAAACACAAAATCAAACCATTACTTGCATTTTCTTCCTTCTAATTACTCTGACCAGGTTATAAACCCAGCAACTTATCTGGAATGGATATCATTAACTGCACATACTGAGGAACACTTTTCAAAAGGACAGTCTTACAGGATTTAGGACACTGTCCTACATGCTGGGCCATTGGAGATCTTAGGGCTTAGCTCCAGGCAGCATGGGCAGAGACTGCGCACTTCAAATTTCATATTCAAGAGGAAATACATTATAAGAACCACCCATTTCCCCAACATCCAACAGAAGAACCTCAACCGCAGAGGGTAGTTGGTCCAGGAGGTTGGCAGGTGGCTGGAGGGGCAAATCGGGTGCCCCATCACTCTGTGCTCTCCAACATATTACCTCCAAAAACCATATGAACACTACAAACAGGTATCTGCCTCTATCTCCGAAATCAAACAAAGGGGCAGAGGACACTGCAGAGCAGGACACTGCAGCACAGGAGCTAGCACAACAAAACTCGTCCAAATCAGGAACCAAAACAAAAAAAGCAAAAAGGAAATCCCAAAAACTTCTGATCATAGGAGACTCCATGATTCGGGAAGTTGATACCCATCTCCAGCCAGGGATAATGGTCAGATGTCTCCCAGGTACATCAGCATGGAGAGACACTGACCGCATTGCTAAAATTGTTCACAAAGCAGGAGAAAACATTGATGTCCTGGTACACATAGGGACTAATGATCTCGCCAGCCGGTCAGTTGTGGAGACCAAGGAACACCTGACCAGGCTGGGTGACAAACTATCATCCATTTCATCTGACATCTTCTTCTCTGAGATCCTGCCAGTCTGGGAGAGGGGGGCAATGGACAGAAGGTCAGAGAAGGGGAGATAGGGGAGCTAAACATGTGGCTCAAGGGCTGGTGCCAGGAAAAGGGACACAGATTTGTAGGGAACTGGCAACAGTTCTGGGAGCGAAAGTTCTTTAAATTTGATGGACTGCATCTAACTAAGGAGGGAGTCAGTGCATTGGGGCAGAAGTTTGACATCTTTGCAGAATATTTAAACTAGCAAATGGGAAGAGGGGTGCAGCACCCCATACGTCGAATGGGAAGAACACCCCTCCCCCCTCAGCTAGTGGTCAAACAGGGATTCAGCATGTTTGCAGTTCATTTGCATCACCAGGTAAGAAAAAAGGTCCGTCTCCCCATATGACGCACAGGGGAAATGCCAAACCTCATCAAACAACTAACACACCGAAATCTGGCCAATGGAAAATCATGTACACAAATGCTCACAGCTTGGGAAATAAGATCCCAGACCTGCAGGCAATAATGTCAGAGGCTAAACTGGACATAGTAGCAATTAGTAAGACGTGGTTTACCAGTAACCACACTTGGGAGACTTAGTACCTGGCTATGTACTGTTCAGAAGAGACCGAGGTGCAAAAGGGGGGGTGGAGGGCCCTGTATGTCAAATGAAAATATCAAAACTACAGAAATTCAGAACACACATAAGGAGCCAGAAGAACTGTGGGTCACCCTGGAAACAGGAAATGGGACAGTCATAAGAACTGGGGTTGTCTACAGGCCCCAGACCAGGGAGGACACAGACACATTACTGTTAGAAGATATACAAAACATGACAGCTAAAGGGGAGGTTCTGATAATGGGAGACTTCAACATGCCGGATACAGATTGGTCAATACCAGCAGGAACATCTGACAGAACTAGACACATGGTGGATTCCCTGCAGGGGAAGGGCCTCAAACAACTGGTACAACAACCCACAAGAGACAGGGCTATTCTAGACCTAGTACTGACTAACAGGGAAGAGATCACAGATCTCCAGGTAGAAGGTCACCTGGGGGCCAGTGACCATCACATGGTATGGTTCAATTTGGCCACTACATCTAAATCATCCCATTCCAAGGCAAAAGTATGGGACTTCAGAGGAGCTGACTTTGATAAGATGGCCAACAGAGTTAAGCTAGCCCTGGCAAAAAGAAACACAGGGAGGGGGTACAGGCCAGTGGACAAGCATTAAGGATGCAATACTCGAGCAACATCCCATTGTGTTAGACAGAAAGGAAGTGCAAAAGAAGAAGGAAACCTCTTTGGTTCTCAAATACAGTAGCAGAAAGGTCAGAGCCAAAGGCTGGCCTTCAGGAAATATAAGGAACACAGTGGGATGAAGATGAGGAGGCATACCAAACTTCCCTAAGGAAACAGGGAAGGCAGTAAGGCAGAGCAAAGTCCCAAATTGAGGAAACACTAGCACGAACAGTAAAAGAAAGTGATAAGACTTTCTATAGATACATCAGTGAAACGAGAAAGTCCAGAGGGGGTATTGCTAAACTCGAAGGAGAAAAGGGGGCATGTGAGGAGGAGGACCCTGTAAAAGCATCTATCCTAAATAGATACTTTTGATCAGTGTTTACTGAAATGAAGGTAGGGCAGGGCCCACAGCTCAGCACCATGGACACAGGGGAGAGGGAGATGAGCACTACTCCCTTCACAAAAGAAAGGGTCCTACAAGAGCTCGCTAAGCTCAGGGTGGACAAGGCAATGGGACCTGATGGCATACATCCCGGGTTACTTAAGGAGCTAAGGGTGGAACTAGCAGAGCCATTAGCAGAACTGTTTAGTGAGTCTTTGAGCACAGGAGAGGTCCTAGAAGACTGGAGAAGGGCTCATGTGATCCCACTCCACAAGAGTGGTAGCAGGGAGGAGGCAGGGAACTACAGACCAGTCAGTCTTACCTCAGTAGTGGGCAAGATTATGGAGGCACTCCTTAAGGAAAGGATAGTGCAACACCTGGAATCCACAGGGGCACAGGATCCAAGACAGCATGGGTTTACAAAAGGAAGGTCCTGTCAAACTAATCTCATAGATTTCTTTGACTGGGTAACCAGAGTGGTGGACCAAGGGGGAGCAGTTGATGTCGCCTACCTTGACTTCAGCAAAGCTTTTAACACTGTTCCACATAGAAGATTGATAAATAAGCTGGGTAGGCTCGGGGTGGGTCATATGTTGGTCAACTGGGTGGCAAACTGGTTGACGGGCAGAAAACAGAGAGTGGTGGTAAATGGTATACAGTCAGAAGAGATGCAAGTCACAAGTGGGGTACCTCAGGAATCATTTCTGGGGCCAGTCCTCTTCAATATCTTCATAAGTGGCCTTGCAGATGGACTAGAGGGTAAGACTTGTCTGTTTGCAGATTATACCAAGATCTGCAACAGAGTAGATGATCCAGATGGGGTGTGCAGAATGAGAAGAGATCTGGATAAACTAGCAAAATGGTCAGAAGAGTGGCAACTGGGATTTAATGCAAAGAAGTGCAAGATCATGCACATAGGGAAGAGAAACCCTGAAGCTATCTATAAGCTGGGAGGAGAGTTGCTGGCAGTCACAAAGGGAGAAAGAAACTTGGGCATCATCATCACCGATGACCTGAAATCATCCAAGCAGACCCCTAAAGCAGTAGATAAGGCTAGGGGAATGTTAGGGTGTATTAGTAGGGGTATCACAAGTCGTAAGAAGGAGGTAATAATCCTTTACAAGACACTGGTTAGGCTCCATCTGGAGTACTGCATGCAGTACTGGAGGCCACACCTTCACAAGGACATTAACCAAATTGAGGCAGTCCAGAGAAGGGCAACCAAAATAGTGCAGGGACTGCATCAGAAGACATATGAGGACAGATTAACGGAGCTCAATATGTATACCCTTGAGCAAAGGAGGGAGAGAGGTGATTTGATCGAAATATTCAAACACCTTAAGGGCATTAACAAGCTGAAAGAGTCTAACATGTTTAAATATAAAAAAATAGCAGGACAAGAGGACACAGCATGAGATTAGAGGGAGGCCGATTAATGGGGAATGTGAGGAAATTCTTTTTAACAGAAAGAGTGGTGGATGCATGGAACGGCCTACCTCAGGAAGTGGTGGCTATGAATACAGTGCAGGGCTTCAAACAGGCATGGGATAGGCATAAGGGAACAATACAGATGAGTATGAATAGATAGGCCACTGACAGAGCAAAGGCTGATGGCACATTTAGAAGGTAGAAAAAGAAATGGGCAGACTAGATGGGCCTTGTGGTCCTTATCTGCCGTCAACCTCTATGTTTCTATGTTTCTATGGAGGGGCGACCTATCTTATGACTATTGACCTGACCAAGGGGTATTGGCAGGTAGAATTGACAGACAGAGCTAGCGAGAGGTCAGCCTTCATCACTCTGATAGGCTTATTTGAGTTTAAAGTAATGCCTTTCGGAATGAAGAACGCCCCAGCCACTTTCCAAAGGTTGGTGAACCAGGTGTTAAATGGTGCTGAGGAGTACGCCGTGGCGTACCTGGATGACATTGCCATCTTTAGTACCAGCTGGGAGGAACACCTGTCCCACCTTAGGGAAGTGCTGGGCAGGATACAGAGGGCCGGGCTCACTGTCAAAGCCGAGAAGTGCCAGGTGTCCATGGGGGAAGTGGCATACCTTGGGCATGTGGTAGGCTGGGGACAGCTCCATCCTAACCAAATAAAGATAGAGGTGATCCAGGCATGGCCCAGACCAGAAACCCAGAAGCAGGTCAGGAGCCTTCTAGGGACAGCAGGGTGCTACAGGAATTTTGTACCCAATTACAGTGCCCTGGCTGCTCCCCTATCTGACCTGACAAAGAAAAAGATGCCAGAGAAAATTACCTGGGGCCCAGCCTGTGAGGAAGCCTTTACCAAACTGAAGGAGGCACTGTGCAGTGCTCCTGTTTTTGACAAGTTCTGACTATAGCAAAACCTTTATAGTTCAGACGGATGCCTCAGACGTGGGTATTGGGTCAGTACTGAGCCAGACGTCTAGCCAAGGGACAGATCACCCAGTTGTGTACCTGAGCAGGAAGCTGCTTCCCAGGGAGCAAGCGTACTCCATGGTGGAAAAGGAGTATCTTGCCATAGTGTGGGCCCTAAAGAAATTAGAGCCATACTTGTATGGGCAGCATTTTGTGGTGCAGACTGACCACAACCCCCTGGTTTGGCTGATGCAGAAGGGGAAAAACAAAGGCAGACTACTAAGATGGAGTCTTGCTTTACAAGGGTATGATCTAAAAATCGTACATAGGGCTGGAGCGATGAATCAGAACTCAGATGGATTGTCTAGGGTCTATGAGGAGTGAACTGATTTGGGAAGCTTATCCCATGTAGGGGATAGATCTCCCAAATTTAGTCTAGGTGGGGAGGAGTGTGACGTTGACAGCCAGTTCTGAGTGCTGTATAATATTTTTTAATATAAAATGTATTAATGACTATCTCTGCTGAAAAATCTAAAGCTCCAGGACTGACCTTAACCCCCCAGTTTTCAGCTGACAGATGCAAGCTAAGAGAAGTGCTGGCAGCATGTGTATCACACACACTCAGTTTTTAGATTCAGTGTGTTACATGGCAGACCAGGAGCTAATTACAGAGTTGTTTAAGTTAACTTTGTTAAGAGGGAAATCATAAAAAAAGGTTTATGACGAAGAGAAAAGCCAGGTTATTACGCAGGGGTGCGAGGTTGTAAATGCTCATATGAAGCCTGTGTGAGGAGGATGCAGCATGGATCAAAAGAGATGTCATTTGAAACATGAGTCATGCTGAAGGATTTCAAAATTGATACTTTAAAAAAAAGCTTACTGTTTTTTTATTAGACATATTTTTTTAAATATAATCTGACAGAGGAGGAGCTAGCTGACCTCACCCAAAAATGGGTTGGCCAATACAGTTGTTTAAGGAATAATTCTGTTTTACAGAGACACATTTTTACCTGGACTCTGACCACGAAACATCTTGGGAACACTTTTAAGCAAGTATTTAGAGACTAAGTACTGAAGTAGGAATTTGTACTGTTTAAACCCGTTTTGTTTAAGTGATTGTATGTCTTGGGATATAAGAGTTCTGTATTTTGCGTTTTACATATTTTTAACTATTTTAGTAAAATTGTTTTTAGAACTTACTTGGTCTGTCTTTGAATTTCTTTTAGTTGTAAGAAAAGTATTTATGGTTATAGCAGACAATAGACATAAGCTTGAATGGTGGTACCAAACTGGAAAGAGAAGCATTTTAAATCTGAGGTCTTTATTAAAGTTTTAAAGGGTTCATCTCTGTACACCTGGTTAGGTGACCATATGCAAAGATATCTGGCCCCCCTGAAGACAGATATATCTGAGCCTGGTCATTGGGTATGCTAGCAAGAGGTTAACAGTTTGAATCCCTCCAGAACTTGAGACCAAAGGTTGATCAGAACTCACAAAAACAGACAAGAGGGTTACCTTGTCTGTTACACTGTTTACAAGACTGTGCTCAGAGGTTGGCACTTTGGGAGTAGAGGGCCTGACCTGCTGAGTGGGTTTGTGACACGTACAAAAGGGCATTCCTTGAACATAGGCACCATCACCAGTGGGGTGCTGCAGGGATCCATCTTGAGGCCTGTGTTGTTCTCTATTTTCGTGTCTGATATGACAACAGATCAAAAGAATATTGCCATAAAATTCACAGACGACACCAAAATTGCAGCTAAAGTAGGTTCAATAGAGGATATAGCGGATTTTATTGAAAACTTAAAAAAACTAGAAAATTGGGCGAAACAAAATGATGAGTTATAATGTAAGTAAATGTGTAATGATGCATTTGGGGGATACAAATCAAAAAAAAAAACAGTTTAATCTGAATGGTATCCCACTGACACCGATAACAGAAGAAAAAGATCTGGGTGTAATTATTAAATCAGATCTCTCATTTAGTATGCACTGTAATCATATCAGAAATCAAGCAAATAGATTAATAGGATGCATAAAAAGATCCTTCATTTCTAGGAACAAGGAGTGTATTCTTCTGCTATATAGAGCATATATACGTCCCCATTTGGACTACTGCTCCCCACTCTGGAGTCCCTATCTTAGGCGAGACATCAATGGTTTGGAGGGGGTGCAGCGAAGGGTTACCAAGATGATAGATGGCATGCAAAGCAGAAGCTATGATGAGCGATTGAAAGAACTGGATCTCTATTCGCTGGAATTGAGAAGAACAAGGGGTGATCTTCTATTGAGGTTTAAAATATCCAAAGATATTGAACTTATGGCACAATTAGGCATGACTTTTAACAAAAGAGAATGCAATCTTAGAAGCCATAAATTTCAACTATCAATAACATATCCAAGGATAGATAGTAGACATTTCTTTTACACCCAGAGGATCATACCTACATGGAATGCCCTACCGAAATCTTTGTTGGATACAGATAATTTGGATACATTTAAAATGAATCTTGATAAATTTCTACTAAATAATGCATAAATATTTCCAGGTTTCTGGAGATGTACTAATATGGGCTACAGCCTTCTGTACATCTATTACTCTTAGTATGTAACTTAGTATGTAAGTTGGTGGCACATCCACCTCTGGTCCTGAAGGTCATGGGTTCTCATCCCACACAGGGATTGGACTTGTACCTAAAATGCTGGCAACTGAGTGCAGTAATGGAGGGTGCTGTACTGCTGGGGTGTACTGTCCTTCAGATGAGACGTTAAACCGAGGTCCCTTCTACCCATTCTGGTGCTGTCTTGGTGGGTATCCATGTGGAAGTTAAAGAACCCAGGGAATTCTTTGCAAAGAGTTGGGGACATTCTTGGTGTCCTGGCTAACCTTCCCCATCCCATAAAACCGGTTCATGCAATTGTCCAGGCTGTGTGTGGGTGCTGATGTGCGATATGGCCGCCACTACACATTCAGTCACTTCACTACCAGTCTAGTATTGCTTGTAAAATGCTTTGGGATGCACTGTGTATGAAAAACACTATATAAATGCTGATTATTCTTCTTCTTCTTTTTTTGAGCAGAAGTACTTGTTTAGTGCTTCCACCTGCTCTGCCCCCTTTTCTGCCCACCCCTCCCTTTCTTGATCCATACAATCTGATCCGTACAGCTTCTCTTCTCCCTTACATACCTGAAGAAATCCTTTCCCCTTCCTTAACCCACTGTGCCAGCCTTAGTTTTCTTGAAGCCTTGGCTGCCCTTACTATTCTACTTACCTCTCTGGATTTCTTCACATATTCCTCCCTATTCTCATCTTGGTTAGAACTCTTACACTTTCCCTTCCTCTCCTAAACCCCTTCCCTTACCAATCTTCTCCCTATCCCTTCTCCTCGGCCACTCCCACACTTTCCCTACTCTTTACTCTTGTAATTACATAATTTTTGTGCTTTGAATTTGCACTGTTGCAACTACTCCCTAGCAGACTTACCTGTTCCAGTTCTGCGAATCCAGCCTACTCAAAGGATTTCGAAAAATAACTTTCCTGGATGGGAAATGGATTTCATTGTCATGCTTATGGAAACTGACTTTCTGCTCACAGCACCCCTTTTATGAGTATGTATTGTATATGTGTATATGTGTATATTTATATATATTGTATCTTGCCTCTTTTGTACTCTCACTCCTCATTATATCTTAAGCTTGCATCCTAATGTATTGTGCACCTGATCATGGAAATGGCTTTCATTCCCCATGTCGCCCCTGAAAAAAAGGACTTGTCTGTCTCAGTGGGCTTACCCAGTTATCAAAATTCAAATAAAATAAATAAATAAAATAAAGGCAGCTCTCTTTTCCCTCACCCTCTCCACTATCTCTTTGCTCAGCCAACTCAGTTTTTTTGGTCCTGGTTTTTTTGCTTTTGCTCTTTGTACAAGAGTTAGTGGCCTCTGCCAGACCCAGCTTTATGATGACCCATTTCTGTTCGGCATCCATGTCTGTTCGGATGTTAGCTAGGTGCCCTTCCAGTATGATTCCCATCCTGCCAAAGTCTACTCTTTTGAAATCCACTACTTTTGTTTTTATTGGTTATCTCCTTCCCTAGATTGAGGGAGAACCACACTGTGCAGTGATCACTTCCTGCCAGGGGATCTTCCACCCTTAAGTCCTGGACCTCTTCACCTTCCGTCAGCACCAGGTCCAGAATGCTCCCATCCCTGGTTGGGTCTGTTATTCTCTGCGTCAGGAAGCTGTCCTGGAAGGTCTCCAGGAGGACCTGCTCTCTGGTATTCGGAGTAACTGCGGTGTTCCACTCTACCCCTGGCAGATTGAAGACCTCAACCACCACAGTATTGCCTTTACTGCTAAGCCTCCTTATTTTCTCCCCCAGCTCCCTGTCAATCCCTTCTTGTTTGAGATGGAGGCCTATACACAACCCCCAATCTAACCTTTGCACCTTTTGAATTCTGGAGATGGACCTATAAGGCTTCAAGTCCTGCCCTCATCCCCTTCCTCCCTGTTGCACAATATCCCTTCCTTGACATAGATAGCCACTCCTTCCCCTTTCCCTATGTCCCTATGGTACAGTTTGTACCCAGAGATCGCTAGGTCCCAGTCTTGGTATTGGGAGGCCCATGTTTCAGTGATGGCAACTATGTTCACCGCCCCTTCCACCATAAAAGCCTGCAACTCTACTGTCTTATTACCTAGGCTCCTCACATTCAATGACACTACCCTCCAGTGTGAACCCTTCCCCATCATTGCCCTTACCCTCACCCCTAACCTCTCATCTTTTGAATTCCCCTTCTTCCCCATCTGCCTAGCTATGGGGGGAGGCCCAATGGACTCTCTCGCATGATGGCACTGTTTGTGGCCCAACCCATCACCCCCCCCACCTAGTTTGTATTATACCTAGCTTCAATGTACTCCCACAGCTTTTGCATAAGGACCCCTGAGCCTTCCCTACTCAAGTGCAGCCTATCCGGTACATACAGGTCTTTGTTCTCCCATGTTCTACTCCACCTTCCACCAGTCTGTATCCCACGGACTCACACCACACCCCCAGCCATTCGCTGAACTCTGAAATTCTTTGCTTCCTGTCCATGCTAGCCCTTGGTACTGGGAGAATCTCACAGAACGCAACTGACCTTCCCTCTCTACTACATATCCTTTATACTACCTTGAATCTCTCCTGCACCTCTTCTACCTTAACCCCTTCCAAGTCATTAGTACCCAGGTGTACCATAATATAAGGTTCCCCCCAGCCTCCCCCACACCTATTAATAAACTGTCCCACTTTCCCTGTTTTCATGCCCAGCATGCACTCCACCCATATGTGACTTTTCCTGGTGTTCCTGCCTCCCCATTTTACCTCCTTTAGTACTGAGTCTCCCTGGATGACGATCTTCACTCCTTTATCTTGCTCACCTCCCTGGTGTTTCCCATTCTTCCTCTTCCATTCTCGGTCCCCTTGCTGATCCCCCCATCCCCTTTGCCCCACAGCTGAATTAATGACCTAACATGCAAAACAACATCTTTAGAATGTACACAACTTTGAACGTGCACAACAACATTTAAGGGGCTATTTCCATACACTATAAGCCCTGACCATATACTATAAATGAATAAACAAAATGTACTGTTTCTGTGCATTTTGTATGACAGCAATTGTAGTTCAAATGCAGCAGGCTTCTCAAAGAGGAGTAAACTCTATTCTTTTTTTTCAATAGTTTAAACAGGAGTGGCACACTTAGCTGAAACTTGTTTACAGGTGCGACCTGGGAGCACAGGTAATTTAAGTGACTTGCTTAGGATCACACAGTATGCAAGTGGGGGCTGTGGGATTGAAACCCTGGTCTCCAGATTTGCAGCTCTGAGCCTTAAACCACTGCGTTATTATACTGCCTCTAAGTAAGGGTTTTTTTGTGAAGCATATACCTGGGATGTCAAAATGTTCAGCAGTGCCTATTCTAACTGCATTGATCAAAGCCTGATGCTTTACTTAAAACAGGGGTGGAAAAGAAGAGGACATTATGAAGAAAGCCAGAACTGTGCCTACTGCTGGCATCTGATTAATGACAATGTGAAGTCAGTAATGCGTAAAACTCAGGAAACAGAAAGTGAAACATTATTTGTTTTGAAAGTGTAAACAAAATCTGTTACATAAAATGTTGAATACCTTGTACGAAACAACTGACTTGAAAAACATCAGCAGGAAAAGAGAAACAGCAAACTAATAGCACTATTGCTTCATTATTTGATAGTGCTGAAATAATTGTCATTATTACTTCCACTAGTTATTTAATATTTCAGTATGCCATTGAGTACTGTATCGGTGCTTACCTCTTTGAAAGGTCTGATTCTGGGAGTGTGTGTGTGTGCGTGTATGTATACAGTAAACACGGGTACACTTTATTAGTAAGGCAGCTGAAGAAGGCACCGAGGAACACTTTTTGCATCATTTGTCTTTGAGTGCCCTCTTGTGGTACTTGCTACTGCTGCTGCTGTACAATGCAGAGTGAGGTCTCCAGAGCATGGCTGGGGGGAGAGACAAGTGCAGTAATCATGTTGAAGTGTAACATTGATTTAGAAAATCCTCCACTCTGAATGGTCAGTACATATCTTGTGCAGTGAAATGAAGAGAGCACAGTCCTCAACTGGGGGCCTTTTTATCATTGGCTAACTTTTTTCTTTTAACCTTTTTATTATGTGAAGTAAAAAAAAGGCCACCTATATCCATTTCATGAGTGCATTAACACATTTGAGGTTTGTGTGTTGCACCCTATGAAACACATTCAATGGACAGATGAACCTACTTGTCTTTTCCTAGTGATTCCCAGGCACCCGTTTTGTGGGTTTACTAGAGTCAACCCACACCTGTTTTGCATGTTACTGCTCACGTATGCAGCTTTGACATTTTGTGTCACTTTTGTTTGGTTTCTGTGTGAATGTAGTGCTCATGAAAGGTGCTGAACTGACAGTACTGGAAGTCAAAGTCCACTGGTTATCCACAGGACAGATAAAGCATGGGCAATCACAGTGCAAGCTTCCCATCAGTGCTCCACCAATGTACCTTAACCCTGCCATGGAGGGACCACCATATAGATGAGAAGATAGCTCAGACTCCATGCCCATTCATTTCTTGGCCTCTTATATGAGACTGCCAACAAGGGTGCCAATTAGTGGCACTTGTGTTGGTGGTTCTGTGTTGTGGACACCTGCCCACTAGAAACTGGACAGAAATCACCACACATAGGCCACTGAACAGCCCTCAGGTGATAATGGCTGTCGGTCACTACCAACCTGTGCAGGATTTGACCCAGTGATCTAGAGGTGAAAGGCTCCTTAACCCACTGAGCCATCCAGTTACCCTTTTTGCAGGACACTTTTTGGGAATAAAGGGACATTTCTCCTCCCAGAATAGATTTGACCCTTCCTGAAGTAAAATGAGAGGTGGGGGGGTCAACGGTGTTCTAAATGTTGAACGTTTTTCAGTATTCAAGGCAGCAGTGCATGTTATGGTGAAAAGTTTGCACAATATAGTTGTCTTGGAGCTCCATTACCCCCTTCAACTGAACAGACAAGGCATACATCGTGTTTTGGGAAAAATGACTGCAACCATGTGTTTATTATAATCACAACAAGTAATAGTGTGACGTGCGCAGTTTAGTAGTGTCAGCATGTCTTTTAGTATGCAGTCTGCACATTCCACCGATCCATCCACCTGCCCCCAAGGGACCTTCAGGGCTGAATCTCTATTTCTTAAAAAGGGGCACTGCCTCTGGAGGGACTCTGGTCACCGAGGCATAAGGGGTTGCTCCTGAGCTATGTACTCTTCACCCATTAACCATCAGAGGGCGCTACACATGCAGGTCAAAACCCAAGGCAGCCATTCCCTGACTTGCCCATAGGGTCCTCCTTGTTGGTGGTTCACCTCCTGCCAGCCTAGAGAGGAACCCATCTGAGAGAGTGGCAGGTTTCCCTGTTACCCCTTTGTACTCTACCTCTGAGACCACCATACCGCTATACTTACATGACTGTGACATCCTAACTGCCCTTTAGCACTATTCTGTTAGAGGAGGCAAAAAAACCATAAAATGTCATGGGAAAAAAAACAACAAAAATTCCTACTTGACACCTAATGTAATCCTCATGATGGGATAACAGGCTTCCTACCTGCCCTCAGCATTCTTCACCTGGTTCCAAGGTGGGCGGGCAGGAATCTCATTGGACAAAGCAGTAAAGAGGCTGGGCCACCATGTCTTGATCCCTAAAAGGAAACACCAGTTAACACAGGTAACAGTGCTGTTTTCCCTTGTGGCTTCCGGTTCCTGATTATTGTTTTGTCTCTTACAAAGGCCAGGTATTTCATTCAAAAATCATTTTAGTAAACCCCCTTACACTTAGGGTGTTTTTTGCAGTGTGCAGTGATATGAATGAGTATTATTGAGCGATTCAACATGAGTCACTCAATAATATCGTTTGTTATTTACAGCGCCTGTCAGAAAAGAGTGAGTAGTAGTTATAGCAAGTATAGCATTGAGCTACACTCACTATACTCGCTAAAAGACTATATCAAGAGTAGTTTGGCCAAACCCTGTTGAACTGGCCATTTGATGTAGTGGTGTGAGCCACTGCCCCTGAAGCCTGTGGTGCTGGGTTCGGATCCTGGTACAGGAAAGAATTTTTTGTCTTTCTCAGGCTTTCTATTTTTTTCTATGTCCGCTCCCCCTGGAGTTGGTAATCATAAATTTGGGCGGTACGGGGCTTGCCCTTCAATAGGGGGTGTGGGGGGCATAGCCTGCATAAAAAAATTCCTTGCTTTGTTATTACTGTTTTAGTTAGTGAACTTCGCTCTTTGCAACGGTTGGTGATATGTTGTTTGCCCTTTTAACATCGGGCGGTTTTGTTTTTGCTGTATGTGATCGGTGCGATATAATACTCTCCGTTATCACATAAAACCATTTTCCACCATGCCGCACAGCAGTACAAGTCTGAGCCACACTGATAAAGTAAACATTGTGAGCGGGTGCATTCATGTGGTGCCACACTCATTCAAACCATGCCACTCTCTGTGCTTGCTCCATCTCATTGTTTACTAACTTTGCCTGCTGTGTCTTGTAATTTCTTAATTTTTAGATTTATGTGTCACAGTCCACCGATCCTAGCTTGGCATTCTTTGGCTAAACATCATGTCCCTTATCCAGTCACTCTCTTGAAATCAGCATAAATGACTTACTGTTTTAGTTGCTAGCCTCTAAAGTGGATGTGGGGATTCTTTGGTGTTATTGCAGTGAGGCACCATAACGCTCAGGCATGGGAGGCCAAGAAAACTGTAAACACATTGAATGGCACTTCATTGAAGAAATGCCTCTGATTGCCCACATCCACTTTAGAGGCTAGCGACTAAAACAGTAAGTCAGTTATACTGATTTCAAGTGAGCAACTGGCACAGCTGGCAGAGATAGTTAACACTAACATGGAGCAAGCGCAGAGAGTGGCGTGGCTCGAATGAGCATGGCACCACATGAATGTGCCCGCTCATGTTTACTTTCTCAGTGTGGCTTGGACTAGTACTTCCATGCATCATAGTGTAAAGCACCCTAAGTGTAAGGGTGTTCACTAAAATTATTTTTTAATGAAATATCTGGCCTTTGTAAGAGATACAGCAATAATCAGGAACTGGAAGGCACGAGGGAAAACAGCACTGTTACCTGTGTTAACTGATGTTTCCCTTTAAGTAACCCCCTTGCTCCTCCCCTCAGCCCCTCCTACTCTACCCCTAGGCTGCCACTTACTACTGTGACCCTTCCCTTTCTCTCTGCCCACCCTTATATGCAACCTAACCACATTCTGCCAGTCATCAGGGCTCTCCCCAGGCAAAAACTCGCTGACTTCAAGGGGTCCTCCTTCACCAGCTATCTGTTGTCTTGGTAGATCCCTTACCCCTTCACTGAAAAGAAAGGACAATTACCTGTATTATGTGTCAATTGTTTTTGTACACCAATTTTGCCTTCTCTTCCCCTTCTCCCCAAGATGCATCTGGAAATGAGCTGTACTCAGCCCAGTATGCCTTTCCTGGTGAAACTTATGAAAATAAAATAAAATACACCGTGTTTTTGAAAAAATGACTACAGACATGTGTTTATTATAAATCACAACCAGCAACAGCGTGACATGCGTAGTTTGGTAGTGTCAGCAAGCCTCTTATTAAGTGGTCTGCACCTTCCATCAGTCTGTCCAAGTGCTCCCAGCAGACCTTCCAGGTGGAACCGCTATTTTTAAAGAGGGCACCGCCTCTGGAGGGATTCAGGCCTCCAGGGCATAATGGGTGGCTCCTGAGCCATGTGCAGTATGCCCCTGTCCCTTCTGAAGCCACTACTGATGTAGGCCAAAACCCAAGCAAGCTATCCCCAACTGGCCCATAGGGCTCCTCCTTCTCGGGGGGCACATCTCCTGCCAGCATTTAGAGGAACCCATCTATGACAGTGGCAGCCTCCCACTGTTACCCTCTTTGTAACCTACCTTCTAGGTATGATAGGTGATTTATCATCCTGAACCTCCTGGTGCTTTTTTGGGCACCAGCCCAATTGGGGATACCTGCAGCAATGGTGAAGGCAGAGATAAAAACAGGCTTCTGATCATCCCTGTCCCCACTTCCTTTGCTATCTTTTCCCCTGACCAGATCTGGTTGTTCTCTGGCAGACTTTAAGTTCTCAGTCTCATAGCACTATCTGGAGCCCTCATATGGAATTCAAAACCCAACTGTGAACCCTTCTGCCAGAGATCAAGCAACCACCTGGTTGAGATTGGGAGGGTGGTTACACCATTTCTGAAATGGCTGCAGGGCAGCCACCTGGGTTTACACTGGGTGAAAGGATGGAGCTACTCACAGACCCTGCATTTGTGCTTGAACCAGCACCTTGGGGCGTGGATTGGGGTCCTTGGGCCTAATTCTCACCCCATCCCGTGTAAACAAGCTGAGGTGGTGCAGTGTAGGAGAATGGGGTGAAGTTAGGGCCAAGGACCCCAATGCACCCGATGCCTGTTGGTGGGGGCGGGATGGGGTGGGGTGCAAGGGTGGGAACCCTAAAATCAAATTTCCTTGCTTTTTTCACTGTAGAAGAACTCTGATGCATTAATGAAGTTTTTTGCATAGAATTTCCTTACTTTATAAGAAAGAATAGAAAAGTAGAAAGTTGCGCAAGTTGGTGGGAGCTAAGTGTCAGGCCACATTACACACCCAATGACTAAAACGTACATTCACAACAGCAAGGCCAGCCACCAAACAAATGTTAATCTAGTAGAACAATAGAAAACATTGTCCATAAAATGTAAAGTGCACCACACAATATGTCCACAAAAAATATATTGTCCGACACGTAAACACCTATGTTAACATCCACAGGACATGGCGTCAACACCCTCCAAATTTCAAGTAAAAAGACCAAACCGTGTCCAAGATATGACATATTAAAATTTGAAATTTTCATCCAACAGAGTGGCACAGTTCCACACCTGTTGACATTTAATGCACACAATGACTAAAAACTTCATCCATGACACTAAGGCTAGGTATCCTATCAATTTCAAGCCACCACCACAAGCAAAAAGCTGTCCGCAGAACGTGAACTGCACCACACCATATCTGCACCAAAAAAAAATTTCCGACACAGAAACACTGTAATTTTCATCCACATGACATGCTGTCAACACCCTTCAAATTTCAAGTGAAAAGACCATACCATGTCCGCGATATAACATTTTAACGTATAATATTGTCATTCAACAGACTGACACAGTTCTGCACCTGTTGACATTTAACACACACAACAACTGAAAACTACATCCATGACACTAAGGTTAGATATCCTATCAATTTCAAGCCACCACCACAAGCAAAACACTGTCTGCAACATGTAACGTGCGTCATGCAATATCTCCACAAAATAAATTTTCTCTGACACGTAAACACCATAATTCACATCTACAGGACATGCCGTAAACACCCTCCAAATTTCAAGCAAAAAGACCAAACTGTTTCCGAGATATTTAATGTTAAAGTTTGACCAAATTTCCCTATCTATTCCATTATAAAAAATCTGGCCATCTTGTCCCTCCCTTGTGACCAAGATGGCGATCAAAGAATCTCACGATCAAAGAATTTGCAGGCTCACGATCAAAGAATTTGCAGGCTCATGAACAAAGATTTTAAAACCTTATAAATCAAAAAATTGAAGAAATTGCGGTAAACCACCACCATGGTTCGACAGAACGAAGCCCCATAAGTAAAACCCACCCTCAATTGACTTCCTACAACACCCTTGGGCTGAGAAAATTGATTTCTTAATTGGGCCATCTCATCTCTTGCTCACAATTGTGATCAAAGAATCTCACGATCAAAGAATTTAAACTGTTCAAATTCAAAAAATAAACAGAATCGCGGCAAATCACCACCATGGTTCATCAGAACAAAGCCCCCTGAGTAAAACCCACACTCATTTCTCTTCATAGCACACCCCTAGACTGAGCAAATTGATTTTTTCATCAGGCCATCTCGTCCCTCACTTGCAATGCATGATCGCGATCAAAGAATCTCACGGTGCGAGAAGAATTTGCATGCTCGCAATCAAAATTGCTGCTCGCCCGAATAAAGCGAGGGCCAGAGCGCCAGATTTCTAAAGCAATTTCTGCAGCCCTGGGGTGCCCTAGAGTCTTAAATTAGGTGGGTTTTGCTCAGGACTTCATCAGCCTCTAATCTGCATAGCAAAATAATATAATACCTATCCCTGGTAGTCTGGTAGCTCAATCACAATAAAATATGTTATGCTATCTACTGCCCTGGTAGTCTAGTGCCCCCCACCCCCTGTATTTTTAACATCCCTGGTAGTCTAGTGGCTCCCCAATAAAATATAGAATCTGATCTACAGCCCTGGTAGTCTAGTACCCCCCACCCACTGTAGTTGTTTGCATCCCTGCTAGTCTAGTGGCCCCCAAGCTGTATAACATTATTATTTATGTTGATATCCCTAGTAGTCTAGTGGCCCCCCCAGCATAATGAAATAAATAATGAATTCCATTACCTGGTAGCCTAGTGGCCTCCACCCCCACCCATCCATGCCAGCCACCTAGCACCACCCCACCCCTTCGCCAGCCGGCACTGGTACAACCTACCTCTCACCTCCACGGCCAGCCGCCGACTATCTGCATTACGGCGGTAATGCAAACAGCCTCTCTGAAAATATTTCTAGGTGCCTCTTTGCATTACAGCATAATGCAGACAGTCAGCGGCTGGCCATGGAGGTGAGAGGTGGGCTGTGCCAGTCGCCGACTGGCAAGGTGGGGGGTGCTGGTGGCTGGCATGGATGGGTGGGGTGAAGCCACTAGATTACCAGGGAATGGAAATCATTATTTATTTCATTATGCTGGTGGGGCAGCTGATACCAGGGATATAAACATGAATAATACGAGCACAGCTGGGAGCCACTAGACCACCAGGAATGTTAAAAATACAGCGGTGGGGGGGCACTAGACTACTAGGCAGTAGATAGGATTCTTATATTTTATAGGGGAGCCACTAGACTACCAGGGATGTTAAAAAACACAGGTGGTAAGGGGCACTAGACTACCAGGGCAGTAGATAGCATAATATCTTTTATTGTGATGGGGGGCCACTAGACTACCAGTGATAGGTAGTACATTATTTTTGCTATGCAGATAGGGCACACCGAAGCCCCCGGAGCAAAACCCACCCTAATTTAACAATCTAGGGCACTCCTGGACAACAGAACTTCATTTAGAAATCTGGCCATCTCGTCCCTCGCTTGAGATGCACGATCGCGAGCAAAGATTCTCGTGATCAAAGAATTTGTCGGCTCGCTATCAAAGGTTGTTAGCGAGCCATGAACGAAGAATTTAAAAGCTAATAACTCTATTTTTGGACTGATTTCGATGGAACCAAAGCCATGGCTCAATAGATTGGCGTCCCCTTAGTAAAACCCATCGAAGTTTTACTTCAGAAGTGACCCCTGAGCCGAGATATTTGTGTTTGTGCGATCGGAAAACTGAAAACAAGATGGTGGACCTCACGATCACAGAATTTGAAAAAATCCTCAGGGCCAAAGATTCTTGAACCGTGAGGCTGCAAATTCTTTGACTGCCAGGTGGGATGAGATGGCCAGAACCCCCATTCTTTGATGGCAAGATATACATATAAATTTTCCCATTGACTTATAATGGGAACTTAAAAGTGCCATAACTTTTGAATGCCTTAATATTTTTTCACCAAACAAAAAGCGGCATGTTCAGCCACCAAAGCTCTTTCAAATGAGTCATTTCACAGGCAGCATGCCACACGACTACTGTGCAGGACCACATTAAGAATGCCAAAAGGTGCCTCCAAAAATGGATAATTTTGCATTTATCAGCACTTTCATACACAAAGACTGGCAGCCCGACTGAAACACAATTTGGCAGATCAAGAGACCTAGTGCACCCCAATGTGTGTACCACATTTCAGGCAAATCCATTGAATGGGTCCAAAGTTATTAACGTCCAAACGTTTGACTTAAGTATGTAACTGACCGCTGAACCCTAACTATAGTGGCGCGACCGTGCCACTATTAATATATATATATATATATATATATATATATATATATGTGTGTGTGTGTTGAAAGAGAGAGAGAGAGAGAGACAGAGAAGCGCACAGTGGTTTAAGGCTCTGAGCTGCAAACCTGGAGACCTGGGTTTGAATCCCACAGACCCCACTTGCATACTATGTGCCCTGAGCAAGAAACTTCACTTCCTTGTGCTCCCAGGTCACACTTGTAAACAAGCTCTCAGCTTAGTGTGCCTCTCCTGATTAAAAAAAAAATACATATATATATATATATATATTATGGTAGCATGGTAGTGCTACCATAATTAGGGTTGAGGAGCCATTTACATGTTAAACCCCAAATTTTGCACCTTAATAACTTTGCAACCGTTTGATGGATATGCCTGAAATTTGGAATACACGATCAAGACCCATACACCTTGGGATCTGCCAAGTTTTGTACGATCAGATGCAGCTGCAGAGGTATTAAGCGTGATCTGCGTGACGTTCACGCTTTCTCAAATTCTCTGATGCGCCTACGATTCGCAAGGTTTTGCGCGACGGTCAAAATCTTCAGGAATGTGCAGCCAGGGTCTCTGATGTGCCTTTTGAAGATTTCATGAAAAATATTAAACGGTTCAAAGTTATTCAAAACAATTTCCCATTATAAGTCAATGGGAAAAGTTAACAAAAGTTCGACAATTATCGCCAAATGCACTTTTACTGTTGCAAATGGCCCCTTTACTATCGCCAAATCCACCATTTTGTTTCAGTTAGTGATCAGAAAAATGCTTGGCATTTAAAATTGGGACCCTCTAGCAACCTAATTATTTTTGTATTCACCTAGTCGGGCCCTGAGGATGCTAGCCATGTCTTTATTTTGCGGTAAAACACCCCAGAAATATGTTTTTCAAATTTCTGGAAAAAATACTTTCACAAAGTACTGTCGCACTCATGAAAGTGTCGCAAATTTTTGTGAAAGCTTTCGCAAATTGCGACAGTACTTTTCTAGGCTGTGGGAAAATGACAGTAATTATTTGGCACCCTGCTGCAAAAGAACGGTTTGGTGCTTTGGCCTGAAATTTGGAGAAAATGCAGCCGACATCTCACAGATGTGCCTTTCAGTGTTGTGTTGAAAAAATATTACACGGTGGCAAAGTTACGGCACTCCAAAGTTTACACTTTTTCCCATAGGATAACATTACGGCATCCGACGCATTGCAGCAATCCTTTGGCACCCTGCTGCAATATAACGGCTTGGTCTTTTGGGCTGAAATTTGGAGGGGAGACAGCCAACATCCCATAGATGTGCCTTTTAGTAGTTTGGTGACAAAATATTACAGGGAGCCAAAGTTATGACACTCGAACTTCTCTTTTCCCCTTAGGATAACATTACGGCGTTCGCTGCGCCTTTCAGGGCCCGTATCTCGGAAACGGTGTGAGATACGGACTTTTTGTTGAAAAACTGCTTAGCCCCCTACCAGGGGCTAAGTACAAAACTAACCAGGAAAGTCATAAATTATATGACTTTTAAATTTTTTTCTACGTAGTACGGTTCCTGACTTATAAGTTATTTAGTATTCCAACTCCTCATTTTCTGCTCCGAGACCCATTATTATGCATACGTTCTTTGTACTCACTGTCTTTCTCTATGCAGCTTTTGGGGAAAACCAGCCTGTGCACTTACATTACTGTTACTGTTGCCCTTTCCGCTTGCGGTTCCGTACCTGTTTCACTTACCGTTCACGTCTACCCCACCATGTGCGTTATCCTTTGCGTTTTCATTTGAGCTACTTTTTTGCCATTTGTGTCTACAGTACTGCTTCTCTTTCTGTTTTGCTTTGTGTCACCATGCCCATTGACATTTCCGTTTGCGGGCACCATGTTACTATGTGACGACATCACGTGGCGGACCGTTCCTGTCTAAGCCACCATGTGTGTTACCCTTTCTGTTCTCATTCATGCTTGCATTACCATGTGTGCCACTGTTAGCACTTCTGTTTGCGTTGCTGTTCCTGTTACTATGTCAGAAGACATCACGTGGCGGGAGCGCAGGGCCCCCAACGCTGCATTACATTCACTATTTCTCGTTATCATTCTCAAAAAGAAGGGAAATTAGAGGCAAAAAAATCCATTTAATGCATCAGTTAGGGTTGTTCCAGCGACAAAAGTGAGAAATTCGGTGTTAGGGTTGAAACCCCGGACCCCAGCCACCCCCAACCGGCATTGGGGTGCGCATTGGGGTATTCGGTCCTAACTCACCCATTCTCTATACTTCTGCTGCTTTACACATGTGATGGGGTAGAGTTAGGGCCGATGATCAATGTGCACCCCAGTGCCGTTGGGGTGGGCTGTCCAAGGTTTTCAACCACACCGAATTTCCTCACTTTGTCGCTGTGGAACAACCTAACTGATGCATTAAACAAGTTTTTGCCTCTAATATATATATATATATATATATATATAATACACACACACCACATACATATCAGGGTTGATACACAAGGGGGTGGAAAGGATGAGAAGGGACTTTGCAAGGTTGGAGAAATGGTCAAACGTGTGGCAGCTTAGATTCAATACAAAGAAGTGCAAAGAAATGCACATGGGAAATAAAAACCCAGAGAAGTGTACACCATGGGGGGTGGAGGAGTAGAGGGAAGGTACTAACAACAACAAAAATGTAAAGAGACCTGGGGATAGTCATATCAGATGACTTAAAGGTAGGCAAGCAATGTGAGAAGGCAGTAAGGAGGGCTGGGGATACTGGAATGCATAGGGAGAGGCATCACCAGTAGAAAACAGCAAGCTGTTATCCCTCTGTACAGACAATTGATGAGACCCCATCTAGAATACTGCATGCAGTTCTGGAGACCCCATCTCCACAAGGACATAGACAGGATGGAGGTAGTCCAGAGGAGGGTAACTAAAATGTTGCAGGGTCTGCACCAGAAGCCATATGAAGAGAGACTAAAGGAGCTTAATATGTATACCTTCGAGGAAAGGAAGGAGAGGGGGGACATCATAGAAACTTTCAAGTACCTCAAGGGCCTCAACAAAGTCCAAGAGGATAGCATCTTTTAGAAAAAGAGATGTGCAAGAACAAGGGGGCACAATTTGAAGACAGAGGGGGAATGGCTCAGGAGCAATGTGAGGAAGTATTTTTTCATGGAGAGGGTGGTGGACACATGGAACGGCATTCCTGAGACAGTCATGGGGTCAAAAACAGTGGGGGAATTCAAGAATGCATGGGACAGACATAAAGAAATGCTAGTGGGGGGTAGGAGGATGTAGGCTGTTGACTAACTAGGATCTCCAGCTTATCCAATAGGTAGGGAAATGGGCAAACTAGGTGGGCCAAGATATATATATATATATATTGATAAAATGGGCTACTAGAAGGAATCAGTATCAATGGACAAAGACCATCAGGTGACCATGCGTATATCAGAGCACGACCACACACCTGCACTTTTAACCCGCTCCAAAACAATTTTGCCATTTTATAAGATAGATAACCCACTTTAGGGTGTGCGGTCGCACTCTGATATACACACGCATTGGGTGGCTGATGCGCTCAACCTGCAGCCTCATGCGCCAACAACTCACACCAAGGCGTGCATATATCAGGCGTGACCGCACCCCGTGAGATTATCTAATACACCTGGCTTACACATGTACATATATATATATACTGTATATATATATATATATATATATATCTATATCAAGTTCGGCGATCGTTATGTGAGCTACCCTGAAAGGGTAGCGATGGGTGAACAGCAAGGTGACTGGAAACACAGGACAGGGAACAGAAGAGGAGGGAAGGTATGTGGGAGGTAGTGCGGCAGGAAGCTGCCATGCTGGCTGTGTGGTGTGGTGGTGAGGGTGGCTGGCTACAGTGAGGAGAGTACAGGGTTCAGGTCTGGGGAGGAACACAATATTTTGTGTTTTGCATGCAGGAATTTTTTTACAAGGTTCTCCCCTCCCTGACATACCCACCCTCCCCGCCCGGAGTTGAGAATCCTTTTAAGGGGGGTGTAGAGAACAGCCTCCACATAAATAACATAAAATCACTTGTTTCACGGTGTTACCTCACTGGGAGTGTACATCGCAGTTGCAGTTTTTTTGCGATGTACACTCGCTGTAATGGCGATCGCTATTTGGTAGTCGCTATTATGACATGGAACTGTTTTGACCTGACTGGTCATCCCCTTCCTTGTTCGGGACTCCATTTGGTTGGCATGGTAACAACCCATGAGGCCCTCCATGCCTGCGCATTCAGGCTGCTATGGGCAGGATCTATGCTCCTCATTACCACTGCCTGGCACTTGATTCCTAATGCTCATAAAATAACCTGTCTAAATCTCTTCTAATGTTCCTTTGACTGAGCCTGTCATTTATTGGCACCTCCACTCTTGAGCACTTGCTACTCTGTCTCACCACAAGGTCGTGGTCGCCATCCTGCTCCCCTGTTTGTAAACTGGCTCTAAACCCATGAGCCATCTGATACAGGGCAGTGAGCTGCAACCCCTGTTCATCATGCCCAGCTCCACTCTTGCCTGTTGCCCCCAAGGATGGCACCAAAATGTTTTGTGCCTGCTCATTTTGTCACACACATTTGTTTATTTATTTTTTAAACCAAACCACCTCTGGGCAGCCCTGCACTGTAGCTCGACTGCTGACCTTGGCTCCTTGAATGCCCCCTAAGCCCTCATCTGCATCACTTCTGTCTGCACCCCACAGCCTTTCGTGTTCCATTTGTTTGTTTGTTATAAACCACAGCTGGACTACCCTCACTCCCCAGAATCCTCTACTGCCTAAACATGCAACCCTTATCCAAAGTAGCTCACCCTAGTCCTGCTGCTGTCTGAGTTCTGCTGTGTGCCTTCTTGATCTCAATCTCACTGGACAAAGGAGTAAAGAGACTGGGTCACAATGTCCTGGCCTTTAAGTAGCCTCCTTCCTCCTCTCCCAGCACCCCTTACTCCACCCTTAGAATGCCGCCTACTACCCTGACCCACTCCTTCCCTCACTTCCACACATGAGAATACTGTTACAAAAACTGTGGCTAGCCACATTAAAAGGAGCACTCCTTTTTCATAATCTCCAATCTAAAATATAAGATGCTAAAGCAGACTCAAAATGAGGATAAAAAGGGCAAAATAAATCTTTTAAATTATATGTTAACAGCTACTTCTGATTAAAGTTAAACTGATGTTCAGGAGTGTCCTATTGCGCTTATAAAATGGGTTTGTGAGGAACATTTTAAAAATAAAAAAAAGCCTCTTAGAATAAAAACTCTTACCCATCGGTAGTACTGTAACCATAAATGGATTTTGGCCAATCAGGATGCAGGAACTTCCCTACCCGTTTTATACACTTCAATAAGGCACACTATCAGTCCTGGTGTAGGGGGAAGTCCTTGTGTGGCTGCATACCCCTGTGAGTTGTGCTGGTAATTCCAAACTCAGGATACAACATTTGCAACATGTCATTTGTTGATTGCTCTGCAATAACTGCAGATACATGTTTTTTAATTATCTGGATCACCAATATGGTTTCATCGGTGAATCATCAAATACGCATGATAATATACCATAGAAAAGCAATTTAATGCAATCAACAACCATATGTTTTTCAATTAGGCTGACTGCATGCAGAAAAAGGGTTCATATTTCATAATCTTTTTACAGTCATATACAATTTCATGGAAGCAAAGGTGGTGCCAGACTAGTGCCCTTGACAAAATTATTTAGACAGGCAGTTCTCCTTCACCCAGAAAAGAAATTACACAAACAGTCAAACTATAACCACACTTAAAGAAAAACAGAATACTGTATATACTCAGGTATAAGTCTAGTTTTTGATGCTAAAACAGTCCCTCAAGAAGTGGAACTTGACTTATCCGCAGGGTCCATCTATCTGAGTGGTTTACAGTGATAAACCAGTTTTG
The DNA here is from genome assembly GCA_016271365.2 of Neoceratodus forsteri. Taxonomy (NCBI): domain Eukaryota; kingdom Metazoa; phylum Chordata; order Ceratodontiformes; family Ceratodontidae; genus Neoceratodus; species Neoceratodus forsteri. The sequence continues at coordinate 1,250,870,283 of CM028129.1, read as the reverse complement.
TAACTGTGTAACTAATTTTGTGTCTGGTTCTGGTTACAAAGACAGATGTGCCAGATGTTTGTCATGAAACATATTTTTCCATCTATCTGGGCAGCAAAATGTCTGTAATTATGGTAAAATTGACAAGGTACAAGGGTCAACTTATATGTGAGGTCGACGTATAGGCTAGCTTATATGGTATAAACCTGCTTATTTGCTGCACTACAAACTGTAATGATTTAACACTGTGTGTGCCGCTGTGGACTATTTTATGATCTACAGTACCTGCACATGCTCTGTAGCTACTCATGACAGGCCGGATTTTCAGTAGGATCCAGCTGAGATCTGCCTGCTGCTATTTTCGTAATGAAAAGGCATCTAATCTCTTAGATCATCTATTAGCGGGTCTAACTGTGTTTGAAATTTGCATAAAAACAAGATGCAATTGATACAGTGCAGTGGTATTTACCATTACAATTATGTGATGACATCATCCTACTAGGCAGGGACAAGGGTCAGACTGGATGAACCTAAAGGTCCTTTTCTGCCGACGAAATCTATGTTTCTATGTCACTATTTCCAAAGTATGAAACTAGCATGTACACTGAAAAGGCAAGCTCAAGGGAAGAGATTTTTAGAAATTGTGAGTGGTGGTCGTGTTTAATGACATGAATAATTAATTACAAAAGTAGGCCATGACACGCACAGGAAGCCCTTGTGAGGGAAGCATACCCAGCCCATCACAAGGTGTTGCCTGTGCGCCAGAACACTGCGCAGTACCTTCCCAGGCTTGGAGCGGTGGCACACAACAGTGATGGTCCCTATCCTCATGCTGTCTGCTTGCTCCCCGAGCTTATCCCTGAACGTGAGCTGCAGACATGGGAATGCAACACCCTACCTGCTGGGCCAAAGGCTGGCCCTGCACACAACATTTCTTCATAACCTTTTTTTGACATGTTGATCCTAAATTTTTAACAGTTTTTTTATGACTCCCTCCTTCTGAACATGACAGGTGTCATTTATAAATACTGATTGAAATGTCATTTCACGCCGCAAGTGTGAAAACACGTCTTAGGATTTGAAAAACAACACCTGTCACATTCATGAGGTGGTGTGAAAAAATGGCTGTGTTGAGAATGTGGAGTAAAAGATTTTTGAAAATTACTAAAGTTGTATATGAACATATGAAATTGCCAGCAGGTACAGGCCATTCGGTCTCTCTAGTCTGCTCAAGTGTGCAGCACTTCAGTCCATTAGACTGCAGCTGCCTCCCCATATACCCTCCCCCCATCTTCCACCCCCTTCTGAGTTTTCCCTCCCCTTGAATCTGCCCCACTCCTCTTGAAGCCCCCAACACTCTGCAGTGATATGACTTCCTCTGGCAGAGCGTTCCACCCTGCCACCACCCTTTCTGTGAAATAGTGCCTCCTCAGTTCCCTCTTGAACCTGCCCCCTTCCAGCTTCATAGACTGTCCCTGGTTTTCATTCTGCCCTTCAGATTGAACATACACTTGGTGTCTGCTTTGTTCAAACCCTTCAGTTACTTGAAGGTCTCAATCGTATCCCCTCTCTCCCCATTCTTTCTTCCAGGGTATAATTATTGAGCTCTCTCAGTCTCTCCTCATATAGTCTGTCCCCCAACCCCAGGATCATTTTTGCTGCCCTGAGCTGTACCCCCTCCAGTAGTTTGATGTCCCTTTTCAAGTAGGGGTGCCAGAATTGCACGCAGTGCTCTAGATGCAGTCTTGCCCGGGACCTGTACAGGGGCAAGATGACCTCCCCACTCCTAGAAGTAATCCCCCTTGCTATGCACCCTAGCATCCTGTTTGCCTTCATTGCTGCCTTCCTGCACTGAGCAGAGTGGTTCATCTCCCCGGTTACCAGCACTCCCAGATCCTTCTCCTCCTTAGATTTTGTTAACGGGACACCCTCCAGCCAATAATTGTGTCCTGGGTTCTTGCCTCCTAAATACTTCACTTTGCACTTCTTGGCATTGAAACCAAGCTGCCAAGTGTGAGACCATTCTTCCAGTTTTGCCAAATCCTCCTAAAGTACTTTTGTTCCCTCCCCCCCATCTACCTCAGCATACACCTTTGTGTCATCTGCGAAGAGGCTGATCTTGCTCTTAATCCCTACTGCAATGTCGACTATGAAAATGTTAAACAGAACCGGTCCCAGCACCGAGCCCTGTGGTACACCACTTATTACTGCCCTGGGTTCAGATGCCTCCCCCCCACTACTACTACCTTCTGCTGTCTACCCTGCAGCCAGTTCTTGACCCATCTGACCAGTTTCCTCCCTGCTCCTAGACTCTTCAAATTGCAGGTCAGTCTACTGTGTGGCACCGAGTCAAAAGCCTTGCTGAAATCCAGGTAGAGGACATCCACCGCATGTCCCCAGTCCAGTGCTCCTCGTAACCCAGTCATAAAATCAACCAAGTTCGTCTGGCAGGATTTGCCCGAGACACACCTGTGCTGCCTGCTGTCCTGGAGATTGTTATCCTCAAGAAATTGCACCGGTCTTTCCTTGAGGATTGTCTCCATCAGTTTTCCCACAGTTGCAGTAAAGGCTTACCGGTCTGTAATTCCCTGGTTCGTCCTTGGGCCCACTCTTATGGAGAGGTACCATATGTGCTTCCCTCCAGTCCCTGGGCATGCATTCCAAGTTCAGAGAGGTATTGAACAGGTCTGCCAATGGTCCTACCAGGACCTCTGCCTACTCTCGCAGCACCCTGGGGTGGACTCCGTCTGGGCCAGGTGCTTTGTCCACCTTCAGGGACTTAAGGCCCTCCCTCACCCTTTCCACTGTGATTTCCCCATCCATGGCTGCTTCTCCCCCATCCTCTCCCATCTCGCCGTTCTTCTCAAGTATGGGCCCATCCCTCTCCTTGGTGAAGACTGAACAGAAGTATTAATTAAGTACTTCTGCCTGCTTAGCCCCCTTTTCTACCCACCCACTTCCCCTCCTGATCCTAACAATGTGATCCTTGCTCTTCTTCTTCTATCTGATATATTTGAAGAAATTATTTTTTCCTTCTTTGATCTCCTGCGCTAACTTCCGTTCCCTAGCTGCCTTTGCTGCCCTTACCACTCTGCTCACTTCTCTGGATTTCTTCACATATTCTTCTCTGTCTTCTGCCCTGTTGGATCTCTTGTAGATCCAAAATGCATTCCTCTTTTCCCTCACCTTCTCCACAACCTCTCTACTCATCCAACTTGGTTTCTTGGTTCTGGCTTTCTTGCTCTGGCTCATGACACAAGTTTTAGTGGCTTTAGCCAGTCCTGTCTTGATGATTGACCATTTTTGTTCTGTGTCCATTTCTGGGCAGATGCTTGCCATATGACTTTCCAGTATGTGTCCCATCCTGCCGAAGTCCACCCTTTTGAAGTCCAGGACCCTAGTTTTTGTAGTGGCTCCTTCTCTGCCCAGATTGATTACGAACCACACTGTGCAGTGGTCACTGCTTGTTAGAGGTTCCTCCACCCTTACATCCCAGACCTGTTCACCATCTTCCAGTAGCAGGTCTAGTATATTCCCCTTCTCATTGGCTCCATTACCCTCTGGGTAAGGAAGCCATCCTGGAATGTTTCCAGGAGGATCTGCTCCCTGGCACAAGTGGTTGCTGGGATGCTCCAATCCACCCCCCGGTAGATTAAAATCCCCCACCACCGCTGTGCTCCCTTTGCCACTATGCCTCCTTATCTGCTCCCCCAGTTCCCTGTCAATGTCCTCCTTCTGGGCCGGAGGTCTATAAACAACTCCCACATAGATCATGGTCCCTTTCTGGCTGTGTAGTTGCAGCCAGATTACTTCTGACCTGCTCTCCTCCCCTTTCACCCTATTACATCTGATCCCTTCCCTTACACAAATGGCAACCCCCAAGCCTTCCCTTTATCTCTATCCCTCCAGAATAGTTTGTACCATATGATGGTTAGGTCCCAGTCATGGTGTCTGGATGCCCACATCTCAGTAATGGCAGCTATGTCCACCTCCCCCTCTGCCATCAATGCCTACAACTCTGCCAACTTGTTCCCCAGGCTCCTAGCATTTAGTGAAACCATTCTCCATGCTGCTCCTACTCTTCCTGCTTCCTTACCCTTCGCTTCAACCCCTATTTCGCCTAAGTTAATATCTATCCCAGTGGTGTGGGGAGGTCCATGGGACCCCCTCTCCTGGTGATTCACAGCTCCAATGCCTCCTCCCCCCCCCAGTTTAAATGGTACCTCTCATTGATGAAATCCTCCAACTTCTGCTTCAACACCTGTGACCCTGCCATGCTGAGGTATAACCTATCCCCTGCATAAAGATCTGTGTTATCCCATGTGCTACCCCAGTCCCTCACCAATCCATACATCTGGGGCCCACACCATTTCCTAAGCCACTTGTTGAAGTCACTGATTCTTCTCTTCCTGTCTGTACTAGCCCTTGGCACTGGAACTATTGAGAAGGCTACCATTGTTCCCTCTTTGCTGCATAGTTTTCCCACTTCCCTGAAACTGTCTTGTACCTCCTCTATCCTTCTCCCTTCCAGATCATTTGTTCCCAGGTGCACCACAGTATGTGGCTTCCCCTCCACCTTCCTCACATATCTGCCGATATGCTGCCCCACTCTACTTGCTGTCATGCCTGGCATGCATTCTACCCAGATGTTACTTTTTCTGACACCCCTTCCCTCCCGTCTTATACCCTTAAGTATAGAATCCCTAGAATTATGACTCTCTGATGCTTATCCTGCTCACACTCTTGTTGCCCTTCACTCCCCTGCCCTCCCCAACTTGCGGGACCCTCTCATCCTCCTGTCCCACTGTCTCTTTGCCTCCCCTAACCTTTGCCCTGTCCTCTCCCCCCTCGCAAATACGACCGTGGTACTGATCTCCACCTCTGAATGATTTTCCGTCTGTGGAACCTCCCTTTTGCACTTATTTGTTGCTTTTTCCACCATGCTACCACCTCCTCTACTATTGCTTCCCCGTGTCTTCCCTGAAATGTGGCTCTCCCCCACTCTGACTCCCCTCGTCTCCCTATCCTTAGCCTTCCCTGGGCTGCCTGCCACTTCCCCCGTCCTCCTGTCTTCTTGCTCTTTCCTTCCCTCCAGACAGACTGCATCACTAACACCTTGCTGATCCCCCCTGCCACTGTGTCTTCTTGCTGTACTGCTTACTGCCTCCCCATTGTGTAACTTTTCCCCATACCGTCCTCTCCCTGCTCCTTCACTGTAACTTCCCTCCTCTCTGCTACCTGGTGTTCCAGAGTAGCCAATGCTGAGAATCTGTTTTCACTGCTAATCTCCTTTCCTTGAATGAGTCCCGTCCCCCTTCCCACAGGCTGATATCTTTGCTCCAACCTAGTCTTAGTCATAACCCTGTGCCTCACCCTCATCCAGTCATCACTTCCTTACCTTGGCTGCACCCACTTGTGTGGCCCTCCTGCTGTCCCACCTAGTTCCCCCTTATTTTTGCCTGTTTTGAGCTCTTTTGGATACCTCATTAGTTTCCCCTCCTGGCTGCGTTCCCCCCATTCTGTCTCTTCCATGCCTCCAGTTCCTTCCTCAACCACCCTATTTCCTGTCTGAGTTGGCCCACCTGCCAACACACCCTACAACCTCTTAACCTCCAAGCCACTCCCAGGAATATGGCTGCTCCACATCCTTGGCAACATACAACCCTTCCCATCTCCTGCCCTATTTGACTGCCCCTGCTCATCCTCTCCTCCCTTAACCTGGTCCTACCCCACTCCATGGAACCCTTCCACCACCTTGGACTCCCCATGTCTGTACAGGAAATATGCGGCCCTCCCAATTAGGCTCTTCCCTGTCTACCAGCATGGCCCGCTGTCTGCTGACCTCCCTGCTGATGCCCTGCAGATGCTACTCAAGATGCTACACTCCTGCTTCATGGCACTCGAGCTGTGGGGTCGATTGGTCCCCTTTGAAATATAATTGGATCTCAGCCCCGCTATTGGCTGGTCCTAATCATGTGACCACCCCTTCCCCTCCTGTGTATTTCCCAACCTCTCTCTCCCTCAGTTAAATGCCCCCCTCCTCCCAACCAAGACAGAATAATTTGTTTTGAAGTTACACTGTTTAAATCACACATCACACATTGCCATCTCATGAAATGCTATCTCAATCCTAAAAGAAAACAATCAGCACAGAGAAAGTACTTATCTTCTAGCTCCAGCTGCCTGCCTCCTTCTGCTGAATTTCAACTCCAGTGGTGAAGGTTGAAAAATAGCTTTGGTGTTTTCTAAGATTTTGACCACAAATTTTCAACCTAGTCTTTTTAGGCCTCACTTCATGAACCTAGTAGGTGAAATTTTTCAAATCCTGCCTGAAAAGTGATTTTGCAACATGGCTGTGAAATTGTCTTTTAGGCCAGATTTGAAATATTTCCCCTAACTTATTCATCAGTTTGGGTCCCAAAAATGTCATGTTGAATGTTTGGTGGAAAAATACTGAAAAATAACAAAGTTACGGTAAGCACTGAAATATTTCAGTGTCCACTCAGAACTTGGTCATTTCGCCATATGTTTTTCAGCAGATTTTCAACATAATCTTCTTGTAACCCCACCTCATGAACCAAGTAAATGAACCATGTAAATTTTCAAAACCAACCCAAAAGGGGATTTTGTGGAATGACTCCCAGATTACCTTTCGAGCCAGATTTGAAAAAATCATCTACCTTGTTCTTGAGGTGGGGTCCAAAAAAGGCCATGCTGAAAATTTGGTGAAAAAATATTAGTAAATGTCAAAGTTATCAGTAAAAGTCCCAAACACACTGAAAATACATTGACTGCATGTACTTGTTTCTTTTGTTCCTGGTCAATGTTATAGGAGAGGGACGTACTTTGCAGCAGAGTGGTGGTGGATCATTTTGATGTAATTGAGGGTGTGTGGCGGGGTGGGTTCTGAGTGGGTGGTCAAGTTGGAGTGGATTGGTGGGGTCAGGGTCAGCTGCAAAAGACATCAATGGAAGGTTTTCAGCTTTTTAGGGTAAAATGAGAAAAAAAAAGACTACGCGGGACCGTGTTCTATCACAGCAGGGGTGACACTGGGTGATTGGGCACCCCAGTGTTTCAGATGTTTGGTGTCACTGGGAGTGGGCATCCTGGTGTCCATACATTTTAAGGGGTTGGAGCACACTAAATTGGTGTGGGGGAGTGTTACATGAAAGACAGGGAGAGGGGAAAGAGGAGAAGTTTGTGCTGTGGACTCCCTGCTCACAGACGGGGCTTGGATTCTGAGCAGCACATTGGGGGGGGGAGCAGAAGCAGGCTGAGTATGATGCCACTCAGCTGCTTGCTGGGCAGCTTCATGCAGATGAAAGGATCAAGCCTGTCTCTGATAGGAGCAGATTGGGAGCATGACAATACGCTCCTGACAATTAGCTCCCGCTAAATATTTCAGTTTTACCTATATCTGATAGACCTTCTGTGGTATTTTATATTACATACTGTACCTGAAGATTTAGAAATGTGTAGGGACAAACGACCCGCTGTGTTTATTGTATTAATTGTAAGCGCCAGGGATAGGTGAAATGCACTAACCACATGGTCTCTTTAAGACTTTTTTAAATTGTGAGAGACGTTGCTATATAAGGAGGCTAAACCCGCTGGGTTTGCACCCCTTCACAAAGCGCTTACATGAGAAAATGCTTGATGGGCCAGCAGCAGGGGTGAGTGCTACCTTTTAAGCTCATAATAAAATCATCATATTTTATCCTGCGACCGAGTGTGGGTTTTTTTAGTATTATTTGACGGAGCTGTATTGTTGTTTGGTGGTAGTTTCCTTTTGCAGTGCTGGCTCCAGATGACAGCTTAAAGTGATGCTATAGTGGAGGATGTGCCAGCAGCTTGGGGAACTCTCTATGGTCCCAGCGCAGTTTGAAAAAAGGCATCAGCATCAGATAGTAAGGTATCTGACTATTTACATGATTGTGCAATGTGGGAGAGTATTGACAGGAGCGGGTTTGCAATGGAGTGAGTTTGCAAGGGAAAGAATTGTCGGGAGCATATTTAGCGGGAGCAAATTGACAGGAGCGAGTTGTCATGTACCCGAGCAGCTCACTAGGTCAAATCAGAGTCAAGTCACAAATTAAATCATTCGATTGCTGAGGGCCATGGAACTGGTTGCTCCTGTTTAAGAGTATCTGCTCACCTTGGAGAGTGTGTTTGAAAGTACCGAGCTGGCTGATGACCTTATGGTGGAGTTCAAAGCAACTAAACAATGGAAGGGAGAACCATTGTCCACTTATTTGACTCACCTGGAGAGGGCATTGCAGAAAGTCTTTACAAGAAGTTTCCACCCCACAAGCACAGAACAGTGTCATGATCAGCCTTGCTTATCATTGGGCTGTCACTGCTGAGCCCATGGCAGCTTGAACTGCATTGGACCCAACAGTGACACATCTCTAAAGCCCCATTCTTGTAGCAATATGTTTGCTGCACATGTACAAGCAAACATAAAAAAATCACATTCATACAACAGAGGGGAGAGGCAAAGCTTACTGTTTAATGATTTGTTTTAGCCACTTAAGCATTCTAACTGATGCTAAATCTTTTTTGATATGTTAGGGATCGGAAAGTCAGCTGTGACCCAGTTCTGATTCTGACTCTGATGTGTTTCCAAAAGGTTCTGATTTACTCTGGTTTTGCAAAACAGGTAAATCTTTCTGGACTGAATCAGAACCATTTCAGAGACAGACAGATCCAAACTGGGTAAAAAAAAACAGAATTCAGAACTTCTACTCCCACATTATTAGCCTTTTCTTTCTATCATTTCATTTTTAAAATAGATATTTTATGCCTTTTCCCACCAGTTTGTCAATTTTAACAGCATAACTTTCATTGTGTGGACTGGGACAGAACCAGGTCACTGGGCATTCAGCACTGGTACTGTACTCTGAACAAGGTCAAATCAGAGTCAATTCACAAATGATTGTGTTTTCCAGAGTTAAGCAGAGGTGGACCATTTGGGGGGGGCTGATCTGGTACCGAGCTGACCCTCCCATTCTTATAATATATGGGTGGTATTCTTCCCCATAGGGAATTAGTGACATCAAAAACTCATACTACCGTCACTCTGACGTCGGAGAGTCCTAATACTATAGTCCTAACATCAGATTGTAGAGGATAATGCCTGATGTACAGGTGATAACCATGGTGTAATCACCTTGAGTGGTTGCTAGGGCATCAGTAAACCTCGAGAGTACAGTTCGAGAAGTTTACAATTGCCCTAGCAACCAGTGATACCATGGATATCACCTACATCATCGTGTCATTTATAGTGTATGGGACTTGACATGAGAAGTTACCCCCCCTTCCCGAACACAAGTAATTTAGCCTTACCTTACTAATGAATCTGCACTACAGCCACATGATTGTGTAGGAAAACTATTTATTAGGATACACAGACTGAATGACAGAGGGCCAAAATAGCACCAGAGTTAGAATCTCTATCAGACATAGAGATTGCTAGACTCAGTAACAGTAAACTGAGACAGCTGGAATGTTATTTGAATACTGTACTGAGACTAACAATCACATTCTGGGTGTGTAGAATACTGAATTACATTGACATTCCGTTTTGTAGACCTACTGCTATGGCATAGATGAGATATGTTTATAAGGTTCTGATATCACAACAGTGGGATTACATAGAGGATAATGTATGGGCATCGGTGGTTAACCACACTATGCTAGTGCCGAGTGGTTACCTTGGCAACTTTAGTTAACCTCGAGAGCGCAGCTCAAGAGGTCAAACTAAAGTTGCCAAGGTAACTCGCAATTACTAACATAGTGTGTTGACTCCTGATACTGTCTTTATAGTGTATGGGCATCGTGTTTTGGCACATTTTGGTAGCTGCGTCTTTTGCGGCGAATAAATGGGGATTTACGTAAACCTCAAATCGGTTTGGACAAGCGATGAGGCGCAGCCGTAGTGAGCTGTGCGACAGTTCGGTAACTGACAGTTGCTCAGAGAATGGACAAACAGAGTCCGAGAGATGCCTCACCTACGGGCCGGCGTGAGTTACTCTAATTACTTGAACTGTCCAGCGGTCACACGCTTTTGACAGGGCGTGGGCTGCCATGCTGCCTTGGAGATGACAATGCCTGTAGGTTCCAATTTGTTATGCCTTCGATGTGACGTTACATCGATGGGTTAACAACACAGCAACGTCACATTGATGGTATAACAACACTAGCAAAAGATGATTTTCTGCCATTAACAGCGTTCTACCATACATTATATAGAGAATAGTAGATAGGCAACTGTGTGTTATGAATTTTTTTTTACACACCCAAGGTGTGTGATGACCCATAAACCTCGAGGCCCGAGGCTCGAGAGGATTATAGTCATCACACACAGGTGTGAAAAATCCATATACACACAGTTGCTTATTTTTAATTTTTTATAATTACTGGTGCAGAGTTTGCTTAGTGTCTCAGTATATCTGCTATTAATACACACACACACACAGACACTGTCTGTCTCTCTCACACACTCACACACACTGTCTTACTCACATACACTGTCTTTCACACACACACACTTTCTCTTTCTCCCTTGCTCTGTCAGACTAACCTTTTTTTTTTTAAACTGTCAGCTGTGGACTGGTACTGGGGTCCGTCCAGCATTCAGCTTGGAGTCGACGACTGCATCTCCCGATCCGGAGACACGGCGGGATCAGCCAGATAGTCATTTTGTATTTGGAAGGTGGGATCAACCAGATAAAATAATATCGATTCAAATAAAGATGGGGAGGGTGGTAAATAAAAAGCGGCTCGTTGGCAAGCGGAAAACAGCATACATTTTTCAAACTATTCAGCCCGCCCACGCTGAAACACGAGCCAATGAAAAGGATAGAATTCAGAAGTGACACACAAAAGGAGATGAGGCGGTTTAGCAAGCGCCGTACCAACTCGTTCGAGTTATTTCGGCGTTTTGAAGAGCCTTGAAAACCGTTTGATAAAGGGGGTCACCAGTAATTATAATGGTATTATGAGAGGGAATGTTTGGAGTGTTCCATATATTACAAAAAATACCAGACAGGAAACTTGCAGTAGCTAGGCTTATTATTCCGCCTCAGGATTCTGGTGACATCATAAACCACTGAGCTTTGCTCTCATAGTTTATGATGTCACCAGAATCCCTCAATGTAATTACAGTCCGTGTATCCTAATAAATTGTCCTACACAATGATGTGGCTGTAGTGCAGATTCATTAATAAGGTAAGGCTAAATTACTTGTGTTCGGGGGAGGGGTTAACTTCTCATGTCGAGTCCCATACACTATAAATGACAATGAATAATGCACAGGTGATAACCGTGGTATAATCATCTCTCGTGGTTGCTAGGGCAATTGTAAAACTCTCGAGCTGTGCTCTCGAGGTTTACTGATACCCTAGCAACCACTTGAGATGATTACATCATGCTTATCACCTGTACATCAGGCATTATCCTCTATGCTATGAGAGGGAATGTTTGGAGTGTTCCATACATTACAAAAAATAAAAAAAACAGACAGGAAACCTACAGTAACTAGGCTTATTATTCCACCTCGGGATTCTGGTGACATCATAAACCACTGAGCTTTGCTCTCATAGTTTACGATGTCACCAGACTCCCCCAATGTACTGTAATTACAGCCTTGTTACTAATGCTTGCCTGTCATTCTATTTTTCTTCACTTTAGCCATTTATCTCTACTTTGACTAGGTGTAACACCCCCCCCATGGGTGGGGCTTACCTTAATTTGCCCCCAACCTCCTTGTCCCACTAGTCCTGGTCCTTGGGTGCCTCCATATACTCCTGCTGGCCCTGGGTATCAGAAACATAAGCGGGGGAATGGGGGGACCAGAGGAGTGAAGTGAACATGAAACTGCCTGCTCTGCAGTTTGCTGCTCACTGTGTAGCTCAGCGTGTGCATATTTTTTGAGCTGGATCCTGTTTGAATGTGCGAGCTGGAAGGTCAGCCTGCATTCTGTTTTAGCACTGTGGCACTTAGTGTTTAAAGCCGCATGACGGCTCTCTGCAGGTATCCCCTTTGTGTGCTCCAGCCCCAGGTCCTCCAGCAACATAAGTGGGGGCTTGGAGACACACAGGAGAGGTTAAAAAAAACAACTTTGTATCAGCACGTATCAGCACATAAAAGTGCTATACCTTTAAGAGCGGTTAAGACTGCTATATGTTTTGGAAGCCTTGCCTGCGCCTAGGGGACAGCACTACGATGCTGGCAGTAGGCAGGGGAAGTTCCTTGCAAGCCCATTCTGCCACTGGACAATAGGGCAGAGGGGCAGCTACAGAACCATGGAGCCCTTTACTATTAACATAATACTGTTTGCCAGCAAAAAGACTTTAAAGTTGGAACTCTGCATAAACTGTGTGTTTGCAGCCATATTTGCCATCTTTGACTTGGTAAGCAGCTAATCAGAATTCAAGGAGCCCTGGAGGATTGAGCAATGGCTCCTGGGAAGGGGAAAGGATTGTGCTGTTGGCGCCCTTTCAGGCAACCAATCAGGCATCAAGGGAACTTAATGTATATTAATTCTGCAGATGGACAGCTGTGTTCAACCAATCAGAAGCTGCCATATTGCCCTGATACTTTGGGGGAGTTTTCAGCCCGAGACAGTCTGCCTGAAGCTCTCTGTGGGACAGGAGGGCTTAAACTGTGTCAGAGGAAAAGGCTTCCACAGTCACCTACTAGAAAACTTGAAGTGTGCGGAGCCATTTGTTGAAAACCTGAAGCTGTCTTAGAGAAGTCCTCAGTCTGTGAGAAACAATGGACTGTGTTCTTGCCAACAGTTTGGAGGTACTTGCAGTTTAAACAACTAGAGTCCTGAGGTGGTTACAGAAAATTCCCATTTTCTGAGAAGCCAGTTTTGAAGTAAGAAAGCTGCTTTGCTGTTTGAACCCACAGTTTGATAATAACCTGAGAGACTGTTTTTCACCCTCATCCCTGGGAGGTGATTCAGAACTGTTCCTGGAAGTAAACAAGTCTGCCAGCAACAGGACGGAAAAAAATTGTGTTTCCTGAGCTCCAAGAGAGGTGGAATTAGAAGGAGAGGACAGTCTGAGGAATCAGCCAGATAGTGTCACAGCCAGGCATTACCCATTGTCCGCCCCTGAGGGTTGGTTGCCAGGATGTGTGGAGTGCGATGTGTGGCCCTGGTCCCCAGCACTGGCCTATTCTAGCACCTGGTACGCTGAAGAGAAGGTGACAAGCTAAACGAGCCTGCTACCAGCTGCAAGTGTCTGCTACAAGCTGCAAGAACATGCTATAGCCCGGCATACTGCAACCCTGCATACAATGTTCAAAGCCCCAGTGCAACAGACTAAACCACTTGCAGTTGTCCAGACCCCACCAGAACTGTGCTTCAGAACTGTGAGTAATCGCAGGGCTTGCCCTGACCTGGGGAGTGTATATCGTTTTTACCAAGGTCTCAAGCATTTTCTAAGTGCTCCAATGCTGGCCACCCAGCTGCACCAGTTTCAGGCCTGCAACATTTTCACCATCTGGGTACCTAGACTGACATTAGGGTAACTGGTACCAGTTAGAAAATGGGTCATTTGGTAATGCTGTATTGCTGTTGAGGGGTAGGTACTGACATTGTTTTGTATTTTTCAAAACCGTTTAAATCATGCGGATGGGGAGGGAATCAGGGGTTGAGGAACAGTGGGCAATATTTAAAACATGGATTACAAGAGCAACAGAATTATGCAGTAAGCAGGTTAGCAAGGGGAAAAGGAAGAGGAGGCCATTATGGTTTTCCAAGAAGGTAGCGCAGAAAGTGAAAGCCAAAAAGTTTGTATTCAGGCAATACAAAAAAACACAGGCAGAAGGGGATAGGGAAAAGTACCAGGAGAAGCAAAGGGAGGCAAGGAGGTCAGTAAGGGAAGCCATATCTCAGACAGAACAACGCATTGCAAAACCAGTGGGTAGAGGGGACAAAACCTTTTACAGGCACATAAGTGAAAAAAGAAGGGCAAAGGGAGGGATAGTAGAGACTGAAGGAGAGGATGGGGGCCGCGTGGAGGATGACAACAGTAAAGCTGACATACTGAACAGATATTTCTGCTCAGTCTTTACCGAGGAAAAGGAGGGTAATGGGCCTGAAGGGAGTACAAGGGGTGCCAACAGTGCAGAAATGGATACAAGTCCCTTTACACGAGAAAGGGTCCTAAAGGAACTGGAAGGAATAAGAGTCAATAAAGCAATGGGGCCAGATGGGTACGCACCCCAGGGTCCTAAAGGAATTAAGATAGGTGGTGGCTGAACCTCTGGCAATCCTGTTTAGCCAATTACTGGAAACAGGGGAGGTAGCCAAAGACTGGAGGACAGCGGATGTAGTCCCCTTATATAAAAGCGGGAACAAAGAGGAAGCGGGGAACTACAGACCAGTCAGCCTGACCTCGGTAGTGGGGAAGATCGTGGAAGCACTACTGAAGGAGAGATTGGGGGAACATCTGGTTGCCAATGGACTACAGAACCCAAGGCTGCATGGTTTCACCAGGGGGAGGTCATGCCAGACCAACCTCATTACATTTTTTGACTGGGTGACAAGGGAGGTGGATCAGGGGAGGGCAGTGGATGTGGCCTATCTGGGCTTCAGCAAGGACTTTGACACTGTGCCACATAGAAGCTATTAAGCAAACTGGGGAATATGGGAGTGGGCAGGACAGTAGTGCGGTGGGTAGGTAATTGGCTGGGTGACAGGACACAGAGGGTGGTGGTAAATGGCTGTCACCCCACAGAGGGAAGAGTGATCAGTGGGGTACCACAGGGATCAGTGCTGGAACCGGTCCTATTCAACGTCTTCATCAGTGACATTGCACAGGACCTAGAAGGCAGAATTTCCCTGTTCGCTGATGACACAAAGCTCTGTAACAGAGTGGACACACGAGAGGGTGTAGACAGAATGAGGAGGGACCTGCAAAAGCTTAAAGAATGGTCAAGGGTGTGGCAGTTGAAATTCAATGCAAAGAAGTGCAAAATAATGCATATGGGGCACAAAAACCCTGGAACAACATATCGGGGGTGGGGGGGGGTGAGGATATAGCATGCACCAAGCAGGAAAGGGACCTTGGAGTTATCATCTCTGATGACCTCAAGATAGGGAAACAGTGCGACAAGACAGCAGGTAAAGCAAATAGGATGCTGGGATGCATAGGCAGGGGCTTCACCAGCAGGAAAAGGGAGGTCATAATTCCACTATACAAGACACTGGTGAGGCTCCACCTGGAATACAGTGTACAGTTCTGGAGACCTTACCTACGTACGGACATAGACAGAGTAGAGAAGGCTCAGAGGAGGGCAACAAAGATGGTACAGGGATTGCAACACAAGTCATATGAAGACAGGCTGAAGGACTTGAATATGTACTCCCTGGAGGAAAGGCGGGAGAGAGGGGGGATATGATAGAGAGGTACAAGTACCTTACAGGGAGGACCAGGGTGCAGAAATACACTATTTTCCAGTGAAAAAGATGTTCCAGAACTAGAGGGCCAGTGGCGGCTCTACACCAAGGCCCGCTAGGGCACGTGCCCTGGTAAATAAATGCTCTGCCCCAGTTGGTGCCCCATATGCTGCAGAGCTTTCCCCATAGTAACAATATATCAGTGCCCTGGCTGTTATCTGTTGTGCCCCAGCTGTGCCCTGGTAACCATTTGTGGCTAGAGCCGCTACTGTAGAGGGCATGGGATGAAGCTGGAGGGAGGGCAATTTAGGGGAAATGTGAGGAAGAATGACTTCACAGAAAGGGTGGTGGACAAGTGGACCACTCTGCCAGAGGAAGTGGTGGGGGCTGAAACAATCACAGGATTTAAGAATGCATGGGATAAACATAAGGGAATTCTAGAGGTCAGGGGTAAGGGGCAACAAACTTCTAGAAAAACATAAAGTGAACTTACAAGCTCAAATGGGCAGACTGGGAGGGCCATAGGCCCTTATCTGCCGACAGTGTCTATGTATCTATGTAGTTATTGATCTCGGCATCCCTTGTCCCCTTCCCTATACCTTCCCTGTTTAATAAATTCACATGGAATCACTTGGAATCAAGGAGCAAAAGGGACAAAAGTCTAAGGAAGCTCCCCCAGGACAGCAGATAAAAATTCATATTTCCCCCTTCCATAATATATTTGTCTAGAGATTTTTTTTAATTTGTCTTTGTCTATGTTTACTATGATTTTTTCTGGTAGTCTATTCCAAATGTTAGCTGTTCTTAGCGTAAAGTAGTATTTTCTTTTTTTTGCCTTAAAGAGCAATTGACACCATCTGGCCAAAAGTGCTGCATTGCAGAATTAGAAGAAGCATACCCCCAGTAAATCCTATACCAAAAACTAGATGTCTATTTTACTTCATTGTTAAGTTATTAGCCATTTTGTAACCCTGATTTCACTATCTGTTCAAAAAAAGCCTGTATCGGTGAAGAGCTGATGATGATGTCATCTTGGGAACTCACAGTCTAGATTTCCCTGACAGCAAGCTTATAGGATCTATTTTTCCAAAGCTGTAAAGATCATGTGCAATGGTTTGCACAAGTAAAACAGGCAGCACCAGTCAGCAAGCTATGTGAGCTCTTTTGTTTTATACTTGGTCTATGAAAGATCCCCCCCCCCGGAGTGACTCAATTCAGCACATTTGAAAACTGATCTAAATATGGCCATAGCATTGTTTCACAGCCATCTATTGGCCTGCCAAAGGAATTGCAGGAACAACTACCAGAGCTGAATACTCATGTGCACTTTAAAATATGCATTTCCCATAATGCACAGCAGCCAAATCCCAAACAGCAAACACAGCAGTAAAACTGAGTTGATTCAACAGTTCACAAAAGTAAGTCGGCTAAAATGAACACATATTCTGAAATGTTGATCACATCTACATGTAAGCAGTAATTGAATGACCTTTCAGCAATTCACCAACAATTTACAAAATGCAGTTAAAGATATGCATTTTATATAATGCAAAGCAGCCAAATTCCAAACAGCAAACACAGCAGAAAAACAGAGATGATTCCACTCTATCTGTCTGTATCTGTGTTTTATTGTACTTGCTAATATAGGATGTCATGTTACAATGTTGTATACAGGGGCGTAGCTACAAGGGTGCAGGGGGTGCAGTCGCACCCGGGCCCATGAGGTTTGTGGGGCCCAAATCATAATTCTGATGTCTATTCAAAACCAGGGGGGCCCTATAACATACCCTTGCACCTGGGCCCTCTGGGAATTTGCTACGCTACTGGTTGTATAAAGTATAATTCTCTGTTTCTGCACTTGCCATGTTACAACCGCATTAAACCACTCCAGAGCATGGTTCTATTGTGGAATTAATTTTGTCACAAACCCTGAAACTCGTATAGTTTTTAAAGCAATGTTTTTTGAACAATGCTGCTTATATGTGAAACCCATAGCACTTGAGCTTTACATCATTGGAGACACGGGTCCCATAAGCTTGCTGACAGGAAATACTAGACTGTGAGTTCCCAAGATGACATCATCAGCTCTTCACTGACACAGGCTTTTTTTTGTACTGGTGGTAAAATCAGGGTTACAAAATGGCTAATAACTTTAAAATGAAGTAATGCAGTAATCTAGTTTCTGGTATGAGATTTATTGGCAGTATGCTTATTCGGATTCTGCAATGTAGCACTTTTGGCGTCAGTGGCTCTTTCAAGTGCTCTTGTTTTACCTGTAGTTGATGTCCCCTTAAGGTTAATTTATCAGACTTGTATTCTATATTCAGCTCTGACATCAGGATATCATTGTTCATAATTGTGTGATAAAGAAGTGTGTTACCTCGCTGCCTTCTTAATTCAAGACTATCCAGGCCTAACTTTCCTTGTATGGTCTATCTTGTATACTT
Organism: Neoceratodus forsteri; assembly: GCA_016271365.2. Classification (NCBI taxonomy): domain Eukaryota; kingdom Metazoa; phylum Chordata; order Ceratodontiformes; family Ceratodontidae; genus Neoceratodus; species Neoceratodus forsteri. The sequence goes on along the minus strand of CM028129.1, from coordinate 1,250,852,445 downwards.
TTGTTACTTTTATGTTGGCTTGCATGCCAGCCAACATCTTGTGGTAGTAGCAGATTTTGGAGGTGTGTCAGTGTGGGCAAATGCAGGCCATGCATTATTAGGTGCGTCCCTCATTCCCCAATAAGCCAGCATGCTGGTGCTCACACAAGAAATATATAAAGTGGTCAACATGTGTAAAGAAAGTGCTGCTGCAATGAGAGACAAGCTCGTCATGCAGCGGCACAATACCACGCCTCCCTACGTGCCTTTCCTGGTGAAGTATTTCAATAAACATGGTGGTAGTGGCTGCCACCGCCACCTGCCACACAATGTGTACACAGCTGACTTCAGGGGTGCCAAATCCCCGTGTTGGCATGCTAAATCATTCCCCCCATGATTGTGTGGCACACTGGGAGCCTACCCCAGTGTGCCTCCCCATAATGAAAGCTGACCATTGTTGGCATGTTCTGGCCTGTGCCCCCATTCTGTGCCACACTGGGAGCCAAACCCAGTGTGGCCATCACCCCCCTAAAGTCATGGGGCACACTGGGAGCCCACCCCAGTGTGCACACCACCTGTAAAAAAAGAAAACTGTCCGGTGTTCCTTCCCCAATATCTGAAAAAGAAAATGGTCCCTCACCGTGAGATCCCCAACCCACACCACTCTTTGTGTGCCCCACCTCTCCACACCCCCCTCACCCCATACTTACCCCTGGAGCTTGGTGCGACGATCTTTGGTGGACCGGGAACACGTCTGGACTCTTCAAAGCCGACCACGAACTGAAGAAATGCCGGTAAGCCATATAATGGCATAAATGGGGTTTTTCCAATGTTGGTGCATATCTCAGCCATTTTTTGTAATTTTGTTTCCAAATTTTCAACATGGGGTGCTCGGGACCCCACACCTAATGAACACATGCACCGCCATCTTGTTACTCGGCTCCGAAAGGTCATTTCTTGGTTACTGCACGAAATCACCTTTCAGGACTGATTAATGAAATGACAATACCACTGTTCATGAGATGGGGTCCCAAAAACCCTGTCTTGCAAATTTGGTGGGACCATGTTGCGAGCATGTGTTGCACCATTTCAATGCATGCTCGTAACTTTGACAATTTTTAGTATTTTCACTCCAGATTTTCAACATTGCCCTTTTTCCATACCTCCTTATTAACAGTAGAGCTGTCATTTTCCACGTCCAGCCCAAAATGTGTTTTCGGACATGTGGCGCACAATGGTGCGGTCGCTGTGGGAAATCAATGTCTGGGCCAGATTAACAAAATCACAGTGATACTGTACATGACCAGAGTTCCCAAAATGCCTATGTTTAAAATTTGGTTATACAAATCCCCAAGATAACTGCGTCACGTGCGTGCGTTGTGCAGTTTCTACGCACGCTCTTGATGTCACCAATTTTTCATATTTTCACTCCAGATTTTCAACAATGCCATTTTTTTACACCTCCTCATGAACACTGCAGCTGTTATTTTTCCCATCCTGCCCCAAATCTGTTTTTGCACCCATGGCGCCAAAATGCATAGTCGCTGTACAAGATCATCTTTCGCAAATGAACTCATAGTGCCACTGTTCATGAGGTGGGATCACAAACGGCCCACATTGAAAATGTGGAGTGAAAATACCAACAAATGCCCTAGGCATTAGGGTTTCCATCCATACTGGCCCACCCTGTACAGACTGTCAGGGGTATGACTTGCCATTGTTTTGTTTTTTTTTGTTAGTTGTTTAACCAGGAATAGCACACTAAGCTGAAAGCTTTTTTACAGGAGCGACCTGGGAGCACAAGGAAGTTAAGTGACTTGGTCAGGGGCACACAGTATGCAAGTGGAAGCTGTGGGATTCAAACCCAGGTCTGGTCTGCTGGATGACACCAGATTTTCAGCTTAGAGCCTTAGACCACTGCACTATACTGCCTGTTGGCTGTAATGTTTATGCCATTCCACCTCCCCCACCCTGCAGCCAGTGACAGGCGTCAAAGTGTGCCTTGGATTCTTCGGGCCCAACGTTCACCCTGTTCTTCTACACTGCACCTATTTCAGTATATTTTCTTATGGAATGGAGTGAGCGTAAGGCGAAAGACTAAAGGTACATCGGCGCCTTGGTCTCTGTGGGGTAGGGTGAGGTGAAATGGCATGGCGATATATTAGCGACCCAAAAACACACCCCAATGCCTGTCACTCGCTGCATGGTGTGGCTGGGGTTGGCGTCAGTTCACTACTTCACTGCCTATCCTATTGTGCATTTCTCTAACTCCTGCACTACCAATGCCGGTGCCAGCAAGCCAACATTTGACATTTGACAAATGCTTGTTGTGAATCTGCGTTGTACAGATTTTGTTTTTAATAGGTCCTTTTTATTGTATGGACTCCATAATTGACTGCTGTAGTCTAATTGTGGTCTGACGTATGAGCGGAATAAGGGCATAAGAACCTCTTGTGATTTACTCTTGAAGTTTCTTTCTATCGACCTCAATGTCCTATTGGCCTTAGCTAATATATTAGTGTAGTGCTCCTTGAAGTCTAAGTTGGTGTCTATCATAACACCGAGGTCTTTGCCAAGAGTTTTCTGTTCTAATATTTGGTCACATACTATATAATTATGATGTGGATTTGGTTTCCCAAAATGTAATATACAGCATTTGCTTGTTATTCATTTGAAACCTGTCCATGAGAATATTTTTAGCTTAAGTCAATAACTGCGTGGTTACTGAAATATTGCATTGTGTTTTGCTGTTCCATGTGTGGGGTGACTACAAGTGAAGGTGGATAGGTACTGCATCCCAGGGGGTTATACCAGACAGACAGCTGACCCACTATATTTTAACTCTGGGTGGAGGCACCGCACTAACTTGATTTCTTTTGGGAAAAGAAGTCCTCTTTTCATCTGAACAGAGCCCAGGCCCCTCAAGGTTCTTTGAGCTTGCAAGGCAGGGGTTGTAACCAAAAATATACGCTGCGACCTGGTTACATAGGCTGCATAGAAACTCTTAACCAATGGGGAAGCAGCTTGAACAATGCCTGTTGACATTACAAAGGCCTCGGCTGCACTCAAAACAAAGCAGTGGAATCAATGAAAAACAAGTTAGACAATTATAAAAATAACTAATATTAAAGTAGCAGTGCAAAGAAATTGGGCATAAAATTTGACCAAACCTTTTTTCCCATTTAAAAGATTCCATACATCTTCCAGTTTTGTTTGGTGGTAAACTGTTCTAGTTTCACCAAAATATAAACATTTTATAAATGTTTGAATTTAGTTTTTTCTCAAGAAAAAAAGATGGTCACCACATCTGGTAGAAATACTATTGTTGACATGGCAAGGGTTAGGATGGAGAAAATAAAAAAAAGCTCAAGGTGCACAGTATAGGATGTACTGCACCTAGAAAAGCAGATTTGACAGGTATGCTAATATTTTAATTATTTATAACTGAAGCTAACTTTTTGGAATAAACATGTTTCATTGCACTGCTGCTTTAAAGCCTTACAATTTCAAATTCATTGCATAGATTTGACACACAATGGCCTGGCTGAGAATATGCCAGTTATCATTATTTGTGAGGGGGCAGGGCTTACATAACGCACTTGTGGCTCTGCCACTCACGACTTATTGTCCTGCTCCTCACTCATGAAGATATGTAGCTTATTCTGAGTCAAGCCATTGTGCAAGTCATGCCTCAAAAAATTGGCATTCAGTTGCCTAGATCACTTAACTGGTTAATAAAAACAAATAAATAAAGTTCATTTTTATTACATAATATACTACACAAGTGTAAGCGTGTGACTATTTATTTGTATTATGTAGGAATCTGTTGAGCAATGTACTATTTCCCTCTTTTTCATGTCTGCTTTGACAATAAATTGAGCCTCCTTGTGTAACCATAACTCAAATTACATTTTTTATATAGGTAAATGGTATTTTGAGATGCCTCTTGACCAATCAAGAGTGTCATCTCAAGACATCTTTGCATTCCAGAACTGTGAAGCAAAGCTGAGGAGCTCTGGAATGCAAAGATGTTTCAATACAACACTCTTGATGAGCCAAAAGACATAACAAATATACCATTCATCCTTCATTAAGCATTTATTTTTGTTCGAATTTTTTTTTGCAGGTTTTGTTACTGATGTTGGCTCTGAGACTACTGAGCCATGACTAAGGTTCCTGTGGTCCCAAAGGTTAAAAAGGAAAACTTCAAAGTGGCCACCCCACACTTTACTCATGCTGTTCGTCTGCATGAACAGATGACACTGCACATGCACAGCGTGGTCTGTCAAAGACCGTAGTGGTGAGGGGCTACTGGAGACAGTGGTCAGAGACAGACTGTAAGAATCATTCTTGAAGAGCACAGTGACAACAGTGCTTCATGGTAAGATCACAGCATCGGGAGTGGAGTGAGCGGTTCAGAGGGTGACAAAGGCACGGTACTGCAGCTATCAGTCCAGCTTTGTTTTGTTGACTGAAAAGTAAAATTGAAACTGCCTCAGGTCTGAGACATTAAAAAAAAAAAAAAAGAATTTGGGAGTGTTGATGTGTGCTGGGGTTTTAGCACATGATGACCCCTTGGCTGTATAAGAGGTCTTTATTCACTGCAGCCTATAACAGTCATTCCTATGAGAGAACAAAAAGAAATGCTTTATAATCATAACAAGGAATTCTGGGCCCCATATTTAAAGGACTCAGTGTGTGCCTATAGCGTCTCTATCCTGAGTGCAAATTAGCACAAGGCCTAAAGTTATATATATATATATATATATATATATATATATATATATATATATATATATATATATATATATATATATATATATATATATATATATATATATATGGATCTATATATATATTATATGTCTTTTATTAAAGGAAGGCACGCTGATACATAAAGAGGCAGAAAAACATAGGTGATGAGCTTACAACCAAAACAGACATACATAATTAAATCATATACTTTGTCTTTATACATATCTTTGTACTATGACCTGTTGTGTATAAATTGTATATTTTTACCCTTTATTACGATACCCCTGGAAGTATCTACCCTATGTGAACATATTGCCCTCATACTCTGCGACCTTCCCTTATAGCCCTCAAACTGCCAATGTATTACCTTGTTGTGATCTTACTCCATTGTAAACCCTGCTTATTCTAGCTATTTTTGTTTGCAACTGATTACGTATGTTTTTTTGATTATGTAAACCAGGACCTCCTTGTTCATGAGCTTACTCAATGGAGTATATCCTACAATAAGCTTGAACTTGAACTTGAGTACACAAGCCATAAAGAAGGCAGAATAGCAGAGTCCAGGTAAATGCAGAACAAGGACTAAACACATAATCAGTATGTATATAGTCCTAAACACCACATAAGAGATAAATAAGTAACTAGGATTATAAGGTGGACCTAGTAGACATTGTAGGACATGGCTGCTCTCCTAACTGGTTCCCAAATTAATTCAAAAGTGCCAGATTTATCTGTAACATAGTAGTGAATTCTGTTTCGCTTGTGCAGCTCAAGCATATGATTAAACCATAGCTTGATAGGAGGAGGGTTGCAGTCTTTTCAGGACATCAAGTAATACATTTCTTAATTATTAAAAGCCCACATGATAGTAGTTTTCTTTGTTTTTTGAGGCAGTAATAATCACTTAAGTTCCAGACCAGTAAAACTGATAGTGGGTCCCAGATTGATTTAATGGCAGTGGCGTCCTCTGAGACATTGAAGATTGAGTCCCAGAATTTTGTAAGTTTTTTGCATGTCAAAAACATCTAGATATGGGATCCTGAGTTATTAAGGCATGTAGGGCATCTGTCATTAAGGTTTACATTAAACTATTGCAGTCTGGTAAGAGTAAGGTATGTTCTATGCATAATGTTAAATTGTATCTGTTTTAATTTTGAGGAGTAGAATTCCTGGAAAGAATAGGAGAGTATGCCATCCCAGTCCTCCTGTGATAGTTGTACATTCAGGTATTGTTCCCATTTGGCCTTTAGCTGGTCCAGACTAAAAGAATAGGGTTTTGCAATAGTTGATATAGTGAAGAAAGGAGTTTCTGATTTGGGATCTTAGATAGTAGTAATTACATTTTCCATAGGAGAAGGATAGAGAGTACTTAGTGGCCCGGCCTGGTGGCACTGAGGGTTGAGGCACTGGACACCACACCTCACACCACACCAGCGACCTGTGTTCGGGAACAGTCATCGGGGGTCAGCAGGGGAGAAGGATTGACCGTCCAGAGGACTGCTCTTCTTCTCCGGGGTGGGGGGGTCTAGAGTGTCAGCATCGATTGCCCTCTAGCTGAGGCTGGGGGACAAAGCATGCTGCACCAAGATGTGGAGTGGAGCTAGGACAGACGCACGCACCCTTGCATCATTGCACGTCCTAGCTCCAAAAGGGGACTCCAGCAGGAAAAATTGCTGCCTCCCGTGTATGAGCCAGGCATGCTACCCAACCCTTCAGCCACGACAGTTCCGCTTCGGTGGCCCCACTCTGGGTGGGGCTTCCAGAAGTAAGGGTCAGGTGCTGTGGCTGGGGTGAACCCATTCATGGGGTTAGGGGGCTTGGCGGCTATAAAAAGAAAATATAATTGCAAAAAAAAAAAGAAGAGTACTTAGAATTTTTAAATATAATTATGTATTTGGAGATATCTGAAGAAATGATTTCTGGAAAAATTATATTTGTACTGTTAACGAATTGAAAGGCACTAATGTATTACCATCAAGAAGGTCTGCTAGTTTTTGAATGTCTGGTAATTCCCAGGTTCTCTATGCCCTATTTGACAATGAAGGTTTAAACTCAGTATTATAGTACACTGGTGTGAAGCCTGCTGTCTGTTCATGCCAGCCAATTAAGTCATGGCCTTTCATCCAACAGTAGCACATGGTTTTGGCAGTCAATAAGCTATACATGTTAGACATTTTACCAGAGTACTAGTGGGCATGCAAAATGGTTCTTAAATCTGAGTAGCTATGAAAATTTTGTTCCAGATTTCTACTGATTGTACAGTATGTTCTCCCTGTAACCAGTTCTGAATGTGAGTGATCTGAGAAGCTAGATAGATAGTTTTTTTAAATTAGGTAGAGCTAGGCACCACAATGTTTCAGATAATCCAAGTTTGTCTAAACTTAATGTTTTTTTTTCTCTTTTCAAATTAAATTTGAATTTATTGATCTATATCCTTAAAGAATGTGCTATTAATTAGAATATTCAGGGCCTGAAAAAAAAAAAAAAGAATTCTGGGGAGAATATTTATCTTAATAACATTGCATCAGCCTAAGAGTGTCAAAGGGCGTTTCATCCATTGTAATCAAATAAATTGGATAATTTTTTTGTTATGGTTACTCCCAGATATTTAATTTTGTCTGTTATGATATTTTGGATTTCAGTGGTGGTGGTGGGGGGAGGGAGGTAAATTGGGATGTCTATATAGACATAGGGCTTCTGGGTTTGTCATATTAATTTCACAGCCAGAAGCCTTCCCGAATTTTTTTTATTACAGCAAGGCAGGTGTGAATAAAAGTAACTAGTTTGGTTAAGTAGAGCAAGGCGTCATCTGCATAGAAACTGATCTTGTGTTTGAAAGGTCCTGATTTGACACCATTAATAAGCATGTTATCCCTAATAGCAGTCACCAGTGGTTTTATTGCTATAGCAGATATGACTTGTTTAAACTGGTGCCTTTGGCGAAAGGTATACAGTTCTAATGCACTTGATATAACTGTCACTGAAACCAATTTTTTAAAGACATCGAGGACATAGTCCCATTCCACCCAACCAAAGGACTTTTCCACATCCAAAATGAGAATCAAGGTATCTTGTTGTTGCCAGCCCGTTGGTGCAGTGGTTGGATTTCTGCTTGTGATGCTGATGACCTGGGTTCAGGAATGGACCTGGGAGTCAGAGGGCTGGCCGCGGAGGAGAAGGATTGAGCATCCTAGATACTTCTCTCCTTCTCTGGGTGGAGGGGAAAAAGAGTGTCTGGCACTTTACAGACCCCTGGCAGAGGCTGGGGGTCCACTGCAGCCAGCACCATCACCTTAGGGGGGCCCAGGCGGATGCTGAATGTCATTGCATACCTCCACCCCCAGGGATTCAGCAAGCATTGAAAAAGTCAGCCCTCCGGCATGATGACCTGATCTGCCACCATCTCCACTGCCTTCGACATCCACTGGGGTGTGTGGTCCCACTTCCATGGCCTCGACCTGGGGGGGTAGGCCGGGGCTTGTCTATAGTGTCCGTTGGGGGGGGAGCCCTCCCAGCAGCTCTGGCCAGAGGGTAAGCCTGGGCATGGAGTATGACAGACAGGCAGGTCTGACCTACCAAATGGAGGAGGATTAGGGGAACGGGACCCAAAAAAGAAAGCTATCTTGTTATCTTGTTGTTTGCTGCTATCAATTAGATTTATCAACCTTCTTGTACTGGCACCCAGTGTTCTGTTTTTAATGAAACTGTTCTGTTCCGAATGGATGAGACCATGTATTACTCTTTCTAAACAACAGAAAGTAGTGTAGCCAGAATTTTCCTGTCTGTATTGAGAAGGGAAATAGGCCAGTATGAGGAGACCAAATTGCGATTCTTGACTTTTTTTACAAAAAACAGCTGTTTTTGCTCCGTAAAAAGATGGGGGAGCAAACCCATTTTTAGTGCAGAACTGAATATCTATAGCAAATGTTTTGCTAAAAGGGTAGTGTATTGCTTGTAAAAAGAAACTGGAAACCCATTTATGCTGGGTGCTTTACCAGGAGTCATATCTTTAATGATTGACAGTATTTCATCTAAAGTGAAAGGGTGTCTAATAATGCACTTCTTTCGGATGGAGTTTAGATAAGTCAGTTTTAGTGAAGCATTTAGTGACTGCATCAGGATATTTATTTTGTTGTGACTGATACAGATTCTCATAATATTTAGAAAAATATTAATGATTTCTGCGGGGTCTTTTGTAGCAACATTGTTTTCATCCAATAGGGAGAAAATAATTGTATGCTGTTTTTCCTTTTGTAATTGAAGTGCCATTACCTTGTTGGGGTTATCCCCTAGAGCACAATATTTAGCTCTGGTCTGTAGAATATTTATTTCCACCTCTAGTGAGGATAGCCTATTGTATTGTACTATTGCAAGGGGAAGGTCATGATAAGATTTTGGATTGTGAGATGTCATATGTAATGATTCAAGTATATCAACTTCTTTGTCCAAGTTTTTGAATTTCTGATTATTGATTTTCTTTATGAATGAGCTATTATTAATTATTGTTCCCCTGATCACTCATTTAAATACCTTCTATGTGTTATCAGGGGCTATTTCTATGGAGTCATTAAGTAAAAAGTATTCTACTATTGAAGACCTCAAAACAGAAGCAAATTGTTTGTCTTTGAGGACAAAGGAATCCACTGACTACTGCTTCAATGGAGACATTTTTGTGGTATTTATCGAAAGCTCAACTGGCTCATGGTTCGAGACAACTACAGTATGCTAGTATATTCTACTATCGTAATGCAGTGTTGTAGTATTTGTGAGACCAGGTTATAGTCAATACATGTATAACATTGATGTGGTGGTGACAAAATGGAATAGAACAGGGCCTTCTGATTTGAGTCACCCCAGGGATCTGGTAATTTAAGTCCTCCATATAGCCTCTAAAAAGTTTCTAATATTGCACATATTATCTAAGAAGGATGAAGATTTGTCCAGCCTTCAGTTCAGCACAAAAGTAAAGTTACCACCCAAAATGTAAAGGCCTTCAAAAAATAAACTAAGGAACAAGTGCATGAATAACTTATCATCTTTCGTACTGGTTCTGTAGACACTAGCCATTGTGGGAGGACCATCAGTGGTTTTAATTTCAGAAATGACAACTCTTCCCCAGGGTCTGAGATGGACTTATTGAAAGATGTATGGATATTTTTTAAATAAAAATTGCCACCTCTCTGGTCGAAGTGGTAAAATTGGCAGCCTTACAAGCGTCCCATTTTTTAGCATAGAAGTCTATTTCACTATTAGAAAAGTAAGTCTCATGCATTAGTATGATAGCAACATTCCTACAATCCAAATATTTAAATACTTTAATGACTTCAATCCTATCCCTTAGCCCCTTCACATTCCAGGTAATAATTTTATAGTTATTTCAAAACATTTAAAATCTTGGAATTAGTTGGCTCCTTTTAAGAGATACTCATAGGACATACAAGTGCTTGTCAAACTTTTCATTTAATAGTGCCTTCTTTTCCCACTTTTTTCTTACTAATCCCACCTAACCCAACATGTGTGAAAAGGAACAAAAATTCCTATCTAACGTCATTGTTTCATGCTACCCACTTCCCCATTCAGAAATTCCACTCCCCCAACTCATTTACACCAACAAAAGACAATCTAAGAAAAAAACACTTACCTTATGAGTGTGGAGAGCCAGGCCATGCTGTCCATTCATGAGATAATCAGAGAGACAGATAGGGATGAAGTAGGGTAGGGTCTAGTGCTGCTGCATTTCCAGCACACCAGTTTTGGTTTCGACAGAAAAACAAATAGTGCATCCAGGAAAAAGAGGTCAACATTCATGATAGATACCGGTAATTGTCCACCAATATCTACAACTTTGGTTCAAGCATAAATGTATGGAATACCAACATGCAAATAAATTGCTCAGGCTAAGTCTGAAAATATTTCAAAAGTTAGTGTTGCTAATTGTTACCCTATCAAGGGTATGAAACATCTCCACTCAAAAAAATAATACTGTAGTAAGTAGAGGGAGATGGACTGGTACTGCTTTAAATCTAAAGAGTGTGCTTCCCATTTCTGGTCACACCTGGAGACCAGCCGTGGCTCAGTGTGTCTTTCACGGTCTCCAAATGTTTAAATTAAAAAAGTATGATCCAGCAGGAGCATATATTATACATACATACATACATACATAATGTTGGCAGATAAGGACCTATAGTATATGGCTCATCTAGTCTGCCCAGTATTGCATGAAAGTCAAAACTGCCCAGCAGAGGGGCAAATCCGTTTCTGAGTTCCAAGGTTTGTTGTATAGAATTGTTTACTCTTGAGGTGGTAGTGGGAAAAGAGGACTCTTCAAGAGGTCTGTTTGGAGGTCTAGTAGGAAAGTTTTAGGCACTGCCTCTGCCTTTTTAGGATTCACATAGTATCTTATCCTTCCATTCAGGAAAAAAAAGTGAAGTTTGGCTGGAGGAAGAAGACATACTTAATTCCCTTTTCCTTTAAGCAATCCATTACAGAGCTGAAGACCTTGTTATCACTCATAATTTTGGCACTAAAGTCCAGAAAAGCTTGAAACTTTAAAACTTTAGCTGTTAACCTTGTTTCTATACAGGCCTTTCTAGGAGGAAGTTATTTGTCTTGGAAATTATGAGATTTGACAAAGACACATTTGAGATAGCAAGAATTTGGCAAGTGTTTGGTACCAGTGTTTCTATGTGCCTAGCTGAATTTTTTGATCAGGGTAGGACTGACCAGCTGCAAGAGTGAGTATTTCTTCAAAATATTGCACCCAGTTTAAGATTTCCCCTGCTAGATGTGTCTTCCTGGTCTTAGACTTTCTTAGTTAGGGCTCTTAATTGGTCTAAGTGAAAACTGTTTCTTTAGGGTGTCCAATGTGTCCTCTAGTGAGCTATCTTTAATTACTAACTCCTCTGTTCTTACAGTCAAAGCTCCAAGCTTGATGTTAATCCCTGCAACAGCATCAGAGTGGAGGCCCAGGGCATTCTGAAATGAGCTTATGTTAGTGACAACCACGTTTTCAAAATGGGAAGAGTAGTAGGAGTCTGAGGAAGCAGATGCATTTGCCTATTCTTGCGATAAGGAGCTAGACTGACTCTGAGTTGTACTGGGATGTGGGACCACTTTGCTAGAAATGCCACCCCCATCCAGAGTAACCCTGATGTTGCTTGCTGCAGTAGTAACACCCAGCAGACTATCAGTAATAGTTGTGGCAAGGGGGAATGCCCTGCGTCTAAATGACATTAATAGCAGTACCGTTGTGCTATATTCAAACATGCTTGGAGAACACTGAAAGTGCCCTAAACCTGTTTGAATAAAGCCCCAGAGCAAAGTGCTAATGAAGGCTGTAAAAGCTGAGCTTGGCACAAACCTTTATAAAAAGAATTCATTTTAAAGGCACACAATGGCCTGGCTCAAAATATGTCAGCTATCAGTATTTGTGAAGGGGCAGGACTTAAATAACTCATTAGTGGCTCTGCCGCTCAAGAGTTAATGTCCTGCCCCCTCACTCATGAAGATCAATGACTTATTCTGAGTCAAGACATTGTGCAAGTCATGCCTGAAAATGGGCATTCAATTGTCTATCTCACTTAACTGTTTAGTTAAAACAAATACAGTAAATAAAATTCATATTTATTGCATATTATATGACAGGAATCTCATGTCAGCCAATCAGAACACAGGAAAGCAGATATTTAATACTCCACAGACTTCTACAACTACATTTTGGACATGACCACAGTAGTTTGCCCACATCTTAGACACAACCACAGTAGGTTATCCATATTTCAGACATGCCCACAGTAATTTATCCATTTAGTCCACAGAAAAAGTGGAAAAAGACATGTTCCACTTTAACTGCCACAGAACTTTAAAATCCTAGGTTCAAAATTCCTAGTTGTTTAATAACAATAACATTCAGTTAGCTGGAGTATAGTCAGAATAACCAGGTTCTGTGATTCATTAAACGCTTGGCCTTTGGCCTCTGCGTTTATTCACACATATCAGTCAGTTATTCTTTTGTATACTCCAGCTAACTGAATGTTATCACTTAGCTATACTGAACATGTGTGTAAGTGTGTAACTATTTATTTGTATTATGTATGAATTTCTTGAGCAATGTAGTATTCCCTCTTTGCCATGCATTCTTTGATAATGGATTGAGCCTGCTTGTGCAACCATAACTCAGATTATATTTTCAATCATAGCAAGAAACTCTGGGTACCATATATTTTTGTTTTATATACATTTTATGCCCCCGGTCACCCTTGGCATACCTCCTTCCATCTGGTCCCCTAGCCCCATCACCCAGCTTCTCAGAGATTTACCTTTCTACCGATGTCCGGTGTCCGGACTGTGGTGAGGTGCCTGGTAGCCGGTATAGGGCCTGCAAGGGACTCGAATTCATTCTGCAGCCAAGGGGTTTTTTCCATCTTGATTTTTGAAGATTTTCCCTAGGGCCTGGACTGTGCAATGTGTGTGGTGGGTGAGCTCTGCCTCTGCGGAGATGTTCTAACACATCTAGCTGTGGCCCTACATCCTGATGCACTCAGACCTGTACTGCTACCTGGACATATCTAGAAGGCAGGAGAGCTGTTCCTTGGCCGCTCTATCTTCCCACCCCAGGCCAACCTCCAAGCAACCCGCATCCATTCCCGAACCTGGGTCACTGGCATGGCAGGAGATAAGGCATCAGCGCCTCAGCCCTATATGTCACTTGGCTAGCAGGAGGCCATATTTAAAGGTTTCGGTTTGTACCTCACAAAGTCCCCATCATGAGTGCAAATTAACACAAGGCCCTAAACGTACTATATTCAAACAAGTTTGGAGTACACTGCAAGTGCCCTAAGCCTGTTTGAATATAGTTGCCTAGAGCGCAGTGCTAATGAAGGCCCTATCGGTTGCACTTGGCACAAAGAACAACCTCCTGCTGGCCACAGAGAGGTGTGCACCTATAGGCTACAGAGAATGAAGTGGTTATCAAGGAACAAAAGCAATGTATCCCAGACCTGTTAGCCCTCATGCACTGACTTGCTATATTTGAAAGGCGAGATGCAAATTACCTCTTTGGCAATACCGCATGCTAAGAGGTCATTTGCATCCTATTATGACCCCATTATCTAGTGAGGTGTGAACTTTAGCTGCTTGGATTGCATGAGGGGCTAACCCTACTGTATGCAGTATTTCCTCCCTAGGCATCTCTGGTGCCAGGATGTGTTAAACAAAATATATAAATCCCTATGTTAGGTTCTCAACCTTCACCCCATCCCTGTAAAAATGTATTTTCTTAACAAGACAACCTTGGTAGTCTAGTGGTAACCCTTTTCCTCTCCTGATTCCTGTCACACAATTTTTTAACAGACAACCCAGTCCTGACATCTGTTGATTACCTTCCTACTCCCTGCACTAATCACTCACCCGGCCCTATCCCAGTGACAGCAACCGAAACAAACCCTCTGCTCACATTTACGATTGACCACCATCACCCTCATGCAAGTACTGTATTGCTTTAATGCTCTGTATAGTGATACTGTATGTACTGTGCTGCTGTAACGCTCTGTGTAGTGATACTGTATGTACTGTGCTGCTGTAACGCTCTGTGTAGTGATACTGTACGCACTGTGCTGCTGTAACGCTCTGTGTAGTGATACTGTACGCACTGTGCTGCTGTAACGCTCTGTGTGGTGATGCTATGCGCGCTGTGCTGCTGTAGCGCTCTGTGTGAGTGATCACTGCACTGTGCTGCTGTAATGCTCTGTGTAGTGATACTGCACGCGCCTGCTGCTGTGGCGGCTCTGTGTGGTGATACTGCGCACTGTGCTGCTGTAACGCTCTGTGTAAGTGATACTGCCGCGCTGTGCTGTAACTCTGTGAGTGATACTCGCACTGTGCTGCTGTAGCGGCTCTGTGTGGTGATACTGCGCGCTGTGCTGCTGTGGCGGCTCTGTGTAGTGATACTGCGCACTGTGCTGCTGTAACGCTCTGTGTGGTGATACTGCGCTGCTGTGCTGCTGTAACGCTCTGTGTAGTGATACTGCCGCACTGTGCTGCTGTAACGCTCTGTGTGGTGATACTGCGCGTGCTGTGCTGCTGTAGCGCTCTGTGTGTGATACTGCGCTGTGCTGCTGTAGCGCTCTGTGTGTGATACTGCGCACTGTGCTGCTGTAACGCTCTGTGTGAGTGATACTGCCGCGTGCTGTGCTGCTGTAGCGGCTGTGTGGTGATACTGCGTGCTGTGCTGCTGTAGCGCTCTGTGTGGTGATACTGCGTGCTGTGCTGCTGTACGCTCTGTGTGGTGATACTGCGCTGCTGTGCTGCTGTAGCGCTCTGTGTGGTGATACTGCGTGCTGTGCTGCTGTGCAGCTCTGTGTGGTGATACTGCGTGCTGTGCTGCTGTAACGCTCTGTGTAGTGATACTGCGCACGCGCTGCTGCAATGCGCTCTGTGTAGTGATACTGCGTGCTGTGCTGCTGTAACGGCTCTGTGAGTGATACTGCGTGCTGTGCTGCTGTAGCGGCTCTGTGTGGTGATACTGCGCGTGCTGTCTGCTGTAGCGGCTCTGTGTGAGTGATACTGCGTGCTGTGCTGCTGTGGCGGCTCTGTGTGGTGATACTGCGTGCTGTGCTGCTGTAACGCTCTGTGTGGTGATACTGCGTGCTGTGCTGCTGTAGCGCTCTGTGTGAGTGATACTGCACGTACTGTGCTGCTGTAACGCTCTGTGTGAGTGATACTGCCCGTGCTGTGCTGCTGTGGCAGCTCTGTGTGGTGACTGCCCGTGCTGTGCTGCTGTGGCGGCTCTGTGTGGTGATACTGCGTGCTGTGCTGCTGTAGCGCTCTGTGTGTGATACTGCCGTGCTGTGCTGCTGTAGCGCTCTGTGTGGTGATGCTGCCGTGCTGTGCTGCTGTAGCGCTCTGTGTGGTGATACTGCCGTCTGTGCTGCTGTAACGCTCTGTGTGGTGATACTGCGTGCTGTGCTGCTGTAGCGGCTCTGTGTGGTGATACTGCGTGCTGTGCTGCTGTAGCGCTCTGTGTGGTGATACTGCGTGCTGTGCTGCTGTAACGCTCTGTGTGGTGATACTGCTGCGTGCTGTGCTGCTGTAGCGCTCTGTGTGGTGATACTGTCGCTGTGCTGCTGTGGCGCTCTGTGTGGTGATACTGCGTGCTGTGCTGCTGTGGCGCTCTGTGTGGTGATACTGCGTGCTGTGCTGCTGTAACGCTCTGTGTAGTGATACTGCACGCACTGTGCTGCTGTAACGCTCTGTGTAGTGATACTGCACGCACTGTGCTGCTGTAACGCTCTGTGTAGTGATACTGCACGTACTGTGCTGCTGTAACGCTCTGTGTAGTGATACTGCACGTACTGTGCTGCTGTAACGCTCTGTGTAGTGATACTGCACGTACTGTGCTGCTGTAACGCTCTGTGTAGTGATACTGCACGTACTGTGCTGCTGTAACGCTCTGTGTGGTGATACTGCGTGCTGTGCTGCTGTAGGCGGCTCTGTGGTGATACTGCGTGCTGTGCTGCTGTAGCGGCTCTGTGTGGTGATACTGCGCGTGCTGTGCTGCTGTGGCGGCTCTGTGTGGTGATACTGCGTGCTGTGCTGCTGTGGCGGCTCTGTGTGGTGATACTGCGCGTGCTGTGCTGCTGTAGCGGCTCTGTGTGGTGATACTGCCGTGCTGTGCTGCTGTGGCGGCTGTGTGGTGATGCTGCGCGTGCTGTGCTGCTGTGGCGGCTCTGTGTGGTGATGCTGCCGTGCTGTGCTGCTGTAGCGGCTCTGTGGTGATGCTGCGTGCTGTGCTGCTGTGGCGGCTTGTGTGGTGATGCTGCGCGTGCTGTGCGCTGTGGCGGCTCTGTATGGTGATACTGCGTACTGTGCTGCTGTAACGCTCTGTATAGTGATACTGCACGTACTGTGCTGCTGTAACACCCTGTATAGTGATACTGCACGTACTGTGCTGCTGTAACACCCTGTATAGTGATACTGTATGTACTGTGCTGCTGCAACACTCTGTATAGTGATACTGTATGTACTGTGTTGCTGCAATACTCTGCACAGTGAGTGATACTGCATATATAGGATCCGTACATTATCCCAACATACAGTACATTCACCCGACGATTATTTCCCCAACACCAATTGACTGATGAGTTTAAGTTCCTGGCAAAAATATTACCGCCAGTCATTTGCCCAACAGTGTTGATTACGGGATTACAACTTCACTCCTCCCATGTTACTAGTATGTATACTAGTTACAAAGCTTCAAAGGAGAGTGCTTGGTAAGTTTACATCCCTCCCACCCATTTCCAAATCTTGGCTCAGTTTCAATATATTGAACTTCAGCAGCTTTTACATGTAGCCCAATGTTACTAAGTTTGCTTATACATTTAACAGCTTTAGAGGGCACAAAATGGTTAAAGACAGTGCTTGCATTACATTTACTAGGCACGTACCTGTATCACCGCCACCATGAGTGAACACCTCGCTCATATTAAATTAATCCATGCCAAGGAGTACAACAAACAATAAATAATACTGCATTTCTGTGCACTTTGTGAGCCGCATGTTACATAAGGTATGAGGTATAGTGAGCCGCATTTTACATGCGATTGGGTAATGCTTCTAGAGTCAGAAAGTAATACTGTGCACATCATTTTACAAGAGGCCCAGTGAGTCACATTTTACATGCAATCAGGTAATGCTTCTTTCTAAATGACAAGCCTCTAGTACACAAAAACAACTTGTAATACTGCGCACATCTTTTTACAAAAGGTCTAGAGAGCCACATTGTGCAGGAGGTCTGTTGGTACGTTCATGTCGGGATTTTGTTATTCGGTATTTATGCCCCAACAGGAAGCCGAAAATTGGGAAATTGGTCACTGGTTAAACATTGTCAGGCGATTACGAGTTGGGAAGTCGTAGTAGATCCACATATATAGTATAATTGTAACACTCTTTTTAGTGATATTGTCTGTACTGTATTGTTGAAATACTCTGTACAGTGATATTGTATGTACTGTATCGCTGTAACACTCTGTATAGTGGTATTGTGTTTACTGTATCACTGTAACATTCTAATATTGTAAGTACTGTATTACTGTAGCGCTCTCTGTACAGTGATATTGTATGTACAGTGTCACTGTAACGCTCTGTATAGTGATATTGCCTATACTGTATTATTGAAACACCCTGTACAGTGATATTGTATGTACTGTATCACTGTAACATTCTGTATAATGATATTGTATGTACTGCATCACTGTAACACTCTGTATAGTTATACAGTGTATGGCTGTAGCACTCTGTATAGTTACATTGTATGCACTGTATCACGATAACACCATGTGTATTGATATTGTATATACTGTATCGTTGTAACACTCTGAATAGTGATATTACATGTTATGTATTGCTGTAACATTCTGTATTGTGATACTATATATACTGTATTGCTGTAACACTGTATAGCGATAGTGTATGTACTGTATTGCTGTAACACTCTGTATAGTGATATTGTACATTCTGTATCACTGTAACACTCTGCATAGTGTTACTGAATGTACTGTATCGCTGTAACACTGAATAGTGAGATTAGAAATACTGTGTCGCTGTAGCACTCGAGTGATTTTACACGTATTGTATAGAGAATAAAGTATGGGTCGGGATGTGTAATGAGAAGTTTACACACTCCTGAGGGGTTAGATGCTACATAAACCCCGGAAGTGAAGCTCAAGGGTTTTATTAAGCATCTAACGGTCAACAATAAACCGGTTACCGACTCATGTTTATTTCATATAATTGCTGGGTTTGCCTTTTTTGCCCAAGCAATTTTATAAAATGAATGCAGGTTGCTGCGCAGCCCACCCGGTTCTGAAGACAAAAGCAGCAGTGGGGGCATGCGCAGAGCGAGGGAAACTGCGCTCATGTTTGCCATTATAAACGCTCATTTATAACGGCAAATTATGCCAAGGTTTCCCTATGGGGAAAAAGGCTAAGCCAGTTATTATATCACTGTAACACTCTGTATAGTGATATTGCTTGCACTGTATCGCTGTAACACTCTTTATAATGCTATCGCATAGCTGCAACACTCTGTATAGTGATATTGCTTGCACTGCATCGCTGTAACACATTTTATAATGCTATCACATAGCTGCAACACTGTACAGTGATATTGCTTGCACTGCATCGCTGTAACACATTTTATAATGCTATCGCATAGCTGCAACACTCTGTACAGTGATATTGCTTGCACTGCATCGCTGTAACATATTTTATAATGCTATCGCATAGCTGCAACACTCTGTACAGTGATATTGCTTGCACTGCATCGCTGTAACACACTTTATAATGCTATCGCATAGCTGCAACACTCTGTACAGTGATATTGCTTGCACTGCATCATTGTAACACTCTTTATAATGCTATCGCATAGCTGCAACACTCTGTACAGTGATATTGCTTGCACTGCATCACTGTAACACTCTTTATAATGCTATTGCAGCTTTGTACTGTATCACTGTAACACTCTGTACAGTGAGATTGTATAGACCAGGCTGGAACTGCCAGCTACAAAGGGTCATGATGGAGCCCCCAACCAACTCCCTCCTCCCCAAGATCGCCAAGGGAAAACAACAGCAAGGCACCAACTTTGGCCATCAGGCCCTGTCCCTTGCTCAATGAACTAAACTCTGCCTTTTGCATCAGCCCTCCGATAAGTGAGGCTGATCACAGAGGGCAGGTGTGGGCAGAAGAGGCATGTGAAAAACAAATGGGTAACAAAAAACCAGCACTTCCAACTCACAGAGTGCCAGACCAAGCTGTAGTTGCCAGCTGCAAAGGGCTGTGAGAGAGCCCACCTCCCTTCCCGTCATGATTGCCAAGGGAAAACCCAAGCAAGGGACCAGCTTCTGCTATCAGGCTGTCCTTTGCTCAATTAACTAAACTCCACCACCCTTCCAATCAGCGGTGCTGATTGTGGAGGGCAGACATGACTAGAAGAAGTACACAAGCAAAAGTGGGAACAAAGCCGGTGCTCCTGACTCATGGAGCACCAGATCAAGCTGCAATTGCCAGCTGCAAGGCATCATGAGGGAGCCCCCTTCCACTCCCCCCCCAATTGCTGAAGGAAAACATCTGCAGGGGACCAGCTTCAGCCATTGGGCCCGGTCCTGGCTCAATGAACTAAATTCTGCCACCTGCACCAGCCTTCCAATCAGCGGGCCTGATCTCAAATGACAGGTGTCACCAGAAAAAAGTGCGCAAAAAAACAAGCAGGGGACAAAGCCGGCACTCACAAATCATGCTGCACCATACCAAGTCACAGCTGCCGGCTGCAAAGGGTCGCGAGAGAGCTCCCTCTCTACCTCCCATCCTCCATGTTTATTGAGGGAAAAGCAGAGGAAGGGACCAGCTTTGCCCATCGGGTCCTTTCCCTTGCTGAATGAACTAAATTCTGCCTCTTGCAGCAACCCTCCAATCAACAGGGGTGATCATGGAGGACAGGTGTGGTGAGAAGAGGCATGTGAAAAACAAACAGGGAACAATGCTGGTGCTCCTTACTCATGGAGTACCAGACCACACTGCAACTGCCAGCTGCAAAGTTTGTGAGGGAGCCCCCCTCCACCTCCCTCCGCCCCATGATCGCCAAGGGAAAACCAAAACAAGGGACCAGCTTTGGCCATCAGGCCCTGTCCCTTGCTCAATTAACCAAACTTGTCCTCCTGCACCAGCTCTGCAATCAGTGGGGCTGATCATGGAGGACAGGTGTGGCCAGAAGAGGCGTGCAAAAAAACAAATGGGGAGCAAAGCTGGTGTGCCTAACAAATGTAGTGCCAGACCAAGCCGCAGTTGCCTGCTGCATGGGGGCATGAGGGAGCCCCCCTCTACCTTCCTCCCTCCATGACCACCTAGGGAAACGCAGAGGAAGGGACAAGATTCACCTATTGGGCCCTGCCCCTTGCTGAATGAACTACACTCCACCTCTTGCAGCAGACTTCTGATCAGTGAGGCTTATCATGGAGGATAAGCATGACCAGAAGAGGTGCACAAAAAAATAAATGAGGAACAAAGTCAGCACTCCCGACTCACAGAGTGCCAGACCACACTGCAGTTACCAGCTGCATAGGTCATGAGGGGGCCCCCTCCACCTTTTCCCAATGACCACCGAGGGAAAACCAGAGCAAGGGACCAGCTTTGGCCATCAGGCCTTGTCCCTTGCTCAATGAACTAAACTCATCCTCATGCACCAGCCCTGTAATCAGTAGGACTAATCATGAAGGACACGTGTGGTCAGAAGAGGCATGCAAAAAAGCAAACTTTGAGCAAAGCTAGCATCCCTGACTCACAGAGCACCAGACTAGGCTGCAACTGCCAGCTGCTAAGGGCCATGAGGGGGCCCCCTCTACCACCCCCCCCATGATCGCTGAGGGAAGACCAGCCATCGAGCCCTGTCCCTTGCTCAACAAACTAAACTACATCTCCTGTACCACCCTTCCAGTCAGTGGGGGCTGATCACAGAGGACAGGTGTGGCCTCTGCCTTCTTAGCTCCTCTGGTCCTCAAGAAGGGCTCCATGCTCCATGGGTCATAGTGCTAAGGCTGGAGTGCAAATAGTGTCACACTGTGGGTGTCAGCTGTGGAGTCAGCATCAGCCGGCCACACTGCCAAACAATGTCTACCCTTTTCCAGTGTCTGATCCTGCTGCAACCATACAGGGCCTCTTGGACTCTCATCAGTTCAGATGTTTGGTGCTGGCAGTATAACCTAGAGGTCAGAGTAACGAGCTGTGAATGAGCTTAATACAACCAGCAGACGTGGGAACTATATGACTCTGAGCAAGTCCCTTAACCTCCCCAGTGCTCCTGGGCTGACCCTGAAAACAGGCACTTGTGCCTAGTGGGCCTTACCTGGTTACCAAAGAATTAAAAAAAAAAAAAAAAAGATATAAGTTGCTCAGCTACCACAGTTCTGAAATGCTGTATTACTACTAGCCTATTTAGTGCTGCACTGCTCTCTCTCCCTGACTTTTGCCTACACCTCTGGGGCTGGTCACTTTTTAGCCAATTATAACTGAACTTTTAACCTATGTTGCTACTGATAGAGACTCTAGGGACTATCTGACAGAATACAGTCTACTCAGCTTGCTGTCTGGCATATATCTTGCTACCTGCTAAACTGTACACCACAGCTCACTATCTGGGATCTGTACTGTGCATAAGCATTGATCTCTGAGAAAGGAGGCATTTCCTAGAAATGAATGCATTAATTCCTAGGAAATGCCTCCTTTCTCGGGTATTAATGTGCTTGTAACATGGCAAGCACTTGGCAGAAATATCGTTAGAAACACGATTAATGCAAAACATGTTAAAATGTCTTGTATAGAAAAAGCTGTCAAAATACAAATACTGGCAAAATTCAGCAATGTTCATTAATACTGCGATTGCTGCATTACTCATTTATGAAAAAATGCTGCTGTTACATTACTGGTGGTGTACTATTACTATGCAAGTGTTTAAAACTTGCAAAATACTATTATGTTGATGAAAAAAGTACCTCCAATACTTCTTATGCTGAAACGCTACTATTTGTGGGTAAAAATAAACATTTACATACAGTACCTTGCTGCCGCTCAGAAAACCTTACTATCATTTTGCAGTTAACGGCACATTTTATAACTCTGATAAGTTTTTGCAGTTCAAATTTTGCCTTCAGAACAACAATTTATCTTGCACGCTTGCCCCTACCTTACGGTGAAAATACAACATGGAATATTTCTCGGGGATTAATGCTTACTTGCAGGCTTGCTCCTAGGTTACAGTGGAAATATGAGATGCGGTATTACTTTTCAGGGGAACTGTAGTAATTACAACTGCTTGGCCCGCTAAACATCCACAACTTAAATGGCTTCATCGAAGAGATTTGCAGACATTCTGCAAAGTGATACTCCCTGTACTATATCACTGTAATGCTGTGCATAGTGATATTGCATGTACTGTATCACTGTAAATCTCTGCATAGTAATATTGCATGTACTATAAAGAGAATAATGGATAGTTTACAGTGTATTACCAGTCAGTAATACCATCGAGAGGTTCAGGACATGTAAGAACCTCGAGAGTGAAGCTCGAGAGGTTCCTACATGTCCTGAACCTCTCTATGGTATTCTGACCGGTCACACACTCTTAACTATCCATTATTTTTTTTAATATATGGATCCAAGTTTTCTTAGTCTGCGGTCGGCTGCTGCCATGAAGGATTGTGTCAGTCGTAGCCGACCGCAGCACTGACTGGCTCTATCTGTTTCTCCCCCGCCTGCTTGCCTACATAGAACAGTGCCCCGCTCCATCTCTTCCTGCTGTGCTGGCTTACACACACACACACACACATACAGGGCAGTAAAAAAAACTACCTTTTTTCTTTTTGTTGGGGGGTGCAGGATCAGCCAGATAAGTCCTTTTAAAAACAAAAATGGAAACTGCTGTGGACACTGCGCTCTCGCTAAGCGAGATATGACCGCCATGTTTTAAAAACTGTTTTGGCCGTCCACAGACAGAGAGCAGCCAATCATTAGCTGCGTTAGTGAGCGTCAATGGTTGAGTGATGTTTTAAAGGTTTACTGATATGGGGAGTTGTGGGCTTGCGCTGTTTAACTTGGCTGGTAATACTATCGTTCAAGTCCCAAACAATACTATTATTGGACGTGAACGATAGTATTATCACTCTCGAAGTGTGGTATTATCACTTTGGGAGTGATAGTATTACAGAAAAAAAATTGTATGCTTTAGTAGCACATTAAATCTGCTATCCATATATTAAATTGCTGTAATGTTCTGCATAGTGATATTGTGTGTACTGTATCTCTGTAACGCTCTGCATAGTGATATTGCATGTACTATATCACTGTAATGTTCTGCATAATGACACTGCATGTACTATATCACTATAATAACTGGGTTTCATTTTTTTCTATACAAAACCCGTGGCATAATTTACCATTATAAAGGAGTGTTTATAATGGCAAACACCGCAACTGGGTTTGTTTCTCTCTTTATGCCCCAGGCTAGCCAGGCGCAACTCTTCCACGTTCCCCCAGCCAATCTAACCCGAGCCACCAGAAACCATCATTCCAGTTCACCGGTAAGTACATTTAAAAAAAAAATAGAAAAGAAATGGCTGCACAAAAAAAATGAAAGTGCATCGTAGCAAAAGTGGGGAAATAAAATAAAATAACACTTCCAGCAACTGCGTCCCGACCGGTGACAGTGCCAAAACTCGGTTGGACCGCGGCTTCACCGGAGGTATTTTTATTATTTTATATAATTGCTATGGAGGAAAAAATGAAACCCAGCAATTATATAAAATAAAATATGGGTCAGTGTGTGTAAACTTGAAGTTTATACACACCCGAGGGGTTAGATGCTATCCATAAAGCCCTTGAGCTTCGCTCTCGAGGTTTATGTAGCATCTAACCCCTCGGGTGTGTGTACACTTCTCGTTACACACCCTGACCCATACTTTATTCTCTGTGTAATACCCTGCACAGTAATATTGCAAGTACTGGATTTCTATAACACTCTATATAGAGCTATTCTATGTACTGTATCGCTGTAACACTCTGCGCATAGATATTGCATGTACTTTATTTATTTAGTTTTTATTTGCTGGGTAAGTGCGCTAGACAGAAACTGCCTATTTTCAGGCACAACCTGGGAGAAATACAACATCAGATAACAGGACAGTGCAGTACAATAGAACAGTAAAACACAACATAACTTCAAAAGAAGATACAACAGCTGCAGGTTACAAGGATTAGTGCAGTGTATACTTTATCGCTATGACACTCTGCATAGTGATACTGCATGCACCGTATTGCTGTAACTCTTTGTATAATGATAGTCCAGGTACTGTGTCACTGTAACACTCTGTATAGTGATATTGCATGTATTACATCATTGTTAACACTCTGTATATTGATATTGCATGTACTGTATCACTGTAACATTATTATACTGACATTGGCCCCTATGCATGAAGGAGCAGAGTGACTGCGCACTGCATATCTGTGGCATAGAGCCACTCTACACCCATTGTGCCCCCTGTGTGGGATGCATTACTGTGGTTGAGTAGCCCCATTGCATCTGATCCCCTGGCCATGCAGACAGCAATGCACCAGAGGTGATGGTGGCTTGGTGGCACTATGTGTCAGTCACTAGTGTGCATAGTGCAGTCCACAAGGGTGTGGAGGACAATACAGGCTACAGCAGGGGGGACCCTGCCATAACAGCTTTACACAGCCATGGCCACACACCCACAGGGTCCCCCCCCAACACAACTGGTCCTGAGCTCCCTCCTCCCAACAGTAGACATCCCCCTCCCTGTCCCTGCAGCTTGGGCCCGCCCTGTACACATAAGCCCTGGTGCAGGTGGTAGGGTAGGTGTGTGGTGGGCATTGCCACTTGCAGCCCATGGCCATGGCAACACCGGTCAGGGGTGGTGTGGATGGTGTGGCTGGGGGGTGTCTCCTCTGCAAGCCTACAGTAGTACCGCAATCCGTGGGCCATTGCCCCACTGTGTTCCGGGGGTGGGGGGATTCCACCAATGGCGGCCAACTGCACGGTGCATGGGTACCCATTCACGATCCCGGTCCCGCACTGTCATGTGTGGGGGATCCACTCTAGGTCCCAGGTAGGCCTTTGGCTTGGCAGCCCATCTGGGAACACAACCCCAGCCCTATCCAACCCGTGCAAACCGGCGTGCTGGGGGCAGTGCCATGAACTAGTGGCTGGTGGTCATGAATGCCACAGGTGCACACCTGTCTGCAGGTGCGGAGCTCCGCAGGTGGGATACATGCCTCCGGTGCATAATTCCCACCCCTATGTGCGTAGGAGAATTGTATGTACCATATCACTGTAATGCTCTATATAATGGTAGTGCATATACTGTCTCAGTATAATGATATTAAATGTACTATATCATAGTAACGCTCTGTATAGTTATATTGCATGAACTGTATTGCTGTAATGCTCTGTATAGTGATATTGCATGCACTGTATTGCTATAATGCATTGTATAGTGATATTGCAGGTACTATATTACTGCTAACACTCTGTATACTGATACTGCATGTAGTGTATCACTGCAATGCTCTGTATAGTGATACTGATCATACTGCATCACTGTTGACTCTCTGTATGGTGATATTTCGTGCACTGTATTGCTATAATGATCTGTATAGTGATTTTGCAGGTAATGTATCACTGTTAAAACTCTGCATAGTGATATTACATGTACTGTATCACTGTAACATTCTCTATAGCGATATATCGGGGGTCCAACGAAGAGCAACCAGGATGATCCTCTGTATGGAGGACAAGCCCCACTAGGAGAGACTGAGGGAGCGCAACATGTACTCCCTGGAAGAATGGAGGGATAGAAGGGACATGATAGAAACCTTCAAATATATGAAAGGCATAAATAAAGATGGTACAGAGGGAATCTTAAGATTAAGGAGAGGGAGGGACACTAGGGAGCACAATCTAAAGTTGGAGGGTGGTAGATTCAGAAGGGAAATGAGAAGACACTATTTCATCGAGAGAGTGGTGACAGGCTATACCATTGTTACCGTGACCCACCACAGCAAAAACAGCACAGCAACAACAACCTGTTCGACATCCACAGTGTCGAACGGGTTGTTGCAACGATTTGCCAACACACCAATACCTGGTGTTAGCTGCTCTCCCCTGACATCCTGCCCCCCTCCTGGAGTTGAACATCCTTATGTCCAGGGGGTGTGAGGGGCACAGCCACCTCCTGCATTAACACTGAACAGGTGTTGTTGGTTTTTTGATCGTGATTGGGACTAGGT
Source organism: Neoceratodus forsteri (assembly GCA_016271365.2). Lineage (NCBI taxonomy): Eukaryota > Metazoa > Chordata > Ceratodontiformes > Ceratodontidae > Neoceratodus > Neoceratodus forsteri. The sequence continues at coordinate 1,250,825,856 of CM028129.1, read as the reverse complement.
GGCGTCGGGGATGTCGGAGACAATCTGTTGCTGTCGGGGAGGTTGGCAAAATTTGTTTAGCCGAGGCTTGGTAGATCTGTGACAGGGTGGAATGCACTGCCTGAGGAGGTGATATCCTTGAAGATGGTGGGCAGTTTTAAGAAGGGATGGGACAAAGTCAGGGGGAAGGTCGTCAGTGAGGCACAGGGGAGGGATAACAGCTAGCATGGGCATGAAATTGGATATGTGGGTAGGAGAGGGGGAGCAGCTGCAGCGTTATAACTTTGGGCCTGCCTTCCCTTGCGACCCCCCATCCTATTTTGAGCACAGCCTGAACACTTTCTTTTGTTATTAACAGACTGCTGGGTGCACACTTGAGCAGACTAGATAGACCATCAGCCTGTATCTGCTGGCATTCTTTGTATGTTCATATTGCAGGCACTGTATTGCTGTTAACGCTCTGTGTAATAAAATTCCAGGTACTGTATCGCTGTAACACTCTGTATAGTGATACTGCATGTACTACGCCATGTAGTGATATTGTTTCTACTGTATCACTGTAACACTGAACAGTGATTCTGTATGTATTGTATTGCTGAAACACTATGTATAGTGACATTGTCTGTCTTGTATTGCTGTGACACTTTGTATGGTGATAATGCACACACTGTATCACTGTAATAGTCTATATAGTGATATTGCATGTACTTTCCTGTAACACTGTGTATATTGATAGTTTATGTACTGTATCAGTGTAACAGTCTGTACAGTGATATTAGTAAGTAAGTGATACTGTGTTCATGGTATTGCTGTAACACTGTACAGTGATAACTGCATTTTCTGTATCACTATAAGTCTCTGTATAGTGATACTGTGTTTGCTGTATCTCTATAACTCTCTGTATAGTGATACTGTACAAACTGTCTCGCTGTAACCCTCTGTATAGTGATATTGCATGTACTGTATCATTGTAACACTCTGTACAGAGATACCGTATGCAATGTGTTGCTGTAACACTCTGATAGTGATAATGTATGTTCTGTATTGCTGTAGCAGTCTGTATAGTTGATAGTATATGTACTGTATTGCTATAGCATTCTGTATAGCGATACTGCATGCACTGTATCACTGTAACACTACGTATAGTGATATTGTGTTGCAGGTACTGTATCGCTATAACACTCTGTATAGTGATATATGTACTGTATTGCTGTAACACTCTGTATGGCTGATACTGTATGTGCTGTATCACTTTAACACTCTGTATGGTGATACTGTATGTGCTGTATCGCTGAAACACTCTGTATTGTGATATTGGATGTACTGTATTGCTGTAACGCTCTGTATAGTGATAAAGCATGCACTGTATCTCTGTAACACTCTTTATAGTGAAATTAAATGTACTGTATCACTGTAACACTCTGTATAGTGATATTGCATGTCCTGTATCACTGTAACACTCTATAGTGAAATTGTATGTAATGTATTGCAGTAACAGTCTGTAACTTTCTATACAGTGATATTGTATGGAATGGAGATGCTGCTAAACCCATTGTATCCCACTTTATCTCCAGGGACCACAGTGTCAATGACCTCTCTGTTTGTGTCCTTCAGCAGGGCTTCTAGGATTCTGATCATAGAAAAAACATGGAAACCAAGTTGATCATCCACCTTGGCTCCCAGCAGCCCTCTGGTTTAAATGATAGATTTATTTTCTACTAACATCTTTCAGCCACCCCTTGTTTTCCCTAAAGTCTGTTTGTATCTGTACACATTTAATTCATTTTTCATTTTCACTGTAAGTCTCCATCTCTCTCTCTCTCTCCTTCCCCCACATTTGTCACCTTTCAGCCTTCTTACTAGGCCCTGTTAATTAGTCCCCACCTGGGGCCTTCTCTAGCTCTTTCTCTCCTATTATGCTTTATCTTTCCCATCATCACCTTTTTTGTTTCATAGATTCTCTCTTAATCTTGTCATTTATCACTTCCTCTCCCTGAGACTCCCCTTTTTTCTTTCTCCACATATATATCCCTTATTTTACCTCTCCTCTACACTAACTTTGTTTTTTTCTCTATTTCCTGAAGAAGACCTAAGGTCGAAATGTAGATTTTTAACTCTATTTTCTGTTTTCAGTATGCATTTAATATAACCATTTTGTTTTGCTTTCAGACCACATGCTGACACAGCACCTTGTTTTTGTTTTTACATTTTGAGTGATATTGCATGTACTGTATTGCTGTAGCACTCTGTATAGTGATATTGCATGACTGTATCGGTGTAACACTCTGCAGATATCACTGTAACACTCTGTACAGAGAGTTTGCATGTACTGTGCCACTGCAACACTCTGCAAATATCAATCACTGTAACACTCTATATAGAGATATTGCATGCACTATAACACTCTGTATAATGTGAAATTGAATGTACAGTATCGCTGTAACATTCTGTATCGTGCATAGTAATGGTGTGTGTACTGTATTGCTGTAATACTCTTTACTGTGATATTGTGTTCACCATATTCCTGTAATACTCTGTATTATGATATTGCATGTACTGTATCACTGTAACACTATGCACAGATCACTGTGATATTCTGTATAGTGATAGTGCATGTACTGCACTGTATTGCTGTAACACTGTACGATAATACTATGTTTTCTGTATCTCTGTAAAACTCTGTATAGTGCTATTGCATATGCTGTTTTGCTGTAACACTCTGTGTAGTGATAGTGTGTTTGCCGTATCACTGTAACTCACTGTATAGTGATATTGTGTGTACTGGATCACTGTGTTACTCTGTATATTGACACTGTATGTACTGTATCACTGTAACACTCTGTGTAGTGACATTATAGGTATTGCATTACTGTAACACTCTGTACATTGATATTGTATTTACTGTATCACTGTAACACTCCATATAGTAATATTGAATGTACTGCTTTTTTTGCAATGCTCTAGATAGTGATATTTATGTACTGTGTCACTGTAAAACTCTGTATATAGCTACTGCATATACTGCATCACTGTGCATAGAGCTACTGCATATACTGCATTACTGTAACATTTCATATAGTGATATTGCATGTACTGCATCACTGTAATGCTCTGCATAGTGATTTTTCATGTACTGTATCTCTGCAATACTCTGCATAGTAATGTTGCTTGTACTGTATCATTGTAATGCTCTGTACAGTGATACTGCATGTATTGTGTTGTTGTAACACTCTTGTACCACTATTGTATGTACTGTATCACACTAATGCTCTGTATAGTGATATTGTATGTACTGTATTGCTGTAACACTCTATAGTGATACTACATGTACTGTATTGCTGTAATGTTCTGTATAGTGATATTGCATGTACTGTATCACTACAGCGCTTTGTATAGGTGATATTGCAGCTATTATATTGCTGTTAACGCTCTGTGAAATGATATTACATGTACTGTATCACTGTAACGCTCTGTATAGTAATATTGCAGGTACTGTATCACTGTTAATGCTCTGTATAGTGATACTGCATTACTGTATTGCTGTAATGCTCTGTATAGTGATACTACAGGTACTGTATCACTGCTAATGCTCTGCATAGTGATACTGCATGTTTTGTATCACTGTAACATTCTATAATTACTGGTGACTGTCACAAATGCACTCTGCAGTTCAGGCCCTCTGCTCCCACAGTGCCAACCTCGAAGTGCAATAGCGTGAACAGGGGACAGACAGGGTAACCCTCCTGTCTGTTTTGGGTCTGAATCACCTACTAGCCTCGAGTCCTGGGGGTTCAATGTGAACCTAATGCTAGCGTACCCAGCTCACAGACTCAGATTTGTACCCTCTTCAGGGGATGCAGTACAATCCTTTGCCCAAGGGCACCCAGCCAGGTTTTCAAAATGTATCCTTACAACTCTATATGAGACCTAGGTATATTCTTACCTTTAAGCAAGCTTAGTACCCTATTCAAGCCCTTAACAGCTGTCAGACTTAAAAACAGGTTCTACAGTCACATGTAAAATAACTGAGTAAAAGCACATGTAGTATTTTAAAGAAATGTTGTTTACTACAAATTGTAAAACAGGTAAAATCAAACACAGAACAATTATATCACGAACTTACAGTCACATAAAATAACTGGGAAGTTACAGAACACAAATATGCCTACCCCAAATACTTAAAAGTTCTTGCCTATCTAGATGTTACCATTACGTGCTTTCAAGTCCAGAGATCTGTGTGTCTCTTGAGTCAAAAATAATATGCAAACCTTTCCCCAGATGCATGTTTCATTTCAAACTTCATCTCCCCACCCCTTTTGGTGAGGTCACAGTTAGATCCTCCCATAGATTTTATTTTTTTCTGGGGAAATCAACAGTCAGCAATTTTTAAAATATAAGTCTTTAATCAAAACATCCCCTTTGATGTCTTTCTGCTGACTTCCTGTTTTGCTAGAGTGATCTCAGGTTTTTATGGTTTCTCACAAGCATGTCACTAATTCTTGGCTAGGTGAGAAAACCAAGAGGAATCATCCAAATTACTTCCCTTCCTGCTATGTCAGAAATGCATACATGGGAACCAACTTCAAAAGCAGGAGCAGGTTATAAAAGGTAATAAACTGTCCCTCTGGAAGGAAGGCATTTAATTAGATTTCACTGGTCTGTTTATAACATCCTGTTGTTTTCCTCACACTGACATCTTTTGGGGTCAAAGGTCAAGTCTCTCACGCACTGCCTGCTTGTCCTAGGTAGACAATCACATACCATATACTTATATTACAAATATCATACATATAACCATAAGCAGATGGCAGAGCATCACAGTGACCATAAATATCAACTGGATTACTGTTTTGTTAAAAATGCATATCAACCGGATTTCGGGTTATTATGCTACAAAGACAATAATAACCTGAAATCCATTTGATATGACACTTCATAATAACCCAAAATCTGGTTGACATGACATTCCCCAAAGAAAAGACTTTAAACTGTTGCATTCAATTGTTTCACAAAAAATATTTCAACTGCAGTATTTTCAACTGTGTTTTAATCATGTACAGTTCAATTTCTTCAAAAATAAAACTGCACTATAGCTAAAAAACATATTTTTCATTCAAGCTGCTAGAAATACAGTCTAAACTTCCACACCAGCAATTATAAAAAATAAAGGATAGGTAAGTTTGATGTTACGGAGCTTTTTCACACACCTTTGATGTGTAATGACCACATAAACCTCTTGACCTTCGCTCTCGAGGTTTATGGGTCATCACACACTTCGGGTGTGTGAAAAAAATCCATAACACGCACTTACCTATCCATTATTCTCTGTGTATTGTGATATTGCAGGTATTGTATGACTCTGTATAGTGACATTATATGTACTATATCACTGTAATGCTCTTTATAGTGACATTTTTCATTTAATTTAATTTCATTTATTTGTAATTGCGGGTAGGTACACTGAGATACAATATCCCATTTTCAGGCAGGACCTGAAGTCAGTAGGTTCAACAGACAAACTAACAGCATAGAATACATTAATCAACCATTAAATACAATAAACAATTAACACATTTTACAGAAGAGCAAACATTCATTTTTGCAGGTACTGTGTTACTGTAACACTCTGTATAGTGATACTGTATGTCCTGTATTGCTGTAACACTCTGTATAGTGATATTGCATGTAGTGTATCACTGTAACACTCTGCATAGTGATAACTGTATATAATATATGCACTGTATCACTACAACACTGTATAGCAATAGAGTATTTGTGGGATGTCTACTGATGTAGGTATCCCAGTAGTACTGCATAATAGAAACATTTGGATTGGTATTGGGTGAGGGAGGGGGTAGCACTAGACTGCCAGGGTTGTCTTGTATAAATAGTCATTTAGATATAATTATTTCATTTTACAGTTTTAGGCCAGGAAAGACATAATAAGCTGAGGCTTGTTTCCAGTTGTGTTCTGGGAGCACAGGGAAGTTAAGTGACTTGGTCATGGTTTCACAGTACGTATGTTGTGGTTTTAGGATTCAAACCCAGTTCTCCAGGTCTGCAGCTCAGTGTTCTTAACCACTGCACTGAACTGCCTCCCAGTGGATGGGGATCGGGTGAGGGAGGGGGTACCACAAGACTGCCAGGGATTTATTTATATTACACGGGGATTGGGTAGAGCGGGGGAATCTAGCATGGGGTTTTATATTTTTTTACTGTACATGTCATTGCACCAGAGATGCTGGGGGGGGGGGGGGGTGTTTGTAAAAATAGGGATCTGGAAGCATTAAACAGCATTGTGCAATCAGCCTCTCAGTGACTCCAAATCCTTAACAATATACTTCATGTGCACACCTTATCTGGATGTAGATGAGTCAGCTAGGCTCTTGAACATATAAAAGTTCTGTCTGTCAGAGAAGCATTATGTAAAAACAATATGCCTCTTTATTTCTTTATTCCTGTTCAGTTATTAATTTACTCTTCATCTTCCAGCCTCCCAGGTCTTCCTCATCTACCTCTAGCAACCTCCCAGCTCTGACACTGCCTTACCTGGCAGCATACTAGGAGGAGAGGCTGATGGCCCTTAACGTGTTCACCCTGAGGAAACAGAGATGGAGAAGCTTGATCTGGTGTCCTCCTGCAGGATGTAGAGAAATACACTGAAGCTCAGATTGGTACATTTAGGAGTAAAACTGGGAGCCGCTTCTTCTCCCAAAGGGTAGTGAACCTATAGAACAGCCTACATGTGGATACAGTGCTTCAAGGTTAACCTGGAAATACTTCTGCTTACTGATGCAGTCACAAGATCAACTGGTAGTAGAATGGGTGAGCAAATCCATAAAAATTATGACTGGTTTGTACAGCATATTTATTCATCCCTGCCTATGAGGTGGAGGCGGGGGTAGGGCAGAGCTGATGTATCATGAGTAACCTTAAATTACTATGTTGCTTGCTACTGTATGCTACACTGAATATGACAGAATCTCAGGCAAATCCAGCCGTCATAGTGTTACTGTCATAGTGAATTTGTGGATTTGACAGTCCTCTGATTGATATTGTTGTAATCTGGGCAGGCAGTATAGCCTAGAGGTTAGAATAATGACCTGTGAATGAGCTTGGTACATCCAGCACACCTGGGTTTGATTCCCACAATTCCACTTGTATACTGTGTGACCCTAAGCAAGTCACTGAATGTCCTGTGTGCTCCCGGGTCGTCCCTAAAAAACGGGCATTGTGCCTAGTGGGCCTTACTCAGTTATCTAAGAATTAAAAAACCAAAAAAATCTGTCTCTACATCAGGCCAAATCTGGGTATCGAATCTGAGGTCAGATTTTAGATCAAAGGTCAGATTCTTGAATCCTTGGATCCAAAGTCAGATCCACATGTTGGATCATGGATCTGTCCATCAGATCCAAAGAAATCAAGTATTCTGATCAGATCCAAGGTTGCTGGATCCACTCACAGATGCCATTGCTTTTCAATGACATCTGAAATCTGACATTTTGTCTGCTATCCACAGGTATCTGACCTGGCACGATACTATCCCAGCACCACTAAGTCCTCGTGCATGAAAAAACTACTGCAGCCAATTGGGCTAGTAAAACTGCTTCCAGCTTGCCCAGTGTGGACTGCTGCAACATGCAATGGGTGAAAAAGTCAGTTGATTGAATGACTGCCCCCACTAGTCAAGTCCAGTATGGCCATCATTGGAGCTCTTGGCAATCTGCTGACAATAAGGCACAACATTGCTCACTGGGTGAGATCTGTGAGAACTTTTCATGTTGCCATCTTCCCAGAAAGTCAGAATATGTTAAAATGTATTGTATCAAGTTTGTGCTGCTGTTAAGATCCAGAAAAATATACATTTAAAAAAGTCATAATATAGTCTAAGCCCAACATAAATGTGCAATTCAGACAAACATTGGTGAATAAGTTAAATGTTTCTGGTGTCGAACCTTAATGTTTAAAAGTTCAGATGTTTAGGGGTTTGTAGTTCAGCATTACTACAATATTACTGTATTACAATTTGTTTTTAAATAGTCCATCTTTCAGGGATTTAAACTAATTAGGTGGCCAGATTCTACTGTTTTAAACAACTCTGATTTTCCATTAATTTTTCTTTAGCCCCCTGCCATGATTTACTAATGGCAGAAGCTCACACGGATGATTTTCAGTGGGAAATGGAGCTGTTTTCAAACAATTCATTTGTGCTTTTTATAAATATAGAGCAGTGAGTATTCCTAGGCAAACATGGCTGTAGGGGATGTCCCCATCATTAGCCTGCACAGCATCCAGACAGTTTGCCAATCCCATGGGGGTCGCTCATTTCTTCTAAAAATGTCAATCTGACAAATTTCTATGTGAACACACCCATAGGCATAGCACCTGGAAAGGGGGCAGGCTTTTAAGATCTGTTCCTGATATGTCTTTTAATATTTATATATTTTCTGCCCTTTCTTATACATACATACTTTACATACATACATACTTTACATACATACATCAAATTACTTCTAGCTCTCTTGCTATGATACTTCCTTATCAACAGAACTGTCACAGTCACATGCAAACGTTTGCTGCCGCAGTGGAATTCACACTGGGAGTGGTGCTTCAGACACAACTTTTGTATTAACATTTCAACAAAAAGTGTTGAGCATACTCAAACCTCTATAAAAAATCAAGGATACTCCATATGGTCCAGTTTCAACTAAAATACATTATTTATTGACACATAAAGATAAAAAAATCACAGGCTATGCCCTGCCTGATGCGTTTTGGGTATGTTCCATCCTTTATCACTGAAGCCTTTGGCAAAGGATGGGACACACCCAAAACATGTCAAGCATGGCATAGTCTGTGATTTTTTATATTTATGTGTCAATCAATAATGTATTTTTTGTTGAAATCAGACCATGTATGGTATCCTTGAATTTTTATAGAGGTTTGTGTGTGCCCAACACATTTTGTTGAAATATCTAAGTTTATTTATACCTGAAATGTTTTAATTTATTATTCCAATATAGTGTTTTGGTGTTGGGCTGTGAGTTGAGTGCTGGGGGGCAGGTTGCAGCTTTCTCTTTGTGTGCTGGTGCTTGCCAGGGTGAAGGAAATGAAGTACAGACAGCTCATTTATTTAGTAGCTAAATTTGCAATGTCCCATGGGTTTTATAGTGCTGTCTGAGCAATGCAGGAAGGATTGCAGGTGAAATCAGGAGACAGTTTTTTCTGTAGCCAGAGCTGCATTGCAGGTGCTTGGATACCCAGAGAATATGGATGCTGGATTAGGGAGGGTGACTGGGAACCCAGCAATGCACTTAGTGGTAGTGGGCTAGTGTAAGCAGTTAATATAGGGTGAGGGCAAGAGAAGGGCCACATTCTCCACCATGTGTGGCATTTTGGTGCTGGTCTGCCACTAGGATCCTTACCCTCTCCTCTGGTCTGCCATGCCCCTCTCTCACTGTACCGCTGAACGCCATATTGCTGGACCCGATCAAATTGCTTTAGTCGGATGCATAAAATAAAGTAGAACATTTCTTTATTCAGCACAGGGGACGTCTACACACCATGAAGGCTGTTCCTCAGACTGAGGGTTTCCCAGAGCCCCTGCTATGGTAAGGCACTACCATGCAGTGTAACAATTTGTAACAACAAGTGTGCTGACTGTTCTTAAAGATGCGGCAGCTAAGCCCCATGCTTAACTGCGCACATCACACTAATTAAAAGTTCTCTGTATAAAATCTTCTCCATGTACCTGTGTTATCACAGAGCCTCATGAAGGCCTTTGCAGCTTTGAAGGCTGATATAATAAGTATTATATTAGTCAGATAAAATGTTTACTTTTTTCTCTTTTTCAATCAATTCTACTCTAACACTGCAGCACAGTTCCTCTTTGTGAACATATATTTACATAAGATGACATCTCTTTTTAATGTGGGTACCCTTTTGACAGTTGCAGATGTGAACAGTTAGCAATCAGTATCCACAAAATAAAACAAAAATTAGTAAATGCCAGATGTTCACTGCTAGTATTGATATTATACTAGGTCTAGGAGTGGATCCCTGTGCCAGAAGACTAATATGTGCTGGGCTTGGGATTGGCTGGGCATGGTGGGGGGGCAGTTGCGGCGGGGCAGCAACAGAATCTTATTTAAATCAGAAATGACATGCATAAGGCTGAAACTGATCTAGAGAGTGGGGAAATCTAGATTAGCAATTTTTGCACTAACTCATGAGCCACTTAACTTCACTATCTAGTTGCTGTGATGTGCACGTGCTGACTAATACATATACACATATATATTCCAGTGAGTATAGCATAGTAGTGCACCATCTACACACATGTTTACAGATTAAAAGAAAAGATATCAAGGGACCATTTTCTTCTTTTTAAGTTCTGAGGGACATTAGAGGGTGGGGAGTTGCCACTAGACACCTCAGTTAAATAAGCAATGACATGCAGAAGGCTAAACTGATCTAGATAGCGGGGAAATGTAGACTAGCACTTTTTGCACTAACCAAAGAGCATCCTAACTGCACTTTCTAATTGTTGTGAACACACGCTAATTAATACACATATATGTATATATATTACAGTATAACATAGCAGTGCACTGTCTGCACACATAGAGCATTGCCACACACACACACACACACACACACACACACACACACACACACACATCTTCTCTCCCAGGGAGGGAATCTGTCACCCCCTGCAGTCCAATTGCCCCCTCATGGAGGCCTGAGGGTAGCGCAGACAGGTGACAAGCAGAGGGATGGCACTGTGGAACCACAGAATGTGTGTGCTTCCACAGGCACACGCATGGCCACGGCATGGGGAGTCAGGTGAAAATGGGGAAAAATGGGGGCATAAACACAGTAAAAAAAACTGGAGAAATGGTCTGAAGAATGGCAGTTGGGATTCAATGCAAAGAAGTGCAAGATCATGCAAATAGGGCACAAGAACCCAGGGGCAAAGTACAAACTATGTGGGGAGGTGCTGTCAGTCACAAAGCAGGAAAGGGACTTGGGAGTTATCATCTCACAGGAGACAGAGGGAGAGAGAAAGAGAGAGAGAGAGAGAGAGAGAGAGAGAGAGAGAGAGCAAAGCTTCCTTAAATCAAGGAGGTTATTTTCTAGACTGCACTGAATTGAATCATTACTTTTTGGACCTTTGTAAGTAACTAGTATTGATTCTGTTTTTGGGGTTAACTTTTCTTAGTTTAACTTTAATTTGCCAGGGAGGAACTGTAGCTGGGAGATATGTGCAGTCATTTGTGACTAGACCTGTTACTTAACCTCTGTGAAATAGGTGTCTGAAAGGAAGGAAGGCACTTCCTAGGGTGGAGGGTCAGAGTTGTAGTTGATTGTTTCTGGACGGCATAGGGAAACCTGCTCCCCCACCCAGGGACCACCCAGGCCACCACCACTACCTAAGAGGTTGCCAAGAAAGAGGAGTGGTTGGACCACAGTGGGCTCAGGGAGGGTGAGGGTGGTGGAACAGAGGTGCACCCCTCCAGTTGTGCCTCTCCACAATTCATTCGCCACTCTGGTGGAGCATGGTTCCTCTATGGAGACACCTGAAGTGGAGACCAAGGAGGATGCTAGGAACCTCCACAATGGAGACCCACAGAAAGGTGGCACAGGACCCCACAGGGGAAAGAAACATCTCCTGGTGGGGACTCATTTATTAGGGGGGTAGAACTGGGAGAGGGATGGGAAAGGGAGGTAAGGTGCCTGCCCAGCGCCATGGCTTGGAGGGACATGAAACAAATCCTCAGGATCATGGGAGCAGCTGCAAGGGGGAGTGAGCTGGATGTCATTATCCACCTAGGGATGAATGACCTGGCTGAGAATGTGATCAGAGCAGTGTAACAGGAGGTTGTGGAGTTGGGGAGAGGCCTTAGATAAGTAGTACACACGGTAACTTTCTCACAAGTGCTACCTGTCTATGGTGTGGATGAGGTTAAGGTACTCCGCACCATGGGATTCAATGACCAGTTGAAAAACTGGTGCAGAGCTCAGGGATTTGGCTTCATTGGGGACTGGGGCTCCACCTGGAGGGATGCAGGCCTATACAGGCACGGTGGTCTGTATCTATCCAGAAGGGGAACCAGGATCCTAGGTGATAGGTATAAATGCTTCATTGGTAAGCATTTAAACTAGACAAGGGCGGAGGCACTGAAAAGGAGAAGGGACATCCTAGTTCCCCCTCAAAAAATCAGGGTAGTTAGTGAGGTAAACACCAAGATAGAGCAGTTGATAGGGAGAAGGGCAGGAGTAAATTGAGAAAAAGACAAAGGCAATAAGGACAGGAATGGGGCAAAAAGAAATAGAGCCATAACAAAATGGAGGGTAATGAGTACCAATGCCCATAGTCTAGGTGAAAAGCTCCCCAAAATGGTGGCCTTGATGGAAAAGGGATGCCTGGATATCATGGCAGTCACAAAACATGGTACACAGAGAACCATGACTGGGATGTCAACATACCAGGGTACACAATCTTCAGGAGGGACAGGGATGGAAGAAGAGGAGGAGGAGGAGTAGCTCTCTATGTAAGGGAAGGGATCAAAGCAACAGAACTAAAGGGTAAACAGGGAGTAGAGGAGGCACTGTGGGTCACCCTGGAGACTGGAAATGGCTCCACAATCTGCACAGGGGTTTTATACAGACCCCCATCTCAGGGGAAGGAAATGGACAAGGAAATGATAGAAGGCATCCTTGGGATGGCATAGAAAGGGGAGATATTGCTAATGGGGGACCTGAATATGCCAGATGTTAACTGGAGCACCTTTGCTGCAGCCACATCCAAGAGCAGGGCCATTCTTGATGCCCTACAGGGGGCATGCCTCAGATAGCTAGTTTTGGAACCCACTCATGAGGGAGCAATCTTAGACCTAGTACTCTCAAATGGGGATGGAGAGAGGATCTCCAGTCTTGAAGTGGGTAGCCATCTGGGAACAAGCGACCACCAAACAGTGTGGTTTACGATAAACTTAGCTGTAGAGTCAAGCCATACAAAAGTGAAGGTACTGGACTTCAGGAGGGCTGATTTTGACAAAATGGGAGAGTGCCTCAGAAAAGAACTAGCAAACAGGCACAAAGGTGGGGTGGAGCAACAATGGGGAAACATCAAAACTCCCATCACAGAGGCAACAAGCCTTTGTGTGAAGCAAATAAACAAATCAAAATGAAAGAAAAAAACATTATGGTTCTCAAAAGAAGTGGCAGGGAAGGTAAGGGAGAAAAATATAGCATTCAGGAAGTATAAGGAAACACAGAAGGAGCAGGACAGAGAACTGTACCAGTTAAAGCAGAAGGAAGTGGGGAAGGCAGTCAGAATAGCAAAAGCCCAAACTGAGGAAAAGATAGCCAACTCGGTTAAGAAGGGGGATAAAACATTTTATAGGTACATTAGGGAGCAAAGAAAGACTAAGGCAGGGATACTGAGGCTGAATAAAGAGGAAGATGGTTGGGCAGAGGTGACAGTGAAGAAGCAGGGATACTGAGCAGAATACTTCTGCTCAGTATTCTAATGGAAAAGCAGGGGAGATACATAATCCAGTCAATAGAAGCACTCTGCATAGGGGTTGATATTAGTCCTTTCACTGAAGAAAGGGTTCTGAAAGAACTCTTAAAACTGAAGGTGGATAAAGCAATGGGGCCTGATGGGATTCACCCCAGAATTTTAAAAGAACTAAGGGAAGAACTAGTAACACCACTGACTACCCTTTTTAATAAATCATGGGAGGTTGGTGTGGTACCTGAGGACTGGAGGAGGGCAGATGTGATTCCCCTTCACAAAAGTGGAAGCAAGACAGAAGCAGGAAACTACAGACCTGTCAGTTTGACCTCAGTGGTAGGGAAAATGATGGAATCACTTCTGAAGGAAAGAATTGTTGAGTACCTAGAGGCCAGTGGGGCACAGGACCCAAGGCAGCATGGATTCACAGCAGGAAGGTCATGTCAGACAAATTTAATTGATTTCTTTGACTGGGTGACCGAAGTAGTAGACCAGGGAGGGGCTGTGGACATGGCCTACCTAGACTTTAGCAAGGCATTTGACACAGTCCTGCACAAATGATTAATAAACAAATTAGCCAGCCTGGGAGTGGGTCCCATGGTGGTATCCTGGGTAAAACACTGGCTGAACAACAGGGCACAGTGGGTAATAGTAAATGGAGTCCACGGTGAAGAAAGCAGGGTTACTAGTGGGGTACCACAGGGTTCAGTACTGGGGCTGGTCCTTTTTAATGTCTTTATAAGTGACATTGCAGAGGGACTGGAAGGGAAAGTATGTCTCTTTGCAGATGACACAAAGATCTGCAACAGGTTGATACGCAGGATTGGGTGGAAAGGATGAAAAGGGACTTGGCAAGGTTGGAGGAATGGTAAAATGTATGGCAGCTTAGATTCAATGCTAAGAAGTGCAAAGTAAAGCACCTGGGAAACAAAAACCAAGGGGAAGAGTACACAATGGGGGGTGAGATACTGACAACAACAAAATGGAAAGGGACCTGGAGGTAGTCATATCAGATGACCTAAAGGTGGGCCAGCAATGTGAGAAGGCAGTAAGGAGGGCTGGGGGGATACTGGGATGCATAGGGAGAGGCATCACTAGTAGAAAATAGGAAGTTGTTGGCCCTCTGTACAGACTGTTGGTAAGACCACATCTGGAGTACTGTGTACAGTTCTGGAGACTCCATCTCTGCAAAGACATAGACAGGGTGGAGGCTGTCCAAAGGAGAGCAACCAAAATGGTGCAGGGTCTGCACCAGAAGACATATGAAGAAAGACTAAAGGAGCCTTGAGGAAAGGTGGGACAGGGGGGACATGATAGAAACTTTTGAATACCTCAAGGGAATAAACAAAGTCCAAGAGGGTAGCATCTTTCAGAAAAAGAGATGTGCAAGAAAGCCAACCAAAAATGGTAGTGTAGACCCTTACCGGAGTGTGTTAGGAGTGCTACTGATCCATTTTTGGCTCCAACGCAGGAGTGGGGATCTCAATCAGATTGAGTGCATTAAGTTGCATTATAAACTCCTAATGCACTTGATCCGCTGCCAAGCCCCTTGTCTCCCTGCTGAATAAACCCTGCCCCTGGAATGTCCAGCCTCCTGTAGCATGACCACCAGCACAGCAAGAGCGGGTGGTGTAAACTCTTTCTTGCTCTGGGAGCATCTGTACCATGGGAAAGGAGCAGCAGAAAATAGCAAGCGGTGCCATTATGTAAACACGGCTTAAGAGCACATGATGAGATCAGCTGTGCTTGCTGAAAGAGCTGATTTATGAATGTGTCTGTTGGCAGATTGTTTTGAAGTCCACACACTTTCATGCCTGAACAGTGTCATGATCAGGCTTGTTGATTATTGGTCAAGCCCCTTGCACAGTCTCCTGCATTGGACCACCGTGACACATGTCTCAAAACCCTGTACATAGCAAAATGTTCGACTTGCGCTAGAACGCACGGCAAAACATAAAAATGACACACATCAACATACAACATTACAGAAGTCATGACAAATTACAATGTAGCTTCAGTAAAATTGCATCCAAAATGCAGAAAGAAGTAATCTGTCCAAGATATGGGTTACCGAGAACCCTCCATGTATGTGTCATAAGAAAAAAAATATTTTATTCTAGCGCCAGCTTAACTTCTGAGTTACATAAGCATTTAGTAGAGATGGGTAGAAACAGTTCTAAAGATTGAACTCCTCTTTGAACCTGGTTAGTTCTAAGATTTAGAATGGAAAAGCCCTCTCCTTAAAAAAAACACTGAGTAGTTTGACATACAGATGATAATTAAGACTATATAATAAGGCTATAATTTACTGGCCAGCATTTTGAATACCTGAATAACCATAACCAGCTGGTATAAGTGCGAGCTGGCAATCAAGCTTGCACTGCTCAAGCCACACCTCCCTCAGCCACGATGCCCCTCACAGGAAGCAAACTTTTCTCATGGAAAATTGTGGCAAATAGTCAAAAGAAAAATTAAACTGTACCTTGCTTTTCTATTTCTGCACAATATGTGAAGAGTGGCTCTAGACACTCTGAAAAAAAGCAGAATGAATGCTTGTTTTATTGTTGCAGAGGACAGGAAAAAGCAATTAAGTTTAAATATTACCAACTGAATTATTACAGTTTGAAAAGAAAGAAGTTAAACTTTACATAACTGAACTGTAACTTCCACATTGAGTTTGCTCTATTACTGTTGAAACATGTTACACAAGTAAAAGCTTCAGCTACACATTTTCTGTTGTCTCTTTGTGTCTCTAAACCCCCTCTCATTAAAAAATGCTGGTCAGGCCGGCCCGGTTGCTCTGAGGGCTAAGGCACTGGATGCCTTACCTCGCACCACACCGACGACCTGGGTTTGGGAACGAGCATGGGTCATCGGAGGTCAGCATGGGGGGGGAGGAGGAGCTGGATGGAGCTGCCGGAAGGCAGCTCTCCTCTCCAGGGAAGGAAGGTGGCATCCTTTGGCTATTGTCTGCCTCCTGGTGGAGGCCAGGAGGCAGTACAGGCTAGAGAGTGCATAGGCATTGCCGATGGGAGGGCGGAAAGGGTCCTTACTGGGGCAGTAGTTTGCATGCACGCCTAAATGTGCATGCATCTACTCCTGGGGTCCTGGGTGAAAAATGGAGGAGAAAATCATCCCGGCAGGCAGGATGATGCCCGTCTCCCCGCTGGCACCGCTCCTGGGCCAGGCATAAGGTAAGCCCCAGTAATTCCAGGTGATGGAGCTGGGGGGGAAGGGTTGGTCAGACTGAAGGGGGCAAGCTGGGACAAAGAAGCATAAATGAAGTCATGATAAAAAAAAATAAATGCTGGTCAGGAAGTATAAAAAACATAACACAAGTAGATATGTTTAACAAACTTTTATACACATCCTCAGTGTGTAATGCTTTTGTAAACTGCTCATGCTTCACTCTCAGGATTTATGTAGTATCCTGCACCTAAGGTGTGTATGAAAAAAGAATAATACATGGGTGGGTGGGTGTAACATAGAGAATAATGGATGGATAGCTAGTTATAGAGTTTTATACCCCCCGGGTGGGATGCCACATAAACCCCCAAGAGTGAAGCTCGAAGGGTTTATGAAGGCATCCCTCCCTGAGGGTGTAAAATCTGAGTTTTACCTTGCTACCCATCTTTTATTTTGTATAATTGCTGGGGATCATTTTTTCACCAAAGCAATTATACAAAATAAATGTAGCCAATGAGCTGAGCCGTAGTTGGGGTTTCAAAGTGGTCTGTGGTGGCTCGGCTCCTGACAAAGCAGTGTTCACTTCTTTTTTTTTTTATAAATTTTCGAAGCAAAACCAAAGATTTGGACCCAGATATTTCTGTTAAAAAAAAAACAAAAAAAAAACAAAACGTACTCCTACTTCAGTCATTCAGTGAAATGTAGACCGTTGAGGAGTATGATGGAAGGGGAGGGGAGAGAAGAGGAAGTTCATGGCTAAATGGTATTTCATGAAAATATTTAACTTCTTTTTGTTTTGGGAAGCAGCCCTGTATAAAACTAAAGAATACATTTATTAGCCTGCTTGCTATGCCGAGTCGCGGATGGTGGACGGTCCAGCATGAGCGGAGTGGCAGCCGCAGAAAGGAAAGGAAGAGCGAGAGGGGGTGCTTGCCCAGTAGAAGGGAAACTAGGCACATGAATGTCATTATATCCAGCTGGTTATAACGCTAGAATTATAACCCGGTTTTCCTATCGGAAAAAAAGGTAACCAGTTATTATAAGAATTTTACACATACCTGAGGTGTGGGATGTTACATAAACCCCAAGAGCAAAGCTTGAAGGGGTTTATAAAAGCATCTCACACCAAGGGTGAGCGTGAAAAATTCTGGCTTACAAACACCCACCCATTTCTTCTTTTTTATAATTACTATGAGCATTTGTAATTACTGTGTGGCAGTTACATGACAAGTGCTTGCGTTGCTCACAGCACAAGCGTGATTGACATGGCACTATTAGAACTACCCAGTTGAAGAGCACAATGATATATTATATAATTGTAATTATATTCTGGTTACACACACCTACCCATGTATTACTCTCTATGGTATACACAACCCTCCATGTACTATGCTATATTAGGGTTGCTCAGATAATTAATTTTTTTTTAAAAGGGATAGTTAGGATAATGGCTTATTTTGAGGATATTGGTCCTCAAAATCCGATATCTTTAAAAAAACATTGGATGTCAAATCGGACTTTAAGATATCAGATTATCTGACATCTGATATCCTAAGTTCTGAAGTCGCCTTCCTGATCATTAAAAAAAAATACCACCCCCACCTGAAGTAAAGTATGACCCTCTCACCACCCTGACCCAATCCACAAGCCCCGACCCTAGCTTTCAGTACATCACCTCCCCACCCAACACATCCACTAGCTCCCACTTCCCTCTTCTCCCATGGCAGCCAAATATCTCAGTATACATCCATAATTGGGCTCCAGACTGATCCTCCTTATAGTAAAAAAATCCTTCCCCACTTATGCTAAAGAATGAGCCTCTCCGCACACTGGCACATCCCAGTGCTAGAAAGTGTTCAAAGGAAAATAACTAGCAAAATCAGAAACATGAACAACATTGAATAAGGAGACAGGCTAATAAAACTGGACCTCTATTCCATGAGATACAAGCAAATCTGCAGAGACCTGTATCTAACTTACAAAGCTTTGAATGAACCATTATTAATGGAAACTTTGGGACTGGAGAAAAGTAACTCCATGGTCCATACAAGAACACACAACTTTAAATTAAGGGGTGAAACTTGTCAGACCTAGAAAAGAAGTCAGTGATTCTCACAATGTGTTGTGGTACCATGGAATGCACTTTCAACCACAGTAGTAGAAAGTAAAACCATGGATACGTTTCAAAAACAACTCAACCAGTATATGGGCAAAAAGAAAATAATTTATCAGTAATCTAATTCAAATCCACCCTATGGGTGGTGAGCTCTCAAAAGGCTTCTGCCTCCTGAACCCATAAAACCCTATGAAATTAGGAAACTATGAGTGCCAGACCTGGACTGCTTGGTGTAGTGTCACCACAATGACATTTCAACAGCGAATACCACCATAGCTATAAATCTCGTCAGGTCACTGTGGTGGTGCGCTGTATAATGGCATCGCAACTCCTAGTGCTCCAACCCCACCCCTGAAACAACTCTGACTCAGTGTTGTATATTTAAAGATGGGGTTCGCCCCCCGCAGAAAAATACTTTTTCCCGACGGAAGCAATGCCTACAGTCGGTATTGTTCCCGTTGCTATTGGGGATGTTGAGGATATCCTTGATGCTGTAACTTGGTGGAAACGGACTGCTGAGTAAATCACCCTCCCCCACCCAACACACTCACTAGCTCCTACTTCTCTCTTCCCCCAGTGGCACTCTCTAGAATATTACTGTGTACATACATAATTGGGCTCTGAGTTTATTTATGTATGTATGCATGCATGTATATACGTATGTATGTATGCATGTATTTATTTATTTCAATGGTTTTACCAGGAAAGACATACTGAGTCTGCATCAGACTGGACCATTCTTATAATAAATAAAAAAAATCATGCCCCCACACTCTCCCTACCCTGGCACAAGCCATTCTCTTTTGACCCTGTCATTCAGTAAATCACCCCCCACTTAACACACCCACTAGTCCCCACTTCTCTTCTCCCCCCATGGCACCTAAATACCTTATAAATGAGAAGAGTCAGGTCCCACGGTGGAGCAGATTGTGCTAATCTTCAATCTAGTAGGAGTCGGAGGAGCAGGCATTTATGACTGAATAGTGATGTCTCCCTAATAGTAACACCTGATTGGCCACATGTCTGCCAGTCAGGTGTTACTATTAGGGCGACATCATCATTCATTTGTAAATACTTGCTCCTCTGACTCCTACTAGATTGAAGACGAGTGCAAGCTGCTCCATTGTGGGACCTGAGCTTTCTCATTTATAAGGTATTTGGATGCAGTGGGGGCTAGTGAGTATGTTGGGTGGGAGGTGATGTACTGCACAACATGGTCAGGAAGGACTGGGATGTGGCAGTTCCCTTCCGACCATCTGTGCACCCATCAATAGGGCACCAAATTGTACAATTCATCCCCCTTTCCTGAGGTCTGCACCCCCCGGAGTTAGAATAAATAGTAAGGGGGGGTGTGGTGACACAGCCCCCCACATTAAACACGAGTTGCGAAGTAAAATCCTTGGCACCCTAATGACGGGCGCACTCAGATGGGTGCGTTCCCTGACCTGAACCCTCAAAGCCCAGTTATGGATGTATACAGAGATATTTAGGTGTCATGGGGGAAGGAAGTGGGGGCTAGTGGATGTGTTGGGGGAGGGGTGGTTTACTGAACAATTCAGAGTCGGGACTCATAGGTTGTACCATGGTGTGGGAGGCTCATTCTTTAGCATTGGTTGGGGGGGGTGCAGGATTTTTTTATCATAAGGACAACTGGTCCGGAGCCCAATTATTGATCTACAGAGATATTTGGGTGCTATGGGGAGTAGGGGGGTTGTGTGGATTGATGTCTTTCCATAGTGGTTTGGGTGGGGGAGTGGTTATTTAGTAACTGTGGGGGTGGGGGTGGGGAATGTGATTTAGGATAGTAGAAGACTAGAATATTAAGCTATCCGAATCTGACATCTGTTGCCATATGAGGCTAGGATTGGATGTAAGATTCAGAATGGATTATCCTAACATTTGACTAACCTAACTCAGATCAGATTTTAGGGTATCTGAAGAACTTTATTCTATATGTAACAACTGAGCACTGTTTTCTCCCACAAAGACGTGGAACCTTTGTAAACAAATCTCTGGTTCAAAGGTATTTGTAATCTGAGTACTCAGTAAATAAATAAAATAAATAAAGAAAGCTGGGTGTAACATTTTTCCATTATAACTAGCTGGTTATAAAAGTATTCAAGTGCCAGCATCCTTCTCTCTACCTGCATGCCCAGTGCTTTCCTCACCCACCTTGCTCCAAAAACTTTACACATAAATAATAAAGCACAATTACCGAAGTCTCCAAAATTCCAAATAATTTGTCAGCCTATGATCTCCTGGTCACCGTCGCACAGTTCAAACAAGCATTTGTCAATGCCGAATGTTGTCTTGCTGGCATTGGCATTGATAGTGCAGAAGACAGAGAGATGCATAATAGAAATGGCAGTGAAGTATTGAACTGACACCAACCCCAACCCCACCCTGCAGAGACTGACAGGCACCGGGGTGTGCCTTTGGGTCATTGGCCATAACGCTCATGCCATTTCCCCTCACCCTATGCTGCAGACACTGACATGTGTCACAGTGTACCTTGGGGTCTTCGGGCCTTACGCTCACCCGATGCCATAAGGAAATACACTGAGATGGGTGCACTATAGGAGAATAGGGTGAACTTTGGAGCCAAAGAGTCCAAGGCACACCTCAATGCCTGTCAGTGGGTGCAGGCTGAGGGTGGAATGGTGTGAGCATTACAACCAAAAATCCCAAGTCACACCCCTGACGCCTGTCAGTCTCTACAGGGTGGGTCGATACAGTTAGAAACCCTAAAGTCCCAGGCATTTGTTGGTTATTTTCACTCCAAATTTTTAACACGGGCATTTTGTAGCCCCACCTCGTGAACAGTGACACTATCAGTTCGTTAGCTGAAAGGTGATTTTGCACAGCGACCGTGCCATTTTGCGCCACAGGAGCGAAAACACATTCCGGGCAGGATGTGAAACATTACAGCTGTACTTTTCATGAGGAGGTGTAAAAAATGGTAATGTTGAAAATCTTGAGTGAAAATATGGAAAAGTGATGAAGTCACGAGCGTGCGTAGAAACTGGTTAACAGACGCCTGTAACGCAATTATTTGGGGGATTCTTTTAACCAAATTTTCAACATAGGCATTTTGGGACCTCCGCTGATAAACATGACAGCTGTGCTGGTCATAAGGAGGTGTGAAGAAATGGCAATGTTGAAAATCTGGAATGAAAATATTTAAAAAATCTCTAAGCTATGAGCGCGCATGGAAACTGTGCAACGCACGCTCGTAACCAGTCATTTTTTGGAATTTTTTCACCAAATTTTCAGTGTAGGCATTTTGGGGCCTCTGCTCATGAACAGTGACACTGTGATTTTCTTAATCTGTCCCGAACATTGATTTTCGACAGCGACAGCGCCATTGTGCCCCAGATGTGCGAAAACACATTTTGGGCAGGATGTGGAAAATTACAGCTATACTGTTCATAAGGAGGTGTGAAAAAATGGCAATGTTGAAAATCTGGAGTGAAAATATTAAAAATTCGAGCGTGTGTGGAAACTGTGCAATGCACACTCATAACACAGTCTTGTTTTGGAATTTTTTCACCAAATTGGCAACATAGGCTTTTTGGGAGCCCACCCCATGAACAGTGGCACTGTCATTTTGTTAATTGGTCCCAAAAGGTGATTCCATGCAGTGACCACAAAATCATCTTTCGAGACCGGATAACAAAAAGACAGTGACTGAGTTCATGAGGTGGGGTCCCAAGAACCCCAATGTTGAAAATTAAGAGCCAAAAGTCACAAAAATGGCTGAGATATCCACCAAAGTTGAAAACTTCTGTTTATAACATTATACAGCTTACCAGCATTTCTTCAGTTCGCGGTCGGCTTTGAAGAGTGCAGACGTGTTCCTGCTCCGCTGAAGATTGTTGCGCCAGGCTCTGGAGGTAAGTATGGGGTGAGGGGGGTGCGGGGAGGTGCAGTGCGGAAAGGATGGGTGCAGGTTTGGGGAGGGGCACCGGAGACAACGAGGGACCGTTTTCTCTTTTACAGGTTAAAAAAAACCAAAAAACAACAGCACAGACTTTTTTTCACAGGTATATGAAACAATGTTGGGTACACTGGGGTGGGCTCCCAGTGCACCCCATGACTTTGGGGGCATGATGTTTGCCACACTGGGGTGTGCTCCCAGTGTGGCTCACAATGGAGGTGGGCAGGGGCAGGAAAATGCCGATGGGGTCAACTTCCGAATACAGGGAGGCACACTGGGATGGGCTCCCAGTGTACCACACAATCTTGGGGGTTTACACATGCTGGCAGGGGATTGGGCACCCCCAAAGTTGGCTTGCTACTGATTGCAAGAGGCAGATGATGGATTCACCGCCATGTTTATTATTATGTTACACCAGGCAAGGCACGTAGTGGAGGCATGTCATCGGTGCCGCTGCATGGTGAGCTTGGCTCTGATTGCAGCAGCAAAATCATTTCAAGTTGGTGGTACTGAAAAAACACTTGTGTCACTGCTAGCATGCTCATTAATTGGCAAATGAGGGCTGCACCTTCCAAAGTGTGCCCTGCATTTGCCAAAAGTGACACCTCTGCATTTCTCCTACTGCCACAATATGTTGCTTGCGTATGTGCAAGACAACATAAAAAGGGAAAGTGCCTTCTGACTGAGTAGCCACATTTCAGCCTGATGGTGCATTTTAACCAGTGCTACCTCTGCCCTTCCCTATCCCAACCACTCTTGCAACCTCAGAAAACAAGGCACCCAAATCAAGGGTAATAACACCAAAGCAGACCAAATCTGAAAGAGAGAGAGAGAGGCAGCAAACAAAAAGAACTCCAGCCACAAGCACTGACAGTATGAGCAGCAGCACAACCCAATGGCCATAGCACACGCTGTTCCATTTTCCAACATAAATCCTTAGAGCAAAAAAAAAAAAACATAACCGCAGTTATATAAAACAAGATATGGGAAAGTGTGTAAAACTCAAATTTTATATACAATCTCGGTGTATGATGCTACTATAACCCCTCTTGAGCTTCGCTCACAGGGTTTATGTAGTATCACACACCTTGAGTATGTATACCATTTTTGTTATGAACACCTACCTGTGCATTATTCTATATTAAATGGCATTGAGGGGTTCTGGTGACATTTACTTGTAGTTTATAGTTCTCACTAGGACCCCTATATGCTATTTTAGCCTTATTTTCCACTTCTGATGCACTTTAGTTGTTATAATTTTGTTTCCAGTTACTAGAGCACCAGTGGCTTCCATGGGAGGCACCACCAGCATATCCCAGTGCTGACCTTACACAGAGCTCAGTAGACCAAAAGTTAACTGTTAGGGAGCATTCTGAACACCTTAACTGTGGCAGATATCAAGGTAAAGAACCAGAAGCAGGAAACCTTAGCGCTTTGAGGCTAGACACAGCATCTTCTTCAGGGGGCCAGACAGCCAGTACCTGCTCTGAGGCTGCGGACAGTCTGTAGCATTTTACTTTCAGTTTCGGTGTGCAAGGCAGCAGTGAAGTATGAGCTTGCCGTTTACAGCCTTATTGGCACAACACACCGATAACAAGAAATGACATAGGAACTTCCTAATAATCTGAGTGCCAATGGCTGTAGTTTACATGGAAATAATGTTACATAAATTGTATCTGTATATTTATTACAGTGCGCTTATTAACTGTATATTTTTGAATGTTGGTGACTGTTCTCTCTCTCGCTCTCTCTCTCTCTCTCTCTCTCGCTCTCTCTGTCTCTCATGTACCCGACTCCCAGGACACATTAGAAAATGAGTTGTTTGCAGCTCAGCATGTTTTTTGTTGGACAAAAATTAAAAATAAAATATATTAAGGGTGTTCTTGTTAGAACCTAGAGAGCATTTCCTATCACTAATGTCTTTTTATGTTGTCTTGCATGCGCAGCGCAAGCAACAGTTTATAACAACTTGCTGGAGTAGCAGGTTGGAGAGTGCGGCTGTGTTGTGACCCAATGGCACCACTGCTTTTTTGGGCTGGTCTCTGTGGCACCAATGAATGAGCATGCTGTCTGTGACAGCAGTTCAGAAGCGTGCCACCAACTTGAAAGAATTTTGCCACTGCAATGAGGGAGTGCCCCATCATTGCAGGGCGTGCATTGCCTGCTAAAATATTTCAATAAACATGGCGGCTGCTGCTGCCATCTGCCTCTCACAGTCCAGCAAAAGCTGACATTGGGGGTGTCACAAATTTGCTCAGCAGGTCAGCCCTCTACTCCCAAAGTGCCAACCTCTGAGCGTAGGATTTGTGGACAGTTAACAGTACAAGGTAACTCTCTTGTCTGTTTTGTGGGTTTGAGTCACCTTAGTCTCAAGTTCTGGAGGGATTCAAACTGATAACCTATTGTTAGCGTACTCAATTATCAGGCTCAGATAATTCTGTCTTCAGGTGGGCCAGATATCTTTGCCTACGGGCACCTAATCAGGTATTACAAAATGAACCCTTAGAACTCTATGCATGCCCTTAGAGAACTCTATCCGTTTCCCAGTTTGGTATAACAATAAGCTCATACACAGTGTTAACTATAACCTTTACAGCTCCACTTATAGAAAAAGAATTTCAAGGCACACCAGCAGTTTCTGTTTTCAAATATATATCTTTACTTTAAAATAGGAAAACAGAAAATATTGCAGAACAAAATATCCCAACACATACAGCTTTAAAACAAACAGGTTAAAAGTGCAAATTCCTACAAATAATAACACTCAGACTAATCTTGTCTAAGGTCCTTACTTCTTAATCTTTTCAGTGCTTTGATGTTCCTCTTCTCTAAGTCAGAAATATGAAAGTGTGAGACTCAAGGTTTGCTCAATAGGTTTAAAACAATCCTGAACCGGCCTTCTCTCTGAGGTCACCAAACTCCGCCTTGGTGTAACAAAATCTATATTTTAACCCATGATGGCCTACTAAGTTATTTAAAAAAAATAAGAGATGACATAATAAATTCCTCTTCTCATGTTGACTGGTCTAAACCAGTCTGTGTTTTGCTTCACATACACATCAAAAGTCTATTTGATATAAGTCACCGTATGTTCAAAGCAAAAGTGTATTTGACTCTTAATTCCGTCTGGGCCCTGGTCTCTACACATCAAAAGTCTCTTTGATGAAATGAGCTGGCTTCCTGGAAGGTTATTCATAACACTGGCCAGTGTCCCTTTTCTCAGGACATCTAGTGCAGATCAAAGGATTTCCCTGAGGACGTCATTAATGGCTAATTTTATTTCCTGGGATCAGTTTAACTATGTCCTGTCCTTTGAACTTATCCCTGGGGGGGTTTGAATTGTCAGTTTCAGCAAGCCAGCATTTCTTTCTGCCACAGCCCATCATACATTTTTTATATTTACAAAAAAAAATTGATACAGGGATCAGAACCAGTTGTCCAAGTGTGACAATTCCTCCCCACCTAGACTGAATTTGGGGGGTCTATCCTTGCATGGGATAAGCTTCCCAAATCAGTTCACTCCTCATACACCCTGGACAACCCATCTAAGTTCTGATTGGTCACTCCTGCCCTTTGTAGAATGGTCATATCATATCCTTGCAAAGCAAGACTCCATCTTAGTAACTGACCATTGTTTTTACCCATCTGCGTCAGGCAAACTAGGGGGTTGTGGTCAGTCTGCACCACAAAATGCTGCCCATACAAGTATGGCTCCAATTTCTTTAGGCCCCACACTATGGCAAGACACTCCTTTTCCACCTTGGAGTATGACTGCTCCCTGGGAAGTAACTTTTTACTTAGGTAGGCTATCGGGTGGTCCCTTCCTTCACTGGATGTCTGGCTCAGTGCTGCCCCAATACCCATGTCTGAGGCATCAGTCTGAACTATAAAGGTTTTACTATAGTCAGGACTTGTCAAAACAGGAGCACTGCACAATGCCTCCTTTAGTTTGATAAAGGCTTCCTCACAGGCTGGGCCCCAGGTAATTTTCTTGGGCATCTGTTTCTTTGTCAGGTCAGATAGAGGAGCAGCCAGGGCACTGTAATTGGGTACAAATTTTCTATAATACCCTGCTGTCCTGAGAAAACTCCTGACCTGCTTCTGAGTTTCTGGTCTGGGCCATGCCTGGATTACCTCTATTTTTATTTGGTTAGGATGGAGCTGTCCCTGGCCTACCACATGCCCGAAGTATGCCACTTCTCCAATGGCCACCTGGCACTTCTTGGCTTTGACAGTGAGCCTGGCCCTCTGTATCCTGTCCAGCATTTCCCTAAGGTGGGATAGGTGTTCCTCCCAGCTGGTACTAAAGATGGCAATGTCATC
This sequence comes from Neoceratodus forsteri, assembly GCA_016271365.2. Classification (NCBI taxonomy): domain Eukaryota; kingdom Metazoa; phylum Chordata; order Ceratodontiformes; family Ceratodontidae; genus Neoceratodus; species Neoceratodus forsteri. The sequence continues at coordinate 1,250,798,793 of CM028129.1, read as the reverse complement.
CAGGTATGCCACGGCGTACTCCTCAGCACCATTTAACACCTGGTTCACCAACCTTTGGAAAGTGGCTGGAGCATTCTTCATTCCCAAAAGGCATTACTTTAAACTCAAATAAGCCTATCAGAGTGATGAAGGCCGACCTCTCCCTAGCTCTGTCCGTCAGCTCTACCTGCCAATACCCCTTCGTCAGGTCAATGGTCGTAAGGTAGGTCGCCCCCCTCCCAACTTGTCCAGGAGTTTGTCTGTCCGGGGCATCGGGTGGGTCTCTGACTTTGTGACTGCATTCAGTCCATGATAGTCTACACAGAAATGAGTCGAGCCATCTGGCTTGGGTACAAGGACTACAGGTGAGGCCCAGGGACTGTGGGATCTCTGGATTACTCCTAAATCCAGCATCTCCTCCACTTCCCTCCTAATGTCCTTTTGAACAGCCTCTGACACACAATATGCTGTCTGCCGTATGGGCGTCTGTGTCCCTGCCTCCACATCACGTGTCGATAAGGGGGTTAGTCCAGGCTTGGTGCTAAACAAGGGGGCAAAGTCTGCTAAAACCTCCATTACTTTCTGGATCTGGCCTGGGGTCAGCTTGGGAGACAATTTTACTGCCTCCACAGAGGACTCCCGCTTACTCTCTTCCAGCAAGTCCAGAAGGGGGTCTCCTTCATCTGTCCCCTCCCCATTACTACACACTGCATAGATACATAGATACATAGACAGTGTCGGCAGATAAGGGCCTATGGCCCACCTAGTCTGCCCATTTGAGCTTGTAAGTTCAGTTTGTTTTCCTAGAAGTCTATTTCCCCTTACCCCTGACCTCTAGAATTCCTTTATGTCTATCCCATGCATTCTTAAATCCGTGATTGTTTCAGCTCCCACCACTTCCTCTGGCAGGGTGTTCCACTTGTCCACCACCCGTTCTGTGAAGAAATTCTTTCTCATGTTTCCTCTGAATCCTCCTCCAACTTCATCCCATGCCTTCTAGTCCTGAAACATCTTTTTCGCTTAAAAATAGTGTTTTCTTGCACCCTGTTCCTCCCTGTAAGATACTTGTATGTCTCTATCATATCCCCTCTCTCCCTCCTCTCCTCCAGGGAGTACATGTTCAGTTCCTTCAACCTGTCTTGATAGGACTTGTGCTGCAACCCATGCACAATCTTTGTTGCCCTCCTCTGAACCTTCTCTACCCTGTCTATGTCCTTACGTAGGTATGGTCTCCAGAACTGTACACTGTACTCCAGGTGGGGCCTCACTAGTGTCTTGTATAGCGGAATTATGACCTCCCTTTTCCTGCTGGTGATGCCCTGCCTATACATCCCAGCATCCTATTTGCTACCTGATGCCTTGTCACACTGTTTCCCTACCTTGAGGTCATCAGAGATGACAACTCCAAGATCCCTTTCCTGCTTGGTGCATGCTATATCCTCACCCCCAACTGATATATTGTGCCAGGGTTTTTGTGCCCCATATGCATTATCTTGCACTTCTTTGCATTGAATTTCAACTGCAAACCCTTGACCATTCTTCAAGTTTCTGCAGGTCCCTTCTCATTCTGTCTACACCCTCTGGTGTGTCTACTCTGTTACAGAGCTTTGTGTCATCAGCGAACAGTGAAATTCTGCCTTCTAGATCCTGTGCAATGTCACTGATGAAGATGTTAGAAGGACCGGTCCCAGAACTGATCCTGTGGTACCCCACTGGTCACTCTTCCCTCTGTGGGTGACAGCCATTTACCACCACCCTCTGTGTCCTGCCACCCAGCCAGTTACCTACCCACCACACTACTGTCCTGCCCACACCCATATTCTCCAGTTTGTGTAATAGTCTTCTATGTGGCACAGTGTCAAAGGCCTTGCTGAAGTCCAGATAGGCCATGTCCACTGCCCTCCCTGATCCACCTCCCTAGTCACCCAGTCAAAAATTCAATGAGGTTGGTCTGACATGACCTCCCCTGGTGAAACCATGCTGCCTTGGGTCCTGTGGTCCATTGACAGCCAGATGTTCCACCAATCTCTCCTTCAGTAGTGCTTCCATGATCTTTCCCACTACGAGGTGAGGCTGACTGGTCTGTAGTTCCCTGCTTCCTCTTTGTTCCCTTTTGTATAAGGGGACTACATCTGCTGTCCTCCAGTCTTTGGGTACCTTCCCTGTTTCCAGTGATTGGCTGAACAGGATAGCCAGAGGTTCAGCCACCACCTCTCTTAGTTCTTTAAGGACCCTGGGGTGCACCCCATCTGGCCCCATTGCTTTATCAGCTCTTATTACTTCCAGTTCCTTCAGGACCCTTTCTCGTGTAAAGGGACTTGTGTCCATTTCTGCACCATTCTCACCCCTTGTACTCCCTTCAGACCCATTACCCCCCTCTTCCTTAGTAAAGACTGAGCAGAAATACCTGTTCAATATGTCAGCTTTACTGTTGTCATCCTCCACGCGGCTCCCATCCTCCCCCTTCAGTCTCACTATCCCTCCCTGCAAACACCATATCAGCTCTAGTTGCATATGGCTTCATCATGTTGACATGGTACATCCTTTCTGTCTGTCTACGGTCAGGTATCTCCACAATGTAATTCATGTCATTTACCTTCCTAGCCACCTTGTACGGTCCTGCCCACTCAGCTTGCAGCTTGTCTTTCTGGACTGGAATAAGGACCATGACTTCCTGACCCACCATGTACAAGTGAGCTCTAGCTCTGCGGTCGTACCATACTTTTTGTTTCTGTTGGGCAGCTGCCAGGTTGCTCTGGGCTGTCCCCATATGCTCCTTCAGCCTTTCCCTAAACCTTAGGAAGTAATCCACAATGGAAGTTCCCTGAGTGGTGTACTTGCCTTCCCAGTCCTCCCAGATCAAGTCTAGGGGCCCACGTACCTGGCGTCCATATAAGAGTTCGAAGGGGGAAAATCCTGTCGACTCTTGGGACACCAAACATTTCATCAGGTCTGACACGAAGGAACCCCCTCGATCGGTGATAACCTCCTGCGGAAACCCAACACGGGAGAAAATCCCAAGTAAGGCATCTGCCATTTTGTCTGTCCTCAGTGAGGATAGGGTGACTGCCTCTGGGTACTGGGTGGCATAATCCACCACAGTCAGGATGAATCTCTTCCCTGAGGAGCTGGAGGTATTTAAAGGCCCCACAATATCCATTCCCACCCTCTGGAATGGCTCCTCCACTATGGGCAATGGAATCAGGGTGGCTTGGGTTTTCTTGCCCGCCTTCCCTATATCTTGGCATCGGTGACAAGACCTGCAATACTCCTTCACCTACTGGGTGAAGTTAGGCCAGTAGAAATTCTGGACCAACCGCTGCATAGTGCGCTCAATTCCCAGATGACTAGACAAGGGAATATCATGGGCAATCTTTAGCAACTACTCACGATACCCCTGGGGAACAACAAGCTGCCAGCCTAGCATCCCTCCCTCTGTCTGTACTGCCTGTGTATACATAAGTCTATTTTCCCAATAAACCTTATGTCTGCTGTCACCTCCCTGTGTGCCCTCCGAGTCTGCCCAAGCCCTCAGCTTCTCTAAACTAGGGTCACCCCTCTGAGCAGCTGCAAACCCCTCACACAGTCCCAAGGCATGGGACAGGTCCCCTTCAGTCACTAAACTAGGGTCACTAGCACTAGTGTCAGGGGCCTCAGGATCACTGTCAGTTCCAACCCTCTGACAAGGGGTCACCCCTCCCTCTTCGGAGTAACCTTCTGCAGCTGTGTGGTTACTTGCTACTGGGGAAATTTCTACCCCCTTTTTACCAGTCTTCCCATCTGGAGACACAGGCTGGGGAACCAGCCTCTCAGTGGTTTCCATACTGGTTTCTGTGGGGTTCAGGGAGTTACAATTTTCCCTTGCCGCGTGGCTACGGGTAACTGCACATACCATCTCCTGTTGGAGATTGTTACCCAGGATCACATCCACAGCTAATGTTTTGGCTACAGCCACCTGTTTCACCCCAGTCCAGGAGAACACTAGTGAGGGGCAATGTTTTCTCCCCGCCCATAAAGTCCTGTACAGTTACGTATTTATTGGGTATAAGCTGACCAGGCTGTACTAGATCCCCCTTTACCAATGTCAGGGATGCCCCTGTGTCCCTTAACCCCTGCGTCTGTACACCATTTACTGTGACTGGGTGCATGTGTTCCCTCATGTTCACTGGCATGCTCTCAGGGACGCACAAACAACCCACTTCTTTTCTAGCACCCTGTTGTGTAGTATGGCTCGCCTTTTTGGGACACTGTCTGGCAATATGCCCAGTTTCTTTACACAACCAACAGGCATTTCTTACTTCAGAGAAATCTTTTCTCTGAAACCTGGGGCTAACTGGTTTTGGTGGAGGCAGTGAGGGTTTTAGCTGCCCTGAAGGCACGCTTTTCCCTTTCTGCACTGCCACGCCTGCCCCATTCACTCTCAGAGCAGGTCTGCTCTTGGCATAGTGGTCTGAGAGTTCAGCAGCCTGTTGCACTGTTTTTGGATCTCGGTCCTCTAGCCAGGTTTTTAGCTCTGCTGGGCATGCCCAATGAAACTGTTCTAATAAAATCACATTTTCAATTTTATCAACAGAGTTTGCCTCAATTTCTTCCCACCAACATTTTAAAAACTGACATTGTTTTGTGGCTAGCTCCTCATAGCTCATATCAGGGCTTCTCCTGAGCTTACGGAATTTAGCTCTGTATGATTCAGCAGTTAATTCAAACTTTTTTAACAGTGAGCTTTTAATTTGTTGTAATCGTCACTGTCCTCATTGTCCATTTGACCCAATGCATCCCGAGCTTTCCCGGTAAGAAATGGGGATAGCTGGAAGATCCAGGACCCTCTAGGAATTTTAGCCTGAATACAAACTTTTTCAAAAGAATTTAAAAAGGCATCCATGTCCTCCCCCTCCTTAAATTCAGCTATTAATTTGGAGTTCAATTTGTAACCCAGTCCTGCAGTCCCAGTTAAACCCAAGCCACTTACCTGCTCTGGTGTTGCTGGTCGGGTTCGTAGCTTCTCCAGTTCATGTTGCCACTGGAGCTCCTCTCTCTTCTCCTCTGCCTCTCTGTGTTCTCGCTCTCTTCTTCTCTGCAGCTCGCTGGCGCCCATGCTCCTCATGGTCTGCCTCCCTCTGTTCTCACTCTGCCTCCAGTTCCATCCTGCACAACTCAATTTGCAGTATGAGTACCTCTGGATTCAGGATACTGGTGACCATCCCCTGCTGCTGTGGCCCTTCACTAACAGTGGCCCTGCTGTCCTTTTCAGTCACAGTCAGTGACTCACTGCTCTGGGTATCTGCTACCATCAGGGCCTCTATGATGTTCTGCTTTTTGGCTGTCACCTCGAATGGGACTCCCCTGTCCCCACACAACTGCTTCAAGTAATCTACAGTGTGCCTGCTGTAGTCAGAAGCCATCTTCTTCTTCCCTCACTATGGCTACTCTGACTGGCACTCAGAAAAAAAAAATGGGTAGCGACTTGACTGTAAGCCAAGGGATATAGTTGTTTCCTTTTGAAATAAAACACTGCCTTTCTTTTTTCCAAGTGAGCTGAATGGTCTCAAGCTGACACACTGAACAATGAAGCTTATACCACCAAACTTTTCATGCCACCACTGCCAACCAATCTGTCACAAATTTGCTCAGCAGGTCAGCCCTCTACTCCCAAAGTGCCAACCTCTGAGTGTAGGATTTGTGGACAGTTAACAGTACAAGGTAACCCTCTTGTCTGTTTTGTGGGTTCGAGTCACCTTAGTCTCAAGTTCTGGAGGGATTCAAACTGATAACCTATTGTTAGCGTACCCAATTATCAGGCTCAGATAATTCTGCCTTCAGGGGGCCAGATATCTTTGCCTACGGGCACCTAATCAGGTATTACAAAATGAACACTTAGAACTCTATGCAAGACCTTATAGAACTCTATCCGTTTCCCAGTTTGGTATAACAATAAGCTCATACACAGTGTTAACTATAACCTTTACAGCTCCACTTATATAAAAAGAAATTTCAAGGCACACCAGCAGTTTCCATTTTAAAATATATATCTTTACTTTAAAATAGGAAAACAGAAAATATTACAGAACAAAATATCCCAACACATACAGCCTTCAAACAAACAGGTTAAAAGTGCAAATTCCTACAAATAATTACACTCAGACTAATCTTGTCTAAGGTCCTTACTTCTTAATCTTTTCAGTGCTTTGGTGTTCCTCTTCTCTCAGTCAGGATTATGAAAGTGTGAGACTCAAGGTTTGCTCAATAGGTTTAAAACAGTCCTGAGCTGGCCTTCTCTCTGAGGTCACCAAACTCCACCTTGGTGTAACAAAATCTATATTTCAACACATGATGGCCTACTAAGTTATTTAAAAAAAATAAGAGATGACATAATAAATCTCCTTTTCTCATGTTGACTGGTCTAAACCAGTCTGTGCTTTGCTTCACACACACATATCAAAAGTCTCTTTGATATAAGTCACTGTATATTCAAAGCAAAAGTGTATTTGACTCCTTAATTCCATCTGGGCCCTGGTCTCTGCACATCAAAAGTCTCTTTGATGAAATAAGCTGGCTTCCTGGGAGGTTATTCACGACACTGGCCAGTGTCCCTTTTCTCAGGACATCTAGTGCAGATCAAAGGATTTCCCTGAGGACGTCATGAATGGCTAATTTTATTTCCTGGGATCAAAGCAAATTGACAAGATAATTGCACCCCAGATATCTGCAGTTTAGCTATGTCCTGTCCTTTGAACTTATCCCGGGGGGGGGGGTTGAAGTATCAGTTTCAGCAAGCCAGCATTTCCTCCTGCCACAGTCCATCATACATTTTTTTATATTTACAAAAAAAAAAAATGATACTGGGATCAGAACCAGCTGTCCAAGTGTGACAGGGGGTGCCCAATCCCCCTGTCAGCATGCCCCCTTCCCAGTTTGTTTGCCAGCAGGGAGCCCAATCCCATTCAGCATAATGTTCCCCCTTGTTTTGTCTGCCAGGGGGTGCCCAACCCTCCTCGGCATCATGCCCCCCAAACACAGACATGCTTGCTTTGCTGACAGGAGGCCCAATCCCCATCAGCTTCAGTCCCCTGTCCCCAAAAAACACAGGTGGCACACTGGGAGCCCACCCCAGTGTGCCAAAATGTCCTTGTCACACCCTGAAGGAAAAAACCTTCCAGTGACATTCGTTTTTTTTACCCTGTAAAACAAAAAATGGCACCTCGTGTTCATGACAGTCCCCCTCCCCAACCCGCACCCACCCCTGCATATCCCACCTCCCCCACCCCCCTCACCCCATACTTATTTCCAGAGCCCGGTGCGATGATCTTGATGAGGCGGGAACACATCTGCACTCTTCAAAGCCGACCATGAACTGAAGAAAATCAAGATAAGCTATATAATGGCATCAATGGTGGGGTTTCAACTTAGGTGGATATCTTGGCCTTAATATTTACACCATTAGCATGAATTTCAGTTCTACTAAGAAAGGAAGCAGATAAAACAACCAGTAACATCAATGAATTTTAGAGAAGGTAAGCAATCATCAAATTTGGGTTTTCAACTGGAAATAATATAATGCAAAAACGTCTGACAGTGTCTCTTTAACACAGATTAAAGAAGCAGTGCATGTTTAAATGAAAATTTTGACCTATAATTTTAGATTGTCCATTACCAGTTTCTTGTATGATATCCTTTCACTATTTTATGTCTACTTCAGCACTTTTTTCTACATTTGAAATGATACCAAGAGTGCTCCTTTAATATGGTTTAGACCAGATATTCTTCAGTATTTTCAGTTGTTTTTGTACACGTACAGTATTGTCCCATATAAGGTAACTGAGCACTGCTCATTGCATGCTAGTTCATTTTAGTTACAAGAAAAGTGATGCTGAGGCAGCAGTGCAACGAAAGTGGGCAAAACAAATATATATATACATATATGTGTATATATGTACAGTATATATGACTTTACCCTTTTTTCACTTTAAAAGACTCTAGGCAATGAAATTGGGCAAAAAAATCACCCTACCCCCTTTTTAACTATAAAAGATTCCAGGCATCTTCCAGATTTAGAGGTGGTACAATTTTCTAAGTCTACCAAAATGTGATAATTTTATAGCTTTAATTGAGTTTTTTCTCTAGAGAAAAAGATGGCTGCTACATTTTGCATATAAATAGCATTGTAGACCAGGCAAGCATTAGGATAAAAAAAAATAAAAACAGACTCACAGCGCACACCATAGGAGGTGCCTAGACAAGTACATTTGACAGGAATGCTAAAATTTGTCTTTACTGCAGCTGAAAGTAGCTTTTTTTGGAAAACATTTTGATTACACTGCTGCTTTAAACAACGGGTGTTTGAAAACGATGGACAATGCTGATGAAAACTTTGACCAAGCCATATTAAAAGGAACACTCCTTTTATTATTTCAAATGTAAAAAACACAAGTGCTAAAGTTGATTTAAAATGGGGAAAAAATGTTATTGTACAAGAAAGGAGATAAGTGCCAATCTAAAATGGAATTAAAATAGAGGTCAAAATGTTCTCAGTAACATGCACGGCTACTTTAATCTCATGTGATGATTAACAGTGCAACATTGCCAGCAGCTTTAATAACCGTGAAGCTAGTAGGTCATGCAGTTTTAAAAAAACAGTACTGTTGCAAAGTGGATCTGAATGTTCTAGTCTGGGCCAGTTTAAATGATTTAGGATTAGATCATACTTGAACCACATTTCTAACCTCCTTCCTTGATGGGATCTGGCACGCCTTTGCAAATGAGGCCTGCCGGAATACTAAATCTGTATAGTTTTCCCACAGGCGAAAGCTGGCAATATACCTGTCCAACAGTCCCATCATGAAATATCAAAGGATGTCTATTTCTACTCCCATGATTCAGCCTAATTAAAACACAAGATTTATGGGAATAACATGATTTAGAGACTGCTCCATGATGTACCCCAAATCCTTTTACCCCACTAAGTCATACTGTATGAATTTATTTGCAGTTTTTGAGAACTTGGAAATGCCAGGGCCTGATTTTCAGAGTAGTAAGTTCATTTACTGAATTTCTTCAAAGCACTCCTCCAGGGCTCAGAGCACCTGTACCATACACAAAATAAATAAATCTGTCATAAATAACATAAAACTACAATACAGGTTGAAGAATGTGCAGTCTGTATGCAGTGTCTTGGCAAAAATCTCTACTTTTCCAATGTGATCTTTCTGACTAAAATACACGCAGTCAAAAAGACCACGTTTTACATTTGTATATGATGAAGATTTTTGCACTTAAATTTACTTTCATTAATTACTTGTTAGAGGCAGCCTGGTCTAGTGGCTAGAGCACAGGATTTGGAACTAGGAGACACAGGCTACGGTCCCACCAGAGACATCTAGATCTGACCTTAAGCAAGTTACCTAATGGCCCCGTGCTTTAGTCCCGATCTACAGTAATACTGAGTATTAGCAGGACCTCACAGAAAATGAGACTGTGCCTCTGCTGATCGATCCTGCGTAAATAAATTGCAAACAGATAAAAATACTTAAAAAACAAACTTGTATGAAGTATCCTTGTTCCCAGGAGGGGTTGTTGTAAATGCTAAAATAAAATAGAAAAAAGGAAAGTGATAAAAAAAACAGAAAAGGTAAACATAGCTGCATTTTCCATCCATATAATGGCCATTTTTGTAGCAGGGCATGTTTTAAAAATACACTAATAATACGCTAGTCACTATGGACCACTATGGACCACTGAATGTGATCAGTCCTGCCAAGGTCTCCTTATCCCAAATCAGAGTTTAACTGTAGCAGTTTTTCACTTTATTCAATATTTACCCGGAACTGAAATGTATTACATATACAATATGGGTCAGCATTAAGTGCCATGGTTCTCATGTTGAGAAACCCTGCACTACTAGGATGGCTAATGCTGTGGGCAAAACAATTGGCACCAGATGTAAATCTGCTTTACAGACAGTATCCCTCCCACAGTGCAATACAACACTGGTGGTAGCAGATGTGGACTGTGAGCCCATAGCTTTTGAAAATCGGGATACGTCAATTTTGCTTCCAAAATATTTAACACAATGCATTTTCAGAAACTGGCCACTGGCAGGATTGCTGCTTTCTCTGTTTTTGACTGGATCATCAGGTTTTTAGGGTCCTTCCCTGGTCATCTGATTTTCTACAGAGCTACTCTGGTTTGGGAATTGTTTGTGGAGTGACCAACTGGACACAGGCTTTTAAAACATATGCTGCCATTTCTTCCACTGCTTTGGTTGCACTTTCAGTCTGAAAGCGAATGTCTGATCTGATGTCATACATACATTTACATGTGGAACCAGCCAGTCAAACTAAAGGTGTTAGGATCCTTTTCCACTCTGTGTCTTAAAGTACTGTATTTTACTGCTCCATAAATACCTTCTCTGGCAACAAAAAGATCCCCTTACACCATGTCACACCTGCATATGAGCCTTGGTTCAAGTGTGCCTTTCGCAGTTACCAGTTTTTAAAGAGCAGCTGACATGATGTAGCATACCTTGAAGATTCAGTGAGGTGTTCTGCTGTAGATCACTGTGCAGAATTACTTTTAAAAAAATAAATAATTTTAAAATGAATTATTTAATTGATTCCTTCCTGACCAAGTGATGCGCATCCACTTGTCTGTGCCGCTGTGCCGCTCCCGCTGAACGTTGCGCTGACTTAAGGTAGAGAAACTGCACTCACCAGCAGGCGCTGACATGGAGCTGACTGTAGCATGGATTTGAGGTGTGAAGTGTTGGTAGTGAAATAGCTGGAATCAGAAAACCGAACTGATGCTTTCAAACATCATGTTAAACATTACGTGACACAACATTAGCTGCCTTGAGCAGGCACTTTAGTTTCTTTTGTGCATACAGATCAAACATGCTGGTTACATGCATACACTATGTGGTGCAGACTTCAAGTAACCCATTATCACTGCAACACCTCTCTTATCGAGCCACTGGCTTATATACAATGAAGCCCTGTGGTGTAGGCAGTTACATAAATTACAGTTATAAAGACACACTTTACACAAAATAAATACATAGCCTTTATTCTCCACTCAGGCCTTGCACTTCTGTCTTCCTTTCTATCTCTCACCACCCTACATAATTTCCTCATAGTTACTTTAGTCAGTCAATATGTTATTAGGCCTGGTTATTAATATACCTCTGTATACTCTGTTAAAGGAATAATACACTCCAGGGTGTGTGTCGTGCTGGGATAACGCCATGCCTGGGGGGGGTGGGCATGAGGTCTTAGGCCAATGCCAGGCGGGCGTTATCCCAAATGACACACACCCTGGAGTGCATTATTCCTATTATACAATGGCTCGTTGTTATACAAAATAAAAAAAATTATTTTAAAGATGTTTTTGTGTGGAAATGTATTTTTTGTTTCTAAGAGAAGATGAAACAATCAATCAAAAGGCTCAGTAAAACAATCAATCAAAAGCTCCATCAAATGCTCATCTACATGGGTTCACAGTGAGGCTGAGACTAGACCTGTGGTGACGTGCTGGGATAACGCCATGGGTCCAGCCCCAAACTGACCAATCACAGTCCAAGATTCTTTCCTGCCATTGTATAATCTAGGATATTACTTACACTATTACTTGTAACTACCTTGCTATAACTATTTGCTCTGTATTCTATTATCTACTATGCCTATTACTTTGCTCTATAGTGTACATTGTGTTTCATTATGCAAAAGCTGTCTTGTGTTGTGTATTTGCTCTGTTTGTACTGTATCCTCCCGGGTCGTGCCTGAAATTAGTCATTGCTATGGCCAGTGCATGTACCCGCGGTAAACAAAAACTAAGTAAAAATAAATAAATAAAATAGGTATCCATATAAAATTTATACACAACAGGATATCTGTCTAAAGTAATTAGCATAAAACCAGGATTCAATCATGTTTATATGGCATTTGCCAGAATTGCATTCCAGGTAACGAGTTCCAAGCTATCGTGCTGCTATAACTAAAAGCCTTCAACCCCATTGTACTAGAAACACCTGGGATCACTCTCTCTAAGATGTTGGAGGAGCACAAAGTCCACATAGGTTTTGGAAGCAAGACTGCCTCAGCAATGTATCTAAGAATCTCCTTTTTAATTTATTTTAAGACAAACCAAATATTGTGCCTCTCCCTTCTTTCAGAAAGTGGGTAGTAGTGTGTATCATAGGCACAGCCAGGAATATGTCTGCCAAGTTTATTGTAAATGAAATTGAGATGCAGCAAAGCATATTCTGGGGCAGAAACATGTAAGAAACTGGCATAGTCCAGTATAGAAATGATTAAAGGCTGAACTGGTCATGTCATGATTGCTTTGGAAAGAGCATCCCTGTGTTTGAACAAAAATCCAACACAAAGACTGATTCTTTGGCTGAGATTATAAATGTGAAACTTTGTGGACATAGAGGAGTCAACACAAACCTCTAAATTACTGCACTGATTGCCGCTCTGGAACTGGGCTCCAGTACAGATCCCAATTTTCAGATGTCACAATGCCCTGGAGCCTTGCTAGCACCCATCAGCATCACCCTAGGTTTAGAAAAGTTGACAATAAGGCAGTTCTCTAAAAGACAGTTCTCAAGGGCACTGAAACAAACCTGGACATGTCTGGACAATGGCAAGGAATGGATTGCTAGTAATGAGCAAAGGTCATTAATAGCACAACTTATGTATTTATTTATTTGCTTGTGATAACCGAGAAACTGCACAAGACAAAAACCTGCCTATTTTCAGGCACGGCCCAGGAGAGTACATTACAGGCAATGACAGCATTACAATAATCAGGATTACAGGAATCATGACTTCGGTACATTACAGGCCATTACTGTATTACAAGATCATTGATGACAGAGATTAAGATAAAAATGAATAAAGTGCATGAGATTACAACCGCCAACTGGAGCAATACAATGACACAAGTACAGGTTAGTTAACTTCAAGTTTAGTATACGAGTGGTTCAGGACTAACAAAATTAACAATAAATGACTGAGGAAACATATGAAGAAGTATAACAAGCTATTGCACAACAGGCCATGACAAAAAAACACTTTGGATGGTATAGATAATGATGATAATAGGTAGCAAGTGCTTCTAGTTCCAGTTTTGTGTTAGAGTAGAAGATTTGTACAGATAGTGAGGAAGCAGTGCGAAAAAACAGGAGGAACAGGACTAGGTAACATGATTGGGTAAAGGTCATGAGCAAGAACATCTGTCTAAGGCTTTTAGATGAAAAAATAAATATTTTTTAAAGATATTGTGAGACCTAGAGACCCTGAGTTGTTAATGCAGAGAGTTTCATGATTTAGGGGCAAAGTGGGCAAATGCTTGTTCTCCCATCTTGGTTGAGCATTTGGGAACTACAAAGAAGGCCTGGGTAGAGGAATGAAGTTGGTAAAAATGCTCAGCAAGAGTAAACATCGAGGCCAATGAGCCTGGTTGAGAGGCTCTAACGATGTTTCATTTCATTTTATTGAAGGGTTAGACCATTAAGAATAAACTCATTTAAAATGGTGACCCATGCCATAGCAAAATCAAGTTACAACATTACAAAGCGTACAAAACCATAAATACAATGAATACATTACACACATAGAGATACAATTCAGAATACAGAAACAATCTGACCAGCATCGAGAGCAATAGTAGCCAACTTAGGCACAGCAGCACTTAGTTTGAGAATTAATAGTATCAGTAAACCATTGTTTGAGAATTTTTATAGATGGAGGTTTTACATTTACCAAGCGGAACTTTGATTGAAGGTTATTCCACAGCTGGGGTATCATATAACTAAAGTAATACTTTGATCTTTTGGTAGTTGATATAGGAACAACTAACTCTCTGTTTACTGCTTTCCTCAGAATCAGGTTCAAGTCCTTAACTATTAATTTTTCTGAAAGGTAATTTGGGATATCACCCTGGGCACTCTTATAAGCAAAAAACACCTTATGTAGTTGTTTCCTGTCAGCCAGGGAACACCAACCCAGTTTCACATACATTAAACAGTGATGAGTATCTCTTGGGCACTGGAGGATTAGCCTTGTTAGCCTGTTGTACAGGACCTCCAACTTTTGTAATTTAGCCTAACTGACGTGATTGTAAAGAATATCACAAAAATCAATCAGTGGAAAGACCTGAGTTTCAACTATTTTCTTTAACACACTTCTCCCTAAGCAATTTTTGTTTCTATGTAACAACCCCACTCTTTTACCTAATGCCCCAATAGGTTTATCTACATGGATATTACTCATTGCCGAAGTGTCCATCCAATATCCTAGATATTTGTAATGAGAGACCTGCTCAAGTCTGGCCCCCCCCCCCGCATCAATAATAATCAGATCCAAACTGTTCTTTAACTTTGAAGCAGACCCCGGTACCATACACTTTTTTTTTTTTTACTAATGTTCATTTTTAACTTGGATTTAGCAAAGAAGTCCTGGATAGTATAAAAGCTGGATTGTAAGTTTGTATCAATCTCTTGTATACAACGGGTAGAGGTGTATACAACTGTATCATTGGCATACAGATGGTATGCTGATCTACTGACTATGTCTCCAAATTTGGTTAAATATAACAAAAATAGTAAGGGGCCTAATACCAAGCTCTGAGGGACACCTCAGACAATGGATAATGGACCAGAAGTTACACGATTTACAGTTGTTACCTGGCATCTCCCTCCCAAGTATGATGTAAACCATCTCAAGGCAGAAAAGGATAATCCAATATCCCTTAGCCTTGACAACAGTATTAGATGATCTACTGTATCAAAGGCCTTGGAGAGGTCAAAAAAGATGGCAACGGTTAAATGGCCCTTTTCCATTGCTTCATTGATGTCATCCAAGACCCTCGACATGGAGACCACCATTCCATGGGACCTGTGAAATCCCGACTGGTATTAATCGTACAAGTTGTTCTGTGATAGACAATCCATTAACTGTGCTGCTAATAGTCTCTCAAACAATTTGGAAACCTGAGCTAATAAGGAGATTGGGTGATAATTTGTTAGCTGGTCAGGGCGTTCCCCTTAAATATGTGGACAGCCTTGGCCAGCTTCCAACCCTTAGGGATAACGCCCTTCCTAATAGACCAAATAAATACAAATGTGAGTGAGGAAGCAATCTGTAAAGCTGAAATTATTAAGAGAGATTTAGTCAAACCATCAAGGCCACCACCCTTATTAGTTTTAAGGTCTAAAAGTAAGTCTAAAACCTCATATTCTTCTGTCTTCTTCAATGAGAAAAAAAAGTTACTTATATGATGCTCTAAGTCCGTATCCATAGCAGTATTAATATCACTACCAGTATCCCCCCCAAAATTATCTGCTTGCACAAAATAGTTATTGAAGATATCAGCGAGAGAAGCAGACCCATCCTGAACAGGGATCTCGATATCATGTGTAGCTTCCCTAGACTGTCCATCTATATCTTTAACAATTTTCCAAAAGGCCCTTGGGTCTCCTGCAGATGTCTCCAACTTGGTACAATAGTACTTCCTCTTGGTTTCTCTTACTGCTGCAACATAAATGTTTCTCTGTCTTCTGTAGCCATCCTAGTCAACTTTATTGTTGGTAGAGTGAGCCCGCTCCCAGGCCTGCATTTTCTGTTGTTCAAGTTTCCTTAAAGCAGAAGAAAACCAAGGGGAAGTGCATTGTTTAATTTTTTTTGTTTTTAATGGCAAATGATAATCTATAAAATCCATCAGTTCAGATAAGAAATAGTCCCAAGCTAGTTCGATATCTGGAATGAGATGAAGTTTGTCTCAGTTTATATTATCTAAATCCTTCACAAATAACAAATAATCAAAATGTTTTGTAACTGGAAATGAGATGAGCCTAGGTTTTGTTGGGATTAGGCACTTCCCTTTTACACAATAAATCATGTTATGGTCACTATTCAAGTCTTCCAATTGCCCCCACAGTGTAATTGTGTGGGGCATTTGTCAAGATCAAATCCAATAAAGTAGTCATTGGGGCTTTTAAGATTTATTCAAGTGGGTGCATTAATTAGTAGGTCCAAACCAATGAAAAATGCAAGATTTTTTTTAACACTAGTTGTAACCAATTCTCATTAAAGTCCCCCAAAAGAAGGACTTCATGACTATCCAAAAGATGGCTCAATACCTCTACAAGTTGCTTCATTTTATGCCTTGAGTTTTTTGGGGGGATGATAAATACCTATAAGTAACAATTGTTTCCCTACAGGGAACTTAATTTCGAAGGCAATATACTCACAAACTTCAGGGCAAATGGCAAGGAGCAGACGTTTAGGA
Source organism: Neoceratodus forsteri (assembly GCA_016271365.2). Lineage (NCBI taxonomy): Eukaryota > Metazoa > Chordata > Ceratodontiformes > Ceratodontidae > Neoceratodus > Neoceratodus forsteri. Next base: position 1,250,782,530 of record CM028129.1, on the reverse strand, counting down.
GAAAATTTATCAGAAGCATTAACTAATACTGTTATCAGGTTAGGCATTCGAGGATGTAAATTCACAGAGAGGGGGATGATAACCAGTTTAAGTCTGAGTAAAGCTTGCAGTGATGGGTGAGACGAGGGGCAAATAATGCAAACCTGCAGACATTATTATATGCAACATTCCATTTGTGAAAGAAACTGGCATTGGGTTGGAAAAATATAGGGAGCGCATAACATAACATCGGAAGTAATACTCCCTGGACTATTGTAACTCTGGCTGCTGGAATGAGGTCATGGTGGACATAATAAACCATCCTGACTTTAGAATTGACAGATTTACAGATATTGTTTATGTGATGGGAGAAGTCTAGAGCTAGGCCGAGCATGACACCAAGGTATCTGAAAGAAAGGGTTACAGAAATCTGAGAACCATCAAGACATAGGATTTTATTTAGTTTTTGTTGACCAGGTAAGTGCACTAGACAAATCCTGCCTATTTTCAGGCACGACCTGGGGGAGGGGGATACAGATGAATGCCAACTGACCTTGAACCAGAGTAAGCTGTTGGTGGTATTTTTAGTGAACGAGGGAAATTTGGCCAGGACACCGGGGAAATTCCCCTACTCTTTGTCAGTAGGGGGAGCCCAAGCGCTGTGCTGATGGCAGAGCAGACTGAGCTAGTGATGGAGGTGAATGTGTCTGAAGAGCTGACTGAGATTTTGGATGTGGAAGAAATTGTGATAGCAACAGAGCAATCTTGTGAAACCACTAGATTTATGCAGGATAATTCTTCAACTCATATGGATAATCACGATATGGTAGAGGATGTTACCAGAGAAAACCTACAGCCTGCTGTTACTGGTAGTCCACAGTCAAAAATGATTTGGGCCTCTGCAGAGCCCCCTAGTAGTAGTTTGGATGATCCAGGGAAAAGTTGTTCTACTGAGAGTGCTGCAAGTCGTGTGCAGCAACCAGGAGATGCTAACACCATGTCTGAACAGGAGAAAGACATTTCAGTAACACAACAAGTCCAAAAACAATTTGGATTGAAAAAAAGACACTGTGCAGTATTTTAGGAGTGACTGGTCAGCCGATGATGCCTTGAATTCATCTGGTTGGAAACGGGATGAAGAAGGAAAATGGGTTTCTGACCCCGACTGGAATGAGGATGTTTTGTTTGGGCCTACAACAGGACATGAAAGGGCTGCAGCACAAACCCTGAGCTCAGGTAAAACTGTTTCTGATAAAAAGGATCCTATAAAAGTTACTGCGCAGATTTTAGATGATGACACCCAGGCTCCTACAGTGCCTGGCCCATGAGGGGGTAGGGGGGATGTGAAGTCAAGTTGCACTAATATTGCATGTTTTACTGCTCAGCAAGAACAATCTAAATCTCAAAATAATAATGATATGCCAAAAAAAAACTCCTATGTCAGAACTTTTTAAGAATAAACTTGAGCAGGCCCCTAGAAGAAATGCTGTCAGGTTAAGGTATAGTGGAGGGCTACCAGAGCACCTGGACAGGTACTATGTTGCAAAACATCTATTGATGGGATCCATGAAATTCATGCCAGCAGAGGTTTATGCTCTAATTCATATTTCAGGGGAAGATACCTTTGATGTTAGCTTTAAAACTAACATCAGCCTTGAGAGATTCTGGGAAAAGTATAATACCCTTAAACAGACACCTCTTTGGACACCCTTTTATGCTATCCCCCTTACTAAACCCCAGATAAGATATATTTCCATCATGTTCAGAAATGAAGGAGTGAACGTTAGTGATATATATCACTGGCTGCAGAAACGATGTGATATTCTGGGACCCCCAGAGGCAATTATGGATACAGAGGGATTTTGGACGGGAGGGTGGAGATTTAAAATAAAATTATTTCAAGTCAATTCAGAAATTATCCACCTCCCCAATGGCTTCTTCTTAGGCAAGGACAGGGGTTTTTGTTTTTATGGGGGACAGCCTAGGGTCTGTTACAAATGTGGGGCTAAGACTCATCTGAGCAGCACCTGTGATATGCTCAAATGCTCCTTATGTGGGGGGTATGGCCACTCCACTGATCTATGTGACAATATATTCCAGTGCAACCTTTGTGATGATAAAGGTCACGCCTTTCACCAGTGTCCTTGGTGCTTGGGCTAAAAGATATAGAACTGAGGGGTGGGACCAAGACGACCTGATCGATAGAGCCCAGGAGAAAAGAAGCCACTTCTTTCATGAAACTGCTGGCAGGGATAAATCTCAGAATGCTGCACCTCTAGAAAATACCCCTGGGGAGGCAGTTACTAACACCCTGACAACTGCTGACCCCCTCCCTAGGAATGAAAAAAAAAATTGGGAGACCCATGATAATCAAGAACGTAGAGAGATGTCCCAGTTCTCTAGAGATGGGAAAGAAAGTATTAGTATGCCACCCCCCTTTGAAGTTGCTAAAGCCAGGAGATTTACTAGGGCATCTGCTAGACAGCATCCCCCCTTCCCCTGCCCCTACCCCCCTCAGGATGGAAAATCCTTTTTCCCCTTTACAAGTAGACATGGGAGAATCTGAGTTAGAGCCTGATGCATCACATAGGTCTGATATAATCACTGAAGAGGAGGAAAGTAAGACTACGGAACTGGCTAAGGAAAGGAAAGGTAAAAAAGGTAAAAAAAGGGAAGCTAAAGCTAGTCACGAAGAAGGCCCCTGAATATAAGGAGTTTGTGCCAAACATGCTTTTTATGTACATAACTCATGGCCTCTATTCATGTTGCTTCACTTAATATATGTAGTTTGAAATACTACAAAAAGCAATTATCTGTATTAGCCTATTTGGGACAACTTGCTGTAGACATCATCTTCGTCCAAGAAACTAGGCTATCCTCCATTGTTGATGTAAATCAGGTTAAGAGGAATTGGACATGGGGTCCTTCCTTTTGGACCTTTGGCACAGATACTGCGGATGGAATAGGAGTTTTATTTAAAACCTCTAATTTCAGAGTATCTAGACTTATTGATGTATATCCTGGGAGAGCTCTGGCCATAGACTGCACGTACAAAGAAGTTGCTTTTTGCCTTATTAATCTTTATGCCCCCAGACCAAATCTGCTAGAATTGATGTTTTTTGAGGAAATATGACCTTATTTATACACACAGAAGAACATTATATGGGGAGAGGATTTTAATTGCAGTTTGGATCTGAAATATGCAGGTGACATAATCAAAAAGGTATATTGTGACATGCATGCATTAAAACAAATCATGCTGGATACAGGATTATCAGATACATACAGAACTCTGAGGAAAAATTATGTAGGGGCAACCTATTACAGACACATCTATGCTACATGCATTGATTACATTCTAGTGTCTAAATATGTAAAACCCTATAAAATAGAAGTTAAGCCCACAGAATTCTCTGATCATTGTATATTATTAGGATCTCTAAGTCTAGCAACAGTACCCCCACAAAGATTTATTCCCATATACACAGATGGAGGCTGAACATCTCCTTATTGGAATCAACTGAATGTCAGAAACAGGTGGAAGTTCTTTTTGGTGCCAGAATCTCGACCCTGTGTCTTTATGATAATCTTTGGGACTGGTGGACAGATACAAAAAAATATTTAAAATCTCTATTTTTATCATTCGGTAAACATTCTGCAAACTCAAGCTATATTAAATATTTAGGGCCAGATATTTAAACTGCGCTATTTTGTGGAGCAAGCCCTTGCGCTGCACAAAATAGTTGCATGGGGTGTGGCCTGAGCGATATTCAAAGGAGTTGCGCCCTTGAGCAACTCCTTTGAATATCACCCCCCAGCCACAGCCACTGTGCATGGTGCAGTGGAACTTGCGCCACCTCAAGTGGTCAGAGTGGAGCATTCAACTTGCGGTGGCACAAGTACCATTGCGCCATGCGAAAAATCCCGATATTCAAAAGGCGACATGCAAATGGGACCATAATTCATGCAAGGCACAGGGGGGGTCATTTGCATCTGCGTATGGCCCCATTTGCATGCCATTAGCATGCAGGTGTGCCGATCCCTGAGGACTTGTTCCTGGCACCCTGCCAGGCAGCAGCCATCAGGGACCGATGCCCCTTGCAGCCCGATCGTGGGCCAAAGAGTGTAAAATTCCCACCACCACCTCCACTGGCCCGATCGTGGGCATAGCTCTAATTCCCCACCAGCCCGATCGCCGGGCAGCAAAGTGCCCCGAACATATCCCTGGTGGTCCAGTGGACCGATAATCCTGATGCGGGATGCAGTAGTTAAACACTCCCCACCTCCGAATATATCCCTGGTGGTCCAGTGGACCGATAATCGATTGCAGGATGCAGTAGTTAAACACTCCCCACCTCCGAATATATCCCTGGTGGTCCAGTGGACTGATAATCGATCGCGGGATGCGGTTATAACCCCAACACATCCCTGGTGACCTAGTGTCCCCACCCCACCACCCAGAAAGCCCACCACCCGCTCCCCTGCAGCTGGCGGGCAGCAGCATCCCACCCGCCTGCCACCGCCCCGCCGACTGACTGCCGGTAGGCTGCACACCATTGGTGCAGAGCAAGAGCCAATGGGTGTGAGCCTATACCGTAGAAGACAGTCCAGTTTTGTGAATGAATACATTCATTCACAAATCTGAGACTGTCTTTACCGGTATGGGCTGCATGCTTGATGGCTCTTGCTCTGCACCAGTAGGCGGCTGCTGCGAACGAAAGTCAGCGGCGGCCGCGAGGCGGGCGGGTGGGATGCTGCCCGCCCGCCGCCGCGAGAAGGCGTGGTGACTTTCATCGGAAATGAGTGGGGTGGTACTAAGTCACCAGACCTATTGAAAGGGTTACAACTGCATCCATGATCGGATTATCGATCCACTGAACCACCAAGGATATATTCGAGAGGTGGGAAGGTTTACAACCGCATCCCGCGATCGGGATTATCAATCCACTGGACCACCAGGATTGTTCGGAGAGACACTGCTGCCCGTGATCAGCCTGGTGGGGATTAAGCTATGCCCGCGATCGGGCCAGTGGGGGTGGTGGGGCTGATTTACACTCTTTTGCCCATGATCGGGCTGCAGGGACACAGGAGTGGGTTGAGGGCCAGCCACAGGTGGCAGCTGCTGTGTTGCACCCTGCAATGCAGCAGCTCACCTGTGGGGTGGCCTCAACTTGATCCTTTTTTGGCTCAAAGTTTGCAGGTGCAGGTTGGGGTTGCGCTAGAATAACTTCGTACAGCCCGCTGAATATCGGCTGTGCAGTTTATACGGTTCTTCCCCTCCAGTTCAGCATGCATTCATTTGCATTGCGCTGTTGCTCAGCATGTTTTCAGTGGTACAACTGCCTCCTGCTGAATATCGCAGAATGGAGCAAGTTCGGACTTGTGCAGGCGCAACCCTATTGCACACGAATATCTGGCCCTTAGACTATAGAAATCATTTATACAGACTTATGTCTTTCCCACCAAAGGACCACATGAAATATAAAATGCAAATTTTGGAAATAAAAAAGCAAATGAAAATCTATCAATATGACAGAGCAAAATCATTGGACATGGAAATGAGATTTTGCACAAATAATCAACCAGCTTCAGATCCCTACAAGGCATGCAAACAATGGCTGGATAAAACCATTATGGAAGGTTTACTTACATCGGACAATCGGCTGATAGACACCAATCTAGGAATGCTTTCATTAGTGCAACAAAACTTATATGAAAATTTTTCCCAAAACCCCTTAAAAAAGGGTAGTGTGCAGAATTTTTTAACTGCACCAATACCCCAGTTGAGCCGTTATGCTGGTGAGGCACTGGTAGATCCAATTACTTCTGAAGAAGTTTGTGGGGTAATTAGAAAGTTAAAGACAGGAACCTCTCCAGGAATAGATGGTCTCTCTAATGACTTCTATAAAAAAATACGAACCTTTTTTGAGTTCTGTACTGGCAAATATTTTTAATTTTATGTTGCAGTCAGAATTTAAGTGTACAGATTTTAGTACAGCTCTCATATGCTATATATTTAAAAAGGGGGATAAGAAGAAACTATCCAACTGGAGACCCATCAGCATCCTTAATAGTGACTATAAGATTCTGGCAAAAATTCTGAACAATAGATTAATAACAGTAGCTGAAACTTTAATTGATACGGCCCAGACATGCGCTATCCCTGAACGTAAGATCCAACATAATCCCTTTATTTTACGAGAGCTCTGTGAAGCCTGTATATCTCAAAATCTTAAAGGCTTTATAGTTGCAGTAGATCAATCTAAAGCATTTGATCGAGTTGAGCACCATTTTCTATTTAATGTACTAGAGACATATGGGATCCCAAAAACATTTGTGGATTGGATAAAAATATTATATTCTAATGCTAATATTATTCCAACAGTTAATGGTTATTTGGTGGGGATGTTCCTCTTTTAAAAGGAGTACAGCAGGGCTGTCCGCTAAGCCCCTTACTTTATACCTTTGCTCTAGACCCAGTCATCTGACAGATAAAGTGGGATAAACAAATTATAGGTCTGGCTCCTCATCAGACTTTAACTCCAGGGTCGGTCCCGGTGATATGGCCACCTATAATTGGGAAAAACAAATCAACATAGGTGAAAACAAAGTTTGCCTTTGGAAAACATGAAAGTTTGGAAAGAAAAAGCGTGTACAAATTATCAAGAAATTTATTATTCCTATTTTTCTGTATGTCACTTATATTTATGCCCCTCGCGGTACACTTGGAGACTAGACTTTTTAGTCTTTTCTTCCAGATGCTCTGGGGCAGCAGACTCAATCCAGTTAAGAGGGACGTTACTTACCTCCCACAGAGGAAAGGGGGGGGCTTAATATGATAAACCCAGTGGTATTTTTTCATTCCAGTTTTTATACAGTACCTTTAAATGTGCTTGGGAGACAAATGGGTCACTTTGGCAGTCTTGGATACAGTGGGCCCTACAGAAATATTTTATAAAATGGGTTGATACTCCCCCCAAACTGTTGTCACAATTTGCAGTTCCAACCTATGCTGGTCCTTCAGTTAAAAAATTACACCAATGGAAAATAGAGAAACAGACATTGATGGCGTTAAACAGGAAAGGTTTCTATTCACACATAGTTCACAATGTACAGCAAGTGGCTTTAATTTTCCCTGAATGTACCCCTGCCAAAATGAATTGGGCCTTAAATAAACTTAATGAAAGCAGAATCCCTGTTAAGGTGTGGGACATTGTCTGGTTATGCTTACAGGGAAAGTTAGGGTGTGAGAGGTAATCTAAAACACAAACCCATAGCTGAACGGTATTGTCCTAAATTAACGTGTGTGAACATAGAAGAAAGTATTTTTCATTTTTTCTTTGATTGTCCTTCTAGCAATCAGGTGTGGGCAGAACTGGCCTATAGGTGGAAACTTCCCTTTTTTACAAGAGTCTCGTATGCTACTTTAATACTTGGAGATTACTCTGGTGTTTGGAGAATCTTTCACAAAAGTACTTTACATGTACTTTTTGCTGCCATTCAATACTTTTTATGGCAAGCACGCTGTCAGTATGTTCTGCAACAGCAACAAGCTTCAAACGGTGTGTTAAATATGCAGATAGACGCTGAAATGATTAGAGTAAAAGAACTTGATACACAGAGATTTAGCCAGATAAAGTGGCCCATTTATGGAGACACTTCAAAATGTTCACTTAACGGAGTATTTAGCCTTAGTTTTAGTATGCTAGTTTAAATACAGAGTAATGTGCGGGGATCCCCTTTGTTAGGTTTGTTTTTCTTTTTCTTTTTTTTTGTCTCTAATATGAAATGTTTAATACTTTTTATGATCATGATGTATACCTTCTATGTAATGGTTCTTATTTTTTTGTGTTTTCTTCCTTTGTACAATTTCTGGTATGATATATGAATACAGTTATGTAATGTTTATGTTTCTTAATAAAAATTCCCCATCTCTTTTCGATAAGTGCCATGGGATCTTTAACATCCACCTGAACTACCACCAATCCAGGCAGATGGGACCTCAGTTTAATGTCTCATTCGAAAGATGGACATAGGTAGTTCTTGGGTAGAGAGGCAAGCCTTTTGGGGGGACCCAAAAAGCATAGCCTGGGTCTTGCCAACATTTAAGAGCAGGCGATTTAAGTAAGCCAGGTCTGAATGTCATGATTGCCAGAGGTAAGCTGAGAGTTAAAAACATTCATGGACCTAGAGCCTATATAGAGTATGAGGTCATCATCACACAGAAGGGTATGGCAATGGGAAGGGGAGTTGGCTAGGTCATTAATAAAGACTGAAAAAAGTAGCAGTCCAAGTATGGAGCCTTGAGGAACTCCTAGTGTCATTGAGGCAGGAGTTGACAGGGCCTTGCCTTAAACCTCCCTGCTTGTTATTTAATGCTGTCTATGGTACAAGCATAAAATGCTGGTAGCCGAGTCAGACAACAATGTGCTGAAGTTTCTTATTCCGCAGCAGCAACAACAAGTCTGCTGACAGAACAACATTTTGGGTTGACTATAAGGCAGCCTGCCGCAGCTACATGCTTCAATATCTGTAAATCTGTGATGCTGTAAGAAGTTCTATTTCAGAGAAGTGAACAGTGGTGGGATCACTTGTGACACACAGTGTGGCACTCTGCAAAAGCATCAGGCACTTTCCCTACCTGACGTCACTCACGAGTGTCTCCACGGTGCAAACAAGCATGGCTGTGAGTGAAATGCATATTCAGGTGCAGTAAGAAAAAAATAGTTTACAAGCTGGCCTGTATGCGCAGTGGTACAGCTACTGCTTGCGGAGCCAGCGACTCGGGTTCAGGAGTGGATTTGAGTGGCCGAAGGATTGGCTGGGTGGAGATGGATTGAACAGCAGACTGCATGCTTTCCATCTCCGGGGAGGGTGGGGATTGTGCCTCCTGATACAGCCCCACTGGGTGACCACAGAGGCCACTTACTTGGGGGCCAGAGGTTGAGGTTGGGAGGCATGCCAGATGCTTGGAATCTCTATGCTATGGTGTCACTGCAGGCTGCACCTCCTGGAACACACCTGTCTCTGAAAAAGCCTTCTTGGATGTGTAGCATGCTGTCTTGCTCCACCGTTGCCCCTGCACAGCTGATCTGGGACCCTGCCATAGCTAGTTTTAGGCACCAGCGAACCCTGCAGCTACTGGGGGCCCCCTGCTAATGAGGGGTCCCCAGCCAGATCCAGAGTACCACTTTCATTTCTTTTTAATTATTATTATTATTCATGTTGAATGTAAAACAGCACCAAAAGGCATCACTTGGCTCTGTGGAGCCTTTTCTTGTGGTGTTATAACATCATGAAATGACTCGCTAAGGTATGCCCTGTCCACTCAGAGGCTAATGAACAGACATTGATTGAATGGACAGTGGGGCCCCAAAAACTAACATTGCTACCACTCCTTAAAAACACAAATATAACTGGTTGTATTGAAATTAAAATGTTGTGGGTTTTAGACAAAGTAAAATATGAAGCATGTTTGGATTGAGGAAGGGCCCCGTGACTTGTCTTGCTGGGGGCCCCCACAACTCTAAAGTTGGCCCTGCTTTAAGTTTCATTCTACTAAGCTCTCTACCTTTGGTGGCCATTCTTTTTCCTCTTCTGTATCTGTGATCTGGCACAATTTTTGTACTCCTCTCTGCCTACTTGACTCCTGCCACTCTTTAAATCTGAATAAAATGACAGAGCTCATTACTGGCCCAGTGGTGTGGCAGTAGCGCTATCGCCTGCCATGCTGATGATCCAGGTTCAGCAGTGGATTCAGGTCAGTGGGAGTTGGCCGGGAGGGGGGGAGCGGGATTGAGCATCTAATGCACTGCTATGCTGTTCCAGGGAAGGATGGCCCACTGCACCACTGCAGACTACCACCAGGTGGAGGTCTGGTGGCAGTACAAGCATGCGAGATGTGAAGGGAGTGGCTGCAGTTTGACACAGCGTGTTGTGTGTTTCCATGTGACATGCACTGATATCTGTGTGGAGTTGAGGGGCACTGGGGAAAAACGTGAAGACTGCAGTGTGGGCTCCATGAAGCCCCACCTGCCAGCTCCTGATCTGCAACACCACCTGGGATGCCTGGCTCCACTTCTGGATGTGGTGTCTTGGGGGGAAGGCAGGACTTCCACCCCTGGCCCTGCCATGGGGTAAATCCATGGGGGAGCTCACTGAACCAGGGCAGTCCCAGGGGAGGTGGTTGAGCCTCCACCCCTGGCCCTGCTGGGGGGGTGGAGGGATCCATGTGGGAACTTACAGAGCCAGGGCAGTCTGGGGGAGGTGATTGCCAGTTGGGGATGGCAGGGACAAGGCTAAAGCAGCCGCCTGCAGCTGCAGGCAAGGTAAAAAAGCTATAAGGAAGAAATAAAACATAGCTCACCACCCTTGCCTTTGAGAATCAACCTATTTTTCCTTCATGTCTACCTTTTTACTACTATTTTGACATTTGTGAAGCATGCTGTGGTATTGGTAATTGCATTATGTGGGCTAATGGTTTCACTTCCTCAAGTTTTATATTTGTGACTGGATCTTAACACTGCAGCTTTTGAGTAAAGATTTTTAAAGCGCAAGCAGTGCCTAAAACAGCAGACAGACTATGTTATTAATTTTTAAAAGGTGACAGTTGTTACATTTTATTTCTAAAGGTGTTTACTTTTTCCCTTTTGCTGGAAAGATGGTTTTCTATCTGAGTGTGTGAGGTACAATGCATAGAACAGCCTTTTTCATGGAACTTGACAGACCCAATGTTATTCCCCTTCTTACCACATCAGCCTTGTGACCTCACTCACTGTGGCATCACAAGTAATCAATCTGCCAGACAGGGAGTAGCTTTCCTTGGCTAGTTGTGATGTCGTAATCAGTGAGATCACACAATGCTGATAAGTTATGAAGGGGGCTGTAAGTAGGTATGTCTGCCTCCAGGTAGAGCACTGAAACACGCATCACACCTAGTCCTGTGAAGTAGGAAAGCTTCTAATTATCAAAATGGAATAGCAAAAATAGTTCAGGTATAACAAATAACAGTGTTCTACTTTTAAAAGTTACTATTAATTTAAGGAAATATGCTAGCTCTTTAAGAGCAAAAGCCATCAAGACACTGGGCAGACTCCAAGAACAGTTAAAGAGCACTCTCTGATGACTCTCCACCTCCAGTTTGATAATGCAGAACTCTGTCCTATCCACTAGACAAAATGACTGTGACTTAATAGTATCTGTATCAGCAAGAAGTGATGGTTCTAAATCGAATGTCTTTGATGCTGAAGGTCAATGTTCTGTACATGGCACCACTATATTTTGTTCAGGGAACTGGAAATGAAGATAATGATCTGCTGGCCCTACCCATAGTCAGGCAAGCTAATGTTCTGGATGAGCGGCCACAAAGTACTGTACAAGAGCAGTTTCCTGTCTTCAAAAATCAAGCTGAGACTCCCTTGGCCAATCTTATCACTTCATGGACTGTGGCTCACTACTACGCATTACACAGTGTAACCTAAACCTGATGCCAGCACGTTCAAACATATTCTTTAGATCATTCTACCATAAATCAAAATGGATGAGATTTGTCTGCCTGGGACTATTCTGCACTACAGCTGTGCTGTTTATTTCTGCTTCCCATTACAAGGCCATCAAACAGCGTGGAATCATCACCTTCATCTCATCCTGTAATAACCACCTAGCCAGTGCTGCAAATCTTGAGTACTATATTGGAATGATTACTTTATTATATTGTCTGATATTATCCTGTACACTAGACTGTAATTACAATTTGTCTTGTGCCATGTGACAGTGTACCTGCCTCAGTGTTCAACTGCTGCCATCCAGGGGTGTTTACAAAAACATGGAGTTCTAATCTCATAATGATATTCCAGGTGAGCCCTAACCCTACTGTCCTAACCCTAACCCTAATGCCCAAATCCTAACCTTAACTCTATTCTTTATGTCCTAACCTAGCCCTAACCTCCTAACTCTAACCCACTTAATGTTTAAAGTCAATCATCATGGTTTCCCCAGGGGCCCAGATGGAGAGCATTGTGCTGCAGTATATATAACCTGATTTCGGGAGCCAGCTTGGGTCATCGCATTGGGAGGCAGGTCGAGACATGGCTGCTGCTATGCAGCAGTACGTCTAAGCCGGGCAAGATCAGCAGTAACCACCGACTCCACAGCAACCCCTGCTTCTGGACTAGGGAGCTCGCTCCTGCCACAGGGTTAGTTGCGTGTGACTGAGACCACGGGCTTAGCTCATGTTTGGGGAGTTGGGAGAGACTAAAACACAGGAAGAAAAACCCACTTCTGTCTGTATGATGAATTGGGCCTTGGGACTCCCAGGGTCCTAGTGCCTGTCAGCACTGGATCCAGATTGCCTCAGAGGAGAAGGATGGCTCTCCCAGGAGCCCCTCCCATGGAGGGTAAGCCAGGGGGTGTAACTAATGTGCTATCAGGGCCACGGGGAGCCAGAGGTTGTAAGTCTGATAGGGTACATCCCTGGGATCAGGTAGGTATATTTCTGTAGGGGATGCAAGTGGCTAGGGAAGAAAAATTTCTAGAGAAAAAAAAATCAACCAACCAGTACAGTAAACAGTGTACAGCCAATATTGCTAGGAGAAAATGTCGCTAAAAGAAGCCATATTTTCAGCAACTATTTTTGGTACCATTAACAGTTTGGGTATTTACTTAGTCTTGTATGTAAAAGGCACAGATCTGCAGCATACCAATAATTAAGAAATGGGGAGTGACAGCTTTTAAAAGCACTCAAAACCTGAAAGTGCAGTTCTGTCTGTTATGCAGAGTTTTACTGTTTTTTATTCTCCCACTGGAGCAGTCATCTAGCCATTGGTTTTTTGACATTTGTTGCAGCATAAATTCTCTTTTCTCAGATGTTGCTCCTGTAAGCCCTTTTATATCCATGCAACTGTTTTGAAGAACAGATCTACAGGCTTCAAATTGCAATGCTAGAGACAATACTCCTTCATTCATTATCTGCTGTAGTTTATATATTTGGGCTTACTTTTTGTTCTTTACTTCCTTCTATTTTTTGTAATTATATTTTGTGTTGAGTTATTTTGTCTCTTGTAAAGAACCCAGAGCCTACAGGATAGTGCATTTTTGTAAATAAAATGTGCTGTGACTCTTTAGTACTGAAGGTATAAAGGGCCAGAATATTTCAGGTGAATTGGCTGCATGAAGATTGGGATGGGTGCAATAAGCTTGAGTCAGTGGGTGTAGGTTGATTAGTAGATGCTCATGATATTTCTCAAGGCAGTGGAAAATGTACACTTTAGATGCGACTACAACCCCAAGAGTTTCACAATCCTAAAAATGCCTTTTTTCTATCCCCCCTGCATATTTTTGTCCCTTTCTCATGAGTCCCACTCTCTGCTGCTACTTGCACTGTCAGCACTTCAATCTGATCATGAGAGGCATGGGTGACGAGCCTCCTTTGATGGCCATGCCAGGTCAGAGACCCTTTCATCATCACACCAAGCCCTACCACAGGACAGCAAATGCATAACCTCATGATGCAGTGTTTGAAACATCTGCACTCTGCCAACCTAGAGACAAGAGAGCTGAGGTCACATCCAAATCCAGGTCTCCCCTGCTACAGTATGATTTGTTGCTGCTGAGCAACGTGGCCTATCTTTTAGGATTTTTTCTATACCACAGTTGTGGAATGCTAGGTATTTGGTGTTGGGTATTCTGTTTCTGTCTCTTATTTAGTTTGCAGTAGCCATTTTGAAGAAAGGTGAGCACAGAATGTTTAGATTCATATATGTACTCCAAGAAAAAGTGGGTTACACCACAGCTCCTATTGTTGCATTGCAAACATACAGGGGCACAAGGAGGAAGAATATCTGATTTTATTAAGGACAGACCATTCAGCCTAATACTCATTTACAATGGCATCATATGTTTGGCATACAAAGTTACATGCATTAAAACAGTTAAATACAATTACATAAATACACAACAATTACATAAATAGGAAATATTGCATGACATGGCTCAAAATACGATTATTATATGGAGTGGAAAGTTAGTGTTATTGTTCCTTTGTACAAGGGGCTGAGTTAAGTGAAGACACGACAATAACACTAATATTTTACACCAAATAACAGACATATTTTGAGCTACTTTATGGAATATCCTATGTATACCATGGGATGTCAAGTTTTTTTGTATGATAAAAATGGTAAAAAGTTACAAAAGAAAAAAGCACAAGATGCAAACTGTGCTCCTCTGTTAAATGGCTCAGTATTAGGAATACTAATTCATAATAATCAAAAGCCATATGGCATCTCACAGGTGAGAATACATCTCTGAGCATGCTCAGTAACCAACATAATTTGTTTTGCTTGTGTTGGGTCAAGATAACATTTGTTATTTGCAAATGTATTTTCACTGCCATGGTGTACAATAAACTATTTTCTAAAATAATTCCAACAGTTAAGTACAGTCAAAAACAATAATTAAGAATACATTAATATGCAAATTGATTTCTTGATTAACACTACTACATTGACATGATGGATATGGTTTTGATCTTAGATTTACATGTATACTCAGTTCTGATGCTGTGTGACAACCTTTTTCTGTTAAGTAGCAGATACAATATATGGGGGTGAACATTAGAGAATGTTTACTTATAGATCCTAATCTGCCAAAAGGTAGAAACACTGAGCCCATACTTTGACATGGGCATCAGTTTCACAGTACTGCAGGTCTTAAGATAATTTTTTTCTTTTTATTGAGGCGACACTTTTCTGAATTAATTTCCTTTGCATTAATGACAAAACATGCTTTGCAAGTGAGTAAGTGCAGGCCTTCCAAAGATCTGGTTTGATTGGCTTCCTCCTTTTGGTTCATTGTCTTGTCTCCTGTAAAGTGGGGCTCAATTATAGATCCAGGGAGCACGCCAAACAACTTGGAGTGCTCCTCTGCCCTGTGGGTGAGAAACTGTTATTTTGTAAACAGTGGCTCATGCACAATTCATGGAAAAGGCTACATTTGATGGGTTCTTAAAAAACGTTTAAATACTATTGATCAACCTTGATCAATAATATGTGAATACGGTCATGGAGACCACTCTTTTTTATTTTTAATTTTTATTTTATTTATCAAGTCTAGGATTACAAATACCTTTGAGCCAAGGCTCTTTTACAAAGGTTCCACATCAGAGAAATACAAATTATGGGGAACATCAAGACAGACATTACAACAATGTGGACATTGCAAACAGATTACAGATTAATACAATTCAAGGGTAACATTATAAGCAAGGCAGCCAGCGGCATTTGTCAGAGAAAACAGACAAGATAAGAAGTGCCAGACTCATAGGGAGAGAGGAGAGGGGAGGAGGGAGGGGGGAAGAAGGAATGTAGGTAGGGTGAGGAGAGGGTGAAAAGTACAGCATTGGGTATACCAAGATGTGAGGGTATAATCTAGTGAGGAGGGGAGGGGGGACCACTAGAGCAGGCAGGGAAGTGTAGAAACAAAGTTAAGTTGGGCAGTCACAGGAGCTGTTGGTAGTGAGATAGTCCCGGAGCCTAGTTTTAAACATATCAATTGTCGGGGCAGAGGAGATGGTGAGGCTGAGGCCATTGAACCAGAATATCACTCGATCAGCAAAAGAGCATTGTCCCTGTGAAGTGTGACAGTGGGGGACTTTCAGTAGCTGTAGCGTGGATCTCCAAAGGCACCGTTTGTTGGTTCGGTGTTGTAAGAGTTGAGACCCCAGAAGGTGCAAGGCCAAGGTAGATTTTTTTTTGCCATGGAGCAGGTAAGAAACTTTATGTGGTTTGATAGTTGGAGCCAGCCGGCCTGGGTGTACAGGTCACATGTGTGGGTGAGATGGTGAGCACCAGTGATGAGCCAACATGTCTTATTTAAGGCAGTTGAGAGGTGTCTAAGGGTTGTGGTTGTGGCTGAGCCATAACTGATGAGAGCATAGTCTATTACAGAGATCACAGAGCTCAGGACTGCAACCTTCAAAGCTCCTGGCATGAGGTGTTGTCTGTGTTTGTAGAGGAGACCAAGTCATGTGTTAGCAGCTCTTGCTACATATCTATGTGAGGTCCATAGGAGAGATTAGGGTCAAGCTGTATCCCTAAGTATTTGAAGGACCCCACCTGATCTAGAGTGTTCCCCTGGGTGGTGGAGATAGCCAAGCGGTGTAGCTTGTGTGGGTTATGAGAGCTGCAGAAGAGCATAGCTTTGGTTTTCTTGTCATTGGGGACCAGTTTATGATTAAGAAACCATGTCTCTACAGAACTGAAACTAAGTTGAAGGTTGTGTTGAAGAGTTACAGGATCTTTGTGAGTGGAGAATACAACAGCATTGTCAGCATATAGTATGATCTTCTGATCTGCTCAGAGCAGTAGTAAGGGAGGGAGTTTAAGAAAAGGCTAATAAGGAGGGGGCCCAGTATGGATCCCTGTGGGACACCTGAGCGAACAGGAAGGGTATCAGAAACAGCGTCAGCACTTTTTATTCTCTGTGACCAGTTTTCTAAGTAGCTTTTAAACCAGAGAGAAGAGTCATGTGATAGCCCGGCATTCAGTAGTTGGTCAGTTAGTAGTCCGTGGTGTACTGTATCGAAGGCCTTGGAGAGGTCGAAGAAAACAGCCCCTGTGAGAAAGCCGTTGTCAAAGGATTTGTGCAAAACTCCAGTGAACTCAAGAAGGGCTGTGGTGGTGCTTACAGTTGTAAGAGTGGTCCCACTTACATTCTTTCAGTTTTATTGATTTTTATACTAGACTGGGGTCACTGGGCATAGCATGTTTTCAGGACCATCCCGTGTTACAGTAGTAAATGTAACATACCTTAGCAGATAACTAGCACACTTAACATTTCTAATGCATTAATCATATACAGTTACAAATAGTAACAAGCATTTGTCAATGCTGAATGTTTACCGCTTGTATTACTGTTGTACTGAGTCTTGCATGTACACATTTTTACTATATATTTACCCAGGATAGAGCTGAGGAGATACACTATCTCATTTTCAGTGGTGTCCTGCATTTACACATTGTTAGATTGTAACTATCCAGGATAGAGCAGCTGAGAGGCAATATCTAATTTTCAGTGGGCTGCCACGTTTTGACCCCAGATTTCCAACAGTCTTTTTATGAGTTGACATTATGATCCAGACAGGTGGAATTTTTTTTTTAGCTTCTGTTTCTCTTCCCTGGCAGTCCACATTCTGACAGGCACTCCAACACCATCTCCAGATGTTCTTCAGCACCAGTTTTCTTGCTCCAGGGCTTGCCCCCCCTCGGCGGTGCTGTGGGGGGCGCGTTCACCCCACCACTCATGGATCCCATTCTGCTGTTCCAATTGGCTGAGGGCCTGCGAGTGCCCACCATCATCCAACCACCAGCAGTGTTCCCTTCTCTTTTTCTCCCTGCAGAGGGGGGTGTGCAAGGACCCTAAAGGTGGTGCTGCTCATGCTTCTGTATGTAGCACGCCAAACATCTGCCCTGCTTATGCCCCTCCTTCTGGCAGCACCACTGTGCCAACCCCGAACCTCCGCCCGGGCCAGGCTAACACCAACTGCTGTATCCCCCCTCCCTGGAGGAGAAGAGCTGTCCTGGTGCATGATCCTCTTCCTCCGCAGCCGGGCCCCAGTGATCCTCTTGCACTGCGAACAAGCGTCGTCAGTGTGGCAGGAGATAAGGCATGGATTCCTCAGCCCTCCAGGTCACTGGACTGGCATGACAGGAGGGATTTTTAAAATCCCATCCGAAAGGTGATTTTACTGTGTGACTGTGAAAACAGGTTTTGGAGAGGATGCGAAAAATGACATCTGTCATGTTCAGAAGGTGGGGCAACAAAAGGGATATGTTGAACATTAGGGGCCAAAATCTGCAAAAACAAAGTTATGAGTAAATGTTGGAACAATTCAGCATTTCCTCATAACTTAGTTGTTTATTCAAATTTTTAACCCACATTTTTAACAGTCTTTTTATGACCAGTCCTTCTGAACGTGACAGGTGTCATTTATAAAATGGTAGCCAAAACATCATTTTGCTCCACAAGTGCAAAAACATATTTTGGCCAGGATTTGAGAAAGGACAGTGTCACATTCATGAGGTGGTGTAAAAAAATGACTATATTGAAAATCTGGAGTCAAAATACAGGATGGTAATATAGCCTAGAGCTTAGAATAATGAGCTGTGAATGACCTTGGTACATCTGGCAGACCCAGGTTTGATTTCCACAACCTCCACTTGTATACTGTATGACTCTGAGCAAGTCACTTAACCCCCCAGTGCTCCCAGGTCGCCCCTGAAAACAGGCACTTGTACCAAGTGGGCCTTACCCAGTTACCAAAAACTAAAATAAATTAAACTACCAAAGTTACGAGCACATGTTGAAAAATTTAAATGTACACTTGTAGCTTTGTTGTTTTTTAATATTTTTTACTCTAAATTTTCAAAATAGCCTTCTTATGACCCCACATAGCCTTCTAATGGCTGTAGCCAACTATCTTATCCATAAGGCCCGACATCTTGATTATTACTGAAACCTGGCTAAAGCCACACAACAAGGACACATAAATCACTATCCCTGGCTACACCATTATCCGCAACAACTGCTGAGGCAATAAAAGAGGAGGAGGCATGGCTATGTATATCTTATTCTCCCTCCAGTTTACCCCTGTCAATCTGCCCTTGCCCATGCAGTCCATTGACGCCTTACTGATCAAACTTTCCCTCCCCCACACTATGCCAGTATTTATAGCTGACTCTTACTGCTCCCCTGACTTCCTTACGCCCTCCATCCTGGCCATTTGGTCACTTTGAAATCTAGTGCTTCGGGGGCGAGCTCCATATCCTGGGGGACTTCAACTTAAATTGGCTCTTCAGTGCCACATCCAAATTTTGCAACCAGGTGGCCACTCTAAACTTAACACAACTAAATACTGAACCCAAATGTCTGAACCCCATATTGCAGAATCACACTCTTCTGGATTGGTCCCTTACCTCTCACCAACACTGGATAATTGCCTCTGGTCTCTTACCAGGCTCTCTAAGTGACCACCACATGATATACTCCATACAGAATATATTCAGGCCTAAGGTCCCCCCTCCCAGAACCATCCTTACATGGTCATACAACTCCCTGGATCTTGCCTCACTACTAAGTGAATTGGCAGCCACAGATTGGTCCTGCATCCCCAGGTCGACCTCTGTTGACTCCGCTCTAGAGTACTTCAAGGTCAAGTTCCTCACCGTCTAGGACTACCATGCCCCCTTCAGATGGAGTCAAGTGAGGAGCACTCACCTGCCTTGGATCACTGCAGACATTATGTCCCACATCAGAGCCAGAGACCAGGCATGGAGGTCGTTCAAAGCCTCCAGCTCCCCCACTGACCACTCAAAATATCACTCCTTGTGCAGTGCCTGTACTAGGCTAATCTGTCAGGCTAAAGCTAACTATTTCAAAGCCTCCTTTCATTCCAACTTAAATCACCTGGCTAAATTCTGAAAGGTGGTCAAATCCCTCTTCTCCCCACCTTCCCAACCTCCCACCCCTGTGCTAAAAGTAGGCAATACTGCAGTAACTGCCCCTTTTGCAGTTGCCTCAGAATTTAACTCCTTCTTTACAAGCTGTACCATGGCACTACTATCCAGTCTCCCCCCTTACCAGCAAAATGACACCCACCTTGACCCCCTTGATCAGGCCCCCTGTACTGCTCAGTCCTTCTCCTTCCATCCAGTCACCCTATCGGATGTTTACAATGCCTTGATTTTCCTAACTCTGAACAAGGGCAAATGCCCCTCCCGGCTGGACTCCAAGATGCTCTACCTGGCTGCTCCTGCCATTGCCAACCCCCGGCTACTCTTTTCAACCTCTCTTTCTCCCTAGCTTCAATTGGAATGGAAGCATGCAACTGTTATCCCGCTTCCAAAGGGTGGTGACCCTCCACCCCTGGTAACTACCATCCAATTTCCCCTCCTCCCCATACTAGCTAAACTCCAGGAGCACCTTGTCCTCTCCCTGCTCTCACCCTTTCTCAATTCCTCTTCCTTCTTCTCACCTTACCAGTCTGGTTTCAGGAAGGCCCACTCCACTGCCACTTCTCTTCTACAGTTCACAGACTCTGTTTTTTATGGTATGGACAAAGGCTACAGCACCTCAGCAATTTTTGTCAACCTGGCAAAGGCATTCGGCACCATCTCCCATATTCTCCTCCTGAACAAACTCTCCCTTGCAGGGCTCTCTACCATGGCCACCAGTTGGTTCCACTCCTACCTCATAGGCAGGTCACAATCAGTTAGAATTGGAGTCTCCACCTCCAACTCCCTTCCAGTCACCACAGGAGTCCCCCAAGGCTCGGTCCTCGGCCTGCTCCTGTTCTCCATTTTCCTTAATGACCTGCCCACAGCCTGTCCACACACATCCATTCACATGCATGCAGATGACATGGTACTGTATACATCAGGCCCCTCAACTGCTGAAGTGGCGACCATGTTACAGTAGGACTTCAATGCTGTTGAACTCTGGTTTAGCACTAACCAGCTTTCAATGACCTTCGGCACAAGGCAGAGACTCTCTTGGCTCCCCACCACCCCCTCCTTCCACACTCTGGATGGGACCACTCTGGTGGCTTGCACCTCCTTTAGGTACCTTGGGGTCTGGCTAGACCAGCACCTCAGCTTCTCTGTACACATTGATGCCATTGACAAAAAGCTCCACCCCAAGTTGGGTGCCCTATATTGCAACTGTGGTTGCATCCCACTGCCAGCCCACCACGCACTTGTACAAAAAATGATTCTCCCTATATTCGACTATGGGGACGTAGTCTACAGTGCCACTCCTAAGTCCACCCTGGCCAGACTGGACCCCCTTTTCCACTCATTCTGCCACTTCACCCTTGATTGCCTGCCCTCCACTCACCACTGCATTCTGTACCAGACTCTCAGCCTCCCCTTGCTCCAGGATCGTAGACAGTCCCACTACACTAGGCTCATGGCCAAGTTCTGGTCCCAGTCCTTGCCACTGTATCTCACCTCCATCCTAACAGCTTGTGCTCCTCCTACATACTCACTCAGGAATTTTGACACCTGTCTCCTGGATGTGCTGCACATGTCCTCATTTGCTGGCCAGGCAGCCTTCAGACATCGCTTGCCCAAATTATGGATCTCCCTCCCCATGGACATCCAGCACACATGCCCAACTCAGCTCCTCAACTCCCTCATCAATACACATTTCTTCTCCACCTGTGCCTGTGGCTAAGATGAGTCTGTTCATGCACTATGGCCTAGTTCACTATTTTGACCTGATTATTGACCTTGGTTGACTGATGCTTCAATTATCCTTGTTTACCTTGCTTCTGTAACACATGTATTGTATGTTCTTAATTGTTTCTGTCATCTTTTACTGCCAACCGCTGTTATATTCATTGTAAGCACTAATTGTATTCTGTAAAAATGTCAGTCATTGTTGTACTAACTGTACTCTGTATATATTGTACTCTGTATAGATGTCATGTATATTGTCCTCTGTCCTCCTCCCCCCAGGATACACCTTGAATTGAGCAGTACTCTGCTCAGCATGCCTTCCTGGTAAAACTTTAAAATAAATAAATAATGACTTCACCTCTTGAACAAGGGCAGAGAACATTTTCAAATCATGCCCAAAAGGTGATCTTGTGCCACAAGTGCGAAAACACATTCTGGCCAAGATTTGAAAAATGACAGGTGTCACATTCATGAAGTGGTGTGAAAAAATGGCTCTGTGGAAAATTTGGGGTCAAAATATTGAAAATTACCGCAATTACAAGCATGTGTTCATAAATTTCAGTGTAGGCTCATAACTCTGTTTTTTTTTAATATTTCTACTCCAGATTTTCAGTGTAGCCTTCTTATGACCCCACCTCATGAATAATGGTGGAGAAAATGCTCAAATCCTACCAAAAGGTGATTTTGTACAGTGACCATTGAATCACCTTTCAGAATAGATTTGCATAATTTCACTGTCATTGTTCAGAAGCATAAAAAAGCCATCTTGAAAATTTGGGTAACAAATATAAAAAAATGGCCAAGATTATATCAACTAGTTCAAACCCCATTGAAATGCACTGAACCATATATCTGATTTCCTCAGTTTTCTGTCTGGCACTGAAGAATGAAGATGTAGTCACCGGTGCAGAGCGGAGTACTGCATTGGATCACCGGTAGGTAAGTAAGTGGTTGGGAGGTGTGGAGTGGTGTGTGCTGAGTGAGAGGGCTGGGTGGGGGGAGAGTAACAGCGGTGGTGGCAACAAACATCGATGGATAGTTTTCTTTTTGACAGGGTGTATTAAAAAAAAAGAAATGTACAAGGGATGGTTTCTTTATTTCAGGTACTAACACTGAGGATCGGGCACCTCAGTGTCACTGTTATATTTGGCTGCAGTATGCACTCCTTGACTGCTCAGTCAGTGGCGGAGAGCCGACAGCTGTGCTAATTGCTGGCTCAGGGTAGGGATGGGGGGGAGTGGAGTGGTGGGGCACTACCTGCTGGGATGGGGGGGTGGCGGGTCTGCTAGAAACCAGAGTATTGTATCAAAGTATTGTATAGGGGATCAGGATGGGGGAACATTGGACACTAGGGAATATTACATGAAGAGTGGGCATGGGTGCAGGTGGGGGTAGGGACCATAGACACCAGGAAATATCAATTACAGATTGGGCATGGGTGTGATTGGGGGGGGGCACTGGACACCAGGGAATATTGCATAAAGATCGGGCATGGGTGTGGGTTGGGAGGGACCACTAGCACCAGGGAAACTTATAATTCTACAACTGGGCCAGCGATTGTTGGGGAAGACCACTAGCGCCAGGGAAACTTATCATTTTACATTCGGGCCAGCAAGAGGTAGTTGGGGGACCACTAGCACCATGGAAACTTATATATTTACAATCAGGCTGGCGATTGGTTGGGGGGGTGCACTAGACTCCAGGGACACAGGACTGCTGCTGGGACAGATGCTGGGGGGCACACTAAACTCTGGTGTAGCCTATGTCAATGGGTCCATAATGGGCATACAAATGACAACATAACACCTTACATAACCAATGGGTTCATTTACATGGCTGCTTTTACTCCTGGCTGCATGTTGGGCACTAATGGGGTTAGCACTATTGGTAATGGGGTTACTGCTGACTCAACCTAGCCCTATTCTCAGTCACATAATGCAGGTGCACTGTCCAACTGAGAATAGCACGCTTTACAACTGGGCAATCGCAAAGTGCAACACAAACTTTTGCGCTGTGCTACGTGACTTTTTTATGAATCTATCCCATCTCATTTACATAGTACTGCTCACCCTGATGAAGAGATTCTTCGTGAATCATTGGCTTATCTAGCAGTTCTGAATTATGTTAAAGGAGAATCGTCAGCACTAACAGCCCTACACCCATGTGTGTGACTGGTCCCAATTTTCACTTTATGTACAAAAACATTTTTTACTTACTGTTTAATTCAGTATAGCAGCATTGTATCAGACTGTTTCTGTTGATTAGCAAGCTGACATTTTCTTTAACTACAAATCCCAGAATCCCCTGCAGCTGACATCAGAAAAGGGCTGCAGTGGTGAGGCCACAAGCAATGATATGGCTGTGTACTGGAAACAACTACTACAAAAACCTTAAGTACACCCTACCTTTGCTTTTCTATCCTTGAGGCTCTTTTGCTTTTGTTCATTGTAGTACCAATACTGAGTAGCAGTGACCGAGTATATCCCGACAAACGGGAGGTAAAGTCCCCTCCCCCACTAAGCCGGTCTCGGAAGTTTCTAACATCAAATCTGCTTTTTTCTCATTGGCCCATAATACACAAAACATAATTAATTGCAAACAGGAGTGTAGTCCTGCGGGGTTGCGAGGGAGCATGACCCCTTACTTCATGTTGAGAGGGAGCGGTGCTCCCACACTTCTGATAGCAGTATGCATACTGCTGTACCAGGCTATACTGCTCTGGCTGGCAGTTCCCAGCTGCCTAACACTAAGCCTGAAGTTTATCACCAGTCCGCACCCATTTGACACTTAACCCATTACACTTAATAGCTCCCTTTAAATTCCAAACCATCCATTGCTTAACCTGATACAAAAAGGTCACACAGGGTACAACGAGTTAACTTACTTGTCCTAAATTAACTGTATCCCCTCCCTCCACCCTTGCTCTCTCTCTCTCTCATTTAACTATGTCACTGTCTCACTTTCAGGCTTGGTTGCCCCCTACCCCCACCCAGACTGCTCATGAGCTCTCAAATCAATATCATTAACAGAGACAGAGTTACAGTGCAATCAATGGGCCCCTTTATATATGAAATCCCAACTGCTGAGGGCAGGCTGCAAAGCTCTGCAGTGCACACCCAGCATGAACCTTCTGCTACTTTGAAGGAAGAATTGCAAAGATGTCATCCTTACCTCAGCCTGTCTAAGTTTGTTGTGGCTTGACGAAAGTGCTAACTGGTGAATGGTGCTTGGATTCATGAACCCTGGTAAAGTATGACACAAAATTAATTTATGGGTTAAACATGCTAGTCAGGGAACAGGAGTTGACAGGGGACAGCTATTATCATATATAGTTTTCCTTCGAGTCCAAAGAAACAATCATGGATATATGGTACTAAAGTGGAAATGAAAATCCCATCACAGGCAGCATCAATTGGCATAGGGATATATATTCTTCAGTAACAGCTTACAGTCTATCACTTGTTTTCTGCATGGACATGTTTATGTGATTTTTTATACTGTAAAAATATTTATAAAAAGCATTGTGGGGTAACTGCAGTTGCAGAGTTTGGTAATCTTTTTCTTTTAGGTAACCGGGTAGGGCCCATTAGGCATAAGTGCCTGTTTTCAGGGGCAACCCAGGAGCAATGTAGTGGTTAAGTGACTTGGTCAGAGTCACACAGCATGCAGGTAGCGGTTGTGGGAATCAAACCCTGGTCTACTGGATGTACCAAGCTCATTCACAGCTTGTTACTCTAACCTCTAGGCTATACTGCCAGCAATTAACCTTTTGTAGAAGGACTGAGGCCCAACCAGCATGCTTAGTTGTTTGTTTCATGTGGAATTTGTTGTTTGTCTTGTGCACTTAACAACAATAAAAAAAAAAACAGAACATGGCCTTATAGTAAAACATTAATACAGAAATTGTATTTTGGGGGTACATGCAGTAACATGGGATTGAAAAATATAAACCCTTTCAGTTTTAAAAAGCTTGCTCTTACTGATGCCCTACCTAACATGTCTGGATGGGGGAGGGTGGGCTGGAGTTTTGGGAGTAGTTTTGAATGACTATCCTAGTTTGAAAACAGGCTATGAAAACATATCAAAGCCATACTTCACTACTGTGTATTGATTCAGCAAAGAAAGTACCATGTTAGTGGTTCTGTTGGTATGCTTGTCTCGAGGGCAAGAAGATAGGAAGGTCAGGGGTTCTAGTCCCACCCCAGAAACTTAGGCTACTACCCAGTACTGACACTGCAGTGTACTATTAAAGGAATAATGCATGACAGGGTGTGTGTCGTGCTGGGATAACGTCATGCCTGGGGTGATTAGGTACGAGGCCACAGGCTGAGTGTGACTAATTATCCCAGAAGTGACATTACCCCAGCACAACACACACACTGGAGTGCATTATCCTTAATATACAATGGCTTGTTTGTTTAAAAAAAGGAAAAAAAAGATTAAAACATTTATAACAACTACATTTTCTGTGATGTTTTTAGTGTGTAGGCATACTTAAAAAAAAGAATAGTGCTTATTTCTTAGTCTGAACACTAGCTGGCACTGCAATGATGTCAGTAGCATTCCTCTGATGTCCTGAACAAGCTTTCTCTCTTGGTGTACTAGCCCCCCTCCTCAAACACACTTTTGGTCTTCCCTATCTGCTCTATGCTGCTGACCCACCCCAATGCAGTTTACTGAACTGTTGGGCTATGTGCTATAAAGGATTCCAAAGTGAATCAAACAGCCATCAGCCACTGATCGAGGTGACAGTCTCTGTGCTGGAATGTTGGATATATGTTATGTTAAGAGCGTGGCATTGCCAACCACTGACTGAGGTGAGAATCTGTCCGACTCTGAATTACGCTGCTTGAAGATCGCTGTACTGTGTGCTCCTCCCGTCCTCGCCCATTTGAAATAATGAACGCGGTTTTACGATCCTGCACTGCTCTGTTCCTGGAGTGTTTGTTCTCCCGGTAGAGTAAAGCTGTGTTTGTAGTGCTACCAGGAAAGGAAAAAAGTGAAGAAACTGATTTATTTATATATATTTTGAATTTTAGCGTAGCGAAGTGGTGTGCCATGTGCTTACTGTTTTTAGGTTGGGAAATGAGCAGGGACAGTTGAAGGCGATCGCAGTAATGACAGGTTACTTTGTTTTGAAAGTGACTAAAAACATGAAGTTAGATAAGAAAACTATAGTGTGCTACTGTTACTGTGAACATTATAAATTGATGGAGGGTGTGTTGGACATTTTTGTGGCTGTGGGAAGGAGGGATTTACTTTTAAAAAAATGAGCAAGTACTGGCAAAAGCCACAGCAGCCATACCAAGTGTGGGCAACTTGGACCTGGGCTGTGGAATGATTCTTATAACATTTAATACAGTCTTGTGTGTTGGGACTAGATCAGTGATGTTATGCTGGGATGACATCACAGGTCCAGTCCCAGACTGACCAATCAGAGCCCAGCATTATTTCTTGCCATTGTATAATATGGGGCATTACACAGTTGAGAAACAAACGTCCCTTTCTTGCCACCTATATGTAAATTAATAATGTGTGACATTCTGTTTTTAGTAATGTGCAATATTTTATATAATCTAAATTTTCTAAAGTGCCTTTCCCTGTTCTGACTTTGTGAGGTGTTACCGAGCCAATACTGATAACTGTGTGTGTATTGGGGCATATCATGGTTCTCCATAAATTTAGGGCTCCAGAGCCATCAGTTCACTGGGGAACCCCAAAACTGTAAAGCCGGCCCTGCTTGAGGGGGGTGGGATTGATAGTCCTGGTTGGTTGATAAGAAGGTGGAGTGAAGGGCCAACTAGAGGGGGAGCTTGAGTTGAAAGGAGCTGGTCTGGCTTGAGAATCTGGCCTGTTGGTGTGGCTTGTGGTGGAAGTGGAGCAATGGGCCTCCTGGTCTGTCTGGTGGGGAGGGTTTGGAGTGAAGGGCATACTGGTGTGGCTGGGGGTTGGGTTGTGGGGGGAGTGTGCTGGGAGGGCTTGGAGCCAAAGTCAGACTTGCTGGTCTGGCTTTGGGATCCAGCCTGAGTGTGGCTTGGGTGTGACTGGATCGATAGACCTCCTGGTCTGTTGGAGGGGGAGGCGGAGTAAAGGGCCTGCTGGGGGGGGGTCTTGAAGTGAAAAAAACTGGTCTGGCTTGGGAATCTGGCCTGTTGGTGTGGCTTGTGGGGAAAGTGGAGCAATGCACCTCCTGGTCTGTCTTAGGGGGAGTTGGAGTGAAGGGCTGACTGGTGTGGCTGGGGGTTGGGTTGTGGGGGGTGTTGTAGAAGTAATGATGCCTGCTGGTGATGTGTGTGTGTGTGGGGGGGAGGACTTGGAGCTTAAGGCTTGCTGGTCTGGTTTGGGATCTGGCCTTTGAGTGTGGTTGGGGGGGGGATCTGGATTGATGAACCTCCTGGTTGGCTGAGGGGTGGAGTGAAGGGCCTACTGGTGTGGTTGGGGAGTGGGGGTACTTGGAGTGAAAGGACTGCTGCTGTGGCTTTGGGGGTTATCTTGGAGTGAAGGGTCTGCTGGTCCTGCTTGAAGAGCAACCAAGCCAGAGCAGCAGGCCATTCACTACAAGCCTCTCATCAACAATAGCAACTTCACTTCAAAATCCGGGGGGGGGGGTAGCATTTGTGTGTGGGGATTAAGATTTAAAAATTGTGTTTGGGGGTGTTAAATTGTATGTGGACCTTGTGTGATCATGGGGGTGGAGATTAATGGTTCAGTTTAAAATAGAGCATTTTTGGGGGTAGGGGTCCATAGTCTTGGAAGTGTTTTTGATTGAAGGCTACACTGCAGTGTGTATTCCGGACAGGGTGGGACAAATCAGGTAGCCCTTGGCCTCTAAAAAAATTGGTTTGGCTGCCAGATTTCAAAAGTTACCAACTAGCTGGCGACCTGCCCATGGAAGTGATTTTTGAGTCTTTAACAATGATAGACATTAAAAAATATTGATTTGGCTACCAGTTTTTAAAAACTGGGGGCCTAGCTGACCACCAGCTCACAAACTGATTTGTCCCACTCTGGTTCCAGACTAAGGGTACTGCTCTTCTGGTGATCGAGGAGAGGTGGGATTAGAGCAAAGGACCTGTTGGTCTGGCTTGAGGCCCAAGGCTGACCAGCAGACTCCTTGCTCCAAACCCTCTACCTCCAGCTCTTAACATCAAAAGCTTGACCCTCTTGGTCTGAATCTAACTCTTTGAGATTGTTTAAAAAGTGATATGTTGCCCAAATATTGTCTGAAACCTGTGTTTTTATTAATTTGTAGTGCAACACTTTGATTTCTATTTTTATGTTGTCTTGCGTGCGCAGCACAAGCAACATGTTGTGGTAGCTTGGTGTGGAGTAGCAGGTTTTGGAGGTGCAGTCATGCTGTGGCCAATGGCGCCACTGCTTTTTCAGGCTGGTCCCTATGGCATGAATGAAATAGCATGCTGTCTATGAAAGCACTGCAGAAGCGTGCCACCAACTTGACACAGTTTCACCGCTGCAATGAGGGAGCTCCCCGTCATTGTAGGGCATGCCTTGCCTGGTGTAACATTGCAATAAACATGGCAGCGGTTGATGCAGTCGGCCTCTCATAATCCCCAGCAAGCCGAATTTGGGGGTGCCCAATCCCCCTGTTGGCATGCACCCTCCCCAGTTCAGTTGGTTTGCCAATGGGGATCCCAATGCCCGTCAGCATAATGCCCTCTACTTTAATTTGTCTGCTGAGGGGGGTGTCCAATCCCCCTCGGCATCATGCCCCCCCAACACAGGCACATTTTCTTTGCCAACAGGGTGCCCAATCCCCGTCAGCTCCAGTACCCCCCAAAACACCCAGGTGGCACACTGGAAGCCCACCCCAGTGTGCCCAAGGCAATCCTGGAAAAAAGAAAAGTTTCCCATGAAATGTTTTTTTTTTTTTATCACCTGTAAACAAGAAAATGGTCCCCCGCTGTCTCTTGTAGCCCCGCACTCACCCTCTGAGCACCCCACAACCCCCCACACTCCCCTCACCCCATACTTACCTCTGGAGCCCAGCGTGATGATCTTAGGTGGAGCGGGAGCACATCTGCACTCTTCAAAGCTGACCACGAACTGGAGAAATGCCAGTAAGCTATGTAACAGCATCATTGGGGGGTTTCAACTTAGGTGGATATCTTGGCCATTTTTACGACATTTGGCTCCTAATTTTCAACATGGGGTTCTTAGGACCCCAACTAATGAACTCAGTCACTGTCATGTCGTTATTCTGTCCTGAAAGGTGATTTCACGGTCACTGCACGTAATCACCTTTCGGGACTGACTAATGAAATAACAATGTCACTATTCATGAGGTGGGCTCCCAAAAAGCCTATATTGCGAATTTGGTGAAAACATTTCAAAAAATGACTGTGTTACGAGTGTGCATTGCGCAGTTTCCACGCACACTCGTAAGTTCGAGAATTTTTAATATTTTCACTATTGCCATTTTTTCACACCTTCTTATGAACAGTACAATTGTCATTTTTTCACATCCTGCCCAAAATGTGTTTTCGCACGTCTGGTGCACAACGGTGCAGTCGCTGTGGGAAATCAATGTTCGGGATAGATTAAGAAAATCATGGTGCCACTGTTCATGAGTGGAGGTCCCAGATGCTTTCATGAGGTGGGGTCACAAAAAGCCCATGTTGAAAATCTGGAGTGCAAATACCAACAAACATCCGGGGCATTAGGGTTTCTAACTATAACGTCCCACCCTGTAGACACTGACAGGCATCAGGGGTGTACCTTTAGATTGTCGGCTGTAATACTCATGCCATTCCATCCCCAACCCCACCGTGCAGCCCGTGACAGGCATCAAGGTGTGCCTTGGACCTTTTGACCCCAAAGTTCACCCAATTCTCCTATACTACACCCATCTCAATGTATTTGCTTATGGAATGGGGTGACCGTAAGGCCCGATGACCCCAAAGCACAACACAACACTTGTCAGAGTCTGCAGGGTAGGGTGAGGTGAAATGGCATGAGTGTTTTGGTTGACAACCCAAAGGCACACCTCAATGCCTGTCAGTCTCTGTAGGGTGAGGTGGGGTTGACGTCAGTTCCATACTTCACTGCCATTCCTATTATGCATTTCTCTAACTCCTGCACTACCATTGTCAATGCCAGCAAGACAACATTCGGCATTGACAAATGCTTGTTTTTGTTTGCATCCTGTTTATCATACTTGTCTCAAGTTTGTATTGGGGGAACTGGTTTGCTCCAACCTCATCCCCCAGCCCTTCAATTCAACAGCCAGAAGAGATGACTTGGGATTTCACAGCCTGCTAGTATGGTTTGGTTGGGATGTGTGGAGTGATGGACTTCTTCGTCTGGCTTGGGGGGGCGTTTGGAGCTAAGGGCCTTCTTGTGTGGCTTGGGGGCAAGTATTTGGAGTGAAGGGCCTGTGGTCTAGCTTGGGGAGTACATGCTCTTCTTTCTCTCCAGATCCCTTCCTCTGATCAACAAGCCCTTCACTCCCTAAGTCAGACCAGCATGTCCTTTGCTCCAAACGCCAGAAGTCTGGGCTTTGTGTGAATGGCATGTTGATCAGGCTTGGGCTGGTGGAGGGCTAGAGTGAAGCACAGGATTGTGTAACTTGGGAGCTGTGGGTGATGCAGTGATGGTCTGATCTGGCATGATGATGTAACAAAAACTGAAGTGTTTGGTTCCACTGATGCAAATTAATAACTAATTCTGCAGTATGATTCTTTCTTTAAAAAATCCCATTTATGGAGTACTTATGAAGCTTTTGGTCCCATGGATTCACATTGAATCATATGGTTAATCCCAGTACCACTTACAAGATTTACTCCTGAAGCAGAGTCAACTCTTTAAGAGTCTTAAAAAAAAAAAGATACTTTGTCCAGATATTATTGGAACCAAGTGCTTTTAATAATAAGAGCACAGTGCAGTGCTTTTATTCGTTGTTTTGTTTATCATCCTTGACTCATTTTGAATTCGGAACAGCGGTTTGCTGCTGTTGCTTGCTGCTCAAAATGGTTTGGCCTGCACCAGAGTAGCGTTACCCTTGTGCTGAGAGACTGTACATGTTTGCTGTTAGAGAGGAGGTACTAAAGGGTTAATATTGATGCTGTTTCAATTTTGTTTTAAGCAAGAAATTTTAATACAGTGGTATGTGTCGTGTGTTTGAATGCCATGCTGCTTGTAGGAACATGTCCAGTAATTCTTCTTGTGACTGTGTTTAGTGTGTCTTATGTTGGATGTCATGTAGTTTGTAAGGAGCTATATTTTCCTTGGTGATTGCGTTTGTATTTTTGGAATGCCCAGTTGTTGTCAGACATTAGCTGTTTTGATTATTTAATAGCTCTCTGCTGCTAGGTCCAGCCATCCATCATGCCGGTGACTATATGCAGAGTGGCGCCCTGCTCAAACACCTGGACTACATGGCACTGGAACATCATCAAAGTGAGTCATGCAAGCCACGAGATAGGCTCATGCTTATTCATGAGCTGGAATACAGCGATATTTGCATCCATCCTAGCCCTGAACCGTATTATCGGGGACCATGTGCATGTATCCAACAGTACTGCAGCAGCATTATATTTGTCTGTACCCTCAGCATACGTAGGAATTAATTTATAACAATTTGACATAACTAATTCTCTCTGTTTCTGGCATTTGTACATTAGACATTATACAGTAGCTACATATGTTTTAGATGTACAGAATTTTGTATCTGAAGTAAATGACTGTAACATTTGGAAATGAAACTACAGTAGCTGCCTCCTTCCCCTGGGGCTTCCACAGAAAGGAAATAGGTAAGCAGTAACCCATGATAGGACATGGGGTTATGGGGAATTAATGTATACCTCGGGTGCTTTGTGAGTCACAGCACCCGGGAAGTGCATTCATTCCCATAACCCCATGCCCTGTCATGGGTTATTGTATTTATAAAACAGGTTATTCAAGTTAAGAAAAAAATAACTTTTTTTTGTGTAAATATGGCACATTTATGGTATCCTGTCACATTTAAAAGTAGTTAACCTAAATATATAATTATTTCATTATTTTTGTACTAATAGTTATTTCAGAATTTATGTAACAAACTGACCTGTGAAGTTTGTTTTAAATACAAGCGTTTCAAACACTTGATTTCTGTCTTTACATTTGTGTAATGGCCACTGCTCTGTTAGTTTTTCTTTCTCTCTCTTTTTACTGATACTAACTGATCTCTGCTGCACAGAATGGGTGAGGGAGGAAGGAGACAAGACCAGGCTCGACACACACCTACACACTTTGATGTTAAAAGTAGCCCCCCTACCCGACCCACCATCGCCGCTGTCTGTCGTTCTATGCCAACACTCACCCTGCATTCCTATGTCTCTGACCAACAATGAGATTGCAGGAAACTGACAGTATGATTAGCAGCACAAACTGTAGCACACCCAGTAAACTCAAACTCCTCAGCCAATTGGAAATAAATTTTGTTGGCCATGTAAGAACCCCTGCTGTTCTGATAGGCTGAAATAACTGTTTGCAGGTTTAGCTGCAGTTTATAATGACATAAATGTCAGACTTTCTTGCAATCCCCTTGGTGAAAGTAGCACACCTTTCATAACCATTAAGGAACATCCTTTGGTTCTCCAGTGTGCCTTTTATTTGCAGTATTAGCAATGGATTGCAATCGTGTGGTCTTTACTGTGGGAGAAATGTACTCTTGCTACTAAAAAAGTTTTTGACACTGTCTCTGCATTTATTTAATATAGACAGCCTTGGCTTTGTCTTACCGTTCGTAGCTCTATGGGAGCATGCCGATCCAATAGTAAACACAATATGTCCCTCTCAACTGTTTATATTTATTTAGCTTTTGTCGATCAGGTAAGTACACTAGACAAAACATATGCCTATTTTCAGGTACGACCCGGGAGAGTACAGTAGTTGCAATACATACAGAGTATAACATGACACATGCAAGGCAGGTACATTGACAGTAAGAGAAGCATGACAGTCACAGTAAGATAATTTAGTATAACATGATGGTAAAGTCAATACAGAGTAAATACAGTGACACTAAGGCAATATTTTAAGCATTATATACAAGAATCTAATCATACAGATATCAACAGCACAGGACCCCCAGCAGTATCAACGTCAGGACAAATGCAAGCACCAACAAGTGGAGAAAGTAACACATTTTATACAAGGCTACACCCAGGCGGGCAGGCTACCACAGCAGGACTTAAGTCAAAGTAAAGGAGATGGTGTCAACGAGTGCAGTGCAGGGGACCATGATGATCAGGGAGGTTTAAGACAGTCACATGCCGAGGTGAGCTTTAGATGTTTCCAAAGAGACATCCATAAGCTCGCATGGGAGGGAGAGGAGCGGACCTGAGCAGGAAAGGAATTCCATAGTCTAGGGGCCCAAGAGGCAAAGTCCCTGTCTCCCATTTGATTATGCGTAGCAGGAACCTGAAGAGAAGGGTAGCAGGGCCCAGAAACCTGAGGGAGTAGGTGAGGGGAACAGCAAGCACCAGGAGCTCCACCAATTCGGGGGGTGCTCATGCTCAAAACCTTACCCGCGAAGCAGCCCAGAACAAAGTTTAGGTAGTTGGGCAGAGAAAGCCAGTTTAGCTTACTATACAAGTCACAATGGTGAGTGAGGCAAGGGGCTTCAAGAGCAATGTGACAAATGTTGTTGTATGCCACGGTCCACCTGGCAAGGTAGACTCTGTAGGTATGGGCAAACAACAGGTGCCCATAGCATAAGGATGGTAGAAACACCCCTCTGGCCAATGCTAGGTGAGCAGCTGAGGCAAGGTTATTTTTTGCCCTGTAAGCCAGACCCAATTTCCAGTTAACAGCCCGACATCCATTCTGGATGTGATGACCAAGGTCAAGCTGAGGGCTGAGTGTCATCCCCAGGTATTTGACTGAGTCAGTGACAAGCATGGGAGCTCCATCAGTACCCAAAATACACAGAGGGACAGGGGAGGCCTTAAGTTTGGCCAGGGATCCAAACAGCATGGCCTGGGTCTTTTTAAGGTTTAGGACCAGCTTGTGGGATGATAACCAGGACTGGATACCCCTGAAATCCTCACTCAGTTGGTGTTTAATGACCCAAATGTCCAGGGAATGAGTGAGGATAACCAGGTCATCAGCATACAGGATGGACCTGCAGGTGTCTGCAGCAGAGGGAAGATCGTTAACAAATATGGAGAAGAGCAGTGGCCCAAGTACTGACCCCTTGGGAACACCTGAAGATACAGTGGTGGTGGTGTCCGAGAGCACCTTACTGTATTTTGTGAGTTTCTGCCTGCCCTGAAGGTAATTGGAGAACCAACGAAGGATGGGTGGATAGACCAAGAGACCTAAGTTGAGCACAGAGGAGAATGTGGTCAACTAGGTCAAAGGCCTTAGAGATCAATAAAGATGGCACCTGAGAGTCTGCCCTGGTCCATAGCAGCCCTTATCCCTGAAGTGAAAGTGACCAGGGCTGAGGTTTGTACTGTGCCCTTTGTGAAAGCCATGCTGCAAGGGAGGCAGAAACTCATGAGATTGGATATACTCTGTAAGTTGCCCTGCCACAACTTTCTCAAGAATCGTACTGATTGCGGACAAGATGGCAATCGGCCGATTGTTGTCAAGAATCCTAGGGTTGCCCTGTTTGAGTACAGGGACAACCCTCACCACCTTCCATGTGTCGGGGAAAGCCCCAGAGACTAAGGATAGATTAACTATGTGGGCCACAGGGGAGGCAATGAAGGCAGCAGCCAGGTGGAGGAACCTTGGCTCCATACCATCTAGGCCAGCACTAGCAAAGGGGGAGAGATCAGAGAGCAATCTCTGCATCTCTTGCACCTTCACAGCCTTAAAGTAGAACAACGGTCAAGAAGCAGGGGCCAGTTGAGGTCGCAGGACCTGTGCGGAACTGTCACAACCAGTGGAGGGGAATAGAGAGGTGAAGGCGGACAGGTCCGAGAAATGAGAGTTAAATGCATTAGGGTTGGTAAGCAGATTGCTACAGCTAGCACCATCGATGAGTATGTCTGGAGCCTTGGAAGTGGAGGAGTCACTCACTATGTTCTTAATATTCCTTCAGAAACCCCTTGAGTCCTTGGATGAAGTCCGTAAGGTGGCTTACAAAATTAATTTTTGGCAGCCCTGATCGCCTTTTTACACTCATTTCTGAGCCTTCTATAATACTGAAATATGGCCTGGTCCATCGAGACCTTAAAATTGGCCCAGCATTTGTCTCTAGCCCTCATGAGTGCAAGGAGGCTCCCATGCAACCATTTAGTAGCAGCCCCCCTAACTCTCCATCTAACAAGGGGGGCATGCTTGTTCTGCAACACTCCAAAGACGTTGAGGAAGTGAGAAACTGCAGAGGAAGTGCTCTGGGCATCCATGACTGCAGACCAGTCCATGAGCATGAGATCCTCATGGAAAGACTGCAGGTCAAACTTAGAGAAGTTTCTGACTTGGGTGATTTTTGGAGGAATTTTTGAGGCAGAGACCCTCCATATACAGTACACAGGGGCGTGGTCCAAAATGGAGTCTGGAAGGGTACCAGATGAGCTAATCCTCTCAGGCCTGTTGGACAGGACCCACTGCAGGAGAGAGCCTGTGCCTCCACTGGAGGACCACCTAGTGGGATCCTTAATGAGTTGGGACACAGAGAATCCCACAAGCAGTGACTCATACTGCTTGGTATTCCCTCCAAGCCAGTTCAGGTTAAGATCTCCTAGGATCAACAGCTCATTGTTCCCTGACCTCAAGCCGACAGAATCAAGGAGAGAGGATAAGTCGGAGACACCACCCATGGGGGGATTGTAAGTACACACAATGCGAAGCTTCTTTGTGTTTCCGAGTAGCAGCACAGTATGCAGGAGCTCACAGGAAGACTGCACTGATTCATGGCAGGCTAACATTGATAGGTTGAGGTGACTTGTATAGTAGATCAGGATACTAACCCCCCCTCTTTTTCCCCTGGGCGGTCCTGCCTAACAAAATCAAACCCAGGGAGCATACAGGCCGAATCAGGGATAGAGGGTTTAAGCCAAGTTTCAGTAATCCCAAGGACGTCAGGCTTATAGTGGGTGACCAAAGCAAGGAGTTCAGCCAAGCTGAGCAGAAGACTGCAGATATTAAGATGAGCTAATTTTAGCCCATTGCCAGACAGCCAACTCACAGGAGAGGAGAAGGCTGGTCAGGGAGGACCAGAGTTAAGTTCCACATCCCCTGCAAGTACAAGGGTCACCATAAGAAGCCAGAGGAGATGCCTCAAGGGGGGGAGCCAGCCTTAGTGGATGGCCTGTGACCAATACACCTAACCACAATGCCGGAATGCAGGAAGCACTGCATGTTAAGGCAACAGATGGGCAAGGGAGGCTGTCTGTTACAGGCTATTAGATTAGAGAATGTGAAGTCCATCTCTTCAGGTGACCCCAATGAAACCTTGGCATGTCCACCAATAAAAGGGGGAGGAACAGTATGGTGAACAGGTCACCAATGAGGACATTAGAAACAGGGGAGGGCACCTGCCCATCCATATGAGGCTTAGGAGCCCCTATATCATACAGTGCTGCTCCTGAGTCAGCCTTGTGATCACCAGTGGCCCTACTGAATAGCATCAGGGAGCAAGGCCACCCAGTCCACACTTGACCAACCCAGAAGACACCAAGAAACAGGCAAATAGGAGGACAGCTTGACCTACTACCGGAACACCCACCAGGAATGAGGCACCACAGAATTAACTGATTCCCTCAGTAAAGCCCCCCCCCAGCAGTGAGAGTTTCAAAGCCAGTACACAGGTAAAATCTGTGCCATAAAATACCCAGGCAATTAGCCCCTAATAAGGTAGCGAAGGTACAGTATGAAAGCTTGCACAAACAGAGAGAAATCTGCAGAACAGTAAAATTATTCAAGATATTCAGTGGCTAATAAACTGTACACTAATGGTCAGACCACACAGTAAAATGTTAGTTCAGGGAAGCAATCAGCCACCAGGCTAATAAACTGTATGCTAATGGTCAGACCACACAGTACAAATGTGAGTTCAGGGAAGCAATCAGCCACCAGGGGAAATAAATGCAGGATGGAATAGCCATCAAAGTTCAGTCCAGGCCGAGAGGCAGCCCCTTCAGGTGGCAGAGGGGTCAGCCAATCCCACACACTAAGTTGGGCACAACATGCAGGTGGGAGTGGTTTAAGCCCATTTAACGGGAGGAGGAAAGGGATGGGTGGGTGGGATAAATTAAATCCAAGAAGAAACGCAGCACCAAGCACTCCACCTTGATCAGCACTGAGATCCTGACCAAAGTCCTTCCCCACATCGTCAGTCCCAGCTTAAGCGATCACCCGCTTCTCACCCCGGGGGCACCAACTTAATATCCACCAGCTTGCAGCTTTTCAGGGTGATCAATGCAGCAGCGGACAGGAGGCTAGCCCGACACCAGCCACCAAGTCAGCACCTACTTCTACGATCAGGCACTCCGATCAGCTGCTACCGGGGCATTGAAGCAGTGGCGGCGGCGATGGAAGGGGGGAGACCCACCGAGCAGAGGCCACCCTCTCCACCCCTCACTACTGTTACAGCAGAAGTTTGGATCAACCGCTGGGAGCTCCTCTCACCTTTTTACAGGCAGAGCGATGTCACTGTAGGAAAAGGACAAATCAGGCACAGGTGTTTGTATTTGAAAAATAAAGGCATCAAGGATAACCGAGTAGGTCCCAATAAAGCAGTCCAGGCAGGAAATTAAATCCAAGAACAGACATAGTGCCAAACACTCCATCTTGATCACCACCAAGATCCCGACCAAAGTCCTTCCCCAAGTCATCCCTCCCAGCTCAAGTGATCACCTGTTTCTCACCGTGGGGGCACCAACTTAATATCCACCAGCTTGCAGCTTTCAGGGTGATCAACGCAACAGCGGACAGGAGGCAAGCCCGACACCAGCCACCAAGGGCGCTTACTTCTACGATCAGGTGCTTCTTTGATCAGGTGCTACTGGGGCGTTGAAGGGGCAGCGGTGGCAGAGGAAGGGGGAGACCCACCAAGCAGAGGCCACCCTCTTCAACCCTCACTACTGTTGCAGAACAAGTTCGGATCAACCGCTATGCGCTCTTCTCGCCTTTTACAGGAAGAGCGATGTCACTGCAGGAAAAGGACCAATTAGGCACAGGTGTTTGTATTTGAAAAATAAAGGTGCCAAGGATAACCGAGTAGGTCCCAATAAAGCAGTCCAGGTAGGAAATTAAATCCAAAAACAGATGTAGCACCGAACACTCTACCTTGATCAGCACCGCGATCCCGACCAAAGTCCTTCCCCAGGTCGTCCCTCCCAGCTCAAGCGATCACCCGTTTCTCACCGCGGGGGTACCAACTTAATATCCACCAGCTTGCAGCTTTTCAGGGTGATCAATACAGCAGCAGACAGGAGGCCAGTCTGACACCAGCCACCAAGTCGACGCCTACTTCTATGATCAGACACTACCAGGTCATTGAAGCGGCGATGGCGGTGGCGACAGAAGGAGGGGAGACCCACTGAGCAGAGGCCACTCTCTCCACCCCTCACTACTGTTGCAGCACAAGTTTATTTAACTGTGAAGTTGGTACTATAGCTAGCAATAAGAAGCTATGATTAAACAGCCGTAAGAGGATAGAAACATGGAAACATAGACTTTGATGGCAGATAAGGATCACTTGGCCCACCCAGTGTGCCCATTTCCCTACCTATTGGATAAGATACAGATCCCAGTTAACCAACAGCCTACTTCCTCCTACCCCCTACTATAATTGCCTTATGTCTGTCCCATGAATTCTTGAATTCCCCCACTGTTTTTGATCCCACAACCTCCTCAGGAAGGCCATTCAATGTGTCCACCATCCTATCCATGAAAAAATACTTCCTCACGTTGCCCCTGAGCCATCCCCCCTCTATCTTCAAATTGTGCCGCCTTGTTCTTGCACATCTCTTTTTCTGAAAGATGCTACCCTCTTGGACTTTGCTGGTTCCCTTGAGGTACTTGAAAGTTTCTATCATGTCCCCCCTCTCCCTCCTTTCCTCAAGGGTATACATATTAAGCTTCTTTAGTCTCTTTTTGTATGGTTTCTGGTGCAGACCCTGCTCCCTTTTAGTTGCCTTCCTCTGGACTGCCTCCATCCTGTCTATGTCCTTGCAGAGATCGGGTCTCCAGAACTGCACGCAGTACTCCAGATGGGGTCTCACCAACTGTCTGTACAGAGGGATGACAACTTCTTGTTTTCTACTGGTGATGCCTCTCCCAATGCATCCCAGTATCCCCCCAGCCCTCCTTATTGCCTTCTCAAACTGCCTGCCTATCTTTAGGTCATTTGATATGACTACCACCAGGTCCCTTTCCATTTCTGCTGTTGTTAGTACCCCCCCAACTGTGTTCTTCCCCTGGGTTTTTGTTTGCCGAGTGCATTACTTTGCACTTCTTTGCATTGAATCTAAGCTGCCATACTTTTGACCATTCTTCCAACCTTGCCAAGTCCCTTCTCATCCTTTCCACCCCCCCTTGTGTATCAACCCTGCTGCAGATCTTTGTGTCATTTGCAAAGAGGCATACTTTTCCTTCCAGTCCCTCTGTCATGTCACTTATAAAGACATTAAAGATGACTGGTCCCAGTACTGAATCCTGCAGTACCCCGCTATAACCCCCCCCTTTCTTCAGAGTGGACTCCGTTTACTATTACCCTCTGTGTCCTGCTGTTCAGCCAATGTTTTACCCAGGCTACCACCTTGGGACCCACTCACAGGCTGTCTAATTTGTTTATTAATCTTTTGTGTGGAACTGTGTAAAATGAATTGCTAAAGTCTAGGTAGGCCATGTCCACAGCCCCTCCCTGGTCTACTACTTTGGTCACCCAGTCAAAGAAATCTATTAGATTCATCTGACGTGACCTTCCCTGCCATGAATCCATGCTGCCTTGGGTCCTGTGCCCCACTGGCCTCTAGGTACTCAACAATTCTTTCTTTCAGAAGTGATTCCATCATTTTCCCTACCACTGAGGTCCAACTAACAGGTCTGTAGTTTTCTGCCTCTGCCTTGCACCCACTTTTGAGAAGGGGAATCACATCTGCCTTCCTCCAGTCCTCAGGTACCACACCATCCTCCCATGATTTTTTAAAAAGGGTAGTCAGTGGTGTCACAAGTTCTGCCCTTAGTTCCTTTAGAATTCTGGGGTGAATCCCATCAGGCCCCATTGCCTTGTCCACCTTGAGTTTTAGGACTTCTTTCAGTATCTTTTCCTCAGTGAATGGACTGGTATCAACCCCCCTATCCAGAGTGCTTCTGTTGTTTGGTTTAGGTACGTCCCCCTCCTCTTTTTTTGTGAATAGTGAACAAAAGTATTTGTTCAGTATCTCTGCCTATTCACTGTCACCCTCTGCCCACCCCCTTCCCTTTATTATGTCTCACTATCTCTCCCTTGATCTTCCTTCACTCCCTGATGTACCTATAAAAGGTTTTATCCCTCTTCTTAACTGAGTTGGCTATCTTTTCCTCTGCTTGGGCCTTTGCTGTTTTGAATGCCTTCCCCGCTTCCTTCTGTTTTAACTGATACAGTTCTCTGTCCTGATCTTTCTGTGATTCCTTATACTTTCTGAATGCTGTCTTTTTCTCCCTAACCTTCCCCACCACCTCTTTTGAGAACCATGGGATTGTGACCCTTGCTCTGCATATGCAAAACTGAATCCAAAATCCTAAAACGGTTTGATAAGAATGAAGTCTGTGCTTGAAGCCACTAATAATTATTTAGAATACCAGCTGGACTCATCTAGACTAGAGTATGCCTGAGCTAAATCGATGTTTTTTGTCCCTTTTTGATCATGTGATCTGTAGCTGCATTGCTGGGTATCAACAAGATCAATGAAGCTTGTTTTTAGAGCTGTGCAGAATGCCAAATTCCACCAATAGAATTCCAGCAGAATGACAAGCCTGCTTCTGAGTTGTTGTCCAGACATTTTCAAAAAATTCTGCAGATTTCTTTAAGTCTTTTTGTTTTTTTGTGTGCTCATGTTACCTCCCCTACACTCCAGTGTCCACCTCTCCTTTGGGCCGCCTAGTGCTCCATGCCCCAGCAGTCCTCTTCTGGAGCTCTCCCTCTCACACACACACACATCGCAACTGACCTGCAAGTTGTCCCAGCATATCCCATCGCTGGGCGGGTCCCCTTCCTCTGAGGGGGAAGGCACCGGGTGGCAGGGAACCCCAGCACACTATTTTTCCATGGTCCGGGGGCGCTGCTGTGGTGGAGAAGGCTCCTGGAGGTTCCGGGGAACATGGAGTATGGAGGCCGTCACCCGGTGGTGCCGAAGCTGTTTTCCTGGCTTTCTGAGTCCCTCCTGCGCTGCTATGTGTAGTATCCCTGGTCTCCACCGAGGCCACTACAGAGCGGAGCTACCCCCAACCCTCCCCAGAAGAGGACAACAGTCCATCAGATGCTCAATCCTCTCCTTCCCTCTTCCAGCCCCTGGCACCCGAGTCCATTCCCGAACCCAGGTCACTGGCATGGTTCGAGGTGTGGCATCCAGTGCCTCAACCCTCTTCGCCACCATGCCGGCCCCCTTTAAGTCTTTTAATGTGACCCATGGATTCATTTTCCATAGAAACCTAATTCATGGTTGATGTAAGACATGGAACACTAGTCTGCAGTTTACATATATTGTAAATTACTAATCCACGCTTTCTATGTTACTTATGGAATTCTGCTTCTGATGGAATACTGTGAAACTGTGGAATTTCAAGAATTATGCCTTATTCTATCAGAATCTGAATCTGAAAATTCCACACAGCCTACTGTTTTTTCCATTAAATCTGTGGTGCACTCATGCAGTTCTGCTGAGCTTCTCTGGAAGGTCCAAAATCTGCCCCCAGCACCCTTATGTCATTCAGTGAGCCCCTCTGAAAACCCAACAGACTATCGCCTCTGTCTGAGTTACTACTGTTCTGCTGTGAAAGGTAACAAGAAATCCTATGTGGGGAGAAGTAGGCCTGTTATTGTGTCTGGCTGTATTAGAGAGATGGCTAAATGTAGGGTTATCATCTGCCAGATAATCCAAACCACTTTTCCTGGACCCCCCACCCAGGTGGAGTACTTATCCCTGCCCACCTAACCCATCAAATATCATATGCTTTGGCCAGCACCAAACTCCTGGAACACTGGAGACAGTGCTGCAGTAGAGGTTTCCTGCTTATCCCTCCCAGAGGAAAGAGCATCTTATGGGTTACTTGATTCTTCTCTGCTTGTCAGTAGTGAATTTCCAGGCTCAGGGTGCAAACTTTGGTTGCCAGAATGGCAAGCAAGTTACTCCCCAACCAATGGTCCATACTTCTCAACCTTTTGTCACTAAAATGAGGGGCACAGACACTCAAAATGATGGGCAGTGAGGGACATTGACCTTCATAATGAGGAACACATCCTCAAACATGGAGATACAAGATCAGAACACTGTGGAAACCATTGTGTTTACTTGTACAACATTTATTTTTAATGAAGCATCTTAGAATATTATGAATTTCTGCTTTAAAATCTAAATTTACAGCACATGTTCTGTGTGGGCAGTATTTATCTGAAGGTCAGATGAGGGACAGA
The DNA here is from genome assembly GCA_016271365.2 of Neoceratodus forsteri. Taxonomy (NCBI): domain Eukaryota; kingdom Metazoa; phylum Chordata; order Ceratodontiformes; family Ceratodontidae; genus Neoceratodus; species Neoceratodus forsteri. The sequence goes on along the minus strand of CM028129.1, from coordinate 1,250,739,747 downwards.
GCAATTTTGAGAGGAAAATAAGGGGTGTCCCTCACAATCAGGGATGGCCGAGAAGTCAGAAGTGTGCTATGGTCCAGTGGGCCAATGACCTTTAAATTAATTTTTATGGTTGGTACATATATGGAAAGAAATGAGAGAGAGATCATCCAGGTGCATTAAATAACTTTTGAAATGGGAACAATCATCTGGTTACATGCCTGTATTTTCCTTTGTAAATGTGCACAGTAATATTTGACCCTTTGGATTCATTAGGAGTTTTTATGGAAAGTCTGATTCAGGGGTTTGTTGAACTTGTTGAAATCTGTTCCACCCAAATCCTTCTCCTGACCTGCTGTTTGCTTTTAGTTTTGATTTCAAAACAGCTGTAACATTATCCTCTAGCATATTCTGATTTGCTTATTGATTCTTTTTGCTTTTCTGCTCCTTGATTAACCCCAGAAGGGAGTGAGTGAGTGAGGTCTTACAGTTCTTCATAGTTTAATGTAAGCAGTCAGGGTAAAGTATGTCATTCTACAAATGAAATCAGCATCAATAACGCAGTCAAGAACTGACAGATCTCATGTGTGTGTCCCCCTTTACTTTTGTGGGGCTTATCTTTTGGCTTCCTTGAGTCACCACGCCTCATCTTTTGGCTGCATACCACCTTTGCTGCTGCTGGTGCATTTTTTTCCAGGCTCCTCTACTGGGACTAATGCATTGGGGATCTCAGGGCTGAAGTGGAAGAAAGAGATGCCACTGTTTCTGATAGTTGTGGTTGTGAGCACAATGAGGGACTGGGTACTGGACACCGGGGCAGGCAGCAGCTTTGAGGACATTGCTTTAAGCAGCCAGAGTTGCCTACAAGGGTCAGTCACGAAGGTATACAAGACCCTGGGCACAGCTACAGTGTGTTTGTCTCAGCATACACTGCAGCAAGGGTCAAAGGGTATTCAACAGCTAATCAGTGAAGTATGCACCACAACTGCCAGGAGTGAAGCTAATCGATGAGTTATGGGAAGTATGGGTAGTGGCAAATGATGCTAACAACCCATGAAATCAGGATAGAGATACTGGGATACAGTTCATCCCCCCGAGCGACTCAACCAGTGGGGAGCTGAGGTTGTGACTAGCTTGGCCAGTCTGATGAGATCTGCTTTGGAGTAATGAGGAGAGACATCTTTTGCTGGAGTGTGCGTGAAGCAGGCCAGAGATCTTTGTTTTGCCCATGGAGAGTAAGTTCCTTTGTAGACGGACAGCCAAGACTGTTGCACTTTTATGACTGGCAATTGCCTAAGAGATTGTGAGTTCAATTTGAGCCAGAAAGAGTGATTCTAAGGTGAGGTGCATATGTGTATATGTGTGTGTGTGTGTGTGTGTGTGTGTGTGTATATGTTTGAATTAAGCACCTTGTTATTGCCTGCCAGCAGATTGCTGTCATTACAGAAAACTCATGCCCAATAGGGGAGAAAGAGGATTGGGGTGAGTCAGAAAGGTCACCCTGAAGTAATGAATCTTAAAGTCTCCTTGTGAGGTGATGATTCAATGTGGCAGCAAACGCACCTGCACAGTTCCCTCCTGCACACACCTATCACATGTAGTCACTACTGTGTGAATACAGCCCATGTTCCTGGTTCCTGTATTAGCCTGCCTGCCTGCATGCTCTGATTGCAGTGACTGATCCAGTGAGAGCGTTCCTAATCTTGTTGCCTGTGAGGACTGAATTAGTGAATTTGTGAGTACTTCATCGGAACTCAAACTCTGCAACATTTGCTAACACTCAATAAGATAGATAGTTAGGGCCTGTAGATTTAGTGGAAGCTTGTAGCTGTGCAAGGATTGTCTACAGCATGTAACAGCTCAGGCAGAAGATGCATGGGGACCATCCAGTCCAGTCTTGTTTAAAGAGTTTGGCTGCATTCTCCACTAGGTGACTGTCTTATATCTATCTATCCTACAGTGGGCCTCCACCATTTGTCATTCAGCCTTCATGGTACCACCAACAAACTTCATTAAGGGAGCTCCTTAGGACTAGGGGCACTTAATACCCATGAAGAAACAAACAGGTAAGCTGCGATTCAGCCTCCTCAGGCAGGTGCTCACTGAAAGGGCAGCCAGCCCTATTGTAATACAAACAACAAAGGTAGTGTCACTCCAGCCAAGATTTGAGCCTGCAAAAAATGCTATAAGGCAAAAAATGATTTCAAAGTGATTTAATAACACTATTTGATACACTCTAGCACAGCAACTGACCACCTAGCGCTTCAACTCCTTGCGAGTCTTCTTCAGGGTTGTGGTTAGAGAACATGAGAACAACTTAAATACACCCAGTGCTCATTACAAATGTGTGATGTCATACAATTCTTAATGGCTTATCTGACACATACATACATGAAAACAAAATTACAGCAGTAGTAAGTACTCTGAATATTGCATTTAATGATTCAAAACAATATATGAAAATACTTTATTTGAATCCAAAACTGCTCCTAATAAACTCTATTTAAATGTCAAAAAGCTGCTGCTAGTGCTAATAACATAACAAGAAATCCTGTGAGTATTTAAAGGGCCAGTCCTTTAGATTCAAGTCAGGGAAATGAGTCTCTGGAGAATACGGGGGGAGGGGGAGAGGTAGTAACAGACATCAATATTTTTGACTCGTTATTACAAGAGAATCTGGAGGGTGATGATCTTGTGAACACTTGTAATCAAGGTGGGGGAGGAATACTCTCTGCAGGAAAATCTATTCAAAAACTGCATTTAAACAGATTTAAGCCTAACTCCTCATGCTTTTCTAATGTATATAGTGATGTTATAAATACTTATGAAAAACTAGTGTGACAGCAGGTGGAGTCAGTATTAAATAACAATGCTACCCCCAAATATAACCTAACTAAACAGGAACATCAGGCAGTTAAAGAATTGTCCAGTGAGGACTCCATTATAATAAAACCAACTGACAAGGGGGGTAACATTGCCATTTTAGATAGAAACCATTACAAATCCATCGTAATGTCTTTCCTAGAAAATGAACAGAATTATCAGAAGCTAAGTTTTGACCCCATAATGGCGTACAGAAAGGAATTGCATAAACTGTTGTCACAGGCATTACAAAATGGCAGTATATCAGAAATTGAATTTCAGTATTTATGGAATGATTACCCTACTGTACCAGGATTCTACATTTTGCCTAAAGTTCATAAGGATAAGGTTAATCCACCAGGCAGACCCATTGTATCAGGCACTGGTAGCATAACACAGAACTTGGGCAGATTTGTAGATTCCTTTCTACAGCACAGTGTCCTGAATTTAGATTCATACTTTAAGGACACTAAACATCTTTTGCAGAAAATTCAGAATATTGAGTGGGACATAGATATGAGTTGGGTGGCATAGATGTAGAGTCTCTCTATACCTCAATACAGCACAATCAGGGGTTATCAGCGGTTAAGCTCTTTTTACAAGAACTGTCATATGTTGAACAAATACCAGAGGATTTTATTATCTAGGCTTTGGAATTTATTCTTCACCACAACTACTTTAAAATCGATAAGCAATTTTACCTACAGAGGTGTGGGACAGCCATGGGTGCTGCCATGGCCCCAAGTTATGCTAATTTGTTATTGGGGTTCTGGGAGTACACCATTGTTCTGAACAGTGACATCAACCCCTACAGAGAATACATTAAACATTGGTACCATTTTATTGATGACGTACTCTGTATATGGCAGGAGGATGTCACTGTTATACCAGATTTTATAGAATGGCTTAATAATAGCACTTTTAATCTGAGATTCACCTATGAAGCAAGTTGTACCAGCCTGCATTTCTTTGATTTTATGTCTTACTGTTAATGAACATAACAATATTATAGATACTAAATGATATCGCAAACCCACGGCCACTAACTCGGTTTTACATGCTGAAAGTGCACATCCTTCACATTTGAAGAATTCAATACCCTACAGCCAGCTTATCAGGTTATGTAGGAATTGCAGCTCAGATATTTCATTTGAACAGCAATCAGATGAACTAATAACTAGACTCTTAGCAAGAGGGTTCAAACTTTCTCTTTTGCAGGAACAGAAAAAACATGCCAAATCCACAAACAGAGATATTCTTTCAAATTCATTTACTACAACATCTGACACACACAGCTCTGCACGTTTGTCGCTGAATTTAATCACAAGGCAGGAAGAATTGGTAATATACTGCGCAGGAATTGGCACATTTGTTTGAGTAATGAGACTGTGGGCAAGCCATGGGAACACGTCCCAGGGTGACATTCAGTAGAGCTAGGAATTTTAAAGATCAATTGGGGCACAGCAGGTTTAGCACTCCAATTAACTCTGGGGAAAATTGGTTACCACAGAGGTCTAATGGCGGTTTCAAATGTGCAAGGTGTAATATTTGTAAGTTCTTCATTTTGGGGAAGGTATTTCAACATCCCAAATTTGTAGATGATGTAGTGGAGATAAAACAATTGATACTGTGATTGGTTGATCATCCATGGCATCCAGACATTACCTCATGGGTTTTAGCCCACCTGATAGGCTAGTGATGCACATGATTCTAGGATCAAATTTCTAGTATATCCAGGTCCCAGAAACCCCTGCTCTCCAGTTCAAATTGTGCATCTGATCAGGCTAGCACACCAGGATCCCTGCTGCCTTAATTCTCAAGGTAGGCCACTTTATATTCAGCATTTGATCACTTACCAAAAAAATGCATCCTACCACACCTACAATTGTTTTTTAAATAAGAATTGTCTCCCATTGGGGATTATAACTTCTCTCAGCAAGGATTGTTGTTTTTTGACCAGGTTTAGCTTGTAATATATTTCATTGCCTTGCTCCTGCTACTTTGTGTAGTTAGCTCTGAGATTCAGATTAGGTTGTATTAGCTCTGATGGGTAGGGAAAATCCCCTCTCTGTGACCCTGCCCTAACCAGTCAAGCAACAGGTCTAGTTTGTAGTTCTTGTGCCTTTCATGCCTTAAAAATGACTGTCATTTTTTTTTGTTAAAAAGATTTTATTTATTATTTTATTTAGTTTTTGTTGACTGGGTAAGTGCACTAGACAAATCCTGCCTATTTTCAGGCACGACCCGGGGGAGGGGGATACAGATAAATACCAACTGACCTTGAACCAGATTAAGCTGTTGATGGTATTTTTAGTGAATGAGGGAAATTTGGCCAGGACACCAGGGAAATTCCCCTACTCTTTTCGATAAGTGCCATGGGATCTTTAACATCCACCTGAACTACTACCAATCCAGGCAGATGGGACCTCAGTTTAATGTCTCATCCGAAAGACGAAATGCTGTGCAGCATTGTGCTGCAACACTGTCTTATTCTGTTTATGTGAATAATGATTACTTGCAAAAGCGCTTCAGCAATGCCCGAGATCTCTGCAGGCTTGTTTGGCCCCCCATGCACTCCCAGTTTAGGCTGCTACTCTGTTTGTTTGCTAACCGCATGATGCAGCGCTCCTTTGCTCCTGCAGCCCCAATAGTTTGAGCGCTGTGTCCCCAGCTGCTTCCCGGTTCTCTCGCACTCATTTGCCATTTTTAGGGCGCCAACAGTGCTCCTTGCCGAAGAACCACCCGTTCTTCCCCTGGCCTGCTGCATCCCACCCACGTGGGTGTTCACGCTAATGCTACAGGCAGGGCCCAAGACTCCCCCCCCGCTACCCTCAGTAGCCACACCACATCATGTGGTGTACTCCCAAACCAGAGGGGAATGCCTTCCTTCCAAAACCAGAAGGAATTATGGCTTCACCCAGCTAATGCCTCCCTTACGTCCATGAGCACCAGCTAGCTGCGCCTACCCCTCCCCCGCCGCACGACTTGCATATTCAGCCACACGACTGCACCGCACTACAGGACTGCTCGGTACAACAAGACCAGCACTTCTACCACCCGAAGGCACACTATTCACGGCACCCGGAGGAATTTCTCCTGTTTTAAGGCTTACTCTTGCTGGACAGCCAAGCCCCACTGCTACAGCTCCGCGACTGGAGAGGGGGGAGGGGGGAAAAACTGTTTTGGCTCATGCAGGCAGACGCGTACGTAGGCATTTCAATCGCTAAGGCACAGCACATGCCTACAGCTGGGAAGGGCAATAACAGCCTGATTTCAATGTTTTTTTCTGGGCAGAGGCTTACAGTAAACACTGCCCTTGCAGGAGGCTTAAATGCAGTTTAAAAGGGGCCCATAGGCACCTTTCTAACTCCAGATGGAGTCTTCACTGGTATTAGACCCCCACACTAACCTCAGCGTTACACTCCAAAAATTCCCCCTTTTCCATATGGGCTCCTCCCACAGGCCCATATGTGCACTACCTAACATGCTGCTGTACTGGTGGTCCCTCTCTATAGCAACCTCCAGTCTGCTTATCTCCATGTGGGTCCCTCTCTCCAGTGACCCCCATGAGGAGACAGCTTGCATCCCTCTCCTCACTCCATAGGAAAAGCCCGTCAGCAGCTCTACTCAAAGTGGGCCAACTACAAGTTGAAGGCCCATTGTAACTCAAGCCTAACAAATACCATCCATCTTTTTGTCTTCTCCAGATGGTCAAGGCCAAGAAGCGCACAGCTTGCAGCGCTAACCTCCTGCCCCATGCCCCTGGCCCCCTTTCCGCCGCCTGCTTCCATGATGACTATGACCTATCACTAGAACAGACTGCTGGCATGGGCCCCAGTAACATGGTCCACAGCAGTTCAACTTGGTTGGATCCAGGCACCTTCTTACTCCAGAACCAACAAGCTACCGTGGCGATGATGGAGAGTCAACAGAATTTCATGCTGAAGGTGATGGAGAAGTTAGAATCCCTCACTCAACACAGGATGCCGGCTGCACCCCCTCTGGAGCAAGACATCATGGGAGGGGCCAATAAGAACCACCTGGATCTTACAGAGCCGGTTCCAGATAGTCATAAGCTGGACTCCAGGGAGGACAGGGACATGCCAGATGAAGAAGACGGAGCAGACACTGATGAAGAGGACATGGAGCCACAATCTGTTCCATCCCTCATGTCCAAACTATGCTCCTTTGACATGGTCCCAGGCCTCATGAAGATTGTCAAGGCCACTATGGGTTTTGAGGTCAAGGAAAACAAACCAGAATCATAATTGGACCCACTGATTCAGCAGAGGACAGCTGTTAAGAAACATTTCCAGTCTGTCCGGCGATCGAGGATATTGTCACCAAGGAATGGCAGTCCGCTGAGCCCAGCCGAATGTTGAACAAAAGAAATCTGGACCGCATGTACCCCGTTCAAGAGGACAAGGCCAGCATCTAGTGCACAGCCCCAACCATTGATCCTCAGGTGGCTGCGCTTAGTAGAAGGACTATTCTGCCATGTGAAACCATATCCCTGAAGGACCCCACAGACAAAAGAGTGGAGGATATGTTAAAGAAGGCTTTCGAGACAGAGGGAATGGCAGCAAGGGCATCCACGATGGCCATTTACACAGCACGGGCTCAGATACACTGGCTAGAAGAGCTTCTTGAGCAGGCCAACCCCAAGTCGAGAGAGGCGGAACTGTTGGAATGCACTCTCGATGCAGCAAAACATCTAGCTGATATGGCAGTGGACTCACTCAGACTGAACGCAAGGGCCACAGCCATCACTAACCGTGCTAGATGGGCATTGTGGCTTAAACTATGGGAGGCCGATAATGAATCCAAGACATTGCTACAGAATCTACCCATGAAGGGGAAACATGGTTTTGGGGAGGGCTTGCATGAGTTCCTAAAGCAGAAAGAAGAGGTCAAGGAACTCCTCAAGAACAAAAGTCAACACTCCTATCTACCCTCCGCTAGACAGAGGTTTTGGGGGGGACATAAATCTTACCACACACGCAGAGATACCTCATACCCAACTACTACCTTTTGCGGTAGAGGTATCCACACCACACAACGCACCCCTTTCACCCAGTCCTACCAGCCCTCCTCCTTCAGATCCTGCGGATCGAGGTTCGGAGGAAGAGGTAGAGGTCAGCGAGGAAAACAGCAATGACTACTCGCACAGACCCCCGTGCAGGCAGAAATAGTGTCCCCCTGTGGGACAGAGACTATCGCTCTTCAGCCACCAGTGATTTTACACCACCTCGGACAAGTGGGTTCATGAGCTAGTGTCAAGAGGATACTCGATAGAATTATCAGAATCCCCCCTTACACACAGGTTTATCACCTCGCCCATCACCAAAAGGAAGGCTAAAGCCCATCAGGTGCAACAAATCCTGTGGAACCTGATCCACAACAGAGCGATACAGCCCGTACCTCCACACGAACAGAAGCTAGGAGTATACTCCATCTTCTTCCTCATCCCAAAGAAATCCGGTGAACTATGCCCCATCCTGGACCTCAAGCACCTCAATCAACACGTGGTCCCACAGAGGTTCAAGATGGACACACTGAAGTCGACCCTATGCAGTATCCGTGTGGGCTATTTTCTGATGTCCATACATCTAAAAGATGCATACCTTCATATCCCCATCAGACCAAAACACAGACAGTACCTCAGATTCCATATTCTAGGCCAGCATTTCCAATATCAGGCACTATTCTTTGGGCTTATCTCGGCACCAAGAGTGTTCAACAAGGTGTCGGTGGTACTAGTGGCCAGGATCTGGGAACAGGGTCTTGACATCATCCCCTACCTCAATGACTGGCTGATCCAGGCACGAACCAGAGAGCATTCCCTCCAACACACCAGCCTCACCCTAAGGGCTCTCGAGGAGCATGGCTGGGTGGTGAACCTGGACAAGAGCCATCTGGTGCCCACGCAACAGATAGAGCACCTAGGGGCAAGCATCAACACATCACAGGGCTGGGCAAAACCATCCCAGACAAGGGTGCTCAACCTGATCAGTCTATCACGCTGAGTGCAGAACAGTCATCAGGCAACCATAGCATGACTTGCACAGCTATTAGGATACATGGCATCTTGTATCGACCTGGTCCCCTGGGCCAGGTGGCACATGCGACCCCTACAGATGTACATTCTCGCATAAGGATCTCCAAATGAGTACAGCTTGAATGCCACACTGCTGTTACCACCATCAGTGAGAAAATCACTAACATGGTGGACAGTTCGCACCAATCTCACCACAGGGGTGCCGCTGGAGGCATCCTACCAGGTCTCCATAGAGATGGACGCAAGCCTTCTGGGATGGGGTGCTTGCCTAGGCGACAAGATGGCACAGGGCTGATGGACACCTTCAGAATCCCAGTTGTCCATCAACGTCCTAGAAATGCAGGCAGTATACCACGCCCTCACAGCCTTCAAGACCTCCATCGCTAGAGAGTCGGTCCTGATACGTTCCGACAACCAGGTCACTGTGGCCTATATCGCCAAACAGGGAGGCATCAGAAGCAGAGCTATGCTGAGAGAGGCGGCAAAGGTCCTCAACTGGGCACAGATCCACCTCTCCCATCTCAGCGCTGTTCATCTCACCAGAAAGCTCAACATTCATGCAGACTGGCTCAGGCAACAACAAGTCCACCCAGGGGAGTGGCATCTACACCCCAACCTCTTCGATCTGATTCAGGAGACCTGGGGACCCCATTTCCATGGACCTCATGGCCACAGCACAAAATGTGCAGGTCAGGAGCTACTACTTAAGATACAGGGAAAGTCAGTCCCAGGGAACCAACGCCCTGTTGCAACCATGGCTCCGGGACCAGTCGTACGTTTTTCCACCCATCCCCATGCTACCACAAGCTCTAGCCAAGATCCGATCTTGGGGATGGACCATCATCCTAGTGGCCCCTTACTGGCCACGGAGAGCGTGGTTTGCCACAGTACTGGCAATGACGTTGACCAGTCTCAGGTTACCCTACCGACCTGATGTGTTGACCCAGGGCCCAGTACTGCACCTGGCCCCATGGACCCTAAAGCTCACAGCCTGACTTCTAAGAGGAAAAGACTGATGAACGCTGGATATCACGACTCGGTCATCTCCACAATACTGCAATCCAGACATTCCTCGACCACTTCTACCTATGGTAGACAATGGTCGGTGTTCGGGAGGTGGTGCCAAGATTGGTGCATGGATCCAGAGCTCGCAGACATGTCTACGATCCTCTTATTCCTTCAACAAGGAGTAGATAAGGGATTGCCCCACTCATCCCTTAGAGTACAGCTGTCGGCCATCGGGGCAGCCATTGGCCCGATAGGGGGACACAGCCCATGTGCTCACCCGGACGCATTGTGTTTTCTGAAAGCAGTCGAGATACTGCGACCCTGGGTCTGACCATCCATTGCTCTCTGGGACCTCCCACTGGTACTAGACTCCCTCAGTACAGCCTCATTCAAACCGCTAGACCTGTTCTGGGTAGGTCTGAAGACCTGCTTCCTCATCGCGATATGCTCAGCCCACAGAATCGGGGAATTAGGGGCACTGTCCTGCAGGGAACCCTACGCAGTGTTCACCCCTCGAGGGGTATCCCTATGCATAGTCCAAGCCTTTCAACTGAAAGTCTCCTTCATCTTTCACAGGGAACAACCCATTGAGTTACCCACCTTCATGGGAGACTCTCAAACAGGAGACAAGACTGTTCCACAACACCTAGACATAGGCATCACCCTATCCACATACATATCTAGGACCCAACCTCTACGCAAGACCGAGAGGTTGTTCATTGTCACAAGGGGACAAAGACAGGGAAAAGCCACATCCAAGACCACCATTGCTGGCTGGTTAAGGAGAACCTTTCAGGAGGCCTACAAAACAAAACAAATGATGCCCCCACTGGGTATCAAGGCACATTCCACCAGGGCAGTAGCTACCTCCTGGGCGGAGATGGCCAATGTCTCGGCAGAAGACATCTATCTGCAAGGCAGCAACTTGGACTTCCATCCATACGTTTGCCAGACATTATCGATAGAGCACCTGTACCAGCTACAGCCAACGTTTGCGACACAGGTTCTTTCCGCCGCCAGCTCTTCCTCTCACTCCTAGACCACTCTGTCTCCCTCCCGTGGGTACAGTACTACTTCTTATCTACCCAATTAGTGACGAAATGAGTGTTATGGATGGTCAACCAATCACAATGGGTGTTTACTCACCTGGTAGAGGTGATTGTGTTGGTTGACATCCATGGCACTCCACGACCCACCCGACACAGTGATCAGAAGTGACTAGGGACTAGAAGAAGATATATTGTCTCGAAATAACTGATTCTGTTCCTTCTCAAAAGGGACATCCAGGATGTCCACTGTTGACCCATTAAGGGCCAAGCTTTAGATTGTATTAACAGGAAAATAAAGTAGGGGCCAACGGCCCAATTTTAAATACTGCCTCACTCTGGATTATTTATACAGGATGGTTACTGTTTTCTTTCTTTCTTGGTATTGCCTGTGTTACTAACCTTACTTTCAGCTTTGGGAGATCCGAACTGGAGAGCAGGGGTTTCTGGGACCTGGATATACTAGAAATTTGATGCTAGAGTCATGTGCATCACTAGCCTATCAGGTAGGCTAAAACCCATGAGGTAATGTCTGGAGTGCCATGGAATGTCAACCAACACAATCACCTTTACCAGGTGAGTAAACACCCAACATGTGACACCAGCTATGTGGTTTATGCACTTTGATGTAGTTGTGATTTTTTATATGTAGGAAAAACTGCACATCCTTTGAAACAAAGGATTCAAGAACATGTACATTCCATCATTAACAGTAGACAGGATACACCAGTGGGGCTCCACTTTAGTCAGTTCCATGAATCGAAACCTGATTGCCTTAGATTTACAGGCATTGAATGGGTACCACCATTAGAATATGGTGGGGGAAGACAGACCAAACTTATTACTTGGGAAAGAATGCCAGTGGATCTATAAATTGCATTGTGTTAAAACCCTTGGTTTAAATGACAGGTGGGACTTAAAACCCTTCCTTAAGTACAGACGTTAATATCATGTAAATTGTATAGAATATTTTATAAGAAATAACATTTTGACTTTTCTTTTCTTCTTCTGTTTTTTAGGTTAGTCTACCATGGGGAAACCTCTCTGGTTATATAGTTGCCAAGTTGGAAATCAATTATGGCATTGGATTTTACTTAAATATTGGGAAAAGGATGTCTTATTACTACCTCTCCCCCCCCCGCATTCTCCAGAGACTCATTTCCCTGACTTGAATCTAAAGGACTGCCCCTTTAAATACTCACAGGATTTCTTGTTGTATTATGTTATTAGCACTAGCAGCAGCTTTTTAACGTTTAAACAGAGTTTATTAGGAGAAATTTTGGTTTCAAATAAAGTATTTAAATTTATTGTTTTGAATTATTAAACACAATATTCAGAGTATTTACTAGTGCTGTAATTTTGTCTTAATACCCACGCACTTGCTAGCTCAGGGACTTGTGTGAGACTGTCTGGTGGGAGTTCGGTGGAGACTTCGGCGTTAACACTGTTTGTGAGTTACACTGCTTTATTGCATATCAACAAGGGAAGGAAGAATTTGGAGAGTACCAAATGAGAACAAGTGTAATCAAAAGGGCAGTCAGAGAAGCAAGGGCAGATGTAGACCTACCTATTGTGGAGGGAATCAAGGGTGAGGAAAAACAGTTTTTTTGATATGTTAGGGAAAAAAGAAAGAAGGGAGGAGGAATTGCTAGGCTAACAGGGAGGTAAGGTAATTGATGAGGATGAGCAGAAAGCAGAAATTCTTAGGGCCAGATAGTCAAAGCTTTGTGCTGGGCAAAAAACATTTGTGCGGGTTTAGAGCAGGATTAGCGCGGGTCTGCTATATTCAAAAGGCTGAATAGTGCAGGCAAACAGCATTAGTGCCAGGCAAACAATAGTTATATGCAAGGGGCAAAGTGAACATGAATACAGGTGCAATGAGATATTCAGTGACTAGCACTGCGCTAAGTTGTTTAGCGTGACTTAGTGCGACCTATAGCACGGTACAAATTACAGCCCAGGAAAAGCTGGTCTTAACCCTGGGCAAACAGCTTTGTGTGATATTGTTGCTTTGCGCTGTGCTATCTTGGCATTAGCGCAGCTTGCGCGGCACTAACACATGAGTATGACACTTAGAAACTGCCAGACATGAAGGACACATGCTGCTCACTGATGGTACCACCATGATGCCATCAGCTGCCACAGGTCCCAGCCATGCACAGGCAGTAAGGGGTGATTGGGCCCACAGAGGTCATCATGGTAGTGGGGCAATACAGCACACACCTGCAGACCATATGTCTGTAGTGCCCAACAGATGCCAGCACACACAGGCAGCACTGTGGGCATGGTGGCCATTGAGGGGGAGGGTGTATGGGTGGCCAGACCTCACCACAGCCCAAGTGTGGCCACAAGATGGGACACAGCACGCAGTGCACATGGGCCAGTAGTGGGAATACCCCACCATCTGTGTGTCTGTCGGATCCCATGTGCTCCCCCCGCCACATACAGCACAACTGTACAGGTGCCACAGCACACACAGCCGGCCATGTATATGTCACTGTGTGCATCCCATGCCACAGGTGCAGCATCTGTGGATCACACAACAGCGCAACAGTATTGTCCACAGTCAGTAAACACCCACACGTTGGGCCTGTCACTGTGTACAGTGCAGTCAGCATCACTGCCCTACACATCATAGGCAGTGCTGTGTCCCTCACACTACTGGCCCCCTTGCTACTGTGGTGCCTGCTGTGTACTATAGCATGCCCTACAGTGTGACAGTTGCATGCAGCACTACCACCACCTGTGCCTTTGCTGCCTTGTCCTCTGGGTTACAATTTGCTATGCAATGCTATACTGATTACATGTAGCCTGCAGCTATCATTGTGCACTGCCAGACTGACCTACAGGTGGAGCTGCGGTTGGACCTGGTCAGCCCCTGTACTTCCAGACTGACCTACAGGTGGCTCTGTGGGACCCTGCAGTAATGCTGGGCAAACTGCATGCAAATCAGGGCATAATGAGATACTAATCTGGTTGTTTGCCCAGAGACTACCTAAGAAGGCTCATTTGCATGGCACTTTTGAATATGACACATTTTAGCACTGGGCAATCGTGTTTGCACCGGGCTAACTGCTTAGCTCCGTGCTAATGTGTTAGCACAGCGCTTACGGTATGGGGAATATTATACAGTTTTGATCACTGTTCTTTCACATCTGCTGCTGCCTGCAGCTGTACTGAGTCCATGCATTTGCTGGCACACACATTGGCCACATAGTTCATCTGTACCTGCCCTCACGTTGCTGTGCACTGTGTTGTTGTTGTGGTTTGCACTTCCTGGTTGCTATATTCAGTGCTGTCTCATTCCAGGGCTACGTTTGCCCTATACTCCCAGCCCAGTTTGCATGGCCTCATTACCATGCTATATTCGGAAGCTGTTTGCCCTGGGCTATTCCTTTTGAATATAGCTTGCTTTGTGCTCCGGGCTATGTTTGCCCGCCAGGCAGTGATAATTTAGCCCCAGGGCAAAGTTTTGAATATCTGGCCCTTAATGTCTACTTTTGGTCTGTATTCAAAAGGGAAGACAGAGGGACTCTGCCAGAGAGTGGCATTAAAGAGCAAACCTGCACTTGAGCATTCGATTTCATAAATTAGAAGTTTCAGCTGCTACGTGTTACAATTTACTAGAGAATACATTTTTTCATTTTCAATATTTCTTTCCAAGATTTACAGCACATCTAGGTAGCCCCTTCAAAAAGTCTGTATAGAAGACATTTATAAACATTTGCCTCTCCCCTGTGAACCTCACATGGCCTTTGTTCATGGCATCATGGTGCTCACCATGACAACAGACTGTGATGTTACAAACAGCAGTTGTGTGGTTCACAGGTGAGAGTCAGATATATTTTGAATGACTCAGTGAAATACTTTAAAACTGTTAATTAGTACGTCAAGTAAATTTTGCTGATTGGGATTCTCTGCACATTAGATGCAAATGTAAGTTCACGATCCCAGGACTAGAGATGCAGTGAAATTAAATTCTGCTGGTGAAGTGAACTCAAAGTGGCCACTTCGCATTGTCACTCTGCTATGCAGAGTGGCCAATAGGAAAGGCTCACTTTGCCTTGTAATTATTACTCCGCGTTGTCATTCCACCTTCATGCGAAGTAAGGTGGAGTGGCAACAATATTGGCAGCCCCTCAGTGCCCCCCACAACACACAGTCACCAAAATTAATGTGCATCCCAAAATGCTACTGTCTTGTGTCCAGAAAACTCCCAAGTGCTGACGAAGAGAAATGAGAGCACAACAAGAAATACAAAGTCTCCCAGAATTAATGGCACACTCAGTCATGCATGCAGTGGACATTGCCATATTACACAAAGGCACCAGAATTAATGTGCATAACCAAAATGCTACTATCTTGTGTCCAGAAAATTTCCCAGTGCTGATGAAGTGAAATGAGAGCGGAACAAGAAATGCAAAGTCTCCCAGAATTAATGGCACACTCAGTCATGCACACAGTGGTCACACACAGTTACCAGAATTCATTTGCATCCCAAAAATGCTACTGTCTTGTGTCCAGAAAATTCCCCAGTGCTGGCGAGGTGAAATGAGAGGGTAACAAAAAATGCAAAGTCTCCCAGAATTAATGATGCACTCCGTCATGTGAGCAGTGGCCACACACAGTCACCAGAATTAGAATTAGAGGCAGTATAGTGCAGTGGTTTAAGGCTCTGACTGCAAATCTGGTGACATCCAGCAGACCAGACCTGAGTTTGAATCCCACAGCTTCCACTTGCATACTGTGTGACCCTGAGCAAGTCACTTAACTTCCCTCTGCTCCCAGGTCGCACCTGTAAAAAAGCTTTCAGCTTAGTGTGCTACTCCTGGTTAAACAAATAAAAAAAAAAAAAAAAAAGAATTAATTTGCATCCCCAAAATGCTACTGTCTTGTGTCCAGAAAATTCCACAGTGCTGACGAAGTGAAATGAGAGCGTAACAAGAAATGCAAAGTCTCCCAGAATTAATGGCACACTTAGTCATGCGTGCAGTAGTCACACACAATCACCAGAATTAATTTACATCCCCAAAATGCTACTGTCTTGTGTCCAGAAAATTCCCCAGTGATGGCAAAGTGAAATGAGAGGGTACCAAAAACTGCAAAGTCTCCCAGAATTAATAGTGTACTCCATCATGCAAGCAGTGGCCACACACAGTCACCAGAATTAATTTGCATCCCCAAAATGCTACTGTCTTGTGTCCAGAAAATTGCACAGTGCTGACAAAGTGAAATGAGAGCGTAACAAGAAATGCAAACTCTCCCAGAATTAATGGCACACTTAGTCATGCGTGCAGTGGTCACACACAGTCTCCAGAATTAATTTTCATCCCCAAAATGCTACTGTATTGTGTCCAGAAAATTCCCCAGTGCTGACAAAGTGAAATGATAGGGTAACAAAAAATGCAAAGTCTCGCAGAATTAATGGTGCACTCCGTCATGCAAGCAGTGGTCACACACAGTCACCAGAATTAATGTGCATCCCCAAAATGCTAGTGTCTTATGTCCAGAAAATTCCCCAGTGCTGACAAAGTGAAATGAGAGCATAACAAGAAATGCAAAGTCTCCCAGAATTAATGGTGTACTGCAAATGCACAGACAGATAAAGATTGCACTGCGTACTAAAAAGATGCAGAGTCAGATGCAAAGGCACAACAACACCTAACCCATGCTCACAAGTCACAAATCCAAATCTGGAAAAGAATATATTTTGCCGGGGGGGGGGGTAGTGCACGGCAGTAACAGTCCACTACCAGTAAAGATACAACAAAGCAGTATAAAAAGTTCGTGCAGGTGCGGTGGATAGCAGGTTCACACTGCTGCAATTACTCTGGCACAATAAAAGTTTTCTGATTTAATGGTATGCATCTCACACACACACTCACACACACACTACAAGTATTGCATAGCAAATTGAAAACCTTTAGCAATATAACCAAATGTTTTAAACAAACTGAAATTATACACTACTGCACCACTACAATCAGCAAAATGATGTGAAGTCATTGGTTTCAATGGACTTTGCATTCCCCATTATGATGCGAAGCATTCCGGTTCATGTTGCAGAGTGCTTCACGGATTCAGCGTTACTCTGCGAATCACTCTGCGGAGTGAATTTTGACCACTTCGCCCATCTCTACCCAGGGCTCCTGGTGCTGTGGTTCAGTAATTGCTGCATTATCTACAACATTTAGTAGACCAACAGCAGGGGAAAGTAAATAAAGTAGCAAAGAACTAGAAAACAATAAAGTAAAAACATAATTGGTGTAAATCAAATGTTTGTAAGCTTTTTATTATAATACAGAGTTGCTCTTTAAGGCAGCTGTAAGCGGGATCCCTGAGACGAGGCCGCAAGTATGTACCAGTGAAAGGGGTTGGAAAGGACTAGCAGCCCTAAATATAGATAAGGCCCTGGGGCCAGATGGGATGCACCCAAGGGTGCTCAAGAAATTGGCAATGCAACTAACTGAAACCTTGGTGGGGTTGCTCAATAGTTGAATTCAGACAGGGGTGGTTCCAAAAGACTGGAGGACAGCAGACGTAGTCCTGCTCCATGGAGGGGGCACAAAGAGCAACCAGGTACCTATGGACCTCTCAATATTACCTCTATTGAGGGCAAACTGATGGAGAAACTACAAGTCTTATGTGTCACCTTAGCTGAATACCCCCTATTCGGAAATCTGGTTGACAGCTTCCTGCTTATAAGTGTTTTCTAAGGAACAGTTTCTTCTAATTCTCTAGAATTGGCTATAGGAGATGCTGTTGACCAGGCTCCTTGGATGAGCATTTTCAGTACTTAATAAGCTATTACCACTTAAAGGCTTTCTGTCAGGTCCACATTTTACCTTAGCATATTCTCTCACAAAAAACCTAATATTTAAAAATTCATTGTTTTGCTTGTGGGTAATGAACTAACTGGAGAGCAATGGACTCCATGACAGTAAACAGCATGGGTTCAATGGCAGGAAGATCTTGTCAAACCAGCCTGATAGTATTCTTTCGCTGGGTAACAAGGGTAGTGGATAAGGGCCGTGCTGTGGATTTACTCTACTTTGATTTCAGCAAGGTTTTTGACTTTGTGCCTCATAGAAGGTTGAAGAGGAAGCTGGAGGATCTGGGTACAACGATGGGCGCAGATGGGTGAGAAACTGGTTGAAAGGGAGCTAGCAGAGGTTTGTGATTGACAGAGTCCAATCTGAAGAGAGGGAGGTCACCGGTGGAGTGCCATGAGGATTGGTCCTGGGTCCAGTCCTTTTCAATATGTTCATTAGCGATATGGGAGAAGGAATCCAGGGCAAGATGTGGCTCTTTGCAGATGACACTAAGCTCTGTGGCAGGTAAATAGTCAGGAAGGGGTTATGGAGAGGCAGAGAGACTTGCAAAAGCTAGAGAGTTGGTCAAAGGTTTGGCAGTTGAAATTCAATGCCAAAAGTGCAAGGTGATGCACATAGAGAACAAGAACCTAAAGACAGAGTGCTTGGTGGGAGAGGGCAGGAGTGGGCATTCAGTAGGGGCGTGATAGGGAGATGCAGGGGAGAGAATATGAAAGGGTTAGGTAGGACGGGGAAGGACCTAATTGTTGGCAGTTGTTGGCTAGTGGTAATATTGACAGTCATATTTGTTGGCAAGGTGAGATCGTAACCCTATTTTAGATTGGCTGAGCCTTGTACATTCGACAATGGCAGCAAGCAGGTTGTTGAACCACTTGGGCCCACAGTAGGAGAGTGATTTCTGTGCTAGAGTAGTACGCTTAAAGGGAACGATCAGTCCTCCCTTGGCGGCAGTTCTTGTAATGACAGAGGGTTGTGCATTTTCAAAGAGGATGGAGGTAGTGTCAGGTGAGAGACCCAGCAAGGATTTTTTTGCTAGCAGGCAGGCCTGGTATTGGAACCTGAGGTGGAGGGGGAGCCAGCCTGTTTCGTTGTATAGGACACAGGATTGTGTCTGCTTGTGTGCACCCAGGACTAGTCAGCAGGCCTTGTTTATAAGTGTTTTGACCCTCCTCAGTGCTGTGTCAGAGCCAGCCCTGCATATGACAAGACCGTAGTTCAATGAGGAGAGTTCTGAGCAGCTTGTGTGAGAAGTTTTAGGGCATCTGAGGTCATGGAAGTTTGGTGCTGATAAAAGAATACCAAGTTTTGTATTAGTGGATTTTATAAGTTGCTCGATGTGAAAGGAGAAGGTGAGTGTGTCATCCAGGTGGATCCCCAGCTATTTAAATGTGTTGACTTGTTCAAGTGTTTCTCCTTTGCTGCTAAGTATTCTCAGGAGTGACCCTCTAACCTTACTCTGTGTTGTGCTGAATAGTATGCACATGATCTTTTTATAATTGAGCAACAGTCTGTTATGGGAGAACCACAATTCCAGTGCTTGGATGTTTTCCTGTAATTTAGAGTTGATGGCTGACACATCTTTTCTTGCAACGGAAATGACAGCATCATCCGCATGTAGCACAGTATGTGCAGGGCAGGCCATGGGCAGGGTGTTTATGAACAGACTGAAAAGGAAAGGGCCTAGGATAGATCCCTGTGGTATTCCTAGGTACACCTCTTTAGGATCAGAGGTAGTACTGCCTATCCTAACACACTGTGTCTTGCAATATTGGTAACTATTAAACCAAGCAGCAGTACCAGTTGACAGACCTGTGGAGAGGAAACTTTGCACAAGTAATTGGTGATTAACAGTGTCAAATGCCTTCGTAAGGTCTATAAAGATGGATCCCACTGCCATCCCTTTGTCCAGGGCACCATAAAGCTGGGTGGTGTATTCGACTAGGGTGGTGGTGGTGGAGTGGTTTTGCAGGTAGCCATTTTGTTGCATGCAGAGAAGATTATGCTTTTCAAGGTACTCTGTAATTTGTTCAGAGACCACTCTTTCAAGGGCTTTGGAAGGGGGGTAGTATTGAGATAGGCCAGAAGTTGCCCAGGTTGGTTCTATCCCCAGAGTTGAATACAGGTGTGACAAGTGCTGCCTTCCATCTGTCAGGGAAGACCCCCAATCTAAGTGATGCGGTGAAGACCTTGGTGAGTGGCACCGCTATTTCATTTAAAGTATGAGCAACCATCTTCATGTCTAGCTGGTCACTTCCCAACCTGGTCTTACTGAGGACCCATTTGATGTATTTGGTAGCCTCTGTCATGGAAATCTGCCTGAAGTAGAAAGGAGGTGGGACATTAGACTGCTGGGAGACAGTGTTCAGGTTGTGAGGCAGTCTGGGTGAGGTATGATTCAGGTAATCAGGTGGCAGCATGTTACGTTGGTCCGTAAATGCTAAATTAAAAGTGTTAGCAACATCCTTAGGATTTTGCAGGGTACCATTGGGGGTTGTTATGAGATCCAGGGGTGCCCTTGATGCTCTTCACTTGAGCACTTTCACTGAGTCCCAAAACTCCCTACTGCGGCCCCAAGTCCTGCCTAGTAGGTCATTGTAGTGTGCTGCTTTTGCAAGACAAATGAATTTTGTGCAGGTACGCTTAGCTGTCTTGTAAGCTAGGATGTCAATCAACTTCTCTGTTGCTTTGGCCCTATGCCATAGGTGGTCTCTAAGGTGCATGCGCTCAAACAGAGGGCCTGATAGCCTGGATTATTGACTCCTCTGACTTTCTTTGTTTTGTAGGGGGCGGAGATGTCACAGGCTTTAGTGAAGACTCTACAGAAGTAGTCCAGGGCTTGGTTTCTGCCCTTGGCAATGTCCAGAGGGGACCAGTCAACCTTCCTTAGATAATGTCTGAAGGTATCCAGCTGTCCAGTTCTCAGGGATCAGCTCCTGGTGATCTTTGGCCTGCATTTGGTGAACTTGTTTGTCCAAGTGAATAGTACCAGGGAATGATCACTGATGGAGTCAGGTAAGACTTACCTCGGCGATGTGTTCAGAACAGGAGGACAGTAGCCAGTCAATGAGGGAGCAGTTGCCTGTATGATAATTTTGCCTGGTGCTTGTGTAACCAGTTGAATTAGGTAGAGACCTGATATTTGGTCTGATGCTGCTGCAGCATCCTGAGACTGCCAGTTAGTGTTGAAATCCCCTAAGATAACTAGTTCCCAGTTTAGCTTATTTTGCTTGAGATAACTGTTGGAAGCTGGTGGTTTGTAAGCTAGGGGGCAGGTACACAGTGGTGAGCACTAGAGCTTTCTTGTTCAATGTTGTGTTTTGGTGTTAGGACTTGTGCCTCCTTGGTACTTGGTACGAGTTGCACTTATCTGCGAGGGGAGGGCCCATGCAGTCCTGGTACCCCTGTGTCTCCAGAAGCAGTGTGAGCCTGCCAAGGTCTTAGTGATGTAGAGACCGCTAGATGAGGGAGCTGGATAATCAGCTGAAACAAACTTAGCTGACAGCACTGGGTTTAGGAGTCTAGTGGCCACTAGTGGCAAAAGCAGATAATCTGTAGGTGGGAAAGTTGTCTGATAGGTTTTTTCATACACGTGATCAGTGCTATGAAGCACCCTGTCGAACAAGGGTGGTGGCAGGGGTGGCGGGCTCCAACACACAGCCGTTTCAGCCCAACAGCGAGCGAGCGACCTGCTCCTGTATTCATACCTTCTCTTTCTGCTGCATGGAAGTTGTGGGGGAGGGCTGTATGCTCCTGCCCTCACGAACCACGGGCTTCCCTTGGGGGAGCCAAAAAAGACCTGCACCCTTTGGAGACAGAAGAAAAGGAGCTTAAATTTAAAAGATGGCACAATGGAGGTGTGGCTGAACAGGGGGAGGGGGTCTCGACAGCACTGCGCAGATGGAGTCCAACCCGATTAGTCCCAACTAAAATAAGGTCTGGAATTGTTTCTTACTTTGGGGAAAAAAGCTTCTATTTTCTCTATTTGGGGAATGTTTTAGTTTTCAAACTGATATTTCAAGGGGCTTCAGCACTGATAGGCTGCATGCAGCAATAATCTTTAGACTGGGGACTGGCTGCAACACATGGCTATGGACAGATAGAAGAAGCCCTCGGTGCTCAGTAGATTACCCTACGCAGTTCAAATTTAAGCAGCAGTAAAGGTAAAAGGTAGGCTAAGCAACCCAAGAATGCCCAACTACACTGGCGTTTCTCGCATTACAGTAGTGACTGTATGAGAGCTGAGATTAATAATTTAGGCATCCAGTTAAAATTGCACAAATTGAAAATTAATTAATTAGCCCTGTCTCTTAGGGTACACTGCTATTACACACTTACAAACATAGCATAGCATACTGGCTGCAGAAGTTGGTAATTTCACAGACTATCAGGGCAGTGTTTAAACAGTGGAGTCATTCAGTTAAAAATGCACTGAAAGAGTTGCTTAGTCCAGTCTTTAAGGTGCGTTGCTAATATAGCCTAGAATCATAACATTCAGAAGCAGAAATTAGTAGTACCGAGACTACCAGGGCTCTGATTAAACAGTTAAGGTGTTCAGTTAGAAATGAACAAAGTGAATAATATTAGTCCAGGCTCTTAAGGTGTACTGCAAAACAGGTGAGAAACATAGCATCCGGCTGCAGAGATTAATAGTATAAAAACTATCAGCATTCATCTGGCAACACAAAAGATGGAAGCTTTTCAAAAATGGAACCAACACACAGCCGTTTCGACCCAACAGTGAGTGAGCAACCTGCTCCTGTATTCGTACCTTCTCTTTCTGCTGCGTGGACGTTGTGGGGGAGGGCTGTGTGCTCCTGCCCTCGCGGTCTGCGGGCTTCCCTCAGGGGATCCGAAAAAGACCTGCAGACCTTCTCTTTCTGCTGTGTGGAAGTTGTGGGGGAGGGCTGTGTGCTCCTGCCCTCGCAACCCACGGCCTTCCCTTGGGGGAGCCGAAAAAGACCTGCAGACCTTTTCTTTCTGCTGCGTGGAAGTTGTGGGGGAGGGCTGTGTGCTCCTGCCCTTGCGACCCGTGGGCTTCCCTCAGGGGAGCCAAGAAAGACCTGCAGACCTTCTCTTTCTGCTGTGTGGAAGTTGTGGGGGACGGCTGTGTGGTCCTGCCCTCGCAACCCGCGGGCTTCTCTCAGGGGAGCCAAAAAAAACCTGCAGACCTTCTCTTTCTGCTGCATGGAAGTTTGCGGGGGAGGGCTCTGCGCTCCTATTATATATATCTATCTAAATATATATATATATATATATATATATATATATATATATATTCAAACAACATGGAGTCTTGCTGTGTTCTGACAAAATGCAGCTAGCCCCAGCACTTGAACTGTCCTGGAGAGTAAAGGGTTAAACTCTAGGCAGAGCATAGAATGTTGAACTCAAGCTTGGTTTTCAAACCTCTGTCCCTGGTACATTCTAATGTAATCGTCAGATTCTTTACTCCGCCTAACTGTGAAGACACTCCGGAGATTTCTCCTCGCTACTTCGGTTCGGTAGTAAAAAAAAAATCACTCTGTTTTGTACAACCATTATCGTTTTTCAGTCATCAAATCTCTGTCTATGATACAGGTAGTGTAGTTTAGTAGATAGCGGTAAGAATTTATTTCTTTAGGTTCTTCATCGGTCAGTCCGGTGTAGAACCGAATACTTTTCTGTGGTAAATTGTAAAGTGTTTTTCTGGTAGTGGGTTCCAGTATATTTCGGTCTGGAAAAAACAAGATTTTTTTCCGTTTTCTTCCACAACCCTTGATCCGGTTGGTGAGCGAATGTTTTGGTGTTACTGGCTTGAACACCTTCATAGGGTAACTTAGTAGAAAAAGCACAATGTCTGAGAAACCCAAGAAGAAAACCGGTCCCACTGGGTTTCAGCACTGCACGGAGTGTAGGGAGGCTTTTGCTAAAGCTGATCCCCACCGCATCTGTGTTTATTGTCTGGGGTTTGCTCACCTGAAAACAGACTGCCAAATTTGTGCAAATTTTCCTAAAGCCATGCTGGATAAGCGCTTGAACTGGCTGAAGGAAAAAGCATCCGAAAAATCCGCTGACCCGGATGGCCAGCCGGTTCGATCCCGACCTAACCTGAGGAGGAGCCTGCTGACCCGAGTGTTACCTCCTTGGGCAAATGGAAAACCGATTCTGAGGGATCTGTTCTGATGAAAAGAAAAATAAAGTCGTCTGGCTCGGATCCGAATCTGCAGATCCCAGTTTCTGAGGAAATTGCTAAAGCGATCAGTATAGTTCAATTGCTTCGACCTATTCCGATCGAACCGACGACTTCTACAAGACGGTTGGTTGAGTCAGTTCAGGTTCACTCCGATTATGATCCGGAGGCCTTTTATGAATTGGAATGGGAGGGAGAAGAAGAAGGAGAAGAAGAAGATGATTTTGAAGGCCTAGGTGAGCCAGTGGAGCCTGACATCTCCCCAGACTTTCTAAGTCCCCTTCCCACTTTTTGTTCTACAAAAAGGTGGCAGAAAGTCTTCAGCTTCCCACTGTGGTAGCCTCTGAAGAGGAAAAGGAACCTGACTTTGTGGAAATGATGGCTGTCCCAGAGTCAAAAAGACCGTCTATTCCCTTGCACAAATCTTTGGGGAAACAGACACAAAAAATTCTTCAAGTACCCACCTCTATACCTCCTGTGGATAGAAAGATGGACAGGAGGTATATGTTGTCAGGTTCTGGGACGGAATTCCTTTATAACCATTGCAGTTATGTTGGGGTAGTGCAGGCTGCGGCCTGTGACAAGGCTAATATCCCCTTGGCTTCATACCCCCCAGATAAGGATTCCAGGAAGCTGGATGCTACAGCCAAAAAACAGTACTTAACATCCTCCTTGGGACTTAGGCAGGTCTCCCATATGGCTTATGTGGCTAGGTACCAGAAGTCTAGGTGGGATACTATTCTGGAACTAGCAAAGAATGCCCCTCCCCAGCAGGCCAAGGAGCTGAAACAGGTGGTGCAGATGGGATTGAGGCATCCAAAGTTCAATTTCATGCTGCAGTGGACTCGAATGATGTTTCATCAAGAGTCATGGCTACATCTGTCTCCTTAAGGAGATTTGCTTGGCTCAGATGTACTAGCCTTTCTCAGAATACCCAGGCTAAGGCCATGGATTTTTCCTGTGGTACAGAACTCTCTGTTTGGGGAGCAGACAGAGATGTATATGAAGAAAATGGACAAATATGGGACCACATATAAGAGTGCAATGGCCAAGAAAAGGCAGGCTACTCCTCAGAAACAGCAGTCTAGGGCTGGCAGGGGTTAGCCTTTTCAGAAGCCTTTTTACCAAGCACAGGCCTCCTCTATCTTCCAGCAGAGGGTTTTTTTTCAGAGGGAGAGGCAGAAGGAGGATGAGCAGGGCTGCATCCACTTCCCAGCCTAGAACCCCTGCCATTCAGACACCCTGATGTGTCAGACTGGATCGCCTTCCCTAGTCCAGTGGAGGGCAGGCTGGCTCATTTCTTCCAGGCATGGACGTCTGTTACCTCAGACAAATGGGTCCTGGAAGTGGTGAGCTAGGGGCTTGCTCTCAGTTTCAAGAAAATTTCCCAAAATCAGAGCAAGGTCTTTAAAGCCTGCCGCACCTCTGGAAACAGCTGCCCTAGAGGCAGAGGTTTCATCTTTATTGCTTCAAACAGCTGTGAAGCAAGTTCCTCTGTTGCACAGGGGAAAAGGGTTGTACTCAAGGTACTTCCTTACCCCAAAAAAGACATGGGAGTGGCGGCCCATCCTAGTGTTAAGATACCTGAACAAACATCTTACAAAACCAAAATTCAAAATGATGACTCAGGATCATTCTTCCCTCTCTGAGGCCAGGAGACTGGCTAGCCTCTCTGGACCTCAAGGATGCCTATTTTCACATTCCGATCAGATGCTCCCACAGAAAGTACTTCAGGTTCCAGTTGCCCTCAGATCATTATCAGTTCAGAGCAATGCTCTTCGGCCTCACATCTGCCCCCAGAGTTTTTACAAAATACCTAGCAGTGGTTGTAGCCTTCCTCAGAAAGCAGGGCACCTCTGTGTTCCCCTGTCTAGACAACTGGCTCATTGTAGGCCAGTCTCCAGATCAAGTAAGGTTAGCTCTGGCCGTTACCCAGAGGCTTCTAGGTTCCCTAGGATTCCCTCTCAATCTTTCCAAGTCAGGGCTGGAGCCAGTCCAGCTTCTCACCTTGATAAGGGCAGAACTGGATACTATTCAGGCAAAGGCCTTTCTTCCTCTTCTAAGGGTAAGGGCTCCTTACAGATCTGGCAGCCTCTTTCAGACCTCAAGTGTCTCATCCAGCCAGGCACTTTCTCCGGCTTCTAGGCCACATGGCAGCTTCCACTGCAGTGGTCCAGGGAGCCAGGTTCCAAATGAGGGACATTCAGTTTCACCTTAGGTCCTTCTGGTTTCAGAAAAAGGACTCTCTTACAAAGTTAATTCCAGTAACTCAGACTTTCGTCCAGGCTCTCCAATGGTGGTTGGAGGAGGATAATCTCAGGCAAGGAGTCCCCTTCCTTCACCAGGCACCCTCAGTGATTTTCACCACAGATGCATCCTTTTTGGGTTGGGGAGCTCATTTGGGGAGCCTCACTGCTCAAGGCACATGGTCACAGCAGGAGTCTCTCATTCACATCAACCTACTAGAACTCAGGGCTGTGCTTCTAGCCCTTCAGGCATTCTCAGAATCGGTACAGGGGAAGGTGGTGCAAGTCAGGACAGACAACACCATCTCTATGTACTACATAAATAAGCAAGGGGGCACTTGGTCCACAGCATTGTGCACAGAAGCTATGAAGGTGTGGTCTCTGGCTTACTCTCTCCAGACCTCCCTGATAGCAGTGCATCTTCCAGGGAAGGACAAAGTGCTGGCAGATGCTCGCAGCAGAATTTCTCAGGGTCACCACGAGTGGTCCCTAAATCACCAAGTTCTCCACATAATTTTCAGGAGGTGGGGCACTCCAGAGATAAATCTCTTTGCAGTCCCAGACAATCATCAGCTTCCCCTATTCTGCTGCAGAGCTCCACTCCTGGGGTCTGTGCCTCAGGATGCTCTGTTGTTGGACTGAACAAGCAGGTTTCTGTATGCCTTTCCTCTGATATTCAGAATATCGATAAAAATCAGGTCTCAGCAATGTACAGTGATATTGGTGGCACCGGATTTGGCCAGGCAACCTTGGTACCCTCTGTAACTGTCACTGGCAGTCACAATTCCCCTCTGTCTTCCCAGGAGACATGACCTTCTGACCTCTGATCAGGGGAGGATTTGGTATCCCAGCCTCAATTCTCTCAGGCTCAAGGCTTGGCTCTTGAAGAATTAGAATATGCAGGACTGCATCTCTCACAAGGGGTTCTGGATGTTCTGAAGGTCTCCAGGAAGCCTTCCACCAGAAAAACTTATAATTATAAGTGGAAGAGATTCAGCATTTGGTGCTCTCAGGAATGTACAGCCAGATTCTGCTGACCTATCCACAACTCTGGACTATTTGGTCCATTTGATTGGCTTAGGCCTCTGGCCTGACACTCTTAAGGTTCATTTAGCAGCTGTGCCTGCTTTTCTTTCTGCAGGGAAGGCATCTTCCCTTGCATCTCATCTTGTCTTTAGTAAAGTCTTCAAAGGTTTGGTATATCTTAATCCTCCCTTTAGGGAACCAACTCCAGCTTGGGACCTGAATATCTCTATTGCACAGCTCATGCAGCCCCCCCTTTGAACCTTTGTCATCAGCTGAGCTAAAGTACTTGACTTGGAAGACTGTCTTCCTGGTTGCCATTACCTCTGCTAGGAGGATCAGTGAGTTACAGGCCCTGTCTGTAGAGCCTGACTTTATCGCCTTTCACAAGGATAAGGTGGTGCTCAGGACAAATAGAAAATTTCTCCCCAAAGTGGTTTCAGATTTTCATCTTAACCAGTCTGTGTCTATGCCAGTGTTTTTCACTGATCATTCTTCTTCAGGTGAGAGAAGGCTGCACAGTCTGGATGTAAAAAGTGCATTAAGCTATTATATGGACCATACTAAGGCCCATAGAAATGGCTGCTCTCAGTTGTTTCTCACTTATGGAGAAGTGGGAAAGGGTAAACCTGCCATGAAGAGAACAATAGCCAGGTGGATTGTCTTTTGTATTCAGTTCTGTTACACAAAATTGGGCAAGGAGCCTCCCTCAGGCTTGAGGGCTCACTCGACCAGGGGTACAGCTGCCTCCTTGGCAGCAGCTAGGGATATTCCCCTCTTGGAAATCTGTAAAGAAGCCACCTGGAAAACTGTTAACACATTTACCAAGCATTACTGTCTGGATACTCAAACCAGAAGAGATGCTAGGTTTGGCACAGCAGTACTGCAGAACCTTGTTCCAAAGTAGGTTCTGTAGATCCCTCCTCCAAGGGGGTATTGCCTGGTAGTCTGCATTTTGTCAGACTACAGCAAGACTTCATGTTATTTGAAGAAAAAATTACTCACCATAGAAATGTTGTTTCTTCTAATGGAGTCTTGCTGTATTCTGCACTCCCACCCTGCCTTTCCTCTCAGAACCTCCTTTTGGGATGTGGGATTTGGCAGGTGTAGAGTTGCACCCCAGAGGTGTACCTCTTTGATCTCATCCTGGCCAGGATGAGTGTTATTGATATTTTAGAATTGATTACTATTTCTATAGTTATTACCATTATCTGGATGAAGGTCTTGTTCTTGGGCTCTCGACTTAAGTCTTTTTGACCCAAGTACTTGTTGGCCTGTGGCTTAATTTTTCCAAAAAAAAAAATTTTTTAGAGCTAGCTTAGTTAGTATTAGTGCTTGTAAGAATCTGACTGTTACATTAGAATGTACCAGGGTCAGAGGTTTGAAATCCAAGCTCAAGCTCAACGTTCTATGCTCTGCTTAGAATTTAACCCTTTACTTTCCAGGGCAGTTCAAGTGCTGGGGCTAACTGCTTTTTGTCAGAATACAGCAAGACTCCATTAGAAGTAACAGCATTACTATGGTGAGTAATTTTTTCTTAAATAATATAGGGGCCAAAAGGCATCCTAGTCTTACACCCAAATTAGTTTTTATTTCTTGTGTCAGGTCTCCTTGTTGATTATATTTTACTTTAAGCCATGTATCTTGGTGCAATCTAACTATAATATCAAAAAAGAAGGGTTCAATACCATAGTCATTTAACTTGAACCATAAAAGTGTGTGGCTGATGGAATCAAAGGTGTTTTGGAAGTCCACAAAACAACAGTACAATTTCCCTTTTTTACTGCTCCATGTTTTTTAATTAAGTGTGACAGAACATAACAGTGTTGTACTTTTGATCTTCCTTCTCGAAAACCATTCTGTAATTCGCTCAGTATTCCTGTTTGTTCAACCCATTCCTTTAATCTGTTTAATATAATATAACCAAAGACCTTTTGTGATGTATCTAAAAGATGTATTGGTCTGTACATAAGTGGATCAGAGGGATCTCCTTTCTTTTTATAAATGGGACATACAAAGCTACCTTTCCAGCTAAAAGACATCTGCTCTCCTTGTATTATTTTATTAAACATTATATAAAAAATTGGTGTCCACCATTCTGGGAAATATCTGTAGTGTTCCACCACTATCAGGTCAGGGCTTGGGGCCTTATTAACTTTTTGCTCCTCTAGAGCTAATATTTCATCTTGTTTATACGTATATTGGTCTAGGAAAATATGATATAATTCCGTCTACATTTTGCCCTAAATTTAGTTTGGAGACTAGTAAGTAAAGCTTGTAGAAATGATCTTCCCATTTATTTGGTGGAATAAAGGCCTCTATACCCCTGCCATACTGTTTATAGTCTTGGCTTACCATGGTCCAAAACTTCTTACTATCTTTCTTTGAAAAGCCTGTTTCAGTTTATTCCACATTTTTGACCGATATTTTTTCTTTTCTTTTCTCTTTCTAATATATTTTTATAAGGGTTCCTTTCTTTATTTAAATCTCTCAAGGCCTTTTTGTCATGTATGTTCCTTACTGATCTAGCTTTTTTTATTTAATCTTTTCTTTGTTTTTTTACAAATCTCAGTATATCAGCTGTTATTGATGGGTTTGGCCTTATATGCCTGGTGTAAAAAAGCTTTAATATATTGTATTATTTTTCCCCAATTCTTATTTATAACGTCCATGCTTTCTGGACTATTTATTATCTCTTGTCTGTATTTAAACATATCCCCCAAACAGAGTATCTCTTTTATGGTGTTTCTTGAGTTACCTTTCCATTTAATTTTCTTGCAATTTATTATAGTTTCACAGTTTTGTTCCATGAGATCAGTGCTTATATTTCTATTATCAGAGATAGATTTTATCAATATCTGTAGAGGCAGGTGACTGGATTCAGGTCTTTTAATAACTGTTAAGGATTCTACTATTTTAATTGTTTCCATGTTCATCCAGACTTGATCAATGGTAGATGAATCTAAGGGCCTACAAATGTAAATTCTCCTTGTATGTCACCTGTAATTCTTCCACTTATCAAACAACAATTTAAATTCTCCATTGCTTGCAGTAAATTTCTGCCTTGTTTGTTCATTTTGATATCCTTTGCTTTCCTTAATGGTTTTAGATTTAGATTTAAATCTGGAATATTTTGTATAATATCTCTATGAAGTGAAGCTAGTGTAGTTTTCTGTGCCACTCTCACTTTGAAGTCTCCTAAAACTATCAGTGATTTACTGACATATTTGTCTTTCAGGCTTTTGATGCATTCTACCAAAATGTTCCACTTAGGAGCATTTTTTTATTTTTGTCTTAAGGGTGGAATGTAAATATTTATCAACAACGCTGTCATATTATCTGATTTTAGTAGCAGTGGCAGCATAGATTTAATATTACATGGCAATTGGATGACTTTTAGATTCAAGGAAGTCTTTATATACAATGCTATTCCAGCTTTTGGTCTGCCACTCTTTTTATCTTTTTCTACTGGGACTGAGTAACCCTCGTAACCAGCTATTGAGGGAATAGTTTTATTATCACACCAGGTTTCTTGCAAGCAGAGAATAAGATATTTTTCAAGAAAAGTTTTACATTCTAAGTCAGCTAAGTCAGCTAATTTGTTTATCAATCCTTCAGTCCTGTACTTCCCCCTGATTTTTTCAAAGAGGAGGACACTTCCATGTCCCAAATCTCCTCTGCCCCCACTAGCTACCCTCTCTTCTACTTTAAATCAGTCAAGATTTACCTGGTTCGCAGCTATGTTACCAAAGCCATTAGCAAGTCGAGATCCAGCTATGACTCACTCAACCTCAAACTCCTATCCCTCACCCTTGAAGAAGTACTCAGGCCACTGACCAGGATTTTTAACCTCTCCCTCAGCCTCAGCCAGTTCCTGGACATATGGAAATCTGCCACTGTAACC
Source organism: Neoceratodus forsteri (assembly GCA_016271365.2). Classification (NCBI taxonomy): domain Eukaryota; kingdom Metazoa; phylum Chordata; order Ceratodontiformes; family Ceratodontidae; genus Neoceratodus; species Neoceratodus forsteri. The sequence continues at coordinate 1,250,708,622 of CM028129.1, read as the reverse complement.
TTTATACACAAAAGTGGTGTCAAAACCGCCCATGAGAATTTCTGTCCAGTCTCCATCCTACCTCCCCTCTCCAAGGCCCTGGAATGTATTGTTGCAGACCAGCTTACTGACTTCCTGGACAAGCACAACATCCTGTGCAGGCAGCAACATGGTTTTAGAAAGGGTCATAGTACTTTCATGGCTCTACTTGAATTTACCGGTGCCATCCACCACTCACTGGACAATGGTCAGCAACCTGGGTCTACCTTTATCGATTTAAAAAAAGGCCTTTGATATCGTCCACTACTGCCTCCTGCTTGTCCAGCTTCTGATCACAGGACTCTCACCCAATTTGATGAACTGGTTCCAAAGCTACCTAGACAACTGGTCCCAAAGAGTGAAAATTGCTGATACACTCTCAGATGCCAGACCGGTCTGCTCTGGTGTTTCACAGGGTTCTATTTTGGGCCCCCTCCTCTTTAGCCTGTTCTTGAACACACTGCCAGATTTCTGTCCAGAACAAATCATACTCTACGCAGATGATGCAGTTATCCTAGCCTCCCACCATGATCCAAAACAACTGCAAGAAAACCTCCAGCGGGGCTTCACATCAGTCAAAAACTGGTTCTTAAAGCACAAACTGATCCTAGACCAGAAAAAAACAAAGACCATGATTTTCAGCAGCTCCCACAACAAATATAAACAGTATCACCTCTCCATAAATACCAAGCAAGGAGTCACGCTTGAACAAGTCCATACCTTCAAATACCTTGGCATCACCCTTGACTCCAAACTCTCCTATACTGCCCATATTAATAATGTGATGAATGTGGCAAACTCCAGGCTGGGTCTACTGTTCCATCACAGGAAACATCTAACCCCTGAAGCCTTGTCTGTCACCATCCAGAGCTCCATTGTTAGCGTTATTGACTACAGACTCATTGTCTATGTCTCCGCCACTGCCTCGTCTCTCAAATGTGTTTCTACCTCTCTCAATAAAGCCTGCCGATTCATTACTGGATCCCACCATCTCACCCATACTTGTGACCTCTACTCTCTAACTGGATGGCTACAATTCAACAACCGAATAAAGAATCAAACCTGCATCACAGCAAAGAAAATAAGGATGGGCAATGCTCCTCCTGGAGTCTGCTCCCTCCTCAAACCTAGAATCAACAACTGCAACACCAGGAGCTCTAAACCTCAATTCCTGCAAATCCCCCACTGTCGCACAACCCAAGGCCAAAGGTCTTTTGCATACAGGGCACCAAGATGGCTGAATAATCTCAGTAGTGATATCTCTGCCTCACCAATGCTGGGTGCTTTCAAGGCTAAGCACCACCTCCTTCTTGTTGCCTCAAGCTCCTGTGACTGTCCTGCTTAAGCAATACTCCCACCCCATCTGCCCATAGTTTCTGCTGTCTGTTGTTGCCCCCACACCAAGCACTTCATTGTTCCAATGCCCTTCTAATGCACTTACCCCTGTTTTGTCCTGACAAAGCCCCATAGGCTGCCATAACCTGTCTCACCCCCTCCTGCCCTCTCCTCACCTCATCTTCATTCCTTTGTTGTATACACTTCCTAGTGTTTCATGTAGTGTCCTTGTAATAACATGTTATGACTATCGGTGTTACTGATTGTTTTATATTGTAATTTTGAAGCCTGTATGAACCTTGGATGTCTGTACTTACTGACGTGGAACCTTTGTAAAAGAGCCTCGGCTCAAAGGTACTTTGCAATTTTAGACTCAAATAAATAAATAAAAAATGAAAAAAATGTCAACATTCCAGGAAAGTATAGAGTTTGATATTATTTGCTGACTTTGAATATTTGGGGAACTTCCTAGTTAATGTATTTCACCCTCTACTTCGAGATGGTTAAATCTGTTAGTTACTTTACCTATTTCTTTTGTTCTTCTATTGACAAATACTTCTGTCACAGACTGTGCCTTTAGTATAATGTAGCCCATTTTATCTAACATTTCAGCTTGCTTGTATATTACTTCTACACACTTTGGGTTTGAGAAAGTAATATCTATTTGTGTGCTACCATCTGTTTGGTCATGTACTTCAATCCATTCAATATTTTTTCTAGAAAAGGAGACACCTAGGGTGGGATATTCAAAGGGTTTGCACATGGCGCAACAGTGTTCCGCCATGCGCAACCCACTGATGCACCCTGGTGTGATATTCAAAGGGTAGGTTGTACTGCACAAACCAGCCAGGTGCACCAATGTATGCGGCACAAGTGTACATGTGTCTACGTATATGCGTGCACATCCTGATATTCAGCCTGGGATGTGCAGCCCATATGCAGACACAAACCCGCCTTGCGCCACACATGGGGGTGCAAAGATGTGCCCGTAATAAACAGGAGCATGTCGGGGGACACCCACAGGTGGGCTGCCATTTTGGCAGGCACAACATGGCAGCCGCCTGCTGTGGGTGGCCACCAGACCTCCAGAGACACAGTCTGGGCATCGTTCCCCCCCTTACCCAATCGGGGCATATAAATATAATAACTCTGGTGGTCCAGAGAATATTTACATTTCGGGACTGTGTAGTACAGTACGGTCTGCACGCCCATTGGCCCATGTGATGGACCAGTAGGCATACAGCCGTACTGTACGCTGTCAGTCGGTGGGTGGCTGGGCGGCTTGCAGGGAAAGCTGCCACCTGCCGCTGACCGAGGTGCGGGGTGGCAGATCTCAGTGGGCGGGTGGGGAGGGGTACCACTGGACCACAGGGTTATCCTTTAACACATATGCCCGTGATTGGGCTGGGGATCGGGTCCACTGGACCACCAGGGAAGTAAGTTATTCATATGCCCACGATCGGGCAGGGGAGCAGGTCCATTGGACCACCAGGGATATCATTTTATTATGCCCATGATCGGGAGATAGGGTGCATTGCCCGCCGAGGGGCAGGGGGCGTTGGTCCCCTATGGCTGCAGCCTGGCAGGGTGCCAGGCGCAAGTCACCGGGGATCGGCGCACCACATGCAAATGGAGCCATAATGACATGCAAATGGCCCCATTTGCGCCTTGCATGCATAATGGCCTCTCTCCCGCCCCCTGTCTTGCTACCCCAATATTTACACTTGTCTTCTCCTCTTTCCTTCCAGAAGCTCTAAAGCACTGCACAGAGCAGCGCTCGTGGTTGCGGCGGCACCTCCAGCTGTTTCCCTGGCCGCCACCATTGCCGTGGATTCCAGTTGACTCCTGCCACCCTCCTGGTTTTCCTACCCAGACTCTGACCGAAGGTGTAACCGCTTTTCCTACCCTGAGCCAGCCCACTTACAGCTGCATCTTGATTGAGTGCTTTTCGCCCTAGCTCCCGAATTAAAACAGTTACCCCAGGCTCCCTGATTATGGCGCTGCACATTGAGCTTCCAAGGCGCTCTCCTGTGCTGCTAAAAGTACACCTACAGGCTCAGGGGTTGAATCACTTGCTGTAGGTTTTTCTCCTCCCCCACCCCACCCAGGCCTCCTATTAAATACTCTCCCTGTCCCGCCTCCTTCAGCTTCCTCCAATACTATCTTGCTCTCACTGCCCTCTCTGCCCCTTCCTGCCTGCGTGTAAACTTCAGCTCTTTCTACAGCCGTTCTGCACTGTTTATGTCACCTCTCACTGATCCTGGCCCCTCATCTCTCTCTTTTTAACCTTGAACTTATTTAGTAGTGTGTATCTCCCCTTTCTCTCTCTGTCCCTAGCCCACCTATGTCCTAAATGCTGTAACCTCGAATCCACTGTCCTGTTGCAATTTTTCTGGTTCATACTGCTGCCCTTGCTGTCTTCCTGTAAACCCCATCCTCGCTAGCCAATTCCTCTCTTTCCTGCCTATCTGGTCTATCTCCCCCTCCATTCGATCTGCCCTATTTTTTTTCTCACTCTCAACCTCTGTCCTCCCTCACTCCATGTTACTCTAATTTACCCCTTAGACTTTCAGACCAGCCGCTAAATAATCTCTTCCGCTCTTCCTCCAAATCCCTCTCCTAATGTCAGGGCTGAAAATGATTAATCTGGAACTTCTAATTCTACTCCTATCCATGTCACTTCTGTTGCACCTCTCTATTTTTGGGGTCTCACTTGCTAATACCGCTCTCCCACACTATCAACCCCATGACTTTACTTTCTCAAATCTACTAGTAACCCCCATTGCACGCTACGATCCCACACCATTACTTCTAAGCAAGGCATGGTTTCATCTGGTTGCCCTTGCCCTTAACTCCAGGTCCCTGCAAATCGGTACCCTTTCATCTTTCCTGCATCGTAAGCTATGGTACCTCCTCTTATTGGCCATCTTACTATCCGGGGATATACAGCCTAACCCTGGACCCCTAAACTGGTCAACTACTCCTATCTCAAATGTTTCAGGCCTATGTATATCACACCACAATATCAGGAGCCTTGAGCGAAATTTTGTGGAACTCGAATTCTGGACTACACTTTATAAGCCTGATATACTGTGCCTTACTGAAACTAGGCTGAAGCCATCCACCCCTAACTCACAGTGCAAGCTACCATCCTGTAATTTACTGAGTAATGATAGATCAGCCCCTAAAGGGGGGAGCAGCTATCTATTATAAATCACACCTCCAGCTCTCTAAAATCAACTTAGCCCCCATGAATCACTATGAGGCACTTCATGCCATCCTCACCCTTGGCACAAAGAAATTGCATATTGTCTGTGCCTACAGTCCCCCTGCTCATGGCCAAAAAGGACTGGATGAGCTCCTAGACCAAACTGCCATTTACTCCGGAAACTATGAAGTCCTTGTACTAGGTGACATCATTTGAATTTATTGGGTAACACACTCACCAAATTACAGAGTTTTAACCTACATCAACTTATCACTTTGCCCACCAGAACTGACCCTCATTACAACACTAGCACCTTGCTGGACTGGGTCATGACAAACCACCCTGAGAATATTATAGATGTTGGAATCTTCTCTGATGCCATCACAGACCACTTCCCCACTTTCTGTGTCTGGGGCAAAGGAAGGCCTGAACCTAGTAAGCCCCGCTTTATTACCTTTCATAATTTTGCAAACTTTGACTCACAGGCCTTCCTGTCTGATGTAGCTTGTACTGACTGGTCTCCTCTCTACAGCTCAGTAGATGTCCAGACAGCCCTAAATATCTTCCTGACAAAATTCTTAGAAGTACAAGAAATCCACTGTCAACTTTTTACAACGTGGGTTAGAAATAGTCAGACTCGCTGGCTAAAATCTGGCCTATTATCTAAATTAAGACAGAGGGACAAAATCTGGCTTCGCTATAAGAAAACAGGACTTCCCGATGACCTCAATACATACAGAGCATTAAGAAATACCTGTAAGAAAGAAATCAGACAAGCAAAAAGCTCATACTGGAATAACCTTCTAACAGACTCCCAAGGGGATCCTAAAAAATTCTGGTCCCATATTAAGTTCTTCCTGGGCTCGAACCAGTCATCCACTACAAATGATATGACTCTAAATGGCGCACAATGCAACAACTCCCTCACTATTGCAAATTTCTTAAACAGGCAATTTGCAGACCTCACCCAATATACTTCCACTTTCCCTACCTCATCAAACTCCATCTCACCTACAAACTCCTCTAAGCATTCCTTCCATTTCAAGTCCGTCCCAACCAGTGTGGTTCTTCGACTCCTAAGAAACATCTCGGAGTGCACAGCTGTTGGGTCTGGTAACCTGGAACCTAAGCTCCTGAAATTGGCTGCTCCCCACATAGCTGCTCCCCTTGCTAAAATCTTTACCCTCTCTCTGAGTCAAAGTACTGTCCCAGATATTTGGAAGACAGCTAGAATTACATAGATACATAGATACATAGACAGTGTCAGCAGATAAGGGCCCATGGCCCACCCAGTCTGCCCATTTAAGTTTGTAAGTTCAGTTTATGTTTTCCAGGAAGTCTGTTGCCCCTTAACCCTGACCTCCAGAATTCCTTTATGTCTATCCCATGCATTCTTAAATCCCGTGATTGTTTCAGCCCCCACCACTTCCTCTGGCAGGGTGTTCACTTGTTCACCACCGCTCTGTGAAGAAATTCTTCCTCACGCTTTCCTCTGAATCGTCCTCCTCCAACTTCATCCCATGCCCTCTAGTCCTGGAACATCTTTTTCGTTTAAAAATAGTGCATTCCTGCACCCTGTTCCTCCCTGTAAGATACTTGTATGTCTCTATCATATCCCTCTCTCCTCCTCTCCTCCAGGAGTACATGTTCAGTGCCTTCAACCTGTCCTCATAGGACTTGTGATGCAATCCATGCACCATCTTGTAGCCCTCCTCTGAACCTTCTACCCTGTCTATGTCCTCACGAGGTAAGGTCTCCAGAACTGCACAGTGTACCCAGGTGCGGCCTCACTAGTGTCTTGTATAGTGGAATTATGACCTCCCTTTTCCTGCTGGTGATGCCCCTGCCTATGCATCCCAGCATCCTATTTGCTTTACCTGCAGCCTTGTCACACTGTTTCCCTGCCTTGAGGTCATCAGAGATGATAACTCAAGATCCCTTTCCTGCTTGGTGCATGCTATATCCTCACCCCAACTGATATATTGTGCCAGGGTTTTGTGCCCCATATGCATTATCTTGCACTTCCTTGCATTGAATTTCAACTGCCAAACCCTGACCATTCTTCAAGTTTCTGCAGGTCCCTTCTCATTCTGTCTACACCCTCTGGTGTGTCTACTCTATTACAGAGCTTTGTGTCATCAGCGAACAGTGAAATTCTGCCTTCTAGGTCCCTGCTAATGTCACTGATGAAGATATTGAATAGTACCGGTCCCAGCACTGATCCCTGTGGTACCCCACTGGTCACTGTTCCCTCTGTGGGTGACAGCCATTTACCACCACCCTCTGTGTCCTGCTGCCCAGCCAGTTACCCACCCACCGCACTACTGTCCTGCCCACACGTCATTCCCCAGTTTGTGCAATAGTCTTCTATGTGGCACAGTGTCAAAGGCCTTGCTGAAGTCCAGATAGACCATGTCCACTGCCCTCCCTGATCCACCTCCCTAGTCACCCAGTCAAAAATTCAATGAGGTTGGTCTGACATGACCTTCCCCTGGTGAAACCATGCGCTTGGGTCCTGTAGTCCATTGACAACAGATGTTCCACCAATCTCTCCTTCAGTAGTGCTTCCATGATCTTCCCCACTACCGAGGTGAGGCTGACTGGTCTGTAGTTCCCGCTTCCTCTTTGTTCCCACTTTTGTATAAGGGGACTACATCTGCTATCCTCCAGTCTTTGGGTACCTCCCTGTTTCTAGTGATCGGCTAAACAGGATAGCAAGAGGTTCAGCCACCACCTCTCTTAGTTCTTTAAGGACCTGGGGTGCACCCCATCTGGCCCCATTGCTTTATCAACTCTTATTACTTCCAGTTCCTTCAGGACCCTTTCTCGTGTAAAGGGACTTGTGTCCATTTCTGCACCATTCTCACCCCTTGTACTCCATTCAGACCCATTACCCTCCTCTTCCTCAGTAAAGACTGAGCAGAAATACCTGTTCAATATGTCAGCTTTACTGTTGTCATCCTCCACACAGCCCCCATCCTCCCCCTTCAGTCTCACTATCCCTCCCTTTGCCTTTCTTTTTTTACTTATGTACCTGTAAAAGGTTTTGTCCCCTCTACCCACTGATTTTGCAATGTGTTCTTCTGTCTGAGCTTTGGCTTCCCTTACTGACCTCCCTGCCTCCCTTTGCTTCTCCTGGTACTTCTCCCTATCCCCTTCTGCCTGTGTCTTTTTGTATTGCCTGAATGCAATCTTTTTGGCTTTCACTTTCTTTGCTACCTCTTTGGAAAACCATAATGGTCTCCTCTTCCTTTTCCTCTTCTAACCAACAATACATAATTCTGTTGCTCTTGTAATCCCCATTTAAATACTTCCACTGTTCCTCAACCCTGATTCCTGCCCATTCCCTTAATGCCTCTTTCAAGTATCTCCCATTTCTCAAAGTTTTCCCCCCTAAAATCCAGGATACGTGTTTTTGTGTGGTTTGGTTCTGCTCTTTCTGTGATTTCAAACCACAGTGACTGGTGGTCACTGTTCCCCAGGTGCTCCCCCACTCTTACCCCCATCACACTGTCCCTGTTTGTGAGCACAAGGTCCAGTATTACCTTCTGCTGAGTTGGTTCCATGACCAGTTGCTTGTTACCCCCGTTTTCAAAAAAGGCAACCCACTCGATCCATTGAATTACCATCCTATTGCCATCCTATCTGTTCTCAGTAAAATTCTGGAGAAAATAGTTGTTACCCAGACCACCGACTTCTTACTGAAACACGACCTCTTAACTGATGCCCAACATGGCTTCCGCAAGGGTCTTAGTACCACCACTGACCTGCTCAAATTCACATCCAACACCTTAGTGGCCATGGACTCTGGAAGGCTCACTGGAGCCATTTTTATTGATATGACCAAGGCTTTTGACCTTGTTGACTACTCCCTCCTCATTGCTACTCTAAACTCTCTTGGCTTTGCACACACTGTTAACTGGTTTGAGAGCTATCTGTCTGACAGGTCTTAATATGTGAAATTCAACTCCACCCTCTCCGATAAGGCTACCATCAACATCGGTGTACCTCATGGGTCTATCTTAGGTCCTCTACTTTTCATCATTTTCATTAATAGTATTACCTCGAATCTCATCAATACTTCCTCCCTACTATATGCGGATGACATTGTCCTGTACCACAGTTCTAATAAGATTGCGGACATAAACTCAAAACTCTCTGGAGATTACCAGCTGCTACAACGGTGGCTTGAAAATCACAAAATTGTCTTAAACTCAGTAAAGACACAAGCAGTATTATTTGGCTCCAGTTCCAAGCTCAAACACTCCCAATCTCACTTTAGTGTCTCCTCCACTGATGGCACATCTGTTGGAGTGGTAAATTCATTCAAGTGTCTTGGGGTCACTCTTGACCCATCCCTTAGTTTTGACCTCCACATTCATACTATCTGTAAACAGGTTAACTCCAAACTCGGGATCACCTACTGAACAAGCTATGTGCTCACTCCCTCAGCTAGACTCACTATAGCCCATGGAATATTACTTCCCTCTCTCACTTATGGGGTTGCTACATATGTCTCCACCAGCAATTCGAGTCTTTGTAAGTGGAACGTTACCTACAATAACATCTGTCACTTTGCATCCAGCTCCCCTCGGTTCAAGCATCATTGTCTCCTCTACTTTGATTTAGGATGGCTTCCACCACTTGAACTAAGGTCCTATGTGAGCGGGTCCATTACTGATAACATAATCAGGTCCCGCATCCCGAAATCACTGGCCTGTCTCCTTCCCTACCAGAAAACCCACTATGCATTGTGCTTTGCGGTTAATATCCCTGTCCTCATCCCGAGACATCGCACAAATAAAGGTGGTCATGCTTTTGCCTGTCATGCACCACACTACTGCAACTGTCTTCCTACAACTCTGCACCAATCTGTATCCCACTACTCCTTTAAGAAAGAACTCCGACATTATCTCCTCTCCTCTCCTCCTACATATGCTCCTGTTTCAAACCACCCTAGCCCTTCCTCTCCAACCCTATGGGCCACCCCTGTCTGTGAAACCCCTCCTCTCCCTTTACACTCCCTCATTTCTTTCACTTTTCTCCTCTTCCCACTCTCCCCTCCAGGTTATCCTATCATCCTTCTCCACCTTTCTCTCAAACTCCTCCCTTATCTATCTTTGTTTGGTGGTTATTACTCTTACTTCACCTTACCTCACGTGCACAGCCTCTGGCTGCACCATTTATTTTATTTTGACCTTATTGTATTGTCCTGTGTAAATTTTAATTACTGTATTTTGGTCTTACTACATCAATCTTCTATTCTGACCTGACTGTATTTTGTCTTAAGTTACTTTAATAGCTTATTTTGGTCTAACTACCTAAATTTCTTTTGTCACATTTGCCACTGTTATGTAATTAGTACTCTGTATCATAATGTTCCTGCACTTTGCACTATGTATCATGATGTTTTTTTTTGAAGACTGTCTCTGTACTCTTCTGGGTCGTGCCTGAAAATAGTCTTTTTGGCTAGTGCACCTACCCGGTTAACAAAAATGAAATAAATAAAAATAAATAAATTTGCATGCCCAGCACTGAATATTGCTATTGCTGTTGCTGTGCCTAGCGCACCCGCACTTGCGCTGGTGCATCCCCCTGCTCCTCACCTGCCACTTGCGCTGGTGCAGTGCCACTGCACCATGTGCAGTGCAGGTGCCCCCAGTGCCATATTCAATGGTGCTAAGCCATGGCTCAGTGCCATTGAATATCACCCGGACCATGCCCTGGCACAACCCAGTTGCGCTGCGCCCTTGCCTGGCACAGTCTGAATATCCCACCCTTACAGTTTTTGTAAAAAAAATGTAGCCAATTCTGGTTTAATCTTACCAATTGAATCCCACTTAGATACCTTCCGGTCAAACATTGTCACTGGTTTGATTTCCTAAGTAACTTCTTTCAGCTTAACATATTTAGAAATTAACCCTAGGGAATTTCTATACCAATAATTTGATTCTGTTACATTTTTTAAGTTTGTATCTTCTTGTGTCTTATTTGGTAACTGCATTTTGGTGTCCATAATTACAGGTATCAAGTCTGGGGGGCAGCATCTGGATACCTTTTAAGCTAAGGTAATTTTCTTTGGACCAAATCCTGTCTGCTAGCTCTTGAGTGGTACAATATATGAGAACACAATTTTGAATTTAGATATTTGGAGGTCTTATTATGGTTATACCCTCTTGAATATTATCCAAGTGCAAGAGTTTCACTAACCATTCAGATATAGCTTGTTGTGTTTCTTGATACAGAGGGTTAACACCATTGATTTCAATTAAATATTCAATTTTCTCTTCTATAGTGTTAAAATTCTTGTTCTCCAGAATTTTTGGGGTCCTAATTTCCTTTTTTTGGTCATGATTTAATATGCCCACATTGGGAATCTTGGTCTCCCCTGAATACAATTCACAGGGTATTCCATCTGGTTCTGAATTTCCTTCTAGTTTTCTTTTACAGGAACCTTTTCTTCCCATTATTTTCTGAGCTTTTCTGGGTTGTTTTTAATATTCCTTTTGTCCATTATTTCAAAACCCTGATTTGTTATACTACATTTCATCTCCTGGTTTGGTTTGGACTGGTTATGCATTGTCTTTGTTATATCAACCCCATTGGTTTCTTTACACTATTTTATTGTTTTTTTTTTCATTGTAATCTTTTTAGTTCAAACATTTTTAGTTTTTAATGACCCATTATTCTGCCCTCTTCCTTTGTTACCTGAGTTTTTTTTCTTGGGAGATAATTCCCTAACGGGGGGTGGGTGGGGGGTTAAATTTACCTGCAGGACCTTATTACTTTTGTCAGAAGTGATTTCTCCCATAGACTGGCCAGGTGTTTGTTCAAGATGTTCTTTACAATTTAATGTTTTATCAGATAGCCTTTTAAACACTGTTTGATTACAGAATACATCAGCTTTTAAAGTTGATATCTCATTGTTCAGTATTGCTACAGTATATTCTCTAGAATTGCTATATTAGCTAAAAAGGGATTTTTAAGTAATTCAAGTGTTTTCTTTGATGATATAGATGTAGAAAGAAATTTTCTTTCATCAAAACTAGTTTCTTCCTTTTGTTCTCCCACTTTGGGGTAGGGAAGAACTTTTTTTTGGTGGGTTAGCATTTCAACTGGGGACTCAGGGCAAAATATATTGTTTTCATCTGATTTATTAAATCATTTACTGGGATTTCTTCTTTGAAAGCATGGGACTATGAGTTCTAAACCTTCTATAGCTTGACTCATATCCTGGATAATAGAAGTCATATCCTCCTTAGTTTGTTGTATTTTATTAGTAGCTTTCCTTTCACCGTGAAGGTTGTACACCTGTTTCTGAACTTCTTTTTTCCCTTTATCGTAAGTTAGGGAGATAGGTGAGAAGGTTCCTGTGGTAGCTTGAGATGGGGTACTATATGCAAACACTGAAGGACCATCCATTCCCAGCTATATTCTGGTATTGTGATTCCTTCTACAGATGTTTCAAAAGGAGTTAGTTGTATTTCTTCCATAGTTAAATTTTCTGCTAGTGCAGTATTTTGTTTCATATTATTTTTTTTTAATCCACTGTTAGTTTAGTTATTGCTATTGGAGTTGACAAATCTATTGGGGAGGAGCTACCATGTTCACTACATTCTCTAAAGAATGTTACTATTTTAGTTTGATTTTTTCTATTTTTTCCTCCTTTTGCTGTAATTTTTCTAATTCTACCTCTGGTGTTACATTTTCAACTTTACTTCTACTTTGTTTCCTTTTTTTGAGCATAGAAGGGGACAAATCTTGTATGTCACTCGGTGAGCTAAACTTTCTGCTCCTCGTAGAAACCATTTTCACTAATTAAACACTTAAACCAATTAAAACATATTGATAACAAGGTATAAATTATGTCTTAGTTCACAAGTTTCCCTAAAAACAGGTAGGACAATAGAGTGCTTTTGCATAACATTATACAGATCCCAGTACAATCTCTCTTGCACATGTAGCAAATAAAAACTCAATTTACTTGTTAGTTAATAACCTGAAATCACCAAGAACATATCAACATTTAGGTTTTAGGGTTCTATGGTCAATTATTTCTTTGTTAATTGTCTATCCACTCAACTCTTGTCAGTGCTCAATTTAATTAGACCCAGCTGACACTTAAAGAAAACGTTCCTAAATGTTCTCTAATTTCTAGGTTTCTTTTCTTTTTTAGAACTGTATATTACTTGCAGTAGTTCCTCATAAAGTGCAAATGCAATACTTGGATATAGTACAAAAAAGGAAAAAAATGGAGAATATATAAACTGCGAGTGCAACCTAGAAAGTGACGACAGCCTCATGCAAAAATGATGCACTGAACAAATGAAGGTATTCAATTGTGTAGGCTAGCTTTAGGTAACACATTGATATTTATACTATCTACTTAGCCACGCTCTATAAAAATATATTGCACATCATAAAGGTATATTGCACAGTTGGCTACTATTGCACTAATGACCATGGGTCCGTTGTTTTATGCAAGAGAAAAAAAAAATGTCAATTAGACTCCAGACCTAAAAGTTCAATATTTCAACATATCATTTGACCACAGGTTTTACTCTCATATACGCTTCTAGTACTGAATAACAATTCAGAGCATCCAAAATACACAAAGAATCCCTCTTATCTGGTACTTGTAGGTATGAAGATACACACTTTAAATATAAAGCTTTGCCACAAAAGGCCATAGAACAGTCCGATTTTGAATTCAGCGTTCAGCATCCAAACAGGGCAGTCAGGGCCTGCACTTGGCCAAAATATTATAGAATATTGCAAAACATATAGCTGTTTGTTAACAGGCTTCAGAGAACAATGGTCAGTTAAATTTCACTTAAGGCAAAAAAACACAAAAAGATCAGGTCACGTGGCCGCTACCTACCACACAAGTTTAGGCCACAGTCAATCTTTTTTATTTGTTGGCCAGATGCTAGTGCCACCTATTTAGAGTATTTTGGTACTTTACCAAGTAATTTTGACTGGCTTTGGGTATGGCATCAGCCGACGAGGATCACACCTCTGGTCTTCCAAATGACCTGCTCTAACTCTCCAAGTTTCTGGTTCTCCTCCAGCATTGTTCTGGCATTCTAGCATTCTGCTCCAGTCCTTCTGGCTCACAGCCACACACTTCTGGCATGCCTTCAACACACCTTCAATTCCTATGACACTAACGTTAAGTCTGGCTTTGCCCAATAGCTCCAGTCCAAAACGGACAAATAAAGCCACCTGGTTCAAAAAGATTTAAAAGAAAACTGGGTATATATATTGCAGGTCAGCACATTGTAGGGGATAAAAAGGCATACCACAAATCAGGCAATGATGGCATACCTTTTCATAATTCTTTTTGGGCATGTAGCAAGTCTGAGCATGACTGGCTCCTCCGAGTTCCTCCACAGCAAGTAGGTCCACAGCAGTGATGTCAGCAGAGTTCCCAAGAGGGATACAGAAATAATGGGCATGGATCATCACTGCACTCTTTACAAACACCTTGACTGGCCTGTCTTTTCACTTTCATGTTACTCATTTTACCCCCATTAGTTTTAGACATTTCACAGAAGGTGCAATTAGATTTTTGTTTATGGCTGATGCTAGCCCCATAGCTGGCTCTCTGATCTGCTCACACTCATTTCATAACTCCTCCACTCTTCTGTTCCTACCTGGGCCATATTTCTTTCATTTATAAAGCCAGTACCTTCTGGAATAATTTACTTGCTTCCTTACACTCTAACAATTTGCAGAATACATTTAAAATGGCGTTAAAAGCACTGTTTGGACTTGTGTATTTGCAAATGTGATGTCACCTGATTACTGTGTGCATATTTATTCTGTATTGCATATTTGTTCTGTATTCTTTCTTTTATTTAAATCTCCTGCTCCCTTGAAAATGCATTTTTAATGCTCTTGGGTCCTACCCAGTCAACAAATTACAAATAAATAAATAAAAGATACAAAAAAGGCATGGAGGAGAGAAAGAGAGAGGAGAGAAAGAAATATATGGAAATAACACAGAAGTAGATTGAAAAGAGCACAAAATATAATAAAACCAAAAAGAAGGAGGCCCCAGCACAAAAACTTGATGACATGACTCTTGATGGAAGAATCATCCCTGGAGTTCGGCCCCTCATGAAAATATGATAAGTACCATTACTTTAATGAATGCCCAAATGATATTCCTATGAGGAAAGAAATAAACTATTAACTAAATCATACAGGGACTCCAAAAAATTCTGGTCACATATAAAGTGCTTCCTAGGAACCAATCTGGCCCACACCCCTAACTGACATGTCTCTAAATGGTGTGCACTACAATAACCCCTCCACAATCACAGACTTCTTCAATGCACAATTCTCAGACCTTACTAACTATACCTCATCCTTCCCAGCTACACCGAATTTAAACCCCAACCTAATGTCTCTGGTCCCAAATTTCTTTTCAAGTCTGTCACTCGCCGGAAAGTACATAGACTGCTCAACAACATCTCCAATTTCACTGCAGCTGGGTCTGACAATCTTGAACCAAAGCTTCTAAAACTAGCTGCCCCATACATAGCTGCACCTCTTACTAAGATCTTTACTCTCTCCCCTATGTCACAGTTATGTTCCCGACATCTGGAAGACTGCCAGAATTACCTCTGTCTTCAAAAAGGGTGACCGTAATAATCCCTCCAACTATAGGCCTATAGCCATATTGTCTGTCCTCAGCAAAATCCTTGAGAAACTCATAGCCACCCAAACCATTGACTTTCTTCAGAAACATGACCTTCTTATGACCTCACAACATGGTTTCCGCAAGGGTCACAGCACAACCACGGCTCTACTAAAATTTACATCTGATACTCTAGCAGCCATGGACTCTGGTCTCCTGATGGGGGCAATTTGTATAGCTATGACAAAAGCATTCAACCTCATCAATCATTCTATCCTCCTTGCTGCCCTTAGATCACTAGGCTTCTCACCAAGTGTCATTGCATGGTTTGACAGCTACTTGTCAGATCTCACTCAACAAGTTAAATTCAACTCCACCTTCTTGGATTATGCTACTATAAACATTGGCTTGCCACAAGGTTCTATTCTCGGTCCTCTGCTCTTCTCCATTTTTATAAATGATATCACATCTAACCTGCTCCAGACTGTCTCCCTTCTATACGCTGATGATATTGTTTTATACGCCAGTGCGAAAAACATTACAGAAATCAACCAATGACTCTCCCAAGACTTTCAACGAATTCAGCACTGGCTGTTTAGCCATAAACTTGTCCTGAATGTATCTAAGGCTCAAGCCATGCTGTTCGGTACTAATGCCGAACTCAAACTCTCTCAACCTACTTTTAATGTCACTACCTCGAATGGTACTTCTGTTGAGGTGGTACCCTCCTTTAAATATTTGGGTCTTACTCTTGATCTGGCTCTTACTTTTGATCCCCATATTCAGCTGACCTGCAAGCTGACTAACATGAAACTTGGGATGGCATAGCGGTCCAACTATGCGCTCACCCTCTTAGCTAGGCTTGCCGTAGCTCGTGGCCTAATCCTTCCTTCACTCACTTATGGGGTCGCAGTGTATGCCTTGGTGGGTAAAACTAGCCTTTGAAAGTGGGATATTGCATACAATAACATCTGCAGATATGCATCCTCCTCACATCAGCTGAAGCACCACTGCTGCCTTTGCGCTGAACTAGGATGGCTCTCTCCAACTGCTGCCAGAGACTTTGTGTATGGCTCTATCATAGATGATATCATCCGTAACCAAACACTGAAGCCTTTGGCTGCTCTATTCCTCACCCAGGCATCCAGTTATGGTCTACGATTGACTGCTAATGCTCCAGTCCTCATCCCCAGACACCGATCCTCCAAAGGTGCTAGCGCTTTTTTCCTGTCTTGCCCCTCAACACTGGAACTCCCTCACTCTAACTATACGACAAGCAACATCTCATGCCTCTTTCAAAAAATTGCTTCGGGACTATCTTGCTGATTCATACTCCTGCTTTAAACCCCCTTAGCCCTTTATCACTTCCGGATCTCTTCACCCCCTCACAACCTTCTGAGTGTCTCCCCTATAGCTAAGCACTACATTGTCCCCAATCACCTCCTCATCCAATCTTCATTATAGCTAGTCCTAATCCCTCTAGTTGCCTTAAATTCCTATCCTATCCTATCCTCTCCCCTCCCTTTCTTTTTTCTTTCCATTGCATCCCTATCCCAATTCTTTCCCTACACTCCTACATCCATTCTTACATGGACATTATAAAGTACTTTCATTGTAAAAATCTCACCCTAGTTGCTTCCTGAATATCGCCAGATGGCTTTATTTTATTGTATTGCTCTCATATACTTCTATGTTATTCATTATTGTTGATTCAGTTGTACCTATTGTGCTCTTCTGCCTGCACTGTACTATTATTGCCTAAGCATCCACTGTTCTATAATTATACTGTCATTGTTTCAATAATGTTTTTGTTTGTGTAAACATTTGGGTCATGCCTGAAAGGACTCAATTGTAACTATTGTTTTCTCCTGCCTGCTCTGTATCATTATTGTCTAAGTATCTACTGTTTTATAACTGCACTGTCTTTGTTTCAACTATGTTTTTTTTCTGTAAACTCCTGGGTCGTGCCTGAAAATAGTCATTGCTATGACTAGCACACCTTACCCGGTCAACAAAAACTAAATAAATAAAAAGCCACCGGTGAAGGAGGCAATGGGCAACAAAAGTACAGGAGGCTACAGGGATGGTTGAGTGTGTGCTACAGGCAGCACTTGTGAGAGGGTGGTGCATGTGTTCCCATCATGTCACCAAATCCCAGGCAAGTTTCCCTTCAATTATTGTGTTGGGATGGTGTGATGGTTTCCCATCAGTCATTTCAGTCTTGATGCTCTTCCCCAACTTTGATATTTGGGATGGACTACAATGAACTACAGCTTGCACAATGGTACAGCTGATCTTTGGTGAGTAAAAGAGAGACAGGACACTATTTTTCAGGGATGGAGTATATTGTATTTATTTATTTGTTTGTTGACCGGGTCAGTACACTGATCCAGGGGGCCTTTTTCAGGCATGACCTGAGCTTCAGGTATAATGATAGTATTAGTAATGAGCAACATGGTTTCAAAACAGTGTTATAATATATTTGCAAAATAAGTAGATTTTTTTTTTTCAAATTCTGTCTCTTCGTCCCCCTCGGGAAACTCTCTCCGGCATCCTCTGGCCACCAATCTCTACCTCCCACCTGAGACTCTTCACCTTCTCCCTTGTTAATTTTGACACAGCCCCCAGATCTGATCCCCCCGGGGAGGGGCTGCCCCATCCACCCAGGGTTCTCTATCTATAGTGTACAGTGCCAGGCTGGGCAAGCACAGCCATGGAGAGGAGAGCGTCTGGTATTGGGAGTGTGGTTCGAGGCAGAGGTGCCTTCACCTATCCCTGAGGGAGGGGATTTTCACTTGTTTCCTCCCAGGAGTGCGGTGTGCAATGATGCCTGTGCACGGCTACCCTGCTGGTGTCTGCTGCACTCCGCCCCTTACATCAGCCGGTGAATCTGTAGTGCCTCTGATCTCCATCGGGGGCCACCATGACACCTGGCATCCCTGAATCCCAACCCAGGGAGAGGAGAGCAGTCCTTCAGATGCTCAATACTCTCCCTCTCCTTCCAACCTCCAGCAACCCAAGTCTGTTCCTGAACCCAGGTGACCGGCATAGCATGAGGTGTGGCGTCCAGCACTTCAACCCTCAGCACCACTGAACTGGCCCAAGAATAAATAGATTTACAGACAAAATTGAATAGTATACATTAACAATGTAGTAGCAGCCATGAGATAACGATAGTTTTGCAGATGCGACCATACTAATAAAATTGACTAAGATTAAGTATGAGCATGCCGTTTTGGTACTTTGGTACTTTGGTACTTTGGTAGTATGGGACAAACAAAGGTGATATACCCATTATGGTTTGTCCTCCACATTGTGGATCATTGAACAAATCCCTGATTTATTAACCATTTGTCTAGTTTATTTTTAAAAGTCAAAATATTGGGTGAGTCAACTATTTCCTGAGGCAGTTTGTTCCATATTTTAGGTGCTCTTATAGTGAAGTAATTCATTCTTTTGTTAGTTTTTGCTTTCATAATCTCTAGTTGTTCATTGTATAATCTCGAACTATTTTCTCAGTAGAAAATTTTAATCCACAATTTTGCATCTGTTCTGAATGTTTTGTAATTTTAAATAATAATAACAAATCCCTTTATTCTTCTTTTGAGACAGTGATTGTAGACCGGTAGATTCTAGTCTAGTAATGTAATCAAACTTGGAAAGATATGGTATTAGTTTTGTTGCTCTATGTTGAATGCTTTCGATTTTGTTAATATCAGAGATTAGATAAGGGTTCCAAAAGGGGGAACAATAATCCAGATATGGTCTAATGTGGGATCTGTAAAGTGGGAGTAAACATTGTTCAGTTTTGTTTATAAATGTTTTATTAATCCTTCTAAGGCTGATTTTTGCTTGATTGGCTATCTTAGTACAATGTGATGAAGAAGACAATTTGTTATTGATTAAGACACCTAGATCTTTTTCTACCAAGGAGGTTTTAATAGCCAAGTTATTTAAATAATATGTTTGTAATGGATTATTTTTTCCCAAATGGAGGGTTGTACATTTAGAGACATTAAAATACATTTAATTTGTGGATGCCCATCGTTCAATTAGCAACAATTCTGCTTGTAAGCCAGAGTCCTTGGTTAGACTAATAGCTTTTCCCCCCAATTTTGGTATTAGATCAGCAAATTTCACCATTTTATTATTACTGGATATATACATATCCCCTATGAAAAGATTAAAAAGAACAGGCCCCAGCACAGAACCCTGGGGAACCCCACTACTCACACCCCTCTCTCCAGACATTACATTATTAACCCTAACTCTCTGTGTTCTGTTGTTCAGCCACTGGTTTATCCAAGAAGTTAATATTGGTGATAATCCTATTTTGATGAGTTTTTTAATCAGTAGAGAGTGAGAAACTTTATCAAACGCCTTCCTGTAATCGAGTAGTATGACGTCCATAGGTGTATTGTTATCTAAATGATAACTGATATGTTCATAAAAAGAGATTAGATTAGTTACACACGAAAAGCCATGTTTAAACCCATGCTGGTATATGTAAATTATTTTTAGTATTTCTAGTTCGTGCTCAATTTTGGTCTTAATAATTTTTTCCATAAGCTTATATGGAATTGATGTCAGACTTATGGGTCTATAATTTTCAGTCTTAGACAGAGAGCCTTTTTAAAAAATAGGTGTAACTATTGCAGTGCGCCACTCGTTTGGCACTGATGTCTGATTCAGTGATTTGTTGAATAATATTTTTAGAGGTTGGATAATTTCATCTTTTGTTTCTAATAGGAATCTAGAGCTGATTCCATCTGGTCCTGAGTTTTTTGAGAGTGTTGATTGCATTTTTAATATCATCTTCTGAAATCTTTTCTGTATTTTGGTCAGTAATGGGGGGAACGATTATAGTATCTGACTTATGTGTATAAACAGTAGAGAAGTAGTTATTAAATTCAATAGCTGTTTCTATGTCAGAGGTAATGGTTTGCGAGTTTACAACCAGGGGTCCAATTTGATTATTACAATTCTTTTTTTTTATTATTTAAGTAGGAGTATAAAGTTTTATGGGAATCTTTTATATGTACTATCTTGAATTCAAGATTACGTTTTGCTATTTTTATATTTTTTTTAGTTTTTTAACTGTTTGTCTGTAAGACATTAGTATTTTGTCAGTTTTAGATAGTGTTGTCTTTTTAAGCTTGGAGAACAATTTCTTTTTATGAGATATTAAAGTTTTTATGTGTTTATTGAACCATTGGGGGATTTTTCCTTTGTTGTTGTACTTGAATCTCTCTGGAATATATTTTTTATCAAGTTTTAGTATCTTTGTTTAACTGTTTCCATACTTCATTTGTTTTTAACGGAATAGAATATGTTCTATTTAGTTGTTCCCAATTCTTGTTTGATAAGGGAAAATTTGCTTTATGGTATTGCTTTACTTTAATATTATTTATTTTGGTTGTGAGGGTAGTTGAATGGAAAAGTGTGTTGTCATATGATCACTATTTCCAATTGGTGGTAGGATTGTTATATCAGATAACGGAGTTTCTAAATTGGTAATGACGAGGTCCAATATATTCTTTTCCCTAGTTGGCTCCCTCACTTTTTGAGTTAAACCTTGTTCAGTCACTGCCAATAAAAACTGGTTATCATGCTGATTTGATCCAGTTAGCGTGTTCCAATTAATAGTTGGCAGATTAAAATCTCCCAATATTAATATATCATTTCTGTCAGAAAATTGTTGTATTTCTTCAGCTATTAATCTAGTAGTTTCAAAATCGGAGCTGGTGATCTATAACAGGTTCCTATCAATATTTTATGTGAACTTGTAACTTGAATGTATGCCCATACACTTTCTAGGCAGGGGTTAGAGTCTTTTTGATAAGGTTTTAAATGATTTCTTATATATAGACTGACCCCACCTCCTTTTTTAGTGTTGTTTCGGTTTTTGTAAAAGTTCTTGAAGCCAGATATCTCTGTTGACCAAATTTTTTCTGAGTTTCCCCAAGTCTCAGTTATAGCTATTATTGCTAAGTCTAAAGTATGTGTTAGTATTTCTAATTCAGCGTATTTAGAAATTGTCATAGATCTAGCATTGAAGCTAAGTATATTAAATTTAGTGTTCTGTGATGAATTTGTTTTGTTAACTAGAGAGTAGGATAAATTCCCAGACTCCCCCCTTTTTTTTAGTTTAAATGAGAGTTTATATAAGCATTCATCTGTTGCCCTAATATAGTACTCCCTCTTCTACTGAGGTGTAACCCATCCCAACAGTATAAGAATGGTCTATTTTCAAATTCTTCCCAATGAGTTAGACATTTAATGTCTTGTTTATAGCACCATTTTCATAGCCAGTTGTTTAAGGCTTTAATTTTGTTGGTGGTGTATTCAGTGGCTCTTGGGATAGGTAACACCTCTGAAATACATACTGAGCATCCATGTTCACTTAGGATGTTGTTTAATGCTACAATATCTTGCTTGATTTGCATCAGATTAGCTTCTTTGATATCATTAGCACCTGCATGGATTATCACCAGAGGATTTTCATAATTTAAAAAAGTGGATTGGAAACTAAAGTGCTAATATGGCAACATTAATAAAGTAAACAGCAGTGCAACACAGCACAAGCACAGCAGCTTAGGTAAAACAGCTGCAAACAGGTGTAGCCAACAACTGACGTGTGAGCTGGGTCCTAAAGAGAGAATGGGAAGGGGCAGGGAACTATAGGGAGCTGCAATCAACATGCATGTGAAAATAGGATTCATAAGGATTTTCTAAAATGGACTCTATACACAAGTCTTCACTTTTTGGACATCTGAAGTAACAGCATATACAGCAACTATTAAAAAGCTACTGTACTGCCTAAAACTAATATTAGTTCTTTAAAAGCAGTTGACCATTACCTTTTATATTTGAGGTACTTTTTCCTTTTCCTTTGGTTAATTAGAAGATCTTTTTAACCGATGTTAGTAGATGTGATGTGTGGAACATCACTCTAACTGACAGCTGACATATCTAGCTCAGTTCCTCCCATTATATCATCAGCATTGTGGTCTCACTGACTTGTGACATCACAGTTGGTCAGGAAGAGCTGCTCAGTAGCTGCCAGGTCAGTCACCTGTGATGTCACTGTCAGTGAGGTCACAGTGCTGATTATGTAGTGGGAGGAACAGAATTAAGTCAGTTCCTAGACAGTTTGCTATTCTACGCAGTAATACCATTACATAGAAAATTTTATAATGAGGAAAAGGAAGAATAAAAATACTTTGGAAATGAAAAGTTACAACTGACTACTTTTGGAAATATTTTCCTGTCTGCTATTTTTGTTCTACTAGCTCATTAAAAAATGCTATTACAGGTAATATGAAACATCAATACAGCATAATAATAGGACAGTATTGCAGTAAATGCCATGTACATGTCTGGAATGAAATTATGTCTGCATAAAATGCGTACTGATTTTGACTTTGTTTACACTGTGAGCTCTGTTGGTGCAAACTGTTTCAGCATTTTTTTGTCCATTTTACACAGTTTATTTGCACTTCATTACAGGAGAGCCTATCACTTTAAGAATTTAAGCTATGGGGGAAGGGCTATGTGGTGCCCGAGCAAGATGGCCGATTCAGTATTAAGCTCTGCATAACTTAGATAAGAAAGTGCTTTAACTTTTATTTTTCTGCTAGCTTGTTCAATTACTAATAACATCGTCTGGTGTCTAAAACATTCAGCTTTACCATGAGAAAATCTCAAAAGGAGAAGCAATACCAGGAGGGAGTTATAGGCAAAAATGCTCCAATACCTCCGACCACGAAGTCGGCACCAGGCCGGGTTGCAGTGGGAGAACCAGAAGTTGAGACATTACAAACAGTGGGTGCCAAACTTAATACTTTAAATCTGTTTTGGGACTTTTGGAAAAATTTGACACACTCACCAATCGTGTGTCCACCCTTGAAATCACTATGGAGTCTCTACAAACAGCTACTGTGGAGGCCACTAAGGGATCAGATTCGGCAATGTGTGCAGCTGCCAATATGATCAAGGAGAATCATCAGCTACACACCCAACTGGAAAATCTAGAAAATCAAGCCAGATGAGCTAATTTGAGGCTGATCAGAATGCCCGAGGGGTGCGAGGGCAATCATCTGATTTTATTTCTCAATGAGTGGTTTTGACAGTTGTTTGGAAGTGACCTGTCAGATCGGTCTATTCCGATGCAGAAGACTAATTCAGTACTTCCAGAGGGTGGCCAGACAACCCAGATGCCCCACGTGCTATCATGGTAATTACAGATGTTGTTGGAACCAAGGATTGAGTACTGGCTTTGGCCAGGCAGAAGAAAACATTACTCCAGGATGGTCTTCAAGTCAGGATTTTTCCTGACATCAGTTTTGCTACACAGCAAAAAAAGAAAAGGTTTGATGGTATCAGGGCCATGTTGCGGACCGCTGACATCCCGCATGGGATGGTGTTTCCAGCCTGCTTATGAATTGTAATCAAAGGCAAGGTCTTTTTGTTTAGTGACTTTTCCAATGCCTTGAAATGGACACAAAAATATGCAGCAAGTCATCTAGCTCACCCCGAGTTGGAAAACCTGAGCTCTGATAAAGATACCTGATTCTGGGACTGATTTTATCATAACTGAAAACCCAGTTTGATTTAAGGGTGACTAGAACCCTTGCAGGTACCTTGTATTTCATTTCAGCTGTTTACCCATTCTGGACTTTGCCAGACTATTCTAACCCTCGGCTGAGCTATAACTATCTTTGTATATAGTTAAATAAATAGATGGCCACTGTAACTGTTCAGTGTTGAATTCTGGAGCATGTGATTGTTATTTGCAGTCTTTCTATCTTTATTTTCTATTCGGTGCCTAATTCAAATTAATGGGGATGTTATGTGTAACCCTTAGGTGGCACTACTCTGAGGGTTACTACCCTGCCTGCACAGTAGCCTGCAGGTTGAGGGGCCTGGGCTTTTGAAACGGGTGTCTCCACCCAGAGGACAGGGTTGTTGGCAATGTGACTGCCCTGGGTACAGCCCTCTGGGACACTGATACCCCCCCTTTATCCCTAGTGGCCTGGCGAAGCTTGCAGTTATCTCACACCAACACACTTTTGCAGTACACAGTGAACCCCTACTTGTAACCACTTACCACCAGAGCTAGATCATCTGGGATGCCCTGGAACCCCCCTGGAAAACAAGATCTGTAACAATGAAACAATGTTGATGCAGTACTTTTTACATAGAGGTACACCACACCCAGTTTAACTGCAAAAAAGATTCAGATCTGATTAATTGGGGGATGTGAACAAGGGAGAGGCAGTAATCTGGTGGTTGATTTTAGATCTGATTGATTCATGCTATAAGGCATGCACTCAAAGGTCCTTGGAACACAGTCACACACACTCTGGGTACCCAGTTGGAACTGCAGTCTAGCCTGAAGCATTGCCCGGGGAAGACAGTATTGCAGCTGGTTGGGGCCCTGTGATGGAAAGAAACATGCATGTACTGTAACTCACAATTTGTAATCTGGAGCCGGATGGCTCAGTCCACAAATCTTAATAAATCAGATGACACACTGTGATTGCTAGCTAGGTTGCAGGGAGCTATCCTGGTTTTACTCATGCTACCCTAATTTGCATGAAGGATGGATGAAATGGAGACCTCAAGATGAAGAGCTGAATGGCCAGGAGAAGCAAGGCTCACATGATGCTACATGGCGCTTGATCCTGTTTGGTGGTGTTGATCAGATAGCCTAATCTCTGGGCGGGTCTCTTGTTGGATCTTTCTCTGCAGCGCGAGTGGTTGTCTGGGCTAGGATGGCAGGGCCCAGACTGGGAGAACAGTTCTGATGCAGTTTGGTAAGGTTGCTGGACACAGCTTCCAGCAAGCGTGACACATTCAGCAAAGTGGGGAACCAAATCGCGACCCACTGTCCACATTCAGCACACTTATAGCAAAGGCTGACAAATACCGCAGTTCAGATGACAGTCTGGTTGCAAGTCACAGTGTCCCTGTGCAAACTGTATGCTCTGTGGTTGTGGTGAAAGTCCTGATAGGCCGATCGCACAAAAGCAAGTCTTTGATCCTCTTCAGGTGAAATTAGTCACAATTCGGAAAGAAGGTCACAAATTCAGATAAATTCTGATGGCCAGATTAAGTCTCTTCACTTTAGGAAGATAGTAGCAAGCAGGCCAGACACAGCCTCCTCACTGATTTTCCCTGTGCATACACAGGAGCAGCTGCTTGAATTGCTCGAGTTCCTCACTCTCTCAACTCATACTCCACTCTGACTTCTGCTGTAGGCAGCACCAGGGCTTCCTAGTGATTCAAAAGATTCAGTTCATTGATCCATTTGTCTGTCACAACTTGAGCTCCCTCTCCAGGTCCATTTAGGCACCAAAGGGTGAAAAGTACAATTCCTACAGAAATTTACTCCCACAAGACCCCTGGGGGCAGGCTCCATTTTAGAGCCCCCAAAGGTACTGAGTGGTGCAGATTGGCAGTACAGAACCAAGATGGTGGTACATCACAGAAATGTCCATGCTGCAAAGGAAAGCAGGTTAGACAAACTAAAATATCATTATTTTCAATGCAGATACTCAGCAAATGGTTACATCTACCATCAGAGCTTCCTCTGCACAAATAGCGATGGCAGGAAGCAGTGACAAACCTGCAGCCTGGGCGGGACTCGAGCCTAACACTACTCAGCCCCCACCCAGATTGATTATTTCTGCAGGTTAAGCAGCCCTTAAAGGGACTGGCATGGAGGCTAACAGTGCACTCACATGCTAACACTTTTTTAAATCTGCAAACACACAGAACACCAACCCGGCAGTGGGCATTTAGGCACGCCCAAGGAAGACTTTTGGGAACCTACATTTATAGGTGGGTTACACCCTTCCCTGCCTGGAAAGAACTTGGTGTCCACATCAAGTCTATGCCACTATGAAATTTCAGAAGCCACCTTACCATTAAGAATACACTCCTTATGTGAAATATGTAAACTATGACCATGGTTTTACATGAAGAAAAATCAATCTGATGCATCAGTTAAACATAACTTATTGCTTTACCATTCCTTACTGAAGATAGTACAGGCAAACAGTTATATATATATCTGTTATATCAGCAGCAATATATATGTTCCATCATTTAAGTAACGATTATACTTATGATTCAGTTACTATACTGTACTTATTCATGTAATAGTTTCCTGTACTTTAAACAGTGTAATTGGGGACCCAATCCTATCAGCTAACTTAGGGTTAAATGGAATATGGGCACCATGTTCTGAAGGAAGAACCAACAGCTTAGAATTAGCAGACAAACTCAATTTAGGCAGTGAGCTCTTTGTGATATAAACCCCCTTATGGACAAAATTTAGAGGCAAGTCCTCTGGTCTCCCCAGGAGTCATAACTAAGACATACCACCAGTTTGACAGCCCACCGAGACTTCCTTGGGGGAATAGAAATAGGAGCTGAAGGGTCAACTTTGGTGCTACTGTCCTTTTCAGCCATGAGGGGCTCCTCTGCACTGGAAGAAGTGTCCAGAGGGGGTGTATGGTCCATTTTGTGTTTTTTGGATTTCATCTCCATAACTCTTGGCTTGTCATTACTGTCCAGCAAAGGCTCAGATTGCTCATTTGAAAGGGACCCCGAAATGACTGGACTCGGGGGCGCTGAATTAGAACAGTCAATACTTTCATGAGCTTCTGCACATTCTGGTATGTCACCAGAAGGGTCCATCTCAACTAACTCCTCCTCGTGGAATTCAAA
Source organism: Neoceratodus forsteri (assembly GCA_016271365.2). Taxonomy (NCBI): domain Eukaryota; kingdom Metazoa; phylum Chordata; order Ceratodontiformes; family Ceratodontidae; genus Neoceratodus; species Neoceratodus forsteri. Next base: position 1,250,681,680 of record CM028129.1, on the reverse strand, counting down.
TAATTCTGCTAAACACAAAGACTCTGCCGTCTCAGACACAACTCTTTGCACCTCACTTTCGGAAGTGCTGGTTCTAAAGAGGAGGCTGGCACTTTGGGCAGTTCATAAGGCGCAGCCTGCTCCCCATAATTATACATGGGGTTCCCTTGGTACAACTGACTCAGTTCATAAGAAGGGAAGTAGGGAGCCTCATCTTCACTGCTGTCAAATTCAGAGTAACCATCACTGTCGCAAGGGACCTGCTGTGGGGAAAACCTAGTTTCTTGAATAACTTTTGAAAGTTGACTTTGCCTCTTTCGGGCAGCCGCTTTGGTTTCCGGACCAGCAGGAGCAGTGTCTACTGGCTCAGCATCAGTAATTACTTGACCAATGAGAAGCAGATGGTTCTGGTGCATGGTTTTAACAGATTGGGGATCATTCTCCGGGCGCACTTTGTAGATGGGCAATTCATCTAATTTGCTAACCACCACATGAGGAAGATGATGCCACCTGTCAGCAATCTTGTGTTTCCCATGCAGTCCTAGATTGCGCAATAACACTCAATCACCCAGTCATAACTCCTGAGCCTTTATGCGACAATCATATCTTTCTTTGTTGGCTAAATTTTGTTTGGCAGCCATGGTCTGGGTCAGTTGATATGCATGATTCAATTGATCTCTCAGTTTCTGCACCTACTGTAGGTAATTCTCAGTTCAGACCCCATCTGGAGAGACACCAAAACAAACATCCACTGGTAACCGGGCTTCTCTTCCGAACATGAGACGGTAAGGGGGAACCCAGTGGCATTGCTCTTTGTACAGTTGTAAGCATGTACTAAGATACTGATCTGTTGACTCCATTTAGGTTTGTCTTTGGGATGGAGCATGCCCAACATATCCAAGAGGGTTCGATTGAAATGTTCAGGCTGTGGATCCCCCTGAGGGTGGTAGGGCGTGGTTCTGGACTTTCGCACCCCCAACACAGAAAGCATTTCCTTGATGAGTCTACTTTCAAAGTCCCTCCCTTGATCAGAGTGCATTCATTGTGGGGCACCATAATGCACAAAGAACTTCTCTACCAGCACCTTAGCTACTGTGGAAGCCTTCTGGTCTTTTGTTGGGAGTGCTTGTGCATAATGAGTAAAATGATCAGTCACTACTAGCACATTGCTGATATTCTTTTTGATCTGGCTCTAAACATAGAATATCTATACAAACTAGCTCCATGGGAGTGCTGGTAGATATGTTGACTAAGGGGGGGGCGGCCTTCTGTGGCAAAGCTTTTCGCTGGAGGCAGCGACTGCAGGTTTTGATATGATTTTCAACATCAGCCCCCATTTTTTGGCCAATAGAAATGGGATCGTACTAAATCGAGAGTCCGGTCAATATGGAGATGCCCCATATAGTTGTGAAGGGACCTCAGTACCAATTGTTGGAAGGCCGTGTGTAGGACCAGCTGCTGTTGTCTACTTGATCACGATGATGCACTGTTTTTCTATATAACAACTGGTCTTGCAGTCTCAACTGGGGGCCTTCTTTAAGTAGTAACACTGTTCATAAATCAGTAGAACGCAGTCTTGACACATCTTTCCCTGCATGGAGGGCGTTAGGGGCAGGCTGGATCACAGGGTCTTGGAATTAAGCCCATTGAATGCTGTCATTCTCAATTTGTGGCAAAGCACTGATTTCCAGCGCAGAGAAATGACAATAAGCTGCGGGCAGGCAGGTTTTGGGTGACCACAAACTGTCTACTAAACAGTCCACTGTTTCTCCGGACGACTGCTCATCCTTGTCAAACTTTTGACATATCGCTTTGATAGCAGGTTTGGACAGCCTCACCCATTTGTCAGAGAGGGATGACCACCTCGAGAGGGCATCAGCATCCATATGATTAAGTCCAGGCCGGTACTCAACCACATAGTCATACGTGGATAGAGCAGAAAGCCACCGGTGACCCATGGCATCCAACTTCGCTGAAGTCTGTACGTAAGTTAATGGATTATTGTCTGTCTTTGCCAGTATTTTGGCCCCATAAAGGTATTCGTGGAATTGATCAACTATGGCCCACTTGAGGGCAAGAAGTTCCAGGTTGTGGACCGGATAATTTTTCTCAGATGGAGTCAAGCTTTTGCTAGCAAATGCTATGGGCCTCAGCCCTTAGTCATAGTTCCAGTACAACACACCCCCCCAGCCTCTTCAGACTAGCATCAGTGTGAAGAACGTATGGTTTGGTTGGGTCGGCATAAGCAAGCACTGGGGCATGAGTGAGTTGATGGATAATCTCATAGAAGGCTGCCTCACACTCTTGGGTCCACCGGGCCCAAACAGCTCTCCCATCCTGAAATACATATTCTTCTCATCTTTGTTGGATCCCTTTCTGTACCGGCGGTTGGTGGGAGGATACCCCTTGGTAAGATTAAGAAGAGGGCAGATCACCTTGGAGTAGTCTTTGATAAATCGCCTGTAATATCTACAGAAACCTAGAAACCATTGGAGTTCTTTGAAGTTGATGGGCTGAGGCCAGGTGGTTAATGACTCTACTTTACCGGGATCAGTCTGTATCCCCTCTGCTGACACTATATGCCCCACATACTTGACTGAGGTTTGAAAGAATTGACACTTATCGACGGATAATTTCAAGCCGAATTCCTCCAGCTGATCAAGGACTTTGAACAGCCTGGATTCATGTTCTTCTAAAGTGCATCCAAACATGATGATGTCATCCAAATATACCAGACACTCCAACAGATTCATGTCCCCCACTGCCTGCTCCATGAGTCATTGGAAAGTGGCGGGCACACCCAAAATCCCCTGAGGCATCCTCAAGAATTCGTAAAAACCCAAAGGGCAGAGGAAGGCAGTCTTCTCATGGTCCTCCGGCGCCATCAGAATCTGACAGTATCCACTCCATAAGTCGAGTACTGAGAACTATTGACTCCTATTCAGGCAATCTGGAGTGTCCTGTATATGGGGCATGGTGTATTGATCAGGTACAGTCCATCTGTTCAAAGTTCGATAATCGACACACATCTGGAGGGATCTGTTCTTCTTACACACCACCACAATAGGAGAAGTGCAGGGGCTCTGGGACTCTTGAATAATGTCTGCAGCTAGCATCTCCTGGAGGTGTCTTCGGATGTCATCTATGTCCACTGGTGCAAGGCATCGAGAGCGCTCCCAAAATGGTGGGTCGTCATGAAGTATGATGGTATGTTCAGTGCCCTGTACACAGCCCACATCCCATTCTTTTAATGAAAACACTTGATCTGCCAGGCAAACTTCTGGCTGATTCGACTCTTCCATTGTGTAGGCAGTGGGGACTCTCTAAAGTTGAATAAATCTGGATTTACCTCTTCTGTTCCACCCCTGTGCTTTTTGCTTGGCAACACTGCAGTGTCTGCACAGTGGACCATGGCTAGCATGCACCCTAGGTTCACACGGAGCTCTCGATCAGACACATTCTGGATTTGGACCATGACCCTTCTGGCATAAGCATGGGCTTGGGTGGGTAATATGCTTGGTTCAGTCATCAGCCCCCTCCAGCAATGTCCCATCTCCTGGAGCGTCCAACATTAATATCTTGTTTTTCACATCCCTTCAAAGATGGTCTTCCCCTTGAACAGTATATTGGGTGTTAGGTGGTAACAACAAAGATTCAGGGTCCTTCTTTTTTATACTATCCCCACCAGCTTATCTCTGTCCATTTCCTGAGTCCGAGTTTGCAATTCATAAGCTAGCTATACCAAAGCTGGAATCCATAAGGCCTGGCCAGTCCGCTGTCCTTGCTTCTCTTGGCATAACTGGACCAGCCTTCCAAACATATGTGTGTTGGTCCCAATGAACAAGGGGACTCCATCGTATAACCCCTTAGGGGGACACAGTAGGGCCAGTGTCTCTACTTGTTCATCTACTCCAGCCACAGTGGTAGGGAAGGACAACCAGACCCGGATATACCCAGGTAAGGGTATGACTTCTCACTCAACCCCCATACATGCAGACCTTCCAAGGGTTGCAAGGGCACTTCAGGCACATGTTTGGTATACCAGTCCTGAAACACAATAGTCACTAGGGAGCCACTGTCGAGTAACACCCCAGCAGAAACACCATTCACCATCACAGTAGTTTCCATGGACAGACCCACCACCTCGGACCAGTCTGAGAGAGAGAGAGAGAGAGAGAGAGAGAGAGAGAGAGGTGGTTGTCTGTCTTAAGGCCATTTTTGTAGAGTATGTCTTCTTAGTAGCCCCAGTCTGAGTCCTTGCATTATCTCACCTGATCAGTGCCAATAAACGAGTGGTAACTTTTCTCAGATTCTCAAGCATATTACAATTGGGTCGGGTATGCCCATCCTCTCCGCAATGATAGCAGAAAACTGATTCCTTAGAGTCTCTAGGGGGAGAGAACCCAGGTCCAGACTTTACTTGATTGGGTGGATTTCAGATGCTCTCTCAGGCTCGAGACTCCTCCTCTCTACCCTCTGGTCCCCTCCAGGGATCAGTCACTTGAGTAGCACAAACAAGGTCTCTGACTAGTGCTCTCAACTCTCGTACCTCTTCAATTAGGCCACTCTCAATCTGGGTGTCAGAGGAAATGACATGGACCCCCACTCCACCAGAAGGGACCCCATTTTTGGGATCCAAAGGCTGTATGTGGGGAGGTGCAGCCTTGGTCCCCTTGTGAACTTGCAGATTAGTTCTCATTTCTTTCAGTTCTTGAATTAGCTCTCTCATCTGTTGCAGTTCAGACTCATCCTACAGGTCACTGTCCCCCTCAAGAGTCTGGCTAGTGCAGGCATCCCCAGCATAGGGTTTCCACGCTTCTTCATCATTTTCTGCTTCCTGAATCTCCTTTATGAGGTAGCAGTACTTGGGGGGGGGGTTGGTCTTCCTGTCGTGCAGTTTCAGCTTTAACAACATCACACTGGAGTACCTGGCGGACTTCAGAACATGCTCTAGTCAAACACAGTTTAATTCACTGGCAGGTACACCCCCTTTTCAATGGACCCGCTGCACAGCCCGTTCAATTCGAGTAATGAACGCTGACAACTTTTCATTCTTGCACTGTTTAGTGGATTTAAACTTCAACATTAGGTCCTCTCCTGACTCAGTGCTGCAAAACACCCCCTCCAAGGCAGAAAGATATTCAGCAGCAATGGCCTCTGGACTGGTGGAATGAAGGAACTGAATAGCCTCCAGTGCAGGGCCCCTCAGGCTCTCCATGAGTCTTTTTCTTTTTCCCCCTCAGAACACTGCCACTCCTGGACCAAGGGAGGAGCATAGTCCATCCATGTCTCTAGATCGTCCTCCCCTACAGGCACCAGAACTGTGCCCGAGAAGAGCCTAAGCCTACGATAAGAGTCTAAGTGCACTGAGGGTATCACTATGGGTGAGGCCACCACTGGAGAAGCTATAGGGGTGGCCGGAGAAGCTAGAGGGGACTGCATGGGGTGATGTCTTCTGATAGGTCTAACATTTTCACCAACTCTTTCACTGATCGCCTTTCAGTGGCTAGCAGTCTGAGCAACTTATCCTTAAACCCCTTAACACTAGGAGAACCCCTTGGGGCAGACGGGTCTCTATGCAAGTGAATAACCTGCCACTCCTTCTGGGATCCCTCAGGGAAGAGGTTGGGCGGTACCCTCTCAGGGTCTATGGGGAGGCTACAGGACAGGAGGGCCACCATAGTTTGGCCAAACAGATCTGAGTCCCTCCCTTTCACTTCAGCCTTCTCAAAACACTTTACTTTTTCAACTGTCTGAACAATAGTGGTGTTAGAAGTCCCCAAGTGAATATCCATCAATAGGATGGCCTGCTGGGGGTCTACCCCCTCAGTCTCGCTCCATCCCATCATATGGTGTACCACCAACTTGTGGGGGGCGATCTTAATCTTGGGCATAACCAGTGGTTCCATTTTCAGCACTAACTCTAAACAAGGACTGCAATAACTCCTCTTGACCACTAGGAGGTGCAAATCTCAGCATGCCTCCAAGATATAACCCCTAGGTGGCACTGCTCCGAGGGTTACTACACCTACCTGCACAGTAGTCTGCAGGTTGAGGGGCCTGGGCTCTTGAAATGGGTGCCTCCACCCGGAGGACAGGGTTGTTGGCAATGTGACTGCCCTGGGTACAGCCCTCCAGGACACTGATATCCCCCCTCTTTACCTCTAGTGACCTGGCTAAGCTTGCAGTTATCCCACACCAACACACTTTTGCAGTACACAGTGAACCCCTCCTTGTAACCTCTTACCACCAGAGCTAGATCATCTGGAACACCCTGGAGACCCCCTGGAAAACAACACCTGTAACAAAGAAACAACATTGATGCAGCACTTTTTACACAGAGGTACACCACACCCAGTTTAACTGCAAAAAGATTCAGATCTGATTTATTGGGGGATGTGAACAAGGGAGGGGCAGCAATCTGGTGGTTGATTTTAGGTCTGATTGATTCAGGCTGTAAGGCATGCACTCAAAGGTCCCTGGAACACAGTCACACACACTCTGGGTACCCAGTTGGAACTGCAGGCTAGCCTGAAGCGTTGCCTGGGGTAGACCAGCATTGCAGCTGGTTGGGGCCCTGTGATGGAAAGAAACATGCATGCACTGTAACTCACAATTTGTAATCTGGAGCCAGATGGCTCAGTCCACAAAAGCTTAACAACAATGAAATCAGATGACACACTATGATTGCTAGCTAGGTTGCAGGGAGCTACCCTGGTTTTACTCATGCTACCCTAATTTGCATGCAGGATGAATGAAATGGAGACCTCAAGATAAAGAGCTGGAAGGCCAGGAGAAGCAGGGCCCACACGATGTGATGTGGCGCTCGATCCTGTTTGGTGTTGTTGATCAGGGAGCTGAATCTCCAGGCTGGTCTCTTGTCGGATCTTTCTCTGCAGTATGAGCGGGTGTCTAGGCTAGGATGGCAGGGCCCAGACCGGGAGAACAGTTCTGATGCAGTTTGGTAAGGTTGCTGGATGCAGCTTCAAGCAAGCGTGACACATTCAGCAAAGTGGGGAACCAAATTGTGACCCACTGTCCACATTCAGCACACTTATAGTAAAGGCTGACAAATACCGTAGTTCAGATGACAGTCCGGTTGCAATTCACAGTGTCCCTGTGCAAGCCGTATGCTCTGTGGTTGTGGTGAAAGTCCTGATAGGCCGATTCCACAAAAGCAAGTCTTTGGTCCTCTTCAGGTGAAATTAGTCACAATTCGGATAAAGTCTGATGGTCAGATTAAGTCTCTTCACTTTAGGAAGATGGTAGCAAGCAGGCCAGACACAGCCTTCCTGCCGATTTTCCCTGCGCACTACGCAGAAGCAGCTGCTCAAATTGCTGAAGCTCCTCATTCTCTCAACTCTTACTGCACTCTGACTTCTGCTATAGGTAGCACCGGGGGTTTCCTAGTGATCCAAAAGATACAGTTTGTTGACCCATCTGTCTGTCACAGCTTGAGTTCCCCCTGCAGGTCCATTTAGGCGTCAAAGGGTGAAAACTACAATTCCTACAGAAATTAACACCCATAAGACCCCTTGGGGCAGGCTCCATTTTAGAGCCCCAAAGGTACTAAGTGGTGCAGATTGGCAGTCCAGAACCAAGATGGTGGTACATCACAGAAATGTCCATGCTGCAAAGGAAAGCAGGTTAGACAAACTACAATATCATTATTTTCAATGCAGATATTCAGCAACGGTTACATCTACCATCAGAGCTTCCTCTGCACAACTAATGATGGCAGGAAGCAGTGGCAAACCTGCAGCCTGGGTGGGACTCAAGCCTAAAACTACTCAGCCCCCACCCAGATTGATTCTTTCTGCAGGATAAGCAGCCCTTAAAGGAACAGGCATGGAGGCTAACAGTGCACTCACAGGCTAACACTTTTTTGAATCTGCAAAGACACAGAACACCAGCCCGGCAATGGGCATTTAGGCACACCCAAGGAAGACTTTTGGAAAGCCCCATTTATAGGGGGGGTTACATATGCTTTGGTAGGTGGGTTGCTTAATCTGACTCTGATTTTACACATAACGTGTGTTTGTTTCTGGTAAAGCATGGCTCCTTTAATACCCTCCTCTGGAGGAGGATTTTGACTCTGAGTATATCGTTTCTTTATAGTGAATCCATTACCATACAGTTCTTGGACTCCTGCTACAGCTGCTTACATATGGACTAAAACTTACTCAGACATATTAATTCGCATATGATGTAGCTTTTTAGCATGGAATGTTCTATTTTGATTTATTAAGAGGAGTGGTGCCCTTACTATGTATCTAATTGTTTTTTTTTTGTGTTCTATGTCTGTTTCACACAAAGCTGTATGTGATTTCACAAAACAATAAACATACCAACTTGGCTTCTCCCCTGACCCACTGGCTTGGTTCACCAGTTACCTCTCTGCCAGATCACAGCGCGTGAAGGTAAATGGCACCCTGTCCAATACCCTGCCTGTTTGCTCGGGGGTCCCCTAGGGTTCCAACCTGGGCCCCATTCTGTTCAGCCTATTTCTCAATACCCTCCCCAGCTCCTGCCCAGGCAATATGGTACTCTATGCTGATGATGCAGTTCTCCTTGCCTCCCACCCTGACCCCGCATCTCTACAAGAATCCCTGCAGCACACATTCAACCAAGCCAAAAAGTGGTTCCTTGACCACCAGCTGGTCATTAACCTAAAAAAACCAAATCTATGCTTTTTTCACAGCACCAGAATAAGGCCAAAAATATCCCCCCCTCTGCATTCTCCCCTGTAATGCTCACCCTCTTGAGCAGGTGTCATCCTACAAGCACCTGGGCATCACCTTTGACTCGGCTCTTACATTCCACAGCCACATCAATACCCTGTCCTCAGCCATAAACTCTTGCATTGGCCTTCTCTATCACCACAGAGATTGGTACAGTGATTACTTAATGGGAAATAGATAATGATAATTCCTTACTGTAATCTGTCAGACCTTGACAGAAGAGAAGGGAGGATGCAATGATTAGCTTTTTTTGTAGATTGGTGATTTTTATGGATGCTGGAGATGTTCTCAGAAATGCTTAAAGATAGTGAGACAGTAAATCCTTGGGAGGCTGGAATCCAATAGCAGCTGGATAAATGGTGGAAAGAACCATGATGTTCGAACTAGGTTGAATGGATTTGAGTACAGTACATTCATTATGTTTTGCTATGGAGGCATATGTTGAAGAGATGACAATGAGTCCAAATGAATGATGCTCTTAAATGCCTAGTTTAAGAACATAACAAAAGGACTGGATGAGCAGTGAAGGCAAGGATGGAATAGGCTAGAAGACAATAACTGGATACAAATATTGGTAATGTCCTGCATGAAATTTCGAGGTTTAATCATGAATTAGAAATGCTAGTACATGGTATATGAAAACAAATATTTAGGGAGTACTGCGATGGGGAGGATGATGGCTATGTTTCCTGCTGTAGTATAAGTAGCTTGGTGGCAGGAACTGGAGACCCACATGGCATTGACTTGCTAGTGATTAGAGTACAGCACTTATGGGGAAGCAAATTAAAGAGAAGAATCTTGGATGAGTCTTGGCTGAGACAGCTTGACTGATATAGCAATGCAAGGTCTGCTGTCAGGAGTATTATAACATATCTAGTGAGTTGACTGCATATTCTTGGTTAGTCTTGATGAGGAATGGTTGCAGTATTGAACTGTGATGAAGAGATAAATGGATCAGTTGCACATGAAGGCATGCTGGAAAGGACCAAAATGCCCTTAGTGATAGTATGCACTGGAATGAGTATGAGGAAGGATTGAAATTGACTGATGGGATCATATGACCCCTAGGAAGGTGACTGGCTTGACTGGTAGGTCTTGGAGAGGAGCTGTAGATGGCTTTGTGAAGTATTATGGTGTCCTGAGGCTAAGGAACTGGATTCAGGATTGCATAAAATAGAAAGATGGATATGCATTGGAGATACGTTGGTGCATGTTCTGAGATTTTCGAGGGAGGAAGAGTCTTTGCAGAGCATTATATAGTTATACCAGGAAGATACGAGTTGGATGACGTGGTAAAATCTGATCTGCCACTGCCAGTATTGGATATTATGGTGCAATTTGAATGAATAATGGTGCTAGTGTCAATAGCTAAGATATGAAGGACTTCCCTTGAAGAATTGATTAATGAGCAGATGCAATATCCTTGACAATTTAGGATCATGTTTCTGTTGGATGAGGATTATTAAGAAGAGAACTTCATGATGCGTGGATGTGTGTAGTAAATCAAAAGGTAATGGCTTCCATATGGTTGAATCCAATAGGATATCTGAGTAATGGTGCTGTGGAGTTAAGAGGTAGGAGCTTGTACACAGTCTGATCCAATAGAATGTTGAGGAATTATCAAGTGGAGATTATCCGGGAGTAACAGTGTTTCCATACTGTCTGAGTGCAAGATGTGGATCATGTGGAGGGATGTCGTTAGACAGAGATTATCTCTTTGATGAGAAAAAATGCTAATCCTTGAAACACTGAATAGCAGCAATGAATGCTGTGGGAGGAGACAAAAGTCAGGCAGGCAGGAGACATGATCAAACAGATGAGTGAGTGCAGGACTGCGGCAAACAGGGAGAATGCCCAAAAGAAGAGATACTGAAGCCAAATGTACTAAAGCCCCGGGCAGCTGGAGTGGCAGAAATTGACAAGGAAGCACAATAGAAAAGTGGTCCTCCCAAATATGCCATGGAGATGCCAGAGACATGGGTGAGTGGGAGCAGGCCAGGTGCTGAGATCCAAGTGGTGTGATCCATGAGTCAGGGCCAAGGTGCCTAAGGAGAGGTGAGATATTAAGGAGGTGGCACAAAGTGCAGCACTGTAAATCAGAGAGAAGAATAGCCAGGAGAGGAGGAGTACCATAGGGCCAAGGAAATGATGAGACCACACTGGAGGGCATACAGTCAATGGTAACTACAAAGTGCTAGAGATGAGAAGGCCGGGTAAAGCCAGAGGCCAGTCAGGTAGTGGTATTCCAGGTGATATGATTGATTGAGATGATTGACTGATATGATGGACTGACATGACTGACTGATAGGAAAACTAAAAAGACCAAGCCAGAGGAAGCAAGCTAACCAATTCCATTAAGAAAGTCAAAGTAATGGTAATGTATAAGTAGGATGGTATGTAGCAAGAGGCCATGATGCCAGTGATTGAATTAATGATTTTTAGCAGAGTTGAATCGAAGAGGTGTAGCAGTTTATTGCTATGGGTGCAACAGGAATAGTGAATTGATAGAAGTAGCATGAATATCTGATATTCCATGAGGGCGGAGTTAGGTTAATAGAGCACGGAGCATCTGCAATGCAGTAATGGAATACAAGGAGTATCTTGGAAGCCATGCAGTCTGCGAGGGTAATAGGAGTTCAGAATTGATCGTGAAGCAGGAAAGGTGGAAAGTGAGGATAAATGCAGATATAGACAAGTCCAGGATGAAAACTCTGAGAAGCAGGAATATCTGATGTAATGAATGGAACTTGGCAGGCAAGCAGAGCCATGTAGTCTCGAATTCAGATGATGGGAAAACAGTGCTGGCAGGGTCCAAGATCCAGAACTGGAAAAAGCGAAGGAGTGAGGACAAAGGACATAAATCCAGAAAGTGAGTAGAACTGGGTACAGGACAACTTAGTAGTTGTAGCTTAGCCACTAGGCTAGAACACTCCAGTCTTCAAAGGAGAAGGCTGATTCTGAAGTCCATGGATGGGCCAAAGGAGTGCAGGAATGAGGCCAGGGCGATCCTACAGGGCCATCTTCTGAGATGGAAGGTAGGGGAATGGTAGACATGGCTCAGGAATTAAGAAGTGAGCTGAACAATGCTGGAAGAAAATGGAACTGGTAGATGGTGTAATTGGATGAAACAAACTCCTATCCCATGTAGATGGGGTTAGCCATCCGTCACTTGATGCCCCAGACAGAGTCAGTGATGGAGATCATTAGAGTGCTGGAACGGAATCTAGTTGGTCAAATTATGGAGTAGGATGGATGATATTGGAACTGAAAATGAGGAACAGGCTCCTATACCTGGCAGACGGGGCAAGCCCACCTTCACTCGATACCTCTGTTTAGGCATAACTAGGGATGGAGACTAATAGAGAAATGGTGTTGGATGGATTGATGGCAGAAACTGGAAATGAGGAACAGAACTTCCATCCTCGGCAGGCCCAACTTCACTCAATACCTTGCTAGGCAGAGTCAAGGATGGAGACTGACTGAATGATGATATAGGTTGCTGGAACAGGACTTCTATTCATGACAGACAGGGCAAGCCTGCCTTCACTTGATGCCCCACTAGGTAGAGTTAGCAATGGAAGCTGTGAGGCTGCTGGCATGGGCTGAGCAACAGAAGGGAGCTGAAGACATTGGAAAAGAAATAAGCAGTGCAGAAGTAGTGTAACAAGAGGATGAGGGTAGTAGGGAAAGATGAAAATAGCAAAGGGGGAGAAACAAACACGGTTAGGTGAGACTCCATGCAAGCAAGTGGCGGTATGGCACACTGAAACACCAGGTAGACGACGTGAGAAATTAATGAGATGAAATGTATATGTTGCAAAATATCATGATTTGCTTGGGTTTGAGAAAACATGGACCAGAAAGCAGTAGAACCAGGTATAGGTAAATGACATTGGATACTGGTACTAAATGAGACAGGAATAGTGCAATGAAGTGAGTTGAGAAATGCTCTGGAACAGTTCTGGTAGGATTGAGTTGGACTAGACATGGAAAGCAGGCATGTGACTTGCCTCTATCATTGTTGCTGAATCTGTATTCATAGGAGTTTCACAATAGCAATTGGGGGTGACAGAGAGTGATTGATAATCTGATATGCAGTTTCAAACCATAAAACAGAGTTACATCAACGCATACCTCTATCTGCTCCTGAATGCCAATGAACATGGTACCTTGGATGAAGATATTGTTGACTGGATAAAAACAAGTGAACATTGTGTGCCATGGGCTCTCCAGGAACGAATACAGCAAGACCACATCATGTTGCAGCATTGATTAAATGAATACGGGAGACTGGAATGTGGCACACATGGATATTGTAACAGTAAGCAATGTAGCCAATAAATGCAAAATAAAAATGAATGGGAAGCAGAGTGCCAGGATATGACATCACATGCTGAATGCTCCGGTGCAGATGGGTGGCAGTTCCAAGAGAAGCAAGAAGCCTGCCCCCCAAAAAAGAAAAAAAAACGAAAGGAGCAATGACTGATAGATGGCACATAGACAATACAGGGGAAAAACACAAAGGTAGAGCCAGGAGAAAACAGGGTGGGGGCGAAGCATAAGGGGAGATGATGGGGAAAAGTGGGGGAACAAACAGGAAACAAGCAGAGCAAGCAAGGGAAGTCTAAACAGATGAAAGTGGTGAGAACAAATGGAAAATGGACAAAAAGGCAGGAGAAAAGAAAGAGCAGCAAAGAGCAAAAGAAAAGAGGCCCAGCCCAGGTGCCACGCAAGACTTCAGAGTGCCGTGAATTGAGCTGTTTCACAATGCTCTAGGCAGAAGCTGCTGGGAGAGGCTGATCTTTATTTGGAATGTGGGAGGAGCTATTCCCCCACATTGAACCTTGGGCTTCAGCTCTCCCAAAAGAATCTCCCTTCTCTTCCAATCAGAAAGCTTGAGGAATTATTAGAAGTAAAGGATGAACTGGATCTTAAGGCAGCAAATGGGACTCCAGTCCCATATCAGGGGTGGGATGAGATCCAGTTTTGCCTGACACCAGATGGAGAAACAATAACAGTTCCTATTTTGGTGAGTGTACAGGAACATGAAAATCCTATCATTGGTTATAATGTAATTGAAAAGTTTGCGAAACGTAACTGCCCTGATATGCATGCTCATTTGCCTCCCTCACTGTTAATTGGCAAATCAACTGCTACACTACCCCATATTAAAACTAAAGATATGATGAACTTGTCATCCTTATTAAAGGCAGCAACTTGGGTGATTTATGTACATTAAACCTGGGGAAAAGGGCTGTGACTGTCCTACAAAATGAGACCATTAAGGTAAAATGTTGAGCCCAAACTGGCCTTGATAGTGAGGGTGTGCAAGCAATATTTGAGCTTGATGATACCTCTCCAGAGCTGGAGGACTTAAGTATTATGGAAATACTAGTTAATGTTCCAAGGGAGCCATCATGTAGCATAACTGTTCCTATTAGCAACCTGACTCAGCGTGACATTACTGTAAGAGGGCGGACAATTTTGAGAAAGCTACAACTGATTAAGTCAGCCATTCCCATTGATGTAGAAAGAATTGAAGCTTGTCAAACCCAGCCGACAGCGAACTGTGATGTTAGTACAGTGTGCAAGGAGACAATCAGTAATGTGACCACTAATTTCCTTTGACCATGTGACTGATGCAGGTGATTGGGAGCCACCCATAAACCTCACTGGGATGAATGAAAAACAGAGAGAAATTGCCAATCAAATCTTAAGAGACGAGTCACAGGCATTTTCAAGGGACCGTGATGATATGGGTCAGATAAATTCACTAAAAATGCACATCAAGTTAAATGATTACCAGCCAGTACCGAAAACCTATACAGCAGTACCCAAACCATTATATAGAGAAGTGAAGGAGTATCTGCAGGATTTGATAAACTGTCACTGGATTACAAACTCCAGCTCACACTATTCATCACCAGTGGTGTTCATTCACAAGAAGGATGGCACATTGAAATGTTGCATAGATTACAGGGATTTGAATAAGAAGACTGTCCCTGACAGACAGCCCATACCTTGCATCCAGGACATCATGGACAGTTTGGGTGGTAAGTCATGGTTTTCTTTTCTCCTCAATGAGGAGAGTCATCCTCTGACAGCATTTGTAACACCTTAGGGTCTCTATGAATGGGTCAGAATTCCATTTGGTTTGATGAATGCTCCAGCAGCAATTCAAAGGTGCATGGAGGAGTGCCTGGGTGCCCTTAGGGATGAAATCTGCATCCCTTACTTGGATGATATCTTGGTTTACAGTAACACATTTGACGATCATGTGGAACATTTAAGAAGGGTATTTCGCTGGCTTCAGGAATTTGGTATCAAGCTGAAAACTGACAAATCTGAACTCTTCAAAACAGAAGTCAGCTAGCTGGGTATGATAGTTTCTGAGGAGGGGTACAAAATAGACACAGCTGATATAGCAGTAGTGCAAGCCCTAAAGGACAAGATGCCTACAACAGTTGATAAATTATAGAAATTGCTAGATCTGCTTAACTGCTACAGGAAGCAGATAAAAGACTTCTCAAAAACTGCTAAACCCTTGTACGGTTTGTTGTCTATGCTCCAGCCTACAGATATACCACCAAGTAGGGGCACAGATAAAGGAAGGACAAAAGTAAAAGAGAAGGGATCTAACCAAACTCCACCTACTCAGGTGATTACTTGGACAGAAGGACACCAAATGGTACTAAATTGACTACTCGACTGTCTCACACTGTCACCGGTAATGGCATATCTGGATTTTACACAGCCACTTATATTGCATGTAGATGCATCCACTCAGGGAGTTGATGCTGTATGGTATCAGAGACAGAATGGCAAACTAAGGGCCATTGCTTACGGTTACAGGACTCTGACTACAGCAGAGAAATACTACCATATGCATTTAGGAAAATTAGAGTTCCTGGCCTTAAAATGGTCAATTACCGAAAAACTCTGGGATATTTTTACCACTCTTTGCCATTTATTGTTTATACTGACAGCAACCCCTTAACCTTATGTTTTGACATCTGCTAGATTAAATGATACTGGACTTAGATGAGTGGCAGAATTAGCCAACTACAATTTTCCAATCATGTTTCAGTCAGAGAAGCATAATATTGATGTAGATGTGCTAACCAGGATCCCACTGAATATGGAACAGTACATGTCAGCATGTGATGAGGATGTTTCCAGTGATGTTATAACTGCTGTAATATAATCCATAGGTATGCGAGGGAGTGGAGAAGCTGCATGGATCATGGCTGTAACATGTAATCCTGCCACACTGCAGTGTGATACACTGAATGGTCACTCAACCATCAAACCTTTAACTTATGAGGAACTTGTGGCAGCTCAGAAACGGGATTCAACAGTGGCAAGGACCCTTGAGTACAGTTCTAAGGTCAGAAAGGAAATGTGACTCAAATCAGACAAGAGCAATGCTACATGGGTGGACTAAATTATACAGGGATGACCCCAGGTTATTTCGTTGGAAAGCTGGATCAAAATGTCAACTGCTACATTTATTTAACACCCTAAAAAATCCCGATCTTATGTGTCAGTATGGTCTGCAATTCAAAAATAGGACTACAAATTTAAGATCACATGATAGACAATTGGTGGTCCCTTGGGCTAAAGGGGACAGGACATTTGTGCTAATTGGCAGCAGTTAGGGATGTTCCTAGTTGGAGAAATGAAACACCTTTC
This sequence comes from Neoceratodus forsteri, assembly GCA_016271365.2. Classification (NCBI taxonomy): domain Eukaryota; kingdom Metazoa; phylum Chordata; order Ceratodontiformes; family Ceratodontidae; genus Neoceratodus; species Neoceratodus forsteri. The sequence goes on along the minus strand of CM028129.1, from coordinate 1,250,665,268 downwards.
TCCAAATGAGCCATTTTAAACTGTACCTTAATAAACACTGATGTGAAGAACTGTGTTTTGAATTGCTTTATTTTTATGGACAACATTCTGCATAGTTCTCTTCATGCAACCAGCAATTTGGAATTTTTACTATGTCATGGTTTGTGTACAGAATGCTAAACACGAGCTGCTGTCCTATCAGAACCATGCTTAGAGTTCTGTGCACAAACTGTGACATAGTTAAAGCTCCAGATAACTAAAACAAAGCAATACAAAATACAATTTTTCATATCACTTTTTATTAAGGTGCAGTAACATATGGATCATTTAGGCTTATGGATGTCATTTCTGTAGATGGGAACATGATAAACAGCTACCAGCTTGAAATCACTTCCTATCCTCTTTAATACTAATATGAGTAAAAAAATGTCTCAGTACATTCAGCTGTTTTATGGAATCAACTTCTAGTTGATCTGGTCAACAAAACTTCATTTTCTAGTTTCAAAAATGGGTGGGATGACTCTTAGTAGTAAACAAGGGATTTCATTGATTCACTCACTAGGAGTGAGAGGCACTCTAGATGGGCCACAAGGCCTCCTTTTGCCTGGTCTCACCAAGTAAACCAAGTAAACTGATGTTGCCTGAAAAGCACCACAAAACAGTGTATCAGGAATTGCATGAAGAAATGGGCCATTTAGGAGTGGAACAAGTTGTGTCCTTAGCCAGGGATTGTTTCTACTGGCCACATGTGCAACTGGTTACGGGACATTGAAAGGCAAGTATGCAGTTGTGTGAAACAAAAAAAGCCAAATTGATCTATGAGGGCTCCCTTGCAAAACATTATGGTCACAGGGCCTTTTGAACTGGTTGCAATTGATTTCCTGCACCTAAAGAAGAGCAAGGGGAGATATGAATACATATTGGTGTTGATCGATCATTATACACAATTCGTCATAGCTTACTCTACTATGAATAAAACTGGTAACACCGTAGCTGACATTTTTAATGACGCTATGTTAAAATTTGATTTTTCATGAACACGTCACCATGACCAAGGTGGGGAGTTTGAAAGCTAGTTGTTCCAAAGACTGCAGCACTACTGTAAAATAAAAAGATCCAGGGCAACACTATACAACCCTCAGGTCATTGGGCAGGTGGAGAGACTGAACTGAACACTGCTGTCTTTGCTAAGAACACCACCAGAGGACCAAATGTCAAACTGAATATATATATATATATATATATATATATATATATAAATATGTGGTGTGTGTGTGTGTGTGTCTCCTTGTCCCCAGTGGTCTGAGAATTCTTAAATTCCCTTTATTTTGGAAGGACAGGACTAAATATTTTGAGTCCTGGAAAACTGAAATTCACAACTCTTCCCTGAGGCTAAGACATTTAATAGTCATGAACTGTGTTAAACAAGTTAAATTAATAGAGGTATTAAATGTGAAAGAGGTGGTTTTAAATCAATTTTCAGACCACCCAGATTCTGAATCTTACAAAGGAAAATTGCACCTAACAATAACACAAGTGGAGAAGAAAACTGAGGTCATAAAACAGTGTAAATTCCTGAGGGACAAGGGGGGATAATGTGAATGGGTATGTTTTTGACTGGAAAAAGCAGTCTAGAAAAACACAACTTAAGTCTTTCCTGAAAATTTCAAACACAGCCCCAAACAACAGATAATGAATCTGAGGGGGCCTCACCTGTTTTTATTTTAGAAGATAGTCTGTCCTTCTTGGAGGAAGAAGTGAGCCAACAACAACAATTCCCCAGACGCAGTCCTAGAATTTGGATTCAGCCACCAGGAAACATACAGGTAGTGATAACGGGCTCAAAAACAAACCATCAGGGCAGACGCAGGAACTGTCAACAAGGTAAAGGGAAGGGCCGAGGGGAAGAACAAGGGACAGTAATGCAACAGAATAACATAAAGTTGGCATCACATGTTAACGGATGTGGAATTAACTGTCGTAAATAAAGGAGAATGGTGCCATAGAAGATGATGTTCAGGAATTCTTGACTACACCTGTCCCACCATACAACCAACCACATATGGACTTCCTAAACTGCATAACAGCCTGAAGTCCCCATTTGGATGCCCCATAGTCTCAGGGATTAATTGCCTGATAGAATCACTGTCCTAATATTTGGACTTTTTCATTAAACTGTTTTGGAGGGGGAAGGGTTAAGGTCCTACCTACGGGCATGATGGAGGTCCTGAATATACTGAGGGATATACATGTTGAGGAGTCTGGCATTTTGGTTGCCCTCAACATTAAGTCATTGTATACTAACATCCCCCATGATGAGGGACTCCAGGCTGTTAGGCACTTTTTCGATCACAGGGCTGAGGGTGCTATGCCTCCCACTGAATTTTTGATTGAACTTTCCAGGACAGTACTGGAAATGAATGCTTTCGCCTTTCTAGCTACATTTTTTTCTGCAGATAAGTGGCATGGCAATAGGGCAACATTTGTCCCAGTTTTGCCAATTTCTATCTGGGGAAGTAGAAGGAGAACTTTGGATATGATCCCAGCAACAGCCCTTTCATCCACAGGATCTATTTGCATAGCCATGTTATAGATGATATCTTGATAGTGTGGCAGAGCACAGTGGATGAGTTTTCTGAATTTGTCACATTTCTGGAGGGAACCAACCCAAATTTGAAATATGCAGTAACTCAAAGCACTGAAAGTATTTTATTTCTGGACATTCATATTATCAAGGATAAGGATCAGGGGATAAATACCAAGACATACAGGAAACCTACTGACAGAAATGCAGTGCCACTTGTGATCTCATGCCACCCCATCACACCATTAAGAATATTCCTGTGGGACAACTTTTATGGAGCCACAGGAATTGTAACATAATGCAAGTCTAAGTGGAGCAGACAAATGATTCAGAACATGGGTTCAGACAGAGGAGATCTGGGTAGTAGAAACATAGAAACACAGACTTTGACAGCAGATAAGGAATGCTTGGCCCACCTAGTCCGCCCATTTCCCTATCTATTGGATAAGCTGCAGATCCTAGTTAACCAACAGCCTGCTTCTAGGCTATCAGTAAGTAGGATATCAGTAAGACTCAAGACAGAGCAAACAGTACAGATAGAACATTGCTGCTTACCCCGAGAGACAGAACTAATCAAACCAGTGACAAAAATAATTTTATCAAAATATAGAGTACGAAAACAATGGAGGTGGAGGGGGATACTTTGCAAACATTGTGGGATTCTGTAGACAGAGAAAAATGGATATACAGTATCTGTAAAGCAGCCCCTTTAGAATGATCTTTAGAAGACCACAAAATATCGATGATAGGGTCACCAAAAGTTTGCATTTGCACCGTGCCAAATAAATGACATGAGCCGTGTCACAATTAATGAATCGTATAATGTTCTGCATTTCTCTTGTGCCAGGATTTAGGAAGCTGCCCAGTAGGGGAAATGACCTGGAAGTACTTACATCAACCATATCGCTGTGTTTCCTTTGGTAGTGGGGTAAACAAGTGGTTGTTGGGAGAGGGTAATGTTTGCAAACATTTGGTGACACTGTCACCAATATTTTGTGGTCTTTTAAAGATCATTCTAAAGGGGCTGCTTTACAGATATATCCATTTTTTTCTCTGTCTGCAGAATCCCCCAATGTTTGCAAAGTTCCATACACTGCAGCCATCTTGTGGTAGCTGTAAAAATGAGCTACTGGATTGACACCATGGAACGCTTCCATTTTGGAGTTGTGGAACGATCCTTCTGCAACTTAAAAACAGCCCGCTCACTCCCCACCCCTCCCTGTGTGCATACTATTTCTGCTGCCACTCACCCTCCATGTGCAAGATGGCCACCGATGTTTACTATGCATGAGTAGCAGTGCATGCATGACTGCACCACTGCCATCTTGGGCACGGTGGACTGTTTCTCCATGAGCTTGACAAGCATGACTGCAGCTGTGTGGCCTCTGGCCAGAGTTTGTTATGATTAGCAGCCTTTTGATGGGGCAGTGGACACCTGTGTGTTTCATCAGTGAAATGTAAAGTTCTTCTCTGTGGAGAGCTTCCCCTCTAGAGGGTCTACATTTCCTTTTCTTCTCCCCACCCCTCCCCCCACTTTTCCTTTTACTTTACCCTTCCCTTCACCCCTTCTGTACAATTTCCCCACCCCTCTCCATCACAAGACAGTTTCCTTCTGTTATTGTGCAGCTTAAGCCTCTGTTAACTGTTTACTTCCTTGCATGTCCCAGTGTTAACAACTTGTGATGCACTTGGGGCAGTGCATCTTAGCGAGTGACAATCTAGTGTACTGTAATGAATGGCCACCAGGATGAGGTTTGCAACTAGCACACTTATGGGGATTTTGGGTTACATATTTTATTGGTTGGAGTAATGACTGTTATTTGTCTTTCCAAAGATGAATAAGCCATACTGAACCCAAATGGGAATGGGCCACAAATCATGTGACAATAGAAGTACAGTAATTGACACACATTTGAATAATAGGACAGTATTGCAATAAATGCCATCTGCATGTCTGGAATGAAAGTATGTCTGCATAAAATGTACACTGTTTTTGAATTTGTCTACACTGTGAGCACTGTTAATACAAACTGTTGTTTCAGCACTTTTTGCACACTTTACACGGTTTATTCGCACTTTATTACTGGAGAGCCTATCACTCTAAGAATTTAAGCTATAAGTAAAAGGCATCCAGTAGGAAGCGCACTAGTGTCTCTTGATAAAGTGTGTGGACTACATGCAAAATGTTGAGACAGCATTCCTAATCATGATGTTCCTGGATTTTATGCTGTATTAACACTAAGCAATGGAGTAAACACTGTTAATTGTTTATGGAGTCAGGCCTTTTATCTTTGATGCTCACTACCTTGCACATGCAATGCAATGCAAGGTGGCACTGGGAAGGGCAGCTCTGTAAATGAATGCAGACTTACAGTTTTATTTAATTTTTTTCATATAGCTATTTGGTCCCCATCACCTTCTCCTGCCAACTGGCAATGGGGGCACATAAGTATTTTACAAGTTTTCTCCCCTGACCTCCCCTGAGGCCCCAGCAGACAGTTGTGTGAGCATGTGGAGGCATGCTACACACCCCATGGCACCAGCTCAGCCCCTTCCACCTCCTGTAACTGTTTGACACCCCCTCTCCACCTACTCTACCCACCGGACCTCCATCCAGTGGGAGCAGAACAACTGGGGGGCGCCAACCCACTCTCACCACCCTCAGGAGAGGAAAGCTGGCCATTGGCATGCTCTATCCTGCTGCACCCTCTCCCCCATGCCAGCACCCTGACAACCTGAGGTCATTCCCGAACCCAGGTCAGTGGCGTAGCGTGAGGTATGGCATCCAGCGCCTCAACCTTCAGAGCCACTGGGCCATCTCAGACTTAGTTTTATTGAATGGGGGAGGGGCTACACATGGGAGAATAGAAGACAATTCAGGGACATTCAAAGTTGCAAACTGTGTGAGAGGCCTTTCGGCACCATGCATTTTTGCTTAAAGTTGAACAAGCATAATATTCTGTGGTGATTTGCATATGCAGTCCATGATGCTTTGCATTATGGAGGTGTGTGTGATTTTGTATTTCTTTGAAACTTGGCTTCCCGGCCAATGCCCTTTGGGGTAACCATTGCCTCAGTGCTTGTGCACAGAGGTTCTTTGTCTTCATCAGATAGTGCCATTATCCAGATTTTATCCTTTTGTGTGGTTTCCCATTTTCTGGAAAGAATTACAGTAGTGCTAAGCATCATGTTCAGTCATTACTAATGATATCCTAATACTACTGTCATGTATCTGTGTCCTCAGTATTGCTGGGCAAAATTTTTGTTACAGCTGTGAAATTGCACAAAATTGACAATTTTACATTTGTGCAGTTTTTGTGAAAGTGTGTCAAAACCTGGCAAAATGTTTCAGATGCTTTTTTGTTCAAATAGCACAATTTTCCCCAGGTTGCACATTTTCAAAAATGTGACTTCCTAAAAACGTGCAATTTCAGAAAATCAAATGGTGGCTTTTTAAACATCTGGGGTTGGATTTTCAAAGTCCAGGGAATGACGCTTGATGCTTGTGTCAAACAGAAATGATGCAAGGGGCACCTTGCACCACATTGTGCATCATTTTCAATTTTGGAATGCTGCCTGTGTCCAAAGTGGGTCTGCCTGCACCAGAATGACTTGCACCTTGCTTGCGATGAAGCTCCAGCTGTGCCATAGTGGACCGGGGCCCTGCACCACAAAGGAGATGCAGCATCCCCTTTTGCGGGATTCCCAAACACTGCAGGTCCCACCTGGTGGTTAGACCAACCAGAGCTAGTCTAACGGAAAGTATTGATGATGGTATAGCAGTGTGGAGGAGGGGGTTCTAGAGGATGATGAGCACTGTGCACCACGTCACCCCTTAATCATGTACCATGCCATAGGTAGGATGCTGAGGACATGCGTGTCACAGTATAGTGCTGTATGTGTTGCATGATGTGTGTTCCAGACCAGTATGGTACAGAATGCACCAGGTTAGTGAGCTGGCCATTATCTCTGTATTTGTACCTCTACTGTTGGTTATGTGCACAATGCTGTGGCATGATGCAAGCCTACTGTCTCAGGCAGATGGTTGTGTGATATGCCCATAGACACAGTTCAGAAACAATGGTAACTGACATACGGGATTCTAATATGCAGCCTGGACACTCGTTTACTAAGCAAATCTGTCAAATCGCTGGAGATTTCAGGGCCCATTTTGTCTCAGTGTATAACAGTGGACCCTGGTAAAGGAATCGCACATGTGATGTGAGTGTGTGGAACATGGGTTCAGTAGTCCTGGACAGTGTCTGACTGGATGTGTGCCAGCAATGTTCCCTGCAGAGTTGGTAGATGCAGGTATGCCCTGCCTGACAGAGTGAGCATAGCTGTCATCCACAGAGAACATGATGTGGTATACACTGTGGTATGTGTTGCAGGCCACGATCACATCACTGCATTGAGAATGCATCCACTGTCACTGCATAACATGACCACAGATGCATATAGGCATCTCTGTCGCTTTGTCTGCTGTGAAGATATGTTTATACATGAGCTCAGGCTTGTTCACCTGAGCTAATATACTGGGACCACTGAGCACATAATTTCTCTGCTTGGGGACATGGTAGCTGGCCCATGGGATACATAGGGAATGCTCATGGCATGATGGTAATGACACAGCACAGGACACTCTGTCATGGGAACCACAGTGGATAGGGTAGGTAGCACAGATTGGAGCAGTGATGACACTGTAGGGCACAGAGGTGTGACACTGACAAACACCCAGCACACCCATGTCCCTAGGAACCTGGCAGGTGACAGGATTCCATACGCATGTTATATGAGTGGTGCCGGCTCCTATGGTCACACTCAGTAAACATATTGCTAGCCCATTCAGTACACTTCCTAGCCCTCAGTTTTCCAAACATGATTATGGACTCATGTCAGCATCCTGGATGCTATGGACCTGGGTGTGCACTGCATGTGTCATTGTATCATCACTAACAGCTGAACATGTCATCAGTGCTCCACTTGTTGCCTCCACAGGTACCCACAGCGTTCCCCATTATAGATTTTATTTCACTATGAACATGACATATTGCCAGCCACTGTTCACTGGTATCAAATGGTCCCGTTCCCTTGTTCCCCAGTAGCATACTGGCTTGTGCTTTGGTTATTCTAGCAGGTGCACTACCATTCCTTCCAGTCTCTTCATAGCTCTACTGCTTCATACAAATGCAACAAGCTGCATCTCTGCATATGTCTATGTTCATAAGTTATGGTGACACTGGATACATGCCTGTGCATTGCTGTGCCTATGAGTTGCAACAGATACCCAGGGGCTGACGGCAGCCTCCGCCAAACCCTTCCTTTGCATCTTCCGTTTGACACAAGTGGATGCTTGCAGCAGCTGTAGGGACTTTGCCTCCAGGACTGCTTTTTTACCAAAATCTGGTTCAGGGTCCCAGGTGCACCAAACTTTGCTGCAAGTTGCCTGTTGACACAACTTGCATCATTCTAAGGGCCCTCTGAAAATCCAGCCCCTGATTTTTAAAAGAGGCACAATTTCAACCAAAAATTAATAATTTTAAACATACTGTTGTAGTTCATGAAATTACGTGAAACTGGTGCAATTTTGCAAAAATTGAATGAAATGCATTTTTCCAGCTTTACAAGATACTTATCCTCTGTCACAACTAGTTGTCATGCTTGATGTTACTGTTTAAATGTTATAAATACACATTGTCGTCTGCAGGGTTGTCAAATAGTTAGCAGGTGGTGGTGTACAGAAATGGTGCTGTGCATGCATGTGCCTCCACATGCTCTTTAGCCTGCAGGCTCTAGTGGTTAGCTAGCAAATCCAAAGAAGATAGGCATGTGCTCTACAAAGTTATGTCCTTGACTATTATTGACTTATCTAGTTTAAGCCTGAAGGTAGAAACTGTGTCAACTGACACCACCAGTTCTGGAAATCTGTTCCAAATGTCAGCCACTCATTCTCTGAAGCAGTTCTACCTGATATTGCTCTTCAATCTTGCTCCTTTCAATTAAATTGAATGGACCCCTATTCTTTCATCTGTGTACATAGAACCATAGGTGATGACAGCAGAAAAAGATCAATGGTCCATCCAGCCTGCCCATATTAGCCAATCAAACCCCAGTATCTATTGTCTCTGTGGGGTCTTTGCTTACACTACTCCTCCTTTTGCTATCCATGTTTCCACTCCCCCACAATACCAGCTGAGTTACTAATATCCTGTTGAAACTATCCCTATGGTTTTAGCACCCACAACCCCTGCTGGCAGACCATTCCATGGCTCAGTCACTCTTTCTGTAAAATATTTCCTCACATCCTTTTTAAATCTTCCCCATTATCCTCCACTTGTGATCTCTTATCCCATCTTCTCTGTTCCTGGTAAATAGCTGCTCACAGCCCACTTTATTAATTCATTTCAGGAACTTAAAGGCCTCTATCATCTCCCCCTGTTCTGGTTTAGAGTGAATACATGTTCTGCGTCTTTAGTCAATCCTCATAGGATTTGCCCTTCTGGCCCTTAATTATCTTGGTCATCCTACATTGTACCTTCTGTAGTCTGTCCCTGTCCTTTTTTAGGTGGGTACTCCAGAACTGGGCACAGTACTCCGGGTCTGGCCTCAGCAGTGACCTCTACAGTGATAACAGTACCTCCTGCCTTCTACTGTCGAAGTCTCTCCTGATGCACCCCAGCATCCTGTTAGCCTTGCTGAAGCTCTTTTTACATTGTCTGGTTTGTTTAAGGAAGTCAGTAATGGTAACTCAGTTCAGTTCCGTTTATTTATGTCATGTACGTATAACCAAAGGTTTGGCATACAAACAGAGTCAAGAGAACAATCAGTTATTAAAACAGGTTAAAATCATATAAATAGATTAAACACATAGGCCCAGATATTCAAACTGTGCTCAAAATGAGCGCAACAGCAGGAGCAAGCACAAACCAGTTGCGCAAATGCGCAACAGGTGTGATATTCAAACATGGAGCAGCACAAATTGCGCAAGCAACCAACGCTCGAATATCGCGACATGTACTGCGCCATCAGCAACCAGGAAGGAGAAGCTGAGCCGAAATGTTGCGCTTATGGAGCAACCAGAGAAGCTCAGCTGAGCATTCCAGAGCTGCCATGGCAGAAGCACAGCCCCCCCCCCGAGCAATGGAACTGCACATCCAGGGAGGCAGGCTGGGGCCCACCGCCAGCCATGCCACACATGGGCACAGGAACACACTGCAGAACCCACACCTGCACACCCCAAGCACAGCATCACTGGGGGTGTGATGGATGATCTACTGGCCCATGGGGACAAGCCAACACAGCATAGCGGAGCTATGACACCCCAGCACAACCACTGGCATGCTGAGAGTGCCGCACACAGGGGTTGACAACCACAGTGCACAGCAGCCCTCATATGCACAGCACACCCTGCACTGTGACCCCAAGACACCACCTATGTGCAGTGACTGGCACTGCAGGAAACCATCGCCACGCCACCCGTGCAGCAAAAGAAGCCTCCAAGCTAGACACACCCTGTGCACCAAGCAGTGGGTGGCAGCAGACGGCAAGACCAACAGAAAGTCACTGCCATGCTGGAGATACCTCCCCATGCACACACACACACACACACACGCACACCCAGGACCAGACCACCCCAGAGGGTATGTACACCTCGCAACTGAGCACCCATAGCCAGCTGCAAATCAGAGACCAACACAGTATTCATATATCAAAATAGAAATGTATATTGAACATATTATAACAACAACAATAGAAACTATTTACGGGGGGGGGACGGGTACAAGGAAGGGGTGTTCAAGGGGGGGATTAAAAACTGGGAAAGGGAAGGCAGGGTGGTAGGATGGGAGAAGTGGAAGGGTAATGTCAGCTATGGCCCAGCTAGCCCTGGTCCTCCTCTGCTGGCGCACCGTCCTGTGCCGCCTCTGCTGATGTCCATGTCGCTGGATGGCTTGAAGGATCTCCCAGTTCTCGACGCTGACTTGTGTGAGGCGCTCACATCACGCGCCATCCTCCTGAGAACCTCGAGGCTCAGGAAATGGGAACACAGTCAATGGCTGTGACTGACCACAACCCTGAACACCACCCAACCTGCAAGCCATATGGCCCAATGTCCCGCACCTGTGATGGCATGCACCCACCCACAGTGAACATGCACATGGCCATCACAAACAGGCGGCACCAGCTATCGCACCACTGCCCACACACTGCCCAGTCCATCACAGTACAAACCAGGCTGGCAGTGGTGGCACGCAACGTCAGCGATGCCAGTTACACAGCTATGTGTCCAGTGCCTGCATGGGCCACCAGTGACGCATACACAGACATGCTGTGATACTGCACAGTGATGCATGTCACCTGTGTCGTGCATACAGACATAGACACATAGACAGTGTCGGCAGATAAGGGCCTATGGCCAAGCCAGTCTGTGCATTTGAGCTGTAAGTTCACTTTGTTTACCTAGGAGTCTGTTGCCCCTTACCCCTAACCTCTGGAATTCCGTTTTGTCTATCCCGTGCATTCTGAAATCCCATGATTGTTTCAGCCCCCACCACCTCCTCTGGCAGGGTGTTCCACTTGTCCACCACCCGTTCTGTGAAGACAGTCCTTCCATGTGTCCTCTGAATTGTCCACCCTCCAACAGCATCCCATTGCCTGTAGTCCTGGAACATCTTTTTCAATTCAAAATAGTGTTCCTCTGCACCCTGTTCCACCCTGTAAGATACTTGTATGTCTCTACCATATCCCCTCTCTCCCTCCTCCCCTCCAGGGAGTACATGTTCAGTTCCTTCAACCTGTCTCCATAGGACTTGTGATGCAAGCCATGCACCATCTTTGGTGCCCTCCTCTGAACCTTCCCTGCCCACTGTACGTCCCTTACGTAGGGATGGTCTCGGAAATGTGCACTGTAGTCCAGGTGGGGCCTCACTAGTGTCCTGTATAGTGGAATTTTGACCTCCCCTTTCCTGCATGGTTGTATTGTGCAGGGCTACTGGTCTCCCCCCCCCAGCATGCAATAGCATCGATGACGTCATGATACTCACACTGCTCAAGCAGCTCTGTCTGCCGACGTTGCTGCCACTGTTGCTCCCGCTGCTGCTGCTGTAGGGGTGCCACCCCTGCTGGCACCGGGTCCCTGGCCTGCCCCTCTTCAGGTGGTGCTTGCCTCCTGACATCCTGGCCTGTGGGAGACATATATTGAGACAAACATCAGTGTGACTCAAAAGAAGAGTGCCCCCTGCCCCAGTGAGAGTGCCTGCCCACACAGCCATATGCATCCATCGCACAGCTGCACACACTGACACAGCCAACCGTGGCCGAGCCGTCACCTATGCACAGCCACCAAAGCACACACACACCCCTACAGAGAATATAGGTGCATAGATGGTACACTCACCTGGCCTAGGCACCACGCCCACCTGGCACGTGAACGCAGCCACGCCAACAGCTCTGGCTCCCTCGGGGAGGATCACTGTACCGGTGCCGGCACTGCTCAGCAGACCGGCACTGTCCAGTGACCCCCACCAGGTCAGTGGCCACCTGCTGCCACACCCTTGTCCTGGCTATGGTGAGGTGTGCCCCACCATAGAGTGCCTCATAGTGAAGCTCCACTAGGGCCACCAGATTTGCCACTTCCAGCTGGCTCCAACACACAGCCCTCCTCCTAGCCATGTTGGTAGCTTTATAGCAGGCAATATGGCGCTCTGCTGTGCCATAACCCCATGTGGAGATGTTGCTAATAGACCACCACAGACTCCAATCGCTGTTCGAACAGCGCCGCCATTTTCACATAGCGCTGTCACCAGACAGCGCAGCTGAAACGTACACATGGCATGCAAACGGTGCCGGGGCAAAAGACATACACAAGGTCGCAATGACGCAAGGCTCGCACACGCCATCGCCGGACGTATGGGCATCCGGTAGCGACCGACAAGCTGCGTACCCAGTGCCACAGTGGACTATTGCGCGGTAGTAGTGCCTGGCGCCATATGGTGCCCAGTGCTGTAGCACCACTGGCACAATGGTGGCCATGGCCTGAATTGCCGATCGCTACCAGCACGCCTGCAGCATGACAGACGCATGCGTAAGCTATCTGGGCATGTGCAATGCAGTGTACCACGCAGGCACAAATCTGCACCATTGGCTCAGCCAACTCTTCCGTAGTGTGCAAAGCGCAGATTCGCGATATTCAGCCGACATATGCAGATCCTCCGATCAGCCATTCAAGGGCGCAGTGGCGCAATTTGCATGTCATTAAAGTTGCTCCACTCCTAATTTGCATGTGTTGCGCTATAAATGTGCGACAGTGGGCTGTGCAGGCTGGACTGGTTACTGCAGGTGAGAGGTGAGTTACATGCTGTGTGATGCTCAGGACAATGCTCATGGGAAATGCTGTAGACTGCACAGTGACAGGTGTCCACTTCCACCCTACAGATCACCATGACCGACCAGAGCCAAGGTGAGGGTGAGGACGGTGGGCGAGGAGGAGGCCGAACTTCACAGCGGCAGAGACGGAGGCCCTCTTCCAGGCCTACTTGGAAGATGAGCCACTATTGAGTGGACGGAGGGCCACCCCTCAGTCCAGTGCGGCTGCATGGGAGGGGGTAGCTCGGGCCATTAACCTGCATGGAAGCCACCAGCGCTCCGTGCAGGAATGCAAGAAAAAGATGGGGACTGACCACAGGAGGTTGAAGGAGGAGGTGGCAGCCTTCAGGGCGGCATGTGCTGGCACTGGCGGGGGCCCGCCAGTGGTGTTGCAGCTGACCCCACATGAGGAGACACTGGTCGCAGCCATGCAGCTGAGCGTCATTGCAGGCATACCAGGCAGAGGATTCAGACAGGTGGAAGCCCATCACTGCATGGTGACATGGTGGTGGTGTTTGGGGGGTGGCGGTTGTTCACATGCACTCACATGTACTCTCTTTCTGTTACAGATCCTGTTCGTCTTCAGGAGACAGTGGTGGTGGGTCCAGACAGTGAAGCAGACCTGCTGGACATGGAGGAGGGACCATCCATCTCCACCACCAGCCAGCAGGCACTGCAGCAGCATGCACGCCGGGCCAACAACTCTGGTGTCAGTGATACAGGTGTGGGGGGTGCACAGCCTGTGTCTCAGCAGTCTGGCATGCAAGCATGCCAGCATGCTGTGACCATGGCAGTAGCACGTACCTGCACCATTGATGATAGAAGGCCTGCAATGGGCAGTGATAGGTGTGTGTCGATGACAGACACAGCAGGCCAGCACGTGCCCCATGGCCTTTCGTTCACACCTGTGTACCAGCATGCTGGCACAGTCCCAGACTGCGCCTGTCAGCACCGGTGGGGCAGCACCGGTGGCTGTGCAGGTGTCTGGCACTGTTGCCAGCACAGCGGTGGAACAGGTGGACCTGGGGGCACAGCGGTTGGAGGGGCAGCAGCAGCAGTCGCACACCAGGTCTGGGGGTACAGTGTCAAGCAGTGGCACATGTCCACCACCCTTTGATCTGCCCATACCTGGTCCTGGCGAACAGCACCCATCCTCAAGGGATGATGTGCATCAGGACCGTCCACACCCTGGGGGTCACGATGCCATTGGGGCACAGTACCCATTGGACACACACACCCGCCTGCTGCAGGAATCAGTACAGCTGCAGGGGCGGGTTGCAAGGTCCGTGGAGGCACTGTTTGTGTCCGTGGAGTGGCACAGCAGGGAGTGTGCTCGGGACTGAGCCAAGCTGGTCCGAGATCGGGACTGGATGTGACCGCCGCCATTGACAGGCTGACCCAGGCAGTGGTCTCTGTCGTGGACGATTGGCACACACGTCAGGTGCCCTGTACCACACACCCACACAGTGCACTCTCCTCCCGTTCCTGGCATCGCATACGACCAGGGCCTGTCAATGCCGGGTTCTGCTGTGGGCATCCCAGCACCCCTGGTGCAGGTTTGTTCAGCGTGCTGCAGACCCCTGTGTGGGCAAGGTCGCGTTCGCGCAGTGGGACCCCTGGTGGTGCAACAGTGCCACCCCATGTGGCCCCTGCTCAGCCTGCCCGTGCTGTTGGGTCATGGCGGGGCTGCCCACACATTCATGGTGGCCGTGGGACAGTGCTACATGACTGAGCTGTCTCCCAGTGTGGGCCCTGTCTGGTGCTGCCCTGTGTGCAATGTGTGTCATGGTGGGCAGTGCACTCCTGGGTGCTCTGCTCACCACGCCAACACACGGACCACCTGCACACCCTCCCAACTGCTGTCCACAGGTGCGTGTGCATGATGATGCCTGCATTGCACTGTACACCAAGGTGCAAGGGTGCCCAGGTTCTGATACACGCACTTGGACAGTACAGGTGGTGGGGTGGATCGGTGGTGCTGTGTGTTAGCAATGTTGGTTCTGCAGTGCTGTGCATCTGCCCATGTACGCTCTGTGCCTGGTGTGTGTGTGTGTGTCCATATGAGTGCTCACCCTCCCTGATGGTGTGTTGGTATGCCTGGACCCTTCCACTCCTGACCTTCATGCACCCCTGGTGTGTTCCCTGTGTGCCTGTAGTGTTGGTTGCACATGTCCCTTGACTTACCTGTGTTGTGTGTAGTGCTCCTCTGTGATGGTGTCCCGTGCAGCTGGGCCTGCCGGATCAGTCGGGGTCCCTCCATCCTAGGGGGCTGCTCATCACCATCATCACCAGCGCCACCGTCCCCATCGCTGTCCTCCTGTTCGACCTGTACGTTATCCCATGGTCTTTGGCCATGTTGTGCAGGATGCAACAGGCCAGGAATATCCCACAGGCCTTTTGGGGCTGTACTGTAGGCACCGCCGGAGGTGTCTAGGCATCGGAAGCGTGCCTTGAGCATCCCAAACACCCGCTCTATGATGTTGCGTGTTGCGGCATGTGCCTCATTATAGCATAGCTGCGCTGGGGTCGTGGGGCGCTGGTATGGTGTGAGCAGCCAGGGACGGAGTGGGTATCCGCAGTCACCTGTGTGGAGATAGTGGAGAGCAGTGTCATGTTCAGGTCCATATTGGCCATCTCCCTGTGTGCCACTACCATGGCACCTGTGTCATTCCCACCCTTGCCCAGAGTTTGCATTCCATACATGTGTACTCACCCACTAGATGTCCTGTGGGGATGTCCCCACTCTCAAATCGATGGCACAGTGCAGACTGATACCATATGAAGGCATCATGTGCTCTGCCAGGGTGTGTGGCACAGGCATTGATTATCGCCCAGTGGCATCACACACCACCTGGCAGTTGACACTGGAGAATCCCTTTCGGTTACAATAGGCATAGCCGTCGGGGCCAGGTGGCATGCGGATGGCCACATGGGTGCAGTCTATGGCCCCTAGCACTCCAGGCATACGTGCTACCCTGTGGAACTCCTGCATGTTTGCTGTACGCTCTGCCGCGGTGCTGGGGAAATGGATGTACTCTGCAGCATGTGGCAGCAGTGTGCTGAGGAATTGGGTGAGGATGCATGATGTGGCTGACTGTGTGATGCCTGTGGTGTCCCCTGTCAGCCTCTGGAAGGTGCCCGTGGCGAGCAGGCACATGCAGGCTGTCACCTTGTTCTCCACCGACAGAGCATGACTCCGTCGTGAGGGTGCCTGCATCACATCACTGCACAGCTCACAGAGCCGTCTCAGTATTGCCCTGTTCAGGCGGTACCGGCCCACGATCTCTACATCTGTGTACAGCTCAAAGCTGATGCGGGCACGGTACCGCCTGTGGGGGACATACCACCGACGGGTCCCTCCACGGCCACGTCCCCCTGCAGCATGGATTCTCACCCCCCTCATTACAGCTTCCATGTGGAAGCTGGCACTGTCCATCTCCCTGGCTTCTGCCCCCCCCGGCTGCTGTTGCTATGTTACCCCTGCTGTCCTGACTGCTACTTCCACTGCACGGGCACCCCGCTGGCCTCCATAAAGTATGGGAAACAGTTTCCTTGCCTGCCCTTTTCAGTCTGTCTGTCTGTCTCTGTCTGCCTCTCTCTCTCCCCACTTGACAGCCTGGTAGCGTTCTTGCGCCCTTCCTTGAGCCTTTGTTTTGGCTCATTTCGCTAGTGCGCAGTTTCCGCTGTGCCGCTATTGCGCATTGGCGCAGTGTTTAATCATCGCATTGCGCCTTATGCATGGATCCACCCCTTTGGTTGCGCATGCCTCATTTTCATTGCGCTATTGCTCAGCATGTTTCGGGGCAACTGCCTCCTTCTGAATATCGCAGAATGGCGAGTTTTGATATTTGCGACAGAATCTCGTTGCGCATGGCGTAACCCTTTAGAATATCTGGCCATATACTGTAGTTGAGAAATTAGAGGTCGTTAATTTTCCCTACCCTTTTATTTTTTTTAAAGATACACTACCTTTTGTGCAAATTTTGCAACAGCAAAGTTAATATGCATTTGACTATTATTTAACAGATAAACGCATGTTGTCATAACATCAGGAAATGTTTTGTTTGAAAATAGCGGCATGATTCATGTCTTTCTCAGTTCCTTTAGCTTGTTGCATAGGAGCAACATGTGTATTTGTGAGAATTCTGATTCACATCCCATTGGACAAGGACCATTTGAGGTTTTATTCCATGTGTAGCTTGGAATTGTACCAAATCCAAAACAATCAAATCTTAGTCAGGCAAGAAGTTTCATGTACTCAGAGTTTTCACCTTTTTTTAGATAAAATTTCATTTCCCACTCACTATTTATATTTATAACTTTATAGAATCCAACATTTCACTCCTGTGTGTTATGTAATCTAGTCAGATCCATTTGTCTAGCAATATTCAATGCTCTTCACAATGCCTTCTTTACGTATTCATTTATATTCCTTGTACATACTACATAGAAAATTGATTCTAAACCCATGGGTTTTATTCTTTTATCTAATTTTGCAAACCATGAGTTACTCTTAGACATGAAACTCTCTTGCCAACATGCATAAACTATTACGTTATCAGAATTTGTAAGAATTTTCTGACAATATTTGATCATGCCTATAAAAGCTATTACTTTAGGACCAAATTCCTGTTTCCATTCTTAAATATTCTGGGGGCATTGTTTGTGGTAACCCCAGCGTCAGTCTTATAAATAAGTTCTGTATAGGTGCAAGCTTCTTGATTTCGTCTTTAAAACCCCAAACTTGTGCTCCGTATAAAGCACAGGATGAGATTTTTGCTATAGAAGTTGAGGTCATTGCTTTAAATGAGTTTCCTGCAGACAATTTACCAACTCTATATATCCCAAGCGTTGCCTGGCTTAACTCTTTTTTCTTAGTCTCCATGTGCTGATACCAGATTTTACTACTGTTACGTATTGTAACACTGAGATACTTTATGTTGTTTACTTCTTCTAAGTTTTCATTGCTGTAAAACCAGGCAACATTATTAATTTTACCTGAGAATTGCATGATTTTTGTCTTATTTGTATTTAGTTCAACTTTTTTTTCGTACATTTTATTTATGCGCCTACCATCCTGGAACTCTCTCAGGCATCCTCACTCGTCTCCTCCACATACCGCCTGCCTGAAGCCAGCCCACTGGAGAATCAGGGACAGATGCTCCCCTGCCTACTCAGTCTGGTGGGACCCCATCACTAGAACCAGGGCAAGCCGGGGGATCGGGAGAGCCAGCGAGGTAAGCCTGGCATTGGGCGTGTTTTGGAGGGGCACTGGAGGTGCCATTGCCTATCCAGGAAGCAGCGGATTTTCTATGTATAGTTCCCCCCAGAGTGCAGATGTGCAATGACATCCACATGATCAAGTTGCTAACGTCCACTACCACTCCGCCCTCTTGTATGGCTCAGCATTATCAATACCCCTGGTCTCCACCAGAGGTCACTGGTACACCACGTAAGCCCCCGGAGCCCACCCCAGGAGAGGAGAGGAGAGCAGTCCTCTGGACACTCCATCCTCTCCTCCCACACCAGCACCCCAATGACCCAAGGTCATTCCTGAACCTGGGTCACAGGCGTAGTGCAAGGTGCAGTGTCCAGTGCCTGAACCCTCAGCACCACTGGTCCAGCTTAAGTTCAAGTTTTAACTCTACCATAGTTTCTTCTATACCATCTAATATCTTCTGTAGTCTGGACATTGTACATGATATTATCAATGCATCATCTGGATACATGACAATACCACATTTTATCTCAAGTATTTTTGGAAAGTCTGCATCCAATTTATTAATGTTGTCTATTTATTTATATAAAGATTAAAGAGAAGTTGGGCTAGCAAACACCCCTGTTTGATCCCTTTATTTACATGTATATCATTAGTAAGATTACCATTTTGATTGTATCGAATTTTTAGTTCAGTATTTTGGTGCATCATTTGTAGGATTTTTAAAATATTCAAATTTAGAGCATATTTTTCCAATATCGACCAAAGGATGATTCTATCAAGACTGTCGAAATCCCCCTTTATATCTATGACTGCCATGAAAAGACTAGCATTTCTTTTGTGCTTGTATTTATGTATCAAGTAATCTACTTTGAAGACACAATCTATTGTAGATCTATTTTTTCAAAATCCAAATTGGTAAGGACTTAATATTTCTTCACTATCAACTTATACCTGAATTCTGTGCAAAAGAATACATGAAAATATTTTTTTCATAATACATAGTAATGATATTAATCTATATGATGAGGGCTTGTTTTTGGTCCTTTTTTATACACTGCTGTGCATCCATTTTGGGACATCACGGATGTCAGCATGCCTATACTAGCTATAACGCTAGCCTGATTGAGACTTTCAAGCAACTATAAGTTAAAAAAAAAAGTAAAAAAAAGAAACACAAAAAACTTCAACCTAGAAAGGGAGGTAGAGGGAGACAGACGTGTGTGCTTGTGTGTGCTTGTGTGTGTGAGTGACTGAGGGAGAAAGAGAGAGAGACAGACAGACAGGAGTCAGGCTGGAAAAATTGCTGGCCAGTTTATTATATAAAATAAAAAATAGGGAAGTGTGTGACACTTCAATTTAATGCACACCTTTGGAGTGGGAGGCTTTAATAAACCTCTCTGGCTTCACCCTCGAGTTTATATAACATCCCACACCTCGGGTGTGTATTAAATTCTCATGTCACACACTTCCCCATATTTTATTCTGTATATATTTATTTCCAAATGAAATAAGTTTCCAAAATGACTGAGTATCCTTATCCCATATAACATTTTGTAGCATGTTCCATCACTTCCTTTTATGTTCATTTTACTTTATAGATAACAGAATACGATATTCTTTTCTAAGATTAATATAGGCTTCTCTGTATGCTTCCAAACCCTGTTTTCATGTCATCCTCACTATTTTGTTTAGTGTTTTCTTTCATCTGTAGCATTTTGCATCATACCAGGGTAATTTTCTTCTGCTATCTCCTAATATATGGCTTTTTCTAGCACTATGTTTAAGTTGATCCCTAAAAATTCCTTCCACTGATTCGTACATTTCTATAATCTGTTCTTCTGCATTATTCATAATGAGCAGTTGTTCTCTTAAAGATTTTATATAATCTCTAATACATACCTTTTTTAATTTTTCTGGTGGTAACAGGTCCCATATAAGTATTTTACTCCATCTAACTTCCTTGTGGTTATAGATTTTTTCCAGAGACTTATTATTATTATTTTTTTCCTTATTAACCTGTAGTGCCAGCTTAAGGCATAAAGGAAGATGTTTACATGAAGATTCTTGAATTACAGTTAAGGAAATTATCTCATTAATTGAGAAAATATCTGTGATTATTAGATCTATAACTGAATTTCCCTTTTTAGATATAAACGTAAAATGTCCTGCAGAATCTCCTGGAGTTCTCCCATTTAGTATTCTTAGATTATTATTTGCCAGAAAGGAAATCAGTTTTGTTCCTCTAGCATTATTTTTTTTATCTTTCGAGGACCTCATTGGGACTGCTAAATGCTTATCAATCTCACCCATGATTTGAATGAAAGGTTTCTTCTTTGTTTTCTCTGGTTCTTATGTTAAAATCACCTGCCAAGATAATAGAGGTTATGTGTCTATTATTTAACTCTTGAACCAGTAGATTTTCTAGCTTATCAAAGATGTTGTTTATTTAATCGAGTGTCAGATAGGGAGGTAAATAACAATTCAAAATAGCTATGCTTTCCTTTTCCCTGTTTTTTAAGACAAGAAGAAGAAAGAATTCATTACACAGATCTACTTGTTCCATTTCAGCATACAGACTGGAGGATATCAAGGTGACCAACCCCCTTTATATCTTCCCATTTCATTTTCTTTGTTCCCCTTTATTACAAACTGACTATACCCCTCCATAATTTGATTTTCATACTTGTCAGACTATATCTCTTGCATAAAAATAATATCAAATTTTTTAATAAATTCTAACCAAGATTTATCATTAATTTTTACTCTCAACCCTGAGATGTTCCAGGACAGTACTGTTAATTCAGTATAGGTGTTAGCTTAATCACCACCCACAATATATCAATCTGAGTGCTACACAGTTGAAGTGGAATCATTCCAGCTTTTATGATTTATTCTAATGACTGTGTTAGATCATTCTGATCCATCAACCTCCTCAGCCTCCTCAGTATCCAAAATCATTGTTACTGTATTTATTCTTTTACTTCTTCTCTTCTTCCCCCTTATGTAAACTTCATCTTCGGAACCCTCAAGTGTCTGTTCTTCCTCATTTTTTTCTTATCAGGTATTTTGTAATCAATCCTGTTTCCTGATGTTTTCTTTATTCCCCTTGCTCATATCTTTCCTTTGTTTCTTTTTTGATGCATTCCGTTCCCCTTCCTTGTAAACATCAGTTTTGTGTGGAACTGTTACATCTAAATCAATACCATCCTTTCTCAAATGTTGCCTTCTATCCAAAATGTGTTGTCTTATTTCCCTGGATTTTAGTAGTACACATATTTTCCTTTATTTGGCTCAACCTTATACTGTACCTATAAACGGAAATAAGATCTTTCCAAAGCAGTACATTTTTTAATACTTTTTGGACAAATTTGGATTTACATTTGGACTCAGTAATCAACAAATACCACCATGCAAATTTAATGCTGATAGGAGACTTTAATGCCAGACTGGGACCGCTCACAGTTGGACTGCTGAGGGGAACTTCGACTGTCCAGAATCACACTCAGGACAGAATAGCAAATGCTAATGGTAAAATGTTATATCATATTTTAGAAAAATATGGCCTAATTACGCTGAATGGTAGTATAATGGGTGACAATACCACATATTTTACTTTTCTAAGTGGGAAGAGGGCAAGTATGATTGATTATTTTTGCATATTTCCTTGGCAAATCTACAACATTGTTAAGTTTGATATTATGTTATGCCCTGAAAGTGATCACTATCCTTTAAAAGTGACCATAGATCTATCAAAAGGAAACACAGGGACACAGACATATATATATATATATATATATATATATATATATATATATATATACCCAGATATCCAAATTAGAAATCAGAAAAGAGTACAATTTTCCTGGGACATAGAAATGGACACTAGCACAATAATAAAGTCAGCAGAGATCAAATCTATAGCAGAACATATTTCAGAGGAAAGTACTGCAACAGAAATGTATAATTCAGTTCAAGCAATGACAAATAAAATTTTACCTATCCTTTATAAAGATAATAAACCAAGGCAACAAAGATCTTAGTATATAAAGAATGTCAGAATTTTAAGAATAATCTGAATAAGATCATCAAAATAGTGCAATCAAATAGAACTACACAAAACATACAACATCTAAATAAACAGAGGAAAGAATATAAAACCCTTTTAACAAAGAAATTATACAAGCATTCCCAGGAACAATGGAAATCCATGTTAGAGACAATAGAAAGAGGTGACATTAAAAGTTTTTGGTTTAAAGTAACAAGAGGGACAGGGCATTTTGCTCCAAATATCTCAGCATACACTCCAGCTGCAAGTTGGATTACTTATTACAAAAAATATTTTACTGAGATAATGACTTTAATGATCAAAATAATATTTTGTTACAGTTAAAGGATGCCCACACACCATTAAATATCACTCCATGGGAAGTTTCTCTAGCTATATCAGCAACTAAACCCAATAAAGCACCAGGCACTGACTGCGCTAAACCATTTCTATATAAGGTGGCGCATGATTGGCGGTGCAGTCTTCTGGCAATGTTATTTAACAAAATAATAGATGTGAATATGATTCCCTAGTCATAGAAAGAAAACATAATGATACCACTTCATAAGAAAGGAAATCCAAAAATGCCAGAAAATTATAGACCTATCAGCCTTTTGGATAGCTTAAGTAAGATATTTACAAGACTATTACTGGCCAGAATAAACAAGTGGCTACAAGAAAAAACATAATTAATGACTTTTAGGCAGGTTTTAGACAAAAAAATCAACAGTAGATCAATGTTTTGTATTGTCACATATCATAGAAAAATACTACATTAAGAAACATTTACCAATATACATTGCTTTTTTGGATTTTCAGGGTGCATTTGATAGAGTTAATAGAAATATACTATGGCAGAAACTTAAACATCTCCAAATTAATCAAACTTTATTGAGGGTTATAATTAACCTTTATTCTGATAACAAAACATATATTAGATACAATTTGGCTGGAAACTTGACAATATCTTTTCAATCAAATCAAGGTGTTAAACAGGGCTGCATTTTGGCTCCTACCCTGTTTAACCTTTTCATAAACAATCTGCCAGAAAAATGAACTCCAGCATTGAACCACTGTCCCTCAGTTGGAGGCATTAAAGTCCCAGTTCTTAACTATGCTGACAATTTAGCTCTGCTCTCACTTTCACCCATCGGATTAGGTAGACAAATGAAAATTCTTCAGATGTATTGCATATAGAATGATTTAACTGTAAACACAAATAAGACACAAATAATGATAATTGGAAAGCAACTAACTAAATATAAATGGCACATAAATGATATACACTTAAAGATTGTTACATACTATATATATATCTTGATCTTCAAATTTCTAGTAACACTAAATACCACAAACAAAGAATTTACCTTTTGAATAAGTTAGCACAGTCCAAAAATGCATTGCTAGGATTCAGTATTAAATATGGAGGAAATACAGTCTTCACAGTAATATGAGCTGCAGAAATGAAAATGAACCCAATAGCTTTATTTGCAATAGAAATCTAGCTTGACAAATATGTCACAAAACTAGAAAAAACATTTGATTCCTTGTATAAAATAATAGTGGGCCTTCCAAGGTCCACCCCGGCAGTGGTGGCAAGGGCAGAACTAGGTAGAGTTCAAACCAAATATCTGGCATTCTTAATGAAATTAAGGTATTGGCTTAGATGTTCAAATCTTGATGCAAATAGCTTGGCATATAAATGCCTAAGTGAAGAAGCAAAATAAATAGAGCATTCTTCATGGTTAATGCAAATAGTCTCTATATTGGATAAAATAGGTCTCAACCATTTATGGACTGATCAACAGAGAGGTATAAAAAATCACCTGAATGTATTCCTCTAATCAAAATAGACTTTACAAAATTTCATTCAAAGAGGACATGACAAGAATAAGGTCCCTGAAGGCCTATCATTGGTATGCTCACAACAAAATTAACCATATTTTGGAACCTTACCTATCCTTCCTGACAGATAAAAAATTAAGATTCCTCTTTACAAAATTCAGATTGGAACTATACCCCTCAAGATTTAGACAATATCTGTACACTAAATATAAAAATAAAATACAACATATAAACTATGACTGTAGCCTAAATCAATTGGAAACATTAGAGCATATTATTCTTTAGTGCCCAAAATAGGCTGAATTGCAAGATAAGACTGTGTCCTCTTATTTTCTGATAAACTCACTTACAGCGAATGAAGTATTGAGAATATTGAGGAATCCACCACTAGAGTTTATTGTTGGAGACATGGCTAATTATGTAAACTGGATATTTCAAAAGAAATGTGCAATTATTCAACATTGCACTAAAATAATTACACACAACTGTACATATATAAATTATGAATATGTGCAATCTTAGAATTTAAACTTTGTCTGGCAAGAATGAGTTTCTCTCTTCTCTAAAGATAAATGCAATTTTTGCTATTTATGGCTTTATATGAATGAGCTCTATCCTGTATTATAATTGATTAGTGTTTTTAATTTTTGTAATGATTAAACTGTCAAACAATAAAGCATATTGATACCTTAATACCCAAAGCAGTTTATCTTTCATAAGTGCTTTCAGGAGGTTATGTATTTTAACTCCCAAATTGTAATGGGTTTCTTTTCTGTTTTTCAGAACCCCGGATAGGTATAATGTTGGTAGCAAATTTTTATGTTTTATTTGATTCCTTGTAACTTCATTTTCCTTCACTTTGGTTTTAGTTCTATGTACTTCTTGATTAGAGAATGTTTCATTTTTATTCTTTACAATTATTACCACATTGTGTAGCGTTTGTGTAGCTATAGTTTTTTTTTTACTTTGTTTCTTACTTGTCACCTGTAAATCATCGTCTGTATTGTTCTTTGTTTTTGATAATATGTCGAATTGCTTTTTTCCTATCTTATTTGCTGGTTGTTTTCTTACTTTGGCCTTACTTGATTGCTGAATCAAATTCTGAATTTCTTTGTCTTCTCTTTCCTGTCTGATTATTTTTTCTTTTGTTTCTTTTGTCCCCTCTCAGTCTTTTTTATTCATTGTAGAATCCCACACTATATCCAATGTTTTTTATAAGGTCAGAATTTCCACATTCATTTTGGTTACATTGGGATCTAATAGTGGCCAAAATTTCCCACAGATAAAGATTACTTTGCAATAATGTGACCTTAAGATTGTGGATATCTTTCCCTATTTGTATATTTGTTTGACTGAAGTATAGTCCATCCCAAGATCAAAAGCAGGGAGTATGCTGTCCCCTTGTTTATCTTGGACTGTACCCCTGCCATTCTCTGAGTTTTCAGACCATAAGAAGGGTATATCTCACTTTTCACTTAAGGGCGGATCCAGTTCTACTCTTTGGACATAAAGTGACATAAATTGATCAAAATCTTGCAGGGAATTTTCCCCTGACTGCCCTATTATTCACAGTGTTCCCCTCATATTGATCATATTAGTCCTCATATTGATCCATAGATCAATTTTATCAGTTTTTTTATTTAATGAAAATCTAAATTATGACTCTGGCTGTAGCCCAGTTTCTGATTCCCATCTCCTGCCTTACCATTTCAATTTAGTTGAGGCGCTGATCTACTCAAAACAATTTCCTGTGATCTCGTTTGGGTATCTGTTTGAGTTTTGGCTCTTTTTATCAAGTTAAAAATCTTCGAGTATTGATCATCTACTCCTGTACTTGTCAGATGTTTTTTTTTTATTAGATAAAGTATCAATGGGCCTTTGGTGAGTCCATGGAATCTACCCTTTGCTGTATTTAATGTGTATAATCAGTAATTTTCTTATTTTTACCTAAGGTAGTTTAAAGAACCATTTTTCTGTTTCACAGTCACATGTGTTATAGATATAAATTAAATCCTAGCAATTACATATTTTCCAAACAGTAATGAATAAGAATAATAAAGATAAAACACAATCTATGAAATAAAAAAAGACTAAGTGAGATATGAGCAAACAAAAATCATAATTAAAATTAGTTCAAACTACTCCTGACCTTAAACGCTGATGTAAAGCAGATCAATGTAAAAAAGGGATGCTTTATTTTTGCTAGTACTCTGCTAAAGCTTAAAAAAGTTTTCAGAAAATCAATACTTACTGTGTACTTACTGTCGATTAACTAATACAGCAGAGAGAGAAGGGAGCTCTCTTCACGTCAAAACCTGTTTGAGGAGGAATTGTAGCAGAAAAAAACTACCTACCATAGTTCTAGCCACCACCAGCAATGAGGATAGTGTCTGGGGATTCTGAATGACAGTGCCTGCTCCCTAGTATCCTTTATCTCAAGAGACCTTGTGACATAGTTGAAGTGGATTTCAAAAACCTCTATCATGTAACTAATGTCTAAATGTGTATAAAAACTAAATAAAAAAAATATGAAATTTCGAATATTGTGCAAGACAAATGCAATATGTGAAATGTGTGAAACATGTAAAAAGAAAAAAAAGATTGAGGTATCTTAAGAAGGGTTTACCTATGCCAACAAGACAACAATGTTGTCAAGGTTCAGCATAGTGTGATCCCTGATGTCGACAGGTGAAATTTCGCCTGACAGACATTAGTGTTTTTCAATTGGGGGGCTGTGCCCCCCCCACGCTTCCCCTACTAAAGATTAATAACTCCGAGTCAGAGTTAACTTGTAGGGGGGGCATAACTTGATGAAAGGTGAACATTCGCTGGTGGGTTCCCCACAATGACAATTTTGAAACTTGTCAAAATTGTCACTGTGGGAGATTTTGCCATCAGGGTTTTGCTTTTCCATCAGCATACCCTTAAGAAGCACTTGAATGTCTTTGCTATCTAACCACAATTTCACTGTGCTTAAAATAGAAAGTTTATTTATTTGTTTCACTTTTGTTAACCAGGTAAGCACACTAGACAGTCATATGCCTATTTTCAGGTGTGACCCAAGAGATTACAAGGTACAGACAAAGACAGGTCTAACAGAATTTCAATGAAAGGTAATAGTCAGACACAGTGTGACTTGATAAGAAGGCATGTAGAAGAGCATAACATGACAAGGTAGCAATAGACAGTCAGGTATTGGATATCACATAAGATAACATTTGACAGAACATGAATTGTAATCTCGTACACACACCGATCTCAAGGCGATGACCGGACGGACCATAAAGTGCAGCACAGTGCAGAAAAGGGGCATAATACCTTAGGCATAATGACAAGCTGAGGCAAGTTTCAGGAAGCCCCAGAGGGAGTTTCTGAAGCAGGTATGGGAGGGGGAGGTATGAACATGAGCAGGGAGGGAGTTCAATAGCCTGGGTGCACAGATGGCAAAAGCCCAATCACCCATTAGGGTACGGGTTTGGGGAACTTGGAATACTTGCGAGCCACTAGTTCTTAATTGGTAGGAGAGGTTTGCAGGCTTGAATAGCTCATCTAGTACAGGTGGAGTGGCAGTTCTGATGATATTGTCAATGAAGTTGTACATAACAAAGGTTCGATGATTATCAGAGGAGAGTCACTCAAGCTTGTTGTATAGATCACAGTGGTGAGTGAGATGGGGGAGAGACAGCAAAGTGACATTTGTTGTTATAAGCAACATCCCATTTTGCTAGACATGTTTTAGGGACATGTGCAAAGGAGACCAGTCCATAACAGAGAGCCGGTAGTAGAACCCCCTTAGCTAGAGCATGGGCCAGCGCATACAGGACTTCTTTAAGCCCATAATGCTGGTAAGTTCTTTGATGAGACGGCTCTCAATGTCTCTCCCTTGGTTGGAATAAAGATAGCTGGGAAAGCCATAATGTACAAAGTACTTTTCGCACAAAACTTTAACCATGGTGGTTCCCATCACAAGAACTGGATAAAACTTATAGGCCCTTGAAATCCCCGTCACCAGCGCAATTAGCACTGCGGGAACTGTGTGGCATGTTAGGTTTGGAAGATCCATGGAGAGTGTTAAACCCTTCTACCAGGAGTTACACTTTCTTTTCTCCGGTCCATAACTCCTGATCAAGGCTGGACTACATTTTGGTGAGCACCAGTTTCATAGCCAACATTTCCCTCACGGGCATTGAGCCTATTGTGATCTCTGGCCATGCCCTAGCTTGGATTAGGTTCACACCAATTTCTCCAGGGCAACGTGACACTACATGGAAACTCAATACCCAGATTTTGAAGGATGAACAGTCCATTGCCCATATTCGAACTTTAATCCGGTCTTTTTTGGAGACTAACCAGGGCTCAGTTTCTAGATATGACCTAATATGGTGCTCACTAAAATGTTTCCTCAGGGGTGAATTCATTAAAATATCCGCTAGGAGGAAAAAACTCAGAGTAGAGAAGCTTGCCTTTCTATCTAGTCAGATTAAATCGGGGGAGGAATCCCTTTCCTCTTCCAAGTCCCAAAAGAGTCTTGAAAACTTATATAAACTTAAGGATGAATATGAAGATCTAATCAAAGAAAAGACCGAATTTGCCATGCTGAAATCCAAAACAAAATATTTGGACCAGGAGGAAAAGCCGGGTAGGCTACTGGCCCTCAGACTCAGAGAAATGGAGAGTTCCAGATTAATTCCCGCCTTGAAGGCAAGTGACGGCTCCATCAAGACCGGCCCCAGGGATATTGCGGATGTCTTCCAAACCTTCTATCAGAACCTGTATGGGATAGAACAGGTTCATCTTCACTTTCTTGATATCAAAGCCTTCTTAGAGCAAATTTCCCTACCACATCTCACGGAGGAGCAATGTACTCTCCTTTTAGCTCCCATATCTTTGAGAGAGGTGGAGGATACCATCCGCAATCTTACCCCAGATAAAACTCCCGGGCCCTGACGGCCTACCTTCCAACTTCTATAGGACCTTTCACAGTGATTTGGCACCAGCTCTTTTAGACCTTTTCAACTACATCCTCTCCTCTGACTTATTGGATCCATCCCTATTAGAAGCCACTATAGTTTTGATTCCCAAAGCAAATAAATCCTCCCTAGACCCAGCCAATTACAGACCCATCTCATTACTCAATTGTGATGTTAAAATTTTATCCAAGATTCTTTCACTGCACATCAAACAAGTGTGACAAACAATTTTAAGCCGAGAGCAAGTGGGCTTTGTCCAAGGCAGATCGGCAGCAGACCACATGAGAGTTCTCTCATATATTTTCCAGGAAGCCCAAAACACTCAAATACCCATGGCTCTAGTCGCCTTGGACACCGAAAAAGCCTTCGATCGCGTAAATTGGGATTTCCTGTGGGCCACATTGGATAAATTTGGTTTCCCAGACAATTTTACTCAGTGGATCAAGGCATTATACAGAAGCCCCTCGGCTAGAATTTACTGCAATGGGGTATTCTCACCCCGGTTCCAATTGTACTCGGGTACTCGACAGGGATGCCCCCTTTCACCATACCTTTTTAACCTTTATTTAGAGCCCTTATTAACACGTATCAAAACAGCTCCCAGGATCCTGGGTTGTGCCATTGCTCAACAAACCTTAACACTGTCGGTCTTTGCAGGCGATATTCTGCTGCATCTGACCAACCGGATGGATTCCTCATGTGAAGTCTTAGATATAGTAGAGCAATTTGGTGCTGCATCAAATTATAGATTAAATCTATCTAAGTCTGAAATCTTTCCTCAATCTTTACGCTTCAATCCAATATGGCCCAATTTGGCATGAAATGGGCCCACACCATCTTAAGTATTTGGGTATCTATTTGGCCCGGGAGGAGGGGACAGTCAAGAAGCTTAATTTGGAAGACCTAGTGGACAAAATCCAATCCGACCTAAGTAGATGGGATAAGCTTCCTTTATCCCTTGGGGGAAGAATTAGCATTATTAAAATGAACGTCCTACCACATTTATTTTATCCCCTGAATTTATTAGATATTTGGCTTCCCAAAGTCTTTTTTCAAAAGCTACATTCAATGCTGATCAAATTTATCTGGAACCAAAAGCACCCCAGGCGAGCTTTTTACAAACTCTGCTTGCCCAAGGATAAAGGTGGTCTCCGCCTGCCAAATTTTGAATATTATTACTGGTCTAGTTATCTGGTCAAAATGGGTAAGTGGCTTGGTGACCGTAATGCTAACTATGTACCTTTATGGCTTAATTTAGACCTCAAGCTCATGGCGAAACACAATATAGACCCCTCCAGTATTTTTTACTGCAACTTCTCTGCCTTACCTAGAGATGTCCAAAACTCGGTAGTAGGCGTGTCGGTGAAAGTTCTGAATCAATATTATTCTGCTGCCAAAATCCGACATACAAAAGACCCAGGTCAACCACTGGTTTTTAACCCTAATATCAAGATTGGGACTAGCTGGTTGACATCGTTATGGTTACCCCAAATTCAGGAATGTCTGGTTGAAGATCTATATATACGAGGACGTCTTGGTACATCGAGTGAATTGCTGGCAACTTTAGACATCCCCTCACAAAAGATTTTCAAACTATATCAATTGAGGCACTTCATAAGTAAGGAATTTGGCACTCAGTTGCCAACTCCGGGATTAATTCTCTCCGACCCAGCTCAAAGAGTGTGCGGCTAAACCCCATGGAGTATCTAACCTATATCTACATCTTATGCATACCAACACCCCAGAGGTGTTGGTAGGCTCCAAAATTTGGACTCCTATGATCCCGGGACCCTCCTTCTCCTGGGCTCAAGTCTGGAGAGACCTATATACATATTACACCCTAGATAGGAATAGACTCATTCAATTCTATATTATTAATAAAATGTATTACACACCTTTGAAAAAGGCGAATTTTGACAGTTCTAGCTCCCCCAACTGCATCAGATGTGGTAAGGAATTGGGTAGTATCCCTCATATGTTTTGGTACTGTCTCAAGGTAGCCCCACTATGGAAAACTATCCGTGACAACTTAGATCCTACCCTAGGATTGTATGAATTTTTCACTCCTGAAATCTGTATATTGGGTAACTACTCCAGTATCAGAGTCAAGGAAAGGAAATACCACATGGCTCTTATCTCAATGGCGGTCAAAAGGTTAGTGCTACGCCATTGGCTGGATCACTCAGAGATCTCTTATTATGACTGGGTGGAAGAAATGTCCCTCTGCTTTAAAATGGAGAGATTGATAGCTAGTTCCACACATGCCCTACCTACTTTTCAAAAGAAATGGGGTAAACTTTATGCTCTATACCTTCACTGAACCTCAATTCTGTGATCACATAGATGCAAAATATCAGCGTTAGATAGGCCTCCCTCCTCGCGGCCTGGTAATTCTAGTCAGAGGCTATGTTCCACTGGAGTCGAACCACCTTGGTATTCAAGAGCAGGCTGAGGCTTTCGTTGTAAGAAACAGTTTTTTCCCCCTTTTTCCTTCCTTCCTTTTTTCCCTTTAGCAGTGACACCTTCTGTGGGGGGAGGGTGGGGGAAGGAACATTTCATGGTTTATATACTATGTATTTTCTCGCTATCATGTGCTGTCAAGTAAAATGAATAAAGTGAGAATTTCAAAAAAAAACCAAAACATGGTGGTTGCCTTTTGGTCTTTTGTGGGGAATGCCTGTGCATAGTTGGTGTTGTGATCAATCACCAACAAAATGTAACTGATCCCTTTCCAGTCAGGTTCAAGGGAAAGGAAGTTTATGTAGACCATATCCATTGGTCCACTACTGGTGATGTTTACAAGTGGAGCTGCTCTCTTGGGTTGGTCTTATGGGTAATGTACCAGTTGCAGAGTCCACAATGTCTCTCTACTGGGGGTGCATGCATGCAAGTTAGGAGATGGCTGCCTGAGACCCCTGCTCCACCAAGCCTTTTCATTAATCCATCACTTTAAAGTCCTATTCAGGAGAAAGCCTGATATAAGTGGGTAATCCTAGCAGTAGAAACCCTGTGCTACTATATTGTTGGACTTGCTATGATCTTACCTACAAGAAATAACTTTTCTGAGAGCTGCATCATCTGGAGAAGGGCCGCCCTGCTTTCTAGATATGGTGACTTCAGGAATCCACATTGCGGTGGGTCTGGAGGACATTTCTGACATCCGTGCAATGTTACAAGTGCTGGCAATGGATATACCAAATATTAAAGCCAATGTTTCCCAGTTAAATGAACGTATTGTGGCTTCGGAGCAACACATGTTGGAGAACAAGCTCTTTGCATTATGTGTGGAATTGGATAATGCTCGTTACGCTGACCAACTTTCCCAACTCGAGCAACAACTGCAGCAGGCTCTCGAGTGATAAATATCCTGTTACCAAACCTAAGCAGCAGAGAGAGATCCATCATGGTGTTGACCCTCAGAAGTCTGCTCAGAGGCATAGAGGTAACGTGGACCCTGTTTTGTCTGACTAGGAACCCTACCGTACTGCAGCATCGACTGTTGCTCAAGGCTGGTCAGCAGATCCCGATCTGAAACACCCGCAGCTGTCCTCAACATTAATGCTGGGAGATTCTCAAGAGAGTGGCATGGATTGGGCAGAGTATTTAGAATAGGAACTGGTGTCATCTGTACCGTTGGATCAAGCGACACAGAATTTGGCTTCTTCAGATGTCAGGGAATCCACCGATGCTCATCAGGTGAAGGTGCTGTCTAATGCTGCTCTGACTTCCTCTCCAGGTGACTCCTCTAATAGTGGTGAACCAACTGGTAATAGGTGAGTAGAGAAGGCACAGCAGTACAGGCCAAGTTCATTGGAATAAGAGACTTGAAGCACCTAACAAGCGATTGTATTTCAAGTCTCATATGGGACTTGGTTATGTTCGGGGAGGTTGGCTCTCTATTCATTTTAGTAGTAGTGGTAATTGACCTTTAAGCGGCTTGGACAGTTTTGCATCTGTTTTGGACTGTTAATTACTTGCAGTAGTTTTTTCTGCCCCTTTTCTTATAAGTTATGTTTTAGAGCCCGCCCCCATTAGTTGTTTTTACTGTTTATGGACTCCTTATATCAGGTGGAATTTGTAGTTCATTGGGATATTTGTTTCACTTGCCAGCTGTATCTTTTAATTGCATTTGCACCTTTGTTCAATTGGCAGCTTACTATATAGTGAATTTCTATATTTTTTTTGAGGGGGGGTATTATTTTCTCTCCTCCAGAGCTCCGGCTATGACCCCCGCCCTCCGTTGTTCCCCCCAGCGCCATCCCCGGACATCAGACCCCCTCCCTTGTGCACCCCATGATTTACCCTTTGCGGCGGGGTGGTGGGGAGCGACTCAACCCCACTAGCGGATCCATGCCAGGGGCGCCCTTCCAGGAGAAATGGGGCCACGAGGAACTAACCGTGCTGCCGAACTAGCTTTTTCACTGTTTTCCTCCCGGTGAGTCATGGCATGCAATGACGCCAGTGACTGGGTGCATGCACGCTCCCGTGCATGCCCCAATCAAGTGTCTGCCATGACCCACCCCCCAAGCTTGCAGCTACTTGCTGTTGACCCCCCAGCCTCTGCTAGGGGTCAGGCAAGCCCCGGCCGTCCAAATCCCCTCCCCAGAGATGGAGAGCAGTCCCTTGGATGCTCAATCCATCTCCTCCCCACTGACCCACAGCAACCCATGCCCGTTCCCGAACACGGGTTGCCGGCGTGGCGCGAGGTGTGGCGACCAGCGCCTCAACCCTCAGCACCACCGGGCCGGCGAATTTCTCTATTTTCAAGTCTTGGAGATTGGGAGTTATCGGATGACCTGAAGAGGGTTAACACAGAACTAGGCTAATATGCCCTAAAATACACCTGCTGGGGGTTGGAGGGCCTTGGCAGAGCAATGCCATCTGCCCCTTTTATCCCAATCTCTGAGCTTGATGGTTTAAATTTTCACTAGTTGTTAGTATCCCATTGGCTGGATGGTTCGTTTCTATGTTGTAATTTTTATATTGGGATACTTTATAGTATTTTGTGGTATTTTCTGGGGTTTTTCTATAATTTTTCAGTATTTTTTATTATATATTCTATTATTCATGTTCAGGGGAATGGCAGTACTACTATGTGACCTATTCTTCTTCGAATACTTCAAGGATTGTTATTGCCTATTTACAATTTTTCTTTCTCTAGCTATCAGATTAAGGTAGTTATTGGAAACATGAGGAATTTTAATTATGTGTTTGCTATTACACACAGGACCTCTAATTTAATTAGTGATGCAAACGTGGCACCATCTAATTTTCAGTGATTTGCTATTCAGCATTCTCAGAGCCTACATTCTATTTTCCTTGTGGGGTTTCTTTATTTTCTTATGGGATGGCTGACTTGAGAATAGTGTCATGGAAAGTTCAGGGAATGAATCACCCCTTAAAACAGAGGAAAGTGATGCATTATTTGAAGTCAATTCATTGTGATATTGCTTTCCTTCAGGAAACTCATCTCCTGAACGCTGACACTTCAAAACTGGTCAGAGAGTGGGTAGGCATGGCATTCTCGAGCACATTCTCACTTAAAAAGTGGGGGGTCTCAATCCTTATTAAAAAAGGGTGTCCCCAGCTGGCCCAGTGGCGCGGAGGGCTGAGGCATCATGCCTTACTTCCCATCATGCTGGCTACCTGTGTTCGCGGTGTGAGCGGGCCGCTGGGGGTTGGCCAGGGAGGGAGAGGATCGAGCATCCGGAGGACAGCTCTCCTCTCCTAGGGAGGGATGGGGACAGAGTCTTACTGTTTGCCTGAACCCTAGCAGTGGCTGGGGGCCAGCACAATGAACCCACACAGAGGGGGCAGAGCAGGGCAGATGCCTGGCATGCCGTGTGCAGAAGCCTGCATGGTTTGGCCACTGGTGTCATTGCACGCATCCACGATGCACCAGGGGGAGTGGGAGAAAAATGGAGGCTGAAATACCCACCCGGCAGGATGACAGCCAGCCTCTCACAGGCCCTGCACCCAGACAACTGGCACCTCACTACTGTCAGAGGTGTGACCAGTGGATGCCGGGGAGACGGGGCTGGGGGGTTGGAAGGATAGGGGCTAGATGGAATGGTGAGAAACAGATGAGAAAAAAAAAAGGCTGTCCCCTCCAGGTTGAACGAGTGGTTATGGATAGAGATGGGGTAGTGTTTTTTTATGGGGATTTGTGTTTGTGGTTCATATTTTATTGAATAATATATATGCTCCTAATTTACACTCCCCAGATTTTTTCACCTATGTTGCCTGGCAGATTATGGACAGATATCATATGCAGCTGAAGGTTTTGATGGTGGGGATTTTAATTTTGTATTGGACCCCTTAGTAGATAGGGCACCACCAGTAAATGGTAACCCCTCCCATCAGCGGTTCAAGGCTCTGTTATTTCAAATATGTACCAAATTCACTGTGGTAGGCCTCTGGAGATGTCCCACCCCACAGTTCAGGGGTATACTTTCTGGTCTAACTGGTTCAGTACGTGTACTAGACTAGATTGTTTCTTGGGAAGCTCCACTTTATTATCTAGTGTTTTAAATGTGGATATTTTGCCAATCATTATTTCAGATCATACTCCAGTTTGTCTAGTCTGGGTCCCAGAAGGAAGCATCTCTAAATCACCTAGATGGCATTTTAATCCTGCCCTTTTATGCTCTGAGGCTTTTAGAAATTGGATAAGGGCTGATATTGGTTTTTATTTTCAAACTAACCAAGATCCCGGCATCTTCCCTTTTATCTTGTGGGATGCCTTTAAGGCTTTTATAAGAGGCCGGGTAATTGTTTATGCTGCTAAACAGAATAAATTGAGAAAGCAGGAGTTTTCCGACATAGCAGCAGGCATTAAGGCTTTGGAGGACTCCATCTATCAGGGGCCCTTGAAAGATGTAAATCAAGATCAGACACAAAATCTTCTGGAACTTAAATTTAGATTGAACACTATTTATCAACAACAGGCCTTGCGGGCACTCTTTTTTATGTAACAATCCTATTGGGAATCAGGGTGGAAGGCTGTAAAATTATTGGCCCACCGGTTGAGGAAAAAAAGCTATGGCTGCACAAATCCCCTATTTAAAGGCATGTCAGGATTCCCTGGTGATGGACCCACAACAAATTTCTAATTTATTTAAGGAGTATTATCAGGTTCTTTACACTTCCACAGTCTCCACTTCCCAGGTGGATTTCAAGGCCTTTTTTGCCCAGTGTAAGTTACCATCATTGCCACCTGAAATTGCTAGTGTGCTAGATGAAGAGATATCCCTAGCTGAGATAAAATTGGCCATTAATCAGTTGGCGGCAGGTAAAGCCTGGATGGGCTGACTGCTGATTTCTACCAGGCCTTTTAGAAGCACCTTGCTTGCCACCTTTTGGTACTTTTTTGGTACATAAAGGAGGTTGTCTCTGTTTCCCCTTCCATGCAGTAGGCTACCATCACTGTTTTGCTCAAATCCAATAAAGATCCAACTGTTTGTACTAATTATAGGCCTATATCCTTACTCAGTGCAGATTGTAAAATCTTAGCTAAAATATTAGCAATGCGATTAGAAATAACTCTTCCATTCCTAGTGCATAAATGGTTTTATGAAGGGCAGGCAGGGCAGTGACAACCTCCGTTCGGTGATAAATCTTATTCAAATTGCTTCTAGAGGTTCAGACTCTGCTGTCTGGTTGCAGTTGATGCCGAAAAGGCTTTTGATTCTGTCGAGTGGAGTTATTTATTCTATACTCTTTCAAAGGTGGGTATTGGTACCGGTTTTCAAGTGTGGGCCCACTTTTTGTATGCCTCTCCCAAAGCCAGAGGTATAGCAAATGGTATATTATCCGATTTATTTAATTTATATCACAGCACTAGACAGGCATGTCCATGGAATCCTTTATTATTTTTTACTGGCAATGGAATCCCTGAGTGCAGCCATATGGCAACATCCAGCCATTCAGGTGGGGGCCCAATCCTTTCCTACATTATTATATGCAGATGTTTTACTTTTATTATTATCTAAAGTTGAAACTTCTCTTCCTAATATATGGGACATCTTAGACTCCGTTAGTGACATTTCAAGTCTTAAAGTTAATTGGAATAAAACTGAACTTTTACTCCATATCATGATGACCCTAGTTGGGCATCTATCTGTATACCCTCCTTAAAATGGTAACCCAAGAGGATTAGATACCTAAGCATGTTTTTTTCTAGAGATGTACAGACAATGAGTACTGCTAATATTTTGGAAGTTTTGACAACCCTGTCTCTGGATTTTAATAGATGGTCCAAGTTGTATTTGACCCTCCCAGGCAGGATGGCAGCTATTAAATTGATGGCATTTCCTCATTTGTTTTATTGTTTGAGTAAGTTGCCTTTGCCAATATCCCCAGGACTGTGGGACAGGATTGACAGAATGTTCTCAGATTTCATTTGGGAGGGGAAAACTCCAAGATTTGCAAGAAGAGCCCTGTGTGCACCTGGTGTGCAGGGGGGATGGAAGTTACCCCGGCCTTGGGCATACCATGCAGGTTTTGGGTTGGTGCATGCAATTACATGGATATCCTCCTCCAGCCAACCTGCTCCTCTATGGGTTGATATTGAACAAGCCTTGGTGGGGGATATGCGTGCTCCTTTCTATTATACTTCATTGCCTGCAATCCACCATTAGTAAGCTTGCTCTCCCCATTATTTGCACACGTATAATTGGAATAAGGTGATGAAGTTATTTAAATGGAGTTCTGATTTTTTAGGTTCTTTTGAACCTCTCTGGCATAATCCCCGATTTAAGATAGGTGGTTCTCACGTCTGTTGGATGGCTTAGATGTCTAAACGCATTTGTGTAGTGAGAGATCTTATTGATCAGAATACAGGGGTATTTTGTAGTTTTGATCAGTTGCAACAGGATTTTTCCTTATCTCCTTGGGATCTATGACAGTATCTGCAACTTAGACATGCATTTCGGCCCTGGCTTAAACAGGATTTTTCTTTCATTCAAACAGATCTGGGGAAGTATGTACTGTGCTGGATTATGTTAGCTAGAGGCCAAATGAGTAGTATATATAAATCTGTAATTGATTTGCATTTGCCTAATTGGGAACCTTGTAAAATCAAGTGGTCAAAAGAACTACAGATTCCTATTTCAGATGATAGCTGGAACAGCTGTTGAGTAGTGGAACATCGGGCACCCCCCGATCTGCATTTACAATTGATTAAAAAAAAAAGGTTCTTAGTCATTGGTACAGGACCCTGGGTCGATTGGTCTCAATGGGCTTCTGTTCCTCTAATATCTGTTGGAGGTGTGTCAAAGAGTCAGGGACTCTCTCCCATATCCTGTGGGGTTGTACAGCCCTAGAGGATTGGTGGGAAAAGATTATTTGATATCTAGAGACCGTACTTCATATGCCTCTTCCCTGATCCCCAGGCTTTTGGATTTTGGGGACCCAAGGCTGCTTCCCCAATCAGTTTTAAAACATAAGTTGTTGTTATATTCTGCTGCTCTAGAAGCCAAGAGATTTTTGATTCCGAATTGGAAGTCAACAGTTTACCCCTAAATTTATAATATGGCAAAAAGCCTTGTCCAAAACTGCATCTTTTCAAAAGGTTCTTTTTTGTAGAAAGTAGAAATCTGCAGCTTTTCACTCAGCCTGGGAACCCTGTTTGATTTGTTGGGCTGTCGTCTTGTGCTTTATGACTGGTTTTCTGGGGTGAGTTATGTTAATTATGTTACTTATTTGGATTTTTTCTTTTTTTTGGTTCTGTTGTTCTGTTTGTTTCATAATGTTGCAGGTTCTATTTAAGATCTTTTAAGACCCTTATATGGATTTCAGATGTATGTCCTTTAAGTACTGTTTTAAGTTGTTGTTTTGTTATTAGATGGTGCCATGGAGATTTTTTTCCTGTTATTAGTGTTCGTGTTCTATATTTGTTATTCATAATAGTATCTGTGTTTTTTGTGGTTCAGAGTTTTAGTATTAGGAAGATTATGGTTGATTAATGTTTTTTTTTTTCATAGTTTCCTGTTTCTTGTATGACTATTGACAAAATCTAATAAAATATTTATATACAATATCTCTCTACTTCAAGTAGCCATGTGTGGCCAGTAGAATCAGTCTTGGATGAAGACCAAAGTTTTATCATTCCCCAGGTGTCTCAAGTCCTCATGAAGTGATCACATAACCATTATTTGATAGTTGCTGGGAAGAACCAGTTGCTTTTTGGGGAAAGGAGTTTGTGTTTTTGTGATTCAATACAGCAGTGCATTCTGTAGTGAAAGTTTGTTCCATTCCCTCAGGAGAAGTGACGCATCTGAAATATTTGATTTTACATGAGTGGAAGCCAAACCCTCTATTTGGTTAGAGTGATGCACTACAGACTGAGATCTGTCCACTGTGTTCATCTTGTATATGCAGGTATGAGGTGAGGCAAAGAAGTATCATGCAGTGTGATGAAGCAGCCAATACAACATTAGGATGCACTCCAAGCAAGCCCCCAGCCCTGTCGAGGTTGGTGGGAGCAGGCCAGTCATAAGACGCCATTTGCTGGTGGATTGCTTTCACTCCCTCTTTGAATACATTGGTCCATTTCCCCTCAGAGGTTGGACTATGATGTGGTCTCCTGGACAGGGCATCTGCAACACTGTTGTTCCATCCCATATGGTATTTCAAGTGGAAGTTGTAAGCAGATGGAACAAAGGTCTGTCTATGCCCAGTGGCATCAAGCTTGGCAGTACACAGGTCAACAGGTTGTTGTCTGTAAATACAACAAACCTGGCTCCATAAAGATATTCACAAAACTGATCAGTCACTGCCCACTTCAGTGCAAGGAACTCCAACTATGAACTGGATAGTTCTTTTCAGAAGGATGTAGACAGCAACGGGTGTAGGCAGTTGGTCTCATACCATTTTCATGCTCTTGGTAAAGTATAGCACTCAATCCCTCTATGCTGGCATCAATGTGAAGGGAATATGGCTTGGTATAGTCAGCAACAGCCAATACAGGTGCCCCATCAGGCATTGAATGATCTCTTGAAAAGAGTTTTCACAGTCCACAGCCATCTGTCCTCAAAAGGTTCACTGGTCCTGTAGTATTCTAATGGTGGTTTCTGTTTGGTCCCCAAACCTTTGGTCTTCTGGTTGGTGGCTATCCCTAAGTCAAGTTGTTCAGTGGCTTCACTCTATAGGTGAAGATAGGGGCTCCAAGACTCCTTCATGATAACTGCTGCCAAAAGTACTTCCAGGTATTGTCTGATATCTTCAGTGTTAGCAGGTGATAGTCTCCTCAACCTTTCTCTGAAGGGGCAGTCATCATGTAGTTGTATACAGTGTTCTTCCTCTCTGGCACATCCTATGTCCCACTTATGGCATGACAAGATATTTGACCAGTCATCCAATTCCCATTGCAATCATTTCTTCCAGTAGGGGAGA
This sequence comes from Neoceratodus forsteri, assembly GCA_016271365.2. NCBI lineage: Eukaryota > Metazoa > Chordata > Ceratodontiformes > Ceratodontidae > Neoceratodus > Neoceratodus forsteri. Next base: position 1,250,624,868 of record CM028129.1, on the reverse strand, counting down.
TTGGGAGATGAACAAAAATGGAAAATGCCATCCAGTCAAAGGGTCCTGGGATGATGCCATTAGCACCTCAACAGTGTTCAGATGGGCTAGTACTGTACCAGAATGCACTGTCAAATCCTTATGTGTTTAGTTCTTTACCTTTATGTTGATGCTGTTGACCATTACATTGATACTAGGTAGTATTCCTTGTTGAACTGTCAGACCACTTGGCAAACCTCTTCCTGGGGGACCCTACAATGATGTTCTAGTTTGACAAGCATTCATGGCAGTCCACAGCTTCTACTAGGCACTCAGCCCCAGGGGACACAAAGACTATTTTCCTTCTTTCTTTATGACTCCCACAAACTTCTTAGGGTTGTTGGAGGCCCTGGCTTCCTTCTTCAGGTGAGCAGTATGAACAGTGGCACAGATTGGCAATGTCTGGTCATTTTCATCACCTATTTTCTGCAGGCACAAGTGGGCCAGGCATCCAAACATATTGGCACTGGTTCCAGTTAGCACTGGTGTCTTGTCCAATATCTGGGCTTCAGTACAAATGAGAGTCAAGGTATTAATCCTTTGAGGGACTCCAGCAAAAGTCTCTGGAAATTTGATTTGCATAGTAATGTATTATCCATCATAGGGATAGCTGGCACTGCACTAACCCCAGATGGAAAGTCCTTCTAGAGGTTGCAAGAGCAGGTGTTTTGAGTATGTTTGGCAAAAGGCTTGGTAGATAATGGTGACCTGTGATCAACTGTCCAGTATGACTTCACATGGGTATCCCTCAATGGATATATATATGGTCAGGGTAGGACCCATCAATCTGGGTGGCAATGTGTGTTGAACAGAGGCAGTTGAAGTTGTCCATTTTATGGAGCTGTTCACTATTGGATTCCCAGGTCGCTCCCTTACTGGGCTTCACTGTTATTTCCATGTGACTGTTGCTGTCCTTTCCCTTTCTGATCCATGAGTTGCTGGTTCTCAGGCCTGCTACATCCTTATGTGAAATGTCCATCTTCTCCACAGTGACAGTCGAACAGTCCATCTCTGGGCAATGCCGAGGGTTGAGGCCTGACCCTTTGGGCAAGTGAAGGATTCAGCATGAGTCCACGACAAGGTGACAGGGAGCTAGCTTGTGGATGAGGTGCCCACACCATCTGTAAGGTCTTCACACATTCTGTAAGTTCCTTCAGCTGAGTAGCCCCATCTAGGTTGTTACTCTGCTCTCAGCAGCTGTCAACTTGTGGCTGCAGGGGTATGGCTTTCCCTGTGGGTACCCATAGTGAACTGACAATGGCTTCTTGCGCTTCTTCTTCCCTTTCTTCCAGTAGCTGTTTGAAGTTCCAGGGATCTGCTCTGTGTTCTTTCAACCTGAGTGATATCAGTGTCCAGCAGGAATACACAGCTCCTCACAAAATCTGGTCCAGTCTCATCTGTGCAGGGGTAACTCCTCTGTCTGTCACAATTCTTTGAAACACAGTCTCCACTCAGGTCATGTAATGTGACAACTTTTTTCCCTTTTTTTGCATGGTGGCTGTCAATTGGTAAATTAGGTACTCCCTCCGCTGTTCCAAATGTACTCTTAAGCATGGTGAGGTGGTCACTCGTGGTGCAGTTCAGGAGGCTGGCTCATAGGGAACAGATGAAACCCAAAGCCATACCTCTCAGGCTCTCCACAATTCTTTTGCATTTCTTGTCATCTGAATACTTCCACACTTTCTCCATCTGTGTGGCCTGGCTCATCCATCTTTCATAGTCTTCCTTCCCAAGAGGAGTAGGAGTGGGTCCAGAGAAAGAATGCAGTCTCCTATACTGTTTGTAGGGCATAACCAAATAGGGGTTCCAGTCCTGTCTTCCAGCTCGGATTCCACCAGGTGATATTGCTTGTGCTAGTTCTTCTTCCTTGAAGAATGCTCTCACATCTTGAACAGTCTTTCCCTCAGCTGCCAAAACAGAGTACAAATTCTGTTCAAATTCACATTGCTCTTTAGGGCCTCAGGAGGAGGGTCAAGGCTTGCATAAGTCATTATCAGCCATGGGGTGGGGTCTCCATCATTAATGAGCTGGTCAGGCAGCCTTGAGGGGTCAACATCCTTTCAGCACTACATCAGAACACATAATGATTGCCGAGCTGAATTTTAAACTCTCCCACCAATAGTCACCTTTTCCAAACTTTTTAAGCTGCCTATGACACTTTTGAGATGGTGCCAAGAGGTTCCTTCAGGGATCCCATGCACTGAACTGGCTTTTTTAGGATTAAGGTCCTCATCCTTACACCAGTCTAGCAATGAGTTGCGATCCATCATGAAGCTGAAAATTAGAAGTGGGGCACTAAACATGTTCTTTTCCCAAGGTGAAATGCTGCACAAATGCCCCAGACATAATGGCGTAACCTGTGAATATAGTGCTTCAAAAAACATCACAGGAAGAAGTGTGCTGTGTGAATTGTGAACACAGTTACAGAGACAGGGATATAAGAGCGGAAAGCAAGTACCGCTATCCCTGTCGCTGACGTCTACATTCGGGAAGGAGTCAAGAAGCCTGTGCTGCTGTGCCTGGCTGAGCTGCTCCCATGGTGGAGTGGCTAAGGCACCAGGACACAGAAGTGATGGAGACCTGGGAATGTGGTTTGGTTCCACGCCAGGTCTCCTGGTGTTGCAGTTTTTTTTTTAATTAAAAACTATTTTCCCCCCTCTAGAGTTTCCCCCACCCCCAAAGTCCACCCCCTCAGAGTTGATTATTTAAAGTCCAGGGGTGTATGGGGGTGAAGCCCCCCCATTTTGGGGGTACAGGGGGAAGCCCCCTGCAATAAAGAAAATCCCCATTGTTTTTAATGAGGTGTGTGCATTTCTTGTGTTGCTGTTATTGTTCCTGACGTTATGTCGGAGCCTGACATTTTGTCTGTGGCATTGTTTGCAGCATTGGTTTTGGTTATGGCCACATGACCCCATGCCACATAATGGTGTCTTCAAATTTGTAACCACCCCCAACCAGAGAGGTGTGCTGACTAAGCCTGGGAGATGGTAAAGGTCCACATCTGTTATGCCTTCAGGTGAATGGCACTTGAGTTTGTGCTTAGAAATGGGCTTGGAAAGTTTTGTGGTACCTTTGCCTATGGGGATCCTTATGACAGAACACTTCCAGGGTGCTACCATACAAGAAATAAATACAACCCCCGCCCTTTGTGACAGGACACACAGTAACCCAATCCCATTCCCACTTATCACTCTAAGCATGCAAATACACAGCAAAACAGTAATGGCAAAATATGTCAGCAGTTGCAAATAAACAATCAGTGGGTTTATTTTGGGACTGGAGGAAAAGAAGGTAGGGGATAGAGTAGAAAGGGTAAAAATAAACACAGCAGTTCGCATTCACCCCTACTGTAAGGTGTGTCTCAGCACCTCTCCCCCCACTGGTACACCACTTAACCCCACAGTCTGTCTGGGAGCTCTCAATTACAGTTTGAGTGTGCACACAGATGTAGAGTTGCAGGCCTGTGATGCTTGGACCTCGGTGTGGTAATGTGTAAATTTGGTTGTTGGCTGCTGAATGGCCAGTTACACAGCTGGATGGACAGTAAAATAGTTGTTCCTGGCTGTAAGCTGTAGCTGTGGGCTTGAGCCTAAGGTCATGCAGGAATGCCCAGAAAGTATCTAGCTAGCTAGCTAAACAATAAGAATGATAAGTTCTGTGGGTAAAACTCAGTACTCATGACCGTTAGATGACACGCTGGTGCTGTTTCCATGATGATGGCTTCCCTGCTTAGGCATATGATGGCTGGATGGTCTTTTCTGTAGGCTGGATACAGGCGCAGGGGACCCAATGACTGGACTGGACTGGATGCTTTGGACTGAAAAGCCATGTGCCCCGTTGGCACGGCTCGGGGCCCCCCCGACGCCACCACCAGCCACCGCAAACCCTCCTCTGAAGCCGGGTAAGAAGTTTCACTAGTCTGGGGAAGTAGGGATTTGGCTGCTATTGGACAAAGCGCTTGAAGATGCTCTCCCATTGGCCCCCGGTTACAGCAACTGTCCTCCCATTGGTTTCTGCTGAGAGTGTGCTGTGCTGGGCTCAGTGCCCATTCACTTCCACTGCTCTTGGCCGAATCTTTCACCCGGACACTTTTGCCTCCTTTTATTTATTTATTTTTTTTCTGTTTACTACTGCCTTGAATTGTTATATCTATAAGCGCTGTTTAGACTGCCTGAAACTAAATGTTTGTGCATAGTTCAGTTAATCATTCTGCTGTCGTTGATGCCTCTAGTGTGCACTAGCCATTACTGAATCTGCTTAGGCGAACTGTTAATTAATTTAATATGCTAGTCTAAAATTTCATGTTATGTTCTCCCTGTGCTTAGGTAATATCAGGTCTTTAAAAGCTAAAAAAATTGTTACTGAACTTGCCTCTACTTTACCCTCACTTTTGAACCTGCTTTACTCTAGTTTCACCTAATCTTACCCCTTGTTCCCAGGTGCCCTCTCTCAGCTCTCGCTACCCAAACCATATCCCATATCTGCCCCATACTGTGGCCCATAATAAGCTCCCCTCCCTATAGCCCCTCTCTCCTCTCACCTCACCTCCCGCCACACCACGTTTTTTCAGGGCTGTTTAGTCTGCCTGCCCGGATGGCGCCAGCTCTAATTCTTGGCCACAAATAGATTTCTCTCCCCTAGCTAACTACCCTACCCCCCGCCGCCTTTCAGTTTGAACACCTTCTTTCATTATTTTAATTCTCCTTTCTTCACACTGTCTGTCTCACTAACCTCTGCCTCACACTCTGCACCTTGCCTCACTCTCTTGCCCATCCCCAGCCAAAAATGAATCACTGACTAGAGCGTCACTAATCTTTTGTTTGTCTTGCTTGTGGTAAACAGATATAAACTGCTCACTTACCTGCATCTCTCTCCTTCCCACCTTAGACTAGATGCTTTGGACTGAAAAGCCATGTGCCCCATTGACACGGCTTGGGGCCCCCCGAAGCCACCACCAGCCGCTGCAAACCCTCCTCTGAAGCCGGGTAAGGAGTTCCACTAGTCCAGGGAAGTAGGGATTCGGCTGCTATTGGACAAAAGCGCTTGAAAGGCGCTCGCCCATTGGCCCCGGTTACAGCTGTCCTCCCATTGGTTTCTGCTGAGAGTGTGCTGTGCTGGGCTCAGTGCCCATTCACTTGCACTGCTCTAGGCTGAATTTTTTATGCCCGCCCCCCTCCCTCTCCCCCCTCCAGCCTTTATTAAATAGGCTCATCGCTCCGTCCAGGTGAAAGATCCACCCCTAACAGGAGCCTCCCGTCCCATGATCTTACTCCTCCCCTCCTCCCTGTCTGTAACTCACTGTCTCCCTTAACCCCCTAAGCCACTATTACGTTATACTCCCTCTTTTTTCTCTTTCCTGTTTTGCCCTTTTCTCTTCCTCGTTTTGCTCTCTCAACTTCATATTGTCTCGTTGTTCTCCTTAACCCCCTGTCACTAAACCCTCTCAGTATTTCTGTACTCGCTACAGCTCTAACTATACCCTCCTAAGCCCTCTAATATCCTTATTTTACCACCCTCCTATGCTCTTTGCCCCCCCACTCTATCTCGCCACCTCCTCTCTGATTGCTTTCCTCACACCATTTGTCTGCTTTCTCCTCCAACTCAATGGTTAATCTGCCTCTCTTCAAACTATGCCTTCGCTTAGTTTCTACCATCTGTCCCTGCTGACCCTCACCCTCCTTTTCCCAATATGCCAACTTCCCCCATCTGCCTACCCTACCCCTCCACCCTTTCTCACCATCCTATTTGACTACCCACAATATGGTACCATGGCAAGTACACCGGAATCCTTAATTAAACATCATCCTACTAATATCTGGGTACAAAATACAATATTTCCTACTTGGAAACCGTCAAATCAGGATAAATCGCTAACTATCACCCTCTACTGGGACACCAGAAGAAAAACCAAACACCTAATAAAGAACAAGCAGAGACTCACTCTAACCTACTATGAACTACAAATGGCATCGCTGAAACTCCTGCTCCTCCTACTTCTAATGTCAGGTGGGGTGCACCCAAACCCTGGCCCTGTCACACACAAGTTAACAAAAACAGTGAAAGCTGGTAGTGGACTCTCCATTATCACCCTAAATTTCTGCAGCCTCCTTCCTAAACTGGCATCTCTTCAAACACTCGTTGGACAAAAAAATCCCGATATACTAGCCATTGTGGAAACCTGGCTGTCTCCCAGCACCCCGGATCATGCTGTCTCACTTGAAGGCTACAATCTTTTCAGACTCGACCGGGCAAGCAAGAAGGGTGGGGGCTGTGCTATCTACATAAAGGACAACCTATCCAGTCAATGTGGCAGCTTCACCTCCACAAATACTCAGGTGCAGCTTCTCCTTATCAAATTGCTCCTCGGTGCACAAAATAAAGTACTCACAGTGGCCGCAGTCTATATCCCTCCAAAAGACCACCATTCCAGTCTCAAGTCGGTGCTTGAATTTGTAAGCTTGCAACCCCCTGAAAATGAGCTCCTCCTCCTCAGGGATTTCAATATAAACTGGCTCACCTCCAACACTAGCTCCTGCAAAGATGACATCCTAGCAGCCAACCTGATGCTGATGGTAACTTCCCCTACCCGGAAAAATTACAAAACTGGAACAAGCACCCTTATTGACTGGGTTCTCACTAATCACCCTGACCGGATAAAAAACATTAAAGTTCTCCCTGACTCTCTTAGTGACCACTCCCCAGTTTCTTGTACCTGGTCTAATAAATTTCTCAAGCCGCCCCCCAAAGTTATTTCAAGCAGAGTATTGCCACAAGGGAATCTTATCAAATTAAAGACCTGTCTCCTGCAACATGACTGGACACCAATTTTCAAAATGGCTGATGTTAATGCTGCACTAGAATACTTCATCACAACTTTCAATACTGCATGTTATTTTTACGCCCCAGTAAAAAAGCGTAAAATCAAAGCACTATCAAATCCTTGGATTACTGCCAAACTACTTGCCCAGCTCAAGGCTCGGGACCACCTCTGGGCCATAGCCAGGGACACAGGCTCACCGCATGATACCCTAAAATACAAGCAGGCACGAAACATATGCACCACACAAATTAGGCAAATGAAGAGCGCCTATTTCAAAACTGCCCTTGAATCCACCTGGGGTGACGGGAGAGCTTTCTGGGACAACAACCGAAATATAATGGGTAAGCAATCAAAATCCTCACCCACCATTATGAAAGTTGATGGATCCACCACACTTGACCCCAAGACTATCGCAGATGCTCTAAATAAGACGTTCACAGACCTCAGTGGGGTCCTCCCCCCAGATTTCTTCTTGGATTTACCTGTGCCTAACCTAGTATCGCAAAACACCCCTCGTGACAGACCACAATTTTATTTCAAGAAAATCAAAGTGCATGAAGCCTACAAATACATAAAAAAGGCCTGCTCCAAATCCAGAACAAGTAGTGACACCTTAGATCTAAAAATCCTGTCTCTCACCTTGGACGAAGTGATCCACCCTTGCCAAAATTCTTAACCTGTCCCTTTGCCAAAGTCAATTTCCCAACAAATGAAGTCTGCCATAGTCACGCCAATGCACAAAGGGGGACAAAGCCTCAACAGGTAACTATCGACCTATATCAATACTCCCACCCCTCTCCAAAGCACTTGAACGCATCGTGGCAGACCAACTCTCTGACTACTTGGACAAGTACAATCTACTTTGTAATCAACAGCATGGCTTTAGGAAAGGACATAGTACTACAACAGCCTTACTTGACTTCTCTGGAGAAGTCCACTCAGCCCTGGACAAAGGGTACCAAACCAGTGCAGTCTTTACTGACCTCACAAAAACTTTCGATACAGTCCATCATGGCCTACTTATCTCCTTATTGATCAGCCCAGGCCTGGTTGAAGGTCCTAGTGCTTGGGTAAAAAGTTATCTGTCAAATCGGTCACAGGCTGTAAAAATCTCTGATGAACTCTCTGACTCCAAACCAGTCCTCTCGGGTGTACCGGAGGGATCAATTCTAGGCCCACTCCTCTTTAGCCTGTTCCTCAACTCCCTCCCAGAATTCTGCCTGGAAAGAATAATCTTATATGCTGATGATGCTGTAATTCTCTCTTCTCACAAAGAGCCAAACTCCCTACGCCAGAGCTTACAACTTGCTTTCTCTAGTGTTGAAAAGTGGTTCCTGGATAGTAAACTTCTGCTTAACCACAATAAAACAAAAGCCATGCTTTTTACCAATCACCAAAACAAAAATTGAAATACTCCACTCACCATAAAAACCTCTGCTGGAAATACACTGGACCAAGTAAATACTTTCAAATACCTTGGCATCACGTTTGACCAAGGGCTTACCTTTGCAACCCACATTGACAACACGGCGAAAACAGTGAACCAATGTCTAGGAATACTATTTGAAACCGACAATTCCTAAACCAAGCTGCGCTGAGGATAGCTATACAGAGTTCCAAAATCTCAATCATTGACTATGGCCTTATTATCTATGGCTCAGCTACCACCACGGCACTAAGGTGTATCTCAGTCACTCTAAATAAGGCTTTCCGGCTCCTCATGGGGGCACAAAGACTGACACACACGTGTGAGCTCTACTATGAAACAGGCTGGTTGCAACTATCAAATCGCCTTATATATCTCACCTGCATAATGGCAAAAAAATCTATTTGGGGACTGACTCCATTATGTATCCAAAACCTACTCTGTCTGAATCATGGCATGCATCCCACCACCAGATCTGAACACCAACCTTTTCTGGTTCCCAGATGTTGGACCGCACAGGGACAAAGAACATTCGCATACAGGGCCCCGACCTGGTTCAATGCTCTAAGTCCACTTACTCTATCCTCAACCTCTCTTCGAGCTTTCAAAACCATGCTCTATGCCCACCTCACTACCACTAGCAACTGTGATTGCATTCGATAAAGGCTGTTCCTCCTCTTGACCATCCTCTCATCCATGGCCTACCCTCCTTGTCTAATGAACCCACATGTACCACTACTACTCCTGTCTGCCTCCTAATTCACTCTTCTTCTCCCCCTTCTGTCCCCTCTCACTTGCTCTACTGCCCACCACTTTCCCTCCTTCTCGCCTCGCTGTTGGCTCCTACTTATCTCCCTCTCCCTGGAAGTTTTTTGTTTTCCTAAATTGTTTACTGCCTTGAAACTGTTAATTGCATATTTATTATGTAACTTTTCTTTCTGGTATTACTTGTAATGTGTATTGCTTGTTTGATGTTCTATGTGACGTGGAACCTTTGTAAAAGAGCCCTGCTCAAAGGTATTAATTCCTAGACCAATAAACTAAACTAACAATGCTCTGTTGGTGGTGAAGGGTGTGGGCCATGATGACTTTGGATGATGGGCACTCTGTTCTGCAAGCTGGTTGCAGGTGCAGCAGACCCAGTGCATTTTCAGTGGTGAGGGTTGGGGGACGTGATTCTCCGGATGATGATGATGATGATGATGATGATCCTATTCACTCCACAAGGGTACTTGCCTTCCCCCTTCTGATAGGTGGGCAGTCACTCGGGACCTCATTCTATGCCCTGCCAGGAAAAAATCCTAACAGCAGTAGAAGGTAGTGGCTCACCACCTTCCCAGATGCAGAGCAGCTTTCAAGGCAGCTTCTGCTCTAATTTAGAGCTAGATCCCAGGCTTGGCACTCTAACTGCATCAGTTCTCATTTCCAGGGTCTCAAGTCCGTTTTGGTCATACTTTTTAGTCAGACAGGAATAGCAAGTGAGAGCTAGTCACAAACTCTCTCCTCTCCTCAGAGGTTTTATTTTAGACAAATCTGCTATATTTACACATATCTCCCTTGTGCAGAAACCCAGGGATTAAATATCAGTGGCTAGCATTGCATGCATAATTCATTATGCTAAACCCCTTGCTCTCAGTGGTTGTCAGTTCCAAGAGAAAAGCATGCATACAAGTCCTGAGGCAGCTTGCGATTCAGAGCTGTGTTGCACAGAGCTCCAAGTACAGTAGATGTCACTTTCACAGAGACAGGATGTACTAGTTTAGTTGTTTTGCAAAGCTGAACTATTTTCCAAAGTGATGCCAGTTTCACAGAGACAGGCTGCACTAATTTAGTTGTTTTGCACTTTGTGCAGCTTTGAGAGCTGCTTGAAACTGAGCACCTCCTTGCTATAGACTCCCCAACCTTGAAGGCAGTCCAGGAGCCAGTCAAGTAAAGAGAGGTGGTGGCATGTCATCCATGGTGAGAAGGGCACTGAACAAGCCTTCAGAACAAATGACAATGTCCAGTCCAGCCCCCGGTCCTGCAGCTGAAGTCTGGCCCAGGACTGGGGTGAAGGAGTGGAACAGGGGAAAGCATTAGCAGTGCTCCAGAGAGAGAGCCAAAGACAAGCCCCCCCTTTTAGGAGGGGGTTACACTATGAATTATTATGTTAGAAAGGTTAGAGGGCTGTATGTAGACAATGACAAGTGGTTCAGGGAAGATGTCTCTTTTTCATCTTCACTCAACATGGGTTAATCATTTTCTGAAAGGGAGTTAGCATGGGGCTAAACATAACAACTAGGGGTGTGTGATCAGTTTGATTTTTTTGCCTGTAATAGATTTTCTCATGGTATTTGTATAGCACATACCATTTCTCTGTCAATTTGTCTTGGAGAGTGGCCCTGCTGGATGAAGGAATTATAAAGTGAGGAGTGCTTTCTCCTTCTTGTTATCTCATCTGTGCAGATCTGATGGTATCAAATTGCCTGACTGTACATCACCGATTTTTTTTGTGTGCCTTGGGTGGAAGTTGGAATTATGTAGGTATTGGTGTCTGACAGTGGTGTTTCTGTAAACAGCAGTTTATATATGTCCAGCATTATTGACTCTGACTGTGGTATCTAGAAAATTTATGCTCGTGGTGGAGTATTCAGTGATGAGTTTTATAGACTTTTCATGGCTTGTATAGAAAAAATATTTTTTAAACACCACCCCTATAAACCATTAGTCTACCTCCAAAACATAGATGACATATTCCTTAATAGGGCAGAAGATAAACACTAACTAAAAAAGTTTCATTAGTATTTCAACAACTTTCACCACACTCTAAAACTCCATATTGAATACTCCACCATCAGCATACATTTTCTGGGTACCACAGTCAGAACTGATAATGATGGACACATAAAACATTGTTTACAGAAAACCTACTGACAGACACTAATACTTGCATAACTGCAGCTTCCACACGAGACACACACACACACACACACACACACACACACACACACACACACAAAAAAAATCAGTGATGTAGTCAGGCAATTTGATACCATCAGATCTGCTCAGATGAGATAACAAGAAACAGAAAGGGCTCCTCACTTTGTAATTCCTTCAACCAGCAGGATCACTCCCCAAAACAAACAGAGAGAAACAGAACATGCTATACAAATGTGTTGAGAAAATCTACTGGAATACAGGCAAAAAAAAATCTAACTGATTGTACACTTTAGTTGTCCCGTACAGCCCCATGCTACACTCCCTTCAGCAAATGATTAAAGAACTGCAACCCATGCTGAGTGAAGATGAAAGACTTGGAGACAGCTTCCCTGAACCACCTGTCATTCCCTAAAAGCAGCTCCTTAACCTTTCAAGCATAATAATTTGTAGCAAACTCCCAGTAGATCAAAACAACTGTGGAATGAGAGGAACAACATCATGCAACAATGCAAGACTTAAGACTTACATCCACATATGCACACAGACCACCATCAAAACCAGCCAGAACAGCACAATAAAAATAAATGGATCCTACACATGTCAATCAAGCAAAGTGGCTTATCTTATTTAGTGCAAAAAGTACCTGACATGCAATAGTAAATCAGATTTTCAGCACACTAATAGGACACCATTTTTCCTGACCAGATCAGTCTCTCTCAGACTTATCTGCACTAATATTAAGAGGCAACTTCAAAAACACATTGGGAGAAGGACATGGGAACAAAAATATGTCATTTTAATTCGAACTTTAACAGACTCAATCAGGGCGCTGGATTTATGACACGTTATGGAAAACTTTGATACTGTATGTTACTTTCTATTAATATGTTTTTTTTTCCTGTGAACCCCCACCCCCAGTACTCTGGTCTTTATTATTCTATTTTTCTGCCAGGATACCTTTCAAATTAACTTTTCACAGCATCCATTTAGGGTCTCTTATGATTATCTTAGCACTTCCTGCTAATCATTCCCTCATAGCTATAGATCTGTCCTATGCATTGCCCACCCACCCTTCCTATTAAGTTCTGCTTACCTATCCTATCATAGTTATTTTGAAACAATACATAACAACATATATAAATGATGCTTATTTTGTTCAGTTTGCTATTCACCAGAAGAAGGGACCTGTGGGGCCCTGGAAGCTTTTGTACGATACCATCTTTGTACAAGACATATGCTGGTCCGATAAAAGGTATCAGCCTATCCATCGACTCCTGTTTATGCTTCATAGGCATAGTGTCTGTACATTTATGTGCTACCAAGTGCCTAATTGGACTGACAGGTTAGATTGCCAATTGTGGATCTAGATTTTAATTTTCATATAAATAAATCTGGATGAACCCTTGGACCAGAAATTCCATCAAAACATGGATTAGATTGTGGAAGTTGACCAATCCTCCTGAGATGTTAGTGATTATAAGGGACACTGCTTTTCTTCAAGAGGGTACTGACCCAGGTTTTTGCTACTGGAATCAAGTGGGGCTCACCTCATTCAGTCAATTCTTTACAGGGAGTGTGTGCCTGCCATTTGCAACCTTGCAACAAAAATATCACTTACCACATAATGTTCATTTTCTGTTCTGTCAGGTATGCCACTATGCCACAGCAGAAGGTAATAAGCAGAATTTCACTAGGGAGATATCCAAGTTGGAGGATACCATTCACTGGTCCACCAAGCTTGCTGACATGGGCAAACATATTTCAGTATTTTACAAATTACTGGTGTATTAGCAGGTTATGACATTGACAAATTTAAGCTGAAGTGGGAAACAGAAAGTGGTACCCTGATGGTGGATAACACTTGGGCTGTCAGTCTAGAAAAAGGGTGAAAAGTGACAGTCTCCCCCAGCTGGTGAGAATTTCTGTGGAAGGTTCTCCTCCAATACTTTTGCACATCAATAAATGACATCCTATTTTAAACAGGGAAACTCAAACTTGTTCTGAGGGGACTGCAAAACACCTGAAACCCACTACCATATATTCTGGGGATGCCCCTCTATCTAACAATATTGGCAATTGATATAGGGGGAATTGATGAAGATGTGGCCCCAGGTGGGAAACATTGGTTTTGAACTGGCACTGTTAGGAGCCCCACCTCTGGGAATAGGAAGGCATGCCCAGAGGGAACTGTTTTACTCATTCTGTCTTGCTATGGTAAAGGTTGTAACCTGTCAATGGGTTAGTCTGGCAGTTCCTTCAATGACAGAATGGAAAGTGAAAATCCAGTCCATGGCCAGCATGGAAAGATTCATTGCAGACCTCAGGCTAACTAGATACATTTTATAAAAAAATGAGATATATGGTTCAAGTATGGCATTTCAACTTGAAATAGAGGTGCCTCCTGCGACTAGTACAAAACAAATACAGGATGAAATAAGACCAGGCTTGATGTCTATATAATAGTTTTATTGTTATTAGTTTGTTTATTCTGTATGTTAGGTACAGGAGGAGAAGTTGCATGGAAATCCACCTGGGAAGAAGTCTATACATAACAAACCACTATACTGAACAATTATACATTCTAATGATATTCCAATGTATTGCCATATGTGAATTGTTTCTGTAAATTAGATATCTTTCCATAAAATTAAAGTTACAAAAAAAATCTGGATGCAGAAAAACAATCAGAGGAATCAGAAGAAATGAACCAGCTTGACTGAAGCATTTAGACTAGGTTCTGCATAAGCCCACGGGTTATACAGTATACAGTATTCACCTGCTTTCTGCTTGTCTTACTTTGCAGTCCCAATACTCTCCTCTAATTTTCTTATTTACTTTGTGGGTTCCAAATAATTGGATAGTGTGCTGTCTAAGATCTTTCCTTTCCACACATGTAGCCCTATAGCATACTTTCTGTTGATGCTTTCTCATTTTCTTATATGTTCACCCATTCGAATTTCAGACTGATGTGTGGTGCATCCTATATAAAAAGCACCACACTCAACACGTTATCATGTATACTATGCCTTCACTGGTGCATGTAATGTATGAGTTTGTAAAAATATATCTGTTGCCCCTGAGGTGTGTTATTTTTTTCCCTTGAATCAAGTACTCACAGAACATACAATTAACAAGAGCTATGGGAATTGTATTGGGCCAAGTGTATTAGTGCTCCTGGCTGGTGTATATAGTGACTGTATAATGCTATTGTTAATGTTCCTCCATCTTCTATAGACAACATTTGGTTTCTAAGGAATGATCTTGACCAGAGTCTTATCACTTTTAGTATATTCCAATGTTGGTTTGAGACTAGTAAATCTCTACCTTTGCCAGTATTCTCTGTGTAGGTGGTAATGAAGAGGGGAAAGTCATTGTTTTTCACTCTGTTTTTATCCCTCTTTTTCCCATTGTATGTATTGACTAGAATGGCATCTCTTTCCACCACTGTCATACTTTCAAGTGCTGCATCAGTCACTTGGGCACCTTAACCTCTCTCCTAATATCTGTCAGTCTCCTCTCACTCCCTCTTTTCAATGTTTTCTGCTATTGAGCAATTACTTTTTGCTGTTAGCAGATGGACCTTTAGTATGGCTTTTATTGTGTAGGTGGGATGACAGCCAGAGGACATCAATAAGGAGTTCCTGTCTGTGGTCTTTCTATATGAGTTAGAATGAATGCTGTTATCAGGTCCTTTGCACAATCTCATGTCCAAAAAATTAATTCCTGTTTCATGCACTGTTAACTTAAAATGTAATGCTCTGTTTATGCCTTCCAAATATCTTACACACCCATACCGTTTATCTTTGGAGCCTTTCCCAATGATGGCAATGTCCTCAATAAAATGGCACCACAAATCCAGTTTATCCAAATATGAATTTGTGGCGCCGCTTCTGACGTACTTCTTTTCCCATTTTTCCATGAATAGATAAGCCAAACTTGGTGCAGAAGTTGTACCCATGGCTGAACCCCTAATGTGTAGGTAGTACATGTTCACAAACAGAAAGATGTTTAATCTGAAAATTATTTCAGCCATCATGAGAAGTACACTTGGAGGAGGATTCTCGGTGTCATCTCTCTGGTTAAGGCAAAACTCTGTTGCCATGAGTAGCTCCCAATGTGGAACTGAATTATATAATGTTTCCACCTCTAATGTGGCTAGCAACCAAGATTCCTGTATATTAGAATGTCATGAGTATATACTGTTTGTACAATCGGTTTTAAAAAAGACTCTATGTATTTGGTTAGGGGCTCAGTAATCTACCCTATTCTAAATATAATAGGGCATCTGGGGGATCGCGGAGGTTTTTATGAATGTGTGAGGTCATATAAATCATTGGTACCACTGGTTTATCTGTGGTTAAAAATATTTTCTCCTGCTTAGTTCTAAGACCCAAATGGTACAGTTGGTTCACAAAAATATAAATTTTCTCTTTGAAATGCTTTGTAAGATTTCCTGTGAGCTTTCTGTAGAAGGTCTTATCCCCCAACTGTCTCTGGATTTTCACCTGGTACTTGAACTGGTGCATCATAACCACCCCACCCCCTTGTCATCAGGTTTGGGCATGATGGACTATTCCCCACTTATTTCTTTTCATGCCAACATCTTACTTTTAGTGATGTTTTGGAATACTTCCCTTTCATTTTCTTGTTACAAATCCAGTTTCATCCGGTCTTGTTCACACATTCTGACAAACGTGGAAATTGCTGGCACATGCTATGGGCAGTAGATGAATCTGGGTAGCAAGTCACTGCTCACATCATTTTCTCTCCACCTTTGTATTTCATTATCATCTGCAGGATATTCTGAATCAGAAAAAAATAGTTTTAAGTATCAATTTTCCTGCAAAAAATTATAGGTCTTTCATGGATTTGCTTGGACAACCTTTCATTTGGGGTACAAAGGACATCTCTGCTGGATTCATAACAGATAAATTCCTAGAACAGTCTCTACCTGATTTGTTACTGCTGTTTTTTTTTTTCCCCTTGAAGCTGATGGTTACAACTTCGTGCTGTGGAATGATATAATAAATTTCTTATATCTTGAAAAGTGGAGTATCATAACTTATGTGGGTGCACAGTGCCGGGGAAATAGTGGGGAAGGTGGGTGCACCTATTGTTGTGACTATTTTGGCCAATAGTTCTAGGGATGAGCCCCCTGGAGCCTTTTTTTTTGGGAAACTGGTACAAAGTGAGTACTTCGTAATTTATAAAGCATCTCTTTATTTCTGTCCACTGGAATACATGTTAGCAGCCTTTGCACATAAATACCTGTTATACAGCCAAGAGGTCTTCACACACTGCAGCCTGAGAATGCAGCAGCATTCTGCTTTTTTTTTTTTTTCGGACTCAGACATTAGAAAATGGATTGAAAAAATCCCAGTCTCTGATTGGCTAAGCCGTTTACCTAGGGGTACATTTGTTTGCCAACAGAGACCAGGAAAAAGCAAGTTCTGTACTAGACTACCTGTTCACACTATAGATTACTGTGCCTGGCCAGAATTTTTAAAACTAACTGGCAGCCATTTTTAACTAGCTCACTTACCTTGTTTAACCATTGCTTAAACTGCTGACCCCTAGCTTCTCCCAGGTCAAAAACAGGAAAAAAATAGAAATAGAATACAAAGGCACATATTCAGGTAAAATACTAACTGGATCAAATTGAAAGTAAAGCAAGCAATAACACTGCTCTCTCGTCTGCTCTCACTTGAACCATCACTTGAACCACGCTACAAGCATGTCCATTCCACCAGCACAAGAAGAACTCAAAACATCCATAAATTCGAAACTTCTAAAACCACAGTTCCACATACAGGTATTTCATTTTAAACCAGTACCTGCTGACATGCTTTCTTAGTGCGTGCTACTGGTGACTGATCCCTGCTGTGTTGCCTGTAACAACTGCATTCACAACAATTAACACCACTCTCCTAACTGCAATCAGTGTCGCTCTCTCGACCATGGTCTCATACTGCAACTTTTCCCTTTATTTAACAACAACAACAAAAACAAGTACTGAATGTTGGGAAAGAGGGGATGTGACCTTGGGGGAAGTAAAATAAACAGTTTGAAATGGATCAAACAAGACTACTGTTTTCTGGGGGAATATCCTGCAATAGGAAATTATAACACACAACAGCACCCTCTGCTGCCAGATGCAGCAGTGGAGGGACTATTTCCTAGAAATTTACTTTTTATTCCTTTTTATTTACTTTTTACAGTCTTTTTTTTTTTTTACATATTTTACGTATTTTACTTAACATCTGACAAAAAAACATTCTAAGTGCAATAACACCCTCCAGGGTGAGTGGTATGGGCTATACTGAACCTTCCAGGAGCTATAAGGCCCTCCACCTGCAGTGTCAGGCCTCATTATGCCCCTTGGCAGTCCAGTATAGCCAAATACTGCTCATCCTGTTGAGTGTTATTACTTACATAGACATCTGGAGTTTGTCATTCAACCACTGTGCTATCCTAAGTACAAATGTTATCAAAACACCTTAGCAACTGTATAATGAAGTTTTAAAATTTAAACAGTACAGAATTTATCATGTTACCACCCAGAGTGCAGGCTCGATGAAATGTTCAAGAAATAAAATGGCCTTGAGTGATAGAAATATGAATTGGCACAATTCCTAACAATAACTCTTCAAAGAGAAAACTGCACAGCAATTTGCTATGTATGTACTTATTTTATTTTTTTATTTTTCCACAAATCAACACAGACTGAAGGCAATATCTTAAAGGTGCAGTCCACTCTGGTGCTTGATTGCAAATGTCCTTTGGCCCACATTTGCTATTTGAAGCACATTTTATTTATTTTCAAATCTGGGTATTCCAACATTGCTGTGTTTTTCAATGCTAAAATATTTCAACAGAGTCAGCAGTTTGCATCAGGCATCTGTGCTTATGGAGCTGCAAAAGAATGAGCAGCAAAATAAGTTTAATAGACTTGAGAGGTATGCTTAAACAAACTACAGTACCAAAAAAGGAGGTACTTAATAAAAACTAAATGGGGAGTCAGGAGCTTAAGTACAAGTTACAATTTTCTGTGCTCAACCTGATGATTCATTAAAGCAGCAGTGCAGCAAAAAATGTTTTTCCACAAAACTAGTTTTCAGCAACTATTAAAACAAACTCTGACCAGAGCCAATAGGGCTGTGATGAGCTGTCAAGTGAGTAAAGTTAGACGTGTGCATAGAAATTATTAAATGCCCAGGCGTAACGTGGCCATTTTTTTGAGGTGTTGCACCAAATTTTCAATATGGCCTTTTTAGGACCCCTCCTCTTGAAGAGTGCCAGTGTCATTTTGACAATTTGTCCCTAAAGGTGATTTCACAGAGTGACTGCACCATTCTGTGCCACAGGTGTGAAAACACATTTTGGGCAAGTTGTGATAAATGACAGCTGTACTGTTAAAAAGGAGGTGGGCACAAATGGCAATGCTGAAAATGTGAAGTGAAAATATTAAAAACCTGGCAAAGTTAGGAACGTGTGTAGAAACTGCACAATGCACGCTTGTAATGCAGTCATTTTGTGGAATTTTTTTTATCAAATTTGCAACATGGGCTGTTTGGGACTCCACCTCATGAACAGTGCCACTGTCATTTCGTGAATTGGTCCCAAAAGGTGATTCCGTGCAGCAACCACAAAATCACCTTTCAGGACTGAGTAATTTAATGACAGTGAAAGTTTTCATGAGGTGGGGTCCCAAGAACCCCATGTTGAAAATTTGGGGCCAAAATTCCAAAAAATGGCTGATTTTCAACATAAGTTGAAAACCCCATTGAATGGCATTATAGCACGCTTACTTTTGATTCTTCAGTTTAAGGTTTGGCTTTGAACAGTGCAGACATGTCCTGGTTCAGATAAGATGACAGTGCCAACCTCCAGAGGTAAGTATGGGGTAAGGAGGGGTGCAGAGAGGGGGGTGTTCAGTGGGAAGGTGGGGATGGGGGAGGGGTACTGGGTGACAACGAGGGACTGTTTTCTTTTTTACAGGGAAAAAACATTGGGGGACCATTTTCTTTATCTACAGGAAAGAAAAAAAAAACAGCCATTTGGGCACACTGGGGTGGGCTCTCAGTTTGCCATGAGGGGTGGGTGGGTACATGATGCCATACAGGGATTGGGCACCCTGATGTTGGCAGGGGGCCAAAAACACAGTGGGGGACTGTTTTATTTATTTACAAGAAAGAAAAAAAAAACCAGACATTTGGGCACACTGGGGTGGGCTCCCGACAGGAGATTGGGGACCCGATGTGCCGGTAAGCAGGAATGGAGGGGGGACAGCAGCAGAGGGAGGGGTGTGACACAGTTTCTTTGTTGCTGGTGCTGATTGGTGAAGCAACTGCACATGTGCAGCACTCACGCATGTGCAGTTGCAGTGAATGGCATGCTGCCATTCACAACATGATGGTGTCAGCAGAACTGCACATGTGCACAAGTCACGCATGTACAGTTCATGCCCCAGAATGCAGAAGCAACAGACAAAATAGTCTGACTGTTATTCCATAGCAGCCAATCATGGTGGAGGGTTTCAAGCTCTGTTGGGCTTTCAGAAGGATACTTCCAAAAGTCCAATGGATGGTTCCACGATCGGCCGTTTTTAGAGCTACTGAGCTATCCCAAAACAGCTGTAGGCTCTGCCCACGGCCCTAAAAATAATTAGAATACCTACAGTATCAAATCTTTTCAGGCTACCTCCTATGCTGCACTCCGAGTTGTTTTTTTATTTTTTTATTTTCTTGGTCCTAAGACTTGCCAGGCTAACAATGCTATTTCTAAGCCAAATGTGATAGCCATCTTTTTTCTTGGGGGGAAAAATTAAATTAAAACATTTATAAAATATTCAATGTTTGGCAGAGCTAGAAAATTTTGCCACCAAATAAAACTGGAAGCTGCCTGGAATCTTTTACAGTGAAAAAAATGGCAGGGTCAATTTTTTTCTCCAATTTTGCTGCACTGCTGCTTTAAATAGCACTGCCAATGGGATAGCTAGTTTCATGGCTAGTTCCCTTGGAATTTTTGAGTTTATCCCTTCAGGCCTCATCTCAACTGAGGAATGAAAGAAAAATTTGGTATATTGATTTTTGTTTGAGAGAAATGTATTATTGCTGAAAAACTGCATGGTGATTAAAACATACTGCTGCTTTAAAGTGCAGGTACAGTGGCTACTATTATTTATTTAGCTTTTATTGACCAGGTAAGCACACTAGACAATCACAATGTCTATTTTCACGTGCAGCCTGGGAGAATTACAAGGCAAATACAAAACCATGCAACAACATTACAGTGATATTTACAAACTGCAGAATAGCAGAATGGCAATTACATAGGCAGATAGCTGAAATTTCAATAACAGTGAAATGCAGACCAGTTACATACTTCTTACATACTTGAACACATACAGTTTCAGAACAGCAAAGCATGGCATACAGGATCACTAACCCCTAGTGAGCATGACCTGTAAGTCACACTGAGTAGGATAAGCACTATGGAAGGAAAATGACAAGGAACTCCAGCCCATAGGATGTTATACCACATGGTTACGTGCAGAAGCAGACTGAGTTGACCTTCAAGAAATCCCACAGGAAGTTCTTAAAACATGAATGGGAAACAGTCCCATGAGCCAGAGAGCCCAAGTCGTCAAGTCCTGGTCACCAGAGGCAGTATGGGTCTTAGGAACCACCAGCAGGGACTGGGCAATGGACCTAAGTTGGTAGCTCTGAATCTACATTTTTAGCTGATCAGCCAGGATAGGTGGGTAGCAGTTCTGAGAGTCTTGTCGACAAAACAACCCAGGGGAAAGGAGCAACTGTTTGCAGGGAATAACAAGTCCAGCTTGCTATAGAGTTCACAGCAGTGCGTGAGATGGACAGCCCATAAAGCAAACCTATAAATGTTATTATAAGCTGCACACCATTAACAGAGTGAAGTCTTAGTTACATTTGCATGCCGTAAGTGATGAGCCCATGGTTAAGGCTAGGGAAAAGCACCCCCTAGCAAGGTCAACACAAGCCTTATGGGTGAAGATACATATATGTTTGGCCCTATAGGCCAGACCCAGCTTGCAGTTTATGGCTCTACACACATTCGAGAAATACAGGGAGAGGTCTAGCTGAGGGCAAGGGTAACTCCAAGGTAGCTGAAGGAGAGCAGAGTGGTAACAGAGGACCCTTTAGTGCTGGAGACTACCAAGGGTTCAGGACGGGATCCGCTCTTACCATATGAACTGAAGAGCACCGCCTGTATCTTCTTCACATTGAGAACCAACCTATTTGCTGTGATCCAAGACTGGATATGATGGACGTCATCATTTAACTGTGAGATAACATATTTTTTGCACTGCTTAAGAACACAGGGTCATCTGCATACAAAGTGGAGCTACAGAGAGCAGGCACCCTAGAGAGCTCATTGATGAATAGGGAGAAAAGAAGAGGCATTAGAATGGAGCCCCGAGGGACCCCCAGCTTTACAGGTGTAAGCTTAGATATCATCTTGTTAAATTTAACTAGCTGCTGCCTCTATAAAGGTAATTAGAGAAGCAGAAAACAGCATGGGTGGACAATCCAGAGGAGTGGAGCTTGAGACAAAGGGACTTATGGTCCACCATGTCAATAGCTTTTGAGAAGGTCACAAAAATCACCCCCAAAAGTTCATTTTTGATTAAAGAAGAGTATGGAGCACAGTCACAGAATGGCTGTATAGTGATGTGCTAACACTGGTGAAATGCAGGGATAAATTCTGGACTAAATTTAAGTCCACTCATGCTATGGCTGACTTCCTTGAATATAGGTGTCTTAGGAATATCTGCATGAAAGCCATACAGCAAGCTAAAAATTAGTTCTGTAGGTCTACCCTCCATGTATCTGCTAGGGATCCCCACAGTTTCTGGCAGACCATCAAAAATGTGATTGAAGGCACTGCCTCGCAATACACAGATGAACTCCTCCTGGATGGGGTAAACTGTTATAACTCTCTTACGATAGCCAAGGCATTCAATAGGCAGTTCACTGATCTATCTTCCCTCGTTTTGACAATTACTAGTGCCATGTCACAGTGCCCACCTGCATCTCCATTTCATCACCCCCCCGCAACCCTTGTACTGTACTTGCAAATAGTCTTAGTAAAGGAAACTACCAGGCCCCTAGGTTGAATCTCCCATTTACCTAAAATAAAATTCTTAAAACTAATATATATATATATATATATATATATATATATATATATATTTATGAACTGGACATCATAAATATGGGAAGCTGATTGGCGAGAGGTTTGAAGCCGTGATGATATCGGGCTGCATCATCACGACTGAAAACTATCGACCACCAGCCTCTAACTGACCCATGATCTTCTTCATCTCCAGCAGTCTGCATTGAGTCAGACTTCCAGTCGGCCGCTATTTAAAAAAAATGAACTCCCACCAGCTGGCATACAACTGAATTCAGCACAGCTGGAAGTCAGCTGGGAGCAATACTTTCAAAAGCAACACATATCCAGCAGCATGCGAGTGGCAGCAATGGACGAATAATTTTTTTTCTCTGAAAAAGACAAATGACAGACCCGCGCATTGTAGTCATTCTCACACAAACCGCGGCTCCCCCACAAAAAGAAAGCTACGTCCCAGCCACATAGAAAAAGCTGCCAGTCTTGTCCCAGACATTCCTAACCATTCTAACAGTAGCTCTTACAATAACAGTCCCGAATGAGTCACATCAAGACTCTACGTTTTTCTCATTTGTTCATCATTGGCTCGCCTTTCCAACTTCTTTCTCAGCTTACCAGTCCTCAGCATCCAATTCCCAGAACAAAAATAATAAAAATTAAGTGCACTGTGAATGGAGAACACTTTAAAAAAAGAAAACCGCAATGGTAAGGAGTGGGTCACCCAGTCACAAGAGCTCCACTTCCTCTACCACGGCCAACAGCACCACCTGCTGCCCAGAGCCCTCCAGGAACTATTTTATTTAAAGGTATTCCTCCAACACCCCCAAAACACATTTTTAAAATGTTTGTATTTTTTTTTTTACTTTAAAAAATATTTAAACCACTTCATAATAGCAATAATGCACTCCAGAGTGTGGTATATCATGGGATATCGTCACTTCTCGGGTCGTTGGACACACTCGGCCTGCGGCCTCATGCCCAACCACCCGAGGCATGACAATATCCCATGATATACCACACCCTGTCGTGCATTATTGCTTAAATATAAAACAGTTATATACAATAGAAGTGCTTTCTATTTTTTAACACTCTTCTGTTTTAGTATTTAAAATTTTTTTAGGTTGTGCAGCACTTATTCCAGGTTGTCTTTCAGAAAGCAGCAGACTGTCCCTAATTGACCTTTCACTTGCTGTGGTTATTACACCATGGTTTGATGCTATATTAAGGACTATAAAGTGCTTTTCACACCGACTTATTGGATAGACTACCAAGATGTGTTGTAAACAATCTCAAAGAGAACTGAAAAAGAAGAAATTGTGTTTGGTAGTGAACAGCATTTTTATAGCCCAGCTGAGATGCAACATTTCACTACCAGTGGGGTTCTGCTGCTGCCTATTTCTGCCGCTGGATGGACTGGAGCACTGAGAGGTTACATGACTTGCCCCAGGGTCACACAGTGATTATTTGGCTCTAGCATGGTTTGTGCCTGTGTTATCCCAGTTTGCAAGCCAGTGCTCTAACCACTAAACCATACTGCTTACTGCTATCAGCTGAGGTATTATGGTTATGAAAGTACAGTGTGCCTTTTCAGCAGAATCATAGGGGTTGCAAAGTCCCATTTTAGCAGAATCATAGGGGTTGCAAAGTCCAATTTTGGTAAACAGCATTTCAGCCGAGATAGAAATCCATACAGAACAAGGCTGGACTATCCACTATACTGTTTTTGTATAATGCAACCTGCTAATTTCTTCAACAGCTCTGCAGATGACAATGCTTTCGGTAGGGCAGGCAGACTGGATGGACCTATGGGCCTTTTTCTGCCATCAGTTACTATGTTTCTATAATGTATATTTTTAGCATTTTAAAACAGTGACACCAAACAAACTTTTGCCTTGTTTTAGGAATCCATATTCTAAACCCCGACTGTTTCCATACTAAAGAAATATCTGCTCTCTAATGTACAATCTTGTAAATGTTTTAATTAATTGCGGTAATATTACATGTATGATTAATGTATGTTAGCTGTTTTATGCACTGTATTTGTATGTTTTATTGTGCGAAAAAGGTTACCATCGTGAATGAGTGTAAGCTCAATGGTTATTCCTAAATAAACAACAACAACAAACATAGCAACTAGTTGTGACTAAGGACATAGTGACAGAATGATGGCAGAGGTCATCAGAGCGGGGAAGTTGGAGGGCTGGATGGCTGAATTGTACTGATCTCTAGCATCGGGACACAGCATCTGGTGTGGACAAGAGGGAGTGAGAGTGTTGGAGGAAGACTTGGGCACTGCTGACCAGACTGGACTGGGCTGATTGGTTCCAGTGGCAGGAAGCACCATGAGATTCTGATGGAGGAGGGACAGACCAGAACAGAAGAGGGCTGAAACATACCAGAATGCCGGATGGCTGCTCTGAGAGCTACTTCTTCTGTTTTCCATGGGCTGACTGAGAGAAGAGACACAGTACAATGATGGGAGAAGGGGGACAGGTTCATTTTTACTTTTCAAATCACTTCTAGCAAGCTTTTTGTTTCAATTACCTTTTCTGGGCACAGTGTGGGTTACTATCTGTGTTTTCTGTGCTACAGTACTATCGGTTAAACTGTGCTGGTTTTGTGTTTGGTGCCCGGGATCTAGTGCTTCTCATGATTAGGACACTTATATTAACCTTACTGTTGTTGATCTGGGGTGGTTGAAATATATATTAATGTGTAATATATTCTATTCCCGATAGTACAGTTCATAGTGTTGGTCCATTGGTGTTTCTTTCTCTCTGTGACGTAGACAGTGATTTAAGCCAATAGGGAGTGTACCAAAAAGGCACTAGAATTTGAATTGATATTGGAGTAAGGGCTTAAATCAGGAAGGGAGGCAACAAACAATCTGTGCAGAGGCCATCAGAGTGAGGAAATAGGATGGCTGTATGAGTGAACTGTCCCACTCTCTAGCATCGGGACACAGTGTCTGGTGTAGACAAGAGGAAGGGTGTCGGAGGAAGACTTGGACACTGCTGAGTTGACTGGGCTGATTGGTTCTGGCAGCAGGAGGCACTGTGAGATTTCCACCCTCCCTCCCCTCCCATCCACCCCACGCTGGTCTCCCTTTATAGGAGGGAGAGCCACTAGTTAACTTGCAACATCCTGTTTAGGAACAGGAAGTGGTAGACATAAAACCATATAATGGGACAAGCAAAAACAAAGGGGCAAGGGCAAGGTCAGTAAAGGGGAAAGTCAACAGAGAAAAAGGGGGGAAATGATGGGCGTGGTGCAGTGCAGTGGCTGCGGAGCAGCAGTGTTCAGAAGGACGTTCTGGATGTTGTGGTTCTGCCCCATATGCAGGCCCCTCTCTGGGCTGAGGGCAGAGGTCAGCAGTCTCCAGGCCAAGCATGCTAGGTTGCAGGAGGCCTACACACTAACCCAGAGGTCATCTAGTCAGCTTTCACTTCCTTAACAGTTGCTTCGCAGAGAGAGTGGATGGACTACAGTGGGCTCAGGGAGAATGAGGGAGAGGGATGACAGGCACATCCCCCATCTGGTGAAACTATGAAACTCATATGCTATCCTAGCAGAGCAGAAAGGTCCCACAGAGCCTCCCAACATAATCATTAGGGAGGATGAATGGGTCCTCCATGGTACAGCCCCAAGGGTGGGCAGCAGGAGACCCCAGAGTAGGAGGAAGCAAATCCTGTTTGCAGACTCCACTGTGAGAGTAATAGAGTTGGGGATAGGCAGTGGGGGGGCAGAGAGGTAAAGTGCCTACCTGGAGGCATGGCTCAGCAGGAGGGAGGGGCAAATCCTAAGGATCAGCAGGGCAGAAGTAGGGAGGGAGGAGCTGGATGTTATTGTCCACATGGGGATAAATGACCTAGCTGTGAAAGCAGTGGCTGTAGGGGCAGTGAAGGAGGACTTTAGTGACTTGGGAAGGGGTCTTAAGCAAGTAGCATGCTCCATAGCTTTCTCAGAGGTACTGCCTGTCTATGGCAAGGTGGGGGGAAGGTAGGGACATCTGCACCAGGGAACTCAATGAATGACTGAAAGATTGGTGCAGACAGAAGGGTTTCAACTTCATTGGGGACTGGGTCCCCACCTGGTGGGGGAATGAAGGAATGTACATGCCAGGTGACCTACATCTATCGAGGGGGGCACCAAGATCCTTGGTGAGAACTTTAAATGCTTCCTTAGCAACCATTTAAATTAGCTGAGGGGTGAGGCAAAAGCAAGCAGGGAATATCATATTGCCCCTCCACAGGAAGAGACAGTAATAAATGAAGATACTGGGGTCAAAAGATTACCAAAAAAACAGAAATCCTACATAGGAAACATGGAGGAGAGAACAAATAATGGGACATAATGCAAAAAGGGTACTAAGGGGAGACAGGGGTGTAAGGAGGGAGGTGACCGAACATGGAGAGCAATATGTACAAATGCCCACAGCCTGGGAAACAAAATCCCAGACCTAGTGGCATTGATGGTGGAAGCGGACCTGGACATAGTGGCTGTTACAGAAACATGGTACACAGAAAACCATGAATGGGATATAGCCATAACAGGATATGCACTTTTCAGGAAAGACAGGGAAGGAAGAAAGGGAGAAATGGTGGCCATGTATGTGAGGGAAGGAATCAAAGCAACAGAGGTTCAGGGGCTGCAGGAGGGATCGGAGGCACTGTGGGTCCTCCTGGAAACTGGAAACAGAACCAGCATTTGTACAAGGGTGATCTACAGACCTACAGCACAGGGGGAGGAGACAGACAAAACACTAGTGGAAGCCATCCACAAAATAGCAACCAAAGGTGAACTACTACTGTTAGGGGATTTCAATCTGCCAGAGGTAGATTGGAGCACCCAGACTGTGAGTATAGCCAAAAGCAGAAACATCCTGAATGCACTGCAGGGGGACATGTCCAAGACAGCTTGTGGTTGAACCCACCCATTAGGGGGGTATGCCAGACCTGGTGCTCACCAGTGGGGACAGGGCCAAGGATGTTAAAGTAGGCAGTCGCATAGGAATCAGTAACCTCAGGATGGTATGGTTCAATGTAACCATGGTAGAAGAGGCCAACCACACAAAAGTAAAGGTCTGGAATTTCAGAAGGGCCAGCTTTGACAAAATGGTGGAATGTCTCGGGGGAGCCCTGGCGAAAGAGAACAGAGGGGGTGATGTGGAGAAGCAATGGTCTATTTTCAAGGGGGCCATAACAGAGGCAAAGAGCCTCTGTGTTAAACAGCACAGCAAGAGTAAGAGAAAGAAACAACCACTTTGGTTCTCAAAGAAGTGGCCAGAAAAGTGAGAGAAAAAAGAGGGGCCTTCAGGACATACAAAGAAACACAAAGGGAGGAGGACAGGGAGTAGTATCTAGAGAAGCAGAGGGTGGCAGAGAAGGCAGTCAGGAGCACAAAGGCACCAACAAAGGAAAATATAGCACAGGCTATAACGAAAGGTGACAAGACCTTCTTCAGACACTTTAGTGAGAGGAAGAAGACTAGGAGTGGGATTGTCTGGATAAAGAAGGAGGGAGGAGGGTGTGCAGAGGAGGACATAGAAAAAGCAACAATACTGAACAAATATTTCTGTTCAGTTTTCAGGGAAGGAAAGGTCCACACTCAGCAAAAGAAGCAGCCATGGAAGGGAGGTGGACACCACCCCATTCACGGTAGAGAGAGTCCTACAGAAACTAGGGAAGCTGAAAATAGATAAGGCAATGGGGCCTGATGGGATTCACCCCAGAATATTAAAAGAGCTCAGAGATGTGCTCTCGGCCTTGCTGGCCATCCTATTCAACAGATCAGTGGAGACAGGTGCAGTCCCAGAAGACTGGAAGAGGGCAAATGTAGTCCCTCTCCATAAAAGTGGAAGCCAAAAAGAGGCAGGCAACTACAGACTAGTCAGCTGGACCTTGGTGGTGGGGAAATTATTGGAGGCACTGTTAAAGGAGAGGACTGTGTCATTCCTTGAATCTAGTGGAGCACAAGATCCAAGGCAGCATGGATTCACAGCGGGAAGGTCATGTCAAACAAATCTAATAGATTTCCTTGACTGGGTGACCAGGGAGGTAGAACAGGGAAGGGTGGTGGATGTGATCTACTTAGATTTCAGCAAGGCCTTTGACACCATCCCACATAGAAGGTTGGCAAACAAGTTAGGCAGCATGGGGGGTAGGCTCCATGGCGGTAAGCTGGGTCAGAAATTGATTGAGGGGCAGGACACAGAGGGTGCTGGTGAATAGTGTTCAATCTGAAGAGAGGGAGGTGACCAGCGGGGTACCACAGGGATCAGTCCTGGAGCCAGTCCTCTTCAATGTCTTCATAAGTGACATTACAGAGGGCCTGGAGAGGAAAGTATATCTTTTTGCAGACAACACTAAGATCTGCAACAGGGTTGACGCTCCAGAGGGGGTAGAAAAAATAAAAGAGACCTAAGCAGGTTGGAGGAGTAGTCAGAATTGTGGCAGCTAAGATTCAATGCAAAAAAGTGTAAAGTCATGCACTTAGGGTGCAGAAATCCAAGAGAGGAGTGCAAGATGGGGGGGAATGTACTGGCAGCCACTAAGCAGGACTGGGACCTGGGGGTACTCATATTGGATGACCTAAAGGTGACCAAACAATGTGAGAAGGCTGTGGGGAAAGCCAGTAGGATGCTGGGGTGCATAGAGTGAGGTGTCACCAGCAGAAAGAAGGAAGTGGTTATGCCACTGTACAGATTACTGGTGAGACCTCAGCTAGAGTACTGTGTCCAGTTCTGGAGAGCGCATCTCCGGAAGGACATAGATAGAGTAGAGGCAGCCCAGAGGAGGGCTACAAAGATGGTGCAGGGTCTGCATGAAAAGCCCTATGAGGAGAGGTTAGGTGAACTCAATATGTATTCCCTAGAAGAGAGAGAGAGAGACATGATAGAAATGTTCAAGTACCTCAGGGGTATAAACAAGGTACAAGAGCACAGCAGCTTTCAAAAAAGAAGATGCGCAAGAACAAGAGGGCACAAGATGAAGTTGGGGGGGAGGTTCAGGGGCAGCATAAGGAAGTATTTTTCACTGAAAGAGTGGTTGATGCTTGGAACAGCCTCCCTAAGGAGGCAGTGGGGATAAAAAGTTAAGGAATTCAAGAATGCATGGGACAGACATAAGGGTACCCTAGAGAGAGGAAAGAAAGGGTGAGCTGCAGATCAACTAGGATCTGTGGTTTTGAAATAGGTAGGCAAAATGGTCAGACTGGGTGGGCCACACAGTCCTTATCTGCCATCAACTTCTATGTTTCTATATCCCGATATCTTTCCCAGACATTTTTGGGCTCGGGATTACTCCAATTTCGACACCTGCTCCTTTCTTGAAACCCTAGCAGTGGAGGATTGGACTCAAATCCAGCTAGTCCCCAATCTGGACTCAGTCCTTGATTTCTTCATCAGTAACTGCCTTTTGGATGCCAATAAACATGCCCCCCTAAAACAAATCAGAGTCAAGGGAAAACGTTCAAAGTGGCTGTCCAGAGAACTTAAAAAACAAAAGAGGGTGAGAGACAAAGCCTGGGAAAAATTAAAATCTAAAAATCTAACTAAGGATTGGGTGGAATATAGAAAATTGAGAAACAAGTGTACAAAGGAACTAAAATCAGCTAAAAGACAATACTTTCAGAATCTACAAACTAAAAACCTTTTGGACTCTAAAAAATTTTGGTCCCAAATTAACTCTCTCTCTCCTAAAGGGGAACACCACCCATGGGAAAAGTGACGGAGTAGCAAATGGTGTCCGCTATACCAACCTGCAAAATGCTGCTAATGCAATAAACGCATTCCTCACTGATCTGGACAAATTTAAAAATAATCCCTCTGGGTCCCCCTCCCCCCCAGAATCATTTACAAGAAGAAATCCCTTACCCTAATTTTCGTTTCAAACTTGCAACTAAATCTGAGGTCCAGAAATTACTAAAAAAAAAGTCAAATCCTCTGGCTCTGTTGGGTTTGACAAGCTGGAGCCCAGACTCCTCAGAATTGCAGCCAATGTCATTGCCTCTCCAATCACTTGACTCCTAAACAGATTGCTGCTTGAAGGCAAAGTCCCCACTCTGTGGAAAGTTGCCTTTGTCACTCCTATCCCTAAAGGTGGGGGATATTGAGCTTGTTGAGAATTACAGACCACATCCATCCTCTGCACTCTAAGTAAAGTGTTAGAGAGGACTGTATACCAGCAGGTCCAGGAATATGTTGAACAGAACAATTTACAAACTGAATGACAACATGGTTTTAAAAAAAATCATGGTACCAACATGACCCTGATTAGCCTTACTGGGTATATCTTTACAGCTCTAGATGATGGCCTTCCAACTGGTGCGGTCATTATAGACTTCACCAAGGCATTTGATTGGTGAATCATCAGCAGCTTATCACTAAACTAACATCTCTTTATCTTGATCATCTGTCTACTCAATGGTTCATGGACTACCTTGGTGGCAGATCACAAATTATCAGATGGCATGGAGCTAAGTCTGACAAACACTCTATCACAGATGGCATTCCCAGTGTTTGATATTGGGATCTCTCCTGTTTTTTCTGTTTATTAATGATTTGCCTCAACATTGTGGAGGGGCCAAGGTGACCTTATATGCAGACGATGCCGTGCTTTAGAAGCCCTCCCGAGACACCGTACAACTAAACAACCTTCTTGGTCAAAGACCTTGGTCTACTTGAGAATTGGTTTCTTACTAATAAATTAGTTCTAAATAGCAAAAAGACCAAAGCCATGTTATTTGGCCCTGAAAGCCTGGGCCTAAATCATTCACATTTATTGTCCCCAGTTCTTTCCAATGGCTCAAAAATTGAAGTGATTGATTGTATCAAATACCTAGGTGTATACTTAGAACAAGACTGCTCTTTCAAAAGCCATGTCGACCATCTGACCAAGAAACTCAACCAAAAGTTAGGTCTATTATATTGCCTGAGCCCTTTCCTCACTTGTGAATCCAAACTCATGGTTTCCACTGGTGCACTCCTTCCAACCTGGCTATATGGGGCCACTTTACTACATTCTGTAAGAAACTCTGAAATGCAGAGGCTAAAAATACTATATCACAGGATAGGGTGCTTCGTTGCAGGGGTGCCACCAAGGGAGCATCACTGCAAGGTACTATTATCTCTAAGGTGGCCTTCTCTAGATGGCAGATTATCATATCCTTCACTGTGCCTTGCTTTTAAGCTCCAGAAAAATGGCGCCCCTCCTAGCCTAATTAACACATTAGCTCCCAAAGAATGGGAGAACACTAAGATCCTCTGGCCGCCAGCTTCTCCAAGTTCCCAGTGTAAGAACTTCCCTAGGACTCCGGTCCTATGCTGCCTTCATCTCTCCTTTCTGGAATGATCTCCCTAGCAGTCTCCAGGAATGTACCTCCCTTGGGGGCTTCAAGAAGGGTCTTACAGCCCACCTGTTAGAACTGAGCTTCTGCAACTGCTACCGCTTAGTCAACTGACTCCCTGCTGCTGATCTAACCTTATTGGGACATCAATCTGACTGTGACTGTCTCGTGTGTAATAGTACTTCTTCTGTTGATGTTGATTGTAATTAACCTGCCACTGTATCCTTGACTGGTTCAGTATGTCTATACTGATTGTTAATTGTGAAATGACATGTATGTATTTTATTATGTTTATAGATGTATGTAATTAATTCCAGGTCGCCCCTGAAAAAGGGACTGTTTTGGTCTCAGTGGGCCTACCCGGTCACCAGTATTTCAATAAATAATAAATAAATGTAGTCACGATAGAATCTGACACTGGGTACTACTATACCTATTCAATGAAACCAATCATGCAGCAGTTGCAAAGTTCAAACTGATGTAACACATTGTGAATTCCAAAACGAGAGTGTAAGATCTAGGCGAAAATATATGTTTTCTAATACAAGTCTGAAATGTAATATAGTCATTTGCTTGCATGATGTACCTGCATATTTATTCATGCCACTTATGGGTAACACTTAAAATAAAGTGTCCTTAACTACACTGTAACTACTGTATAACTATACTGTAATTGCACTGTAGCTACTGTACAGTTACATGTAACTACTATACTATGTAGTTGTTTACTAATTTCACATTTGCGTGAAGTGTAGTTACACAATTTGCATACATGTGCAACTAGTACTGTCTCCCTTTCGACACAAATCAGTTCATTCTGACAAGTGTAACTACACATTTAATAGCGGTTGCAAAGTATAACAGAAAATCTATTGTGCAACTACCGCTGTATCTCTTCTGGCATTATGTAATTTGTTCTTATAAGGGCAACTACACATGTAATAGCAATTGCAAATTGTAACAGTAAATCTATTGTGTAACTACTATGTTACTACTTTTGGCATTATTAAATCTGTTCTTACAACTGTAACTACATATGAATGCAGATCTTGTGCAGTTTTAACAGTCTATGTCTATCTGACATTTATTTAAAAGGTAATCACACAGAAAACACTTTAAAGAGTTAGTGTACTGCATAACATTAATATTAGCTTTTAAAAGCAGTCAGCTGTTACCTTTTAAATCTGAGGTACTTTTTCTTGCCTCTTTGATTAATTAGAAGATAGTTTACTTGATGTTAGTAGGTGTGATGTGTGGAATAGCACTCTACCTGGCAGCTGGCATATCTAGCTGTGTTCCCCCCATTACATATTTAGCATTGTGACTTCACCGACTGTGACATCACTGCTGCTTAGGAACACTCAGTAGCTGCCAGGTCAGTTGCTTCTAATGTCACTATCAATGCTGATGATGTAGTGGGGGGAACAGAGATAGATATGTCTGCTACCAGGCTAAGAGTTGTTCCACACATCCAACACAATATTGTCACATAGAAAACTTTCTAATTCAGAAATAAAAAGTTACAATTGACTACTTGAAATTTGTATCATATTCCTGTATGTCTGTTTTGATTCCACTAACTCTTTAAAGTGTAATCAGAATGATAACTAAAATATAATTACAATGCAAGTCCAGTCTGCTACAGTTAAATACACTGTCCGGCAACTCTTTAGATACAGTAATGTTCCATGTCGTATTCCAGTTTTTCATGAACTTACAGGTCAATAAACATGCAGTCTAATATTGTGAATTGATACATAACTGTACACAAAAATATTTCATTTGCATAATTACTAACTGGTATTGTAACAATATTGTGGCTATGAAATAATGGTACTGTTTTCACAGATAATGCCTAGGTAACATGTATTTGCAAGTGCGCACACTTACACTTACCAAATGTCAGTACTGTAGCTGTGATGAAGGTTCTCATCCAGAAATCAGTCCCTCATGAACTTACTGCTTACTAAACATGTAATCTAATATTGGACCCTATCACATAGGTGGCAGGGAATGTGTCAAATGTGCATACTCAGAACTGGTGATCAACAGCAGCCATCCAGTCAGATGGACTGATCACCTGCAGACTGGATCCTGCACTTTGTGTAGAGTGGGGAATTGTGGGATATTGCTGGTTCTCCCATTACTGCTGTTTTCCAGTAAGGGGACCTACTGGTCTGCCTGTGTTCACTGCCATGCCCCCAGCCCTCATGGTATAGTCAGAAGGCCGGGGTAGCTTGGTGTGAAGGATGGTACCATGGCATGCACCCCCGTTCAGCCAGTGGGAATGGCATGTAATGGCTGAGGAAGGACCCCTGCCTGTGTATCTGGCACCACCCACCACCACCACTCCACACAGCAGATCGGGGATAAAGCATGGCATGTAGCCATGCCTTACCCTCAGCCACCCACCTGGGCAGTAGCAGGACAGGGGTGTGGGTGTAGAAGAGGAGTGGGTCAATGCCACAGAAGTAGCACATTTCTTAGTAACTACAGCACTGTTACAAGCCAGTAAGTAATTACGTAAATGATTTTTACTGTATATATAAACAATGTAGTTGTATAGCAAGTAACAATATTAGATTGTGTGTTTATTAAGCAGTAAGTGCATGAGGGAAAGATTTCTGAAGGGGAAAATACATCAGAACTACAGCACTGACATTTGATCAATGTAAGTGTTTAGTAGTTACACCCTTCTTCTTACACTTTAAGTGTCAGTTTCTGCATACTTACTTTGCAAATTCATGTTAGTTAGGCATTGACTGTGGAAACAATGGCAGCACATTCCTTAGTAATTATAGCACTGTTACACCCTTCTTCTTACACTTTATTTTAAGTGTCAGTTTCTGCGTAATTTCTTTGAAAATACAAATTAGTTAGGCATTAACTGTGAAAACAATGTCACAGAAGCAGCACATTCCTTCGTAACTACAGCACTGTTACATCATTCTTCTTACACTTTATTTTAAGTGTCAGTTTCTGTGTACATACTTTGCAAATACAATCAGACCTGGTTTATCCGTGCCTCATTAGTCTGTATATCTGACTTCCTGAATGAGACACAAGGCAAATGGATTTTTTCCTCAAGTTAATTACTTTAATAGGTAAAACTGAGAATCTGAATCCATTTGCATTTGTCTTTAACTAGGCTAATGAATTCCTATTGACTGTGACCTCCTTTTTTTTTAATATTCTTTCTATTTTTGCGCTCTACTGCGGTGCACTGGCAGGGGCATCCAGTCGCCACCCCCAACCCCCAGAGGACCGCAGGCTCAGTAGATATGAGGGGGTCCGATATGGCCATTCCAACCCACTGGAGGGTCTCCCCTTACCTCTCCATCACAGGCTGGCCCGGACCCCCATGACGCAATTCCATGAAAGGGCCTCCTACGCCAGTGGGGGTGTGGCCATCAAGCTGCATGGTCATGCCCAGCCATTTTTCCTCCAATTGGTGTCCTTGGAGCTGGCAGTGCAATGACACCCACTGCGTGCATGAGGCATCTTGCCATGCTCCACCCTTTGCTGGTGTCGCAACTTGTGCTGCCTCTGGTCATCAGCAGGGGCCACTCAAGTGCAGCGCAACTCCGCAGACCCACCCCAGAGGGAGGAGAGCAGCACTGGGGTGCTTAATCCACCCTATCCCTGCCAACCCCTGTTGGCTGGAGTCCGTTCATACCCGGGTCGCCGGTGTAACGTGAGGTGTGGTGTCCAGTGCCTCAATCCTCAGCATCACCGGGCCAGCAATTGTGACCTTCTTAATCCATTTTTTATTGAGCTCAGGTGGAGGTGCTAACAGGTTTTTAACAGAGTGTTTATCGCAAGCACTCTTAATCCCCTCTGGTGTGTTACCTCAGCAGAAAGTAAACCTTCCATTAAATGCATGATTGTACTCTCCTCCTGCTGCTGCCATTTTAGGTAAAGTAAAGACTGCTTCTTCCTATCAACTAGGTAGGTTTCTTGGCAAGCAGTGATGTGTTGATCACAACTCTGACCCCCCCCCCCTTCTAATCATAAACTCATCTTATTGTGCTGCTGTGCTTCCCGGTCAAGCTGTCTGCATGGTCCACATGTTTCTGCCCACAGTCCAGGTCCCTGAGTAAAGCCCTGGCTGTTCTCCCTGAGTAAAGCCATGGTAAATCCATTCTATATAGCCACGCTTCCTGCCTTCTCTGACTTTGGAGAAAAAGCTGTTCTCCCTAAGTCTGGAGTTAAAGTTTTAAAGTTTTAAACAGCCCTGTTCTGCTGAACGCTTCCTGCTACGGTAAATCTGTTCTGCTGTTGCCCGCTACCACCCTACTCCCCAGTTGTTCTCCCTGAAAACAAAATGATTTAAACAGCCCTTCTAGTCCCAGATCCTTTTCGGGCCATCTCCCCGTAGAGTGTACCTGACCCAAATGTTCTGCTCCTCGGTTAGCTGTCCCCACCTTCTATGCCTGCAGTTCTGCTGTGGCCCGCTACCACCCTACTCCCTGGTTGTTCTCCATGAAAACAAAAAGATTTAAACAGCCCCATAGCATGCTCTACACCAGCTGTTCTCCCCAAGTCTGTCCTGTGACTCCTTTTCCTATTTCTTTTCTGCCACCGGAGAAATTTAAGAGCCCCGTTCTGCTGGAAAAAAAAAAAGATTTAGCTTTTAGCTTGTCCCTTGATCCGTGATTCTGCTCATGATTTTAATTTAAATCCTTCTGTTCCCAGCCAATTGTATCTGACCCCAAAGTTCTGCTCCCTGGCTAGCTGTTAAGCTGCTCCAGGTCCCAGTCCTTAAAGTGGCAGTTCACCTTATTTTAATGAAAATTTTTAAACAATCTGGAGTTGTCCTGAAGTTTGGCATGCCATTGATGTTTAGGCCCTTATGTGAATAGGGTCCAATATTAGATTGCATGTTTAGTAAGCGGTAAGTTCATGAGGGACTGGATTCTGAATGAGAACTTGCATCACAGCTACATTACTGACATTTGATAAATGTAAGTGTGCACACTTGCAAATACTGTACATGTTACCCAGGCATTAAGTGTGAAAACATAGATAATAGTGAATGGGCAACCATGCAGAACCAATTTGTTCTGCCACAGAGGGGCTCTGATTCCGTGACCTCAAGGGCAAAGCTGGAGAAGTCAGTGGGAATCAAAACCCCGAGGTGCAGAACACACTGGTTCTGCGTAGAATTGCCCATCCACTATTTTTTTATAGTGTATGGTGTCCCTGACATCAATTTTTATGTAGGTTTAGCATTTTTTATTTTTTTAAGTTGAAGAAGACGTTGCCATTCACATCTTCTTTTGAGAGTTACATCTGGTTGCTAAGACGAGTGGTGTGGTTGTTAGGGACTAGACGTTCCTACATTTGTGTCATGCACTCCCACAGGTTAAAAAAATCGGGTTTGCAGTGATTTTTAAGGAAAAAACAATAGTGGCTGTATTTCTGGCTAGGCGAGGGTACGTGGGCAAAGCAAGTGCTTTCCGTAAGTAAATACAAATATCTGGTTAATCCTGCATTTTGTTTTTCATAGGACAGTATATCTGGTTGATTCTCATATTATTTTACAATATTTGGTTGATCCTGCATCTGTGGGATTTTGTGACTATCTGTTCCTTTTGTTGCCACCTCCTTTGATCTGGTTGATCCTGCAGTTTTTGTTGGTGTGGCTCGTGAGCTCCTGAAATCAGTTTGAATGCTGATGCACCACAGAAGGGTTACACAGCATTCCATGATCTTTGAACTGTGGTACAACAGCGTTTTAGCTGATATAAAAATCAAGGTAGAACAATGTTCTACCATACACGATAATACCTTTATTTCTTAGCCACAATATTGTTACAATGCCAATTAGTAATTATGCAAATGAAATATTTTTGTGCACAGTCATATATCGGTTCACAATATTAGACTGCATGTTTATTAACCTGTAAGATCATGAAAAAGTGGAATGCAGACATGGAACATCATCTAAAGAGTTGCTAGTCGGTGTATTTAAGTGTAGGAGACTGAAGTTACATCATATTTTAGTTACCATTCTGACTACACTTTTAAGCTTTTTTTTTAAATTTATATTTTATAATGTTTTCTCCCTGTTTTTTGCCTGCCCCCATCTTGGGCGAGCACACATGTGTATGGAGGCATGTGCATGCCGTGCTTTGAGGTGCCTTCTCTACTTGCCGCCCCCTCCCACCTATGCTGCCATTGGACCTCTACTCAGTGGCAGCGGAACTATGGTGGGCAACAACCTCCCCAGGAGAGGAGAGCTGCCAGTAGGCTGATTGAGCCTGCTCCATCCCTTCCCCCCGTGCCAGCTTCTCGACGACCCGAGGTCGTTCCTGAACCCAGGTCGTTGGCATGATGTGAGGTAAGGTATGATGCCTCAACCCTCTGTACCATCAGATTGGGTTCACTTTTAAGCTTTTTTGTGTGCTTATCTTTTAAATAAAAGTCAGATAGACATAGACTGTTGAAACAGTACACAAGATCAGCATTCATATGTAGTTACGCTTGTAAGAACAAATTTAATAATGCCAAAAGTAGTAGCATGGTAGTTACACAATAGATTTGCTATTACAATTTTCAATAGCTATACATGTTTAGCTGCCCTTGCAAGAACAAATTACATGATGCCAGAAGAGATACAATGGTAGTTGCACAACAGATTTTCTGTTACACTTTGCAACAGCTATTAAATGTGTAGCTACAGTTGTCAGAATGAAATGATTTGTGCTGAAAGGGAGACAGTAGTAGTTACACATGTATGCAAATTGTGCAACTACACTTCAAGTAAATGTAAAACTAGTTAACAACTACATAGTAGTTGCAGTGCATGTAACTGCACAATTGTTACAGTGCAGCTATAGTGTAGTTACTTCATGCAAATTGTGTGTAAGTACACAACACACAAATGTGAAACTAGTTAACTTCATAGTAGTTACATGTAACTGCACAGTAGTTACAGTGGCATTACAGTATAGTTATACAGTAGTTACAGTGTAGTTAAGGGCACTTAAAATAAAGTGCTACTCACTAATGAAGTAGGGGGTTAACATGATGGACCTGGAGTCCTGTCCAATTCCAATCTTAAATTATTATGTTACTGTGTTAAACTAAGTGAATACACAATTGCAACAGCAAGACTCTAGCTGTGAGGTCACAATAGTGTATTCAGTTGGTTTGATGAAGGAAGAGGCAAAAAGAGCTGTTGGGGAACAACAAGTACACTTTGACCCCATGGCACCCACTAGCCCAACTAAGTAAAAGGGAAAAAAACAGCAGCATTTTAGGGGTAGAAAGGAAATGAATAATTACTAGAGATGAAGCAAAGTTGCTGTTGAAGACAATAGCGTCACTTTTGCAAAGCAATTTACGAAATTGCTCTATTCTTAAAGGAACTTTGTCTGCAACTTTGTGACTTCATCTGGAACTTTGTCTGGAACTTCACCTGCATCTTTGCCTGCAATGTCGCCTGCAACTTCGCATGGACCTTCATCTATGACTTCACCTGAAACTTTGCTTTTAACTTTTTCTGCGACTTCACCTGCAACTTTTCCTGGAACATCACTTGTGACTTCACCTGGAACTTCATCTGCAACTTCACCTGGAACTTCATCTATAACTTTGCCTGGAACTTCATCTATAATTTTGTCTGGAAATTCACCTGGAACTTCATCTGCAACTTTGCCTGGAACTTCATCTGCAACATTGCCTGGAGCTTTGCCTGGAACTTCATCTGCAACTTCACCTGCAACTTCTTCATGGGTGGAGTTCACTTAGCCAGAACTTTTCCCACCACCGCCTGCTAATTCACCAACTTCACAACTTCACGAAGTTTGGCTTCATGTTATTCAGCTTCACATTGTGAAGGCACTTTGCAAAGTTGCTTTGAGAATCAAAGTTAGCCAGCTTCACATATCATGAAGAAAATGACAAAGGACTCAGCATCTGAGCATGGTGACATGACTCCATTGAGTTTAGAGGGCAATTTTGGAAGTTTTTATCTGCTTACCTTTGAGACTTAGAGTTGACTGTTGCTAACCCTGATTTAATTCTTGACCTTGATTCTGTGTCCAAATTGGTCACGAAAGATGCTTAGGACCAGATAAAAATAACAACCAGCTTCAGTCAGAGACCTGTGAAGATTAGTACATATCTGAGTCAGCCTTCTTCACTCTGGAGTTTTTCTAAAGCAGAGAAAATTTAAACCAGCTGAATGACTGGTTATAGGCTAAAGGGTTAGAATTGTAATATTTTTTGGGGAAACTGAAAACTGTTGTAAAAGTTCCTTTGAAACTGCATAAACAAATGAATTGTAGTTTGAGGAAGAGACAGCAGATTGCACCACATCGTGTCTGTCCTAGGGCAGACTATCCAAAAGATGGCAACTGTGTCTGCTTGGACACATCTGAGCGAGAGAAAATGGAACAGAGGATGTGTACCATATATTTAAAAAAATGTGTAGCACAACTACATCCACAATCAGTGTTTCAAAATATTGAGTGGTATGCTGAATCATTGCACAGGCAATGCAAATAATGCACCTTGCACCCATAATAGCAGGCAACATTACTCAAGCAATGTGTCCATTCAACATATCTGTGCTTGCATGACCAAGACCAACCTGCTACAGGATAATGCAGCCCCTTTAAAGATCCACCGATGTCTTGAGAAGAACTTTGAGAAAAACATAATGTGTGTACACAAAGCAGCTTATATTTCTCACTAGACTCAGTATTTCTTATCCCCATTATTTACTACTATGGTCATGGGCATGAAAACAGAAAAGTTGCTCCTTGAAGGTTCATCAGCTTCTACTGCTCCTTCCCATCTTAATGTCATAATACTCTGCTTGAGACATCTCAGTTATTCCCATGGTAACAGACTGTGATGTCACAACAGAGGATTGTACTTGCAAGTAAGGAATAAACTGTAGAGGCAGAGGAACGCTAAAGGATAAAGATCTTACTTTTGTGGCAATTTCTTTATGAATATATAATAGATAGGATACATTTATAGGAGATACATGAAATAGAAGTTGAATTGTGTCTAAATATTATATTTTCTAAAGTTTTCCCAAAGGCATCAACTGCTCTTTAAATCTTTAATTGGACATAGAACAATGACAATAAGTGGCCTGACACGTACAAGCGGACATCTAACTAAGCCACAAGTGTGCCCTCAGATTTACAAAAATGATTTTCCAAAACAAAATTAATTTTTACAGAGAAGAGAATCCTTCTTCTCCTGATCTATGAGAGGTTTTTAGTTGGGCCTAACAGCAAGGACACCTCCCAGT
Organism: Neoceratodus forsteri; assembly: GCA_016271365.2. Taxonomy (NCBI): domain Eukaryota; kingdom Metazoa; phylum Chordata; order Ceratodontiformes; family Ceratodontidae; genus Neoceratodus; species Neoceratodus forsteri. The sequence goes on along the minus strand of CM028129.1, from coordinate 1,250,583,897 downwards.
GGTTCTATGCTCACAGCACCCTGTGGCCCCATCTGAAAACACTTTTGGTGAGTAGGCTACTATCTACTGGGAAGTACGTTATCTGAAACACAGCCAATTGAACCTCTTGAGAAACATAGAATTTGATGTCAAATAAGGACTGCTTGGCCCATCCAGTCTGCTCATTTCTCCCTACCTACACTATTACTGCAGACCGTACCTGATCTATGGCTCTTTCTCCCTCCCCCTCCCCCTTCCACTATAATTTCCTTGTGCTTATCCAATGCATTCTTGAACCCCACCACTGATGTCACTCCCACCAACTCCGCTGGAAGGCTGTTCCACAAATCTACCACTCTTTCTGTAAAGAAGTACTTCCTCACATCCCTTCTGACTCTACCCCTTCAGCTTCATAACACATCCCCTCATTCTTGCACATCTTCTCTTCTGAAAAATACTCTGCTCCTGTACCTTATTTAACCAAGTGAGGTATTTAAAGGTCTCGCTCATCTCCCTCTCTCCATCTTCTATTCCAGGGTGTACATATTGAGGTCCTTTAGTCTCTCCTCATAGGGCTTTTGATGCAGAGCCTGCACTATTTTAATTGCCTTCCTCTAGACTACCTCCACTCTGCCCATGTCCTTCCAGAGATGTGATCTCCAGAAATGGACACAGTACTCTAGGTGGGGTCTTACCAGCAATCTATACAGAGGCAACACCACCTTCCTCTTTCTGCTGGTGCTATGCCTTCTTATGCACCCCATCATCTCACTCGTCCTCCCGACTGCCTTGTCACACTTCCTGACCACCTTTAGGTCATTCAGTATGATTACCTCCAGGTCTCTTTTCTGCTTGGTGGTTGTCAATACTTCTCCACCTGTTTTGTACTCTGGGTTTCTGTGCCCTAAGTGCAATATTTTGTACTTTTTCACACTAAAACCCAGCTGCCACACCCTTGACCACTTCTCTAGTTTTCTCAGGTCTCCGCTTATCCTTTCCATCACCAACCCCTGGGAGTGTCCACCTTATTGCAGATTTTGGTGTCATCAGCAAAGAGGCAGACCTTCCCTTCCAGTTCCTCTGCAATGTCAGTTATAAAGACATTAAAGAGGACCAGTCCCAGCACTGATCCCCGAGGCAGCCGCTGGTCACCCTCCCTTCCTTGGAGTGAACTCCATTTACCACCACCCTCTGTCGCTTATACCTTAACCAATTTCTTATCCAGTTTACCATCTTTGGACCCACTCCTAAGCTAACCAGTTTGCTTAGTAATCTCCTATGAGAAATGGTGTCAAGGTACAAGCCAGAGGTGGTGAAGGTATGGAGAAGGGAATTGGAGTTGGCATGGGTTATTGATGGGTAGAAGAGCAGAGTGCAGCACCACTGAGCCATGATGGAGCCAGACAAGGAGCAAAAGGAAGAGGTGGTGGTGGTGGAAAAGTAGCAGAAGGAGGTGTCTGGAGAGGATAAGGCTCAAGACAGTGCAGAGCTTCTGGCCCTACTGATGTCTTAGATTTGGTGGAGCCCACAGATTAAGATACTCAGTTGATTGCAATGTCTCCAGGGAAGAAGTGGAAAGAATTACCATGGCCCAAAGCCCACCCACTATGCTAGTAGTCTGGTCCCTTCTGGAGTGATCACTGAGTGTGCCTGTTGAGAAAGGGTAGCATTCATACCTGGTAGAGGTTGGGGTCCAGTTTCCAATTCCCAGAGCCTCAGATGTTGTAAGTGCATCTTCTGGACATGTCTTTGGTATGTCCCCTAGAAGCCGTCAGAGAGGCAACATCCTCTTCACTTTCAAGGCAGAGGAGAAGGAAGAAAACTGGTTGTCCCATGGTGGCTCCTAGCTGAGGAGGAAGCAGCCCATTTGGCCATTGCCCAGGAACTGCAACTGGTCCAAGGCGATTTGGGGTAGCTGAGTGCCATGAGAGGTCAACAAGTAAGCTCAGTTAAACTGTAGTCCCACATACATTGCTTCACAATAGTAAAGCAACACAGCCTGTGCTCTTACCTGTGACTGTTAGGCTGGTATCTGATGTCATCTGAACAGAGATTTCTATTGCTGATCTGGCAGTGATAGGGAAGGATGCTGTATGTGTTGCTGCTATGATGAGACAACCTATGTGGGACCTTGCCTAAGGTTACCTGTGATTATAGATAGATGCAGTCCAGGGAGCTCCTGACACTTATGGTTATTGATCAGGGAGCTCTGAAGATTCTGAAAATGAGTGTTGGGTATTAGGCAGGAGGTAAGGGGAAGGCCTAGGGTTGCAAATCGGTGGGGTAAGGGACTGCATAAACAGTAATCCAGTCCTGGATAGGGCCCTGTTTAAGAACTACATGGTGAAACATAGAAATTGTCAGAAGAAAGGGACTGCTTTAACCCCCACATTCTGCCCAGATATTCCATGTCTATTCTGTATCCACAGACTCTAACTAGTTTCCCGTGACCCTCCCCCTCCCTGCCTATTTTATTTACCAGCATTCTCCTGTCTATTTCATGCATGCTTGAAGCCCCCCAACTGTTTTTGCCCTCCACTACCACTGCTGTTAGACTGTTCCAGGTGCCCACCACTCTTTAGGTAAAGTAGTATTTCTGCACATTACTCTTAAACATCCTCCTCTTCCAGCTTCATGCCATGGCCTCTTGTCCTAGAGGATGTCCTCATTTCAAATAGACCCCCCCACCGTACCCTGTTCAGCCCCTGTGAAACATAGAAGCTGTCATCAGAAAAGGACCTCCTGGCTCACCTAGTCTGCCCTAAAGTCCCTACCTACTGTGCTACTGTAGATCCTACTTGATTTCCGGCCTTACCCCCCCCAGCCCTGTTACTAAGGTCTCCCGGTATCTGTCTCATGCATGCTTGAATCCTGCTACCATTTCAGTACCCATCACCTCTGCTGAAAGGTTGTTCCAGACATCCACTACCCTTTCCGTGAAGAAGTATTTCCTCATATCCCCTCTGAGTCTCCCCTCTTTCAGCTTCATATCATGCCCCCTTGTCCTTCAGCATCTCTTTCTATGCAAAATGCTACCCTTCTGTATCTCATTAATACCTTTGAGGTATCTGAACATTTCTATCATGTCTCCACTTTCTCTCCTTTCCTCTATAGAATACATATTTAATTCCGTGAGTCTTTCCTCTTAGGGCTTCTGATGAAGGCCATGCACCATTTTGGTTGCCCTTCTCTGTACTGCCTCCATCATATGTCTTTCCAGAGAAGGAGCCTCCAGTATGGGACACAGTACTACAGGTGGGGATTCACAATCGATCTATACAGGGGTGACACTACCTCCCTCTTTCTGCTGGTGATATCTCTCCCTATGCACCCCAGCATTCTACTAGCCATTCCTGCAGCCTCATCACACTGCTTTGTTACCTTCAGGTCATCAGATATGAAGACCCCAGGTCCCTTTCCTGTTTTCTGGTTGTTACCACCACCCCCAAATGATACATTCCCTTGGGTTTCTCTGCCCCATGTGCATAATTTTGCACTTTTTGGCATTGAAGCTTAGCTGCCAAACCCTTGACCAGTCTTACAGCTTTTCAGATCTTCCTATGAGATACTTTTAGGTCTCTATCACGTCTCTCCTCTCCCTCCTGCCCTCTAGGATGTACATGTTGAGATACCTCAGTCTCATAGTGTTTCTCGAGCAACCCCTGCACCATTTTAGTTGCCAGTCCTCTGGATTGCCGTCAGTCTTTTGCCTTTCTGAAATGCGGATTCCAGAACTCGACAGTACTCTAGGTGGAGTCTCACCAGTGACTTTTGCAGTGGTAGCACCAGCTCACCGCCCCTGTGGGTGATGCCTCTCCCTATGCATCCCAGCATCCCACTGACTCTGTTTACTGCCTTGTTACACTGCCCCATCACTTTGAGATCATCAGATATTATAACCTCATGGTCTCTTTCCTGCTTCATGACCTTCAGTGTCCTCCCATTTTACACTAATCTCCTAGTTTTCTATGCTCTAGGTGCATGATTTTGCACTTTTTGGCACTGAACCCCAACTGCCATACTCTTGACCACTCCTCCAGTTTCCTAAGGCCCTGCCTCATTCTCTCCACCACTTCCTGAGTATCTACCGTATTACAGATTTTGGTGTCATCTGCAATTCCAGCTCTTCTGCAATGTCACTTATGAAGGCATTGAAGAGGACTGGTCCCAGTACAGAGCACTGCTGCACTCTGCTGTTCACTCTCTCCTCATTGCATTGAGTGCCATTTACCACCACCATCTGTCATCTAAACATTAACCAGTTTTTTACCCAGTTTATCATGTTAGAGTCCACCCCAAGCCTGTCCAATTTCTTTAGCAGTTTCCTATGTTTTCACAGTGTTGAAGGACCTGCTGAAGTCTAAGTAGGCCATGTCCACTGCCCTTTCTTGATTTATTGCCCTGGTCACCCAATCGAAAAAATTGATCAGATTCATCTGGCATCACCTCCCTCCATAAATCCATGCTTCCTTTAGTCTTGTAGCCCATGGCATTTAAGATATTCCACTAGACTTTCTTCAACAGGGTTTCCATTAATTTCCCCACCACTGATGTGAGACTGACTGGTCTATAGATGCTAGTTTCCTCCCTGCTGGTGCTCTTATGGAGCAGGACTATGTCAGGACTATGTCAGCTCTCCTTCAGTCCTCTGGAACCACTCCTGTTTCCAGTGAGTTGTTGAAGAAGACCATCACTGGTGCAGCAAGCACCTATCTGAGTTCCCTTAGCACCCTTGTGTGTATGATCTCCAATCTTATGGCTTGTCCATGTTCAGATTTACTAGTCCCTTCAGGACTCTGTCCTCTGGGGGAGCATGAGCACAGGCTTGACTGAGATGGCCACCTAGAAATGAAGTTGCTGTCAACCCCTTTAGAATTTGTCCAGAACAATGCTCAAACTCAAGTTATTTTTGAAAAAATAACCTTATTAGTTAGATAAAACCTGTGTGGAATGAATTTCACAAAAAAGTTATCCTAACTCATTTTCTTATTTGTTTCTGGTTTAAAAAAGTTACATTGCTGATAATATGGCATCACCATCTGCTAAGAAGAGCAAGAGCGGACCAGGAGCTACAAGTGGAGCCATGGTTCCGGAGGCTGGGACTCACAGTAAGTTCAATATAGCTCTAATCAAGAAAATGCTATCAGGAATTAAAGTAGACATCCCTGAGTTAAAGCAATCCATGGAGAAAATTGAGTCAGAGTTTAAACAGACTCTTTCAAAGAGTAGATGAGGCATAAAATAACTGCATTAGAGGACACAGTGCACTTACTAGAAGAAACCACAGCCAAATCCAATACTTTCAGTAATTAAAAAAAAATGATGATACTGAAAAAGGGGAAGAAGGAATAACTTACATTTCATGGGAATTCCTGAGGGTTTAGAAGGCAGTGATATGACTCAATTCCTACAGCAAATGCTGCCTGAAACCTTGGGCTACCAGCAGCCATGGCTGCTTGAGACTGATTGAGCTCATTGATCTCTTGCCCTCAAAGCTCCAATACAAGCCAGACCTAGACCCATAATTGTTAACTTCGTAGGCATTCTATTAAAGAGGAGACTATCCACAGTGTGAAAAAGAGAAGGCAAGTGACATGGAAAGGGGAGAGGGTACATCTATTCCTGGATTTTTCCTCGAAGGTGATGGAGAAAAGCATATAGGGAAATTAAAAGAGCACTTCAGGACAGTGGGGTAGCTTATTATACCAGATACTCAGCCATTCTAGTTATTCAGCCTCAGGGTAAGCCTCCGGTTTATTGTGAAACCTCAGAAGTGACTTGGATTTCTATTAATGACCATCTGATTAGAAATGAGAGATGGTTTTAAATGGTATATTCAAATGAAGCTGACCATTCTAACCCAGCATGAGCTAGTCCTGTGTGTGACCAAGGTACACAGAACTCTGATAGGAATGCTTAAGTAGAAGACAGAAGGAGTACTCATTCATATTCTCAAAATGATAAAACAGATCTCACCCCTACCCCTCCGACTTATACTAATGTAGCCAAACTAGGACGAAAGTCTGTAAATACTGGATACACATCCTCAATATCTAGAAAAAGAAAGCCTCCCACCTGAGCCTTCCAATTTTACTGTAAATCACAGCCACAGCTGAATCTCAAGAAAAGAGGTAGAAGTGGCAGCAGAGATAACAGAAGTACTTCGGGTTCAGTTTCTCGATCTATGCCAGAACTGCAGTAAAGAGATATGGCTGTAGTACAAGCCATGGCCACATGGATTAAATTTCACTAATTCCATCTACTGTAGATCTCCTTTCTGTTTACATATTCTATTTAAAGTCTGGTCTACATATCCAGTTTCTGACCTCACTTCTGGGTCAGGTGATCAGGCTTACCACGAGTCATCACACTAGCCTGCAATTTACGTTTAGCATTTGATGGTTTGGGCTATCTCAGTTATTTTATTTAGTAATACTGTTTTTTCTCTTGCTAGTTCTTGTGAGTGCTACTTGTATATTTCCAATGTCTCAGTCCTGGAATCACAACATGAACTCCGATACCATCTGATGTTGAATATTAACTTTTAAATGGTCACCTAAATGCTGCATCTTGTTATACATGGCCTATGAAGAATATTACTACTGTATGTAGCTTGAATCCAGCCTAATCAAGAGTTAAATACTGCTAAGAGCATTAAAAATACGGAGAAAAAAACCTCAAGCTATATTCTAGCAGCAACACTGCTTTACACACAGGTGACAAGTATTTAGTGAGCCTGTTTTGCTTTATGTATGTAGATAGGTAGGTAGGTAGGTAGGTGGGTAGGTATGTATGTATGTATGTATGTATGTATGTATGTATGTATATTTGTTGACTGGGTTAGCACACTGAGCCAAAGGCCCTTTTTCAGGTGTGGCCCAGAGCTGGCAAAAGGCAGCTGCAAGATGTTGTATGAAAATACGATAATTTTCACATGCTATATGCAGGAATGAAAATTTAAAATATTATGTTGCACTTTACAATGTATAAAACATGGTCCAGCTGGTAAAGACATGTTTAACAATTGCATACAGATTTAGTGAGTAAGTACTGCTTTAGACTTGTTACGAGTATCATATGAGTATTAGCTGCATGAATAGTTATGGGAAGATCATTACAATAGTTTGGAACAGTAAATAAAAATGCACGCAGACCCAATAGTATGCTCACCTATGGTATATTGAGCATTAGATTATCATTAGATTTTAGGTTTCTAATATTTCTTTTTAAAGTTCAATAAAAAAAGATAAAGGTGAGTCAGAGTGCAATCTCAAAGACTTGTCTGTAAGACAACAATATTGATGTTGTCTGTGCTGTTAAGGACTCATACAACCAAGTAGATTACGCAATGTATGATGATGAGTTCTGTAATGAGCATTTAAAATGAAACACATTATTGTACGTACAGTTTAAACGTTGTCTATATAATGTCCCCTAATTTCAGATGTGGATGGTCAGATAGAAATGTTGCACATTTAATACATAACAGTAATGAAAATGATTATACACTGTGGCCCAGGTATTCAGACTGCGCCAGGCTGTGGCGCAAGCCTGGGCGCAGTGCAACTGGGCTGCACTGGGGCGTTGACAGGGTGAAATTGAACAGGGCTGCACCATGGCACAGCATCACTGAATATCATACCCTGGCCACCCGCAATGCACATGGCGCAGTGGCACTGTGCCAGCCCAAGTGACCAGAGTGGAGTAGGGGGATGTGCTAGTGCAAGTTCTATTGCGCTAGGTGCAACAACCATGATATTCAAACCTGCACATGCAAATGGGGCCATAATGCATGCAAGGCACAAATGGGGCCATTTGCATGTCATTATGGCCCCATTTGCATGCAGGTGTGCTCTTCCCCGGCGACTTGCACCTGGCGCCCTGCCAGGCTGCAGCTGTCGGGGACTGACGCCCCCTGCACATGGCAGAAAAGTGCCCCACTGCCCAATCAAGGGAATACATAGAATATCGTACAAATCCAATATCCCTGGTGGTCCAGTGGACCACTCCCAGCCTGATCACGGGCATATGTTTTAATTTAAAAGTCCAATATCCCTGCTGGTCCAGTGGACCTCTGGCCATCGATCGCAGGCATAAGTTATAATTTAAAGTTCAATACCTTTGGTGATTCAGTGGACTACTCGCAGCCCAATTGCATGCCAGTAAAACACACGTTACAGCAATTTGCCCTGGTGGTCCAGCAGCGTGCAACCCCTCACCTGCCTACTGAGCCCCACTACCCTGCTCCCCCAGTCAGCGGTGGCGGCAGCTCCCCACCTGCTTGCCGCCTCTGCCGTCCGCCGACTGGCACTGTATGGTAGGGCTGTGCGCCCATTGGTCCACAGTGTGGGCCAATGGGTGTGCAGCCCGTACCGTACTACACAGTCCAGATATGTGAATGGATCCATTCACATATCTGGACTGTGTAGTACGGTATCGGCTGCATGCCCATTGGCTCACGCTGTGGACCAATGGGCATACAGACCTACTGTATGGTGTCAGTTGGGGGCGGCGGGGTGGCAAGCGAGTGGGGAGCTGCCGCCCACCGCTGACTGGGGTTAGTGGTGGTGGGGCTCAGTGGGTGGGTGGGAGGGGGTACTGCTAGACCACCAGGGCTGGGTTGCTGTGGCATTATGTTTTCACCGATGCCTGCGATCAGGCTACGAGTGGTCCACTGGACCACCAGGGATATTGGACTCTAAATTATCACATATGCCTGCAATCAGGCTGTGAGCAGTCCACTGGACCACCAGGGATATTGGACTTTTAAATTAAAACATATGCCTGCAATCGGGCTGCGAGCGGTCCACTGGACCACCAGGGATATTAGACTATTCTTTTACTATGTATGCCCGTGATCAGGCATGGGGGGGGTGCCGCCACGAAGGTGCAGCCGGAGCTTGGGAGACCACCCACAGGTGGCAGCTGCCGTGTTGCACCCTGCAATACAGCAGCTCACCTGTGGGTAAGCTGTTACCTTTTTTTGGTCACCTGTGTGCAGCACAAATAGGGTTGCAGCATGGACTCAGCACATCCGACTGAATATCGGGATGTGCGGAGTATGCATGGGCATCGCCTTCACCTGCGCCTCATACATTACTGATGCACTCTGGCGCATCGGGATTTGTGCCAGGCTCAATCCCAGTTTGAATATCGTGCCAGGGCACATCAGTGGGTTGCGCATGGTGCAAAAGTGTTGCGCCATGTGCAACCTTTCTAAATATCTGGAATGTGTTTAAAAGCAAGACATGTTATTATATGCCTTTTAACTGATGCCTGTATATAAATATATACTGTAGATACTGAAACAGAAGTATCTTGACATTAATCTGGAATGAAATATGACAATACACAAACAAGATTATTTAGAGTATGATTTGTAGGTGAAATGATTCCCCTTATATAGTAAGAGAATTTAAATTTAAGAGGTTGGTTGAGTTACTCCTAGATGGTCCAATAAATGCTCGCTCTGTAGCTATTGGCAACAAATAGTTTAAGAAACTCGTACTACCCTATAGTACCACACAGCAGTTTATTTACTAATTGTGTCTGGTTTTCATATCAAGGTGCAATAATTATATATGGAAATTAATTCAGTCCATTTTGGCAAACATTGCATAGGCACACAACCAGCATGTGGTGATAGAATTATTGATACGGACAACTCTGGATATATGCCAGGCAATCTGAAGTTCTGACATGAAGTGATGCCTCAAGATGGAATCAGACCATCTGATGGTCATCTTGAACCACCTCCAGGACTGTAAAACTCAGCTCACAAAGGCCATCCTGGTTGTGCAAAGAGCTGATGTGTTTCAAACACCTCATCTCTCACCACACCAAGTTTGGGAATGAGCTTGGATCACCAGGGGTTGGCAGGGGGATGTCGCCAAGAGAAGATTCTCTTTTGGCTTGGAGTGGTTGGCCTTCGCTAGCTCTAGGCTGCCATAAGGCGGAGGCCTGGTAACAGAGCTAATGTACAGATATAGGTCAGGGGAGGATGGAGAGGGCAAGAGTTCTGTCATGCTTGTATGCCTCCATGTTGCCACAGGCTCCGGGAACTAGTGGGAGAAAATGGAGGAAACTGAGCAGATAATGCTCTATGAAGCCATGCCTGGACACCTGGATCTGCCCTTCTGCTCTGACTGGTAAGGCATTCTGGGCTATGTGCACCACGGGGGAGGAGATGGCCCTCATCCGGCCCTGCTGCGGGGGGTTGGGTTATCAGCAGGGGATCTAGCCCCTGGTCTGGAGGAAGGATAGAGATGGTCTGAGGCATCTGGGGATGTGGCTGAGAAACTGCTCGGTCTGGATAAAAACCCTTATAATCTAGAAAAAAAAACATCTCAGCTCACAGGAAATGATTGTAAGCATTTAATGAGTAAAATAAAGCTATTCTATGCTGTCTAATTTATTAGAAACATTGTGTGGTACTAAGGGGTGGAGAATATGTTATAATCTTAGAACAAACCTTCAGCCTAACTAATCATACTATAAATAACTAAGAATAATAACAAATTTATGAGCAGAAATTGACTAACCCCTCAGTGGTTCTGACAGCATGGGCTTGGTTGCTGTTGTTATAAGCTACTAGTTAAAGGAAGTGTCTAGAACACATTCTAGTAATCCCAGGCACTACATCCTGAGGTCATTCAGCAATACATCAGTACTTTACTTACCTGTAGCTATCCCACAGATCCAAGGGGATGGCCATGATACTCCTCCAAAACATGGCTGGTACAGTTAGTGGGCAGCTAGCCCAGAAACAGTCAAACACAGCAAAGCAAAACTGCACTCTTTAGCTAGAAAAGCACACTCAAAACGATATGCATTTCGAAGGCTTTAATGCTCAATGTTTTGAGTGTGCACAAATATACACTGCAACACCACTTGCCCTGTAGATATCCCAACTGATTCCAAATCCATTTTCCTTCCCCCCTTACATAGTTAGACAATGCTATCTGTTAGATTTTTGAATGTTGTCTTTATAATGCTTACTTTGTTAGTCAATTTGTTTCTTCTGTAAAAACTATCTACACCAGTGATTATTTCACGATAGCTTGTTGCAATTTAAATTAATCCACATTCATTTAGTACACACCAAACTCAGTTCATTATTATTATTATTAATAGTCTTTATGGTTAAACATGAGCTTTCTAAATATGCCACATGAAATGTACAGGGACTGGGTTCCCCAATTAAACACAAGTAGGTGCTTGCCTATCTCAACAAACACAAATTGATGTAGCCTTTTTGCAGGAGACTTGCCTGACCCCTTTAGAAGCTGATAAACTTCTCAGGAATTGGGTAGCCCTAGTAGAATGTAGCTGTCTTACCAGTAAACAAGTATTTGTCAATGCCAAATGTTTGATGCTTGGTAAACAAATCAACAACAATAACAACAAAACAACAACAACAACAAAAGACAACCAGCTGTTCAGTCCAGCCCCAGCACTACTCTCTAATGCTAAACCTACAAAAAAAATAGTAACCACTTGTCTGGTCCAGGCCAGCAGTACACCAGTAGACCAGGACCGGACAACTGGTGACAATATTTTGCAGATTTACCAACAGAGAGCACCGCGGGGACTGAGACTGGACAACTGGATACCTTTTGGTACATTTACCATTAGAGAGCACAGTTGGACTGCCAAAACCAGACCAAAAACAATTAAAAATGGACTGTGCAATTGCATCCAGTCCAGCCAGGCCTACATTTTGTTTTTGTGTTTTTTTATCATTTTGGTCCAGTTTGTGTCGGGATTTTACCAAGTCCTCCATAAGGTGATGTTAAACAACGTACATTCAAAAGAAGCTGAAAATACTAAAATAGTTCTAGGGATCACCATAAATGTAATAAATAAATAAAATGTGGGACATGTCATCAAACATGACACTGCAAGCTCAGAACAGCACGGCTATCAATGTGCTAATGTTCATAATGTTTGCTGATAACTGAGCATAGTAGATTATTATGAATTTCTGCTTGCAGTTCTCAGTGGGTAATGTGGAATACCAGCTTCCCCATGTGGGACAAAGAATTTCTGAGAGGAAAAATGAGTGACACACCTCCTAGTGCGTGACAGTTGAGATGCTTTCTGGGTATGCTGTGATGTCCACGATGTCGCTAAAATCATTGGCTTCCTGGAACAGACTCTATTCCTCCTGCCTCTAAATTATTTTAGCAATGCATTTCTAGCCTACCGGGTCAAAATGTTGCATGCTCTACAGCGCACAACATGATGGCGAGGTAGGAACAGCGTGGTAGGTAAGAGCAAGAGGGTGCAAAACCATGAAAGGAAGTATGCGCGGTAGTGCACCCTCTCACTCTTCCCATTACAGGATAAGAATCCTGCTGGGACAGGGGTCTGCTGAGCAGCTGCCATGACTCAATGGGATGAGCCACTGGCAGCAAGGAAGGCAGACAGTGTGTTTGGGACCAGGTTTTGATTCCCAGTCCCAGACGAATGGACTTTTTTCCTTTTTCACACTTTGTGTGATATCCAGTGTTAACCCCTTCCCCAAGTTAGTTATGTTAGTTGGGAGGTGCAGCCACCCATAATTGGGGTTGCAGCGGGTGGTGCCCCCCACAAAAACAAGAATTATGCTGTTTGTAATATATTGCACTATATTGGCAGCGCAGTATATTGCTACGGTATAATGCCATGAGACATAATGACTCCGTGCCAATTTCTAGCACTTTAGTTTCACTTAAGCATATACATTTGAGTCCTGTGAAAGTCTCCATGACTTAAAATCAGACCTTGTTCATTTGAAGCTGTGAAAATATTGGCATAACAAGTTCAACCCTGGTACAGTCATCTTGGACACCATTGTATAATAGCTGCAAAAGAGAGGCAACTGTATGTGTTTTAAGAAATACAGTGACTTACTGACAATAAATCCACAAATAAATGACTGGAAAGCAAGTGCACTGATGATAGGTAAAGTATGCTTCTCATGCAGTATCTCCCTTAGGCTCCTCCCTGTACCCCTGTGCTCGACATATTGATCCCCTCCCCCGTGCAGGAACAAAAGGCAGACGGAGGAGTGGGTGGGGACTTGGGAGGACACTGCTTGCCTATTAGCTGCTTGTCTCTGGGCAGGCTGGAAACAAAACACACAGTGGACATGAGAGAACCAAAATCAAACTCAGAGATTATAAACAAGTCAGTGTAGGAGCCAGTCGTCAGTGGATCAGGGCTTGTCCAAGCCAGTGTCCCAGGTCTGAAACCTTCACATACAGAACCCGTTGTCTGAGAACAGAGTTTCCAACTTCAGCTACCGTGTTAGATAAGTTTGGAAACAAAAATAAGCAACTAGATCATTTGGAAACATAGAATATGATAGCAGATAAGGACCGCTTAGCCCACCCAATCTGCCCATTTCCCTACCTAATGGATAAGCTGCAGATCCTAGCTAACCAACAGCCTACTTCCTCCTACCCCCCATTAGAGTTGCCTTATGTCTGTCACATGCATTCTTGAATCCCCCCACTGTTTTTGACTCCATGACCTCCTCAGGAAGGCTGTTCCATGCATCCACAACCCTCTCTGTGAAAAAATACATCCTCACATTACCTCTGAGCTGTACCCCCCTCTATCTTCAAATTGTGGCCCCTTGTTCTTGCACATCCATTTTTCTGAAAGATGCTACCCTATCGGACTTGGTTGATTCCCTTGAGGTATTAGAAAGTTTCTGTTATACCCCGCTCTCCCTCCTTTCCTCAAGGGTATACATATTAAGCTCCTTTAGTCTTTCTTTATATGGCTTCTGGTGCAGACCCTGAACCATTTTAGTTGCCCTCCTCTGGACAGCCTCCATCCTATGTCCTTGCACAGATGGGGTCTCCAGAACTGCACACAGTACTCTAGATGGGGTCTCACCAACTGTCTGTACAGAAGGATAACAACTTCCTGTTTTCTACTGGTGATGCCTCTCCCTATGCATCCCAGTATCCCCCCAGCCCTCCTTACTGCCTTCTCACATTGCTTGCCTACCTTTAGGTCATCTGATATGACTACCCCCAGGTCCCTTTCCATTTTAGTTGTTGTTAGTATCTCACCCCCCATTGTGTACTCTTCCCCTGGGTTTTTGTTTCCCAACTGAATTACTTTGCACTTCTTTGCATTGAATCTAAGCTGCCATACATTTGACCATTCCTCCAACATTGCCAAGTGCCTTCTCATCCTTTCCACCCCACTTTGCATATCAACCCTGTTGCAGATCTTTGTGTTGTCTGTAAAGGGACATACTTTTCCTTCCAGTCCCTCTGCAATGTCACTTATAAAGATATTAAAGAGGACCAGTCCCAGTACTGAGCCCTGCAGTACCCTGCTAGTGACCCACTTTCTTCAGAGAGGACTCTGTTTACTATTACCCTCTGCATCCTGTTGTCAAGCCAATTTTTTATCCAGGCTACCACCTTGGGACCCACTCCAAGGCTGGCTAAATTACTTCCTTTCTTACAAGGGGCTGCTTTCATTAATTGGAGGTCTGCAGATTTTGCAAATGTATTCCAAGAAACAAGTTCAAAGCAATGTCTGACATGGTTGTGCAGAAATAAGACAGCCTGGTATACCATGTGCAAGGCGACTGCAATTGAACACTTACAAAAAAGGGCAACTCAATCATGGTGCCTGTGTACAGGACTACCTGGCAGTGTAGCGAGCGGATACCTGGGTGGGCAAGGTAGGACAAAGGGAAGTATGCGCATATACACGCGTGCTGGGGGGAGGAAGGGGAGGGAAGGTATGTGGGAGTGGATGTGGCAGGCAGCTGCCAAGCTGAACCACTAGCGTGGTGGGGTGGGTGGTCGTGTGGGAGGTGCAGGATGCAGGGTTTGAGTCAGATGTGGTGCTTTTTTTTTGCCGGCAACCGGCTTTTTATTTTCGCAAGTATTTCACTCCCCCGACATGCACGCCCCTGGAGTTGAGAATCTTTTAGTAGGAGGCTCCGAGTAACAAAAATAAATAAATAAATACTTGCATCTCGGGTGCCCTCTTCCAATTCACCATGAGTGTGCATCGACGAAATTAATTTTCGGCGATGTATACTCACCCTAATGGAGATCGCTGTTCCTCGATCGCCATTATGACATAAAACCAGAGAGCCTATTATGGTCAGTGCAGTTGAGCCATAATTAAAGGGTTTTTTTGTTTGTTTGTTTTAAGAAAATGTGGAAAATGGACTGAGGGCATGGTCTTGGTAAATATACCTGCATCGGTTGTGGCACATTCTGTCTTCTGTGTTTATATTTACAGATCGGATGATATACCATGCATGCAAATAAAATATATATATCAAACTATATGACTGATGGGTCTTAGTGGCTGAGCACCGGTTGTTACTGAACTGGTATTGAAAGCCAATCAGCTGCTTGCTGGCTGGTGAAGCCCTCTGTGATTGGAGCAGCTTTTTTCGGTACACCACTTGATATCGTAGGGGATGTCCTCGACATCCCCTACAGCGATGGGAACAATGCCATTGGAAGTGCACACCAGCAAGCAGCGAGTTGAGTCATGGCCACAGTGTGTGGTAATTGGTGTAGACTGTCGAGCCCCTTGCAGTTTCAGCTTCAATGGGTTTGGAAGTGACACTTCTCAAACTCTTTGTATTTGTCCCAAACGCTTTGTGCAAACGCATCAAACGAAAATAGGGTGTTGTTTTTGACATGGAAAGGTATAAATTGTTTTCCAAAATCTCACATTTCTGACCCAGAAGCACAATTCCATATTTTGGCAGGCTTTTCTTTTCTTTTTTTTTTTTAAATTAATGCTCTTTTTTCTCCTGTGTAGACTGGGGATGTACCCATTTTAGTCAATTGGTGCTCCTTTCAGTTTCAACTTTTCCAGCTGTCTCTGGGAGCCTACTAGGGGACTGGAGACCCTGGCTTACCCCCACTGTGGGGGCATGGACTAAGATGCTAGTCCATTCCCTGACATCTTCCAGAGTTGGACTTAGGCAGCGCCATCAAGTGACCTGGCATCACCATGTGTCTAGCATATGTTTTTGTTTTCTTGGTTGTGTGCCCCTGGAAAGACAGGCTTGCAATTATGTCAGTGCAAGGCACGCATGCTCCCACATACACCCTGCAGACATCCACCATGTCTCTGCCCTGTTGGTATGGTCTCTGAGCTGGGGTAGTGCTCCCAGCCTCTGCTGGGAGTGACCCCTACACCAGGCACCACTACCACCCCCCGGAGGAGAGCAGTTCTGCAGATACCTGATCCTCCTTCCCCTGGCTGACCCTTCAACATCCCCAGTTCACTTCCAAAGCTGGTTTGTCAACGTCGCAAGAGGTGGTGTTACCGCTGTGCTGGTGGGACGGTCCTTGACAGGCGTTCTTAATGGAAAGAAAATAACCTTGTGCAATATTTATTCTAATACTGCAAGCCAGTCAGATTTCTTTATGAAATTACTGTTTGAGTTGGGAAAAATTTTCAGATTCTGAGTTAATCCTAAATGGTGACTTCAGTGAAGATAATGATCCACTATTAGACAGATCCTCCTCTCCCACTACCAAATCCAGAAAAGGTATGCAGACCCTATCCCAAGAGTTGGGTTGGGTTGATGCCTGTAGAAGGGCATATCCCAAAGATAGGGATTATTCTTTCTTTTCAGCATGACATAATACCCTTAGCAGGTTAGACTATATTTTTATACCCATGAAACTGTGCAATCATCAAATGTCTATCAACTATGAATGTCAGTTAATCTCAGATCACTACGTGCTTAAAGTCACTTGTATTGATAACACCTGCAGCAAAGGGCCTCGATGAAGATTCATGTCCTTTGTGCTTTTAGACCCCTCTTTTAGAATAATTGCTAAGTAAAGAAACATCCTTATTTTTTTAAATTAATGATAGCGGTTAAAAATCCAAATAGATTTTATGGGAAATGGTCAAGGTTAATATCATAGGAAGGTCATAGGTTATTCAGTCAATAAAAAGAAAATGATACAAAAGGACTTTTCTGTTACAGAGAAACTGTTAGCAGATCTCCTTAATTTACATAAACACAACTAAACAGAAACTAATACACCATATTGTCTTATTAAATATGAGATAAACAAATCATTATTAGAAAAGGCTGAATATGTGTTTTTCCATACTAAGCAGAGTTACTGGGAGGCATGGGAAAAGGCAGGAAAGGTTTTAGCTTACTGTATTAAAAAACAGCCTTCAATCAGATAATTACCAGTATTCGACTTCCCAACAATACAGTTATTCACAAGAGTAAAGAAATAAATAATTCCTTTGGAAACTTTTACTCTTCATTGTATAATTCCTGAATTCAACTGTAATTACCAATGGTAATATTTTCAATCCATTTAATCTAGGTAGATGTACAAGGCAAGGTGCCCACTCTCCTCAGTTCTCTTTATTTTATTAACTGAGTCATTAAACAGGCAAATAATAGATGCGACCAATATACTGTACATGGAATGAATCACAGTTTACAACAAACTTCATAAAGTTTTAGCTTATGCAGATGTTTTACTTTTAACCTTATTCCAACACCATTACTCAGTCACATCAAGTGGACTTGAGGGGTTGCGAGGGTGCTGTGCAGCTGTTCTTCCTGCACCCTCCCGCCACCATTGCCAGCACTGGAGGAGCCATTCTTTTAACCAGCCAATCCTCGGAAGGCAGGTCTGCCTCCACCTCTTGTTCCAGCCAAAAGTAGCAGCAGTTTGGGACTGATTGGCAGTGCTGAAAAAAAGCCCACCGAATTTGAATTTTGGTACATCGCTCTCGTCCCTGTGAGCTGTTTTTGCAGCTTTATTTGGCTGCCAGTCTGTGGACTTCAAGTGTCATGAGGGTGCTGTGCAATTGTTCTTCCTCTCCCTTCCCCCCACAGTCCCCAGCACCAGAGGACCCATTCTTTGAACCAGCCATTCCTCAGGGGGCAGGTCTGCCTCCACCTCCCGTTCCAGCCAATAAGACTCCAGGTCTCTATATTTCACTAGGTGTCTTACTAGCGACCCATCTGCGCAAAGGACCTCAGCGACAAGGACAGCAACATTGTCTACCTTGAGACTGACAGAGTCAGCTGGTAGCCAGTTTGCCAGCCACTATGTGTCTCTAACCTCCTGCCCCCCTTATGCAACGGCTGATGTAGAGCATGTATTGTACAGATACATGCCTCTGTTTATGATAATCTGCTAATTCAGCACAGGTCTGCCTGTATTTTCAGCTTGCTTAATCTTTCCTCACTGCAAGTAATTCATTATTGCATTGTTTAACTCAGAGTCCCAAACTGTATTTAGCTATTGCTCGTTACTGTATGTTACCTGCAGTCTCAGCTTTCATTCACCCTGTGGTCTGCTCATTCATTCTTCACTGCCAGTAATTAATTATTGCATTGTTTAACTGAGAGTCCCCAATTGTGTTTAGCTATCACTCCCTACTGTGTGCTACCTGCAACTTCAGCTTTCATTCAGCCTCAGCCTGCTCATTCTTTCCTCACTGCAAGTCATTTATTATTGCATTGTTTATCTCAGAGCCCCAAACTGTGTTTAGCTATTGCTCATTACTGTATGCTACCTGCAGTCTCAGCTTTCATTCAGCTATAGTCTGCTCATTCTTTCCTTACCGCACATAATTCAATATTGCATTGTTTAACTGAGTTACCTGAGTTGTGTTTAGTTGTTGCTCCTTACTGTGTACCACCTGCTGTTATTACTCAGCTTCCTACCTGCTTGTGCTCAGCCCAATTCCTTTGCCTGCTTAACTCCTCCCCCCCATCTCCTTTGGCTGCCTTCACTCTTGCTTCTTCCCCTTCTTAATGTCATTGCACTAATCTCCCTATAGTGGGTCCCCTTATCTTTCTTTCTCTATGCTGCTCCAGCCCTTGCCAGTATGCCCCCCTCTTCCCAAATGCTCATACTGGATATTGCACTAACTCCCCATACTGGTCCCCCTATCTTCCCTCACTGTGTGTCTCTAACCTTGCTAGCAGATCCCTCCTCTTCCTCCCCCTGGTTGCCTTCACTCTCCCCTTTACTCAGTATTACTCAGCCTTTTTAAGGTGGAAGTAGGCCAGTAGCCCATTGAGACCACCTTCCCCACACTAGTGTGGGATATGTTAATTTACCCTAGAAATAGCTTGTTCAGACTGATTGTTAATTTGCGCACACTATCTAAATCTACCACATGTTGGGGTAGATTATTCCAGAGTGTTGAGGCCCTTAATGTAAAATGGCATTTGCGTTTGTTAGTAATTGCGCTAGGTATACGTATTTGTTTGTTATGACATCTTAAGTTTATATGTCTGTTAGCTATGACAATATTACATTCATTCATAAGAATAGGGTCCCTTAACATATTGTAAAGCAACAACATGTCACTTCTGTCCCTCTTTAATTGTAAATCATAGAGGTCCAGATTTTTTAACATCTCATTATATGGGAGATTTTTGACCCGTGGAATTAGCTTAGTTGTTCTCCTCTGTATACTTTCAATTAGTTTCTTGTCTTTGCAGAGATACGGGGCCCAAAAGGAAGCTGCATAATCCGTGTACGGATGCACATATGATTTATACAAGGGAATAATGCAATTCTCATTCCTAGATATAAAGGCTCATTTGATTGATGTTATTAAATAATTACTCATTTGGGCAACCTTTCTGCAATGTTCACCCTGAGTTAGCTGGTGGGTAACTATAATTCCTAAGTCCTTTTCAGATGTAGTTGATTTAATAGCATTTCCATACAGTATGTAATTTGCAGCTGGATTTCTTATTCCCGGATGAATCACTGTGCATTTGTTTATATTAAACGTCATTTTATTTGTTAGTGCCCAAGCCTCCATACGTAATAGATCTTGTCTAAATATATTTATTTTTTCATCTGTGTCCACCTCTGAGCAGATTTTAGTGTCATCTGCAAATTTACTAACTTTATTGTACATGCCTTCTTGCATGTCATATATCAAATAGGACTGGACCCAATATGGATCCCTGAGGGACCCCACTACTCACGCCTATTTCCTCTGATGTTACATCTGTGAGTTTAACAGTCTGTGTACGCTCATAGAGCCATGATGAGATCCAGTTTACAGTATACTAATTAAATCCAAGTTCTCCCATTTTATAGACCAATAAATAGTGATTGACTAAATCAAAAGCTTTTTTAAAGTCTAGGTAAATTATGTCCACAGGTATGTATCTATCAAGTCTAGAACTTACACCCTCATAAAAAGATGCAAGGTTAGTAGCACACGATCTACCCTTATAAAAGCTGTGCTGTGTGCTATCTATTAGTCCTTTTTGAGCGATCTCACTATCAATCCTATTTTTTAGTACCTTTTCCATAATCTTACATACTAAAGGGGTCAGGCTTATAGGCCTATAATTCTCAGTGAACTTTTTCTTTCTTGTGTATGGATACTACTGTAGCCTTATGTCAATCCTCAGGAACATAACCACCACCATATGATTTGTTAAAAATTATTGCTAAGGGAATTACTATATACTCTAATGTATTTTTTAAGAAATAATGTGTTAATTCCATCTGGGCCTGGGGCAGAGTTATTTTTAAGGGATAATACTGCCACTTTTATTTCTCCTGGCTTCATTTCCCAATAATGGTCTGTTATAGGTCCAGTGATTCCAAGGTGCCTATTTTGGTTTTTTTTTGAAAATACTGACCCAAAATAAGAATTAAATGCATTTGCTGTTTCCTTTCTAGAAGTGATATCAGCATCATTCTGAATAATAGTACTGATAGAATTAGCCCTGCCTTTATTTGAATTTATATAGGAGAAGAATGCCTTAGTATTACCTTTTCTAACAGCTAACTTAAATTTTATTTTCCTTCTCTTATTTTTAATCATCAGTTTTGTTTTCCTTAATTCTGATTTATATATCTGTAAATTTCAGTGGAATTGAAATGTTTTAGTTTTCTAAATGCTTTTTGTTTCTTACTAATCTGTCAAAGGATACTTTGGGTCAACCACACAGGCAACTTGCCTTTACGGTTTCTGTTTTTTTTTTTTGTGTGGTATATAATTTGACACTAATTCATGAATTATGTCTTTAAGTAAAGTCCAACTTTCATTAGAAGTTAGTTCAGACGTTAGGAATTCCCAGTTATAGGTATGGAGAGCTCTGTTTATTTTCTGATAATCATAGCATAGTTGCAATTATATATAGTACTATTTGTTATTAGTACTTTGAGTACTTTAAAAAGAAATTAATTATGATCACTATTCCCTATAGGCCCAGAGACAGTTAAATCCGAGACTTCAAGTGGCATATTTGTGAGAACTAAATCTAGGGTATTATTTGCCCTAGTTGGTTCTGTAACCATTTGTTCTAAACCTAGGGCTAGAATTGTATCTAAATATAAGGCTTCTATATGAGATGATGCAATCAGGTTATTCCAGTCTATCCCTGGTAAGTTGAAATCTCCAAGTAATACCAAATCCTTTTCTCTGCCATATATGTAATAGTTTTTATCAATGTTAGGTCATTCGACGTGTCTACTGCTGATGGTCTGTAAATATTACTAATTGTAATTTTTCTCTTATTCTGATATTCTAGTTCTGAAAAACATCCCTCGGTGTTTAGACTAAACCCTTCAGGGACAGTTATCTCAACAGATTTTAATGAATCCTTTATATAGATACAACCCCCCGTCTCTTTGTAATGTTCTGTTTGTTTTATATAATTTATACCCTAGAATGCCAATATGCCCGGTTGAAGCACTATCCCACCATGTCTCTGTGATGGCTGCCACATCCAGATTGTGTTGGTACATTAGTCCTGTTAATTCACTTATTTTAGATATGTTTAGGCTGCGAGCGTTCCCCATTAGGAAGTTTAAGCCATCCCTTTGTAAGAGTGTTTGTCCAGAGATTAACCCTGTTTGCCTCATACATATCAGTTTAAATGCTTATTTATTTCTGTTGTGAAACTTTTTCCTAGAGCATGACTTCCCTTTTTACTTAGATGAAGTCCATCCCAGCAATACAAAGAATGGTCATGTTGAAACTGCTCCCAGTGGGTGGTGCACTTTATTTTCTTTTTAAGGCACCACTTTCTCAAACATTCATTTACCCCTTTAATCTTCTGATTACAAAATGCTGCTGCCCTGGGTGCTGGGAGAATTTCAGAGATACAAATCTCACAACCTAGGTTATTAAAGGATTCTACTAGGGATATGTAGCTGCTTTTAATGTCCTCAATGGTAAACTTTGTGATGTCATTTGTCCCTACATGGACAATGACTAATGGGTTAGTCCCTGCATTTTTTAGTATATTAGGCACCTTTCTCTGTATGTCCCTTATCCAAGTTCCTCTGAAACTCGAGCAGGTCCTATTCTGCTTATAATTTCTACAGACAATCCCATCTACATACTTGATAATTGAGTCACCTAAGTCTATAACCTGTCTATTAGTAGCTGGTGCATTAGTTAGTTTTGTCTGTTCGCAGTCCATTTCTTGGATTTCTTCACTTGCTAGCCCTGTCCTTGTAGGCACATTATGATTTGTCTTATTATTAATTCCAGCCTCTGATTCATTTTCTGGTTCATTAACATTTGTTGATATTACAGTACTAGAGTCATGTGATAAAACACAATCAGTCCCATCATGATGGACCTGGGCAGTAGTTAAAATGGTTTGTTTACTGGTTTTAACTTTATTATATGAGTTGGTACTAATTTCTTTTGTCGTATACTGTAACGACTCCATGCTGGGTCATCCTCACTATCCTCTTCCCTATTTCTCTTCAGCGAGTCCTCTTTTGATTTGTTAGGGCCCATAAGATTATTACCTTCAGACGAAAATGCCACATATGATTTTACTGTTGCTCAATTTAATAAATGTTCTAATAGCCCTCTTCTTTTTTCAGATCTTTTATTTTGTCTTTTAACATTTAATTCTTCAATGCATTGTAAACACTTCAAGCCCTCAAAGCCATTAGATGTTCCAAGACAAAATTTATTGCATGATATGCACATCATAGCCACCTCCCCAGTACTAAGGGTTACAATACCCTCATCGATATTAATAGCTAGTAGTTGTTATATTCACAAACTGTGGTTGAACTATTTTGTCCTTTTTCCTTTTTGAGCACAATACCTTGCAGTGTCCCCAGTCGTCCACAGTGAAGATGCACAGGCCCTGTAAGTAGTGCTAGAATTGGAAATTAGATGTTTCCTGGTTCCGGATCAGTGCTCAAATGTAGCACCACAAATCTATTTAAAAATACAAAAATTATAGGGCTCCACTCATGCATAGTGCCCTCTTTCCTCCCTTACATGTCAAAGATGTGTTAAAATCAAGGTATTTGAATTTAGGGAGTAACTCAAAGTAGTCACCAGTGCTTGTGGATACCACCAGTATCCCACAGTGCTCTCTACACCAGAAAGCTGTGAAATGTGAGGGTACTCTCCATCCAGTACCTCCTCACATGCAAAACAAGTTTATTTAAATTTTTTTGTCAGCAATAAAAGGGTACCTGCCTCTCTCCAGAGATGTGACAACTCCATAAACTGCTCAAACAGTTTTACACTTCCCCTTACTTTTCTATCAATTGCACAATCTCCCTATGTAGGTTCCCCCTGTCTTTGAATCACTGTGGTGCTCACCTGTTCTTTCATGCCCCATCTCTTTCCTGCATACTCAACTTTTCCTGCTTCTCCTTCTCCTCCTCCTGGCTGCCTATGCCTCCCTGATAGGCAGGCCCATACTCACCTCTTAGTTCTTCCACTATTCCTCTTGTACTATGCCTTCACAGCCTCCGTCCTTTCTAATTATGTTGTTTATCATTATCACACTATCTCTACTTTCCCTCCTATTTTCCCCAGCCTCTATCCCTCCTACTG
This sequence comes from Neoceratodus forsteri, assembly GCA_016271365.2. Taxonomy (NCBI): domain Eukaryota; kingdom Metazoa; phylum Chordata; order Ceratodontiformes; family Ceratodontidae; genus Neoceratodus; species Neoceratodus forsteri. The sequence continues at coordinate 1,250,560,083 of CM028129.1, read as the reverse complement.
CTTTTCTTCTCCTCCCATCCATCTCCTCCCTCCCTCCCCTACTCCCTGTCTTCCACCCTCCCCTGCTCCTGCCTCCCCTCACTATCTCATTCCCTCAGCTCCCCGGCTGCTCCTTCCTCCCCTTCTCTTGGCTCTGTCTTGAAATGCTTAAATCCTTTCTCCCCTCCTACTCTTCTCCCCACAAGAGTCCCTCTCTCCCCCTCATCTGCCATGTAAGCACATCTCTGACTCTGTCAAGCTCCTCATCTCTGCTGCTTTTAGTGGTAGGTGATATTGAGCCTAACGCTGGCTCTGCACAGTCTCCCCCCACTAATCTCCCCAAAGGGTTGAGCATGATTCATATCAGCATCTGTAGCCTCCTCCCTAATATAGACCAACTGCAACCACTCATGGTAAATCTTGACTAAGATGTATTAATAATCTTGAAATCCTGGATATCTCCCAAGATCCCTAATTTCCCAGTCACCATCCATGGGTGCACTCTCACCCAGCAGGATCATGCTATGAGGGGTGGTGGTGTTGCCATTTACCTCTCCTCTGCCATCCAGTTTGTCCCTGTACTCGCTGTCTCCTCCCCCTCCCTATACGAAACTACTCCTCCTCAAACTCTCTCTCCCTTTCTCTGTCCCTGTCTTTGTAGCTGGTATCTATTGCTGCCTTGGCCTATCCACTTCATCACTTACTGAGCTACTTACCTCTATCTCCTCTCATGCCTTAATTGTCTGGGAAATTACTCATCCTCTGGGACTTTAATATTAATTGGCTCTGCCCTCCCAAGCAAACCTCTGCCAAAACATTAAGTCCCTTAATCTAACTCAATTGATCTCCGACCCAATTTGTCCCAATCATAAATCACTCAATCACTCTTTACTGGACTAGGTCCTTATCTCTCACCCCCACTGCATCATTGATGCTGGCACCCTCCCTGATGCCCTTAGTGAACACCATATGGTCTACTGTGTGTGCAAAATACACCATCCTAAAGCTCCTCCCAAAATTCTCCAGATCTGATCCTTCCAGTTGCTGGACCTGTCCTCCATCCATGCATATTTCATAGCTTCTGACTGGTTGCCCATCCCTTCTGCCAGTACCATGAATTCTACCCTTAACTATTTTAATACCAAATTTCTATCAATCTAGGATCAGCATGCCCTCGTTGGGAAAACCAAGGTCCGTGACTCTCATTTCCCTTGAATCTCAGTGGAATTACTGGCCTGTCTACATACACATGATCTTGCCCGGAAGAACTTCTGGATCCCCTTCTGATTTACTTAAGTATTGGACCCTTTGAAATGCATGTACCAGAGCCACCAGGCTTGCCAAGGCTGAGTACTTTGCCTTCACCTTCCAGAACAATCTTAATCACCCCTCCAAGTTCTGGAAGGTCATCTATGCTCTCTTCTCTCCACCTACCCAGTCCTCCTTTCTGGTCCTCAAGGTGGGTGACATTCCCATTTCTGACCCCCTCTCTGTTGCCTCTGAGTTCAACTCATTCTTCACCTCCTGTGCCTCCTCCCTTCTCTACTCCTGTCCCCTTACCCCTCCTACTCCCCTCCACATCCCCCCTCTCCATCTTTTCCTTTCCCTTTCTCTCCTATCACTCCTGCTGACACCCTTAAGGCTCTCTTGGTTCTTCATCCTTTCAAGGGCAAGAACCCAGATGGATTCTACCCCAAACTCTTCCATCTCTCCACCCCTGCCATTGCTGTATCAATCTCCTCACTTCTCAACCTCTCTTTCTCCCTTGCTTCTGTCCCCGACTCCTGGAAACAGGTCACTGTCATACCCCTTCCCAAAGGTGGTGACTCTACCTGTCCTGAAAACTACCGTGCTATCTCACTGCTACCCACTTTAGCTAAACTTCAAGAACACCTTGTGCTGGCTAAGCTCTCCCCCTTCCTTGACTTCTCCTCTTTCTTTACCACCTTCCAATCTGGTGTCTGTAAATTCCATTCCTCCTCCTCTTCCCCCCTCCTTCTCCAGCTTACTGACTCCATTCTCTCAGGCATGAATCAGGGCCTTATCACCTCCACCCTCTTTGCAGACTTGGCAAAAGCTATCAACACTGTATCCCACCCTCTTCTCCTTAACATGCTTAAGGCAGCGGGACTCTCTGACTCCTCTACCAATTGGTTCCACTCCTACCTTGCAGGTAGGGCTCAGTCTGTTAGAGTTGGTAATTCACTATCCCCCCCACTCCCTATTCAAGCTGGTGTCCACCAAGGATCCATCCATGGCCCTATTCTTTCCTTCTCGCTGCCTGCTCCTCTACATCCATCCACATGTACTCAGGTGATACTGTACTTTTTGTCTCTGGTTCCTCCCCCTCTGATCTGATGTCCAGGCTTCAGCTGGACTTCAAGAACATTCATCACTGGTCATGGTCAAATCAGTTAACCCTTAATGCCAAGGAAACCATCTCCATGACTTTTGGCACTAGGCTAAAGCTCACTAAGCTTTCCACCCTCCCCTCCTTCCACACCTTAGATGGGGCCACAATTGATGATGTTCCCCTCTTTCATATACCAACCTCATCCTTGCACATATTGCACTTTGAAATTTATTTGTAGCACCTTGATTCCATCTGGATTGTATTCTTCTCTTTATACTTGCATCATTTGCACAAACTGAAAAACTGAAAAATCTGTTTATTGTCTGGTAACCTAGTATATGATGTCTAGATTTTACCTACTATGTAACTATTGCTCTGTTTGTTATTCATCACCCTCCTCTCCCCCTTCCCCCAAGCACATCTGGAAATGAGCTGCTTGCAGCTCAGGAAGTCTTTCGTGGTGAAACTTTTGAAATAAACAAATAAATAATAGCTAAATTTGCAACCTATCTTAGAAACCTTTGGAGAAATATCTTGCCCACAAATCAACTGGAACAAATCTGAAGTGCTATTACTTGATTCTTTTCATTTTAAAAATTCCAGGCTAGCAAGTTCATTTGATATCACATGGATGTCAAATTCTGTTGCGTACCTAGGAATATCCATACATAAATCAGTAAGCCAGACTATAGAAGCTATCTTATCATCCTTACTCTCTGTTGTACATGATGAAATAGATAAATTGAGAAAGCTATACCTGTTACTATGGAGAAAATTAATTCCATCAATATGGTAATAGCCCACAAAATTTTTTAGTTTTTGAATAACTTATCTACTTTCAACAACTCTGGTTGGTTTAAGAAAATAAAAAAATATATTTTCTTTGGGATGGTAACCCCCCCAGACTTAGTCTCATAAAACTTAGAGCTCATTGTAAATAAAGTGGGTTAGGCTTACCATGATGGCAGGGCTACCACAAGCCTTTGTTAATGCATCAAACTTCTTTCTGGTTTCAACCAAATAAAAATGAAAACATGCCTCTATGGGTAGACATGGAACATAACCTAGCAAAACCTTTCTTTCTACCAGACCTTATTTTTATTAACACGCCCTCTCAGTTAAAGAACCACCCCACTATTCTGACCTCCATCTGGCTTTGCAAAAGAATTACCACACTGTTGAACCCAGGTTCACCTCCGCCACAATACTGTCCTATATGGAATAACTCTGTCATATGGTATCATAATAAATGGTTAAAAAACATTGGCTGGAGCAAACTAGGCATTAAAAATATAGGGCATTTATGAGATTCAACTAATAATCAACTGCTCTCACTTTTAGAAATACTGGTAATATATAAAGTACTTAAATTTCATTTTTGGTTATATATGCAGATTACCTAGGCAAATTGGTAAATTATCAATCATGGTTTTTGAAGGTCAGTCATGACTGCTCATTGTTAACCATCAGATGTTACCATAAGATCATCAAAGGAGATCATGATCTAAGGTCATCATTTAGATCAAGATTTAATAATCAAACATGAATGTTCAAATCACCAACTGATGATTATTGACTATTTTTGTAAGCTTGAATCAGCATGATGGTTGTTGATGATCTGTGGACGATCAAGTGATGATCATTGATGATTGTATTAGTTCAGTATTATAAGATTACAAGTCACAGAAGTAATATTTAAAGTTTTTATGAATGTCACATAACAGTAAAGACAAATGAATCATCAATTATACAGTAATTTAGATCATGTGAAGTCAAGTTTTAATCCCATAAGGAAGAGTACATGCAATGTCTGGTATAGTATACACATTTGCACATCTAATTTGTATATTTCAAAAGCACAGTTTATGGACCAAAACTATTGTTATTTCTATTTTTAAATTAATTTTGCATTGACAGGATTAGTTTGCAGACTATTAAGAAAGGTTTTGAGCACAAACCAAGTACTTTTAGGAACTCACCACAACCATAAAATGACCCACTTAATGGGGATATATAAACCAATATGAGCATTTTTAACTCCAGCAAGATGAGAGGTATCAGAGTGAGTATAACCAAAAGCAGTGGGCTTCTAGAGAAGAGAAGAGATATCAAAACTGATCATTCCAATAATGATGTCTAAGTACAAGATAAATTCCAAAAGTGCAGAGAAAAAAATAAATTGATTTTTTAAAATGTATTACTGTAATCTTAACCATGGGCAATCATGAAAAATCATGATGATATGAGATCATCATTAATCATAATCACCATTTCCTTAACTTCATGGTGTTTGATTGGTGGCCATTTAATGCTGATGTTTAATTAAACAATAAGGCATGACAGGCTGTGTGTTATCATGTAATAACATCACTCCTGGGGTGGGTTGAAGCACAAGGCAAAGCCCAGTGCTTCCAACACCCCAGGAGTGTGTTATTATGCAATAACACACATCCCTGGAGTGCTTTATTGCTATTATACAATGGCTCATTTGTTAATTTAAAAAGAACAAAGAAAAATACATATATACCTATATTTTCTTTTATAGTTGTGGGTATAGGTGTATCTTTAAAAAAAGTTCTGAATATGTCTTCCACCACAAGGTGGAGTGCCTACCAGTATCATCGGGCTTGCTGAGTCCCCCAAGATTTCTGTTGTTTCTGCTGCTGTGTCATTATCAGCCTCCACTCTGCCCTAGTAACTAGTAGTGGACAGTGCTCTTAAGTGTACTGTGTTTGAGATTTTCTTATTTTATTTTCAGGTAGTTTTTTGGGGGGTCTGAAGCCCTTCAGCAATTGTGCAGGGTGACTTGCATTGTGCAACTCTACAGTGCACACGCTGACAGGATGTCGGTGCCGAGTGGGAAGAGACTTTTTTTCTTTCTCTCTGTCCTTTTGTTTTACACTGTTCACTTTATTTTTACTTAATTTATTTTTTGCTCAAACTGTTTTCTAGTGAACAGGCAGCTAAGTGGGAACATCCCTAAAATCTGTTATGTGAAGGACCATGCCACACGGAGCGGCAGTTTCAGGTACAAGCTTCAGTTTTTCAAAGTTTGTTTTAGGCAGAGCTAAAAATAAAAATCAGTTGTGCAAGTGTACCCTTGTGTTTTCCTGACTGGGAGACTTAAGGATCAATTGGGGGTGGGGGTAATGCTATGAAGGGTAATGTTTGATTGTGTGGGCATGAAGCAGGATTCCTGTGTGGTCATGTGGTCGATTCACTGCCTGCCCTAGATACAGTGATGCTATTGTGTAACAACATCATTGTGTCTAGGGCTCAACACCCAATCAACAGCCTTGAGTTTTTCTTGTCATTATATAATTATTGTTAATTATGATCAAAATGATGGTTTTTGAAGTTTGATCATGATCTTTGAACATAACTGATAATGATCATTCATGATACATCATTATAAAATCATCATCATCTTTTCAGCTGGGTAGTCATGCTCTTTACAGAACATACTTGACACACGTCTTGAATTCCGTGAGAAAAGGTGGTAGTTTGGTTTATAAAATAATTACAGATTCATGCATCTTGGTCACTGTTTCGTCCAAACAAAAGTGGGAAAAAGGGCTAGGCACTGTCATTCTGCAGAGACATGCTCCAAACTATGGGAAAATGCCTACCATTGTGCATAAGAAACTTAGGCCAAATAAGTTCCATTTAAAGTGTTACATCACTGCCATCCATCTCAAGGTAAGCTCCAGAAAGTGGGGTACAGTAGTTTTACTCTTTTGCCACAAGTGTAAAGGCATGTCAGTTAATTTATATCATATGTTATGGACTTGTCCAACAGTCTCATGTGTCTGGAAAGAAGTCCATGATGTATGTCAGAAAATGTTCAGACATAAAATATATTTCTCCCCTTCCATTTTGATTCTAGGAGACAAGACTCAACTCCTTAATCTTGAAACAATGAATCAAAGGTGGCTACTTTCAGCAGCTCTAACTTCTAAGAGATTTGGTCTCAAAAACTGGAAATGTATGCAATCTCAATCCCGTAGGGAATGGTTTGATTGGATGGAATCCACAACCAACAATAAAAGGACAAGCTACACGTTTAAACCAACTAGAACACTTCACAAAACTTTGGGCCCCCTTCTAGTCATATCACAAATAAGTGAATGTCCAGGACTGTTATGGGTTTGAGTCTAGATAATCTGTCAATAATTTCTGCAAATCAGTTCTATCTTGGTTTGTATATAATGGGCATAACAATTGCTGAAACCTAATTGGCTGAAACAGGTTTTCAGTCATGTCCTTATCAGGACATAATGTTGCAACTTTTACTAATTGTGCCAAGCAAAACACAGCACATAGAAAAATCACCAGGTGCCAGCAGTTTGCAGTCCCTGCTCCATTCCTCAGCTTCTCCTGGGTCACCAGTACATTCCTCAACAGCAGCACCACTGGGGCCCCCCACCCCACTGGCCAATTACCTACTGTTGGTTTCCACCATCTAAAGTCATGTCCAGCACTGCCAGCCACCTATCCATGAGAGGACACATGGAAAAAAATCCTGTATCTGTCACGGTGCCACGTAGCAGAAGTTACTATTCATGAACCGGAAAGCAATCTGTTCAGCAGGTGGGATGGGACATGCTCACTCTCACAAGTAAGCTGCTGCCAGTAAAAAAAATGCAAATAAAAAACCCAATGAAATCTGTCTGTGTTGGGGAGAGATGGTCACGATTGGACAGCAGTCTGTACAGCAGGCGGGATGGGACACACTCACTCTCACAAGTAAGCTGCTGCTAGTAAAAAAAATGTAAATAAAAAAAACAAAATCTGTCTGTGTTGGGGACAGACAGTCGTGAACCAGAAAGCAATCTGTACAGCAGGCAGGATGGGACACACTTGCTCTCACAAGTAAGCTGCTGCCAGTAAATTAGAAAACAAAATCTGTCTGTGTTGGGGAGAGGCGGTCGCGATCGGACAGCAGTCTGTACAGCAGGTGGGATGGGACACACTTGCTCTCACAAGTAAGCTGCTGCTAGTAAATAAAAAAAAAAAATCTGTGTTGGGAGAGAGACAGAGTTGTTAGAGAAGAGACACAGACACCAGCACCCTGTACTCACTCCAAACTATGTATGGTGTGCTGGCTGCAACTTAAGAACAAAGCCTACAAAAAGCAAATGTAAATAAAATTAAAAAAGCAAGTCTTTATTGAGGGAGAGACATGGTTGGGAGAAGAGACACAGAAAACAATGCTGTCTACTCACTCCATGATACAGTATATACAGTGTGCAACTCTGCAGTACAGATGGGACTATTTTCTCTCTTTTGTATGCTGAACACTTTTCAGCATACTTTTTTAAAAGAATTATATATTTATTTTTTTACTGTGGGGGGGGTTGGAGCAGGGCCTATTTTATAAGTGCAAGAATACACAACAAGGTGTGGGTTATGTCTTGATAAGAGCACGCCCAGGTGCACAAAGCACTCGGCATAAGCGCACACCTCAGTGTGTGTTATTGCTTGTTTATACACTGACAAATGTTTTAATGTGGCTTGTGTTTTACATTATATTTTCTGTCTCATTTCTTTACTGTATGCTGTTTTAAGAATTTGCTTTATATCAGAATTTAAATAAAGACTTACATTAAACAAGCATTTGTCAATGCCGAACATTCACTTGCAGGTATTTGCAGTGTTGTTTGGTACTGGTACTGGCTTCAGAGGAGCGAGGAGGCAGCAGTGAGAGCAGCAGGTGCTGCATGGTGGAAGCTGCACCATGAATGCAGGAAGGAGCTGCTAGTCAGAGATGCCGCTCCTGCTGGCCTTAGTGGACTGGGAAGAGAGAGAGTGCACCAGGCGACAGGAGCAGCCAAAAAGTAGATCTGCACCATGGCTAATGTAGAAGCCTGGGGGGTTCAGAGGAGCAAGGACCAGTAAAAGAGAATGTGCCGGGTGGCAGAAGCTGCTAATAAGTAAAGCCACACTGCAGCTATTGTAGAAGCCTGGGGTTGCACAGGAGTGAGGACCAGGGAGAAAGAGTGTGCCGGGTAGCAGAAGCTGTTAAAAGGTAAAGCCATACTGTGGCTATTGTAGAAGCCTGGGGAAATTTCAGAGATCGAGGACTGGGAAGAGGGAGAGAGAGAGAGAGTGTGCTGGGCAGCAGAAGCCACCAATAAGTAAAAGCACACCACAACTATTGTAGAAGCCTGGGGGGGGGGGATTTCAGAGGAGTGATGACCGGGGAGATAGAGTGCAATGGGTGACAGGAGATGCCAATAAGTAAAGCAGTAGCGTGGCTAATGTGGAAGCCTTGGTGGGGTGGGTTGGAGGAGTGAGGAAGAGGGAGAGAGAGTGCAGTGCAGTGGGTGGTAGGAGCCACCAATAAGTAAAGCTGCACCGTGGCTAATGTAGAAGCCTAGGGGACAGAGGAGCGAGAACCGTGGAGAGAGAGTACAGCAGGCATCAAGTTGTCAAAAACAAAGAGTTTAATTAGGACTTAACACCAACTGCTGCTAGTCCTGCCCATAAACTCCTTTTTCTCTGAATTCTAGATAAATGTTTTCCATCCTCCATTGTTGCCCTTGAGTTTGTCTCTTGCCATTTCTTCCGGCTAGTGTGAGTTTATGTGTTGATTCAGTTTTTAATCCACTTCCTGTATAAACTGAATGCAGTTTGGGGGTTGACCTCATTGCCCCTTTATTTTGTTTATTCCCCCCATCCCTCCAAATGTTGAAACAAAAAAGAAGCGAGAGAGACTGAGGCAAAAGAGGAGGAGGAGGAAGTGGAGCAGGGACTGGTGGCAGGGCTGGCTCCTATGGGATATGTATGTATGTATGTATGTGTATAATATATATATATATATGTATGTGTGTGTAGAGTGTGTGTGTATGTGTATATATATATATATATATATATATATATATGTACACACACACACACACACACATTATATATATATATATATATATATATATATATATATATATATATACACACACACACACACACACACATATATATATATGTATATATATATATATATATATATATATATACACACACACACACACACACACACACACACACACACACACACAGTATATATATACTGTGTGTGTGTATGTGTATATATTTTCTCATTGCAAAAATCTTCATTAATGCATGTCCAAACCTTGCTCTCACCCTGCCTACGACCCCCCTTTCCTCCCACCTTTTCTGCCTCTGGTACTCCTTGAAACTCCATTGGACTCCCCCTTCCCTTGTTGCTCCTTTGATATTTTGTCTACTCTATACCTCTCTTTCTGCATCCTTGTTCTTACCCCTTGTCCTTCACCTTGTCTACACCCCCTTCATCTTGCGTCCCTTCCCTTGGGGAGTTTTCACCCTTTGGTCTCTTCCTCCTTGTTGCTTCAACCTGTGTGTGTGTGTGGGGGGGGCAGTTTATGCCTCCTTTGGTAATACGGCCTCCCTCCTCTGCTAGTTTAAATGCTCATCCAAGTATAATTTAAATCTCCCACTGAGGAATGAGGTCCCCTTCCCAGAAATATGCAGACCATGCACTCTGTAAAGGCCCATATCCTGCCAGGTCATCCCCCAGTCCCCAATGAAGCCCAAACCCTCCTCCCTGCGCCATACCATCAACCAACTGTGGGCTGGTAAGGGGTACTTTTTCCACTGGCAGTGGATAGGTCAGAGGGTTGGCTTCTCCTCATAGCTTACATTCTGTGCTTCAAGCAGCTTACTACACCAGTATAAAAGGGTGTTACATTCCAAATGGTACCTGACTAGTATTGGCTGTTTGCTCAGCTCCAAGGAGGAGTGTCACTTCCTGTAGACCCCGCATAGAGTCTGATCTGTCTCTCTTGTCTCCTCCACCCCACTGCCTAGTACAGCTCCATCAGGATTAGGACAGCAAGCACAGTGTCTGTCTCCTGATTCACATACTATAAGCAAGGTAGCTTAACTGGGATATCCTCTTGAAGGAGTTTTCAATAACTAGCTGATTGACTAACCAACTAACTAACTAAGCCAGTGGTTTTCTAAAAAGACCATGACATAACTGGGGAAACTTTGTAACAACAGTGACTTGCACACATTTCTGCTGATTTTTCACATGCATTTTGTATTCAGTAAACCCCTATTCATACAACCTATGAATAATAATATGGAAAACAGGATCACTGTTCTTTAAAGTTCCTGTGCCCTGGGTGGTTGTCTACAACTAATATCATAATCATTTAATCTGCAAGGGTGCAATGTGCATATGTATATGAAATACAGACAGAAGAAAGAGTTAAATATGTGCCCTAGGTGGGATTTATAGATGGGCTACTTGGGATACTGTTCAGCTGTGCTACCAGATGCTCCACCAGGGCAACTAGAAACCTGGGACTCCCAGAAATGCAAATTTGTTCTCAACTGTACAACCTGGATTTACAAAAATGTTAATTTAGATTAATCCATGAGGGTGCAATGTGCATATATATTGGAATACAAACAGACAGAAGCAGACAAGAAAAAAAGAAACGCCTTAGCTCGAATCATAGCTGCTCAGAATGCCATACATCTGTGCTACCAGCTCTGCCGCCAAGACAACTAGAAACCTGGGACTCCCAGCAACACCAACTTTTTCTCACTTGCACAATTTGGAGCTGCACACATTTTAATTACATTTAATCCCTAACGATGCAGTGTCCATATATTTATATACTGATATATAAAATTGTAATTGCTGAAGCAGTATGTTTATAAAAATACATAATTAAGTGCAGAGCTGCTCCCTGAGGAAGGTATAGTGTACCCCAAAGCGCCAAAACTGTTTGCCTGTGCTTCTCAATAAATCCACTCTGCTCAGATACCTGCTTGTGCCGCTGATTTTGTTTTGTTCAGAGCTGCTCTTTGTCTTAAAGGCTACTAATAGTTTCTTCTACGAGACTATTTATTTGGACCGTCTCTTTTTGATGATAAGAAAAGAAGTCAAGACAGCCTCTTCTTTGGAAATGTCACATTTAGCAAATAAAGTTTCCGTTAGACTTGTTTTAATGCTGTGGAAGGGTGGTTTAGCTTCTGTACTTAAGTATTAAGAAGGTAATTCAGAACGCCTGCTATCCTTGTTGGCATAGAAAAGCTGCTTTTTGCTATGTGGCAAGAATAGACCAGTGTCTGTTTTATGTACACAACTTTGTCACAACTACTTAAGAAACCTTTTTGTACTGAGCTATGCACTCCATGAGATAGGTATTTATTTCAAATGCATGCTAAGCAAATAATGGTTTTTAGGTTACAAAGTTCATTCACATGCTGGATCGTGTTTTTTTTTTCCTGCTGTTCCTCCTCCTTTCTTTATCATCCTGCCTCCATCTGGACAGATCCCCCCGGCCCCATCACCCAACATCCTTGGGTCATACCTTCACCTTCACCTCACGTCACTGAAAGAGTGGTGGATGACTGGAACAGTCTGCCAGCAGAGGTAGTGGCGGTGAAAACAGTGGGGGGCTTCAAGCATGCATTGGATAGGCATAGGAGAATACTAGTAAATAGGCAGGGAGGATCAATGGAGACCAGTTAGGGTCTGTGGAGACAGACTAGGCAGGGACCATCTGGGCAGACTGGATGGGCCAAGTGGTCTTTTTCTGCTGAGAAATTCTCTGTTTTGGGTGTCCTCTGTCTCAAGACCTGGTTGTATGTGCCCAGATGCCAGTGCAGGGTCTGTGGGGGACCAGTCCATCATCCAGCTATGGTCAGAGGTTTTCCTCTATTTTTTACCCAGTGGACACACATGTACAGTGACCTGAGGAGTGTGCTCTGTCTCCATGAACCCCCCCCACAATATCCGAGTGTGGGATCCCTTCCTGTGCAGTCCCACTGTGCTGCTGCCCAGATTCCTCTACTTGGCAGCAAACCAGCGGGATGCGCAAACCCCATTCCCTAAGGGAGGAGAGCTGTCTAAGGGATGCTTTATCCTCCCTCCCTCCCTCAGCCAGCCCTCTAGCAACTAGAGTCAACTCCCAAACATGGGTCATTGACATAGCAGGAAATATCTTTACCACTGTGCTACTGGGCCTGTTATGGAGTGTGATTAAAAATCATGCAGCATATGTTGTAGCCACTGTACTAAAACCAATAAAAAATTTTTGAGGAGCCTTAATATGTACCTGCTGGAAGATAGAAGGAAGAGGAACCACATGATTGAAACCTTCAAGTACCTTAAAGGTATACACTTCAGGAATGGGCAATCCTAAATAAAAGGAAGTTTAATCTGGAAAAGTGCACAGTTTTGCAGCTTGGAAAAAATAACCAAAATTATCCATATTTTTTGAACAATGTACAACTCAAATTGGTATCCAAGGAAAGGGATTTGGGCATCATAGTAAACAATACACTAACGTCATTGGATCATTGCATGCAGTCGTCTAATTCTACAAACAGGCTTCTAAGATCAATACAGTGCTCCTTTGTTTCAAGAAACAAGTATTGCATTTTGCCAGTATATAAAATATATGTATTGCCTCACTTTGATTTTGGATCCCCCTTCTGGAATCCACGCCTTAACAGCGATAGAAATCAAATTGAAGGAACACAAAGGCATGCTACAAAACTCATCAAGGCGTTGGAACATACAAGTTATGAGGATAGACTATCTCTATTGAATCTGTATAGTTTGGAGGACAGGAGAACAAGGGGAGATCTTCTGCTCCTTTACAATATTTTGGAGAATAATAGTAGTCAATGGGAAGGGGGGTGCATAAAGTCACCAAACAGCAGTAATGTTTCAGCACCTTTCTTCTTTATTGGTTCAACTGTAGTACGGCAGCCAGTCCCAACGTTTCGTCTATGCTATAGGCTTTTCCAGGAGAACGCATTTACACTTCCTTTACAAAGAGCCTTTTGCTGCTTAAATTGTGGTTACAGCTCACTTCCTGATTTGTTATAGTCCTCCACTCAAGCAGGTGTCTACACTTAATCATGAGTCGATGTTCTTATTCAACCTATCTTGAATTAATATCTCTTGTGTTCAGATCAGCTTCAATGAACCTGGACAAGTTTGTGGCTGTCTGTTATTGCAGTTTAATTGCCCAGAATGGACTTTCTAAAGTTTGAAACTCTACAACAGGAAAGCTGCCTCCTCTGTTCTCTTTGGCCTCTTGAACTGCTCCATTAGAGCTCTGAACAAAAGAGTAGTTCAAGAGGCCAAAGAGAACAGAGGAGGCAGTTCTCATGTTGTAGAGTTTCAAACTATAAAAAGCCCATTCTGGGCATTTAAAATGCATTAACAGACAGCCACAAACTTGTCCAGGCTCACTGAAGCTGGTCTGAACACAAGAGATATTAATACAAGATAGGTTGAATAAACAAAATCGCCTCACAATTAAGTCTAGACACCTGCTTGAGTGATGGACTGTAATAAACCAGAAAGTGAGTTGTAACTACAATTTGAGCAGCAAAAGGCCCTATGTAAAGGAAGTGTAAAGGCGTTTTCCTGGAGAAGCCTATAACATAGGTGAAATGTTGCGATTGGCTGCCATATTACAATTGAACCAATAACGAAGAAAAGTGCTGAAACATTAGGCTGTTCAGTGAATTTATGCCACCCCCCATTAACTATTACTGCTTGAGTGCATAGGGGTGGCTGCACTTAGAATTTTCTCCATGTCCTGTGGACTTCTGGGTTTCAAGTTTGGCTACCTTTTACAATATATTGGGGAACCAGGATCTAATGGCACAATGTAGTTTGAAATTCAATGAAAGATTGACTGAATTGAGATTAAACAATAAACAATTAATTATTCCAAGGTTAAAAACCAAAGATCACATTTCTTTACCATTCATTTGGCCTGCTTATGGAATACACTTCCTCAGGAATTGGTATAATACGCCCACTCAGAGTGAGAAGGCAATCTAGATGGGTCTGTAGGCCTTCTTTTGCCTTGTACTACCAACTATACCAAGTATACTAGGTGGATCTTCTGAACCTCTTTAACTTGAGAGGGAATATGAACACATGGGGGCACAGTTAAAAATTGGTGGGGGACAGGTTCAAGAAGGAGGTCAAGAGACACTTGTTTAAGGAGGGGGTGGTTTCAAGGTGGAATGAACTGCCAACAGAGCTTGTCAATTAGAAGATGGTTGGTGGAATCAAGCGGGGTGGTACAAAGTAAATGGGAGGGTTATAAAGGTGAGGTGGTGGGTGGGACCCACTGTGAACAATTATTCAGGGGGTCTATATTTGGACAGACTTCATAAACTGTATGGTCTTCTTCTGCTGGCATATTTGTATGTTAGTATTTTAAGTGACCTGTTCATTGCATGGAATGTATATCTGTTGCAGATGCTGAGTTTAGTCAACTCAACCTGATCATTTCAGGACCTGGTGGGGGGGTTTTCAATGCTAATGGTGCACCTGTTCAAGCAGACTTTCTGCTGCAGCTGCGTCGCTGTGCATGCACCAAGAGGTGGTGGGTGATTTTCAAACATTTTGACGTTTGCAACACTTTTCACTCTTTATGGCAGAGAAATTACACATGCACCAGTTAAGTGGTGTGCGCATCATTTGTGAGGCACAACACGTGGCACAGGTGCAATTGTGGCAAAATTGTATGGCAGTTCTTTTAAAATACAGCCCACACATCTTCGTCTCTGTTTTTGAAATATGGATCGAGTGCTCATAAAAGGTGAGGGACTTATACACAGATACACAGGAGATGATGACAGATAAGGACCGTGTGGCCCACCTAGTCTGACCCTTTTCCCTACCTAATGCATTACTGCAGACCCTAGTTGATCTGCAGCTTACCCTCCCTTCCTTATTGCTATAGTATTTTTATGTCTATCTCATGCATTCTTGAATTCCCCTACTGTTTTTGCCCCACCACCTCCGCAGGAGGCTGTTCCAAGCATCCACTACTCTTTCTGTGAAAAAGTACCTCCTCATGTTGCACCTGAGCCTACCCCCTTCTAGCCTCATATCATGCCCCCTTGTTCTTGTACACCTTCTTTTCAGAAGGATGCTACCCTCCTGTACCTTGTTTATATCCCATGTAATAGTGTGTGGGATAACAGGTGGACACAACAGATAGCTATAAAGTTCAATGCACCATTGGCAAGGTGCAATGTTTATTTGTTCCAACACCAACAGAAAGGAAATGAAGTAAAAGGTTCAAACTGTGAGCAAAATGAAGGCTATATAAAGCGAATAACATTCTGTACCATTGTGGCAAACTTAAACATTTAGCTTCCACTAGTGTGATACGGTCTTATCGACCCTTCTCACTCCCTGGTCAGAATGTTATTCACATCACCCTGTGACACCCCTGATGTACTTGAATGTCTCTATCATATCCCCCTCTCTCTCTCCTCTCCTCCAGGGAAAATATATATATATATATATATTGAGGCCCTCTAGTCTTTCCTCATATGACTTTTGGTGCAGTCCTTGCACCATTTTTGTTGCCCTTCTCTGGACTGCCTCTATTTTGTCTATGTCCTTCTGGAGATGTGGATTCCAGAATTGGAAACAGTACTCCAGATGAGGTCTCACTAATGAACTCTACAGTGGCATAATCACTGCCCTTTTCCTGCTGGTAATACCTCTCCCTATGCATCTAGCATACCACTGGCTCTCCCCACAGACTTCTCACATTGTTTGGTTATCTTTTAGGTCCTCAGATATAATAACCCCCAGGTCCCTTTCTTGACTGGTGGCTGTCAGTACCCCCCCCCATCTTGTACTCCTCCCTTGGATTTATGTGCCCCAGGTGCATGATTTTGCACTTCTTTGCATTGAATCTTAGCTGTCACACTCTCAACCACTACTCAAGCATGTTTAGGTCCTTTCTTATTTTTTTCACCCCTCCCTCGAGTGTTGATCCTGCTGCAGATCTTAGTGTAATTTGCAAAGAGGCATACCTTCCCCTCCAGCCCATCTGCAATGTCGCTTATGAAGACATTAAAAAGGACTGGCCCCGGCATGGATCCCTGTGGAACCCTACTGGTAACCACCTCTCCTCAGACTGCACACTATCACCACCCTCTGTGTCCTGTCACTCAATCAGTTGCTGACCCAATTTACCACCTTGGGGCCCACTCCCAGGCTGCCCAACTTATTTCTCAACCTCCTATGTGGGATGGTGTTGAAGAACTTGCTGAAATCTAGGTAGGACACACACACATCGTCCCTTCTCTACCTACCTCCCTGGTCACCCAGTCAAAGAAATCTATCAGAATTGTTTGGCATGACTTTTCCATTGCGATCCACATTGCCTTGGATCCTGTGCTCTGCTGGATTCAAGAAATTTCACAGTCCTTCCCTTTAGCAGTTACTTTATTAATTTCCCCACACTGAGGTCAGGTTGACTGGCTTGTAGTTGCCAGCCTCCTCTCTGTTCCCACTTTTGTGGAGAGGGACTACATTTGCCCTCCTCCAGTCCCCTGGAACCACCCCTGTCTCTATCGATTTGTTGAATAGGGCTGTTAGTGGTGCTGCCAGAACCTCTCTAAGTTCTTTTAAAATTCTGGGATGTATCTCATCCGGCCCTATAGCCTTGTCCCCTTTCAGATTTTTGAGTTCTTTTAGGACTCATTCCCCTGTAAATGGGCTGGTGTCCACCTCTCTCCCACTAGTGCGCCCATCCCCCAACAGTGGTCCTTTTCCATCTCCTTCTTCT
The DNA here is from genome assembly GCA_016271365.2 of Neoceratodus forsteri. Classification (NCBI taxonomy): domain Eukaryota; kingdom Metazoa; phylum Chordata; order Ceratodontiformes; family Ceratodontidae; genus Neoceratodus; species Neoceratodus forsteri. Next base: position 1,250,543,127 of record CM028129.1, on the reverse strand, counting down.
GTGAATACTGAACAAAAGTATTTGTTCTGGATTGTTGCTTTTTCTTCCTCCCCCTCCACACACCTCTCAGCAAGAGAGTCAGAGCTTGTTGGGATTAAGCAAACAGATACTGTATTAACCTTTTTAACCTCACAATCCCACCCCTGGTCTTCTTTCTATCACTAATGTACCTGAAAAAGATCTTGTCTCCTTTCTTGATTGCCTGGGCTATTTTTTACTCAGTTTGAGCCATTGCGCTCCCGACTGCTTTCCCCGGCTCCTTCTGCTTTTCCAGATACAGTTCCCTGTCTCCCCCCCCTGTGTTTTCTTGTACTTCCTGAAAGCTAGCCTTTTCTCTCTTACTTTCCAGGCCACATCCTTTGAGAATCATAGTGTTTTTTTCTTTCTATTTGTTTTGCTTACTTGCCTAACACAAAGGCTTGTTGCCTTTATTATGGCTCCCTTATGGTTAGCCCATTGTTCCTCTACATCTCCCCCCTTTCTTCTTTCCCTGCCAGGGCTTCCTTGAGACATTCCCCCATTTTTGCAAAGCCAATCCATCTGAAATCCAGGACCCTTGCTTTCATGTGGTTTGACTCCTCCACTGTTTGCACATTAAACCACACTGGACGATGATCACTGGACCGCAGGTGGCTACCCACCATTGCATCAGTGACTCTGTTCCCATTGGTGAGTACCAGGTAAAATATTGCTCCTTTCTCTGATGTGTTCCATCACAAACTGCTTGAGGCACGCACCCTGCAGGGCATCTAGGATGCCTCTGCTTCTGGCGGTGGCTGCAGCCTGGGTGATCCAATCCACATCAGGTAAATTGAAGTTTCCCACCAGCAGCACTTCACCTTTGGTTGTCATTTTGTGGCTGGCGTCCACTAGTACCCCATCCATCTCCTCCCCTTGTGTTGGAGGTCTGTAGATCACACCTGTGCAAATGGCAGCACCATTTTCTGTTTCCAGGGTGGCCCACAGTGCTTCCACTCCCTCCCGCATTCCCTGAACTTCAGTTGCTTTAATTCCCTCTCTGATGGAGCTAGCCACCCCTCAACCTTTTTTTCCCACCCTGTCTTTTCTAAATAGAATGTAGCCCGGTATAGCCATATCCCATTCATGGTTGTCCGTGTACCATGTCTCGGTAACAGCAACAATGTCCAGGTCTGCCTTTGCCATCAAGGCCACTAGGACTTGGATTTTGTTTCCCAGGCTGCAGGCATTCATGCACATGGCCTTCCTAGTTTTTCAACCTCCACTTCTAGTAGCTCCCATCTTCTACCCATGTCTTCGCCCCCTTCTGCTCCTGTTTTTACTCCCATTCTTCCTTATCTCTGCCATTCCACCCATCTCAGTTTTAGGTTTTAGTGTCAATTTCCCACCCCTCGGGTCCTCCCTACTGACTACTGCATTCTGGGGGGGCATTAACTTCTTCCTGCCTACTATCACCTGCCCCCTTGGCTAGTTTAAATGCTTGCCAAAGAAGCATTTAAACCTATCACTAAGGATCTTGCCCCCCCCCCGGATAGATGCAGTTCATCCCACTTGTATAGGCCTACATCACTCCAGGTGGGACCCCAGTCCCCAATGAAGCTGAAGCTCTCTGCTCTGCATCAGCCCTTCAACCATGCATTGAATCTCATGGTGCAGAGTGTCCTGCCTTCCCCCTTGTCATTGACTGGTAGCACCTCTGAAAAGGTTACAGTGTGCGCCACTTATCTAAGACCCCTCCCCAGCTCCCCGAGTCCTCCTGCACTACCCTAACCTCATCACCAGTCAGATCATTTGTCCCCAGGTGGACAATGATGTCTAGATCTCCCTCCCATCCAGCTGCCCCAGCAGTCCTCAGGATGCACTTTCCATCCCTCCAAGCCATGGCACTGGATAAGCATTTAACTTCCCTCTTTCGCACTCCATCTGCCCCCAAGTCTACCCCCTAGCAATAGAATCCCCCACCAGGAGTTGCTTCCTCCTGCTTCTCCTCTGGGGTCCTCTGCCTCCCCCTCTGGGGTCTCTTTCATGGTGGACATCCACTTCCTCCTCGGTCTCTACTGCGTGTGCCTCCTTGGGACAGTCCCACTTTGCCACTGCAGCATAGGAGTTGTGGAATTTAACCATAAGAGGGGTGTGCCTCTGCCCCACCACCCTCACCCTTCCTGAGCCCACTGTAGTCCAGCTATCCCTCCACCCAGGCAACCTTTGAGGCAGTGGGGGTGTACTTGGTGGTCCCTGGAAAAAGGATGAATTCCCCCCGAATCCTCAACTTGGCATGGAGACAAGCAACATCTTCTCTAAGTCCAGAGAGGTGACTGCAGATGGGATAGTACTGCATCCTTCAGAACATCTCCTGGAAGACTGCCGCCCCACAGGCACTGCACTGCATCACTCCCATCATGTCTTATTTGTGGCCCCTCTCCTGTTGCTTTGTATGCTTACTCTCTCCTCCCTCTGTGTATTTATTTATTTTTGTTTTTTCTCCCTACTTTCCTACTGCCTTTGTGCCCTTACAGTTCCCGCCCTTCCTGTTCTGGGACAGGAGCTTTCTGTATTCCTTGGTAGTCTCCTTCTTCCTTGCTCAGAGTCAGACCTCCAGCAGCTAGGGTTGAGGGAGAGCTACTCTTTTCCTTCAAGGATGGTGAATCTTACTGTATGTGTCAAGGTGATCCTTCCCATCCTGCTTCCAAACAGGAAGTTCCTGTTGTCAGTCAAATCCAATGCCTATAAAAGTGGAACTGGCTAAGGTTGGGAGGGCAGGAGGGCAATACTGATGTGTAACAGGCTCTCTTGCCGAGTCAGAAGTGTTCTAGTAGTAAAGTTCTAGCTCCTTAGTCAGCTGCCTCCTTGCTCTGGTTAGGTAGCAAGATTGCTCTCTGCCAAAAGCTAGCAGCAGGGAAGTCTAACTGCACACACCTGTTTTTCTTCTGTCTAAGCCGCCCCCCACCCACCCATTAACAGCTCTCCTCCTGACTTAGCCAACTGCCAAGCTGATACAGTTCCCTTCCCCCAACTCAGAGAAGTGCATTAACTCTCTCTCTCTCTTTTTATCCTAATTGAGACCCTACACTGCTAATACAGTATCTGTTTGCTTAATCCCAACAAGCTCTGACTCTCTTGCTGAGTCAGAAGTGTTCTAGTAGAAAAGTTCTAGCTCCTTAGTCAGCTGCCTCCTTGCTCTGGTGGCAAGATTGTTCTCTGCCAAAAGCTAGCAGCAGCTTAGTACAAATGGAAATGAAACCCCACAATTAGCCAGCCCACTGGGGCAACAGTAGCTCTGCTGCTTGTAGCACTGATGACCTGACTTCAGGGCGAACTTGGGGCATCAGAGGGTCTGCCGTGGGGGAGGAGGATCAAGCATCTGGTGGGATGCTCTCCTCCTCCTTTGGGGAGGGAAGGTAGCAGTGCTTAGTGTAAGCCTGGCTTCTAGTGGCAGCTGGGGGCTAGGCAGCCAGGGACCACGATGCAAGGAATGGGAGGAGTGGTGGCTGCCAACATCCTGCATGCAAAAGTATTCACAACGCCATCTTGGGTGGCATTGCATGTCTGCTCCTCTTGGGAAGGAAGCCAGGACAGGAAAATACTGGCTGGGCAGAATGAAGGCTCTGAACATCCTCAGGCACACGTCTAGCAACAGGGTGTGCTTCCCGACTGAGGATCCATTCGCAGCCTTTGGGATCACCCCTGTCATGCGGGGGGGGGGGGGCGTGGGGATGAAAGGAGCTAGATGGAATGTCCATGGGATGCTGGGGTGACGAGGCTGGGAGGGTTGAACCTAATAGGGGGTCTAGCTAGAGAGGGACAAACAAAATAACAAAAAACAAACAACAAAAAAAGAACCCTATAATTAACTGTTTGTCCTGTACAATGTGGATAGACATAGTCAAACCTCTCCTACCCCATCCCACCTAATGTACGTCAGTATAGTGATTGGGCAAGATCCCTGTGCTGCTTCTCAGACCCTTACTCATTCAGTTCAGGGGCCTACTCAGCAAACACTTGTCAGTTGTGTTTTTCCATTGCATCAAGTCTACCGAACTTTGAACATGTGATTAGTTCAATTCTACTTTACAAAAGGTCTGCTTCACTTTTAAGAGCAGAAGCCTAGGAACCAAAAGAAACATGCTTTTCCTCCTTTTAGTGCAGTTGAAAATTTGGGCTAGTTTTTTAACCTGGAGCATCTTTTTTTTTTTTTTTTTGCAACCCTTTGTGCTCCCAGGTGCCTCACTCTTCCAGGCAGTCACATTGTACCACTCTTCTGCCTATCGGACTCACTCTCATTGGCATCATCCATCAACATGTCCTACAATGTCCCACTGGTGACTGGGTCAGTTCTTTCTTCCTGTGGGCTCCCTTTCTGACTTTGGAGGCGAGAGAGTAAATGTCAGCGAAAGCCAAGAAACAGGCAGCAGGGGCTGGGTAGCGGATGTTCTGCCAATGAGGGCATGATGGTATGGGGAAGCATGTGGCCAGGCAAATTTACTCCTGTTCTCCCCACCCATCCCCACCTCCCATATAGACCATGTCCATATCGGCACCCTGGAGGGTAGGAGCAACTGATGTGTGGTCATCAACACCAGCAATGTCCCCACCCTCCCTCCAGGTGGTGCTTTCCAAGTGGTGCACCACATCTCACTCCCTCAGGAAGGGAGCATCTGTGTGGATGCTCTGTTGCACTCCCTACCGGCCTCAACTTCTGATGTTCTGGGCTTGGGGCATAAACATGGGTAGCCAGCGTGCCAGAGGGGTCCCCCACCTCTCAGTGCCATGGAACTGGCTACCTCAGGCACCTTTAATGCCGTAGTGTAGTGCATTCCAAAGGACAGTAGCTATGTGGTCCAAAAAATGCAAATACCAAATGTCACCTTATTTCTAAAAGAATTAATATTCATTATTTTAGTTTTTGTATAGCATTCCACTGTCCCCTGCCAGGATAGTATAACAATAGGTTTGCTATCCTCATGTTTACCGATAAGTGGCAGGGGCTTCTGTCAAATTAGAGGCAGAAGGTTTTACTGACAGAGATATACAGCAGTATGCATATTTTTTAATTAATATTGCCTTTACCAAAGAAAGCAACCTAGCAATGAAGAAACAGTAACATTTATATGCACATTTGGAATTATGTCACCATTTGACACAAATAATTTGAGATCTGGAACACAGGAACACGGCAGATTTGTTATTCCATGAAATCTGTGAAGGAGCATTTAGAAATACACTTGCTGACACTGCAAAGGGAATTTAAGGGCTTTATCTGACAACACTCTGCAGAATTTATGATTTCTAACCACTTTCTATGGAGAAGAGGCATGTAAAAGTGTTGCTAGAAAGGACCCGAAGGAGAGATAATAAGCAAGCCTGTGACAGGGTGAGCATGATTAACCCTTGCTGCCTGCCAGAGACCCCGAATGGTTCTTTACAATGCATTGGTATTATTACTTTATTACTGCTATGTTTTTCTGCATTCCTGTGGAAATTAAGTACAACTAAAGACAGTTTGATCATAAATGCCTTTCTGAACTTGGGGGTTATGCCATTATAGAAATATTGTATTAACTTCTATTATCATTTAAACCTACAGACTCTCATGTCAGTATCTTATTTCAGAAACATTCTTTTATCTACTGCTGAAATTTACTAGAAACCCTCTTTTCAAAATATCTCTTGTATTTCTCAGGGTTTGGAGATTGTTTTGTAAACTAATTCATGAAGTTTGCATAAAAAGCTTCAGTGAGGATTTTCTGACATCATACTTGTGGCCTTGTTATGGCATCAACATGGGGTCTGTCCTCAGTGATGTTTGTTAACTGCTGCATGTATTGTACAAAATAAATCAAATATTCAAATGTACCTGTGCTGCTATGGTGGCGCTGAATTTGTTCAGATTCAGCGTCACTGTGCTTACCATATCAACAGGCAGTGATGTCACAAACAACACTTCTGAGGTCAGTTGGGGATAGTCAGATGTTTTTAAAACATTTTTGAAGCAAGAAGTGAAAAAAGTAAGCAATAACGCTCAAAAAGGTGTGCCTTGCAGCATTTGCAATGCACACCCCAGAGATGTTGTGAGGCATGAGGCCAAAGGCTGAGTAGCCTCACACACCCTGGGAAGTGCATTAGAAAAGTTAATGCACACCCTGGAGTGTACTGTTGCACTTATAAGAGAGATTTGGTGCAAAAACTATTTTTGTTGGGTGGAGGGTGCATAAAAAGGAGATTGGAGACCTGACCATGCATCTGTAGAGATTTAGCATACAGTCAGATAAACTGTTTTAACCAATGAATTTTTATAGATTTTCTTGTAGAAGAAAAAAAAAAAACAACAACTATGATGCAGGTGATATCTTTAATTGGACTAATAAAATTGTTTTTGAGATTCTGGCCCACTGGCACAGCAGCTAGATTTCCGTCTGCGACATCAACAACAGAGGCTCAGATGTGAGCCTGAAGAGTTGGAGGGCCAGCTGGGGGAGGAGGATCTAGCATCCAATGGACTGATCTCTTCCTCCAAGGGGGAAGGTAGGGTAGATTTCAGTGCTTGACTGACCCTTGGCGGAGGCCAGGGGTGTCACAGCTGAGGTTTGCAGGCTCCAGGGAAGTGTGCCAGATGTCAGCGCATATGCACCCTTACATCATTGCATGCCACACCTCCCAGCAATGGGGGAAAAAAAAGGCTGAGGCATGGAGGATGTCCGCCTCCCCTACTAACTCCCACACAGCTGGGCTGAGGCACTCTGCCACTGGATCACCACATGGCTCCATTTGGGGAGTAGCAGAGGAGGCTCCCCAACAGCCCTGCTCTGGGCAGTAATCCAGGGTGCGCTCTAGTGAAGGCAGCAGGTAAGTCTTAGGGGATAGGGTGAGGTAGCAGGGACAGCAGACCAATCGAGAAGCCAGCTGTCAAAAAAAAAAAAATGTTTTTGAGACTAGCTTTCAAGAGTTATATTCTCTTCCTCAGGTTAGTGAAAGCAGAGCTGAATAACATGTTAGATATAATGGTTGGATGTGGATTCAAATGAGTCATGGTGTAGCTTATTTGAACAGCAGAGCACTACAAAGTCAATTCAATTCATAAAAAACAGACAGGAAGAACAGAGATGTTGTATCCTATTGTCATTTAAGAGTAAGTATTGCATTTCTTTCCATTTTATATGCACATATTAATGTTAGGTAAATGACTGATAATGGAATGACGAAGCCCAAACCCTAGAAAACACTGAAGTTATGGATGCAATTCCTATAAACATAATGGATTTTAAACATTTTCTTTTTGTAGCTAGAGTACTTGCTCTTTAAGGAATGAGAAACTGCACTTGTAATGAGAACACTGTATGCCTGGGGTGCAGGTGTCACAAGGTATGAAGTTAGAGAACATCAGCTGTATACTTTGGAGTCTCGTATTGCTGTCATGAAACAAATGTTTGTAAAAATTGCATATTGTTTTTTTAATATTTTATTTCACAGGTGCACAGTCCCTTCATGCGACAAGATACATATATGGCTGTATTTTCCAAAGGGTCAGACGTGGGCACAAATACATGCTACACATTCACCTTTATTTGTGCAGTCCTAATACTGTTTCCAAAACAGACATCCATTTATGACAGAAAGCCATGATTTGTTATATAAATTCCTTTACTTTTTTTTTTTTTTTTTATTAAATATACCTTATTTGATCACATAAAACCACAGTTTACAGACAGCATGGCGGGATAGAAGCAGTATACCGCCAGGACATTATCAATAAGTAACAATACAACATTTGGTAACAAAGAGAGAGGCAGTAAAAAGCTTGAATATAATGACAATTATCTGTAAACCCGCCCCACCCACTCCACCCATCCCACCCCTGCCACTGGGTAATAAAGTTAGAACGATTGAAGAGTTCAATTTCATTCATTGCTATGACAATGATACTATGAAAAGGAAAACGTTATTTTAGGGGATTAGCATGTGTTATCAGAATTAGAGTGAATCAATAGAAGACTAAATAAAGGGCCCCAAACTTGTCTATATTTACTCCATCTTTTTATTAACTCCTGCAATGATGTGCTCAGCTTGTAGGGCAGACATGATCTCCTTATACCAGTCTACATGGCTGGAGATGATCAAGTCCAACCAATGCCTTAGAAGTACTTTTTTAGCACAGGCTGAGATTAAGGCCATGTGCGCCCTTTGGTTAGTCCCCGTCAAGTTAGTGTAGTTTCCCAAGATACAGATCTCAGGAGTAAATTTGTCTGATAAAGCTAGCAGTGGGTCCAGGCGTGACTGGATATGTTGACAGAAGGGAGAGACTGTCTCACATGACCATAGCATGTGAAGTAAATCTCCAGTTACCTTTTGACATTTGGGACATTGATTAGAAGGTAGAGAATCCATTTGATGGAGCTTGACCGGGGTATAGTGGAGATTATGATTTATCTGGAATTGCATATATATATATATATATATATATATATATATATATATATCCCATTTAATATACCTATACAGGTGTTTCCAAATTTTGGCCCATTTTCTGGAGGGGGTAGCTGTTGGAAGAGCTTGATCCCACCAGTAGAATCTCTGACCTTCTAGGCTGGAAATAGTGGTTAGTAAAAATCTGTATGCGTATGATATCAAGTGGGAGGTTGGGGCAGCCTTGACATATGGGAAGATAGTAGACACGAGTGACCTAGACCACAGCCCAGTACCAAAGTGTTTTTGTAACATACGAGAAATTTGTAGATATTTAAAAATGTGAGTGGAGGACCACTTGAAAAGAAAAGAAGCCTTTTGAAAAAGGCAGCAGTTTATGATTATTGACTAGGTCATCCACCCATTCCACCCCCATGTCAGGCCAGAAAGGATTAGGTTTGAGGACTTTGCCCGAGATTAGAAGGTTTGGGTTATAGAAGAGAGAGGCTGCATAGTATCCCTATATCCATCTGTTTTGAGGAAGGTATTTAGTTGGTGTTGTGTTTGGAGTGCAGCGCCTAATGGTGAGTCTTTGAGATATTTAGGAAAGTTCATTTTAATTATGTAGGGGAGCACTTTAGGGTCAACATCATATTCAGAGCACAAGGTTTTTTCAATTTGTACCCAGAGGGGGCGGTAAGGAGAATCAGAAGTCTTATCAGTGGGAGATAGCCAGAATCTGAATCTGGATAAGTGAATGGCTAGGTAGTACAGGTAGAAGTTAGGTGACTAAAGGCCTCCATCTACTTTTTGATGAATGAGTTTGACGTAATTACGTCTGGCTTTTTTTCCCATGCCATATAAAGGAACTAATAATCAATCCTGTGTAGATATGAGAACCATGATAATGGAAGAGCCCAATTAAACATTTGTAGAGGGTATAAGATACAAGGTAGAATATTCATCTTTATAATGTTCATACGACCCCACAGGGATAAGGGTAAATGAGACCACTGTCTGAGGTCTTCTTATAAAGTATTTATGATGGTATCAAAGTTAAGCTTTTTCATTGTGTGGGGTGAAGGGTTAAGATTGAGCCTTAGTTATTTTAATTTATATGTATGCCACTGCAGACCCATATGATCTACTTCAGATCTTATGGTATGTTTGTTAAGGGGGAAAATTTATGTTTTGTTTAAGTTTAATTTATAGTTTGAGATGGTTCCAAACTGGGAGATAATCTGGAATGCTGCAGAAAGAGACTGGGCTGAGGAAGAAATATGTAGTAGTATATCATCTGCATAAGCGAAGACTTTATAGTCTGTACCTCCGACTGAAATACCACTTATAGGTGGGAAAAATTTAAGTTTTCTCATAAGGGGTTCAAGGAATAGGTTAAAAAGATAGGGCAAGAGGAGGTAGCCTTGCCGAGTTCCCTGATGTAGTGTGAAAGGTATAGAAAGAACACCGTTACATTGGACTTGTGCAGAGAGGGAAGAATAAGGGATCTTGATCCACTGTACAAACTCCTGTGGAATATGGTATTTAGGGAGTAGTAGGAAAAGATAGTCCCAGGACACCCTATCGAAGGCCTTCTCTGCATTTAGAAAGACCAGTGCAGCCAGAGTGTAGGAATCTCTAGATGCAGAGAAGAGGTAGGCTAGTTTCCTGAGGTGATCAGATGAAAGTTGGCCCTTGACAAACCCGACTTGTTCTTCACTAATCAGTGAGTCCCAGTATTTTGGCTAGGATTTTAAAGTCTGCATTAATCAAAGAGATAGGTCTATAGCTGGAAATAATAAGGGGTCTTTGTCAGGTTTGGGAAACACAACAATGGCAGCTAATGTTAGTGACGTATCTGATATACCGTATTTAAACAGATAATGGAAGGTATCCAGGAGAACAGGGGCTATTATGTCTTTAAACTTTTTGTAAAAGTTAGTAGACAAGTCATCAGGCCCCAATGACTTATCAGAAGGGAGTGACTCGATGGCATCAAGAACCTTCGCTATGGTTATGGGAGCCTTTAGGCTAGTAATTTGGGATTTGCTTAACCCTAGGAGGGTAATGTCATGATTAAAAGCATCTAGTTGCTGTGGTAAGAGTGGGGAAGTGGAAGGTGTAAATAAATTGACTGTAAGATTCTTTAAATGCCTCAACAATATCCTTGGGAGAGGTGAGGAGATTTCCCAGAGGTCGAGTAGACAGATGTAGCAATTTTATCGATAATCTGAGTACATAGGCAAAGAGCCAAGGGACCCCCCTGCTTTTTTGCCCTGATCAAAGTAAGAGGTTTTGGTGCGAAGCATAAGGAATTCCACTTTTTCAGCTAGTAATTGATTGTATTTGGCACAGACAGATTTAACCTCTTCCCAGTCCTCCATGGATGAGGAAGGAGAGAGACGAGTTTCAGCTTCTGCAATTTGATCAAAAATAGATGAAAGAGCAGCAGATCTTTGTTTTTTACGTTTGGTCACCAGACAAATTAATTCGCCTTGCAGAGCGCATTTCAATGAGTTCCATAATATGTCTAGTTTACGCATAGATGGTGCATAAATTCCATAAAATTACTGATACATGTTTGGAGATGCTGTACATGGTCCTCAGATTTTAGAAGTTGGTTGTTAAGTTTCCAGATTCTATCTTTCCGAATGTTGGGTGAAAGATCTAAATATAGGTGGGCGATTTGATGGTCTGAGAGAACCGTAGCTGAGTAAAAAGCTAGAGTGATCCCTGGAAGATGATCTACACTCACGAGGAAGTAATTTATATGGGAGAAGGAGTGGTGAGGGTGAGAGGGAGAAATGAGTATTCCTTACGATCTGGGTGCAAAAGTCTCCAGGGGCAGTGAGGCCAAGAAAGTGCATCAGCTCATGCAAGACTTTTTATCCTGTCAATTGAGTTTGTCTGACCTGACCCGATCTATCTAGGTGATTGGACAATACTTGATTCCAGTCACCTCCTAGGATTATTGGAAGTGTAGACCAGGTGGTTAGTATAGTTGTAAGGTTAGAGAAGTAGTTTGGATCCTCTACATTGGGACAATAGATTGAACCCAAAATTACCACAGAATGACCTAAAAGGGCTCTCAGGATCACAAAACAACCTTCTGGGTCAGAGATTTCTTGAATAAGGTGAAATGGTATTCTACGTACAATAATGATGGCAACCCCCCTTTTACGAGAGTCAAGGCCAGAACTGAACACTTGACCCACCCAGTTTCTACGTAGGTAGTGAGTTTGACTGGGTAGGAGATGCGTCTCTCATAAGAAGGCTATGTCTGTTTGTAGGCTGCATAGGTGAAGTAAGACCTTGGTTCAATTGGCATGTGTTTGGGCACCCTTGATATTCCAAGAACAAAATTTAAACCCCATCATGATGGATTGAAAAGTGGAGAAACATGGCTAATAACAGTGAGAATCAACCAGGCTAGGATATACGAGATTAATGTAATGGACCCTTTCCCTGTGGCAGTCCAATCTCCCACTAGGTCCCATAATCCCAGCCCCTCCCACCCCTGAAACCCAAGTCCCAAAGGAAAAATCCTTAAGCAACCCCATCCCAAGACCCCCATTATACGATTGATGCTTAAACTAAAGTAAGTCCCATAAGGGGATAACAGTGATGGAGGTGCAAAACCCAATAACAAATCCATGACTGCTTCCCCAACAGTTGCACAGCCATGTACCCCCCTCCTACCCCACAGTTAATTTGTAAACCACGAACCATGTAGCAAAGTTATTAAAGACAGAGGCTAATCCCAGAACTATAAAACCAAGCCTTTCACGTTGGAAGGAAAATAAAGAAGAACATGTGAACTATATCAAATTGAAATAACATTAGCGGCATTTCCTACATTGTAAAGCTATTAAACTTGAGAAATGGTATGAAAAAAACATTTACCAAGTATAATTATATGTAAATTTGAGGAAGCCATACAAGACCACTCCCAAGAACAACATGGTATGCACTATTTAAACACTATTTGGGCAGGGCCCTGTAAAAAGAAAAGAGAAGAAGAAGAAGAAGAGCAAGGTGAAATAATAAAAGAAAAATGAGATATAAAAAAGAGGAAAGTAGGAAGGGGAGGAGTAGGGAAAGAGGAGAAAAAAGGTTATAAATTGAGGGTAAAAATGACAGGAGGGAGAGAAAAAAGAATAGGTCAGTCTCAAAACAAACAGCAGTAAGGGTGAGCCATAGATTGTAGATTGTTTTCAAAAGAAACAAAAAAGGGCTCAGCATTCCTCTGAACTCAAAATCCAGGTCCACAAGCTTATGCTGAGGACTTAAGTATTAGTGTGCAAGTTCAAGCTTGGAGTTTTAACTTTATAACAAGACTCAAATTTAGCCATAGGTCAGGCCACTACATGCCCGATTTATGCTATAATAAAAGGATATTATTAAAATTAGAACAAATAAAAAAGAAAAGAAAACAGAGTAAAAGAACTTCTTTGATTTATTCATTCTCTTGACTTAGTTTTCCTCCGGGGGGGTCGAAGCCTCGGAATTGGGGGTGGAACCAGTCGGGTGGTCCGACCACTACACCGTGCGTTTCTGTTTTTGCACCCCCCCCTTCGCAGACCTGCCCCTGTGGAGATGATCAGTACCACCCTTTATGAGATGTAATCTCTGAAGGCCTGGCAGCAGTGCTTGATCTATCTGTCCTTCCATTGGCAATCAGTGACCCAGAAGCCCTAGTTGCGGCCTATAATCAGGCTGTAGCTTCGGGTCTTGATGTCATTGCTCTGGTCCGCATTCGTCCTCTCTCCCTTTGCCCTTGGTCCACTTGGTTCGATGGATCTTTGAGGGAGACGGGGCAACTAGGATGAAGGTTAGATCACCTTAGATTGATGGACCATTATCAAGTTTATCAATTCGCAATCACCAATAAGAAGGCAGAGTTCCTGTCCAGGGAGATTGAGGCCACTCGGAGCTGACCAGCTCAGCTCTTTCAAACTGTGGACAGACTGTGCAACCCAGCCTGTCTACTGGTCCGAAGAGCATTTTTGCAAGTTGAGTGCATGGAGCTTGCGCAATTCTTTGCGGCTAAGGTGGCCGACATCAGGGCAGAACTCCTACCGCCACACTCAGGCACTACTCTAGACTGGCATTTGGACACTGTGCCTCGGTTTTCCTGGAGTACCTTCAGCCATCTGGAGCTCAGGGACATCATGAGGATTGTTCAGGGTATGCACTCTATGTGCTGTAGTTTGGATCTGGGTCAAACTACCCTGGTTTTAGGTTGTAGTGACATTCTTGGCCCGATCCTAGCATGGATAATCTGGTGCTCCTTGGATACAGGTAAGTTTCCCAGCTCCCTGAAGGAGGCTGTGGTGACTCCCCTCCTGAAGAAAGCTTCCTTGGACCCAGACTGCCATGTGAACAACAGACCAATCTTGAATCTCCCCTTTATGGGGAAGTTGATCGAGAAAGTAGTTGCCATACAACTGGAGGACCATTTGACCATCCATGATGTCTATGAGCCTTTCCAGTCCAGTTTTCAAAAGAGGCATAGTACTGAGACGGCACTGGTTTGGATGCTCAGTGATCTCCTGATGGCTAGAGATTGGAAGAGTCATTCCATCTTGGTCCTTCTAGACCTCTCTTCAGCATTTGACACTGTGGACCATGGGGTCCTTCTTGACCATTTGAGGTTCATCTGCAGCCTGTCGGGTATGGTCCTCAGGTGGTTTTCATCTTTCCTCACCAGAAAAACAACGGGTGGTGTCGGTATTTATTCCTCTGACCCAATCCCTTTGTCATGTGGGGTTCCTCAGGGATTGGTGCTGTCTCCCATCTTGTTTGCAGTGTACATGCTACCCTCGGAGACATTGTAAGAAGGAATGGGCTGAGGTTTCATTGCTATGTTGATGACACCCAGCTCTACCTTTCTTTTGTGCCTGACCAGAATAGAGCTCTCTCAGCATTTAATAACTGCCGCACAGAAATCCAGGAGTGGATGGATTCGAGCTGGCTGAAGTTGAACTCAGCAAAGACTGAGGTGTTGGTGGTGGACTCAGGTCGCCGGATAGAGGGGCTGGGGGGGGTCACCCTCGGGACTTTTTCTTGGGGGTCTCCCACTCCTGACCTCTGAACAGGTGCAAAACCTGGGGGTAATTCTTGATGAGGGCTTGACATTGCATTTGCAGGTGTCGGCCATTGTCAAATCCTCTTTTTATCATCTGAGGATTATCTCCAGAGTTAAGCACCTAGTTCCATTTGATGACCTTCCTACGCTGATCCATGCCTTTGTGTCCTCTCGCCTGGACTATTGCAATGCCCTTTACCTAGGGCTCCCGTGGGTGGATATTCACCACCTGCTGCTGGTGTACAATGTAGCAGCCCGGTTATTGATGGAAACCTCTCGGTCCTGTCATATTTTGCCGGTTCGGCGCGAACTGCACTGGCTGCCATTTCAGTGGCAAATAACCTTTAAAGTCGGACTTCTGACTTACAAAGCCTTACATGGACTGGGCCCGGACTAGCTGAAAGAGCTCCTGGTCCCTTACTGCCCTGGGCGATCTCTCTGCTCGACTGATGAGGGGTTGCTAGAGATTCCAAGAGTTTAATATATTCTGGGGCCCGTGCATTTATGCATGCCGCCCCTACCCTTTGGAATTCTCTACCCCATCAGATATGTGAGTGCCCAAGCATGGAGGGATTTAAACAGGCGCTAAAAACTGTTTTATATAGCAGTGCTTTTGGGAACTAGTTTTATATTTTTGATTGTTTATAAATTTTTATTTTATTTATAATATATGTTATTTTATCCTGAAGTAGTGCAATCTTATGTAAGGCGCCTTGGTATTTAAAAGGCGCCATATAAAAAAAAATGAATTGAATTGAATTGAATCTCCAATTAGCCTTATGCATTGGTCCCCTTTTGATTAGAAAGTCTAGGTATGTGCTGCACAAGTAATTAGGCATACAGCAAGGTGACATGGAGAAAGACAAATAATCAAGTAGTGGACTCTGCGAATGTGCATACAATTGAGCAGAGCAGAGGGTTCGCACATTCATGGAAGATATTAATCGTATGGTGTTGATGAATTGACCAGGATTGTCGCTATATCCCAACAACAGGCAGGGCATAGGAGGATGCTTTTAAGGCCAATAAAGAACTAAGAGTAACGGCCCAAGTCTACTAGCCGAGATAAGCAGCACACTTTGGGGTAATAATGGCACAGAACTTGAAGTGGGCTGATCATTGACGGGGAACTTGCATCCCGATTCTACCATTGAAAGAGCAGCACAAAGATGGGGAGGTGTTGCAGGCGAGTAGGTTATACATTCTTTTGGTGACCAGTCAAGGACGTCTGGACCAATGTGTTTAGTAAAAAATTAACAGACCACAGCAATTGACATTATTCTGTGACTACTCAAGTAGGACAGGAGCCAGTGTTTCAACACTGGTTAAAGAGATCAGGGAATAGCATAGATAGGTCCCTTACAGCTTGTTCTGCACTCTCAAAGGTCTTCCAGCTTCCCTGATGTTGAACTGAGAGTTTAGCAGGGTAGAGCATTTGAAACTTTCTTCAGGCTGCAATCAGCTTGACTATAGGTGGATGGTATTCGGACCGTTTCTGACGAGTGATGGCAGGGAGGTCCTGAGTTAATCTTAACTGAGAGTCTTCCCATTTGATTTCTTGTAATTCTTTGGTTTTATTCAGAATATGTTGACAATTGATGTTGCTCAGGAGATGCAGGATAAAAGGCCTGGGTTTGGCTCCAGGAAGCATCCTAGGCCTCAGGGATCTGTGCGCTCTCTCAACTATGTAGGTTGTGGAGTGCGGAGGAGGGCCTGCTATTTTACTTAAAAGTTTCGGGGTGAACAAAACCGGGGAGGAACCTTCAGCCTCATCAGGAAGGCCAAAAATAACTAGATTGTTACGCCTGTTTCGGCCTTCCAAATCTTCCATCTTAAGTTCCATCTTATTAAGCTTCTGCCGCAAAGAAGTAATTTCCGGCTCCACTCGAGTTTGCCAGTTTTCCAAGGATGCCGCATGGGCTGACACATCCGATATTTTTTTGTTAGTGTCTTTTAGTTCAGCTTGAATGGACTTTAAGTTGGATGCAATATCAAGAAAGGCAGCTTTGAGTGGGGCAGTTTCTGCTAGGAATTTGTCCTCCAATAGAGGTGCAATGGTGGTGGTAGGCTGTGAGCTTTTGCCGGCTGAGGCATTTTGTGTTTTAGGCCTCTGACTGTTTGTCCAGCATCTGAGGTGGTGTACAAGATAGGAGGGCCTGTCTCATTTCAATCTCCATTCCTTCTTGAGTTTTCTTCTCTCTTTCCAATAAGTGCACACCGGATGACTCACCAATCTTCTGCCAAATGAAAGGTTGGTTGCTATATGATTGGATGTCACTTAATCTGAAGTTTTAAGCTGTTATTTTTAGAGCTGAGGTGGGAGCAGGAGAGCTACATGTATGTTCAGTAGGAAGGCATCACATGAGCTCTCTGATATATATAAATTCCTTTATAAAACAGCATGGAGCAATCCACAGATTTTATTGATGGAGAGACGTCACCATTTAAAACATTTTTAAATTACTGATATAACACTGTTCTTTTACTGAAGTTCACTTCAGTAACTGCGAGTCATTATGCTTGTAAAATAAGCCACTTCAGTGCTGTGCAATAAAAGATTTTGAATTCGATACACTTCCCATGGGAGTAAGGGTACTCAGCCTTCATCCTTGTGCCTCACAAGTCAGGGCATGCATTGAAATTCTTTAATGTACACTCTGTCATGTATTATTCCTTATCCAACATCTTTATAAATTCTAGGCAGCCTGTTTTCTGCAAAAAAGCTAAGTTTTTATTTTATTTTATTTCTCAGAGCAACCAAATAGCTTAGGTAAATGTTGGGGGTTGGGGATGACCCAAGGTTGACACTTGTGATGCTGGGACTTTCAAGGGATGGTATTTATTTGGGAACAGAACCAGGTACCTGAGTCAGCAGCATTTTCAAAATTGAAGGCCCAAGCATTTGTACATGCTGTGTAGGGGGAGGTTGGAATTCAGGGTCAGCAGAGTAAAGACAGATTTGAGCAAATCTTTTAAATCTAAATGAAGGCCTAGGCCTTCAGGCTATGGCCTGGCTATTTCCATAGTCCGATTGTTTTGTTCTCAGTGCTAAGACAGATAGAAAGGGTAAGGCTGGTTTGCATGTTTAAAATATGTTTTGTTTTACTCTGAAGCATCTGGGAGTACAGTGTTTCAACCATAGACGGAGAACGAGCCTAACATTTTTCTATCCACGTCTAAGAGTGGGGTTATTCTAGATGCCCTACAGGGGGCATGCCTTAGACAACTGGTATTGGAGCCCACTCGAGAGGGAGCAATCTTAGACCTGGTTCTCTCAAATGGAGATGAAGAGAGGATCACAGATGTAGAAGTGGGTAGCCATCTGGGAACTAGTGACCATCGAACAGTATGGTTCACAATAAACACAGCAATAGAGTCAAGCCATACAAAGACAAAGGTACTGGATTTTAGGAGGGCTGACTTTGCCAAAATGGGTGAGTGCCTAAGGAATGCACTAGCAAATGGGCAGGAGGAGGAGGGGAAGAACAATGGGGAATAATAAAAACTGCCATCACAGAGGTAACAAGCCTTTGTGTAAAGCAAATAAACAAAATCAAACGAGGTAAGAAACCACTATGGTTCTCAAAGGAAGTGGCAGTGAAGGTTCAAGAGAAAAAGAAAGCATTCAGGAAGTACAAGGAATCACAGAAGGAACAGGACAGAGAACTGTATCAGTTAAAGCAAAAGGAAGCTGGAAAGGCAGTCAGAACAGCAAAGGCCCAAACCGAGGAAAAGATAGCCAACTCAGTTAAGAAGGGGGATAAAACCTTTTATAGGTACATCAGGGAGCGAAGGAAGACCAAGTGAGGGATAGTGAGGCTTAATAAAGGGAGGAGGGTGGGCAGAGGGTGACTGTGAAAAGGCAGAGATACTAAACAAATATTTTTGCTCAGTATTCACAAAGGAAGAGGGGGAGGTACCTAAAACAAACAGTAGAAACACTCTGGATACAGAAGTTGATACCAGCCCATTTACAGAAGAAAGGGTTCTGAAAGAGCTCTTAAAACTGAAGGTGGACAAAGCAATGGGGCCTGAAGGGATTCATCCCAGAATTCTAAAAGAACTAAGGGTAGAACTAGTGACACCATTGACTACCCTCTTTAACAAATCATGGGAGGATGGGGTGGTACCTGAGGACTGGAGGAGGGCAGATGTGATTCCCCTTCACAAAAGTGGGAGCAAGGCAGAAGCAGGAAACTACAGACCTGTTAGTTTAACCTCAGTGGTAAGGAAAATGATGGAATCACTTCTGAAGGAAAGAACTGTTGAGTATCTAGAGGCCAGAGGGGCACAGGACCCAAGGCAGCATGGATTCACAGCGGGAAGGTCATGCCAGACAAATCTGATAGATTTCTTTGACTGGGTGACCAAAGTAGTTGATCAGGGAGGGGCTGTGGACATGGCCTACCTAGACTTTAGCAAGGCATTTGACACAGTCCCACACAAAGATTAATATAAGTTAGCCAGCCTGGGAGTGGGTCCCAAGATGACAGCCTGGGTAAAGAATTGGCTGGAGAATAGGACACAGAGAGTAATAGTAAATACAGTCCACTCTGGAAAAAGGGGGTTAGTAGTGGGGTACCGCAAGGTTCAGTATTAGGACTGGTCCTCTTCAAAGTCTTTATAAGTTACATTGCAGAGGGACTGGAAGGAAAAGTATGTCTCTTTGCAGATGACACAAAGATCTGCAACAGAGTTGATGCACAAGGTGGGGTGGAAAGGATGAGAAGGGACTTGGCAAGGTTAGAGGAATGGTCAAATGTATGGCAGCTTAGATTCAATGCTAAGAAGTGCAAGGTAATGCACCTGGGAAACAAAAACCCAGGGGAAGAATACACAATGGGGGGTGAGATACTAACAACAACAAAAATGGAAAGGGACCTGGGGTAGTCATATCAGATGACCTAAAGGTGGGCAAGCAATGTGAGAGGGCAGCAAGGAGGGCTGGGGGGATACTGGGATGCATAGGAGAGGCATCACCAGTAGAAAACAAGAAGTTATTATCCCTCTGTACAGACAGCTGGTGAGACCACATCTGGAGTACTGCGTGCAGTTCTGGAGACCCAATCTCTGCAAAGACATAGACAGGATGGAAGCTGTCCAGAGGAGGGCATTCAAATGGTGCAGGGTCTGCACCAGAAGACATATGAAGAGACTTAAGGAGCTTAATATGTATAGCCTCGAGGAAAGGAGGGAGAGGGGACATGATAGAAACTTTCAAGTACCTCAAGGGAATCAACAAAGTCCAAGAGGGTAGCATCTTTCAAAAAAAGAGGTGTGCAAGAACAAGGGGGCACAATTTGAAGATAGAAGGGGGTCGGCTCAGAGGTAATTTAAGGAAGTATTTTTTCACAGAGAGGGTTGTGGATGTATGGAACAGCCTTCCAGAGGAGGTTGTGGAGTCAAAAATAGTGGTGGAATTCAAGCACGCATGGGGCAGTCATAAGGAAATTCTAGGGGGTTGGGGTAGGAAGAAGTAGGCTGCTGGTTAACTAGGATCTGCAGCTTATCCATCAGGTAGGGAAATGGGCAGACTGGGTGGGCCAAGCGGTCCTTATCTGCCGTCAAATTCTATGTTTCTATGTTTCTATGTATCCCTTTCCCAGCATCTGGACCGTGCTGAATAAGTCAACATGTGCCGATCTCAAAAACAGCAAAACAGTAACATAATATTGTGATGATGGAAATGATTTAGGGTCCATCTTATTCACTCATCCTGCCACACTGCAGTGACTTCTGTTGTCCCAGTCTGAATAGGAACACACATCCAAACTTAAAGGGGAACAGTCACTGTTAAGAGCCCTACACTCAAAAGTGGGGCTGGTCCCAATTGGCACACTGTTTGCAAAAACATTTTTTTCTTACTGTTTACTGCAGTATAGTAGATTGTGTTAAATTGATTCTACAGGCCTGTATGCTGACTTTTTCTGTAACTACAAATCTCAGAATCCCCTGCAGCTGACATCAGAGCAGGGCTGCAGTGGTGGGATATTCATTAGTCTGCAGTGCATGTTAGAGCTTTTATAAGTTTCGATCAGATGTTTTCTGGTCCTGCTGTTTTCCCTGTGCTAAGTACAGTGCTCTGTGACTGTACACTGGGGTGTGGGGCTCTGAATGCTGACCCCTCTTCCTTAAATACTGTAGGGTGTGGGGCTCTGAGTGTTGCCAGCTCCTCATTAACTACTGTATACTTGGGTATGGGGTGCTGAATGCTGACCGCTCCTCCTTAAATACTGTACACTTGGGTGAGGGGCTCTGAGTGTTGCCAGCTCCTCCTTAACTACTATACACTTGGGTGTGGGGTGCTGAATGCTGACCGCTCCTCTTTAACTGCTGTACACTTGGGTGTGGGGCTCTGAATGCTGACCACTCCTCCTTAAATACTGTACACTTGGGTGTGGGGCTCTGAGTGTTGACCGCTCCTCTTTAACTACTATACACTTGGGTGTGGGGCTCTGAGTGTTGCCAGCTCCTCTTTAACTACTATACACTAGGGTGAGGGGCGCTGAATGCTGACCGCTCCTCTTTAACTGCTGTACACTTGGGTGTGGGGCTCTGAATGCTGACCACTCCTCCTTAAATACTGTACACTTGGGTGTGGGGCTCTGAATGCTGACCGCTCCTCTTTAATCACTGTACACTTGGGTGTGGGGCTCTGAATGCTGACCACTCCTCCTTAAATACTGCACATTTGGATGTGGGTCTCTGAGTGCTGCCCACTTCTCTTTAATTACTGTACACTTGGGTGTGGGGTGCTGAACGCTGACCGCTTCTCTTAAAACTACTGTACACTTGGGTGTAGATTCTGAATGCTGACCACTCCTCTGTAACTGACAGAATACTGTATTACCGTTACTTTTGCTGTGTAATCCTCAGTGCTATTTTCCTTCAGGAATCTGCTTTAAAAGCCTGGACAATGCTAGCTTCCACAACCTCGCCAGATAGGCTATTTCACATGTTAACCTCTTTCTGTGTGAAGTAATGATCTCTAGGCCTCTTCTCAAGACTCCAGATCTCTGCACCTGCTATAATGCTTGAATGAATGTCCTACAACTGTTACCAGGTGACAAACATGCTGTCATGTGAAAAAATATGCACGTGAAAAAACTGCAGTAAGATAGGAGGGATGCTTCACATTGACACTAGGCAAACTGCATCCACACCCTGTAACAGTGCAAGATCAAAATGGTGCTTTTATCACCTCAGATATGGTGTTGACTGCTAAAAGCAGTAATTAACCTACTTAGTGAAGGGCAAGGCAAGTGACATCTTAAAAGGCATATAAAGTCAAAGCGGGAATAATCTGTGAAAGAAAACAAACAACGAAAGTGCCATTTTTGAGTTTATATGGTGCAGCAGTTTAAATAAAAAGAATTTATCACCAGTTGCAGCAGTTTAAACTGAATGATATGCTACCCACAACCCATTTACTACTAGCAAGTTGCACTGCATAAAAAGGATGAGGTCCCATGGCCTAAAAAGATACCATTACTGGTAAAGTATAAAAGGAAACAAATACATATGCCCTTGTTGGAACAGCAGCACTATAAGAACTGTAGAACATCTTGAAACTAATTCTGTTTGGATCTGTTTAAATTATTTCCATCCATCTCTTGTGTTAAATATTTTATTTCCTCCTTATAATGGCTACAGTTCTCTGTGAAATTTTTTTTATCATTAACATTGTACACACATAATATCATTAAGTAGATTTTTCCTAATTATGTGACTGTAAGAAAACATCAAAGTCTCCAGGAAATTAGAATAGTATATCTGAATTGCCTCATGTTTATTTTAACAGTAATTGTAAGTGAAGTTAATGGCCATTTCTATTACTAAAAGCAGTCATTTGAGTCCTACCTTTACTAATATAGTTCAAATCTTTGAAGAAGTGTTAAAAATCAGGAACTTAAAGGGAAACTTCACTCTACAGAAACACTGCTTTTTCAACAGTTTTGTCAGCGATTACATATTTTACCACTTGTTCTGAGCTACATAGTATATTGCCAATATTTTGGAGATATTTTCTTATACTACTGCATCAGGGCTTCCTTTAGGCTCCAGTGACGTCAAATGGACAAGACAAACTGTACTTATAAGAATATTATTTCTGGAACTGGTACTATTCTGAACAGCTGGCATTTAGAAATAATTGTCTGTCTTAGAAACATACAAACATACTGTAGAGTTTGATGGCAGATAAGGACCGCATGGCCCATCCAGTCTTCACATCTCTCCCTACCTACAGTATTACCACAGTCTGTGCCCAATCTACAGATCTTTACCCTCCCCACTTCCTTTCTGCTATAATTCCCTTGTGCTTTTCCCATGTATTCTTGAACCCCACCACTGTTGTTGTCCCCACCACCTCTGCTGGAAGGCTACTCCAGGAATCTGCCACTCTTTCCATGAAGTACTTCCTCAAATTTCTCCTGAATCTAACCCGCTCCAGCTTCATAACATATCCCCTTGTTCCTGAGCACCTCTTCTGAGAAAATACTTCCCTCCTGTATCTAATTTACCACTGTGAGATA
Organism: Neoceratodus forsteri; assembly: GCA_016271365.2. Taxonomy (NCBI): domain Eukaryota; kingdom Metazoa; phylum Chordata; order Ceratodontiformes; family Ceratodontidae; genus Neoceratodus; species Neoceratodus forsteri. The sequence continues at coordinate 1,250,520,126 of CM028129.1, read as the reverse complement.
TTTATAGGTCTCTATCATATACCCCCTCCTCTGTTCCAGGGTGTACATATTGAGGTCCTTCAGTGTCTTCTTGTAGGGCTTTTGGTGCAGACCCTGCACAATTTTAGTTGCCCTCCTTGTCTTCTTTAAACTAGGCCTGCAAGGGGGATTGTGGGGGATAACAGACCTTAGGAGCTAAGCTAAAGTATATTCTTTTAGCAGAAGAAAGCATCTTAATTTAAGGGGGTCAAGTGATTATTTTTTAATTTAAGGTCCCAAAAACTTTAAGGGCTCAGTAATATATTTTTGAATGTCAGTAATATATTTTAGTACAATTAAAATATTTTTGGTAAACTACAAACAGTGCATATTCTGAACCTAATTATATTTATTTACCTACCTACCTCATTTTGACATCAAATGTTTCTTTTTTGGCTGGCCAAGGTGGCGCTGAGGGTTAAGGCACTGGACACCACACCTTGCACCATGCCAGTGACCTGGGTTCAGGCTCGAGCTGGGGTCATCAGGGTTTGGCCAGGTGGGGGAGGGTGAGGAGATGATCAAGCTGCCGGCTGCCAGCTCTCCTCCTCGGGAGGGTTGTGGGGAGTCTTCCTTGCACTTGGCTGCCTCCTGGTGGAGGCTGGGCAGCAGTGCCACATCGAGGATCCCTGGCTCTAGGCCGGGGAGGGAGGGAGGAAAGGGCCATTACTGGAGCCGCGGTGTGCATGTGCAGCTCCATGTGCATGCACTACTGCATTCCAGGGCCTCGGTTAGCAGGGAGAAAATCGGAGGAAACCACGGGGGATGCGGCAGGATGAAGACTCCAGGATGGCACTGGGGATCCACCAGGACACGAAAAGTATAAGTATGGTCCTGAATGATCCCAGCGTGAGGTGAAGGCTGGCTGAGATAAACAGCGACCCGTCATGGAGGACAAAAACCTTTTTGGAAAAAAAACATTTATTTTCTTTGCTGTAGGCACAAAAAAAAAGTATCTGAAATGGAAAATTTGTTGTTCTCCATATGCAATTTTTAAACTGTTTTAGGTGTCAGTGTTGCTTAGTTGGTAGTACATCCACCTCTGGCCAGAGGATCATGGGCTCTAGTGCCATGCAGGCCGGTCTCATATCATCAACTCTGGGCCCAAGTGCTGTGCTAGGTGAGTGCTGTACTATGTGGATGTGTCATGCTTCGGAGAAGATGTTAAACCAAGGCCCTTCTGCCCATTTCTAGTGCTGTCCTGGTGGGTGTCCAGGTGGAAGTAAAAGAACCCAAAGTGCTTTTCACAAGAGTAAGGTATTTTATTTAAAAGAAAATAAATCAAGTACATCCATCAACTTAAGGATACAAACAAGCAAACACTTGAGAAAGAAATATTCATCAATATAAACTTCTTAAAAAATTCCATAAATCCTATCATGAAGAGGAGGACTGTCATAACCATTTTTGAAAAGAAAACAAAAGTAACGGAAACAAAAACTTACATAAAGCAATTGACATGGAACTCAAGAAAAATTCATTATAGCAGTTCCAAAAAACAACATAAAAATAGCCAAATGTCCAGCTCCACAGCAGGATATGCTCTAATTTTCTAGCAGAAACAAAAATTTTCCAATAAAGTTTGTATAATGAATCTGTTGTTCTACCTGACATCCAGCACATGTACCTGCCTAAGTGCAATTAAAACATTTTTTTCTTAACTCAGTGTATGGGGTAGGAGGCAAGAGTAATGGATTTTCTCCAGTGTCCTACCCAACAGTCCCCTTCTCATAAAACTGGTTCATGTAATTGTCCAAGCCTGTGTGGGTGCTGATGTGTAAAACACCTGCCACTACATTCATTTCACTACCAGTCTCTCATTGGAGCCAGTGCACAAAGGTAATGCAGCCGCTGCATGGCACCAACAGGTGCACGTAAGACCATAGCATAATTACGTATGCCACATGGCATGCACATAGGGTGCGTAGAAGTGCATGAATGGAACCTGCATGGAGTACCACTGCCACAGCATTATGCATGGGCAAAGGGGCGTGGCCATATAACAGCGGGTGCACACCACAAGACGTGTATCTTCGAAGTGGAATATGAAGCTCCAGCACATGATGCCTAATAAGCAGCACTACAACATGTAGAAGGATATCATAAGCTGTAGGTGTGCAGGACTGGCATACAGGGTAGGATACACGACACCTGTAGTGTACAGGCCATAAGCACATGACTGGAGGAACTACTACTGCAGTCAACCCATAGTAACACGCAGGGTCACAACCGGCAGTGTAATAGTGTGAAATGTGCAACATAACACACTTCAGAATCAGCATGGAGATACCGTAGGACACCAAGGGACAATGGTGCACCCTCCCAGGGTTGACAGTCCCGGCAGGTGGCATGATATCACCGACTGGAATCGGAACGAGGCAGGTGTAGTACAAAACTATTTATTTGCTGCTTTGCAGCCATACAAAAGTAATGTTTTGTTTGCTTGCTCTTACCTTTGATGTATGTTCTTATCTGTTTCATCCAGCACCTGCTAAATTGAAATTCTATGCTCATTGACTGACAATGAAGCACAAGCATTCTCACTGCATGTATTTTACACTATTGCCAATCCTGTGAACCATTTGTAACCTTATCCTCATTGCTTGTATCTTATATTATTGTCAGTCCTTTGCACTGCTTGTACACCTTGCTCTTGTAATCTCCCGAGTCGCACCTGAAAATAGGCATTCTTTTGTCTAGTGTACCTACCCAGTAAACAAAAGCTAACAAATAAATAAAATAGGCAACACAATTCCTGTCAATAGACAGGTGGCACATTGCAATTGTAATTGGGCTATATCTGGTGCCTATTCCTCCGCCTTTCTCCTCTGAATTACTACTGGACTCCTTGGAGGTGGTGGTGGTGTACCCCCTCTCCACTAGCACCATAGGCCTGAGAGGCCCACGATACCTCTGAAACAAGAAGAACACAGAGGACAGTCATGAGCGGGATGCACATGCAAGGCCACAGCTGTGCACAGCCAGCACACAGTGCCAGCCCCCCCCCCCAAAAAAAAGCTACCTTCGAGGTCTTCTCCAGGGCCATAACTCCCACACATCATCTTTGAAGTGGACATCTGTAATGCCCATCATCCAGGAGAGGAACTACAGGATGTACAGCAGTCACCACTGCCTACGGGTCACCACCACCACTGTTGTGCCATCCAGCTGCTCCCTCTTCTCCAGGACAGTCTGTCCCAGACACCAATGGAAGTTCTGTAAAGACATAAAGAGGAGAGGGGGGAAACATCACTGACAGCACACACAGCATAGAGAATGTCTGCACCAGTGACCTGTGATAGTTGGTTACCTACCTCAGCAGGCTCGGTAACCTGCCAGACTGCTTTCCACTTTGGAGCATCCAGCCAAGTAGAGAGGGACACCACCCACAATTCATGAGGGTTTGAACCCGCCATCCCCACAGTCTCTGTGGACACACCCTGAGCTGCTATCATTGTCAACTGATTCAGGGCAGTAATGACCCAGTGTTGCCCATGTATGCCACGTCATCCTACCGGCATACCAGGTACTTTCCCACTTAAAGGGGGGTTCTGGCAGCATGGGATGCCCATGCAGCATCCCAGTCAGGGCTTCAGTCATGTGAATCATGGATATGCATGTAACACACACTGTATGGCATCTGTGTAAGGACATCTTCACAGAAGTACTGAGGATGTGCCCAAGGCTACTGATGAATGCCTTCCTGCTGGAGAGGGAGAGGGGGAGGGGGAGGGGGAGAGAGGGAGAGAGGGAGAGAGGGAGAGAGAGAGAGAGAGAGAGAGAGAGAGAGCAAGCGAGCGCGCAGGTAATGAGGGCAGGGCCATGGCTATGTGTATTTTGGCCGTGACTGGTCACCAATGCCCTGCAAGACACACACTGCATTAAGGGATTCTATTTGGACCATGCCACTATCGCACGACTGTGTTCTTAGGGTCATAAATTGTTAACAATTCAAAATGGCTCTGAAGGAGCTGTAATAGTCACATCAGTGGTGGGAGGATCTCGGGGGACTGAAGGGATGGCCACTGGGGAGGTTGTTGGCCGCATAGGTGGTAGGTGGGCACCCAGAGAACAGCGGACCCCAGCTCAGCCACATCAGAGGCAGGAGGACTCCTGGAGCGGTGATCTTTGGTCTCAAGGAGAGGACTGGAGAGCGGGCCCAATCATCATGCAGAACGTGAATTTTTGAACTCGTGCCTGAGCTATAAAAGGGCAAGCCCAGCCGCATTCACCTTTCACTGAGGGAGCGGTAATCGCTGCATCAACGGCGGGAAGATCTCGGGGACTAAAGAGGTGGCCACTGGGGAGGTTCTTGGCCACATCGGTGGCAGGTGGGCACCTGGAGGGCATTTCTGAACTTGTGGCTGGGCTATAAAAGGGCAAGCCCAGCCACATTCACCCTTAGAAACATAGAAACTTAGAATTTGATGGCAGATCAGGACCGCTTGGCCCACCTAGTCTGCCCATTTCTCTACTTGATGGATAAGCTGCAGATCCTAGTTAACCAACAGCCTACTTTCTCCTACCCCTCACTAGAATTGACTTATGTCTGTCCTATGCATTCTTGAATTCCCCCACTGTGCTTAACTCCATGACCTCCTCAGAAAGGCTGTTCCATGCATCCACAATCCTCACCATGAAAAAAAATTTCCTCACATTACCTCTGAGCCATCCCCTCTCAATCTTCAAATTGTGCCCCCTTGTTCTTGCACATCTCTTTTTCTGAAAGATGCTACCCTCTTGGACTTTGTTGATTCCCTTGAGGTACTTGAAAGTTTCTATCATGTCCCCTCTCTCAATCTTTTCCTCGAGGGTATACATATTAAGCTCCTTGAGTCTCTCTTCATATGTCTTCTGGTGCAGACCCTGCACCATTTTGGTTGCCCTCCTCTGGACAGCTTCCACTCTGTCTATGTCGTTGCGGAGACGGGGTCTCCAAAACTGCACACAGTACTCTACATGGGGTCTCACCAACTGTCTGTACAGAGGAATAACAACTTCCTGTTTTCTACTGTTGATACCTCTTCCTGTGCACCCCAGCATCCCCCCAGCCATCCTTACTGCCTTCTCACATTGCTTGCCCACCTTTAGGTCATCTGATATAATTAGTCCCAGGTCCCTTTCGATTTTTGCTGTTGTTAGTATCTCATCCCCCATTGTGTACTCTTCCCCTGGGTTTTTATTTCCCAGGTGCATTACCTTGCACTTCTTTGCATTGAACCTGAGTGGCCATACATTTGACCATTGTTTATGTCACAGGACCTCCTTGTGAATGAGCTTGCTCAATGGAGTTTTCCTGCAATAAACTTGAACTTGAACTTGAACATTCCTCCAACCTAGCCAAGTCCCTTCTCATCCTTCCCACCCCACTCTGTGTATCAACCCTGTTGCAGATCTTTGTGTTGTCTGCAAAGAGACATACTTTTCCTTCCAGGTGCTCTGCAATGTCACTTATAAAGACATTAAAGAGGACTGGTCCCAGTACTGAACCCTGTGGTACCCCACTAGTTACCCTCCTTTCTTCACTGTGTACTCCGTTTACTATTACCCTTTGCATCCTGTTGTCTAGCCAATTTATTATCCAGGCTACCACCTTGGGACCCACTCCAAGGCTGGCTAGCTTGTATATTAATTTTTTGTGTGGGACTGTCAAATGCCTAGCTAAAATCTAGGTAGGCCATGTCCACAGCCCCTCCCTGGTCTACTACTTTGGTCACCCAGTCAAAAAAATCTATTAGATTTGTCTTTCACTGAGGGAGCTGTATTTTTCATGCCATCCCACCCCGGCTCTGACCTCTATTGAATAGCCGACGGGAGGAGCCAGGTGAAGGGAGGTCACTGTAACAGGAGAAAGTGAACTGGACTTGTAGCTTTGGACTGGGGAGAACCCAGCTTGGTCTATCACTTTTGCCTGGTGTATAAGGGAAGGTCTTGGTTCCTATATGTTTAGCTCCCGATTCTGTATTTTTGTATGCCTTGCATGTAAGCGGTTGAGGGGGGTTAGCCTTGTGGGCAGGGATATTGGCATAGGGGGTCAACATCTTGATTGGGGTGGGGTCCTGGATGGGGCCTCCAGCTACCTGCGCCGACATCTTTGGTAGGGTAGTGGGGTACATGGGGTGTGGGGCAGCTAAGGTCCTTGACTGGGATTGGAGGTTGCCCAATGTGCCCACAGCTGATGCAACTTAGGGAGGAGGTTGAAAGAATTGGGTGACAGCTGGCAGTGATGAGGGGTGGGTTAGGAAGGAGTGGGAACTGCGATGGGTGTGTTGGCACTGGCAAGGTAGCTTCTGGATCCTTTGCCATAGGCAGGATTGGAGGGGTTATGGTGGGAGACCTTGGGGTGCATGGGGACTTTGCTAGGGGGGCCCAAAAGGTGACAACAGCCAAAAGTACAGGCAGTTTGAGGGGGGAAAAGGGACAGATGCTGCATAGGGGGAAACAAGCCAGGGTGTGTGTGGTAGCAACAGGGGGGTATCAATCAATCAATCAAATCTTTATTTATCCAGGCGAACATCGTTGAGCACAGCTCATTTGCAAGATGGACTTGGTAAGGTCAAGGTTCAGTTTACATAGATGCATAAAAAATATTCAATACACATACACACACACACACACACACACACACACACTCTAGGATACTACTTAGAATATTCAGTATACACACAGTCTAAGGATACATTCCAATCAGACTATACATTAAATTCAGGTGTAGTGGTAAGGGGTGCGGGAAGTTGTGTGCCTGGTTGGTGGGGGTGGAGGAAGATGGTGGGGGCCTATACTGTGGAACGGATAAACTGTGGGCCTTATGAAGAGGGCAGGAGGGTGGAACTGGGGGGGTTGTATAACGGGGTATAGGGCTGTGATATATGACAATGGATTAAGGGGAGGCAGATGGAAAGGAGGGGTGCATGGAGTGTGAGGGGTGGTGACTCTTAGTAAAAGTGGATACCTTACATGAGTTGGCTATCTGGGGAGGGAGATGGATAAGATTAGGAATACTCTACTGTTTGTGGAAACAATTACATTTTTCTTTGATAAGCCTCGAATACAGATATTTAAAGGATGTAAATGAGATGTATCCGTTCACTTTCAGGGTCTTCTGCATCGTATTCCATAAGGTAGATAAGACATAGCTGATAGCAGATCTACCATATCGATAATTGAATTTGGGCACTTTAAGCATGATGAATTTAGACTTCTTAGGGCGTATTTACTTGATGTGATTTGTGTGAAGCAGTCTGAGACATAATTTGGTAGCATCTTTGATATTGCTCTATAAGTCCATAGCGTGGCATTCCTGTCTCTTCTAAATTGGAGCGAGGTCCATCCAACTGCAGCATAAAGCGAGCAGTGGTGAGTGCTGAGAGCAAGATCTGTAGTAAACCTCAAGGCTCTATGGTAAAGTGTGTCCAGTTTGCTCAGATATGAGTTGGAGCAACGACCATATAGGAAATCTGCATAATCTAATACTGATAGAAATGTGGCCTGGACCAGCTTCTTTTTAGAATCACTTGCGAGAAAGTGCTTTATTGTGCAATAGAGCCCCAGCCTCTGATGGAGTTTTTTTTAGCAGATCTTCCAGATGATCTATATAGTAGAGTCTACTGTCTACCCAGACCCCCAGATATTTGAATTTTGTAACATATTCAAGATGTTCACCAAGGACAGTGGATATGTGGGGAAGATTGTTTGGGAAGGAGTGTCCAGCTTGTGTTTGGGAGGAGAAAAACATTGCCTTTGTTTTTTATGCACTTAGCAGGAGTTTTTTTTTCCAGTAGTTGGTGTTGTAATAGGTTAAATTCTGCTTGTAGCTCTATGCATGCTGTTACGGGAGAGGGGGGACTGACATACAAGACTGTATCATCTGCAGACAGGTGTACAGTGGCTTTGGTGAGGTTATTGTCGATGCTATTGATATAGATGGCAAATAGGATTTGGCCGAGGATGGATCCTTGGGGAACTCATCTTTGGAGAGTTTTAAGTGGTGATTGGTCTCATTCAGCCTTCACCTGATGGTCCTTCCCATGAGATAGTTATTAAACCATCTAATGGAGGTTAAGTCGAGTCCTATGGATTTCAGGGAGGAGAGGAGCAGTTCGTGGTCGACTGTATCGAATGACTTACTCAGGTCTAAAAATACAGCACAGACACAATTTTGTTTGTCCAGTTCGAGTTGCCAATCATTGGTTACTTTAGCCAGGGCTGTGATGGTGCTGTGGTTGGTTCTAAACCCAGATTGCGCTGGATTTAATAGATTAGCCTCTTCAAGATATCCTCTTAGTTGGGTGCTTACGATTTTTTCTAGCAGCTTGGATAGCACAAGGAGAATAGAGATTGGCCTGTAGTCGTTGAGGTCCATGGGGTCCCCTGCTTTCAATAGCTGGATAACTTGGACTGTTTTCCAGATCGATGGAATATATCCTAGTTGTAGTGAGAGGTTAAATAGGTGTGTTATTGGCACTGCTAATACTTGTATGGCAATTTTTTTAAAAATAGGGATCAAGGGAGTCTGCACCTGCACTTTTTTTTTGGTGTCCAGCTGTGATATTAATTCTTCCACCTGCTTCAGGGTGGCTGGTATGAAGGAGAAGGTGGACTCTGTTACCCGTGCTTCAGTGTTCTTGATACCTAAATGGGAATGCATTTGGTTAGCTGGAGAGGTGTCGAATGCTAGACCAGCAGTTGTAAAGTGATTGTTGAATGATTCCAGGACTTCCAGTCTGTCAGAGATGGTTCCCTTGCCATTGTGTATTTTGGCTGGGAGTGTGTTACTTGGATCGTATCCTGTTATGTCTTTTATGGTGTTCCAGAACTTGGCAAGGTTGTGGCAGGAGGAGTCTAGTTCAGACATATAATAAGCAGACTTAGCATCTCATGCTTTCCTGGTACAGATATTCCTGGCTTTTTTTGAACAGCTCCCAATCAGTTGATATCTTAGTTTTTCGTGCCTTTTTCCATAACTTGTCTCTGTCAAGGAGGGTGGCTTTAAGGTCAGGAGTGAACCATCGGTAGGTTTTATTTTTGATGCGTACCTTAGAAATCGGAGGATGGATATTAAGAGCACCTGTAATAATGTCATTTAGCACCTCGTATGCTATCTCCACTGTGTTTGCTAAGTAAAACTCTTGCCATCATGTGGAGTGGTTTATCTCTTCCAGATAAGCCTCAATGTTGAATTTTTGCTTTGATCTCCTCATTGTGAACTTGGTGGGGGGATGGCAGCTTGCATGCTGATCTTATTCCCGCAATAAGGCAGTGGTCACTGATGTCATTGAATAGTACTCCAGCATGCGAGAAAAGGTGAGGTTTATTCACTAGTATAACATCTAATAGTGTGCTATTGCTTGTATTCTTTTTGTGGATTGTGGTGGGTTCATTTATGAGCTGTGTAAACCCATGTGTATCGCAGAATGATATTAAGGGTGCAGTTGCTTTTGAGGGCCAGTTTAGGTTTAGGTCTCCTATGATTCTAGTTTCTTCTGTTCCCTTTTTGATTAGGTCACCCGGGTGGGATAATAGCTTGAGGTCAGCTGAGGGGGGCCTATAGCAGCCGATTAGTTGCAGCGATGTGGTGTGGGAGAGGGCCACTTTGAGGGATAAGCATTCAAATTCCTTTACCATGGATAATGAGTCGAGGCAGGTTACAGATAGGCTGTCCTTCACATATATCGCTACGCCCCCACCCCTAGTTTGTAATGTAATACATCTCCCTGTGTGGCATCCTCTCAGAGATATGTATATGGGTATATGGGAGTAGGCTTCAAGTGCAATAATAGATGTGAGCCCCTGAGTTTGATAGATGATGAGGAGGTGGCTACTGGAGCAGTGGTGGAGACCGGGGAAGGGTGGGCAGGAGAAATTGCCAGGTGAACAGGAGGAGCAAGGGGGACCTTGCATTCAAACAAGCAGGGAACCGGGGGTGCTGTCAGCCCGGTCGATGCGGATGGGGGGATAGGATAGGTATGGTGGATGACCTAGGTGACTGGGGTCAAGAGGTGTAATGGTGGGGCGAGGCATTTACATCTGCCTGGCGCAGGAGATGTTCTCAGCCCAGAGGATATGGGGGTGGTGGTTGTAAATTGGTGGAGGGATAGTGTGGGGGTAGGGGATTCTGCCAGCATTAGGCAGGGTGTAATGGTTAAGGACATGGATGGGGGGATCTGGGGTCCCAGGGCCTCACAGGGTACTATGTCTAGGAGTGGCAGAGAGGCCAGGATCAGTGGAGATCTACACAATGTGGGGGAACTTGGTGGGGAGAGGGGGAGCAGACCTGGGGGAACACCTGGTATATTCTGAAGGGAAAGGCAGGCAGACAAATGTAGAGGGGGGGTTGGAAGCTGATTCAAATGCAATATGCTCCCATGGCAGAGTTGGCATGAGGAACCTGAGTGATATGGATGGGGGGGCTGGTGGAGATAAGGACTGGGTGAGGAAGGATAAGGCCACTTATGGCACTCAGCTAGGAGGCAACAGACAGCACCCTTTTGCAGAGTGAGGCCTGGGGAAGGGAAGGGAAGAGAAAGGGGATAAGGGGGTTTAACAAGGGATAAAGAAGTGTGTCCCAATATTTCAGCCTAAACCTCATTTTGGTCTAAAACATAATGTGTTTGTGTAACAAATATTGATCTATGAAGTTGGATCATATAAAACTTGTAAAGCTACAAGTTTAACTGAGCCACAAGTTGTAATATTAAAGTGTCTTTTAATATTTGTGCTGACCATGTGAGTAATATCAAACAGGTGTTTTAAGTGTCTGCAAAGACTGAAATACAGGGATAGAGTTCAAGTTACCCTTCTGACTACAGGCTAAAAAGCTTGTATGCACATTCTTAAGTCCAAATCTATTTCTTCCTTCTAGACCTTAGTAACTGGTAATGATAATTATTACTAGCCTTATATAGTAATATAATTTACACTATCAATACATTTGTGCTTACCAGAGATTAGCTCATACATGTACTAAAAGGAGAATTGCCTTTTAAGTTGATGTTTGTACTTGTCTTGGACCAATCATAGACAACCATAGAAACTAATAATACTGTCTTCCACTATATAAGCAAGCCAGAATACACTGTTAGTTTGAAGAATGAAGAATGAAGGATGTACCACATGTAATCTCTCACTATGATTATTGTTATAATCATTAAATTCTTCCGCCATCAGCCTCACCTCCGTTCGTCTCCTTTCTAAGTATTTGTAATAGATAATTTACTTACTATACTTTTTTGCCCACCTCTACAGGGGGCAGTCCCTAGAGAGGACCTAGGGATAAGGGGGGTTAAGTTGCTCCTGTTGGGGACTCAATGATTAGGGGCATCTGGTGGGACAGAGAGTGAGGTTAACCCTGATGGGCTAAAAACCAAGAGTATATCCGGATTCACAGTGCATAAGGCCAAGCATGTGGTTTATGCACTGGTGTTGGAATGTGGAGGGTCCCCGAACTTCCTGGTACACCTGGGAACTAATGATATTGAGGGAAATATAGTGTCCTGGAGATTCAGATGAGGTTTAGGGAGCTGGCGCAGGTCTGCCATGCCATAGGATGCTCAATCTCCTTCTCGGAGATCCTGCCGGTCCCCAGGGCCAGTCTGGAAAACAAGCAGAAAATTAAAGAGGTGAATGAATGGTTACATGAATGGTGTGGGGCTCAAGGGCATGGGGTAGTGGGGGACTGGGGCTCAATTTGAGAGGATAAGGGGTTTTATGCGAGAGATTGACTTCACCTGAATCCGGTAGGGAAGGAAGTCATAAAACAGAAACTGGTGGGTTTTATCCACTCTAGGTGGGGTTTAAATTTGTGAAGGGGGAGGGATGGGCCAGGGGGCTGACCCTAGCTTGTTCAAAATGGATGGTCACTGCTCTCCCTCCAAAGCAGAGGATGCAGGCAGTAGGTGGGGAGGATATGACAGGCAGCTTCCCAATATCTCCGGAGGGGGGGACTGGGGAGGAAGTTGGAGAAGAGAGGTTTAAAGGATGGTCCTGCTGAATGCTAGGAGCTGGGGGAACAAGATGCCTGAACTCCAGGCTATGTTAGAGGAGGGAGAAGTGGATGTGGCAGCCATCACGGAAACTTGGACCACTCAAGGGCATGATTGGGACTTAAATCTGAGTGGTTATGCTATGCTCAGGAAATACAGAATGGTGGGTGGGAGGTAGCACTGTTCATTAAGAATGGTATTAGCATAAGCCACGTGGAGGGGGCAGGTGGGGATGTGGAGGCATTATGATCACTTTGCAGATGCCAGGGGCGTCTGAAAGTAAATATGGGGGTGGTTTGTAGGCTCCCCATGCTTGCGGATGATCTGGAAGTTAGTCTGGTAGAGAAAATCAAGGCCCATTGTAGTTGTGATGGGGGAAGGGTCGTGTTACTAGGTGATCTTATCATGCCAGGGACTGACTGGAAGACTATGACATCCCCATCGGCCGTGGAGAAGAGGCTGCTGGACGTCTTCCAGGATGTGTTTCTAAGCCAGCAGGTGGTGGACTCAATGAGGGAAGGCCGGATCATCGATGTGGTCCTGGTGGACTCAACCTTGTTAGAAACCTTGAGGTGAGGGCTTCACTGGGTGGGAGCAATCATGCCACGGTCTGGTTCTCACTCGACCTGGGGGGGGACTGTTCAAGAATAATGGTTGCAGACTTTAGGGGGGCTGATTTTGAGGGCATGAGGAAAATCATATGGGACCATTTGGGGGGCATAAAGCCGGGCATGGACATGGAAGGTAGGTGGGAAATTATCAAAGGGGGAGATACTAGAGGCTACCAGGGCCTGTGCAAGGGTGAGGCACAAGTTTGGAAGGTCCAGGAAGCCATGCTAGTGGACTCAGGAGGTCCAGGAGGCAGTGAGAGAGAAGTGGGTTGCATACAGAAAGTATAAGCGATCACGAGGGGCTAGTATCAGGGAAGATTACAATCTGTCGGCAAGAAAGATCACCAGGGTGGTGAGGTCGGCTAAGGCAAGGAACAAGCAGCAGCTGGCGCTGGGATTGGGGGGGTTCAGGTATATCAGGGATAAAATGAGAGTAAAAGGGCAAATTGGTAGGTTGAGGTCAGGGATGGGGTGGGCCGAGGAGTCTGAGGAACAGGCGGAGGCACTTAATAAGTACTTTGCATCGGTCTTTGCAGGGGAAGAGGCCAGAGTGGAGGCTAAAGGAAATCATGGGGGGAGGGGTGTCATGAAGGGGATCAGTCTGGGTCTGCAGGTATGACGGGGGCCATAGACTGTCATCCCGGTTAACAGGGTGTGGGAAGCCCTCAAGTTCCTAAAAAAGGAAAAAGCCCCAGGCCCGGATGGTATCCACCCCAGGGTGCTTTGGAAGATGGCTGACATTCTGGCAGCACCACTGGCAGACCTCTTTAACATTTCCCTCCAGACAGGTAACGTGCATCAGGACTGGAGTGTGGCGTACATTGTGCCCATCCACAAGAGTGGCTCAAGGGAGGAGCCGGGGGAATTACAGGCCCATCAGCCTAACCTCGTTGGTGGGAAAATTGATGGAGGTCATCCTTAAAGAGAGGCTAGGGGTGTTCCTGGAGGAAAGGGGATTCCTGGATGATCACCAGCATGGTTTTGTTCCTGGAAAATTGTGCCAGACTAACCTTGTGGAGTTCTATGAACAGGTGATATTGACACTGGATCAGGGTAAGCCAGTGGATGTCATCTTTCTGGACTTTGCAAGGCATTTGACTTGGCACCACATGCTGGCCTATTGGAAAAATTGGGGGATGGGGTGGTTATACTGACGATCAGATGGATTGAAACTGGCTATCTGGACATACCCAGAGGGTCGTGACGGAGGAGGTCTCTTCTCCAAAAGGAGTCATAAGTGGGGTCCTGCAGGGATCAGTTCTGGGACCGCACCTGTTTAATGCTTACATATCTGGGGTAAGGGTATCAGGAGTGAAATGCGCATCTTCATGGATGATTCAAAACTGGGGGCAGTAGTGGATGGGGAGGGGGTAGTGCATCTCTGCAGGAGGACCTGATGACCATGGGATAGGTGGGTGCACTCCTGGGAGTTCAGGTTTAACTCAGGGAAATGCAGGGTCCTGCACTTGGGGCCCAAAAAACCTTAACCATGAGTACACCCTGGGAGGGGTTACATTACAGGCTTCAAAAGGGGAGAGGGATCTAGGAGTGGTAGTGGATGTCAGAATGAATAACTTGAAGCAGTGTAGGAGGGTGGCAGCCAGGGTTAATAAGATGCTGGGGTGCATTGCTAGGGGGATTACCTCCAGAAGCAGGGAGGTTATCCTCCCTCTGTACAATGCCTGGTTAGGCCACACCTGGAATATTGCATTCAGTTTTGGCACCCCCACCTGAAAAAGGACATTGACCTCTTGGAGAGGGTTCAGAGGAGGGCAACCAAAATTATTTGGGCGGATGGGTGACAGATCCTATGGGGAGAGGTTTGAGGAGATCAACCTTTGTCCACTGGAGGAGAGGAGGGACAGAGGGGATATGACTGAGGTCTTCAAGTATCTAAAAGGGGAAAATAGGGTTAGGATGGATAAATTTTTTCAGAAGGGGAAGGGGGGCTACCAGGGGGCACAGTTGGAGGCTGGAAAGGGAGAGACTTAAGGGTGAGAGGAGGAGGAGACATTATTTCACTGAGAGGGTGGTGGAACCATGGAATGCACTGCCTGAGGAGTTGGTGGCAGCTGCTACTGTGGAAGGGTTCAAGAGAGGTTGGGACAGGTATTGGGGGAAGGTGAAAATGAGAAATGCCAACCGGGGGCCTGGCAGGGGATGGGGTGGCCTGGGGGGAGTGTTTTACAGGTACTAGAGGACCTCTGCAGGGGTGCCGACTCCTGAACAGACATGCTAGACCGTAAGGCCTAATCTGCTGGCATGTTAGTATGCTTATGGGCTTTATGTGTGACCAGGCCTGGGCCCATGCAGCCCCATGTAACAAATGGTTGGTGGTAAAGTCTGTGCAGACAAATGTGCTATGTGCACTGCAGCATTATGCAACTGGGTCCTCCCAAATGGTGGCAGGGGATGTCACAGGTGTCAGCCAGTCATCTGTGTCCAGGGCACTGCACTAGGTAACCAATGCTCTGGTCCTGCATATGCATGAGAACATAGCATTCCCCACTGCAGGGGCCAACAATGCGGTCAACAAAGGAGGCATTCTGTGCTATGCATGGCATGATAGTCAATGTACTGAGGGCCACCACAATCCTGGTACTATCAGTGGACAAGGAGGCACACTAGGACCACAAGGGTTTCAACAACATATACTGCCAGATAGTATGTGATGCAGTGAGTATCAACACCAACATGTGTATCAAATGCCCTGGCTTCAATCACAACTCCTACATCTTCCATAGATCCAGGCTGGGTGCCCTCTTTGGTGCACATGGGAGCAGGGGTGTATGGCTGAAAGGTGAGTATATGTACACCTCACAGGTGCAATGCTATGGATGTATTGCTTTGGCACAGGGGCACCCTGATATGGGAAGGTCAGAAAATATTACAGTTCCAAGATTACTCCCAAGAGCTAGCAAGGAAACACAGAGCATATTTGGGAGTAAAACAAGAGCTATGCTGCTGAGGGATCCCTGCCTCCCTCAGATACCCCTCAACACTCCGGGTGCAATTCCATGGTGAATTCCTCATGTCTGAAGATCCAGCACAAGTGGAACATTTCTGAGCAGACACCCGACACGAGAATATCCAAAGGCCACAAGCAACCCAGCAGCTGTGTGGAGCAGCCTGGCAGATCCCACCACTAGTGCCGATGGAGGTCCAGCTAAATCCAGCAGCTAAAGAAGGGGACCCCACTCCATCCGTAGCTTGACAGCAGGTGCAAAGAGGCAGACAACAGAAAAAAGGAGTAAAGCAATCGCTAACCCTAAAAAGGGGGCACCCAGGAAGTGCTCCAGAAGGCACCAGAGCCACCATCACCTCTCTGGGACCAGCAGCACCTCGCTGTCAGACACCCCAGTGAAAATGGCTAACAGATACACCCTTCTTTGGGAGCTCACTCTGATAGCTCTGGATTTGGAGGAAGCAGAAAAAACAACTACATCCCCCAGCTATACTGTGGTAGACTCATGTGAAGAGTGGGTCCCGATCTGCCAAGCTTGGGCACAATGCATTGAAGATGAGTTACCCATAGAGACCAGCCTGACCAACACCCTACTGTCAAGCCAAGTGTAAGATATGGCTAGATAACTTGCTGTCACAGCAGTGGAGATGCAGATCACTGGCTCCTGTCAAAACTGAAATTGACTAAGACAGGCCACTGGCTGATCTGTTAGTGTGTTTAAATGCAGTTTTTCTAATTGGCAAACTGAAAATTCTTCAGGTGTTTTCGGGTGTATTCCAGTAACAAAAACCTGCATATAAATGCACGATTTGCCAGAAAACCAGGGTTAGCCAGTGAATGCTTTTTCGGGATAAACTTTCCCAGCAACACTGCGTTTGTCGTACTAAGTGGGTGCATATAAACATATTGACTGACATGTGGCCCACTCGCATATTCATCAGAGCAGACTACATGGCACTCCCATATGCTCTAGTTTAAGTGGTGTGTCAGATGAGACAGCGAAAGACAAAACCAGCTGTAAATACTCCTTACCACTTGAGTGCACCGATGTTGGTCATCCTATTTTGAAGCGGGCATGGTATTTAGCTCTTAGATACTTGGATCAGGGGTAATGGAAAGCTTTTGGTATCCCCAACCGTAGTTGCCTAAAAGTGGCTGCTGCCTGATACAGCCCTGCGATAGCTGCAAGCATGGACAGCATCTGAGAGCAAGTTGTGTGGCCTCTTAGTTGCTGCAGGTTGAAAGCACTCTGGGTGAGTCGCTCTTTTGGAGAAAGATGAGCATGGAGAGAGGGTGAGTTTTGTTGTAGGAATTTGTCCTAATTTCCATCTCTCCATACACTGTTCACAATATGGCTTTCTGCTGTTGTTGTGATTTAATGTTAATACAATAATGCTAAGATAAGGTTGCAAGCAGACAACTCTCTGGTAGCACTGTGTAACGGAGTCCCCCTTTTTTTTCCTCTCCGTGGGGTACAAACTACTGGAACCACTAACCTAGCCCCACAAAATAAGGAGGATGGTGGGAAAGAAAATCAGGCATCTTCTCGGGGGACCAAGGAACCCTGAGAATAGAGCTTGGTCGATTTTCCATACCTCATATATCCTCCTTCTACCTCCACTCCCCTCTATGCTCAGGGCTTATCACTTCCTCCCCTATGGAGAATCAGAATGAAATTCCCAGATATACTAACTACATAGGGCACAAGAAGCCGGTATTTGCCTATACCCTCCCATACACTGGGAGAGCAGCGGATAATTCCATAACAAGGACTGAATGATAGAAATACTGTACCAAGCACCCAGAGTTTTTGATTTTTTCTTTAAATGTTTCCAGGGGACTGACATGCTAACAGTGGGGGACACTAGTCGGAATGTGAGGAGGGTATGCAGGAAGGGAGGGAGGGAGGGAGGCAATTAGATCTCTCAGGTCACACTACTAGTAGGGAGGTCCCAAAAGGATTTGTCTTCTGGTAGAAAAAGAGGAGCCAGATGGGATTGGTAAGCAGGGAAATGGGTCCTACTGGTATCAATTCATCTGATCGGAGGTCCTGTGGTTCTCACAACCCCCCCCCCGAGTCATTGACTGCTCAGGTAGGGGCAGTTGGACTGATACTGAGGACCCCAGGGATTAAAGGTTTCAGAGGTTGAACAAGCTAGATTACTGGTTGCATAAAGTTTTATAAAACTGTTAAGTTGTTGATGAAAACAGCCCTAAGCAGGGCATCACAGATGTGTCTGCCACTCACAAGCCCAATGGAACTAACTATGAAGCGCAAGGCACTGGAGCAGACATGTCCACAGGTTAAAAGAAAGTTTCTAATATGGTGAAAAAATAGAGTATTGCAGTTAAAAGGTTTCTGAACGGTATCAAAAAAGACAGCAGAGCTAAAGCGAATGAACCAAAGACATATGAGAAGAGTTGGTGAGGTGAGCAAAAAGTCTGGGGAAAAAAGGAATCTGGAGAGCTAGGTCTCTCGAATGGGACAGCACCTGCTGTGGGGAATAATAAACATAAGATAACTGAATATGGCTAATATAAATCTCACAATGGTCACCTCATGGAATGTGAGTGGCCTGAACTCCCCCATAAAGCGGAAAAAGGTGCTGACCCACTTGAAAAAGCTAAAATCCCAGATTGCCTTCCTCCAGGAGACCAAACTAATAGAGAAGGAGGCTGCAAACTATGAAGAGAATGGGTGGGATGGGAGGTGCATAGTGTTTCTAGTAAGAGGTGAACCAGAGGGTGGGGCTGTGTACCCGAGGTGCCAAATCCATGGCATTGTTGCATGAGGCAGGGGGCTGTGGGGTATGCAATAGTCAGATGTGGGTGACCCCACACCATAACACTGACCTAGGCCCAGTAACAGGGGGCCTGTGGAGGTGGCACAGCTGCACAAAGCTGAGATGGCATGCAACACATGTAACATACAATGGGTTTGCCCCAGAGGTGAGGCGGAAAAACGACGTAGCCATGCGCCATGCACAGTAACCAACACAGCTGCCATGTAGCACAGTTGTAGTGAAGGTCTGTCAATAACAGGTGGAGCAGACAGGGTCCAAGATGCTGCACAGCCATGAGGGTGGCACACACTGATGTGTATGATGCACACAGCTGTGCTACAGTAATGGATGTTGTGTTGGTGGCCACTGCATGGGGATGTGAGGCCCAACCCATGGCATGTCCCACACTGGTGTGCATGACATTGTGGGACCACCTGGACTGGAGGAATGCACAGAATGATGTGACACACATGGCCAATGGACAGCAGCACTGTGCAAACAATGGGCTGTAGGAGTGTGTGTACACAGCACCCAGAGTGTCACAACACAGCATGCAGCATGTGATGGAACATGACACCCACCAACAGTAATGGCATCAAGGAGCACTGAACTATGTACTGAATGCCTAGAACAGATACATACTGATATGCCTATTCAGCACAGCCACCAACCATGCACATTCTTATCTGTCCCTCCACAGATACCAGTAATGGTGAGGTCAGAGACATATCAACCAGCACAGCCATGGCCATACAGGAGGAGCCGCAGCATGTGGGGGTGGGGAACACTGACACCATGTCTTCAGAGGGATCAGATGGCACACAGGATGTAACAGACATGGGCATGGATGCCACTGGCTGCAGCACCCCAACACACAGTGTGCAGCACAGCACCAATGGTGAATCCCCCACAGGGCCAACACAAGCCAGTGGAGCAGGATCCCCCAGGGATGAGGAGGACACAGGACATGCGGACAGTGGACAGGTCAAAAGCAGAGCACCATGTGTTAGGCAGGCAGAGTTGCCACTGCCACTGCCTGAGGACCCAGATGTGCAACCAGCAGTGGATGATGACCTTAGCATGTACTGCCACAGTGTCATGGAATCCCAGGAGGCCGTACATCGTGAGGTTGCAGGCATATGTGCAGCCCTGCAGTAGCTCAATACCTCCACAGCAGCACAACACTGCTGTGTTGAGGGCACCATCCTGGGCCTGCACGATGCCATGGAGACACACCTATGTGACAGTGCATGATAGCATATGGAGAGTGCCACCTTACTGCATGGGATCCAGGTGTGTTCACAGAGGCAGACAGATGCCATGGAATGACTGGTGGTGGTGGTGATGGAGCATGGTGTAGTGCTACAGAATACACAAACAAATGCCATCACTGCAATGGCTGGCACCCTGCAGTCCATCACCCAGGCAATGTGGCACAACAAAGGACAAATGCCAACTGGTCCCAACATATATGGGCCACAGGTGTATGGTGGTGAGGGGACCATGTACCATGGGGAATGCCACCACACCACCCAACACATACAAGGAAGCTGTGATCAGTGCAAACACCCATACAGTGGACAGGGACATGTGGCCACTGTGGGACAGTATGATTGGGCACCTCCTGGAACAGAGCCATGGGCCCACCTGGAGTCCACTAGCTGTGGGAGGACATGCAGAGATATGGATCCTGCAGTCGCCCCACCTACAGCATGCTGATGGAACATGTGCACAGGCTGAAGAGTACCACAGCAGACCTTAGCCCTGGGCAATGGTATCATGTCATTACAGCACAGGAATTATAGCGAGTACATTTGGGCAAATATTATAGTGCCCATACAATTATGGTGAATGGGTCTACTGAGCAAATGGCACAAGGTGCTACATGCATATAGCAGTGATAGTGCTATGGGGGTGACTGGTCGACCAGAGCGCAAGAGAGAACAAGCTGAATACAGCTCATGTTGCAATAGGGCGAACATAAAGCCAGTATGCTACAGGAACTCAAAAGCACATACTTTCTATGTCCATAACCTACCCCCACAATCCAGGTGTGATGTGGTGTGGTAATCCAATAGATGGGGGTTTGGGGGCACAGTCCCCTGTGGGAGGTGCAGGGGGGCATAGCGCCCCTGTGTGACATGGAAGGTGATGGGTGGGGTTCTGTGCATATAGGTGCAGCTCAGGTATGGCTGCACAACATCCACATACATGTTTACAATGATCTGCAATCGCCTTATTGCATAACATGCTGTACATGCAAGTACTGAAATGAGCAGTTGACAGGATGCACGATCACCATATATGTAGGTGCTCATTAATTTTAGCTTAATTTGTAGGCGCCCAATAATTTGCACTGCAATGACATGGAACCTTGGGCAATGAGTGCAGTGGTGAACACCATCAGGCAATCTGTGCCCTGCCTGCCACTGGCCCTACTCAGGGCATGTCCAACACTGAAAGCACTGTAACACCACCACCAGCATGTGACCCATGCAGCATGGGCATAGATACACAAGTGTCACAGCATGACACATGTCCAACAGCACAGGCCATGGCAGAACCCCTGGACACCAACCCAGTGGCACCCAAACAAAATGGAAAACCCATTTACATGGAAAAACACGCAGTGGAGGGCATACCCCAGACATGTGATATGCTGCAGGACTGGGAGTAGGGAATGCACAGCTGTACTAACACTACCAGTGTGGTAGAAAGGACCCGTGAAGCAGAGGAGACAGGAGGTCTAACAATACCACAGGCCCACCATGTCGATGCTGGTTCTGTCCAGGGCATGGACACATAGGGGAACACTGGGTATTCTGACCACTCAGGCAACAATTTTATTGATTTTTTCATTTTTATTTTTAATTTTTTAACTAGGTAGGGACTCTAGAACATGTCCTTTTTCAGGTTCAACCCAAACATTTAGTACAAAAGTACAAAATACAGAGTAACAAACAAACAGGTCACTAAAACAGTAACATAACAAACTAATCATAACAATGACAAACATGCAAATTTTGTAAGTGAATTTTCAAACAACTCTTGAAACTTTGGAGAGAGGGGCAGATCTCACATTAACTGGTAATGGATTCCAAAAGAGAGGAACAGCATAAGAAAGAGAACGATTACCCGATTCAGATTTATAAGGTAGTTTCTGCAAAAGAGCACCTTTGAAAGAGCACAGGTTCATTGAAGTATCTTGAATTGAAACAAACTTGCTTAAGGGATATAAACTAGTGGGAAATATGGACTTATGAATTAAACTTCCCCAAAAATATCCTGATCTAGATTTAAACAGTAACCAATCAAGATTGGAATACAATAAACAATGATGGGTTCAGCTAGGGAGCCTGAGACAAATCAACATAGGTTATTGTAAGCAATAGTTAAGGCTTTACTTTCTTTCACAGCCAGATGAAAGTATAAACCAGCACAATATTCTAAATGGGGAAGCAGGATTCCAGTGGCAATGGTTCTTCTAGTTTCAAGTGAGAAATGTTTCTTCAGTTTATACAGAACACCCAATTTACAATTTATTTGTTTACAGTCTTAACCTGAAAAGAAAAACTTAAGCTGGGGTCACCAAAGCTCACAAATATTTAAAATCATAAACTTAATTAAGTACTGAACCCTTATCTCTGATAACTAAACTGAGGTTATCTTTCAACAACGAGGGTGGGCCAAATAACATTACTTTAGTTTTTTTCACATTGAGGACCAATGAGTTTGCTTCAAGCCAATTACATACTTCGACAAATTCTTGTTCCAAAGTAAGAGATATCTGTGGCATAGCCTTTGCCTGATAGAAAATAATCAAGTCATCCACGTAAAGCACACTGCCACATGAACGGCATAAAGAGGGTAGTTGATTTACAAATAGCGAGAACAACAACGAGCCCAAAATTGAGCCCTGGGACACGCTTGTGTCAATGGGGTAAGTGGGGGAGACTACTTTACCTATTTTAACAAATTGTTTCCTATTCAACAGGTAGTCCTGAAAATAGGCAACCTTACTAGAGGACCCTAAGTCAGCCAGTTTAACATACAATAAAGAATGATCAGTAAGCTCAAAAGCCTTGGTCAGGTCCATGAACACCACCCCCATCATAAGATCTTCTTCAAAACCCCTGAGGGTGGCATTCTTGAACCTGACCAAAGCTGTTTCTGGTCCATGGTTTTTCTGAAACCCATTTTGCTGTGGACATAAGATATTGTATGACTCAAGATAAACAGAAATCTGATTTGCAACTATTTTTTTCATGCATCTTACCTATGGAGTTAAAAATTGAGATTGGTCTGAAATCCTCAATTAACACTGCTCCAGGATTTTTAGGGACTGGAACCACCCTGGCACACTTCCAAGATAAGCTGAAGGAACTAGTTACTAGACACAAATTAAAAATAGAGCACAGTGGGGTCGCAATGAAGGGAGCTATTAATCTTAAGAATCGCCCATCCAGTCCCTCTCCACAGTCGTTGAATCTATTAGGAATTTTTGTTAATAATTTTAACACCTCTTTTCTAGTGACCTTACAAAAATCGAAGGTAGGTCTCCCCACTACCTGCAAACTCCAAATTTAAAATACTAGAAGCTTGATTAGGAACTGTCAGCTTATAACCTGATAAATCAGAAAACTTTGAACCCAATAACTTGAAATTTCAATAGGGCCAGTTACAATCCCATTTGGAGTAATCAACTTCCAAATTAAATGATTAGCTTTAGGTGAAGTTAACTGATTAACAGAATCCCCAAACAGTTTTGGATGAGACAGATTACCATCAATTTTTTTTTATGATATTCATTTGTGGCTACCCTAATCAATGAGCTCACTTTGTTGTGCAAGTAATGGTACCTATCTAATAAACTTCTAGAAGAGAACAGCTTATAATTTACCCCAGCTAGATCTCTACCCCTGACACAGTCTCTAAGACCAGGAGAAAACCACCTATTATAAGACCCACGCACCCTCAGCTTATGTAGGGGAAAACACAAATCTTGAATGGGAACCAGTTGCCTACAAAAAAAATCTAATGCACGGTCAGGGCCAGGGATAAGATCCAGAAAGGACCAATCAATCTGAGATAGCTGGGATTGAAGAACAGTAAAATTGACTTTCCTAAAGTTCTGATAATTAATGAAACATGATGGAACTTTAGGTCGTTTAACATTTAATACACAACAAGTAGCCTGATGATTGCTGGTGGAATCAACCAATACAATAGCAAATGACACCATTTGAGCTCTATTAGTGATAAACCAATCTATAATAGAATGTTTACCACTTTGTGAGTTCAATCTTTTATGTTCAGTAATTAATTGAACCAAATTATGAGATCTTTTATGTTCAGTAATTAATTGAACCAAATTATGAGACTGTAATAGTGTTTCAAGACCAAGAACATCCGATTCCAACCAATTTAGATTCACATCCCCTAATAAAACAAAATCCGTGTCAAAAAAATGATCTGAGTTTTTTGCCAAAACATCACTTGGGCCATCCAGACCACTATGGGGAGAGGGGGGGGGACTATAAAGGCACCTGACATTTATATGCTTTCTACCACCCATAATAATTTTAATGAATAGCCAGTAACTCAAACTACCACTATCCCTACTACTATTCAAAATAACAATTTCCATAGGCTGGGAAATTCAAAGGGGTCATGCCATGCACGACCCCCAATGCGCTCCGGCACGATATTCAAAGGGGCAGGTCGTGCAGTGCAACCCCGATGCACTGGGACACATTGGTAATGTATGCAGTGCAGATGCAGGGGGCGTACCCATGCATATGCGGCATATCCCGATATTCAGAGCGGAATGTGCAGTGCATATGCTAGCGCAACCCCTACATGCGCCAACACACTGGTGCTCAAAATTGAGCCATAAAGAACAGGCTCAAATGCTGACCACCCACAGGTGGGTGGCTGTATTGTAAGGCGCAACACAACAGCCTCCGACCGTGGGTGGGGACGGACCCACCCAGCAGGAACACCATCCACAAGCACCTGGACCCTCCGTGGTAGTCTAGTGGCCCCCTCCTCCCCGTATGCCCTATCGCGGGCATCTGTAGAAGTACTAATATAACCTGGTGGTCTAGCGGTCTCCTCCCCATATGCCCGATCATGGGCATCTGTAAATGTAATAAAATAACCTGGTGGTCTAGCGGTTCCCTCCCCATACACCTGATCATGAGCATCTGTAAATGTAATGAAATAATCTGGTGGTCTAGTGGTCCCCTCCCCGCACCCTCTGACGGGAGGAGCGGGTGGCCAGGGGTCCTCCATGGTGGTGGGGAGGGGTACCACTAGACCACCAGGTACATCTTTCACATTACAATGGCATGCGATTGGGCATACGGGGAGGGGACTACTAGACCACCAGGTTATTGTATTACTTTTACTGATGCCCGCGATCGGGCATACGGGGAGGGGACTGCTAGAACACCAGGTTATTTTATTACATTTACAGATGCCTACAATCAGGCATGTGGGCAGGGGACCACTAGACCACCAGGTTATTTCATTACATTTACAGATGCCCGTGATTGGGTGTATGGGGAGGGGAAGGGGTTACAAATGCCCACCTGGGACCCACCCCAATGACAGCAGCTTGATAGTGCGCCAGGCGCATTTCACAGAACTGCCCTGCACAACGCATGCAAATGGGGCCATAATGACATGAAAATGGCCCCATTTACACCTTTCATATATTATGGCCTCATTTGCATGCCCCCAGCTGAATATCGTGGGTGATGCACTAAGTGCAACTGCACTTGCACTGGCGCATCCCCGTGCTCCCTCTCTGTGGCTTGTGCTGGCGCAGTGCCTCTGCGTCATGAGCAGTATGTGCTCCGTCCTTGCCATATTCAATGGTTCTGAGCCATGGCGCATCACCATTGACTATCGCCAGGTCCTAGCCCCGGCGCAGCCCAGTTGTGCTGCGCCCGGGCTTGCGCCACTGCCCAATGCAGTCTGAATATCTGGCCCATAGTATCTTTATAATAGACTGCAATGTCTCCACCTTTTTTTTTTTTACTGGACCTATCAGTTCCAGCCTCAACTCCTGACCTCGCCCTTACCATCTTTGGACCCCCTCCCCCTTCTCGTGCTATCTACCACTTGCACCTCTCGTCCTCCCTCATCTACTCCCCCCTTACCAGATCCCCCTCCAGACATCCTACTCAAGCCCTATCACAAGCCCCTCTTCTATGCCCCCCACGCCTTTCCTTATTGCTGCCACACAATTCCCCAACAAAGCCAACCCCTGGTGGCTGTTACCCCTCCACCCACCTATCTGCTACCCCTCCCTCCCCCTCCTAAACCACTTCACCCTGATGACCCTGTCCTCTCAGCCTCCCTCCTACCACTTATCCCTCCCTACCATGAAGCCCATTCCTCCACTCACACTTTCCCTGGAAAATGCCTACCCTAGACTGCCTCGTTTCTCCTTCTTATAACACTTAGGGCTCACATTATCCACTTACTAGTTCCTTAGTGACATGCTATACTCTTGTAGTGTCATTACAGTTGAATTTGCATTGTACTGTTTGCTGTAATCATACTTCTTTGAAAATGTATATTCAACTGCTGTTGTGTATGTGTCTGTTTGCCTGTAACCCAAAAAGATGTTTTGTCCTGTTTTTGTCTCATCTCAACTTGGAACCTTTGTAAATGAGCTGTGGCTCAAAGTTATTAATTCCAATCTGAAATAAATTAATAAAATCTTATTAATTTTATAACCAGGAATCATACATAAATCATTATAAATACCAGGTTTTAGTCAAGTTTCAGATAAAACAATTAAGTCTGGATCATAAGTTTGAGAAAGACATTACAATTTGGCCAGTTTTGGAAGCAAACTTCTTACACTCAGATGCATGAACATTAATCCATGGGAAAGATGCCAGCCTGTACTACCTTACTTATTTACAGTACATTCCTTGGCCCAGGGTTTAACTCAATGTCACCAGATAAAACTAGTAGATATCCCAAAGCAAATAACCTTCAATTAGTTTTTATTGATCGACAATTAAAATTGTCTTTACAAAGTAACAAAATATAACAAGCATTTGTCAATGCTGAATGTTAGCTTGCTGGCATTGGCATTGGTAGTGCAGGAGTTAGAGAGATGCATAATAGGAATGGCAGTGAAGTATGGAACTGATGCCAACCCCACCCCACCCTGCAGAAACTGACAGGCATTGAGGTGTGCCTTTGGGTCATCGGCCATAATGCTCATGCTATTTCACTTCACCCTACCCTGCAGACTCAGACAAGTGTCGCGTTGTGCCGTGGAGTCATCGGGCCTTACGCTCACACCATTCCATAAGGAAATACTTTGAGATGGGTGCAGTATAGGAGAATGGGGTGAACTTTGGGGCTGAAGAGTCCAAGGCACACCTTGATGCTTGTCACTGGCTGCAGGGTGGGGGTGGGGGTGGAATGGCGTGAGCATTACAGCTGACAATCCAAAGTCGCACCCCTGACGCCTGTCAGTCTCTACAGGGTGGGATCTTATGGTTAGAAACCCTAACGCCCCGGGTGTTTGTTCATTTTTACACTCCAAATTTTCAACATGGGCTTTTTGTGACCACACCACATGAAAGCATTTGGGACCTCTGCTCATGAACAGTGGCACTACGATTTTGTTAATCTGTCCTGGACGTTGATTTCCCACAGCAACCACGCCATTCTTTGCCAGATGTACAAAAATATATTTCAGGCAGGATGTGAAAAATGACCGCTGTACCATTCATAAGGAGGTGTGAAGAAATGGCAATGCTGAAAAGCTGGAATGAAAATATTAAAAATTATCGAAGTTAACAGCGTGTGTGGAAACTGTGCAATGCACGCTCTTAACACAGTCATTTTGTGGAATCTTTTCACCAGATTTTCAATATAGGCATTGTGGGACCTCCGCTCATGAACAGTGGCACTGTGATTTTGTTAATCTGTCCCTCACATTGACTTCCCACAGTAACCGCACCATTCTGTGCCAGATGTGCGAAAACACATTTCGGGCAGGATGTGAAAAATGACAGCTGTACCATTCATAAGGAGGTGGGAAGAAATGGCAATGCTGAAAATCTGGACTGAAAATATAAAAAATTCTCGAACTTACGAGTGTGCATGGAAACCGCGCAACGCATGCTCATAACACAGTCATTTTGTGGAATTTATTCATCAAATTTTCAACATAGACATTTTGTACCTCTGCTCATGAACAGTGTCACTGTAATTTTCTTAATCTGTTTCAAACGTTGATTTCCCACAGCCACCATGCCACTGTGCGCCAGATATGTGAAGACACATTTTGGGCAGGATGTGAAAAATGACAGCTGTACTGTTCATAAGGAGGTGTAAAAAAATGGCAATGTTGAAAATCTGGAGTGAAAATATTAAAAATTCTTGAACTTATGAGCGTGCATGGAAACTGTGCAATGCACGCTCGTAACACAGTAATTTTTTGGAATTATTTCACCAAATTTGCAACATAGGCTGTTTGGGAGCCCATCTCATGAACAGTGACACTGACATTTCATTAATCAGTCCTGAAAGAGGATTCCGTGCAGTGACCTAGAAATCATCTTTTGGGACAGAATAATGAAATGACAGTGACTGATTTTATGAGTTGGGGTCCCAAGAACCCCATGTTGAAAATTTGGAGCCAAAAGTTGCAAAAATGGCCAAGATATCCATGTAAGTTGAACCCCCCCTTGGATGCCATTATACAGCTTACCGTGATTTTCTTCAGTTCGCGGTCGGCTTTTGAAGAGTTCAGACATCTCCCGCTCCACCAAAGATGGTTGCGCTGGGCTCCAGAGGTAAGCATGAGTTGGGGGGAGGTGGGGTACGCAGAGGGTGGGTGCAGGTTGGGGAGGGGGCATCATGACCATGAGGTACCATTTTCTGTGTTACAGGGGGAAAAAACTAAAAAAAGGACGTTGCAGGAAGTTTTTTTTTTTTTACGGGTTTGCTTTGGGCACACTGGGGTGGGCTCCCAGTGTACCACCTGTGTATGTTGGGGACAGGGGACTGAAGCCAATGGGGATTGGGCCCCCCATTAGCAAAGAAAACGTGTCTGTGTTTGGGGGGGGCATGATGCTGAGGGGGATTGGGCACCCCCTTCAGCAGACAAATAAAACAAGGGAGAACATTATGCCAATGGGGATTGGGCTCCCCATCAGCAAACAAACTGGGGAAGGGGCATGCCAACATGGGGGTTGGGCACACCCGACATTGGCTTTCTAGGGACTGTGAGAGGCGGACAGCAGCAGCCACCACCATGTTTATTGAAATGTTTCAGCGGGCAAGGCACACCCTGCAATGACAGGACGCTCCCTTTTTATGGCAGTTAAATTCTTTCAAGTTGGTAGCATGATTCTCAACTGAAGTCATAGATAGCATGCTCGTTCATTGGTGCCACAGAGACCAGCCCAAAAAAGTAGTGGCACCACTGGCCACAACACTGCCGCACCGCCACAACCTGCTACTCCAGCAAGAAGCCACAAAATGTTGCTTGCGCTGCATGCGCAAGACAACATGGAAAAGGTCCTTAAAATTACTTGCTTAAAAACATACAAATCAACATACTCATTTTGACAGGCCTCTTAGTACAAGTCAAATTACAATCCATATTCATTATATGAACACATATAGTTTCATTACATTTCACATTCATCTTGATTATCTTTTTTGGATCTCAAAAAGCAATTTTCTGATGTCAAATATCCAGCTCAATGATGCTATTTTTTTCTAGCGTTTGTAGTTTCCTTGATTTCAACAGACATGTAACTAAATATTTAGGTTCCGTATTCATGCCAGATAAGATTTTCCCTAAGTACCATTTCCTTTCATGTTTGTAAAGCGGACACAAAATTAATAAATGAGTCACATTATCCTTCCCAAGCTGGCATTTACATTTATCTCTTTTTTTGTTGTAGAAGTTTCTGAGGCTTTCACTATTGTTATGCTCAAGTCTAAATCTGCTAAGTATCCTTCTCTTAACTGGATCTTTAACCATCACCAAATAGGGTTCCAAACCAAACTGCCTTTTATTTTCTGAGTGCCACTTACTAATACTATAGTTTTTAAATTTTTCCAGTTCATTTTGTATATGATTTTCTTTGATTTTTCCTTTTATTTGTTGTTCCATTTCCTTCCATCGTTTAATTAAGCTCTCTGATAAGCAGTTAAGTTATCCATATGGTTTTAGGATTACTTCTATAGTATGCAAGCTAGAGAAGGAGAATTTCCAGGTGTTCAGTAGCTTTGTCTAAACATGCGTGGAGTAGTCTTGCTTCATTCATATTGTATACTTTAAGGCAATAAAGTGCCATTCTCTGTTCAATACTACATTGTACTGGAGTCTCCCCAATTTCCAGTCTTACTAAAATCGAAGGGGCCCCTTTTGGCAGTCCTAATAATCTTTTATAGAAAAGATTCATTATAGTTTCTAGTGAATTATCCATTCCCCAGATCTCTGCCCCATACAGTAATTGGCTCTTTAATTTTGCATTTAGCAAACAACCTGGAAACAAACACAACTTTATCCAATCCCCTCAGAACAAACAACTGACGTAGGAATAAAAAAACTCCCACAGTGTAAAACTGAATTCCTTTCATAATATAATAAATCCACATGGGATATCTTTAAGGTGCCACCCCACACTAAATCAGACATAGTAAAATCAGACAGTGACCACTCTCAAATATTACAAGTGAAACACTTACATAATTAAAACTGAATAAAAGCAGCGCAACCATAAGATTAAACCTTGTACCATAACTAATACCAGCCATTTTGGCAGTTCAATTTTCAAAAGCCTTACAACACTAATTGATTCCACCAGAGCCTTCTGTCCCAGCTCCTTGGCTCCCTCAAACTCCCTCAGACTCCAACACTTTGCTACTTGTAACCACCACTTCAGACACCACCGTGTCTTACTTGCAGCTATTTAAGTCCCCTTAACCTGCCGAATTGGGCTGCCACCACCAATCGGGGTGCCGCTTGAGAAGATGAACAGCTGTGGCAAATGTGTACTCTTGCTAAGCAACAGCAGGTAACTCGGGAGCATGAGAAGCAGGGGATGCTGTTTTAATTGAGGCTCACTGGGCAGTCAAACATAGTCAGCTGTACTCTCATAAAATGCAGCAGCAGCAGAAGCTTTTAAAAACACACAGGTCACACACAGCAGAATGGCAGTAGCAGCACGTCAGCGACACACAGTTCAAGCAATGTAGCACAGCAAGTGTTACTGGTTCTCAGTATTAGCAGCACACAATCTTAAATGCAGGACAATAGAAAAATAACACAGGCCTGGATATTCAAAGGGGTTGCCTCCAATGTGCCCCGGCGTGCTCTTCAAAGGGGCAGGCTGCGCGGTGCAACCCCTGATGCGCCAGGGCACATTGGTAATGTATGTGGTGCAGATGCAGGGGCGTTCCCATGCACATGCGGCACATATCGATATTCAGCCTGGGATGAGTGGCGCATATGCTGGCACAGCCCCTACATGCGCCGCACACCGGTGCATAAAGTTGAGCTAAAAAAAAGGCTCAAATGCTGGCCAACCACAGGCAGGTGGCTGTAGTGCATGGCGCAACACAACAGCCATCAGCCATGGGCAGTCACCCAGCCAGCAGGTACACCATCCACAAGCACCCTGACCTGGTAGGCATGTGCCCCCCGCCCAGTTGCCCGATCATGGGCATATGTAAATAAAAGATCCCTGGTGGTCCAGTGGGAAGCCCCTACCACCCGATCGCGGGCATATGTATATATCAGATCCCTGGTGGTCCAGTGAGAAGCCCCCATTGCTCAAACATGGGCATTTGTAAATATCAGATCCCTGGTGGTCCAGTGGTAATCCCCCCATTGCCCAATCATGGGCACTTGTAAATATCAGATCCTTGGTGGTCCAGTGGTATGCCCTTTTCACCCGATCGCAAGCACATGTAAACGTACAATCCCTGGTGGTCAGTGATACCCCCACCCACCCCACAGAGGTCCCCATCACCCAGCTCGCCCCCCATCGCCGCGGGTGGCAGCACCCCATCCGCATGCTGCCCAGCTGCCCACGAATGATATGATGTACAATGCGATCTTTATGCCTATTGGTCACACTGTGGGCCAATGGGCGTGCAATTTCATACTGTACTACATTGATATCGATATGTGAATGAGCAGCGTTCATTCACATATTGAGCCTGTGTAGCTGATATGGTGGCTCCATTCGACAATCCACAGTGGACTTCAATAGCGATGAAATCATACTATGCGTGTCGTCGACTGATAACCAGCGGCGCGCGAGCGGTGCTACCACCCGCCCGATGATGAAAGTGCTGGTGATGGGGACCTCTGTGGGTGGAGGGGTATCACTGGACCACCGAAATGCGTTCACACGTGCTTGCGATCGGGTGAAAAGGGCATACCACTGGACCACCAAGGATCTGATATTTACAAGTGCCCATGATTGGGCAATGGGGGGATTACCACTGGACCACCAGGGATCTGATATTTACAATTGCCCATGTTTGAGCAATGGGGGCTTCTCACTGGACCACCAGGGATCTGATATATACATATGCCCGCGATCGGGTGGTAGGGGCTTCCCACTGGACCACCAGGGATCTTTTATTTGCATATGCAGCCCATGATGCTTTGCATTGTGGGGGCATGTGTGATTTTGTATTTTCTTGAAACTTGGCTTCCCAGCCAAATGCCCTTTGGGGTAACCCTTGCCTCAGTGTTTACGCACAGAGGTTCTTTGTCTTTTAAATAGTTTTTTTATTTTAATGGGTTCACCACAATATATCCCAGGCACACTGCCTTAGGGTAGCTGGTCCATTCCACTGGGGTGTCAAACAGACGAGGCATACTGATGAGTCCTGGTAGGATGAAACATGTGTCTATGTCTTCTGTTAGCACCCTTTGCAAACTGTGTGAGAGGCCTTCGCACCATGCTCTGCTTAAAGTTGGACCAGCATAACATTCTGTGGTGATTTGCATATGCAGCCCATGATGCTTTGCATTGTGGGGGCATGTGTGATTTTGTATTTTCTTGAAACTTGGCTTCCAGCCAAATGCCATTTAGGGTAACCCTTGCCTCAGTGTTTACGCACAGAGGTTCTTTGTCTTTAAATAGTTTTTTATTTTAATGGGTTCACCACAATATATCCCAGGCACACTGCCTTAGGGTAGCTGGTCCATTCCACTGGGGTGTCAAACAGACGAGGCATACTGATGAGTCCTGGTAGGATGAAACATGTGTCTATGTCTTCTGTTAGCACCCTTGCAAACTATGTGAGAGGCCTTTGGCACCATGCAATTCTGCTTAAAGTTGGACCAGCATAACATTCTGTGGTGATTTGCATATGCAGCCCATGATGCTTTGCATTGTGGGGGCATGTGTGATTTTGTATTTTCTTGAAACTTGGCTTCCCAGCCAAATGCCATTTGGGGTAACCCTTGCCTCAGTGTTTACGCACAGAGGTTCTTTGTCTTTTAAATAGTTTTTTTATTTTAATGGGTTCACCACAATATATCCCAGGCACACTGCCTTAGGGGTAGCTGGTCCATTTCACTGGGGTGTCAAACAGACGAGGCATACTGATGAGTCCTGGTAGGATGAAACACGTGTCTATGTCTTCTGTTAGCATCCTTTGCAAACTGTGTGAGAGGCCTTTCGGCACCATGCAATTCTGCTTAAAGTTGGTCCAGCATAACATTCTGTGGTGATTTGCATATGCAGCCCATGATGCTTTGCATTGTGGGGGCATGTGTGATTTTATATATATATAATATAAGAGGTACACAAAATAGAAATCCTTGTGCTATTTATACAAACACATTCCAGCTTAATCCTTGTGCCCAGTTATGCAACACATTCCAGCTTAATGAGTAGGGGGACAGTTGGTACATAGGTAGTTGGCTTAGAGTTGGGGGGCCTAGTAGCAACTACATACATCTTTTATTTTAGAGACAGCTAGTGTTTTGTAGGAGTTAATTGATACGATGCTGGTTAGCTTCAGCATGGCTTGTAGTCGGTTCCAAATGTTGGGGACGGCGTATGAGACAGCTCATTGGCCAGTTGTAGTACGAGTCCTGGGAACATCTGGTAGGATAAAGTCAGATTTCCTTAGGGAGTAGGCACTATGCAAGATGTGTATGACAGACGTTAAGTAGGCAGTTTGTGAAGAAGTAACTTAAGGGTCCAAATACCAGCATGAAGAAGGCGTTTGGTGGCAAGTGAGGTCCACCCAACCGTGTGTGGCAATGTAAAAATGCCCTTCGCCAAAGCCCCTCCAGGTCATCTGTGCCATAGTGAGGCACGCCTGCAACATCAACATATATAGACCCCCCCACACCCTCTACTGGCTACCATAGGTTACTGCCACCCATTATGTATTGTTGAACATCCACACAATACCACCATATATACCACCTCTCACCTGCATATACTGCCCCCATGTGATATGGCACATTCACCTGTGCATGATACACCACCCGGATCTGACTTAACCCCCGTTGTCAATGCCCACTATCTAAGACTAGCCACTGCAAGCATCACATAGTTAGGTCCGAACCGTGGGGTTCCATCTTGGCATTTGGTGGTTTGGCTTACTCGCATTGGCATTCCAATGTGAAGCTAAGAGAACCCTGTTGTCATGTAGCCAACAGTAGGTATCTAGCTGATATAGGTTCCTTCATTGGATACCCCTCAGATGTGACCCTCGGGGGAGGGCCTGCATTGTATAATGTGTGTCCATGCACAATGTGGATTACATGGTGGTGTACTACACATTGCCACAGAGGGGAAGGCCCATACCCACGAGAACAAACATGATGCCATGTGGTGCACAATGGTGGATGGAGAGGAGACAGATACACAGGCACCTGATGCAATAAGAAAAATATATTTAGTTGTATAAAACTGTATAAGAACAACTACAAACCGGGGGATAACAACAGGATCAAGTTCAAGTTAATTTATATTTAAATAGGATAAGGCACTGCAAAGCCTGTTTTCAGGACTGCCTTGTATACGTGAACAACATACATACATAACGTTGCAAACAAACAGGTTGAAACATAAAACAACATAAGAGTAATATTAATAGCAATTATACAGGAAAGGGGTACAATTGCAAAAGTGCTGTCTTGAAACTGTAATATGTAGGCATGTTAGATAATTTAGTGGGGAGGGAGGTTCAAGTGGTTGTGGCAATGTAATCAAAACACAGTCGTCCATAGCTAGTTCTTGTTCGAGGAATTTTTAGCCCTCTGCCTGTAATTTCCAGTAAAGAATATGCTGTGGATACCGGTGTCAGGATGACATTAAACATCAGCAACAGTAACAACTGACAGTAAAACAACAATACAAATGACACTGTGTGTGCTGAAAAACATTGTACTTGCACTGCACGGTACCTCACTGCCCTGTGTAAGCATCCAGGTATGACATGAGTGCATTGCTATCTGCCTGCAGCATGTTCAAATGTAGAGCAATGGGCCAGATGTGTGCCCCCAAGCCCCTGGCAAAGGCCTGCCAGTGTGATGCATCCATCTCTGCCTCTCTGGTAGCAGGGCTGCACCCCTTCCACTTTACAGTCTTACCCTGCTGCTCCTCAGGAATGAGCTCTGTTGGTGGCTCACCACGCCCTGCCACCCTGGACCCCACTGTATCTGCCTCTTGTTCTTCTATGTCCAGCGGATACTTCAAGGGCTGTGCTTGTGCAGATTCCTCACCGCCACCCTGTTGGGCAGGTCTGCTGAAAGGTGTTAGCTGCCCATCCGCTGGTTGTTGTGTGCCCTGCTGCTCCCCTTCTGCAGCTGCTCTGTGTTCTGCTGTCCCCTCCACATGGCGACAGGTCCTTTCAGCATATGCTCTTGCCTTAGTACATTTTTGATGCTGCTTGGCATGCTCCAGGGCACGCCAATGTGCA
Organism: Neoceratodus forsteri; assembly: GCA_016271365.2. NCBI lineage: Eukaryota > Metazoa > Chordata > Ceratodontiformes > Ceratodontidae > Neoceratodus > Neoceratodus forsteri. The sequence goes on along the minus strand of CM028129.1, from coordinate 1,250,484,812 downwards.
GTGCAAGCAGGTTGTCCTCTCTCTGTGGTCCCTCTGGCACCTGCAAAACAGCAGAGAGCATGGTGTTACTGTGCAGACCCTGGCAGTCCATGCATGATGGCAACATATTTGGCAAGTCAGATACAGCAAGCAAACATCAGCACGTATGTTGCACAACATGGCCATGCCAATGGGACATGTAACGGACATCCACTTGCTACACCCAGGGCTGTATCCCACACAGTTGGTGTACTGTATGGCAGTGCAGCCCTCTTACTATATCCTTGCAGCACCAATGGTGTGTGCCGCACAGGCAGTGTTGTTGTGTTTGGGATGGATGGTTCCTTCTCTGGATCCATCGATACCTAATGCCCATGTGCAACACTGTGCACAGTGTGCCAAAACATGGCGCCACACTACCATTTGGACCATTGCCATGTGAGGTCTGCCATGTGTGTTGCATGCTGCACCATATGTGATGGACATGTGGCATGGTATGGCAATTAGTGAGGATGCCAGGCCACAATGGTGGGGCCGGACAATTGACATGGCACTGTGTGACATGGGGCTATGGCTCTGGACTGTGTAGACAGATGGCATCATATCTGGATGCATACACAGTGACCAGCATAGCTGGTACCATGCAAGGTATGCTGCAGTGCTGTGTGGCATGTGTACAGGCATGAGGCATAGGCGGCATGTCAGTACAGTGTGGCATGCACACACCTGCCTGTTAAGGCATGTGCTACTGGCCTATGAGTACATCTGTGATGTAGAGACCTGTGTGACATGCCCTCAAAGGAGTGTGTAGGTGTCACCTGGGAACATGGGTCTGCAGGTGACATGGCGTGTGCTTTGTATATGTGTGCCACAGGCCCTGCATTGCAAGGGGCTCCTGAGTGCAATGGTGGTAGGGTGACACAATCACAAGTTCATTTCGCACATGGCAATGCAGACACCTGCAGCATGTATATGTGTGTGCTGTGTGGACATCAGAGCATGGGGCGTATACACACATAACATGTATGGGGCCTGCATGTGCAAGCCACATATGTGTGGCCAAGGGGCAGGGACAGAGGTCATGGGGCCCTGGGGGCTAGTGATCATCTATCAATGACCAGCATGCCACTAACGGTGGGCTCACAACACACACACACACACACACATATATATATATATCCACACATGGCAGTACACATGCACAGGTGTACCTGTAAGGGGTTCCAAGGCATGTCCATGCCACACATGTTCAATGTGCAGTGCAACCCCCACAGATGGCAAGGCACAATGGTACACATGCTGTGTTGCTGTCTGGAGCATAACACATGGCACAGCCACATGTTGGAGCTGTGGCTGTGCTGCTTGTGTATGCTAGTAATGTGGCAACACTGGCCACATTAGGTACCATGCACAGGGATTGTGGCTTTGCCACTGTTGGTCATGCATGCAATACCTCTATACACAGGCTCATAGGTATATGTCTGCTGTCTTTGCACCACCTGACCCTATGCTTAGATCGCACAGTGCAACACTATGTGGCATGGCTGCAGGTCATCATGGCAAATTGTGTGGACCTCTGCTACAGTGTCTGACAGTGCCCCAGACAACATGTGGTGAGAGTGACGTGGGCCTCCCATCCGCATCCGTGCACCCTGCCATGACCTACCATATCCACAGACCACTCACTGTAGCCCTGTGCACCAGGGCCACACCCACACTGCTGTAACAGTCACCATCACTTCTTTTCATAGCGACATCCATGCACACGCTGGTGGTGTGTTCCCTAGCATATTGTGCATCCACACCCACTGCATGCATGTCCATGCCCTCGAATGTAGAAACCATATGTCGGTTCCTGTAATCCCCCTGCAGGCTCATCTATTCAGGCATCACATCCCTACTGCACACACTGGCTCACTATGGCCCATGCCCCTGTGTGGGTGACATATGTTCTTCTAGCCAAGGTACCTGTGGACAATTTGCATGCATTTTGATTGTCACATGACCTTCCTGTTTGACTGTGTCCTGGTCTCACCTCCTCCTCTCCACTGGCCTACTCCTCTGTGCTGGGTGATGTCTCTCTGTAGCTGCAGATTCAGGGACTCCTGTGGGGACAGCATAGGGGATAATCAGGTTATTATTGATGCACAGCTGAGCACACTGTACAGTGCTACATATGTGTCTATATGATTTGTGTGCTAGCACCTGTCTGGTGAGGGCTGCACTACTCATCTCCCCATCTGTGTCTCTGGCCATGGTCCGCAGGTGGTCAAGAAAAAGGGAAGTAGTTATCCCTCTGTGCAGACAGTTGGTGAGACCCCATCTGGAGTACTGTGTGCAGTTTTGGAGACCTCATCTACGCAAGGACATAGACAGGATGGAAGCAGTCCAGAGGAGGGCAACTAAAATGGTGCAGGATCTGCATCAGAAACCATATGAAGAGAGAGACTGAGAGAGCTTAATATGTATACCCTTGATGAAAGGAGGGACAGGGGGGACATGATAGAAACTTTCAAGTACCTCAAGGGATTCAACAAAGTCCAGGAGGGTAACATCTTTCAGAAAAAGAGATGTGTAAGAACAAGGGGGCACAATTTAAAGATAGAGAGGGGACGGCTCAGGGGTAATGTGAGAACATTTTTTTTCACGGAGAGAGAATGGTGGATGCATGGAACCACCTTTCTTGGGAGTTTGTTGGGTCTAAAACAGTGGGGGAATTCAAACATGCATGGGACAGACATAAGGCAATTGTAGTGGGGGGTGGCAGGAAGTAGGCTGTTGGTTAACTAGAATCTGCAGCTTATCCAGTAGGTAGGGAAATGGGCAGACTGGGTGGGCCAAGTGGTCCTTATCTGCCATCAAAGTCTATGTTTCTATGTTTCTAAGAAGTTCCAGACCCTGTCCCTTCCTCAGGGTGTGGTCCTACTTCTGCCAGGTGGCAGTAGTATTCTTAACCACTACTCAACTAGGCTACTTACCATTATGGTCTCATCATCTGAAAAGTTTGGGGCCCTTGTACAGCCTGCCATTACTTCACTCTGTACACCCTTCCCTACTTTGGTCTGTTACACACTTGCTTACACATGTATCTTCACTTTCCAGCCATGTGTACCCCACTCCAGCCTGCTTTGTTGATGCTGCAAGTCCCTGGATTGAATGGGATGCATGGAAATGCAGCATACATAATGCTGACGTAACATGCGTAGTTTTCAGCAGTCAGCGCAGCTTGCATGATTTCTGTACTATCACGCAGCATGCATCGGTCATTCCATAGTGCTGCCATGTTACACGGGGCTAACAAAACTAACTACAAGGACTCCTGAATTTTACAGGACACTGCTGACATCAACAGGGCAGCTGGTTCAAGGGACATGCATTGCTTACTGGGGGGGGGGTCAGCATGTGCATGGTCATAGGACATACTGTGCTACATGGGAAACCCTATGACATGTGCCATATGGATGCTGCTGCACCGGTACCTGGGTTGCATGTCCTGCATATAATCAGCACATGTTTGTCAGCAACCCACTCGCATGGCCACACACTCAACCTTGTGTTTTCGATTGGTCTAGAGGTCAATGACCTCAGTGTGGATCTGGTAGGTTGGTTGGATCATAGCACCATGGGGTTTATGTTTGGAGCCACCCCCTTGGATGGTCCTGCCTCTGGGGAAATGGTTCGGTACCACCCCCTTTAAGTGGATTGTCCTAGACAGGACTATTGGCGGCGCTGGACCTATTGGGTGTGGAGGCTGTGTGTGGGATTGGAACGGAGGAGGGAGGGAGTAGCCACCTACAATAGGGCGGTCACTGCTTCCTTTTATTCAATCACATCCCTTCGTGTCCAACCCCTGTCTGCTTGCAAGAGATCTCCTTGGTTTGACGAGGAACTCAGGGAGTTAAAGACTAGGGGTCGGAGGTCAGAGAGATGCTGGAGGAGATCTGGACTGATGTAGGATAAATTGGCCCTGAGGTCACATTATTGCAACTATCAGGGGGTAATCTCTCAAAAGAAGGCAGATATTTTGTCCAGGGAGATTGCTGCTGCAAGGAACAGATCAGCTCAGCTCAGCTCTTCCACATGGTAGACAGGTTATTACATCTGGCCTGTCTCCATGTGGGGGGAGCAGGTTTAAGCACTAGGTGCAAGGAGTTTGCTCTGTTCTTTACCAACAAAGTGTCCTCTATCAGGGCTGAGATCTCCTCTGATGCCTCGCAAAGGGGGTGAAGGGTCCATTCTGAGATGTATCAAAGCACTCCTCATTTCTGGGCTGAGTTTGTGCCAGTTGGAGTGGAGGAGGAGGTGATAATGACCTCGAGGCTGCAATCAGCACAGTGTGATCTTGACCCAGGTCCTACCCACCTTTTGGAACAGTGTTTGGACCTGATTGGACCTGTGGTGGCCAAGATAGTCCAGAGCTCCTTGAGGAGTTGGGTCTTTCCACTGACCTTGAAAGAGGCGTTGGTCAGACCCCTATTGAAAAAACCCTCATTAGACCCGGAGTGCCTCAGCAACTACAGGCCGGTCTCTAACTTCCCATTTTTAGGAAAGATTATAGAAAAAGTGGTAGCCATCCAGCTTGAAAAGCACCTTGCCTCCTCGTCCATTTATGAGATATTCCAGTCCAGGTTTCAAGCTGGGCATAGTATGGACACTGCTCTGGTGAAGGTGCTTAGTGATCTCCTGATGGCAAGGGACAGGAGGGAGCGTACCATCTTAGTGCTCCTGGACCTATCGGCAGCATTTGACACTGTGGATCACAAGGTGCTACTTGACCGCCTGTGGTACTGGTGTGGCCTTTCAGGAAATGTCATCAAATGGATTAGGTCATACCTGTCAGGCAGGGTGTAGAGGGTGACCATGGGGCTTGCCACATCTAGCCCAAAGCCTCTGTCCTGTGGTGTTCCGCAAGGTTCGGTCTTGTCACCTTTGTTGTTCAAGGTGTACATGCTGCCATTAGGAGACATTATCAGGTGATATGGGCTGGGTTTTCACTGATATGCAGATGATACCCAGCTCTACGTGTCCTGTGCACCGGGTAACCAGATGGCATGTTTCATACTTAACAGCTACCTAGAGGAAATCCAGACTTGGATGACTCAAAACTGGCTTAGACTTAACCCAGCCAAGACTGAGGTGCTAGTGGTGGATCCAGGTCATCATTGCGGTGGGGATGGTCAGGGGGAACCCCGGACTAGTGCTGGGGGGTTCCCCTTATTCCATCCTCACAGGCGAAGGATCTGGGTGTGATTCCGGATGAAGGCCTGAAATTTGATGCTCAGGTGTTGGCCATTGTCCAAAGTGAATATTACCATCTAAGGAACATTGCCCGGATCTGAGCCTTAATTCCATCTGAGGACCTGCCTACACTGGTACATGCTTTTGCTACATCCTGGTTGGACTTCTGCAATGCCCTGTACCTTGGACTATCTGGAGGCAACCTCCGCCAGCTGCAGTTAGTGCAGAATGTGGCAGCAAGATTGTTAGCGGGAGTAAAAAGAAATGAGCATATTAATCCTATCCTCCATGAACTGCACTGGCTGCCAGTCAGGTGGAGGATTGTTTTCAAGGTAGGGCTCCTTACCTACAAGGCCTGCATGAAAGGGGACCAGTCTACTTGTAAAATCTCCTTGAGCCCCATTGACCAACCTGGGCTCTCCATTCTGCTGAGGGTGGCCTGCCTGGAGTTCCCAGGGCTAGACTGCGGCATTCTGGGGACTGTGAGTTCTCAGTTGCTGCACCTACCCTGTTGAACTCGTTAACTAAACATCTCAGGGAGGCACCCTCGGTAGAAACCTTTAAAACATGTCTAAAAACATTTTTTATTTCAGCAGGCATTTGACTTATAACTGATATTAGTCTGTTTTATTATAGATAGATGTGTTTTAAATGTAATTGACCTCTTGCCGACTTTATATGATATTGTGATAATATATGTTTTGTATGTTATGTGTTATTTTTATTGTTTTAATATTGTACAGTGCCCAGAGTCCCCAGAATGGGGCACTTTATAAATAAAGCATCTGTCTATCTATCTATCTATCTATCTATCTGTCTGTCTGTCTGTCTTTCTATCTAATAATAATAATAATAATAAATTTCTTTATATGGCACCTTATCTATTGCCAAGGTGCCTAACAATATAAAAATAACAAAACCATACAAACATCAATTCAATTCAGTTAAAATCACATAACAATACATCAATAACAAACTTTTAATTGGCTAAGAAGGCTTGTTGCCACAGAAAGGTTTTTAAGCCCTGCTTAAATCCCTCCACAGTTGCACACTCCCGTAACCGATGGGGTAGAGAATTCCAAAGGGTGGGGGCTGGATAAGCAAAAGCTCTTGTACCAGATGATTTCAAATTCACCCCTGGAATCTCTAACAACCCCTCGTCAGCTAAGTGGAGTGATCGACCAGGGCAGTAGGGGACAAGAAGCTCTTTCAGATAGTCCAGGCCCTGTCCAAGTAGGGCTTTGAAAGTCAGTAAACTGACTTTAAAGGTGATCTGCCACTGTACTGGCAGCCAGTGCAGTTCGTGCAGCACCGGAGTAATATGACAGGATCGATATCTATCTATTTATCTATCTATCTATCTATCTATCTATCTATCTATCTATCTATCTATCTATCGTCACGTTGGGACCAACGGCTGTTATAGACTGCCTATACAACACTCCCCTTCTGCCAGCTGCACACCACCTGTATGGTCCACTATGTCCGTCACCCATCGCTGGCCATACCTCAATACACCCACCCATGTTGTCACACTTGGTGCCCCATTATGCTCTGTTTTTCCACATGGGGTGTCTCTCATATGACATACACCACCACCCTGGTCGACCTGGCATGCCATGGGGGACATGCTGCATGTCAGGCACTGTTCAGCTGTGTCATGGGTGGGCTGTGTGTTTCGTGCATCATGTTTTGTTGTCACTGGGTAATCAGATCCAGCATGTGGCCCCCGAGGGCATCCCTTACACCTCTGCTCCACAGCTCATGGTCATCCGACCCACACACAATGACAGTGGTGGTGCCATGCATGCATGATACCATTGCTATCACACATGGCCCACAGCCATGTTGTGTCATGTGGTCTGTGGTGTCCAGGACTGTGTTGCACAGGTGTCTGCACCCCAGGCATCCATTCTGTATCTGTGGCCATGGTACCCCATCCGCCTTCTCCTACCCGTGCAGTTACAGGTCAGTGCCGTACGACAGTGGCAATCCACAGGACACTAGTATCCGCTGTCCTCACCTGGCACCAGCTCCAGCTCAGGCATGGCAATTCTGTGTGTTATTGCCACATTGTGGAGTATGCAACATGCAACAAATATCTTGCATGCCATGTCTGGTGTGTACTACAGGGCACCCCCTGACCTGTCGAGGCACCTGAACCGCTCTTCAGCAGCCCGAATGTCCTTTCAGTCATGGACAGTGTTGCTGCATGTGCGTCATTGTAACACGTATGTGCCCCAGTCACAGGGTGTCTGACTGGTGCCATGAGCTATGGTTGCTGGGGGTATCCACTGTCACCAGTGAAGAGTAACACAAATATGTTATCACTGCTTGCACATCCTACTCCTGTCATTGTGCATCTACCTTGTTAGCTGCATGGCTCTGGCGTGTCACACATTTGGCTGGGTGTCCCACTTGTCCAGTAGCATATCCCAGCATGGTCACACATGGCCTCACCCACATACTCATGCTGACACAGAGCATACATCACATACTGGACCATGTCTCTGGCTGCCCCACCACTTGCATCTTCCACAGTGCACTGTTGCTGCTCTGCATGACAGTGTCACTGTGCCATGCTCAATGTGGTACTTGCCCTCTGACCGCAAGGCCCATCTGTGGACTTACACATAGCATGGCCTGTGCACCTGGTGTGCCACCATTGTAGCCCAGCAAGCTATCACTGTTCCTGTGTCCATGCCGCCTACCTATGAGCCATCCATCTTGTAATGATCCATTCTCAAAGGCCTGACACACTCCACTGCTCCTGTAGATGGCAAGGCAAGACAAGGCACATTTTATTTAAAAGACTCCAAATCCCTGAGGCTGTGGGTGCTGCACACAAATCAGATCAATCACAATAATAAAACCAACAATACAATAAACACCATAATAAACATGACTAAAATTAAAGCATACGATTATAACATTTAAAGTAGATAAGTCAGAAAAATAACTAAATACAACTAAATAAGTGGCCAGGGACAGAGTTGAATAACGGAAGTCAGGCCAGGACAAGAATTATAAAACAAAGACTGGGAAAGCCTGATTGTACAGGAAGGCTTTGAGGCGAGCTTTGAATACTTCTACTGAAGGGGCCTCTCTTACAGCTGGAGGTAGCGAATTCATAGGACAGGGCTGCCGACACTGAAAGCTCTGTCACTGGCCATTTTTAACCTCGTCCTGGGAATCACAAGGAGGTCCCTAGACGAAGAGGGGAGGGAGCGGACCGAGACAGCAGGTGTAAGAAGGACCACTAGGTAACCAGGGCCCAGGCAGTTGTAGGGCCTTAAAGGTGAGTAACTCCACTCTAAAGAGGACCCTCCACTTGATCAGCAGCCAGTGTAGTTCACAAAGCACCAGGGTGAGGTGGTAGTACTTAGACTGCCCCGTCAACAGCCTGGCTAGATGTATGAGTTGTGGCGTGATCCAGGATACTGTGTGACTACATCAGGGATACAGCTCTGACTATCATACACCATCTGTATATTCATGGAGTGGTGCCCTTTCCTGTTTATGTATACCTCCGGTTCGGCCACTGGTACCCTTTTGGTGATATGGGTACAGTCAATTGCACCCAGAACATGTGGGACACCAGCAATGTTATACAATCCCTGTTTCACAGCCTGCTGCTGCTGTCCATCTATGAAGAACTTGATATAGTGGTGCACCCTGTGTACCAGGGCATCCACAAACTGCTTAAGGCGTCTTGACACAGAGAACTGGGATATACCAACAATATCACCACTCAGGATCTAAAATCCCCAACTTGCTAAGACATGAAGCACTGCACTCATCTTCACCTCTATGGGTAGTGCATGACCTCTACGTGTCCTGTTCTGCAGGTCACCTCCAGGTTCTTGGCACAGCTCTGCAACTCTGGCCTTGCTCAGGCAATGCATTGCTCCTCACTCAGGTCCAGTTAGGATGTACGCCAGTGATATATGTGACCACATCTCTCTTGGGTCTGGGTTGCTGCTGCCTGGTGTGACCTTGTGCAGCACCACTGTGTTGACAGGCATGTCTCTGACATTGTAGCATGGCCAGTAGAGTCACAGCCCCTGACATTCTTGTCTCTCCTCTGTTGCTTCTGCTGCTGCAGTGTAGCCTCAGTGGTGAACCAACTCAGCTTGCCTGCTCTGAGCCTCCTTTTATATGCTCTAAGTGTCCTTAGATCGCCTGGGGCTGGTCTAACGGGTGTTTGAAATTTGCAGCACATTCCACCTTTAAGAATCTTAGAAAAGGGGATGTGATGTGATCATTTATGTGATGCAAGGTACCTTGTGCCATGTCGCAGCCCATTTTTGGGCACAAGGGTGTCATAGGATCACTTTGATGCACGCAGGCTGCATTTGACATAAGCTGCATTTAAGAATGTAGCCTCCTTAAAAAGATAACCTTAATACAAACCTGGGTAAATCATACCTCTCCTGACATACTTGTGATTTCCAAAACTTGGCTTAGACCCAGCACCACTGATAGAGAAGTAAACATACCCAACTATGCCTTGTTCAGAGCTGATAGGCATGCCAGAGGAGGAGGGGTAGCTATCTACGTTAAAGACAAATTTTCTGCGTCCTGCTTATCCTCGGCATCTGTTGCCAGCGAATTAATACCTAATTCTCAAAGTGGAAATTACACAGACTACTGCACTCTGCGTAATAGGATGCTACAGACCACCGTCTGCTGGCCTACAACATGTGCATATCTAAGTGACAAGTTGGGACAGGGGCTGCCAGAAACTATTATTTTAGGAGACCTCAACTTTGACTGGCTCTCTAACACAGCTGCCCTTGCATCCTTCTGTGATGAACATGGGCTGGCGCAACTTATTACTGAACCAACACGCCCAAGCGTGAAGAACCCCAGTAAAAGTACACTTTTGGATGTGCTAATGGTGAGCAAACCTCATCTCTTCTCCCATGCTGATGTCTTCTTCTCAGACGCCAGCGACCATTGTTTTATTATGGAGTAAGATCCACCAACAACCCAGCACCCATCAGCAAGTTCTCTATGAAGAGATCCAGGCAACTTCAATGAACATGCCTACCTAAGCGAGCTAAGTACTCCCTGAGTGTCAAGATTTCTACCTGGCCAAAATGATTACGTCTGCTTACAATATCTTCCACAACATTCTATCAAGGGCCCTTAATAAGTATGCTCCCCTTATTAAAGTTCGAACTAGGACCAAAACCTGTAAATGATTCACCCCTCAGATCAAGTCCTTGCTTCTAGAAAGAGATAAGCTCTGGAAAAAAGCACGCAGACTGAACACTACAGAGGATTGGAACCAGTTCAGGAGACTACGAAATTTATGTACCAAAACAATCAGAGAATCAAAGGCCACCTTCTTCAAATCCGAACTCGACTCTGCCACAAAGAGCCCAATCAAGCTCTGGAACACAATCAGTGATCTGCTAGGCCACTCCCAGGAAATTCACTCCCGACCAAGATTACCTCTGGCAACTTGACTATAACCGAAAAGATGGATATACTTGATGCATTCAATAACCACTTTGCTACTGCAGGCATGGCATTTGATAACTCCCTGCAAACATACTTGGCTCCCAGACTGCCAGCCAACTGCCTGAAACTCCGATAGCTTCGCCGTCTTTCTCACTTCAACCTGCCACACTGAAAGAGGTAGAGGGCCTCTTGCTTCAGTTGGATACTAGAAAAAGTGCTGGGGCCGACTCCCTTGACCCTTACTTCCTAAATATTGCCTACCACGTACTAGCAATACCCGTCACCCACCTTTTTAACTTATCCCTGTCTCAGGGCACCTTACCACCTATATGGAAGACAGTACATGTCATACCACTGTTCAAATCAGGTGACCGTGGCGATCTCAATAACTACAGGCCAATTTCCCTCCTTCCGGTCCTGTCCAAGCTCCTAGAGAAAATTGTAAATGCACAGCTGAGGACTCACCTTGAGTCTAGGGAACTGCTAAATCCTATGCAGTCCGGATTCAGAGCTAAACATAGCACTATCTCAGCCCTCGCCAAAGTTACTAATGACTGGCAGCATAATCTTGAGAGCAAAACTTTATTTGTGCTGTTTTCCTTGATCTAAGCAAGGCTTTCGACACCGTCGACCATAGTCTGCTCCTCTCCGCCCTTCAAACCATAGGTGTGGACCCCTCCTCTCTGCGTTGGTTCACTGACTATCTTACAGGGTGCCTTCAACAAGTTAAAGTCGAAGGAGGCCTGTCCCTTAAAAACTCTGCAAAAGGGTACCTCAAGGTTCTATATTAGGGCCCTTACTTTTGCAATCTACATTAATAACATCAACTACTGTATAAAAGAAGCCAACATCCATCTGTTTGCAGATGATACAGTTCTCACGTGAGTCGCCCAACACCTGAAGCTGCCTGCAATGACCTACAGTCAGAATTCAACCTTTGCAAAGACAACTCCTCCAAAAAGCTACTCCTTAATGCCAAAAACTAAAGTGATGGTCCTCTCTCTTTTATCCGTACAGCTAACCCTGTGTCCAGTGGGACAGTTCCCCAAATTACCACAGTTCTAGGTGAAAAACTAGAATTTGTTACAAAATTCAAGTATCTGGGAGTTTGGATAGACCAAAGACTCTCCTTCATTGAACATATCGAGGACTTGCTAAAGCGACATCGGCAAAGGCTTGGACCGTTTTAGAATCAGCCAATTTCTCACCAGAGATGCAAGAAACAACTGGTCAATCCATTTTCCTATCATTGGTTGATTCACTGACTTCCTCTACAGCCAATGCCCCAACTCTTACATGGCTAAACTGGACACACTCTACCATCGAGCACTGAGGTTTATAGCAGGACTCCCTTGACACACATCACTGCACCCTATATGCGGCAGTGGGATGGACATCACTAAAGTTCAGGCGCCACAGAAGCGCCGCTCTCTGGACCTATGAGGCCATCTCTAATAAGCTGCCTTACTATATCTCCTGCTGTCTTCCCTGAGGTTTAATTGGGAAATCGCGTTAGAGTTACTCAGCTATTACACTTAAAGTACCCAAAGCAAAATCCCGCTTGACAGGGCAGCCATAAGCCGTGCTACCTACCTTATGGAGCGATCTACAAAACCCTCAAATTAAGCACTCTAATCGGTATAAATGCTTTCAAGATGCTTTACTTCCGTACAATCAGAGAAGTATGTAACTGCTTCACCCTCAGACCCAATACGGTGTCTGCACTGGTATATATACGCCTAGACCCAATTTTAAGTACTGAGCCCCCAGCTGCTCCTCACCAGCCTAATTGTTCTCTCTTATCCCCTGTCTTATCAACACTAGGCCCATCCATCCCCTTATTCTTCCTTTCCCAACCTCGGATAGGAGCTCACTACCCTGGGTTGTGACATCCTACCATGCCCGTGCTTTATAGCATTCAGTCCCAGGGCTCACATACTCCTTTTCTCCATCCACCTTCTCTACATCCAGCTTTACCAACTCCTTTCTGTGCACCGTGCCCTCCTAGCCTTTCTCCCCTATTTCCCTCCCTCTCTTCCCCCCTACCTTCACCTCTACCTGGTGTATATTTTTATTTTTTTTTTTTCTTACTTCCTCCTGCAACCTTAGATAACCTGCTTTATCTTCCTATAGACACTTCTATGTATGTAAATACTGTGTAATCTGTACAATATCTGTATAATTCTATGTACATATGAACTTCTTTTTCTTCCTCTCTGTAAAGAGTATTATCTGTATTGCCTTGTAAATACCTGTGTTGACCTGTATATACAATTGTTCATGCTCCACCCAGGTCCATCTTGCAAATGAGCTTCTGCTCAACGATGAACGCCTGGTTAAATAAAGACTTGACTGATTGATTGATTGAAGAATCGCTGTTGGTGCAAACTTTGATGCAAGCCACTTTTTGCGTAAATCTGTTTGATGCGAGCTCCTTGTGTCATTCTTGGAGCTTTGAGAATCGGGCCCTAAGAGTTTCCATTTGCAATCTGCAAGAAAAAGAAAATTATTATTTTTTTTTAATGGGACGTCACCAAGGTGGCAACTACAAGGGACTGGGCACTGGCATGCTCTCAGCTGGAACACACTTGGTGCCCTGCCCACTGCCCAGATCACACTGAAAAAGGCTACTTCAGGACTTAGGAGGAGGAAGGAAGAAGTAACTACTGTAGCCTGCAAGCAAGCCTGCAACTTAGGAAAATGTGTTGAGAGTTTTAAACTCCCACAAAAAGAAAAGTGAATGAATTATTTTTTATAGGAAGCCACCAAGGTGCCAACTACCAATGGTCAGGCACTATCCTGATGCTAGCTGGCACACACTTACTTGAGTAAAATAAAAATTAAATTACCATACACTATCTCCACCCCCCCCCCAAAAAAAAAAGTCACATCAGGCTTCTGCCAGGGGCTTCAGTCAAAAACCCTGATAAAAGACCAGCTCTGTAAAACAAAACAAAACAAGCATTTGTCAATGCCGAACATTGGTTGCTTGTTAAACTTTTTTTTTTTTGCAATTCTGAGGCCAAATTTTGAAGATTTCAACTCTTGCCTGAATAGTGATTTCGTGCTGCAACTGCAAAATCACCTTTCAGGATGCAAAAAAAAACCCATTTTGGCCAGGATCTGAAAAATGACAGCTGTGAAATTCATGAGGTACTGTGAAGAAATGGCTATGTTGAAATGTTGGGGTCAAAATATTGAAAATTGCCGAAATTATGAGCCTGCGTTCACAAATATCAACACAGGCTCATAACTTTGTTGTTTGTGAATATTTTTGCCCCAGATTTTCAGTATACCTTTCTTATGACCCCACCTCATGAATAAGTGCAGAGAAAATTTTCAACACCAGCCTGAATTGTGACTTCTTGCAGCAACTGCGAAATCACCTTTTGAGATGCAAAAAAAAAAAAAAACAATTTTGGCCAGGATCTGAAAAGTGACAGCTGTCACATTCATGAGGTGTTGTGAAGAAATGGCTATGTAGAAAATTTGGGGTCAAAATATTGAAAATTGCCAAAGTTACGAGCCTGCATTCACAAATTTCAATGCAGGCTCATAACTTCATGATTTATTTTACCAGCCTGCTCTTGCCCAGTGTACACGCAGAGCCACACTGGGGCCAAGAATACAATTTATATGTGATTTCTGTGACTATAACATTTCTCTTTGGCCCCCAATAGTCTTCTCTCTCTCTTTTTCTCCTCTGGATGGTGGTACAAGTCAAACACTTATTTTGGCAGCCTGCTCTTGCCCTGTGTACACACACAGCCTCACTGGGGCCAAGAATAAAATTTATTTGTGATTTCTGTAAATACAACATTTCTCTTTGGCCCCCAATAGTCTCTCTCTCTTTCTCTTTTTCTCCTCTGGATGGTGGCACAAGTCAAAGACTTATTTTGGCAGCCTGCTCTTGCCCTGTACACACACACAGCCACACTGGGGCCAAGAATAAACTTTGTGTTTTCTGTAAATATAACATTTCTCTTTGGCCCCCAATAGTCTCAGTCTCTCTCTCTCTTTCTCCTCTGGATGGTAGCACAAGTCAAAGATTTATTTTGCCTGTTTACTCTTGCCTGATGTACACACACAGCCACACTGGGGCCAAGAATAAATGTTATAGTCACAGAAATCACAAATAAAATTTCTCTTTTGCCCCTAATAGTCTCTCTCTCTCTTATCCCCTCTGTATGGTGACACAAGCTAAAGATTTATTTTGCCAGGCTGATCTTGCCCTGTGCACACACACACAGCCACACTGGGGCAAAGAATAAACTTTATTTGTGACTTCTGCAACTATAACATTTTTCTTTGGCCCCCAATAGTCTCTCTCTCTCTCTCTCTCTTTCTCCTCTGGATGGTGGCAGAAGGCAACAACTTATTTTGCCAGCCTGCTCTTGCCCTGTGTACACAGATGGCTACACACTGGGGCCAAAAATAAACTTTATTTGTGATTTCTATGGCTATAACATTTCTCTTTGGCCTCCAATGGTCTTGCTGTCTCTTTTATTAGTTGCTGTAGGAGCGGTGGTGGAGGCGGGGGTGTAAGGAATGGGGCTGTAATTTTTTGTATGATAATTTTTGAAGATCCTTGGGGACAGGGACATGCAATGATGCCAACATCTGCCTCGATCCCCTTGCATGAGGAGCCAGCAGCGGTAATACCCCAGCCTCCACCAGAGGTGCAAAATGCATCAGATACTCTTCCCTCTCACCCCAGAGAAGGAGAGCAATCCCTGGGACACTCAAACATACTTCCCCTGGCTGGACATTCAACTCCCGAGTTCGCCTCCGAACCTGGGATGTGGGTGCAGCAAGTAGATGCTTGTATGTTGCTATGATAACTTTGTAATTTTTGCACATTTTGACCCCAAATGTTCAACATAGTCTTCTTATCCACAATCCCTATGCCATTCTGGCAAAGTGTGGTTCCTCTATGGAGGCACCCACAGTGGAGACCAAGGCGGATGCTGGGAACCTCCACAAAGGAGACCCACAGGAGGGTGGCAGGGGACCCTGCAGGGGAAGAAAACAACTCCTGATGGGGGAATCCATTGTTAGGAAGGTAGAACTGGGGGAGGAAGGGGAGAGGGAGGTAAGGTGCCTGCATGGCACCATGGCTTGCAGGGACAGGAAGCGAATCCTCAGGATTGCCGGAGCAGCTGCACAGGGGAGGGAGCTGGATGTCATTGTCCACCTAGGGACAAATGACCTGGCTAAGAAAGGGATTAGAGAAGTGCAGGAAGAGTTTGTGGAATTGGGGAAGGGCCTTAGTCAAGTAGCACGCACGGTAACCTTCTCGGAGGTGCTACCCATCTATGGCATAGGAGAGGCTAGGGTGTTCAGCACCATGGGATTCAATCAGTGGTTGAAAAACTGGTGTGGAGCTCAGGGATTTGGCTTCATTGGGGACTGGGGGTCCACCTGGAGTGATGCAAGCCTATACTGGCATGATGGGCTGCATCTGTCCGGGAGGGGAACCAGGATCCTAGGTGATAGGTTTAAATGCTTCATTGGCAAGCTTTTAAACTAGCCAAGGGGGGAGGCACTGGAAAGGAGCAGGAAAATCCTAGCCCCCAAATAATCATGGTAGTAAGTGCAAACACCAACATAGAGGTGTCAATAGGAGAAGGGCAGGGGTAAATGGAGAAAGTGACAAAGGCAAGAAGGACAGGGATGGGGCAAAAGGAGTAAGGCCATCAGGAAATGGAGGTAATGAGTACCAATGCCCGTAGTCTGGGCAACAAGCTCCCTGAGCTGATGGCCTTAATGGAAGAGGGATGCCTGGATATCGTGAGCAGTCACAGAAACATGGTACACAGAGAACCATGACTGGGATGTTAACATACCAGGGTACATAACCTACAGGAGAGACAGGCAGGGGAGAAGAGGGGGAGGAGTAGCTCTCTATGTAAAGGAAGGGATAAAAGCAACTGAACAAAAGAGTAAACAGGGAGGAGAGGAGGCACTGTGGGTCACCTTGGAGACTTTAAAGGGCACCACAATCTGCACAGGGGTTGTGTACAGACCCCCATGTCAGGGGGAAGGAATGGACAAGGATATGATAGAAGGCATTCTTAGAATGGCAGAGAAAGGGGAGATACTGTTGATGGGAGACCTGAATATGCCAGATGTTAACTGGAGCACATTTGCTGCAGCCACATCCAAGAGCAGGGCCATTATTGATGCCCTACAGGGGTGGCAGGCATTAGACAGCTAGTTTCAGAACCCACTCATGAGGGAGCAATCTTAGACCTCGTACTCTCAAATGGGGGCAGTGAGAGGATCTCAGATCTAGAAGTGGGTTGCCATCTGGGACAAGTGACCATCAAACAGTGTGGTTCATGTTAAACTCAGCTACAGAGTCAAGCCATACAAAAGTGAGGGTACTGGACTTTAGGAGGGCTGACTTTGGCAAGATGGGAGAGTGCCTCAGAAAAGCACTAGCAAACAGGCTAGAAGGAGGTGTGGAGCAACAATGGGGAATTATCAAAACTGCCATCACAGAGGCAACAAGCCTTGTGTGAAGCAAATGAACAAATCAAAATGAAAGAAAAAGCCACTATGGTTCTCAAAAGAGGTGGCTGTGAAAGGCAGGAAGAAAAAGATAGCATTCCGAAGTATAAGGAAACACAGAAGGAGCAGGACAGAGAGCTGTACCAGTTAAGGCAGAAGGAAGCAGGGAGGGAAGTCAGAATAGCAAAGGCCTAAACTGAGGAAAAGATAGCCAACTCAGTTAGGAAGGGGGATAAAACCTTTTATAGGTACATCAGCGAGCGTAGAAAGACAAAGGGAGGGATAGTGAGGCTGAATAGAATGAACAGTGGGTGGGCAGAGGGGGACAGTGAAAAAGCAGGAATACTGAACGAATATTTCTGCTCAGTATTCACAAAAGAGGAGGGGGAAGTGCCTAATCCAATTAACAGAAGCACTCTTGATAGGGGGTCGATCCCAGTCCTTTCACAGAAGAAAGGGTTCTGCAAGAACTCCTAAAACTGAAGGTCGACAAAGCAATGGGTCCTGATGGAATTCATCCCAGAATTCTAAAAGAATTAAGGGAGGAACTAGTGAAACCACTGGCTACTCTTTTTAATAAATCATGGGAGGATGGTGTGGTACCCGAGGACTGGAGGAAGGCGGATGTGATTCCCCTTCACAAAAGTGGGTCCAAGACAGAGGCAGGAAACTACAGACCTGTCAGTCTGACCTCTGTGGTTGGGAAAGTGATGGAGTCACTTGTGAAGGAAAGAATAGTCGAGTACCTAGAGGCCAGTGGAGCACAGGACCCAAGGCAGCATGGGTTCACAGCGGGAAGGTCATGTCAGGCAAATCTAATAGATTTCTTTGACTGGGTGACCAAAGTAGTAGACCAGGGAGGGGCTGTGGACATGGCCTAACTAGACTTTAGCAAGGCATTTGACACAGTCCCACACAAAAGATTAATAGTCAAATTAACCAGCCTGGGAGTGGGACCCAGGGTGGTAGCCTGGGTAAAACATTGGCTGGACAACAGGACACAGAAGGTAATTGTAAATGGAGTCCATTCTGAAGAAAGGGGGGGGTTACTAGTGGGGTACCGCAGGGTTCATTATTGGGTCTAGTCCTTTTTAATGTCTTCATCAGTGACATTGCAGAGGGACTGGAAGGAAAAGTATGCCTTTTTGCAGATGACACAAAAATCTGCAACAGGGTTGATACACAAGGAGGCGTGGAAAGGATGAAAAGGGACTTGGCAAGGTTGGAGGAATGGTCAGAAGTATGGCAGCTAGGATTCAATGCAAAGAAGTGCAAAATAATGCACCTGGGAAACAAGAACCCAGGGGAAGAATACACAATGGGTGGGGAGGTAGTAACAACAACAAAAAAAGGAAAGGGACCTGGGGGTAATCATATCAGATGACCTTAAGGTTAGCAAGCAATGTGAGAAGGCAGTAGGGAGGGCTGGGGGTATGCTGGGATGTATAGGGAGTGGCATCAGCAGCAGAAAACAGGAAGTTGTTATCCCTCTGTACAGACAGTTGGTGAGACCCCATCTGGAGTACTGTGTCCAGTTCTGGAGACCCCATCTCCGCAAGGACATAGACAGGATAGAGGCAGTCCAGAGGAGGGCAACTAAAATGGTGCAGGGTCTGCAAGAGAAGCCGTATGAGGAGAGACTAAAGAGCTTAATATGTATACCCTTGAGGAAAGAAGGGAGAGGGGGACATGATAGAAACTTTAAGTACCTCAGTGGAATCAACAAAGTCCAAGAGGGTAGCATTTTCAGAAAAAAGACTTGCAAGAACAAGGGACACAATTTAAAGATAGAAGGAGGGTGGTTCAGGGCAATGGAGGAAGTATTATTTCACAGAGAGGGTAGTGGATGCATGGAACAGCCTTCCTGAGGAGGTTGTGGGGTCTAAAACTGTGGGAGAATTCAAGAATGCATGGGACAGACATAAGGCAATTCTTGCGGGCGGTAGGAAGAAATAGGCTGTTGGTTAACTAGGATCTGCGGCCTATCCTGTAGGTAGGGAAATGGGCAGATTAGATGGGCCTAGCGGTCCTTATCTGCCATCAAAGTCTATGTTTCTATGTTATCACCTTACTTCATAAACCCCATAGGTGAAGATTTCTTAATCCGTGGCAAAACGTGATTCCGCGCCACTGATGCGGAAAGTCATTTTGGGCAGAATGAGAGAAATGACAGCTGTAGTGCTCATGAGATGGTGTGAAAAAATGACTATGCTGAAAGTTGGGAGTGAAAATATGAGAAATTGGTAAAGTTACATGCGTGCGTAAGAAAATGTCAATGACTGTGCATAACTAGGGCGTTTTTTGGTACTTTTGCTCCAAATTTTCAACGTGGCCTTTTTGGAACCCCACCTCATGAACAGTGGCACTGCCATTTTGTTACTCTGCCCCAAAAGGTGATTTTGTGCAAGGATAACACCATTCCGCACCATAGGTGCGCAAACATATTTCGGGCAGGATATGAGAAATGACAGCTGTACTGTTCATGAGGTGGTGTGAAAAATCTGTATGTTGACAATTTGGAGTGAAAATATTAAAATTGCAGTTATGTGCCTGCATAGAAACCATATTTGGGGATTGAAGTTATCAATTAATATATCACCCCACCATGAATAGTGCACTGTCGTTTCATTGATTAGGGTCCTGAAAGGTGATTCCACAGGACCAACAAAATCACCTTTCGGACCCAGTAAAGAAACAACAGTTCTAGTGTTCATGAGGTGGTGTCCCAAAAGCCCATGTTGAAAATTTGGTGCCAAAAGACCTAAAAATGGCTGCAATATCAATATAAGTTCAAAACACCATTGACTGCCATTATATGGCACTTATCTTGATTCTTCAGTTCGCCGTTCGGCTTTGAAGAGTGCAGACATGTCCTGGTCCACAGAAGATGCAAGCCACCAACCTCCAGAAGTAAGCATGGGGTAATGGGGGTGGTGAGGAGAGGTGGGTGCACAGAAAGAGGGTCGGGATGGCGAGGGGGGGAGACTACGAGGGACTGTTTTCTTCTTTACAGATTACATTTTTTTTTAAATGATGTTGGGGGACTGTTTTCTTTTTTCTGGGATAAAAAATGTTTGGGGACACTGAAGGTGGGCTCACCAGTGTTCCAGAAGTGGTGTTGGTGGTGGGGAGTTACATAACTATAGAACAGGGGGGAATCGCCGATACGGAGATTGGGCATCCGATGTCAGACAGTGCTGGGGGGATCATGGACATGGGGATTGGACACCCCGATGTTGGACAGTGCTGGGGGGATCAACAACACAGGCATTGGGCCCCCCAATGTCGGACAGTGCTGGGGGGGATAGCTGACATGGGGATTGGGCACCCCAATGTCGGATACTACGGGGAAGGGGGGATCACTGACATGGGGATTGGGCACCCAGAGTGGGCTGAACAGTCATGTAAATCAAAGGGCCGAAGCACTCTTGGATTAGAGCGGCTTCAGTCCTTTGAAATGCATGACCATTCAGCCCACCCAGCAGAGAGTTGCAACAGGACCAGACCTAGTTGTCATTGGGGTAGACTGCTGAGCCCCTGGTTCTGCGAACTGCAGTGGGCTCAGCAGCGACAGCCCCCCCCCCCTCCGAAATCATGTATTACAACAATACATTGGTTTGTGCAAGGACAACCAATGTAAAAAGGGTGCTGCACTGATGAGATGAAATTATTTAAAGCAACAAGTGGGCACTGGCTGACTGCTACCTCATGCCACATCTGCCCATTGCCCAGACCCAAGCACACTCTGTCCTTCAGTCCCCCAGACTACAGTCTCTCTCCCCTCTGCCCTGTCAGTCAAGCCTCTGGTCCCAGAAGCCTGTTGCAAGCCTGCAACTCTGCTGCTACTAAGTCTGGCTTTTAGTTTTTTTATTCTTGTTTTTCCTCTAACATGCCCCTTCAGTAGCCCTACTAATAGGTTGAACCTTTCATTCAAGAAGATTTTATAGTATATAGTTAGGGCTTATTGTGTATGAAAATCAGTGGCTTTCACTTGATGTAGAACAGTTTGAAGATCACGGAAAGTTGTTGCAGTATCGTTCTGATGTCACAACAATATTACAGCAACTTTTTCCCCTTAACTTGCTACCCAGTTGGAGGAAACAGTGCTCTGCACAGAACTTCAAGGAAACATGGCGGTGCCACTTAGCAAAACAGTTCACCAAGATGGTTTGGACATGGACTGCTGTAGTCAGCTCTGTGTTTCCAGACTGTATTAATTGGTCAGGTTTTTTGTTGTTGTTGTTGTTAAATCACTGCCACTGAGAATTTTTAAAGGGTCGGGAGTGGAGAGAGACCATGCCGAGTGATTTCACAATTGACTGAGCTGCCGGGAGCAAGCGTGAGCGTGAACACAAGGTATGAAACCTTGTGAAATAAAACTTTTTCAATCTCAAGGAACCATATGCTATATAAAATATTGTATGGGTGACCATACACAACAAGGCTTTGTTTCCATCTCGGGGATGTGATGGCATAATAGAGACCTCTCGAACTTTACTCTTGTCTCTATGATGTCATCACATCCACCTGATGGAAACACAACCTTGTTGCGTATGGTCACCTATATACTATTCCACATTTTCTCGTGTGAACAATTTCATAGCTAATCTAACTTATCAGTCACACAGCCCAGCCTGAACTACCTAACAGCCCAATGACAAGCGCGAATTTCAGCTTCCCTCTGCCTCAGTGATGCAGTCAAGCAGCTCCAAAATGAGTCTGGAGCCTGTGAATCACACTGAGTCCTATTAGTGCTGTAGTCAGTTAACTATTTCAGGGGTGAACTGCAGTAAACGATTCCACTGGTTCAACAGGCCTGCACCATTCAGACTGGGTCGAACCACTTGAAAAGTTCACCTATTTGCACAGAAAGTTTGCCACCATCCACAGGAACCAAATGCCTGAAATTCGAGGTGTTCGATTCTTTGGTAGACAAACTTGCAAGCCTATTCCAAACTGGAGCTGGGATCAAGCTGGGGTAATTTATTATGCTGCCAAGGAGTTACACACTAATAAGGGCATCCATCTTGCCACTTCAGTTTTCACTGTATGGCATCTCACACAATCCTTACTGCATTATACCGCTCTATTACATTTCACTGGAGTTCGGATCTCCACCCCACCAATCTTCCCAAGACCAATTCACCCTGCACTAGTTCCCTCTAAATTCTGCCACGTTACCACCCTTAATCTACGGGGCAATGTTGCTAAAGTTACACTGAATCTTGGTCCAAGTTACATTTCAAAATTTCACATACTTCCCTAACCTTCCTGTTGGGGTCCCTGGAGCCCTGGTGCTCCCAAAATCATTTGTGCAGCAGCACTCTCCCAGGTAGGGCAAGCACTTCCATGGGGGCAAAGCTGTGTCAACACATGTCTCTCCTTGCCCACGAGGGGCATCATTATGAAAGCAAGTCAGACTATGACAGTACTCTTTGAATTTATTTTACTTTTTCCAGCCTGCATAGCTGTCTTCAGCCATACTCCCCTCCCAGTCCCATCACCTGCTGTCCCCAGGACTTACCTTCCAACCAGTCAGCGCCCCATGGATTGACCCCTGCGGTGGAGACTCCTGGGGTTCCCAAGCCTGGGAGATGTTATAGCTGGGTTGCAGTCGGGAGCCCAGTGAGCGGTGCGGGTCCTGTGAAGGAGAGGCAGTTTCATCTTCCCACAGGCAAGGACATGTTTTTCTTCCCCTGTTCATACCCTTTCCCTGAGCACTTCGTGGACTAGGGCCAAGTGGATGTCTGCACATAAGTGTGCAGACACCCTGGCCAGGAAGCACCTGCCCACCTACCTCGGTTCCTCTGCGCTACCACCTGTGATCATCCAGGTGGCAGTATTGTAATGGAGCAAGCAATCCTCCCTCCCCAGAGGAGGAGAGTGTCCTTTGGGAGGCTCAATCCTCCTCCCACCGGCTGGCCCCTCATTGAACAGGGACTGCCTATGAACTTGAGTCACTGGTGTCATGAGTGGTTGTGCTACCACTGCAGTGATCAGTTGACTAGACTATGACAGTACTACTAAGTTACATTTATTAGTTCGTCTGGCCATGCCTGCCTCCCTCTGACAGTACAATGATAGTCTTAGTGGCCCGAACAACAGGCGCCCATGCCTAGACCCTCACATGAGGACTTATCAACCCTAACGTTTGACAGCCCCCCCCCCCATGACCTATTCATTCAGCTTTAATGCTATGGGGCTCTACACTACTGTACCCAGGGTTTCTAATTCTCTACAGAACATCCTTAATGCAAGGCTTACTTACAGTTGTACCCTCTTTCAGACTATGCTCTCTGTCAAGTGTAACCCCCCCCAGCCCCCTCATCTAGGAGCATAAATCTTCATAGCAGATGTTCCCGAGGGCACACAGAGAAGGCTACATCAAGCGCTAACCCGAGCCAGTGCACACTTATACAAGATAGGAAAATGGTGGTCCTACCTTTCAGACGACTCCATTCACCAGTGCACCCTTGATCTCACCGCCAAAACTGGATTTTGTCCCCAAACACAGACCACCGGGCCAGGATCTCCAAACAGCAACGTCCTAACTCTTTGCACCCCTGAGCCCCTTGATCCAGAATGTGAAGTGATGGCATCTCTCCTGGAATTAAAACTAATGAGATAAATTAAACACAAGGGGAGTTCCTATTTCATTCTCTTCCCCTTCCAGCTTAAATAAGGCAATGTCCACTACCAAGTTCTTCCCAGACTAGCTTCTTTATTTAGTTCCAACATCCCCAATGATTACAGGAATGCAGGGGTCACATCCTTTATAAATAAATAAAGCAGCTCCATGGGGCTATTGAAACTTTGTACAATTCATACTCACTGGACATTTGGAGCAGCACATCAAATACAGGCAGTACAGCAGGGCTCCTTTACTTTATCCTACTTGGAGGCTTTACCCAAGGAACCTCCCTTCTTAGAAACCACAGGCTCCTGGCTCACTGGTGCTGGTAAGCCAAATCTTTTTTTTTATTCTACTCTACTCTGGGTTACACATAACACTCAGGCACTGGTTGCTGCCCCAACTCCTGCGTGGGAAAGTGTGCTGCTTCCCCCACCTGGTCCCTGGACCTTAGCCCACATCACCAGAGATACCAGGATTTTTTTCTGCGACCCAGGCCCTGCAATCCCTCATTCTTGCTCTACAAGAAACCTGACCCATGATGGTGCTCCTATTCTCACAGCAACCACTCCTTCCTTGCAGCTCAGCCATTTCGTCTACATTGCTAGCCCCAGGACCTGCCCCTCCAAGCAGGCCCCAATTATGGGTGAAAGGCCCCCTGGTTCCAACTGCTCTCAGGCCACCCTGCCACACCAGGTGCCAGGGAAGACCACTGTCACCAACCTTCCCCCTGCGAAGACCCTGTCACCATCCCCACAGCCCTGGCAACCTGAGAAAACTACCTACTGGGGATCTCTAAGGGCTCCTGCCTATCCTGGCATCCTACTGCCAGCTGCACCTCCCTTACCCCCATGACACAGGACTTGGCTAACCATCCACCCCCACGGAGTTTCTGTCTCTGCTCCTTAACACCACATCACTGCAGAGGCCGTCCCTATCTGCCACTTTGTGGGTGTCTCCCCCCATGCTGCCCACCCAGACTGCCAAGCTCCCTTAATCCTATCTACTCTGCTCCTTCAACAACCCCCTCCAGCCCCAGGCCTACTGCCGGGGCTGGAAAGGCCCCAAGACTTCCTGTATCCTGCCTTATTTACCTCCCTAAACCGGCCCTCTGATACCACCTTGAGGCATCCAGCAGGTACTAACCCCCAGAGTACTAATACGTTCTCTAGCATAAGCCCCTCTTTTGAGGGGGGCTTACACTAGCAGTTCCATGGTAGGAGTGGGTCCTCACAGATCTCTGCGACCTCCCTTGAGGGGTGACCCTCCACTACTACCCATGGTGCCATGCTGGTTCTCAATCTTTCATGGGTCCTCGAGGTGAACTCTTGGGATGCCCCATCCTTCCAACTGTGTCTTGATGGTATCACTCCAGAGACCTTACCATTGGGCCGATGCTATGCAGACACAGGGACCCTGCCACCACCCTTGGGCCCCTCGACCCCCTGATTCAGTCACAACTGAGGAGCTGGGTTCCCATTGCTGGTCTTCCTCTTCTAGCTCTAACTCTTCTGGGGCTTGCCTCCCCTTCTTATTGACAATTAGGGGAGGGCAGGACCATGCATATTCATTACAGAGTTTCCGCTTCTAGCTGAACCAGAACACTCTGTGTACAAACATCCAGACATCCTGTCTCCAAGCAAAATATCTTCTAAAGGACAACTCTCAGGATCAGGCTTAACCCGTCAATAGCTCTGTAGTAACTGGCCTCGATATAAGTGAAGAGAGAGATTGGTTACACCTGTATGCTTTAGAGGTCTGCAATTACTTGTCTTTTTATGTTTTATTTCAGTTTTGGATTAATACCTTTGAGCCTAAAGGCTCCTTTTCAAAGGTTCCAAGTCAAGATACGTAGGACAGTACACTGGGTACAGATAGTAGTGGTGAAACAAAGCAGAGATTACATACAAGGCAATTGCAGAGGTTACAGAGTAATCAGAAGTACAACAGTGAAGAAACCTTGAACAAAATAAGAGTGCAGTTCCAGTGCTTAAGCATTTACAACTACGGTGTAGCCAAATATATGTCAGTTTTAAGCTACTAGCGGTCAATAAAGGAGGCTTTGTCAGTGGTTAAGGAGAGAGGCAAGGTGAGGTGGTGGGGTAAAAGGGATGGGAAATGGGGAGCTGGTGGACTGGCGGGGTTTCACTACATGCACTATATGCAAATCACTATGGATGTTATCATTTTTCATTTTATTTTCTTTAGAATGGAGGCAGATCTTAATGTGTTAAATGCCTCACTCCTGTATCTTTTATAATATTAAAATGAAAATTTAGTATAAGAACCGTATGGGAAACTTTGGTTCCCGTACTGAAACATCACCAATAGGATTGCGCCAAGGACAGTGCACTGCGCTAATTGGAGTGTTACCATTCTGGAGCTATATTCATACATACATAGTGCCCTTGTCATGGGCACTGTATGTGAGAATATAGAGCTGTGTTTGCACCACACAAAGGAGAGACACAGCACACCACAGCCCCTTGCTGACAAAAGATACCCAGGAACAAAGGGGGTTAGTGCATCTCAAATGGGTTAGTGCCTTTGTTCCTGGATGCCATATTGAAACACCAACTTGCTGATAGAAACATAGAAACATAGACTTTGATGGCAGATAAGAACCGCTTAGCCCACCCAGTCTGCCCATTTCCCTACCTATTGGATAAGCTGCAGATCCTAGTTAACCAACAGCTTACTTCCTCCTACCCCCCACTATAATTGCCTTATGTCTGTCCCATGCATTTTTTGACCCCACGACCTTCTCAGAAAGGCAGTTCCATGCATCCACCACCCTCTCTGTGAAAAAAAAAATACTTCCGCACATTGCCCCTGAGCCATCCCCCTCTGTCTTCAAACTGTGTCCCCTTGTTCTTGCGCATCTCTTTTTCCTAAAGATGCCACCCTCTTGGGCTTTGCTGATTCCTTTGAGGTACTTGAAAGTTTCTATCATGTCCCCCCTCTTCCTCCTTTCCTCGAGGGTATACATATTAATCTTCTTTAGTCTCTCTTTGTACGGTTTCTGGTGTAGACCCTGCACCATTTTTGTTGTCCTCCTCTGGACTGCCTCCATCCTGCCTATGTCCTTGTGGAGATGGGGTCTCCAGAACTGCACGCAGTACTCCAGATGGGGTCTCACCAACTGTCTGTACAGAGGGATAACAACTTCCTGTTTTCTACTGGTGATGCCTCTCCCTATGCATCCCAGTATCCCCCAAGCCCTCCTTACTGCCTTCTCACATTGCCTGCCTACCTTTAGGTCATCTGATATGACTACCCCAGGTCCCTTTCCATTGTTGTTGTTGTTAGTACCTTCCCCCACATTGTGTACTCTTCCACTGGGTTTTTGTTTCCCAGGTACATTACTTTGCACTTCTTTGCATTACATCTAAGCTGCCATACTTTTGACCATTCCTCCAACCTTGCCAAGTCCCTTCTCATCCTTTCCACCTCCCCTTGTGTATTAACCCTGTTGCAGACCTTTGTTTCATCTGCAAAGAGGAATACTTTTCCTTCCAGTCCCTCTGCAATGTCACTTATAAAGACATTAAAGAGGACCAACCCCAATACTGAACCCTGTGGTACCCCGCTAGTAACCCCCCTTTCTTCGGAGTGGACTCCGTTTACTATTACCCTCTGCGTCCTGTTGTACAGCCAATTTTTTACCCAGGCTACCACCTTGGGACCCACTCACAGGCTGGCTAACTTGTTTATTAATCTTTTGTGTGGGATTGTGTCAAATGCCTTGCTAAAGTCTAGGTAGGCCATGTCCACAGCCCCTCCCTGGCCTACTACTTTGGTCACCCAGTCAAAAAAAGTCCTATGACATTTGTCTGACATGACCTTCCCACTGTGAATCCATGCTGCCTTGGGTCCTGTGCCCTGCCGGCCTCTAGGTACTCAACAATTCTTTCTTTCAGAAGTTATTCCATCATTTTCCCTACCACTGAGGTCAAACTAACAGGTCTGTAGTTTCCTGTCTCAGCTGTGCTCCCACTTTCGTGAAGGGGAATCACATCCACCTTTCTTCAGTCCTCAGGTAGCACACCATCTTCCCATGATTTCTTAAAAAGGGTAGTCAGTGGTGTCACTAGTTCACCCCTTAGTTCCTTCAGAATTCTGGAATGAATCCTGCCAGGCCCCATTGTCTTGTCTATCTTGAGTTTTAGGAGTTCTTTCAGGACCCTTGAATGGACTGGTATTGACCCCGCTATCCAGAGTGCTTCTATTGTTTGGTTTAGGTGCATCCCTCTCCTCTTCTTTTGTGAATACTGAACAAAGGTATTCATTCAGTATCTCTGCCTTTTCACCGTCACCCTCTGCCCACCCCCCATCCCCTTTATTAAGCCTCACTATCCCTCCTTTGGTCTTTCTTTGCTCACTAATGTACCTGTAAAGGTTTTAGCCCCTTTGGACTGAGTTGGCTATCTTTTCCTGGTTTGGGCCTTTGGTATTCTAATTGCCTTCCCCGCTTCCTTCTGCTTTAGCAGATAGAATTATCTTTCCTGCTCCTTCTGTGATTCCTTATACTTTCTGAATGCTGTCTTTTTCTTGCTAACCTTCCCCGCCACCTCTTTTGAGAACCATAGTGTTTTTTTCCTTTGTTTTATTTTGTTTATTTGCTTCACACAGATGCTTGTTGCCTCTGTGATGGCAGTTTTGATTTTGCCCCATTGTTCCTCCACCCCTCCTTCCTGCTCTTTTGCTAGTGCATTCCTTAGGCACTCTCCCATTCTGCCAAAGTCAGCCCTTCGAAAGTCCAGTACCCTTGCTTCTGTATGGCTTGACTCTATGGCTATGTTTATTGTGAACCACACTGTCTGGTGTTTGCTTGCTCCCAGATGGCTACCCACTTCTAATATCCGAGATCCTTTCACCCTCCCCATTTTAGAGTACCAGGTCTAAGACTGCTCCCTCCCGAGTGGGTTCCAACACTAGCTGCCTGAGGGATGCCCCCTGTAGGGCATCGAAAATGACTCTGCTCTTGGATGTGGCTGCAGCAAATGTGCTCCAGCTAACATCTGGCATATTCAGGTCCCCATCAACCATATCTCCTCTTTATCTGCCATTCTAAGGATGCCCTCTATCATTTCCTTATCTATGTCCTCCCCCTGAGATGGGGATCTGTATATAACCTGTGTGCAGATTGTGGCGCCATTTTCTGTCTCCAAGGTGACCCACAGTGCCTCCTCTCCTCCCTGTTTACCTTTTAGATCCATTGCTTTGATCCCTTCCCTTATGTAGAGAGCTCCTCCTCCTCCTCCTCTTTTACCCTCCCTGTCCCTCCTGTAGATTGTGTACCCTGGTATGCTGACATCCCAGTCATGGTTCTCTGTGTACCAGGTTTCTGTGACTGCTACAATATCCAGGCGTCCCTCTTCCATCAAGGCCACTAGTTTAGGAAGCTTGTTACCCAGACCACGGGCATTGGTACTCATCACCCTCCATTTTTTGATGGCCTTACCACTTTTA
This sequence comes from Neoceratodus forsteri, assembly GCA_016271365.2. NCBI lineage: Eukaryota > Metazoa > Chordata > Ceratodontiformes > Ceratodontidae > Neoceratodus > Neoceratodus forsteri. The sequence goes on along the minus strand of CM028129.1, from coordinate 1,250,455,510 downwards.
GCCCCATCCCTGTACTTACTGCCTTTGCCTTTTTCTCCATTTACCCCTGCTCTGTCCCCTATTGACCTCTCTACCTTGGTGTTAACCTCACTAACTACCCTGTTTTGAGGGGGAAGGCTGGGAATTCCCTGCTCCTTTTCAGTGCCTTCCCCCCTTGGTTAGTTTAAAAGCTTGCCAATGAAGCACTTAAACCTATCATCTAGTATACTGGTTCCCCTCCTGGGCAAATGCAGACCATCGTGCCAGTATAGACCTGTATCCCTACATGTGGACCCCCAGTCCCCAATGAAGCCAAAACCCTGTGCTCCGCACCAGTTTTTCAACCATCCATTGAATCCCAGGGTGTGGAGTACCCTAGCCTCACCCATGCCATAGACAGGCAGCACCTCCAAGAAGGTTACCGTGCATGCTACTTGTCTAAGGTCCCTCCCCAACTCCACAAGCTCCTCCTGCACAGCTCTGATCCCATTCCCGGCTAGGCTATTTGTTCCTAGGTGGACAATGACATTCAGATCCCTCTCCTGTGCAGCTACTCCCATGATCCTGAGGATTAGCTTCCTGTCCCTCCATGCCATAGCACCAGGTAGACACCTTACCTCCCTCTCCCTCCCTCCCCTCCCTCCCTCCCTCCCCCAGTTCTACCCCCTAATGACTGAGTCCCCACCAGGAGTTGTTTTCTTCCCTTGTGGGATCCCATGCCACCCTCCTGCGGGTCTTCTTTGTGGAGATTCCCAGCATCCTCCTTGGTCTCCACTGTGGGTGCCTCCAAAGAGGAACAATGCTCCTCCAGAAAGGCATATGAATTATGTAGAAGTACAACTGGAGGGATGCGCCTCTGTTCCACCACCCTCACCCTCACCCTCCCTGAACCCACTGTAGTCCAACCACTCCTTATTCTTGGCAACCTCTGAGGCAGCGGCTGCGGCCCTTGAGCACTTAATGCACGCATCATGTTAAGAGGCCATTTGCATGACATTATGTAGCCATTAGGCATTCTGCACCATGCTTCTGCACCTTTGTATGCATGGAAGCATTATGCAGAGAGACGTTTGGTGTCCCCCCTGCCCTGAACCCATTGCCAGTCAAAGTGATTTTAAAGTGTAATCCCTGGTGCCAGTTTTACCCCACTCTCTCATTAAGTAGTAGAAAATGTATGTTTATACAGGTAAGATATGTTGGCACAAACACCATTAGGGCAAGGGAGCTCTGTTTACAAGCTGGCCCTGTTAAATACATCAGTTTAGATTGTATGAATAATATGACATACTCTACAAGCAAACACCAATATATAAATACAACACAATAAATGAAAAAAAATTGCAATAATTGTAACGTCACAACTTTCATACAATACAAACAATACATCAATACACGAATACAGTGGCTAGAGAAGACAAGCAATGAAGCACATTTTATATAATGCAAATACAACGTATGCTCAGTTCCTGTTTCATAGCTGTACAGAATGGCCTTTCAGTTCTCCTTTAATACGTATCCATGGTGGTATTGGTACCCCCTCACCTGATCCCATGTTGTTAAACAATTCCTCCCTGGTAGCCTAGTGGCCCACCCACTGGTACCATCCTCCGTTAACCACTCCTTTCCCCACCCCAAGATGGTGACCAACATTCATTCTTGTCTCACCTTCACTGTGGGCCACCATTGTCATTCATGTAAATTAGTCAGCTGCATTATATACGTACCTGCACCAATAGTGAACTAACTTACAATGTTGATAGTTACCTCTGCAACGTAACTGACTGACTTGCATGAATGAGGCGATGGCCAGCAGCAGAGATGAGTAGAGGGTGAGTACCAGCTGCCATCTACTGACTAAGAGAGGAGTGCAAAGGGGGTGCTCAACAAAGGATGACACCAGGAAGGGTCTGTGCCACTATGCTACCAGTGAGGGACTGCATAATAATGGAAGTGGATGAGGGGGTACAACTAAGACCAGGGATATATATTACAAGTGGACTGGATGAGGGCGTGGGTTACCACTAGCACCAGTGACACATATTAAAGGAGGATTGAGTAAGGAGGAGATATCACTGGACACCAGGGTATATTACTTAACAGCAAACAGGGATTGGGTATGGGAGGAAGAGCATTTTGTTTTATTGTTTATTGAATCCAGCACCAGTGTTGCAAGGGCGTGCACCATTGTGCATATTTTTTAAAAAAGGTTTTGGAAACATTAAAATGCACTCCACAGCAGTCTTTTTGCCCTTCCAAAATCCTTTCAATAGTTCACTGCACCCTGTATGCAAGAGGTTTCCCTCATTTGCATTGGTGCAGCTGTGTATTTAGTGCAATTGTGCTACCCACTAAGTACCTTGGTTTGTGTCTTTTTGAGTATAACAACAGCCACGCTAACAGCTTGTTGGCTGTATGATATCCATGTAGCATGGCGTTAATTCTGTTTGTGCTGTACTAAGCATTTACATATGGGAGCCTTTATGTACACATATAATATCTGCATGGTCAAATTATAGGCTTTGAAAGTAAATCAATGCTTCAATCTTTATTTTTCAATATAAAATGATAATTAGTTTTTTTTTTTTTGCTTTTTATCATGGATAAAATTATACCTGGTAAGGAAGTCATTATTTTCATTGTTAGTTTAAATTTCATTTGTTCCCCCTCAAAGAAGGCCTTCACTGAATTTAGGTTACGTTTTTAATTTATGTACTCCGTGTTTCGTATTTATATATAGATTCTATTTCAGCAACATGTATGTGAATATTTTGCCTTTATCTTTAATGTAAAGCAAGCTGAAAAACAAGAACAGCACAACACTTTGCAGCAAAACAAATTCTCCTTTGGTGCATCAATCTAGCCAGTAGGAATTAGTTCACAGATTTCTGCTAGCAGGTACAGCACGTCCTGCTTTAGGGATGTGGATAACATATCTTAGTGGTTGTCAAAATAGTGACAGATATATGGATTGGTAGCTCTGTCATCCTTTTAGAGGCTGGGTGGGTGGAATCAGCTTGTGAGCTGGTTATCAGTTTGATCACTAGCTTTCAAAACCTGGTAGTCAAATCAATAAATCAATACTTTTAGCGGTAATCTTTTTTAAGGGTCAAAAATCACTTTTTGGGTGGGTAGCCAGTTGGCTGGTAACTTTCAAAGTCTGGTTGTGAAACCAGTCTTTTAGTGGCCATTGGCCATTTGGCTACCTGATTTGTCCCACCCTGTTTACAGATAGTGATGAATGAGGGCTACTATGTGCAAAATAAATGCCTCAGGAAACTCATGTAACTCTTGTTATGTTGGCGCGCTTGCGCAGCCAACATCGTGGGACAGTGCAGCTTTGGAGGCGGGGTCGCTGTTGGGTGAATGCAGGGCATGCACTGGTAGGTTCGTCCCTCATTCCTCAATCAGCCTGTATGCCGGCACCACACCATGCATACATAATGTGGCGAGCACATCTAAGAAAAGGTCCGATGCAATCCGAGCAAAGCTCGTCATACGCAGCGGACTCTTCCTCGTGCTCGCCGACATTCATGAGCATGATCGGCGGTGGGCGGCCACCAACTATTGCCACTGGGGTGCCCAATCCCCTGTCAGTTAACCCCCACTTTTGTGTGCTGACGGGGAGCCCACCCTCGTCAGATAAACTTCAATTATTGAATGCTGAGGGGGCCTAATCCCTCGGCTCACCCCCGCTTTTAGGTGCCGATAGGGTTCCTAATCCCGCCGACATTACTTCCTCATCCCCCGTGTTGTGTGCCGATGAGGGTGCCCAATCCCAGTCAAGGCTAGACACCCCCAAACAGTTAGGTGGCACACTGGGAGCCCACCCCAGTGTGCCAAATCCTGCAAAAAAAGCTGTCCCGCAATGTTTTTTCCCCTGTAAAATGATTACGGTCCCTCGAGTCTCGATGCCCTCCCCCACCCGCACTCCACCTCTGCGCGATTCCGCCTCCCTCACCCCCCACCCCATACTTACCTGTGGGAGCCTGGGCGATGATCTTCGTGGACCAGGAACACATCTCTACTCTTCAAAGCCGACCGCGAACTGAAGAAATGCCGTAAGCTGTATAATGGAATGAATAGGGTTTTTTCAACTTTAATGCATATCTCGGGCATTTTTGCGAATTTTGGCCCCAAATTTTCAACATGGGGTTTTTGGGACCCCTTCTCATGAATTCTTGCACTGTCATGGCGTTATTCAGTCCTGAAAGGTGATTTCGCAGTCACTGCACGGAATCACCTTTTGGGACTCAGTCACGAAATGACAGTGCCACTGTTCATGAGAGGGGCTCTCAAAAAGCCCTTGTTGCAAGTTTGGTGGGAAAAATCCAAAAAATGACTGTTTTACGAGCGTGCGTAGCAACTGCGCAACGCACGCTCGTAAGTTAGTGCATTTGCACTATTTTCATGCCAGATTCTCAACATTGGCATTTTACCACACCTTCTTGTGAACCGTACAACTGTCACTTTTCACATCCTGGCCGAAATGTGTTTTCGCACTTCTGGCGCAGAATAGCACTGTCGCTGTCACGCAATCACTGTTCAGGACACATTATGAAAATGAAAGTGACACTGTTCATGAGCAGAGGTCCTAAAATGCCTGTATTGAAAATTTGGTGACAATACTCCATAAAATGACTGTGTTATGAGCGTGCGTTGCGCAGTTTGCACGCACGCTCGTAAGTTCGCAAACCTATAATATTTTCACTCCACATTTTCAACAGTGCCATTGTTCTACATCTCCTAATGAACAGTACAGCTGTCATTTTTCACATCCTGATCAAAATCTGTTTTTGTAGTTCCGGCACACAATAGCGTGGTTGCTGTGGAATGCCAGAGTTCGACATACATTATGAAAATGGCAGTGTCACTGTTCATTAGCAGATGTCCTAAAATGCCTATGTTGAAAATTTAGGGACGAAAGTCAATAAAATGAGTGTTTTACGAGCGTGTGTTGCATAGTTTGCACGCACGCTCGCGATTTTGTGAATTTGTAATACTTTCACTCCAGCTGTTCATCATTGGCATTTTTCCATACCTCCTTATGAACAGTACAGCTGGCTGAAATGTGTTTTCGCATGTCCGGTGCAGAATTGCATGGTCACTGTGTGAAATCACTTTTCGGGACAGTTTGAGGAAATGACAGTGACACTATTCATCAGCAGAGGCCCTAAAATGCCTATGTTGAAAATTTGGTCGCGAAGTCCAGACAAAGACTGTGTTGCAAGCTTGCATTGCACAGTTTCCACGCACCCTTGTAACTTCATCAATCTGCAATATTTTCATGCCACATTTTCACCACTGGAATTTGTGCACACCTCATTATCAACAGTCCAGCTGCCATTTTCCACAGCCTGCCCAAAACGCGTTTCCGCAGCTCTGCCACACAGTGGCGTACTCGCTGTGCAAAATCACCTTTTAGGACACATTAACAAACTCACAGCACTATGCCTCTCCACCTCCGCCACTGCCAATGCCAGCACGACAACATTTGGCATTGACAAATGCTTGTTCTTATTAAACAATGAAAACAATGTGCACTTCTTGTGATATCATTGTAAACCTAACCATAGGCTGAGTGGGGAAGAATAATTACAGGAGAGTGGCAGATTTCCTCTGTTTAACTTTCTCTGAAAGGAACAGTTGGGGGTGCTACAGAAACTAATACACCGGCAATGTAATCATTCATGCAAGTTTTTTGGTAAATGAAGGTATGGCGCTCATCCAAGAGGCAGCCTGAACTCATTACCTTTAAGAAGGCTGCAGCGAAAGCTTTCAAGGGCCTCTGTTTGTCTTTCATTTCATCTCATGTCTGACCTCCATGACCCCAGTGAGGCCTACTAAGAGTTTTCTTTTCAGCAGCCAGGTTTCAGCAGTCCTAAATGTAATTTCTAAATGACAGCATTACAACCCCCCCAACCCCCACCTCACCCACCTGCTAGGCCTTTCACTTGGAACCATGGCTTTTAAAACTAAACTATTTTAGTGAGCCACTGACATTTCTCAACATGAAAACTGAAGTTCCGATGCTTAAAATGGACTAACCTAGCAACCTCACTACAGGACGTAAGGAAATTGGCTCCAGGTTAAAAAAAATGATCTAGTGAAATTAAGTAAAAGTGCATTTAAAGAGCTGGGGCAGGATTTTCATACGGATCCACTCAAGATGCATCTGGTGCTATTTTAAAGCATTCAAAGCTGTTAGACCATCTATTTCATGGCTTAACAGTGCCCAAAGTTTGTGTCCCAAGCTAGATACATTTGGGTCTATTTTCTGAAGCAAATTGACTTGTTGTAAACAGACACAACTTCTGAAAACAGCAGCAGGGCTGCCTGAGTACAAGTGGATGGATGCAGGTGCAGGTGTGGCATGCATTTATGTCTGCATCCAACCCTTTTGAAAATCCCCCCCCCCCCCGTGTCTTTTATAGCAACTTCATTTAGCCTTAAAATGTTTCTGCTTTTTTTTTCCTCTGTTTATGCTCCTGGGCCACTGACTGGCCCATGGCCCCCATCTATTCCCTGCTAGTTCCCCAGCCTTATCACCCTGCAATGTCCCATGTTTACCTCCTACTGTCAGAACTACCGTGGGCTTGCTTTACCACAGCAGAGCCTTGGGGACCAGACCCCTTCAAAGCGACCTTTTCAGCTATCTGGAAAGAGAGCCTGAGCCAGCAGATATGAGGCTTGAGAATGCCAGGGTCCCTTCCTGCTGCAAAGTCAGGGTTTTTCCTTTGGTTTTCTCCCTGCCCTGGAAGATGCCATACTCAAGGACATCATGACATACCTGTACATGCATGCATTAATGATGGTGCCATTCTCCCCCTCCCAGAATTGCCCCAACTGCACCTCTCCCTCTGGTCACTCAGAGGGCGGTATCACAGTGAGGCTTAGTGCCCCCCCCCAAGGAAGAGAAGAGTCTGTGAAACACCCAACTGGCCTCCCCAGCCCACCCCTGATGAGTCAGGCTCACACCCAATCCTGGGTCACCAGCAGCGCGAGTAGTTGTGTTACTGCTGCGCTGATAGCCTGGCTAATTCCTACATATTTTCTTCATCCCATTATTAATCTTTTAAATATTTCACATTGACAAAAGTGCTTATTTAACTTTCAGTTTTAGAAACATCAGACTGTCCCCAAACTGACCTTGTTGTCTCTTTACTGGTCAAGGAGGACCTCATGGACTACCTGGAGAGCAGTTGTCTCCAGGATAGTAAACAGCATGGGTTCATGGCAGGAGGTCTTGTCAAACTAGCATGATAGTCTTTTTTGACTGGGTGACGAGGGCACTGGATAGGGGCCACGCCGTGGATTTACCTTACTTTGACTTAGGTTCTGTCTCTTTGCAGATGACACAAAACTCTGTGGGAGGGTGGATAGCAACAAAGGAATCAGGGAAATGCAGACTGACCTGCAAAGGTTAGAGACATAGTCTAAGATTTAGCAGTTAAAATCTGAAAGACGTTCTCTGGTAAACTGTAATAGTTGAACAGAGGATGTTTATGAAATGATATAATGAACTGCATACCTGCTGTTTAACTTTTAACATGTAAAACTTATGGAAAAGATTCTGTACGTGCAGCAACAGAAAGGTTAGTTTTGTTAAGGGATAGGCAGTAGCTTCATATACGCTAATGAACTGCACCACTTGTTCTGACTGAGACTTCTCATCTGACATGAAGGACTACTGCCATATTTTCATCCAGTTCAGTGGTCAGGATGTAGAAAATGTTTCATGGTCCTTGTGGCATCAATTGCCCTCTTTTCAGGTAGGAAACTGAGACTAGTGGTGGATGGACACTATTCAGAATGGTGGAATGTTCTAAGGCGAGTACCCTATGAGGGTTGGATCTGTTGCTCGTTAAGATGTTTAATATAGTAGGCAAGTCACAGTGTCAGAGGTTAAGAAATATGTACAGTAAAGAGGGTCTTTGGCAAAACTAGGGTTGGAGGGGATACCATTCATATGAAAATTCTAGCCCTCACCATAGAAGAGATTGACCATCCTATAACAAAGATATTTAACTTGTCACTCAGGATAGCTAAATTTCCAGTCAAATGGAAGATTGCACTAGTCACCCCAGTTCATAAGAACGGTGATGGGACTAATTATTCAAATTATCGACCCATTTCAATATTGATTGCCCCCACTCTCGAAAGCATTGGAGCGCATTGTTTTGGACCAATTAACAGACTACTTTAACAAATATAACATACAGTGTCAGGAACAACATGGCTTCAGGAAAGCACACAGCACCACGTCTGCATTCATAGGGCAGGATTCACAAAAGAGATGTGCTGGGTGCAAGTGAGATGCGCTGGGCGCAAGTGAGATGTGCCGGCACAAACAAAAAATGTGCCATGAAGCGATTCACACACAGGGCGGTAGCACTGGTGCATCCCAGATGCGTCGCACTGAACCAGATGCACTGCAGGTGCATCATAATGTTATGCGGTGCTAATAGAGGGGGCAGACATATGCATACACAGTGCAAAGTGATTCATAGTGCAAAATGATTGTGCAATGAGAGAGCAAACCCAGTACAAGTACCAAATGTGCTATGAAAAGATAAGTATAAAAGAAGCAGTCTTAAGTGCAAGCCACTAGCAGGTCAGCAGCAGAACAGCAGCACCAGCACAGTGGCAGAGAGAGGGGGAGAGAGTGAGAGAGAGAGACAGAGAGAGACAAAGAGAGAGAGAGAGAGCACACCCCCACCAGCAGCATGGATGCAGCACCATTTGCAATGGTCGGTGTATTAATGAGAATGAGGAGACGGGGAGGCAGAAGGCACTGTAGGCGGCCTGCCCCATGGTGGTATCATGCCAGGCTGTCATTCGAGCAGCTGATGGATGTGGAGATAGTAGACCGATACTGCCTGAACAGGGCCATACTGAGGCAGCTCTGTGGGCTGTGCCATGAAGAAATGCAGGCACCCACTGCACGTGGTCATGCCATCTAGGTGGAGACCAAGGTGACAACAGTAATGTGCCTGCTCACCACGGGAACCTTTCAGAGGCCTATTGGGGACACCACTGGCATATCACAGGCCTCCACTTCCCGCCTCCTCACACAATTCCTCACCGCACTGCTACCACATGTTTCAGAATACATCCATTCCCCAGCATGCAGGCAGCGTGGACAGAAGCCATGCAGGGGTTCTATAGGGTGGCACTCATGCCAGGCATCATAGGGGCCATTGACTGCACCCATGTGGCAATCCACGCACCACCTGGTGAGGACACCATCACCTATATCAACCGCAAGGGACACCACTCGGTGAACTGCCAGGTGGTGTGCAATGCCACAGGGCACATCAGCAATGTCTGCACCACACACCCTGAGAGCACACACAATGTCTTCATCTGACAGCAGTCGGCCCTCTACCAGAGGTTCCAGGTAGGGGACATACCAGGTTGCCATCTATTAGGTGCATGGGACATAGCAACCAGCAGCACAACAGAGCACCACTGTCAGGACAAGAGGGGGTGTGTGTGCAGAGAGCAGCATGCACAATGGACAGTATACGCAGCTGCTGTGGGACAGGGGTGGTGTGCAAGGGTACACAGGCAGACACCTGCAGATACAGGGAGGCACACGTGCAATGCACGGCATGTGTGGGGAAGTGCCCTGGGAGTGCATGTGTGGCAGGGACATGCACAACACAAGCAGACAGCGGCCAGCAACAGCAGCTGAGGTAGGGTGGTAGGAATGCAGGGAAGGGACAGGCATAGGCAGTGGTGGATGCCTTGCACACATACCAGTGTGGACTGGAGCAGGGACTGGGGGCATGCCACACATGGGACCAATGTACTAATGGCCATCCATTCCCCCCACAGGTGATGCAGCATACCCACTGAGGCCCTGGCTCCTCACCCCCATCTGATGACCTGGAACAGAGGCGGAAGAGCAGTACAATGAGGCACACATCGCTACACATACCATCATAGAGCGTGTCTTTGGCATGTTGAAGATGCATTTCCAGTGTCTGTGTAGGTCGGGTGGTGCCCCCTACAGTATAGCCCTGAGAAGACCTGTGGCATATTCCTGGCCTGTTGTATGCTACACAACATGGCCATAGACCATGGAATACCTGCGAAGGCCAGTGAGGGCGACAGTTCCAGGGGGGAGGAGGAGGGTGGGGGGGATGAAGCACCACCACAGGGCCACAACACAGAACCTGCAATGGGCAGCAGGGACTCACGGCTGGCATCACGGGCCAGGCAGTACCGCAGCAGGCTGGTGGAGGAGAATTTTGGGAACCGCAGGTGAGTATCGGAGGTATGTATCTGGGAGGTGCTCTATACTGAGAACAGGTAGTCACAGAGCCGTGCAGTGCATGGCAGACACAGGACAGTACACAGACAGGTCCACAAAGGTGCACGCACACACACACACACACACACACACACACACACACACACACACACACACACACAGCCTGCAACACACACACACACGTACCACCATGACAGTGCCAGGGATGGCATGGATCAGTGTGCACTGCAACCGGAACACATGGCACAGCAGACACTGGACCGCACTCATCACGCCCATGCCATATGGCACAATAGTGGTACACACATACATGCAGGTGGCACTGCACAGGGAGCCCACAGTGGTGGTGTACTGAGGCAGGTGCCTGCCACACACGCTGCCCCAGGCAACGTCAGGCAGGCGTATGGGACACAGTGGTGGTATGGGCTGTAGCCGATGGAACGGGGACCAGGACATTACAGGGTGGCACCTCAGCTGCCACGGATATGTGGACGGCCTCTGCCACAACTGGTGGATGCAGCCATGGCACCACCAGCCACAGGGGGTGTAGCCAACAACCCTGCAGGGGTACTGCAATGAGACTGTGAATGGGTGCTCATTGCTGTAGTGGCCCCGGAGGCCACATCTGGGACGGGGACGCTGGGTGTTGTGATGCACGGTGACGGCATCAGCAGCAGAGGGTCCACCTGATGCCACTGCTGGGGTGTGTGGGAAGCAGTCCTGGGTGTCCAACTGGATGCCCGATGTCCATGGCATGCAACAGCTGCAGCAGCTGCCTCCACAGCATCTGCAATCCACTCTAATACTCCGGTCATGCCACCCTCAGGAGGCGTGCCTCGGTCAACATCAGGGCACGCCATGCAGCCACAGACTCATGCGCCAGGACCATCACTGTCCTGTGGCTCCTGAACTCCTCATAGAGGGCTGCCTGCCCCTCCACAGTGTCACACAGGAGGCAGACATAGCCCTCCATGTCGTGGGTGGGTGAAGGGTCATGGTGGTGTCACCGACGAGCAGGGGGTGAGACAGCCTGCTCTGGGGCATCCACGGGTGGCAGTTGTGCTAAGGCAGGCTGCTGCATGGGTGGACCTTGGCCATGCACAGCCACTGCACATCCATGGCCGGTGACATCACTCTCCAGTAGTGCATGCATGTGCCCCGCAGCACCTGGACCGGACACCCCTGACATCCCGGCCACCACACCTGGGCCAGGTGCAGGGTGCATAGCACCCGCTGATGTGGGCAGCTGTGTGGTCACTGCAGCTGTGCCATGTATAGCTGGGCCATTTGTTGCATCTGGGGCCACCTGCATAGGTCCCTGCATGCTGCGTGTCCCACTGTCGGTCATGTCCTCCTCAATCCGTGTGGTGTCATCATCCACGGTGTCATCACTGTACGCCCCCTGCGTGTCACTGGCAAGACAGAGGAGGGCATCCGTAATGTCCACCATGTCTGCATGGTCATCATCAGGGAACCCAATCAGACACCCCAGCCATGTGTTGTCATTACCGGCCACCATGCCAGCAATGGCCGAGGGGTCTGATGGACCCGCCACCACTGGGGCTGTATCTGGTGGGTCCAGTGCAGTGGATGGTCCAGGGATGGCACCATCCACTGTGATGACAACATCCCTGTGAGACGGGCCTGCATCATCGCCCGCTAGGGAGTTCTGTGCAGCCGTGCCCATGGCAGCACCCATAAGGCATGATGGAGCTGTGGAAAGCAGATGGGAGAACATGGTTACTGCACTAGACTAAACAGTGGCATACAGACATGCAGACAGACAGACAGACATGTACAGAGTGACACAGTGTAGTGCCATGGGTGTGCATACCAGTACACAACGTGATTGTGCTATGCCCACCATGCCACAGCCATGCGCATGCTGTGACCGGTACTGTGTGGTAACTGGCAGTAGCCACATGGCACCATGTGTGGCATTGGCAGCACAGGAACACCCAACAGTGTGTGTCACCCAGTGGCATGACCGGCAGTGGCACCTCACATGTGTCACCATGGGTATGGGCGGTGCGGCCAAGCATAGCATGGCATGGGACACTCATGCGCAGCCACCACACATGGCACAGCCCCTGGGTACGCAGTTGAACTGCACAGCACACTGGGACAGGCATGTCAACTAGGGCACACACGTGACCAGCCATGTGTTGTGTCCATGGCTACTTACAGTGCTGCGATGGGCTTCCACCGGTCTGGAACCCCCCACCTTGGACACCCTGCATGGTGGCCCTGGCAATGGTTGCCACAAGTAGCTCTTCATCGGGGCTCAGGTGGACATCCACCTGTGGGCCACCCCCTGTCTGCCACAGGGATGCCTCGATGTGGGCCACCTTCTCCTTAGCCCTCCATTTCCCATCATTCCAGTGCTTTCTGCACTCCAGGGGAGTTCTGTTGAATGCTCCCACAGCATTGGCATGGTGGGCCACTGCCTCCCAGCCCTCCTGCTGTGCCGTACGGCTGCCAACCCTGCCAGTCAGGACATCACACAGTAGGTGGCATGCTTCAATGAGGGCCTGCTTCTCATTCTTGGTGAAGTTAGGCTGCCGTCTGCTGGTGGCACTGTTGCCTTCTGACATCGTGATTTCTGTGGGAGAGTACAGACAGACATTAGCTATGCTCTGGTAGATTCCCGTGTGGCCAATCCTGACAGACAGTGGTTGCGGTAGGACACACCAGCACCTGTCAGCCAGGGCCTGCAGGCTGTGCACGTGCATGGGTGTGCACGGTGAGCCATGGCGGTGGTGACTGAGTCCAGCGTGTACACTGCATATGCCATGGATGGCTGCATGGCCACGGCCATGCCACCTATGCCGCATGTCCAGCTACACAAAGAGCTGTCAACACGTCACACACACTATGCATGCCATGCTGTTGGTGCAGGCACATCGGCCACCATGTCCACCCCTCTCAATGGTGCTGCCTGAGGGGCAGTGTGTGGGACGCCATGTCTCCCACCAGGAGTCCCTGCACATGGCATGCTGGTGACGGGATGTGCTCAGCCAGCCCCAACATGTGGCATAGCTACAGTGCAACTGGGCTTGTACACAAACGTTTGTGTGTATCAGACATTCCTGTAGCAGTCTGCTGTTTCCCCCACCCACCCCCGGGATGTGCCTTGGTGTAGGCAGAGGTCTACAGCAGCACATACCCACCCCCACACTACCTGCAGTATTACATGTAAGACTAGCTGTGTAATCACACTCAAGGCTGTGAATCCTCTCAGTCACCTATTCTCAGTGTGGGATGAGTTGAGAGCATTTATGGCTCAGGGCATGCAAATGAGGTCTGGGGCAGTGTTAATGAGATGCTAAACAGCTGAGATGTCCCTGCATACGATGTGAGGCTAGTTAGTGTGCATTGTCTGTGAATTGCTTAATTGCCCTCGGCTCTTCTCAATCAGCACGGCGCATCTGCTGCTTTGGGTGCATCCAACACACAGTGCATGTCCTGTGCATGTGCATTGTATTCAGTGCATCTTCCTGGATAGAGCTCATATGTCTTGGTGCAACCTGTGCTCTTGCGCTGTGCGTTGTACCTATGGTGCAGCCCCGCATGTGCATGGCTGTACTGTCGATTACATTGCAGACATGCAGATGGTGCCCGTTGTGCCTTGCTGCCTGTCTGCGCATTGCATGCCCATCTGCACGGTGACCATTATGCTGGTTGAAGGTGTTTTACTTTGATCGCGCTTTACGTACAGGTGCGCAACAGTGTGCTACAGTGCTTCACAGGTGCTCTGTATAATCGCACTTGCCACATGTAATATGGCAGCCATGTACACAGTGCACATGCCTGACCCGGTCATGACCCACGCCCTGCATTCCCACCTTAGCGGTGCACATTGCGCATACACCAATGGGCACTTGACAAATCAATCGCGCTTCATGCCACTGTGAGCAGTGTGCTGCACGTGACCTGCTGGAGCACGTGGCCCCATTTTGGTTTAACGCTGCACATCCCGTGATTGCACCACTGGGTTGCTTCTTGACTTGTGATGCCTAGGGCAGGGAGGACTGGGCCTAGGGCCATGAACTTGTCCCAACTGGAGCTGCTTCACCTGGTGGTACTGATGATGTTTGTGGAGGGGTAGCTGTTTGGCCATGAGGATCTGCAAGTGCCCAGGTCACAGGTGTGGGCCACCATTGCCTGGAGGTTGGTTCAGAGCATGGGGTTCCCCACACTGGGGAATAGTGCAGGCACTGGTATGGTGACCTTTGACAGAGGGACGGGGACCATTTTCACCATCTGTGTAGCCATGCACATAGGGGTGCACTGCCACAGCTAGGTAGATTGCGCACATAAGTGTGCATCGCAGGTGCATGCGGGGTGGGGCTGGGCCACATCACAAGATCACACCCACCTGGGAACACCACACCATGCATACATGACTGTGGCTGCACCTGCCCTGTGGTGACCTGTCCTGCATGCAGCATGGGGTGGGCACTCTGTATTGCTGTGTGAGGGTCAGGTACACTGTGTCGCACATGGGGTAGGACCACCATGTGTGGTGCATGCCCACAGGAGGGCACTCTGGGGGTTTGGGCACAGCGGCTGTGCTCTGCTGTGGTCTGCATGGACATACACCAGTGTTGCACCAGCTGGGTACACCTACACTGCATGCACACACTGGTGTTGGAGTGGGTTTTATGCACTTATATGTCTACTCATGGTGGTATCTGTCTGTTGTGTCTTGCAGGGCTGGAGGCCAGGCATCAGGCCGCTGAGGAGAGATGCCAGGGGGCTGCGGGGGCTTGACATGGTGTCCGTCTGGGAGCAGGTAGGTGGCGCCCTTCTGTGTGCTTTGCCTGTCTGTTGGGGTGGGCTACTGCTTGGTGGGGGTTGTGTGTCCACCATGGTCCTTAGTATGTGTTCTCTCTGTCCTTGCAGTAGGTCCCTGGGATCTTCATGCAGCGACCAGAGGTGGAGGAGCCATGGACTGTGTTGGAGACCTGGACCAGAGGACTGCTCAGGCCATCCAGGGGTCTCTCTGTCCCATACGGAGGACCATTGGGCAATTAAGTGAGGCTGTCGAGGCCCGCCTCTGGCTCCTGCCAGCATGTGGCCTTCTGGGGTTGGGGCGTGGAGGTGCATGGCCAAGCATGTAGCCCCATGTGTAGGCATAACCCTGCTGTATATAGCCCACTGTTACCCACCCACTCCATTTCTCTGTTGATGTTCCAGCACCCTCCCCCCTTCTGCACACATGCAGCTGTAAATAGTTCCTCACTCCCCTTCCCTTTTAATTGCACTATGTGCATAGTTTTTGATTTTGCTGTTGATTATATTGTTGTATGTTCTGTTTCTGTTGTCACAATAAATATTTTTGCACTCTGCTATGGTGTCTGTGGCCATTCACTGTTCCACATTCCTGGGTATGCATACTGTCAGGGGCTCTTCCCTGTACCCTTCCTGCCATGGCTCTGTGTGCCCATGGCATTATATGGTCTCCTTCCCCCCGGCCTGGCCCCCCCGTGCAGCATCACAGTTGCCTGTGGCATGTGCATGGGCCTCTGTCCTACTACTTATGTCCCTGCCCTGGTCTCTGTGTCCATGCTACTTGTGGCCTGCATACATTGCACTTCTGCATGATTGCTCTGGACCTGTGTGTGGTATCCTGTGTTTGGGGTTGTGGCCTGGCTGTGTGGCACTATAGTGGCACAGTGTGCTGGCCACAGTTTGGCACGGTGCTGTCCTGTGTCCCCCCCATGGCCACAGTCATGACCACCTGTGTGTTGGCCCTGTCCAATACCCTCCACCTTGTTCTTTGCACCTGCACGCTGTTGTGTGGCACCATGCCTGCTACAGTGTGCCTGTTCTGTGTGCCTGCCCTGGACCTGTGTGGGTTGTCGCCTGGGCCTCTGTGCAGTGTTCTCAGGTCCCTGTTATGGTTCTGTGCCTATTGTGGCCACTGTTGTGCCCTTGTCCTATCTGGTGTGCCCCATTGGTCCTGTGTTCCTCTCTCCTTTGTCCCACTGCTTTGTCCCCTCTTGCTCCAACATGCCTTGTTGGTTTGCTCCATATTCACTATGTTGCTCCCCTGGGTGGCTCTGCACATCCTATATGCAGTGGCACATCTTCACTTGCGCCCTGCTCTTTCTGTGTGATTCACAGTGGGGTTGCACATGGCGCATCCTTTGGCGCATCCCTTTGTGGATCACTCGGCATTCGTTGGGCGCATCCTCTTTGCACCGGCGCATCTCACTTGCACCTGGCACATCTCTTTTGTGAATTCTGCCCATAGAATTTAACAGCTGTTTATATGAGGCTCTGGACAAAGGTAACCTAGTGGGATCTATCTTCATAGACCTCACTAAGGCTTTCAACACTGTTAACCATCAAATTCTCATAACCAAACTACTGGCCATGGGTTGTCCCCAGAAAGGGTGACATGATTTTAAAGCTACCTCTCACAAAGAACTCAACATGTAAAAATAAACAGGGCAATGTCTGACCCAAGAACGGTCTCCCTCAAAGTCCCTCAAGGGTCAAGTCCTCGGCCCCTTACTATTTAGCTTATTTATAAACTCCCTGTCCAAGGCCTGTCCTACTAACATGTTACTGTACACCAATCTTTACTAGGAGCAAACAACTGAGCCAACTGAATAAGGAACTCCAAGACAGCTTCCAAATGTTAGAACACTGGTTCCAACAAAATAACCTCCTGCTAAACTATTATAAACCCTGGCCACTTTTTAACTAGTTAGCACACACCCCCATTTAAATCTGGAACACTGGTACCTGCATACTGGCATACCATTTGTATTTACGAAAGGTTGGTACCACCCTTGGCATTAGGATGTATACCTGGCTCATTTTCTAGATAAAGAGAGGGGTGGGGGTACAAGAACAAAACAACATGAACCTTGTGTAAAAATCACAACCCAGGTCCTGGGTGAAGGCTGCTAGGCATATGCTAGATCTTACCTGCTGAGGGGGCCTCAGTAAATCCAACAACCAGAAGCAACAATCGGAATGTCCAGAACAGTAACTGGGATTGTGCAGTACTGCTTTATTCAACAGATGGAAAATTTAATGCAGAAGTGGATCCCCAATTGTCGGTCTAGGCAGGGCAGGTACATTTCACGAACTCTCCTTGCATGCAGTACAGTTCAAGAATACACAACAGAACATCTTCTTATTTCCCAGTGGTGCAATTAGTGGACACCTGGCCATGCACTAGAACATTTTCCTCCCATGAGTGCCATTTTGTGACTCTAAGCCACACACTCAGAACTCTTCTATGGACATAGGTGCAATTATGTGAAACTCAGCCACACACCTAAACCTGCAGCACTGGCCCTTGTTCAGGTATAACTGGTGCCCTTTACAAACCAGGGAGCCCTGCCTTGTAAGCAGTTAGATGGCGTTCCTCCCACCCTTTGCCCCAACCAACAGTCTCTGCCATTCTTCAGGATTGCACTATTGAAACCCCCATTTCCCACTGAAATGCTAGAGGTCACAAACTTTCCATATCCATTACTCACTGGAGTGACCAAAAAATAAACTGCACTCTCCTTGGTGAACAGTTTAACAGAGCATTCACTCTTCTAGGTGAACTAAGGGCACTGACAAGTGCGATCCAGCCTTGTCTACCGGCACACACACCCCAGACTACAATTCCCCTAAAATATGTGGAGATCTTGTCTCCTAGAACAGGACTCACAAACTGGTTGTCCTGTCCACTAAGCATAGAAAAACAAAAAGGCATTCTCCTGGGCAGCATATCAAACAGTCTCTCAAATCCTTTCTAAGGCAGCTGAAACACACACAGAACTTTCAGGAGATTTTCCCTTGAGTCCAATGAGAACAAGCAGTTCCTTCCACTTTACATGGAGTAGAAATCAGGAAATCCTACTGTAGAAGTGGTCTCCACCACGTCACTGGAAGCTGGAAATTACACTCCACTAGGGTGCGAAATGCTGGGCCCTCCCATCAGAGCCCAACAGGCAGTCCTTCTGCCACTCATCTCCACACTGAACACACTCGAACACAGAACTGACTCTAACTCAACATTCTAAGCTCCCCAGGGCTGCTGTCCATACAGTGTGGCTTATACTGCTGCGAGAGTTCCGAATGACCTAAAAATTCTTCCCTCAGGCTAGCTGAGTAAACAGTGCTGTCATTATGTAAGAAGACCCTAATGAGCTCCCTACCAGCTGCTTGCTACCTTCCTAACACTAATACTGATAGGATTCTAGTAACCCCAGGGGACTGGGTGGTTACACTATAAAAAAACAACAAGCATGCTGTTCTCTATACCCCATGTGAAAAAAAGGCAAGCCCACTGTCAATACACGGTCATGACAGTGTGCTCATTTAAGTATCTTGGAGTGTACCTAGATGAAACCCTCTCCTTTATGGCTCACATAGACCATGTTGTCAGATCAGTCAATGTTAAGCTAGGTGTACTTTATAGACACAGGAACTTTATGACAGCCAGTGCCTTGTGGCTAGCCATCAGAAGTTCATTACTGTCCTCAATCGACTATGGGCTGGTTATTTACAGCACTGCAACAGACACAGCTCTAAAAGTAAGCTGCTACTCAACAAGACTTGCAGGCTCACCACTGGAACAGACAAACTAACACATACATGTACCCTATGCTCTCAAACCGACTGGCTCCCCCTACACAGCAGGATCAGGTGTCAAATATGTATGCTGGCAAAAAAAACTGAATTAAACCTAACCCCTGCCCCCTGAAGAAGCTTTTCCAACTGACTAAAACCACCGACTATATCAGAAGTAGAACTAGAAATGCCCTCCAGGTCTCCTTTAGATACACCACCCTAGCACAAAGGTCCCTAGCTTATAGGGGCTCTAAATGGTCAAATGAACTCCCTGACACCCTTCATGAGTTCAATAAAATTGTTCCTTTCAAAAAGGCACTCCGGAACCACCTATCCCAGTCTGGTGGATGTGACTGCTATACCCAACCTCCCCCTCTCAAACAGGCAGCACATCCTCCTTCCAACCTCCAATACTTTACCTAAGTTTTTCCTCCAACCTATAGCACTTAAATAAAACATGACAATGTCATGTTGGCTGCTTACTTGCACCTTTATGTCCTATTGTACCTGCACCTCTTTGTCCTATGACCTACCCACAATTGTCCGTACAACTTTGTTTGAGTCACTGAGGAACTGCTGTATTTGTATAACTCTAAAGTGTCTCTGCACCTCGATCTTTGGTGTGGAACCTTTGTAAATGAGCCCTCTTGCTCAAAGATTATGTAGTCCGAATCTGCAATAAATAAAATAATGATAAAAAATAATAATGATCCAGTGGAAGGGATCAGCAGCAACATGCTGACGTTTGCTCACAGCACTAAACTAACAAGAGGAGTGGACACTGTTTGGATGGTGTGGGGGTTGCACTACAGAGGGACCTGAACACATTAGAAATGTGGGCTGAGAAATCGGGGATTTCATTTACTCTGAGTAGCGCAATGCCCTATCCTCAGGGGGTGGGGAATCTGGGTCCCACATACTATACAGCAGTGTGGTGCAACAAAGAATAGTACAACTTAGGGGCAACAAGTAATTATGGACAGAAAGCTAAAGCCAAGCAGGCAATGTGCTTCCAGGGTCAAGAAAGTAAATTCTGTGTGGGATGAACTGGGAGGTGGATAGAGCAAGTAAAGGGAGGCAACCCACCCCTAAACAGGCCTTGGTTAGATCACACCTGGAGTACTGGATTCAGTTTAGACTGGCAGTATACCCTAGAGATTAGACTAATGATCTGTGAATTAGCTTGTTACATCCAGCTGACCTGGGTTTGATTCCAACAACTTCCTCTTGTATACTGTGTGACCCTGATGAGCAAGTCACTTAACCTCCCCAGTGCTCCCGGGTCGGCACTGAAAACAGGCCTTGGACCTAGTGGACTTTACTCGGTTAGCAAAGAATAAAAAAAAAAAAAAAGTTATGGTCACTGCTGAGCAGAATTCTCATTTTTATTTATTTAATAATTTAAAATTTGGTAACCAAGAAAGGCACACTGAGCCAAGGTTCATTTCCAGGTGCGACCGGGGGAGGGTAATGGGCGTTACTGTACTTAGAGTAGCAACATCCAAAGTAACACAATACATATCACAGTAACTGTACATACAAGGCACAAATTTGGAGTAGCACTGATTTGCAGAGTGCTATATGCAGAGAGTTCAAAGTCAACCAGTTATATATAGTCAAAGGCATACATACAAGGTACGTATTTGGAGTAGCATAGATTTACAATGTCCAGAGTGCCACAGGCAGTATAACTTCATGAATACAGTTCTCAGAATTACAGTGTGTGGAGTGGCATAGGCAGTATAATACATAAATACAGTGTGACAGATATTGAAGAGCTCGAGAGGGTCCAGCCGAGGTTCTGAGGATCTTTACAGTGATTAGTGGCTTAGAGGTCAGGGGCTCAAATAAGAATTTGGCCATGCAGAGTTTGGCTGGTGGGATGAGGAAATTGACCCTGATTAGTGGTAACAATTAGGGATGGGTGGGAAATGGGTGGACTAGATGGGCCAGGATGGTCCTTTTCTGCTGACACATTACTATGATGCTCAAATTTTTCAGCCTAGAGGAGAGAAGGCTGAGAGAACACATGAGCATGGTGTCCAGATACTAAAGGGGTTAGATGGGGTGGGGTACACACAGATGCAGAAGGCTTAGAGGGGGACATGATGACAGTGTCCAGATATTAAAGGAGTTAGACAAGGTGGGGTACACACAGATGCAGAATGTTGAGAGGGGGACATAATCATGGTGTCCAGATACTAAAGGGGTTAGATGGGGTGGGGTACACACAGATGCAGAAGGCTTAGAGGGGGACATGATGACAGTGTCCAGATATTAAAGGAGTTAGACAAGGTGGGGTACACACAGATGCAGAATGTTGAGAGGGGGACATAATCATGGTGTCCAGATACTAAAGGAGTTTGACAGGGTGAGGTACATACAGATGCAGAAGGCTTAGAGGGGACATGATCATGGTGTCCAGATGACAAAGGGGTTATGGTGGGGTGCACATTGATGCAGAAGGCTGAGAGGGGACATGATGACAGTGTCCAGATATTAAAGGGGTTAGACAAGGTGGGGTACACACGGATGCAAAAGACTGAGAGAGGACATGATCATGGTGTACAGATACTAAAGGGGTTAGACAGGGTGATGCACAAACAGATGCCAAAATCTGAGAGGGGACATGATGATGGTGGCCAAATGCTAAAGGGGTTATGGTGGGGTGCACACAGATGCAGAAGGTTGAGAGGGGACATGAACAAGGTGTCCAGATATGAAAGGGGTTAGATGGGAGAGGTACACACAGATGCAGAAGGTTGAGAGGGGACATGTTTATGGTGTCCAGATACTAAAGGGGTTAGACAGGGTGGGTTGTACATAGATGCAGGAGGCTGAGATGGGATATGATCACAGTGTCCAGATATTAAGGGGGTTAGACAGGGTGGGGTACACACATATGAAGGAGGCTGACAGGACACATGATGACAGTGTTCTGATATTAAAGGGATTAAACAGGGTGGGGTACACACAGATGGAGAAGTCTGAGAGGGGGCATGATCACGGTGTCCAGATACTAAAGGAGTTAGACAGGGAGGGATACACACAGATGCAGAAGGTTGAGAGGGGAAGGGACATGATCACAGTGTCCACATACTAAAGGGGGTTGGAAAGGTTGGAGTATACAGAGATACAGAAGGCCAAGAGTGGACATGATCAAGGTGTCCAGATACTAAAGGGGTTAAACAGGATGGCGTATATACAGATACAAAAGGTTGAGAGAGGATGTCATTAGGGTGTCTAGATGCTAAAGGGGTTCGATAGGGTGGAGTATACACAGATGTTGAAGCTGCTGAGTGAAAGCAGTTCACATGCACTCAATCCAGAGGGTGGGGTGGGGGGCAAGTTAAGCATTAGTGATAAGCATCACACCAAGCATGGAACTAGACAGAGAAATGAGCTGACTTAATGGACCAATGGGTCTTTTTTTGCCAGCACAATTTTTGATTCTGTTTCTATATGGAAAGGCTGGAAAGCATTAATTTACACAGAGGACTAGCTAGCCCAATAAGGTTGTGTAAGCTGGCACTGTTCAGGCTTTCAGAGCAGAACTATACAGATTCCAGAAGTAGAATGGCATTTAAGCAATAATAACTGAGAAGCCAGTCCTTTCCGAGGGATTAACAACCAGTTGAGGGGATGGGTGGAATAAGGCACAGCCAAGGGCCACCTCCCTGCAGCCATTTCTTAATCCAAGGAAATGACCAGCTTCGAGGTTGCTATTATGATTATAAGTCTAATTGAAATAATGGCTTTCATTTTAGCTGCGTGATGCAAGCCGTGCTTGCCACACAGCATTAGTTGGGAGCTAGATCTATTATTTCTAAGATGTTAATGACTGATCCAGTAGCCAACCAGGAGCCTCGCTAGGCTCATGAATAATTAATTAGATTTATAATTGGAGTCACACATCATGAGTAGGGGAAGCAGTCCGGATGATTCTTGGTTGTGTGTCCCTATTCAAATCTGGTACAGTCACTACCATGCGCAAGAGAGGTGGACAGACCCTAAGTCCCTTCCGTAACCATCAAACTAAGGTACTATGAGAGTGAAAAAAAAACACACACAACATCCTATTGGTAATGGCACAGTAAAAGCTGCAGCAATATTTATAATGTGACCAACAAGTGAAAAATAAAGTCTTTAAGTAACTGGATGTCTATAACTACTTCAGGAGGCAAGATCAGGGAATCTGAGCTTGGTTGTGAGGGATTAATCTTTGGGAGGAATGCAAGTTGTTATACGTTTCTATGTTTTCTGTTTTTCTATTATATACAGCAGGGATATGGTGACATCTTAGCAGATGCAAGTCATATCAGCTTGTAGCTGACTACTGTCTTACTACATTGAACAAAATTGTACAAAACAAATACCATTTTAACAAGCTAAAACAAAATCAAAAGGGCATTCAATAGGTGTATTATTAACCAAAAGAATTGCCTGCAGAAAATTTCCGAATGGCAGACCTCAGATTTGTGACATCATCAGCCCATGGTCAGTGCAGTTCAGCTCATGTTGAATAGTACCAATTCATAAATCTGTTCTTCAGAAAAGCCTTACTCTTGGTAATTAGAGTAACCTCACATTAGGAACTAAATCATGACTTACCTTTACATATCCTGGAAATGGCGTGTACTTCCTAAATCCATAAATCTTCTGCGTGGCTGCTAGCTATTGTAAACTTGAAGAAAAGAAGTATTTTGATTAAAGGTACACTATTGAAACAGCGAAACAAATACCGTGAAGACCATTACAGTGACAAAATTGGCAGTTCGCTATAATAGTTTTGTGGTACATTGACATGGTTTCTCCTGGTGTTACGCCCCCTCCCCAAAACAACTCCAGTCTGAAGTTGATTATTCTAAAGTCCAGTGTGTGTGTGTGTGTGTGTGTGTGTGTAGGGGGCACATGGGGGAAAAAACATTGTTTTCCTGACAGCACAAAGCCGACTGTTGGCACTGTGCCGTCACTGTAATGCCATTCAAAAAATTTC
Source organism: Neoceratodus forsteri (assembly GCA_016271365.2). NCBI lineage: Eukaryota > Metazoa > Chordata > Ceratodontiformes > Ceratodontidae > Neoceratodus > Neoceratodus forsteri. Next base: position 1,250,431,673 of record CM028129.1, on the reverse strand, counting down.
CTGTCAAACTGGCGTGGTGAAACCTGCAGGGGGAGGGCCTCAAACAACTGGTATAACAACCCACAAGAGACAGGGCTATCCTAGATCTAGTACTGACTAATAGGGAAAGGATCACAGATCTCCAGGTAGAAGGTCACCTGGGGCTAGTGACTATTACATGGTATGGTTCAATTTGGCCACTAGAACTAAATCATCCCATTCCAAGGCAAAAATATGGGGCTTCAGAGGAGCTGACTTTGATAAGATGGCCAACATAGTTAAGCTAACCCTGGCAAAAAGAAATGCAGGTCAGGAGGTATAGGCAAAGTGGGCAAGCATTAAGGATGCAATATTTGAAGCAACATCCCATTGTGTTAGAGAGAAAATGAAGTGCAAAAGAAGAAGGAAACCACTTTTGGTTCTCAAAAACAGTAGCAGAAAAGGTCAGAGCCAAAAGGCTGGCCTTCAGGAAATATAAGGGAACACGCAGGATGAAGATAGGGAGGCATACCAAACTTCCCTAAGGGAAGCAGGGAAGGCAGTAAGGCAGGCAAATGCCCAAACCGAGGAAACACTAGCACAAACAGTAAAAGAAGGTGACAAGGCTTTCTGTAGATACATTAGTGAAAGGGGAAAGTCCAGAGGGGGTATTGCTAAGATCAAAGGGGATAAGGGGGCATGTGAGGAGGAGGAGGACCATGTAAAAGCATCTATCCTAAATAGATACCTCTGCTCATTATTTACTGAAGAGAAGGTAGGGCAGGGCCCACAGCTCAGCAGCATGGACACGGGGGGGGGGGGTTAGTGGAAGTGTGCACTAGTCCCTTCACAAAAGAAAGGGTCTTACAAGGGCTCGATAAGCTCAGGGTGGACAAGGCAATGGGACCTGAGGGTATACATCCCAGGGTACTAAAGGAGCTAAGGGAGGAACTAGCAGAGCCATTATCAGAACTGTTTAGTGAGTCTCTGAGCACAGGAGAGGTCCCAGAAGACTGGAGAAGGGCTCATGTGACCCCATTCCACAAGAGTGGTAGCAGGGAGAAAGCCGGGAACTACAGACCAGTCAGTCTTACCTCAGTAGTGGGCAAGATTATGGAGGCACTCGTTAAGGAAACGATAGTGCAACACCTGGAATCCATAGGAGCACAGGATCCAAGATAGCATGGGTTTACAAAAGAAAGGTCCTGTCAAACTAATCTCATAGATTTCTTTGACTGGGTAACCAGAGTGGTGGACCAAAGGGGAGCAGTTGATGTCACCTACCTTGACTTCAGCAAAGCTTTCAATACTGTTCAACATAGAAGATTGATTAATAAACTGGGTAGGCCTGGGGTGGGTCAGAAGTTGGTCAACTGGGTGGCAAACTGGTTGACGGGCAGAAAACAGAGAGTGGTGCTAAATGGTATACAGTCAGAAGAAATGCAAGTCATAAGTGGGGCACCTCAGGAATCAGTCCTGGGGCCAGTCCTCTTCAATATCTTCATCCATGACAGATCTGCAACAGAGTAGGTGATCCAGATGGGGTGGGCAGAATGAGAAGAGATCTGGATAAACTAGCAAAATGGTCAGAAGAGTGGCAACTGGGGTTTAACGCAAAGAAGTGCAAGATCATGCACATAGGAAAGAGAAACCCTGAAGCCACCCATAGGCTGGGAGGGGAGCTGCTGGCAGTCACAAGGGAAGAAAGAGACTTGGGCATCATCATCACCGATGACCTGAAATCATCCAAGCAGACCACTAAAACAGTAGATAAGGCTAGGGGATGTTGGGATGTATTAGTAGGGGTATCACAAGCTGTAAGAGGGAGGTAATAACCTCTCTTTACAAGACACTGGTTAGGCCCCATCTGGAGTACTGCACGCAGTACTGGAGGCCACACCTTAACAAGGACATTAACCAGATTGAGACAATCCAGAGAAGGGCAACCAAAATGATGCAGGGACTGCATCAGAAAACATGTGAGGACAGATTAACGGAGCTCAATATGTATACCCTAGAGCAAAGGAGGGAGAGAGGTGATATGATTGAAACATTCAAACATCTTAAGGGCATTAACAAGGTGAAACAGTCTAACATGTTTCAATATAAGAAAAGTAGCAGGACAAGAGGACACAGCATGAGATTAGAGGGAGGCCGATTACGGGTAATGTGAGAAGTTCTTTTTCACAGAAAGGGTGGTGGATGCATGGAACGGCCTACCTTAGGAAGTGGTGGATATGAATACAGTGCAGGGCTTCAAACAGGCATGGGATAGGCATAAGGGAGCAGTGCAGATGAGTATGAATAGATAGGTCATTGAGAAAGCAAAGGCCGATGGCACATTCATAAGGTAGAAAAAGAAATGTGCAGACTGGATGGGCCTTGCGGTCCTTATCTGCCATCAACTTCTATGTTTCTATGTTTCTATTGATTAGTAGCTAGCCTTTAATAGATTATTAAGAAGTTGTTAAGGAAGTACTAATTTTACAGTGTATAACACTTTTCCATTTAGAGATTCTACAGTTGCTTAATTTATTTATTTATTTGAAAATTGGTAGCTGGGAGAGGCACACTGAGCCAAGGCTCATTTCCAGGTGCAACCCGGGGGAGAAGGAATAGGAAACACAAAAATAAAAGCATACACATTATTAATGATAGGTACAAAACAAAGTAAAGACAGAGAACAGTTTAACATAATATGTAGAATAATGCATGGGGTGGTGTGTTTAACGTGATTTTACGCACACCCCAAGGTGTTGGATGCTACATAAACCCCGAGAGAGCGAAGTTCAAGGGGTTTATTTAAGCATCCAACACCAAGGTGTGTGTGTAAAATCTCGAGTTAAACAAACCACTCCATGTTTTATCTTATATAATTGCTAGGGGTTCTTTCTTGCCACAGCAGTTATATAAAATGAAAGTGCCACAGTCTGGTGTGGATGAAGCGTAGTTGATGGTCTGTCTGTGGCCGGAAGGCTGCTGAAACTGTTTCTCTTTCTTTTTTAGGTGACCCCAGCGACTAGCAAGGAAAGACAGCAGCTGAGGCAATTTTCTTTTTTTTATTTACTTACCATCATGTGATACTTGAGTGGCAGTGTCCCGTCGACAGTGGCCTGAAATTGCTTGCATACCCCAGGCAATCTCTCTCTCTCCATACCCCTCTGCTTGTTTTAGTTGGGTTGCAGAGCCAATGGGGGGGGGGGAGTGGACACCGATCTATTCACAGTGGAGAGAGTTCTGGAAGAACTCACAAAGCTGAAGGTGGATAAGGCCATGGGGCCAGATGGCATCCACCCGAGGATATTAAAGGAGCTTTGAAGGGAAATAGCAGTGCCTCTGGTGGCCCTGTTCACAGAGTCACTCAACACAGGTTCCATTCCAGAGGACTGGAGGAGGACACATGTAGTCCCACTGCACAAAAGCAGCCGTAGGGAGGAGGCGGGGAAACTTCAGTCTAGTCAGCCTCATGTCAGTGGTGGGAAAGATCATGGAGACACTGCTGAAAGAAAGGATAGTGGCACATATGGAATTCAGGGGTGCTCAGTATCTGAGGCAACATGGATTCACAGCAGGAAGGTCATGTTGTCAAATGAATCTAATATATTTTTTTGCTTGGGTGACTAGGGAACTAAATCAGGGAGGGGTAGTAGACATTGCCTACCTAGGTTTCAGCAAAGCCTTCGACACTTTCCCACATAGAAGGCTGATTAACAAGATGGGTAGTCTGCGCATGGTAGACAAGGTGGTGAACTGGGTTAAGGAACTGGTTAACAGACAAGACAGAGAGTGATGGTAAATGGGGAACATTCTGGGGAGATGGGGGTGACCCTATCTGCATTGTCTGTTTGTCAACACTTGACATTAAAACTCTATGCCATCACAAACTATTGATGTGGAGAAAATTATAATATATTACATGGTTTGTCCTTGTCCCCATAGAAAAACCATCAGATAGTTCACTGTGTATGATGATACCAATTAGAAGATACACAGCCAATTAATTGCTATCACTGCATTAATGTGTTTTAACACCTTAATAACAGATTAATATCTAACAAACACACTACAAACTGATGCATTATAACCTTATTAACACATGTAATGAAACAGCCACCTTATTAACAAATGCAACAACCACTTTATTAATACATATAATAGCCACCTTATTATGACATGCAACAATGACAACAAACCAAACTTTAAAATGATCAAACTAATGTAATACATAAGCATGTGATGGCAAAGTCCCACACACTCATGAAATATTACCACCTCAGGGCCTAATGAGCTCATAAAGATGACTTACCATTGATCTCATGGCTTTATGATCTCATTAGTCCCTCAAATGTAATATTCCCTTATATATGATATTTGCCACCATCAGATAGTCTCTCTCTCTCTGTATATCTATATCTATATATCTACATCTATATATCACATAATTGACCACTATTATCCACTGTTATTCAATGGTGAGAAATGGCATTATTTGCTGCTAGCAGTGAATAATGGACTGTGAATAACAGACAATGAACAGACAATGAATAAAGGACTGTGAATAACTTTTCAAAACATAAGCAAAGACTCAATTACCCACTGCTAGCAACAGATAACAACACTTACTTGCAATAACCATACCACTACATACTCCTACCACAAGGGAACAACTCATTCACAGTGAATGAATATTCCCAAAGACATTCCCACATGGAAATGCTACATAAATACAAGCCCATTGTTTTGCCATGTAATATAACAAATTACACACAGGCACCAGTGAAGAACTCATTGGTTATTTCATCTCATAAAGTTGGAGGGCAGAGGAAGCCACTTACCTTTCAGGTTGCTAGATTATCCTGTCCCCAGCTTTACTCAATGACACTATCACCTTGTTTTTCACATGAAGCTATGCATAATTTTATATGTCATAGAAAAGGGATTACAATGCCAAGTGTGGACAAAAACCTAGCGACTAGCAGATGAAGTGTAGGGAACAATGAAATAGTTAATATGCAACCATCTTCAGTAATACAGAAAGAGAAAGAATTACAGAAAATATATGAAATGGAAATGGAAAATTTGTGCAAATCTTACATTTTGCAAAGTTTTCCTTTTGGTGTTGGGGCTCTTTAAATCGAACAGAATGTCAAGTTTGTGATGATCCCTTGCAACTCACTGATGGAAGGAGACTGGGGAAGGGGAGATAAATGAGGCAAAAATGAGGAACAAAAAAGGAAAACTACTTATTGTTAGCTACTGTACTTATTTGGGGACTACTTTACGTGAAAAACACTTTACTTTCGAAAAAGTGAAATTGAAACTGTATTTGACCTTAATGCAACACATCAGTTTAATAATGTAATTGTGTGTTTAAGTAACAGCTACTTTTCTGAGTATGTGTATATGTGCATAATCTATGTCTGCATGTTAACCGAGTATTGTACCCACATTCCAGTACTTTTCAGATTGTCCAACTAAAGGACATGAAATTATTATACGCATTGCATTCATTATGTGACCATTATGTTCCAGCTTAACTGTTCTCTTGAGGGGGAAGTAGTTATCATGTTTTCCCGTATGGATAATGTGCATATTATTAACACATACATAGATACATAGACAGTGTCGGCAGATAAGGGCCTATGGCCCACCCAGTCTGCCCATTTGAGCTTGTAAGTTCAGTTTGTTTTCCTAGAAGTCTGTTTTTGTCAGTACTTTCTGCAGATTATACAGATTTTCTAATTAATGCTGTCAAGCCCCTCGCACACAAATGTTGTCGCCTTCTGACTAAAATTATTAAATGGCTTCTAAGAGAATTCAAGACCTGTGATTCATCAGATGAGATCACATGATTGTGTGTCATTCCAGAGCAACAGCACAGGTTAGAAATACTTAATGTTCTGAACCTCATTACTCTGTGTTTAAAATAAAAATCAGAGGAATCATTTCATAATTACAATAAGGCACTCCACTGTGAGTGTAATTGTAGGATAATGATACTTCTCAGGTGCATAAGGCACTCAGTGTTGCTCATGTCTGACTTTCCAAGGTATGCCATTAACCAACAATAACGTACACCCTGTCATGCCTTATTGCTTAAGTAGTCTTAAAAGTGTGACTTGTGGGTATGACCTTTAGGTTTTCTTAATAAAAAATAGGACACCTTAATGGTGTGATCTCACTAAAGTACAGGTACCTGATCAGAGGTAATGGATGTGCTACTGGTACAAAAACAAGCAGAGATGCACTAATATTTTTACCATGACTATTTTTTATTGGTATGTTTAATCAAGCACAATATCCATGTACACTGGTTTTAAAGCAGTTACCATTTCCTATATGCCAATTTAAAAAGAAAAACATCTCTGCCCCTAACCTAGTACAGTAGCTTTTATTTTATCTTTTTTTTTTTACATACAGTACACGTTTATTTGAGCTTTTCAGAAATGTCTTCTGTAATATTACATAGAGAGCAATGTATGGGCAACCATACACAACAAGGCTGTGTTTTCATCAAGGGGATGAGGTGACAGCATATGGACATCAAGAGTGAAGCTCGAGTGGTCCATGCTGTCATCGCAACATCAAGATGGAAACGCATGCCAAGCTGTGTGTGGTTGCCCATATTTTATTTTATATAGTATATGGTTTTGCACACAGAAATCACAGAAGTGTTACCTCCCTAAATAAAAACAAAAGAAAAAAAAAACTTGCTATTTCTTTGTTCTGTTTTTTGATCAAAATTAAATATATAGACTTTTACAAGTTAAAAGGTATAAATTTGGGCACTGGGTGGTTAGTAATCAGCTAGGTGCTGGGTGAATGAGGAATTTAAAATGTTATGACCTTTGAACTGTGCTGAACAACTGATCAGAATACGCACAACAGTTTAGAATGTGCACAACATATAGAATAGTGGATGGGTGACCATCCACAACAAGGTTGTGTTTCCATCGAGGTTGTTGATGACATCATGGAGACCTCGAGAGCCAAGCTCGAGAGGTCTCTATGATGTCTTCAACAACCAAGATGGAAAACAACAGCCATAGTTGTGGATGGTTAACCATCCACTATTTTTTATAGTATATGGTTCCTGGCTTGTGTGTCTTTTTTCATTTTTTCCCCAAGTTGACGGTTACCTTCGTAATGTCATGCTGCTCCTGCTCCGACTTGTCCTGCTCTCAGGTTGGCTTCACCCCATCCTGCTAGCTTGGCACCATTTAGTTTAAAAATAAAAAAAAAACAGTGATTCACTTTAGTGACACAGAGCTTTGTGAGGCTCTCCATGTCAAGAAGACGAGGGTCCCCTGACCGGCGCTTGCTTAATCGCACTGCCATGTTCCACATTTGTTTCTCCTCAGAGCATTGTTAAGTAAGCCAATCAGGTGGTAGGGCAAGGCAAAAAAGTTGCTGTACCATCGATGTGACGTCAGACCGATAGTACAACAACTTTTTTTGACCTTTGAACTGTCCTACATCAAGATTTTGAAAGCCACGGCTTTCTATTCATTATAAGCCCTAACCATATTCTATATAGAGGATTGTGTATGAGCAAGCATATACAACAAGCCAGTTGTGATTGAGAGGTTTCCATGGTAACCAAAGACCTCGAGAGCACAGCTCGACAGGTCCATTACCACGGAAAACTCGAGATCTTTCAACTGCCTTGTTTGTGTTTGATTGCTCATACATAATCTTTTATAGTGTATGGGCAACCATAATCAGCACTCTGTGATCCCCCAAACAAGTCTAGAAGACAAAATAAGGCTTACTTCGGCATCTGTACCAGCGCGCTTACTTCCGCGTCACCGTTGGCCACTCAATTGCACATGTGCGAATGCATTCAATCTTGTTGTGCTGCACCGGGAACATACTCGGTGCACCACAACAAGATCGTGATGTACCGAGTGCAGCACAACAACGCTGTTCCAGGCATGGATTTCCATGCGGAACAGCGTTCCACCATACACTATAAGGTTTTTGAGCAGGCTGATTTTTATATAAAACAAAGGCCAACCATATACTATAACATAATAATTTAAAATGTACTCTAGGTCCATCAAGTCCACCCCCACACTCTTCATAAGCTGTCACCAAAGATGAGCCGATGACAAATTTGCATCCAGGAAACATGCTTAAATCTGATGTTTCGAACACCAGTGAAGCAGATACAAAAGAGCTTGGTTTCCCTTGGCATTTGAGCAGTTCAACATCATGACGCAACACTTTTTACAGGGAGCACCTACTGGGCATGTCCAGGCTTTTGGCAAGCCACATTAATTTTATTTATTTATTTAAAATGTTGGTAATCGGGATAGGCACACTGAGCTGAAGCTTGCTTCCAAGTGTGACCCAGGAGAAGGGGTACATATTCGGGTCAAGTTCATAGTAGTACGGATACAAACGGGTTATAATTTGAGAGCAGTGTAAGAAGTAGAGTAAAACATTTGTTACAGCATACTGATCCCATAGGGGAGCTAGATACATTGTCCTGTGTCTGGCTGTGGGTTACAATTGCATGCCAGCTGGGTTGTGCTCCATAGCAGGCATTCAAAAGAGAAGATGGAGTGGGAGAGTCAAAGAGAGGTGAGGAAACTGTTTCTGGAGAGTAGGAAGCGGTATGAAAAAGCAGCTTGACCAGAACAGGAGTGGGGAAGAGGGATAGAGACGGTATGGGATTCTCTGGAGTGTAAGGTGTAGGCAGAATCAGCTAGAGGAGAAAGGAGAGATGAGAGGTAGGTGGGTAGAGAACCAAACCAGTATTTGGCAGTAAAGGTGGAGCAGTGAGTCTGGTGATGTAGGGGTAGGGGAAGCAGAGATAGGGAGGAGTAAAGGGAGCAGTGGTGAGTGTGTGGGGAGCATGTTGGAAGCAAATCAGCAGAAAGAGTTACAGAGGGTAACCAATCTGGCAAGTGGGGGGGGGGTGGCAGAGCTGTAAACCATGTTTGTATATGGGGAGGATTAATTCGGAGATAAGCTCATGCCAAATGGGAAGGGAGAGGCTCTCTTTGATTTGGTAGACAGCTCCAAGTTTGGGGTGAAGTTTAGAGTGTAGGGTGTCAAAATGAGTTGCAAAATCCAATTTACTGTCCAACCAGACTCCCAGGTATTTGAATGCTGGGACTGCATTTAACTGGGTGCCATTGAGGGTAATGAAGATGGGTGTAGATAATAGTCTGGCAAATTTTTGACCAGTGCCGAAGGTCATAGACACTATTTTTTTGGTGCTGACTGTGAGTTGATTTTTCTGGAGCCACAGCAGCACATTTTGGAAGTCTAGCTGTAGTGGGACTTCGACTGCTTCGGTTGAGTGGCCAGAAGTATAAATAACCATATAATCTGCATACATGTGTATGTGGTATGAGACGCAGGCTGAGGGGAGGTCTTTTAGGAATATGGAAAATAGCACTGGGCCCACTATAGAACCTTGGGGCATTCCAGCCAGGATGGGGAGCAGGGGGGACAGATCGCCACCTACCTGCATGGACTGTTGATAGTCTGTCAGGTAGTACTACAACCAACTCATGGAAGCAGTGGAGACACCTGCTGAAGCCTGTTTGTTTAGGAGGATGGGGTGGGATATCGAGTCAAAAGCCTTGGCCAGGTCAGTGAAAATGGCTGCAGTAATGTGACCTTTGTCCATCCCTGTGAGGATGGAGTCAGTCACTCGGAGTAGGGAAGACATGGTGGAGTGGTCCTTTCTAAAACAAGACTGGAAGGGAGAGAAGAAGGAAGAAGAGTCAAGAAAAGAGAAGAGCCTAGAAAGCACAAGGGATTCCTGGAGCTTCGCTAGGGAGTGGAGTAGGGAGATTGGTCTATAGTTACCTGGAGAGGAGGGGTCACCTCCTTTGTGAGGGGAAGGACCTTTTCCAATTTCCAGGCTTGGGGTACAGAACAGAGGGAGAAGGACAGGTATTAAAGGAATGGGGAGGGGGGGTTATGGCAGAGACAGATTTATTTATTTAAGTCTTTGAGTACAGGGCTAAGGACATATGCGAATAGATGGGGGAGCAATAGTCAATAATGGGAAGTAAGTTTCCTTGGGCAATGGCTAGATGGGCTTCACTAGTCAGGAACAACTTGAGTCAGTATGCCGCCCCAAGTTTTTGGTTGATCCGACGTAATACTGTGATGACGTGGTCCAAGCAGGAGAGGGAGGGGTCTACAGTTACTCCCAGGTACTTGAAATTGGACACAGTCTCCAATGAGAGGCCATCTGGGGTCAGTACAGATATTTGGAGGAGGATTGGATCGAGCCCATCAGGGCTGTGTTTTGATATGTTGAGAGACAAGAGGGCTCGAAGAACTTCCTGGTGGATGAAAGCAGTCAATCTGTGATGCTGGGGACCAGAACTCTTCATGTTCGTGGTTGGATATTATGTTGTCCCGAAATTCGGTCTCCAGACCTACACTATATCGAGGTCGGGAGACTGAATTTCAAAATCCCGATGGGGACTTGTGTTATGTGGGGAGCTTTGCGCCCCGCACCCCCCTAACTAAAATAACCAACTCCGAGGAGGAGTGGACCTCGGAGATGGTAGTAAAGTTGGGGGGGGGGGTGCAAAAATTAAACTTGCAAAATGTTCCCCTACCAGCAACAGAACCTCATCCCCAAAAACCTGCTGGACGAGCTGCAGGAGCATTAGTGCTCCACACCATGGAGCAGCTCAACCAGCACCTTGTTCCGCCACCCTAAAAAGGTTACGCCAGGTGGAACCATGGTCCATGGGTGTAACCTAGCATTTCACATCGAAATGCAATTTCGATTTCGGGCAAAAATGTCAGGCACCCCTCATTTCGGGATACCTAAGCTGGGTCCATGAATGTCGGGACCCTCAGCTTCAGTATCCTAATAGGATACCTGGTGGTCGGTGTGGTTTCTGTGCCTGAGGGAAGAACTGGGCTGGATGTATGACCGTATGGTCAAAGAAGCCATGGTTCATTAGTTCCCAGAAATCAACTGTTCCCACTCCCACTGCTAGTAGCTTTCCTACCCAACTGTCCAGTGCATCTAGTGATGAAACCACCCTGATCAATACAGAAGCACATGGATTACTTCTTCAAGTGCCTCAAGTGCCTCAAGTGTGAGAGAAATCCATAGGCCTCACTGCTTCTATTTCTACTTCATGTAAAATTAGATGAGAAAGGCAAAGTCAAGACCAGTCATGTTCTCAAATCATGTTTTCCTGACTCACATTTTCTTAAATCACATTTTCTCAAATCACATTTTCTTGAATCTATGTATAGCCACTTCATGTAAAATGAGGCAAGAAAGGCAAAGTCAAGACTAGTCATGTTTTCCAAAATCATGTTTTTTTTTAATTTATATTTATAAATTTTGCAAGTAAAACTTACAATACAAATAGCACAAAAGGATATCGAAATTGATTACAAATATACATCTGCTTAATAAAGAAAATCTCAAACACCTTTTCTTGAGGTACAACATTGGGGGAAATACCTCATATTACACATACTGTCTAATCAGACAACAGCTATAAAGAGCACAGAGTATGATAGATTTCTGTTTATAGGAAATTATTAGTGGATGCCCTTTTGCCCATACAGCCACAAGGCATTCTGTAACCCACATTGGTAATATGTATTTAACGTTTTTAGGAGTACAACCACGAGGAGGAGCCAGCTTTAAATAGATCTTAAACAAACTAAACTAGCTACACAGTATTAACTGAACCACCGCAGAAAGTACCAGCAGGCTGAAAAGTGCTAATTTACCCAATTAATTCACTCATACCTGGTCGTATGCACCATGTGAGAAACCCCCCCCCCCCAAGTCCCATTAACCACAAAATGACATAAAATTCTGCACTTTGGATCCATGTTATATCAATTAACCTTGGTACAGTTATAATTAAACTAAAGTGGGTACCCTTCTCAAATAAGCGGATCATGCCTTCATTACCTACTGTGATAGACCATGTGGGCATTCCGACCTGAGCAACCAAAAATGAAAACTAGCGCACCATTACTCCCCCACATGTGCCACACAAGGAAGCAGCCATTTTGAGTATTGTGCTGCAAAGCAAAAAGATTAAACAAGAAACAATTGAACAATCCCGTTCGCTTGTCCCCCCCACGTCTCCTTTAAATCTAACCTAAAATATTAGCTCATGACCAAATCCACTTGCAACTGTTCCCCTGCACTGTCATAAGGGCAAAATCTGTCCCTGCCTTGCTTATCTCTGCTATTCTATGTATCCTTGCTCCCTAGTACTGCTGCTCTCTTGTCCTGCTCTGCTCTCTTATCAGTCCCTGATGCGCTCTCTCTCTGACTGTCTCTCGACCTCTGTTAGGCATGTTAGCTTGAGTGAGTTGTATTTTTTGTCACATTTAGCATGTATCTACTGGCGACTATTTGTGTAATGACCTTGAATCCTCCTGTTTAGCGCATGTGTTCATCTTGTACTCCTTGATAGTTGCTTTATATCTTTATTAGTTTAACATTGTATCTGTGATGTGATCATATCTTTGTATTCTCTGTATTCTCTGAATTTTACTACTTCTGTAGAATGTTTGCTGTGACCTGTGTGGCCCGGGTCGTGACTGAAATGGGTCCTTTAGATCAGTTCTCTCACCCGGTTACCAAAGAAATTAACTAACTAACTAACTAACTAACTAAACTAACTAAATTCATGCTGGGCTCCCCCATTGCACATATTTGTAAAAAACTAGAGTCTCGTATCAAGTAAACTGAAACAAAGTGTCCATGAGATGCAAAGCTCTTTCAACAGTCTAGATCCCATAAAGCAGTCTATAGATTGCAAAGGGGAGTATTTTAAAAAAAAAGAAAACAAAAAAAAAATAATGCCCAGCCCAAAGCCCCAAAAGCAGAACAAACAAAAACACCCAACTTGAGAATATATTACTTACACCATTCTTTTGGCATGAGCCAGAGAGTCTTTGCTGATCCCACAACAGTACTCACAGTTTGGATTTATTTAAGCAACTGCCCCAATAGGTGACAAGTCCTCTTCGGCTGCAATGTCTGAGTCTGCCTCCTCCATTCTTGCCATGCCCTTTTCAATATGGTGAACAAGTTTCTCTGCTTCCCTCGGATCATTAAATAAATAAATATGGCCATTCCAGCTGATCTTTAATTTGGCAGGTACCAAGAGTTGGTGCTGTGTCTTCAAGGACCGCAAGGCACTCAGAGCCCGATCAAAGGCCTTCCTCTATTACTGTGTTGAATATGAAAGATCAGGGAACAATGAGAGGGAGACATCACCATATTTAAAGTCCCACTTTCTCTTGCTCATAGCAAGCTCTCTACATCTTATCTCACTCAATTGCAGACAGTCAGCATAGTCTGTGGTCCTGCTCCTATAGCTGCTGCTGTCCCGGGGGAGAGTCCCAATGGGAGGGTAATTCTGTAGGCTTTTTCTAGCAGGAAAGCATGGTCTTCTTCAGAGAGACCCAAGATTTGTGGAAGCATGACATCAATGAAGTCTAATGGTGATTCCCACTCCATTTGTTCAGGAAGCCTCACCATCCATAGATTCTGTTCCCTAGTTTGGTTTTCGACCTTTTCTAGCTTTTGCCAAGGAAGGGCATTCTCTTGTAACAGCTTAGTTGTAGTATCAACAGAGTTCATCATTGAGCTGTCCAGTCTTTGCAAACTCTGCTCAGCAGTATCCATTCAGGTCTCCAGGGTAAAAACCCTTGGCGAAAGGGCATCCAGCTTCTTTTCTATATCGCGGACAATTCTGACAAGCTGAGTCAGTGTGGCATTCACTGTCCCTAAAGACACCTCAGTGGTTCCATTTACACTGCTGCCTGTGGTTCCATCTTGCAGCGGTGGTTCCTCATGGATTTGACGTGTTTGACTGAAAGAACTCAACTGCTGGTGTTGTATTGTACTTTTTGCAGTTTTTCTCCAGTTTTCTTCCAAAGATCTGGGACCCTAGCAGACACGGCCATGCCTGGAGGTGCACACGCATGCCAGGTACTGGCCTTGGCCCCTTCCACCCCATCCCTGGATATCGCTGGACTCCACATTGCCCGAACTGCCATCTGTCCTCTGCCAGGTGGCAGCCAAGGGCCGAGGAAACACCTCATCCCTCTCTGGGAGAGGAGAGTCTCATCTTGGCAGCTCAGTCCCACTCCACGCCCTTCCCCCTGTCAACCCCTGAAAACCCAGGCTAATTTCCGAACCCAGGTCACCGGGGTGGCATGAGGTGTGGTGTCCAGTGCCTCAACCCTCAGTGCCACAGGGCCAGCATGGTGGTGTATTTTTTTTTTTGTCCATTTTTGAGATACAGCCAATATTTTGGAACAGTTATCAGAGTTTTGGCAGTGATGAACTCAAAAAAACACTATTTTTAATTGAATTATAGGCTGTTTTCCTCAGGAGCTCTGTCTAGGAGCGTCATCTCTGTTCTGGTGCTAGGCCACATCCCAACACTGCACTTTAAGATTCCAACACAGTCCAGGACTTGCCAAATATAAACAGACCCTACAAAGGTTTTTGTCTTATCATTTATTCAATGGAAAATACTCTAAACTGCCGATTTCAGCCCTGAAGTACAGAAGATAATACCCTGGTGTGATTTACATGCCCGATCATGTCAGCTGCTGTTTAATGGGGAGTGTAGTTACATAGTAATTAAGTACCCAGAAAGTTCAACCTTGGCTCATTCACTAAGATTTAATCACATTTCTTAAACATTTTTCTTACATTTTGTAAGGGTACTGCTGGTGTGTGGCCAATACCAGAAGTAAACAGGATCCAGTGCCCCATCTCAAATGCAGCACAAAGAAGCCTGCAAATTATTGAAAAATTATTATATTTTCTTACTCACTTTCTTCATTCCATGATTTTAAAAGGGGTTGTTGGCATCATAATTTGGCTGAGTTGTGACGAGCCTGACCACTGACTACAAGGTGACCCTCTCATAGGTCAGTAGTATCACAGCTCATATTGAAAGAGTAGGTACCAGTGAACTTCAAATCCCAGAATCCTTCATGGGCCCCAGCTGGCCACACTGGTCTCTTATTCGTGATCATTGTCATATAAGGATTTGGGAGTCACCTAATTTCCTAGTGCCCCCTGAGCTCTGCAGCAGTCCTCTGGGGACAGGGGCAGAAAAAATGGCACTACCGTGGCCTTGTGAGGGCCCTGATTATTTATTAAAAATGTTCCTTGGAGCTGTTTCTAGTTGTTTCTTTTGTGCCCACTGGCACCAAACAAAAATTTGGCACCATCTTAGTTTCCCATCACTCTGTCTGTGTGGAGCATCCACGAGCATGCCACTAGGCTCCAATGTGGCTTTGCATGAGCAACTCACTGTCAGTCATTAACAGGGAGCCATGAATATTTTGGGTTATTTAGTTCCACGCTGTGGGCAACAGATCCAATCTGGTCCTCTATCAGTTGCAGGGCTGGGCTGCTGAGTTCATCCTATGCACTCATCAGGTGCAAAGAAAAATATTAGCGTGGTAAATAAGGGGAAGTGGTAAAACTTGCATCATAATGTCGGAATAATATTTGTTTTTTATAATGACATTAGTAAGGTCCATGCAAGCATTCCTGCTTTTGTAACCATCAGCATTAAGAACATGAGAATGTGAAAGTCCTTATTGAAATTGGAATTTAGAGGGACAGCTGAGAAAATGAGGCACAGTGCAAAGAAAATTCCTGTTTAAAGGACAAAGAAGTTTAATTTAACAGATTTCAAATTACCTTTTTCAGAAATGTTCTTTAGTACCATATAATCTTTAATAAAACTTTTGGAAACACATTTGATATGCAGTGCATCTACTGCCGGGGAAGGTCTGCTCCAGCAAGACTTCCACAATGTCCTATAATGATTCCAATCAAACCAACTCTGGTTCAACACAAAACAATGCGCCCATGACCTTTGGCTCCAGCGAAAAACTGGCCAGACTCTCATCTGTGCCCATCTTCACCACATTGGATGGCTTCCCGTTAGATTTCTACCTCTAAGTACCTCAGTGTGTGGCTTGACAGCAAGCTTTACTTCACCGCCCACATCAATGCCATTCATGCCAAATTCTGATCTAAAACTTGGTGCCTTATACCATAATAAAGATTGTCTGTCACTGCAGGTTTGCCAAGAGCTTGTCTCCACAATGGTGGTCCTGGTAATTGACTATGTAGATGTGGTCTATGGCTCTGCCCCCTTCCCTTCCCTGGCCAGGCTGGATACCCTCTATGACTCCTTTTGTCATTTTGCTGTCAACTCCCCCTCTCAAACTCATTTTTGCTTACATTATACATATTATCCATTCTCCCTCTACCTTCATATTGCCATATGCACTGTGTCTACTTTATATCTAAGTACTGGTCTGGATCCCTTCCCTCCTACCTCTGATCACACCTCTCCCCTGTTCCCTCTGTCTTCTGCTCCCTCCACTCCAGAGACCTTTGCACCTTTGATATTCCACATCCCTGTACCTCAGCTGGCCAGTCAGCCTTTGAATGTCATCTTCCCTCTGTTTGGAACCAGCTCCCCTCTGCCCTCCATTTCACTTCCTCTCCTAGCTCCCTCAGATATCAGCCAAGACTCCTTCTCCCCTACTCCTGTGTTCCCTTCCCTTAACAGTCCCCATACATTTGCCTGAAATGCTCAGCTTGTTGCTTTTGCCCTGCTTGATCACTGTGCACTTTCTCCGGTTATCGTGGTCTCTGATTTGCACTTTACTGAAACTGTGAATTGTGTCCATACTGTGTCTTGTTTATTTTCTGTTTCCCTCCCTCTGGGTCACACCTGGAAATGAGTCTCGGCTCAGTGTGCCTTTCACGGTCACCAATTTTCAAATAAAGAAATAAATGAATAAATAAATGTATACACTGTCTTTTAAAATCTCACTTTATTAGTTAGTTTAATAACCGTATAGCTTAGATTAAAAGGGAACTGTCAGCACTAAGAGCCCCACACCCAAAAGTGGGGCTGGTCCCAATTTGCACTTTGTGTGCAAAAACACTATTTTACTTATTGTTTACTGCAGTATAATAGATTGTATCAGACTGTTTCTGTTGACTTGCAAGCTGACATTTTCTCTAACTTTGAATCCCCGGTGTCCTTGCAGCTAACATTTTAATCTTGAAACTTTAAATCACCAAGGTCTATAAACAAATATAGAAATATGTGTTTTTCTTTTATCACATTCACACTGTGGAACTCAATAAAAAAATATAACAAACAAAGTTTACAAAAGTACCAAGGGCCAGATTTTCAAAGCCCTATGTCTGACGCAAGGTGCTGGCGGCAAACAGTTGTGCCACAACCGGCATGTTGCATCAGAAGATGCGGCCGGGAGCTATTTAGGAAAGCAGACTGCGTTAAACGCAGGCTGCTTGTGGCAAAAGGGGTTTGCACCATCCTTGCACCACAAAAAGGGCTGCGGCATGGCGCTAGGAGGCTTACAACAGATGCAGGCTGCCATATCCTCTTAAATTGCATTCAGAGAACCCTGCCAGAGGACAATGTTCTAAGTACCGTTAGACCAGCCAAAAGCAGGCATAATGGTACTTAGACACCTTCTGGGAGGGTTGGCAACTGTGCGCCACCATGTTCCCCCAGTGTAAAATGTATAAAATCAAAAAACATCCCTGCTGATCCAGTGGCCCCCCAACCCCCAGCCCCAATGAGTCCATAATTCATTATTATCATAATACAATAACAACCCTGGTGATCCAGTGTCCCCCAATTGGTCCATAATTCATTATTATTATAATAAAATAACAACCCTGGTAATCTAGTGGCCCCCAAGCCCCAAAGTCCGTAATTCATTAATATTATAGAAGAAATAAATCCCTGCTAATCTAGTCCCCCACCCTGGCAGGTAGTGCCCACCACTCTGCTTCCCCAGTCTGAACCCGATCCGGCGGCCAGCACAGCTCAGCTCCACCACCATGGCCAGCCACTGAATAAACTGTTAGGCGCCTACTGTATACAGCATACAGTAGGTACTCTGACAATTCATTCAACAGGCAGCGATGATAATGAGAAGAACTGCCAGCTCAGATCGGGTTTCGAACTGGAGGAAGGCAAGTGGTGGACACTACCTGCTGAAGACTGAGGGGCCACTAGACCAGCAGGGATTTGTTTCCTTTCTATATGATGTATGACGATCCAGGAAGGTTGGCTTCCTAGATCACCAGGAGTTGTTATTTATTATAATAATAATAAATTACGGACCCATCAGAGTTGGGGGAGCCACTAGATCACCAGGGTTATTATTGTATTATGATAATATTGAATTATGGACCCATCAGGGCTGGGGGGGGTTAACCACTATCTTCCATGCCCTCCCAACTGCCTCACGGCTTGTGGCATACCTGGTGTTTGCACCATCTGTTTGCCGCACTACCACTGATGCTGCAAGCCATGGGACTCAGGCTCAGGGACCCTATCTGATACTGAATCAGGTGCAGAGCCCCTGATGCAAGGGCAGTCGGTGCAAGCTGCCATTGTCGCAGCTTGTGACCGACCTTTGAAAATCTGGCCCCAAGTCTTTTGTAGCAGAACTAAAACATGAACTAAACACACGCTGTATGTGCAATGGTTAACTAA
Source organism: Neoceratodus forsteri (assembly GCA_016271365.2). Classification (NCBI taxonomy): domain Eukaryota; kingdom Metazoa; phylum Chordata; order Ceratodontiformes; family Ceratodontidae; genus Neoceratodus; species Neoceratodus forsteri. Next base: position 1,250,413,158 of record CM028129.1, on the reverse strand, counting down.
AATTGATGATATAGATAGTCATCTCGTTGTTTATACTACATTCTGTGTTTTCTCCTCTAGATACAACTTATGTAAACCTAATGAATATATTCTTGTCTGTGTATCGTAATGTTAAATGATTTTATGTGGAAATTGTATGTAAACAAATTGTATTTATGGGACCATCTTGTAAACAGGACTTCAAACCCCAGGAAATCTTACTGTATTCTGACAAATGCAGTATGGTCTCGTCATAGGACTGCCCTGGAGCTGAAATGGTTAATAGAACCTGTGCTAATGACGGAATATTAGGCTCGAGCTCAGTTTTCAAATCACTGTCCCTGGTTCCACCTCCTGCAACCGTCAGATTCTTTACTCCGCTTGCCTCAGTAAGACGTCTCCGGAGAGCTCTCCTTCACTTCATCTGAAGAAGTTTATTTCTCAGTTCAAATTTAAAGTCCTTTTTATTTTATTTGATTTTTGAAGCACTGTCCTTGTTTCACAGGTAGATTTAGTTAGATAGTGTCAAATTGGTAAGTTTTCTCGGTCCCTTTCTGGATCTCCCTAACCGGGAGGGAACCAAGCCTTTATTTGGTATTGTAATTGTTTAATTACAGCATTTTTACATAGAAACATAGAAACATAGACTTTGACGGCAGATAAGGACCACTTGGCCCACCTAGTCTGTCCATTTCTTTACCTAGAGGATAAGCTGCAGATCCCATTTAACCAACAGCCTATTTCTTCCTACCCCCACAAAAATTGCCTTATGTCTGTCCCATGCATTCTTGAATTCTCCCACAGTTTTGGTCCCCACAACCTCCTCAGGAAGGCTGTTCCATGTGTTCACCACCCTCTCTGTGAAAAAATACTTCCTCATATTGCCCCTGAGCCGTCTCCCCTCTATCTTCAAATTGTGTCCCCTTGTTCTTGCACATCTCTTTTTCTGAAAGATGCTACCCTCTTGGACTTTGTTGATTCCACTCGGGTACTTAAACGTTTCTATCATGTCCCCCCTCTTCTTCCTTTCCTCAAGGGTGTACTTATTAAGCTCCTTTAGTCTCTCTTCGTATGGCTTCTCTTGCAGACCCTGCACCATTTTAGTTGCCCTCCTCTGAACTGCCTCCATCCTGTCTATGTCCTTGCGGAGATGGGGTCTCCAGAACTGGACGCAGTACTCCAGATGGGGTCTCACCAACTGTCTGTACAGGGGGATAACAACTTCCTGTTGTCTGCTGGTGATGCCTTTCCCTATAAATCCCAGTATTCCCCCAGCCCTCATTACCGCCTTCTCACATTGCTTGCCAACCTTAAGGTCATCTGATATGATTACCCCTAGGTCCCTTTCCATTTTTGTTGTTGTTACTACCCCCCCATTGTGTAATCTTCCCCTGGGTTTTTGTTTCCCAGGTGCATTACTTTGCACTTATTTGCACTGAATCCAAGCTGTTATACTTCTGACCATTCCTCCAACCTTGCCAAGTCCCTTCTCATCCTTTCCACGCCTCCTTGTGTATCAACCTTGTTGCAGATCTTTGTGTCTTCTGCAAAGAGGCATACTTTTCCTTCCAGTCCCTCTGCAATGTCACTTATAAAGACATTAAAAAGGACTGGACCCAGTACTGAACCCTGCGGTACCCCACTAGTAACCCATCTTTCTTCAGAATGGCCTCCATTTACAATTACCTTCTGTGTCCTGTTGTTCAGCCAATGTTTTACCCAGGCTACCACCCTGGGACCCACTCCCAGGCTGGTTAATTTGACTACTAATCTTTTGTGTGGGACTGTGTCAAATGCCTTGCTAAAGTCTAGGTAGGCCATGTCCACAGCCCCTCCCTGGTCTACTACTTTGGTCACCCAGCCATCTGGTAGGGCAGTTTAGTTAAATTTAGTTCTTGTTTTTTTAACTGAGGTAATTCTTGGTTCATTTCAGTTCTAACCAACCGATAAACATCACAGTCTAAGAAACGAATGGGCCCCGCAGGTTTCCAACATTGTTCAGAGTATGGGGAACCGTTCTCTAAAGCAGATCCTCATTTAGTTTGAGTTATTTGTTTGAGGTTTGAACACCTCAAGGAGGATTGTGAGATTTGTAAAAAATTCCCTCAGTCAACGCTTGATAGGTGACTTAAATGACTGCAGGAGAAAATGTCTGAGAAAACCACTGAACCGGTAGCAGACACTTATAAGGAACTGGGGGACCAGCCCTCTGACAAGGGTGACTCCTTCACTACAAGAAAAAGACTTGCAGAACCGGCCACTGACCCGGCTCATTCCAACAAAAGAAAGAAGAAAGAGAAACACTCAGTGGTTGAACCGCAACTGAAGGCATCGGTTCCAACCGCTGAGGAGATAGCGAACGCGATTCGCATTATTCAGTCCCTACAAACCAACCCGGTTCCAGTTGAAAAGCGAACGCGGTTGGTTTCTACAGATCTTGTTTCGGTTCCTGGTTCAGGGGAACTTGAAGCGGATGTTGTAACCGGGGATTATTTTGATGATGATGAAAATGATAGTGGGGATGACTATGGGGAACCTATTGAACCGGATATCTCCCCGGATCCTCACAGACCCGATTCCCCTGATAAGGGAACTGAGGATTATACATCCCATTTTCAATTTGTTAGACAGATGGCCCTTACCTTGGACCTCCCCACTCAGGAATCTACTGATGAGGAGGAGCAAGATTTCAGAGAAATTATGGATTTGCCAACTTCAAAAAGAGTCCAGTTGCCCATCCACAAGTCCTTAAAGAAACAGGCATTGAAAGTACTGCATACACCCACTTCCATGCCACCCCTGGAAAGAAAGGTGGATAAGAAGTACTGGGTAGCTAAGAGTGGGGCAGAATTTTTGTTTGGCTACCCTAGCCATGAAGGAGTGGTACAGGCTGCTGCCTGTGATAAGGCTGGCATTCCTTTATCCTCACATCCTCCTGATAAAGACTCCAGAAGGATGGATTCTATCACCAAAAAGCAGTATCTTGGGTCTTTTCTTGCAATAAGATAGGCTTCTTATATGGCCTATGTGGCAAGGTATCAAAGAACTTTGTGGAACACTGTTTTGGAGATCACAAAGTCAGTGCCAGCTCCCATGGCAGCGGATTTGGAGGAGGCTGCAAAAAGGGGCATAGAAGCATCTAAGGTGCAATTTAGAATGGCAGTAGACACTAATGGTACTGCTGCCAGGCAGATGGCCTCTTCTATATCTTTGTGAAGGTTTGTATGGCTCAGGACAACTAACCTGACACAGGACACTCAGTCCAAAGCAATGGACTTTCCCTGTGAGCCTCTGTCTCTGTTTGGTCAGCAGACAGAGGCTTACATGAAAAAAATGGACGATTACAAGACAGCTTACCAAAGTGCTGCTGCAAAAGAGAAATCCTCTACACCCCATAAGCAGCAAGCCAGGGGTTCCAGAGGTATAGTAGGCCCTATAGGCCATTCTTTCAGCCCCAAGCTTTTCCTCAGTATCAGCAGTACCCGCACCAGAGGGGCAACTTCAGAGGCAGGGGCAGAAGGGGTGGTAACTGGATAGCCCCTAGCACTCAGCCAGCTTCTCTACCTAAGCAGACCCCCTGAGGAGTCTGCTTGGTTGCCTCCCCAGTACTAGTAGGAGGCAGGTTGGCCCACTACCTTCAGGAATGGCAGTCCATCACTACAGACAAGTGGGTCCTGGAGGTAGTGGGCCAAGGCATGGCCCTCAGCTTCAAATAAAAACCAAGGCTGAAGGCAAGAGTTTTTTGACCCTCCACCCTAGCAGAAAACCTGTTGCTGGAGAGGGAGGTATTAAACCTACTTTCTCTAGGGGCAATGGAGCCAGTTTCTCTGCAACTGGGGGAGGCCTCTATTCAAGGTACTTTCTCACTTTCAAGAAAACAGGGGAGTGGTGACCCATACTGGATCTCGGGTATCTGAACAAGCATTTACTGAAACCAAAATTCAAAATGGTCACTCTGGCTACAATTCTGCCCATTTTAAAGCAAGGGAAGTGGTTTGCATCCCTAGATCTCAAGGATGCTTACTTCCACATCCCAATAAGGCAGTCACACAGAAAATTTCTCAGGTTCAAGCTGCCCTCAGGCCATTACTAGTTCAAGGCAATGCCTTTCGGTCTCACTTCTGCTCCAAGGGTGTTCACAAAATGCTTGGCTGTGGTTGTGGCACACCTAAGAAGAATAGGAGTGACAGTATTTCCCTACCTAGACAATTAGTTACTGGTGGGGAAAAATCCTCCCCAGACCAAACAGTCCCTGGCACTTGCACAGGATCTCCTGCATTCCCTGGGGTTCTTAATAAATCAGAAAAAGTCAGTGCTGCAACCAGTGCAGCTCCTAGAGTTTATAGGCTCTCAACTGGATTCAGTAAAAGCAAAAGCTTTCCTTCCACAGGAAAGAGCAAGCAACTTGATACAGTTGGCAAGCTCCTTCCAACCCAGCAGTCTCAGGCCAGCCAGGCACTTTCTGCAGCTGTTGGGCCATATGGCAGCATCAACAGCTACAGTGCTAGGAGCAAGGTTTCAAATGAGAGACATTCAGTATCATTTGAAACAGTACTGGCTCCAAAAGAAGGATTCCCTGTCAAAGCTGATTCCAGTGACCCAAACACTTGTACAGGCTCAGTAGTGGTGGCTAGAAGAAGAGAACCTCAGGGAAGAGGTTCCCTTCCTGCAGGTACAACCCTCCAGGTTGTTTCCCACGGACGCAACCCTCCTAGGTTGGGGAGCACACTTAGAGGAGCATGCCACCCATGGTTCATGGTCCAAACAAGAGTCTCTGCTTCACATCAATCTGCTGGAACTCAGGGCAGTCTTGTTAGCGCTGCAGCCATTTTCCAGCATGCTTCAAGGGCAGGTGGTACTGATCCTGACAGACAACACTACCACAATGTACTATATCAACAAACAGGGAGGCACAAGGTCCACTCCTCTGTGCACAGAGGCTATGTCAATATGGACAATACGGACCCTGGCCTACTCACTAAATATCCAGTTGTCAGCTGTTCATTTGCCAGGCAAGGACAATGTTCAGGCAGATGCACTAAGCAGAATACATCAGGACCACCACAAATGGTCGCTGAACAGTCAGGTATTACAAGTAGTTTTCAAAAGGTGGGGAACTCCAGAGATAGATCTCTTTGCCTCACCAGAAAACCACCAGCTACCAAGGTACTGTTGCAGACCACCAGTGACAGGGTCAGTACCACTGGATGCCCTAGTCCTGGATTGGTCGGGGAAGTTTCTGTATGCCTTCCCTCCATTTCCATTACTACTAAGGGTTCTGATCAAGCTCAGATACCAGCCTGCCACAATGATCCTAATTGCTGTAGATTGAGCCAGGCAACCTTGGTACTCCATGGTACTGGACATGTCAATAGCCAAACCGGTCAGCCTTCCCACGAGGCACAACCTACTGACTTCATCCCAGGGCAGGATCCTGTGCCTGAACCTTTGGTCTCTCAGACTCAAGACCTGGCTCTTGAGGACCTACAGTATGCCAATTTACACCTCTCAGACAGTGTTATGCAGGTCCTCAGGGTTTCTAGAAAACTTTCTACCAGAAAGATTTATTCTTCCAAGTAGAAAAGATTTTTTATATCGTGGAAAAATAGAAAGCTGAACCACAATCAGGCAGGACTGCCTGTGGTTCTGGACTACCTTACTTACCTGCATTCGCTAGGCTTATTGCCTTCCACACTGAAGGTGCACTTGGCCGCAGTCTCAGCTTGCCTATCAGCAGGTAAGTCATCATCCCTGGCCTCTAATCCAGTGTTTAGGAGATTCTTCAAGGGATTGATGCATTTGCACCCACCTCACAGAACTCCCACTCCAGTATGGGATCTCAATATTTGCATAGCACAGCTTATGCAACCACCTTTCGAACCTATGGCAACAGCTGATCTTAAGTATGTGACTTGGAAGACTATGTTTTTGGTTGCCATTACTTTTGCCAGAAGGATCAGTGAACTCCAGGCTTTGTCCATGAAGCCTGATCATGTGGCATTCCTTAGGGATAAGGTGGTCCTTAGGACTAATAATAAATTCCTTCCAAAAGTGGTTTCACATTTTCACATTAATCAGTCCATCACACTTCCAGTCTTCTTTACTGACCATTCTACTTCAAGGGAACGTAGGCTGCATAGCTTGGATGTTACGAGGGCTATCAGTTACTACTTGGAGCATAAAAAAAAGTCATAGAGGGGATAAGACCCAACTTTTTCTGACTTATGGGGAAGTTGGGAAAGGCAAACCGGCCACAAAAAGGTCCATAGCAAGATGGATTGTGGCATGTATTCAGTTCTGTTATAGCAAGGTGGGTAAACAGCCCCCTCAAGGGCTCAGGGCCCACTCTACCAGGGGGACAGCTGCATCTATAGCAGCTTCAAGAGATATCCCTCTGCTGGAAATCTGTAAAGCAGCTACCTGGAAAACAGTCCATACATTCACTAAGCACTATTATCTGGACACACAAGCCAGGAGTGATGCCAGGTTTGGCACAGCAGTTTTGCAGATCTTGTTTCCTAAATAGGTCCTCTGCCCACCTCCAAAGGCACTGCATGGGTAGTCTGCATTTGTCAGAATACAGTAAGATTTCCTGGGGTTTGAAGAAGACATTACTTACCATAGTAATCTTGTTTCTTCTAAGGGAATCTTACTGTATTCTGAGCTCCCACCTTTCCTCCCCTGCTAGGACCTTCAGGATCCTGCACACTGGTTGTTATGTTGGAAACCTGTGGGTACCTAGTAGTTTGTTGGGCATCTGCCGACTTGAGTCTTAATGATGCCCTTGTTATTTGGGGGTATTTGTTCTTACCCTGTTTGGGGTATTTAGCATAGTTAAGTAAGCTTAGCGTTTTTAGCTTCTGCATGCTTCATAAAAATCTGATGGTTGCAGGAGGTGCAACTAGGGACAGTGATTTGAAAACCAAGCTCGAGCCTAACATTCCATCATTAGCATAGGTTCTATTAACCATTTCGGCTCTGGGGCAGCCCTATGGTGAGACCATACTGCATTTGTCAGAATACAGTAAGATTCCCTTAGAAAAAACAAGATTAGTATGGTAAGTAATGTTTTCTTTGGTCCTAATGATGTGAAATCCCATCTATCTCCTTTCTAAAAATAAAGATTTTTACTACTACAGCCTCACAGAAGGGCTGCAGCAGTGGGAGATTCAATAGCCTGCAGTGCATGTTGGGGGTTTTATAAGCGCTGATCTTTTGTTTGCTGGTCCCACTGCCTTCCCTGTGCTAAGTATGTAGGTTTATGTATTTTGCTATATGCTACTATGTAACACTATCAATCTATAACCTGTTGTATTCCTCCTTGTATATAAGAAACTGTGTACCTAAACAGGACAACTTTGTAAACAGGGCTGCAAAGTCTTAACAGTTCTATACTGTAGAGAAATAAAGATTTATTTATGTCTGTCTGTCTGTCTGTCTATCCATCCATCCATCCATCCGTCTGTCTGTCTGTCTATGTACAGTCCGAAGAGGACTGAACTTAGCCTCATGAAAACAGTGGGACTGGCAAACATTTGACTGGATCTTATAAAAAGCTCTAACTAATATGTACTAGAGGATATACATATTTTTTTCAACTCTTTGTATGCTCCTACTCACCATCCTTGAACTTTCTCCGGTGTGATTATGTGGATCTGCTTTCTCCCGCTCTGCTTGAAGTCATCCGTTGCTGCCTCCGGTGTGCCCTTCTCCACCACCTGGACTGCCCGACCCCCGGCTCTGAGGCCCCTGTGGTGGGACCAATGTCTCCTTACTGGCACTCTATCTACAATTTAATTGAATGGCCAGGCAAGCAAAGCACCAGAGGAAGGCATGGATGATCCAGTGGTGGGCGCAGAACCCCCGAACCCACCTTCGCATACCGAGGATAGGGGCCCATTTTCCTTGGTTCTTCCCCTCTGGCTCGGACATGCCACGGCATCAGCATGTGGATGGGACACTTCTGCCCCCTTCCGCAGACACTCACCACAGCTAGATCTCCATTGGCTGTCCCCGTTCTGTGGTACAGTTCCTCCCAGCCACCGCCAGAAGCAGCCACCAGATGGAGAAGGACCTGAATCTCACCCCAGTAGAGGTGAGCAGTCCTCCAGATGCTCAATCCTCTCCTCCCCCGCTGCCCCCCAGTGTCCAGAACTTGCTCTTGGACCCAGGTTGTCGGCATGGTGCGAGGTGTGGCATCCAGCACCTCAACCCTCAGCACCACCAGGCTGGCCCACTAGAGGACATTGAATCTCCTATTGCAGTAGCCCTCATCTGATGTCAGCTACAGGGGATTCTGAGATTTGTAGTTGCAGAAAATGTCAGCCTGCAAGTCAGCAGAAACAGTCTGATACAATATACTATACTGTAGTAAACAGTAAGTAAAAAAAAAAATTTTGACACAAAGCGCAAATTGAGACCAGTCCCATACTTGGTTGTGGGGCTCTTAGTGCTGACTGTTCCCCTAATGTTTTTGAATACTGAATCAATATGCTCCACATGATTGTTCACAGATCGGTTAATTGATACCTCACAGTGATAATTGATACTTCACAGTGAGTATATATAGAGAGACCTATTGGGGGCATGAGCATCCCTTTGAAAATACAAGCACTTTTAGATGAGAAATATCAGGGTGAAGGTCGTGTTGCATTACTGTCTGCTACCACTTGTAAGTCTGCACTTTACCTGAATTTCTATATGTATGAAATCAAATAGTAAATATTGGCTATATATGAGCTTTTTTGGCACTGGTGGGCCTTGAGCTTCGGTCTTTGCAAGTGAGATAAAGAAAAAAAGTGCCTGCCTGTCTGCTAATGCTCCTGGTCCCTCAGTACAAGTCTTGGGACCCAGTGATCAAAGCGCCTGATGTGGCTGGATAAATCGCAAATATTGCTACAATGGGAACTTTGGGTATCTGACTGGGTGGTAGTGCTCAAACAGTGCATTACAGAACACAAAAGTAACATTAGACTATGGAGTGAAACATTTCCAGTAGCTGTCCATTTCATACAAGCATGACAAAACCCTTCCTCCATCAAGTTTTGGGGGATTGAACATGTATCACTACCAAATAGGGGTGGAAATTGGAAGAAGGCAGTTGAAAACCGGGAGATGTATTGGATATACACTTTAGATACTACCAGTGATTGGTCTGGTCTCAATGAGGATGAGAATTGGGGTGCTAGCTGGTGATCAGAGTCACTGATAAACTTAGAAGAAAATAGTATGCTACCTTGCAATTATTTTCACTGCCTAATCTGGGACCCCCACTCCATTTTTTCATTGACCCCCCACTCCGCTCCTTTTTTCTCGATAATAAACTTCTTCTACCCAAGCCCTGACATGAATTTACATACAGTTACACACTCTAGGACTGGTTGTGATGCCACTCCTCTTTGACCTGCTGTATACTCTGGTGACCTCCCACATCTCCATATGAATAAACTTTAAAAAGTCCTTTTTCCTTTTAAAGACATCATTAAAGCTAGTATATAGGAATTACTAAACACATTAAGAGTCTTTTTAGACTACTAGGTAGAATAAGAATAAAGTTTCAATAAACATCTGCATGGTGTAATGCATTTGAACGACTGAGCCCCTGAACAGTAATTTGTCTCTAATTCTGACATCAGTCTTTTTTGTTGTCAGCTTGGAAGCCAATACAGGCTATCTTTATGAATCTTTTGAAAAACACTATTAAAAGAGACCATGTGGCTGAGAATTATTAGCACTAGTGACAATCGGTGAATGATATCTAGCCCTTTCAATTTTTGTGACACCAGTAGCAGCCATCGAAACTTTGACTTTTTCAAAGCTTTCTAAATGTAAGTTTATTTCCCATTGACCATGAGACAGAGGGGCTCAGTCTAATCTTTAAGCACTGCCCTGCCAGTTTACAAATGCAGAGCCTTGAGGTAGAAAGCACCCACCATGTCATTAGTGGTGGCATGTTTTCAGTTACTAGGCAACACTGCCTTCACTGGACTGGTCCTCTGTTCCACCTCACCATCCAGGAAGTAATTGCAGTTCTGCCCCTTGGCTTGCCTCACTATATAAACCCTTCATCTAAGCACACTGTAGCAGACTGGAGTAGACGCTACATACAGCACTTGTGGAGATAAGAGCAGCCAGCATTTTTTATCAAACCGAGCAACTTTTAGGCACCATTGAGAAAGCTTACTATCATATATGAGGCCTAACAAATGTGTTTTTGTGCAGGCGGAGTTTGACTTGTAAAATTAACAGCTGCAAACAGACCTGGAACTGGGTGACGCAGCAAACGTAAACTGTGAGTTTTAAATCAGAATGAAGCTGAAAAAATAGAATTGATTAAAAACAGGTTTTAAAAGTTTCAAGCAACTAATAAGCATTGGTTTATTATTTCTGTTTATGCAGCTACAAAGGACCAGAATCAGCCCAAAATGGCTTGAGGTGCCCTGAGGGCACATAAGTGTTTTATTGCAAAGGCAGATTATGTACTTAACCTTAAGTGCCACTAAAGCCTGCTGAATCCTTTTTGATAAGTAAAATTAAGGATATGTGCACTTTTTGAATATGGTTATATTGTGTTACAGGAAGAATAGAAACAAATTAAACTATAAAGTGGGATTATGTGAATAAATTGTAACAAACAGGTTAGCATGCTATTTAATGTTAAAATGTGTTTTTACCAAGCACTTCCTGTTTGGCAGTAGGAAGGGAAGGATCATACAGAAACATTAGTTTTGTCAACCCCAAAGGAAAAAAGTAGCTCGCTCCCCCCCCCAGCTGCTGGTAGTCTGACACTGAACAAGAAAGAAGGAGGCTCCTGAAGAATATAGGAAGTTGCTGTCCCAGAACAGGAAGGGTGAGAGTTGTAAGGAGAGGAGAGAGCAAGCATACAGAGAAACAGGAGAGGAGACACAAAATAAGACATGATAGGAGTGGTGCAGTGCAATGGCTGTGGGGCGGCAGTGTTCCAGGAGACATTCTGGATGCTGCGATGCTGCTCTATTTGCAGACAACTCTCTGGTCTGAGGGAGGAGGTTGCCCGTCTCCAGGCTGACCTGGCTAGGATTCGTGAAACCTCCTTTCCCACCCAGGGACCACCAGGGCCAATGCCACTACCTCAGAGGTTGCCAAGAAAGAGGAGAGGCTGGACCAAGGTGGGCTCAGGGAGGAAGAGGGTGGTGGAACAGAGTTGCATCCCTCCAGCTGTACCTCTCCACAATTCATATGCTCTTCTGGTGGATAGTGGTTCCTCTATGGAGGCACCTGCAGTGGAGATCAAGGAGGAATCTGGGAACCTTCACAAAGGAGACCCACAGGAGGGTAGCATGGGACCCCACAGGGGAAGAAAACAACTCCTGGTGGGGGACTCAATCATTGGGGGGGTAGAAGTGGGGGAGGAAGGGGAGAGGGAGGTAAGGTGCCTGCCTGGTGCCAGGGCTTGGAGGGACAGGAAGCGAATCCTCAGGATCGTGGGAGCAGCTGCACGAGGGAGGGAGCTGGATGTCGTTGTCCACCTAGGAACAAATGACCTGACTAGGAATGGGATCAGAGCAGTGCAAGAGGAGTCTATAGAATTGGGGAGGGGCCTTAGACAAGTAGCGCATACGGTAACCTTCTCGGAGGTGCTGCCTGTCTATGGCAAGGATGATGCTAGGGTACTTCTCACCAGGGAATTCAATGAATGGTTGAAAAACTGGTGTGGAGCTCAGGGTTTTGGCTTCACTGGGAACTGGGGAGCCATCTGGAAGGATGCAGACCTATACTGGCGCGATGGTCTGCATCTGTCCCGGGGGGGGAGGAACCAGGATATTAGGTGAGAAGTTTAAATGCTTCATTGGCAAGCATTTAAACTAGCCAAGGGGAGAGGCACCAAAAAGGAGCAGGGAAATCCCAGCCTCCCCCCCACAAAACATGGTAATTAGTGAGGTAAACACCAAGGTAGAGAAGTCATTAGGGAGCAGGACAGAGGTAAATGTAAACAAAGGTAAAGGCAGTAAGGACAAGGATGGGGCTAAAAGGGGTAAGGCCACCAAAAAGTGGAGGGTGATGAGTACCAATGCCCATAGTCTGTGTAACAAGCTCCCTGAGCTAGTGGCCTTGATGGAAGAGGGTTGCCTGGATATTGTGGCAGTCACAGAAACATGGTACACAGAGAACCATGACTGGGATGTCAACACACCAGGATACACAATCTACAGGAGGGACAGGGAGGGTAAAAGAGGAGGAGGAGTAGCTCTCTATGTAAAGGAAAGGATCAAAGCAACAGAACTAAAGAGTAAACAGGGAGCAGATGAGGTACTCTGGGTCACCCTGGAGACAGGAAATGGCACCACAATCCGCATGGGGGTTGTATACAAACCCGAATCTCAGGGGGAGGGAATGGACAAGGAAATGATAGAAGGCTTCATTAGAATGGCAGAAAAAGGGGAGATATTGTTGATGGGAGACCTGAATATGCTAGATGTTAACTGGAGCACCTTTGCTGCAGGCACATCCAAGAGCAGGGTCATTCTTGATGCCCTACAAGGGGCATGCCTCAGACAGCTAGTATTGGAACCCACTCGGGAAGGAGCAATCTTAGACCTGGTACTCTCAAATGGGGATGGAGAAAGAATCTCAGATTTAGAAATGGATAGCCATCTGGGAACAAGCGACCACCAAACAGTGTGGTTCACGATAAACACAGTCATACAATCAAGCCATACAAAAGCAAGAGTATTGGACTTTAGGAGGGCTAACTTTGGGAAAATGAGAGAGTGCCTCAGAAAAGCACCAGCAAACAGGCAAGAAGAAGCGGTGGAGGAACAATGGGGAGTAATCAAAACAGCCATCACAGAGGCAACAAGCCTTTGTGTAAAGCAAATCAACAAAACACAGCAAAGGAAAAAAACGCTATGGTTCTCAAAAGAGGTGGCAGGGAAGGTTAAGGAGAAAAGGATAGCATTCAGGAAATATAAGGAAATACAGAAGGAGCAGGACAGAGAACTTTATCAGTTAAAGCAGAAAGAGGCAGGGAAGGCAGTCAGAATAGCAAAGGTCCAAACCAAGGAAAGGATAGCCAACTCTGTTAAGAAGGGGGATAAGACCTTTTATAGGCACATTAGGGAGCGAAGGAAGACCAAAGGAGGGATACTGAGGCTTAATAAAGGGGAGGTAATGTGGGCAGAGGGTGACAGTGAAAAAGCAGGGGTACTGAACGAATATTTCTGCTCAGTATTCACAAAGGAAGAGGAGGGGGAGGTACCTAAACCAAACAAGAGAAACACTCTGAAGATGGGGGTCAATACAAGTCCATTTACAGAAGAAAGGGTTCTGAAAGAACTAATAAAATTGAAGGTGGACAAAGCAATGGGGCCTGATGGGATTCACCCAAGAATTCTAAAAGAATTAAGGGTAGAACTAGTGACATCGCTGACTACTCTTTAACAAATCATGGGAGGATGGGTGGTACCTGAGGACTAGAGGAGGGCAGATGTGATTCCTCTTCACAAAAGTGGAAGCAGGACAGAGGCAGGAAACTACAGACCAGTTAGTTTGACCTCAGTGGTAGGGAAAATGATGGAATCACTTCTGAAGGAAAGAATTGTTGAGTACCTAAAGGCCAGTGTGGCACAGGACCCAAGGCAGCATGGATTCACAGTGGGAAGGTCATGTCAGATGAATCTAATAGATTTCTTTGACTTTGTGACCAAAGTAGTAGATCAGGGAGGGGCTGTGGACATGGCCTACCTAGACTTTAGCAAAGCATTTGATACAGTCCCACACAAAAGATTAATACACAAGTTAGCCAACCTTGGAATGGGTCCCAAGGTGGTAGCCTGTATAAAAAATTGGCTAGACAACAGGATGCAAAGGGTAGTAGTAAACGGAGTCCACAGTGAAGAAAGCAGGGTTACTAGCAGGGTGCTGTAGGGTTCAGTACTGGGACCAGTCCTTTTTAATGTCTTTATAAGTGACATTGCAGAGGAACTGGAAGGAAAGGTATGTTTCTTTGCAGTCAACACAAAGATCTGCAACAGGGTTGATACACAAGATGGAGTGGAAATGATGAGAAGGGACTTGGTAAGGTTGGAGGAATGGTCAAATATATGGCAGCTCAGATTCAGTGCAAAGAAGTGCTAGGTAATGCACCTGGGAAACAAAAACCCAGGGGAAGAGTACACAATGGGGGGTGAGATACTGACAACAGTAAAAATGGAAAGGGACCTGGGGCTAATTATATCAGATGACCTGAAGGTGGGCAAGCAATGTGAGAAGGCAGTAAGGAAGGCTGGGGGATACTGGGATGCATAGGGAGAGGCATCAATAGTAGAAAACAGGAAGCTGTTATCCCTCTGTACAGACAGTTGGTGAGACCCCATCTGGAGTACTGTGTGCAGTTCTGGAGACCCCATCTCCACAAAGACATAGACAGAGTGGAGGCTGTCCAGAGGAGGGCAACCAAAATGGTGCAGGGTCTGCACCAGAAGACATATGAAGAAAGACTAAAGGAGCTTAATATGTATACCCTTGAGGAAAGAAGGAGAGAGGGACATGATAGAAACTTTCAAGTACCTCAAAAGAATCAACAAAGTCCAAGAGGATAGCATCTTTCAGAAAAAGAGATGTGCAAGAACGAGGGGCCAATTAGAAGATAGAGAGGGACGGGTCAGAGGTAATGTGAGGAAGTATTTTTTCATGGAGAGGGTTGTGGATTCATGGAACAGCCTCCCTGAGGAGGTTGTGGAGTCAAGAACAGTGGGGGAATTCAAGAATGCATGGGACAGACATAAGGCAGTCCTAGTGGGGGTAGGAGGAAGTAAGCTGTTGGTTAACTAGGATCTGCAGCTTATCTGTTAGGTAGGAAAATGGGCAGACTAGGTGGGCCAAGCGGTCCTTATCTGCTGTCAAATTCTATGTTTCTAAAATAGTGTGTGGGCAATCTGGTATGTGCTGCTAACTTTACCCATTTTTTCTGACTTATACCACATCAAAACAGAGGCCTCCAGCCCTGCACAACACAGTCTGTAGTACCTTTACTATATAACAGATGAATTGAGGTATGTGGGTAATTCCCCATTTGGGAACATTTGATTAGATAAAACTTATATGATTTTAGAAGGTTTTTGCTAGATGAGGCTCAGTATAAAGAGTGGCTAACATAAATAATAAGCTTGGCACGTAAAAAATTGCTTGAGGCTAACACGGGAGCACCTCAGGGGCCCCTAGCCCAAGTGGTAACCAACTGTTGAAGTTATTGTAATATAAATAAGAGTGACTATAGAATGTATGTAATACCTTTGAAGATAAGTGTTGAGTGGCAGACTATGGCAGTTGTACTCTCTGGGCATGTACTAAAATTGATTATATTTTATTAATATAGAAGTGTGATATGTTCAGTGACTACAGTATATATTAAAAATGATTTATGTATTGATTATAATTAGATCTACTTCAAGAAGGCACCTGTATCCCTGGTTAGAAGATACCTTAAAAAAGTTCTGGGTAAATCAGGGCACAGTGGTGACTCTCTGGACCTGAAACTAATTGATCTAACTGTTGAAGAAGTACTGCTTCCTATCTCAAAGATCCTCAATCTCGTGCTACGTCTATCGCAGTTCCCACATATCTGGAAATCAGCTATTAGAAATATAGAAACATAGAAACATAGAAGTTGACAGCAGATAAGGACCGCAAGGCCCATCCAGTCTGCCCATTTCTTTTTCTACCTTATGAATGTGCCATCGGCCTGTACTCTTGTCAATGGCCTATCTATTCATGCTCATTTGTATTGCTCCCTTATGCCTATCCCATGCCTGTCTGAAGCCCTGCACTGTATTCATATCCACCACTTCCTAAGGTAGGCCGTTCCATGCATCCACCACCCTTTCTGTGAAAAAGAACTTCCTCACATTACCCCTTAATCGGCCTCCCTCTAATCTCATGCTGTGTCCTCTTATTCTGCTATTTTTCTTATATTGAAACATGTTAGACTCTTTCACCTTGTTAATGCCCTCAAGGTGTTTGAATGTTTGACTGGAATGGAGTTTGGGAGGATAAGGGACTATATGCCAAGGACAGGTTTCATCTTGCCCCATTAGGGAAGGAAGTCCTTAAACAGGGATGGCTGACTACATACAAGAAAGTGGGGTTTAAACTTGTAAGGGGGAAGGGATAAGGGAGGGCTGACTAGAAGCCCTCCCTCCAGATGAGGGAGTAGCCTACAAGCCCAAGGGGAGGGGAAACAGACTGGAGGTGGAGGTTTCAGGAGGAGCAGGGGGATGGAGTAAAGGAATCTGGGTGGGGTTCGACAAAAAGGATCAGGGATAAGGGGTGGGGGTTAGTGTTAGTAAATGCCAGGAGCTTGGGAAACAAGTTGCCAGAGTTCCAGGCCATGCTATTCGAGGGGTGGATGTGGCGCAGTCACGAAACGTAATAACAAAAACCATGACTGGGACCTAAATGTACGGGGTACACTATGCTTAGGAAGGATAGAAAGGAGGGCAGAGGGTGGAGTGGCTATGTTCATTAGAGATGACATAGAAATTGCTATGGTAGAAGAGGCAGAGGAAACGTGGAGGCCTTATGGGTCACCTTACGATCCCCAGCAGGAGATAAGGTCAAGCTGGGAGTAGCATATAGGCCCCCCGGGATGAGTGATGTTTTAGAGGATGGTTTGCTGGACAACATCATTGCCCAGTGTGGTCCAAAAGGGGAAGGAGTGGTGTTGATGGGGACCATATGCCAGGTACTAACTGGGAACCATGTCCTCTAAGGTGGCCAAGGAGCAGAGGCTGCTGGATGGCTTCCAGGATGTGTTCTTAACACAGCATGTGATGGAGCCCACAAGGAGGGGCATGTCCTGGATGTGGTTCTGGCAGATGGGGATCTGGTAAGGGACATGGTTGTACAGGACCCCTGACTGGGAGTGACCACAATACTGTCTGGTTTCAAATAAGCATTGGGGAGTGGAGGTGAGATCTAGGACACTGGCAGTGGACTTCAGGGGCAGACTTTATGGGCATGGGAAATATTCTCAAGGATCACTTGAAGGGATTACCTCAACAACAAGTGTGGAAAGGAGATGGAGGTCATAAAACGGGACTTCATGAGGCAGCCAGGATCCGCGCTAAGTTGAAACGTAAGGGAGCAAGGTCACATAAACCATGCTGGTGGTCCAGTGAGGTCCAGGTAGCAGTCAGAGAAAAAGAAGGCTTACAAAATATAAAACAACAAGAGGGGATAGGGATAAGGAAATGTACCAGCTTGCATCTAGAAAAGTCACCCTGTATGGTGAGGGAGCAAAGTCCAGTAAAGAGCAACGGCTGGCACAGGGATACATGGAGGGAAAAGGGGTTCTTCCGGCACATTGGGGACGGAGAAAACTAAGGGCCATCTCAGCAGATTGAGATCTGAAGGAGGGTGGGTGGAAGAGGCGAGGGACCAGGCAGAGGTATTTAACGAGTACTTTGCCCTGTGTTCACTAGGGAGGGGATGGATATCTACAAAGCAAGACACAAAGGGGATAGAAGCGCGGGAGTGGATCAGGGGCAGCAGAAATGGAGCAAAAGGGAGGAAAGGTACCCAGGGTGTCACATCTGGATAAGGATAAAAAGACCAGTAAGGTGGAGGGACGGATGATGCCATCCCACCAAAAGGGTGTGGTTTGCCCTCAAGGCCCTAAAGAAAGACAAATCTCCTGGGCGGATGGCATTCATCCGAGTACTATAGGAATTGGCGGACATACTGGCTGCACCCTGGCGGAGCTTTTCAACAGGTCACTTGAGACAGGGAGGGAACTTAGGGATTGGCGAGAGGCACATGTGGTACCAATCCATAAAGGGGTCGAAGGAAGTACCAGGAAACTATAGACCCATCAGTTTAACCTCGGTGGTGGGAAAATTAATGGAGAGTATACTGAAGGAACGATTGGGGTTTACTTGGAGGAGGTGGGAGGTCTGGATAGTCGGCAGCATGGGTTTGTGCCAGGTAGATCATGTCAAACCAACCTTGTGGAGTTCTATGAATGGGTAACATCAGAACTGGACAGGGGTAAGCCTGTGGATGTATTATTCTTGGACTTCAGTACATGCTGACTCTGTCCCCACAATGGTCTGGTGGAGAAACTGATGGGGTTAGGAGTAGGCCCTTGATGGTCAGATGGATTGAAAACTGGATAGCTGGACGCACTCAGAGAGTAGTGGTCTGTGGGGAGCTCTCGAACCCTACAGAGGTTGGTAGTGGGTACCACAGGGCTCGGTCCTGGGTCCAATCCTGTTTAATGCATACATATCAGACATCAGGGATGGTATAGGGTGTGAAATGAGTCTCTGTGGATGACTCCAAGATGGGAGCAGTAGTTGAGGGAGAAGAGGGGAGGTTGGCCCTGCAAGGGGACCTGGACACCCTGGAAAGCTGGGCTCACACATGGAAATTAAATTTCAATATCACCAAGCGCAAGGTGTTGCATCTTGGTCGGGAAACCCTAAACACAGGTACACCCTGGGAGGAGGTGCTGGAAGCCTCAACAGGGGAAAAAGACCTAGGGGTCATGGTGGATACATGTATGAATAACACTGAGCAGTGCAGGAGAGCAGCTAGCAAGGCAAACAGGATGTTGGGATGCATCCAAGGGGATCACCTCTAGGAGCAAGGAAGTGATTCTGCCACTGTACAATGGACTGGTTAGACCACACCTTGAGTACTGTGTACAGTACTGGAGACCACACTTGAAGAGGGACATACAGCTCCTGGAGAGGGTACAGAAGAGGGCAACAAAGATGATACGAGGGCTAGGGGATTTGACTTACGAGGGCAGACTTGAGGAGCTCTGCCTGTTTTCATTGGAGGAGAGGAGAGACAGGGGGGACATGATTGAGGTCTTCAAGTACCTCAAGGGAATAAATAGGGTAAACATGGAGGGGATCTTTAGACTAAAGCAGGGAGGCATCACCAGAGGGCATGGTTTGAAGTTGGAAGGTGGAAGGGTGAGGGGAAAGAGGGGAGGTTTTCACTGAGAGGTGGTGGACCCTTGGAATGCTCTGCCTGGTGAGCTGGTTCAGAGATCCACAGTGGAGAGCTTTAAGAGAGGGTGGGACAGACAGAGAAAGTGGATGTATCAGATGATGGCCTGTCCGGGGTGGGGATGGATGATAGGGTTTCTGGAGCACAAGGATGGGAGGGTCTCGGCACCCAACTAAGGATCTAGGTTCGAGCAGACTTGATAGACCATAAGGCCTAATCTGCTGGCAAATAGTATGTTAGTATATCTCCTCTCTCCCTCCTTTGCTCTAGGGTATACATATTGAGCTCCATTAATCTGTCCTCATATGTTTTCTGATGCAGTCCCTGCACCATTTTGGTTGCCGTTCTCTGGACTGCCTCAATTTGGTTAATGTCCTTGTGAAGGTGTGGCCTCCAGTACTGCACTCGGTACTCCAGATGGGACCTAACCAGTGTCTTGTAAAGAGGGATTATTACCTCCCTCTTATGACTTGTGATACCCCTACTAATGCACCCCAACATCCCCTTCGCCTTACCTACTGCTTTAGTGGTCTGCTTGGATGATTTCAGGTCATCTGTGATGATGATGCCCAAGTCTCTTTCTTCCTTTGTAACTGCCAGCAACTCCCTTCCCAGCCTATAGGTGGCTTCAGGGTTTCTCTTCTCTATGTGCATGATCTTGCACTCCTTTGCGTTAAACCTTAGTTGCCACTCTTCCAACCATTTTGCCAGTTTATCCAGATCTCTTCTCATTCTGCCCACCCATCTGGATCATCTACTCTGTTGCAGATCTTCGTATCATCTGCAAACAGACAAACCTTACCCTCCAGTCCATCTGCAATGTCACTGATAAAGATATTGAAGAGAACTGGCCCCAGGACTGATCCCTGAGGTACCCCACTTGTGACCTGCATCTCTTCTGACTGTATACTGTTTACCACCACTCTCTGTTTTCTGCCCGTCAACCAGTTTGCCACCCAGTTGAACAACGTCTGACCCACCCCGAGCCTACCCAGCTTATTAATCAATCTTCTATGTGGAACAGTATTGAAAGCTTTGCTGAAGTTAAGGTAGGTGACATCAACTGCTCCCCCTTGGTCCACCACGGTGGTTACCCAGTCAAAGAAATCTATGAGATTAGTTTGACAGGACCTTCCTGTTGTAAACCCATGCTGCTTGGATCCTGTGCTCCTATGGATTCTAGCTGCTGCACTATCCTTTCCTTAAGGATTGCCTCCATAATCTTGCCCACTACTGAGGTAAGTCTGACTGGTCTGTAGTCCCCTGCCTCCTCCCTGCTACCACTCTTGTAGAGCGGGATCACATGAGCCCTTCTCCAGTCTTCTGGGACCTCTCCTGAACTCAGAAACTCACTAAACAGTTCTGATAATGGCTCTGCTAGTTCCACTCTTAGCTCCCTTAATACCCTGGGATGTATGCCATCAGGTCCCATTGCCTTGTCCACCTGAGCTTATCGAGCTCTTGTAGGACCCTTTCTTTTGTGAAGGGACTAGTGTACACATCCCTCCTCCCCCTCCCGTGTCCATGGTGCTGAGCTGTGGGCCCTGCCCTACCTTCTCTTCAGTAACTATTGAGCAGAAGTATCTATTTAGGATAGATGCTTTTACATGGTCCCCTTCCTCACACACCCCCTTATCCCCTTTGATCTTAGCAATACCCCCTCTGGACTTTCTCCTTTCACTAATGTATCTATAGAAAGTCTTGTCACCTTCTTTTACTGTTCTTGCTAGTGTTTCCTTGGTTTGGGCCTCTGCCTGCCTTACTGCATTCCCTGCTTCCCTTAGGGAAGTTTTGTATACCTCCCTATCTTCATCCCGCTGCGTTCCCTTATATTTCCTAAAGGCCAGCCTTTTGGCTCTGACCTTTCCTGCTACTGTTTTTGAGAACCAAAGTGGCTTCCTTCTTCTTGTGCACTTCCTTTTCTCTCTAACATAATAGGATGTTGCTTCAAGTATTACATCCTTAATGCTTGCCCACTTTGCCTGTACCTCCTCACCTGTATTTCTTTTTGCCAGGGCTAGCTTAACTCTGTTGGCCATCTTATCAAAGTCAGCTCCTCTGAAGTCCCATATTTTTGCCTTGGAATGGGATGATTTAGTTCTAGTGGCCAAATTGAACCATACCATGTGGTGGTTATTGGCCCCAGGTGACCGTCTACCTGGAGATATGTGATCCTTTCCCTGCTAGTCAGTACTAGATCCAGGATAGCCCTGTCTAATGTGGGTTGTTGTACCAGTTGTTTGAGGCCCTCCTCCTGCAGGGAACTCACTATGTGTCTAGTTCTGGCAGATGTTCCTGCTGGTATTGACCAATCTGTATCTGGCATGTTGAAGTCTCCCATTATCAGAACCTCCCCTTTAGCTGTCATGTTTTGTGTATCTTCTAACAGTAATGTGTCTATGTCCTCCCCCTGGTCTGGAGGTCTGTAGACAACCCCAGTTTGTATGGCTGTCCCATTTCCTGTTTCCAGGGTGACCCACAGTTCTTCTGGCTCCTTATGCATATTCTAAATTTCTGTACCTTCGATATTTTCATTGACATAAAGGGCCACTCCACCCCCCCCCCTTTGCACCTCGTTCTCTTCTGAATAGTACATAGCCAGGTACTGAAGTCTCCCAAGTGTGGTTACTGGTAAACCATGTCTCGCTAATGGCTACTATGTCCAGTTTAGCCTCTGTCATTATTGCCTGCAGGTCTGGGATCTTGTTTCCCAGACTGCAAGCATTTTTGTACATGATTTTCCATTGGCCAGATTTTGGTGTGTTAGTGGTTGGGCGAGGTCTGGTGTTTTCCCTATGCATCGTATGGGGAGCCGGACCGTTTTCCTTACCTGGTGATGCAAATGAACTACAAACATGCTGAACTCCTGTTTGACCACTAGCTGAGGGGTGAGGGGTGTTCTTCCCATTCGACATATGGGGTGCTGCACCCCTCTCCCCATTTGCTAGTTTAAAAATTCTGCAAAGACTTCATACTTCTGCCCCAATGCACTGACTCCCTCATTAGTCAGATGCAGTCCATCAAATTTAAAGAACTTTCACTCCCAAAACTGTTGCCAGTTCCCTACAAATTTGTGTCCTTTTTCCTGGCACCAGCCCTTGAGCCAGATGTTTTGCTCCCCTATTTCCCCTTCTCTGACCTTCGGTCCATCTGGCCCACTCTCCCAGACTGGCAGGATCTCAGAGAAGGAGATGCCAGATGAAATGGATGATAGTTTGTCACCCAGCCTGGTCAGGTGTTCCTTGGTCTCCACAACTGACCAGCTGGTGAGATCGTTAGTCCCTATGTGTACCAGGACATCAATGTTTTCTTCTGCTTCCTGTACAATTTTAGGAATGTGGTCATGTCTTTCCATGCTGATGTACCTAGCAGACATCAGACCATTACCCCTGGCTGGAGATGGGTATCAACTCCCCGAATCATGGAGTCTCCTATGATCAGAAGTTGTAACCCCATACATAAATCTGGTGATCGTAGCGTACATTCTAACTACAGGCCAATATCAATCCTTCCCCCTCTGTCAAAAATGCTGGAGTACATATTTGCAGACCGGCTAGTAGCCTACCTTGAAAAATACTCCATCCTTTGCCCACAGCAACATGGTTTCAGAAAAGGGCATAGCACCACCTCTGCCCTTTTAGAATTTACTGGTTTCATTCATCAATCACTTGATCAAGGGAACCTTGTGGGTGCAGCCTTCATAGATCTAACAAAGGCCTTTGATACTGTGAATCACTCACTCCTACTACAGCAACTGTCTTTAATTGGTCTATCAAGTGATGTAATGCTCTGGTTCAAAAACTATCTTGCAGATTGCTCCCAACAGGTGAAAATCTCAAATGCCACCTCTGACCAATGAGTTGTCCGTTCTGGTATGCCACAAAGATCCATCCTAGACCTGCTTCTGTTTAGTTTATTTCTCAATAATCATGGCAGTTGGGGTTTAACGCCAAAAAGTGCAAAGTATTGCACTTCGGGGCTAATAATCAGTGGAGGAGCTACCAGCTTTGGGGGTACAGCTGGAATGCACTGAGGAGGAGAAGGATCTAGGGATGCTTATAATGGGGAGTATGAACAACTCAGTGCAGTGCAGGAAGGCAGCAGCAAAAGTCAACAAAGTGCTGAGGTGTATAGCAAGGGGACTGTCCTCCAGAAATAGGGAGGTGATCCTGCCCCTATACAGGTTGCTGGTCAGGCCGCACCTGGAATACTGCGTGCAGTACTGGTGCCCATTCCTGAAGGACATCAGATTGTTGGAGGGTGTACAGTGGAGGGCAACAAAGATGATCCAAGGATTAGAGGTATACTCCTATGAGGAGAAGCTGTGCCAGATGATCATGTATTCCATGGAGGAGAGGAGGGATAGGGGGACATGATCGAAACCTTTAAATACTTAAAAGGGATAAACAAGACTAGTAGAGAAGGGATTTTCCAGATTAGAAGGGGGAGGGTCACGAGGGTGCACCAGTTGAGATTGGAGAGGGGAAGATTCAGGAGGGAAGTCAGGAGACATTATTTCATAGAGAGGGTGGTGGATAAATAGAATACTCTGCCTGAGGAGGTAGCAGCCTGTAGCATGGTAGGCAGTTTTAAGAGGATGGGACATAGTGAGAGGGGTAATTATGAAAAGGGAGGGGTGGGTGGGGCAGCTGCAAACTGAGGGGCCAGCTGCACAATTAAGCAGACTTGATAGACCGTGAGGCCTGTTTCTACTGGCATTTTTGTATGTTCGTATGTACCTCGCAGCTGCCTCCAATGGATCCTTTTGTATGCCGATGATGCTGTCGTCTTCACAAGCCACTCTATCCCTACTCTACCTGAACAACATCTACAGCACAGCTTTCAGGAAGTCAAGGAGTGGTTCAGCGATCATAAACTGGTCTTGAACTATAAAAAACTAAGGTGATGATGTTCAGCACCTCTCGCAACAAGCATAAATCACATGCCCTAAGAACAAAAAAACACCTTGGAATCTCTCTCTTGAACTGTTTGAGCACTTCATATACTTGGGAGTTACCTTGGATAACCACCTCTCCTACTCTCATCACATAGAGAATGTTGCCAGAGCCGTTAATATAAAGATTGGACTACTGTATCACCACAAGCGTTGTTTGACACCTGATACACTCAGACTGGCACTTTACAGCTCTGTCTTATCAGTCATTGATTATGGTCTGGTTATTTATGGTTCAGCCACCCCCACCTCTCTTAAAAGGACAACTGTTGCACTCAATAAGGCGTGCAGACTACTAACTGGTTCTGCTCGCCTTACCCACATTTGTAATTTATATGTGCTCTTGGGCTGGCTCCAGCTTAGTGGAAAAATTACATATCAGATCTGTTTACTAGCCAAGAAGGCGCTATGGGCTCATGCCCCCTGGGTTTGTTGACCTTCTATCTCCACACCACAGCTCCCAGCACACCCGCGCTTCAGCCAACAAACTACTCCTTGTCCCCAGATGTCAGACAATGCAAAGACAGTGGTCTTTCTACTACAGAGCACCACTATGGATCAATGCATTGGACTCTGAAATTACATCTTTACCCAAGCTTGGCCAGTTTAAGCTCCTACTCTGCCAGCATCTCATATCAAACAGCTCCTGTGACTGCTTCACCTAGGTGGCCTTCTACTGTGTCTGCCTCACCTAATTTCTGGTGTAGCCTCTAGCTCTCTAAAGTCTTCCCATCTCATACAGTGACACATCTGTCTTCTTTCATTCTCACTCATCACCCCATGCACTTATTGTCCTTTACCTGGGATCACCTTCCCAAACTGAGCTCTGCTATCTTTTGTCACCATATAGCTTCATGCGACAAGGCTTTTGGCTGCTTCCTCTCATCTACCAATCTTTTCCAATTCTCCCTCTTTTCACTACTGTCACCCTACTTCCTACCTATACTTATTCTCTTACTCCTATTGAAATGTCTTAGTGTAATAAGTGACTATTAGACTTAATATTCTGCTACAATTTCTGATGATGTCGTTGTTTTATTGCCTGCTTAGATATCCAATGTTAGTCTCCCTATGTATGTTTGTAACTCTCCCCACTGACGTGGAACCTTTGTAAATTAGTCACTTTGCACTCAAAGGTATTTAATCCAAGGTTGAATAAATAAAAAAAAAAAAGTAAATAGATCCCACATCTGAAGAAGCCTGTTGAGGTGAAACATTGGGATACTAAGATCTATTGTCAAGAATATTAAGAAATATAGGGAATAAATAACATTTGCTGAAAAAGTTAATAGGCGTGGCTGGCCATTTCTTTGATTTCTTGGATCTACTCTGCCCACGACTTTATTGGGAGGGAACCCACATTTCCTTGACTTTTTGGGTGGTAGTGCTCCCAGACTGGGAGCCAGGGAAGCCCTCTGGTGTATATGGGAGGAGGGTAGCAGCAATCAATTTAAATTTAATAGACCATTCCATGTAGAACAGCAGTTATTAATGAGAACTGGCAGCATGCTTGAGTTTTCCAGTAGTGTATTGGATTTTTTTCATTAAGTGGCTTGTCCTACAGAAGTTATTCAACAGCTGTAATCTGTCTTATTGTTAAAAATTTATTGACTTGTTTGTTATACAGTAGAACCCAGTCACATGGGTAAGCAGGGTTCATAACACTCAAGCCTAACCAGCCAATCAGTAGACTGCACTAGAGCACCAGTGCATTGCCTGTGCGCATCTGATGGCCATACATTTGACCTCAGTGCCATGTCTTAGGGCTCACTCTGCTGCCTGGTGGTGGGGCATAAAGAGCTTGAATACTTCCTAAAACGAATTTTAATTTTTAAAAGCAGTCAACTGCTACCATTTATTAAGTGGCAAAAAAAAAATCTAGAAATCTCATTCTGCAAGAGACGTCTCCTGACTGTGCATTAAATCTCTATAAAAGCATGGTCAGGTGCTAAATCTCATTTTCTGCCCCTCAGAAAACTACTAAGAGGCATTTTGTAAGTGTAATAAGTCCCTTCAGGGTGTGCATCATAGGATTTTAGTGGACTTCCCAATGGCATATGGACACTCAGCCTTCAGTCTCATGCCTTACTACGCCCCTGGGGTATGTATTAAAACCCTGTAATGCACAGCCTCTTGAGGCTTATTATATACTTTTATAACCAAAATATTTTTTTCTTTTCTCTTTGGTTAATTAGAAGATTTTTCACCTGATGTTAGAAGATGTGATGTGTAGAATAATATTCTGCCTGGCACTGATATATCTAGCTCTGTTCCCTTATTACATCATCAGCATTGTGATCTCACTGACTATGACATCACAACTGCTTAGGAAGAGCCACTCAGTAGCTGTCAAGTCTATCACCTGTGATGTCACTGTCAGTGAAGTCGCACTGCTGCTGATGCAGTGGGAGGACTAGAACTAGATACTGTATGTCAGCTGCCAGGCTGAGTACTATTGCACACATTCAACATAATACTATCACATAGAAAACTTTCTAATGAGCAAAAGGAAAAAAGACAAATAACTTCATAAATGAAAAGTTACAATTGACTACTTCTTAAAATTTGTGGCATTTCCCTATCTGCTAGTTCTTTAATTCACATTTTGGCTTTAATCTGATGGCCAATCAGTTCCCTTTGAAAACCATCAAATGAAAAAAACAGTGAGAAAATCCATTAGAAAGGAATACCATTTTGGGGAGCGAGGAGTCCGACAGATTATTTTTGATTACTGATGTAATCTATGTAGTCGTAGCACCCCTAGGAAATAAGTGACCTTATAAGAAATGTGTTTAAACAAATTCTTTGAATAAGCAAGGGCTGAGCTTGCTATGTCAGGATTTGCACGTCTTGACTAGACTGAGGCCCTACATTTGTGCATTATATCATGTAAGTTCCCAGAGCCCTATCGTATGCATGCTTCTTTGGTGAAAATGTACTGTAAGTAGCTGAGCTGGAGAGATGGAAAAAACTATCTAGACATTTACTGTTATGCCAGTCTTTAGCAAAAATAGGGCAGTTAGGAAGCCTGCCATTGATCTATTCCCAGCTTATCTGAGTGACATTATTTGATGAGATGTAATAGCGCTGGAACAACTACTGAGGAGAGTTAAGATACTCCAAAAGACAAGGTTATAAAATAAAAAGATAACATTTGACAATCCATATCATATGGCTGTAGGATCACCGAGTGGTCAATTAGTGTAAAGGAACAAAAACACACACACATTTTACTTTGTACTTTAACAAAGCATTAATAAACTAGGGATTCGGTGTTAATTAAAAGGAGATATGGAAAGCCTGCATGAGGTCTCAGTAGTTTCGTTAGCAATAGCAATTTTCTTAGCAGCAGCATAAATACAGCAGTGGAGCTGTTATGTAGCACAAGCAATATTAATTTAGTACAACCAAATCAAAGCCACTTTAATTTACAAAGCAATAAAAATCTGTGAGCATCACTTTAGATCAGAGAAGTAAAAAAAAACTGTCTAAACACAAGTGGAATGTTTATTTTGTACAATGGTCCATAACTGCATTTATGTGATTTAAAAGCTTTTTGAGGCATAGGATAATATTACGTGCATATAGAATTCTGTGTCGGCCATGGCTCATTACACCCCACTGAGACCAAAAATCATTTGATATTCAACTCCTACCTAAAATATTTTTCCACCACACACAAATATTTTTTTTTCTGTGTTTAAATGGATTCTCTATGTTAATTTTCTTTTCAGGACTAGAATGCAGTATCGTTTACGACGAGGGGTAATTCAGCCTTTGTGTAAAAAATGTATTTGGAGATTTTTATTGGAGACTCTCTTAGTAGTGTTTTTCAATGTTTTTTTTTCTTCTAGGCCAAAAAGTTTGCCCATCGTCTAACAAATATACACCCCTCCCCCACAAAATGCATGATTCCAAGGACTACATCATTCTATGGGGGGATGAGGCAGACAAACAAAATACTTTATTTAAGCAATAGCATTCAATGCTGCAGGCATTTTCTGGTGATTAACGACTGTCTGGAGAAGTCAAGGGGCTGGAGGCATAACCCAGCCAATGCATTCATAAGGGGATTCCTGCAGTGGAGAACATTATTACTATTATAAGCTAGAACATATCATAATCCGCCCTTTCTAACAGTTTCCACCGCACATAGTCCATTTGTATCAGCGGCCAAACTACAGTAAATGTCTCTGCAGGTCATATGGTAAATGGCACCAGCCATTACAATAGCCAGTCAGATGAGCAGTTTGTTGTTTTGATGTGCATAGGTTTGGTTTCTGTGGAGAGCTACAGACTGATGCAAAACCAAATTCTCTGTGTGTCATAAACTAAAAAAGACCTTCTCCATGACAGAAAAAGAGGGATCACTGTAAACAGACATCTTTTATACTTACTATGGTACAACAGAGATGTACAATATGTAGATAATATAAATAGGGCTGAATGACACACGTCACATGACTGTGCATCGCTCTCCCATATACTACCTGCTGTGTAAACATAGATAAATACATAGATGTTTATGGACAGAAAAATTCTTATGGCCCATCCATTTTCTCCTGGGTCCCCTCACCCTGGATGTTTTTTCCTGACTTGCTTTCCGTTGGACTGTTCGGAAGGCTGAACCACATCTGGACTCATTCACCACATTTCAGGTCACCCAGTCAGAATAACCCTTCAGTTGGATGCCAGCCAGTGTCATGGTCGGATTCTGCCATCTTGCACTCGGAGTCACAAGCCCAAGTTCAGTCGGGGCTCCCCAGGACTTTTAACCCCCCACCAGTCTTCCTGAAGCAGCAGGAGCTGCTTTTAAGAAGTCTATCCTACAACAGACAACAAGTGCACCAAACGCTATTGAGAGGCAGGTCCCCAGCACAGCTGATAAGCCTGACTATTTAAAACTCTGTTTGTTACAACCAAGTTACCCAGCTCCCATTGAATTTGTTCTCCTTTCTGGGTTTCACTGCCCTCAGCTCACACCCAAGCTGGGTGGAGTTAATGAGGGTGCAGCTGTTTTGCAAACTGGTTTAGCCCACTATTTATATCTGTGTATCTGCTTGTTATAACTGTTTGTCACCTGCCCTAAGCCTTTCTGGTGGAGTTCATGATGGTGCAGCTGTTTTAGAAACTGGTTTAGCCTACTATTTGAATATGATTACAATACCTGTGGTTAGTCTGCACTAGGCCACCACACTATCTGAGTGGAGAACATGAATATTTAGCTGTCCAGAAGCTGGCAGACTGTTGAAGAATCTGCTTGTGATATTAATATTCAAACTTCCCTAAGCCACCACCCTACCTGGGTGGAGTATGAGCGTGTTGCTGTGTAATAGCTGTTAGACTGTTTAGGAATCTGCCTGTGACACTTGTGTTTAACCTGCTCTCAGCTATCACCCTATCTGAGTGGAGTGCCTGAGTATTTTTCTACCTAGAGGCTGTTAGACTGTTTTAAGAATCTGCTTGTGACACTTGAGATTAACCTGCCCTAAGTCACCACCCTACCCAGGTGGAGTACTTGAGTATGTTGCCATATGGTAACTCCACCCAGAAGCCCTATATACTGTAATAAGGTGTAGAACTTTTTTAACTGGGTAGCACAGCCCAGCAGGTTCACTCCCCTGGAATGGGCCCTGTTAATGCCTATACTGGTCACCCCACTCAGATTTCTAAGTGCTTAGGAACCTTTACCCCTCCCTCTCCCTTGTCAATGGAGTGATTTGCTACTCAAGGTGATTTTACAGCACCTAACTGCTTCCTGTAAGCAAGTAATTATTAAAAAATGCTTTCATTAGTGCTTGTGCTCCTTGGTTAGTCCCAGCTGGACTTAATAAGGGAATCTGCCCAGGGCAACAAAATCACTAATCCCATCCTACTTGACAACTGGTTTGCGCATCCACTCGTAGTGTCTCCTCTCACATCATAAGTTCACAGATCCTATGGTGCTCAACCCAGTGCTTGAGCCTGTCCCCACTAATAGCCCAAGGGGTATGCCACAACTTTGCTAGCAGGATGAGCTTAAAGCCTGTCACCCCCAAGTGCAAGCTGAGCAGACTTAAGAAAGCAGGCTTTAGGAGCTGTGATCGATCATGTAGTGGCTTCCTGTCACTCTTACTTTTGCTGTCTGGTAACATACATCCCAACCCTGGGTCTTTTCTGGGAATGGATCCCTTCCCTAAGTGTATAGGAAATCTAAAGATTGCCTCTCTAAGCATTGGGAGTCTCCTAACTAAATTTGAGCAATTTGAAGCCTGAACGGAGATGGTTCATCCAGACATACAGTAATAGTGCTAACCAAATCTTGGCTCACTCCAAAAATCCCTGATGCCACTATAATACAACCTGGTTTTAATCTCCTGAGGGAAAACAGCCTTGGTAAGCATGGTGGGGGTGGGGGAGTGCTATGTACTACAGGGCAGAATTAATGGTTTCTTAAACTGAAATGAAAGACAGTGACTGAGTGTCTAGTCATCAATTTAATCCTGGGAAATGGTCACAAAAACCTGGCCCTTCTTACAACCTATATCCTGCTAGGTAAACAGGATAAGGGACTGGACACCTTTTTGGAACTACTATACCCTAATAAACCTGAACTGGGAAAAATCATCCTAGGTGACTTCAGTGTCAGCTGAAACTCTATAAACAGCACCTGCTACCAGGACCTTATAACTAATGTGTACTTAATCCAAAAGGTCACAGAGTGTACCAGAACCAACTACAAAATGGGCACTAGCTACTGACAACCCACCTTGACAGGATAAAAGAGGATACATTCCTCTCTGATAGCATAAGTGATCACTCTCTGGTGCAGTGCAACATTTAAAAAGGGTAATAGGTCCAATGTACAAAATTATCATCCCATCAGTTTAACATACATTATCTGCAAAATCATGGAAAGGGTTATTAAATCATGCTTGGAAAAAGAAATGGAGGAGCCACAACTCTCGAACAAAATACAACATGGTTTCAAATCCGATTACTCATGTACCACAAACCTAATATCTTTTTACAATAAAAGTCAAGGCATGGACAACAACACACCAATGGATGTCATACTACTGCACTATAGTAAAGCTTTTGATAAAATCTTGCATGGTAAACTTATCACCAAACTAGAATCATTAGGCTTTTCACCTTGCCTAACAAACTGGATAAACCAATGGCTTACAAACAGGACACAGAGGGTTAACATCAGTGATGCACTATCAAATCAAGGCTCAGTCACTAGTGGGGTGCCGCAGGGCTTTGTCCTGGGGCCAATACTATTTAATGTTTACATCAGTGATATGCAAGTTGGATCACAAAATTGGCTTTCAAAATTCGCTGATGATGATTCCAAGTTAGGAGGAAAAGTGGATACTCCATGTAACTTACAAACCCTTATCTCAGACCTTAACTCTATTGAACAATGGGCTCAGCTTAATAACATGGAATTTGATGTATAAAAATGTGTAGTTCTGCAGCTTGGATCAAAAAATCCCCAAAACACCTACTACATAAATAAAACTCCACTGAAATCATAATGTAGATAAAGGGATCTAGGCACACTGGTTAGTAACAAACTCTCATCCAATGACCATTGGGTCAGAGTAGCCAACATAAACAACTTACTTAGACAAATTAAATGTACATTTGTCACTAAAACAGAACAGTGCCTCATTCCACTATACAGAGCCTATATTAGGCCATATATTGACTATGGGTTCCCATTTTGGAGCCCACATCTTAAGGGTGACATAGCACAGCTTGAACAGATCTGGAGACGTGCTACAAAAATGATCCCAAGATTATCTTCCAAAACCTATCAGTACAGACTGAAAGCTACAGGGCTTAACTCCCTTCAACACAGGAGATGTAGAGGGGACATTTTGTTCATCTATAAATTATTAAAAACCCCGGAACTAATGACACAATGTGATCTTTGTTACTCAACTAACCACATCGCTCCCAGGCTTCACAACAAACAAATTGAGGTTAAGAAGGCAAAGACAAATCTAAGGCATAACTTCTTTTCATTGCATTCCCCCAGATTATGGAATACTTTACCTCAGGAACTAGCAGATTGCAATAACTTTAACACATTTAAGAGGGGATTAGACATCTGGTTAACCTCTTATCAGAACTCCATACTGTAAATTAGCCCACTCAAATGTGGGGGAAAATCTTGATGGGCCTCGGCCTTCTTTTTTCCAAAAACAAAACTAGTAAACCTAGTGCACATGGGTTACTAAACATCCCAAATCTCCTGCCAGGTCACCCTTAGTTGCATCCTAAAAACAGAAGGGGTAGCCAAGTTCAGGAGTAAGGTAGCACAAATCGACTGGACCTACCTTGGCCTGATCCAGGATGTTGACATGGCCATAGACTTCACGATAACTGGATTTGGCAAAGTCTGCAACAAATTTGCCCCAGTAAAAAAAAAAATGAAAGGTCAGAGCTGACATCAGTGCCTGTCTCACACAGGAACTCCTAGCACTGATGATGGAGAGGGACAAATGGCAGCCACTGCCAGTAGATCTGGGCTCGCTGCTCACCAGTAGAAGTACAGGGAACTCAGAAACACATGCACAAAGGGAGTTAGGTAAGACAAACCTGATTACTTCCAACCCCATCAAACCTTTAACTAGAACGGTATACCCCCAGGACGGGGACACTATTACAGCGAAAACGTCGATGCCGACAACATTGACGTTTTTGCTGTAATAGTCTGCCTGAGACCCCAGCACTCTCTCCTGGTCCTGCTCCTACTCCCTGATCCAACTCTGTCTCGGAGTTAGAATCATTAAGGTTGGAGGGGTGCAGGGGGCCAAGCCTCCCCCCGATGAAAAAACAGCTGGGGCCTCCATTCAGATTTATGTCAACTGCAAGTTGCGGTTGACATAAATCCGTCACTGTGGTGGCTGTCGACAACTTAGTTATCGAACCGACATCATAGAGCCAACTGGAACAATGGCAAAAAATTCTGGGAAAATGTCAACTATCTACTTACTAAACAAGAAAAGAAATCATCTACAGTTTTGAACATTGATGTCTGTGAGGTCCTAGACCCCACAGAAATTGCCAATAAATTCATTGAGGTCTTTACTAACCTGAGCTCCTATATCCCTAATGGCTTGCCCTCTCTGAACTGTAATGGCCCTGAACCCAGCCTGTACCTGGGTGATGATACTGATTTTGATGCCCGAAATTCTACTTTAGGGCCATCACAGAAAGGAAGACCCTAAACTACATAAAAAAAAAGTGTTAGGTAAAATCAGAGAGGGTGGTGACACCATAGAGATGAAGCTGCTATCCCTGGTCCTGCCTGAACTGACCACCCAATCACTAAAATCTTCAGTCAATCACTGTACTACTCACACTTCCCTGAAAAGTGGAAGTCTGCATTGGTCACACCTGTCTTCAAGACTGTTGACTGGACCATTATTGGCAACTACAGGGTTCTCTCCATCCTCTCTCCACTATCTGAGGCACTCAAAAAGGTTGTCAGTGACCAGCTTGTCTCTTATCTCGACAAACACACCATCCAATGTACTCAATAGCTTAGTTTTAGGAAATCCCATAGCACTACCTGTGGCTTGATAGAATATGCTAACTTCCTCCATGAGGTTTTGGATGGCAGTGATATGGTCAGGGCACTCTCTACAGACCTAACCAAGACCTTTGATCTAGTCAGTCACCAGCCTCTGCTGCAACAAATCGATAAACCTGGGCCTATCACTGGACACTGTTCATTGGTTTGAAAGCTATTTAATTAACTGAAAAAGTCAAGATTCAGGGTGCAACCTTTGAGGATAGGGCAGTCTCAGTGGGGGTACCCCAAGGCACTATCCTGGGCCCTCTACTGTTTGGTCTCTTCACTAACTAACTGCCTGAAGTTGCCAAGCTGCCAAACTCCACCTGTATGCAGATGGTTGTCTATACTAGACACCACAACAAAGACAGCCTAACTCGTGCCCTACAATGCTATTTTTTCATCTGTTGAAACCTGACTCTCAACAATAGCCTAGTGCTGAACTACAAAAAACAAAGACCATGCTGTTCAGCAGCACGTACATGAAGAAAAATCCCTCCCCCCCTTGACATTTTCAATGCTTTAGGCAGCAGGCTAGAACAGGTTGCAGTCTTCAAATACCTTGGGCTCCACCTAGATGACACTCTGTCCTTTGTTCCCCATGTGGATAACCTGAAGAAAACTGCCAACAAAATGGTGGGAGCCCTGTTCATACATAGAAATAACCTCAACCTAGAGGCTAAATGCCTAAGTGTAGCTAGCACAGTTTTATCCCTAATTGATTACGGTCTAATTAGTTACTGTGTGGCAAATGAGACAGTTATGGAGAAAGTTAAGAGTTTTATGCAATAAAGCCTGTAGACTGGTCCTGGTTGTGGATAAATGCCCCCCACAGTTAAGACCTGCATTCCCTAACAAACTGGCCACCTCATTCTAGCAGAATCAAATACCAGACCTGTATACCAGAAAAAAACTCTTTTGAAAATTACCCCCCAAGCTTAAAACCTGCCTGAACTTTCCTGATAACCTGTATCACACTAGAAGCACGATGACCACAGACTCTTGAAACCTCTCTGCAGAACTAGCCATGGGCAGCATTCCTTTGTAGCTAGGGCAACTAACTATATTTTTTATTTATTTATTTATTTGGTAACTGGATAGGTACACTGTTCCAAGGGATTGTTTTCAGGAACTACCCGGGGCCATCAAGATGGCACATACAGCATAGTCAAAGAATCATACACAATAAATGGTACAGGTAGAATCAATGCAGCCACAATGATGCAATGAAGATAAGTGACATTAGGGCCCACAGTACAAAACTCTGAAATAAATATAATTACAGTTAGGGCCCACAATATTAAGTCCTGAAATAGGCACAGAAAAAGTCCACAATGAAGAGAAGAGGTTAATAGCATAGGACACAATAACTTCATGATTGGTTGGGGTTTAGACTCTGGACCATAGCTAGCAACATAATCCCATATGATATACAACATGACAGACAACTAAGTAATCAACTGCTTCGAGAACTGCCTGGCGGTCTACATCTGGATTTAAGGATCTCCACCATCCCAGGTCAGGTGGAGCCCTTGTGTGTTTTTAATAGGATAGAAGAGCTTAGCAAGTGGAGAGAGGATGACAAACCATTCCATAGCCTAGGGACAGCATTGGAGAAAGCTTTCTGACCCATCTCAGTAGCCATCTGTATGGGGCAGTTCTCCTTTTCTCTGAGGGACTTTTCAACAAGAGTACCCATATGGTAGTTATGACGGTGGCCATATAAGTGGCCAAACAGTATGACAGGGCAGTGGGGAGAGCCAATGGGATGCTAAGGTGCATAGGGAGGGGTATCACCAGCAGAAAGCAGGAGGTGGTGATACTTCTGTATCAGTCTCTAGTGAGACCCCACCTGGAGTGCTATGTCCGGTTCTGGAGTCCTCATCTCTGACAAGACATAGACAGAGTTGAGGCAGACCAGAGAATGGCAACTAAGATCAGCATCAAAAGCCCTATGAGGAGAGACTGAAGGACCTCAATCTGTACAGACTGGAGGAAAGGAGGGAAATGGGGGATATGATAGAGACTTTGAAATACCTCAAGGGTATAAAAAAGGTTCAAGATGGAAGCCTTTTTCAGAGAAAAGGATGCGCAAGAACAAGGGGTCATGTGATGAAGCTGGTGTGAGGTACAGTCAGTGGAAATGTAAGGAAACACTCCTTCACATAAAGGGTGGTGGATGCCTGGAACAACCTCCCCAAGGAGGTGGTGGGAGCAAAAACTGTAATGGGATTTAAGAAGGGATGGGATAGGTATAAGGGAACCTTAGAAGCAAGGAAGGGGAGGTAAAGCTGAAGGTCAAGTAGGGTCTATGGTGTGACAGAAGGTAGGAAACATGGGCAGACTAGGTGGGCCAAGTGGTCCTCATCTGCCATCAAATTCTATGTTTCTATGATGGGTCTGTGGGGAGTGCCAGCCAAGTGTCTGATAAAGGGAGCAGTGGCAGGTGTTATAATGGGCCAGTGAGACAAACTTTCAAATGCAGTTGTAGGCAATGTTAAGTCTCTATGAGGTTACGATTGGAAGTTTGAGAATAAATTGAGGAGCAGTAATCCATAAGTTGGAGAAGCATGCATTGGGCTATGGTCAGCTGCAATTCTAGGGTCATGAGATTCTTTAGCCTAAAGTAGACTCTCAGTTGCTGGTTAACATGCTTGACCAATGTTTCAAAGTGATCAGCAAAAGTTAGTGACTGGTCCAGAGTGACACCTAGGTGTTTGAACACAGTTACCTGTTCAAGGTGGGAGCCATCTGGAGCTGGGCTGCTCAAGGGGTATGGGGTATTTGGATTTACTGCCCACTTTGGAAGCCTTAGTTCGGACATGAAAAGCATGGCCTTCATCTTCTTGGCATTAGCAAGCAACCTGTTTGCAGTGAACCACCAGTAGGTTGAGCTAAACTCCCTGTTGAGGGTGAGAGATGGTTCCATAGGGTTCTTGTCACTGTGGTAGATGATCCGATCATCCACATACATTAACATGTGGACACCACTACTTTCCCCGAGGAGGTGGTCCACAAAGAAGAAGGAGAAAAAGATGGGCCCCAGCATGGAACCTTGAGGGACCCCACTGTTTACCCCTGAAGAGCTGGAAGTGGACCCCTCAATACAGACCACGTGCAATCTCCCAGAGAAGTAGTTGTCAAACCAAGCTGAAGTAGTTGCTGAGAAACTGTAATGGAGCGGTTTTTGTAAGAGGATGCTATGGTATTCCAGGTCAAATACCTTTGAGAGGTCCACAAAAATGGCAACAGTAAGCTTGCCTTGGTCCAGATTCTTGAAGACATGGTCTGTGAAACAGGCCAACGTGGTGGTGGTTGTGTTGTGGCTCCTTCTAAAGCCATGTTGGTGGGGGGAGAGAAGGTAGTACTTGCATAGATGGTCTGAGATTTGCTGAAAGACTATTTTCTCCAGAACTGTAGAAACTGTACTTAGGTGGGACAGGATGAACACTGGCTGATAGTTGTCAAGGAATTTAGGGTCCCCTGATTTAAATATAGGGACAACTCTGGCCTGCTTCCATATCGTTGGGATGGTTGAGGAGGTTAATAATAGATTATAGAGGATGGCTAGGGGGTTAGCAATAAGGTTGGCAATAAAAATCACTACTATAATAGAAACAATCACTACTAGCGGTGCCATAATTGAGGAGGGCCATCAGGAGCCGACGGACCTCTTTGAGTGAAGTGGCCTTGAAGTGTAATGTAGGGATTCTAAGCACATCCTTGGTCCTATCTCTGTGTGCAGGCTGGAAGTCCTTGGATGGCAGCTTCACCAAATACTCTGACAGATTTATACATTTCTTGTTTAGGGCCTCTACGACCTGTCAGGGGGTCTGTTAGGGTCCCAGCATTGGTGCACGAGAAGATAAAGCTCTGGTTTGTGCCAGGCTTAATTAGTGAATTTACTGATGCCCAGAAGTTATGAGAGTCACCCAGTTTGTGAACCTGTTGTTTTTTAAAGGTAGACAGCCTTGAGTACTTTAGATTTCTGCTTACAGAGGTTTTGGAGCCTCTGATAGTTGTTCCAAGTGGTGGGGGATTGGGTGCATTTGTAAACAGCCTATAGGGCATCCCTCTGCATCATTTTAGCTAGAAGCTCCTTAGTAATCCGTCTATTGTTCTCGCCCCTCACTCTCCAAATGCTGACTGGGAAATGTTTGCCTGGGTAGAGAACAAAGTAATAGTAAGGAACCCCAGGGCAGAGTTCACATCAGACAGGGTGTGAAGGATAGATCTGCTCACTGCTGTGATAGCTGATTTCAGTTTTGCCATATCCCATTTAGAGAAATCCCTGAAAGACAGAAACTTGGGGGGGGGGGTGAGGGTGCATGAAAGACCAAATACAGAAAGTTGGGGAGTGGTCACTAATGGAATCTGGCAGTACCTCAGCCTGTAGGATCCTGTCCTCCAGTTTGTAAGGATTCAGTCCAATAGGGAGTGATTTGAGGACTTTGGGTTGAGGCGAGTGGGAGTAGAAATGATCTGACAGAGGTGAAGTCTTAGTAATTCAGTGCATTCAGGTTGCTGGTCACGTAACCAGTTAATGTTGAAATTCCTAACCATAATGAGCTCCCTCATGGTGGGGGCTACCGCCAATCTATTGAGTCAGTTGTGAGAGACTCCTTAGGCCTCCCCTGTGGGGGATATAGGCGCAGACATTTATTTATTTATGTATGTTAAACATTTTACCAGGACAGTCAAACTGAGCTGGCTGAGTTGGTATCAGCTCAGTTCCAGATGCATCCTGGGGGAAGAGAGGAGAAGAGAACAGATACAAAGTACAATATATAAAGCAATACAGTAATATGTAAATACGTAAATCAAATATACAATTTCAAGAATGTTAAAGAATAAGTTGCCCAACAATACATTACCATACAATACATTGTGGAACTGGCAAAAGAACATTAAACAGTAAGCAACACAACAAAATAAGGAACAGGGAGAAATGACTGACACTAGGGGAGCGGGGCCATGCTGTAGGGAGTGAGGAGGAAAGGGAGCCTCCGGAGAACTTTAACTAAACATAATATTTAGATACTGTCCAGCTTGTATTTTACATTAGTTCTGTATTTCCCCTTCCCATTATTTATTACTGAGGTCATCTGCATGAAA
Source organism: Neoceratodus forsteri (assembly GCA_016271365.2). Taxonomy (NCBI): domain Eukaryota; kingdom Metazoa; phylum Chordata; order Ceratodontiformes; family Ceratodontidae; genus Neoceratodus; species Neoceratodus forsteri. The sequence goes on along the minus strand of CM028129.1, from coordinate 1,250,374,543 downwards.
ACAGGATCTTTGCTCCGGAACAGTTCATGTATTCCCTCTGCTTTCTTCCTACCTCAGGTCATAATGCACTGCTTGTCACACCACTGTTACTCCCATGGCAACAGATTGTGATTTCATAACAGAGGATTATGACTTGAAGCAAGGAGTAAGCTATAGAAACAGATGAACTCTAAGTGTTCGCAGAGGGATAAAGATCATGTGTTCATGCAAATTTCCTTAGCAATAAATAAAGGGGAGGAAACATATAGAGAATATATATATGGAATGCAAGCAGAACTGTGCCTATTTATTAAGGTTTTCAAAGTTTTCTTTAGGCTTCAGTAGCTCTCTAAGATTGGAGTAGAACCACTCAACTGAGGAAGCTGAGATCCCAGCTGCCTTAAGCTTGTCCTGGAAAATGGAATGGGCTACAGTGTTGAAAGCTTTGGCTGACAAAAATGGCAGAGGTGACAAGGCCCTTATCCATGCTAGAGAGGATAGTATTAATGAGCTGGAGGAGAGAGGTGGAACTGGTGTGTGACTTTCTAAAGCAAGACTGGAAAGGAGTGAAGAAGGAGACTGACTCAAGAAGAGGGGAAGAGTTGGGATAGAACAAAGTGTTCTGGGAGTTTAGCCAGCGTGGGAAGGAGAGAGATAGGATGAACATTAGTAGGGGTAGAGAGGCCACCCCCTTTAGGAAGGAGAATGACATTATCCAACTTCTAACAGTTAGGGACACAGGATAAGGAGAAAGAGGTTAATAGTTTCTTAGTAGAACCAAGGGTCAATTCAGTGATGACCCATTTGCTGACAGAATGCTGAGAGGCACCACATGAAATCAAGGCTGCATTTAGGAATTCTCTGAAATATAAAAGTACTCCACCCCCTTTGTTGCTGCCCTGTCTATCCTGTCTGAGCAGGTAATAGCCCTTGCTGTGGCAGCTGGAGTCAGGAATGGAGGGGAATCAGCCATGTTTCAGTGATGCCTAGGATGTCGGGACCATACAGGGTGATCCAGACCTTCAACTCAAGAGATCTTCAATAGGAGACTGCACATGTTAAGATGAGCTATGTTTAATCCGTGGCAGTTAGCCCAGAACTGGCTGAATGACCTTCCTAGCATGCTCTATAATACAACTAAGTTGAGGCAGTTTAAAAGCTTACTACATGTACCCCTAACCGACCAGGCTCATCGTTCCTGTACCTAATTATTTTGACCCTGTTCCTAAGCTTGTACCTGTTGATCAGCCTGCTCTTTGGTTGTACCCTTGGATTTTTGTATTCCATGTACATCTGCATTTTGCAACTGTACTCTTTGCTGACTACTGAAATGACTCATTGTAAGCTGCTCTGCACTTGTTTAATTCAATATTTATTTAGCTTTTTATTGACTGAGTAAACATGCTAGACAATCACAGTGTCTATTTTCAGGTGCAACCTGGGAGAATTACAAGACAATAAAAACCCATACAACAACAACAACAATGCAGTGACACCTGTAAGCTATAGAATGGCAGGCTGCCAATTACACAGGTAGAAAATTGAAATTACAAATAACAGTGAATGCTTTTATCCACTGTAATGTATTATTGTTATCTGCCTATTCTGTCACTATTGTGACTTTCCTGATGCAGAACCTTTGAAGAAGAGTACCTGTGCTCAAAGGTTTTCCTAGTAATAATAAAATACACTGAAGAAATAAAATGCAGTCTGCATAGTTGCTACCCATGTCCTCACAAACCTAGCACTGGCAAGGCCTCATCATTCCTCAGTTCTGCATGAGCTATTCCAATATCTCCATTAGCCCCACCATCTTCACCAGTCCGACATGTCTGTCTCATCTTGTCTTGCAACATTCAGCCATCTTAACATTGACCAGGCTATCTGAAAAGAGAGCTCCACTTTCCCATGACCCTTTCCATGACAAAGTACTTCCTCATGTCACTCCCATGGCCCTGTCCCCACCATGCCTTTTAATCCATTTTAAAAGGGTGGAGAACTTTTCTCAGACAGCCAGTCAAAGAAGTCATAGGGGATGGGACAGTGCTAGACCTGGTGCTTATAAACAGGGAGAACATTGCAGACATCACAGGGGGCAGTCCCCTGCGTAAAAGTGATCACTGTATAGTGTGGTTTAACATTAGCACAGAAGCTAACCACACAAGGATGAGGGTCCTGGACTTTAGGAGGGTGGATTTTAAAGAAGTGGGGGACTGCCTCAGAGACTGTCTTAGGGGAAGGATTGCCAGGGAGGGGTGGAGGCACAGTGGGGAAAATAACAGAGAGTGTAATTAAAGCAACCAACCTCTGTGTGAAGGATGTGAGTAAAAGCAGAAGGAAAAAGAGACTGTTATGGTTCGCTAAGGAAGTGGCAAAGGTGGTAAATGAAAAAAAAGTGCTGTTCAGGAGGTGTAAGAAAACAGAGGAAGGAGGACAGGGAGGTATAGCTAGTAAAGCAGAGGGAAGCAGGCAAGATGGTGAGGGGAGCAAAGGTGCAAACAGAGGAAAGAATCACCAAATGAGTCACTAAGGGATATAAGACTTTCTTCAGCTACATGAGTGAGAAGAGGAAGGCAAGGGGAGGGATAGTGAAGAAGGGCGGAGGAGGGTGACTGCAAAGAAAAGGACCAGGAAAAAGCAAAAAGCTTAAACAGATGCCCCTGCTCAAGTCTTTACAGTGGGGTGGGGGGGATGGACCATTAGGGAGTAGCAGGAATGGGGAGAGAGGTGGACATAAGTCCATTTTCACTGGAAAGAGTCTGGAAGGGACTGGCAGCTCTGAAGGTGGACAATGCTATGGGACTGGATGGGATATACCCAAGGGTTCTAAAAGAACTCATGGAAATGCTAGCTGCCCCACTGACAGCCTTCTTCAACAACTCATTGGAAATAGTTGTGGTTCCAAAGGACTGGAAAAGATCTGATGTGGTCCTTCTAAATAACAGCAACAGCAGGAAGGAGGCTAGTAACTATAGTCTTACTTCAATGATAAGGAAATTAATAGAAACCCTGCTAAAGAAAACACTGGCAGAGTATCTTGAATCCAATGGCTGGAAGACCACAGGCAGTATGGATTCACAAGGGGGAAGTCATGCCAAATTAATCTGATTTCTTTGACTGGGTGACCAGGACACTAGATCAGGGGAGGGCAGTGAATGTGGCCTAGCTTGACTTTAGTAAGGCCTTAAACACTGTGCCACACAAAAGGCTGATAAAGAAACTGAGCAGCCAAAAGGTGGGATCCAAAGTGGTGAATTTGATTAGAAACTTGTTAACGGATAGGATACAGAGGGTGGTGGTAAATGACACTCACTCTAATGAGGGAAGTCTGACCAGCAGGGTGCCACATGGCTCAGTACTGGGACTGGTCCTCTTCAATGTCTTCATCAGTAACATTGCTGAGGAACTGGAAGGGTAGATATGCCTTTTTCCAGATCATACCAAAATCCGCAATAGGGTGGACACATAGAGGGGAGGAGAGAATATGCAGGAATCTTGGAAAACTCAAGGAATGATCAAGAGCAGGGCAGTTAAGGTTCAATGACACAACATGTAAATCATTCACCTTGGGCATAGGGACCCAGGTGCTGAGTATAGAATGGGGGGTACTTACAATCATTAAACAGGAAAGATATCTTGGGATTATCATACCTGATGACCTCAAAGCAGCAGGGCAGTGTGACAAAACAGGGCTAGTGGGATGCTGGGGTGCATAGGGAGGGGTATCTCAGCAGCAGGAGGACGGTGGTGTTTCCACCGTATCGCTCACTGGAGAGACCCCACCTGGAATACTGTGTCCAGTTTTGGAGACCTCAGCTTAGAAAGGACACAGATAGGGTGGGGGCAGTCCAGATGATGGCAGCTAAAATGGTGCAGGGGTTGCACAAAAAGCCCTATGAGGAGAAACTGAGGGATCTTGAAGGGAAGTTTAAGAGAGATGTTAGGAAATATTTCTTCACTGAATGGGTGGTGGATGTCTGGAAGAGACTACCAGCAGAAGTGGTGGAGGCACAAACAGTGGGGGGTTCAAGCATGCATTGGATAGACATAGGGGTGTATTAGAAAACAGGCAGGGAGGAGGGAGGGTCACTGGAGACCGGTTAGGGTCTGATGAGACAGATTAGGCAGGAAACATCTTGATAGACTGAATGGGCCAAGTAGTCCTTTTCTGCTGACAAATTAAATGTTTCTATGGTTCAGGAAAACCAAAAGTCTATCCTTTATTAGAATTCTTAACATCTTCCAGTTATGGATGTTAAAGTGGCAGGTCTGTAGTTCCCAGGATCATCCCTGCTTCTTTTGCTTGGGGGGGGGGATGCATGTGTCATTCTCCAGTCAGTACATACCACCCCATCTCCAGTGATCTGTTGAAGAACTCAGCCAATGGTGCAGCTACAACCCACACCAATGTCTTTAGCACCCAATGATGCAGCCCATCAGAGCCCATGGACTTGTCCACCTTTAGTGCATTCATTCCCTTCAGCATCCTTTCCTCTGACACTGGAATCTCACTGACATCCCCACACCTTCCCCTCTTCCATGACTATAGCCTGGTAATTGCCCTTATCCTCCAGAATAAATACTGAACTGAAAAACTGATTCAGTGGGCCAGCCTGGTGTCACTGAGTGTTGAGGTGCTGGATGCAACACCTCGCACCATGCCGGTGACCCGAATTCGGGAATAGACTTGGATTGTTCAGGGGTCAGCAGGGGAGAGGAAGGAATGAGGCCGTCCACAGCTCTCCTTCCTCGGGGGATACTGCTGCCTGGCCAGAAGCTGACATCCAGCGGTAGCTGGGTGTTAGCAAAGATGCACATCCAAGAATTGGGAGGGCCCGTATCCAGGGTGTAAGACTGCCTCTGCAGAGTCAGAGCCCAGCCACTCCATGAATTGCACGTTCGTAGGCCAGGAAACAACGGGAGTCAACAGGGTCCATGATGGCCCAACACATCCCCCCGCAATATGCCGCCCAGAGTTCTGGATTGTGCTGGGGGGGGGGAGGGGGGCAAGCCAGCGCTCCTCACCCTGGCTCTGTGATGGGGGGTATTCCACAGAGGAATTATGGGGGTCTGGCTGAGCAGGGGATAGTTGGGATCAGAGGATGAGCCCCTCTGAGCGAGGGCCAGAGCCACCTGTTGGCCCCGTGGAGGTGGAGTAAAGTACATATTAAAAAAAGAAACTATTTTGATATGTCCACATTCCCTTTATCCTCCTCCCATCCTTCCCCCTTCTTCAGTCTGACTATTCCTTCTTTAATTTTATCTTTCTAATGCATGTAGCGAAAGAAAGTTTTATCCCCCTTCCTCATCCCTTTCTCTGTTCTCAGCTTTGCTAAGTCTTTGCCCTCCTCACAACCTTGCTGGCCTCCTTCATATTGCTTTGATACTCCACCCTATCGTCCTTGCCCTGGCTGTTTTTATACTTTCTAAAGGCCTCCTTATTCCCCCTCAGTGCCTTTCCCATCTCCTGTGTGTGAACAACAGTGGTTTCCTGCCCCTCTTGTTTTTTTCTCTACTACTGTAACACATTGATTTGTGACCTCCAGTACAGCTTCCTTTATTAATTCCCATTTCTTTCATACCCATTCTACTGGCTTCACCCCTTCTAGCTTCTCTTGTAACAATTCCTGTATCCTGTCTAAGTCAACCCTTCTAAAGTCCAAGACTTGCCTGTGACTTCTTTCACTCCACATCTAATATGACATTAAACCTCAATGAATGATAGTCACTGGTTCCTAACTGATTCAGCACTGCACTCTCCCCTATATTATTCATGTTCATCACAACTAAGTCGAAGATGGCTACCACCATTGTTGGCTCCTTTATCATTTGGGACAGGAATGTCGCCTGGAATATCTCTACCAGCAACTGATGCCTACCATTTTGTGATACTAGAATGATCCAGTCCATGCTGAAGTCACCCATTAGCAGCACCTCCCTGCTTTGCTGCCCTTCTAATTTCATACCCTAGTTCCCCTGTCTGTTGCCTTTTTCTGAGATGGTGGTCCATGTATATAATAATTAACTCCCCTTTGCTGGTAACAAGAAGATTCTTGATGCTGAGTTAGTTCGGTGACATCAGGGGCATGAGAGCCAAGTCCGAGTGCCTTCATGATGTCACTGAATGGTATACTCCCTGTACACCGACACCAACACAGTGACCTACCAACCCGTCGACAAAATCGACAGGTTGCCAACAGGTCACTGTGCTGGTGTATCTGACACAAGGGCACACTGTCTCCAGGTCCTGCACCCCCTTCCTGAATCAACTCCGACTGGAGTTGAGAATCATAATTTACGGGGGGCTGCAGGGGGCAGAGCCCCACCCCCATAGGGGGAAATTCACTCCCCGCAGCAGGGTCAGGATGAGAAAATAGGACCGGGATACACAGGGGTTTATGTTGACCGCAACTTGCGATTGACATAAATGCTGTTGATGAGATGCCAGTCGACAAACGTGTTGTCGAACTGGCATCGTAGAGCCTCACTGAACTAACATGGTATTAAGAATCTGGTGAGTTCTCAAGAAAAGGGGGTTATGTTATTTTTTATAATACAGTTTCATATGCGCTAAATAAGGCAATTTGCCCATTAACAGCTCGCCCTTTAGCTCAAAGGGATTAACCACTTATATTATTCTTCCTACAGTGAACTTCCCATTTGTCCTTGAACTCATTCATATGTTGACTCCCTACTACCTCAAGAGGAAGGCTATTCCACATGGCTACCAATCTTTGGTTAAACTATGCTGCTCTTTTGGTAGTGTGGTTTATGTTCCAGTTGAGCTGTAATATATGTGATCTTGTCGAATGGCCACTGTCCCCAAGTACTAGCCCAAAACAGTTTCACAAATCAGCTCTGAAGAAGCCCTGTAAGGGTAAAACATAAGCCTGTACCAGATTGTCCTGCATCCTGCCATGATTATGGAATATAATCCTTTGTTAATATGATTGGAGTTTTTTTCTTGGTCTCTGAATGCTTGGTGAGTGCACGGTCTCCTGTTCCTGTTTAAGAAATGTTTATCAACAATGTTTTGTAGTCTGTACAGGGCCTAAATTTCCCATCTGCCTGCTTGTACTTGTGGCCCCTTGTGCTGGACCTCTCACAAAGTTTAATCACTTGCTGGTTATCCACCCAGTTTATGTTTCACATTCCCTACTCATCTTGTGACTTTGTTCCCCATACCCAAGCCTCCCAGTTTCTTCAATAGACTTTTGTAGGGCACCGAGTCTAAGTCCTTGTTGAAGTCTAGGTAAAGGACATCCAGTGCTTGGTCCCTGTCCATCACTTAGTACATAGCATTAAAGAAATCTATGAGGTTCATCTGACAGGACCTCACCTTTACAAAGCCATGCTGCTTGCTGTCCTGGGGTCCATGGGACTCTAGGAAGTTGACCAAATGCTCCTTGATTATAGTCTCAAGGGACTTCCAGACAATGACAGTCCAACAAAACTGGTCTAAAATTCCCTGGATCTCTCCTGTCCCCATTCATGTGCCAAGAGACAATGTCTACCACCCCTCAGTCCTTGGAGACTACATCTATCTCAATCGAGCAATTTACTGTGTCTACCTGGGGCACTGCCAGATCCAGCCCCACCTCCCTATGCACCCATGGGTGCAGCCTGTCTGGTCCCAGAGACATACCAGATTTTTGAGCACCCTTTCATTAGTGATACTCCTCATGGCCATATTTTTTCCCACCTGCCTTGGATGCTGCACTCTGGCAGAGGCCCTTCCTCCTTGACTAATCAGAAGTATAGTTGCAGCAATTGACATGGTCAAATATTTCCTGAAATTTCTGTGATATCTCTAGAGAGATTCCCTACCTGCCTGCAGTGCCACTGTAGGACTATGAGAGAGAGAATGTCTTTAAATAGAAATTTCTAATCATGTCTATAGCAGCATCTGTATTCAATCAGAATATCAGCTTTCTGCCTGTCATCCTCCACCCATGCAACCCACTCTTTCTTGACCTCTCTCAATTCTCCCCCTTCTTCCTTCTCTTTCCTCTGACGTACCTAAATAAATTTCTGTATCGTAGCAATGCAAAAAGTAATAATCAAAGATTTCTATTTAAACCTGTGGTAATAATGCACTTAAACCATTTCCTCCAATATCCCTTTTAGAAGTCCGAACCTTCCACAGTTTAACCTTGACACAAAATGGCCACCTCACTGGGATTGAGTTAAAAGGACACTGTCAATCCCTTTTTGCATCACATTTCTTGTTGAAAACTCACATTTTATGATTGCTTACCTTCTCTAAAATTCATTGATGCTGCTGGTTGTTGTATCTGCCTTCTTTCTCAGTAGAACTGAAATGCTTGCTAATAGTGTAGTCATACCCAACATTGTTTTAAGTCCTTGATCTACTCTTATTGCATACTTTCTGAACATTTGGATTCCCCCTCCTCCGCGAACAGTGCAGCCACTCATAATTCAATAGTTTTCCCTCTGTGCATGCTTTTACAAGTGACTAGACAGTGTTGGAAGTGTCTTCAAGTCCAGGAACACTGCAATAGCAGTTGGTCAAGGACTGTAAACACACACATTTTTTCTGTAGGCAGTCTGTTTTTCACTTTTAAAAAGAAAAAAGGAATTAGAATCACTCTACAGAATGTGACCAATCATAGCATGTGCTTTTTTAAATTACAGACACTTGGAGGCCTTTAAAGTCTAAAAACATGAGCAAAACAACAACATTATTACTTTCCCTGTCCACCACCACTGCAAACCCACACTGTTTCACTATGTTAATGATATACTGCTATTCACATTGGGCTGTATGCATGAATAGGTGGAGGTACGCGGAATCCGCATGTACCCCCGCTTGCAGAGCTGTGCATCCATGGATAGGTGCCCACTGGTTGTATTTGTGACTGCCAGCCACCTGTCTGTGGCCCCGCTCCCCCAGCATGCAGGACTCCACAGGGCAGCCTGGGGCGGGGTCGCTGGTCCAGCCGGGCACCCAATTGGATGCCCAAACCGGGACACACACTGGATCCCTTGCTCAGTGGGGCACGCATTGGCAGTGCGCCATGTGGAACACTGACAGCAAGCGGCAGTGGCAGGTGAGGGAGGGCAATGCCGCCGGGCCTCCATCGGCACCGATTGGTGCCGTGGGTCAGATGGGGGCATACTGACAGGCAGTGGGGGGAGCGGGCTGTCCAGCACCACTGTGGGGGGGGGGATTGCCATGGGGTTCAGCTGGGAGGGCTATTCACCCTGTCCAGCGGGCTGTGCGTGGGGCATGTTGGGGGCTTACGGCATGGTCCTGTCTAGCATACCCTGTGCTCCCTATGCACCCCATGGCCAGCACTTCACACCGTAGTGCATGGCGCATAGGTGCTGGCCTGGTCCTTACCTGCCCCTGGCGTGTTGCTCCTCACGCTGCTCTGGGATCGGGCACATCTGTGCTGTGCACCCCCCCATGTGCATTTGGTGTGGGGGGCGCGTAGGGCACAGAGTGATTGCGCGCATGTAGCCACTCCATGTGGATTGTGCATAGGGCCCAATAACAGCAAAAAGTGCAGTCATGCACCTAGGGAAGGGAAACCTGGGGGCTGAGTATAAGATGGGGGGAAGAACATACAGTTACAAAGCAAGACAGGAATCTGGGAGTGATCATATCTGATGATCTCAAGGTGGCAGGGCAATGCGACAGGGTAATAGACAAGGTGAGCCAGATACTGTAGTGCATAGGGAGCAGGATCAATAGCAGGAGAAAGGATTTGTATCACTCACTTGTGAGACCACACCTGGAGTACTGTGTCCAGTTCTGGAGGCCGCACCTCTGCAAGGACATGGACAGGGTGGAAGTAGTTCAGAGGAGGACTACTAAAATGGTGAGGGGTTACACAACAAACCATATGAGGAGAGACTAAGGAAAGTCAACATGTACTGCCTGGAGGGGAGGAGAGCAAGAGGGGACATGACTAAAACCTGTAAGAACCTCACCGTGGCAGTCAAAAAGGTGCAGGAAGGGAGTCTCTTTCACATAAGGAAGTGCACCAGAACACAGGGGCATGCTATGAAGCTTAGGGGGAGTTCAGGAAGGATGTGAACAAATAATTCTTCATAGAAAGGGTACTGGACATCTGGAACAGGCTGCCAGAAGAAGTGGTAGGGGTGAAGATAGTTGGAAGCTGCATACGTGCATGAGATAGGCATACGAGTATAATAAATTGAGGCAAGGGAGGGCAGAGGGACACCTGTAACCAAATAGAGTCCAGGGTGTAGTGTTAGGCAGAGAAAATAGGGCAGACTAGATAGGCCTACCGGTCCTTTTCTGCCGACACAGTCTATGTTTCTATGACACAGTAAATGTTTGCAGACTTGTGTCACTACTTTGTTGTTTCCACTACTTAAATGATTTAATAATTTATTACAATTAACACAGTACACTTACACTGTAAATTCTTGCAAGTTTGTAAATGTTGTACCTTGTACCATCTGTGCATTGCAGTTGCCATGTGATTCAGTATTGTATATTGCATTTGTCACTTTTTACGGCCGCGAGCAGAGCCTACAGCCATTTTGCCAGCTGTTGCCTTAAAATGGCTGATCATGGCACCTTCCGTTGGAAGTTTTGGAAGTATCCTTCTGAAAGTCTAATGGAGCTTGTAACACTCTGCCATGACTGGCCACTATGGATTAACAGCCGCACTATTTCAGCTCTTACTTCTGCATTCCGGGGCAAGAACTGTGCATGTGTGCCTTGCAGTTCTGCCAGAGTAGTCATCTTGTGAATGGTAGAATGCCATTCACTGCAACTATGCATGTGTGAATGCCATGCATGCGCAGTTGCGTTGCCGCCGGTTGGCCTCACTTGATCTTCAGAGCTCTGCAAGCTCGCTACAGCCATATTGGCTCTGGCTAGAGCTTATTAAATGAAGTTTCTTATTTCTTACCACCCTGTAAACCCCTCCACCTCCCTTCACACATGGAAATGACCTCTGACTTACCGTGTGTGTCTCTCTCTCAGTCCCCATGTTTTAATTAATTAATTAAATAAATAAATAACTAAATAAATGGAAGATTATGACCTCAGGTGTAGCTGAGTAGCCAGAGATGATGAAGACTCATGAGGCTTTGTGACTGCACAAGGATTTTCCTTTTTTCGATGGAAGAAGGGAAAATAATTTTTCTTCTCATTTATTTATTAATTGATTATAATGGATGGATTCTCCTACCAAGCTTGAGGACTCCTTCATTTTGAAAATAGCAGTCTATTATGTATTGTGGATTATTTTTGATTGAAAAAATCAATTAATCACAGTGAACTGTTCTTGTTATATGTATCCTGTTTATGCTGAAACTGATATGCTAACTTCACAACTATTTCTTTGTACAGTATGTCGGCTTTTTATGCAACTATAAATAAAAAGTTTTTTTTTTTTAAATCTGTCATCCAATTTTAATGAGCAATATACAGAAATATAGTAACATACTAACATACTAGTTGCCAGCAGATTAGGCCTTTTAGTCTATCAAGTCTGCTCAAGCCTCAGACCCCAGGGTGGGTACCGAAGCCATCCCCCTTGTTGTACACCTGTGTTTCCTTCCTCCATTTCGGCCCCCCCGGGGCAAGCCAACCCCTGCTTCATCCCTATCCTGTACCTGTCCCACCCTCTCTTGAACCCCGCCACTGTAGAAGCCTGAACCAGTTCATCAGGCAGCGCATTCCACGGTTCCACCACTATCTCAGTGAAATACTCCCTCCTCCTTTCCCCCCAATCCTTCCTCCCTCAAGTTTCTGACTATGTCCTCTGGTGATTCTCCACTCTTTCAGCCTAAAGATCCCCTCCCGATTTACCTTATTTATTCTCTTAAGGTACTTGAAGACCTTGATCATGTCCCCCCGTTCCCTCCTCTCCTCCAATGAGAACAGGCCTAGCTCCTCTAGTTTCTCGTCATACGTCATCTCCCCTAGACCTCGGATCATTTGGTTGCTCTCCTCTGGACCCTTTCCAGGAGCTGGATGTCCTTCCTCAAGTACGGCCTCCAGTACTGCACACAGTACTCAAGGTGTGGTCTGACCAGGCCATTGTACATATATATAAATAAATATATGGGAAACAGACTCATATGTAACTGAAAATTATGCTTTTTCCAAATTTTTTCCATGTGACATGAAGGGCTCTTAAAAGTCTTCATACAACAGGATCTTAACACTTGGGGCCAGAGTTTCAAAAGTGGAAAAATCTTGCACATGCAGGAAAGTTACGTAAGGGAAGGTCTCCTTGTGCAATTGCAGTTTTTTTTTTTTTATTCCTAGCTGCCAGCCACCCGGTAGTATCGACCCGGTCACGGGCCACGACTCCCACTCCCCAAATCGGCCTCGGGCTCCCCGATACCCCGTGGCTTACCCCCCACAGTGGGGCTGCGGAAGCGGGCAGGGGAACGCCGCCGCAGTACTGGGAATTGGTCGGAGAGCTGGCCTGGGGAGCTAATTGAAGCCGTGGCGGACTTCATTGAGGGTGGCTGGCAGCCGTCCTTTTCCGTTTTTCTCGGGGGAGGCGGGGTCGTGCAATGATGTCAGACGTCCGCCCCGCCTCCAAGAATGCGTGCGCCGGTAGCTGTGCGACTCCCAGCCTCCGCTAGGGGTCGCTGGTGCTCGGACGCCATCCCGCCTTCCCCGAGAAGGAGAGCAGTCCTGGACGCTTCATCCTTCTCCCCGGCTGGCCCATCATGCACCCGAGTCCATTCCCCAACCCGGTCACCGCGCCGCATGAAAACTCAACCGCTGCACCGTCAAGCTGGCCCACTTAATTGTAGTTTTTCTGGATGTGCTCAATTTAAAAAGAATTCCTTTTTATAAACTTTCCCACAATTTACGGCAGCTTGCACATAATATTTTCCACAGCTGCAGAATGAGTCTTCTCCTGGTTTTACCAAGCTGTGATGTATAAATTGTATCTTCTCCAAGCTGTAACCAGATCCTGCTGCAACTGGAAACCCTGACTCAATGGTGTATCCATTTCTCACGAATAAAATTGTTATTATCATCACTATTACCAGCTGTAGCATTTTTCCACAATTGAAGGAAAAAAAAGAAAACGGTGTCTGTGTGTGTATAAAATGCTGAAAATAGAATTGTTTGGAGATGTTGGGATTTTGCCCTGCAGCAGGGAGCTGCGAGCAGGGACTTAGTCCCTGGACCATGTCAGACCCTTTGAAAATTGGGCCCCCAAGTAGGAAACGAATATGCCTGGCATGATGTCACTCTTTGCATTATACAATTGAGAATGTATGGTAATCACATGAGAATCACATGGTATGGTTCAATTTGGCCCCTTCATCTAAATCATCCCATTCCAAGGCAAAAATATTGGACTTCAGAGGAGCTGACTTTGATAAGATGGCCAACAGAGTTAACCTAGCCCTGGCAAAAAGAAACACAGGTGAGGGGGGTACTGGCAAAGTGGGCAAGCATTAAGAATGCAATACTTGAAGCAACATCCCATTGTGTTAGACAGAAAAGGAAGTGCAAAAGAAGAAGGAAACCACTTTGGTTCTCAAATACAATAGCAGAAACGGTCAGAGCCAAAAGGCTGGCCTTCAGGAAATATAAGGGAACACAGCAGGATGAAGATAGGGAAACACACCAAACTGCCCTAAGGGAAGCAGGGAAGGCAGTAAGGCAGGCAAAGTCCCAAACCGAGGAAACACTAGCTCGAACAGTAAAAGAAGGTGACAAGACTTTCTATAGATACATTAGTGAAAGAAGAAAGTTCAGAGGGGGTATTGCTAAGCTCAAAGGAGAAAAGGGGGCATGTGAGGAGGAGGACCCTGTAAAAGCATCTATCCTAAATAGATACTTTTGCTCAGTATTTACTGAAGAGAAGGTAGGGCAGGGCCCACAGCTCAGCACCATGGACACAGGGGGAAGCGAGGTGAGCACTACTCCCTTCACAAAAGAAAAGGTCCTACAAGAGCTCGCTAAACTCATGGTGGACAAGGCAATGGCACCTGATGGCATACATCACAGGGTACTTAAGGAGCTAAGGGTGGAACTAGCAGAGCCATTAGCAGAACTGCTTAGTGAGTCTCTGAGCACAGAAGAGGTCCCAGAAGACTGGAAAAGGGCTCATGTGATCCCGCTCCACAAGAGTGGTAGCAGGGAGGAGGCAGGGAACTACAGACCAGTCAGTCTTACCTCAGTAGTGGGCAAGATTATGGAGGCGCTCCTTAAGGAAAGGATAGTGCAACACCTGGAATCCATAGGGACACAGGATCCAAGACAGCATGGGTTTACAAAAGGAAGGTCCTGTCAAACTAATCTCAGATTTCTTTGACTGGGTAACCAGAGTGGTAGACCAAGAGGGAGCAGTTGATGTCGCCTACCTTGACTTCAGCAAAGCTTTCCACACTGTTCCACATAGAAGATCAATAAATAAGCTGGGTAGGCTCGGGGTGGGTCAGAAGTTGGTCAACTGGGTGGCAAACTGGTTGTTGGGCATAAAAGAGAGTGGTGGTAAATGGCATACAGTCAGAAGAGATGCAAGTCACAAGTGGGGTACCTTGAGGGTCAGTCCTGGGGCCAGTCCTCTTCAATATCTTCATTAGTGACATTGCAGATGGACTAGAGGGTATGGCTTGTGTGTTTGCAGATGACACCAAGATCTGCAACAGAGTAGATGATCCAGATGGGGTGGGCAGAATGAGAAGAGATCTGGATAAACTGGCAAAATGGTCAGAAGAGTGGCAATTGAGATTTAATGCAAAGAAGTGCAAGATCATGCACATAGGGAAGAGAAACCCTGAAGCCACTTATAGGCTGGGAGGGGAGTTGCTGGCAGTCACAAAGGAAGAAAGAGACTTGGTCATCATCATCACCGATGACCTAAAATCATCCAAGCAGACCTCTAAAGCAGTAGGTAAGGCTAGGGGAGGTGTTAGGGTGCATTAGTAGGGGTATCACAAGTAGTAAGAGGGAGGTAATAATCCCTCTTTACAAGACACTGGTTAGGCCCCATCTGGAGTACTGCGTGCAGTACTGGAGGCCATACCTTCACAAGGACATTAACCAAATTGAGGCAGTCCAGAGAAGGGCAACCAAAATGGTGCAGGGACTGCATCAGAAGACATATGAGGACAGATTAACAGAGCTCAATATGTATACCCTTGATCAAAGGAGGGAGAGAGGTGATATGATCAAGACATTCAGACACCTTAAGGGCATTAACAAGGTGAAAGAGTCTAACATGTTTAAATATAAGAAAAATAGCAGGACAAGAGGACACGGCATGAGATTAGAGGGAGGCTGATTAAGGGGGGGGATGTGAAGAAATAATTTTTCACAGAAAGGGTGGTGGATGCATGGAACGGCCTACCTCAGGAAGTGGTGGCTTTGAATACAGTGCAGGGCTTCAAACAGGCATGGGATAGGCATAAGGGAGCAATACAGATGAGTATGAATAGATAGGCCACTGACAGAGCAAAGGCCGATGGCACATTTATAAGGTAGAAAAAGAAATGGGCAGACTGGATGGGCCTTGCGGTCCTTATCTGCCGTCAACTTCTATGTTTCTATGTAGTGATGATTTTTATATTTCACAATTTACTGCTTGTCCCCTTGAATCTCTGGTGTTGTCCTCATACCCATTCAGCCCCAGCCATGTCCTCCTGCATCACTGGTTCATACCCCCTCCAGTCTGCAACAGCTTACCCCTCATGGTGGGGTCTGGCCACAGTCAGGCAATATCATCTTCCCCCTCCTGAGTGGGGGGCAGATGATGCCTCTGGTGGAGAAGTGGTCTGTTCTTCGAGACGGGGCATGAGTGTGCCAGGATCAACCTGAATGCACAAAGGCATTGTTCCTTGTTCTCTGCCCTGCCCCTGGGATGCTGGCATGTATGGAGCTCCAAGCTGGGGCATGTAAGCATGCCCTGTGTGCAAAATATCGTAAAAAGTAAGATGTAATCCAAAGTCCATCAAAACTCATATGTTTATTAAATTCTTTTCTTCACACCCGTATACTTGAGGCAACAGTTTCGTGGCTTTATGTCACTTCCTCAGGCCATTCGTATATGAACAGTGTTGACACTAAATATAAAACAAATAAATCCATTCAGATATATAGTATTTATGATTCTACTCCTTTTACATTAAGATGTCACATGGTTGTTAATTGCCAATACTTCTTTATAATAAAATACTTCATTTAAACATTGCACCAAATCAAACATTCGAATAAAGTTAATATCTATTTGCAAATATTTTTTCCTTTTTAAATCTTAATCCACTATATATTTCAATCCCCATATTTAAATCAAATTTAATTTGACGTAATATATACTTTGTATTTCCTTAAAGTATATAAAAAAAATACCTTATTTTTCATTTATTTAAATTTCACTGATCTGGAAATCCTGATATGTCACCCTCAAAACGAACACCTTGCAGCCCTGTTCCTGTTACCATCTATTAAGAAAAGTGCATATGTTTATTTCAAATACTTATATCTTTAAACCCCATATAATTACTTAAACATTAATTAAAACAGTCACCTGGTCAAACTTTAAATGGGCCAATTTACGTTCGAAATTCTCATTCATTTATTTAAAATCCAACTAGAGAAACCACGTCTAATGCATCTCAATTCTCTTCATTATTTGAAAGTGTCTATGAGGAAAGAGACAAGCGTAAAGATTAGCTTCTAACACTGTTTTCTGAATCTCTACTTATATTACCTATTTCATTGTTTACTTGAAAATTTAACTGCAGTATTCCCTACCTGCAGATATCTACTTCTACACTGAGCTCAAATGCTCATAGAAAGGCATATTCATTAAACCCCATTCCAGGTTAGAGCTTTGCATCTTTTTCAAATCACTATAAGAAAGGAAAGAGGGCATCAGTATTTAAACTTATTCTTTACCCCTATACCACGGGTTTAAAACTAACATAAACTTTTACCTGGCTCCATGCCATGCCACAAATCATCTCAGGCAAAAGGCTGCCTTTTAAAAGGGGCCAAGCGGTCTGCTTCAGGGTTTTAAATACCCTTCAAAAGCCCGCAAAAATAACGAATTAATTAATTGAATGACATCATCAATTGCCTTAAATCCATCTGTCTTTCAACAGATCTATAATTAAAACAAGTACACCGCTTGCCCAACCTTGTGGCCAAGTGCTGAGGGTAACAACCTTGCTAGGCACACTGCCCTAAACAGCAGGTCGGTTCCCATCTTCGGCTATTTGCCGAAATTGTTAATCCCTTTTATGTTTTACATTTAAATATACTGATTCTATTGAATTTGCTGTATTTTGCCTGTAATAAAGATTTTAATGTAAGTTTTATTGCCCAAATCTATAAACTTCCCAGAGTACTGATTGTTCCCTAAAAGACCTTTAATTTTAACTACACCTAAATGAACTAAACAGTATTATACGTAACGTGGGGGCATTCCTAGTTTCAGATATAGATCAACTACCAATCTGGAAAATGATGGCAAATGGAATGTACCGCATAACTATACTGGTTGCTGAGTATAAAATGTAAGTGGGCTCACTCAGCAGCAGTACAGTCTGCGGTTCATCCCCCACCCATGGCTGCTTGCCGATGAGATATTGTATAGCCTGAATTATTTATACCCATCCATGATTTGTCTAAGTTTAATGTTACACCAAATAAGGGACTCTGAATTATGGGACTTTTATTACTTAATGTGAACTCATTACCACATTCTTATGGCCTGAGGGTTAAAATACCACCAAAGCCACTGAAACCACCTAATATTTTACTCATTTTTTATCCTTCATTGGTTTTACAAATAAACCTGGTCTTCCTATGTGTAAATACTAATGGCTAATGGACATTTCAGCCTATTCATATCAGTATTAGATTACCAGAAAAATCCTGCAGATGATATATACTTACAACTCCATTCATATAAAGTGTGGGTTAAAGTCCCACCAGGGCCACTGCAACCACCTATTATTTTTACTCAGTTTATATCTACTTCATAATTACATTTGCAAATTGAATCTTCCTACATGCAAATGTTAATGTCAAATGTACTATGCAAACAATACATATTAGTATTGAACAGGTTATATCAAAATCCTAATTCCAATATAAGTTCCAGTTGCATGATTCATTCATGCCAATCCTCGGGTTAACACTATCCATAGTGTATATCCAATAAACTTCTCTCTTTAATAACAAAGTGTCCCATGAATTTATGTGTCCTTGAGGTTTCAAAACTTTCTCAAGTCCCCAAAATCACAGTGATGCTAGTGTGTGTCCTTCACGATTAAAATGCTTTGCCATTGATGACTTCTCATTTCTCATCCTGATGTCACTTTTGTGTTCCCCAACTCTTATTCTCAGTTCTCTTTTCGTCTTCCCAACATAGAGTTTGTCACATGGACATTGGATTATGTAGATTACATGATGTGACTTGCATGTTATGTGTTGTTTAATTATATATTTCTTGTTGGTAAAAGGATGTTCAAAATGTATTTTCTTAGATGTATTGTTACAGTGGCAACATTGCCCGCATGGGAAATTACCTTCCTTTAATGGTCCTAAAAGTAATTGTTTCCCCTGAACAGGATTCTCCTCATACTTCCTATGTTGTGTGTGCACTAATTTATCTTTTAGTGTTTTATTTTTCTTAGATGTAACTAACGGTATGTCTACAAATCTTCTATTAGGACTACCACCTGCCTGGAGTATATACCGATTATTTATCAGTGTGTTTTTAATTTTCTGGCTGAAATGACTATAGGGAGTTGAAAAAACTATTCTATTTTCCATTTTCTTCTTTTCTTTCTGTTTTAATAAAGAATCACGAGCTATTAGTGACACCTCTGTAATTACTTCTTCAACCTTCCCATAATGATAGCCTCTTTGCACAAATTTGTCCCTCATAACCTTTGTTTCTCTAAAGAAATCTTCATCAGTGGTATTATTTCTCCTGGCCCCGATCAATTGTGATTTTGGGATACTCTGTTTTAATTTTGGATCATGATAACTCTGAAAATGTAATAAAGCATTTCTATCTGTTTCCTTTCGATATAACCTAGTCCCTAATTTATCTTTATTCTTAAAAATTTGTAAATCCAAAAATGATATTTTCTCTTTATCACTTTCTACTGAAAAAAATCAAATTTTCATCTCTACTGTTAACATATCTAATAAAGGAATCGAATTCACTTTTTGTCCCACTCCACAACAATAATATGCCATCTATAAGGCGTTTCCATATAATGATATTACTTCTAAATGGATTGTTATTTTCATTCAGTATGTGTGTTTTCTCAAAATGCCACATAAAGAAATTGGCATAAGAAGGGGCCATTGTACTCCCCATTGCTGTTCCCTGTACCTGTAGATAAAATTCATCTTCAAATGCAAAATAGTTTTTAAATAAGACTAATTCTGCCATACCTATTATAAAATCTGTATCAGGAAATAAATTCTCTCTTCCCCTCAATGCTATTCTTAAAGATGCCAATCCTTCTTCATGTGGTATACTTGTATAAAGATCCTTCACATCAAGAGATACCAACCAAATATCTGCTATATCAATGTTACTAGTATTTACCTCTTGTACTATCTATATAACGTGGCTGGTATCCTTGATACAAGTGTCCATTTTTTTTTACTAGTTGTTGTATATGAAAATCTATATATTTGTATAAGGGTTCCAATAAAGATTCCGAACCTGATACTATGGGTCGACCAGGAGAGTTTTGTAAATGTTTATGTATTTTAGGTAAAACATAAAATTTTGGTATTCTAGGATTTTTATTGACCAACATTTCCATCTGTCTGTGTCTGTGCACCAACCTAATTCTACCACCCCTTCCAAATATTCTTTTATATCTGCTTTAATTTCATCTGTAGGATCATAGTCTAACCTGACATAATTTGTATTGTTCTATAATTGCCTATAGCACTCTGTTTTATAATCCCTAATATCCGATAGGACTATTCCACCTCCCCTATCTGCTGGTTTAATAACTATAGAGTCATCCTCCTGTAAGTCCCTTAATGCTTGTCTTTCTTTCTCTGACATATTATTGTACTTTGGAAACTTGTGTTCTTTCTCTAATAATTCCTTAATTTCTTTTTCAACACTCTTAATATACGCTTCTACCAATCCCTTGCCTTTTGGAGGGGTAAATTCTGACTTAATTCCTAATTTTTTTTAAGTTCTTGTTTTCTTGTTAAAGGTTCCTCAGGTTTATCTTGGAACCAATCTGCTAATCTCAGTTTTCTATAAAATTTTTGCAAATCTATCTCTAATTGAAAAGGATCAATTCCAGTGGTTGGTGAGAAAGACAGTCCCTTACTCAATACCCGATTTTCTATATCTGTGACATTCCTACCACTAAGATTAAATACTGGTATTAAGTTTTCTGTTTCCCCCTGCTGTTGTAATAAGTACCTCCTCTGCCGCCTCTTCTTCCCCCTCTTCCACCTCCCCTTGTTTGATTTCCATAAGGTTGTCTGTACTGATCTGTATTCTTCCACCCCCTGTCTCTTAAAGACTTCTGTCCATGTCTTGTCTCTATTTAGTAAATCTAGGACTTGTTCCTGTTCTTCTATAGTAAACTGATATATATATATTGAGATCCCTCAGCTGTTTGTTGGAATTCTTGAAAAGGTTCCTGTCTAATTCCTGCTCCCCTGAATGTAGTCATTGTAACTTAGTATCTTCAAATAATATTTAAGGAGTGATGGAAGTGGTGTAAGAAAAGAAAATCTTATCACACCTAAACCAATGTGCATCTAACTATTAATAAACGTCTACCTGACCTAAAATCTAGGGACCACTGTATCTAAAGTGTGCCTTACACTGTCAGCAAATTGCTACTGATGTTGATACAGGATGCCCTAATATATTGGTGTAGTTCTGGACAATCTTACTTATAGGCTTTAAATTCCAAAATATTGTAAAAAGTAAGATATAATCCAAAATCCATCACTTGAGGCAACAGTTTCGTGGCTTTATATCACTTCCTCAGGCCATTCATATATGAACAGTGTTGACACTAAATATAAAACAAATAAATCCATCCAGATATATAGTATTTATGATTCTACTCCTTTCACATTAAGATGTCACATGGTTATTAATTGCCAATACTTCTTTATAATACCCCTCATGGTGGGGTCTGGCCACAGTCAGGCAATATCACCTTCCCCCTCCTGAGTGGGGGGCAGATGATGCCTCTGGTGGAGGAGTGGTCTGTTCTTCGAGACGGGGCATGAGTGTGCCAGGATCAACCTGAATGCACAAAGGCATTGTTCCTTGTTCTCTGTCCTGCCCCTGGGATGCTGGCATGTACAGAGCTCCAAGCTAGGGCATGTAAGCATGCCCTGTGTGCAGCCTGGCTGAGCACCCCCTCTCCCATCAGTGCTTGCATTACACTGCCACCTGAGGTCACTGAGGTGGCAGTAGAGCAGCGGAGGCAGCGACCCTTCGTCTGAGAAGGAGGAGAGTGTCCTGTGGGATGCCCAGTCTGCCCCAGCCAGCCCTCGATGACCTGAACTAATTCCTGAGGGCCACCACTGGATCACCAGGCCGACTAGTAATAATTCATTTTAAATAGTTTAACCATATTTTACTTTGTATGGATTAGCCTGATAAGGAATAAAATCTTTTCTTTATAGCGTGCATCCATTTTACATTATGATTGTTATTTATAACAGGTTTTCCCTAGGACAACATCCCTGTCACTGACTTGGAGAAATCCAATAAAAACTGGTAGAGAAAGAGGAGATGCCTGCCCTGGAAGAGGAGGGAAGCTGATGGATGAAATTGTATTTTATTTCTGTTTGCTGTCTTAATTTGAAGATTGTATACTTTGAAATAGAGCTCCATTTTGGCAAAAAATTAATTGATAAAGATAATAGTAAATGCTATAGATTATTTCTGTGGGTTTGTACCAACTCACTAAGCTTTGATACATGAGTATTACTAACATGATGCATTGCATTAAATGTATTTTGAGTTGAAGTTTTATATATATATAATAACTCGCGTTTATTTATAGTTAATTATCTTCAGTTTCTGTACAATAATGAATTGGTAAATCTTAGATTCCACTGGTACAATGTAGTTTAATGGGAGGGCTTGCCCGAGGTTCAATGTAGGGAATAGCTCCTCCCACAACCTCTATGTAAGCCCTCCTCTAATACTCCTCCCTTGCTTAGGGAGTGTTTTTTTTCCCTGTGCTCCTGCATGGCTTGTGTGGCTGCTTCCTCATCCTCACTGCTGCTCTGGTTTTTCTTATCTCCCCCCTCCCCTACTGTGTCTGGTGTTTGTTTTCCCCGCCTGTGTCTTGGTCCCCTCTGCCTCTTCTCCTACCGTGTTCTTTGCTGGGGTCTCTCTCCCCCTCTTTTTCCTGTGTCCTGTTTCTTTTTTGGACTTTCCTTGCACCTAGCACTAGCAGCACCTCCTCTTTTCCCCATCCTATGCACTACCTCTAGAGCTATTTCCCCTTCCGGCTCCAGCCCGGTTCCCCATCGGCGATTCTATCACCACTGCTCCTGCTTCTCGTCTTGTCTACAGGTGTCCCTACCTTGGACATTCCACGAGCTTACGTTGCCGTATTACCCTACACTTCTCTGCCTCTTTGGAGCTCCTGGCCCTGATGCTAGTCCAGACTGCCTGCTTGCCTGGATTCTTCTCTACCTCCCCTGGCTCTCTCTCCTTGCTTACCTCACAGCAGCGCTATGACTCTCCTCTCAAGTGCCCATGGCTGCCTGTAAGTACGTATCTATATTTTACTCAACTTTCCAACCGCATTTGGCATCTCGCTCACCATCTCCCTACAGCATGGAAACCCAACCACCTTTACCTGTGTCAATTAAATTGTTTTTTGTTTGCCTGATATTACAACTACGGGTGTCTGTGGGATATGAAGGACTTAGTTATTAGAGCACTAGTCTCATAGATGCATGCTGCAATTTTTCAGCTGGTCAAATCTGTACCTCAGGGGTTGAATACCTCTTTTCAGGTCACGTGTTTTTCATACAGTTTGCTCTGCTTCCTAATTCTTACCATTCTCCTGCAATTGAGGTCATTGCCTTTCCATTTGTGGGGGTGGGGGGAGCTGCTACTTGATAAGTGGATGCCCACAATTCATTACAATACTTCATGCCCCTGGTAGCCACCTGAATCATGCATTCTCCTTCCGAAGCCCTTTCAGCATCAACAACCAATTTGGTCATACAACTCTGAAAGCATATTTCACATTTCTGTATCTGACCTGCACATGATATTTGCAACCTTCTCCCCACAATACATTACAGAGCTTCTACCCATTTACTCCATTATCTGTCTATACTAAGCCCATCTTGTTTTATATTGCCATCCTGTCCATCAATTACTATACCTAATACTTCATCTACTATTTCTTTTACTGTTTTAAACCTGCTCATTCACTTCTTTACTCTCTCTACAGCAGTGTCATGCATTGGCCAGCCCATAACAGCAGTATTCCGGACTCCATCCCTAACTCGCACTTTCTGAGGTGCCGAGTGAAGGTAGGCTTCCTCTGTCTACTGGGGATGGGGTTCTATTTCAACCACTATCACCAGGGATGGGAACCATCCCTACATTCTACTGAGTCATACCATACCTTCTGTACCTCATACCAGTTGCTGCTTCCCTTCGGGAACAGAACTACCTCCTACTTACCAGCTCAACATCCTCCACCCCTAACTGTGCTTGGCAGCATCGAGTGCAGGTTAGCTCGCTCTGAGTACCAGGGATTGGAGCTATGTCTCTAATCTACAGACTTGTACCTTACCTTCTCTACCTTATGCCAGTTGCCGCTTCCCTTCTGGAATGGAACTATCACTCTCTGAATACCCTCATCATTTTACTTATGCTGCTTCTGGTCACCACCATTCATCTGCCATCCCTGACAGTTGCCTGGGTCTCCAGTCTGCTGCTTCATCTTCTATGTCCTCAGCCTGATACTTGGCTCCCTCTCCCTTCAGGAACAGGACTTTGCCTGACTTGCTTCTCCATCTCATCTCATCTGCACCCTAGACTCTCTGTCCCATATGTCGACTTCCATGGCCAGGAGCCTGACTCTGTCATGGACTGTCTCCACTGTTTGCATCTACAATGATGCGGATTGCCAATTTCATTCAGGAATGGAACTTCCTCAACCATGTTCTCTAATCATTTTACATCCACTAGCTGAATCTAGCCTGGATCATCGTGCATCGAACGTCCCAGCTGGATGCATGTCTTTCCATTCCGCTGCTTCCCATTTGTTTTTCTCCACCTACTACCTGATGCCACAACCTTCTGGACCTGGACCTCCTACTTCTGCCTGTGACTTTGACCGTGGAACCTGGACTTCTTTGATTTGTTTGCCTCCATCTTGCAGGTTTGCCACTTCCCCTTCAATCACAGGACTGTTCTGCTTTGAATGACTCCACTCACCATCCTGTTCTTCCATGGACCTCCATTCTCTAGCCCCTTTGGCCTCCTTTCCCTCATCATATGTATCCTGCTGGCTTGTTCAATCCCTCTCTCACTCCAGGTCAACTGCCTCATGGACTTCTTTGCTGCAGGTCCCCTGTCTGGTTGCTATACAAACTTGTTTTCTTTTGCAGATTTGGGACCTTGTCCTTCATCGCTCTAGCGCCTTCCATCATTTTCTCTAGTCGTTTCCAACCTTCATCAGATGTGGGACTCCTATTGTTCATAGTGCTTGGCTTGGTTCCTTGGCCTTCCATGGATCATCATCATCTGATACCCTGCTTCAGCTTTCCTGCAATTTGCTGCTGTCTGCTGTAGAACTGACCCAGTCCTGTACTTTCCTGCTCTGGATGTTATCCAGCTTCATCTAGCCCATAGCTTCCTCTGCTTACTCCTTCAGTTCCTCAGGATCCACTTCAAACTTCCTTCCCATTTTGAATGGCTGCCTTCTCATCTTTGCCTTGCTGGCTTGGGGCTTCATAGTTTTTGGTGTGGTTTTTTTGGGCCTCCTATCCTATCTCCGATCAGTACTCCTACCCAGTCATCTGCGCTTCCATATGATCCATCCCCTACTTCTACTCCAGCCCTTCTAACAGTACCCTTCCACTATTCATTGGATCATTAGTTCATTACTCTGGAGTAATACTACTGCCAGCAAACATTCCTTGGCATTCATGCCTCATAGACTCTTACATTATTATAGAGTTTTATACTGCCCAATAAGTTCTTCACAATCATTCATGGAATCCCATTCACCTGGACAACAGGAAGATCTCCTTCATCTCTATCGGATATAATCTCTGATCCCTGTCCATCCAATCACCATGACTTCCCTGTATGCCTCGTCTCATTGGCTATCCTCCTATATGGAAAGGACTTAAATCCTTCTGTTATACTCAGACTTTGTAATCAGAATCACTTTTACAGATACTGGGAATCACAAGATAACCCATTCAACTCTGGACATCATCCATTTTACCTTCTGCCACCTCTTATTTCAACATTGACTCTGATGACCAAGTGACTTGACTCCTACTTCTGAAGAGTCGTTGCTAGTTTTAGGAATTGCATAGCTATCTTCCAAAATATTCATTGTGGGATCTCCACAGCTAGCTGATTACTGATTCCATGCTATCCAAACCTCGATTTCACTCCCGGACATAGCCATTCCTTATACTATTATCTGCACCTTTTTCACCTAGTACCTTCAGCAGGGTCAACTGCTCTCCAGTGGACACTTCAGCCTCTTCTTTTCAAAGTACATTTATTAATCTCTACAGTAAAGACCATCACTGAGAACCAGCTCTCCTGAATTCTAACTGGCAATCCATAACAGTCAAGACAAATTCACCAATTCAACCTTGCATCCCAATTAATCAGCTGTAGCACTAAAATCATATGGAATCCTGCATTAATTGATCTCACTACCAATCCAGCCTACAGACTCTTCCTCTCATCTGCCCGAAGCTTCTCTCAAGTACTTCAGCATCGGGTTTACCTGTAAACTTAACCACCTATGCCACCACAGTGCATCTCCTAAATGATCACACCACAGGAATACCCACACTTACTTCAGGCAGCGTACCAGCAGAGGATCTGAGTATAAAGTCATGATCATGACCAAAGAAGCCATCTATTCCTTATACCAAATTTCCAATCATTCCTCATATATATTAGGCTACCATCTGGACTGCTCTGCAAATCTTCCTCTAGTGCTTTACTAATCACTTATGGCATTACTCTTATCAGGCACTCAAAATCTCTTCTACTCATTTTACGCTGGGATGCTTACCTAGTGACTTATCACTCACTAAGTGATTCTTTAGCTCCAGACTACTTCGAATATCAAACCTTATATGAATTGGATCAGTCACCCATAACTTTACAAATCATCACAACTCCCACAGTGTATTGTCTGGTTTTATATCGGTCAAATCTTGCTCTCTCGACTCATTACACCCCTACAATCCCTTTGGACATGCATCCTTTGTCACATCAGAAACATGGACTACATTAACCCTTCTTTAACTGGATCTGCTTCACACACAGGATCCTACAATCCCTATGGAAAAGATGTACTTTTCATCCTCAGGATCATCACTCAGTCTGTATCATCCTTGGAACGAACCTTCATCTCCAGGGCACTCAAATACTCTTCTACTATGTCTACTTTATGGATGCTTCCTTAGTGACTCCTTGTTCAATACAGAGTTCCTAGCCTCCAGACCATACCCTTACATTCAAACCTTTCACAAGTTGGATCATTCACCAAATGACTTCTTCCACCATTGCATTTCCACCATTCCCAGTTTAGTACCTTATCGATCCAGTCTTGGTCCCTCTGCCCATTTCACCCTTGCAATTCCGTTGGACAAGCATCATTCATTATCTTGGAAACTTGGACTTCCTTCATCCTCCTTCACCCGGATTTACTTCATACTTAGGATTCTATCACTCATTCAGAACAGACCTACTCTTCAACCTCAGGATCATCATGCAGTCGGCATCATCCATGGATTGAGGATGGATTATCATCTCTCCAAGCATCTCACCAACCTTAAATTAGCTATGGTTACTAGAATCTAGGTCCTTCTCCATTTAGTATGCCCAGAGAATGGGCAGACCTCTGGCCATGGGTCCTCAGAGGTTTCCTCCACCTGGGTTTTTTTCCTCTCATGAGTGCCAGGGGGTCACACTCTCCATAAGTTGGAGGAGGTATCTTTTTGGGCCTTCTATTCCCTACAGATTACTGCCTACATACCTACTACTCAAGGGTGGGAATAGAGTAAAGCCACAAAAGTACTATAAGTTACACAAGCACTATATATCCCACCTCTCCCTATTGCTATTCCACAAACATTGAATGGGAGGACTTGCCTGAGGTTCAATGTGGGGAATAGCTCCTCCCACAACCTCCACTTGAGCCCTCCTCCAATACACCTCCCTTGCTTAGGGAGTGTTTTTTTTATCCTACACCATCCCATCCTCCTCCTCCTTCTCCGATGCTCTTCTCACCCTTGTTCATGGGCCTTCTGTTCCCTACAAATTACTACCTACATACCTATTACTCAAGGGTGGGAATAGAGTAAAGCCACAAAAAGTACTACAAGTTATACAAGCACTATATACCCCATCTCTCCCTATTGCTATTCCACAAACATTGAACTTATAAGTTACAGATATGGGGCCCGATTCACAAAGCCTCCCCCCCAGAGATCGACCAAAGCTGTGGCAAACAGAAGCTTGCAATGATCCCCGATGCACCAGATACCCTGACTCTGCACCTGATTCACTATCAGAAGGGGTCTTGGTGCTAACCTCCTGCAGCTTGCAGCAACTACAGCTGTGCATCAAAGTCAAGGGGCTGGATTTTCAAAGCTCCTAGAATGGCACAAGGTGTGTGTGTCAAACATGTTGGATGCAACAAGCACCTTGCAGCAAGGGATGCACCCTGAGTTATTTTGGAAAGCAGCATGCATCAATCAGCAGGTTGTTTGCACCAAAGTGTGCTTGCACCAGCCTTGCGCCATGAAAGTGGCTGTCGCATGGCACCGGGGGCTTGCAGCAGACTCTGGCTGCCACAACCCCAGAAGCCTGATTTTCAAAACCCTCCCCAGGGACAAAGGGCTAAATCGTGTTAGATCAGCCAAGGGCTGATCTAACAGTACTTAGACACCCCCTGGGAGAGGCATCCACTGTGTGCCACTGAGTCAGCTTCCCCAATCTGCCCCTACACTTACTGATGTGTACAATTCAAGCCCTGTGATCCAGTGCCCTCCCCTGATCTGACTCTACACATAAATATATATAAAAATCAATCCCTGGTGATCCAGTGACCCCCTGCCAGATCTGCTCCTACACGTTATGATATATAAAAAGCAATCCTTGGTGATCTAGTGCCCCCTACCCCGGCAAATAGTGCCCACCACCCCGCTCCCCCCCAATCCTGGGCCATGATACAGCGACTGACTCAGTCCTCCTCACACCACCATGGCCGGCCACTGAATGAACTGTCAGAGTGCATACTGTAAACAGTACATACTCTGATAGTTCATTTGGTGGCTGGCTTTGGTGGTGTGTGGAGGGCTGAGCTGGTCACTGGAGCATGGGCCAAGATTGGGGGGAGCAGGGTAGGTGCACTACTTGCTGGGGTGGGGGGTTGGGAGGCATTAGATCACCAGAGATTCATACAGGTCATGGGCACATCTGGGCTTAGTGGTGGTGGTGGTGGGGGCAACACTATGTACCCATCCAAGGGCGCAGCTGCCACCTCACCACCCCTCAGTGGTTGTGGCACTCCTTTTGGGTGCAGCCTCAGTCTGGCACATGGATTGTGTTGCCATAGGCAGCAGGACTTAGGCACTGGGATTCTGTCCCATTTAAAGTCTGGTGCAGGGTTCTGGACACACTGGCACTCAGCGCAAGCTGTCAATGTCATAGCTTATGACTGAGTTTTGAAAATCTGGCCCAAGGTGCATGGGAGAGGTTTGTCGCAAGGTGCTTGGTGGATGGGTGGCATTTGCACCCATGGATGGAGACCTGCCTGGAGGCTGGCAGGGTCATGGTAGATGGTACAGTGGATGAGGTTGGCAGGTAGGGCACAGATGGGTGGTGAGGTGACAACAGATCCCCGATGGGGACATTGCACAGCTGTTGCAATGCCTGTGTACTCCATGGGGGGGACCCATGCCTGGCATCATAGAGGGGACCCTGCAGGCATGTACTTGCCATGGTGGGATACTGCCAACCACTCCAGTACTGCTCCACAAGTGTATAGATCCTGCATGGGCACATGATGCGGTGGGTGATGGCTCCAGTAGTGGTGCACAGGCTGGTCTAACTGTAGCCAGCTGTTCACCCTGTGGAGAAGCTTTAGGAATTGCAATAAAGGGGATGCTGCAGCGTTGCCCTGGCATATGCTCCCTTCCACCATGATGCACCGAGGTGACCGTTGCATGGATGGCACAAGCCTGGCTTGCACAGGCAGTCATCCAAATGGTGCATTTCTGAATTGGGACTGATGCAAGATGCAATGCAGTGAGCCACATGTATCATATTTCTTTAACGCAAGTACCTTGTGTCATTCCTGATGCTTTCTAAATTGGACCCATTGGCTCTAGCAATGAAATAAATTACTTTACGATTGTATAACACCACGTTTCTATGTTATCTATTAATATTGTTCTTATATGCTGTAAGAAT
Source organism: Neoceratodus forsteri (assembly GCA_016271365.2). NCBI lineage: Eukaryota > Metazoa > Chordata > Ceratodontiformes > Ceratodontidae > Neoceratodus > Neoceratodus forsteri. The sequence continues at coordinate 1,250,344,901 of CM028129.1, read as the reverse complement.
GTAAAAACCTAATAAATAAAAATGATAAAACAAATGGAACTAGGAATTCATGCTGGTAAGGTGGCCTATCATGGTAGTGACTGGTGTGCTGGTCCATTTGAATTCAGAGGCTCCTAGTGTGATGCCCCATGCCACATATTAAACAGAGACAGGGCTCGATTTTCTAACAGTGGCACAACCTGTGCTGATCCACCACAGGTGGCAAACTCGGGTGTGCCAGGGACCCTGCACCCAATTTTATAAAAATATGGGTCCCAGCACCAAAGTCCCTGGGTTTGCCACAAGCTGACAGCTGCAGTGAAGACTTATCGCAACTGATGGGAATGCTGCAAGCTGCAGCATGGGCTTGTGGCACCCGTGACAGTGATGGTGACCAACTGGCTGGTCACCCTGGTGGCTGGTGGGTAATCTTAGGCATGCTCAGGCTCCCAAAGGTTGGGAATAGTCAGACTGGGTGGAGTGGGTGACAACTGCCTCTGACTGACAACAGCGGGACATCGTGGACAGATGGGGGGAACACCAGTGCCACCATGGGGTTTGTAGTCCAACCTGCCATGGACAACCGGCCACTCCATCAGTGATCTGTCAGGCTTTGGGGATGTATGGGTGCCTTCCCCAGGGAGCCACAGGGTCACCCACACCCAGCCAAGACTGCAGGATTGGCGCACAGCAAGTTAGACCAGCCCCAGGCTGGTCTAATGGCAGGCTCCTTGTGCCCTTGGGGGGGCTTTCAGAATCCCATATTAGGGGATATGGCAGTTCCGCCATTGTGCAAACCACCTAGCACCATGGCACACTCCCATGTTGGGTGCAACCCTGGTGCAGGGCCAGTTTGGAGCAAGGGGTCTGGTGTTGGACACAGCCCATATTAGAAAATTGGGCTTCTCATAACTTTTGACGCAAGGAGCCACTTGCATCAGTTCTGTTTGACGCAGGCTCCTTGCATCAACATTTGGGTTTTGAAACTCAAGCCCTTAGTATTACAACACAGTGAATATTTGTATCTTGGGATGCTGGGAGTGCTCTCTTAGTTTTTGATCTCTGCCCCACTGTGGACAAAAAGGATAACACCCAGTGCTGATATGTCACAACTGCAAGACAACTCATGACAGCATCGCATTGCTGCCAATACTGCTGCATATCAAAGTGCACCAGCATTGGCAACAAGATATGATGAGACTATAGGAGTAAGTTAGATAAAAAATAAGGGAAGAATGAACACAAGTGAATTATGTTGTTATAAATCTCCTGGAACACAGGACCACTGAGAGGGCATTTGTTCCTAAGTTTTACCTTCAGATATTGTTGCTACACCGTCCCCATATTCTGGAGCCTGAGTCCCCACTTTGGCAAGGAAATGCATTTTTATTAATAGAGTGCCCTATCCCAGGAACTCTGAGACCTGTGCATAACAAATCAGATCACAGAATGTGGTGGCATTGAAGGCTGAGTGGCGTGGTTCTTTAAACCCAAACCATTACTGTATGATACAGTGTTCCTGTGTATAGAGGGGTCCATTTGTCAGCACTGTCTCTCACACTATCCACCAGGTAGTCTCCAAGTCCATTTGAACAAGGTTAGATATGACTACATGTCTGGAGGAAAGGTGCAACACAATTTTAACTTTTTTGGGGCAAAACGGTGGTGTATAAGAAGATTCAGATCAAAGTTTTTCCTTTGGCAATTCCAGGTGAAGGCTTTACGATGATGAACTCTGAACCAGTGGCAGACAGGTATAGTAGTTCACCCATATTCCAAAAATGAGGATTCCTCTTCCATGAACACATCTGCATGTTACTTTGTATATACTTTCAAGGATCCAGCAAAATGTTCTTTCTGTACCATCACTGACATGTTCTTACTTTTTACAGCATACAGGTGACATGGCTGAATAAAAGCGTCCTAAACCCCACTGAAGTAAGTTTTGTCACTGCACTGTAATATATGGATATTAAAAATAATACTACTGAAACCTAGACAATAAATTTCCCATAATATCATTGTTGGAGATCCAGTGATAGTATTATGAGATCCTGTAATACTATCGCAGCTCCAGTGACGTTATTACAAGAAAGAACACTGAGCTCTGCCACACGCAGTGCTTCAGATGAGCATGAGCCAACTTTTATTGTAACTGGCACATGCAGTAAACTCTGGCTGGCTCTTTAGCTAATGAAACTGCAGCACTAACAAAATGGCACAAAACAGAGAAAAAATATATCAAAATGAGGAGAGAAACCGGCTTAGAGTCAGATCCATAAATTACAAAAAAATAACAGATAGACAACTGTGATTTCTTGGTTATAATACCATTCTGAGGCTCTGCGACATGTTGGAACCTCTCAAGCTTTGCCCTCATGGTTCACATGTCCCCAGAAGCTCTCGATAGTATTATAGCCTCATAATACACAGTCCCCTATATATTATTCATTTTGTGTGGAGAAAAGTGTTGTGACTTGTCCTAGTCAGCAGAGACTTGTTAACAACTCCACTATTCTTAATATGTTTATACGTTGGTGTACTTTGTTTATGCTATGCTTCACCCTCTCCCATTTAGCCTCTTTGTAGCTCGGTGACTCCAGCCCCTCGCCCAGCTTGAACCCACCCCCATTTACCTCCTTTGTTCCAGCAAACATCTTAACTCTACTCTCCCTCTCCTCTTCACAGCAAGAAGCCCTTGATTTGGGCTGAAGCGTGGCTCCTTGGTCCTGGCTCCTCTTCCATGCTGGACATTGCATTTCCTCCAAGCCTGCTCACCCCGAGGTCCTGTCTACAGCCCTGACATGGCTGAAAAGTGGTGCTTCCTGGACCTTATCTCTGCCTGGGTCCGATCAGTGTAGGGATAGCCTGGACAACAGTTCGCCCATCATTGAAGCAAGCAAGAAGCCCCTGATTCAGGCTAAAGTACAGCTCCTCAGTCCCAGCTTCTCTTCCGGTCTGGCCACCACAACTCCTCCAAGCCTGCTTGCCCCCAGGTCCTGCCTACAGCCCTGACATGGCTGAAGAGCAGCGCTTTCCAGACCTGATCTCTGCCTGGGCCCATTCACCGCATGGATAGCCTGGACAACAGCCCACCCATCACTGAAGCAAGCAAGAAGCCCCTGATGCAGGCTAATGCATGGTTCCTCGATCCTGGCTCCTCTTCTGGGCCAGCCGCCGCAACTCCTCCAAGTCTGTTTGCCCCGAAATCCTGCTTACAGCCCTGGCATGGTTGAAGAGTGGCTTTTCCCAGACCTGATCTCTGCCTTGGTCAGATTGCCACAGGGATAGCCTAGACAACAGCCCACCCATCACTGAAGCAAGAAAGAAGCCCCTGATTCAGGCTGAAGCACAGCTCTTTGGTTCCAGCTCCTCTTTCGGGCTGGCCGCCGCAACTCCTCCAAGCCTGCTTGTCCTGAGGTCCTGCCTACAGCCCTGACATGGCTGAAGAGCAGCACTTCCCGGACCTGATCTCTGCTTGGGTCTGATTTCCCCAGGAATAGCCTGGACAACAGCCCACCCATCACTGAAGCAAGGTACAGTGTTCTGCCCAGGAAGTCACGGCTTGAAAGCCAGCAATTTCTTTGGCTCCTGGGCCTTGAAGCCACTCATCTATTGGCTGCATTTTGAACTGCATTCTGCCCACTAAATCCAAAGGCACCGTCTGCGCTTTACTATTACAAAGCCACTCAGATTTAACTTGAATTTTTTCCCACCCACCCTCCTCCGCTCCTGACCTCTATTAAATGCTCCCACACCAGGGTTGAGTCACTCCCCTGCCAAGCTCTTGTAAAATTGTTGAACAGTTTCCCACTTAAAGAAATGTTGCCATCTTGAACTATGTCATGTTCTTAAAGAGGCCACTACTCCAAAATAAGAAAACCCCTTCTGTCTGTATCTCCAGCAAGAGGCTGGAGGAGCAGTCTAGCACCTGGCATCAGTACAAGTTAATCCCCCTAGATAGACACCATGACCTATCAACAATCCACAATGCTGACAATCAATCAACAATGCTGATTCAGGGTGCCACACTGCTGGTGTTATTTATCCTCTCAGGTCTACTAAATGGAAATGTGCCTTTGCCAAATCCCTTGTCTACCCAGAAGGAATTGATAAATGCATAAGGCACCACAATCTCAGACCTTAACATGACAGTCACTGCCCACAATGCATATAATAATAATAATAATAATAATTTTTATTTATATGGCGCCTTTCTGATTTCAAGGCGCTGAACAATTTAAGACAAATAAAACCACATTATAAAATTCCATAATACTTAATACAATTAAAGGGGCCAATCACCCTAATTTTAGAATACAATGCTGTCCATGATGGACATACACCCAGGCAGTCCTCTCTCACCTCTCCATCTCACAGAGAACCTACACTCTGCATCACCGCAATAGAAGGAAGCAATCCTATAGTAGCAAACTGCTCAAGGAGAATCTTAAAAGGCTACTTCTACTGCTGCTCTTGCTCTCAGGCTACATACATCCTAATCCAGGACCACCCCTAATTTGAATACTCCTCAGAAAATCACAGGGTCACTTAAAATGGCTACAATAAATATTTGTAGCCTGCTCCACTAACTTGACTGTCTGCAGGTGTGGATCACTCAACATAATCCTGATGTCCTCTCTGTAGTGGAAACCTGGCTCACCCCGATGTCCCCGATGCCTCAGTTCATATACCGGGATACCAGGTTTTCAGACAAGACAAGCTCACTAAGAGAAGTGGAGGATGTGCAGTCTACATAAAGGACATGTTACACGGCCTTGCCATCCCCGTACCCAGTTCTGGGGACCACATACAAATGCTGGCCATCAAACTGCTCCTTGGGGACATAATAAAGTACTTACAGTATTCTCAATATACATCCCTCCAAAGCATACAGCATCTGGTTTCAAAACACTACTGAACAACGTCAACAATATGAGCTTGCACTCCGAAATAATAATGCTAGGTGACTTCAATATAAACTGGCTCTCATCTACAGCCTCTACTCACGAGGATGCACTGACAGCCATCCACTTCACACAGCTTGTTGAGACCCCCACTAGACCAACTTATCGAGCTGGAACTGATACCCTTCTGGATTGGGTGCTAACAGACCAGCCAGAGCATATAACTGAAACCACCGTCCTTTCTGACTGTCTTAGAGACCACTCCCTCTAATAAATACTGCAAACCTGCCAGAACCATCACTAACTACTAGGTACTTACCCATGGCCACTTTGGGCAGCTAAAAACTGACCTGAGGCACCTTGATTGGTCCGACATATTCACCGCACACAATGTTGACAATGCACTTGATCTGTTCATTAACCAATTCAACACAGTCTGCGACAAACACGCACCTCTGAAAACAAGAAAAGTAAAGGGGACCAGCAACCCATGGATCACTCTTGACCTCACTGAACTCCTAAAAGCAAGGGATCACCTCTGGCACAAGGCACAGGCCACAGGAACCCAAACTAACCTACAAAACTATAGGAGGGCTAGAAGTGAGAGCACCAGAGCAGTCCAGGCCACAAAAAGCCAGTATTATAAGGATGCCTTCAATAACAGCTGGAATAGCAGCAGGTCATTCTGGAAATACATTAAGGGCATCACAGGGAAGGACCCTAAGACTACCCCAACATGTTAAATCTTGATGGAACCCCAACCATGGAGCCAAAAGTAATTGCAGACACATTCAATAAGGTGTTCTCCGACCTAAGCAGTGTTCTCCCTCCTGACTACTTCAACCCTACCCAACCAAGCAATAACTTAGGAACACCATACCTACAACATAACCACCCTCCATTCTACTTTAAGTCTGTATCTGAAAGTGAAGCTAGACACTACCTTAAGTCCTCAGGAAAACAAGGCACAGTGGAGATTCCCTGGATCTTAAATTTATGAACCTTGCACTAGATGAAGTCCTTGCGCCTCTTACCAAAATAATCAACCTTTCACTTAACTTCTCACAATTCCCACAATGTTGGAAATCCACAATGGTTACCCCTGTGCACAAGAGTGGGGATTGTGGGCTTCATGAGAATTACCACCCAATCTCAATCCTTCCACTGCTTTCAAAAGTCTTGGAGTGCATCGTCGTTGACCCGCTTGTGGAATATCTGGAATTATACCAACTGCAATGTACCCAACAGCATGGATTCAGGCATGGTCATAGTACTGTCACAGCCTTATTGGAATTCACTGGATATTTACATAACTCTCTGGAACAATGGCTCTTAGTTGGGGCAACATTCATAGACCTCACCAAGGCCTTTGATACTGTAAACCACTCACTCCTTATTGACCAACTCCTTGACCTTGGACCCTCCACAGACACCACTAAATGGTTCACTAGCTATCTAAACAGTGGAACTCAGCAAGTAAAAATTGGGGATGTCTACTCAGACAGTAGACCAGTATGCTCAGTGATCCCCCAAGGATCCATCCTGGGTCCACTATTATTCAGTATCTTTCTAAATAAGCTTCTGAACTCCTGCCATGGCGGCATCCTCCTATATGCAGATGATGCCATTATTTTCACTTGGCACCATCAACCAAAACACCTTCAGGATTAGCTCCAACAAGGCTTTATGTCAGTTGAAAAATGGTTTACTGATCACAAACTCATAATGAATTATGAAAAAAACAAGACCATGATGTTCACCAGCACCCACAGTAAGCACAAGAGCTTCCCACTGACCATCAAAAACGATGTGGGTTACCCCTGCAGCTAGTCCAACAATTCAAGTACCTGGGTATAACCATTGACTCTACTTTGTCCTACACACAGCACATAGATAACACTGCAAAAGCTATAAACAAGAGAATCAGCATGCAGTACAGGCATAAATGTAATCTAACCCCGGAGGCACTGCACCTAGCCATTCATAGTTCTGTAATCTCACTCGCTGACTGTGGCATGGTCATTTATGGATCAGCCACTGACACTGCTCTGTGGCATGACAAAACAGCTTTTAATAAAGCCTGCCGCCTTCTCACCAGTGCTGAGTGATAGACCCACACATGTGACTTATATTCCCAGGCAAATTGGTTACAATTTGACAGCAGGCATAGATACCAAACTTGCCTGCTTGCTAAAATAATCAGTCTAGATATGATGCCACCTTGTGTTCAAGCTCTTCTAATTCCACTGCTAATCCAAAGCACTACCAGAAGTTTCGGCAATCAGATTTTCAGAACTCCATGATGCCATACCGCACTTGGTCAGCGAGCTTTCGCCTACAGAGCCCCACACTGAATCAGCTCGCTGCATCCTGCTATATCCAATGCAGCTATGTTGGGACACTTCAAGCGCATGCTGTGGCAGCACCCAATAGCTGAGGCTACCTGAGACTGCTACCTCTAAGGTCTTCCCATCCCATGCCTGCTCCATATTGCCAGCCAATCTACCCCATACCTACCCCAACTGCATCTTCAGCACTTAATAGCACTCTCCTTTGTTAACCCACCTTTCCCCCACCCTTTCATGCTTCCCTCTCTCTCCCACTCCTCCTCCTCATGCTACTACCTCTTCCTCACTTCCTTTCCCCTCTCCACTCCTTCCCCTCTTCCTATTCCCCACTACACCTATCTGACTTTAAGTAAGCTAACAATTACCTAACTCAGACAAACCTTTTACAATGCCTCCGATGTATGTACGAAGTACACTGTTCATAGTCTCTGTCATTTACCTGTCATGTTTGTGCCAAGTTCTGTATCAGTCTTCATCTGTATTTGTTAGTTTGAACATGAGTCCCACTGCTGAAACTTTTTCTCACTTACTTAAATGTATTTAGGCCTAGTGACACTTACAGTGTAACCGGTGTAAACTGTAAGGTTCCTTGTCATAACGGCAAACGCCGTTTGGGGGAGTGTACATTACTGAAAATAAATAATGGTGATGTACACTCGCGGTAACTCCAAATGCAGTGACAGGACTGCAACATATGTAGGGGGCTGCACCCCTGCACCCCCTAACTAAAGATTCTCAAATCCAGGGGGGTGCATGTCAGTGTGTGTGTGTGTGTCTAAAACTTAACAAAATGTAAAAAACGGCCTGACGCAAAAAGTGACACCCGCCCCAGAACCGAACTTGGCATCATCCCAACCTCAGCCTGCCACCCTACCCAACACGCCACATGACCAACTTGGCAGCTGAGTGCCACACTACCTCCCACATACTCTCCCTCCCATTCCGCCCCTCGCATGGTGTGGTCCATCTCCCCCACGTGTGTGTATATTTCCTGTCACCATCTTCGCCCACCATGATATCCTGTCGCTACCCTGCCAGGTAGCCCAGAACACAGGCACCATGAATGAGTCACCATTTTTGTAGTTGCTCAATTCCAGTCACAGTGTTCTCAGGATGCAAACTGTAATTGTTACCCCGACTGTGTTATCTTCTGATGTGGAACCTGTGTAAAGAGCTTTCGCTTAAAGGTATTCAATTTGAGATTTCAATAAATAAATAAATAAATAATAACACATATGTGGGTCACTGAAGAAGACTCCTGAAGCAGCTGCAGAGGTCTGTATCCCTGTAAGCAACAAGAGAAAGGAGCCAGAAAGTGTCCCTCTCCACCCCAGCTGTACTGGGATCTAAAGTGGCTGATTCTGAGCAAAGAGAAAGTCTATAAGTACTAGAAAGAGACAGGCTACTGCCAGGACAAAGAGGAGTGCAGAGCAGCCCTTGGGGGCTGAAAAGTCAGAATTAAGAAAGTAGAGGATGGTCTGGAAGCCACAATAGCAGCAGAAGCTGCAAGTAAAACCAAAGCCTTCTTCCAGTACATAAATGTATTTATTTATATTATTTTATTTCAAAATGTTTCATCAGGAAAGACATACTGAACTGAAAAGCAGCTCATTTCCAGATGCATCCTAGGGGGAAGGGTATCAGCAGATACATACCCAGTATATACAGACTTAGAGAATTCCACAAATAAATGGTATATCATAACATAAATACAGTGTGGAATAAGCAGAGCAAGCATCAGCTCTATTGCAGTATACACACTTGTGTGCAGTATAAACAACCATTAAGTGAAAGGCAGAGGCAATGCTCAGATAAGCAGTATAGGGTGGAAAAGAGTGGTAGCGGACTGAGGTTGAGAATTGTGTGGGAGTAAGGGAGACAGACTGTGACGAAACAGAGAGACAGGAGGGGAGCATGTAGAGTGGAGGAGAGGGGTAGAGAACACAGGGCAAGTGCAGGAGGGGGGAGAGAACAAGGGGAAGACTGAAGATGGAGTGGAGGGGTAAAAAAGAGAGTAGGGGAAAAAGGGAGGGAATAGGAGAGGAGAAGGGGAAGAGGTAGGGGAGTAGGGAGAGGGGGTCATGGGTAGGTGCAGAAGGGAGCAGTGAATTTATGGAGAAAGCAAGAGAGGGAGCAGATGGAGGTGGCAGTGTGCATCAGATGGGGAGGGCATTCCAGAGCTTAGGGAGGTGGAAGGAGACTGCAACTTGGCCAGAAGAAGATGACCTGGATGGGTGTGCTAGGGTCCGGTAGCCAGCACTACCAGCACTACCATCACTACGAAAGGGAGTAGGAGGAGTGAAGTGGATGGGAGAGTAGAGATGTGAGGTAGGAGGGAAGGGAGTTCAGCCAGTACTTGGCAATTAGGGAGGAGCCATGTGCAAGACGTCTGGCACTGAGGGAGGGAAGACAGAGTGAGGTGTATAGGGAGCAGTGATGAATTAGAGGTAGGCAATCAAGAGAAAACCTGCAGAAGGAGTGATAGAGGGTATCCAGTCTGGCCAAGGTGGATTTACGAACACTGCCATAGATGGTATCCCCATAATTGAAAATAGGGAGAATCATCTTCTGAACAATGGATCTGCATGCCCGACGGGGGATACAACTTCAGTTCCAATACAAGGCACCCACTTTAGGGTGGAGTTTTTGTGGACTGAGTCAATATGTGCTGAGAAATCCATGTACTCCAATAAATGGAAGGAGGAGGGAGGAATGTGAAGGAAGGGATTGAGTCCCTGAAATCAGGGGAGGGGGTTGGGTAACCTGCTAGAGATCCAGGGGCAATGACGGAGATGCTGAATGAATACTTCAGGAGGATTCTGATTGGTAGGGCCTATGGCATCAGAGGTAACCATGACACAGCCAGCTTACATCCCACCTGCCCTGGTAGCTGACTACCTAGCAAAGATCAAGCTGGGTAAGTTCCATAGGGCTACTCCCCAGGCTCATTGTGGAGCTAAGGGAACAATTGACAGGGCCATTTGCTATAATGTTTCAGGAATATGTCCAGACTGTTGTGGAGCTGGATGACTGAAACATGGCCAATGTGGCCACTATCGTCCAGATGGGGGCAAGGTCAGATCCGGGTAACCACAGGCCTGTCAGCCTGGCATCAGTGCTGGGCAAGTTCCTGGAAGTCTTAATCTAGGATAGAATAATGGAGCACATGACTGATGTCAACATTCTGCACAGTCCTATATCTCAGCCCCATCTGTCTCTTCCCAGGTGCAAACAAACCCAGTTCTTCTAGTCATTTCCCATAGTTTACATTCTACTATTTCAATTTCAATTGCAGGTTGAGACAGGGGCTGGATTTTCAATGCCGATATTTTGATGCAAGCTCCCGAAGGGTTAGACAGATGAGCTTGTCTTGCAGGAGATAATCAGGATTTTCAATCCCTGTGGCTAAGACACCTGCTAGACCACATTTCCATGCCCTAGCACTGCGTCAAATTCACGACCCCTTGTGTGCAGCTTTCAGTCACTTGTATCTAAACCTATTTGCAAGCAGACAGACAATAGGCAAAAATGTTGCAAATCAGCTGATGCAGAAAAATTCTGTACAGAGCAGGTTGGTCTGTGGGGGGATCAGTGCACAAGGTACGCCAGTCTCCACAACCATAACCTAAGCCACAGATCTTGGACTGAATTTAGAAAATCCTGCCCATCACATTTACTTGCTGCTTTTGATTTATCGAGGATATTAATGTAATTTGTTAATCTTGTAAATTCTGCTACGTCATTCTTGCACATTCTTGTTTGTAGTTGTTTTATTTGCTACTTGTTTCCTATGTAATGATAACTGCTTGCTGCGTGTATTCCGGTAAATTCTTCTGCCTTCCCTCCAGGTAACAACTAGAAATGAGTCTTGCACCTTGTAAAACATGTTCTAAATAAATAAAACAAACAAACAAACAAACAACTGCATATAGCAGAGTTGAGAAAAATTACAGAAGGTAATCACAGTAATAGGTAGAGGAATAAACAGGGTAGCAATAAAAACATGTGTTGTCATGACAAGACATTCTTTTCAGTATTTTTTTTTTTTTTAAGTCTTTTTCCCTCTGGTCACGGCTCATGGGAACTCTCTCTGGCAACCATTTCCCTGTGCCTGCCCACCTGAGATTCTCTGTGGTCTGTGCCCTCTCTCTCTCCCCCCCCCACCTACTGCCAGCACCCCCGGTTTGACCTGCCCGGGGAGGATAGCCTGACTCCTTCCTTGGGCTCTCTTAGCAAGGCAGACTCTGGTATGCAGGCAGGACCCCAGTGGAGGAGCTATGAGGCCATCCGAGTTGAACCCGGTGCTGGGCATGGAGGATAGGTGCTGTCACCTATCCCAGCGAGCCAGGATTTTCCTTCTTCTGTTACTTCCCCCCCCTGCATGTGTGCCCCCGACGCTTGGCGCACAGCAACCCTGCCAGTGTCGGGCACACATTTACATGCTACCCATGTTTCTGCGGCTCCCCCAATCTTCACCAGGGGCTGCCAGAGCACCAGGCATCCTGATACCCTTCCCCAGGACAGGAGAGCTGCCCTCTGGGTGCTCCATCCGATCCCTCCCCTGCAGACCCTTGGTGCCCGAGCTTGCTCCCGAACTCAGGTTGCCAGCTTGGCACGATATTCTTTTCAGTCTTGATATTGCCTATATGACTCTGGCTACAGTACTCAATATGTGGCCTGACCATTGCCCTGTACACTGATAATAATATTTCTCTTAATCTACTTTGTGTACTGGTGGTTACGTTTGTGAACTTGTATATCTGTGCAACTTGCAGTTTTGTTCTATAAAGGTGTTTATTCTCATGACTGGGACAGTCTGGCTGTCTTTGGCTCTGTCCCCGCTGCCTCCCACCAGCAACCACCTTCCTAGGACTCACCTGATCCATCAAGTTCTGCCACAGATTGCCCCTCCCATCTGTAGCAGAGCCTTGAGGGGAAGGCTGTCCTTCCTCTAGAGACTCTCATCCAGTTGCTGCCGGCAGGGGTCCTGGCAATGGTACGGTGAGGAGTTGCATGCAGAGCACCATGAACGCCTGCCCAACTGTCAGATTTCCTCCGCACCTTCTCCTTTCCCCATAGCTGTGGCATGCCAATCAACGCATGCATGTGGAGGCATGCACATGCTGTAGAGTCCCATAGCTCCCTCCCTTTGTGAAGCTCCATACTCACTACCACCCGTTCTCCACCTGGTGGCAGTCTTGCAGCAGAGCCAACAAACCCTAGCTCTTCGGAAGAGAAGAGCAATCTGTTGGAAGTTCGATCCTCTCCTCCCCCCACATAATCCCCAGCAACCTGAGATCGCTTTCAATCTCAGGCCACTGGTGTGGTGGACAGTAGCTCTATTATTGCGCCACTGGACTGGCCCTACTGTGTAACTTTCTGCTTGTTTGTTTGTTTCCAGGATGTCATTGAAAATATGACTTGGTCTCCATGAACAACCTCTTGTTGTTACCTTCCTTATAATTTAATAATAACTGGGAAGCATTTTCTCCTATAGTGAAACTTGGTTATAGTTTGCTATTACAACCAGCTAGTTAAAACAGCGAATACTAACATACTAACATACTATTTGCCAGCAGATTAGGCCTTACGGTCTATCGAGTCTGCTGTAACCTAGATCCTTAGTTGGGTGCCGAGACCCTCCCATCCCTTGTGCTCCAGTAACTCCTATCATACGTACGAGGTTTCCCTTGTTCCACATGTGTGCACACTGCTTCACTCGTGCACACACTTTGATTGGCACCTTTGTCTACGTGAACAACATCTCGGTGTAATCTTCCTTATAAACTAATAATATTTGTGAAGTTCCTCTCAGTATACCCCAGTACTGAATTTGCTTTTCTTTGCTACCGTCCAATACTTTTCTTAAAGGTGATGGTAAACTATTTTATACCTTTAGATGCCCTGCTGTTTTCCTTTTAGTGTGTATCCTACATTCTGATTTGTTTTCACTTTTTTTATTAAATTTATTATCCTGTTATAATTACCTTTGTAACGACCTCGGATCCATCTCTGTCTAACAACTACTGCTCTCTGTTTTCATACCACCTAAACGTGACATTAGCTGCACCATACCAGGTCATTCAAATGAGTAGCATGGAATGTTATGATTGATGCCATGGAATGCCTCAGAAATAAAGAAAAGAATGTCAAGCAGCTGCTGAGTGAGGGGAACACAATGTAGATTTGAGGACACTACAAAGCTAGATGAGTAACTTATTTAACAAAAGGTCAGCACATATCAACATACATAAGCGACATATAAAGGAAAGCAAGAGAGCATCTAACAGTATAAAAATGATTTCCTATCACCCTTAAAGAGCCACTGACATGATTGTTGGCATTAGGTAGGCAACCCATACTGTGGAGTTGCCCACCTTAGAGCTATTTTAGTCATATATGTAATTATTTTTAAGTGACTAAATAGATATTCGCTTCATAAAGCTTGGCTCATAACTTCCTTGTAAGAGCCAAGCTGCCACTGAGCCCTGCAACCCTGTCCCTAAAAACAGATTAATGATGACAATAGGTAGGAAACGGGGCTGCAGGTGCTCTTTGGAGCTAATAATAGGATATATTAGTGCCATACATATATGCATTAAAAACAAAATAATTACAAACCAATAAAAAACAAACAAATGCCTTTTATCATTATCTACTATCTGTCCTCAGCCAACCCCTTATCTACTGAAGTTTCTCCAAGGTCCCTGGTTCTCTGCAACACTCCATTCCTAAATTCTATGGCAGGGCTCCTGAGGTTTTACAGCAGTTTGTTTACTGCTGTAGCAGAAATAGCTTGCATTTGAGGCAGAATACAGATATGCCATTGGCAAAGATGTCATGTGATGTCAACAGTGACATTGGATATCGAGCATGGGAGAGGGACTTCAGGGGAACAGAGGAGCCACACAATATGAAAAAACACAAATTTCCCAGGAAAAAAGCACCAAAAAAATGATGAATGTTACAGCTCTTCATAAGTTCTGTGAGCGTAAGTTCTTGGTCCACAGAACTGCAGAATTCCAGAGGGTCTCAGTACATCACAGTGTTGCGTGAATTGCACTGGCTGCTGGTTAGGTGGAGGATCCTTTTTAAGGTGGGTCTTCTCAACTATAAGACCCTACATGGGCAGGGTCCCGGTTATCTGTTAGACCTTCTTGTACCTGCTCTCTCTGTCCACCCCCTCCGCTCTTCTGATAGGAACCCCCTGGCGATTCCTAGGATGAGGCTGAGATCTGCTGGCGATAGAGCTTTTAGCGTTGCTGCTCCCGTTCTTTGGAACTCATTGCCATCTGGGGTTGGGGGAGCCCCTACTTTGGAGATTTTTAAGGCCCGCCTGAAGGCCCTCCTATTCTCTCAAGTGTTCCAGAACTGAATCTTTGAATTTAATTGAACATGATGACTGTATGATGTATTGCAAATTTTACTTCTTATATTTAAATGTGCTATGCATCCTTTGTTATTTGGAAATTGTATTTATTCACTTTGTACAGTGCCCACAGCCTCTGGGATTGGGCATTTTTTTAAATAAATTTTGCCTTGCCTTGCCTCACTCCTTTATTACTTTTTAATTGATGCAGTAAATCTCTACATACAACTGTGTGAAAGGTGGACAATGGGGGTGTGGTGGAATGAAATGGAATAAAAAGAGGAAGAAATGTACAAAAGATTATAGGTATCGAGGGAAACATTCCCCCCTTTTTCATTAGCATTTTTATTTGATTTTCACATATATACATGTACCTATGCACTTTACAATAAATATATGGAACACAAACTCTGCATATTCCCTGTTATCAACTATACAGTATACCTGATATTAATATATGGTTTAAATACATCTCCATATAATAGGTGACCAAATGTTGTTCATACTACAGTACAGTTGTCAGTTCTGATTCTCTGGAGTTGAGGTGCCCATTCTTACTAACCAGAATCTAACCATAGGAAAAACGGGGTCAAACCTTATTAAATTTATCAAATGTATTATTTACTATGTGACTCGTGCTCTCATTTAATGCTGTAGTAGACATATACTTAATACATGCATTTGTATTCAGTGATGATTTCTCCTCCCAGTTTGAAAGAATTCATTTTTGAGGCTCATTACTGCTAGAAGAAGCCATTTTTTTCTCATTGTGATCAAGGTAACATAAGGAGGTGGTATCTCCAAATATGAAGATTCTCAGATCAAGATAAACATCCTGCTGTAATATCTGTATGGATACATTTCTGATTAATGACCAGGAGGGGACCACAATAGGACAATCCCAAAACACTGGCAAATCAATGCAGCAAAGCATTCTTTATTAAAGGAATAATGCCTGACAGTGTGGGGTATGCTGGGATAACATCCCACCTCGGGAGGTTGGGCCCGAGGCCACCGGCCGAGGGCATCCAACACCCGAGAAGGGATGTTATCCCAGCATAACACCCACCCTGGAGGGCATTATTCCTATTATACAATGGCTTATTGTTTCATAGTTAAAAAAATAATTTTAAAGAATGTTTTTGTTAGTGTGTAAAAATATTTTTGTTTCTCAAGAGAAAAAAAAAAAGGTCAGGAGCATGCTCCATACCCTACAAACAATCAGCAGGGATGTTATGCCAGGATAACATCCCTGCTCTGACAGCCACCTGACCAATCAGAAGCCAGGATTCTTTCTTGCCATTGTATAATTCACTATTTTTCCCTCTCTTTTCCTATTGTGGTCCGGGTTCCAATTGCCATGCCACTGGCTGAGGATGTTCTCCCAAGACTGTATCAAGTCATCCAGTGTAGACTCCGTTAAGCTGAAATGTAGTGCCACATCCAGACACTCATTTTAGGCAGCCAGTATATTTCATTCAAAATCTCCACCTTTCTTGCCAGTGACAGCATGGTCCGTTTAGCATCTGCTGTTGGTATTCTGGCTTTTTTGCTAGTAATTTTGCTTGTTACAAAGAACAGTTGACTGTCAATCGTCATTTTTATAATGGGGAAAAAGTCTCTACACAAAAGAGTCATTTGGGGGCGCAATAGAATAACGGCGGACAGCACTGTAATTCTTCTCCAAAATAAACTTTATTCATATTTCTTTAAGGCCCTTTACTCAACGTTTTACCTACACCATGTAGGCTTCATCACGAGGTACCTCTTAATATCCTATTAAATATACAAATTAGCAATACTGTCCATGATACATTTTATATAATCCATTATTTAAAAAAACATTTTTTCTTTATGTGGTACCTCTCACTTCATAAACAGCTCCTCTAATACTTAATCTCATACAGTTTTTTACTTAATAGAATAACTAAAAAGTTACACACTATTTGTAAGAAGAAAATATTGCTTAAAAAACTACTAAAAACACTTATTTTCCTTTTTACTACTGACAGACACCAACAGTACTTAATACAATCTATCAAAATATACTACCTATTATTTACACATTCATTGCAGTCATAATGTGTTTTAAATAACTAAAAAAATGTGAGAAACAGTTTCTAAATGTATTAACATCAACAGCTATCCATTCAAAAAACTGAGACTAACATCACATTTGTTATGATCTCAGATAACCTAGAGACTTGTGTGCAAAACATAGCAAACATAATCTGAGAGAAGCACTCCTGACTCTTGTTCAAGGAAACATCCCCCCCCCCCAAAAAAGAAAAAATTCATGATATCCGGACATTATGATTATTTAAATGTCTGATGAAACTACACACAACTTCCACTGAACAAAATACGGGGCCTTAGAATACCTGCTGTTTCAATAGCTCAGCTTCCCTTTGTACCATAGAAATTTCCTTCTGAATGGGGATAGATCAATCCTGGTTGTTATTTTAATAAAGACTTCCCCTGTAAACACAGATGATAGTTCTTTTATTTTAGCATTCATTTTCTAATTTTGGCATATAATTTGCTGCTTCTTTTATATTTAGACTATTCTATTCATATGTGACTTTACTAACTCACATATTATAACAATCACACTCATGTTATGGATCCCTTAGATTAACTTTATTCTTATATAAAATGTGTTAAATTTGAACACCACAACCTCATATGCACTATTATATATACACCAATGTTCTGGTACTAAATACTTTTGAAATATAGCCTGCCCACTAAATTCAAAGTAAGATCTTTATAGTACCTTTATATTTGCTGTTTCATGTTCCTGATTTAGCCTTTTTACAACATGTTCTATTTTATAAATTGTTTGTACATAGGCTTGACTTGCTTTTGTTATTTATATTCAATACATTGTATTTTTGGTTCAATGCCTTTTATGTTTTCTACTTTTTTCAATTCTTTCCCCACAACCCCTTCCCCCTTCCACTTCTGTTTCTTACATTGCTTGTAAGTCATTTCTGTATGATTATAGTGTCGTGTTTTTGACTTTTTGCTGCCTGTGTTTATAGTTCAATATTTCTTTGTTGAAGCATACCCCACATATTTGTAGTCATATAATATTTATAAGTACATAAATACATTTGATTGTATTTGCTTTTAGTGATTATGTATATAATGGGTCAGACACTTTAATGTTACATTTATACTTTAAAGCAGATTAAAATTGTGTAAGGTGACTGTCTATCATGATTTCCATGTTAGCATATTCTGTCTAAATTATGGAGACTGATATAAATAATACACAGAAGAATGTCTGAGTCACTGCATAGATTCTATTGCAAATATTGGGACCGTAAGTTTGATAGTATGGATCTCTTTGACAAAACATGAGGATTTCCTGGTGTGGGGCCATCAATTGTTGCTTATCAGCAACAATAGAACAAATAAGGACAGATTTAATATATCTTAATTGCTTAGGTTTATTGGACCGAGCATGAGCGGCAAGAATGTTATTATAGGTTAGAGATCCTTGAAGGAATTTATATTAGAGCTTGTTTGATTAATAGATGATAAAGTAAAAGACTAAATTAGTCCATAAAAATATCATCTGAAAGTATAGTTCCAATCACAGATATTAAAAAATGACTAAATAGCCTAAGTAGGTGACCCCCCCCTCCCAATTAGATGTTATTGTTTTGAGTCAGGGATATAGTTAAAAATCATGTTATTGGCTAATTTAGCAAACTAGGAGTACATTTTCACATGGATCTTGTTAAGAAAAACATGGATAAGTGATTACCATATAAAAGCAGTTTATTTCATGCTGGCAGCCAAAATAGTATGTCCTGTGAAGCTTTGATAGAACATGTAAAAGAATTAGAGTGACGTTCTGAAGCAAACAGTAAGGGTAAGCACCTTAAAGTTGTTGCTTTTTGGATGGTTGCCCTTATGAGTTGACTAGTATTATCAGCTCATAGATATTTATTGAGAATCTTGTTTTAATACAGGTTTGTTTTGAAAGAAGCCCTTGAATGGTAAAAAGGCTAAATCATGAAAATGAAACAGCAAATATAAAGGTACTATAAAGATCTTACTTTGAATTTAGTGGGCAGGCTGTATTTCAAAAGTATTTAGTACCAGAAAATTGGCATATATAATAGTGTATATGAGGTTAATGATAGTGTAATGGTGTTCACATTTAACACATTTTATATAAGAATAAAGTTATCTAAGGGATCCATAACATGAGTGTGATTGTTATAATATGTGAGTTAGTAAAGTCACGTAGGAATAGAATAGTATAAATATAAAGAAGTGGCAAATTATGTACTAAAATTAGAAAATTAATGCTAAAATAAAAGAACTATCATATGTGTTTACAGGGAAGTCTTTATTAAAATAACAACCAGGATTGATCTATCCCCATTCAGATGGAAATTTCTATGCTACAAAGGGAAGCCGAGCTATTGAAACCCTAGGTAATCTAAGATCCCGTATTTTGTTCAATGGAAGTTGTGTGTAGTTTCATCAAACATTTAAATAACCATAATGTCCGGATAGCATGATTTTTTTTTTGTTAGGGGGGTATGTTTCCTTGAATAAGAGTCAGAAGTGCTTCTCTCAGATTATGTTTGCTAAGTTTTGCACACAAGTCTCCAGGTTATCTGAGATCATTATGAATGTGATGTTAGTCTCAATTTTTTGAATGGATAGATGTTGATGTAATACATTTAGAAACTGTTTTTCACATATTTTTAGTTATTTAAAAGACATTATGACTGTAATGAATGTGTAAATAATAGGTAGCATCTTTGGATAGATTGTATTAAGTTCTGTTGGTGTCTGTCAGTAGTAAAAGGAAAATAGGTGTTCTTAGTAGTTTTTTAAGCAATGTTTTCTTCTTACAAATAGTGTGTATAACTTTTTAGGTATTCTATTAAGTAAAAGACTGTATGAGATTAAGTATTAGAGGAGCTCTTTATGAAGTGAGAGGTACCGCATAAAAAACATTTAAAAAAATAATGGATTGTATAAAATGTATCATGGACAGTACTGCTGATTTGTATATTTGTGTATTTAATAGGATATTAAGAGGCACCTCCTGATGAAGCCTACATGGTGTAGGTGAAACATCGAGTAATGGACCTTAAAGAAATATGAATAAAGTTTATTTTGGAGAAGAATTACAGTGCTGTCCGCCGCTATTCTTTTGCGCCCCCAAATGACTCATGTACAGACTTTTTTTCAGGCTGATTATTCACATATGGGTGGCAGCATAGTTTAAGCTTGAGAAGAGCATTTCCCATGGGACATCTTGTTTTTTTCAAGATACTTGGACATTTACCATTTTTATAGTGCCAAAAAAGCAATCATATTGTTTCAACAGTTGCTAGGCAAGTGACGTGGTGAGTGATGTAGACTATCCTGGTGACGTGGTACATTAGTGAGTTAATGTGGATGAGATACCAGGCTGAAAACTGTGTACCACAGAGCTATGCTGCTGAAAGAACACAGAATACTCAAAAAATGTAATTTATCTATGCTTCTGCTGCTTGGAAAAAGGCTCAGGGACAAAAAAGTGGGCGTGATACGAAGTGGAAGAACAAAGAGGAACACCATCAGCTGCCCATTATCAGCAGAGCTACAGGTAAGCTGCATTGAGCAGCTTTAACATTGACAAATATAAGAAATGGCATTTGGCAAACACAAAATGAACCTAATAACTGGGGTGTCTGTTTTAAGTGGTGACTACTGTATTTAGTTTCATAGAGATCCTTATAAAAGTCAGAAAGTATTTTATTAGCATCTTTAGGTCTTACAGCTATGTTGCCATTCCTATCCATGACACTTGTGATACTATTTCTGTTCTGTGACTGCTTTAATCTGTAGGATAGTAGTCTACTTGCCTTACTTACTTGCTGACTTACTACTTGCCAGAAGAAACAGGCCACATGGTCTATCAAGTCTGCTTGGGTGTGCAGCTAGCACCCCACTTGCAGCTGCCCCTTCCCCTTGACCCCCCACACACACAGATGAGTGCCAACTGACCTTGAACCAGATTAAGCTGTTGGTGGTATTTCCAGTGACTGGGGAAAATTTGACCAGGACACTGGGGAAATTCCCCTACTCATTGATATGGGGCACCGAGACTGGAGCTGTGATGGCCAGTCTTCCCTTGGCTGAGCAATGAATGGATGTCTGTGGGGCCAGGGAGCAGGTCTCCTCCTCAGTCTCTCCTTCACCAGAGGCCGACCTATTAGTGGAAATGGAAACAGAAGAAAATTTCGAACTAGCACGAGAGATCTTACCAGCAGAAAATATGACAACGAAGACGACGGTAAGGTAGTGGTGGAATCGGTATGACAACTCTCCAGGAGCTGAAGAAATCCATAGGATTATTCAGGAAGAAGAACAGAGTTTTTAGGCAAGAAAGCCAATTGGAACGAGCGCTTCAGCAACAGGGGAGCAGTTTGAAGATGGATGAGTTGGTCCGACAATGTGAATCACCGAGTTGAGGAGATGCAGAGCAGACTGAAACTGGAAAAACTGTTGATTTGGCACAAAACCCCAGAAAAGCTCTCCGAGCAGGCATGTAACTGCAATTGTCTTGGATGGGAGCAGGGAAAGTGGTAGAAGAGCCAGTTTGTGGGCAGAGGAGTGACACAGGTTTAAATGAGAATAGGGAAAATACAAGGGTAGATACAGGCAGTGAGGAAGTGCCTTATTAGAGAAGAAAAGCATTAACTTTATGATTGGTACAGCTACTGGGGGTATGTTAAAGAAACCTGCAACCAAGGAGACTCTAGGAAAAGGAAGAAAAGGGTGTGCATCCCACAAGGAGGGGGTGACCCAACCTACAGAACAAACTAGTGTGGACTTTGCAAATTCAGCTGCTGGCCTTTTGTTGGACAGCCCTGGTTGGGTAGTCGAAACACTACAGAAGGCTGGGTGGGTACACAGTTTAGATGGCAAAGGTTGGGAGGACAATCTGCCCCCAAATTTGGGGGAAAACCTACTGATGAGCAAAGGGTTATAGACCCTATAGTAGGCAGTGGGAAAACTATCATGAATGACCCTTCTTTACTTACCCCTGGGCAAGGCAGCCTTATGGACACTATACAGGTGGGAAGCATGGCAAAAAGTACAGGGCTGATTGCCTGTATAATGGAAATAGAAGGGGAACCAAGGGTTGAAAGGGAACAGGGCTTGAAAGAAGAACCCACCATTCCCTTTAAGCCAGCAGCAGAATACCCCTCCAGAAGCTGTTAAAAGGCCTGCTGTGGCAGTTGTCAACCGCAATAGTGTCTCAACAGAACATGTGGGAAGGCAACCGACTTAACAGCCTGAAAACACTGTATGGTCTGCAAATGTTAGGGAACATTTGTTCCCTCAAAACATGCATCTAGCTTCTGAGCCTGCAGCCGGATGAAATGTAGTCCATTTCAAATACAGAGGAGACATGAATGACATATCTGATAGGCTCTTTGTGGGGCATGCACTGTTGAAAAACAGTATGATGTATTATGCTTATGAAATATACACCCTGATTCACATGCCTGGAGGCTCCATTTATGACATTAGTTTTAAACAGCCTCCTGGATTAGAATTGTTTTGGAAACAGTATCAACAGTTAAAAAAATACTGCAATGTGGTAACCCTTTTTAGCCATACCCCTGATGAAACCAGTGTTTAAAAGAGTGACTGTAATTTTCCTCAATGAGGGGGTAAATGTGACGGATATTACGTATTGGATGAACCAACACTGTGTAGTTAATGGTTATCCAGAGCCCATTCTGGATGATGAACATTTGTGGACTGGAGGTTGGACATACCAAACAATGGGGCAATCCAACCCCTCCCCAACTCTTTCTTTCTAGGAAGAGACAGTGGTGTGATATTCTATGCAGGGCAGACTCATGCCTGCTACAAGTGTGGGGAGGTGGGACATTTGAGCAATATCTGTGAAAAGCAAAAGTGTGGGCTTTGTGGGAAAGTGGGGCACATCAGCACACATTGTGCTCACCCAGTGAGGTGTAACTTGTGTGATGGAAATGGCACACTTTTAGGAATTGCAAATGGGCCTCACACAATAACTTGGATCAAGCATTGTGAGCTGAACAGGATGTATATGTTGCCACTGCACAGAAAGAGTATATGAGACTCCAGGACTTGGTGGCAAAAAGTAATGCCCCAGATCTTAAACCTCAGAGGCCAGTTATGACGAGGGCAGAACAGCAGAAGGAAGTAAGGGACAAGCACTCTCCAGTGGATGTGGTCCCTACTCCACCTCTGGACTTGGATATGCAGAACATAGTAAAAACAACAGTGCCAACAGCACCTGTACCAGACCAGGGCACAGAAAAGCTTCCCCTGGCACAGACACAAGAGACAGGACCTGAGATAGCCCATGCCTCAGAAATTGTACCTGTCATACTTCAACAAGAATCTGAGACAGAGAAGCAAGGCATGCCTCCTCCAGAAGTCATTATTGATGCCCCTTTTAAAAGAATTACAAGGTCCAAGAATCTCCAGAAACCTCTCCTGACTCAGAACCCATTGGGAGCAGCTGAGACTATTCCAAAGAAAAATGCCTATGAGGCATTGATGGACTTGGATGGATAGGAAGCAGGGGGAGAATCAGATGAGTCTTCTGTTACTTCTTCACAACATGAGTTGATGGGAGAAGGATGACTGTGTGAGAAGCCCAAACAAAGAAAAGAAAAAAAGGAAATGACATGTTATGTGTAGAGTGTTACCTCATATTTAATGCTAATAAATGGATGTAGGCATTAAATTCATTACTTCAAATGTGAACAGTATAAAGTCTCAGGAAAAAAGGCAAATTACAGTCTCCAGTTTGGTGGTGGTGGCGGGGGATGTCTGTTTACTGCAAGATACACTGTTACACACTTTATCAGAAATAACCCTGGCTCAGAAGGAACGGAGATGGGGCCCATCCTAATGGTCCATAGGAGAAGAGAGCTGTACAAGTCTGGGTATCTTGTTTATCAACGTGCAGGTTAATATTTTAAAACTTGCAGACCTACATCTGGGTAGAATTTAATTTAAATGTATTGTTAAATACTATGGCATACAGACTAATCAACACATATGCCCCTCAGTCCAAAGCAAAGAGAACATCCTTATTTCATGATATAGAGCCCTATTTATATACATCCAAACTGATATTATGGGGAAGGGATTTCAACTGTGGTCTTACACATAGAGATTGGGGAAGGAAAACTGACAAAATATATTGTGATACCATCGCATTACAAGCCATATTACAGGGGAATGTGATCTGCGATATTTATGAAAAATTGGGACTACAACCTACGCATACCTTTTTATAAAGGCAGACTCTCGACCAGAATAGACTTTTTGGTTTGTATTAGAGAGACTGGCGGGATGGGCGGTGGAATTGGTGCCCTTAGAAATGTCAGACTATTTAGCAATTAAAATGGAAATAGGAGCAGTACAGAACTTTAAATCGGAAGAAATTATTGTGAAATGAACGTGTCAGTCCTACAGGATGGCCATTGTTCCCTTGAAATATGAGCTTTATTGGAGGTGAGGCAAGATATCAGTTTTTTATATGAGAGCCCTATTAATTGGTGAGAAGACATAAAATAAGATTTAAAAGACCTGATAATTAAAATGATTAGATTTACAGTGTGGACGAAATACACCCAGTATCTTGGGTTTAGAGCAAAGTATATCAAGCTACTGACACAAATAAGACAAACAGGTGTCAATAAAATGGATCAGTTAAATACAATAAAACAACAGATGTATGGTTATCAAAAAGAAAATGTGCATGCTTTAGAAAAACAACAAAAATTTGCAATAAAAGGAACCAACGAGCATGTAAACCCGTATGACATAGACCTTCAGGGATTCAAAAAAGACCATAACAGTGCTTAAAGATAGAAACGAACAACTTGTGGAAATGCAGCAAGCAATTCAGCAAGTTGTGCAAGAACATATTAAACGCACTTTCCAGTCGGAGGGGACAGATGCACCCCTCCCTTCTTTGGCAAAGTTGGATATTCTAGAATTAATGGAGGAACAACAGCAGGAACTAATAGGGGAAATCAGATTAGAGGAAATTAAAGAGGCTATTTTAAAATGATTGGCTCATACTACACCAGGACAGGATGGCATACCGAATGATTTTTATAAAAATACATATAAGGAATAGCCCCCATGTTAAAAGCATTTTTTTTGGCAGCCCAACAGGAGAGTAGGTTAGGAGATAGTAGGAAGGAAGGGGTGATTTTTTTTGTATAAAAAAGGGGATCTGCAGAATATAAAAAAACTGGAGACCCTTACCCTGATAACTACAGATTATAAAATCTTGGGAAAAATTTTGATGGGCCGCCTAGTGAAAGCAGCTGCAAAAGTATTGTCGGAAGCTCAATCCTGTGCTGTTCCGATGCGGACCATACAGCAAAATTTGACTTTTATTCGAGAGATAGTAGAACAAGGCCAAAACATGGAAACAAGAGGGTATTTCTTATCCATAGACCAAGAAACAGCATTTGATGCTATTAGACATGAACAAATATGGAGGGTCCTGCAACATTACCATATTCCCCTAGAATTAGTGGACTGGATTAAGCTGTTGTATAATGAAGCACAAGTGATGCCGTTAGTAAATGGACATATGAGAATCCCAATATACTTAAAAAATGGAGTTAGAAAAGGATGTCCCTTGAGTCCGTTACTATATGTGTTTGGCTTAGATCCCTTATTAAGAAAAATAGAAAGTATGGATGAGTTAGTGCCAATAGTTAACAACAATGGTATAGTATATCCCAAAATCATGGCCTTTACAGATGATTATTTGCTTACTCTGGCTAATCTAGAATCGGGGCAGGAGGCCATTATATTTGTTTGCCAAAGTTAGACGGTACACAGGAATTAAAATTAATATGGAAAAAAGTAAAGTAATGGTTTTAGGAGAAGCACCATGTGCTCCTGATTTTCTTTTCAAATATAAAACCTCTGATATTAGGAAAAACAGAGTTAGGTGGGAGGGTTATGCAGTCATGGGAAGAGAATCTTATGACAGCATGGGGGCGTGGAAAGTGGCATGTGACAGAAAAACAGTTGCCATATTACATCCAAACCACCTTGAAATATATACAGTTGTGGAAAACAGAGTTAAAATAGCTTTTGAATGTGGAGAAATTTTTTTTTTACAATAATTTGGTAGAAAAGTGCAATTTTGAAGAACCTGTATTCCATGTAGATCCTGCTATTGATGAAATCTTCATACTAGAATGTATGACAGAGGTGAGAATACCTCTGAAAATGCAAGATACAATTTGGCTTTATGGGCATGGAAAGTTGAATGTGCAGGGTAATCAGAAACATAAATCGCATGAGGAAAGAACATGTTTGGATGAGGACTGTCATGGAAAAATTGAAACGATGAGTCATTTGTATTTTGAATGTGCATTTATGCAGGACTTTTGGAAATCTTTAGATGCAATATGGGATATGAAATGTTTCTTGGACATGACTTACGAAGTACTGGTTTATGGTCAATTAACAAAGATATGGAAAACATGGAAAAAAGCACTGCATATGTGATTCTAGCCATTCTTAAACGGGCAGTATGGAAGATTAGATGCCAAAAGTTATTGCAATAAATGAATGTGCTACAACAGGATCTACTTTTTAAGATACAGGAAGAACTGGATAGAATATATATGTATGAAAAAAAATACAATGGGGGAGGAAGTGGGTGCCCAGTTATGGAAAGGAATAGACTGGGTGGGTTGACAGCCAAAATAAATGATTGTAGGAATAATTAGACTACCCATAGGTATGACTCGAGAATTTAGAATTATGTTTTTTTGGGAGGAGGAGGAGGGGAGTTTTTTTTTTCCTCCAAAAGGATATTGGAGTAGGGACACTTGGAGTGATAATGTATTCTGTATTGAAGTTGCCGGAAAAGGGGTTTTATTTGATATTATTAGTTGGGCTGTAATAATACTGTTATGTTTAAGCTAATTATTTGTTATTTTTATTGTATAATATTCCTTGCGCACTGCATGAAGAAATGGATTGTCTTTGTTGTTGTTTTTGAAGTTTATTAAAAATTTCCCCTACTCTTTTCGAGAAATGCCATAGGATCTTTAACATCCACCTGAACTACCACCAGAACAGGCAGATGGAACCTTGGTTTAATGTCTCATCTGAAAGACAGCACCTCAGAAGTGCAGTACCCCCCCCCCATGCTGCACTACAGTGTCAGCATTGGGATATCACCTGCCTTCTGCTGATATGACATGCCTTCTCATCCAACTCACAATAGATTTGTTCTGTCTAAAATAGGAAATTCAGCCTTTTCAGTATATTGCTTATTAATGCAGCAGTATTTGTTAGTGACCATATTGTTTATTGTTTTTTTCAACAACAATGCTTGTCTGGCAAAAACATCAAGATACCCATTTTTCTTTTCATTTTCATTCATTTCTGAACCAAGCTGAAGGATTTTGCCTGCCATGGAAAAATTAAATATCTTAGAAACATAGAATTTGATGGCAGATAAGGACCGCTTGGCCCACCTAGTCTGCCCATTTCCCTACCTAACGGATAAGCTGCAGATCCTTGTTAACCAACAGCCTACTTCCTCCTACCCACCACTAGAATTGCCATATGTCTGTCCCATGCATTCTTGAATTCCCCCACTGTTTTTGACTCTACGACCTCCTCAGGAAGGCTATTCCATGCATCTACAACCCTCTCTATGAAGAAATACTTCCTCACATTACCTCTGAGCCGTCTCCCCATCTTCAAATTGTGCCCCCTTGTTCTTGCACATCTCTTTTACTGAAAGATGCTACCCTCTTGGACTTTGTTGATTCCCCTGAGGTATTTAAAAGTTTCTATCATGTACCCCATCTCCCTCCTTTCCTCAAGGCTATACATCTTAAGCTCCTTTGGTCTTTCTTCATATGTCTTCTGGTGCAGACCATGCAACATTTTGGTTGCTCTCCTCTGGACAACCTCCACCCTGTCTATGTCTTTGCAGAGATGGGGTCTTCAGAACTGTACACAGTACTCCAGATGTGGTCTTACCAACCGTCTGTACAGAGGGATAACAACTTCCTGTTTTCTACTGGTGATGCCTCTCCCTGTGCATCCCAGTACCCCCCCAGCCCTCCTTACTGCATTCTCACATTGCTTGCCCACATTTAAGTCATCGAATATGACTACCCCCAGGTCCCTTTCCATTTTTGTTGTTGTCAGTATCTCACCCCCCATCGTGTACTCTTCCCCTGGGTTTTTGTTTCCCAGGTGCATTACTTTGCACTTCTTTGAGTTGAATCTAAGCTGACATACATTTGACCATTTCTCCAACCTTGCCAAGTCCCTTTTCATCCTTTCCACCCCACCTTGCATATCAACCCTGTTGCAGATCTTTGTGTCATCTGCAAAGAGACATACTTTCCCTTCCAGTCCTTCTGCAATGTCACTTATAAAGACATTAAAAAGGACCAGCCCCAGTACCGAACCATGCGGCACTCCACTAGTAACCCCTCTTTCTTCACTGTGGACTCAGTTTACCATTACCCACTGTGTCCTGTTGTCCAGCCAGTGTTTTACCCAGGCTACCACCCTGGGACCCACTCCCAGGCTGGCTAATTTGTTTATTAATCTTTTATGCGGGTCTGTGTCAAATGCCTTGCTAAAGTTTAGGTAGGCCATGTCGACAGCCCCTCCCTGGTCTATTACTTTGGTCACCCAGTCAAAGAAATCAATTAGATCCGTCTGACATGACCTTTCTGCTATGAATCCATGCTGCCTAGGGTCCATACCTCTCAACCTCTTGCCTCATGAATCAGGAACAAGGCTTAAAATAATCAGGGAAAAAGACCCACAATCAGGGGCACATCTTAAAAACTGGTACCATTAACTAAGAAAGCTGATAGAATAAGGGGATGTGTGTTAAGATGCATTTTCTGAAGATGAACAAGTCTGTAACTTTAATGTTGGACATTATTTTGTGCTTTTAATCCCCACTGTTCTGTCACAAAAACACAAATTCTATGAGGGACAGCAGAAAGGTTTGAGGCACAATTAGGGACATCCCTGAAAATCAGGGACAGTTGAGAGGTATGCTTGAGTCATGTGCCCCACTGGACTCTAGGTACTCAACAGTTCTTTCCTTTAGAAGTGATTCCATAATTTTTCCTACCACTGAGGTCAAACTGACAGGTCTGTATTTTCCTGCCTCTGTCTTGCTTCCATTTTTGTGAAGGGGAATCACATCCGCCCTTCTCCAGTCCTTAGGTACCACACCATCCTCTCATGATTTATTAAAAAGGGTAATCAGTGGTGTTACTAGTTCTTCCCTTAGTCCTTTTAGAATTCTGGGGTGAATCCCATCAGGCCCCATTGCTTTATCCACCTTCAGTTTTAAGAGTTCTTTCAGAACCCTTTCTTCTGTGAAAGGACTAATACCAACCCCTCTATCCAGAGTCCTTCTATTGACTGGATTGGGCACTCCCCCTGCTTTTCCATTGTGAATACTGAGCAGAAGTATTCGTTCAGTATCCCTACTTTTTCACTGTTGCCCTCTGCCCAACCACCTTCCTCTTTATTCAGCCTCAGTATCTCTGCCTTAGTCTTTCTTTACTCCCTAATGTACCTATAAAAGGTTTTATCCCCCTTCTTAACCAAGTTGGCTATCTTTTCCTCTGTTTGGGCCTTTGCTGTTCTGACTGCCTTCCTGCATTAACTGGTACAGTTCTCTGTCCTGCTTCTTTTGTGTTTCCTTATACTTCTGGAATGCTATCTTTGTCTCCCTTACCTTCCCCGCCACTTCTTTTGAGAACTATGGTGTTTTTTTTTCTTTCATTTTGATTTATTTGCTTCACACAAAGGCTTGTTGCCTTTGTGATGGCAGTTTTGATGTTTCCCCATTGTTGCTCCACCCCACCTTCTTGCCTATTTGCTAGTGCTTTTCTGAGGCACTCTCCCATTTTGACAAAATCAGCCCTCCTGAAGTCCAGTACCTTCACTTTTGTGTGGCTTGACTCTACAGCTAAGTTTATCGTGAACCACACTGTTTAGTGGTTGCTTGTTCCCAGATGCTACACATTTCAAGATTGGAGATCCTCTCTCTGTCCACATTTGAGAGTACCAGGTCTAAGATTGCTCCCTCCCAAGTGGGTTCCAAAACTAGCTGCTTGAGGCATGCCCCCTGTAGGGCATTGAGAATGGCCCTGCTCTTGCATGTGGCTGCAGCAAAGGTGCTCCATTTAACATCTGGCATATTCAGGTCCCCCATCAGCAATATCTCCCCTTTCTCTGCCATCCCAAGGATGCCTTCTGTCATTTCCTTGTCCATTTCCTCCCCCTGAGATAGAGGTCTGTATACAACCCCTGTGCGGATTGTGGAGCCATTTCCAGTCTTCAGGGTGACCCACAGTGCCTCCTCTCCTCCCTGTTAGTTCTGTTGCATTGATCTCCTCCGTTACATAGAGAGCTACCCCTCCTCCTCTTCTTCCCTCCCTGCCCCTCCTGTAGATTGTGTACCCTAGTATGTTGACATCCCAGTCATGGTTCTCTGTGTACCATGTTTCTGTGACTGCCACGATATCCAGGCATCCATCTTCCATCAAGGCCACCATTTCAGGGAGCGTTTTACCTAGACTACGGGCATTGGTATTCATTACCCTCCATTTTTTTATGGCTTTATTTCTTTTTGCCCCATCCCTGTCCTTACTGCCTTTGTCTTTTTCCTACATTTATCCCTGCCCTTCTCCCTAGCGACTGCTCTAGCTTGGTGTTTACCTCACTAACTACCCTGATTTTGGTGGGGCTAGGATTTCCTTTCTCCTTTTCAGTGCCTCCTGCTTGGCTAGTTTAAATGCTTGCCAATAAAGCATTTAAACCTATCACCTAGGATCCTGGTTCCCCTCCCGGATAGATGCAGATCATTGTGCCTGTATAGGCCTGCATCCCTCCAGGTGGAGCCCCAGTCCCCAATGAAGCCAAATCCCTGAGCTCTGCACCAGTTTTCAACCAGTCATTGAATCCCATGGTGCAGAGCACCCTAGCCTCATCCATGCCATAGACAGGTAGCACTTCCGAGAAAGTTACCGTGTGTGCTACTCGGCTAAGGTCCCTCCCTGGTGCCACAAACTTCTGTTGCACTGCTGTGATCCCATTTTCAGCCAGGTCATTCATCCCTAGGTGGACGACATCATCCAGCTCACTCCCCCTTGCAGTTGCTCCCATGATCCTGAGGATTAGTTTCCTGTCCTTCCAAGCAAAATTGCCGGGCAGGCATCTTACCTCCCTTTCTCCTCCCTCCCCCAGGTCTACCCCTATAACAATTGAATGCCCCACCAGGAGTTGTTTTCTTACCCTGTGGGGTCCTGTGCCACCCTCCTGTGGCTCTTCATTGTGGAGGTTCCCAGCATCCTCCTTGGTCTTCACTACCAGTGTCTCCATAGAGGAACCATGCTCTGCCAGAGTGGTGAATGAATTGTGGAGAGGCACAACTGGAGAAGTACACCTCTGTTCCACCACCCTCACCCTCTCTGAGCCCACCATGGTCCAACCACTCCTCTTTCTTGTCAACCTCTGAGGTAGTGGCAGTGGCCTAGGTGGTCCCTGGGTGGGGGAGCAGGTTTCCCGAATCCCTGGCAGGTCAGCATAGAGACAAACAACCTCCTCCCTCAAACCAGACAGATGCCTGCAAATAGGGCAGCAATGCAGTCTCCAGAATGTCTCCTGGAAGACTGCTGCTCCACAGCCAGTGCATTGCACCACTCCCCACATGTCTGTGTCCCTTCTTGTTACAGATGCTTTTCTTTTCTGTTTTTTTCTTGTTTTAGTATGTGCAAGCTTGTGAGTGTCTCTACCCTTTATTCAGTGTGCTGTGCCGTTAAGGATATGAACATGTATATGTTGTTAGCAGTTTTGGGGAAGTGATGTCAGAACCCCTGCTATAAAGGAAGTTATGTGCTTGGGGTGGGTGGGTGGGGTGAGGGAAGGGTGGAAGGGAGTAAACCTATGCAACCCAGAAACAATCAACTACAACTCTGACCCTCCACCCCGAGAGTGCCGTCCTTCCTTTCAGACACCTATTTCACAGAGGTTAAGTAACAAGTCTAGTCACAAATGACTGCAAATATCTCCCAGCTACAGTTCCTCCCTGGCGAATTAAAGTTAAAACTAAGAAAAGTCAACCCCAAAAACAGAATCAATACTAGTTACTTACACAGGTCCAAAAAGTAATAATTCTATTCAGTGTAGTCTAGAAAATAACCTCCTTGATTCAAGGAAGCTTTAGCTGCTTTCTGTCTCTCTCTCTCTCTCTCCCTCTGTCTCTTGGTACAGTGTTGTGCTGTTTACCAGTAAAATCATGTGATAGCACCATCCTAATACATTCATGTTATGAATCTAGCTTGTACATTCAACAGGTAACCTAAATAGAAGAGATTTTTCAAAATTGCGAGTGGCAGCCATCTTTAATGACACAAGTCATTAATTACAAAAATAGCTGTAAAAGCTGTTTTAACAATATCAGAGAAAAATTAAAATAAACTGAGCATGAATCTAAGGATGTCAGAAATACATTTTTTCCATACTCTGTTTTTGCTCTCAGGGTCATGGTAAGGGAGGCTCTGGTCTGCTGGCTGCCAACCCCCCCCACCATCCATCATCTCCCCAGGACCCAAGTGGTGAGGGTACCCCCATGGATTTCCCCCCATGGCAGGATCAGGAGAGGGAAGTCTGTCCTTCCACCCTCCCTGAAACGTATGATCCAGTGCCTCACTGTAGGCCATCCTGGTGACGTGGTGAGTGAAGGTATGGCTAGCAGGTGTCATATGCCCTCGCCATGCCCATCCTTTTTCTTCCTCTCTTTTTTTTCTCCCTAACTACTTCATGGGGCCTCAGCAAAGTCAGTCATGTATGTGCATGGAGGCACACGTATGTGCTGGAATCAGCTGCCCTGCTCCAGCTACCCTGGCCTAGTGTCTTGCCCCCCTTCCCTATCTGCATGGCACTATCACTGAGCCTCCACTCCATGGCAGTCATGTGCTGGGAAGACCAACCTTTTCAGTCTGGTGGAGTAGGAGAGTAGAGATGCTGCTCAATCCTACTCCCAGCTCCCCCCCCCGGCCAACCCCCGGTGGTCCGAGTTCATTCCTGAACTTAGGTCGCTGGTGTGGGAGAGGTAAGGCACTAAGCATATCAGCCCTCTGTGCCACTGGGCTGTCCATGGTAGAAATATGTTTTTGACAAAAAAACAAAACAAAACTATATGATGAATTTTTTTTGCTGACTAACAAATATTGCTGCTTTTATTTCAAATCTTAACGCTGCTATTCTTTTGAGTAGGTTGGTGTTCTGGTTCTTTCTTAATAGGGCATCGATTTTACCATACGAGATCTAACTTGACTCCCTATTTGGGGCATAAATATTACATATGCCTAATTCTACTGGCCCAGATAAAAATCTGGGACAAAACTTGGAATGCCTATAAGTTATCTCCCTCCTCCCAGCTCTGGAACGCATACAGACAACTGTGCAATTCCTGCAAGCAGGCTATTACGTTGCTAAAGCGCAAATACTATACCAACTTGCAAAAAAGACACACTCAATAACCTGCACAGTTTCTGGGCCTCAGTAGGGTCCCTCCTAAATCCTAAGTCTAACAAGCAGACAACACAACTAAACTCACCCTCAGGTCCCATCACTGAACCTAGTGGAACTGAGGACACTTTCAACAGAATGTTTATGGACCTCTCTCCCTGTCTTAGCAGGCTCCCTACTCAGTCTCCCTCTGACCTATACAGCAAACCTCAATGCTCCCATCCCTTCCCTTGTACTGCACATGCTCCTCCATTTGACTTTAGGGTCATTGGCATAGAGACCACTGCCAAACTCTTAAAGACACTTCCTACCCGAGGTAGCCCAGGTAGTGATGGGCTATACCCCACCTTCCTGAAACTGCCCTCCCCAGTTGTTGTAAAGCCCCTAAACAGCATTTTCAACCTTTCCCTTTTGTCTGCAACGGTTCCTGACTCTTGGATGCACGCTCATGTTGTACCCATATTTAAAGCTGGGGATCTCCTTACCCCAAAAAATTATAGGTCTATCTCCCTACTTCCTCACCTGAGTAAATTAATTGAGAAAATCATTCACCACCAACTATCCGATCACCTAGAAAAATATCACCTCCTGTGTCCTTTCCAGCACGGCTTCTGCAAACACCATAGT
Source organism: Neoceratodus forsteri (assembly GCA_016271365.2). NCBI lineage: Eukaryota > Metazoa > Chordata > Ceratodontiformes > Ceratodontidae > Neoceratodus > Neoceratodus forsteri. The sequence goes on along the minus strand of CM028129.1, from coordinate 1,250,311,068 downwards.
ACCTCCTCTGCCTTGGCACTTTTCTCAAACCATATCCTAGAAATATGGACAAGGGCAGGGTTACAGGCACAGTGTTTGTGGCTCTGTCGAAGGCTTTTAACCTTGTAGACCACCTTCTCCTCTACTCCGCCCTGCTAAACTTCGACTGCTCACCAGACATGGTCATATGGTTCCATAGTTACCTCTCAGGCAGGTCCCAGTCCATCTTGATTGGTAAAAATTCCTCTGCTCCACTACCTACCCACACCGGTGTACCTCAGAGCTCAATACTGGGGCTGCTACTTTTTCTATGTTTATTTATGACCACCCTGCTGAAAGCATCACTTGCAAAGCCATTCTGTATGCGAATGGCCTAGTCATATACAGCATAGATACATAGACAGTGTCGGCAGATAAGGGCCTATGGCCCACCTAGTCTGCCCATTTGAGCTTGTAAGTTCAGTTTGTTTTCCTAGAAGTCTGTTTCCCCTTACCCCTGCCCTCTAGAATTCCTTTATGTCTATCCCATGCATTCTTAAATCCTGTGATTGTTTCAGCTCCCCACTTCCTCTGGCAGGGTGTTCCACTTGTCCACCACCCGTTCTGTGAAGAAATTCTTTCTTATGTTTCCTCTGAATCGTCCTCCTCAACTTCATCCCATGCCCTCTAGTCCTGAAACATCTTTTTCGCTTAAAATAGTGTTTTCCTGCACCCTGTTCCTCCCTGTAAGATACTTGTATGTCTCTATCATATCCCCTCTCCCTCCTCTCCTCCAGGAGTACATGTTCAGTTCCTTCAACCTGTCTTCATAGGACTTGTGATGCAACCCATGCACCATCTTTGTTGCCCTCCTCTGAACCTTCTCTACCCTGTCTATGTCCTTCACGTAGGTATGGTCTCCAGAACTGTACACTGTACTCAGGTGGGGGCCTCACTAGTGTTTTGTATAGCGGAATTATGACCTCCCTTTTCCTGCTGGTGATGCCCCTGCCTATACATCCCAGCATCCTATTTGCTTTACCTGATGCCTTGTCACACTGTTTCCCTACCTTGAGGTCATCAGCGATGACAACCCAAGATCCCTTTCCTGCTTGGTGCATGCTATATCCTCACCCCCCAACTGATATATTGTGCCAGGTTTTGTACTTCCCATATGCATTATCTTGCACTTCTTTGCATTGAATTTCAACTGCCAAACCCTTGACCATTCTTCAAGTTTCTGCAGGTCCTTCTCATTCTGTCTACACCCTCGGTGTGTCTACTCTGTTACAGAGCTTTGTGTCATCAGCGAACAGTGAAATTCTGCCTTCTAGATCCTGTGCAATGTCACTGATGAAGATGTTGAATAGGACGGTCCCAGCACTGATCCCTGTGGTACCCCACTGGTTACTCTTCCCTCTGTGGAGTGACAGCCATTTACCCACCCCTGTGTCCTGCCACCCAGCCAGTTACCTACCACACTACTGTCCTGCCCACACCCATATTCCCCAGTTTGTGTAATAGTCTTCTATGTGGCACAGTGTCAAAGGCCTTGCTGAAGTCCAGATAGGCCATGTCCACTGCCCTCCCCTATCCACCTCCCTAGTCACCCAGTCAAAAAATTCAATGAGGTTGGTCTGACATGACCTCCCCCTGGTGAAACCATGCTGCCTTGGGTCCTGTAGTCCATTGACAACCAGATGTTCCACCAATCTCTCCTTCAGTAGTGCTTCCATGATCTTTCCCACTACCGAGGTGAGGCTGACTGGTCTGTAGTTCCCTGCTTCCTCTTTGTTCCCACTTTTGTATAAGGGGACTACATCTGCTGTCCTCCAGTCTATGGGTACCTTCCCTGTTTCCAGTGATTGGCTGAACAGGATAGCCAGAGGTTCAGCCACCACCTCTCTTAGTTCTTTAAGGACCCTGGGTGCACCCCATCTGCTCATTGCTTTATCAGCTCTTATTACTTCCAGTTCCTTCAGGACCCTTTCTCGTGTAAAGGGACTTGTGTCCATTTCTGCACCATTCTCACCTTGTACTCCTTCAGACCCATTACCCCCCTCTTCCTTAGTAAAGACTGAGCAGAAATACCTGTTCAATATGTCAGCTTTATTGTTGTCATCCTCCACTGACTCCCCATCCTCCCCCTTCAGTCTCATTATCCCTCCCTTTGTCTTTTTCTTTTTCACTTATGTACCTGTAAAAGGTTTTGTCCCTTTACCCACTGATTTTGCAATGTGTTCTTCTGTCAGGCTTTGGCTTCCCTTACTGACTTCCTGCCTCCCTTTGTTTCTCCTGGTACTTCTCCCTATCCTTCTGCCTGTGTCTTTTGTATTGCCTGAATGCAATCTTTTTGGCTTTCACTTTCTTTGCTACCTCTTTGGAAAACCATAATGGTCTCCTCTTCCTTTTCCTTTTGCTAACCTGCTTAATGCATAATTCTGTTGTTCTTATAATCCCCATTTTAAATACTGCCCCTGTTCCTCAACCCCTGATTCCTGTCCCATTCCCTTAATGCCTCTTTCAAGTATCTCCCCATTTTCCCAAAGTCCCCCCCTAAAATCCAGGATACGTGTTTTGTGTGGTTTGGTTCTGCTCTTTCTGTGATTTCAAACCATAATGACTGGTGGTCACTGTTACCCAGGTGCTCCCCACTGTTACCCCCATCACACTGTCCCTGTTTGTGAGCACAAGGTCCAGTATTGCCTTCTGCTGAGTTGGTTCCATGACCAGTTGCTTGAGGAAGGCACCCTGAAGGAGTCCAGGATAAATCTGCTCCTAGTTGATGCTGCTGGGATGCTCCAGTCCACATCTGGTATATTGAAGTCTCAACCAGTACTACCTCACCCTTGTCTGCCATCCTTTGGATGGCTAGCATCAACACCCTATCTGTTTCTTCCTCCTGGGCTGGTGGTCTATAGACCACACCTGTGCGGATGGCTGGCCCATTTTCCTTTCAGCTAACCCACAGTATCTCTCTCCCATTTTGTTCCTCCTGGATCTGTGTGCCCTTATGTCATTTTTCACATACAGTGCCACTCCTCCTCCCTTCCTGCCTGCTCTGTCTCTTCTGAATATGTTGTAGCCAGGTATGGCCATCTCCCAGTCATGGTTATCATTACACCAGGTTTCAGTGATGGCCACAATGTCCAGAGTCTGACTGTGACCATGACAGCCTCCAGATCTTCCATCTTGTTGCTAAGGCTCCTGGCATTTGCACACTGGCTTTCCATGTTTGACCTCCCTAGACTGCTTCACTGTTCTACCCCACCCCTTCCTTGGTTGTCATTTATCCCTGGTTCTCCTTGCTGTTTGCCCTTCTGCTGAATTTTGCCCCTTTTCTGCTTATCCACCTTTTGGACACTAATCTCCATCTTTTGCACACTGCTTTGCAGAGATAGCCACTCCTCTGGTTCACTGGTTCCACTACTAGCTGTGGACTAGCAGCAATAGTTCCATAGAGTCCTTGTCCACCACCCTCACAGCAAACTTTGGGGCAGTACAGAGCTGGTTTCTCTCCAAAAAATTTCTTGTTAATGAGAAAAAGACAAAGGCCATGCTCTTTGACTCTAAGCCACTCCTAGCAAAGGTAGCCAGGTCAAAACCCCACTCTTGATCGCTACCTCTGCTCGCCCTCCACTTGAAACTGTCCTAGCCTTTAAATATTTAGGTATCACCCTAGACCCCTCCCTTACTTTCAATGAACACATAATCAACACTGTGATGAAAATCCACCAAAAATTAGGTGCTGTCTATTGCCAAAATCAATTTCTTTCCCCCAAAGCTCACCTAGCCATTGCTCAAGGAAACCTCCTGCCCCTTCTTGGCTACTGCTCCCCCAGATACTCTACTGCAGCCTCTTCCCTATGGACCTGCTTACATACCACATACAACTCTTTCTGCTGCTTTGTCCTTCAAGACCCTTTTACCACCCACCACTGCTAGCTATACCAGTCCCTAGGGTGGCTCTCTCTGCGGGGTCATTTTGACTTTGCTAAGGGCAGCCTCATTGACAGTGCACTCAGGAACCATCAGCTGTCCCCCTACTCCTCCCTACTCACTGACAGAGTGGTCTCTCAATCTAGGCCTCCTCCGTTCCCCCACTGGAAGTCCCTCGCACTACTACTACCATGGGTAGTAAAGCTTTCTCTGTCTCTGCCCCTTCCATCTGGAATAGACTTCCTTTGTCCATCTGATCATCCCCCTCCCATCAATCTTTCAAGGCAAATGTAAGAGTGTGGCTCCTGGCTGAGGCCGCTTGTACCTACAGCTGTTCCCCATGCAGTAGCAGGGGCTGTATCCTGGCATAGCACCTATTCGTGCCCTCACCCTAGCTCCAGTGCCCCTACCCTCTTACACTGTTCTGCTCCTCTATTCAATCTGGATATGACTACCTGTTTTATTCTGAGCTGTTAGTAGGTTCTGCAACTTAAGTTGCATTTCTGCCTATGACTTGTGCCTATACCACTCCTGGTGATAGACTGAACCTTTGTTTTAACTGTATTTATTTACTTGGCTCCCCAGTGACTGTATGTACATTGCATGTAATACTTTACCATAATCACCATGTTAAGCCTTTTATATTGCATAGCCATTTAATGTATGTCACTACACCAGTATGTACTGATTTCTCTGAAATATTTGTACTATGTAATGTGACCTCATACCAAGTGTATTTGGCAGTCCTGTCTTGTTCTAATTGTATCTCTGTATTGTATTGATATTTGTTGTGTTTGGCACCCTGGTGGCCTGGGTCGCGACTGAAAACAGTCCTCTATATCAGCTTGCTCACCCGGTTATCAAAGACATAAATAAAAAAATAAATAAATAATTTGTATATATATTCCATAAGTTTAAGCTTGTTTTCCTTTTCCAGTAATATTTCCCCCTTTCTTTTTTTCTCTGATGTAGTATATCCTAATATTCTTCCCGTTATATATGATTTGTAAGCTTCCCACAGAGTGGCTTTTGAAGTTGCACTGTTATCACTGAACTCAGAATACAGCCAAGTTTCTTCTTTGAGCCATATATGGAATTTCTGCTCCTTAAGTAAAGTGCAGTTTAACCTCCACCTATATGAACCTTTGGGATCAGTGAATAACACCAATGACAAAGTGACCGGAGCATGGTCAGTTATTATAGATGTCCCAATCCCAGCATCCACTACGCTATTAGAAAGAGAATTAGAGATTAATAGGGCATCAGTTCTACTACATGAGTCATGCATAGATTAGTAGAAAATATAATCTTTCCCCATGGGCTGGATCAGGTGCCATATATCAATCTGTCCCATATCTTTCATCCTGTCTTTACGTATCTTTCTTGCCTCACTATTTGATTCCCTTGTTGAAGGTTTGCTTCTGTCTAGAAGGTGGTCTTGAACTAAGTTATAATTTTCTCCACGTTAATTTTAGCAGTTTCATCCAAAATTTCTGAAAAGATCTAACTTGACTCCCCATTTGGGGCATAAATATTATATATTCATAATTCTACTCTATCTATATATTCCTTCCAATATTTGCTGTCTCCTATTCCTGTCCATTCTGTGACTCTTAGGAATATAATCTGTACCTTTCTTAAATAATATAACCATCCCTTTTTTGTTGTTGTTTATAGAGTTTGAAACACTTTGTCAACCCACATTGTTTGTCATTTTTCTGCCTCAGGTGGCATCACATGCATTTCTTGCAACAGTGCCACATCTGTGCCCAATTTAAACAGATGATTTAGTACTTTTTTCTTTTAATTGGAGACCCAAGGCCCTTAACATTCCAGTAAACAAATTTCAGGTCATTTGTGTTACTCATATCTGAAATGTAGAAGTATATGATCCTTATACATTATGAAAAATACAAACTGGGTAGAATGAATGGTTCTTAGATCTAAACATATCATTTCTAATAATAAACTCTATGTTCTGAAATATTATCTTACTATCTGTTTTGTCATATCTAAATCTAGTAAATTGACAGCCTTAAAGCCATGCTATACACATCACAATTGCACTGGAGCTCAGCAGTACATATTAATCACATCTCAAGAGAAGTTAGTGATAGTTCTTGCAGAGTAAGAAAACAATCAGGAGTAACTAACAGGTAACAATACAATATATCTAATCCTACATAATCTAAAGAAATGGAGAGTCAATGAATGAATAAAATAAAGTAAAAATCATTTAGAACACAGACAACACAATATTTCTTTGATGGTGTTAGAATTATTTCTCTGATAGTGTAGGAGTACAGGATGTAGAGCACCATATCCAAGACCATATGACTATCCACATGAAGATTTTTAACATGCTTCCAGCAGTCCTTCTCATTTTTGATCCCACCGCTGCAAGGTAAAACCCATAATGCCACCAGTTCATAAACCTTCTCCTTCTTTTGTTCTGGACAGTTGTAGTTTCAGATGTTCAACTTTGCTCCCTCAGGAAATTTATAATGGGGAGATTTAAGAGTGTGAATTATAATCCTCTTCAATTAGGAGATTAGATAATGACCACAGTGAATATTGTAAACAAAGAGAAGAAATATAGAGCCGGCCCACTGGCGCAGAGGTTGGATTTCTGCTTGCAATGCTGATGAACCGGGTTCAGGAACGGACCCGGAAGTCAGATGGTTTGCCAGGGGGAGAAGAATTGAGCATCCCAAGGACTGCTCCTTCTCTGGGGGGGAGAGTGTCTGGCACATTACGGACCCGTAGTGGAGGCTGGGGGTACTGCTGTGGCCAGCACTGTTCTCTGGGGGACGGGACAGATGCTGGATGTGATTGCATGTCCCCGCCTCCCGGGGAACCAGCCTTCGGAAAAAAGCCAGCCTCCAGGCATGACGCCCCTGCTCTGCTGCCATCCCCACTGCCTCCTACATCTGCTGGAGGGATCTCACTCCCATGGCCCTGACCCGGGAGATAAGCTGGGGCTTGCCTACAGTGTCTACGCGGGGGAGCCCTCTCAGTGGCCCCACCCAGGGGGCAAGCCTAGGCATGGGGGTGGCAGGTGGGTGGTGGGCTAACTCTGAATGGAGGGATCAAGGGGCATGGGCCCCAAAATACTAAAATAATTTTTTTAAAAAGAAGAAATACAGGCCTTGTACACCAGTAGGGGGGGTTGGGGGCTGAGGAGAAGGGCATTCTTAGCATCGCTTAGTTGAATAGCGATAACTGTTCCATTGCAATACTGTTATTAATCACATATAAGTAGCATCTTACATACATAGTCATAATTTAATATTGCATTAAAATATTAAAACCTTAAAGGAACACTGTTAACCCTTTTTGCATCATATTTCTCGTTTTTACACCCACATTGTAGGGTTACTTACTTTCTCTAAAACCCATTGATGTTGCTGGTTGTTTTACCTGCTTCCTTTCTTAGAACTGAAATGCATACTAATGGTGTAATTATATCCAACCTTGTTTTGTTTTAATTTCTTGATCTACTCTTATAGCCTACTTTACAAACTGCAAACATTAGGAACACCACAAAATGGCACAACCACCCATGATTCAGCAGTCTTTTCTCCTCCCACTGAAACATGAGTGCCACGGCTGTGTTGGAGTGTTCCCAGGATGAGCAAAGATGCAATGGGAGTTGATAAGAAAGTACTGCATACCCAGGCCAAGCAAAGATGCGGTGGGTGTTGAGCAGGGAATGTAAACAAACATGTTTTCTGTGTGGTAACACCAGTGTGGTGGACAGTCTGTTTTTCACTTTTTAAAAAGAAAAAAGGATGCAGAATCAAACTACCAGCTACATAAGCAATCTCTAGAGAGTGTGAGCAATCATAAAATCTGTTTTTAGGGCTGCAGTGGGTGAAGCCCTGCAGCCCTCTTGCTTTTAAAAAAGGACTTGGCATTCCTTACATTCTTTGCGACTAAACATGTTGGAGTTGCATCACAGTCGCCTCCTCAACCATGGAGCACTCTGCTCATACTGCACTGTTTTTTACTGGAAAAAAACATCAGGGGTGTCCTGATCATGCCATTGGGGGATTGGGCACCCCCAGTGTCACTCTTATATTTGTAGGGGGGTGGGTGCTGAGAAGGAGGGTTGGGTGGGAGGCTCAGTCTAATTTTAAAGGAAAAATAAATGGTGGTCATGCCAGAACATGGCACACTCTGCCATGTGCAAGGTGGCCACCACACTCTATTGTGCATGCACTAGTAGTCACTCATGCACAGTAGAGTGATGGTCATCTTGCACACAGCAGAGTGTGCCACATTCTGCTATTGCCGGCTGTTTTTTCTTTCTTTAAAATAAGAGTTACCCCTCAATCAACCCTCCCTCCCTCTCAGCACCTACCATCCTCCCACAAACATAAGAGTGGCACTGGGGGTGCCCAATCCCCCAGTGTCCCAATGAGGAATCCTCTGTGCATTGTTTATTGTAAACCCTGAAAAAGAAAACTGTCCATTGATGTCTTTTGCAGCTGTAACTACCCCCTACCTGACCCTCCTACTCAGCAACCACCACCCCATGCCGATCCAAACCCTTACTTATCCATTGGAGTCCAATGCCATAATCCTGTCTGGACCGCAGACACGTCTTCATTTTTCAAATTTGAACCGTGAACTGAAGAAACAGGTATGCGGTTTAATGTATTTCAGTGTGGTTTTGAACTTAGTGGCGTAACTCGGTATTTTTGCATATTTTGGCCCAAATTTTCAACATGCCTTCTTTGGGACCCTACCTCATGAACAATTGCACTTTCATTAGGTAGATTTGTCCCGAAAGGGGACTTTGCAGTCCCTGCATTAAATCATCTTTCAGGCAGGAGTTGGACATTTTCTCTGCCATTGTTCATGAGGTGGGATCATAAGAAGGCTATGTTGAAAATTTGGTGCAAAACTATTAAAAAACAAAGTAATGAGCCTACATTGAATTTTGCTAATGCAAGCTCGTAACTTTAGTAATTTTCAATATGTTTAACTCAAATTTACAACATAGCCATATCTTTACAGCACCTCATGAATGTGATGGCTGTCATTTTTCAATTCCTGGCCAAAATGTGTTTTTACATCCTGAAAGGTGATTTTGCAGTCCCTGCACAATAGCACCTTTCGGACAGGAACTGAAAATTTTCTCTGACCTTATTCCTGAGGTGGGGTCATAAGAAGGCTATGTTTTAAATTTGGTGTGAAAAAAAAAACAGTTATGAGGCTATATTGAATTTTGCAAATGCAGGCTCATAACTTTGGTAATATTCAATATTTAACCCCAGCTTTTCAACTTAGTCATTTCTTTATAGCACCTCATGAATGTGACAGCTGTCATTTTTCAACTCCTATTCAAAATATATTTTTGCATCCTGAAAGTTGATTTTGCAGTCCCTGTAGAAAATCACCCTTAGGCCAAGAGCTGAGCAATTTATCTGCCATTCTTTATGAGGCAGGGTCATAACAATGCTATGTTGAAAATTTGGTGTAAAAATATTTAAAAACTAATTTTCAATATTTTTACCCCAAATTACGCAGCTGCCGCTGTATCAGCTCTGGCCAGAGTTTATTTAAACTAGGGACAATTTGAGATCTAAGATGGGTTGACAGTGCCCCTTTAAATCCACTCAGGCATTTCAGCCTCTGACTGTTAGTATAGGCCATATGAGTTTCCCCATGTCCATATATTGTGCAACTGGCCAGCTAAAACCTTGCCTCTTGTACCATTACTTCAGTGTTATGTATTCCAATCTCAGCCTTAGAGAAAGACTTGTGCAGCAACACACCTCTGCTATGTGCATTAGTCTACAATAGACAGTAGTTGTAGCTTGACCTTTAATATTGCTAAAAGAGATAAAGAAATAGAGAAAAAGCTACCTTTAAGGAATCTGAAAAATAAAGTTTCGTTTTGTTCAGTCCATCGATGCTAAGGGGGGGGGGGAGATGCTTCATTTCATGTGTTATCACCATTGTGGGATGTATAGTGGAGGAATGGGGGATGGAAAGGGAGTGCTGTCACATTTCTGGCATTATATTTAAGCTTTCCTGTTTTCATCCTGTTAGTCTATATTTTCAGCTAATGCCACTCGTAGTGTGATTTCCTGTGTCAAATACATATTTAGTTGCACAGACAGTTCAGTCTTACTAGTTCCCTCCTGATTCCCAAACTTGTACAGGAACACATAGAGGCTATAGCAAAGATTATATCTTGTAACCAGTGAGATTTACTACACATTTCATGCAGCATGTATGGATATGGTTGAGGTAATTGAAAAGGAGGACAAAAATTGAAAGAGAAGCTCTTGAGCCACCTAGCTTTCAGTAAGGGCAGTAACTACATCAGTGTTCCCATCCGGGCTAATTTCCTATGTCCCTCTATCTGAGTCGCTGTACAGTATGTAAGTTTGTTGCTTACTGGCTGCTGCAGCATTTCATCTGGGTTCTGGGTGTGGCATGACATCAGAAGTGCAGTAACAGGGTTTGCATAATCCATTCTGTTTCTCTTTGTTTGTAGAGCTGACCTCTGGGAAAAGTACATGAATTTGGAACAACTTGTAATCTAACCTTTATTTTTTCTGCTAATTGAGTTTCAGTCTCTGGAAAGGGTTTGAGGGAGTATATTTTGCTGTGGGTTTTGTCTTTATGTTTGTAGAGTTTACAGTCTGACCAGCATTTAGATTACTTGCCACATTCGAGGAGACAAATGGTGTTACTGTTCGCATGGTGAGTCATTGCTAGAATGTTGATGGGTCTTCAAGAAATGACTGTTGTGTGATGTAAAATGTCTGTTGAAAGACTCCCAAGCCAAAGTCTCACTTGAAAAGTCTTGGAAGATATTTATTTTGTGGCCATTCCAGTTTTAACTCCTCCTTTCCTGAGCTATCCTGAAAATTTCTTCTTTGGTTGTAAGCCTGAGAAGATTAGTCACAATAGGTTGGGGGGGGGGCACCATGTCTGCGTTTTGTTTGTTAGTGTTTTATGTGCCCTTTCAATTTCTAAGGGCCAGTTCCAGCTACATGCTAACAAGTTTGTGATAAAAGACTGTAAAAATGAAATCATAACTTGACCGTCTATCCCTTCAGGAATGCCCACCAGCCTCAGATTATCTCTGCATCCCCTGTTCTCTTAATCATCCAACTTCTTCCATATTAAATTAATCTGCTGATAGTTGAAATCAGAGGCATCTTCCAACTTAAATACAATATCCTCAACTGTTGCTACTCTCCCCTCAGCTGTGTCAAGTTATTCATGTATCTGACTAAAGTTTGTTTAACTTCCTCCACCACATTTTTTAATTCAGCTAGGTCTGATTTTTATGTCATTTTGACTCAGCTATATGGCTTTAAACAGTTATTTTATTGATAGCAGGTCAAATTTGCATGATGTGGCATTTGATGAGGCCATTGAAGGCCCATCCTCTACTCTGCTTGACCCTGTTAGTCTAACTAGCAGTCAATGGAACTTTTAAAGTACTTCATAGAGGTGGGCGAAGTGGCCAAAATTTGCTCCGCGAAGCAATTCATGGAGTAATGTGGAATCCACAAAGTAATCTGCAATGCAAAGTGGAGTACTTCGTGTCATAATGAGGACTGCAAAGTCCATTGATAACAATGACTTTGCATTACTCCGCCTTCCCCCAACCACTTCTGCACCAATTTTAATGCAAAGTACGTAGAAATCAATGTACTTCACATCACTTTGCCTTGTTCTTGAGCTCCAAGGTGAATTTTGCAGTGATTCATGGGATTGCTGGTCACATGGGCTCTAGATTGTTCTGCACAGCCTCAGTTCTGGACAGTGTGTGTCTGTGTGTGTGGGTATGTGTGTAGTGGTAGATGGAGACAGTTTCCTCTAAGAGCTCTGCGATTCAAATCCTCTAAAAGCTGTTAAAAAGGCCTTTTTGAGCCATTTTTTTGCTCACAATTTAGTACATCAATTGTAAAACCCTCCTGTGCTCATATCGTCGAGTGTTTATTGTTTGTGCGTGGATTTTGAATGTTAATTTAGAATATTCAATCTGTGTACTGACAGACACTTGAAGTGTGCTTTGGGGAAGGGCATATCTGTGGAGGAGGTAGGTTTAAATTGGGAGAAAGGGGCAGTCTTTCTGTTTTGATTATATTTTTCTTGTATAACTGTGTTAATGTACACGCAGTAATATTTTCAGTAATTCTTGAAAATGCTTTTTATTGATTGTTGTGGTGCAGCAGTGCATAATTTCAGTTTGTTTAAAAGATTTTGTTATATTACTGAAGTTTTCAATTTGCTATGCATTACTTGTAGAATGTGTATGTGTGAGTATGTGTGCGATGCGTGCCATCAAATCTGACACATTTTATTGTGCCACAGAGTAAATGCAGCAGTGTGATCCTGCTATCCACTGCACCTGCATGATTTTGTACTACTTTGTGATATCTTAGTTTTGGACTGCTACTGCAGTGCACTGCACCCAAACTGGCAAAAGGTATTCTTTTCCAGACTGAATTGTGACTTGTGAGCACTGGTTAAGGTGTTGTTGTGACTTTGCGTGTGCATCTCTTCTTGACTGTGCAGTGCAATCTTAATCTGTCTGTGCTTTTGCATCTGTTTAGTGCCCAATCTCCATCTGCAAGCCACAGTTGTGTTTTTTTTGGTGTCACATCCACTGGCCCACACTGAAAGTTCAGAAATCAAAATTTGCTTAGAATTTTCTTGGTGATCCCCCAAAATACCTGCAAAGAGATGTGCAAGCAAAGCTGTTTCTGGCCATGGTACTGCTGCAAGTGGCAAGATTGTCCATGGGCATGGTAGTATGTAGAAGTGCATAGCTGATGTCAGTAAAGGGATTTCTCCATCAATGTTTTTTACAGTACAATCTGTAGCTTCTCTCTTAGTTGGAGGAAATGATGTTGTCCCAGCTGGTGGTGTTAGTGCAGTTTCTGCTGGCATGAGTATTGCTGCCTCAAGTTCCACTTCTGACCAATTAACCGTTTCAAAAAATAAAGTTGAGTCTAAATCTATGACTGACAGTGTAGATGATGTCATACTCCCCATTAACATCCCCATGGTAGTTGAACATGATTCTGATCCTGGCAATGATAACTCACAATGTCACATTTCTTCCAGTGCTGTTGAGGGCATGCCTTTGCCATCCAAAGATTCAAAGTGTGGTGCAAAAATATCAAATGATGATGGTGATGATGCTGTGGTTGGAACATGTTTTCCACGTGACAGCATCCAAGCTGAAAATGTGGATGCAGATGATGTTGATGAATATGATAATGATGTCAGTGACCCCTGTTGGGAACCAGAGAAAAAGAAAGTCAAGGTGGCTGTGTCTGGGTCTGTTGGCGTTAAATGCCCCCCTCCTCAAAAAAGTTGTGATTTAGCAGTTCCTGTTGATGATAATGATGATGACCCAGTAATAATCATAGGTAGTCATGGTGGTTAGTTGGAGTCCAAGTGTATCCAGCCTGAAATATCATGTAGCACGCCCCCCCCCATTTCAGGGGTTAAAAATCCAGAGTCCAATAAGTAGCATCAGGGACATGTTAAAAGTAGGGGATCACAATCCCTTGTTTGGGATTTTTTTTGTCCAAGATGCAAATGATGAGTCAGTTGCAATCTGCCAGTTTTGCCATGCGTGTGTGAGTTAAGGTAAAAGGAGAGTCATCTGGGCATAAGGGGCTAGCATACACATCTTACGAACAGGCACATGGCACTGTGGACCCGGCACCAGATGGCAGCTAATGCCATAGTGGGGTGTTCACCCTCATAATAAACCTTACTGAGCATGTTATCCCCTTTCATGAGTCTAAGACCAAGTAGGAATGTCTGCAGTAGCAATGAAATAACACCAGAGGATTACTACAGGCATGATGAGGGGGAGGATTATGATTTAAAAATCTTGTCAAGTGGTGGTCAATGCAGTATGTCTAGTGCAAGTGGTACATCAACCCTGTATGTAAAATGGGGAAAATAACTTAATTTGTGGACTTGTCACCTGTGCACCCCTCTTCACCGTCCACACCTCCCCAGTCATTCGCAGAGCCAAGCCAATTTGTCACACCCGTGCAAAATGTGTAAGTCAGCCCATGTTGGAGGGTGTTTTTGCCCATGACCTCCTGCATGCCTAAAGCATGTAACCTACACTGTGTAAGCCATGCGATGTGTGTGGGCTGCCTGTAAATTCTCACTCCACCTTAAAGTGGAATAAGTCGGCGTGCACAACGCAAAGTCATAATTACAATGCAAAGTGGCAAAGTGAGGGTTTAAAATGGGCACTCCACATAGCAGAACACTAATGTGAAGTAACCACTTCATGGGCAGAATTTTACTTCGCTGCATTTCTAGTCCTTCAACTTGTCAGGTAGGTTGGATTTTCAAACTGTTGTCATTTGAATTCAGTGATAGGTAAATGTCTGAAAGACTGTTTCTGTGTTGTCATACTCTAGATAGTTTATCCAATACTAACATTAGATGGCTATTATTCAGTTAGTATTTTTTTGAGATTTTCATGAGGGAGAGGTGATCAGTGCACACCTTCAGCTTGACATTCCGATGGCGAATCACGAAAAAAGACCATTATGACAACAGTCGCTGAAATGGTTCTTTTCCATGTTTCGCTTTCTCCCAGTGTTCTGCCCCCTTCCCGGACCAACTCCGACCTGGAATTGATAATCCTAAAGTCCGGGAGGTGAGGGGGGAAGAGCCCCACACATGGGTGTGTGTGGGGGTGCAACCCCCCACAGAAAACACTCATAGATGGGGTGGCACAATACCTGTGTTGGTATTGTGCCGTTGCTGTGCAGGAGGTCTGCATTTTCACTGTCAACCTCCCTTGGTGCTTCCAGAGGTGACCACTCACAATTAAGCATCCATTCACTGCAGCCAAAAGCATGTGCTCAGAATTTTTTTCCCTAAGGAGGGCATAATATCAAAAGGTTGAAAAGACTGGACAACTGGAGGAGTTGGTTTTGAGTCCTAGAGTAGGAAGGGGGATGAATAGTCTGTATTTTTAAAAGAGGATTATAATTGGTAGCTAGTAACTGGTCAGAGTAGGTGGACTGTTAGTCTTTTTCTGTGCATAAATATCCATGTTTCCATCTTTCTTAAAGCAGCAGTGCAATAAAATCAGGCCAAAAATTTAACCCTGCCATTTTCACTATGAAAGATTCCAGGCATCTCCCAATTTTATCTGGTGGTAGCATTTTTCAGTTCCTGCAGAATCTTAGCATTTTATAAATGTTTTAATTTCACGGTTTTTTTCTCAAGCAAAAAAAAGAAAAGAAAAGAAAAGAAAAAAGATGGTGCCACATTTGGCTTAGAAATACAATTGTAAACCTAATAAGGGTTAGGACCAAGAAAATAAAAAACTTATGGTGCACATTATAGGAGGTACATAGGAAAGTAAATGTGTAGGTATAATATTTTATAGCTGAAACAGGCTTTTTTGGAAAGTAATTTTTTTTGCACTACGATTTTAAGATGTACCATCTGGAATATGCACAATGCACAATCTCTTTAACACCTAGTTTTGTCTTTGGAAGTTGATACTAATATAAAAGTACTACTGATATACCACCCACCAGGATGTTCCTGAACTTTATTAAGAGAAACTTTCAGTTCAATGTTTGGTGCATAGCGTAGTGTTTGTGTATACTTATGCATTTTGATTTTTGGCCTCTCTCTATTCCCATCCTTGGTAGGTAAGATGGGTAGCATGTAGGGAATAGAAGGACCAGCACCAAGGGTGAGCAGAGTGCTAGAGGAGGAGGAGGAAGCAGGGGAGGATGGTGGGTATTTCACAATGCACTAAGCAAGAGCTGCTGGGAGAGGCTGACCTTTATTTGGAATGTAGAAAGAGGTATAACCCCACATTGAACCTCGAGCTTTAGCCCATCCATTCAATATTTGATGCATAGCATAGTGCTTGTGTATACGTATGAATTTTGAACTTTGGCCTTTCTCTATCCCCACCCTTGGTAGGTAAGTCAGATAGCATGTAAGGAATAGAAGGCCCAAAAAGATTTAATTAGCAGTTCAAAAGATTACCTCCTCCAACTCATGGACAGTATGACCAGTGGTATGCAGGAGAGGAAAACCCCCCAGTGGAGGAAACCTCTGAGGACCCATGGCTATTGACCAGACCATCCTCAGGGCAAACTAAGAGGGGATAATCCTAGATGCTTGAGCTGAGTTCTGATTCTGGTTTAGGATATCGTACTCATAGTGTGATGAAGTCCGTCTTCTGAGTCTTTGTCAACGTGTGCAGGAAGGCCAGTTCTTGAGGCTGAAGAAGCAGATCCAATCCGGATGAATGTCCAGATGATGATTATGGATTAAGCAGGGCTGTTGAAGGAAGGTTTGAACAAGATCCAGGATTTATTTTGTGGTATTGGTGATAATTTGTTGGAGGTACATAGAAGATGTGGTGGATCTGAGCATGAGGACAAGCATAAGTTTGTCTAGATGTGCTTCTGGACTACAGTACAGTAAATACATGATGGGAACTAGGTAATGAGAATTTCTTACTGCAATCTGTCAGATTATGAGAAGGAAAAGATGATTTTACAGACGTTGGCAAGGTTCTTGGAACTGCTTAAGGATGATGAGATAATGAATCCTCAGGATTGGTTGATGGGCAGAAAACAGAGTGGTGGTAAATGGTATACAATCAGAAGAGATGCAAGTCACAAGTGGGGTACCTCAGGGATCAGTCCTTGGGCCAGTCCTCTTCAATATCTTCATCAGTGACATTGCAGATGGACTAGAGGGTAAGGTATGTCTGTTTGCAGATGACACCAATTTTTGCAACAGAGAAGATGATACAGATGGGGTGGGCAGAATGAGAAAAGATCTGGATAAACTAGCAAAATGGTTGGAAGAGTGGCAACTGGAGTTTAATGCAAAGAAGTGCAAGATCATGTACATAGGGAAGAGAAACCCAGAAGCCGCATATAGGCTGGGAGGGGAGTTGCTGGCAGTCACAAGGGAAGAAAGAGACTTGGACATCATCATCACCGATGACCTGAAATCATCCAAGCAGACCACTAAAGCAGTAGGTAAGGCTAGAGGGATGTTGGGGTGTATTAGTAGGGGTATCACAATTCAGAAGAGGGAGGTAATAATCCCTCTTTACAAGACTCTGGTTAGGCCTCATCTGGAGTACTGCGTGCAGTAATGGAGGCCACACCTTCATAAGGGCATTAACCAAATTGAGGCAGTCCAGAGAAGGGCAACCAAAATAGTGCAGGGACTGCATCAGAAAACATATGAGGACAGATTAATGGAGCTCAATATGTATACCCTAGAGCAAAGGAGGGAGAGAGGTGATATCATCGAAACATTCAAACACCTTAAGGGCATTAACAAAGTGAAAGAGTCTAACATGTTTCAATATAAGAAAAATAGCAGGACAAGAGGACACAGCATGAGATTAGAGGGAGGCTGATTAAAGGGTAATGTGAGGAAGTTCTTTTTCACAGAAAGGGTGGTGGATGCATGGAATGGCCTACCTCTGGAAATGGTGGATAGGAATACAGTGCAGGGCTTCAAACAGGCATGGGGTAGGCATAAGGGAGCAATACAGATGAGTATGAATAGATAGGCCATTGACAGAGCAAAGGCCGATGGCACATTCATAAGGCAGAAAAAGAAATGGGCAGTCTGGATGGGCCTTGCGGTCCTTATCTGCCATCAAGTTCTATGTTTCTATGTTTCAGGAATCCAATGAAGGCTAGACAAATAGTGAAAAAAACATGATGTTCGAAATAGAGTTGGATGTATTTGAGTTCAATAAATTCACTATGATTTTAGTATGGAGTCATCTATGGAGAAGCAACAAGGAGTCTAAGCGAATGACACTCCTGGATAACTAGTTAAAGAGCGTAACTGGAGGACTTAAGAACAGTGAAGGTGAGGATGGACAATTTTTGTGTTCATCCTCTCTCCCCTCCATGCCCTGTTTTTTCCTGGCTTTGCAGCGAGCTCCAGAAAGCCCCCCTCCCAAGTGTAACAGCTCTTTTGTGAAGGTGTTGTTCAGCTGCATTACTAATCTACCTGCCCTGCCCTGAAAACCTCCCCCTGCTATTGTCTGCTTGGGGCCCAGGTTTCTAGTGCCCATTGTCCCTGTTAGCCTTAAATTAACAGACCCGTCTCCCCTCCACAGGTATCCTTCCCAGAATGGGCGACTGCCTCCTCCTGCAAGCCATGGGAACTGCTCTGACCCCAGCAGCTGTTCTGTGTTGACCTGCCTGCCTCACAGCCTACAACCAGGTATGGATTTTGAAGAGCTGCCCAGAGCCACCAATGGGATTGAGCTTGGCACTTTTTGCCTTTCTGGCCAATTACCTGCACTACTACTGCTCCTGAGCTCTGATTGGGCGCAATGCTATTCCCCTTCTCTTGTTGGCTCTTGCCTCTACCCTTTCTAAGCTGTCTTATTTTCAATACAAAAACTGCTAATGCTGAGTTTTCCAGTACCAACTGTTTAGTAGAACAGGATTGTTAAATATATGTTTATGTGTGTGTGTGTGTGTGTGTGTGTGTATGTGTATATATATGTATATATATATATATATATATATACATATACATATATATATAAAAAACATTTTTATATTTAAAGGTCTACTCTCCCATTTGCAAACTATACTGCAAAGCCACTAGAGGGTAACAGCTTGTGGAGGTTGCAATCCTCTTCCCACTGCTCTCCACGAATACTTCTAGTCCTGGGTCCTTCAAAATCTTGACTGCTCCACGGTGGCTGTATGCTCCAGTTTTAACTGAACTTCCCTCAGATCATTGGAATATCATTCTCAGCCTAAATTCACCCCATACTACCAGTGACAAGAACTCAGTGATTACCACAATGCCCCTCAAGTCTGAGGGGATTTCTGCTAGCCTTGTCCTGCTCACTATAATATCACTCGCAGGTCCACCCAGCGGACTGAGCCCTCAACCCACACAATGGATCTCACAACTAGCAGTGCTAAATGCTTATGGAACCATCACATCCCTCAGCATTGGAGTCTCCGAGCACACTTTGCACGGGTGCTTTTTGCCTTGGTTGTGAGAATACCAACTTACTGGTCTGTATACACTGTCACTCTTCCCTAGGATGGTGACACAATTCAACACTGTGAAAGAGTGACCATCTAAGAGAAGTAAACAAAGAAGGAATCCAAAACTCCTACTGTGCCATTTTGTTCACTTGCTCATGATCCTACTCCTATTATTAGACAATGTGCACCCCAACTCAGGCCTGCCGCCACAACACATGATTCAAATGACCAAGCCAGCTGGACTTACTCTTGGCTCAATTAACATATGCAGCCTACTTCCTAAATAGGATAACCTGAAAGCATGGGTTACCCAACACAGTCCAGATGTTCTCTCAGTGGTGGAGGTTTGGTTTGCTCCCAAAGTACCAGACTTCGCTATCCTTTTACCAGGTTACACCTCATTCAGACAGGACCATCTCTCAAAAGAGGTGGGGGTTGTGTCCTGTACATCAGGGATTCCCTTCGTGGGCACATCCTCCCCTCCCCAGTAGTAGTGATGACCTGCAGGTCCTGACCGTAAAACTCCTTCTGGGGTCACATAGCAGGGCTCTCACCGTACTCTCTGTATACATCCTGCCCAAACTCACTGGGGCTGGTACCAGGGACCTGATGGACTATGTGAGCACCCAGAGTCTTAATACTGAAATCATGATGCTGGGAGATTTCAACATCAACTGGCTCTCCTCTACTGCCACCTCAATCAAAGATGCCTTAACAGACATCCATTTCTCACAAATGGTTGAGACTCCAACCTGTATCAACTACAAAACTGGGACCCGCACACTCCTTGACTGGGTTCTATCCAATCAGCCTGCCCACATCCACAACACTGCTGTTCTCCCTGATTGCCTGAGCGACCACTCTCTGATCACATGCACCTGGTCCTTTAACTATTGTAAACCACCCACCAGAACAATTACAAACCAAGTCTTACTTAAAGGGCAGCAGGAGCTGCTAAAAATGGACCTCAAGAGCACAGATTGGACAGCACTCTATAATGCCAATAATGTGGACACAGCCCTGGATCACGTCATAAAAACCTTCAACACCATCTGTGACAAGCATGCCCCAATAAAATTCAGAATGATAAGAGGGCACAGTAACCCCTGGATCACCCCTGACTTCCTAGAGCAACAAGTCAGAGATCATTTATGGCAGATAGTGAGAGCACACAGTACCACCGCTAACATACAGAGGTATAAAAAAGCTTGGAATGAGTGCAGTAAAGCTGTCCAACTTGCCAAAATCAAATACTACAAAGAAGCCCTTTCCAGCACCTGGAATGACAGCAAGTCGTTATGGGATAACCTCAATGACATAAACGGCAAGGACCCCAAATCTGCACCAGCCATGCTCTTGATCGATGGTGTACCATCCTTGGACCACATGCACATTGGCAACACACTTAACATCGCATTCATGGACCTAAGCAGTATGTTACTAGCAGACTACTTCAACCCCCCACCGCCAACTGATCCTAATACGGCCAAGCAGCCATCATGTAACCGCCCGCTCTTCTACTTTAAAGAACTCACCCAAGCCAAAGCTAAAAAGTACCTGGAGAAGGCATTGGGGAAATCTAGATATAGTGGGGACACTCTGGACCTACAATTCATCAAGCTGGCCCTGGCTGAAGTCCTAGGCCCACTCACCAAACTAATCAACCTCTCCCTCTGCCTCTCACAGTTCCCCAGAGATGGAAATCAGCCACAGTAACTCCAGTGCACAAAGATGGTGACAGGACCCTACATAACAACTACAGACCTATCTCCATACTCCCCCTCTCTCCAAAGCCCTTGAATGGATAGTGGTGGACCAGTTAGTCAAACACCTGAACCAATACCAACTTCTCTGTCCTGAGCAACATGGCTTCTGATCAGGTCACAGTACTATCACAGCCTTGCTCAAATTCACCAGACACATTCACCATTCAATTGATCCAGGTCTCCTGGTTGGGGCAAATTTCATTGACCTATCAAAAGCATTTGATACGGTGCATCACAAGCTTCTGCTGGACCAACTGTCGGCTACGGGACTCTCCTCAGAATCAGTATGCTGGTTCAGCAGCTACCTTCACAATCACTCACAAAAGGTCAAAATAGGAGGGATCACCTCTGATAACAGACCAGTCTGCTCAGGGGTCCCACAAGGATCAATTCTGGGACCACTACTGTTCAGTTTATTCCTAAACAAAGTGCCATTCGCATGCCCAGGCTGAATGCTCCTATACACAGATGACGTGGTCATATTTAACAGCAATCTTAATCCCAAACAACTGGCAGTGGATCTCCAAAAGAGGTTCTCAGCTGCTGAAAAATGGTTTATGGATCACAGACTAGTCATAAACTGCAAAAAAAACTAAGACTATGATGTTCACCAGCACAGACAGCAAGCATAAGGCCTCCCCCATTGCAATCAGGGATGCCAATGGGGACCCACTGTAACATGCCCAGCAGTTCAGGTACCTGAGCATCACACTCAACTCTACACTTTTGTATGCCCAACACATCTACAGCACAGCATGGGTGATTAATACAAGAATAGGGATCCTATGTAAGCACAGACACTGCCTAACACATGTGGCATTGAACCTGGTTATCAACAGTTCAATAGGCTACCTTGTCGACTATGGCCTGGCAATCTATGGGTCAGCAACAGATACAGCCCTAAACTGCATCACCACTGCACTAAACAAGGTGGGCTAACTGCTCACAGGTGTGGAAAGATGAACGCACACCTGTGAGCTCTACACCCAGGCAGGTTGGCTACAAGTGAAGGACAAAATAAACTACCAAACCTACCTCATCACCAAGAAATGCTCCCTCAACCAACTATCCACAGGGGTCCAGAATCTCCTAAGTCCACACTCAAGCACCTGACCCACAAAGAACTCCTCCCCTCAGACCTACAAAGTTCCCAGATGCCGCACAGTCCTGGCACAACGTGCCGTTTACTATCGTGCTCCACTATGGACTGATGCCTTACCTCCTGAGGTTATCAATGCCACATCTATTGGATCATTCAAATGCAGACTCTGGCAGCACCTAGTAAAATCTAGTAAATGTGACTGTGACCATTAGCACCCTCCTAGAGCATCAACCAACTACTTGCATTTACCTCCTGACAATGGTTCCATGTGATAACAGCGACTGCGTAATAGAGATCACCATTTGGGCAGGTCTACATCACCAAAAATGTGTTTTGGTGATGTAAACTCACGGTGAACAGCAAGACAGCACTGGAGACTTATACCACCCCTACTAAAGGATTCTGAACTCCAGGGGTGCATGTTGGGGGTGAAAAACTAAAAAAAAAGAAACCTACATCATGCAAAATGATCATGCCTAGAACCGAACCCAGAACCTTCCAACCCCAGCCTGCCACCAACCCACCACACCACATGGCCAGCTTGGCAGCCCACTGCCACACTATGCCCCACAAGCCCTCCCTCCCCTTTCACCCGTCACATGGCGTGGTTCCTCCCCACGTGCGCGTATGCATACCGACATCCTGTTGCTATAGTCATCGAACCCCCTATCTGGTCACCATCCCTGCCTTGTGCCCTGTGTAAAATGTAAAAATGCCATGATTGAGTTGCCCTTTTTGAAAGCGCTCAATCTCAGTCGCCTAATACACGAGATACCCCTGACAACTCAATGGGTTGAGGCACCCCAATCCCAGCATTTAAGGTTACACCTACTCCCCTCAATCATGACATCGCTCCCACTTCTCTACCCCCTCAGATGCTCTCAACTACCTTACTTCTTCCACCCATGTTTACAACCCCTCCTTCTGCTCACCTCTGACAGCATCCAAATAGGGTGTTAACCTCTGACACCAGCTGAGTACTGTACTGCCTAAGTTGTTTAATGCTGTTGTACCCTGTAACTTACCTGTACCTTATGTAACCCTGTCATCTGTATTGTACTGTCTATGTATCTGACGTGGAACCTATAAATGAGCATCTGCTCACTGGTGTAATCCAAGACCTCAATAAAATAAAAAAAAAAATAAAATGGAGTAGACTGTAAGACAAAAACAGGATATGAATCTCTGAAATGTTCTGCATGATGTTTTGAGGCTCGACTGCGAGTTAGAAATGCTAGTAAATGGTATACATGAGCATATATTCAGAAAACTGTGATGGGCAAGATGATGGATATGTTTCTTGCTGTAGTATAAGTAGCTTGGTGGCAGGAGCAAGAGAAGCCCATGTGGCACTGACTTGCTGATAAATAGAGTCTAACATATAAGGGAACATGAAATAAAAAGGGGGAGTCTTGACTGAGTCATAACTTAGTGTGCTGACTGATGGGGCAATGAAAGGTCTATCATCAGAAGCAGTATAACACATTGAGTGAGTCGATTGCATGATCTTGACTAGTCTTGATGTGGAATTGTTACAGTGTAAAACTATGATTAAAAGATAAATCAGTTGCACGTGGGCCGCATGCTGGAATGAAAAAGTCTTGCCCTTGGTCATGGTATCCACTGATATAAGTATGAGAAAAGATAGATATTGTCTGATGGGATCAAAAGACCCCAAGGAAGGTAGCTGGCTTGACTGGTGAATTTTGAGGAAGAGATATAGATGACTTTGTGAATTATTATGATGTCTGGAGGCTAAGGAGCAGGATTCAGGATTGCACAAAGATAGCATGATAGCTATGTATTGGAGATACATTGGCACATATTCTGAGATGCTAGAAGGAAGCAGAGTCTTTTAAAAGCATCATATAGCTATACCAGGAAGATACACGTGGAATAACATGGTCAAGTCTGAATTGCCACTGCCAAGAATTGGATATAATGGCGCAGTTCAAATAACTGATGGTACCAGTGCCAATAGGTAGGGTATGAAGGACCTCCCTTGAGAAATTATGGGTAACAAGCAGATGAGGCATCCCGGTAGAAATGTAAATTTATGTTTTTGTTGAAGGAGGATCAATTTGAAGAGAACTCCACTATGAATGGACCCGTGAAGTAATTCAGGAGGTGATGGCTTCCATAGGGTCTGAATCCAATAAGATGTCTGAGGAATGGTCCTGTGGAGTTGATTGGGAGGTAAGAGGTTGTATACGGTTCAATCCAGTATAATGTCGAGGAATGATCGAGTGGTGATAATCAGGAGGTAATGGTGCTTCCCTACTGTGAGTCCAAGACGTAGTGCAGGTCGAAGGATGTTGCTAGACTAGGGATTGTCTCTTCGAGGAAGGACCCGATAATCCTTGAAATGCTGAACAGTAGCATCAATGCCAGCCGTAGAAGGAGAATAAGGCAGGTCAAGCAGGAGGCATAATAAAAACTGATGAGTGAGTGCTGTATGGCAGCAAACATGGAGAATGCCCAAAAAGAAAATACATGGAAGCAAACGTGCCAAAACTCCAGGCTGCGCGAGCAGCAGAAATGCAAAAGGTAGCATGACAGAACAGAAATATACCATTGAGATACCAGAGGAGTGGATGAGTGGGAAGCAGGCCACAGGTAACTGAACTGAGCTGTGAGTCAGAAGTCAGGGTTGAAGCACCCAGGGAGTACTGAGGTGTCGCAGAGACAGCATAGGGTGCAGAACTGGCAATCAGAGGGAAGAACTACCAGGAGAGGAGGATGACTACAGGCAAGGGCCCTAGAATTCTGCGGCCACAGAATTTTGCGCAGAACTTGCAATCTACCGCAGAATTTCTGCGGTGCCGCAGAATTCACTTTTCTTGGTGATTTTTTATTAATATTTCTGTTTATACATAGAATCTGGTTCCCTTCCCCTCTTTTTATATCCAAAACCACCCTATATGTTCAGAATATGATGTTATCATTGCTATAACATCATACATTAGCTAATGAAATGGCTGCATTCTGCAACAGAAATGAACAGTCAGTTATCTACCACAGCTCCCACTGCCAGAGACGGTGGCACAGCACACATCATGCATGGTGATATTTGCTCAACCTGCACTACAGCCTAATACAATTTTCAGTCTTACATTGTTGCACTAGGGCCAACTTACAGTAAACAAAACCTTGTCAATAGCACAGACCTGTTAAGTCCATAACTCACTTTGTACAAACCTATTTGTGCCTTTAAGGTATAGAGACACTATCTGAAATGAATAACTGGTAAAATGAATTTAACTGTCCAAATTTTTAAGAAAAATAAAGTAATTATGCCCAGAAAAATGAAATATAATAATCTGTAGCCCTGTTGAAAGAATAGACCTGTTAAATAAATAATTGCACTGTACGCATTTTTTGCCAGGGTTATTGATTACATATTGTCATTGGTTGATAGAATCACCTAAAAGTTATTGAAAAATGTTGTGTGCAGGGACAGCTGTTGGGTCAGAGGGTAGCATGCTGTGTTTCCGTGCCAGCAACTCAGGTTCAGAGATTAGCTCTGGGAGCTGGCTAGGCAGCACAAGAGAATTGGTGGAACACATCACTGCTCAGAGCCTGGGAAGGTATGGTGCAGCGTTCTGGCACATGGTGAACACATTGTGATGGGCCGAAGAGCTCTATCTCACAATTGGTTCACATGCATGTCATGGCCTGATGGTGTTACGCAGTGTGTCAGGGAAAGCAGGTTGACATGAAAAATTAGTTTTGCAATAACTCCTCTATTCCATTTCCAATGGCACCTGTATGAATGAAGATGCAACTTCATGGAAATTAAAAAAATATATATATATATGTATACACACACACACACACACACACCCCACACATACCTACAGTATCTCTGTCTCTCTCATAGAGACAGAGTTACAGATTGCAGATAAATATATAAGGGATACACAGTGGGAACCTCATGAGTGGTGTAGAAAGCACATACAAATATATAAGTGATAGTGGAAACCTCATTATTGGGATAGATAGCATGCATATAGAAATACCTCATTTATCACATAAGATCCCCCTCTGCATATGTCAATTATGAAACAGGCTAGGACCTTAAGGGAGATACATTTGTTTTGCTTTTTTAGGCATAAAATTATTTTTATGTCTGTTATTTTTTGAACTAGTGTTACTGTGCTTTCCACCATCCTGATTGCTATAACTACAGCCATGAAAGTGAAGTCAGGATGACAAGCTGACACTGTGATGTGGTAGTTTGTTAGTGCTGCAGAACTTCTGCAGAAATTACAAACCACCGCCGCAGAAGTTCTGTGGCAAATGGTAGTCTTGCCGCAGAACTTGGTCCCACTGTGCCGCAGAAAAGTAGGGGCCCTGACTATAGGATACAATAGATGAGCTGAAGAGGCTACAATGGAGGTCAGAACATGTCCAAAAAGAGACACAGAGAGAGTACAGATCCAACAGGGAGAAATGGCAGGTGCTGAACAGGATCCAGGAGAACTCCAAGTGGAATGTCAGAATGGGACAGATGACAATGACAGGGTCCTTCACAGCAGACTGAGGAGGTGGATGGAGGAAGGCACAGGAGGAGAGCACTGAGATGCCAGAGGGGTCTAAATGTTATCCGAGACAGAAGCTGCACACAAACTGAAGGCCAATGCCACTCAGCAGGGAAGGAGGTCAGAATGGAGCCTGATGCAGTAGAGGCAGGAAGTAAGAAGAAGTGCAGCCAGAGACAAGTCCTGGATGAAAACTCAGAGGGAGCAAGGGTAGAGTACACAAATCTGGGTAGTAAATAGGAACTGAGCATGGGAAAGCTCAGCAAATGGAGGGCAACCATGAGGCTAGAACAATCCAGTCATCAACGAAGTAGTGCAAGTCCGAAGCCCGTGAATGGCTGGAGGAGCAGAGGAATACGTCCCAGAAGATCCTGCAGGAATTTCTTCAGAGAATGGAGGCAATGGCACCATTGACATAGCCCAGGTACAGGATTGAAGGCTGATGGTTAGAGGGGTCCCATGTCCGAACGTAGATAATGGACCCAAAGCACATTCCATAGATCCACGGAAGCGAGGATACTGTACTCTAATACCACCCCCCCCAGGAATGAGGTAGGGACAGAGACTAACATATGATGGTATAGGATATATTGATGGTAGAGACTGAAAATTAGGTACAGGCTCCCAACCTCAGCAGACAGGGGAGGCCCACCTTTGCTCAATACCCCACTAGGCAGAGCTAGGGATGGAGACTTTCAATGATGGTATACGATGGAAATGATGGTAAAATTGAAAACTAGGAGTAGAACTCCCATCCTCGGCAGACAAGGCAGGCCCACCTTCACTCAATACCATGCTAGGCAGACTTAAGGACAGAGACTGTCAGACTGAAGATAGAGGCTGGAGGAGGCTGGAAACAGGACTCCCATCCCTGGTAGACAGGGCAAGCCTACCTTCACTTGATATCTCGCTAGGCAGAGTTAGGGACGGAAGCTGTGAGACTGTGGGATGGCTGTGAAAGGAGAGGGCAGCTGGTAGCCACTGTAGAAAATGAGAAATTCAGAAATAATTAGTGGGAAAAGGGGATAACAGCATGAAAGGGAGGATTGGGAATGGGAGGAGGAGAAGACATAAACAACTGTAAGGGAGGTGAATTAAACACACTGAAGGCAAATGACACAGAAGCACCAGGAGGACACAGCAGGGTGGACAGAGTTGAAAGCTTGTGATATAAGGAGATGAGCACAATAAAACAGATTCTGGTATGGAGCTCAGGTGAGAGAACAAGAAGAAAAGGGTATCATTTCTTTATTACTAAATATGTGTACCCTTCAATTAGTTTGATATTCTTTTTATCACTTTTGGCATCCTGCTGTCAACCCATATAATTGATTCAAGGTTTGGTGTCAGTGTCACACAATGGTATGCAATACTGGATAGGCTAGAACTCAGCAGTCCTTCAGTTCACCCACTGGTTTTCTAACCGTTGGTCCACAATGCCTCCCCAGAGACAAGATGCTGATGTAAATAAGGAGAGTTCTGAGGCATAGTCCACATAAGATACTGTATGGCCTCCCATATACAACAAGGCAATTCTTCACCCAAGTGTTTTCTATGATGGCTGATGACCTCGTGAGCGAAGCTCAAGAGATCCCTCTGCCGTCAAATAGAAAACATGAGGGTGAAGAGTTGCAGAGTTGTTTGGAAGGCCAAACATTGTTCTATATAGTGTATGGTGCCCAAAAAAAGGATAACTTACATTTTTATGTTGACTCGCGCGGCCAACATATTGCATTAGTAGCAGATTTGGAGGCACGGTCACTGTTGGGGGCGAATTCAGGGCACGCATCAGTAGGTGCGTCCCTCATTCCCCAATCAGCCAGCATGCAGGTGCCTCACCAGGAATACATAATGTGGCGAGCACATTTAAGGAAGGTCTGCTGCAATGACAGCCAAGCTTGTCATGCAGCAGCACCAAAACACGCCCTTCCTACGTGCCTTTCCTGGTGAAGCCTTTCCATTAACATGGCAGTACGAACTGCCGCCGTGCAGAGAGCCAACTTCCGGGGTGCCCAATCCTCTTGTCAGCATGCCCCAACCCACGTCATTTGCCGATGGGGGGTGCCCACTCCCCATCAGCATAATGCAACCCCCCTCCCATTTAAAGTGTGTGCCGAGGGGGTGCCCAGTCCCCCTCTGCATCATGTCCCCTTCCGGTTTCAATTGCCAATGGGGAGCCCACTTACTGTCAGCATAATGTCCCCTCTCCATTTGTTGTGCGTCATGTGAGGGTGCCCAATCCCCCCATCGGGCTACAGACCCCCCAAAAACACTCTGGTGGCATGCTGGGAGCTCACCCTAGTGTGTCAAATGACCCTGTGAAAGAAAAACCTTCCCGCAATGTTGTTTTTTTTTAAACCTACACAGCAGAAAATGGTCCCTTGTCGACTCCGATGACCCTCCCCAACCTGTGCCCACCCTCTGCGCACCCTGCCTCCCCACATCCCCCTCACCCCATACTTACCTCCAGAGCATGGCGCGATGATCTCCGGTGGACCGGGAACATGTCTGCACTCTTCAAAGCCGACCACGAACTGAAGAAATGCTGGTAAGCTGTACAATGGCATAAATAGGATGTTTTCAACTTTGGTGCATATCTCAGGCATTTTGGGGAATTTAGGCACCAAATTTTCAACATGGGGTTATTGGGACCCCTCCTCATGAATTCAGTCACTGTCATGACATTATTTGGTCCTGAAAGGTGATTTCATGGTCACTGAGCGTAATCACCTTTTGGGACCGATTAATGAAACAATGGTGCCACTGTTCATGAGGGGGGCTCTCAAAAAGCCTATGTTGCAAATTTGGTAAACAAAATCAAAAAAATGGCTGTTTTACAAGTGTGCATTGTGCAGTTTCCACGCACGCTTGTAACTTGGTCAATTTGTAATATTTTCACTCCAGATTTTTAAAATTGGCATTTTTCCACACCTCCTTATGAACAGTGCAGCTGATATTTTACATATCCTGGCCGAAATGTGTTTTCTCACGTCCAGTGCAGAATAGCTCGGTCGCTGTGCAAAATCAGTTTTCGAGACAGCTTGAGAAAAAGCCAGTGACACAGTTCATGAACAGAGGTCCTAAAATGCCTATGTTGAAAATTTGGTGACGAACGTCCATAAAATGACTGTGTTACAAGCGTGCGTTACGCAGTTTCCACGCACTCTTGTAACTTCACAAATTTGCAATAATTTCATGCCAGATTTTCAACACTGGCAATTTTTCACACCTCCTTATGAACAATACAGCTGTTATTTTTCACAGCCTGCCCAAAATGTGTTTCCGTACCTGTGGTGCACAATGGCGTGATTGCTGTGGGAAATCAACTTTTGGGACAGATTAACAAAATCACAGCACCACTGTTCATGAGGGGAGGTCCCAAAATGCCTATGTTGAAAATGTGGCTAAAAAAAATTCCCAAAATAATTGGGTTACTGACGTGTGTTGCGCAGTTTCTATGCATGCTCATGACTTCACCAGTTTTTCATATTTTCACTCCACATTTTCAATGTTGCCATTTTATTACACCTCCTCATGAACAATACAGCTGTCATTTTTCACATCCTGCCCAAAATGTGTTTTCCTCCCTGTGTCGCCAAATGGCTTAGCCGCTGTGCAACACCACCTTTCAGCTAATAAATTGATTGTGCCACTCTTCATGAGCTGGGGTCACAAAAAGCCCATGTTGAAAATTTGGAGTGACAATACCAACAAACGCCTATGACGTTAGGGTTTCCAACTGTAACCCCCCACCCTGTAGAGACTGCCAGGCGTCAGTGGTGTGACTTAGGATCATTGGCTGTAATGCTCAAGCCATTCCACCCCACTCCCACCCTGCAGCCAGTGGCAGGCATCAGGGTGTGCCTTAGAGTGTTCGGCCCTAAAGTTCACCCCATTCTCCTATACTGCACCCGTCTCAGTGTATTTTCTTATGGAATGGGGTAATTATAAGGCCCAAAGACCCCAAAGCACACCACGACACTTGTCAGTGTCTACAGGGTATGGTGAAGTAAAATGGCATGAGCATTATAGCTGATGCCCCAAAGGCACATCCCAATGCCTGTCAGTCTCTACAAGGTAGTGGTGGGGTTGGCATCAGTTCAATACTTCACTGCCATTCCTAATATGCATCTCTAACTCCTGCACTACCGATGCCAATACCAGCGAGACAACATTCGGCATTGACAAATGCTTGTTTTAGACAGTTTCTGCCACTGGAGACCCACACTCCTGGTCTCTCCAGCCCACCGGCCAGCTCACAGCAGGAGTCACCAACTGCCCCATCCTATGAACAGCGCAGGTAGGGGAGGTTGCATTGTGATGTCCTCACTAACTCTGAACGACTTTTTGCGGTGTGTGAATTTCCATACACAATTGCATTCCACCATACACTATATAAAGATTAACCTTGGCTTTAATAGTGAGATAACAAAGAATGCCCAGTAACTAGAGTAATGTCACAAAAAAGCAGTACAAAATAATCTATTTCCTAAATTGGTTTTTGAAACCCCTTACATGTGAGAGGTGTAGAAATCTACAAGGAAATGTGCAAATTAGAAATACTGCCAACATTAAGTGCCATTTGCAGTATGGAATGACTGCGTTTTTTTTCCTTCTGGCTGACATTTGCATTTGGTCTTTAGTACTGAGACATGCTGCAGCACATATTGTTTTCCCTTCCAAAAAAACAAAAGAAGGCAAACGACTGAGTAATAAAAAGTTTTAAAATGGGTGCTAGATTCAGAAGCCAGGTGACATATGCAGGAGCAGGGTGGGGATACACCAGGCTGTAGCCTATAAAAAATGTTGTCTCATAGGAAATATATGCAGCTTGTAGTAAGTTCAGCCGGAAAGGCCGTGATCCATGATTTGACGTACCTTTACTGACAGCTTGAGGGAGTTTAGCCTGGAGCTACAGTCATGGGTGTCAACAGGCATACTCAGTGTACTTTGCTGAGTTCAGTAAAATCTGAAAAATCCAGGGGCAACATAAGCCTCAGGCCAGGGCAAGAAACACAAACCGAGCCTGATGTACCTGAAGAACTGTTTTTCTCCTCCTTGGATGCTTTAGTGTGAGTTTGTGAAGGACCTTTGGAAGATGTGTGGGTGCTCAACTTAGAGGCCATTATTGTATGAGTGACCCGATTATGTATTCATGAGTGCTGGTGTAAATGAACTTCTTTTAGGCTGGCTACCTTGATGTGGTACAGAAGCTTTTACTTTTAACGTGTCCTAAACATTGTAACTAAATGCCAGCCAATTCTATCTGTTAAGTAGTGTGTGTTAGATAAGGTAAAATGTTGTAAATCATCATTGCCTTACTACACACTGTTGACTGAAATGGGGGTGAGGCAATGTTTGTGTGCTGGGGCAGCAAATCTTCTGGTTTGTGTTTACGGGGCTGGGGAGAGGGGGAAGGGTAACAGTTCTGTCAACTCTTGAGTACAAGTTTAAAATTCCTGGCTACAGTACCCAGAGGTGTAGTCTCGTAGCATTCTCAGGTTGAAAACAGTATTTCTTAGTCACCATGTAGTTGTTACAGTAATAGTGCCGGGGATGATGCCATATCCCAGAATTGGAGGTGGAGAAATGGAACGCTAAGAGCTGGTACACAGAAAATGAGAGGGAAAAGCCCAAAGAAGAAACAAACAAGGGACAGACGAAGAACAAAACAAACGCAATGAGAAAGGGGATGGAAAAACACAAAATCAAGGCTGGAGCAGGGAAGGGAATTGATGTGGGGGTGGGGGGCAGCAGAAACAAACAGAGGAGGGAAAGCAAAACAAGACTGGAGTAGGGGTGGAATCGGCAAATGCGAGGGAGGAAAGGCAATGACAAAACACCAAACAAGGGAGACAGAGAAACAGACAAAACAGCAGAGGAAGTTGGCAGAAAAGGAACGTGGCTCAGCCACTGAGCCACGCAGGTGCACAGAACGCTGTGAAACAATTTAACAATGCGCTAAGTGAGAGCTGCTGGGAGAGGCTGAATTTTATTTGGAATGTGGGAGGAGCTATTCCCCCACATTGAACTTCAGGCTTTAGCCCTCCCAAGCTAGTTTTCTAGCTAGCTGTAGAAGCATCTAGGGATTAATAATTTTGTACTTTAATACTGTACATGGGTAGATATAAATTAGTGTTGCTTGAGTAGTACCAAATTTGGTCCAATTGGGCACTATCAGAGAGCTAAAAATCTGAATCTGGCTGAAAATCCTACCTAGCCAAATCTCAGATTCTAATTTGGAATGGATATTTAATATCCAATCCAGAATTAGACATACATACATACATACATATACATGTATGTTAGCATAAAAAAAAGGAAAAACATATTATATCTTGTACGAAGACTAGGGTCCTGCTCCCTACTTTATCTTCTAGCATGGGTTCTTTCAGTCTTTCTTATGTAACCCCTCCCTTCCTGCCCCATCTAGGGGCATAATTAAAATCTCAAAGATGGTCCAGGCAGAAAGGAAGGAGCACTTCCAAAGTGCTAACATATGAGACATTGCATTTCTATAGACCAGGGAAAATGGTTGGTCCCTACCTGATATTGTCTTCAAGCTGCTGCATTATCTCTTCTTTTCAACAACAAATCCTACTTCCCGAACCCAACAACCAGAATGTGACCTCCCTCTTCTCTCTCAGAAGTCCCGAAAATCCACGAAAGCCCCAGAGGCTGTATTCTTTCCCTGGAATACAAACTCATGGAAAATTAAACAGACTGCAAGATGAAGAGGAGAAAAAAAGATTTCATTTCATTAAACCTCCCTCTCTACAATCAAATGAAGCACAAATCACTGTTTTCTCCCTGAATGACTATTATCACCACCTGCATGGCAAATGATTCCAGCTACTGTATACAATCATCAACATTCCTTTTTAGTGAATACTTAATCAGCTCCATGGAGCTATAAACTTTTTACACAATATGGCTGGACCTTCTGATCAGCAGAACCACAATATCAGCAGACACCAGAAAGAGTCTTTTTTTCTTACCCTTCCTGTCTCAGGTGTTTCACCCAAAACCCTGGAACCCAGATCCCTGCAATCTCCTGGCAAATGAAGATCTGGTGAGCAAAGGCTTCCTTTTACTTCTGGTTGCACCAGATTCCCTTTACGCTGACTCTGGTCATCCCCCATAACACTGGCACAGAAAAGCGAGCTGCCCTTCCCACCTGGACCCCCCGGGCATTGGCCCATGCCCCTGAGACATCCAGGATTTTTCTTGATGACCCAGGCCCTGAACCCTTTTCCAAATGGCTACCATTAAATGTCCTAGGATGAGGCCCTGGTCACCCTGATCGCCTTCCTGTGCCTCAGCCTCCAAGGCCCCAGCTCTTCTCTTGAGGTTGTTCTGCTGTCACCTCCTCCTATGGAGAGTTCCTGGCAGGCTCACATCCCTTGCTAATGACTCCTGGGCTTGCATTAAGCCACCAGCACAGGGACCACCTTCCAAGGCCTACCATATTTGTGGGTCCACAGCCCACCCAGCCATTTGCTGGACTGCCGCCCTTGAACTGTCCCCCCAAACAGGCCCCTTAAACAGGTGGGAGGCTCCCTGGCACCCTCGACCCCCCCCAGGCCGCCCTGCCACACTGGGTATGAGAGGAACCTCTGCCACTGGTTACCCTCCTGAGAGGGCCCTGCCACAGCCCTCACAGTCCTCAGAACCTGGGAAAAACACCAACTGGGCTTTCTAAAGGGTTTCTACATCCTCAAGTGGCTTGCTAAAGCCTCCCTACTGCCTAGCCCCACTCAACACAAATTCTGGCTGCCTGTTCCCCACCGGAGCTCCATACACCCACTCCTCGTCAGCCATGGCACTTGAAACCATCCTGACTGTTCTTTACTTTGGGGGGGGGTTCTCTACTGACCCTTCTAGACTGCTGAGCTCCCTTTTATGCCCACCTATCCTGGTCCTGGTTCTACTCTCCAGCCTCCCCTCTCCAGTCCCAGGCCTGTAGCCCAGGCTGGAAAAAGCCCAGATGCCTTCTGTATGCTCTCTTATGTACCCTATCTGCTGCCCTCTACTGCCCCCTTGAGGCATCCAGAGAACTAACCCCTAGTGCACTAAACCCATTTCCTAGCTCGGGGAGGGGGGAGGGGGAAAGGGGCTCCTAAATATGGGAATATAAGTCCTGCTTTTGTAGAGGGCTTATACTTACTTCAGTGGGTGTTGCTGGAGCTTACAGTCCTACCTAGGGGTTGACAATTATGGTATCTTGCCGGCACTGCCCCTGGACCTCTGCTGTGGAATCGGTGAATTTACTGTCTGAAAAAGAGAAAGAAAGAGTGAGAAACAAATGTCTGTTAGTTACCACAAGCCTATTGCCAAGAGTCCCTGTTAGATGTGGGCACCACAAATCCTCTTTTGGGAGGAAAGTGTCTTCTTGGATGCTCCTAGTCCTTAGCCCTCCCAGCCAGCCTCTGCTCCTGTAGTCTTAGTCTTGATGCCTGATCCCTGATGTCAACAGGCCAAGCTGATTCCCCAGCCAAGGATGCTTGTACGCACATGTAAGTATGCATTCCACGTGTCCTAAATTATCATAGAGCACTAGATTTAAGTTGGGACCATTATGTGGGCAATGCCTGGTGGTGCTGCTGCTGTGGAATATATTTTTAAAAGTTTGCATATCATTTTTAAAGGCCTGGGGAAGCCCTGTGCCCTGCTATGCCACAGTTGGTGCTTATTTCTTTTTTTTTTTTGCCCTTTTCTATTTGTTTTTTCTAATGTAATACAAATACTTGTCTTTAAACTTACCTGGGCAGCAAAGAAGGCATGCTTTACTGCATTACACTGTGGTGTCCTGGGCAGTGTCTTATCCATGGACATTGCTGCTACAGAGGCCTTTTTGAGTAGAATCACTTGCTGCCTAAAAGTGAGAGAAAGAGGGATGAGAAGAATGAAGGTGGAAAAATCTTTTATCCAACATTTAGGGCACATGCTTTCTATGTGTATGAGTCTTACTGATGCTATTGCTACTGTGACAATGGCAACATTGTATTGGTGTGTGTGTGTGTGTGTGTGTGTGTGTGTGTGTTTGTGTCTCTTGATTCATTTTGTGTATGTAGTTGCATGTCGTTGTGTTGTGGATGGGTGAAACTTTCAACAGAATGACTTACCTTTGCAGCATAGAAGGTAAACCTCACCACACTACAATGCTGTGTCACGTCAAATGATTTTTCTGTTAGAGGATGAGAAATTTGATGACTGTGATGTGAGCTGCAGTTCAGTGAAGAAACAAT
The DNA here is from genome assembly GCA_016271365.2 of Neoceratodus forsteri. Taxonomy (NCBI): domain Eukaryota; kingdom Metazoa; phylum Chordata; order Ceratodontiformes; family Ceratodontidae; genus Neoceratodus; species Neoceratodus forsteri. Next base: position 1,250,275,473 of record CM028129.1, on the reverse strand, counting down.
ACTGGAAGTAAGAAAGAGAGGTTACGGTAATAGAATATTGCAATCCATGAAAAAATGAGGAAGGCATAAACTTTGACTTTGAGATGATTGTGACACATGCTGCTTTTGGAGAATGAAGAAGGGATGAAGGCATGAGCTTGGGCTGCTAGATGATGGCGATGTGTGCTGCTGCTAAGCAACAATGCTGAGGTGAGGGAAGAGGGAGAGAAGAGGCCTTACTGGGAAAGTCTGTGGTGCAATTTACAAAAAGTACAAAGGCAGCCAACAAGTAATGTGCCCAGAAGCAAAAAACAAAAGATAAAACAGCCACTCTTAGTATTAAAATTGATATGTTTAATCAGTGCACAAACATGTTAAGAACTTACAAGTCCATCAATATGTACACAGTGGCAGCAAAGTAACTGTCACAATGATGACAGTATGTTTAACATTTTGCCTAGTCACTGCAGGGCTTCATCAGAAATGCACTGATTAAATATATGAGCGGTTATATACGGAGATGTAATATTGAGAATGGCTTTGTTTTCTCTTTTCTTGCTCATGAGTACATTGCTCTGTTTAACTGCACTGGAGATAAGAGAAGAGGTTGCAGGAAGAGAAGATCACAGTCTATGAGAGGAGGATAAAGGCATCAGTTTGGGCTCCAGATGGCTGTGATGTGTGCTGCTTTGGGAAGACAAGGAGAAGGATGAAGGCATCAATTTGGGCATCTAGATAACTGTGATGCATGCTGCTTCTGGAAGAGGAGGAAGGCATCAGCATGGATCTCTAAATGACTGTGATGCATTCTGATTCCGAAGAACAAGGCAGAGGATGAAACATAAACTTAAGCTTCTTGGTGACTGTGATATGTTCTGCTGCTGAGTTGAGAAAGAGTGGTGAGGTGAGAAACAGAAAAGGCTCCAGGAACAGGAGACTGCAATCCATGAGAGGAGGAGGATGAAGGCATAATTTTAGCTTCTAGATATTGTGATGCATGTTGCTTCTTGAGGATAAGAAGGAGGATGAAGGCATTAACTTGGTCTTCTACATGACTGTAATGGATGGTGTTTCGATAGGAGAAGGAGGATGAAGGCATCAACTTGGGCATCTAGATAACTGATATATGCTGCTTCTGGAGGAGAACGATGGCATCAACAAGGGCTTCAAAAAGACTGTGATGCATGCTGTTTCTGGAGGACAACTAGGAGGATGGAGGCATCAACTTTGGCTTCTGGATGACTGTGATATGCTCTGCTGCTGAGCTGAGAAAGAAGCACTGAAGGTGAGAGAGAAGAGGCTCCAGAAACAGAAAGCTGTAATCCATGAGAGGAGGATGAAAGCATTCATTTGAGCTTCTAGGTAGTCCTGATACATGTTGCTGCTGTAGAATGAGGTGGAGGATGAAGGCATCAACCTGAGTTTCTAGATGACTATGATATGATCTGTTGCTGAGCTGAGAAACAATGTTGGAGTTGAGAGAGGGAAGAGGCTTCGGGAACAGAAAACTACAATCCATGAGATGAGGGTGAAAGTGTCAGTTTGAGCTTCTATATAATTGTGATGTGTGTTGCTTCTGGAGAATGAGGTGAAGGATGAAGGCATCAACTTGGGCTTCTAGGTGACTGTGATATGTTCTCCTGCTGAGCAGAAAAACAATGCTGGAGATGAGAGAGAGAGAGAAGAGGCTTCAGACAGTAGAAGATGAGGAGCAGTGCATTCTTGAACCATTCTCAGGGGGACTGCAAAGTAGAGGATTAAAATAAGTGTTAGACTTTGGGAAGGAATATCAAAGTGATGAAAATTAACTTATGTAAAAACATGAAAGCACTTTAATTATTTTCTAGTAAACAATAAAGTTAAGTTACAAAGTCCAAAAAACATCTTACATACCTTGAACTTGAAGTTCTGTTTCCCTTTGTGAACGACTGATGAACAAGCAGAGATATCCGCAATTCCATTCATCAGCGACACATCACACCTAACTTGATTGACATGACAGCCAAAACAACTGTGAAAAATGTTTTACAGAATGCACTGCAGTTCTCACTTGCTCACCAATGTGGCTTGAGAGTAGAAGTAGACATGTATACATCAGGATTAGAAGGGGCATAGGGTGCAATGTCTAAACAGCACTCTAATAGGAAAATATATAAGTATCACAAATGACATGTTTTTAAGGCAACATTTTATGTTAAACCAGTATTTTCCAAATATTTAAGAAATTCATGTGATGTTATATTACATCATATGATAATGGTATGGTTGACAATTGTATGGCATTGGCAAAAAATGTCATCACATGATTACAATAGTCTCAAAGATGCACTAATGAAATGTAAAAGTTATGGGCAAAGAAGTCACAAAATGCCTCCTCAGTCCACTATCACGTGGACTGGATATAAGCAAAATGAGAAAAGACAATGGAAGCATTTTTCCATATTACATTACCTCATGTAATGTTTTGCCAATTACACAGAACTGGCCAAAGGTCCCCACATGACTACAATACTCTAAAAAACATTAATAGTTTAATGTAAAAGTATGAGCAAAGAAACCACAAATGAAATGTCCTTCCACCATCCTGTGGAATGGATATAATGAAAATCAGAAACAACAACTGAAGCACGTTTACACATCACATTGCATCACCTAATGGTTATGGTATGGTACAATGGAGACCTCAGGATGCAACACAGTGTTACAGATCCCAGCATGATGAAAGGGATTAGCTGCTACTGAAATAGCGTTGTTAACAAAACAAAACAAAACAAACAAAAAAAACCCAATGACTTGCAAAATGTCTCTAGTGGGCACTGTATTGAGAAATACTGTCACCAAAAGTACTATGTGAAGAATTATTTTGGAACTAAAAAATTCTCATCAACAATAACAAAACATACAGGAAGAGAGGAAAAGGGAGATAAATGTGGTTCTCTTTCTTTTTTCTCATTTATGGAGTAACTTTGTTTCATTGCCTGTGCCTCGATCAGGCAAAGTTCAATGACAATCATTATGTTCCTCATCTTCCCAGTTTTTCACAATTTCTTCATTATGTATTGGTGTTGATACTTGGTCAAATGCAAGGTTTAGTGGTTCTTCAGGTCACACCTGGAAAATGATGGTTCACATTAACAGGGGTCAACTGTGTGTGCCTCTCAGTAAGGATCACATCTGTAGCACTAAATTCCCATTCAGAACACATTCTTGAACAATGGCAGGTGAGAAAATGTTGTGCTGCAGAGCGTGGTAAGGCTTTGCATGCATTTTGGACTGCCAGATTTGTAAAGGATCTTCCTTATGTGCTAGTACTGACATATCAGTGAAGTACTGGTCTATCTGCCTAATAACATTCAGCTGACCTAAATGAGAAGAAGACACCCATCTGCAGCTGCAAGTCATCAAATTCATGGTATTATGTGGTCCATTAATGACTTCCCACACTGTGGCAATGAAATGCTGATACCTGCATCTTCACCAGGAGTATTTATTTTTTTTGATTTAGATAACTGGGTCGGCGCACTGATCCAGAGGACCATTTTCAGGTGCGACCTGGGCCACAAGGCACAAGGTAAACTAAACAATGAGAATAAACTTAAAAGGTTACAAGGTACAACGGAGTTGGCACATAGCAATAATCACAACTATCACAATAGCAATGATAAATTCAAGGAGGCAATAAACAGTGCAATTTAGCATAACATAAAGCAGGTACACAAACAAGTCCAGGAATGGGCCCCCCCCAACATTAGCAAAAGGAAACAACAAGGGGCCTAGTGTCCAGCATGGGCAGTAAGGACATAGACAGCATTAGGCAGATAGGGACTTAAGTACAGGCAGGAAGTGGGAACTAGCGGCTGGGGCAGTTGCAGGTGTCTTTGTCTTGGAGCCAGGATCTGAGGCTATGTTTGAAGCTATGATGGGTGTTGGAAGAGTGAAGAGGAACAGGAAGTCCATTCAGTATGATCAGCTTGCTCTTCTGTGTCTTCCACAAGCTGATCAGAGCTGGTTGAATGGTTAGGAAACAGTCTCTCAATATTGCATATTTTCCATCTTGTGATGTAGGACCTCCTTCCACTGGTCTACATCCAGATATTCACTCAACCTATTCTCTAGTGTGTTTTTAAAATGAGGATTCAGCATTGCGGCAAGACCATGCTGATCCTGTTCAATGATTATGCTACATCTGTCATTCTCTGATAGTACTGTATGTTTAAAAAGGACCTTGCCAGTGCAATGTCTTCCACATTTCTTTCATGGTTCTTCTGATATTGTGAATACAACTGCTGCAAGAATCGGTAAAGAAAGTAGGCATGAGGAAGAATAATACTGAGACATGGGGACTTCAATCTCACTTCTTGAGTGAAGGCTTCAAAGGGTTCCAGGATGGTTATCAGTGTCACCCATCATCCATGTATGGCTAGAAACCATAATGTTGGCATTACAAATCTCATTTTGTTGTATATACTCATGGATTGCAATCTTATGTTCCTGGGATCTTGAAAGCATCTTGAATGGGCTATTTCATCATGTCACCACATCCTCTTTGACTGCATGCTCTGGCAGGTGTTTGTCAATTTGGATGTGCCTCAAATATTTTCTTACCTTCACAGAATGTGGGAAGTGAGTATAGGTGCACTTTACTGTCCCAACATCTTCCCCAGCAAAATGGGTGTTATTAAGGAAGTTTTGAACTACCAAGTTGTTACAGTGTGCTAGACAAGGCACATGGGTATACTTCCCTTCAGACACTGCTTTGATGATGTTTTTGTCATTGTCCAAGATGATGATTCCTGGCTTTAGGCCATGACACAGTAGACAAGTTTCTAATACCTCTTACAGCTGATTTAGGATGTTTTCATGCCTGTGATTTTTCTGGAACCCAACCAAACAGAGGTCAACATTTGTATATTACACAGTGGTACTAGCAGCATGGTTAGAGGAGGAAGATATAGTATGGTGTTGGTCAAAGTACACCCAGTGCGGAATCACAGCAATATAATTGAGGACCTGGACCCTAATTCACATGTTGCCCCACACTGTGGCAATAAAATGTTGATGCCCACATCTTCACCAGGCATATGATCAGTTAGCTTTTCTGTCTCTTCTACCAGATGACCAGAGCCCATTGAATGGTTGGGTTCTGTTCTATCTTCACAAGGGAGGACAGCAGGCCCTTGCCTGAAAGTGGCAACAAGGCAGCTGTCTGGGGCTTTCCTGAAATGAGGCAGCCAGTATTTACCAGAGAAAAGGTTTCTGAAGGGGCCTGAAGCTGTAAAGGTAGATAAAGCCCCAGGGTCTGATGGAATGCATACAATGGTGCTCAAGGAATTGGCTGTGGAACTGGCTGAACACCTAGTAGGGATAGTCAATAACTCAGTTCAGACAAGGGTAGTTCCAAAAGACAGGAGGGCAGTGGATGTAATCCCACTCCACAAGATGGGGACAAGGATCAACTGGGGAATTAAAGACCTGTCAGCCTTACTTCTGTAGTGGGTAAATTGATGGAGACACTGATCAAAGAGGACCTTGTGGACTACCTGGAGAGCAATGGTCTACAGGACGGTAAGCAGCATGTTTTTGGGGGCAGGGAGGTCTTGTTGGACCAACCTGATAGTGTTCTATAACTGGGTAACAAGGGCCATGTTGTGGATTTAATCTGCTTTGATTTCCACAAAGCTTTCAACTCAGTGCCGCACAGAAGATTGCTATAGAAACTGGAGGACTGGTTGAAGGAAAGATAGCGCACAGTGGTGGTAAATGGGTCAAATCAAAAAAGATGGAGGTCACGAGTGGTGTACTGCATGGATCTGTCTTGGGTCCTGTCCTCTTCTATATGTTTATTAACAAGATTGCAGAGGGCATCCGGGGAAAGTTGCATCTCTTCACAGATAACATTAAGGCTCTGCAGTAGGGTAGATAGCAATGGAGGGATCAGGGAGATGCAAAAGGCTCTACAAAGGGTAAAGAGATTGTCTAAGGTTTGGCAGTTGAAATTCAATGCCAAAAAATGCAAGGTTATGCACCTAGGGAAAAAAATACACAGAGCACTAGATGGGAGGGGTTAAACTGAGTACTATGGCAGAGCAAAGTGACCCTGGAGTCATCATTTCTGACTCCTTCAAACAGTTAAGCCAGTGTAATAACAAGGCCTATACTAAGGCTAATAGGATTCTGGGATGTAGTGGAAGGGTTATTGACAGCTGGAAAAAGGAGATACTGCTACTTCTACATAGGTCACTGGTGAGACTGCACCTGGAATACTGTGCTCAGTTCTGCAGTCCTCATCTGAGCTCTTTCCTTCTAGGTTGCTTGAAAGGACAGAACAAAGAACCTTACCAGAGCAAGGGAAAGGATTGAGGCTTCTTTTGGCTAGGCAGATTTACTGTGTGTTATTTTTATTTTGTACTCACAGGGATTGTTACTATTTGTTGCTAACATGTTATTGCTTTATTTTTCTCTGATTCAAATTGTTGCTGGGTATACCTTCTGCTGCATTATTACAGGGTGTGTCTACAGGTGTGTGCTAACAGATTACTGCTGTAATCTTCTGATTCAAGTTGTCTTTTGCAAGGTATATCTTCTGTTACTACTTTATTTTTCTCTGTAGCAAAGTGTTTCTTACAGGGTATATCTTCTGTGAAATTATTACAGGTGGTGCTTTACAGGTTTTACCATTTTATCTATTATTAGGATAAGCTTTCAGGGCTACTGCATTTGTTTCTGACTGATTGTTTCTGCTCTTACCTCCTTGTTTCTTTCGTCCGTGGTTCTTTTTCATCAGGGGAAGGGCACACCCTCCCACTTCCATCCCCAACCACCCAACACTATACTCCTTTTATAAGGTAGCACAGTCGTGACATTTCCTGTGACAAAGCAGGTAGGGGTGGATCAGTGAGGTATCCACACGGCGACCTCATTTACAGGGGCACTAGTAATTTAACTTGTTATACAAAAACAAACACACAAAACACAAAATCAAATTTTTGCTTTAATTTTCTTCCTTCTAGTTACTCTGACCAGGTTATAAACCCAGCAACTTATCTGGAATGGATATCTTTAACTGCAGGTACTGTGGAACACTTTTCAGAAGGGCAGTTTTACAGGATTTAGGACACTGTCCTACATGCTGGGCCATTGGAGATCTAAGGGCTCAGCTCCAGGCAGCATGGGCAGAGATTGCATGCCTCAAATTGCATATTCAAGAGGAAATATATTATAAGGACCACCCGCCATTTCTTCAACATCCAACAGAAGCACCTCGACCGCAGAGGGTAGTTGGTCCGGGAGGTTGGCAGGTGATTAGGAGGGGCAAATCAGGTGCCCCATCACTCGGTGCTCTCCAACATATTACCTCCACAAACCATATCAAAACTACAAACCGGTATCTGCCTCTATCTCTGAAATCAAACAAAGAGGCAGAGGACACTGCAGAGTAGGACACTGCAGCACAGGAGATAGCACAACAAAACTCGCCCAAAACAGGAACCAAAACAAAAAAAGCAAAAAGGAAATCCAAAAAACTTCTGATCATAGGAGACTTCATGATTCGGGGAGTTGATACCTATCTCCAGCCAGGGGTAATGGTCAGATGTCTCCCAGGTACATCAGCATGGAGAGACACTGAATGTATTGCTAAAATTGTTCAGAAAGCAGGAGAAAACATTGACGTCCTGGTACACATAGGGACGAATGATCTTGCCAGCCGGTCTGTTGTGGAGACCAAGGAACACCTGACCAGGCTGGGTGACAAACTATCATCCATTTCATCTGGCATCTCCTTCTCTGGGATCCTGCCAGTCTGGGAGAGGGGGGAAGATGACAGAAGGTCAGATAAGGAGAGATAGGGGAGCTAAACATGTGGCTCAAGAGCTGGTGCCAGGAAAAAGGACACAAATTTGTAGGTAACTGGCAACAGTTTTAGGAGTGAAAGTTCTTTAAATTTGATGGACTGAATCTGACTAAGGAGGGGAGTCAGTGCATTGGGGCAGAAGTTTGATGTCTTTGCAGAATATTTAAACTAGCAAATGGGGAGAGGGGTGCAGCACCCCATACGTCGAATGGGAAGAACACCCCTCCCCCCTCAGCTAGTGGTCAAACAGGAGTTCAGCATGTTTGCAGTTCATTTGCATCACCAGGTAAGGAAAAATGTCCAGCTCCCCATACGATGAACAGGGGGAAACGCCAGACCTCACCCAACAACTAACACACCGAAATCTGGCCAATGGAAAATCATGTACACAAATGCTTGCAGTCCGGGAAACAAGATCCCAGACCTACAGGCAATAATAACAGAGGCTAAACTGGACATAGTAGCAATTAGCGAGACATGGTTTACCAGTAACCACACTTGGGAGACTTCAGTACCTGGCTATGTACTGTTCAGAAGAGACCGCGGTGCAAAAAGGGGGGGGGGTGGAGTGGTCCTGTAGGTCAGTGAAAATATCACAGCTACATAAATTCAGAATACACATAAGGAGCCACAAGAACTGTGGGTCACCCTGGGAAACTGGAAATGGGACAGCCATGCAAACTGGGGTTGTCTACAGGCCCCAGATCAGGGTGAGGACATAGACACATTACTGTTAGAAGATATACAAAACATGACAGCTAAAGAGGAGGTTCTGATAATGGGAGACTTCAACATGCCAGATACAGATTAGTCAATACCAGCAGGAACATCTGCCAGAACTAGACATATCGTGGATTCCCTGCAGGGGGAAGGCCTCAAACAACTGGTACAACAACCCATAAGAGACAGGGCTATCCTAGATCTAGTACTGACTAACAGGGAAAGGATTGCAGATCTCCAGGTAGAAGGTCACCTGGGGGCCAGTGACCACCACGTGGTATGGTTCAATTTGGCCACTAGAACTAAATTATCCCATTCTAAGACAAAAATATGGGACTTCAGAGGAGCTGACTTTGATAAGATGGCCAACAGAGTTAAGCTAGCCCAGACAAAAAGAAATACAGGTGAGGGGTTACAGGCAAAGTGGTCAAGCATTAAGGATGCAATACTTGAAGCAACATCCCATTGTGTTAGAGAGAAAAAGAAGTGCAAAAGAAGAAGGAAACCACTTTGGTTCTCAAAAACAGTAGCAGAAAAGTTCAGAACCGAAAGCTGGCCTTCAGGAAATATAAGGGAACGCAACAGGATGAAGATAGGGAGGCATACCAAACTTCCCTAAGGGAAGCAGGGAAGGCAGTAAGGCAGGCAAAAGCCCAAACTGAGGAAACACTAGCACAAACAGTAAAGGAAGGTGACAAGACTTTCTACAGATACATTAGTGAAAGGAGAACGTCCAGATGGTATTGCTAAGATCAGAGGAGATAAGGGTGTGTGTGTGAAGAGGAGGACCATGTAAAAACATCCATCCTAAATAGATACTTCTGCTCAGTATTTACTGAAGAGAAGGTAGGGCAGGACCCACAGCTCAGCACCATGGACACAGGGGGGAGGGAGATATGCACTAGTCCCTTCACAAAAGAAAGAGTCCTACAAGAGTTCAATAAGCTCTGGGTGGACAAGGCAATGGGACCTGATGGCATACATCACAGGGTACTAAAGGAGTTAAGGGTGGAACTAGCAGAGCCATTATCAGAACTGTTTAGTGAGTCTCTGAACACAAGAGAGGTCCTAGAAGACTGGAGAAGGGCTCAGGTGATCCCGCTCCACAAGAGTGGTAGCAGGGAAGAGGTGGGGAATTACAGACCAGTCAGTCTTACCTTAATAGTGGGCAAGATTATGGAGACATTCCTTAAGGAAAGGATAGTGCAACACCTGGAATCCATAGGAGCACAGGATCCAAGACAGCATGGGTTTACAAAAGGAAGGTCCTGTCAAACTAATCTCAGATTTCTTTGACTGGATAACCAGAGTGGTGGACCAAGAGGGAGCAGTTGATGTCACCTACCTTGACTTCAGCAACGCTTTCGATACTGTTCCACATAGATTGATTAATAAGCTGGGTAGGCTCAGGGTGGGTCAGAAGTTAGTCAACTGGGTGGCAAACTGGTTGCTGGGCAGAAAACAGAGAGTGGTGGTAAACGGTATACAGTCAGAAGAGATGCAAGTCACAAGTGGGGTACCTCAGGGATCAGTCCTGGGGCCAGTCCTCTTCAATATCTTCATCAGTGACATTGCAGATGGGCTGGAGGGTAAGGTTTGTCTGTTTGCAGATGACATGAAGATCTGCAAAAGAGTAGATGATCCAGATGGGGTGGGCAGAATGAGAAGAGATCTGGATAAACTGACAAAATGGTCAGAAAAGTGGCAACTGGGGTTTAATGCAAAGAAGTGCAAGTTCATGCACATAGGGAAGAGAAACCCTGAAGCCACCTATAGGCTGGAAGAGGAGTTGCTGGCAGTCACGAGGGAAGAAAAAGACTTGGGCATCATCATCACCGATGACCTGAAATCATCCAAGCAGACCGCTAAAGTAGTAGGTAAGGCTAGGGGGATACTGGGGTGTATTAGTAGGGGTATCAGAATTCGGAAGAGGGAGGTAATAATCCCTCTTTACAAGACACTGGTTAGGCCCCCTCTGGAGTACTGCATGCAGTACTGGAGGTCACACCTTCACAAGGACATTAACCAAATTGAGGCAGTCCAGAGAAGGGCAACCAAAATGGTGCAGGGACTGCATCAGAAAACATATGAGGACAGATTAACGGAGTTCAACATGTATACCCTAGAGCAAAGGAGGGAGATAGGTGATATCATCAAAACATTCAAACACCGTAAGGGCATTATTTATTTATTTATTTTTTTTTAAATCTTGGAATTACAACCTTTGAGTCAGAGACTCATTTCTAAAGGCTCCACGTCAATACACAATGAAGACATAGGTAAATACAATAGACAGTACGATGCAATATACAATGCCAGGGCAGTTTGATGGCAAGGTTGCATCATGAAACAGTATACTAGGATGTCTAATACAGAGTTGAGGCTGTAGGCTATGGGCAACACAGTAAACTGTACGATACAGGATACAGTGCCAGGGCACTTTGACTTCCGGTTACAGCATGACCATTTTACAAGGATGTCCTGACCAGTTTACAAGGATGTCTAATACATTGTTGTGACTGTTGACAGTGCGTAGGATAAATCTAACAGTAAGAGGTCAGTTAGTGGCCAGAGAGTGAATTGGGGGACAGTGCACATGCCTATTATGCTTGGCTGGAGCTGAGTAAACTGGGTAAGTTAGGGGAAGCAGGTAGTACAAATTCTAGAGCAGTCTGTCAGGAGACTTTGTCCGAGTGCCTGAGTAAGAATTGCTGGCCATTGACAGTGAAAGATGTTGTGTGGCTGTACTGAAGTGGCTAGTGAAGGCACTGGTGGTGGAGGTGTGGGTGGCAAGGAGGTGAGTCTTGAGTGCCCTTTTAAAGGGACCAAGTTTTTGATGGTTAGAGACCGATGGCGGTAGGGCTTTGAAGTAGGAGGGAGTCCTGACCAGAAAAGACCCTCTGGGCGAGTGTGGTTCTGACTCTAGGAATGGCCAGTGCAGCTTTGGTCAAGCTGCGTGTGTACACTGTTGAGGAAGAGGAGATTAGGGAGGCAGATAGGCCTGGGGTTGTCAAACCAAGGAGGGAATTTTTGGTCAAGAGGCAGGACTGGTAGTGGACCCTCTCGTTAAAGTTCAGGATCTGGGCAATGGAATAGAGCATGCACGTGTGTGTCATGCAGTCTGCAGCAGTTAAGAGCCTGCAGGCTTTGTTAATGACCACTTTTATTTTACCGATAGCTGTTGCATCTGCAGTGGCATAGACCAGAAACCCATAGTCAATCAGAGACATTACTGAGGAAGTTATGGCTAGTCTCAGGGCTTCTGGCATAAGGCAGTCCTTATGGCGACAAAGGAGACCAATTCGTGCATTGGTAGCAGATGTGAGGGTGTTGATGTGTGTGGAAGGAGAGGGCAGAGTCAAAGATAACCCCTAGATATTTATAGGACAAGACCTACTCCAGGGTGTAGAGTGACTGTGCTTGAATATGCAATCGGGCATTTTTTAATTTGCTTTGGTGATGTACGAAAAGTAGGGCCTTGGTTTTTTTCAGGTTCATGACTAGTCTATGATTGGCATACCAGAGTTCAGCTTGGCTGAATGTGTTCTGGAGTGAGGCCTGAAGGTCGGTTGGGTTAGTGTGGGAGGCACAGATGATGGCATCGTGCACGTAGAAGAGGATCTTTTCGGGGCAGGCAGTGGGAATTGCGTTCAAGAATATGCTAAAAAGCAGGGGCCCTAGAATGGATCCCTGCGGGACTCCCAAGTGGATGGGATGCGAGCAGGAGACTGTGTTAGTTATCTGCACACGCAAGGACCTAGAAGACAGGTAACTAGTAAACCAGTCCAAGGGCCCTTGTGAGAACCCCATTAGGAGGAGGGAGTTTAGTAGGGAGGGTGACTGACCATTTGAAAGGCCTTGGATAGGTCTATGAACATGGCCCCTATGATGTGTCCTCTATCAAGAGCAGTATGTATGTAGTTTGAGAATTCTAGCAGGGCCATGGTGGTACTATGCCCAGTATGGAACCCATGCTGTTCTTTGCAGAGTAGGACATGGGTTTTATGGTAGTCAGTTAGTTGATCTGCCACAACTTTTTCTAGTGCTTTGGACATTGGGGGGAGAATGGAGATTGGTCGGTAGTTTCACGGTGTTAGGGGGTCACTGCCTTTAACAAGGTGAAAGAGTCTAACATGTTTGAATATAAGAAAAATAGCAGGACAAGAGGACACAGCATGAGATTAGAGAGAGGCCGATTAAGGGGTAATGTGAGGAAGTTCTTTTTCACAGAAAGGGTGGTGGATGCATGGAACAGTCTACCTCAGGAAGTGGTGGATATGAATACAGTGCAGGGCTTCAAACAGGGATGGGATAGGCATAAGGGAGCAATAGAGATGAGTATGAATAGATAGGCCATTGACAGAGCAAAGGCCAACGGCACATTTATAAGGTAGAAAAATAAATGGGCAGACTGGATGGGCCTTGCGGTCCTTATCTGCCATCAACTTCTATGTTTCTATGAATAACAAGGATAGGCTGGAGATGGTGCAACATAGGGTGACCAAGATGCTTCAGGGCCAACAGGGCAGATCTTATGTAGATTGTCTCAAGGCACTGAACAGGTACTTGCTGGATACCAGGCAAGAGAGGGTGGATAGGATAGAGGCCTTCAAGTTCCTAAAGGGAATAAACAAGGTGAATTGCAGGGAACTATTTAGCAGGAGTACAGAGTCAAAAATCATGATGAGTGGAAACTAGTGGGGCAAAGGTTTAAAGAGCATCTTTTGTGGTCTGTTACAACATGCCCCCCTCACAGCCACAAAGGAAGCTTACCTGGCTCAGAGTTTGCCATTTAAAAAATACAAAATATTTTTATATGGTGGTATTTTTGGGAGTGGAGGAATCATATTTTTGGCTCCGAGGAGCTGAGCCACTGATCCCATCCACTTCCCTGTTTGGAGATGCACCCCCATGCTGTTTGATATTCTGACATCATAATGTGCTAGTACGGCGGTGCACTCCATTGTGCCTATGGAGTGTGCCCCCGCGCTAGCACATTGAGATGTCAGAATATGGAACAGCATGGGGGCGTATCTCCAAATTGGGAAGTGGATGGGATCGGTGGCTCTGCTCCTTGGAGCCAAAAATACAATCACTTCATTCCCAAAAATGCCACCGTATAAAAATGCTTTGTTTTTTTAAAGCAGTGAACTTGGAGTCAGGTAAGCGTCTTTTGTGGCTGTGAGCATCAGTGCTATGAAAGGCACTCCTTTTTTTTTTTTTTTCATAGATTTTTAGTAAGCTTTTACTCCCATCTTCTGCCACCCCCATCTCTGGCACACGTGCATGTGTAGAGGCACGCACACATGGTGTGTCGAGACGCCCTCCCTTTATGTCACTCCATGCGGCTGTGCTGACACCAGACCTCCACCCAGTGGCTATGGGACTACAGGAGGATGACCACCTCCCCCAGGAGAAGAGAGTTGCTTTGAGGCTGCTCGATCCTGCTCCTCCCTCCCCCCTTGCCGGCACCCTGATGACTCAAGGTAGTTCCCAAACCCGGTTCGCCAGTATAGCACGTGGTAAGGCTTCCAGCGCCTCAGCTGGCTGAAAGGTGCTCTTTAAGAGGGATATGTGGAAGTTCTATTTTATGGAAAGGGTGGTGGGAAAAGGGAACAGTCAGCCAGCAGAGGTGGTGGGCACCAAGATCATAAATGGATTCAAGCATGGCTGGGACAGAGTGAAGGGTCCGGTAATTGCTCAGGTCAGTTGCAGTAAGAAAGGTTAAGGGGAGTGGTGGTGGTGGGGTGGACCAGGAGGCATAAAACGCCATATGGACAATAGGTCCCGGGGCAGACAGGAAAGTTTGGGCACACTATATTGACCTTTGGTCTTTTTCTGCTATCACTTTCTATGTTTCTATGTGATGTTAATACTCTTGCTCACAGACGTCCTCCAAGAATTGTGCACTTGCTGAAAAATCTGATCACAAAGTTGGGGCATTGCCACTCTTGTGAAGAAGTGGCAGGATGGAATTTCACCAGGTAGTTCACCTACATGCAAGAACTGGTGGAGGTCAGGGCTGGAAACAAAACTGAAGGGAAGCATATTCTCTGCTATCATCTCAGCAAAGGGATTGTTAATAACCTCTAAAGTTGGATGAGAGGGTAAACATTTGTGAGTATGGACTGTAGCCTCCTTCAGTGTCATGTGATGAAGTAGTACCCCTTTCTTGCCTTGTCTTGCCTTGTGTTGATGACCACGGACACTGGTGAGCTCCATGGCTGTGGTGAAAGTGGTGATGATGAAAGTGCGGGCGGGGGGTGAGAGGTCAGAATACAGCAGTTGAGACATACAGTATGATACTATATTTTTTAAGGCCCTTGATAGTATGGCCCCAGACAAACACAGGTCTGACCTTTGGGGGTATTTCCCATGGTTCACTGCAGAATATTGAAAACTGAGAACTCAGCGTAGGAGATTGGAAAGGAAATGGAGGGTCACTAAGCTCATGGTGGACAGGGAGTTGTTCCCGATGAAAATGAATGAATATCACCAAGCAATAAGGGGAGCAAAGGTAATATATTTTATAAATCTGATTGATGCCGAGAATGGGAGTCTAGATTCCCTTTTTAGAATAGTGGATAGACTGCTAAATTCCTATAGATTAAATCCAGAGGGAGATACATTGTTAGAGAGCTGTGAGGAATTTACCTTATATTTCTCAAATAAAATTGCTAGCTTATGAATGGAACTAACAGATGAAAGAAGGAGAATGGCATCCAACCCATGGCCCCAGTGAATAACCCTGATGTATCTTTAAGGTGGCTCGGGTTTGAACCGGTAACAGAAGGTGAACTTATGCACATTTTGGGAGCATTGTGACCCACTACCTATGGGCATGATCCATGCTCTTCTTGGTTGACAAGAGACTGTAAAGAGAATCTGGTTCCTTGGATTCACAAACTAGTAAGTACATCTTTGCTGGAGGAGATTCTTCCTAATGCCTTGAAAAAGACACTGGTGTGGCCATTCCTGAAAATGCCTACTTTACACCCTGAGGATCTGAGGAACTATAGGCCTGTATCCAATATGGTCTTTTGGGTAAAATACTGAAAAATGTTGCAGCAGAACAACTACATTTGTTATGTGATGTTTCTGATATATTTCAGTTTGGCTTTAGGCCTGGACATGGTACTGAGACAGTTCTTTTGCGGTTGCAAAATGATCTCAAAGAAATGGCAGGGGGAATGTTTCCATTCTTATTCAATTAGCCCTTCTGGTGACATTCAATACCATGGATCATGGAATGTTTTTTTGACCACCTGGGGTCCTTGGTGGGTATGGTCTTGGATTGATGCCAGTGCTTTCTGTCCAGCATAATGCTTTTCTGTGTGCCTGAAGAATTTTAAAACCTAGCTCAAAGTCACTGAGCTGGGAGGGAGGGGATGATTCTCAGTGGTCAGTTTTGTCTCAAATTCCAAATGTTGCAAGGCAGTATAATGCTGTGGTTTATGGCACTAAGCTGCAAACCTGGAGACCTGTGTTAGAATCCCACAGCCCCCACTTGCATACTGTGTGACCCTGAGCAAGTCACTTAACTTCCTCGTGCTCCCAGGTCACACTTGGAAACAAGCTTCAGCTTTGTGACCCTTTCCTGGATAAACAATTTCCCCTTTCCCTTCCCCCCTTACCCTTGTTTCATTTACAAAGTTCAAATCACATCTCTCATTAAGGAGTGCTACTGGTTTTATGGTATATAACAGCAAAGAAAGTTGAGTGCACACGCTTCATGGTAAATCATAGCAAAACCTCTCTTGGGATGGTTGTTGCCCCCTGTAGTTCTGCTGCCACCAGGTGGAGGTCTGGTGACAGCGCATGCAGGAGGGGGTGACAAGTTAGGAGGGCATCTCGGAATGCAAAGCGTGCATGCCTCCAGACACGTGTATGCATGTCTGGGAATAGGGGCAGTGAAAATGGGGGGGGGGGGGAGAAAAAGTTTTCTTCTGCTTAAATTCAGGAAAATGATTTGGGTATGCTAGTGACTGCAGACTTGAAAAACAGAAAACACTGTCAAAGTGTATTCAACAATGCAAACTACATTTTAAATACAACTATGTACACAAATGTAGAGAAGTGTTATTACTGCTGTATAATACCTGTATACATCCTATAAGTTACTATGGTACATAGTTCATTGGGGGGGGTTAACATCAGGTGACAAAGCAAGACTTGAAAAATTCAGAGGAAAGCAACTGACATGATGTCTGGATTAGAACACTTGTAATACAAGGAAAGATTCAGGGTACTAAATTTATCAAGCCTGCATAACAGAAAAATGCATGGAGACCTACTTTTATTATTTAATGTGCACACAGACATGGGAATAAGAGCATAACTTGGCTGGAATTAAAAAAACAAAATTATAAGCACTAAGGGCCATAATAAACAATTAAGGAAAAGGTCATTTTAAACTAACAAGAGAAAATGTTTCCATGTCCAGGTAGTCAGCACCTAGAATCAACTACCACAAAATTTAATACATAGCAAAAACATTGATATCTTTGAAAGAAACTTAAATACATATTTGGATGGGAACGTGACAATACCATTATTAAGGGACAGTTTTTATATGGATTTATCGCCCGCTACTGTTTCCCTCTTACTAAGTTAAACCAAGTTAAGTTTAAACTGGCTATTTATTTTACTTTGTCTCTATGTAAAACAGGCAGTAACAACAAACACAATCCACTGCACCCCACCATGGAAAATCGTCACCAAGTAAAAAGTTTCTAAATCTTTGCAAAGTTAAAAGTTTCTTCCTGCCTAAACTGCCTATTTTCTTACTATGTCTCTGTATAAAGGGGCTCTCTTAGTCTTCATATCAGAGCTCTAATGTGAACTAAGCTGAACCACCAGATGACAAGGCCGAACTCCTCATTATGTTGGTTGCACTTCCGCAAACCAATGTACTGTGGCAAAATGGGATTTCAGGGGGGTGTTACTGCCGAGCCCATTGCAGTTCACAGAACCAGGGGCTCGGCAGTCTACCCCAATGATCATTAGGTGTGGTTCTGATACAACTCTCTGCTGGGTGGGCTGAACAGTCATGCACTTCAAAGGTCCAAAGCCGCTCTAATCCAAGATGGTTTCGGCCCTTTGATTTGCATGACCGTTTGGCCCACCCAGGGAGCCCAATCCCCCTGTCAATGATCTCCCCTCCCCTTGTAGTGTGTGACATCAGGGTGCCCAATCCCCATGTTGGTGATCCTCCTCAGTACTGTCCAACATCGGGGTGCCCAATCCCCATGTCAGCGATCCCACAGCACTGTCCAACATCGGGTTACCCAGTCCCCATGTCAGCAATCCCCCCAGCACTGTCTGACATCAGGGTGCTCAATCTCTGCATCTACAATCCCCCTGTACAATAGGACACTGGGGAACCCACCCCCAGTGTCCCCAGTTATGTTACTTCCGCTCACCACCACTCTGGAACACTAGGGAGCCCACCCCCAGTGTCCCCAAACATTTTTTATCTCTGGAAAAAAAAAAAAAAGAAAACAGTCTCCCAACATCTTTTTTTGTAACTTAAACCTGTAAAGAAGAAAATGGTCCTTCATCGTCTCCCCATCCCCCTTCCCATCCCAACCTTCCCTCTGTGCACCCACCATTCTGCACCCCCTATACCCCATACTTACCTTTGGAGGTTGGCGGCTGCTATCTTCTGTGGACCGGGACTGGCAAACTTAAGAATCAAGGTAAGTGCCTTATAATGGCAGTCAATGGAGTTTTGAACTTATGTTAGTATCTTGGCCATTTTTAGGTGTTTTTGCACCAAATTTTCAACATGGACTTTTTGGGACCCCACCTCATGAACATTGGCACTTTTGTTTCATTACTCAGACCCAAAAGGTAATTTCTCAGTCCCTGTGCAGAATCACCTTTCAGGACTGAGTAACGAAATGACAGTGCCACTGTACATGAGGTGGGGCCCCAAAATGCCCATGTTGAAAATTTGGTGAAGACATTCTCAAAAATGGCCGTGTTATGAGCATGCATTGTGCAGTTTCTATGCAGGCGCATAACTTTGCAAATTGTTAATATTTTCACTCCAAATTGTCAACATACTGATTTTTTCACACCACCTCATGAACAGTATAGTTGTAATTTCTCACATTCTGCCTGAAATGTGTTTGTGCACCTGTGGCATGGAATGGCATGATCCTTGCATGAAATTATCTTTCTGGCCAAATAACAAAATGGCAGTGCCACTGTTCATGAGGTGGGGTCCCAAAATGGCCATGTTGAAAATTTGGAGTAAAAATACCAAGACAGGAATTCCTTTTCGTTGACATTTTATTTATTTTATTTATTCTTTGGTAACCGGGTAAGACCCACTAGGCACAAGTGCCTGTTTTCAGGGGTGACCCGGGAGCACTGGGTGGTTAAGTGACTTGTTCAGAGTCACACAGTGTGCAAGTAGAGGTTGTGGGAATCAAACTCAGGTCTGCTGGATGTAACAAGCTCATCCACAGCTTGTTACTCTAACCTCTAGGCTATACTGCCATTTCCAACGCATGCGTGTAACTTTGCCAATTTCTCATATTTTCACTCCCAATTTTTAACACAGCCATTTTTTCACACCACCTCATGAACACTACAGTTGTCATTTCTTCCATTCTTCCCAAAACGACTTTCCGCATCTGTGGCACGAAATGGCATTTTGCCATGGATTAAAAAATGTTCACATATGGGGATGATGAGGTAAGGTGATAAGAAGACTATGTTGAACATTTGGGGTCAAAATGTGAAAAAATAATGAAGTTATCATGGCAACATACAAGAGTCTGCTTGCTGCTCCTACATCCTTGGTTCAGAGATGGACTCAGGAGTTCGAGGGCCGGCCGGAGACAGTAGGGTTGAGTGTCCCAGGGACTGCTCTCCTTCTCTGGGGGGGAAGGGTGAAGAGTGTCCGGTGCATTGTGCACCTCTGGTGGAGGCTGGGAGTACCACCACTGCCGACACCTCATGCAAGGGGGGCGGGGCAGATGCTGGCATCATTGCACGTCCTTGCCCACAGGAATCTTCAACAATTAGCATAAAAAAATTCTGGCCCCATTCCTGACACCCCCGCCTCCACCTCCACTCCTATAGCAACTAATAACAGAGAGAGAGAGAGAGACACTAGTGGGAGCCAAGGAGAAATGTTATGGTCACAGAAATCACATATAAAGTTTATTCTTGGCTCCAGTATGGCTGTGTGTGTGCACAGGGCAAGAGCAGGCTTGGAAAATAAACCACAAAGTTATAAGCTTGCATTGAAATTTGTGAACACAGGCTCGTAACTTCGGCAATATTCAGTATTTTGACCCCAAATTTTCTACATAGCCATTTCTTCATAGCACCTAATGAATTTCATAGCTGTCATTTTTCAGATCCTGGCCAAAGTGTTTATTTTTTTGCATGATTTGCAGGAAGTAGGATGTTGGTTAACTAGAATCTGCAGCTTATCCAGTAGGTAGGGAAATGGGCAGACTGGGTGGGCCAAGTGGTCCTTATCTGCCGTCAAAGTCTATGTTTCTATGTTTCTATGTTTTAGTTGTAGCGTGAAATCAACTTTCGGGCAAGAGCTGAAATCTTCAAAATGTGGCCTCAGAATTGAAAATAAAAATGTTTAACAAGCAAACGATGTTCAGCATTGACAAATGCCTGTTTTGATTCTAGCTATAAACTGCCTGCAGTGGCTTCTCTTATACTGAGTGCATTGTCAAAATTGGCTTCTTTAAAATAAACTGGTTCCACCAAGAAAATTCACAGGCAATTAAAGAGGAGAATAATACAGGACTGCCAGACACCTCCCAAATGCTTAAATCCCCAAACAAGCTGTACCTTGTTTAATTCACAAAGTTCAAATAACATTTCTCATAAAGGGTGCTACTGGTTTTATGGCATGTAACAAAACAGTCCAGTGCACACCCAGTCCCCCAAGATAAATATTTGCAATGTTAAATGCCTCTTTCTGCCTATATGGGCTATTTTCTTACTTTGTCTCCATGTAAAATTAATGTGAAATAAGTTGAACCACCAGTAGCCAAGGTGGAACCCCTTAATTTGGTCCTAATAATGTACTGTCTTCAGTGGCTAGTCTTACACAGAGTGCACTCTATGTGAGAGGTTCCACCTGACATAAAGACGAAGAGAGCTCCTTTACATAGTGACAAAGTAAGGAAAGAACCAATTTAGGCAGGCAGAAACTTTTAACTGTGAAGATTTACTGGGGGAGGGGGGGTGCACTGGACATTGTTTGCTCAGTGTTGTCTCCCATGCTTTTTGATCTTTGTATGCTACCACTAGGGAAGCTTATCCAGAAATGCAAGCTGTTATATCACAGCTATGCTGTGATACATAGTTGTATCTGTCAATAACATCGGACCCTGTTAATGCTGTGGAATGCCTGTCCAGATACCTGGCCGAGGTTAGGAAATGGAGGACAGATAGCTGGCTCTGTTGGAACCCGGAGAAATCTGAGATGGTAGTAGTGGGTACTGGGGATAGGGTAAGGGATCCAAGTCAGTCTAATGTGCTTTCCTCAGTTGAGGGGATTGTACTAAAAAGATCAGAGGCAATATGCAGTCTTGGTGTTATGGCTGACTGTGGACTGACCATGGAAAACCAGGTGTTGGCTGTGGTCAGTGGGTCATTTTATCACCTGCGAAATATTAAGGACATAAATACTTTCCTGGTGGGACCCACAATAAAGACATTAATCTATGCATTGGAGGCCACATGGATGGAATACTGTTGTCTCTGAATGCAGGTCTGCCTAATTAACAGATAGAGCACTTGAAGGTGTTCAAAATGTGGCAGCATGGGTCATCTCTGGAGCCAGTAAGTTTGATCACATCTTACTGTTATATGAACCTTAGGATGGTTACCAATATGAAACAGGACTGATTGCAAAACACTGGTGCTGGTCTTTAAGGCCATGGCCAAACTAGGCCCAGTGTACTTAAAGAGACCTTCTCATGTCATATGCCTCAGTAAGGTCCTTGAAATCATTTGAAAAACTGCAGCCTCAAGCAGGGAGAAAAGATAGGGACAGATTATTTTGGGTGCCAGCACACAGATTATAGAATGCACTGCTGGTATGTCTTTGTGCTGCCACATCTTTGTACAGTTTCAAGCAACTTTCACGGCTAGAAATTTTTTTTAAAAAGTGGTCCACACAAGTACCATTTCCCAAGATTTGGTATTCCATCTCAAAATGGTATACCAACCCTATTTTTGTATACCACTATATACTGAGAAATATCACACTTCAGTTTGTAATGTACTTGACAGATTTTCTTAAATTAATAGCACAACAAGTTTTAAGCATCCTATGGCAA
This sequence comes from Neoceratodus forsteri, assembly GCA_016271365.2. Taxonomy (NCBI): domain Eukaryota; kingdom Metazoa; phylum Chordata; order Ceratodontiformes; family Ceratodontidae; genus Neoceratodus; species Neoceratodus forsteri. Next base: position 1,250,253,594 of record CM028129.1, on the reverse strand, counting down.
AGTACAATAATGCACCCACATTTTAGACCCAGAGTATGTATTTGTTTCCCCCCAAAACTCATGGCACAACACATTAACAAGCACATAGCAAGTGTGTCTCTCAGTACACACAGGGCAGTCAAATTAACAGTGCTACTATGAACTTTTATACTACAAATACAGCAGGCAAATCAATACAACAGCAATATACACAGACGTTGATTGTAGTCCCCTTTTCATAGCATATTGGAACTCATTTTTCTAAGCCTGAAAGCTACTGCAATTCAAACAGGCTACTGCAGTTTAAATTTCTCTTAACTTTACCATTCATGATTAATTGGCCCAAAATGTTCAGTTGCATCTCACAGGGTACTTCTCAACATCGCACAAACAAGTTCATTTAAATTTCAGACTAAAAAAAAATCATCAAGGTATGGAATATCAGCAATTACACAGAAGCAGTTTCCCTTACACTGCCACCAAAGTGTACAAAATCCAAATGGCAACCTTGCTGGCCTGAGAGGCAAGAAGGTGAACACTGAAATAAATGTCACACACTGAAAAGTTATTAAATGCAGATATTCCATACCTTTATATTGTGCATTGCAAGGTGGTGATTTTTATTGTGTTTACTTGCCTGGAGTGGAGGAGAAGGCGGATGTTGCTGGAGGAGCGGAGGAAGAGGAGGCGGACGTGGCTGCTGGGGGGCCTGCTGTCTTCTGACTGCCCTGGACTGCAATGATGGAACAGGAGCATGCTGCCGGGCCACAGCTCGTGGAGATGACGAGCAAAGGCTGAGGAAGTCAAGACTGATGCTGTTTGGGGGGCAAATGACTCAGCGAGAGGCCGAGGGAATTTTGTTATTTTCAGTTTCAGGCAAGGGCAAATTGGAGTGGAGTGGAGACTAAGGAGATTGGAGAGTCAGGAGAGGTCAGAAAGACACGCGGCATTCCGGTTGGCTGGAGCATCTTACAAGGTGCCAAATCATCTCTGGAGCCGCAGAATGAAGGAAAAAATAAAATAAAACCACAACAGGAAAAAAAATGGCAGCTGCTCAAACTCAGCTCCCTTAAAGTGGTATACACCACGGATTACCAGGGGGATGATTTTGGTGTTCCATGCTGGTGTTCTGGTGTGTACGGAATACCAAATAACAGGGAATTTCAAGCCCTGACTACTGAAGAGTCATATGTTAAGAAATAATACAAATCACACATACCCCCATAATGCAAATCACCACAAAATGTTATGCTGGTTCAACTTTAAGCAGGAATGCATGGTGCCGAAAGGCCTCTCACACACTCTGCAAAGGGTGCCAACAGAAGACACAGACACATGTTTTGTCCTACCAGGACTCATCAGTGTGCTTCAACTGTATGACAGCCCAGTGAGTGAACCAGCTACCTTAAGTTGTTCGATCAGGTTTGGGTTGTGGTGAGCCCAATAAAAACAAAAAACAAACTTAAAGACAAAGAACCTTAGTGTGCAAGCACTGAGGCAAGGGTTACCCCAAAGGGCAATGGCCGAGAAGCCAAGTTTCAAAGAAATACAAAATCACACATACCCCCATAATGCAAAGCATCATGGGCTATATATGCAAATATGTATATGCTAAGTAGTACTGCTTGAAGATAGCAACTTAGCATGGGGATTTGTATTGCTGTATATATGTTGTTTTGCATTTTATGTGTTGATGTGATGTTGTCTATTAGTGTGATGCTGTGTGGGAGACTATCCTGTAAGGGGACAAACACAAAACTAGCAGCTTGACCCTTACTCATTCACAAACTGCTAGTCACTTTTCTTTGCAGTAGTGCAACAGGTTATGGTACAAATCAGTCAAAACAGAGCATTCGGTGACCCCCCCATGGCCTTTCAAATATTGCAGTTTTCTTTCTGCCTCATTGGCTACTTATTCATTTTATCTCAAGGAGAATGGGGGTCTCTTGGTGCTGATTCAGAGCTCTGATGTAAATTTAAGCCAAGCCACTAGATGACAGTTGGGCGGAGACTAAATCTTTGGTTTTAACTGGATTGTGCCATAATAAGTTGCTCATCTAAAAAGAAATGTGACTAAACATTTATGAGAGATCGAGGGACAAGCAACTAATTTTGTGTTTAATACTTCAGAGATGTATGGCTGTCTATCAGCAGGCTCCCAACAATCAACTGCACAAGGAAGCCAGTTTAGACTGTGCATCCTTTCTAAAAGTGGGCAACTCAGGTAGTTGCATTTTAGAATATGGACCACGCTGATGGGTGGTCCACTGTAATATTTGGTGGCTGGGCTTAAAATTCCCATCACTGCTCTGAATGAACACTGACAGACTCCACCTCTCCTTTGAGATAACATAAGTAAGTAGCCAATTCAGGCAGAAAGAAAATTGTAATGTATGAAATATTTGCCATTGGGGAGAGGAAGGGTGTGCATTGAATCCTCTGTTGTAACTACTTTGTACAGGGCTCTGAATTCTTGCAGAAGGGAACCAAAAATAAAAATGAAATGTGATAAAACTGAAATCATGTCAAAAGTGTGGAGGGCTAAGCACTTGAACACCTTACCTCCTGCCACACCGGGGACCTGTGTTCAGGAACAAGCACGAGTTGCGGGGGATCAAACATCCCAGGGACTGCACTCCTCTCCTGGGAAGAGGTGGCCTGCCATTTCAGCCCATGACTGCCACTGGGTTGAGGCCTGGTGACAGTGCAGGTTTGAGCGACTTGAACAGCGGGGCTGCAACTGTGCAGGACATGTGTGCCTCCACATATATGTACTGGCACCGTGACAGAGAAATGAGGCACAGAAAATGGGAAAGGGGAGGATGGGGCTATAGGAAGCCCTGCCCATCTCCCTGTGGCCCGTGCTGCCATTTGGATCCACGGGGGTGTCTGGATTTGCTGTCCAAGGGGAGGATGGCACTCCCCCTGCTGGCCCCACTGTGGAGGAAATCTGTGGAAAATATGTACTCCTGGATCTGACAGAGGTGTGTGCCTGTCATGGAGACTAGGGAAAGGGCTCAAGTGCCACCCACCAACCAACATACAAAAAGCTGCATGGGAAAAAATGTCCAGGCATTATTAAAAGTTCATAGGGCCTTCAAGGCTTGTCTCTTGTGGTACAAGATACACCAAACATGAGGTTTGGGTGAGATGACTGCAAAGCAAGGCTGAGTGGTTCATTCTGCCCAAACTTCACAAGAGGTGTCTCTTATACTATTAAAGACACCACTCGGAGGCCCTATTAACTTATTATAAATAATATCACTCGAGTTTAGCTGGAGTAGTTTATAATAGGGTTAGAGCTTTTTTTAATTTACTTATGCTGTCCTTCCTTCCTGGTGCTGGTGGAGTGTTCTCACCAAATACTCCTGCATGTGAGCACACTGTACACAGAATAAGATGTGCAGTGACTGTGTGCTGATTGGCTGAAATCACATTAGTGATTTATAATACGATATACACACCAGTACTTCTTGTTCAAAAACTGTTGCACACACACCCTTCTTGCAATGAGATGTTGGAGCTTAAATGTTGTACAAAAATTCGAAGCTTTATTACATCAAAACACCAGATATAGCTTGATGCATTTCGGATAAACAAAATCCTGAAAAAGAAGTTGTGATCTTACTGTGAATGCACCACAGTCCCTGTGAAATCCCTTTTGGGAAGCTATGTACACCAGTACCCTTCATCTAATGTTCATGTTTCCTCCTTAAGAGGCAGCAGTGTTTTCTAAGTTTTCACTGACCTTTCATTTACACTCTCTTCTTCTCCCATAGAGCATTTTCTCCCTAACCATACTCATATCAGGGATATATCCTGGTCCTAGGGATATACCTTTCAATCCTGTCAACCCCACCCCCACAGTCCAGTACCACCCTGACTACCCCCACAACATACTCTTCACTGGTGCGGGCAACAGTGGGAAGGCCGTTCCCCCCTCCCCTTCCCTGAGGCACTCCACTGTGTAGATAAGGATCCAGGGTCAGCCTACATTAGGACCCAGGGGTGTCCAGGAATCCAGGCCATCTTATAGACAGTACATAGGTTTTACTTCCTGGTTTCACCCTTCTCCTTCCTCCTTCAGTGGTGTGGCAGAGCCCGTTGATGGTCTCGGCTGCATGCAGTGATGTCCCTATAGAAGAGACAATCTCCCTTGGACCAGCACGGGGTAACTGTGGGACTGGAGCACAATGCCAACACTCCCCAACCACAGGGTGCTGCCTAGTGGCAGCTGCTGAGGTCTGGGTTGCCTCCTGATGTGGAGTCCTGAGCTCACCTATGAACTTGGTGCATCTGCATGGCTGCATGTCCCAGTGCCACTGGGCATCAGGGGGACTCCATCTCCTCACTTGGCTTTTAATCAGGGGTGGAGGGGTGTTAAAGGTTGGGTGAATATGTTTCTCTGCATGTAAATTGCTGTTTCATTCGAACCTTCCCAGAAAGACATGACATGGATGTGCCAGTGCTTAAATGTGAGTTATACTTTTCTGTCCCAATGTTTCATTGTATCATCATGGACTGTCACTTTTTACCTTAGAAAACTAGTGACATCCAGATCATGTAACACCATCATACTAACATCAGCTACTGAAATTACCAGCATTCTGATGTCAGATCGATGGTATTATGAGATTAAAAGTCAATTACTTTCCACATATGTGAATCGGCCTTTACTGTAATGAAAATTTACAGTAAAGGCTGACTCATACTGAAACACTGGTCAGTCTTTTTATTTAAAACTACTCAGACCCATGCATCACAAACAGCCAATGGGAAAAGATCAACTGCTTGGATATAATCCCATCTTGGGGTTCTGGTAACACTGTGAAACCACTCGAGCATTGTTCTTGTGGTTCTGATGTCACCAAAACCCCTTGATGGAATTACAGGTCTTCTCCCATCTATTATTCCATTTAATGCATCTTCCACAGACCCAGCCAAAAATGAATCATTCAAATAGAAACCTACTGTTGTTATACGGGTTAGTGTAATGCTATCAGAGCTTGGTCCTGTTAAACAGTAAGGGGGTACTGTGGGTACAGTCTCTTGCAATGAAATTACTCTTACTAAGTTGATACCAGCCCCAGTTTGTTGTCCGTGTGATGCACCATACTAGAAATCTGCTTTTCAGCTTACCTCGTGGCTGGTGCCTTTCTTGTCAACATTCTAAATGGCTTGAAAAAAAAAGAAAACTTCAACAGCAGCAGATGGCAGATAAGCAGGAATGGTAAATAGTTTTAATTACTGCATAATGTAAGTGAGACAATAAAAGGGAGACGGCGGAAGCAAGCTGCTGCCTTATCAGCCCTGGAACTGTTGCTGGGCTCAATTTGTCTGGAAGGCAGCATGTGTTGCTTTTACTCTTAGGAGGCCTTTAAAAAAGAGAATGCCGAAAATATTAATTGCACGCCTCATCTGCCCATCCATCTTCACCGCCGACTAACACACTCTTTTTTTTTTAATTTCAGGGGAATCGTTTTCAAATGGGAATCATGCAAATGAGTATTTTAGCTATTCATTTGTTTTACTGCGAGTACTTGGTGAACAAATGGCCTACAGCTCGGAATGAATTAAAAGACACAGGCACTGGAGACCGATTTTTAATACAAAGTCTTGACACAGAGACGACCCTGACCGGCGACATGGAAAATGTTGGCATAGCAACTTTGGGCATTTTCATGCAAATGGGCGCCTATATGGATGACACAAATGCAATGGTTCCCTTCAACTAATCATCATAAAATTAGTTTCAGCATACTTAAATGCTTCCGCTTAATGCATTCTATCTGTATGCATGAAATTGCCTGAGCTAATGCAGTACATAAAACAGCAAAGTTACAATAAATGGTTGAATTGCACGTAGTTATGCTATCTCCCATAAAAACTTATTTTTACATTACTGAATGTGCAACCCCCCAAAGGCATCTGTTCCAAATTGCTATGTATGGCTAATTGAACAGAATGCATAAACAGTAACGCATGCTTATTTTTTCAAGATGCTTGCTTAATTTTTCTGTAACTTAATTGAGAAGGCCTTTTTTTATAATATAAAATATAAATATACCAATTGACTGACAGCTACAGACACCTCATTGTCCATATTCCTATTTATATCTATGTGAAGGGTGGTACTTTGGTCCTTACACATTTGACCTGTTCATTGCACAGAAAACACAACAGTTTGCTGGCTGTAGTCAACTTAACCACTTTAAGTAAAGCTAACAAAGTGGGTACTTCACTTCTCCAAGGGATCAATCTCAGGCAGCTGGGAGATGTAAACAATGGCACTGATTGACATACTACACACACACACACACACACACAGTGTTTTAATACAACATATGTTTTGAAATAACTGGGCAGATAAAAACTTACTTCAGGCACCATGAAAAGATATTAATATCTTTTCATGAAGCATTGCGTCATCCTGCTATTTTTTCTTGTTGCACTATCTCTTAATGCATTTAAGCAAGAAGGCACGATGGGGCATGGGTTGTGCAGGGTTTACCACGTGCTTGGGGGCACTGTGAGGCATGCCTCCACAGATGGAGTGCCTTCAACCCCATGGCATGTGGTAAAACCCTGCACAACTCATGAGCTGGAGTGTCCTATTGCTTGTATAAAATAGGTTTCTAATAAAATAAAAAAAAGTAAAATAAAAACTTTTAAAATGTGGCTAAAACTATGCTGGCCCAGTAGTGCAGTAGTAGTGCCGTGGGAGCATACTTGGGTTGCTGGGGGGGGGGTGCAGAGGTTGAGCATCCGATGGACTGCACTCCTCTCTAAGGGAGGGAAGTGTGTCATTCCCACTGTATGACTGCCACCAGATGCTGGCCTAGTGGCAGTGTGCTTCTGAGGTTGGCATTGGAATGGAGGGAGACTGTCGGACTTCCACAGCAAGTGCCTGCTTCCTCACGTGTATATGGTTCATACTCAGTCCGGTCAGACCAGATTAGCATCAGCAGGGGTGCTTTTCTTACCCTCACAGCAACAACCAATATATATACCAGTGTTCTGGTTCCCCTATAGAATCCTCTTGGACCTGTGCCACAGTTTGATCCAGTACATTTTATACTGACTAACACAGAGAGTGCTATTTTATCACTCTCACAAGCTGGCAACCTGGGTTTGTGAAACAGAAAATCTAAGCAGAAAGACTGTTGGCCCATTCCGTCTTCCCAACTTTACCCTATCCTATCTGGAGACCGAATGACTAATTGGAGTTATTGCCCTCACCTCCTCCTTGCCTCCTGCCTTACTGCTTGTGTCCTGAGCCCTGAACATCAGGAGCAGAGGCTGGCAGGGAGAGCTCAGAGTATCCTTGTGAATGCTGTCTTTCTGGGGAGTGGTCAGTTGTAGTGCCTCTCACATGGTGACACTTAGGAGTAGTGCAGTGGAGGTGCCATTATTGGCATGGGTGACCACATGCTGCCTTGCTCCCTCACCACTAAGACAGTCACCACCATGCTCGCACCAATTTTGGGTGGTGAGAGGGCATTAATAATAGGAATGGCCCTAGGCTTGGCGTGGCATGAATAGCTAGTCACTTGCTACCCATGCTTACAGCCACTATGGATGTCCGGGCCCTCGCTTCACACTGGAGCACTGGAAGACCTTTCCTCACTCTCTAAGTAGGCCACAGATGACCCAAAAGGAAAGGAGGATCCCAGCTATCGGGTATAAACCAAAGATATCTGAGGCTGCAGGCTGGTTGAGGATGGAGATGGTCTGGAGTGACTAGAAGGTGTCTGGAGTCAGATGTATGCAGGAGGCAAAGGACTAGGGGTCAGTATAACTGGCGGTAATAAAGAGAAAAAAAAAAAAGACCGGTGTACCTAGTTTCTGTAACACACTAGCCCTGCATTTGGGGCACAAAAAAGGCTGTAGGGCCTTGGATGATAACTCCTGTGGCTATTTATTACCCAAAGACTGCACTCCTCTCTAAGGGAGGGAAGCGTGTCATTCCCACTGTATGACTGCCACCAAAGTGCAGTCCATATACCTGAAGAGGAGAAGAGAAATCCTAGCCCCCCCCAAAAAAAAAAAATCAGGGTAATTAGTGAGGTAAACACCAAATTAGAGCAGTCGATAGGGAGAAGGGAAGAGATAAATGGGGTAAATGGAGAAAAAGACAAGGGCAGTAGGGACAGGGATGGGGCAAAAAGAAATAAAGCCATAAAAAAATGAAGAGTAATGACTATTGCCCATAGTCTAGGTAAACAGCTCCTTGAAATGATGGCCTTGATGGAAGAGGGATGCCTGGATATTGTGGCAGTCACAGAAACATGGTACACAGCGAACAATGACTGGGATGTCAACATACCAGGGTACACAATCTACAGGAGGGACATTGAGGGAAGAAGAAGAGGAGGATGAGTAGCTCTATATGTAAGGGAAGGGATCAAAGCAACAGAACTAAAGGGTAAACAGGGAGGAGAGGAGGCACTGTGGGTCACCCTGGAGACTGGAAATGGCTCCATACTCCGCACAGGGGTTGTATACAGACCCCTGTCTCAGGGGGAAGAAATGGACAAGGAAATGATAGAAGGCATTCTTGGGATGGCAGAGAAAGGGGAGATATTGCTGACGGAGGACCTGAATATGCCAGGTGTTGACTGGACCACCTTTGCTGCAGCCACATCCAAGAGCAGGGCCATTCTCGATGCCCTACAGGGGGCATGCCTCAGACAGCTAGTTTTGGAACCCACTTGGGAGAGAGAGAGCAGTCTTAGACCTGGTACTCTCAAATGGGGATGGAGAGAGGATCTCTGATCTTCAAGTGGGTAGCCATCTGGGAACAAGCGACCACCAAACAGTGTGGTTCACGATAAACTTAGCTGTAGAGTCAAGCCACACAAAAGTGAAGGTACTGGACTTCAGGAGGGTTGATTTTCTCAAAATGGGAGAGTGCCTCAGAAAAGCACTAGCAAACAGGCAAGAAGGTGGGGTGGAGCAACAATGGGGAAACATCAAAACCGCCATCACAGAGGCAACAAGTCTTTGTGTGAAGCAAATAAACAAATCAAATCGAAAGAAGAAACCACTATGGTTCTCAAAAGAAGTGGCGGGGAAGGTAAGGGAAAAAAAGATAGCATTCAGGAAGTATAAGGAAACAGAAGGAGCAGGACAGAGAACTGTACCAGTTAAAGCAGAAGGAAGCGGGTAAGGCAGTCAGAATAGCAAAGGCCCAAACTGAGGAAAAGATAGCCAACTCGGTTAAGAAGGGGGATAAAACCTTTTATAGGTACATTAGGGAGCAAAGAAAGACTAAGGCAGGGATACTGAGGCTGAACAAAGAGGAAGGTGGTTGGGCAGAGAGCGACAGTGAAAAGGCAGGATACTGAGCGAATACTTCTGCTCAGTATTCACAATGGAAAAGCAGGGGGAAATACCTAATCTGGTCAATAGAAGCACTCTGGATAGGGGGGTTGATATTAGTCCTTTCGAAGAAAAAAGGGTTCTGAAAGAACTCTTAAAACTGAAGGTGGATAAAGCAATGGGGCCTGATGGGATTCACCCCAGGATTTTAAAAGAACTAAGGGAAGAACTAGTAACACCACTGACTATCCCTTTTAATAAATCATGGGAGGATGGGGTGGTACCTGAGGACTGGAGGAGGGTGGATGTGATTCCCCTTCACAAAAGTGGGAGCAAGACAGAGGCAGGAAACTACAGACCTGTCAGTTTGACTTCAGTGGTAGGGAAAATGATGGAATCACTTCTGAAGGAAAGAATTGTTGAATACCTAGAGGCCAGTGGGGCATAGGACCCAAGGCAGCATGGATTCACAGTGAGAAGGTCATGTCAGACAAATCTAATTGATTTCTTTGACTGGGTGACCAAAGCAGTAGACCAGGGAGGGCTGTGGACATGGCCTACCTAGACTTTATGAGGCATTTGACACAGTCCCGCACAAAGATTAATTAACAAATTAGCCAGCCTGGGAGTGGGTCCTAAGGTGGTAGCCTGGATAAAACACTGGTTGGACAACAGGACACAGCGGGTAATAGTAAATGGAGTCCACAGTGAAGAAAGGAGGGTTACTAGTGGGGTACTGTAGGGTTCAGTACTGGGGCCGGTCCTTTTTAATGTCTTCATAAGTGACATTGCAGAAGGACTGGAAGGGAAAGTATGTCTCTTTGCAGATGACACAAAGATCTGCAACAGGGTTGATACACAAGGTGGGGTGGAAAGGATGAAAAGGGACTTGGCAAGGTTGGAGGAATGGTCAAATGTATGGCAGTTTAGATTCAATGCAAAGAAGTGCAAAGTAATGCACCTGGGAAACAAAAACCCAGGAGAAGAGTACACAATGGGGGGTGACATACTGACAACAGAAATGGAAATGGACCTGGGGGTAGTCATATCAGATGACCTAAAGGTGGGCCAGCAATGTGAGAAGGCAGGAAGGAGGGCTGGGGGGATACTGGGATGCATAGGGAGAGGCATCACCAGTAGAAAACAGGAAGTTGTTGGTCCTCTGTACAGACAGTTGGTAAGACCACATCTCGAGTACTGTGTACAGTTCTGGAGACCCCATCTCCATGAAAAACATAGACAGGGTGGGGCTGTCAGAGGAGGGCAACCAAAATGATGCAGGGTCTGCATCAGAAGACATATGAAGAAAGACTAAAGGAACTAAGATGTATAGCCTCAAGGGAAGGAGGAGAGGGGACATGATAGAAACTTTCAAATACCTCAAGGAATCAACAAAGTCCATGAGGTAGCATCTTTCAGAAAAGAGATGTGCAAACACAAGGGGCACAATTTGAAGATAGAGGGGGGATGGCTCAGAGGTAATGTGAGGAAGTATTTCTTCACAGAGAGGGTTGTGGATACATGGAACATCCTTCCTGAGGAGGTTGTAGAGTCAAAAACAGTGGGGGAATTCCAGAATGTATGGGACAGACATAAGGAAATTCTAGTGGGGGTAGGAGGAAGTAGGCTGTTGGTTAACTAGCATCTGCAGCTTATCTGTTAGGTGGGAAATGGGCAGACTAGGTGGGCCAAGCGGTCCTTATCTGCTGTCAAATTCTATGTTTCTATGTTTCTAGATGAAAATGTGCTGCATGATGCCTTGACTCTTGGAAAGATTTAGTGGGTTAGGCTGCAATAGAATACTACCCCGTGGGACACAGCACTGATGCACAGTGTTCTCCACTGGCACATCCCACCCAGTTCCCAGAAAATGCAAGTACAGTTGTAGCAGAATATCAAACTGAATACTCTACTAATAAAATACAAAATCAAACATGCCCCCACAATGCAAAGCATCATGGGCTACATATGCAAATCACCACAGAATGTTATGCTGGTCCAACTTTAAGCGGAATTGCATGGTGCCAAAAGGCCTCTCACACAGTTTGCAAAGGGTGCTAACAGAAGACATAGACACGTGTTTCGTCCTACCAGGACTCATCAATATGCCTCGTCTGTTTGACACCCCAGTGGAATGGACCAGCTACCCTAGAAGCAGTGTGCCTTGGATATATAGTGGTGAACCCATTAAAATCAAAAAAACTATTTAAAAGACAAAGAACCTCTGTGCGCAAACACTGAGGAAAGGGTTACCCCAAAGGGCATTTGGCTGGGAAGCCAAGTTTCAAGAAAATACAAAATCACACATGCCCCCACAATGCAAAGCATCATGGGCTACATATGCAAATCACCACAGAATGTTTACTCTACTAATAATATGCTCGTGGCACAAGGATTCAATGAAAAACAACAAGGTTTATTAGGGATAAGCAGGATCAGGGTTCTGGGAAAGAAAAAAGGTTAATACAAGTATATAGTGACTTTGACTAACTAGAAGGGCTCACATGGCCACAAGCTCACCCCCAGCTATGTGCATGTGCCTGTTCTGCAACTACCCCTGTCCCTACTGGTACCAGTATTATTTCCCCTAGTTCTCAGAGAGGTCCACTGCTGTTTCCATGGGTTTCCAGCTGTTTGATCAGTGTAGGCCTATCACATGTGACTGGCCAGCATTAGCACTCTTAAAGGAGAACTGCACTGAATGCGTAAGTCATTTTTCCTGCAGAAGGTGGTTTTTAAATACTGGTTTAAATTATGTTACTGTACCACCTGTACTGGTCTCTTTGTAAAGTCAGTGAGCATTTAAGATTTACACACTAGTGTTGAGTACCACTTTGGAACTCTGGGATCTATTTGATGCTCCTTACAACTACAGAGTCCTACAGTGGAACACAAGCACATTGTGCCAACAATCTAAGAACTTCACAAGGACATACAATAAACTACATCAAGCTGTTCCAAAATGATTTTCAGCAACAAAGTGACAGCTAGAAGCACCCAATGAATTATTACAATGCTGGTAAAGATGTGGCAATATCAGAATGTGAACCAGTGTTTATGAAACAGCTTCTACAGAAAGTACAGGCTTGCAGGTTAAACACAGTTCTCCTTTTTTAAATAGACATAATTTTTATTGAACTGGTTATGTCTGCAATACATTTGTACATAATAAAGAGCATTTTCTAATACAATAGGTATGTTCCTGAATCATTGTCACAAAGATATAATTCCAGATGAGAGGAGGTTGTGGTGGTAAGAGTCCTTCCATCCTGTAAGTTACAATACGGGGGGAGCGCGAGGAACAAAGCTCAGCTTTTTTTTTTTTGATAAACATATTTTATTGAAAAGAATAAATTGCAGGGAAAAACATATATTTGCCTGCAGTTCATATGACATTTTGAAAAACAGTATCAACCGTAGATATGCAAAAGTGGTTAACAGCTCCACTTTACAGGTTACATTAGCGGCTGTTACATTGTCTCATTGTCTAGGCTTGCTACTTGCAGAAAGCTAACATACTTATCAGTACCAACCAATATACTCATTCATCCGTGTCTGAATGGGCCATAACCCACATAACAGGTTTGCTATGGCTCTTTATCATTGCCAATGATCCTTACCCAAGGGTAGAAGTCATTTTCAAGGGTTTTAAACATGGGGTCCTAGATCTTCACAAACAGGTCCTCTTTGCCGTTAGCTCTCAGTTGTGCTTTTTCAAGTTTTAGGCAGCATAGTAGACTATGAGCCCATTGCTGAATGGTGGGGGTTCAGTGGCTAACCAGTTCTGGGCAATAGTCATTCTGGTGTTGATTAGAGCGATGGACCAAAGCTTCATACCTACTCTGAGCTCCTGCCTACTCGGGTCAGCCCCTACGAGTAGCTCTAGTGGGGTATTGGGGAGTTTCCCCAACCACCACCCCTTCCATTGTTCTGTGTACCTTGTGCCAGAAAGGAGTTATTTTCGGGCATATCAGAATCATATGTAGGCATGTACCCATTTTTACCCCACACTTGGGACACTCAGGTGATTTGTCTTAGTACATCTTGTGCATTTTGGCCAGCCCCATTTATGCCTGTATAGGAAGTTTAATTGTATTTGCCAGAGTCTATTGTTCCTTGAACGGTTTGCCAGATGTTTGGCCGCAGGGTCACAGATATTTATAGTGATGGTCATGCCTACATCTTCTCCCATTTCTTAAAGTTGTCTCCACATATTAGTGTGTCCTGACTCTGCAGGGCCTTATAGTACATGGATAGGGGTTTACTACTTATTGGGATCAGAAAAGTTTATCCTGTAGTGGGGATGGACTAACCAGGTCATCTTCTACCAGGAACGTGGAGTACAAAACGTTATCTCCCTGAGGTATATAAAGAGGTCTCCTGCCTGTAATCCTTTTTCTTGTTGCAGAGTTTGGAATGATTTTATTATCCTGCCCTCATACATTTGGTTTAAGCTGGCCAGGCCATCCTTTTATCACCACAGTAGGCTCTGGTGTAGTGGTACAGTGTATGCAGATTTGGACCTAATCAAATCCAATATTGTGGTACAGTATTAGAGGATATCACCGAAACATATCCTATCTTTTTTGTGCACTAGGATCATGGTACTGTGTTGGAGGAGAAGGGGTTTTATAATTTAAGAAGGGTGAGGGTACTGAGTGCAGTCGCTAAGCATCCACTTTTAGATCTCTTCCTATTTCCTCCTCCTCTAGAGAGACTCAAGGCAGATTTCCAGAGTTTGGACCTTCCAGTAGGAAAGCTAGTTGGGAGTTAGAGTAATACATTTAAAAGGTGGAAGTCCCCCCATTTTGGTTGGCATTAGTAAGATAGCCCTATGAATTCTGGTGGGTTTTTTTCCATAATTGGGTGAGTATCACAGAGTCTATTCGCTTGAACAGGAGATGTGGTACCCAGATTGGTATGGCCTGAAATAGGTATATAAGCACCTTGGAAGAATGGTCATCTTGACCACACTGATTCTGCCCAGTAGGGACAAGGGGAGACTCTTCAACCTGTAACAGTCCTCTTTGAGGGCTGCTATAAAGGGAGGATAGCTTTTCTTGTATAATAGAGTGAGTCTGGCAGGTATGTAAACTTCAAGATATTAAATTGTGTCAACTATCCCACAGAATTTTTATTAATCTACTCTTTGTTCAGCTGCCCTATAGGCATAACCTCACTCTAAGTCCATTTGATTTTGTGCTCTGGTAACTTCCTGTATTCCGAGAGTAGGACCTATATGGCAGATAGACTCTTTGGAGGGTCCTGTATAAATAGGAGCAGGTCATTGGTGAATAGGGGCACTTTATGCTCTACATCCCCTCCCTTCAGGCCATTTATATCTGGGTATAAGTGGTCGGATGGGCCAAGGGCCTCTGCCAAGGGCTCTAAAGTGAGTACATATAGAGGGGTGAAGGAGACAGCCCTGGCATGTGACCCTAGAGAAACCAAAGGAGGGTGTCAAGCCCCTGTTCACTAAAATTTGGGTTGTGGGGGCTGTATATACCATACAGACCCACTGTATCATCTGGTCACCCAAGCTGAAACACCTCAGTGTTTCAAACATGTACCTCTACTCCACATAGTCGAACACCTTTTCTGCATCTAGGGCAAGGGCCACTGCTCCATGACTGGTTGGACTTTTTGACCATCTATGATGTTCAGAGCCTGTCTTATGTTATGTTTCCCCTGTCTTCCCTTTATGAATCCAGCTTGATCCATGTCGATGCAATTTGGGAGAGCATCCTGTAACCTAGTGACCAAAACTTTGGCAATACTTTTGTAGTCTGACATTAAAAGGGAGGATTGGTTGGTAAGAGGAGCACATGGTGGAGTCCTTGCCTGGTTTAGGGAGCAGTGTAACAGTAGTGGACCTCATGGAGGGGAGTAGTGCACCACCCATCAGACATTCGAAGATCATGTCATACAGGGGATCAGTTAGTAGATCCACAAAGGGCTTGAAAAAATATATAGGCATTCCATCTGGACAGGGTGCTTTGCCATTTCTCAGAGACTTAATTGTTGGGAGGACTTCAGCTTGAGTGAGAGGTGCATCCAGACTCTGTCTCTTTGTGCCTAGGGGATAGATTTTATAAGCGCGTTTTGAAAAAATGTTTTGTGCTGCACCTCCGATGGATTGACTTCAGAGGAGTATAAGGTGTGGTAAAAAGTCACTGAATGCTTTACTGGTTTTCAGTTGGTCGGACACCAGTTCTGCACCATCCATGCAAATTTGCCCAATGGTACATTTACCCACCCTGCTTTTTAATTGCCAGGTGAGGAGTTTACCACCTCTGTCACCATCAAAATACCATCTGGCATGAATGTAGAGCTCAGCTCTTTCAATCTGTGTAGTGTTGATGGTGTTCAATTGCCATTTGAGATTCTGTAGGGTCCAGTACAGTCCCAGAGAAGGTCTCTCTTTGTGGGCTTTGTTGCATGCCTCAACATTCCTTTCAAGATGCTTCAACTCAGATTCACTACCCTTTTTTATGTTGCTTGCGCGCATGCACATGAAACATGTTATGGCAGCTTGCTGCAGAAGTAGGTTGTGGAGGTGCGGCACTGTTGTGGCCAATGCTCCCACCGCCTTTGGAGGCTTGGCCCATGTTCCCCAATGGGGTGGCATGCTATTGCTGACACTAGTTCAGCCAGCATGCCACCACCTTGAAACATTTTAGCCGCTGCAGTCAGGGGCTGCCTCGTCATTGCAGTGTCATCTGCTGTAATGAGGGAATGACCCCTCATTGCAGGACTTACTGATGGGGTGCCCAATCCCCATTGGCTTCAGTCCCCCTTCTCCTTGCTGATGGGGGAGCCCACTCCCCATTGCCATAAGTCCCCCCCGCTTTTGTTCTGTGCCGAGAGGGGTGCCCAATCCCCTCCAGCTCTTGTGTCCCCCCTTCAGTATGCTGACGGGGGTGCCCAGTCCTCTGTCAGCTACAGATTCCCCCCCCACAACACTCAGGTGGCATGCTGGGAGCCTACCCCAGTGTGCTAAATGCTCCTGAAAAAGAAAAAACATCCCGCAATTTTTTTTTCCAACCTGTTAAAAAAAAGCAGTCTCTCATGGTCTCCTGCCCCTCCCCAACCCGCACCCACCCTCTGCATGCTCTGCCTCCCCCATACCCCCTCACCCCATACTTACCTCTGGAGCCTGGTGCGACATCTTCAGTGGACCGGGAACACGTGTGTACTCTTCAAAGCCGACCGTGAACTGAGGAAATGCCGGTAAGCTGTATAATGGCATAAATAGGGTTTTTTCAACTTTGGTGCATATCTCAGGCATTTTGGGGAATTTTGGCACCAAATTTTCAACATGGGGTTCTTGGGACCCCTCCTCATGAATTCAGCCACTGTCATGGCATTATTCAGTCTCGAAAGGTGATTTCGCAGTCACCGTGTGGAATCACCTTTTGGGACTAATTAATGAAACAACAGTGCCAGTGTTCATGAGGTGGGCTCTCAAGAAGCCTATTTTGCAAATTTGGTGGGAAAAATCAAAAAAATGACTATTTTACGAGCGTGCGTTGTGAAGTTGCTACGCATGCTCATAACTTCACAAATTTGCAATATTTTCACCCCAAGTTTTTCAACATTGGCATTTTCTGCACCTTCTTATGAACAGTAAGCTGTCATTTTTCACATCCTGGACAAAATGTGTTTTCGCACTTGTGGCGCGGAATAGAGCGGTCACTCTGGGAAATCAGTGTTCAGGACACATTAAAAAAATCACAGTGTCACTGTTCATGAGCAGAGGTCCTAAAATTCCTATGTTGAAAATTTTGTGATGAAAGTCCATAAAATGATTGTGTTACGAGCGTGCGTTGCGCAGTTTCCACGCACCCTTATAACTTCGCAAATTAGGAATATTTTCACGCCAGATTTTCAACACTGGCATTTTTCACACCTCCTTATGAACAGTGAAGCTGTTATTTTGCACATCCTGGTCGAAATAAGTTTTTGCGCTTCCAGTGCAGAATAGCACAGTCGGTTTGGGAAATCAGTGTTTGGGACAGATTAAGATCGAGTGAGAGTGGGGGAGTGACAGAGCTCAACTGAGCCCTGTCAGGACTGCTGCGAATTTTGTTGTGGGCAGAAAAAGGCGCCAATGCAGGCAGGAGCCCAGTAGAAAAGGGCAGCCTGCAGTGGCGGGAGAAACAGAACGAGCGAGTGAGAGAGGGGGAGTGAGTGAGCTCAGCGGAGCTCTGTCGGGACTGCTGCAGATTTCTTTGTGGGCGGAAAAAGGCACCAGCGCAGGCTGGAGCCCAGTACAAAAGGGCAGCCTGCAGTGCCGGGAGAAATGGAATGAGCTACGAGAGAGGGGGAATCAGCAAGCTCAATTGAGCTCTGCTGGGACTGCTGCAGATTTCTTTGTGGGCAGAAAAAGGCGCCAACAGAGGCAGGAGCCCAGTGCAAAAGGGCAGCCTGCAGCACCAGGAAAAACAGAATGAGCGAGTGACAGAGGTGGAGAGAGCAACCTCAACAGAGCTCTGTCTGGACAGCTGTGAATGTCTGTGTGGGCAGCAAAAGGCGCCAACACAAGCTGGAGCCTAGTACAAAAGGGCAGCCTGCAATCCCGGTAGAAACAGAACGACCAAGTGACAGAGGGGGAGAGAGTGAGCTCAACGGAGCTCTGTTGGGACTGCTGCAGATTGCTTTGAGGGCTAAAAAAGGTGCCAATGCAGTCAGGAGCCCAGTAAAAAAGGGCAGCCTGCAGCTCAGGGAGAAACAAAACAAGCGAGTGAGAGACGAGGAGTGAGCAAGCTTAACGGACCTCTGTTGGGACTGCTGTGGATTTCTTTGTGGGCAGAAAAAGGCACCAACGCAAGCAGGAGCCCAGTACAAAAGGGCAGCCTGCAGCGTCGGGAGAAATAGAATGAGCGAGTGAGAGAGGAGGAGTGAGTGAGCTCAATGTAGCTCTGCCGGGACTTTAGAGTTGCACACCCACCCGTCCAGGGTCCTCTATGGTCCTATATTACAGCAGAGACTCTGGAGTGGACACAAAGCAATGATTGGATACTTTTAGGATTGCTGTAATAATACAGATTTAGTTCTGTTTATTTTTCTAACTGAGCTAAGTACTGAGCTATACTGTTATAATTGCTGTAATAATACAATGGATGTCTTGGGGGGGGGGTTCTTAGATCATAGGCATGGCACTTTCACTTCCAAATACCTAAACAGCACATATAAGCAAGCAACATTCGGCATTGACAAATGCTTGTTTAAATTTGGCATATCCTATTGTCTGCCCCTTCCTATTTGCTTTGAGGGCTTCCCATCTAATGGTGTGGGATGTGTCTTCCCTCTTGTTGCTTTCCAAATACTCTGAGATGGCCCTAGTCACACAGTTCCTAAACTGTGCATCTTTGAGGAGAAGTGGGTTGAAACATAGAAACATAGAAGTTGACGGCAGATAAGGACTGCAAGGCCCATCCAGTCTGCCAATTTCTTTTTCTACCTTATAAATGTGCTATCGGCCTTTGCTCTGTCAGTGGCCTATCTATTCATAGTCATTTGTATTGCTCCCTTATGCCTATCCCATGCCTGTTTGGAGCCCTGCACTGTATTCATAGCCACCAGTTCTTGTGGTAAGCCATTCCATGCATCCACCATCCTTTCTGTGAAAAAGAATTTCCTCACATTCCCCTTAATCGGCCCCCCTCTAATCTCATGCTGTGTCCTCTTGTCCTGCTATTTTTCTTATATTTAAACATGTTAGACTCTTACACCTTGTTAATGCCCTTATAAGGTGTTTGAATGCCTCGATCATATCACCTCTCTCCTCCTTTGCTCAAGAGTATACATATTGAGCTCTGTTAATCTGTCCTCATATGTCTTCTGATGCAGTCCCTGCACCATTTGGTTCCCTTCTCTGAACTGCCTCAATTTGGTTAATGTCCTTGTGAAGGTGTGGCCTCCAATACTGCACGCAGTACTCCAGATGGGGCCTAACCAGTGTCCTGTAAAGAGGGATTATTACCTCCCTCTTACGACTTGTGATACCCCTACTAATACACCCTAACACCCCCCTAGCCTTACCTACTGCCTTAGAGGTCTGCTTGGATGATTTCAGGTCATCAGTGATGATGATGCCCAAGTCTCTTTCTTCCTTTGTGACTGCTAGCAACTCCCCTCCCAACCTATAGGTGGCTTCAGGGTTTCTCTTACCTATGTGCATGATTTTGCACTTCTTTGCATTAAATCCCAGTTGCCACTCTTCTGACCATTTTGCTAGTTTATCCAGATCTCTTCTCATTCTGCCCACCCCATCTGGATCATCTACTCTGTTGCAGATCTTGGTGTCATCTGCAAACAGACAAGCCTTACCCTCTAGTCCATCTGCAAGGTCACTAATGAAGATGTTGAAGAGGACTGGCCCCAGGACAGATCCTAGGTACCCCGCTTGTAACTTGCATCTCTTCTGACTGTATACCATTTACCACCACTCTCTGTTTTCTGCCCAGCAACCAGTTTGCCACCCAGTTGACCAACTTCTGACCCACCCCGAGCCTACCCAGCTTATTTATCAATCTTCTATGTGGAACAGTGTCAAAAGCTTTGCTGAAGTCAAGGTAGGTGACATCAACTGCTCCCCCTTGGTCCACCACTCTGGTTACCCAGTCAAAGAAATCTATGAGATTAGTTTGACAGGACCTTCTTTTTGTAAGCCCATGCTGTCTTGGATCCTGTGCCCCTATGGATTCCAGGTGTTGCACTATCCTTTCCTTAAGGTGCCTCCATAATCTTGCCCACTGCTGAGGTAAGACTGACTGGTCTGTAGTTCCCGCCTCCTCCCTGCTACCACTCTTGTGGAGCAGGATCACATGAACCCTTCTCCAGTCTTCTGGGACCTCTCCTGTGCTCAGAGACTCACTAAACAGTTCTGCTAATGGTTCTGCTAGTTCCACCTTTAGCTCCTTAAGTACCCTGGGATGTATGCCATCAGGTCCCATTGCCTTATCCACCCTGAGCTTAGCAAGCTCTTGTAGGACCCTTTCTTTTGTGAAGGGAGTAGTGCTCACCTCCCTTCCCCGTGTCCATGATGCTGAGCTGTGGGCCCTGCCCTACCTTCTCTTCAGTAAATACTGAGCAAAAGTATCTATTTAGGATAGATGCCTTTACAGGGTCCTCCTCCTCACATGCTCCCTTTTCTCCATTAAGCTTAGTAATACCCCCTCTGGACTTTCTCCTTTCACTAATGTATCTATAGAAAGTCTTGTCACCTTCTTTTACTGTTCGTGCTAGTGTTTCCTCAGTTTGGGACTTTGCCTGCCTTACTGCCTTCCCTGCTTCCCTTAGGGCAGTTTGGTATGCCTCCCTATCTTCATCCCGCTGTGTTCCCTTATATTTCCTGATGGCCAGCCTTTTGGCTCTGACCTTTTCTGCTACTGTATTTGAGAACTAAATGGTTTCCTTCTTCTTTTGCACTTCCTTTTCTGTCTAACACAATGGGATGTTGCTTCAAGTATTGTATCCTTAATGCTTGCCCACTTTGCCTGTGCCCCCTCACCTGTGTTTCTTTTTGCCAGGCTAGCTTAACTCTGTTGGCCATCTTATCAAAGTCAGCTCCTCTGAAGTCCCATGTTTTGCCTTGGAATGGGATGATTTAGATATAGTAGCCAAATTGAACCATACCATGTGATGGTCACTGCCCCCAGGTGACTTTCACCTGGAGATCTGTGATCCCTTCCTTGTTAGTCAGTACTAGATCTAGGATAGCCCTGTCTCTTGTGGGTTGCTGTACCAGTTGTTTGAGGCCCTCCCCTGCAGAGAATCCACTATGTGTCTAGTTCTGGCAGATGTTCCTGCTGGCATTGACCAATCTGTATCCGCATATTGAAGTCTCCCATTATCAGAACCTCCCCTTTAGCTGTCATGTTTTGTATATCTTCTAACAGTAATGTGTCTATGTCCTCCCCCTGGTCTGGGGGCCTGTAAACAACCCCAGTTCTTATGGCTGTCCCATTTCCTGTTTCCAGGGTGACCCACAGTTCTTCTGGCTCCTTATGTGTATTCTGAATTTCTGTAGCTTTGATATTTTCATTGACATACAGGGCCACTCCTCCCCCCCTTTTTGCACCTCGGTCTCTTCTGAACAATACATAGCCAGGTACTGAAGTCTCCCAAGTGTGGTTACTGGTAAACCACGTCTCACTAATTGCTACTATGTCCAGTTTAGCCTCTGACATTATTGCCTGCAGGTCTGGGATCTATTTCCCAGGCTGTGAGCATTGTGTACATGATTTTCCATTGGCCAGATTTTGGTGTGTTAGTTGTTGGGTGAGGTTTGGCATTACCCTGTGCATCGTATGGGAGACAAACCTTTTTCTTACCTGGTGATGCAAATGAACTGCAAACATGCTGAATCCCTGTTTGACCACTAGCTGAGGGGGGAAGGGTGTTCTTCCCATTCGACGTATGGGGTGCTGCACCCCTCTCCCCATTTACTAGTTTAAATATTCTGCAAAGATGTCAAACTTCTGCCCCAATGCACTGACTCCCTCCTTAGTCAGATGCAGTCCATCAAATTTAAAGAACTTTCGCTCCCAGAACTGTTGCCCGTTCCCTACAAATCTGTGTCCTTTTTCCCTGGCACCAGCCCTTGAGCCATGTGTTTAGCTCCCCTATCTCCCCTTCTCTGACCTTCCGTCCATCTGCTCCCCTCTCCCAGACTGGCAGGATCTCAGAGAAGGAGATGCCGGACGAAATAGATGATAGTTTGTCACCCAGCCTGGTCAGGGTGTTCCTTGGTTGAGTCTCCAAGATTTGTCAACAGTCTGTGGGTGCTCACCATCCACAAACATAATTAGTGGGGCATGATCTGAGACCAGGATGGAGACATATTGCATTAAGGCTACCCTATTATTAGAGAGGTGTAGGTCAGCAACTGATCTATGGTGACATATGTCTGGTGGGCTTGGGAGTCGAAACTGTAGTCCTGCCCTGTTGGGTTGCAGTGCCTCCAAAGATCCATTAAACAGTGAGCAGCAGTCAGGACTCTTAGCACCTTTACATTGGGGGTTTGTGGAGGTGGAGTTCTATTCGATCTGTCTAGTAGTGTGTTTATGACAGTTGAAATCCCCAGCTACAATCCAGGGCCCCTGGAAGTTTTCCATTCCCAGGTAGAGATGCTGGAAAAATTCCCCTCCTTCTATGTTAGGGAAATACACACACCCCACAGCACACTGTTCTAAGTATAGTCACCCCCTTCCCGAATGTCTAGGGGATGATTGAAGTCACTGATGTACCGGGAGAGGGGTCCCACAACATAAAACCACTTCTGAAACATTGTACAGCATGAAAGGCAAGAAAAGCTCATCTTACCTCTCAATGCCTTCTTTTTTTCCCATTCAAACTTTATTAATTTTTTTAATGCATTTACAGAGAGAAGATCTAGTTAGCATACATACAAATGACACAGGATTAACGAACAGGCATTAGATCAACTCCCCCCTCCTCCTCCCCTCCTCTTCCCCATTTCCTCACACAAGATGAAAAATCAGCAGGTGAAATAAAAAGAGGGTAAACCTCTGTGATGATTATAGGGAGTACAGTGTCAGCAAAGGTCCCCAAATCTTCCGAAATTTCTGGGATTGATCATGTAAATTAGCAATCATATTTTCCAAATGCAGATTTGCCAGCAACTCCTGTAACCATTCACTATAAGCAATGTCAGTCGTGTCTTTCCAATGACGCAAAACCAGATTTTTAACCGACATGGCTGTAACAGTTATGTGAAATTTTCTGTTAACTGTGACAGAGGAAAAATTCCCCAAAATGCATATTTCGGGAGTGAAAAGATCGTATAATCCTAGTAAAGGATCAGCCCTCTGTTGAATCGCATGCCAAAGGGGGGCTACTTTGGAACATTTCCAGAATATATGTAGTAGATTCCCCTCTTCCTGTTGGCAAAGAGTACAGATAGCGGATGATAGGAATCCCAGTTTAGCCAATTTCTGGGCTGAGTAATAGTAATTGTGCAGGATTTTGAACTGGATTAGCTGGAGCTTATCATGTCTAACATATTTGTGACAATTTACCACAAAGAAGGCCAATTAATTTCCTGTTAGGAAAACAGGGAGGCCCAAAATTGAGTCGGGCCAAAATAATCCGGCCATTTCCAGTTATGTAATATCCCATACATCTTAGATACAGCATGAGGTAGGCCTGCCATTGAAATCAGTTCTGTCTAATAAGACAAACTTGAGGGTGCCGGTGGGGCAGAGCCAAAAGTTTTCACCATCAGGTGCCGTAATTGAAATATTTTGAAAATAACAGAGTTCTCTCAATGCCTTCTTGAGTTCTGTACACCCCAAGTGTCCACTCTAGATTTTGCAGGATATCACATCCAGAATCCCTCAGGAGGACCAGGCACTCCAATGATGAACTGCAGCCACGGCTCCCCTCTGCCCCGAATCCCATGAGGTGCAAGATCTTGGAACAGGCGGCCCCCTTGAAATGTAAGCATATGGATTGATGAAAGACTGAGAATTCTTATTTCATTTACCCCTATTCCTCCACAAAATCAAGACTCACTGTTTCTTCCCCACAACAAGCACTTTATTTCACCTGGGCCCAAATGATCGCAGGGCCACAGGGGCACCTCCTTGCATTAAAATGTATATCAGCTCCATTGGACTAGAACTTTTTACATATGCTGCAGTTGCTGGCAACTCCAAAGAAGGAGAAAGATCTTATAGACAGTTACTGCAAGGCTATATGGTTTTTCCCTTGGAAGTCAGGTGTTTTACCCCAATTGGAACTTCTTCTCTTTAAAGAAGCACAGGCCCCACATCTCTCTGGTGTTGGTAAGCCACCCTAACTTTTGCTCTTACTTTTCCTGTTCCCTGGTCAGGCCATGCCTTCAACCCTCGCTGAGAAGCGAGTAGCTTCTCCCACCTGGTCCCTGGACCCAAACACTGAATCCTTCAGGGATTCCAGGAATTTCCTACCCATGACCAGTCCCTGATTGACCCTGGGAGCCTTGATTCACCTGTAAACACTTCTCTTTGTGCAGCCCTCCATATCCCTTTCCTATCGTGGCGCTTCAGCCAATAAGGGCCTGAAGGCCTGCTCATAGATGGAGGCCCCCGGAGCCTGCCCCAGACATGAGCATGGCAGACCCACAGCATAGCAAGGCTGCAGCTCACTAACCCACTGCCACGCCTTGACCTGCCCTGCCACACAAAGGATCCAGGGCCCTGCCACAACCCAGGCCTTCTGAGCAGCTCCAGTCCTCCGCTGGTACCCTTTGCATCCTGTTCCCGGACTGTCCCTCTAAGATGGCAAACTGGATGGTCCCCAAGCCTTAACGGCATCCCACCATCCAACTCCTGAGCTTGTTATAAGCATCTGGTCAGGAACAACCCTCCAAGGCCTGTCCAAAGACCTGCGACCCGCATTGACCCTTGATTGATCGGCACCCCAGAACCTGCCCCTCCAAGCAGGCCCCTTACCGGGTGGAGGCTCTCCTGTACCTCCTCAACCACCTGGGCCACCCTGCCACACCGGGTATGGGAGGGGACCACTGCCACTGGCCCCTCCCCTGCAGCAGCCCTACCATGACTCCCACAGCCCTGGCAGCCCAGGCAGACACCTTCACTGGAAACACTAGGGTCCTTACTAAGGTCCTACCTTCTTCCTCCTACTAGGCCCCTCTCTAACTTGCCCCAGGAAACCCCAACTCCCATGAACACCACCAGACTATCTGGTCAACCTCCCTTGGAGCACCCATTCCCATGCTAATGCCACATCACTGCATCCACCGACTTTGACTACTCACTTGGGGGGGGGCCCTTTTAACAGGCCCAAACCTGGATCGCCGAGCTCCTGCCTCTCTTTCCACTCTCCCTGCCGGCCCCTCCTAAATGTCCTGTTCCTGCTTTTATAACCCCGAAAAACTCTGCTCTCTGCTGCCACCTCATGGCGGCCAGCAGAAAAATATGCCCCCAGAGCACTAATAAATCCCTGTGCTCAGAACAGTATGGGAGGTGGGGCTAAAGGGAGCATAAGCCTCTCTCAAAAGAGAGGAGACTTACATGAGTTTTGGGCTATGTGTGCCAATACATATCTTAATTCTCTAATAACTGTGTGGTGTACCCAGAAATCAATGTGGTAGCCAAATAGCCACCCCTCGGCTTTGGAGCTATAGCACAAACAGGCCTGTTAGCCTCCCTATGACTCCCTCCAATTTTCAAATTCTTTTTAGCCATATGTGTTTTTTGGAACAGTAGTATGTTGGCTTTTAGATGTTTCAGCCTGGAAAGAACTTGCTTCTGCTTTTTCATATTCTTAAGTCCATTAACATTCCAAGTAGTTACTATTAATTTATCATTCATCATGTGTGCTTGTTAGCATTCAAGAGGGCTTAGGCCCCCTATAACTAATATTAGTAGTACACGTTGTACAATGGTGCATTAACCCTTTCCTGCAAGTGCTGCTGGAAATGTATTTAACATTTTCTCCCCATACCCCCCCTTACACATAACCAGATCCGACTCCCAGAACACCCCACTCCCTCCCTTTTCCCATCTTACTCAGTGATAACTGAGACCAACCCCCCTTTCCATCGGAGCCTCCCCAAATGAGGTCCCTGACACCCTCGCAATGTTGGTGGATGTGTATTATGATGGTGTTTACATAACATCCAACCTCCGCAACCTGTACTTTGAACAGACCCAACATTGAATGAGTGCCCCTAAGGGTGTCTTGGAAGCATTTAAACCAACTCACTTTAAAGCAGATCATGTGTGCCTCCCAATGATATAACGGTAACATTTCATAAATTCTTGGTGTGCACCTATACGGGGCAAGGAAACACTTTTTGACATTTCAAGCAAAAGTGCATGACAGCGGTGAAAATTTTGACCTATACTTTTTTAATTCTATTTTTGATTGCCCCTTATCTCCTGGCTTGTATGACACACTTATTTTCCCTTTTCGAGTCTGGTTTAGTACTTTTTTTACATGTTATATTTTACATATTTATTATGAAATAATAAAAGTAGCATTCCTTTTAATATGGCTCAGACCAGGTTTTTATCAGTATTGTCTTTTTTTGAGCACCCTTTGTTTAACACCACTTTTCTTGTGACTATTATGAACTAGCCAGCAGGAGGCAGTGCTCCCTGACCTTGTAGAACAATAGAGGTACAAAAACAGCTGAGAATGCTGATGAAAACCTGATCTGATCTATACTAAAAGAAGTGCTACTTTTATTATTTCAAATGTGAAAATAGGTACTAAAGCAGACTCAAAATAGGAAAAGAAGGGTATCATACAAGTAAGGAGATAAGGAGCAATCAAAAATAAAATAAAAAAATATGGGTCAAAATTTTGACCGCTGTTATGCACTGCTGCTTTAAAAAGAAAGGCAAGCTTGGTGTGAGTCAGTGCTCGGTCATTGTGTGTGTGTGTGTGTGTGTGTGTGTGTGTGTGTGTGATATATATATATATATATATATATATATATATATATATATATATATATATACACACACACACACACACATCTATACATACACATATACAGAAACAGCTTCCCAGCCAAATGCCCTTTGGGGTAACCCTTGCCTCAGTGTTTGCACACAGAGGTTCTTTGTCTTTTACATATATATATTGTGTACGGACTAAAAGTCCCCAGACTAAACATTGCGGTCATTAAGTTGCGGTCAAAATACTGAGTGGACAAAAGGTAACGGTACAACTTGTCACTTCGAACGGTGGTCGCCAGACAGAAAGTCGCAATGAAAACAGCATGAATGAATATAATTGGAGATGGCCTGTTGATGCAACAGTTGGAGGAGGTGGGAAGATGAGAGAAATAATGATGACTGAATCAGAAAGTCGCAACGAAAACATCATGATCCACTCACAAATTCATGAATAAATATTGCATTTAACTATTATCCAGTGTTAACTGCTGCCCCTCATTCATTTTTGCAGAAACATAACAGTTTCGGTCTTTATGAAAGGCTTTCAGTATTCAGCTGTCATTAAAGAAAATTCTTACCTGAGTGATTGAGAGTTTGTTTCCCACCTGTATGCTTATGTTACTTTACCAGTTCACTAAAATGGCCACATATTTTATGCAATTTGAACACCAGGTTATTCACATCTGTATCTTCCTGCAGAAATGCTTGAACCATCAGACAGATGCAAAGTGCAAAGCCTGGGACTAACCATGTGTGCTAATCTCAGAGCCTTCACTGCATCTGATGCATTATCTGGTGTGAGGGTCTTTGGTGTCAGCCACTCATCAAACTTACTCTGAAGCATTTCAGGCAGGTTTTATATGAAATGGTCTTTATCAGACTCAGCAATACACCATGCAGCTTCCTGATGGACATCAGAGGAGACTGGGGATTTGCTACTGCTTGGCTTCCACAACTAGCAGAAGTGGCAACAGTGCTCTGGTCCCTATGCCAGTCATAAGTTTGCCTTTTTGCAGTAGCTGTCGGGTGTTACAGTGACAAAAACAATTTTGCAATGGTCATAATGTCACCAGCAGCATTGGCAATGATATGACTGCGACCGGGTGTTACGGCGACAAAATCAGTTTCGTCGAATGGACCTCAACATATGGTCTGCGGTAAAAAAAAGACGGCGACAAATTAACCGTATGTCATATATATATATATATATATATATATATATATACATACACACACACACACATGTTATATACATATACACACACATATATATTTACAGTATATATATATATATATATATATACATATACATATATAGGCAAAAACTCAGTTTAATGCATTAGTTAGGGTTGTTCCACAGTGACAAAAGTGAGGAAATTCAGTGTTAGGGTTGAAAGCCCCTTTGACCCCTCGTCCACACCCAACCGGCATCGGGTGCAGCGTTGGGTTGTCAGTCTAACTCTCACCCCATCAAATGTGAAGAAGCAGAGGTATAGGAGAATGGGGTGAGAGTTAGGACCGACAACCCCAATGCACCCCTGATGCTGGTTGAGGGTGTGGATGAGAGTAAAAAGGGGGCTTTACACCAATATTCCTCGCTTTTGTCGCTGTGGAACAATCCTAACTAATGCATAAATGAAGTTTTTGCCTATAATTTCCTTCTTTTGAGAATGATAATGGAAATAGTGAATGTAATGTGGCGGCGGGCCCCACGCTCCCGCCACGTGATGTCTTGTCACATAGTAACACGGTGCCCGCAAATGCAAATGGTAATGCGCATGGTGACGCAAAGCGAAACTGAAAGATAAACAGTACTGTAGACACAAATGGTTAAAATAACGCAAATGCAAGCGCAAATGAAAAAGGGTACAGTAATGTAAGCACACAGGCTGATTTTCCCTAAAAGCTGCATAGAGAAAGACAGTGAGAACAAAGAATGTATGCATAATAATGGGTCTTGGAGCAGAAAATGAGGAGTTGGAATACTAAATTGCTTATATCTCAGGAACCGTATGATGTAGAAAAAAAAATTTGAAAGTCATATGATTTATGACTTTCCTGGCTAGTTTTGCACTTGGCCCTCTACTGATGAAAAGTCTGTATCTCGCACCATTTCTGAGATACGGGCCCTGAAAGGCGCGGCTAACGCTGTAATGTTATCCTATGGGGAAAAAAAGAGAAGTTCGGAGTGCCGTAACTTTGGATCTCTGTAATATTTTTTCACTGAACCACTGAGAGGCACATCTGTGGGATGTTGGCTTTCTTCCCTCCATATTTCAGCCCAAAAGACCAAACTGTTATTTTGCAGCAGGGCGGCAAAGGATTCCTGTAATGTGGCGGACCTCGTAATGTTATCCTATGGGAAAAAGTGTCAATTTTGGAGTGCTGTAACTTTGCAGCCCTGTAATACTTTCACTGAAACACCGAAACACTGAAAAGCACATCTGTGAGATGTTGGCTGCGTTCCCTCTAAATTTCAGTCCAAAAGACCAAACCGTTCTTTTGCAGCAGGGTGGCAAAGAATTTTGTCATTTTGTCATAGTTTGAAAGTAGTGTTTCACTTCATAAAGCTTGCAAAAAAATTTGTGACACTTTCGTGAGTGCGACACTACTTTGTGAAAGTACTTTTTCCAGAAACTTGAAAACATATTTCTAGGGTGTTTAACCTCAAAATAAAGACATGCCTAGCATCCTCAGGGTCCGACTAGGTAAACACAAAAAGAATTGTGTTGCTAGAGGGTCCCAAATTTAAATGCCAAGCATTTTCTGATCACCTGAAAACAAAATGGTGGATTTGCGAAAGTAAAAGCGCCATTTGCGAAAGTAAAAACTGCATTTGTGAAAGTGTTGAACTTTTTGTTAACTTTTCCCATTGATTTATAATGGGAAACTGTTTTTCGAATAACTATTGAACCATTTAATATTTTTACACAAAATCTTCAAAAGGCACATTGGGGACCCTGGCCAAATGTTTCCTGAAGATTTCAGACCAGTCGCGCAAACTGTGCGACCTGTAGAAATGACCAAAGAATTGCAAAAAAGCGTAAACGCGGGCGCAGATCATGCTTAATAACTCCGCAGCTGTATAGCCGAACAGTACGAAAGTTAGAAGATCCCAAGAAGTATGGTTCTTGATCATGTATTCCAAATTTCAGGCAAATCTGTTAAACGGTTGCAAAGTTATTAAGGTGCACAATTTTAGGTTTAACATGTAAATGGCTCCTCAACCCTAACTATGGTAGCACTACTGTGCTACCACAATATATACACATACACACACACACACACACACACACACATACACACACAAATATACATATATACATATATATATATATATATATATATATATATATATATATAAATAAATATCTAGGAGTCACACTTGATCCCCAACTTGACATGGGGGAGTCACATCTTAAACGTCTGCAGGGCGGTGAACTGTAAACTGGGCCTGGCCTACAGAGCCAAGTATAGCCTCTCACCTGCAGCCAGACTTGCCCTTGCGAGAGGTGTACTCCTTCCCTCCCTCAGCTATGGTCTGCACCAATTCACTCGCTCCTCCATGACACACCTCTCCCGGTGGCACACGACATACAACAACATCTGTCGTTTTGCCTTGGCTGCCCCCCGTCTAACCCATCGCTGCGAGCTTTACGATAAACTCTGCTGGCTCTCTCCAGCCAGGTACCTCGACTTCGGGGTAGGATGCTTCACGGGCAAAGTGATTCGAACTGGCATCCCCTGGGGCTGGCCCAGCGTCTACCACCAACTGACACTTCTCCCTACCCTCTTAGGTTCCAGGTTTCGAGAACGCTCAAAGTCCCCTCCACCCAGACCCTCATGGGGGACAGGGACTTTGCCGTAAGTGCTTCCAGACTCTGGAACTCCCTTCCAGAGCATGTGAGATTGGCCCCCCTCCCATCAGAGTCTTCGCAAATCCCTGTGGGGCTTCTTAAAACTCGCCTTAGCGTGTGACTGCCCTAAGCCTCCCTAGAGCAATGTCCATTGCTGTCAATCTGACCCATGCTGCCTCAAACAGGTTGCCTGCAACTTCTCACTGTTCCCATTATTCTATCACCTATCCAGGTACTTGACAGTGGGCATAACTGGCTACATCTACATACGCTGGTCATGCCCAAATTTACATGTCTCTAATGTATGTATGGCCTGCTGTCACCCTGGTGGCGTCTTAACTATGAAGTTATAAGTTGTATTATGACTTACTGCTCCCCTGTATAATGTTACTACTCCTATATGTTGTTATGCTGTCATGATGTACTTGCATTTTTCTCTGCACTGTTTTGTATCACTGTGTGATGTACTTGCATTTTTCTCTGCACTATTTTGTATCACTGTGTTGTATTCTCCCGGGTCGTTCCTGAAAATAGGCATA
Source organism: Neoceratodus forsteri (assembly GCA_016271365.2). Taxonomy (NCBI): domain Eukaryota; kingdom Metazoa; phylum Chordata; order Ceratodontiformes; family Ceratodontidae; genus Neoceratodus; species Neoceratodus forsteri. The sequence goes on along the minus strand of CM028129.1, from coordinate 1,250,222,460 downwards.
ATACTTGTCTAGTGTACTTACCCGGTCAACAAAAGCTAAATAAATAAATAAAAAAACACACACACACACACACACACACACACACACACACACACTCATGTTGCACCTGTAACTTGTTGGCTGCAGTGTGTTATTACTTCCAATACCTCCCAACCACCATCCTGGAGATAGAAAAGATGAAGTCTCAAATTCATTTATCAAAAAAAGAGAGAGAGAATGCAGTATCAAGTAAAGGAGGATGGTCTTACAAGTTCCAGGTATTCACCACAGAGCCAAGTTTGGATACAATCACCTCTTCAATACTCACCAATACTTTGCGATGCTAAGGGTGCATGAGGTGACCGACTTTTTAGTGTCAAGTTCCGGTAGGGCCGCAGAGAGGCGGTGTGGCCCACACAGTATCTATAAATATAAAAAGAAACTCCAGGAGGGATCAATGCTTCAATAACCCTCATGTAAACCAATCAACACAATTGAAGACAATACGACCCACTCACCAGATTAGGTTTTAATATCTTTTATTAATATTAAACATTAAACTGATTTGATCATGCTTTCAGTGTCTGTTCTACTTCATCAGGAAACGTAGATCAAATCAGTTTGGTGGTTTAATGTCAATAAAAAATATTAAAACCTAATCAGGTGAGTGGGTCTTATTGTCTCCAATTGTATTGATAAGTTTTGATATGGCCCATTCCCATGTCCCCATCTGCAGCAACAGGTTTTATACGCTCTGGGAAGGACTTGCCATCTGACTGCAGGAGGGAAGACTGGAGTGAGGAAAGAGTCAATTTAGATTGCACTGTACTTGTCGCTCTACTTTCCCGCCCCTATAGGTGTTTATATATATTATGTTATGGCCCATTTACAGCACTCCACCAACATCTCTATCTACATTGGCAGATAATGGGATACAATTAAAAAGTAGTCCCTTAATTATAGCCTTTCGCAACACATCCCTCCAGTAGCATCCTCCTCCCCAATGGTCACAACAAACAGTGCATGCATAAATGCTTAAAGTACAGAGCTGCAGTTTAATATGTCCATAATATGTGGTTATAAGGATGAGCCACTGCACACTGTACCTGCCATTCCATTGTGGCCCCTGCTCCATTGGTCTTTTGAGCACATGTCCGCACAAACCTGTGAGAGACCAGGGCTGCTCAAGTTGCAGTCATTACAAGTGTGCAATGCAGCCCTTCCTCCACATCAGTGGAAGCTGTTTGCCTCCTCTTGGTGCTTATCAGACAGTTTGTGGTGAGGAATTAAAAAGTGAGCAACTCATGCTTTGCAGATAATCAGAGCGCAGCTGTTAGCTTCAGGGATCCCCCCTCCCGGGACTTCCAGTTCATCACATTCAAGATTGTCACTATTAGATGGGCTATAATAGATTATCATTTGTTATAGCCTCTACATGTGGAGATGTTCTGAGAATTTCAATAGTGAGCACAAGCAATGCCATACATGAAAGAAGCTGGGAGGGTGCCTCATGGATGGGGGGAAAGAGCACAGGACACAGTAATCCCATGCATCTGAGTCTTCAACAGACAAGGGCTCAGGGCTAGATTACCAGCCGTCATCTTGCACTAGGGTTTGATTAGACAGATTTAAGCACTGTTCTTTGGGGCAGGGGAGAGGTGCAGAGCACGACAAACAGAGGGTGGCTACCATTGCAAAAGTAGTGGACTGGGGTACTTAAAGAGCAAAAACCCATACTGTTTTTCATCAGGGCTTTGAGACTCCCTCATGGCATGCTTTGTCTTTGGCCTTCTTTTAGCAGTGGTGGTTTGTGTGGAGCAGCAGTCAGGAGAGCTGTGCACCAGATTAGATGTCGTCCAGGTTTTGGATTTGAGTGCTGATGCCCAACACACGCTGATGCCTTCTGATCAGGATGGGTCTGTCATGGAAATTCTCACTCTGGAATAAGGTTGGTTCAACCCTCCCCTGCCATCTGGTTTCACACTCACCAACCAAGTATAAGGAAGGCCCTAGCTCCTGGCTCCGATGGGGTTTACCTGGACCCCCTTCCCCTGCATTTTAAACTGCTACCTGCTACCCAAAGAAGGCTTTTCAGGGGGCAGGAGAACATATCAGATATGTTAGCTGCCAGGGTGAGTGGATTCAGTCAATTTTAGAGTAGGAGTAGGCAAAACTGGCTAACTCAGGGGACACCAAACCTACAACAAGTGACGACAAAGTAAAAGAGGAAAATAGTACCTTTTTGGCCTAACTAGCTGGAGCAGTTGTTTGCTGGGTGGAGTGTCTCACTACTGCTGCCTCCTCATGATTTGCATATTCCTCAGCTCCCAGACTGAGGTGAAGGTCCAAGGTGAGAGTCCTGGCTTCTGGATATGGAGTCTGGAGGGGTGCTGGTGGGGGAGCTGCCAACCCCAATGGCAGAAGAATGCTTTTAGGTCTGCAGATTTTTGGTGCTCCTGTTGCAGTAGTTGACTGTAGTTAAGATAAATTGAAACTTTGGCACCATCTATGATGATGGGGCCTGTGGCTCTCGCAGCCTACAGCACCACCTTGCAATCCCGGTTTCTGTGGAAGCAAGTGAGGTAGTGTCTTGGCTTTTCTCCCAGTTTGGGCTTATTACCGGGAATACAGTGGGCTCCCTCCACCTTGTATATGTGCCCTGTCCCACCAAGTTCCAAGTTTTTTATAAGCCAATCCTGTATAAACATTGGGATCCTCTCCCTCTACACCCTCTGGCAGACCGATGATCCACACGTTGTTGCAGCAAGCTTGGTTTTCTACATCAAGTTTAGTTGTTATGGCTGGCATGGTCTCTAACAGTTGTTTTTTGTCATGTTGCAGGTCTGCCATTTGAACTTCTATGGTTCCAACTCACTCCTCAACTTCAGCAATGCGAGTACCATGCACGGATGTGGTCTCCATGAAGGTTTCCAGGATGGATGCCTTGCAGGTTGGTGAATTGAACTGACATATTGGTGAAGCCTGCTTGAATTTCTGTCCACAGGCTGTTATTTGTTCACAAGAATGCATTGTCTTTATCTGCTTAGGATGTAGACTTAGTGCTGTTGGGTGGTCCAATTCCCACCATTGATTACCTCGAGCCTAAGTCTCAGGAGGCTGAACAGGATTAGACGGGATCCCTGGCCCCATGAAGTTGAGTTGGCTTGGTTTTCTTTTTGCTGGCACTAAGCATTCATCTTCACAGGCAGATGTGCATGTATTTCTTTTTTTGTACACCATCAGGATGCTTCCAATTTTTGTGCAGATTGCTTCAGCTGGTTAGGAAGCCTGGGTTTCACGCATCCACCATCTGCGCTGGCCAGGCCATGCCACTGAGCAGAGCTCTGCCTCATCATTCGAATTTTACATGATTTTCTCTATTCCATAGATTTTGTTGACTGGGGTGTGCCAAGTTACTAGTGTAGTAGCTTGGGGAGCTACCCAAGATCTTGTAATAGTTTTTGTGGCTGCTGTGAGTAGAATACCTGAAAAGTACCTTGCATTAGGGTCTCAGTAGCCTCATAAGGGTTGGAGCAGAAGACAAAGTTCCAAGGTCAGTGGTACTGGCATTCAAAACAACTCCCACAGTTCGTTCTGTAGTGATTGGAAACAGGCACAGGACCACAGAATGTTCATATGATGGGCTCGTGCTTCCCTGCATCTTCTCCAGTAGGAAGCGTCTCTGGTTGAAAGTATTGTGCAGTGATGACCGGTGTGTGGAAATATCTTATTTGATGGTTCAAGGCATACTCTCTCCACTGATGGGAGTGAGTGACCCTGTAGGAGTTTTGGCAGAACCTTTGCTAGGTCTCTGTTGGGATTAGGTGACCTAGTTCTTCTTGCCAGCGCTGTAGAATATCCTGCATGTAATCTCCTTTAGAGTCCACTAAGGCCTTATACATGCAGGAGATCATACACTCGGTGTTCCCTGTTCTCATAAGGGAGATAAAAGTGGTGATAATTGCTGGCTGGGCATCAGGGTTACAAGTATCCAGTGGGAAGGAGGTATACTAATGACTGAGTGGTACAAATCTGTAGAAGTCTGCCTTTCTGAGGCCAAATTCCTGTCAGGCTTCAGTAAAGGATTTAAGATTAGCTCTGTTCATGAGTTGGTAGAGGTACTGTAGGGAATGGAGTTCTCAGTTTCTGAAGGCTAGGTCTATATGCGCTAGATGAAAATGTTCCAGTAGTACAACTGGGCATAGGAGAGAGAAAAAAAGGACCATATGTAGTATTCTGCAAGTTGAGACTCCAAATAATATCTGATGTCTGAGCCTTGGGCTACAGTCAGTTGTCTCCTCGGGATTAGCGTTGGTATGGTACATGGCTCTGATAAACTCTGAATTAGGGAAGATTGAGGCTTCCAGCCTTTGCCACAATGCACTGGAAGCACCCATGTGCCAGAGAACTATTCAGCAAATCTGCTGTGCTCAACAGTGGAGCCTGTGGTTTGGGAGAGAGACACCCCTTTTGGCCTTAAGGAGGCACAGAATTTTCAGCTCAATTTCAGGGTGCTGGCCAGTCCAGATGAATTGAGAAATTTCTTTATTCCAGTGTCAAAAAGTGGTTTGTGGGAGAGGAAGTGGGAGGTTTTGAAACAGGTACAGCATCCTGGGAAGGGTGACCAAGTGACTCACCTCTACTCTCCTAGAGAGGTTATGGGGCAGTGTGTTCCAGTACATGAGGTCCTGTGTTAGCATCACAGAAAATGGAGTGTAATTGTTGTGGAAGGCAGTAGCTAGAGTTCTGAGTGGGAGTATCCCTAAATATTTTAGTTCTTCCATGTCCCAACAGAATGGATACTGCTGCCTTACATCCTGAGATGGGAGGTAGTGGAAGGTTAGGGATTTGGTTTTAGCTGCATTGAATTTATACCCAGATACTGTGCCATATGTGTCCAGGATTTGAAGTACTGCCTGGAGGGATTTTTGGGGTCATCCAGATATAGAAGCACATCATTGACATATAATGTCACTTGGTGTTCCTTCCTGCCCACCCAGCTGTATGCCCGAGATGTTTGTGGACTCCTGAATGGATTGGGCCAAGGGATCAATGTAGACAGAGAACAGCAGGGGGAGGGGGGCCACCCCTGCCTTGTATCCTAGTGGAGGGTGAAGAAATCTGAATGGTGACCTTCACACAGGCCCAGGGTGCCTCATAGATGTTCTGGAGAAGTTGGATTAGGGAGACCGGGAATCCCAACCTACAAAGGACAGAGTACAGGAAAGGCCAGGTCTCCCTTCCAAATATCTTTTCTGCATCGAGGCTTAGGAAGACAGAGTGGCGCTGTTGCTTCTACATCTCATGGATCAAGTGTATAGCTTAGTTGGTGTTGTCCGCTGTTGTTCTGGAACAGACAAACCCTGTCTGATTAAGTCCCACTAGGGCAGAAAGGATTATATCCAGTGTGTGGACCATAATAGCCTTAGAGTACTTATAGTCAGCATTAAAATCCAATATCGACTGACAGAAGCCACATAACAGGTTTTTTTTTTTGTCCGGCTTTGGGATCACCAAAATTGCTATGTATGCCCAAGTTGGCAGGGGAGGACCCCCTTTCAAAGTTTCATTAATCAGCAGAAGGAATGGGGGAGATTTTGTTCCTTGGCAGCCTTATAAAATTATACCCCATATCCATCTGGCTCCAGGGCTTTCATGGTCTTGGAGCTTCTGATAGCTGCATCCAACTCCTCAGCTGAGATTGGGTCCACTAGGTGGGACCTCTGTTTGTTGGAGATTTTAGTTTCTATTCCAGGGCGTATAGAGACTAGCAGTAAGAACAGAATGCCCAGCTGCTATCATGCAGTTTTGTCAGCTGGGACCCAGTGGTTGGACTGTTTATGGCGGTGATTGTTGCTGTGCGGCGTTGTTTGTGAATTTGGTACACACAGCTCTAGCTCTCACCTTATAGTAGCACTGGCATAGGGATGTGAGGGCTATTTCAGTCTCATATAGGCAATGGGCATCTAGGTTCACCTTGACTCATTTGAGCTGTTGTGCTGCCAAGGTGTTCCCTTGTGGTGATCCATCTGCAAAAAGTGCAGTGTGTCCTCCAGCTGTTTTCATTCATGTCTCAATTTGGACTAGGCCATGGTATATTGTATTCATGTATTCACATAGGATGATTTTGAGAGTGTCCCAGTAGACAGTGTGTGAGATGTCTGTGGTGGGATTATCCTGAAGAATTTCCTTACTTTTGTTCTGTAGGTAATCCTTAAAGTCTTGTTCTGTTAGGTAGTATGGGTTAAGATGACAGCTTGTTTTACATCGCTCCAGCCCAGATCCCATTGGTTGATCACTGGGGTGTGGTCTGTGTGAGCAATGTCTCCTAGTCTACAATCTACCAGATAGTAAAGGTTTTCCACCTGATTATAGCAGTGATCAGTTCTAGAGTATGTCCCATGCACTGAGGAGTAGTGGGTGTAATTTTTAGCACGTAGGTGTAAAAGATGCCAGGTGTCCAACCAACGTACCACCTGGGTGAAGCACTTAAAAAGTTTGTGGGCCACTGGCTGCCTCAGGGGGAGGGATTTGAGGAGTTCCAGCTGGGGTGCGGAGCAATGTTAAAGTCTCCTATGGGCAGGAGGAGTCCCTTCATCATAGTCAAAATTTTATCTAGAAGTTTTTTTTTTAACTGTGGGGTGTCAGTCCCCGAGGAGAGATACAGGTTGGTGAGTGCGACCTTGACATTACTGACATTACCTTGACATTACTGAGATGGCCCTTAACAATAATCAAGTACCCCTCATGGTCCTTCCAGGTTTGGGTGGGCAGGAGTGGGGTGTGGTGATGCATGAGAATTGCGCTCTCCTCTTCCTGCCACACCTGAATGAGAAGGTGAACATGGATGTGAAGCTGAACTTACCGAGTTTTTATGCTCCCTGCTGGAAGGGTGCATCTCCTGCATGTAGATGAGGTCCAATTTCATTTTTTCCAGATGTGACATTATCCTACTGCTTTGGATGGGATTGGTAAGCCCATTAACATGTAATGAGTACAAATGTACTCTTGGAGTAGTCATAGTGTTTGGGGGAAAAAGAGGTTCGACCAGCTCCTCCCCTCCCCAAGCTCCCCAGTCCCTCACTTTGCATCACTCCACACCAAACAGTTGCAAGGAAAATGCAGACACATTTAAATTAAGAACAAGAACCAGAAAAATATGAACATCAAAGAGGGAAGGGTGGGATGGGTCTGTAACCTAGGCCACAGACAGGTAGAGGTGGACTCAGTCAAAAGTAGAACTTGGGCCTGATAGTGCCACCTGGGTGCAGTTAGACCAGCCTTGGGAACTGTGGGTTTCCATTTGCTTGGGTCTATAGAGACACTCTGGTGGTGGGGTGTTAGCCGTGCATGGAGGATAAGCCTCTAGTGAGGGGCTTCTGGATGTATCTACATCTAGGGAGGGGCAGCTGGGAGGACATCATGGCTTTGTTCTGTCCAGGGAATAATAGACGGTAATGTGATGTAAGCTTGCTGGGGTTGTGTAGTGAGCAGTAGGGTTGGGGGGCTTGTGGCTTTGTATGTTGCAGTCAGCAGGGGTTGACCATCATGAAATTGGCCGGGGGGGGTCTGATACTGATGCATACCCATTCCTCTGTGATGAAGGATTGGGATTGGCCAGGTAGGGGGTCTGCCTCTCCTTGCAGGCATGAATAGCAAGGGTTCCCATAGGCCATCTGTGAGTGAGGGAATGCGTTGGAATGGGGTCGGGGCAACAAAAGTGGGAGTGGCCTCAGACTATTCCCACTTGGATTTTAGGGGGTGAACTGGTCGTGCAACTAATGCCTCCCAATGTGGGAGGTGCCAAGGTGTTTGCTAGAAGGCGGGTGGACTATCTGCGTAGTCTGGGTCACCTTTCTATGTGGTGGCTAGTGATTTCTATGGTAGCCAAACAATGTCCGGTTCAAGAACCCTTCAGTGACCCATATATAGGATTGTGGCTGAGTGTATCCTGTATTCGTGGTTAAGGACCATCGGGAATCTGGGTGTGCATCTTTGTACTCTAATCAGAATCTTTCTTAACAGGTACATTGTTTACCCTGCATGTTCCTACACCAGTCACCCCCAACCACCCCATCACACACACCTGGCTTCTCAGCTGCTGAATCAAATAGTAACAATCAAGATCATGCATATTTCTGTTCAGGGCCAGAGGTTTGGGGGGTCAAATGCCCCCTCATAAGTCACTAGTTAGTTTGGGGTGCAATTTAAAACTCAACAATGTTCTGGGGCTGCATCAGGGACCTGGGAGGTGCTTCCATTAGTGGAGATAACTCAGTCTTCTCATGACATCCCTGTTTTCTCCTGGATCTCTTATTCCTTCTAGCTGGTGTTGCAGCCTTGGGTAGTAGTAGTACTGGTTGAAGTAGTAGCAGACAGACTAGTAGTATGTGAGGATGATGATGAGTTGCCCACAAAACTGACCCAGTGTGCAGTAATAGAAAGATAGGTAATGGTTTGGCTGCTGGTCCACATACCAGTAGTGAATTGAACTACCTTATCCTCAGCCTCTCAGAGAGCATGCCTTATTTAACTAAGCTGTCATACATCCTGGGCACAGTGGTTACTGAGAAGTATTTTCTACTTGGCATTAAATATCATGGCTCTAAGCATTCCGTAATCCTTCTGAAACCCACATCTTCCATAATAGAGTATGGCTGTAAATCAAGTGCAATCATTTCTGCTATTTTACGATTTATTGCAAGTGCTATGGGATGGTTTCGTGAATATTTAGACTTTCTTTCCAAAACTTCTTTTAACTTCAACTGCCTCTTATCGGGGGAGTAAAGTTGCATTTGGCTGGGGGTATTGTACGACTACGTGCTGTGCCTGGTAAAACAGAGGACCCCACAGAATTATCGTGACCATGAGCTGAAAGTGGACTTTTTGGAACTTGCCTGGTGCTTGTCTCCCACTCTTTCAGCGGAATGTTCCTGTTCACCGAGAGCCCTGCTAGATTTCCAGCCACCAATGTTAGACTGTTTTTTTTAACTATATGCAATGATAGGATGAATTCTCGAAAGATGTCACATCATCGTTGTGGTTCCAAGATGCCCTTCATTTTCTCCCCTAGTAACACATCTGTTGCAATGCACACATATAGCTTGGCAAGCATCCTTGGGGTTTACGTAAAAATGATTCCAAACAGTAGAGGTGGACTGTCTATGTCTAGTAACGACCTTAGTAGGACTAGAAGTCTAATGACTGGGTTTACATGGGGAAGACATATCAGTGAAGGATTCAGGTTCATCATGTAAGGCAATCATAGAATCCTCTGCAGCACCATTGCCATCATCATCATCATCATCATCACTACTGTCAGGCTTTGTTTCACTTTGTGTGGCTTATGCCTTTGACTTTTTCTTTCTCCCTTTTGACACTCTGCTACTGTCATTATTTGTATCCACATTGTTACTGTCAGAACCAGAATGAGACATAGATAAAGGCAAAGTCACAAGCCCATCATCATCATCATCATCAGTCTCACCATGGCCATGGTCAGCACCATCATCATCATAATCATCATCATCATCAGTCTCACCATGACCATGGTCATCACCATCATCATCATCATCATCATCAGTCTCACCATGACCGTGGTCATCACCATCATCATCATCATCATCATCATCAGTCTCACCATGACCATGGTCATCACCATCATCATCATCATCATCATCAGTCTCACCATGACCATGGTCATCACCATCATCATCATCATCATCATCATCATCAGTCTCGCCATGACCATGGTCATCACCATCATCATCATCATCATCATCAGTCTCACCATGACCATGGTCCTCACCATCATCATTATCAGATTCAGTAGAGCTAACGTTTGCAGTCACAGACTGAGTTATTCGATATGCATGTGTTGCAAATTGAGCAACTCCACTGCGAGTTGTACCTGTAAGTGCTTTAACTTTATGTACAATTGGAATTGGAATACTCTGTTTTTGCACTTTTTTCTCAGACGACTTGCTATTGCCACTGTTTTTTCACAGAATCACAGAATGTGATGGCAGAAAAGGACCTCCCAGTCCATCTAGTCTGCCCCTTACCTCCCTAGTCCAACCTACCATATTCTGAGATACCCCCTTACTCTTAGCCCCATGTGTCTGTCCCAAGCAGACTTGAATCCCTCTATGGTCTCTGAATTCACCACCTCCTCTGGAAGCCCATTCCAGTTCTCCACCACCATCTCCATGAATAAAGTGACCTCTCACATTGCTGTTGAAGTGCTGCCTTCCTCCTTGAATCTCAGTCCATGCCCCCTCATTATGTTTCCTTCCTTCATGTGGAATAACCACCCTGGACCTCCCTTGTTCATCCCTTTGATGTATTTAAAGGTCTTGATCATGTCCCCCCTCTCCCTCCTGGTCTCCATAGTATATAGCCTCAGCTCCTTGCATCTCTGTTCATATGGCTTGTCCTTCATCCCCTGTACCATCTTGGCCACCCTACACTGAAGCCTTTCGATTGAGTCAATATCTCTGTGCAGGTAAGGCCTCCAAAACTGGACATCGTACTCAAGGAGCGGCCTCACCAGAGCTTGATACAGGGGCACCAGGACCTCCCAATGCCTGCTGGTGATTCCCCTGCCAATACTTGCCAGAATCCCATACACCCTCCCCAACGCCTTCGAACATTGCTTCCCTGCTTTGAGGTTGCTGGAGACTGTTACCCCCAGATCCCTCTCGTCCTCTGTCACCCTGACTCTCTCCCCTCCCAGCGTATTCTTGGCCCTTTGGTTCCTGTGTCCCAGGTGCATAACAGCACATTTCTTGATGTTGAATTTTAGCTGCCAGATTTCCGCCCACTCCTCCTGTAATCTCAGGTCCCTTCTCATGTCCTCCAACCCCCCCAGAGGAGTCAACTCTGTTACATATTTTCATGTGGTCTGCAAAGAGGGCCACCCTCCCTTTCAGTCCATCTGCAATGTCCTGTACATAGATATTGAACAGGAGGGGTCCCAGCACTGATCCCTGGGGCGCTCCACTCCTCACCTACCTGATCCCTGAGTACACCCCTATATGCCAGCCAGTTTTCAACCGATCTTGTTATTCTGACCCCTACCCCTGTGCTATCCAATTTGTTGATCAGCCTCCTATGGGGTATGGTGTCGATGGCCTTACTGAAATCCAGATAGGCCACATCCACCACACCTTCCTGGTCCACTACTTGTGTCATATAGTCGAAAAATTTGATCAAATTGGATTGGCATGACTTGCCTCTAGTGAACCCGTGCTGTCTGTCATCAAGAAGTCTATCTGTCTCAAGGTACTTCATCACCCTTTCACCGATGAGTGCCTCCATGACCTTCCCCACCACAGCCGTCAAGCTGACGGGGCAGCAGTTTCCCTCAGCTCCCTGCCTCCCCCCCTTGTGTATCGGCACCACTGTCGCCTTTTTCCAGTCCTTCGGCATTCTACTGGTGTCCATGGACAGGTAGAACAGCCTCGCCAGTGGGGCAGTCAGCTCCTCCCTCAGTTCCCAAACCACCCTTGGGTGCAGGCCATCCAGCCCCATAGCCTTTTCCACCTTCACCCTGGCTAATTCCTCCCTAACTCTCTCCGCGGTGAAGGTTTCCTATACCATCCCCATGCGCCCCCCCACTCCTCTCCAACTCTGGCCCTCTACCCCCTTCCTCCGTAAATACAGAGCAGAAATACCCATTCAGGACTTTAGCCTTCACCCCGTCCTCCTCCAAGTGCTTCCCTCCCTCCCCCTCAGCCTTTCAATCCACTAGCCAGCCTTCTTCCTCTCCCCCACGTATCCAAAAAAATGTATTTTTCCCACTTTTTTGACACTTTGTTGGCTGTACTACTGAGCCCTTCTGACATAGACAAGTCCACCAGCCCTTGCTGGGTTTTCAGTATTTTGAGAGTTAGCCTGCACATGGATAGTAGTAGCATTTGACTGTGGTGCTTGTTGTTGTACTTTACTTTTTGGGCCACTTCTTTCTGGGCTCTTGAATAAACCTTTTTTTACATTTATTACTTCCTTTGCCCCCGACTTTTGCTTTATTATTTTCTGGAGTACTCATAATGCCAGTCTGCCGCTTTTTCAGGGTCAAAAAGTGGTTATTATTTTTTTTTCTTTATTCCACATGATGTGACAGTATGCAAGAAGTGGCACTGGTGCACTGATTACTTTTCCCGTCAAGGATTTTTTAGATATTTTTTATTTTTATTTTTTTTTACCAGGAGAGACACACTAAGCTGAAAGCTTGTTTACAGGTGCAACCTGGGAGCACAAGGAAGTTAAGTGACTTGCTCAAGGTCACACAGTATGCAAGTGGGGGCTGTGGGGTTCAAATCCAGGTCTCCAGGTTTGCAGTTCAGAGCCTTAAATCACTGCACTATATTGCTTCCTCTTTATTCCATGTGATGTGATGGAATGCCCTGCCCACTGAGCCAAAACTTATACCCCACTGAGCGACCACAGGGAGGAAGATGACAGATGACTGACTTCTTTGGGGGGGGGGATGGCACACAAACAATATGCAAGAAGTAGCAGTGGCGCACGGATGGCTGGCTGGACGATTCCATTTCACACACAGAATTTATTTCACACACCACCTATGCTAAGGACAATGCTGCAGGCACTGCTGCTAGTAAATCCATAGAGATTCTGGGGGACCTTGCTTGGCCTAACCCTCTCCGACACTACTTTTCCCCCTTCAAGGATTTTTTTCCTTTTTTTCTGCCCCTTCTCTCCATCGCGATGATTCCCTTCTGGGTGTCTTAGGCTGTTGATCTCCTAGTCTCTCCCCTGGTACCTCCTGTATGAAGTCACAGGACCTACCTCCATTGTGCCTCGGCCTACCCCCCCCCAGGTGGGGTGAAGGAAGTCTCCACTTCCCCCCTCCAGTCCACTGTAATGTGAGTCAGAAGGTCCTTGGTGGTCTTCGCCGGGAGCCCGGTTGTAGGACCTGGAGCAGCCAGATCCCATCTGCGACCACCATGATGGGGTATGTTCCTGTGTTCTGGTGCCACCCCTCAGGGCATCGGCATGCTAGGGGAGCCAAGGGGCAGTGCATGTCACAATGTGCAGATGCTCCAGCTCCTGTCCGATGTCCTCCCTCCCGCTTCTTGCCTGTCTCACTGCACCTCCACCTGTGGTCACCCAGGTGGTGGTAGAGCAATGGGACCTGCAACCTACCCTCCCTGGAGGAGGAGAGCATCATGTGGATGCTCGATCCTCCTTCCCCAGCCGGCCCTCCAGCAACCCGAGTCCGTTAACGAACCCGGGTCACTGGTGCTGAAGTAGCCCTATCTGCTGCGCTGGCTGGCCATTTATTATTTATTGTTTTCTTTATTTTTTTTATTTTTCCACGTGATGTGATGGAATGCCCTGCCCGCTGAGCCAAAGCTTATACCCCACTGAGTGAGCACAGGGAGGAAGATGACAGATGACTGACTTCTTCGGGGGGGGGGGGTCACACAAACAGTATGCAAAAAGTGGCACTGGTACACTGATGACTGACTGGCAGATTTTATTTCATACACAGAATTTATTTCACACATTACCTACGCTAAGGGCAATGCTGCAGGTACTGCTGCTAGTATACCCACAGAGATTCTGGGGGACTCTGCCTGGCATAACCCTCTCTGACAGTACTTTTCCCCTTCAATGATTTGTTTTATTTTTTTTTATTTTTTTCCACGTGATGTGATGGAATGCTCTGCCCACTGAGCCAAAGCTTATACCCCACTGAGCGACCACAGGGAGGAAGATGACAGATGACTGACTTCTTGGTGGGGGGGTCTCACAGACAGTATGCAAGAAGTGGCACTGGTGCACGGATGACTGGCTGGCAGATTTGATTTCACACACAGAATTTATTTCATATACCATCTATGCTAAAGGCGATGCTGCAGGCACTGCTGCTAGTATACCCACAGAGATTCTGGGGGACTCTGCATGGCCTAACTCTCTCCAACAGTACTTTTCCCCTTCAAGGATTTTTTTTCTTTATTCCACATGATGTGATGGAATGCCCTGCCCACTGAGCCAAAACTTATACCCTGCTGAGCGAGCACAGGGAGGAACATGACAGATGACTGAATTCTTGGGGGGGGGGGAATCACACAGACGGTATGCAAGAGGTGGCACTGGTGCACTGACGACTGGCAGATTTTATTTCACACACCACCTACACCAAGGATGGTGCTGCAAGCACTGCTACTAGTATACCCACAGAGATTCTGGGGGACCCTGCCTGGCCTAACCCTCTCTGACACTGGAGGGGGGTGTCACACAGACAGTATGCAAGAAGTGGCACTAGTACACTGATGACTGGCTGGCAGATTTTATACACACCGCACTCTAGTTCTCACAAGTTGCCCTCAGTCTCTCTCTCTCTCTCTCTCCAAGCTCCATCCTGGCTCATCATTCAGTGTTCATGTTCATAAGGATCCCCTGTCCAAGTCTCCACTCCCATACATCTCAGTGTTTTGTAAGACACAGGTGTCTTTGGCACTCTGACCCATGCTTGCTGCTGCCAATGACACTGTTAAAAATAAGGAGCTTGTGATATCACTGGCTTCTGACCACTCCTTTCCTGAACTCCATCTGAGGGTCCTCCGATCCACAGATTTCTATGAGAACTGCTCTGATCCATAGTTCTCTGCTGGAACTGCCCACTGACCTTCTACAGTTTCTTCCAGAAGTGTCACATTCTCTCTATCCCTCTTCTTCTTTACATCTGTAGCAGAAGATTTCCTTCCATTGTCTTACCACATGATGTAATGGCCCATTGAGAGGTACCCAACCTTTGCCTATCTAGGCAGAGTACCTATGTGTACATCACTCATCACTAGGCCACCTCACCACAGCACTTCATAGCCAGGTAGGTTCCTTCAAGGTGTAACAGGACAGTCCATCAAAGGTCATCTGACCTTTACCTCTTTGCTTGGAACAGTCCGCATCTGGCACTTTTCCAAGGCACCTCACTAAGGCACATCATTGCCTTGTAGGTCCCTCCTTATTCACTCTTACAAATTGTGAGCTGCAGTTACAATCTTGAACCTCTATCACTAACTCTACTGATTGGTCTATGTTGGTACTTAGCCAGCCAGCATCTTCTTGGGATCCAACTTGTCAGTATGATGTCAGTTCTTGATTTCCAAGAAGTCAAACTCAATTCTCAAATAACATTTTCCTTCGGTTGGGGGGGCAAAACTATTCCTGCCTTGCACTTGATTCCTGGGGGTGTCCACTTGTTCACCAGGAGATCCCAGCACAGCCTCCAGAATATGTTAACAAGCTACCATAGATTGTCAGTACACTACCCCAGCCTTATGAGCTAAAATAAGGTTGAGGAACCTGGGTCAATAACTCCTGTGGGGGAGTCATTACCCAAATATGTTACAGATGAAAGTTACATTCTGTGGTACCTCCACCCAGAGAAAGATAAAGTGGGCAAGTTGTAATGCTGTTATAACTCATAGGAAACAACACTAGCCTACTGTGGTATCCACTGGCACAGCCATCCCAGCTCCCACACAATTCAAGCACAACTGTAGCAGAATATAAAACGTAATACTCTATTAATAATATACTTACAGCACAAGGATTAAACAAATGACAACAGGGTTTACTGAGGTAAGCAGAATCAGGGTTGTGTGAAAGAAAAACGGTTAATAAAAGCATACATTGGCTTTGGCTTACTAGTATGCCTCTTTTGGCCACAAGTCCACTCCCAGCTTTGTGCATGTGCCCTGCTATACTTTTGGGTGATTACCGGTACCCAGTCCATACTGGTACCAGTGTTATGCTTCACTTTATACCTAACCACTGAATCAGTGTAGGCCCATTGCATTTGGTTGGCCAGTACTGATACATTTAAACAACAATTAGACAAACTCCAAAGCAATATTTTTAAATCCCTTTTGGATGGCCAAACCCATTTAAATGATGCCTAACTGTGGCCCTGTCCAAACTATTTAAATAGTATGGTGCACAACCCAAAGGCCCTGATATGTTCTGGTGGAACCACCACCCGGCAAACTTCAAGATGCTGGCTTCTCTTCATCAGCTCTCTGGTCAGTCTCCCAGCAACCCCTCAGTCAGTTGCACTTTCAGAGAGATGGTAACAGTGCTTTGGGCACTGAGCTCTATTTCCGGGTCAGCAGACCCCTTCAGTCAGATCTCAGGCAGGGGATTATATGCATGTAGCAAGTCTTTCCTCTCTGGGTTACCTTTGTTATCTTCTATTTCTTGGCTGTTACTGCCCAGCAGTAGTCTTCTATTTCCTGGCTGCTGAAAACCGATCAGGCAGGCCTCTGAAAGCTGGCAGGATCAGACAGCAGTTCTGTGTTTCTGTAGTCCAGAGGGGGGCAACTAAAATGGTGCAAGGTCTGCAAGGGAAGCCATACGAGGAGAGACTAAAGGAGCTTAATATGTATACCCTTGAGGAAAGGAGGGAGAGGGGGGACATGATAGAAACTTTTAAGTACCTCAGTGGAATCAACAAAGGCCAAGAGGGTAGCATCTTTCAGAAAAAGATGTGCAAGAACAAGGGGACACAATTTGAAGATGGGGAGGGGGGGGTGTGGTTCGGGGCAATGTGAGGAAGTATTTTTTTCACAGAGAGGGTGGTGGACACATGGAACAGCCTTCCTGAGGAGGTTGTGGGGTCTAAAACTGTGGGAGAATTCAAGAATCCATGGGACAGACATAAGGCAATTTTTGTGGTGGGTAGAAAGAAATAGGCTGTTGGTTAGCTAGGATCTGCAGCTTATCCTGTAGGTAGGGAAATGGGCAGACTAGGTGGGCCAAGCGGTCCATATCTGCCGTCAAAGTCTGTTTCTATGTTTCTACTGCCAAGCAGACTGTCCAATTTCTGAAGCAGCCTCTGATGTTCACCCTTCTATAAGTCAGTCCTGGATGTCAGTCATTGGGAGGGCTGTCTGACTACTACTTGACCTAATTCTGTCTGAAAATCATGGGCAAAATCAATCAATCATTAGTGTCTCATGATCCCTCTCTGGCTCCTTCTGCTGGCTCTGGAGCCTGATTGGCTGTGGTGCTGACCACTGAATCCATTTCCATGGCGATGTTGGTCAGGGTGGACAAAGATGGCTGCTGCCCTTGTAGTCTTTTAGGGGCAGTGGCCTCACAGTCCTTTAAGGTGGCCTGCCCTTAAACATTTATTGTGCCCTCAGAGTGATTGCGCTGGTCTGGTCTAGTTGAGTGGCTGGGAAAATCCCTACTTGAGTATGAGCACTGGTCGCACTAGCCATCAGCAGCATTGGAGCCATCTTGGATGTGCAGCAGGAGCTGCAAAACTGCATGGCGCATGAGGTGCCAAAGATTTCCTCCTTCTGCTCACTCTCTCAGGCCCAAATTGCAGTTCTGTGGACTGGAAGGCAACAGGACTAACAGCCTATAAGATAATATCAGGTAAACATGGAGGGTTCAGAGTTGTTTTTATATGCCCACCCTTGCCTTGACGGAGCGGTCCAGGCAGTTTCATGTTGGAATGCAAAGGTTCCACTGGCAACTACACCCCTAGTTAAGGATTCAAGAAAACTCTGCAATATGGCTTGTAAGGCTTATACTACCTCAACCCTACTTTTGAAGCAAGGTGAGTCCCCACACTTTGGGGGGGCAGGGGTTAAACAAGTACAGGCAGCTAGATAGGATGTAGGATATGAAACTTGCCCAAATTCCAAAGCTGTTTAGGTTGAACAGAACATTCTGTAAAACAACTTAAGTGACTTTTTTAGGTCCCATGTTTGATTCCCAGTAAGTGATGCAGACGTGAACACCCAAAGCGAGGGGGCAGACATAACATAGAAGTTGACAGCAGATAAGGACCGCAAGGCCCATCCAGTCTGCCCATTTTTTCTACCTTATGAATGTGACATAGGTTTGTACTTGTCAATGGCCAATCTATTCATGCTCATCTTTTTTGCTCCCTTATGCCTGTCCTATGCCTATTTGACGCCCTGCACTGTATTCATATCCACCACTTCCTGAGGTAGGCCGTTCCATGCATCCACCACCCTTTCTGTGAAAAATAACTTCCTCACATTCCCCCTTAATCGACCTCCCTCTCTCATGCTGTGTCCTCTTGTCCTGCTATTTTTCTTATATTGAAACATGTTAGGTTCTCACCTTGTTAATGCCCTTAAGATGTTTGAATGTTTTGATCATATCACCTCTTGCCCTCCTTTGCTCTAGGGTATACATATTGAGCTCCATTAATCTGTCCTCATATGTTTTCTGATGCAGTCCCTGCACTATTTTGGTTGCCCTTCTCTGGACTGCCTCTATTTTGTTAATGTCCTTGTGCAGGTGCGGTCCCCAGTACTGCGCACAGTACTCCAGATGGGGCCTAACCAGTGTCTTGTAAAGAGGGATTATTACCTCCCTCTTACGACTCGAGATACCCCTACTAATACACCCCAACATCCCTCTAGCCTTACCTACTGCTTTAGTGGTTTGCTTGGATGATTTCAGGTCATCTGTGATGATGATGCCTAAGTCTCTTTCTTCCCTTGTGATTGCCAGCAACTTCCCTCCCAGCCTATAGTTGGCTTCAGGGTTTCTCTTCCCTATGTGCATGATCTTGCACTTCTTTATGTTAAACCCCAGTTGCTACCCTTCCTACCATTTTGCCAGTTTATCCAGATCTCTTCTCATTCTGCCCACCCCATCTGGATCATCTACTCTGTTGCAGATCTTTGTATCATCTGCAAACAGACAAACCTTATCCTCCAGTCCATCTGCAATGTCACTGATGAAGATATTGAAGAGGACCGGCCCCAGGAGGTACCCCACTTGTGACTTGCATCTCTTCTGACTGTATACCGTTTACCACCACTCTCTGTTTTCTGCCCAGCAACCAATTTGCCACCCAGCTGACCAGCTTCTGACCCAGCCCAAGCCTACCCAGCTTATTAATCAATCTTCTATGTGGAACAGTATCGAAAGCTTTGCTGAAGTCAAGGTAGGCGACATCAACTGCTCCCCCTTGGTCCATCACTCTGGTTACCCAGTCAAAGAAATCTGAGATTAGTTTGACAGGACCTTCCTTTTGTAAACCCATGCTGTCTTGGATCCTGTGCCCCTATGGATTCCAGGTGTTGCAATATCCTTTCCTTAAGGAGTGCCTCCATAATATTGCCCACTACTGAGGTAAGACTGACTGGTCTGTAGTTCATTGCAGTCGCACTCGTGATTCATCAAAGCACCCACCATGACAATGTATACTGTTTAGACTATTTATTTTGTCATTGCAGCTCACAGAACTTCTCAGTCATGCAATAGAAGGCTAAAAACAAACTTTTCATACAACCGACAAATGACTGGCCCTATGCACGGGTCAGTCATTTATCAATCTATGAAAAAGTTTATTTCTTGTATCTATGCATGACTGATAGTTCTGTGAGCTGCAATGACAAAATAATTCATCAGCCTAAACAGTATACGTTGTCATGGTGGATGCTGGTGAATCACGAGTGTAACTGCAATTGTCTGGAAACATAGCACTTTTGGAGGGGCTGGCTGCCCCGACGCAGTTGCACCGTGTCAGACATACCCGCATGGCTTTTGTTTCAAAAACCCTTTTGAATTCCTGGTCTGTAGTTCCCTGCCTCCTCCCTGCTACCACTCTTGTGGAGCGAGATCACATGAGCCCTTCTCCAATCTTCTGGGACCTCTCCTGTGCTCAGAGACTCACTAAACAGTTCTGATAATGGCTCTACTAGTTCCACCCTTAGCTCCTTTAGAACCCTGGGATGTATGCCATCAGGTCTCATTGCCTTATGCACCCTGAGCCTAGTGAGCTCTTGTAGGACCCTTTCTTATGTGAAGAGACTAGTGCACACTTCCCTCTCCCCTGTGTCCGTGGTGCTGAGCTGTGGGCCCTGCCCTACCTTTTCCTCAGTAAATACTGATCAGAAGTATCTATTTAGGATAGATGCTTTTCCTTGGTCCTCCTCCTCACACTCTCCCCCCAACAACCGACAAACAACTAACCCCTGCGCAAGGCAAGGCAAGCACTACCCTTGGGGCAACTGTGCCTGCACTTGTCTACTGTGTCAACAAATGGTATCACCCAAAAATAGCCACCAGAGCTGTGATGCACTCCCAAGTTATATAACTGATTCAGTCATGTGTCTTCCTTCTGACATCACACTGATAGCCCTAGTGACTCAATGCAATGGACTCCCATGCCAGACCCAGCTCTATGAGAATTAATTGACACAACTCTTGCCAGGTGCAATGAACACTAAGTTCAATATATTCAACCTAGGTTACATATCTACTATGGATATACTTGTGTAACATGAGTAAATATTTTAAAAGTAGGATGTTTGGTAGTATGAATATGTAAGCCCTCCAAAGTGGGTTTACCTGTTTTGGAGCCACAGCTCCGGGCTCCCCTTGGCGTCGATCTGTGGTCCCTGGCAGGATTCAGACCTGCGTTCTTTCTTTTTGTGGCTCTGGTTGCCAAAATTCTGGTGCTCGGCTCTTGGGCAGTGGGGGTCCAGTGCCAGATGATTCTTTCCGCTCCTCCGGGCGCATGTTGGATCCTGTGTCCGTTTTCTTCTGGGTCGGCCAGGCTCAGGACCATGGGAGGAAAAGAAAGAAAATAAAATGTAAAAAGTAAGGGTGGCCCATGCTACAGCACGTGCACAGCCGCCAGGTGAGGAAAATTTAAAGGAGCCTTGCTCCATTTTAAGAAGGAGTAGTTCAGTGCTGACTGGCGCTGTTTGAGAGCACAGTGTAAATAGTTATTTAGGGACTATGTGTCCCGTAGGGCTTTGGGGCAAAGAGTGGCTTTGGTAACCTTTTGTTCTTGATTGGACCTTTGTTTGGGCGGGTGAGTTTTGGCACCAGAGGAGAGAGATAAAAGGGGATGTTGAGTGGGAAACGAGGGAGATCAAGGCGGAGAGAAGACTGAGTGGGGGCTGACTGCCCACTCGGTCAGTGAGACTGACAATTTTTATTTATTTACCTTGAGTGTAGCAGTACCTTTGTAAGTAGGGAGGATGTGGCTGCAGCCTTTTAAAATTGGAGCCCCATTCTGTTGGGGCTGTTTCAGGGACCTATTTTCCTCTGACATTGGAGAGCCACTGTGTTTTGGAGAAGGGGAGAAGTGCTGATTCTGGGACCTGCAGAAGGGGGGTGGGCTAAGTTGCTACTAGTCCGGAGGGCCGCTGTTGAATGGAACCCCCCACCTTGTAGGACTTTTTTGCCATGGAGAGAGCAGAGGGAAAACGCTGTCTGTTTTCAGGCACCAGAGAAGGACAGCAGAGAAAAAAGGATGAAGCCTATGAGATGAGGGATTCAGGGATTCAGACACAGCCCCTGGTCCTAAGACTGGTTGCTATATGCAAGGCATGGAGAGACTGTGATGTGGAGGGGAGAGTAGGGACCAAAGAGGTCTGCAGCAACCACTGGTCCTGCGAGGCCCCTGTGTTAGAGACTGTCCAGTTTCTGGAGGCAAGGACAGGTGGGGACATCTGCCTTTTGCTGATCAGTGTGCAGTTGGGGTCTTGTGTTATGTGAAGCATGGTTTTGAGGGTGGTTTTAAGCCAGGTCAACCATCCCTCTAAGATCTGTGCTCCCGGCCTCAGAAGAGAAAATGAGAAAGAAATGGTGAGGACAGTATCTGCCTGCATTGGAATGGCCTGATTCAGCCGTGAGTTAATCTGCCTGTATGTTGGACTGTGGCTACCTAGCCTGAGTGGTAGCTGCCTGGAGTCAAGCTTCTATGTGACCTTTACAGTCTAGAACACCTACTGGGGTTCTGATGTGACTTATTAGTCTAGAACAACTTGTGTGTTTACTGCTTCATGGAGTGACTGTTCCAGTTTTATCAACTGTTCATTAAATGGGATCCCCTGTTTGTGCAGTGCTGGTTTTTGCCTCGGTCATTTGGATGAACTGTGTGCTGCTAACAAGATGTTGACTCCACAGCCCAGCTCCTAGTGTGCTCCAGGGTGGCATCCAATGGGTCTGGAATCGGAGGATCATCGAGGAAGACATTGAGAGGCCTGCCTGGTGAAGACTGTCTATAAAGGACTCCATGGCAAAGTTGGCAAGGCCTGGCAAGTGAAGACCCACATTCTTCATTTCTACAGTCTCCATCTCAGCACTCAGACATCCAAGGGCACCCCAGTTCCATTAAGGTCTGGTAAACGGGCCATTCAGGTATGTGGACTCTTTCTGCTGTATAGTGCCCCCCTCCCCAGGACTTTTACCACCATACCCCTAGACACAGGGGGAGGGGGTTACAAATATGTTTTCATGTTTAAGCAATGTATGTTGGGACATTTTCTCTCTCTGTCCACATTACAGGGGCTATCACCCTTTTTTGGGTACCATGAAGGCAAAGGAACCTTCTTATAGAGGGTTCCTCCCCTAGTGGTACTACTGGAATGAGATCCCTTTTAGACTAAAGGTACCTTAGGAAATGAGATGCCCAAAAACAACAGAGCCACAGCCCAAAGATGTAATGTAGCATGGTCAGAGTACACTATTCCTCTCATAAGGTAAGAGGGAATGGTAGCTGGAGGAAATGGATAAATACTGTAGCAGTAGGGCATATTTGCAATAGGTGACCCCACCATCTAAAATCAGCTCACAGCAGAAATGTTATTAGTATTATTACCTTCAGGGTGGAGAAGGGCAACAAAAAACCCTTGGGGAGAAAACCTTCAGGGATCCAAGGCCATAGGTTGCCATCCTTTTAGGTGTATTATTATAAGCTGATTGAATATATTAATGGAGGGTCTTTGCTAGCTGCTGTAGAGTGATGTCATCCCTCTGATGGGATCCTCAGCCACTGAAATGCATTGTTAACCATACAAGGCCCCGACATGGTTCAATGCGCTTAGTCCACCTACTCTATCCTCAACCTCGCTTGAAGCTTTCAAATCCATGCTCTATGCCCACCTCACCACCACTAGCAACTGTGACTGCGCTAGATAAAGACTACTACTCCTCATGTCCATCCTCACATCTGAGGCCTCTTCCTCCCTGACTAATGAACCCTCTGGTACCTCTACTACTTCCTGTCTCCCACCCAAACTCACTCCCCCTTTTTCCTGTCCCCTCTCACTTACTCTCCCGCTCACCACCTTTCCCTCCTCTCTAGCCTCCTTTTGGCGCCTAATGATCACCCTCTCCCTGGAAGTTTCCTTAACCTCGAAATTGTCTACTTGCTTGAACCTGTTATAGCTTGTTTTTCTATGAAACTTAAAAACGTTACTGCCTTAAACTGTTAATAGCAAATTTATGATGTAACTTTCCTGTCTGGTTTTACCTGTAATGTGTATCGTGCTTTGTTAAATGTTCTTTGTGACGTGGAACCTTTGTAAAAGAGCCCTGGCTCAAAGGTATTAATTCCTAGACTAATAAACTAAAACTAAACTAAAACCATACAGTTTCTTCTATGAGTGGAGTGCAATGTGAGCCCTGTGACTTCCGCAGCAAAGATAGCACACTATTGAGATTAGGGTTGTCAGAACTAATTCGAGGAAGATTCGAACCCATCACGAACCCTGGTGTTCGAGTTCTAATTCAGAACTCGAACACTAGAGGGCTCGCAAACGGGTTCGAATCAATCTGAGACAAATATTATATATATTTTTTTTTATGCATCAAGAAATAAGCTGCAATGCAAACAACATGAAGCAACCTGCCTAATTTCAAAGTAGCAGCCCCAGAGTGAAAAAAAATCTCACTTGCATGCTGTCAGCTCCCTCCAGTCCTGCTTCAGCTCCAGTATGATCGATCCCATCATGCCATGCCATTAGTGTTGTTGGGGCTGAATGGTGTGGAGTCGGACTCTGGCGCTCGTGTTACTTCGCCATGATCCATGTTGCCACCTGACCATCTGCTCTGCAGTCAGGCAGTAGTCGAATCGTAAACCGCTCGGCTGGAGCTCCGTTCATTTAGTCCCACCATGAAGGGTTGCAGCAGCTTGTGCTACTATCTCTGTCTGGGTTAGCTCTGCTCTTTAGTCTCTGGCTCTACTAATAATTGCTAATTGTGAAATCGTCATGTCAGATTGAGTTGATTTATTGCAAAGAAAAGTAAAAAAAAAATTAAAAAGCTAAGGGGTGGGTGGGGGTGAAAAGGTAGGAGGGAGTGGGAACCGAGGAAAAGAAAGGGCCCGAAGAAACAGTTGGTGACAGGCTCAGTCTCAGGATGAGACAGAGGGAAGTTAAAACGTTGCTGAATATTTGAGGAAACTGAGAATTTATCTTTAATTTTCAATCAAATCAACAGTTCAAACTTCATTTCTGCCTGGCGTTACTTGTTTCACACTGGGAAGGAGCGATCATAGTCATCACCCTGGCTGGGGGAAGGGTGAAGGAATTAAAACAAACAGATTTATTAATTGGGAGGAAAATCAAGTTTAACTTTAATGTGTGAGAAGTTGAAACATTTGAATTTGATGGTATTTTACTTACTACTTTATACCCTACTCCACAAAACAAAGTAAAATAATAGTCAGGAGGACAGGAGTCTGTCTAAGGACTGTAGTACTGTGCTGAGTGTTCTTTTATTCCACCCTATAAAATTCCTGATAGAACAACACCAGGCTATTTTTAGATTTTTTTACACAGTACTCCCTAATTGTGTGCTGTATGTGTGACTCCACTACACTGTATCTCTCTCTAGTCTCCTGTGATGTTATCCCATCACCCTGCTGCTGCTGCTGTGTACCCTACCCGTTGTGTATTACTGCAAGAAGCCCATTGTTGGGCAGTCGTGTGGTGGCATTATATTTAAATACATGACAGAAGCATATAAATAAATTTGTGTTGGGAGGAGAGACAGAAAAATCTCTTTCCTTGGGTTGTATGTGTGTGTGACTCTGTCTGTTGTGGTCAGCCCATCTCCTTCTGCTGTGCACCCTTTGACTGCACTGTACCCTACCTAGTGTGTGTTACCGTGTGAAGCCCAGTGGGCAGTTGTGTGGAGACATTATCCTTAAATACACAACAGAAGACAAAAAATATATTTCCCTGTTGGGAGAAGAGACAGAAAAATCTCTTTCCTCAGTTTGTGTGTGTAACTCTGTCTCTTGTGGTCATTCCATCACCTTGCTGCTGTGCGCCCCTTGACTGTTATGCTTATGCCTTTGCCCAGCAGCCCAATCATTCTGTAAGCCTTGAACCTGGGATCCTTTAGCTGCAAAGCATCACAGTGTCACACAGCAGAAATAAAATGTTGGAGTTGTAGCCAGTGATCACAGATCACATTGCTTTCTTACACAGGAATTGTGGGTGTATTCCCTGCAGTATACTTGTTCTGTTATGGCTGACACCAACATAGATGAAGCATCTAGTGCTGCTGTTGGAGCAGGTGTTGGTGGTAGTGGTAATCCTGGTGCTAGCAGAAATAAGCAAAATGTTTCACGTGATAAAAATTCAACAAACAGCAAAAGAGCAACAGTGAAGTGTGGTAAAGGGGGACCTTTTAAGACAACCTGTACAGCTGCTGGGATCACACGGAGAGGCACCATAAGGTATGCAATTCATGCTGTTAAGATCCCTGTGACTAGCAGCAATAATGCAAGTGACAGTGAGTCCCTCTCTGACTCAGACAGTAGCTCTTTGTCTCAGTCCGACACTGTTGTGTCTCGCGACAAATCATTACTTCCTCAACAAAGTGAAATGAGCAGGTCTGCTGACAATGAATCAGGTAGTGCACTTGCAAATACATCCAGCACTGTTGGCAATGAAAAGGACATAACCACTTCTGTGTTGGCCAGCAATGAAAATCCATCAGAGTCTTCTGCCCACTCTTCTAGCACCAAGGAGCATGTCCCAGGTTCTGTTAGGACAGGTGAAAAGACACAAACATTCTTTAGCTATCTTTCTAGCACTCAAACAAAATCTGTCACATCTGAGGTGTGGAATTATTTCTCTGTCAGTAAAACTGATCCATGCAGAGCAATTTGTTCCCTGTGTAAACAGAGTGTAAGCCGTGGTAAAGTTGTTTCATGCCTTGGCACTACAGCTCTTAAACGCCATCTGAAAAAGCATTCAGTTTTGCTTGATCATCCAAAACCCATGTCCTCCATCTTCCAGACCACATGTGAGAAGGGTCAGGAATCTGAAATGGATACTGAATTGTCTGAACTTGATGCGGGCAGAACCATTGCCAGCCCTAGGATCACTGTTACCACCAATGCCAGCACCATTAGTACCAGTTGCACATCCAGTGATGGCACTGAATGTATAAGTCCTAGTCCACCATCTCCGCGTCCATCTGCCTATCGAAGCACGGTGTATAATAAACCAGCAGGGACATGTTGTAAACAGCTAACATTGTCTCAGGCATTTGAAAGGAAGAATACCTTTACTAGAAATCATCCAAAGACCCTTCATCTTAATCACCGAATTGGTGAACTGTTAGCTGGAGTCCTTCTCCCATACTCTTTGGTAGATCATAAGGATTTTAGGGAGCTCATGACATTAGCAGAGCCTCGTTACAATGTTCCTCAGCAAAGGTACTTTTCCTATGTTGAAATACCAAACATTTATCAGGCTTTAAAAGCAACAGTGATGCTTGCACTTAAAACTGCGGAGGGTGGGGTTATTCATGTCACAACAGATATGTGGACCAGCACTCAAAACATAGATTACATGTCCCTTACCGCTCATTGGGTCATGTTTTCTTGTGCTTCTTCAAAAACAAAGACACCCCAAAAGATGGCACTGCTGCATATAAAGAAGTTTGGGCAAAGTCATACTGCTGCAAACATCTTGCAGGAACTAATTGACCTCCTTGACGAATGGGTTTATTCTCACGGTCTAAAATGTGGCTTCATAGTAAGTGACAATGGAATCAACATCTTCAAAGCAGTACAGGATGGAGGATTTCTGCATGCTTCTTGCTTTGCACATTGCTTATACTTAATTGTCAAGGGATTTCTCAGCAACGAAACACAAGTGGATGGTATGATTGCTGTTTGCAAAAAAATTGTGACTCACTTTTCACATTCAACCAAGGCTATACGGACATTGTCCGAACTGCAAAAAAAAACACAAGCTGCCCCAGCAAAAGCTGATTCAAAATGTTTCCACTCATTGGAACTCAATGCTTTATATGCTGCAGCGCCTCTTGGAGCAAAAGCAAGCTGCACATGAGTATTGCTCCAGTTACATTATTGGAGATGGCATTATGCTGTCTGTGCTGCAGTGGAAATTAATGGAGACAGTGTGCTGTATCCTAGCTCCTTTTGAGACAGCTACAAGGGACATGTCTTCTGAAGGCGCATCTGTGAGGCAGGTTATCCCACTCATAATGCTCATTTCACATCATCTTCGTGTTCTAAATCTACAAATAGGAAAAGACAGATCTGAAGCGCAGACAACATGTCGCCTGTATCATGGGAATCTCATAAAGAGAATGAGCGAGCGCTTCAAAACCAATGACAAATTAGTTGCAATGCCGAAATCAAAACACTACATCCTTGCAACTCTCTTAGATCTCAGGTTCAAGGCTATACATCTTCCAAAAACAGATGATATAGAGCAGTACAAATGTATGTTGCTAGATGAGCTGCAGCACTCACAGGAGTCAAACACAGACACGCACAGTACCCTCAGGTTGTCATCACCACAACATGCAGGTTCATCTTCACAAAGGGATACAGAACTGGAAAAGTCACCAAACATTAACAGTAGTTGTTCCATAACTGCCACTTCTTCAACCCTTAGTAGCAAGCTAAATCTGTGGCAAAACCTTTCCCAAATTGCTGCCATACCAGCTTCTGCTGATTCCTCTTCTGAGCGGTCTCTGTCCATCATGGTAGACAGTTACCTGCAAGAACTGCCTATTCCTATTGATGCATGCCCTTTTGAATACTGGAGATCAAAAAGTCAATTTGGACAGAAGCAGTATGATGAAGCCTGTAAATATCTTGGTTGTCCTGCAACAAGTGTCTCTTCAGAGCGCATGTTTAGTACAGCTGACAATATTGTGACAGACACCAGAAATAGGTTGCTGCCAGAAAATGTACACACGTTAACTTTTATTAAAGTTAATAAGTCAAGATTTTCGTATCCCTACAAGAATATACAAACTGATCCTGAAGTGATTGATGTTGTGGATGTTGATGGTGATGACAACTCAGATGGTGGTGGCTGGTAAATACTGTGTGGGACAGAGTCTCTCGGCACCAAAAAGGAAACTTTTACAGACTGTGATGACTTTGGTTGTCTCCCTCCTTTCTCGATCTACTTTCACCATTTCATGGCAAACTGCTTTGTAGCTAGGGTCTAAACTAAAGTCAACAAGTTTTATATACAGGTAATTTTAACATCAGTGGGAACAGGTCCAAATTTGGCATAAAAGGGACACTGTCACGCCAATCCTTTCTGTATCATATTATTTATAGTTAAAGTGCAAACATATATTTTTGGATTTACCTTCTGTGACTTTGTGGTGCATCAGTATGGGCTGGGACAGGAGACGGTCTATTTTTCAATTTTAAAGAGGACAAAACAATGAGTTCTAATTGGTAGTTGTTTATTATTTTTTCAATTACAGAAATGTTAGCCATAAACCAAAAATAGATGCTAGTACATGGGTGAGGGTTGTGGGTTGGTTTTAACATGGGTGTAAGGGTGGCATGGGTGCTACTGCACAGATGAGGGTGGTGGAAGAAAAGTGGAATGGGTGATGGGGTGAAAGGTGGGTGTTGTTTTAGTTCTTTCATTCAGATTATGATCGACTGGGGATGGTAGGGAAAAAAATGATGACAGACCGAACCTACTGTACACATAATATATATTCTTATTAAATACACTGCAAACTGCTGCCTAGCACAATTGTCCTGTCCCCTTTAAAAGAATAAAGGAATCAGAAATAAAGAAAATCTGCATCAGCAGTTTCACAGAATGTGACCTATCATAAAGTGTTTTGCTTTACAAGTAGTGATAATTTGATACATAATGGGTTTGACAGCGCTGTCCTAAAATATCACATGCCAACTGCTGCAGCTACATTAAATGTTCCTTAAGTTAGTATGTGGTGAGGAAACCACTTTTTTATTTATGTGACTGAAATACAGACTTTACTGAAGTATCAGCTGCAAAAATGCATCATCTTAGAAAGTTGCATGTATTACTTCAATTTACCAACAAAAATGTTGGTATATGTATGCATTACCTTAGAAAATTGCATGTATTTTTTGCCAGCAACAATGACTGGCATATTTTTTTTATTCAAATGTCTTGACTGACTACGTTATGACATAATATGTTTTGTAACAGTTCCACATGCTGCTACTGTAGTATTTGGCTTGACTTTGTTATAAAAGCTTTCTTTTAAACATAGCAACTTTTGATTTACTCATTTAAAACAGAAAGCAGCAAATAGCTGAAATTAGGTAATATCAGTTATTTTTTCTCATAATTCATGACGATGAGTATATATAACTGAGTACATAAATGGCTAATGTGCCTCTTTCTTTCACTAAGGAACTATGATGCAGCTGCAGCAGGAAAACTTTTAACATATGGGTGGGAGGGTGGGCCTGTTACGTATTAAGTTGTTGGCTTTTGCAAACAGAAGAAACCATAGATAAACCTAATTGTATTCCTATCAATGTCACACATGATAATTTATCTCCCCCTTATATTGAACAGTTTTTCCTTTACATGTATTTTATTACTATCTTCGTTACTGGCAGCACAATAAAAAAATAGGGTTCGAGTTCTAAAAAGTTCTAAAAAAAATTAGAACCCTAGAACTTTTTCAAAAGTTCTAGACTAGAACTAGAACCCAGAACTTCAGAGGGTTCTGACAACCCTAATTGAGATGATATAGACCGGCATTAGTACAGGTAGTTGGGCATTTGTGCCTGTAGATCATAAGGGCTTGTTGCCCAATGTTCATTGGAGCATTGTTCTCCAGTAGTATTTGGGCATAGTTATCCAAAGTGCATGTGTTGTTGGGTGGAAATTTGTGGTGCTACTGTACATGGAGTGAGTGTCTTTGCCTCTTAGTTGGTTTGACAATGACTGAAAGTAAATAAGTTACAGAGGGTAGAGTGCTGAAAGAATGTATGGATGGTGGAATTGTTACCCATGAATCATTGGGCAGTATTACTCTGGAGTAAGTATGTTGAATAAATGGATGGGTGTTGTTGCCCATTAGTCTCTGGGGTGTTATTATCCCGTGTAAATATATTGTTGCAGCAGAGCTCTGAACAGGGTTGGATTTACACATAGGGAAACTATGCCTGTGCTGAGGGCCCAAGATTTATTGGGGTCCCACTGCAAATAGAGGGGACCTGGACTATCACTAAGTGGTCACTAATGACTTCATTGTGCTAAGTACTATGGGATTGCAAGCCTTTCTGTGTGCAATTGTTAGTTACATGGTGACCATGTGGGAAGGGGGGGGGGTTGCCAAGCAACTGGCTTATGGTAGTGGGCACAGAGTTTTCTGACACACCTTGCCTACAGAACCAATGCAGAGAGGTGGTACAAGTGCTGCAATGCTGCGCCCGACTGTCAAGGAGCTAGTAGTGAGTGTAGATCAGAGAGGGAACAGACAATAACAGGCAGTGCACTGGGACAGATGGTTAGTTAGTGGGAAGGGTTCTATGTGATAGCAGAAAAAGACCTTTGGTCAAGCCAGTCTGCCTTGTTATACCCTATTGTACAAAGGGACCTATTGTCTTGAGAGGGTTTTGTCCTCACCTGCCCCCATCTCCTGTCTTACTGCTGCCCCTTGAGTAACTGTTAAGTTCTTAACTGTGTCCCATCAGTGCTTGTAACCATTTATGATTTTTGCACCCACCACCTCAGCTGGTAGGCTGTTTCATGGCTCAGCCACCCTCTCTGTAAAGTAAAACATTCTCAGCTCTCTTTTGTATCTCCGATGTCAGCTTCCAGTCATGTCCCTGTGTTATTGACTTGCCCTTCCTGCTAAATAGTTCTTAACAGTTTACATTGTTCATTCCTTTCAGGAACTTGAAGGTCTATCATGTTGTCCCTCTCATCTGTGGCCTCCATCAAGTACATATAAAGAGCCGTAAGCAGACCCTTCTAGAATCTGCCCTGTTGGCCCAGAATAATTTTGGTTACCCTATGCTGCATTGTCCCCATCCTGTCTGTTTTAGGTGGGGACTCCATAACTAGGTACAGTACTCCAGATGGGGCCTCACCAGTGATCAATACAGAGATAGTATTACCTCCTTCCTCCTCCTGTCCAAGTCCCTTCCTGTACACCCCAACACCCTGATTGCCTTGTTGTAGGCCTTGTTTCATTGGCTAGATTGTTTTAGGGAGTAACTTATGATGACTCCCAGATCCCTTTCCTCAGAAGCAGTACCCAGTTTAACCCCTCACATCCAAGATTCCATCCTGGAGTCCTTTTTCCCTAAGTGCATCAACTTGTACTTTTAGGCATTGAATGTCAACTGCCAAACATTGGACCACCTCCCTAATGTTTACAGGTCCTTTTGCATTTCCCTTACCCCCTCCTCACTGTCTACCTTGCCACTGATGGCTTATTGTCATCTTTGAAGACACATATTGCCCTGTATTCCTTCTCTTATGTCACTGATGAACAGTGTAGCCACAGACTCTGCCTGTTATTATACTTCTTAGCTACACTGTCGGCCTTTTTTTCCCTGAAATTGCCCTATTGCTGGTACTAGCTTAACGCTAACTGGAGCCCTACCCCCCTGCAAGGCAGGAAGTAGGAAGAGTGCTTCGTAGTCCATAATCTGCCATAGGAACTACAAATCAGTGGATTTTACATAATTTTAGTGTTTGGTGTTTGCAACGTATTCTTGTGGTGCCAGAATCACGTATGAGTGGTTCTCACCCACAGTTTGCTGCATTTCTGGTGTTTTACATACAAACACATGAACTTGCCAGCACATAAAGACCATTTGCTCTATCAAGTCTGCTCTACTGTGCAGCTAGCAGCCCTTATACTGCAGCTGCCCTCCCTCCCCAGTGACCCTCCCTCTTATCCTGTCCCATCCCCTTTTGAAGCAGCCCACTGTATTACAGGCTACCACTTCCTCTGGTAATGTGTTCCACCCTGACACCACCCTCTCTGTAAAAAGTGCCTCCTCATTTCCCTCCTAAACCTTCCCCCCTCCAATCTTACCTTGTGCCAACAGATGTCCCTCCCTCTCTTTAACTGGAAAAGCTCCTCCGTGTCCATCTTATTTATACCCTTCATGTACTTGAAGGTTTCAATCATGTCCCCCCTTTCCCTCCTTTCCTCCAGGGAGTACATGTTCAGCTCCCTCATCCTGCTCTCATAGGGAAAGTCCCCTAACCCCTGGATAATTTTTCTTGCCCTGCAGTGCACTGCCTCCAGTAAAATAATGTCCTTCCTCAGATATGGCCTCCAGAACTGCATGCAATACTCCAGATGCAGCCTAACCAGTGACCTATACAGTGGCAGGATCACCTCTCCCCCTCCTGGATGATATGCCCCTGGCAATACAACCCAGCATCCTGTTAGCCTTTGCAGCTGCCTTTCTACACTGTGCTGAGTTGTTCATTGCTTCCATTATGATCACCCCCAGATCCTTCTCCTCCCCGTCTTGGCTAACTGAAGCCCCCCCCCCCAGCTGGTAGCTTCTGCTTGGGTTTTTGTCCTGAAATGCAATACCTTACATTTTTTGGCATTGAACCCCAGCTGACAAGTGCCTGATCAGGCCTCCAGTTTTGCCAGATCCTCCTGCAGCCCCTGTCACCCCTCTAGACCATCCACCACCGCTCCCATCTTAGTGTCATCTGCAAACAGCCTGATCTTACTCTTTATTCCTATTGAGATGTCTGCTATGGCACCCCACTGATCACTGCCCTGGGTGACGAAAGCTTCTCTCCCACCACTACTCTCTGCTGTCTCCCTTGCAGCCAGTTCACTACCCATCCCACCAACTTTGCCCCCCGCCACTGTGCCTTCCAGCTTATTAACTTACCTCTCATGCACCCAATCAAATGCCTTACTGAAGTCCAGGTACAGGACATCCACTGCATGGCCCCTGTCTAACTGCCTGGTTACCCAGTCATAGTTTTAATCAACCAGAGCTGTCCATGACCTCTGAGTACTTCCGGGTCACTTATCACTATATCAGTAGGCCCTGTTGTGAGCGAGCATTTTAATGACAGTGTAGCCACAGACTCTGCCTGGTGTTATACTTCTTAATGACACTGTCAGCCTTTTTTACCTGAAATTGCCCTATTGCTAGTACTAGCTTAACACTAACTGGAGCCCTACCCCCCCTGCAAGGCAGGAAGTAGGAAGAGTGATTCTTAGTCCATAATCTTCCACAGGGACTACAAATCAATGGATTTTACATAATTTTAGTGTTTGGTGTTTGCAACATATTCTTGTGGTGCCAGAATCACTTATGAGTGGTTCTCACCCACAATTTGCAGCATTTCTGGTGTTATAATCAACTGGAGCATTCTGTGACCTTTTTGAGTACTTCCAGGTCATACATCACTTTATCAGTCAGCCCTGTTGTGAGCAGGGTGAGCGTGGTGCCATTCATGGCAATGCACACAAAGAAGCGCGCAAAGACATGTGCATCCTACCACATTTTGCGTGTTTGGCATATTAGCGCATAGCTTAGAGGTTAGAGGAATGAGGTGTGAACAAGCTTGATACATCCAGCAGACCAGACCCGAGTTTGATTCTCACAATCTCCACTTGCATACTGTGCGACTCTGAGCAAGTCACTTAACCGCCCAGTGCTCCAAGGTCACCCCTGAAAACAGGCACTTGTGCCTAGTGGGCCTTACCCGGTTACCAAAAGACTAAAAAAAAAAAAAAAATAAACAAAAATTATGTGGGTACTGTGGAAACATCAATAAACTGTATCAGGTAAGCATTTGCTTGGCCTATCACTTCTACACCCTGAAGTATTGCCTACTTCAAATTAAACTCTCCTCAAATAATAATTATGAGTGGTAGTAATACTGAGGTGTAGTCTGTATTATCCCAAAAATCTATCAAGAGGCAATAAACCAAAGAGTAAGCTTAATCTCTTTCCAGAAAGTTTTTGTTTATGTTGTTCATTCATTCTGGGAGATGAAAGTAATTATAATCATGGCAGATACCCTAATGACACTGGAAGGAGAGAGTGCCTCAGAAAAGCACTAGCAAACAGGCAAGAAGGAGGGGTGGAGGAACAATGGGGAGTGATCAAAACAGCCATCACAGAGGCAACAAGCCTTTGTGTAAAGCAAATCAATAAAATACAATGAAGGAAAAATCCGCTATGGTTCTCAAAAGAGGTGGCAGGGAAGGTTAAGGAGAAAAGGACAGCATTCAGGAAATATAAGGAAACACAGAAGGAGCAGGACAGAGAACTTTATCAGTTAAAGCAGAAAGAGGCTGGGAAGGCAGTCAGAATAGCAAAGGCCCAAACCGAAGAAAGGATAGCCAATTCTGTTAAGAAGGGGGATAAGACCTTTATAGGTACATTAGGGAGCGAAGAAAGACCAAAGGAGGGATACTGAAGCATAATAAAGGGGAGGAATGTGGGTAGAGGTGACAGTGAAAAAGCAGGGATACTGAACAGAATATTTCTGCTCCAGTATTCACAAAGGAAGAGGATGGGAGTTACTTAAACCAAACAAAAAGCACTCCGAAGATGAGGTCGATCCAGTCCATTTATGGAAGAAAGGGTTCTGAAAGAACTGATAAAATTGAAGGTGGACAAAGCAATGGAGCCTGATGGAATTCACCCAAGAATTCTAAAAGAACTAAGGGTAGAACTAGTGACACCGCTGACTACTCTCTTTAACAAATCATGGGATGATGGGATGGAACCCGAGGACTGGAGGAGGGCAGATGTGATTCCTCTTCACAAAGTGGGAGCAGGACAGAGGCAGGAAACTACAGTCCAGTTAGTTTGACCTCAGTGGTAGGAAAATGATGGAATCATTTCTGAAGGAAAGAATTGTTGAGTACCCTGAGGCCAGTGGGGCACAGGACCCAAGGCAGCATGGATTCACGATGGGAAGGTCGTGTCAGGCAGATCTAATAGATTTCTTTGACTGGGTGACCAAAGTAGTAGACCAGGGAGTGGCTGTGACATGGCCTACCTAGATTTAGCAAGGCATTTGATACAGTCCCACACAAGATTAATTCACAAGATAGCCAGCCTTGGAGTGGGTCCCAAGGTGGTAGCCTGGATAAAAATTGGCTAGACAACAGGGCCATAAAGGGTAGTAGTAAATGGAATACACAGTGAAGAAAGGAGGGTTACTAGTGGGGTACCTCAGGGTTCAGTACTGGGACGGTCTTTTAATGTCTTTATAAGTGACATTGCAGAGGAACTGGAAGGAAAAGTATGTCTCTTTACAGATGACACAAAGATCTGCAACAGGGTTGATACACAAGATGGAGTGGAAAGGATGAGAAGGGACTTGGCGAGGTTGGAGGAATGGTCAAATGTATGGCAGCTCAGATTCAATGCAAAGAAGTGCAAGGTAATGCACATGGGAAACAAAAACCCAGGGGAAGTGTACACAATGGGGGGTGAGATACTGACAACAGTAAAAATAGAAAGGGACCTGGGGGTAATTATATCAGATGACCTAAAGGTGGGCAAGCAATGTGAGAAGGCAGTAAGGAAGGCAGGGGGGGATACTGGGATGCATAGGAAGAGGCATCAATAGTAGAAAACAGGAAGTTGTTATCCCTCTGTACAGACAGTTGGTGAGACCCCATCTGAAGTACTGTGTGCAGTTCTGGAGACCCCATCTCCGCAAAGACATAGACAGGGTGGAGGCTGTCCAGAGGAGGGCAACACCAAAATGGTGCAGGGTCTGCACCAGAAGACATACGAAGAAAGACTAAAGGAGCTTAATATGTATACCCTAGAGGAAAGGAGGGAGAGGGGACATAATAGAAACTTTCAAGTACCTCAAGGGAATTAACAAAGTCCAAGAGGTAGCATCTTCCAGAAAAGAGATGTGCAGAACAAGGGGCACAATTTGAAGATAGAGGGGGGACGGCTCAGAGGTAATGTGAGGAAGTATTTTTTCACTGAGAGGGTTGTGGATGCATGGAACAGCCTCCCTGAGGAGGCTGTGGAGTGAAGAACAGTGGGGGACTTCAAGAATGTATGGGACAGGCATAAGGCAGTCCTAGTGGGGGTAGGAGGAAGTAAGCTGTTGGTTAACTAGGATTTGCAGCTTATCTGTTAGGTAGGAAAATGGGCAGACTAGGTGGGCTAAGTGGTTCTTATCTGCCGTCAAATTCTATGTTTCTATGTTTCTAAGGGGAAATGGGTATTAAATGTATATCTTGTGATATGTGTCACTTAATGAAAATCATTCCGAACTACATTTTTAAGTGTGACAAGTGTATTCAGAATGAAGAGCTTACCAAAGAAATGTCTCTTCGGTTCTAGAATGGCATCTCGAGGCAAGCCAAATGCCAATGGCAACGAGATTTCAAGTAGGCATAGGCAGCAAATCTGGCAACAAGCAAATAACTAAAGGGAAAAAACAACTATAGCTCCAACTGCAGTTCCAGAAATGTCAACAGCTACCCTGTCTGATTCATCAGGGTTGATGTCTAGTCACCCAGCAGTTCAATCTTCCGGAGTAAATAAAAAAAGGCATAGGGACGAGGAATAAACTGAGGACCCGGATGAGGAGTGGTACATGGTACAAAGTGCAAAGGTAGCCAAAAAAAGGATGTAAGGCAAATGTTTTTACGCTTCCTATCCAAAATAGCTTTGACATTCTTAGTACTTTAACTGAAGAATCAGAGCCTGGTCCATCTACTTCAGATATAACCTCACCTCTCCCGACACAGGGTAGGCAAGAAGAATCCTCAAGGGACTCTGCCAAACAGAAGAAAGTGGATTACAATACTAAGGAAACATATAGTGTTTCAAATAGTTTATCTATGAATACTGCAAGGAATGAGCCAGAAATTGTACCATCACTCGTACCTATTAACACTGAAGCATGCACTGATATGGACTTAAAAACTAGTAGCCCGACCAGGAAAAAAGAGATATTTGTACTAGGGGATTCAATTGTTAAATATTTTGACCGGGCCATCTGCAACCCAGACAAATCTTGCAGTACTCTCTCTAGTTTTAGTGGAGCAAAAGTAACTGATATTTCAAAGATGTCTGATACAAGTCTCAAGAATGCAGCGGATAGGCCACTAGTTATTGCACATGCTGGTGCAAACAATATCTTTCACGATCCAGTTGATAAAATCAAACAAGACTATGTGGTCTTAACCATTAAACTTATTGACTTGGGATGTGAGATTGAGCTGTTGGAGATTCTTCCAATCCCTAAAGCAACATACTACCGAAGTAACAAAATTAAAACAGTCAATGGATGGATGTGAAAATGGACTTTAAAACAAGAAATTGGCTGTATCAGTCATTGGGAGGAAGTTGTTAATCGCGAGGAACTGTATTGCTGGGATGATATACATCTAAGTAGGAGAGGCAGCTCCCTCCTTGGTAAACATATTGCAACATTTATTACAAACTTTTTAAACTTATATATCGGGGGGGGCAGGATACACTTGCCCCTGTAAATACAGGAATCTCATGCAAAAAGATTAACAGTACCGTATTAAACTGTAATGGTATGGGGAATAAACAGTACAGTCAAGAAAATAATAATGACACATGTACAGCCAAAAACCTACATTTCCTGCTACTTAATGCCCGTAGCCTATCTAACAGAATAGATGAACTGAAATATATCCTAAGAACATACAATATTTTAGTCTGTGGGGTAAGAGAAACCTGGTTCTAGAGTAATGACTGGAACACTGAAGTGCCTGGTTACACTAACATTTTTAAAAATCATATTGAAAAAAGAGGGGGGGAATAGCCCTTAATATAGCAGATGAATATCAAGCACATAGAATTTCTCCACCACGTGATGCTGATAGTAATGTTGAGTTAATATGGGCTAAAATTACATTACCAACAGACAAACATCTTGTTGGTCTAGGATACCGATCTCCTAATTTAAGTAGCAAGGATAATGAGCATTTCCTATCAGCAATTGACAATATGGATACATCATTAAAATGCATCTTAATGAGTGACTACAATTTCCCTAAAACCAACTGGTCCACATTAGAGGATTCAAGCAGTACTGAGAATAAATTTATCAAAACACTTACACAGCATAACCCAGAACAGCTAGTAACTGAAGGAACCAGGGAGGATAATGTATTGGATATTATTCTGACCAATATGAAGAATGGTATAACTCATTCTACAGTAATTGAACCGCTTAGTGACAGTGACCAAAATATGGTAAAATTAAGTATAAACATAGGCAACACTCCTGTTGATGGGGTAACAATAGTAAAGGATTTCTTTAAAGCTGAATATAGGCTTATTAAACAATACCTGTCATTCTGGGACTGGGAAGCCGATATAAAAAGGGTTCAGTACTGAGGCTGGTCCTTTTTAATGTCTTTATAAGTGACATTGCAGAGGAACTGGAAGGGAAAGTATGTTTCTTTGCAGATGACAAAGATCTGCAACAGGGTTGATATGCAAGATGGGGTGGAAAGGATGAAAAGGGAATTGGCAAGGTTGGAGGAATGGTCAGATGTATGGCAGCTTAGATGCAATGCAAAGAAGTGCAAAGCAATGCACCTGGGAAACAAAAATTTAGGGGAAGAGTACACAATGGGGGGTGAGATACTGACAACAACAAAAATGGAAAGAGACCTGGGGGTAGTCATATCAGATGACCTAAAGGTGGGTCAGCAATGTGAGAAGGCATAAGGAGGACTGGGGGGATACTGGGATGCATAGGAAGAAGCATCACCAGTAGAAAACAGGAAGTTGTTGGCCCTCTGTACAGACAGTTGGTAAGAGCACATCTGGAGTACTGTGTACAGTTCTGGAGACTCCATCTCCGCAAAGACATAGACAGGGTGGAGGCTGTCCAGAGGAGGGCAACAAAAATGGTGCAGGGTCTGCACCAGAAGACATATGAAGAAAGACTAAAGGAGCTAAAGATGCATAGCCTTGAGGAAAGGAGCGAGAGGGGGGACATGATAGAAACTTTCAAATACCTCAAGGGAATCAACAAAGTCCAAGAGAGTAGCATCTTTCAGAAAAAGAGTTGTGCAAGAACAAGGGGGCACAATTTGAAGATAGAGCGGGGATGGCTCAGAGGTAATGTGAGGAAGTATTTCTTCACAGATGGTTGTAGATACATGGAACGGCCTTCCTGAGGAGGTTGTAGAGTCAAAAACAGTGGGGGAATTCTAGAATGCATGGGACAGACATAAGGCAATTCTAGTTGGGAGTAAGAGGAAGTAGACTGTTGGTTAACTAGGATCTGCAGCTTATCCGTTAGGTAGGGAAATGGGCAGACTAGGTGGGCCAAGTGGTCCTTAGCTGCCATCAAATTCTATGCTTCTATGTTTCTAAGAGCTTAGATCACAAATGGGAAATTGTATCACAGAAATTAAATTATTGTATCGATAACGGGTCCAGACTAGAACAAAATACAAGAACAAGCATAGAGTTCCGTTATGGTGGAAAAATAACATCAAGAAAGCAATAAATAGGAAAAAAGGTTATATGGAAAATTTAAAATAAGATCCTACAACAACTAACTAGAATGCTTACAAAAAAATGGCAAACATGGTTAAATCAGCTGTTAAAAAAGCTAAAAAGAATTTAGAGATTAAAATAGCAACGACTCCAAAGATAATAAAAATATTTTTTTGTAATTATGTAGGATCACTAAGGTGAAGCCAGACAAAGACAGGACCTATAGACACTGTC
Organism: Neoceratodus forsteri; assembly: GCA_016271365.2. Taxonomy (NCBI): domain Eukaryota; kingdom Metazoa; phylum Chordata; order Ceratodontiformes; family Ceratodontidae; genus Neoceratodus; species Neoceratodus forsteri. Next base: position 1,250,182,703 of record CM028129.1, on the reverse strand, counting down.
AATGGAATTGTAAGTGATGAAAAAGATATGGCTACTGAATTTAATAACTATTTCCTAAATGTTTTTAAACCTAAGGAATGCGTTACAGAACCTAGTTATACTAACCTAGAACAATGTATCCCATTTACAATTAATGAAGTGTGGAATGTACTTCAAATCAACTCCTCAGCTGGGCTGGATGGGATACATCCAAGGTTCTTAAAAGAGATTTCAAATGAAATGGTCGGTCCTCTTATGGCTCTCTATTATGCTTCACTAACAGAAGGCAAAACTATTGTTGCATGGAATGAAGCATCCGTTACCCCTATATATAAAACAGGTAATAAGAAGGAGGTAACTAACTGCAAACCTATTAGTCTAACCTCTATTGTAGGTAAACTCCTAGAGAGATTATCATTACTATGGATAGAAACTCATATATTAGAAAATAAAATACTAGATATAACACAACATGACTTTTTACCTGGAAGATCATGCAGTACAAATCTGAATTTTTTTGAATCTGTAGGTGCAGCAATAGACAAAGGCCTTCCAGTGGATACAATATTTTTGGATTTTTCAAAGGCCTTTGACACGGTTTCTCACAAAATACTCATTGACCAAATGATAAAACTCAATTTTCTCAAAAATATTATTAGTTGGTTGCTTCCTGGCTTTTAAACATGCTCCCTATTCCTTTAAACAGGCGGCAAAGGATGGTCATTAGGGGACATGCCTCAGCTTTGGGATCAGTGACAAGCAGGGTCCCACAGGGTTCAGTATTGGGGCCTTCTCTGTTTAATATCATCATCTCATCTATGCAGATCTCTACCAATGCCTGGATGGTGAAATATGCTGATGATTGTAAAATTGGATGCATAGTTGATAACTGACAAGCAGTACAGGGATTTCAAGAAAATTTGACCTCATTGGAGACATGGGCACAAGATAATAAAATGTTCTTTAATGAGAACAAATGTAAGGTCATGCATCTTGGGCACAGCAATATTAAAAATAAGTATAAATTAAACATAGTATTACAGGAAACTACAAATGAAAAGATTTAGGAATCATACTTAATAGCAAATTCACATTTGATACACATACAAAAACAAAGGTAAAAAAATGTCAATGTATAACAGGGTGTATCTTAAAAACATATTAAAAGCTGGGATCCAGCGCTCATAGTTCTGCTGTATAATAGCTTAGTTAGGCCGCACTTGGACTACTGTTCCCCTTTCTGTGCACCTACAACAATAAATGGAATAAAACTAATAGAGAGAGTGCAAAGAAGGATTATTAAAAAAATAAAGAACATGCATGATCTGGGCTGTCAGCAGAGGCTGGAACATCTGAGCCTGTACTCTGTGGAGTACAGGAGTTTAAGAGGCGATCTATGTCTTAATTACAAGGCCATGCAGAATCCACTGTTAGAAACAATTGGGCTAGTTAGGAGCAAAGCTGCAATACACACTGGAACTCGTGATCAAAAATTAAAAGGAGATTTAAACAGGACAAAGAAATGGAGTCAATGGTTCACTCAAAGGGTGGTATCCCCCTGGAATGCACTTCCAAAAGAAATCATTAACAGTGATAGTATGGAAACATTCAAAACAAGACTTGACCAATATATGGGGAACAAGAAAATACATATCCATAATTAATTTAAATTGTTCTACCAATCACGGTGGTGAGTTCCTAAAAGGCTACAGCCTCCTGAACTCATAATAAGCTATGAAACCTATGAAACATTGGAAAGGACTGGTCCCAAGACTGAACCCTGAGGCACCCCACTGGTGAACTTCCTTTCCTTGTCTTGAGTTTGTTTACCACTACCCTCTGCCTTTACACCCCCAAACAACTTCCCACCCATCTAACTATGTCCTTCACTGCATGTAGATCCTCTAACTTCTTTAGCAACCTTCTATGTGGCACCGAGCCACATGCCTCGCTGAAGTCAAAGCGCAGTTTATCCACTGCTTGTCTCTTGTTCATTGCCCTAGTTATTCAGTCAAAGAATGCTATCAGGTTGGTCTGACAAGACTTCCCAATATGAACCCATGTTGATTACTATCCTGAAGCCCAGAAATATTTTTTTCCCCAATTTTCTTTCTAGATTAGTTTTTTTTTTTCATTTTTCCTCTACAGTAGGGTACTAGGCAGCCTTGAATGCAACAGCAGTAGAAGGTTCCACTGGTAAACATCCCTCCACTTCTACTGTTTAAGCTAATTCCCAGACTTTTTTCAGAGCTGGAGCTACTAGGAATCAAACCTGGGAGTAAAGAGAAACCACAGCCATCTGTGTACAAAGCCAACTCTTATATTATAAACACTGAGCTAAAGGACACACAGCAGTATCAACTGTGACTGTGTGATCACTAGCCTCTGGTGAGCTATTTTGTTTGGACCTTTGAACATTAGAAGTTCAAGATAGTTGTAACTTAGAGTATGAAAGCAAAATGTAGAGTTTAGTTGAACTATAAAGTTGAGGGCAGCATCACTGAGGTTGCACCAGTGTTTCTTCTTAAGCAGGGATAAAGGAATCCTGCTGACATACAGATAAGCTGTAGGTTTTGGTGCCATCCATTTTTATATTTGAGGGAAGCAAATGTGATGTACTGTTCCAAAAAGGTGGAATAATGGGTGTAGGAGAGGCAATTAATTGCAAAATCATCCTGGTCAGAAAAATTGGAAATGAGTCTAACAACTCCATCCTGCCAGTAAAGGGTGGTGGGTTAGTTACTAGAATGTCAGGCCTGGTGAATACTGATTGTTAGTGCTTCTGATTAGAGAGTCCAGTGGGCGGGGCTTATAATACCAGCGTGACAAAAGGGTTTCAGTTTTGTCTTTGAGGTGCTTTGCCTCTGGTCACGTGCCAGACTGCGTCTGCATTGTGGTGACATAGATCTCACACAGTGCAGCAGCCAATGGATCCATCTTTTGAGATCAGATCATCTCGGTGTCCAGTCACCTGGAAGCTGCTACAGACAAGGCCATGACAGCAGTGGAGATTCCAGGGCACTAGGATCTGGGGCATTTAGTGTAGATAGATTTTAATTACTGGGTGTATGTAAGAGAGGCACTATGAGGGTGGGGGAACCCGCAGACTCTTCTCCTCAAGCGGAGCCTATGGCAGCCTTGTGGCACAGTGAGGGTCCCATGAAAGATGGGGTCTTCACCTTCTGGGGGCATTTGCAGTCCTGTACCCAAGAGATGCTGCCAGCCAAGCTGCTAATAGAGAGAAACCTACTGAGAGAGACTAAGCTGCAGACTAAGGCAGGAGATATGCCTACATTGTATACCAGAGATCCTGAGCAGGGACGGTACCAGAGACACAGCCTCTGGCAGAGGGGTTGGGGTGATTGCCAACTGCTCCTAGAGGTAGGCTGGAGTATGCACTGTTGCTTTGTACCCAGCACACCTGGCAGTGAATAATGCCAAGCTGATGTGAGGCTCCCAGTGTTGGTGTGGCATCTAGGCTTCAGCGGGGGAGACTGGAATGGATGGAGCTATGGCCCCCAGGAGCACAGTACCACTTGATTGCCATGACTGCAAGAAATCCAAGATCAAAGCCCCTACAATGGAGATGCCTCTTGCACCACCAACAGACCAGACTACTGTGTCACGGTGTATGTGTAAAGTGTGTAAAAACTATAAAACTTGCACTGTTTAGGCAGGAGGACAGCGCTAAGTTGGGGAAAAGATTTCAGGTTGTATGCTTGATAGAAAAGTAATAAACCTAGTTGTGTGCAGTTTTTTACTTTTCTTTTTAACAGGGGCTGAGCAGGAAATGGATGCCAGCCATCTTTGCTGGGGTGGAGGACCAGACAGCCACATGACAAGCCACAGCCAATCAGAGAAGAGAAGGAAGCTGCAGGGGGATTAAAAAGAGAAAGCAAGCGTTCTCTTGGCATGCTTTTTGGTTAGGAGGATAGCACTAAGTTCAGGAACAGATTTCATGTAGTTTGCTTGAAAAAAGTAACAAACCTACTTGTGTGCAGCTTGTTTCTTTTTTCTGCAGTGGTTGAGGAGGAAATGGATGCTAGCCATCTTTTGGGGAGTGGAAGACTAGACAGCTGCATGATAAGCCACGGCCAATCAGAGAAGACCAGAAAGATGCAGGGGGATTTACATTTGGATACTCCAGCGTGTCTCATCATGCTTGTGTCCCTGACCATGAGTGGAATAGAGCAGGAGTGGAGCAGGTAACTGGTGTCTTAGGTGTCCACAAGTGAATGCAGGCAAGCAGAGAGCTCTGCTGGACTGACAGAAGAATGTAAGGTACTGTTAATCTCTGAATACACTTACTGTTGCATTGTATGGGTAGCTACAGGTGGTGGGGTAGAGGGTAATAGCTGTGAAAAAGGGAGACAAGTAGCAACTACAGGTGGGTAAACAGGAGACACTATCTGAGGTTGGGTGATGTAACAGTTCAGGAATGGCAAAAGGGCAAAATTAGTTAGGGAGAATTAAGGAGGCAGGGGAGTACAGGGACAGCTATACCTGGAATTAGCTACTGTTAATAGGGGAAAGCAAGTAACACCCTATCTAGGGTGGTGTTCAATAAAGTCCTGATAGGGAGTATAAGTGGGAAAGGAGCAAGTAAAGGTAAGAAACAGTGGGGCAAGCTATATTTAGAAGCAGATGGGAGTGAAATCAGATCAACAGATATGGGAGTGGTGCAGTGCAATGGTCGTGGGGCTTCAGTATTCTGGGAGACATTCTGGAGACTGAGGTGCTGCCCCATCTGAATGCACCTCTCTGGGTTGAGACCAAAGATAGATGGTCTCCATGCCAAGCTGGCTAGGAACCAGGTAGACTTAGAAACATAGACTTTGATGGCAGATAAGGACCACTTGGCCCACCCAGTCTGCCCATTTTCCTACCTACTGGATAAGCTGCAAATTCTAGTTAACCAACAGCCTACTTCCTGCAACACCTCACTATAACTGCCTTGTGCCTGTCCCATGCATGTTTGAATTCCCCCACTGTTTTAGACCCAACGACCTCCTAGAAAGGCTGTTCTATGTGTCCACCACTCTCTCCGTGAAAAAAAAATGTCCTCCCATTACCCCTGAGCTGTCCCCCTCTATCTTTAAATTGTGCCCACTTGTTCTTACACATCTCTTTTTCTGAAAGATGCTACCCTCCTGGACTTTGTTGATTCCCTTGAGGTACTTGAACATTTCTATCATGTCCCCCCTGTCCCTCCTTTCATCAAGAGTATACATATTAAGCTCTCTCGGTCTCTCTTCATATGGTTTCTGCTGCAGAACCTGCATCATTTTAGTTGGCCTCCTCTGGACTGCTTACATCCTGTCTGTGTCCTTGCATAGATGAGGTCTCCAAAACTGCACACAGTACTCCAGATGGGGTCTCACCAGGTGACACACCCAGGGCCACCGACTCTGCTGCCATTGCCTCAGAGGTTGCCTAGACAGAGGATGGCTGGCTGGAACTTTGTGGGCTCTGGAGGGTAAGGGTGGCAGGTCAGGAATACATTTCTCAGCATGTGCCACTGCAGAATTCTTTCACTGTTCTGGTGGGAAGGGAATGCTGGAAGGAGGCACCCAAAGTGGTGGGAAAGGAGGATGTGGGGATCTTACCAAGGGGAGACCCCAAGATGGGAGGTAGAGGACACCAGCAAAGGAACAAGCAGTTGTGAGAGGAATAGATTTGGGACCAAGAAGGGGTGAAGTGAGGAAGGTTAGGTGCCTACTGGGTGCCTTGGCTCAAAAGGAGTGGACAGCAAATCCTAAGGATTTCTAGGGTAGTAGCGTAAGGGGGGGGGCTGGATGTAATTGTCTACCTGGGAATTTATGACCTGTTGAGGGATTGGGCTTGTGTAGTACAGGGAGAGTTCAGGGAACTGGAAAAGGACCTAAAGCAGGCAGCATGAATGGTGGCATTTGTCGAAGTGCTACTGTCTAGGGCTATGGGGAGGACAAGGTACGCTGTACCAGGAACTTCAACAGATGGTTGAAGAAATGGTGCAGGGAGGAGGGGTTCAACTTCATTGGGGACTGGGGAATAACTTGGAAGGATATGTGTTGAGACCGCAGTCCTCAGTGTGAGGTTTAAATGTTACTTTGATGAACATTCAAATTAGCTGAGGGGGATGGTGGGCTTACCAAGGGAGGCATAAACTGTTCCCTTCCACTTTGAAGCAATAGGAAGAGAGGTCCCGAGGTGAGGAATTTCTCTCAGGGTGCAAAATGAAGGAGGCATAGGCATAGTAGGGCACAAGGGGGAAGAGAACAGAAAATATGGAACCAGATGTCCACTTTTCACCAAGATGTTGAGGTAGCAAATCACAGAGAGGGTAGTGAGTGGGGAGGAGGAGTGAGGGAAGGTTCAAGTGGCAGAACAGGCAGGAAGGTGTGAAGAGGGGCTGCAGACACAGTGGAAGCAAGGTGTGGAGAGTCACAAGTGTCAATGCAAGGAGTCTTGGAAATTAAATACCAGACCTGGAAGCCATCATGGCGGAGCCAGACCTGGATCCTGTGACCATAACACAGGAGTAAGAAATAAATTGAGGTGCTGTAAGAAAGCACTTCCTCTTGGACTTGGAACATCTGAAACCCCAGAGCACTGCAGCTAATGGCCTGGTAAGAAAGACAGCTTAGGGAATAGTGTTTTCTTCAGACAAAGCAGGTAAATGAATAGTTTTTTTTTAAGTGAGAATAGCCCAGATTCTTCTATCTGCAACTTGTCTGGTGTAACTTCATTTTCATTTCTAGTAAACTGTAATCCTTTAGTCTGACTGTACATAAATCCTGTTGTAAATACTTGTAGTTGTTTAGTAAAGCATCTGTTTATATAGAATCAGTGACTGCTTGTTTTATTTAAAAGGGTAATTCTATTATTCTGCTGGACTTTGTTTGCAGTCCGTCTCTGAAGGAACACTCTACCCACAGTTATTGTGTTTGACCTTCCTGACGTTGTGCAAAGGAGGAGGCAAGAAACAGGTTTCCCCTGGGTTCTGTTGCTAAAAACCCATGGTCATGGCAGTGAACTTGAACTCCCTGGTGTGGGATGCTGACCTTCAGTCTCCTGACTGTTCCTCAATCTCTAATGCCACTGACATTAACACAGCCCTTGATTATTTCTATACCCAATTTACTTAGATCTGGGATCAGCATGTCCCTCTACGCAAAACCAGGGTCAGAGGCTCCCACATCTCTTGGATCTCAGCAGAACTCCTAGCCTGCCAACATGCTCATGAACTGGCATAGAAATCCTTTAAGATCTCAGGCACCCATGTTGACCCACAGAGGTGTCGCGCATTGAGAAATTCCTGCAGCAGGGTCACTAGGTTGACCAAAGCTGAGTTTTTCTCCTCATCTTTCCAAAGAAATTTAAGTCACTCCTCAAAATACTGGAAAGTTATTCAATCCCTATTTTCCCCCTGTCCCAGTCTGACCCCCCCATACTTAATTTAGAGGCTTCTTAAGCCTCTTACCCTCCATCTGTGTCCACTGCCTTCAACAATTATTTTACTACCTGTGCATCTGCCCATCTGTCCTCCCTCCTTCATTGTCCCTCCCTCCCCCTCCCCCACCTCATCTCCTTCTTTCTTCTTTTCACCTGTTTCCCCATCCTCCTTTCTGAAAGCCCTACTAGCCCTCAACCTCTGCCATTCCAGGAGCCCAGATAGGCTGATCCTAAGTTTCTGCACCTCTCGGCCCCTGCAATTGCTACTCCTCTTGCCTCCTTACTAAACCTTTCCTTTCCGGCCTCTGTTTCTGCATAGTGGAAGCATGCTGCTGTCATCCCCCCTTCACAAAGATGGCGGTGACTCCTCTCCTGGGAACTTCCACCCTATATCCCTCCTCCCCACCCTCTCCAAACTCCAAAAACACATAGTTCTATCCCAATTGTATCCCTTCCTTGACTCTTCATCCTTCTTCACCCCTTTCCAGTATGGCTTTCACAAACTCCACTCCACCACCTCCTCCTTCCTCCAACTAACTGTGTCCATTCACACAGCTATGGACCAGGGCCTTCTCACTGCCACCATTTTAGTTGATCTTGCAAATGCATTCAACACTTTCTCTGCATCGAGAGCTATTAATGCAGCATTATTACATACTGTAAATTCCATGATGTTTAATGTATGGTGTATATTATCAGTTAACTTTCTCCCTGGTATAAAACCTGTCTGATCTGGATGGATCATTTTTGTTATGTTTGCTATTCTTTTTGCTAAGATTCTTGTATAAAGTTTATACTCAGTATTTAATAATGAAATGAGTCTGTAAGACCCACATTTATAAAGAGGTATATCTTGCTTTGGAATCAAAGCGATATTAGCCTGCTAGAACGAAGGTAGCAGGTTGTTCCCATCTAGAATGTTGTTAAATAACTGACATAAGATATCAGATAGATCGTCCTTAAATTGTTTATAAAACTCATTTATAAAGCCATCTGGGCCTGATGACTTATTATTTGGAAGCTCAGAGATAGTTTTCAGTATTTCCTGTACAGTGATCTGAGTTTGTATTCTCTGTTGATCCTGTATGTCCAATGTATTGTGGGTTATAGTTGAAAAAAATCCTCAATCTTTTGCCTATCTACTGGGTTTTCTTGTGTATAAAGTTCTGAATAAAAGTTTGAAAATGTTTCATTACTAAAGTATTCGATAGGGTCGGGTGGGAATATCTCTTTGTAGCACTTCAGAAAGTGGGTTGTGGAACTAAATTTATAGAAGCCATAAAGTCAGTTTATAATGCCCTGACCACAGCAATAAAAACTAACAGCCATATAGCTTCACAGGTAAAGCTAGGCAGAGGTACAAGTCAAGTCTGTCCTCTACCTATTATATATATTTATATATATATATATAGATAGAAATATATATATATATATATATATATATATATATATATATATATATACATATATATATAATATCTAGATCTATATATATATCTATATATATCTATACATCAATCTATATCTATCTATATCTATATCTATATCTATCTATATCTATATCTATACACACATACATATATATACATATATACATACATACATACATATTTGTACAATAGGGGTGGAGTGATATGCTATGAAGTAAATGGTGTTATTTTCACAGCCATTGTATAACCACTGTGATGACATCACCACTGTGAATTTATTTCCTGATAAACCCACAGGCCCAGATATTTAAAAGGGTTGCACCATGCGCAATAGGTTTGCGCCAGCGCAAGTCCGAAAATACGCCATTCTGTGATATTCAGCGGGAGGCAGATGCGCCCCCCAAATCACACTGCGCAAGAGCGCAATGATAATGAATGCATGTGCAACTGAAGGGGGAGGAACCATGCATAAATGGCGCAGTGCGATATTCAACAACATGCGCCATGCGCAATAGGGGAGCAAGCGGAAGTTGCGCGATAGAAGAAATGAGCCAAAATAAAAAGGAACAAGAGAGATGCACAAGAATGCTACAGGGAAGGCAAATGTTGCTGAACCATAGCCAGCCACACAGGCAACACACACACACACACACACACACACACACACACACACACACACAGGGCAGGACAGAGAAAGGGCACCTGGAACCCACAGGCACAGGGAAGGAGTCTGGAGCCACAGCCACAGTGCAGTGCAGTGCAGTGCAGAAGGGGGAAGTGCCACACAGCACTGAGGCCACCAGAGGAAGGTGTCCCCGGTGCAGGGGAAGTAGCAGCCTGGACAGTGGGGGAACACAGAAACAGTCGGGGGGGACACAAGCCAGGGACATGGCCAGTGCCACCATCCAGATGGAGGCAGTTATGAGGGGGGTGAGAAGGCAGGCAGCAGGGGCGCGGCCGTGGAAGGGCCTGTCAGCTGTATACCCCTAACAGGCAGTATAGAGCCTGCAACAGCTTCGAGCTGTATACCAATACCAAGATTGTGGGCCGGTACTGCCTGAACTGGGCAATTCTGAGGCAGCTCTGTGAGCTGTGCAGTGATGTGATGCAGGCACCCACACGACGGAGCCATGCTCTGTCAGTGGAGACAAAAGTGACAGCTTGCATGTGCCTGCTTGCCACGGGTACCTTCCAGAGACTAACAGGGGACACCACAAGCATAACCCAGTCAGCTGTGTTATGCCATCTCACCCAATTCCTCAGCACACTGCTGCCACATGCTGCAGAATACATCCATTTCCCCAGCACACTGGCGGAGCACACAACAAACATACAGGAGTAGGCTACCATGGGGTAGCACGTATGCCTGGCATGCTGGGGCAATAGACTGCACCCATGTGGCCATCCGCATACCACCTGGCCCCGAAGGGGCCGCATATATCAATCGGAAGGGCTATGCAAGCATCAACTGCCAGGTGGTGTGCGATGCCAGGGGGTGCATAATCAATGTTTGTGCCACGCACCCTGGGGAGCACATGATGCATTCATCTGGCACCAGTCAGCACTGTGCCACAGATTTGAGAGTGGGGACATCCCCACTGGCCACTTAATGGGTGAGTATGCAAACCATGCAGAAAAACATAGAGATTGGGAGGGGCATAGTCAGAGGTGACATGGGTAGTGGCCTAGATGGCCCAAGTCAGGGTGATGCTGATCACCAAACTAACCTCCACCCTGTACACACAGGTGACAGTGGATACCCACTCCATCCCTAGCTGCTCACACCATACCAGCGGCCCGCAACCCCATCGCAGCAATGCTACAATGAGGCACATGCCACCACATACAGTGTCATTGAGCGGGTGTTCGGGATGCTGAAGGCATGTTTCCATTGCCTGGACATGTCTGGCGGTGCCCTACAGTACAGCCCCTCAAAGCCCTGTGGGCTATTCCTGGCCTGTTGCATCCTGCACAACATGGCCAACGACTGTGGGATATCCATACAGGTCGAAGAGGGGGACAGTGATGGGGACAATGAGGACACTGGTGAAGATGGTGATGGACAGCCCCCCTTGGGCGACGCGACCCCCGACTGATCTGACTGGCACAGCTGCACAGGGACACCATCACAGAGGAGCACTTCAGCCAACCCAGGTAAGTCATGGGGCCATGTGCAACCACCAGTGGGAAAGGCACAACCCACAAACACGCATGGGCAAACACCAGGGGTGCACGCTGTCAAAGGAAGTGGCTGAGCATGGTACCGCACACACTGCCAGGAATGGGCAAGGTCTAACATGGCACGTGGTCATACACACACACACACACACACACACACACACACACACACACACACACACACACGCATGCACACACACCTCACAAAACATGCACAAAGGGTAGGAGGCATGCCGACTCAGACCATCACCCCTAGCCACACACACGTCCACAAACCACCACACCCACTGCCTGTCATTGTGCATGTGTCAGATGCTGGGCACCATTGCACAGTGGTGGACAGTGCAACGCAGGCATCATCATGCACACACCACAGTGGACAGCAGCTGGGAGGGTGTGCAGATGGAATGTGTGTGTGCGTGCAGGGCCGGGTACCCCACCCGTGCATTGCACGCTGAACAACACAATGCACACAGGGCAGCATCAGACAGTAGCCGTGCTGGGAGACAGCGCAGTCACACGCCACAGTGCCACGGCCACCACGGATGCATGGGTGGCCCTGCCGAGACTTGCCAGCAGTGACAGGCTGACAAATGGCCTCATGGGTTGGCACCAATGGCCCCCCAGGGGTTCCACTGCGTGAACGTGACCGTGCTCGTGCAGGAATCTGCAGCACACCAAACATGCCTGCGCCAGGCGTGCTCGGGATGCCCACAGCTGAACCCGGTGTCAACAAGGAGGGTGTCGCATGATGCCGGGAATGGGGGATGGACAATACACTGTGTGGTGTCTGCGATGCATGGGCAAATAACTGTGTGCCCATTGTGGCCATGACAGCTGTGATTCCCTGTGTCTGTCTGTCAATGACAGTGGTCACATCCTCTTGCAACCGGTCCATCCCTCCCAGGAGCAGAGCGGGGTCTCTGCTGCACCGCTCCTCTGCCTAAAGCAGAGCCGCACTGAGTGCTTCCACCGCCATCACAAGCCACATCTACTGATTGACTGATGCTTGGAGTATGCGGGTGTGCTCATCTAAGAGGTCATCTGCCTGATTGGCATGCTGTCCCTCATGGTGTTCGCTGCCCTGATGGTCATCATCCCTTGAGGATGGGCACTGCACACCAGGGCCAGGCCTGGGCATGTCCACAGGTGGTGCACTGACACTGCCCCCTGACACTGTACCCCCGTGGCCATTGGCCGACTGCTGATACTGCCCCTCTGGCTGCCGCTTTCCAGGGCTCAATGGTGCTGCCGTAGTGGCTGCAATAGCCCCACTGTCCTGGACACACACCAGTGCTACCCCACTGGTGCAGGCAGGCATAGGCTGGGACTGATGTCACACAGGCCTCCATGGTGGCACCACCCACAGCCATGCCCGTGATGTCACCTGCTATGTGGCCATCCCGCGGCCCACACATCTCACTGCCCATGACGTTAGCTCCATCATCATCGGTGACGGATCTGGCACAAGCCCGAGTCTCAGCATGCTGGCATCCATGGACGCTGGCACGCTGGGACATGGGCAGAGCCTCCTCCACACCTGCTCCACCAACATCAGTCCAGACGGACCCACTGTCGCCCTGACCCCTGTATGCCTGTGGAGGTGGACGGGCCCTGCTCCATCTCCATGCTACCACCCTCAGTGGAGAAGCCCACCACCGCTGAGCCATGTAGATGCTCAGGAGCTGTAAGAGAAAATCAGTAGCATTAATGTATGTGACCTACCCTGTTCCCCCCATTGACAGACCAGGACCTACCATGCAGTGACGGGCTACCACCCATCTGGAATCCACTACCCGGAACACCCTCGATGGTGCAAGGCTGCATGCTGACAGCAACCCGCTCTTCTTGTGGGGTCAGACATTGCACCTCTGTCTGTCCCCCAACGGTCGCAGACCATGCTGCCCTGATGACAGCCACCTTCTCCTTAATTCTCCACCTGTCTGTGCCCATCTTCTTTTTGCACTCCTGGACGGAGCACTGGTGGCTGCCATGCAGGTTGACAGCACGCACCACCTCTTCCCATGCAGCAGCATGGGCCTGTGGTGTTCCCTGGTGTCCACTGAGCAGCGGCTCCTGGTCGAGGTAGGCCTCAAACAGGGCATCTGTTTCTGCCTTGGTGAAGTTCAGCCTCCTCTTCCTCCCACATCTCTGTTCCTTTTCCTCCACCTCACGATTGGTCATGATTCCTCCTGTGAGAATGACAGGTGTTACCTGTGACTGTGCAGTCCCATGCATGTCTCAAACACCACAGTCCACACTCCCAAACAGCATGCAACTCACCGCAATAGACTGCAGTAACCAACTATGGCCAGTGCAGCCCAATGTCACATTTTTATGGCACAATGCATTCAAATGAGGCGAGGCTCATTTTTAAGTGGATGCAAATGCAGTGACTGCGCCATTGAATGGCTGATTAGCTGATTTGCATACGCCGGCTGAATATCGCGCTGTTGCGCTTTGTGCAATTGTGTTGACCGTGCTGAGCCAAGGGCGCAGTTCTGTGACATGCGCAGTACACACCTAACTGCACATGCCCGGGTTGATGACGCAGGTGCCTGCCGTGCTGCTGACATGCTGTGCGTGGGAGGCAATGCAGGGCATGGCCACCATTGTGCCAGTGGCACTGTGGCACTGGGGCCCTGTAGGTGCACTGGGGCAACAGCGCTGTAGACCGCTACAGGAGGTGGCACACAGGCACCCAATTGTGCTACATACATTGGGTTCCAATTGCGCTGTGGCTGTCTGTGTGCGAGAGACCCTTGACCCTGTGCCAGACCTTTACCCCCTAGGCACCATGCATCAGGCATGGGTGCACCACTATCATGCTGTTCGGTGACAGTGCAATAGGGAATGGCAGCGCTGTACCGCGCAGCATCTGCACATGGCAGGACAGCGCTGCTGGGTGCCATTTTGACTCCACCACTTTGCTGAGATGGTGCAGAGAAGGGCAGTGATGTGGAGCCAGGTGGAGCTTGCCAAGCTGGTGGCAATTGTAGAGCCCCATGCTGGGGCTCTATATGGTGATGCACCCCTGGACAGAGCCAGGAGTGCAGTGTGGCAGGAGGTGGCCGATGTTCTTGAGGAGGCCACCGGTATGAGGAGGCCACCGGTATGAGGTGCACAGTGGAACAGTGTCACCACCATTACGGGGACCTCAGGCACAGGGACCCAGACCTGCTTGACTGCCTGCGGGCACATGCCAGGAGGGGCACAGTGCCACGGACAGGTAGGTGCCCCATCCATACACTGTTATCAGTATCACGGTTGCATGTGTCCAGCACATGGGGGGGACATCCAGTGCTGGCCGTGGTGGTGGTGGTATTGGAGTGGATGGGTATGGCTGTGTTGGATTGCACACACATGGGGGCAGGCAGATTTTGCTACCAGATTGTACTGATGTTCCTTAGGCCCAGAAGAGTGCAGGCAGGTGAGGGAGTGGAGGCACCACCTGGAGGACCAGCAGAACAGGAAGACTGAAGGTCTGCAGTGGTGCATGGACCAGCCTGATGATGGTGAGTGCCTTACATCCATGATTACTATTGCATGCTGTATAACTGGGTGGGCAGCGGGGCAAGATCACCATCCATTGACACCACTGCCATGCACGCAACTAGTTACAGTCAGCACTGTCCAGTGGCACTGCATGTCTGGGAGTGCATCAATGGTGGTCCATGCATGCACCGGGCACATGGCTGTGCCACTGCCTTCACACCAGACAGCCAAGTTACTCTATGGCCATGGTGTGCTGTGCAGGACATGGGCGGTGGGTGTGTGCAGTGGTCCACATGGCTGTGGCTGCCTGGGTAGGCAGGTCTTGTGGACACGGTCACTGTGGGTGGTCGCACACCATCACGGGGGCATGGCACATGGCTGTATGCCATGCACAATGGGTGGTCTGCAGGGGGCTGGACAGTCACTTATTGACTCTGCTCCCTTGTCCTAGGTGGACGGTGACTCCAGGTGCTGAAGCGAGGTGTGCAGAATCTGCTCCAGGTGGTGAGGGAGACCCTGGAGCTATTGCAGAGCATGGACCACCATGGGGTGAGGAGGAGACGACATCGGTACCACATGAAAGAGGACCGGGGCAGACGATGAGCACTTCATGCCCCTAATAACACCTTCCCCCCTGGACCCACCCTCACACCCCTTCCTTCCTCTCCCATAGGTTCACCCCTGCCCCTTACCCGCCCCACCTGGTATGTGGCCCTTCCCCCCATTGTATATTGTTGTATATAGTTTTTGTATTTCCGGTTTTAAATACATTTGTTTTGTTATGACAACTGTGGTGGTCTCTGATTTGCAGCGGGCTACAGGTGCTCAGCTGCAGTGGTGTGCATGGAGTCAGGGGTGGTGCATGCATGGGCGTGAGTGTGTATGCAGAGGTGAACCACCTATGGTGTGGGCAGGGGGATCAGTCACTGTCTGTGGTTTGTGTGTTGCACTCTGTGCACTGGATGCCTGTGTGCAGTGGTCCATGGTGCCTGCACTGTGTGCATGGCACCCCTGTCAGACCATCCATGGCCTGTGCAGCTGACACCCTTGCATGTCTGTGATATGCACGGTCTGCTGGTGTGTCAGTGGAGGCTGTCCATGCTGGATACTGTACCCGTCACAATGCCAAGTTCCCTACCATCACCAGTATTGTGCACGTCTACCTCTGGTGGCACTGTGGCCTCCACTGTTGTTGTCCCCCCCATGCTGTCGCTAGTGTCTGTTGCAGAGGATGTGCTCCAGTGTCTGTCACCTGTGCTCAGGCAGCATGCTGGTCTCATACAGCTTCATGGTGCCTGCACATGATGGCTGGCACACCTGTGCATTGTAGGGGTGCTGGCCATGTGTACACATCAGCTGTAGCCATGTGCCAGTGGCTTGGTTGACCTGCTACTGTGTCCCTGTGTTGGTTTGCCCTTGGGTATGGGTGGGCATTTGTCCGTGCACTGTGTTGCATCCTGTGTGGTGCATGCTTCCATGCAACACTGTGCATGTCTGTGCTGGCTGTTGTGGCCAGTGCTGGGATGGGATGTGTCCTTGGGAGGGTGTGCAGGGTGCTGTACCACTGGTGGTGGGGTCTGCGGCATGCCCTGTCACATGTGGAGTATCTCATGTGGAGACGCATGGTCAGTCTCTCAGCTGTACCTTGGGGGGGGATGTGCAGGGTGGCACAGTGTATGCTGTTGTTGCATTGCTGTCTGCTGCCACCCACAGCATGGTGCACATGGTGGGGCTGCCTTGCATGGCTCCGTGGTGCACAGGGTTGCATTGTCACAGTGGGGGTGGTGGCATGCAAAGGGTGTCCTGCACTGTTGGGCGCTACTCCTGGGAAGGGTGTATGGTGATCATGGTGCAGGGTGTGCTTTGTATTCATGGGATGGTGTGGCATGGGGTGGTCAGCCCTCCTTGTGTGCCAGTCACAGCTTGCCAGGGGGTGTGCTGGGGCACCATGGCCTGGCTGTGGGTTGGTTGCTGGTATCAATGGGCCAGTGGTTATTCCAGCTCTCCCCCGGTTGTGCAATGCATGGGGTGTGGGGGAAGATGTCTGTTCTGCTGTGTGCTCCTCTGCCCATCTGTGGCATGGGTGGTGGGCTCCTGCATCCCTGGTTGTGCTGTTGCATTGCTACCCTACTCCAGGGGGCATCCCTGGTTGTGCTATGGCACATCTGGACTGCTCCACTGAGCATCCCTTGTTGCGCTATGGCACATCAGATTTGTGCAACTTTGCATCCCTGGTTGCGCTATGGTGCAGGTGGTGTGATATTCAGTTGTCTGCCATAGGCGCATTTTGGCCTGCGCAGTTTTTGAATATTGCGCTTCTTGCACATGGGCATGAGTGGACTGCGCTTGCTCCTGCTGTTGCACACTTTTTGGGCGCAGTTTGAATATCTGGGCCACAGTGTCTACATCACCAGCAAATATACAACAATGGTGATGCCACCAGAGTGAGACCATCTACACTGCAGTCTGCATTTAATAGCTTCACAGTTTCTCTTTCTCACTGAATCCTGCAACTAACTCAATTAGCATTGTAAAAGACAGTCACCTGTGTCTCATAGTTATTCTAACAATCCTAGCCCATTACTGTGCTGCTTTAATCTTCAAACCAGCCTCCTTCATAAACCAGTTTCTCTTTCTGAGTGCTGACTGCAACAGTCTCTCTGTCTCAGTGAAGCCAGCAAACTTATTGAATAAACAGTCTGTTTCTCACTCGTACCTGCAGGTAACACAATTATCATTGCAAATCACATGCACCTGTTTCTCATAGTGTCCAACAGTCTCAGTCCATTCAGAAACACACACACACACACACACACACACTCAGACCACACACAAATAGTGCTGTCAGTATAGCCTAGAGTTTAGAGTAACAAGCAACGAACAAACTTCCTACATCCAGCAGCCCAGTCCAGTGTTTGATTCTCACAACTTCCATTTCAATACTGCGTGACTCTGAACAACAATCACTTAACTACCTAGTGCTCCCAGGTCCCCCCTAAAAACTTACCCAGTTACCAAAATAAAAAAACAGAGTAAACAGGGAGAAAACACAGACAAAAATGTTCCCAATGGATAGTAGCCCTATTGTATAAATTGCACACATGATGTGTGACTTGTGGAATATGGCAAACATTTGCACTCGTGCAGAGTGAACTGCAATAATATTACTCGTGCCTTCGGCACTTGTGATATTATCACAGTTCACTCTGCACTCGTGCAAATATTTTCCATATTCCACACTCGCCCATCATGTATCTTATATATATATATATATATATATATATATATTACATATCACCATTAACACAGGTAATACGATAAGCACAAGATCTGTGTGGCACAGAAATAAACGGAAAACAGCATATTATTTCATTATATGCAGACAGCATATTATCCCTACATAATGCATTATAGTCTATGCCTGTGCTGATAAATCTCATAAACAAATCTGCAGATATATCCAGATATAAAATAAACATAAATAAAACCGAGATCCTCCCAATAAAAACAATTTTCCCAATTATCTAATTCAATGAAGAAAATAAATTAAGCACCTCGACAAAGATTAAATATTTGGATGTGTGGATCACTCAGACGAGAGAAGATCTATATAATAATAATTATGGCACCATCATATGGAAAATATATAATGACCTACAGAGATGGCAACTGCTTCCGCTGACCTTGATCGGAAGAATTAATGTGGTTAAAATAAATCTTTAGTCTAGACTTCTCTTTTTGTTTCAGGCTCTTCCTATTTGGATTCCTGTAGTTACATGGAGGCAGAGGTTAGGAAGTTCATCTGGCAAAATAAAAAAACAAGCATAAGTGTTATGAAACTGTATGCACCCACTGATAAAGGGGGATTAGGTCTACCAAATTTTAGGTGATATTATTATGCTGCTCAAATGGCCCAAACCAAGCCTGCTTACCAGATGTCAGGCAAATCAGATTGGAGATTGAAGAAATTAAATTGGGGATGAAAACCCTGACCACAGTTCTCTTCCAAAATCAGAAGAACCTTATAAAAATAAATTACTTAGAAACATCTAGGCTATCTGTAAGAATCTGTGAGAATCTGGACAGAATTTCACAAAATGATAGGATGGAAGGAATCTTTCACACTCTATACATATTTAAAAATGATCCCTGGTCTAAAAAATAATCTTTTTATTCAAAAATTGGAAGAAAAGGGAATCTATCAAATTAAACACCTTTTTCACCACTGAGAATTTATAGATTTCCATACGATTAAGCAAAAGCATGCTTTGGAAGATGATTATTTATTGTCTACCTTCAGATAAGGCACTTTTTAAGAACAAAAAAGGGACCCTTGAGGGAACTGAGTACCTCTCCAATTGAAGATGTATTAGGTTCGGAAGTAGAACAAAAATTAATAGGCAGGATCTACAGGACATGTCAAGATACAAAAACCCCTTAATTAAATAAACTCTATGAGAAAAAGAGAAAAGATAAAGGGCCAAATCTCTCATTGGAAAAGTGGCAACAAATTATATCAAAGACTTCAGATGCATCAACAAATAGTAAACTAAAGCAGATCCAATATAATATCTTATACAGGGTTTACTATACCCCAAAGAAATTACACAACTTTAATAAAAATATAACTGATTGTTGCCCTAGATCAAAGTAGGACACTAATCCATATGTTAGTAACATGTCTAAAGCTAGTAAGTTACTGGCATCAGGTTACAACAACTTTGTCAAAAACTTTAGGACTAGATTTTCCTTATGACCCAGGAATTATCATATTTGGGGGTAACTATGCACAGTTTATAGAACAAAGAGTAGATTCAAAAGAAAAGTTCTTAGATATAATGCTCATTAATGCTAAAAAAATGATATTACATGCTTGGAAGGATATAGAACCTACAAATACAAAACAATGGTTAAGTATGATAATAGGCTGTGGTAACCTGGGGAGAATTTTTTATACGCAAGAAACTAATTTTTTCAAATTTAAAGAAATGTGGGATCCATTAATAGTATTTCTAGGAGACAATGCAGGGTAATATAATACTATAATATTAAGGGATCTTGTACATTTTCCGTATGTACTGAGAAGCAATCTCGTGCTGTTTTGTGAAACTGAGAGGATCTGAGGCTGAGACCTCCTGACACTTTTTGAAAAATGTTGACTGGCAACTGATTCCCTGAAATTATATACATCAATAGGGTGACATGCCATGTTCTGATTCAGAAAAAAAGGAAAAAAAAAAAGATAGACCACCCCCAGGAAAACAAAACAAAAGCATTCAGCACTGCCACTCACTCACTCCTCCTTCATAAACTCAGCTCATCTGGGCTTTCGGCCCCCACCATTCAGTGGTTCACTTCCTACCACACATGTAGATCTCAGTCTGTAAGGCTTGGTGGTACCATATCCCTCTCCTTCTCAATTACCACTGGTGTTCCTCAAGGCTCTGTACTTGGGCCACTCTTGTTTTCCATATTTCTAAAAGAACTTCGGTCTACCTGCTCATCTGCGTCCATGCACATGTACACAGATGACACTGCCCTCTTTGTCTCTGGTTCTTCACCAGCTGAGCTTATGTCTCCAAACTGTTTTTGACTGTATCCAAAAATGATTTCAGTCTAATCAGCTCTCACGTAATGCCAAAAAGATGGTTTCCATGTGCTTTGGCACTAGACTTGGGTTGTCCAAATGCTTGTCCCTCCCTTCCTTCTGCGCCCTTGATGGTGCCCCTATTGACGATGTGCCCATCATCAAATACCTTGGTGTCTGGCTTGACCATCACCTCAGTTTCTCCCAGCACATAGATTAAATTCACAAAAAGCTCCATCCTAAACTTGGTGCCCTCTGTAGGCATAAAAGCTGCCTCCTCCTCCCTGCCTGCTGTGACATCCTTACCAAGATGATTCTCCCCATCTTTGATTACAGTAATTTGCAAAATCTTTTTCTCTGAGGGTGCTCTGAGTCAAAAAACTGGATCAGCAGATGTAGCAAACAACTTTTTTTTTCAAGAGAGCTGGGCTCAAACAGTATCTGGACAAAAACAACTTCCAATCTTGGAAAAGGTTAAAATGACATCACAGATAAATACTCTCTCCAGTAGGGGAGGTATTTGTGATGTCATTGTTACAAGAACCAATGAAGTGTGATAGTCTTGGTCTGAAACTGCCTATTTAGGCTTGTAATGAATATTTGTGCTCATGCCTTGAAGCAACACCGTTGTGTGAAACATGTGTTGGTAGCTGGCAAGCAATATGCTGCTTGTTTTATCTTACATTTAAATAAATGTTTTAACCTTTTCCAAGATTGTAAGTTGTTTTTGTCCAGATACTGTCTGAACCCAGCTCACTTGAAGAAAATTATGGCAATTTAGTCTATGGTGCTGCCCCCCAGTCCACCTTGGCCAGACTGGATCCTCATTTCCACTCCTTCTGCCACTTTGCCCTTAACAACCCTACCAGTACTGACCACTGTATTCTCTATACTTCTGTTTCCCGTCCTTCCCTTGAGGATCACCATCTGTCCCATGTTACCTCCTTCACCTCTAAACTATGGTTATCCTCTTTACCCCACCTTGAGTCCCTACTCTCTCCCCCATCCCCTCCTCCTATTCCCTTCGAAACACTGGGTTTCACTCCCTCAAGCTCCCTCCCCGTAAAACTCTTGTTGGCCAATCTGCCTTCTCTTTCCGCTTTCCTAAACTCTGGAATTCACTCCCCTTAAACATTCGCCCTGCTCCTTCTAAACCCGTTCTCATTTCTCTTCTCCACACACACACCTGCCCCTTCTGCCATTATCTCTAATGTGCCTGGCCTTGCTGCTCAATTTGTTGCTGACTGCAAACATTCTGTAACTGCGGTCATGTATATTGCACTCATTTGTTACCTGCCAGTACTTTTGTACTTTTCTCACTGTTTATTCGCTGTATTTTCACTGTATTATGCACTGTGGTTTCATCTACTGTATATATCATTTGCCTCTTCTGCTGAGAACTGTATTTTTTATCCTGATATACTCTCTGTATTTTACATTATATGCTACCATATATATATTTTGTATCCATTTTCCCTTTCTCCCAGGACACATCTGGAAGTGAACTATATGAGCTCAGCATGTTCTTTTCCTGGTGAAACCCTTAAATAAATAAGTCAAAAAAATAAAGAAATAACTGAGTCATGTCACACAGAGAGCCATGACTGGGACATTGCCATACCAGGCTACACTCAGTTCAGAAAGGACAGGGAGGGGAGGAAGGGTGAAGGTGTGAGGGAGGGTATTAGAGTGATGGAAGTGCAAGGGAACCTGGGGACCAGTTATCACCATACAGTCTGGTTTAACATAAAGACAACGGCAGAGTCAAGCCACACATGGATGAGGGTCAGGACTTCAGGAGGGCAGATTTAAAAAAATGCGTGAATGCATCAGAGATGACCCAATAGTCGGGGTTTGCCATTGTGTTGTGGAGGAACAGTGGGGCAAGGTAAGGGAAGGTATAGTAAAGGTAACAAACCTCTGCATGAAGGAGGTGAGCAAAAACAGAAGGCAAAATAACCCACTGTGGTTCTCGAGGGAAGTGACTGCAAAGGCAAATGCTAAAGGGGTGGCATTCAGGAGGCACAAAAAGAAGCAGAGTGAAGTGGATATGGAGGTGTACCAGGTTAAGCAGAATGAAGCAGGGAAAGCGATGAGGGGTGCAAAGGCACAAACAGAGGAAAGGATAGCCAAAGGGAAGCTAACGAGGAGAAGACCTTCTTCAGATACATAAGCAAAAGAAGAAGATGAGGGGAGGGATTGTGAGGATAAGAAGGGCAGGGGATTATTGCGTAGAGGAAGATTAGGAAAAATCAGCCATCATGAAT
Organism: Neoceratodus forsteri; assembly: GCA_016271365.2. Taxonomy (NCBI): domain Eukaryota; kingdom Metazoa; phylum Chordata; order Ceratodontiformes; family Ceratodontidae; genus Neoceratodus; species Neoceratodus forsteri. Next base: position 1,250,160,333 of record CM028129.1, on the reverse strand, counting down.
AGAAAGACACATCTGCTTAGTCTTCACAGTGGAGGAGAGGAACCAGACCACATAGAAGCAGAAGGAACACAGGGGAGGGAGATGGACACAAGTCAATTCACAAAGGACAGAGCCCTGAGATGACTTGTAAATCTTAATGTGTATAAGGCTATGGGGCCAGATAGAATACATCAAGCACTGACGAAGCTCAAGGAGGTACTGGCTGCACCTCTGACAGCTCTATTCAACAACTCACTAGAAACAGGAGTGGTTCCAGAGGACTGGAAGAGGGACTATGTAGTCCCACTCAATACCAGCTCAGCAGGGAGGAGGCTAGCATCTGTAGGCTGGTCAGTATAACATCAGTGGTGGAGTCCTTAATGGAAACACTATTAAAAGAAAGGCTTGTGGAGCATCTGAAATCAAATGGGTTACAAGACTGAAGGCAGCATGGATTTATGGGGGGAGGTCATGTCAGATGAAGCTGATTCATTTATTCAACTGGGTGACCATGAAAATAGACCAGGGTGGGGCTGTGGACATTGCCTACTTAGTCTTTAGCAACACCTTCAACACCATGCCACATAACAGGCTTATAAGAAAACTGTACAGTTTATGGGTGGGACCCAAGGTTTTAAACTGAGTAAGGAACTGATTGATGGATAGGGGAGAGAGGGTGGTGGTAAACAGCACTCACTCTAATGAGGGGAAGAGTGACCAGTAGGCTACCTCCGGGCTCAGTGCTGAGACCAGTCCTCTTCAATGTCTTCAGAAGTGACATAGAAACATATAGAATTTGATGGCAGATAAGGACTGCTTGGCCCACCCAGTCTGCCCATTTCCCTACCTAATGGATAAGCTGCAGATCCTAGTTAACCAGCAGCCTACTTCTTCCTACTCTCACCCCCTAGAATTGCCTTATGACTGTTCCATGCATGCTTGAATTCCACCACTGTTTTTGACTCCACAACCTCCTCCGGAAGGCCATTCCATGCATCCACAACCCTCTCTGTGAAAAATACTTTGTAAAATTACCTCTGAGCCGTCCCCATCTTCAAATTATGCCCCTTGTTCTTGCACACCTCTTTTTGAAAGATGCTACCCTCTTGGACTTTGTTGATTCCCTTGAGGTACTTGAAAGTTTCTACCATGTCCCCTCTCCCTCCTTTCCTCGAGGCTATATTAAGCTCCTTAAGTCTCTCTTCATATGTCTTCCGGTGCAGACCCTGAACCATTTTAGTTGCCCTCCTCTGGACAGCTTTCATCCTGTCTATGTCTCTGCGGAGATTGGGTCTCCAGAACTGCACACAGTACTCCAGATGGGGTGTCACCAGCTGTCTGTACAGAGGGATAATAACTATGCAGAGAAATTTCTCTTCTCCTCACACCTGTCCCTTCTGCCACTATCTCTAATGTGCCTGGCCTTGCTGCTCAATTTGTTGCTGACTGCAAACATTCTGTGACTGTGGTCATGTATATTAGAAACATAGAAACATAGAAACATAGAATTAGTGACATTGCAGAAAAGCTGGAAGAGAAGGTATGCCTTTTAGCAGATGACACCAAAATCTGTAATAGGGTAGATACTCCAGAAGGGGTGGAGAAAATGAGCAGAGACTTGAGAAAGCTTGCAGAGTGGTCAATGGAATGGGATCTGGGTTTCAATGCAAAAAAGTGCAGAATCATGCACCTAGTGCACAGAAACCCTGGGTGGTGTATAAAATGGGAAGGGAGGTATTGATAGTACCAAAACAGGAAACAGACCTTGGGGTTATGATATCTGATGACCTTAAAGTGGTAGGGCAGTGTGACAAGGCAGCAGGCAGGGCCAGCAGGATGCTGGTGTGCATAGGGAGTGTAATCACCAACACAAGGAAAGAGGTGGTATTGCCACTGTATTGATTGCCGGTGAGAACCTACTGGGAGAACTATGTCCCATTCTAGAGACCACATCTCAGGATGGATGCTGACAGGGTGAAGGCTATCCAGTGGAGGGCAACTAAAATGGTGCAGGGGTTGCATCAAAAGTTCTATGAGGAGAGACTAAGGGATCTCCATATGTACACCCTGGCAGAGAAGAGGAGTGACATGACAGAGACTTATAAGTACCTCACATGGGTGAACAAGGTAGAGGAGAGGGGTGTTTTTCAGAAGAGGATGTACAGCAGGACAAGAGGGCATGCAATGAATCTGGAAGGGGGGTATTTAGGAGGGACATGAGGAAGTACGTCTTCAGGGAAAGACTGGTGGATGCCTGACACAGTGAAGGTGGTGGGAGTGAAAACGGTGGTGGGCTTCAAACATGCTTGGAATAGGCTCAAAGGAATCTTAGTAGAAAATTGGGGGGGTAGCTGAAGATCAGGTAGAATCTGCAGTGACAATATAGGCAGAGAAAAAAATGGCGAAACTAGCTTGGCCAAAGTTGGGTGGGGGATATTAGAGATCAGGTAGGGTCTGCAGTGACAATATAGGCAGAGAAAAAATGGGCAAATTAGCTGGGCCAAGCGGTCCTTATCTGCAGACAAATTCTGTTTCAGGGCATTACCTGTGAATGTTTCAGATCTGTATTTGGTTATTACCTTTCTCTTATTGGGATCCTTGACTGTTTCTAGATACTTTTTTAGCTCATGTGTGTTTAACTTTACTTAGCTATGGTCTAAATGTTTATGATTTAACTTGACATGTCATTTTCCTTAGCAATATCAAAAATCATGGTCTTTATGTATGTTTTGCAGTCACTGAACTGGTATTTTAAATATTGTCAAGACCAATTTCTGTCAAAGTTTTCTTAACAAATTCAAGTCACTGGAGCCCATATCCTCTCTTTGTATATACTGTAAATAACAGCTTTTCTTCGAAGCATAATCTTGTTATTCTCTTTTCTCCTATGTTACAAATGTTTATCCAGTATAAGAGAAGTCTTCTCATGGCCATGTCCCCCCTTACTGGTAATTGCTCTGGCTGAGCCCCAAGTGGTGCGGCCTGTAGTGGTACTGTTTTACGTAGTCCTAGCAGTGTTCTAGGAACTGTTGATAACTTTATGTAAGCAGTCATTTATAGCACTGCCCCAGAGTTCAGCCACAAAAAGTGCTTGTACTTTAATTTTTTAAAAAATGTGTTACTTGTAAGCAGGCCTTAGAGAATTTCCATCGTACTTAACATTAACACTGGTTTATCACAATTTGGGCACAGTGTACCTTTTTTCCACATAAGTGAAATGTTTGTTCCACTTCACTTTGTAAAATATGTTGATCCCTAGATAGGTGTATTGTTTGACTCTCTCATTTTTTCCCCATCATTCTATTTATGTCTCCTTGTCTCTGACCAAGTACCCTTTCTGCCAGCCTCCCCGGCCACATCAACTGACTTTATATGGACTTAACAGCCACTTCAGTTCTTCTGCATGGCTTGCCCCCCCCCCCCGACAGGATCAGTGGGGCCCTCCATCTTATGCCTCATAACAGATACAAATTCCGGAGGAGGGTCCGAGGTCACTTGTGCAGGACCTGTGTGAGGCTGGATTTCATCTTGCCTGTGCAGGATTCTTTTTTTTTTGAGCAGTATTTCATCTCCTGTTGTTGCGTGACCTGCCCCCTTACAGGCTGATCAGCCAGGTGGCAGTACTGCAGTGGAGTAAGCTGCTGTCCCTTCCCTGAAGAGGAGAGCATCCTATGGGATTCTCATTGCTCCTCCACTAGCCAGCCTCGCCTGACCCTGGCTTATTCCCAAACCATGTAGTCAATACCATGACTGGTAGCCCTACTGCTGTGCCAATGGGCTGACAAATCTCTGTTTGTTGTTCTCATACTAACATACTAAGATGCCAGCAGATTAGGCCTAATGGTCTATCGAGTCTGCTCGAAAATCAGCATTCGGTCAGGACACCATTTCTGCCCTCCCCACCTTCCCCATAAATCCCCCGACCCCATCCCCCATCAGAGTTACTCCTCCAGATCTGACATTACTCAGCTTTACCTTCCCTTTATACCTATCCCAGCCCCTCTTGAATCCTTCCACTGTACCAACAGCCACCAGTTTCACAGGCAGTGCGTTCCAAGGGTCCACCACCATCTCAGTAAAGTAGCATCTCCTAGCCTCCCCCCTGAGTCTCCTGTCAGCCAGCCTAATGGAATGTCCCCTGGTGGCCCCCTCCTCCCTCAGCTGGAAAACTCTGTTTGGGCTGACCCTATTCACACCCTTTAGATATTTAAAGACCTCAATCACATCCCCTCTGTTCCTCCTCTCCTCCAGGGAGTACAAGTTTAGCTCAAGTCTTTCCTCATAGGACCTTCTCCCATACCTCGTATCATCTTGTTCACCCACCTCTGGACCCTCTCCAGAAGTGCAATGTCCTTTTTCAAGTACAGGCGCCAAAACTGAATGCAGCACTCTACGTGTGGTCTAACCAGGCAGTTATACAGAGGGAGAAGCACCTCCCATCTCCTCGAGGTTATCCCCCGGCAATGCACCTGAGCATTTTATTTTCTTTAGCCGCAGCCCTTCTGCACTGTTCATAGTTGTTCATTTTGACATCCACTACCACTCCAAGATCCTTTTCCCTTCCTGACACCTGCAGTTTCTCCTCACCCAAAAGGTACTAATGAGCAGGGTTTCCAAGCCCCAAGTGGAGAACACTGCATTTCTTGGCATTAAACCTAAGTTTCCAAGTGTGTGACCACATCTTCAGAGTCTCCTGGTCCCCCTGTAGGGCTCTTCAACCCTCCTACCCATCCACCACTGCTCCCAGCTTTGAGTCATCAGCAAAGAGGCTCCTCTCACTCCTGAGACCATCTCTGATGTCCGAGATGTAAGCATTATAAAGGAGTGGGCCCAACACTGACCTTTGTGGGACCCCGCTAATGACCATCTTAAGAGATGATACCTCTCCCCCGACCACCACCCTCTGAAACTACCCAGATAATCAGTTTCCAATCCACCTTACCATCCTTTCCCCCAACCCCAATCCCCCTAGCTTGTCCAGCAACCCTGAGTACGGCACCGAGTCAAACGCCTTGCTGAAGAACCAATTTCTCCAAGAACCAATTTATTTAGTTCTAGATTGAACTTAACCATAATTTTGGCCTTACATACATTTCACTAGTCCAGTGGACAACTAAGTATGGAGTCAGTAGTGCACTTAGTTGCTAGAGTGTTCTGCTTGTCCAACATATGGCTTGCAAGCTTGAGTAGGCTGTGGCGCACATGGCCTTTCGCATGCTCTATACCTGGGGAACTGCCACTCTTTCAGAATACTATAGGCACAGGAACCCTCTTGAGAAAGGTTCCAACCCTAGAGGTGCCAATGAATGCTGTCCTTTGACCGAAGGTACCTTAGTAAAGGACCTCAGGAGAGACGGTAGTTGCCAGAGGAAAGGGAGAAGAAGATGGGAGCAAACAAATGGGCATCCAGAGGATGCTTGGGGCATACGCGCTTAAGAAGCATTCAGTGGAGGTGTGGGGAGAGTCACCAGCTGCCTCACTGAACCTCAGGCATAGCCCGAAAATTCTCTGGTCCAGTTGGTAACTCTGTATGGCATTGGTAGTGCAGTTGTTTACTAGAGAGTTGTGGGTGTGCAATGTATGACTTGCAAGCTTGAGTAGGTTGTGGTGTATGTGGCCTTTTGTGCTGTTTATTCCTAGAGAACTACCACCCTTTCAGGGTACCCGAGGCACAGGAGCTCTCTTGAAGAGGGGTCCACCCCTAAATGTGCTGCAGGATGCAGTCCTTTGGGTAAAGGTACCTTATGGAAGGAACCAAAAAGTAGAGCTGAAGGCATGTAATAGAACTGTCAGAACTTCATCTTCTGCTAAAATCCACCAGTGAAGAAGTAGAGCCACTATCCAAGTCCCAACCCAGCTGGTGGAAGAAACCTATCTTCACTGTAGAAATCTGACTACTTTTATGACCATCAACATGGAGGAGAGGAACCCCCCACCCCCCAACCCCGCAGAGGAAACCTGTGGGGATCAAAGTCTTCAGGTCACCATTCCTTCAGGCATCAAATTAACTATTACTGATGCAGGTATCAGTTGGGACAGCAGAACCACTGCATAATAGGAAGATGTGAGCTTCCACCACACAGGAGCCAAAGACTTGCCATCGGGGTACCTAGCTGTAGCCATGTCAATGAACATTTGGATATGAATGCACCAAGGCAAAGGAGAAGAGCAGAAACAGCTGCTTCAGGCTAATTTCTTGAGGGGGTAGGCTGGTGTAGTTTGAAGCCACTGAGGCAAAAACATAGGATCATAGGACAGCACAGACATAAGAAAGCAATGTGCCTATGTGGAATGTCTGCTACTTAACAGCAGTTATAGCCAATACTACCCATACTACTCATATAATCGTCTAAGCTATTCTTAAAGCTCTATAAGTTGTTGCTTCCACTACCTTAGTCATAATTTGTAACTACCCTCTGGCTGAACCAGTATCTGCTTCTATCCATCCTGAATCTCCCTCCCTTTATTTGCCATCTGTGCAATTGGGTCTGACATGTTTTCCTTAAGTTCTAACCCCATTCCAGATCTAAGTTATTTATCCTGGATTGTTCTGTACATCAGAATCATGTCACTGCCAGTCTCCTCATTTGAGTGTGACTAGGTTCAGTTCATTAATCCCTTGATAGATTTCATGAATGTGTGCTGCACCTGCTACAGCCTAGTAAGGTCTGTTCTTTTGAATGGCGCTGATAGCTGTCTAGAGTACTCCATGTGGAGCCTCACCAATGACCTGAACAATGGCAGCATCACTTCTCTATCTCTGCTGGCAATGTTTCTTTTTATGCTGTTAATAATCATATAGCATTTCTTAGTGATCAGGTCACACTGGTCATCTGCTTAAGAGCATTGCTAATGACTACTTACTGATCTTTCTCACTGGTAGATTGTGCAACCAGACGCCAATCATAGTGTATATTGCTTTTTGGTTATTTATTCCAAAATGCATCAAAACACATTTTCCCATGTTAAGTGACATCTTGGGCTTGCTTCTCTACTCAGATATTTTACCTAGCTCTTTCTAAAGTGCCACAGTCTCTTCCTCTGTATTGGCCAACATGTCAATCTTGGCATTGTTGGCAAATTTTGTCAGCCAACCACGTTTTATTTGTATGTTCGCCACATATATACTGAAAAGGGTGGGACCCAAAACAGAGCCCTGCAGGACTCCATTTGTCCCCCAACCCCAATCAGAAACAAATCCATTTATTTTGATTCTGAGTCCACTTTGCCAGCCATAATGAAATCCATCTTACAATGTCAGTGTGCGAACCAGTCTCCGCTAAGGTTTCCACAAGTTCCCTGTGTGGCACAGTGTCAAATGCCTTACTGTACTCAATATAGCCACATCCACAGACTGCCTGTCATCCAAAGCTTTGCTTATTGGCCAAAAAGCCTGGACTCTGGTCCTTGTGCAGGAGTCCTCAGGGGTGGGGTTTCAGGGACCAAAGTAAGGCAACCTACACGTACAAAAACTCAAGCCCCGACTGCCACACAGCATGATCCCTGAGAGGGGGGACAGTGCACGGACGGTTGGTATCACTGCCACCAAGCCCTGCCGGCAGTGGGAGATGACAAAATGTGCACTAAAAAAAAAGATTAGTCTGACATGACCTTCCCCTCCTGAAACAGTGTTGTGTCCTGTCCCTTAGGTTTTTGCTTTCCAGATATTCCGCTATCATTTCCCTTAAGATCATCTCAAAAGATAACCAGTCCATAATTGACTATTTCCAATATCCACCATTCTGTGGATCAGCAGCACAACTGTCTCTCTCCAAACATGTGGGACCACCCCTGTTTCAAGAGATTTGTTAAAGATTTTTATGTTGATTGTGCACATGCACAAAAAACATGTTGTGGCAGGTTTCTCCATAAGCAGGTTGTGGAGGCATGGCACTGCTGTGCCCAATGCCCCCACAGCTTGCAAAGGCTTGTCCCCCATCTCCCAATGCCATGGCATGCTGCTGCTGACACTAGTTCAGCCAGCGTGCCACAACTTTCTAAAAAATCAGATGCTGCAATCAGGGGCCGCCTCGTCATTGCAGCGTCAGCCATCGGCTGCAATGAGGGAGCGACCCGTCATTGCAGGGAGGGATGTGGGATCCCTGATATTGTTTGTGAACATGGCAGCGGGTTGCCGCCGTGTTCACAAACAATATACCCCCTCCCCCCCACTGTGTTTACTTGCTGATGGGGAGCCCAATCCCGTCAGCATTCTGTAACCCCCGTTGTTCACCCGTATGGGTGCCCAATCCCCGTCGAATAATGATTATCCCCTTTTGTTCCTGCCGATGGGGTGCCCAATCCCGTCCAGCATAATGATACCCCCTTCCGTTGCTGTAGCGGGGTGCCCAATCCTCGGCTCCTCAAATCCCCTCCCTCTTGCCTTGTTTACGGCAGGGGTGCCAATCCCCATCGGCTAACCCACCCACACAGGTGGCATGCTGGGAGCCCACCCCAGCATGCCAAGCCTGTTAAATCATAAAAGCGGTCCCCGATGTCTTATTTTGTTACAACCTGTGAAAAAGGAAGCGGTCCCTCGTGGTCTCCCTGCCCCTCCCACAACCCGCACCTACCCACTCGCACCCCTGCCTTTCCACACCCCATACCCCTACTTACCTCCGGACTCAGAGCGACCATCTTCATGGACCGGAACATGTCTGCACTCTTCAAAGCCGACCGCACTGTGGAAATGCCGGTAAGCTGTATAATGTATTAAATAGGGTTTTTCAACTTTAGTGCATATCTCGGGCATTTTTGGGAATTTTTTCACCAAATTTTCAACATGGGGTTTTTGGGACCCTCCTCATGAATTCTTGAACTGTCATGGTGTTAATTGGCCCCAAAAGGTGGTTTCGCGGTCACTGCGTGGAATCACCCTTCAGGAGCTGATTAATGAAAGCGACAGTGCCAGTGTTCATGGGTGGGCTCTCAAAAAGCCTATTTACAAATTGGTGAAAAAATCAAAAATGACTTGTTTTACGTGCGTAGGTTTGCAGTTGCTACGTACGTTAGTAATTCAGCGTTTACAATATTTTCATGCCAGATTTTCAACATTGGCATTTTGTCACACCTCCTTGTGAGCAGTATAGTTGTCATTGTTCACATCCTGGCTGAAATGTGTTTTCGCAGTTCTGGCGCAGAATGGCGCGGTCGCTGTGGGAAATCAGTGTTCAGGACAGATTAAGAAAATGACAGTGACACTGTTCATGAGTAGAGGTCCTAAAATACCTATGTTGAAAATTTGGTAACGATACTCCATAAAATGACTTGTTACAGTGTCGTTGCGCGGTTGGCGCGCAGCGTGTAACTCATAATTATAATATTTTCACTCCAGATTTTCAGCATTGCCATTTTCCCACACCTACTTATGAACAGTGCAGCTGTCATTTTTCCCATCCTGGCCGAAATGTGTTTTCACACTTCCGGCGCAGAATAGAGTGGTCGCTGTGGGAAATCACTGTCTGGGACAGATTAAGAAAATGACAATGATACTGTTCATGAGCAGAGGTCCTAAAATGCTATGTTGAAAATTTGGTGATGATAGCCCACCAATTGACTATGTTACAAGTGTGCGTTGCGCACTTTCCATGCACCCTTGTAACTTCGCAGATTTGTAATATTGTCACACCAGATTTTCAACAGTGCCATTTTTTCACACCTCCTTATAAGCAGTACAGCTGTCATTTTTCACATCCTGACCGAAATGTGTTTTCACAGTTCCAGCGCAGAATAACGTGGTTACTGTGGGAAGTCAGTGTTCAGGACAGATTAAGAAATTGACAGTGGCACTGTTCATGAGCAGGTCCTAAAATCCCTATGTTGAAATTTGGTGACGAAACTCCATAACGTGACTGTGTTACAAGCATGCGTTGAACTGTTTCCATGCACCCTTGTAACTTTGCAAATTTGTAATACTGTCACACCACATTTTCAACAGTGGCATTTTTTCACAACTCCTTATGAACACTACAGCTGTCATTTTTCACATCCTGGCTAAAATATGTTTTTGCACTCCTGCCGGACAATAACACGGACACTCTGCAAAATCAGTATTTGGAACAGATTAAGATCGACCAAGTGAGAGGGCGGAGTGACCGAGCTCAACTGAGCTCTGTCGGGACTGCTGCGGATTTGTTTGTGGGCAGACAAAGTCCTCAGCACAAGAGCCCAGTACAAAAGGGCAGCCTGCAGCACTGGGAGAAACAGAATGAGAAAGCGAGTGAGGGGGGGAGTGAGCGAACTCACTGAAGCGTTGTCAGGACTGCTGCGGATTTCTTTGTGGGCAGAAAAAGGCGTCAATACAGGTAGGGGCCCAGTACAAAAGGCCAGCCTGCAGCAGTGGGAGAAACAGTATGAGCGAGTGAGACAAGGGGACTTAGTGAGCTCAACAGAGCTCTATCAGGACTGCTGGGATTTCTTTGTGGGCAGAAAAAGGCGCCAATGCAGGCAGGAGCACCATGCAAAAGGGCACCTTGCAGCGCCAGGACAAACAGAATGAGCGATGAGAGAGGGAGACTGCGCAACCTCAATGGAGCTCTGTCGGGACAGCTGTGGAGTTCTTTGTGGGCAGACAAAGGTGCCAATGCAGCCAGGAGCCCCATACAAAAGCGCAGCCTGTGGTGCCAAGAGAAACAGAACGCGCAAGTGACAGAGCGGTAGTGAGCAAGCTCAACGGAGCCCTACTGTGACTGCTGCAGATTTCTTTGTGGTCAGAAAATGTGGCAATGCAGGCAGGAGACCAGTACAAATGGCCAGCTTGCAGCACCGGCAGAAATGGAATGCGAGAGTGACAGAGGGGGAGTGAGCGAGCTCAGTGAAGCTGTGTCGGGACTGCTTCAGATTTCTTTCTGGCCAGAAAAAGCCGACAATGCAGGCAGGAGCCCAAGACAAAAGGGCAGCCTGCAGCGCCAGGAGACACAGAACGAGCGAGTGAGGGAGGGGGAGTCAGTGAGCTCAATGGGGCTTTGTTGGGACTGCTGCAGATTTGTTTGTGGGCAGAAAAAGGCAGTAATGCATGCAGGGGCCCAGTACAAAAGGGCAGCCTGCAGTGGCAGGAAAACCAGAATGAGCGAGTGAGTGAGCTCAACAGAGCTGTATTGTAACTGCTGCAAATTTCTTTGTGGGCATAAGAAGGCGGCAACGCAGGCAGGAGCCCAGTAGAAAAGGGCAGCCTGCAGCGCCGGCAGAACAGAATGAGCAAGTGAAAGAAGGGGAGTGAGCAAGCTCAATGGAGCTTTGTCAGGACTGCCATAACATGACTGTGTTACCAGCGTGCATTGAACTGTTTCCACGCAACCTTGTAACTTCGCAAATTTGTAATACTGTCACGCCACATTTTCAACAGTGGCATTTTTCCACAACTCCTTATGAACACTACAGCTGTCATTTTTCACATCCTGGCTACAGTATGTTTTTGCACTCCTGCCAGACAATACCACAGTCACTCTGGGACATCAGTGTTTGGGACAGATTAAGATCGACCGGAGTGGGGAGACCAAGCTCAACTGAGCTCTGTCAGGACTGCTGCGGATTTGTTTGTGGGCAGACAAAGGCCCCAACACAAGAGCCCAGTACAAAAGGGCAGCCTGCAGCACTGGGAGAAACAGAATGAGAGAGCAAGTGAGGGAGGGGAATTGAGCGAACTCACCGAAGTGCTGTCAGGACTGCTGCGGATTTCTTTGTCGGCAGAAAAAGGCACCAACAGAGGCAGGAGCCCAGTACAAAAAGGCAGCCTGCAGCGCCAGGAAAACCAGAATGAGTGAGTGAGACAGGCAGAGTGAGCGACCTCAACGGAGCTCTGTCGGGACAGCTGTGGATTTCTTTGTGGGTAGAAAATGCCACCAACACAGGCAGGAGTCCAGTACAAAAGGGCAGCCTGCAGCACCAGGAGAAACAGAATGAGCGAGTAAGAGAGGGGGAGTGAGCTACCTCAATGGAGCTCTGTCGGGACAGCTGCATGTTTCTTCCTCAGCAGTACAAGCTGCCAATGCAGGCAGCAGCCTACTACAAAAGAGCAGCCTGCAACACTGGGACAAACAGACTGAGCCAGTGACAGAGAGCCACTGAGTGAGCTTAACAGACCAATGCAATCAATATTCGGCATTGACAAATGCTTGTTGTTACAGGTGCTGCTATTTTCATAGCCAATACTGTAAGAACCATAGGATGCATATTATCTGGTCCTGGTAACTTGTTTTGGTTTATACCCTCAAGTAACTTCCTGATACCCTCTTCCCTGAGCATAATTTTTCCCTCCTGTCAAGCGTCCACTGCTCCTGTATCTAGCTTTGATTTATGGTGCACTGTCCAGAAACACTTATTGAAGGTGTTAGCCATAGCCTTCTCCTTAGTCATCCTTTTATTATCCTCAAGCAGTGGTCCAACAGAACTAGCAGCCCCCTTTTTAGCCTAAATATATCTATAGCAAATACAAGGGCTGGCAGTGTAGCCTAGATGTTAGAGTAACGAGCCATGAGTGAGCCTGGTACATCTAGCAGACCTGGACTTGATTCCCACAACCTCCACTTGCATACTGGGTGACCTGAGCAATTCACTTAACCTCCCTAGTGCTCCCGGGTCACTCCTGAAAACAGGCACTTGTGCCTCGTGGGCCTTACGTGGTTACCAAAGAATAAAAAAAAATTGAATCTGTTGTGATTATCACCTGCCTTTGTCACAGTATTTACTTTCATCGTGGTCCTTTTAGTCCTTCTCACTTCATTTTTATGCAGTCTTAAGAGTTTCCAATACCTCTCCCAGTCTTCAAGTTTATAACTTAATTTAGCCTTTCTGTATGCAGCCTTCTTTCTATTTGACTGTCTTCTGGTTTCGCCTATAAACCATGGTGGAATTTACAGTTGTACTTCCACACTGATGGAATGTACTTATCGCCCAACTCCTTTAATATCTCTTCAAATAAAACACACATTTCCTCTGCCACTTTTCCCTCAAAGCATTTCTGCCAATACCGTTCTGCCGTCTGTTTTCTATACCAATTAAAACCTGCATGCCTGAAGCACTTAATCATTGTTACACCCTTAACCCACCGTTTACTACAACTCAGAGAGACATGCACTATGTTATGATCACTATAACTCAAGGGATCTCTCACCTTGCAGTCTGAAATATTTCCTTCCACATTACTCAGTACCAAGTCCAAGATTATGCCTGGCCTTGTTCCCTCTTGTACATATCGGTCACAGCTGCAGTTCTCTAATGCCTGGATGAATAACCTTTCAGCCCCTGAATTCCCTTCTCCTGTATACCAGTAAATGCCAGGGAAGTTGAAATCCCCCATCAGTAGTACTTTCTCTTTCTCAAAGATTTTACTTTAGCAGTCTAAAATTGTTTCCCCTTGGTGTGGAGGTATGTAGCACACTCCTATGTGAGCTGCCTTTTTACGAACCTCTGGAATTCTTAGCCACAACATTTCAAACTCTGGTACCTGCATGTTGCTGTTTATCTATGACTTTTATATCTTCCTTAACATACATTACCACCCCTCCACTTCTTTCACCTCCATCTTGCCTGAACAGGTTATATATCTCTCTATAGCTTTTAACCAACTATCCTCCTTTGTCCGTCATTTTTCAGTGATAACACAGACAACAATATTCTTATTTAATTTTCAGGTTCTACCATTCTGCTATTAATGCTCCTAACATTAATTAACAGACAGTTCCAACTGTTAGTTTTTTAAGTTTTGTTAGTGGCCACCTGGTTACTAAAAGCTGATTGGAAACTATTATCTTTTGTAATTTGATGTATAGACAATGTACTAAGCAACGTACCGTCAGCTGATACATTTCCAATATCATTATTTCCCCTCCCCAGACCCCTGGATAATTACTTTAAAGCTTTGCTTATATGCCAGTGGATCCTCTGACCCAATATTCTGGCATCGCTTTTGTTTAGGTGCAAACTGATTCCTAAACAAGGGTGGCCATCCTTCGAAACGATCCCAACTTTTGATAAAACTAAAACCTTCTTTCTTAGCCCATATCTGCAGCTAGGCATTCATTTTTTGACTGCAAGTATCCTGCCTTTTCCAGCCCTGGGTACTGGCAACATTTCTGAAATCAGGACCGTAAATTGCTTATCCTTTAGTCTGTAGCTTCATAGTCACTATTTATGCCCTCATCTGCACGATGCTCAGTGTTGTTGGTCCCTACATGAAGTACCACAGTTGGTTCCTCCCCTGAATTCTGCAACAGTCCTTCCAGATTTTCCCTTATGTCACACACCCAGGCACCTGACAAGCAGCACATTGGTGCAATTGCCTTTCTATCTCTGCACATTGTGATATCTGTGTACCTTAGGATGGAATCACCCAGCAGTGTTGTATTTTATTCCTCTTTTCTTTGCAAGGGACTACTAAAATTTCTGTTATTATTGTTTTGACCTATTGATATAACATCTGTTATTGAAGTTTTATCAACACTGATCTCCCCTGTTTTGTCTGATACTGTGTTCCTCTCAGTATCTAGGACTTTGAACCTGCTGGACAGAGTCAATAAGTGACTGTCTGCAATTCTGCCTCTTTTCACTCTTCTAACTCCCCGAACTTTAGAACATTCCATGTCTAGCTCACAGTATTCAAGTTCCTCCTCCATGGTTGAATCCCCTTTCTCCAACAGTTATGTTAGCCCTTGAAACTGTTTTTGCATCTCGCTGTACTCTTCCGAATTTGTCTGCACACTTTCCATTGTTGCCCACACATAACTCTTGTTATCCTCTGATGCATTATCCACCTCACTTAGCAGGGTTTGGACACTTTCAGTAATATTTCCCAATTAACTAAACAGTAAAACATTCACATCTATTACTGGAGAAGAGATGCTTTTTTTTAAGGCTATTCTGAAGGTACTGTATATAAAGTGTTTCAAACACTGGTTATACATGATGGTAAAGCACTGTAAGCCACAAGCAATGAATATAACAATGATCTCTGACCAGTAGAAGTTTTCATCATAGTGACTGTAAACCAAGTACATTGAGATGATCTAGTTTGAGCCGTGGAAATAAGTTTTTTTAAAGATTACATGAAAGGAACTACGTACCATGTCTGGGGTTACTTTCCTGGCCAAGATATCGAGTTAAAACTGATATCTCTGATCAAGCTGCAGCCAACCCAAATGCTCATATAGGATACAATGGTGAGTAATTTATGGTAATTGTGAAACAAATCTAGTGATCTGATTCAGTAACATCTTATCCTTATTCAGCAACCCCAAACCCGCTGAATGATAGAACAGTAGACCATAGTCTATCAGAGGCAAAAGAAAGCTGTGAGACAACAACGTAGTGGGCCAAGTGGCTGCCACAGCACCTACACACCCATTTCCCCGGTCATCCTGTATTTACCCAGGCCTGAACAGCCCTCCATTCATTAGTCCCCGGCCCCAGGAACATTGGTATGGGGCTTGTTGTATCATTGGCCCTGCTCAGTGGATGGCAGTATATTTAGCCCTGGCAATATGAGGTATGGCAGCCTGTGGAGGACTGACATGGAGTGATATATCCCATAGACCCTCACACTGTGCAGAGAGGGGGATCCACATCTGATTGGTATCACCAGGCATCCAATCACAATACCCATGGCACCTCCCACAGCCCTTGCATGGGGAGCTGCACCTGCCAGGATGGGGGGAAGGGGCTGTGGATCACACCCATCCATGTTCAGTTCTGGGGTGCATGACAATGCAGCTAAGACATTCTAATTTCAAACATATCCCAGCCATATTTGTGTAGCTGACAGCAGAACTTCCAGTAGGGCTGAGATGTGTCAGTTATTTCTCAACTATGTTCAGCAGTTTTTTCCCCCACCTTCACTATTTTTGCTATCTCTTGAAGATCTTTTCAACCACACACTTTTGTTAGTGAGCAGTATAGGGCAGAAGAAGTTTGTTAAATCAAATCTTGAGTCTGTTTGTTCTATCCCTGAGTTATAGTCAACACAGATTATTTAAGTAGCCCCATCAAGTATCTGTTCACCAGTATGGTCAATTTCTGGGGCAATATTTCTCCAGATTTCAGGTTGGAAATATTTTGTGTTCTTATGTGGGATATATAACTTCATCAAGGCAAAACCTTTATTTGTGGTCAACACAGACTGCTTAAATAGGGCCCGATTCCAAGATGAATGTCACAACTTGCAGGCGTATGTGATTTGCAACATGCACCACTATGCCGGGGACCCTGCACCCTGTTCCAGAACAGGCAGGGTCCCTGGCACTTACGCCCTGTGACTTGCGGCAGCTGCAGGGTTGGGCCACGGGACTGGCATAATGGACCCGGATGCCACAAGCTGCTGACCACATAGAACAGCCCCCTTAGCGCCCCCAGCCCTGAAACAAGCCCACAAGCCCCTGGGGACCATGGTGGGGTCGGCAGTGTGGCACAGGCACAAGGGTGGCACTGCAAAAAACGGACCTGGGAGCTGGCAGGCTGCACCCTGGTATTGCGGGGGGGGCTTCTCAGTGATGGGGGGTTCGTGGGGCACAGCTGTGTGTAGGCTGCAGCACTGCAAGGGGTGGCAACCACTGTTTGGCCAGGACGGATGCCTCTAAGACCGGCCAACAGCTGGTCTAACCCCGCAGTGCCGTGGTGTGTCTTAGAATAGTGTAAGTGGATTATGGCAGCCACCTTTTCAGAATAGGGTGCAGATGCTGCTGTAACCCCTCCTTGCACCATGCCATAGCGGCCACGGCCAGTGGAAGTCTCCTTGGGTGCAGGCCGTCCACACCATGATGCAGGCCACCTCTTGGAATCTTGACCAGCGTAATGCATGCTGCAAGGTGCAACTTGCACCACTGAGATTGGTGCAAGTCACCTTGTAACAAGCATAAACATCTTGGAATCAGGCCCTAGGAGTTTTAGATGAAATGTTCCCAATTATGATACTCTTTAATGTACCTCCACTTGGTCCCCAACATCAATCCAGCTTAGTTCCAGCTATGTTTATACCACTGTGTCCATCAATATCTCACTGATCTCCTAAAAACCAGGGGCTGGATTTTCAAACCTCAAGAATGCAGCAAGCCCCTGGTGCACCAAACATGGTGCATGGGGCTTGCGACATTCTCCAGCCAGTGATCAGGAATTTCTATCCTTTGCCCCACATGTTGCATATTAGTCCACGTTTTTGTGATCTTGCCTGCATCACTCCAGGGGGCCTTTGTTACAGAGTTTGTGCCAGATATTTGGTGCAAGCTGCCGTAAAGCATGGAAACTGTTGCAACTGTGTCCAGGACTGGAAAATCGGGCACAGTTAAAGCAAAGGGGTTTGGCACACCACCAAAACCTGTCTTGTGGCATAGGGTTTGACTCAAGGCCTGCACCACCCTTTGAAAATCCAGTCCCAGGTCTTATGTAGGGCAATTACATAAACCAATTCAATGTGTGATCTGCTCAACCCTGGCTTTATAAATTTATTTAATTATTTTTAAAGGGGCTCCTGGTTGTGACCAATATGAACAAATAACAGAAGCTGGGGACATGAGAGACTGGAAAAATCCTCCATTACAGGCCTGTTTGGGCAGTTTGGGGGGGGGCATACTGGACTTCTGTTGTCAATTACATAAAACAATCTGATATACTGTAGTCTAAAAGCACTTTATCTGTCTTTACTATCTCTTCCAAGTAAAACAAGTGCCTTCAGCAGAAGACCAACAACGTTTTCAGGTTCCTATCTAGAAGTGCCAAATTACTAAAGAAAAGACAAAAGAAGTTTGATAGTAAAGAATATAAAAAATAAATTATATTGCTAAAAAAGAGGAATCACTTCCTTAACAAAATGTCACCCTCCATAAACAAAACTACTTTCAAAGCCAGACAATTCGATCTTGCAATGCACTAAAGGCAACTTACTTTATGTGCTTCTTGTTTTCATATTCATAGTGTCAATTAAGAAATGTCACCTTTACCTCACGGCGCAATATGAAGTGGTCCAAATAAAGTGTTATTATTACAGTCTTCAAATCTATGGAAACAACTAAGTGTTAATTTAAATAAAAAGTTCTTCCTAAATATATCAAAGGTATTGCATATAGTTCCAGAAGGGAAAAATATATGCAAGCACACTTAAGCAGAAGTTCTTTAAAGCTATAAACTGATTGAAATTTCACAGTGCGAAATCTTCCACTAAAAACTTCTCTTCAAGGTCACCAGTTCAGAGGGTTAATTACCCAACAATTATGCTGTGCACATAAGCTTTAAAAGTACAGATATATAGTTCTACTCCTTGTAAGTAACATTTCTCTATAAATTTACTTAAAAAACAGGCCCAGTTGCTACAGTAATAAAGGATAAAATGTCTCCAAATTCAACACCAAGAACTCCTCAAGTGGTATTGTTCAGTGATGTCAGCTCCATTTTTCAACACAACAAGCAGGGACCCTAGTTCAGCTGCTTCCTGCAAACTCTCTTGCACTGGATTGGCCGCTGTTCCTCCTCTTCCAAATAAAACAGGTGCCTTCAGTGGGAAATCAGCAAAGTTTTTAAGGTTCCTATTTAGAAGTCCCAAATTACTAAAGAAAAGACAAAGAAGTTTGATAGTAAAGAATATAAAATAAATGATATTGCTAAAAAACAGGAATCACTTCCTTAACAAAATTTCACCCTCCATAAAAAAAATTACTTTCAAAGCCAGAAAATTCAATCTCACAACACGCTAAAGGTAACTTAGTTTAATGTGTGCATCCTTAGTTTAAAAAGAAAGGCACCCTGGCCACTGCCAACTTCTCATGCTGATATTTAATCGGAATAGACAGCTTCTAGTTCAAGCAGAAGAAATTTTGTGGTGACACTGTTTGCAATTGGCTTTCCTCTGCTTTAGACTAGAGCCTAAAAGGAATGCTACCAGCATGTCCCCATTGGTTTAAATGTGCAGCAGTTCACCACACAAAAATATGCTCACTACATAGTCCATGTCGTTATGTCACTGGGCCTTCCTGTTCTCTGACTTGCAGTTTCAAAAATTCAAAAAACTGACACATTAAGAATCTTTAATTAAACAAAAAAGAAGTAAATTAATATGAATAAAAACTCTTCTCCTATTGTCAATTTAAGATCTTGTCTCCTAGTTATGGTTTTGCCAAATAAGAGAAAAAAGGAAAACTATCAAACTTCTGTCTTCCTATCACTGTTACATGGCAGGACTAAATAAATCCACAGCCAGAGAAGAAGTCGGCATCCTTGCTTATGGCGGCAGTTAAATGCTGAAAAGATTTTTGTTACCAGCCGCCTAGAGCCTTTCCGTGGCCCTGTTACCCTAAAAGAGGTTTACAAGAGAACAGAGATCACTGAACACATTGCAACAGTAACGGGCTGAAATTCACTTGCTATGTGACACTATCTTTCATAAAATAAGAGGATGTTCAGAAGACACAGAGAATTGCAACCAAGTTATACGTATTAAATAAACACACTGCTTTAATTACAATAGTCTGATGAAGAGACAGGAGGGTCTTGAAACATCTCAATTAAGGGAAAATTGTTTGCAAAATAT
This sequence comes from Neoceratodus forsteri, assembly GCA_016271365.2. Lineage (NCBI taxonomy): Eukaryota > Metazoa > Chordata > Ceratodontiformes > Ceratodontidae > Neoceratodus > Neoceratodus forsteri. The sequence goes on along the minus strand of CM028129.1, from coordinate 1,250,140,847 downwards.
TATTTAAAGTTGTGACATTGAAAGTTCTGATTGCATATACCAATACAAGCTGTATGTCAAAGTGGATTACAATTTAAGACTGAAATGATTCTTGACATGAAAAATTTATAGATCAAGATTTCTCTTATAAGTAAAGAGATTAAAAAAAAGGATTTTATAACTATTTGGGTTAGAGAATCCCATTTTTTCACTTACATACACAGGACTAAACAAGGAAACAATCTTAGCAATGGCCAAATTGTATTATTCAGTTGTCAAAACACAAATTACATGTTACTATTCTAAGCTCTCCACTGATCCACTGATCCTCCTTTTCGGCTCCACACTCAAACTCAGAGCCTCTTTATTCTCCCACATCACTCTCAAGATTCTTTTCTTCACTGTATACTCAAGGGACCTGCCTCTGACTCGAGGACTGGATTTCCCAGGTTCACTGTTCTTCTGTCTGCTGTCCTCCAGAAGGTTCCTCCAATGGTTTGCCAATCCAAATAGTGAGGCAAGTCCAAGCTAGCCAAAGTGAATCTGAAGAAAGAAAGAAAGAAAGAAAGAAAGAAAGAAAGAAAGAAAGAAAGAAAGAAAGAAAGAAAGAAAGAAAGAAAGAAAGAAAAGCACTTAAGCCCCAAAAAATTTTTTAAAATTTTTGTATGCTTTTCCCCCTGTCACTTAACTGGCCCATCATCAGTCATTACTAGGTCACTCAGCCCCATCACCCATCTTTTTTGGGGCTTACCTCTCTCCACCTTCCACCCTGGCTTGGGATCCACCAAGCTGCTTCAACACAAAGTTGTCGACATCCCCTGCATTGACACGGATTTGCTGGCATTGACCACATTGACTGGCAAATCTGTCGAAAGACCACCATGGCAACAGGGCTTCTCTACATTGTTTGTGGGGTTGCCTCTGCACCCCCTATGCAAGGGGATCAGCCTCCCCACATCCCCCTGACTGATAGAAAATCAACTTGGGGGGGTGGATTACTGGGGCGAACTGCTAACAATGGAATAGCTGTCTGGGTACATTGCTGTAACAACCCATTCAACACTTGGATGTTGAATGAGTTGCTGTTGATGTAATGATTTCACTGTTGGGGGTTCACTGTTGGAACAGTATACCCCTGGCTTGCCTCCCAGGACAGGGCCGCCAGAGGTGGACTCTGTCCCCCAACAGAGACTTGATCAATGGTGCTTGGAAAGAGCACCATGATCAGTGGTGTGGAACCTGTGAGATGTGGACATCCTTCCTGCTACAGATGGGAGGTTTCTGCTTGTTTTTCCAGCTCCAGCCCTAGGATGCTTAGAGGGGCTTCCTGACATGCACACATGCAACCATGTGCAGTGCACACTGGAGCACAGTTGCATCTTTCCATCCTGATCCTCAGCTCCTTCTGCACTGCCACCTGTGGTTACCCACGTGATGGTACTGCAGTGGAGATCAACATCCCTGCTCATCACATCTCCCCTGGCTGGCCCTCTGATGACTCAGGCTTGTTCTGGAAGCTGTGTCATTGGTGTCGTGAGTGGCAGTGCTACAGCTACACTGACAGGTTGACTACAATAAAACTTTTTAAAAAGTTGCTATAATGGATATACCATTAAAACTCCCACTGACACAGATACCAAACTTAAATTACTGTCAAGCATTAAATTTTAGACAGGGTCTGCTACTCCAGAATACACACTGTTCACAAGATCACCATCTTGCTTTCCAGTTTTGTTTAAAATTGAGATTTAAATTTAAAATCAATATATCTTACTTTACAGAATATTAAAAAATCCCCATGTGAAAACTGGACTTTACCAGCTGAACTTAAAACTTCAGAATTTTAGAACTATGTGAATGAGACACCCTCATATGGCTATAATGGTACCTGGAATGTTTAAGCAATTTACCATGAGAGGGTGTGGGTGATGGCAGGATTTACCCATGCCTGGTATGGTTCAGTCACAAGGCCATTGGTTGAGTGAAAGAAACACACCAGATGTGGGTAAATCATGCTATCACCTACACCCTCGAGGGGCATATTGCTATTATACAATGTGTCCCTTGTTTGTTTTGATAAAAAAAAAAGGTGAAGGAAAAGTTGTTTTTTTTATATTTTTAGTTTGTTTCTTTAAATTTGTTGCTCCCTGAGAAAATAAAATAGTGCAGAGCTGGTAGCATTGCTGTCCAGGGTTGCTAGGGCTTTCCGTTTCTGCGCATGTGCAGTGTTGAGCCAGTAAGTGGAGTGGAGAATGCTGTAAACCTTGAGAGGGGACATTGTGAAGCAACGAGGAGTATGCGACCTTGAGGTGATTGATTTTATAGGTGATCACTGGGAGACAGTCTAGTGGTGTTGGAGTTCTGTTTTTTAAATGTAATTATTTTTTTTCAAAGTTGTGTCGGAAGGCTTTACCAGTGACTGCCAATAAGCAGTGAGTCAATATGGTGGTTTTGTGCTTCAGTGTTTGGGAGTTGGAATGGTATTGAAGGGGTGAGATTATATATGCAGCTGGCTGACACTTTTTCCTGTTGGGTGATGGCAGGAGTTACACATTGTAAATCATGCCAGCCAGCCAATCAGGAAGCAGTATTTTTGATGTGATCGTATAATTAGAAATAAACAATCCTGATTGGCAAAGAATGATGCCATGATTTACTACTGACATTGTAAATTATTAGAGAAACCACTGTGTGATGAAATGGACTTTGCTACCTAAACTTTGAACTGTAGATTTTATATATGTTTGCATGAAACAACCCCTTGTAGAAAAAGAGTACTTGGCATGTTTAGAAATAAACAGTAGTTGTCAAGCCAGAATAATGTCATGATTTACAATATAGTTGCTGATTTCCTTTATCTCAGAAGTACAACTAGGGCCAACTGTCTGCTGGTCATCCTTTTTATTCTCATATAATTTTCTAATCTCTTACTAAACTAGCAATTGCCACATATTTACAGTTCATATTGTAATCCAAGACTGTCAAGCCAAGGGATTGTATCTTACAAAGATGTCTATTTGGCCATAATCATTTATACTATTATGACTATAAACCTCGAATATCTCTTTGTCATAGTTCAATACTCCAAATACTTTATTTTAATAAATTACGTATAGATATCATTAATGAGTTATTTGTTTTCTGTTATTTTTTCAATATCCATGTCAACAGAGGATGGTTGGAGCATCTTCACTTTTTCTCTTTCATTTTGCAGATTTATTTGATTTGTTGTTCTCTTATAATTTTGGACAACTTCTTATAGTCTTTTGAACTGAGAATCTGTGCCAAATGAACGCTCTCCTAAATTATGTTTCCCTTACTTTGAGTGTACATTTATTGACTTTAATGGGATAATTAAGGAGAAGCAACAGCTCCATACGATACAGTGCATTATAGAATTTCTCCAAAACAAGGTACAGATTCAGAAGCAGTTCTAATTACTTTAGACACCTGTAAGGCTTTTGATATGGTTGAATGGTGGTATCTCTTTTCTGCCTTGCAAGAATGGGGGTTGAAAATGCCATTTATAGAATGGATTAAAAGTCCTGCATGACTCCCCTTGATCAAAAATTAAGATTAATAAATTAACAGAGCAATTTATTCTATCTAGGGGAGTCATGCAGGGCTGTCCTTTATCCCTAATCCTGTTTGTAATGGCATTAGAGATGCTTCTGATAGAAATAAGCTCTTTTAAGATTTTATTTATAATTTTGTAAGCAGGTATATACTCACAAATTTACACACAAGGATAACAATTTCATACTTACACAATATTTATTTTATTTTATTTATTTATTTGTTAACTGGGTGGGTACACTGGTCCCAGGGAAAATTTTCAGGTACAACCCACAGCATGGAGATGGCACAAATACATAGTTACAGAAATCATAGTTACATCAAGAGAAACAGTACTAGGGTTACACAGTTACAGATACATACATAGACTGAATCAAGTACTTAACATTGAACAATTTACAGTTTTACAGATCATGTACAAAACCAATTGGAAGAGAACAATGGTTGAACAGTAAAAATGGCAGATTGTTGTAGACTGGTAGGCTGTAAAGGGTTACATAATGTAGGTTTTTGCTACATGTAGCAGATATAACTTATTACAAAGGATATATTAGACCCCTTCCCATTGGGAACACCATTTGGGGGTTTCCAAGTGACAGTTCATAATGTATAATCATTGTAAAGACTTACACCTAACAGCTCTATATGGACACCTCAATCGTATGTTTGTCTAAATTCCCTGTTTACCATTGTGGCTAAATGGTAAGCAATACCCCTTATAATCATACCACTTGCTTCCCACAAAGTACAAATTCCCAAGAGAGATTCAGCACTATACAATTCTGAAGATCATTTAAACTACAATTTTAACTATCAGTAAACTATATTACCAAATGCTGTTATTCAACAACTTGCATAAGAAACTCATAAACATTGGTGCTTCCAATGTTATTTACCCCCAAGGCACCACCTATAAAGAAGCACACCATATCAATTGAAATGATCCTCGATAATAAAAGGGAATCTCCACCTTTCCCATAGCGTATTTGTAATGCAGCAGGAACCCTGTAGTGCTATACGCTGCTGACAGGGCATGCAGGATGGCAAGAGATCATAATAGGGAACTGCCATTCAGACCATGTGGTTGGCACTATAGGAAAACATTCTGTAGATGCCCTGCTATGGCACTCCTCCACATCTTATTAACTGCCTGCTAAAACAACAAACAGTATTCTGAGAGAGAAATAAGTATATTACAATTCACAGTTAAACATTGTGTTAAACAAGGAGATCACATATGTTCTAGTTCCAATAGAGTTTGATAAGGTAATGTCTGGGGTCTGGGAGAGGAAATCTAATGAGCATATTAAACACATAAAGGGGGTTAGGACAAAGTCAGAAGTCACTAAGCTTCAAGCGAATGGAGATGACGTTATTATTGTTGGAAGAGCCAGTAAGTAGCATAAGAGAATTAAAATCTGTTATGAAGCAATTTTCTAAAGTTTCACGCTACACCATTAGTGAAAGCAAGTCAGAGATTCTACCTTTTAACTTGAATTCTTTAGGAGAGTTATTAACTGTATTTAGTGCATCACTTAGGGAGGACCATATGGAATATTTGGGAATAAAACTAACTAACAAGGTGGAACATTTTTATAAACATGATCATCTCCCACTTTTGGAAGATGCCAAAAATAAAGTGCAAGGTTGAGAGATTTCCTTATCACTTTGGGCAAGACGAAGGTTCTTAAAATAGTTGCAATATCTTATTATAGAGGCACAGTAGCACCTGTATAGTAGGGTTTAGTAAGCACATCTGTGTTAAACCCTGACTTTTGCACATTAATAACTCCACCTCTGTTTAACTGATTTGCACAAGGTTTGGTAGGTACGGAGTCTGGGCCTGGGTCTCTGGATCCTGAAAATTTAATGTCAGTCAGTGTTGGTGAGGCGGGGGGCAAAGTTATGGAAGTGCAAATATAATAAAATTCACCATTTTTAAGACTTGTTTTCCATAACAGTAACTAAAACTTTTTTTTAACCTGAAACTTACAGATTTAGTGGAGTCTTGCCCAAGGTACACACTTTTTCCAAGTATTTTCTTAACTTACATAGTTTTCAAAACATAGGTAAAAAAACAAATTTTTTTCTGAGCATACTCAGTTAAGGTCAGTTAAAAAAAATAAACATTCTAAGGATAGTTTTTTGTTTGCATTAGCAGTTAGACCAAAAATGATTTCCTTCAAATGGCTTTTGTCAGCTGCACAAAATATTAATAGTAATATAGTTTCAAGCATGAGCATAATCATGAGATTATATAGTTTAACAAAGATAAAATTGTGAGTAAGAGGTGTCTAGAAAATAGACTATGGAATATTCTGAATGTTGAAATAAATAGAAAATCTGTATATTTTGGATCCTGGAAGCAAAAGAGCATTTTTAGATGGGAGGATTTGGTCTCCAATAAGGAGTTTCTCAGTTGGGATACCTATAACAGTAGATATGGATTAGTTTAATCCAATTTGTTTAGATATGTCCAGCTTAAAAGTATACATATGAAGGACTTCACCAGATGGGAACCCACCCCAAATTCTGCTGATAATTTACTTAGGAATGTGAACTCAATAGACCAGTAGCAAGCAATTTTGAAGGCATATTTGCTTGGTTTTTGGTAAAAATACAAAGCAAAAAGTAACTTCTTTTAAGATGGTAAGAGTAAATGGTCGAATTAAATTAATAACATTTGGCAGAAACACAGCTGGATTTATTACTATCAAGCAATGCTTATTTTGCCACAAGCAACAGCACTATCCAATATAAAATTATTAGCAGAGACTATTTCACACTACACAAACTCATTAAGACAAAGCTGAAAGATAATTTGAATTGTTGGCATTGCCAAGCAGAGAGCATGGATCTATTGCATAGATTTTGTTCACATGATATGGTAGATAGTGGTAGGAAGCCTTTGGTATAACCAATACAATCTCTCAGTCTCGACTGCCTATGGGTCCTTCCTGGATTATTTTAAAGGGTCATAATATGCAAAAAAATTTTTTGTTTTTAAGTATGATCTAAAAATGTTAAATGCTATAATACTGGAAGCTTGATAGTGGACTCAAACTGTACCCATTTGGTGAATGGTGACAGTTTTTATAACTTTATAAAATATTAACTTTTTTTCATTCTGATACACAGCTTTGATTAATTTATAAAATTCTAGTAAATATGTGGTCTCTCAAAGATTTTAAGTAGCAAAAATTTCTAAACTGCTGGAATGTGTACTGTACCAATCAATTAAGAGACTGTGTGAAAAATGTTATGAAATGGGAATTTGCGATTATTCTTCTGGACCCAATGGTAATTTATTCATAGATTATGAATGGTTTGTTTATATTTTCTTCATTTTTACTGAACAAAAATATGTACTTTGCTAAAAAAAAAAAAAAAGGAGAATAAACAGCTCATAGAGTCTTTTGCTATTATGCCATATCCATTCAGTTACACGTCAGTCTTGGATGACCATTGTTACCCGACTTCCTCTATGCCTCTATATCCCTTTTATTTCTTCTTCTAAAATGTTTATCCAAGTTTGGTTTTAATTAGATATAGAAGTAATTCCTTTACAGGAGATAGGAAACAGTTTTATATCCCTTTAGATGCCCTCCTATTTTCGTTTTAGTGTCTATCCAATATTTTAATAGTTTTGACCTTTTTTTGTTAAATTAATAATCTAATATTTTGCCTGTGTAACTACCCCGAATCCCTCTTTCCTCAACAATTGCTGCTTTCTCTTTTCATACTGCCTGAACACTCTAAGGCATTAGTAAACACAATTCTAAGCCATTCGGATGAAATGCATGGAATGGTGTATCTAATGTCGTGGAATGTCTTATAAATATAAAAGGCTAGAACAATAGCTACTAAAGAGAATGGAACTCTATTTAGATCTGAGGGCAGCCCAAAACTAGATTATTTATTCATCAAAAATTGGATAAAGCATATCATTATACATAACAACACAGAGAGGAAAATAGGAAGGCAGTTAACTATGCAAAATCATTTCCTGTCATCTTTCTTTTTTCTATTTTTCCCCTCTCTCAGATGGCCATCCTTTGGGTGGCACCCCAGCCCCATCACCCTGACCTACACTAGAACTTACCACCTGCTGTTTTTCCACAGGACTTGCCCCCCCAAGGGGATCAATAGGGGTCCCCAGTTCCCATCGAGGATTAGATCCAGTTTGGGTTGGTGAGACCAACTAATTGGGTGCAGGGCCTGTGGGCACCTGGTGACATCCTGCAGTGGGAATTTTCTGTTTTCTTGTCCCCTTGGAGGTGTGGCATGCAAGGGCATCATGCCACATGCCATGCACTCCCATGTGACAGGTGCTGATGTCTTTAATGATTCTTAGGTATTTTGGTCTTTATTGAACATGATATGAAGGCATAAAATTCCTTTATTTCCATTTAATTGGGGTTTTATTGGAAGGGATTTGTTTGAGTCTATGCTAATGCAGGCTTCACTGGAAGGGTCATATAAGCAGCTGTCCTAAGATTTATTTCACTTAACATAGAAACATAGAAACTGACAGCAGATAGGGACCTCAAGTCCCATCCAGTCTGCCCATTTTGTTTACCTTATGAATGTGTCATAGGCCTTTACTCTGTCAATGGCCTATTTATTAATACTCATCTGTATTGTTCCCTTATGCCTATTCCAAGCCTGTTTGAAGCCCTGCACTCTATTCATATCCACCACTTCCTGCCGTAGGCTGTTCCATGTATCCACCATCCTTTCTGTGAAAACAAATTTTGTCACATTACCCCTTAATTGGCCTCCCTCTAATTTCTTGCTGTGTCCTCTTGTCCTGCTATTTTTCTTATATTGAAACATGTTAGACTTTCACCTTGTTAATGCCCTCAAGATATTTGAATGCTTCAATTATATCACCTCTCTCCTTCCTTTGCTCTATGGTACACATATTGAGTTTTGTTATTCTGTCCTCATATGTTTTCTGATGCAGACCCTGCACCATTTTGGTTGCCCTTCTCTGGACTACCTCCATTTTGTTAATGTTCTTGTGCAGGTGAGGCCTCCAGTACTGCACACAGTACTCTAGATGGGGCCTAACCAGTGCCTGTAAAGAAGGAATATTAGCTCCCACTTACAACTTGTGATACCCCTACTAATACATCCCATCATCCCTCTAGCCTTACCTACTGCCTTAGTGGTCTACTTGGATGATTTCAGGTAATCTGTGATGATGATGCCCAAGTCTCTTACTTCCACTGTGATTGCCAGCAATTCCCCTCCCAACCTATAGGTAGCTTCAGGGTTTCTCTTACCTATGTGCCTGATCTTGCACTTCTTTGCATTAAACCAGTTGCCACTCTTCAGACCATTTTTCCTGTTTTTCCAGATCTCTTCTTATTCTGCCTACCCCACCTGGATCATCTACTCTGTTGCAGATCTTGGTGTCATCTGCAAGCAGGCAAACCTTACCCTCCAGTCCATCTGCAATGTCACTGATGAAGATATTGAAGAGGACTGGCCCCAGGACTGATCCCTGAGGTACCCCACTTGTGACTTGCATCTCTTCTGACCGTATACCATTTACCACCACTCTCTGTTTTCTGCCCGCCAACCAGTCTGCCACCCAGTTGATCAACTTCTGACCCACTCTGAGCCTACCCAGCTTATTAATCAATCTTCTATGTGGAACAGTATCGAAAGCTTTGCTGAAGTCAAGGTAGTCGACATCAGCTGCTCCCCCTTGGTCCACCACTCTGGTTACCCAGTCAAAGAAATCTATGAGATTAGTTTGATAGTACCTTCCTGTTGTAAACCCGTGCTGTCTTGGATCTGGTGCTCCTATGGATTCCAGGTGCTGCACTATCCTTTCTTTAAGGAGTGCCTCCATAATCTTGCCAACTACTGAGGTAAGACGGACTGGTCTGTAGTTCCCTGCCTCCTCCCTGCTGCCGCTCTTGTGCAGCAGGATCACATGAGCCATTCTCCAGTCTTCTGGGACCTCTCCTGTGTTCAGAGACTCAAACAGTTCTGCTAGTGGCTCTGCTAGTTCCACCCTTAGCTTCTTTAGTACCCTGAGATGTATGCCATCAGGTCCCATTGCCTTGTCCACCCTGAGCTTATCAAGCTCTTATAGGACCCTTTCTTTTGTGAAGGGAATTGTGCACACCTCCCTCCCCCCTGTGACCATGGTGCTGAGCTTTGGACCCTGCCCTGCCTTCTTCTTAGTAAATACTGAGCAGAAGTATCTATTTAGGATGGATGCTTTTCCTTGGTCCTCCTCCACACACTCCCCCTTATCCCCTTTGATTTTTGCAATACCGCCTCTGGACTTTCTCCTTTCATTAGTGTATCTATAGAAAGTCTTATCCCCTTCTTTTACTGTTCTTGCTAGTGTTTCCTTGGTTTTGGCCTTTGCCTGCCTTACTGTCTTCCCTGCTTCCCTTAGGGAAGTTTGGTATGCCTCCCTATCTTCATCCCACTGCATTCTCTTATATTTTCTGAAGGCCAACCTTTTGGCTCTGACCTTTTCTGCTACTGTTTTTGAGAACCAAAGTGGTTTCCTCCTCCTTCTTTTGTCCTTGTTTTTCTTTCTAGCACAATGGAATGTTTCTTCAAGTATTGCATCCTTAATGCTTGCCCACTTTGCCTGTAACCCCTCATCTGTATTTCTTCTCACCAGGGCTAGCTTAACTCTCCTGGCCATCTTATCAAAGTCAGCTCCTCTTAAGTCCCATATTTTTGCCATGGAATGGGATGATGTAGTTCTAGTGGCCAAATTGAACCATACCATGTGATGGTCACTGGACCCCAGTTGACTTTCTACCTTGAAATCTGTGATCCTTTCCCTGTTAGTCAGTACGAAATCCAGGATAGCCCTGTTTGTCTGTTGTACCAATTGTTTGAGGCCCTCCCACTGCAGGGAATCCACTATGTGTTTAGTTCTGGCAGATGCTCCAGCTGGTATTGACCAATCTGTATCTGGCATGTTGAAGTCTCCCTTTAGCAGAACCTCCCCTTTAGCTGTCATGTTTCGTATATCATCTAACAGTAATGTGTCTATATCCTCCCATGGTCTGGAGGTCAGTAGACCACCCCTGTTTGTATGGCTGTCCCATTTCCTGTTTCCAGGGTGACTCACAGTTCTTCTGGCTCCTTATGTCTATTCTGAATTTCTGTAGCTTTGATATTTTCATTGACATAAAGGGCCACTCTCCCCCCTTCACCTCAGTCTCTTCTGAACAGTATATAGCCTAGTATTGTAGTCTCCAAAATGTGTTTACTGGTGAACCATGTCTCACTAATGGCTACTATGTCCAGTTTAGCCTCTGTCATTAATGCCTCCAGGTCTGGGATCTTGTTTCCTAGACTACGGGCATTTGTGTACATGATTTTCCATTTGTCAGTTTTCGGTGCGTTAGTTGTGGGTCGAGGTCTGGCTTTTCCCCTATGCATCATATGAGGAGCTGATGATGCAAATGAACTACAAACATGCTGAATTCCTGTTTGATCGCTAGCTGAAGGGGAAGGTGTGCTCTTCCCATTCGAAATATTGGGTGCTGCACCCCTCTTCCCATTTGCTATTTTAAATATTCTGCAAAGACATCAAACTTCTGTCCCTATTTCCTTACCCTCTTTGTATTTTTTCAGGTTGCGTGTTTCCAAGTTGTTCATTAATATTTAGCCCCTTTTTTATTTTATTCTTTGTTCTTTTAGCATTTTCCCTTTTTACATACCACCTGATTTTTATACTTATTCCCTGTAATGTTCCTCGGTGAACTAGAAATCTCTGATGCTATTTTTAAATCTGCAGTGGATCAGGAATTGAGTTTTCGTTGTCAGTGCAGTAGGTGATTAATTAATATAGACAAGTTATCTGTGTTTTCTAACAATGTGTTTTGTATTATATAATGTAATTGTTAAAGCTATTGTATATGCATTGCACATGTATTATGTATTTTGTGTTATTTGGAATTATTTGTAATTTATACAAACAGGTATGCCTTATAAATAGGGATTTTAGGATCCCTAATGGCAGTTTCACTGTGTAAATAAAATGTTACCTACCTACCAGTTTGTTTTTCTGTTTGTCCATCTGATAGATCTTCTTACTTGTTTTTATGCTTTCTTTTGGCATATTCATTGGTAACTGCTGCCAAGGTTATTTCCTTCTTAATCTCTAACTCTAACAATGCTTTCAATTCACACTATGCTGCCAGCTCTTTCATTAATCATGTCCTCAACCACCCTCATACAACTACAGTACTACTGTTTTTATAGGGAAAAGGAAAGGGGAAATTATTTACCAGGAAAGGCACACTAAACCGAAGGTGCAGGAAGTTAAGTGACTTGCTCAGGGTCACACAGTATGCAAGTGGGGGCTGTGTGATTCAAACCCAGGTCTTTAGATTTGCAGCTCAGTGCTCTAAACCACAGCGGTATACTGTCTCCATTTTTTTTATTTCTAATTTCATGTGCTAGCTGCATTAATAATATCTTATTAAAAGCTGAGTTACTTCCTAATACTATAGGTATATTTCTTCCTTCAGCATGGTCAATTATTAAAGAATGATCTAATTTGCTTTATATTGGTCTTTGATTACTTCTGCTAACTACATTGATTATCATGTGGCTTTCATTGTTTGGGGAATGTTCCATCTTCCTTTCTGATGTTGCAGTCTCCACTTTGAGCCACTTGGATTAGCACTGAGGAAAAGGCATTTATTGTTTTTCACATCATATCTTCAAAAGAGAATTCTAGATGGTCTACCACCTCTCTTTTTTCTTCTTCATTTAGATTTATTCTTTAAGTGTTTCTGAGCCTTTTATTGTTTCTTTAAGTTCTTCTTTAAGGGGGTTTACCTGGAAAAAGGCAGGCCTATTTGGCGCCAGTCACCTGTCCTGGGGGGGATGGGTACTCAGTCTGACAGGGGGAGGAGATTATCAGAGGTGGGGGGGTAGGGGGAGGGAAAAGACAAAGAACAAAGAGATAAAGGGGTTGGAGATACATGACAGACAGAAAAAGGGAAGGGGGTTAATAAAGGCAAAGGGAGAAAGGATTGGCTAGCAAAAGGAAGAAAGTGGGGGTGAGAGTATAAGAAGGCAAACACAGAGGAATGAGCCCTAATTCTTTTCTGCTAGCTGTCACTTTTGCCCACTCACCCACCCTAACTACTGGGGAGAAGGAAAACTAGTGAGAAAAGCCACAGGAATGTGGAGCTGCCAAAGGTAGATAGCAGTATGTGGAAAATAAGAAAAAGAAATGGGAAGAAGGATGAGTGGGGGAGAAAAGAAAAAGAAAAGGGGGAACAGATGGCCGGGGGGTGGAGCAGTGGTCTGGGTGTACACCCAGGCTGGGGGAGAGGCACCTCTGGGTGTACACCCTGGGGACACTGGAGGTTGGTGCGGGTGTACACCTGTACTCAGCAGGAGGTGACGAGAAGGAAGAGGACACCCAGATGTACATCAGGTTAACAAGACTGTAAAATATAAAAGAAATTTAATGAATAGTGGTGAGAGTTTGGAATGGTGATGGATATGAAAATAAATGTATTAAAAAGATGAAATGATGATGTAAATATGAGGGTGACACAAAGAACATAAAGATGTAATATGGAGTTTGTAATTATAATAAATATTTTGCCGACTGAGCTGGCGTGATTTTGTGGAAAGGAAGGGGATCTGGGGACAATTACTTCTTGGGGATAGGGGTCAATGATTTTTGAGTTGGTTGTCTGGGATATTTATATTGCTTCCATCATCTGGTGAATGGATGAATTCAAGACTGGGAGAGTGTACCAATGAATTGCTTAATAATCATTTTTGATTTGGTACTATTGCTGAGAGAGTTTTAATTAGGCTGTTATAAAATGAGAAAGAAAAATCCTATATCCTGATTGGTCATTAGCGATGCCTTAGAAGTGTGTAATGCATGGCTAAAAACAAATGCTAGACAGCTGGACGCAGGTCATTAAATGCGAAATCACTGTGCCTTTAGAATGTTGACAATTCTAATAGGTGCCATTTTTTTCCTCCAGTAAGTGAGAGTTCGCCACAGCCTGCTTAATTCCTTGTAATACAGGACAGCTGCTTGGCTCCAAAATAATCATGTCTGCACCAAAAACTGATTTCAAAGTAATTTTTTCCCCTATGTTCACTTTTTTCTCACATGACATATGCCACCACTCGCTTCTACCCACCACTGGCTCCTGTCTGGCACTCGCTCCTGGCTGCCCCTCACTGAAATCACCAAAAAGTTACACTGCCTGATACAGTCTGCCAAACCATACAGAAACAAAAGTAACCTCCAGTATTTTTACTGTTTTTTTCCCCCCAGTTTTTTTCTGTTTATTTTCCTACATATGAGCGAAGTTGTGCTAGATCAGCAGCCCTGCCTGCCACCCGCACTACTGGTGGTGGCTTCAGATGTCCATTCACTCCCCCTACTTGTTCAGCCAAGTCCACCAGTTTACATGAATATTGAGGTGCATAAGGCCAAGCAGTAACAAAAGTACGCACAGAACAAGCAAAAGATCATTTTGTGCTTTCTTTTCAGGCCACTCACGATTGAATGCTAAAGCTCAGTGTGAGCTTGTTTCCTCCCACCCATCTGGTCCATCTGGTTGTAAGCCAGCAACATATCTCCAGGACACATACAGTAAGTTCAATTCATCCACAGCAAAACATTAAATCACTGACTTTTAAAAAAATATATTTATTAACATTTTGAGCTAAAAAGGATTTACTCTACTCTATTTTTACTGAGTCGGGGGGCTGGAAACCATGGCAACCACAGAAGCACAAAGGGAGCTATAAGGGCCATAGTAGGAAAAAAGTCACAAATAAAAAAAAAAGGAAAAAGGCAATAGTACAGGTAGAGGAACTATTTTCCGCAAACTACAGTAAACATTTTAGTATTAGGGTATTTAAACATGAAAATGTAAATTTTTTAAAGCTTGACGAATACAGTGCCCCATTTTATAAGTGCAATAAGACACTCCGGGGGTGTGCATTAGATATTTCTAATGCACGACCAGCAGCTGAAGGCACTTGGCCTGCAGCCTTGTGCCTCACTACGCCCCTGGCCATTCGTTAGAAATGTCTAATGCACATACCATCATGTCTTATTGCTTACATAAGGTTTAGTTCAACAATTCTATTTCCATCCTAGTATTCAGTCTGACATCAGAAGAGTTTGAGACATGTAACTCAGAGAACCTGATGGCTTCACTGCAGCTGTAGCTAAATGTCTAACCCCTTTTACCAAAACAAGGTAATTTATGAACAGTGTGTGCCTGAATAAGACAGTTTATTTTTGTAAGAAAAGTCTAAGCGCATCTCATTTTCATCCCAGAAAAGCAAACAGGATTCTTCCACGACTGGAGAGCAGCCCAGACACTACCTAGTGTGTGACCCTTGACTATGAGGTAAATGTGTAGCAATGTATATTCTTAGGCAGAATTACAGAGACAGTACTGGTGACAACACTACACAATGACTGACAGACTCAATGTACTTGTGAGCGTAGGAGCTGTGTGCAACCTGGAAACAGAGAAAACAAGACAGGAGGCACCCAGCTGCGGCTGAGTGATAAAAAGAATTAATGTCACACTCCAGTTTTACGAGTTTCTCCCATTCTGTGCCTATTGCAAAAAAAAAAAAACAGTTGAATATTGGACCAGTGTTAGAAGAAATCTGCTTAATGAACTCTTCAGCCACAGCCACTTACTGTGTCAGGACTCAGGACAGCTTATATGTTTGTGTGGGTGGGGGGATTAGAACTTCAGGAGTACAAACCGAAACATTATCAGCTTGAGCCAAGCAACATTGCTTGTATGTCATTGGTAATACACATGGCTTGGAGGCTGACAGAAACAGTCATCTTTGCACTGCAAAAGTAAACTGCAATTGTAATGTTTTTGGTACATGAAAACAGAAATGCTACTGTGATGTCACATACCTGCACCGACTACAAACAAGGGTATACTACAGTACAGTTCACACTAAACTTACTGTGCAATCAGTTAACAGTCTGTTAGCATTTGAGCTATTAAGGGTCTGCACAGGAGCTCTATTTATTTATTTTTTTATTTGTGTGTGTGTGTGTGTGTGTGTGTGTGTGTATATGTGTGTGTGTGTATGTATGTGTGTGTGTGTGTATGTGTGTGTGTATGTGTGTATGTATGTGTGTGTGTGTGTGTGTGTGTGTGTGTGTATGTGTGTGTATGTATGTGTATGTGTGTATATGTATGTGTGTGTGTGTGTATGTATGTGTGTGTGTGCATGTGTGTATGTATGTAATTATGCATTCTGTTAACTGGTAGGCCCACTGGGACATTGCTGTCCCCTTTTCAGGGGCGACCTGGAATTAATCACATATAATAATCAAAACACAAATTACACATAACAGCCAGAACAGCACATTGTCCCCCGATCCCCTCCCAGGAATGATGAAATTACCCAACTTAGTAACTTTTGGATGTTCTCTGGCAATATTTGTTTTTGGCACAAAGATACTACAGTATTTACATTCCTCATTATCATAGTTCAATCACAATAAACAACTCTGTCACACAATTTTCTTCGCTCTGGCCTCCTCCTTCTTCTGGCTGCTTGTCCTTTCCATGTTTCAGGGTCTGGACACTGTGAATCTACCCCACCCCCCCATCACCAGAACCAGGCCGGTTCCACACTTACCCAGGCCTCGGCCCTCTAGGTCCTGACCCTATGAAGCCAGTGCCTGAACCTATCCCCCTTCCCGCATTAACACCATGCCTGGGTTCTTTATCCCTAGCCCGTGTAGCCTACCCTCTCCCTCTTTCCCCCCACTCCCCCCTTCCATTCTTATCATATCTCCTGACTTCCTTTCTGGGCATTGCTGCCTCCCTGTGGGGCTATGACCCTGCCCCCCGGGCCCAAAGCTGCTACCCACAACACCAACAACTGGCCCCATGCCCAGGGCCCAGCGGGCACCACCTTCTGCCCTGTTCTTCTCATCTCTGTGCCAACCTTCCTCCCAGAGCCTTACAAGGGTGGGTGGGTGGGAGGGATTTCTCAGCAAAGAGGGCTGGCTGAGGTGTCCAGACCTGATATACCCCTCAGGATCCCATATCAGGACCACTGGTAGCTCTGCCCCTAGCCAATGCCACAAGACCTAGCCCCTACCCTGTCATATTACTCATGCCTTATTACAGATGATGTCAGCAGCCCCACCTCCCTCCCTTCCACCCCTTCCCTCCCCATCCCATTGTTTCTTCCTGGCAGGGCCAATGGGACAACCTGGCCTGCCTTTTAGTGGCAAGCCTAATTGTCCCCTGATCCCCTCCCAGGAATGATGAAACGCCACATCTTAGTAACTTTTGGATGCTCGCAGGCAATATTTATTTTTGGCACAAAGATTCTATTTACATTCCTCATTGTCATAGTTCAATCACAAAACACAACTACTCTGTCACACAATTTTCTTCACTCCAGCCTCCTCCTTCTTCAGGCTGCTTGTCCTTTCCGTGTTTCAGGGTCCAGGCACTGTGAATCTGGCCCCCTCCTCCATCACCAGAACCAGGCCGGTTCCACACTTACCCAGGCCTCGGCCCTCCAGGCCCTATGAATCCGGCTCCTGGATCTGTCCTGCCTCCCAGCATTAACACCACACCTGGGTTCCTTGTCCCCAGCCCATGTAGCCTCCCCCTCCCCCTTTTCCTGCCCCCCTTCCCTTCTTCCACTGCCCGCCTCCAGCTTGCAAAGGATGGTGGGCTCCCCCCCTTGCGGGCTAGAATTTAAGTCCTTTCTTGGCTATTTCCCCCACTAGGTAACCGAATAGACTTAGGAATAGGATCATACCAAATTCGGACAAATGCACCCCATCGGACCTGTACAGTGTAGCTTGCTCTAAGGAAATGAGCTTGTGCTGGATGTGCACCAACCCATTTTGATTACTGCCAATGCTATCCTCCTACTAAGGTGCTTCCATACCTTTTCAATCAAACTGATGTCCCTGGCCCCTCTCCAGACCCTCAGGGAGGTGACCTCAGACCAGCTGATGGTCACCCCTGGGCACCACCCCTTAAAGTCCTCTAGGTCCCCTGTTATGTTCTGTCCCAGCACTCCCCATGGTACACTCCTCAAGTTGATGTCCCCCAAGTGGATGATACTGCAATCCAGCCTTTCCCATTGCAACCTTAGTTCATCCAGCAGTGGCAGCATCTGATTCCACCTCATGCCCCTGATGTCCTTCCATTGCACCTTGGTGTGCTCCATGTTGCTGCACAGTTGTGTCCCTTTGGCTGTGGTGGCCGCAAACCTCTCCACCCAATAGATGAAGGAATGCCCTACTATCCAGACCTTCCGCTTGGAATCTGCCATGGAAACATGAGAAACAGCTTGAGTTGCAGACATCAACACCCAACATACTTCCTGTAGCAGCTGGACTTCTGGCACCCAACCCTTTTTAAGTCCTCTACTGAAGCCCTGTTCTCGGCTGCCTTTGAGGCTGGCCCAATCCAAAATGAGTGGGGGGTAAAACTCCCGTGGTTCTTCCCCTACGAAACCTAGGGCCTTCCTGAGCACTGCTCCAACCTGGAAACCAGTGACCAGGGAGTCATCCCCGTGGTGGAACAAAGCCACCCCACGTATGCTCTCGTAGGCCTCCAGGGTGGATACAGCACAGCCGGTAGTCTGTGGCTGGTGTAACAGCATCACAATGGTCCCTCTCCCCCCCTTTGGTCCATTTTAGACCTGGCCAATGTTATGACCAGCCTGTCCTTTCACCATATTATGTTCTTGTGCAGTAGTGCCAGGCTAGCTGTCATCTTGATTGGGGCCACCACTTCTCCCACTCGAAAAGCCCCCACTGCCATGACTGCAAACACACCCTGAACAGTATTGCCTCCTGGGTAGAGAAGCACACCTGCCTTGTCACCTCCAGTACCACAACCAGCAGCTCCCCCTTAATTGGGCGTCTCCCATCCTTCCTAGTACCTTATCACCTCTGCCATCCTGCGACCATCCTTTTTATGGTCCTGCTGGCCATGGCATCCTGCCAACATCTGTCCTGGCATACCCAGTTGGTGCCAGCCAGTTGCACCACCACTGTGGCATGGGCTAACCCCTCTTCCCATTTTTCCACTATGAACCTTCTTACCTGCTCATCCTGGTCCAGTTCATCCCTGTCCCACCCATGCTTCCCCTAAATGGAATCTCACTCACTCACCCACCCTCATAGGCCCACAGGGTGTTGGCCGACTAGGACCCTGGTACAATTCCCTTGCTGTATCCCTCCAATCTCCCACAACTGGCTAGGAACCTGGTCCTGTGCATTGCTGCCTGTGGCACCAGCTCCCGAAACCTTCCAAGCTGCAAACGGGAAAGACTGTCAGCCACTTCATTCTTAATCCCTTCGACATGCTGAGCTTTGAAAGACAAGTTCAGTTGCAGGCCCAGTAATACCTACACCGCAGGATCTTGCCCATGGTCTCCATCTTCCCGCCCTGTCTGTTAATTACCTCCACTACCCCTTTATTGTCACATCAGAAAAGGATGTGCTTTTTCCTCATCCTGGTCCCCCATACTGCCAAGGCCAGGCATATTGGGAATATCTCAAGGAATGTGATGTTCCTGATGTTCCTTATACTCACTTGCCCTCCACTGTTCTGGCCATGCTTCTGACATCCAATTCCCCTGAAAGTATGCTCCCATTCCCAAGGTGCCCAAGGCATCCATGTGCAACTCCAAATCTGAGTTTCTCTCCCAATTGCCTTGCCAGAATGCCAACCCATTATAGCTGTCCAAGAACTTCTCCCACACCTAAAAATCTTCCTGCACCCCTCTTGACAGGTTCCCCCAGTGGTGCGGCTGCTTAACCTGACCTGTGGCCCTACCCAGTCACCTAGTGAAAGCCCTCTCTGGGCTAATGGCCTTGCATGCGAAATTAAGGTGCCCCAGCAGTTGTTGTACCTAAACCTGCGGCACCCTCCTGCTCCCTGTCACTTGAGCCAGTAACACCTTGAGCCAGGCCACCTTGGCCCCAGGTAGCTGGAAGCATCCCTGTTCCATGTCCACCTCTATCCCTAACAATTCTAAGCTATGGGCTGGGCCCTCTGTTTTCCAAGTGCCAATTGCATTCCCATATGCTGGTACATCCCTTTAAAGTCCTACAACATTTTGTGCACCTTCCCCCATGTCTCACTAATGAGGAAGTCATCCAGATCATGCACCATCCTCCTGTGCCTGTACTGGGTCCCAAATACCCACTGTACCCAGGAGTTGAATGCCTCAAAAGTGGAACAGGCCACCGAGCAGCCCATTGGCCTACCCTCAAATTGAAAACCAAGGAGGTACCAGCCTGCCAGACTGACTGGCAGTAGCCAAAATGCCGACTATGTCGGTCTTCGCCAACCATGCCCCCTTTACTGCCCTGATCAGTACTATGGCCTGTTCCAAAGAGGCATAGGACACTGACCTGAGGTGTTCTGGTTTGCCCTTGTTTACCAACCAACCCTCTGGGTATGACAGATGGTAGATCAAGCAGAACACCCTTTCTGTTTCTTCGGCACTACCCCAAATGGGGATACCCAGAAGTTGTCACACAGTGGGGGCTTCCAAAGACCCTTCAACCTAACCTGCCTCGACCTCCTTTTGTATCTTGTCCCGTACTACCTCTTTCCCTCTCACTGACCCAAAATTCTTGGCCATCATCCCTGTCCTTCTCCCTTGAAAAACCCAGTGGAAAACCCTTCCTGAAACCCTTCCTCAGTAGAGCCCCCTATTTTTCATTTGGGTAATCTGCAGTCCATGCCTCTACCACTTCTAAAACAATGGGTGTACGTGCCAGCACTCAACCTCACCACCCCCCTGCTTTCTTGAACCCTTCTTGGATCCTCCACATTTCGAACAGACGTATCTGAATTTACAATTATTCCAGGTGCAGGAAGCTTTGTTGAAGCCCAGCAGCTCTTAACCACTGGGGCTGGGGTGTTCTTTCCTTGTTCGTCCCCATTCCCTTCCTCCTCCCTAACAGGGTTCTCACTCATATCTCTGAATGGGTGCAATCCCACCTCAAGTCCCCTAAAGCTGCCATTCTTTTCCTAAATGCTTCATCGTATTTTAGCCAACCGTATCCCAATTTGGCCTTGTACGCGTCCCTAATGATGGACATGTATATCAGCAGTGGGATGTCCAGGTCTGGCCGTTTCTCCAGCACTAAGGCACTATAAACAATGAAGCCCCTTGCCAGTTCTCGATGGTCTTCCCTTGTACTTGTCCTCTTCAGTTATGACCCACTGCTGCCAGTGCCGCTGCCATCTCTGATTTTCCCATGATTCCTTCTGCTCTGATTTGTGGCTGTGTCCTCATCCACCTGGCTGAAGATACATAGATGACAATACAGTGTTGGCAGATAAGGGCCTACTGCCCACCCAGTCTGGCCATTTGAGCTAAGTTAAGTTCATTTTATGTTTTCCAAAAGTCTGTTGCCCTCAACCTGACCTCCAGAATTCTTTGTCTGTCCCATGCATTCTTAAACACGTGATTGTTTCAGCCCCACCACTTCCTCTGGCAGGGTGATCCACTTGTCCACCACACGTTCTGTGAAGAAATTCTTCCTCACGTTTCCTCTGAATCATCCTCCCTCCAACTTCATCCCATGCCCTCTAGTCCTGGATGTCCATGTAGTTCTCTTTCCAAAACCTTTCTTTGAACAAAACTGGAACATGGTCTCCTAATGAGCAACCCGGGGGTCCCTCATACAGCTTCTTGTCCCCCAGCTTGGTACCTGACCCACCCTTTTCCTCCCCAGTCCCTATCCCTTTATGTACTGTAAGGCCCGTCTTTTTTTTTTTTTTTTAATTATCCCTAGGTGGACTTGAATCACCACTCTTTAGATTAAGAGCCAAATGCACTACCCAATTGCGCTACAGAAACACTCGCTTGGGTACCATTGTCTCTGTGTCTGTAAGCTGTGCAGGAGAAGAGGACAGGACAATGCAGCATGAGTGCTCTGCATCACCAGCTGGGAGAAATCTCCAGAGGCCTGGCTGCCGGCGGGTCCCATGACCCTGCTTTGACTGCCCAACGTGGGTTGCCTCCTGGCCCCTGCCATCTGGGACTGGCCAGTGCTCTGCACCGCCTACCCATACTCCAACATATATTGAGCCCAATACTTGCTGGCCCCTTCATTTTTTCCCCCCCACACAGCCTGGAGGGGAGGTACCATGAGGCACACCTCTCCTTTTTGAAAGCATTAGCCCAGCTGCCCCCATGGCCTCTCTCCATGTCCTGCCCCTCCTCGGGCAGCCCTGGTTGCCTCCTCTAGGCCCCCAGCCCATGACTCCTGAAGGGCCTCATATCAAACCATAGTAAAACGCCCAGTGCCTCCTGTGCACTCATAGGCAACATAGGGCATCGTGACCAACAAAACAAAAGAGCCCACTCTGACACCACATGGGTGAAGGCCTACAGATGAGTACCTCCAAGGTCCTTTAAGACAACAGCATTGTCTCTCCCCACTTCACTATCAGAAACCCCTCAGTCCTGCTAGCCCCAAACACGTGGGTTGCACAGGCCCATAAGCATGTAGTGACCTCCTATGCTGGAATAACCTGGACCCCTCCCCCACACGTGGGCTCCCTTGCCACACATTCCACCTGAGGCCTACTCAGCTGGGAGGAAGCCACATCATTATAATCTCCAGCCGCATGCCCTTGGCACCCCCGGCCACCTTGCCTGCCGGGGCTCCGCACCGCCACCTGTTCATGTGTCTTGTTTAGTTATTTCTTATATTTTTGTTTCCCTCATACTGTTTTTTTTTTTATACCTTCCCACTCCTTTCCTTTTAAATTCCCTTGCTGCCCACCTCCGTTTGTCCATTCCATCTCCTTCTGCTACAGCCCCACCTCCCAGCCCCGTGAGGCCATTGGTGGAGTGAGTACAAAAATACTACATGTCATTTCTTGCCAATAAGTCTTGCATCACCCACTTCTCGGGCCGATCTCCACCTTGCATGCTCCATTCCCTGTTCCCCGGACCCCGCCCCAAAGCTTTCACTTCAGCAGAAAACTCCGGAACCACCTGCGTGTTCTCCCCACTCTTATTCTTGCAGCACGGCTGTTTTACTCTTGAACCTTATATCTGGATCTGCCATCTAGTTCCGTTCACCTCCCACTCCAGTGGGCCATCCACCCACCACCACGTGGCCCGCCTGGCAGGCCATGTCCAATTTCGAAAACACTCCCCCAATCCTCCCCTTGCCCTGCTCACAGCTCTCATGCCAAGCTACTTGACCTGCCTGCATTACTCCTTTCAGCTCGCAGTCTCCCCCTGCAACCCGAACTGGTCTGCTGGCCCTAGCCACACTGCCAAGACCTGGGGGGGGGTCTCCACCAACTGCTCCAGACAGCCAGCATTCACTGCTGTTCACCTCAATTGTGACACCTCGGTATATTTCTCTTCTTTTCTTTTTTTTGGTTTTAATTTGTAAGCTGCACCAACTACTCAGATCGCTTGGACTACAACAGTGTCTAGGGTGCCCAATAGTGCTCCGGTGTGACATATTCTGTTCCTCTGTAACTGGCGCCTGCTACCACTGCACCAACAGCCCTGCATCGACTCCAGCGCTAACAAAATAAAACCCAAACCTCATCATAAATCGCACAGCCCTTACCCACAACAGCTCTATTTTAACTCAGCTGCAGCCCATCATTATGAAAACCCTCCCCCACCTTGCTTAAACAAAAGCAGCCTTCCATTGTTAAAACGTAGCCTGACTGCAACATCTCAGCATTCCTACTAACTACCACCCCACATGCTGCTTCTCCAAGACACCAAGGGCATGTGCATTTCATGTATAAACCCAGACTCATCACAATGCAGGCCACTACTCCAAACCTAGTTCTAACTCAGAAATCACAAACAATTTTAAATCAGCATCCCTACTGTTACTGCTGAATCCAGCTGTAACCTCATTCTTAAACAAAACCTTTTTAATCACAAATAACCACCATTTTAATCAAAGCTAAACACACTGAGCCTCATGGCCTGCAAAGGCTCTAGCTGCCCCATGTGCCTTATCTAGATATTGCAAAATGATGTGCTGAGCTTCAAGTTCAAGGAATTTCTCAGCAAAGAGGGCTTGACTGAGGGTGTCCAGACCTGATATACCCCATGAGGACCCCAGATCAGGACCCCTAGTAGCTCTGCCCCCAACAATGCCATGAGACCTAGCCCCTATCCTGCCATATTACTTATGTCTTAGTATAGATGATGTCAGCATCCCCCACCTCCCTCCTCCTCCACCCCTTCCTCCCCATCCCATGTTTCTTGGCAGGGCCATGGGACAACCTGGCCTGCCTTTTAGTGGCAATCCTAATTATCAAAGTACAGGTTCAGATCACAGACAGATCTTGGCATAATCAAAATTCTATCACTGATATCTGGTTGTTAGCTGGTTTCTACAGAGTTCTGAATGACGTGTCTGAATGACAAAAACTAAATAAAATACTTTTAGTTGAATATCCCATTCTGCAGCTG
The DNA here is from genome assembly GCA_016271365.2 of Neoceratodus forsteri. Classification (NCBI taxonomy): domain Eukaryota; kingdom Metazoa; phylum Chordata; order Ceratodontiformes; family Ceratodontidae; genus Neoceratodus; species Neoceratodus forsteri. The sequence goes on along the minus strand of CM028129.1, from coordinate 1,250,116,799 downwards.
GGGGACAAACTGCAGTAGTTGACAGCACATTGCAATCATATAGAGGAAATAGGTTATAAGTTGTCTGCACAGTACATTTAATTGAACTGTACTGTGCAGAGTCACTACATCCTGTCTTTAAGTTTGTTTTACCTCTTTAAAACAGAACATAGAAATGCAGCTTGGTTTTAAAACAAAATATAGAAGTGCAGCTTATTTTGTATCAGACCATGGATATGCAGCTTTCAAAACATGGTAATTAAATACAGCCCCCCCTCCCACCGCATAACAATAGACATTTGTATTTAAGCAGAACATGGAAATGCAGCTTATTTTAACAAAATGTAAAAATGCAGCATTTTGAAAAACAGGACATGGATTTGCATCTTGTAAAACAGTTATTTCAAAACAAAGAAGCAGCATGAACTTAACTTACAAGGGCTGACATTTTCCAAACCGTTCCTCCATTTCTGTCTCTATTGCAAAAGCAAGTACAGTAAAACGTCCCAGCAAACAATTTCAGGCACAGCAACAAGCTCCTAGACCCACTTTTTTCTTTTGTCCCTCCCATTCCCTCCTTGCCCTAGCCCTTTCCTCCTTTGTTTCTCGGGCAGTATATTATGTAGTATTGCAGTATTTTAATTCAGTAATATTATTTGTGCAGTTTGATCCAGCTTTATGTTGCTGATGCTGTTTTTCTTGCCTTGTTTATTCACACTGCTTTTGTGATTTTCACATTGAGTGACTATTGTCCCCGTAATCCTCTCCCCAGATCACACTTGGATATATGCGTTGGCTCAGCATGCCTTTCCTGTACATCAGTTTTGCACAAATGAATGAATGAATAAATGACTCACTCACTCATCTACCTACCTCATCTTTAGACAAATACAAAGCACTATTTTTAGGCAGAAAGCCACTTACCAATAACAATTAGCCTGAACATCAGCAAAGCCCTTTGATACTGAGGCAAAAGACAAACTTCTTGAAAAAGTACACCAGTGCTGTATAAACAGAACATGCTCAAGATGAATTGTTAACTGGCTTGGGAAACAAAAGATAATGATAGATGGGCATTACTCTGGTTGGAGAGGTGTAATAAGTGGCATCTCCCAGGGATTAGTGCTGTGACCACTTGTGTTTAACATTTTCATTAATGGGCTGCTTAAATTCACTGATGACATTAAGGTGACCAGGGTAGTAGACTCCTCTGAGGATGGTCACTGGTGACAACCAGGGTGGTGGAACCTCTGAGGATGGTCACTGATGACTTTAAGATGAATGTGGTGGTGGATCCCTCTGAGGATGGTCACTAATGACATTAAGATGACCCGGATGGTGGACTCCTGTGAGGATGGTCACAGGGGACATTATGACGACCAGGGTGGTGGACTTCTTTGAGGAAACAGATCACATTATGATGACCAGGGTGGTGGACTTCTCTGAGGATACAGATGACATTATGATGACCAGGGTGGTTGACTTCTCTGAGAATGGGAACAAACTTCAAGAGGATCTAAACATGGTGTATAATCGGTCAGAGCCCTGGAGTCTTCTAGTCCATGTAGCTAAATGAAGGTGCTATACTTGAGGAGAAATGGAGGTAAGACCTATACACTGTGCAGGTCTCCTCTTGCTGCACTGAAGGAGAAAAAGGACCAGAGGATTATAGTCGACAAGGGACTGACACATGACATATAGGATAGTGTATGGATAGTCATGCTGAACAAGGCTATTATTCCACCGAGTGGTTACCATGATGCTATGTGGAACTAAAGAACGAAGCTCAAGAGGTTCACATAGCATCATGGTAACCACGAGATGGAATAGTAGTCTAGTTCAGCATGACCATCCATACACTGTTCTGTATAGTGTATGGACTGAAACTGGTTTTGAAATGTAAAAAAAAATTATTTGCTTCTGTTGTTCCATGACTCCATTTGGTGTCTGTGTTCTGTGAACTCACCTTTCTAATGATCTCCGACATCCCTTTCTAGGCCAGCTCTCCGAGCAACAGTTCAACTGTCTTCTGCCTATGAACCACGCAGATCGGGAGAGCTGAATTGTGACATAGCTAGTGCAGCAGAACAAAAAGTCATTCTGCTGCAGTATCTATGTCACTACTGCAGCAAAACAACTTTTTTGGCTGTATGCATTTTCATACAGAATGATGAAAGTCCATACACTATAAGCAGTATGTGGCTGCTGTTAAGAGAGCCAGCAGAATGCTTGGGTGAATCAAAGTGGGGGTGGGGTGAACAGAAGAACAGGGGAATAATCTTGCCACTTTACAAGGCCCTAGTCTGTCCCTATATGGAATATTGTGTGCAGTTCTGGGCTCCCTCAATACAAATTATGAAATTGGTAGAAAGAATGCTGGCTCTTGATTGGCGGGAAGAGGTACTTCAGCCAGGCCATTATCCCAGCACAACAGCTCGGCTGAAAGTAGCTCCACAAAAATAAGCTTAAAATGCAATAAGGCACTCCAGGGGGTGACTTATGGTAGGCTAATGGTCCTTCTTGAGTTGGGGAAGCACTCAGCTTTGCCTTGTGCTTCAACCCAGCTGAAGCGGGCCATCCCACCATAATGCACCCCCTGTCATGCCTTACCGCCTAAACAAAGCACTGAAACAGTAGAGAGGATGCAGCACAGGGCTGCCAAAATGATCAGGAGTATAGGAGACAAAAGGTATGAGGACAGACTCGAGGCCCTTAACATGGACACCCTGTAGAAAGGAGACTGGGAAGCATTATATCAGCTTTTCTCAGTTTTACTTATTTATAAGTTTTACCAAGAATAGCAAACTGATGTGATAGTAGATCATTTCTGGATGCAACCTGAGGGAAGGGAGAAAGGGATCATATACAGTACAACAAACAAGGTTTAATAGTAGAGCATTTAAAAAAATAATACACTCATGAACAGCAGAAAGATAAAGCCAATGTAGTTCAGTTCAATGAGCCTACACAACCGAATATGATGTTATGCTTGTGCAAGTTGGAAAATCTTTGGCTGTTCGTCTCTCTGTCATGGGATATACCACCCCATAGGGGTATGAAGGCAAGAAACCCTAGAGGATGGTTCCACCCCTAGAGTGCCATAGGAATGATTCCCTTGGCTAACGGTACCTGAGGAAGAAGGCCCCAGGAGAGAGAGATGAGCCACTGGAGGAGGAGGAGGAGGGGAGGATGGTGGGGCAATGAAAAAATGATTGAGAATGCAGCTGGGAGGTGCAGCCTTTTATGGCCTGAGTGGGGGGGGAGTGATTAGTTGCTGCACCCCATTGAACTTCAGGCACTACCTTCCAATTCAATGGGCCTACACAACTGAGTATGATGTGATGCTTGCAAAACTTGGAAAATCTTTGGCTGTTCACCACTCTATCCATGGGATATACCACCCTGTAAGGGTACAAAGGTAAAGAACCCTTGAGGAGGGTTCCACCCCTAGGGGTGCCGTGGGAATGATTCTCTTGGCTAACGGTACCTTAGGAAGGAGCCCAAAAGAGTTTCAAGCAACATGCAGGGAGATGAATGTTTATCTGTACTGAGGACCTGAAACATAGTTCAGTAGGTGTAGTATAGTCAGGAGCTTGAGGTACAGTAGCAGGAGATGACGATGAATAGTGACCTGCTTGTAGGTTTGAATGGAAGACACAGAGGCATAACTTCCTAAGGAGAGAAAGGGAACAGCTACTAGGGCCACCATCCATCTCCATCTAACAGCGGAACCTATCTACATGACCTATGGAATTACTAAACTTATCTAGGTATTATGACCATTGGCATGGAAGAGAGGAAACACCCCTTTTGAGGAGAAAACCTCTGGGGATCCAAGGCCTAGGTCAGCTTTCCTCTAGGCTTTGGGATGTTATGAATGGACAGTGAACAGAACCACAGACAGGACAGGACTGAAAAGACAAAACAAACCCCAAAGGGGTGTCTAAGAGATACGAGGTAGGAGGGCGCCATTGCCCACTACGGTGCACAGACATGCTGTATCTACTTTGACTACACACAGATGCACCATAACCCACTATGGTTACACATACATGCTGTAACAGGCCACAGCTACATTCAGACATGCCATATCTCACTACATCTACACACAATGTGCTATAACCCGATATAGTGACACACATAAGCATTGTAACCCAGTACGGCTACACACTTACGTGCCATATCCTGCTATGGCTACACATAGACACATCATAACCCACTATGGTGACATACATGCCGTATCCCACTATGGCTATGCATAGACATGCTATAACCCACTATGGCCACACACTGACATGCTGTAACCCATTACGGCTACACAAGACAGGCCATAACCCTCCACGGGTCAACTCACAGAGCAGGAAATTACTGTTAACTATTTTGACAATTACAGAGAAGTCCAGTCGTAGGACTGTAATTGATGACTTGAACATGTGACAATAATGTGAGGTAGTCCATAATAATAAGTGCATGCAAGTCCTGCATGAGGATGAGAAAAGAAGTAAATATGCTATTGATACTGAAGGCATACAAGACCTGTACAAGGACCAGGATATAAGTAAATATATGGGTAGTGAAATAGAGATAGAGGGCAGGAAGCCCCAAAAGAGGCAGAGGTGGTCTAAGGGCCCAGACGGGTTGACCAAAGATGCAGCAGGGCATGGCTGCCGAGGGTGGTGCATAGGCATGGCGAGGTTGTGAGTTGGGAATGGTGACTGGAAGGATGAGGGTCCGGACAAGAGGGCAACAGGTAGATAGGAGAGGAATGCGCCACCTGAAAACAGGGAGGTCCCCTCACCAAAAGGCTAACACAAAGGAGAGAAGCCCCATCTGAGGACAAAAGAAAACCCCAGGTATAAGGAACGGGGGCAGAGGAGATGCAGGCCACTGCTGCAGTGGCCAAAAGAGGAGGGAGGCAAAACAGGGAATCAGGGCAGAAGAAATGGGGCTCCGGCAAGCGGCAGCCAGGAGGAGGAGGGGAAAACACAATGGGAGGGAGCGAGGGGAAGGAGGGATGGACAAAGAGCCACAGAGTGAGTGGTAATAGCAGACAGGCAGCTGCAAATGAGCAGAAACAAAAAACAGAGGAGCTCAGAGGGGAAAATCACAGAGAGCCACAGGATGAGTGGCAAGGAGCGAAGGAGTGGGGAGAGAGGAGGAGAAGACAAATGGCCACGGGACAAGCAGCACAAGGGGAGGAAGGGAGCTGGGGAGGGGAACAGGGAACAACACAAGCAGCCATGTGGTGAGTGGTGGCCACAAAGACAAATGCAGAGAAGAGAAGTGAGCCAACGCAGAGGCGAAGCAGCAGAGGAAGAAAACAAGCATCGAGCAGCATGAGAAACCAGGGAGGAAGAAAGTAAGGTGGGCAGAGCCTCCAGCCACAATGAAAAAACACTTGTGGAAGCAGTTGGGAGGTGCAGCCTTTTATGGCCTGACGGGGGAGTGGTTAGTTGCTCCACCCCATTGATCTTCAGGCACTGCCTTTCAATACAAAACAACTGTGATGAAATAACCAGAAAGACATAGAAACAGACAATGCCAGCAGGAAAAGACCTATGGTTCACCCACCTTACCTGTGGTTCCCTATAAACTGCTAGGACCTAACTGACATCTAGGGTACTAGGAGACCTTGGGGTTATGAAATCTAATGATCTCAAAGTGGCAGGGCAGTGTGACAAAACAGTGAGTTGGGCTAGTGGGATACTGGGTTGCATAGGGAAGGGAATCTTCCTCAGGAGGAGAGAGGTGGTATTACCACTATTGTTCACTGGTATGACCCTACCTGGAGTACTGTGCCCAGTTTTGGAGGCTGCACCTAAGAAAGGACATAGAAAGCATGGAGGCAGTCCAGAGGAGAGCAACTAAAATGGTGCAAGGGTTGCACGAGAAGCCAGTTTAAGAGAGACTAAAGGATTTCAACATGTATACCCTGGAAGAGAGGAGAGGAAAGTGAGAGGTGACATGATAGATACCTGTAAGTACCTCACTGAAGTAAACAGCGTCCGGGAGGGGAATCTTTCAAATCAGACAAGAGCACCAGGACCAAGGGACATGTGACAAAGTTGAGAGAGGTGGAGTTTAAGAGAGTTATGAGGAAATATTTCTTTACTGATAGGGTAGTAGATGACTGGACTGCCAGTAGAAGTGGTGAAGGTGAAAACAAAGTGTGTGTGTGTGTGGGGGAGGTTCAAGCATGTGTGGGATAGACAGGGATATTAAACAAGCATTTGTCAGTGCCTGGGTCGACCCTGAAAAAGGGACTGTATTTGTCTCAGTGGACTTACCCGGTTACCAAAACTCAAATAAATAAATAAATACCAAATGTTTGCTTGCTGGCATTGGTAGTGCAGGAGTTAGAGAGATGCATAAGAAGAATGGCAGTGAAGTACTGAACTGATGCCAACCCCACCCTCACCCCCACCCTGCAGAGACTGACAGGCATTGGGGGTGTGCCTTTGGATTGTTGGCCATAATGCTCACGCCATTTCACCTCACCCTACCCTACAGACACTGACAGGTGTTGCAGTGTGCCTTGGGGTCTTTGGGCCTTATACTCACCCCATTCCATTAGGAAATATGCTGAGATGGGTGCGGTATAGGAGAATGGGGTAAACGTTGGGCCTGAAGACCCCAAAGCACTTCTTGATGCCTGTCACTGGCTGCAGGGCGGGAGTGGAAAGATGTAAGCATTACGTCCGACCATCCCAAGTCACAGCCCCGATGCCTGTCAGTCTACAGAGTTGGAAACCCTAACACCCTGGCCGTTTGTTGGTATTTTTGCTCCAAATTTTCAAAATGGGATTTTTGTGACCCCACCTCATGAACAGTGGCACTATCATTTCGTTACTCAATCCTGAAAGGTGGTTTTGCACAGCGACTGTGCCATTTGGCACCACAGGTGTGAAGACACATTTCTAGCAGGATGTGAAAAATGATTGCTGTACTGTTCATGAGGTGGTGTGAAAAAATGGCAATGTTGAAAATTTGGAGTGAAAATATGAAAAATTGGTGAAGTTGAAATGAGCTGAGAAACCGCGCAACACCTGCCTGTAAACAATTATTTTTTGAATATTTTCACAAATTTTCAAATGGGCATTTTTCAATCTCTCCTCATGAACAGTGCCACTGTGACTTTGTTGATCTGTCCCAAAAATTGATTTCCCACAGTGACCGTGCCATTCTGCGCCACAGGTGTGAAGACACGTTTCAGGAAGGATGTAAAAAATGAGCTATACCATTCATAAGGAGATGTGAAAAAATTGGCAATGTTGAAAATCTGGAGAGAAAATATTAAATATGAAACTGCACAATGCACACTCGAAATGCAGTCATTTTTTTGAATTTTTTCACCAGATTTGCAACACGGGCTTTTTGGGACCTCCCCTCATGAACAGTGGCACTGTTTTATTAATCAGTCCCAAATGGTGATTCCGTGCAGTGACCGCAAAATCACCTTCTAAGACCTAGAAACTAAATGGCAGTGACATGTTCATGAGGTGGGGTCCCAAGAACCCCATGTTGAAAATTGGGGCCAAATTCAAAAAATGACTGAGATATCAACCTAAGTTGAAACCCCAATTGCCTCCCATTATAAAGATTACCATTATTTCTTCAGTTTGCAGTTTGTCTTTGAAGAGTGCAGATGTGTCCTGCTTCAGAGAAGATCACAGCTCCAGACCTCTGGAGGGTAAGTATGGGTGAGGGGGGGTGCAGGTAGGCGGGTGCACAGAGGAAGGGTGTGGATGGGGGATGGTAGGGGATGAGGGAGACAATGGTGGACTGTTTTCTTGTTTGCAAGGGTGGGAGACCAAGAGGGAAGGTTTTTTTCATTTACAGGTCACACACACACACACACACACAAAATACTATATACTCATGTATAAGCCAAGTTTTTTTTATCCTTTTTCATTCCCGTTTATAGTACCTCGGCTTATAGGCAGGTTATGTCAAAAATAAAAAAAAAGAAAAGGCAGCCAGGGAGACAGAAGCAGCCAAGGAGCAGCACTGTAAGTGAAGACACTCAGTTGGCATTAGTAGAGCTTGGGGGGGAGAGTGATTAGAGTGAGGGAAGGGTGTGCATGGTGGCAGGAGATGACAGTAAAGAAGCCTCACTTGCGGCAATGTAAAAGAGCAAGAAGGCAGCAGCAGCGAGAGCAGGTGGGCTTAATATGACAGGACGCAGGCAGTGAAAGGAAGCACTCCCAAGGGGGAGTCATTTAATAAAAGATCCACACCGTGGCTGTGTGCAAGCACTGAGGGGCTACAATGGTGAACGGGAGGAGGAAAAGAAAGATACAGCATTTGGGCTAGGAGAGCTTACAAACAGCGCCAGCAGCACACAGTAAAATAAACAAAGAAAGGGGCATAAATCAGATAATCGTGATTGTGTGCAAGCGCTGAGGGGCCACAATAGTGAACTGGGGAGAGGAAAAGAGAGACAGCATTTGGGCTAGGAGTGCCCACAATCAGCCCCAGCAGCTCACAGTAAAATAAAACTGGGGGAAGGAAAAGAAAGACAGCATTTGGGCTAGGAGAGCCCACACACAGCACCAGCAGCTCACAGTAAAATAAACCAAGAAAGGGGCATAAATCAAACAATTGAATGTATTTTTTCTGGGTCAGCTTATATGAGGTCAATGTTGTTTACAAAAAATGCATCTCAGGTTTGGGGGGGTTGGCTTATATGCATATCGGCTAATACAAGAGTATATACGGTAGGCACACTGGGGTGGGCTCCCAGTGTGCCATAATTCTGGTGGGGAGGATGGTAACATGGGGACTGGGCACCCTGATGCTGGCAAGGTGTATAGACAGGTGATGGGGGCACACATCCGACACCAGGAGTGGGCATCCCGGTGTCAGAAAGGAAAGGGGAAACTGTTTAACCAGGAAAGATGCACTTGGAGGGGGGGATGCCGACACAGGGATTGGGCACCCTGATGTTGGCTTTTCAGGAGTGTGTGGTGGGTAGCAGGAGCTGCCGTGTTATAGTTTGCCACATACTGGGGGGGAGGACATGTTAACATGGGGATTGGGCACACCAATGTCTGCTTTCTGGGGACTGTGTGGCAGACGGCAGGAACCGCCATATTTACTGAAATTTTCACCAGGAAAACCACGTAATGGAAGTGTGTCATCTGCCACTGCAATGATGAGCCTATCTCTGGTTGCAGTGGCAGATTCGTTTCAACTCCTTGGCTCTCTCTTAAACTGCTGTCATCAGCAGCATGCTCACTGGTTGGCTGAGGGACACACCAATTAGAGCATCCCCCTGCTTTCGCCACAACACTGACACACCTCTGAAATGTGCTACTACCACCAAAGCAGAAGAATAACCAGCATAGTCAAGGTATAGACAACATTGAACAGTAATGCATAGGGGATATACAACAGTCTGTTAAAATATGCTGTTTATTTTCATAAGTGAATGGGCAGGACCATAACTTATGAGTTGTGAAGTCAAACATGACTTATGAAGGTCCCACCCCCTCACAAATGGAAATAAATGGCTAATATAAAATAGACCATTGTGTGTTCTGAGTATATGATGGTCTGCGCTGTTTAAAAGTTTCAATTTTTTTGTTTACTTCTCAGGTCGTGGGCTGTCCCCCTCACTGAAAATGCTGTCAGCATTAAAGCACTACAATTCATGCCCTCCCAACGTGCTGTTTAAGCTGAATTCCCCCTTTCCACCAAAGTACTGTGCCCATCAGAAATGTACCTTTTCAAAAGTACTTCTGTAATCGACACGGGGTCCCAAATCGAGCTAGCTGTAATTGAAGTAGTTTCAGTTTAGAGGGGAGAGAGCAGGCATGCACAGGGACCAGCTGGCTGGCTTCTCAGCATGTTCAGCAGGTTAGCAGAAACTGACTAGCATGCTGGTCAAATTATGAATTACATGGTGGCACTGGAAGGGAATGTAAATAGAATGGGCTGGCTTGCAGGAATATATATATATAGAGAAGGTTCAGAGGAGGGCAACAAAGATGGTGCATGGGTTGCATCACAAGTCCTATGAAGACAGGTTGAAGGAACTGAACATGTACTCCCTGGAGGAGAGGAGGGAGAGAGGGGATATGATAGAGACATACAAGTATCTTACAGGGAGGAACAGGGTACAGGAAAACACTATTTTTAAGCGAAAAAGATGTTTCAGGACTAGAGGGCATGGGATGAAGTTGGAGGGAGGACGATTCAGAGGAAACATGAGAAAGAATTTCTTCACAGAACGGGTGGTGGACAAGTGGAACACCCTGCCAGAGGAAGTGGTGGGGGCTGAAACAATCACGGGATTTAAGAATGCATGGGATAGACATAAAGGAATTCTAGAGGTCAGGGGTAAGGGGAAATAGACTTCTAGGAAAACAAACTGAACTTACAAGCTCAAATGGGCAGACTAGGTGGGCCATAGGCCCTTATCTGCCGACACTGTCTATGTATCTATGTATATATACACGTATATATATAGAGAGAGAGACAGATAGATATATATATATATAGAGAGAGAGAGAGATAGAGAGAGAGAGAGAGAGATAGTAAGGGGTGTTGAGTAGGAGGGGCATACCAGGAAAGGAACAGCAGCAAGAGAAGAGATGACTGCTCTCTCAGTGGAAGGGAAGTAAATGCAAATCTAGGAGCTTTCATTATTACTTCTTCGCATTGATATTGCATTGGGGAAAGGAGGAGTAGGAGTTTGAAGAAGGTTGTGCAATGGCTACTTAAAGCCTGTTTTTGAGTGTGGATAGGAAGGATAGGAATATAAAAAGCAGTTGCTCAATATATCTAAACGTGTGCAACAAAGGAAGTAAGGGAAATAAAGAAAGTGTTTTGCACTGATAGAGGAGGGAGAGGGGAGATTTGGGGGAGTGTTTGGTATCCTGCATCTGGAAGGGTGGGGGGTCACTGGTGGGCAACGACAGCAATGGGTAGGGTGGTGGGCTGCAACAACTGTGGTGCACCAATCTTTCTAAAAATTGCCTGGAGTGTGGGAGGATGTTTAGTGTGCAACCACATAGAAAAACTTAGAAAGGAGATTGAGGGTCTGCAGGAGGAACTAAGACAGGCAAGGCAGATTGGGCCCTCCCCCACCTCTTATGTGGGTTGGCCCAATACTGGAGGGAGGAAGAGGGAGATGAGGATGGCGATTTAAGCCAACAGTGGTGAGAGAGGGGTCAGAAGAAGGAAGCAGAGACAAAGGGCCCAGGCCAGGAAGAACAATTGCCGTGAAACCAGGTCAGGAGACAAAAGTCAAATCGAAGGAGGAGATAGGGACTTGTGAGGGAGGCGAAGAAGTGGCAAAGTCATGGAGTGGAAAGGAGAGAACAGGTTACTATGAAGAGAGAGGAGGGGCATTTGTGAAGGGCCTTCAGAAAAAGTTGTGCACTGCTAGAGAGGAAGAAGGTGGAGGAGGGAAATGATGAAATTAGAGGAGTAATTGATAAATGCCTGGACCAAACTGGAGCGGGGGAAGTTCTGTTCGGAGAATTGCAACAGGGGTAAAAGGGGGAAATAATGTGCAGGAGGAAGAAGAGGAGCTGGAAATGAGAGAGGGAGATGAATGGAAGCAAGCAGGGAGTAAGAGGGGTGGAATTTTAGTGCTGGGGGACTCAATACTAAGAGGAGTTAGGTGGGGTAGCAAGGGGGGAGAGGCATAGTCGCATTTGGGTGGAGGCCATGCCAGGAATGACAGCGGAAAGGGTGGGACAGTCTATTCTGAAATATGCTAGAAGGGGTATGGACAAGCCTCATTTAATTATACATCTTGGGACAAATGGCCTGGCTGACAAGACAGTAGATACAGTCCAGAGGAGGTTTGAGGAACTAGCACAATTATGTGAGGGGGCAGGAAGATCAGTAACTTTTTCAGAGATACTACGGTGCCAAAGGCAAGCACAACAAGGAAGCTGGGAATAGAAGAATTTAACGGATGGCTAAGAACCTGGTGTTGTGCTAAAGGGTATGGGCTGTTGGGGGGTGGGGAGGGACCTGGGAGGACAGTAGTCTCTATGCCAAGGACAGACTACACTTGAGTGAGGAGGGAAAGAAAGTGTTGAAACAGAGGATGGAGGCGTACATAGAGGAAGTTGGGAATTTGAACTAGGAGTGGGGGGTGGCAGTTGGGGAAGAGATATGCAGAGACCACAGGTTGGGAAATCATATGAGCTTACCCCCCATAACAGTGACAAAGGACAAATGGCATCACGGAAACATGGGCCACCCAATACAATGAGTGGGACCTGTCTGTACCAGGGTACAGGTTATTTCGTAGGGACAGGGTGATTGGGAAAGGAGGGGAGGGTGGCACTATATGTGAAGGAAGGACCGAAGTGTGTAAGGGAGAAAGGGGAGGAGGGTAGTATGGAGTCACTTTGGATGCAAATCCAGGATTCCAAGAATAGGATTCTTAGAATGGGAGTGGTGTACAGGCCACCATCTCAGACGGAGGAGTTAGACAGGGAACTAGCGGGACAGATCAGGAGGACCTGCGAAAAGGGTAGTGTGGTGATTGTGGGGGACTTCAACATGCCAGGAGTGGACTAGAGCACCCCAAAAACTAGGAACAGAAGGGAGCAGGTACTGCTGGATGCCTTCCAGGACAGCTTCCTGCTGCAAATGGTCAGTGAACCAACCAGGTTAGGGAATACCCTTGACCTTGTACTGGCAAATGGGGACTTTGTGAGAGAACTTATAGTGGAGGAACCGCTGTCAAGGAGTGACCACCACTCAGTATGGCTCACATTGGATATGGGCAAGGAAGGAGTGGAATCTGGCACAATAGTGCTGGACTTCAGGAGGGCCGACTTTCGGAGGATGGGGGAAGTGATAAAAGGGTACCTGGCCAGAATTCAATCTAGTATGGACACTAACCAGAGGTGGGAGCTCATAAAGCTGGGGATAGTGGATGCAACCAAAACCTGCTGCAAAGCCAAGAGCAAGAAGGCTAGGGCTAAGAAACCGATCTGGTTGAGCAAGGATGTCATGGAAAAGGTAAGGAGGAAAAGAGCTGCCTTTAGGAAGTACAAGAAAACAGGGAGGGGGAGGACAGGGAGGAGTACTTGACAGAATCGAAGGAGGTGACAAGGGCAGTAAAGGGAGCCAAAGCATCTACGGAACTCAGGCTGGCACAAGGCATTAAGAAGGGGGAGAAGGACTTCTTTAAGTACATCAGGGAGAAAAGGAGCTGTAAGGACCACATAGTAAGGATTAGAGTTCGAGTCAGCGAGGGCAGGAGTCCCAAGCCCTCCCACAGCTCACACACAGAGATTGAAGGACGATAACCCCCGAGCAATCTGAGGACTTCCCAACTCGCAGGTTTCTGGAGTTCGGTCATGAGGGCAGGAGTCCCAAGCCCTCCCACAGCCCACACACAGAGATTGAAGGACGCGACCCCCGAGCAAGCCGAGGACTTCCCAACTCGCAGGTTTCTGGAGTTCGTCACGAGGGTAGGAGTCCCAAGCCTCCCAACAGCCCCACACAGAGATTGAAGGACGACGACCCCCTGAGCAAGCGAGGACTTCCCCAACTCGCAGGTTTCTGGAGTTCGGGTCACAAGGGCAGGAGTCCCAAGCCCTCCCACAGCCCACACACAGAGATTGAAGGACGAGACCCCCGAGCAAGCTGAGGACTTCCCAACTCGCAGGTTTCTGGAGTTCAGGTCGCGGGCAGGAGTCCCAAGCCCTCCCCACAGCCCACACACAGAGATTGAAGGACGACGACCCCCCCCGAGCAAGCCGAAGACTTCCCAACTCGCAGGTTTCTGGAGTTCGGGTCACGAGGGCAGGAGTCCCAAGCCCTCCCCACAGCCCACACACAGAGATTGAAGGACGATGACCCCCCCTCCCGAGCAAGCCGAGGACTTCCCAACTGCAGGTTTCTGGGTTAGGTCCTCGGGGCAGGAGTCCCAAGCCTCCCCACAGCCCACACACAGAGATTGAAGGACGACCCCCCCGAGCAAGCCGAGGACTTCCCAACTCGCAGGTTTCTGGAGTTCGGGTCGCGAGGGCAGGAGTCCCAAGCCCTCCCCACAGCCCACACACAGAGATTGAAGGACGACGACCCCCTCCCCGAAGAGCCGAGGACTTCCCAACTCGCAGGTTTCTGGAGTTCGGGTCACGAGGGCAGGAGTCCCAAGCCCTTCCCACAGCCCACACACAGAGATTGAAGGACGATGACCCCCCTCCCGAGCAAGCCGAGGACTTCCCAACTCGCAGGTTTCTGGAGTTCGGGTCTCGAGGGCAGGAGTCCCAAGCCCTCCCCACAGCCCACACACAGAGATTGAAGGACGGCAGTCCCCGAGCAAGCCGAGGACTTCCCAACTGGCAGGTAGCCGGCGTTTTTCTGCTCTGCAGCTGCTTCCCAGTGTGAAGAAGAGCTCTAGCCCTGCCTACGCTACGCGCAGGCTCCCCACCGCCCCCACCACCACCCTTGGTCGGCTCTCCTTTATATAGTCGTGGTGCTGGCATTCTCATAGCTCGTGAACCAATCAGCCCACTTTCCCACTAGTCCCTTATATTTCCCAACCATTAGTGGCCATCATTGAGCATTCTGTCATCTCCCTCCTCTACTCCCAAGAATAAAAAAAAAAAAAATGCAGTTCCTCACTTCAGGTTTCATTATGCTTTGCATAGCCTCAACCTCCCTCCCCCCCTCAGTAAACCCTACCCTACCTGACCCCCTGTCACCTCTCACCCCAACTCCCAAGCCCACACCCCATTCCTCCTCAGCTCCAGCAAATCACCTCCTCCACCAGGGCTGCAACTGGTCCCTGGGGGCCTCTATCCTCCCCCCCTCCTTCCACACCACAACACCCGCCCTATTTCTCCAACTCCACTCAGCCCCTAAGACAAACTCCTCTCCAGCATATCGCTCCACCCGGAGGGGCGCAACAATTAAGCTCATGTGCCTATTAAGACACGCCAGGTTCCCTACTGCTCATAGCAGGGGACGTTGAACAGAACCCTGGCCCACAGGCACCCACAGCTGCCCAACCAATGGCACCTCCCACACACCTCCCTAAAGGTCTCAAAATCGTGCATGTTAATATCTGTAGCATCCTAAATAAAATAGCCGCCCTCCAAACATCTGTCCTCGCCCTTCACCCAGACATTGTAATCATCACAGAGTCTTGGCTGAAGCACCATTACTGGGACAAGGAATTCTCAATACCCAGCTTCTCACTAATCCACCAAGACAGGCAGGGGAGGAAGAAGGGTGGCTGCACTGCTATGTATGTTGCCTCAAACCTCCAGTATTCTGTAATTACCTCACTAATACCCCTAACAAACATTGAGTCCCTCCTGATCAAAATCACCCTACCCCACTCTATCCCAGTTTACATATCTAGGTCATATTGCCCACCAAACACACCGCTAACCAACATCCTTGAACACCTTGGCAACCTGAGGGCCCTCACTGAGGGCAGTGAACTCCACATCCTTGGTGATTTCAATCTGAGCTGGCTGGGAAGTGCAGCCTCAAAAACACACAGCCAAGTAAACGCGCTGAACTTGCACCAGCAAATAGGGGAACCCACCCGCCTAAACCACAAATCAAACAATCACTCACTACTGGACTGGGCACTCACTACCCACCCACATAGGATACTCAATGCAGGCCTCCTACCGGACTCTCTTAGCGACCAACATATGATCTATATAGTGCGTAAAATCTTCCATCCCCTGGCTCCCCCACCCCATCTGCTGCACTGCAGGGCATACAAATCCCTTGATCTCCCTGCACTCCTGTTCACCCTCTACACCACTGACTGGTCTCCCATCCCATATGCCACTACCATGGACGAGACCCTGAGCTTCTTCTCTTCAAACTTCCTTGCTATTTGGGACCTATATGCCCCATTAAGGAGATCCAGAGTAAGAGGCTCACACTTGCCCTGGGTTACCTCTGAACTCATGGAACAACTCCGTGCCAGGGACTGAGCATGGAAATCTTTCAAGGCCACCGGTTCTCAACCAGCCAAAGAGCATTACCGGGCTCTTCGAAATGCCTGCACAAGACTCATCTGGCAGTCCAAATCAAACTACTTCAAAATGGCTTTTAATAAAAACCACACCCACCCTTCGCAATTCTGGAAATCCATAAAATCCCTCCTCACCCCCCAACCAAACCTCCCACCCCCACCCTCAACCTCGCAGGCAAAATCATAAATGACCCTTCTCTGGTTGCCACCGAGTTTAATGCCCTTTTCTCTGCTGCTACTGCCTCCCTACTCTCCTCCCACCCCATCCTCACTCTCCACCCCTGCTTTCCCAAGATCCCCCTGACCTCCCCAACGCTCCCCACTGGGCCTCCTTCTTGCTCTGCCCGGTCACCCCTGACCAGGTGTTGAAAACTCTTCACTCACTAAACGCATCCAAAGGAAAATGCCCATTGGGGCTAGATTCTAAAATGCTACAGCTCTCTGCCCCGCCATAGCCTGCCCCCTAGCTATGCTCTATAACCTGTCTTTTAAGTTATGCACCGTCCCCACAAATTGGAAACAGGCCACTATTTTCCCCTTCCCAAGGGTGGGGACCTTTCCTCCCCAACGAACTACCGGCCTATATCTCTGCTCCCAATCCTAGCCAAAATTCAAGAGCACCTTGTCCTATCCCAGTTGCACACCTATCTAGATACAATCTCCTTTTTCACCCCTTTTCAGGCCGGGTTCAGAAAAAATCACTCCACCACCACATCCCTCCTTCGCCTCACCAACTCCATCCTCACAGGCATTGACAAAGGTGACATAACCGCGGCTATTTTTATTGACCTGGCAAAAGCTTTCGACACGGTCTCACACCCCCTACTATTATCCAAACTTGCCCAAACTGGCCTGTCAACATCTGCACTCAGTTGGTTACACTCTTACCTAACTGGCCGATCCCAAGGAGTCCGCATCGGTACGGCTCTATCCCCCACCCTCCCTGTCACCAGTGGCGTACCTCAAGGGTCTGTACTTGGCCCACTGCTCTTCTCAATTTTCTTAAATGATCTGCCCACTGTCTGCACAAAATCTGGCATCCATATGTATGCGGACGATATGGTGCTCTTCGCCTCTGGCCCATCTGGTGCAACCGTATCAGCTTACCTCCAGAAGGATTTCAACTCCGTCCAAAGCTGGTTTCTAGAGAATCAACTTTTCCTCAACTCAAAAACTGTCTCCCTCACCTTCGGCTCCTGGGCCAAACTATCGAGCTTACCGCGTGCCCACATTCTATACCTTGGATGGGTCTCCACTTGAGGCATGCTCCACATATAAGCTACCTCGGCGTCTGGCTAGATCAGCACCTGGACTTCTCTGCACATGTAGATGTACTGCAAAACTACATCCCATGCTGGGAGCTCTCCACCCAAAACAAACTTTGCATCCCCTACCAACCAGGCAAGAAATGGTACAAAAAATGATCCTCCCAATTTTGACTACGGCGACGCCATTTACTGTGCGCTGCCCCCCATCCTTAGCCAGGTTAAACCCCATTTTCAACTCCTTCTGCCGGTTCGCCTTGGATCTCCCTCCCAATACCCATCACTGCGACCTCTACCAGTCCCTCGACCTCCCGTCACTCCAAAATCGGCGTTTGCCGTACGGTGTTAGAATCACTGCTAAATTCTGGTCTCACACGCTGCCCTCTTATCTATCAACATGTCTAACCACCGCCCCCCAACCTACCTACGATCTTAGGAACACTGACGCCAGGCTCCTTCACATTCCCCACAGATCCACCCAATCAGGTCAGGTAGCTTTTAGTTTCAGACTGCCCAAACTATGGAACTCCCTGGCAGCTGACATAAGACTCACCACAAGTACTCCCCAACGTAATGCCCTCCTCAAAGAGCATTTTGCTACCAACTGCACATGCTTTCCCCATCGCTAAAATTCCCTGCATGTCTCTTATCAGCTTCAGGCCCATTCTCTACTCAGCACCTTCTTTGCCACTGACTCCTCTCAACTGCTGCTGTAGATACGCCTGCCTACCCAAATAGTATTGTATTTCTAACCACACGATGTAACTGAGAATTTTCTTTTCCATGCTAATACAACACTGCCTGTCATACTCCTCATCCATTTTCATTGTACCTACCATATGCATCTCAGCTTCTGCATCCACCCTTCTGGACCACTTGTTGCTAGCTGCTAATTACTCATTGCTGAATTTTGGCCACTATTTGTTACCTGCTAATTTTGCATGTACTGTTTTGTATTTTTTGTATTTTTCTACTACACTCCTGTAACCCCTTACCCCAGGGCGCATCTGGATTTGAGTGGTACTCTGCTCAGCATGCCTTCCTGGTAAATCTCTTAAATAAATAAATAAATAAATAAATAAATTAGGAAGGAGGGGGGTTGGGTGGAAGCAGGGTGTGGTAAGGCGGAAGCACTAAATGAGTACTTCTGCTCAGTATTTATTAAAGAGAAGAGGGGGGTGACACCCAAGGTGGGAGAAATGGCAGAAGCAGGGTGGGAAGTGGTGACAGATGGGGAAATCATGGAGAGCAGAGTTCGAGAGGGTTTGAAGGCACTGAGGGTGGACAAGTCACCAGGCCCAGATGGCATCCACCCCAGGGTACTGAAGGAGCTGGTAGAGGTCCTTGCAGGACCTTTGGCAGACCTATTTAATTCCTCACTACATTCGGGGTGTGTACCTCAGGACTGGAGGATGGCTCATGTGGTGCCCCTCCACAAGAGTGGCCCCATGGATGAACCGGGAAACTACAGACCAGTGAGCCTCACATCCATCGTGGGTAAGCTAATGGAGACAATCATGAAGGAGAGGCTGGTGGCCCTTCTAGAGGCCAAAGGACTACAGGACAGCAGACAGCATGGCTTCATATGTGGCAGATCCTGCCAAACCAACCTGGTCTAATTCTATGACTGGGTAACTAGGCAACTGGACAGGGGCCATGCAGTTGATGTCCTGTATCTGGACTTCAGTAAGGCATTCGACTCAGTGCCACATGGAAGGCTGGGAAGGAAGTTAGTAGGCACAGGGGCGGGTGCAAAGCTGGTGAGATGGGTAGGAAACTGGCTGCAGGGAAGGCAACAGAGGGTGGTGCTGGGTGGGTGGGGAGCTCTCACACCCAAGGGCAGTGACGAGTGGTGTTCCACAGGGCTCGGTGTTGGGACCAGTGTTGTTTGGGATATTCATTGCAGACATATCATGGGACATCAAGAGCAAGATCAGTCTGTTTGCTGATGATACCAAGGTAGGCGCGGTGGTGGATGACCTAGGGGGATAGCAGGGGTTTCAGGATGATCTGGCAATGCTTGAAACCTGGTCAGACATCTGTCAACTGGCTTTAATGCCAAAAAGTGCAAGGTGCTGCATTTTGGGATGAAGAACCCAGGAGGAGTTACCAGCTAGGGGGGTGCAGCTAGCCCAGACAGAGGAGGAGAAGGATCTGGGTGTGCTCATTACATGGTCAATGAACAACTCGGCACAATGTAGGAAGGCAGCTGCAAGGGCAACAAAATGCTGGGTTGTATTGCAAGGGTATATCCTCGAGGAGGAGGAGGTGATTCTGCCCACTATAGGTCATTAGATAGACCACACCTGGGTACTGCATGCAGTACTGGCCCGTATCTGAAGAGGGACATTAAGTTACTGGAGGGTGCAGGCATGAGCGACAAAAGATGATCAAGGGGCTGGGGGACGTATCATCGAGAGGGAGGTTGAAGGAGTTGTACTTTACTCACTGGAGGAGGAGAGACAGGGGTGACATGATTGAAACCTTTAAATACATGAAAGGAATAAACAAGACAAGTACAGAGGGGCTGTTCAAAGTAAGGGAGGGAGGGACACGAGGGGCCATGATATGAGACTGGAGCGAGGAAGGTTCAGGAGGGAGATGAGGAGACACTTTTTTACAGAGAGGGTGGTGGCTGGGTGGAATGCGTTACCTCCTGAAGTGGTAAGCAGTAGAACAGTGGACTGCTTCAAACGAGGATGGGACAGGACAAGGGGGAGGGTTAATGAAGTGGAAGGAAGGAAGGGAGGGGCAGCTGCAGAATAAGGGGTGCTAGCTGCACATTCGAGCAGACTTGATAGACCTCTAGGCCTTTATCTGCTGGCAAATTTTGTATGTTCGTATATATATAAAGAGAGATATATAGAGAGAGATAGAGAGATAGAGAGAGATAGAGAGATAGATATAGATATATATATATATATATATATATATGTATATATATATATATATATATATATATATAGATAGATATACAGTGGCGTGAAAAAGTATTTGCCCCTTCCTGATTTTCTCTATTATTGCATATTTGTCACACTGGATGTTTTCAGGTCTTTAGACAAAATATAATATTAGATAAAGGGAACCTGAGTGAACAAATAACACTTTTTTTTACTTATTTCATTTATTTAATGAAAAAGTTAACCAACACCAACTGGCACTGTGTGAAAAGTAATTGCCCCTAGTTAAATCAACCCAATTAAAGGATAATTAGAGTCAGCTGATTGAACACAGCCAGGCTTGATTACAGCCAGCCCTGCTCAATATAAACCTCACTTATTTTGACCTTACCATCAGAGTCTTGCCAGCACAAAGATTCAACCAGCACATTATGCCATGATCAAAGGAAGTTCCTGAAAAGATCAGAAAAAATGTGTTGCCCTCTATCAGTCTGGAAAGGGTTACAAAGCTATTTCTAAGGCTCTGGGACTCCATCAACCACAGTGAGAGCCATAATCTCCAAATGGAGAACACTTGGAACAGTAGTGAATCTTCCCAGGAGTGGGCGGCCTGCCTAAATTACTCCAAGGGTAGCGAAAATCATCCAGGAAGTCTCAAAGGATCCAAAACAACATCCAAAGAACTGCAGGCTTCTCTTGCCTCCAGCTAAGTCAGTGTTCATGACTCCACAATCAGAAAGAGACTGGGCAAAAATGGGCTTCATGTGAGAGTAGTAGGCAGAAACCACTGCTAACCGAGAAGAACATAAATGCTCATCTCTCATTTGCCAAGAAGCACCTGGATGATCCACAAGCCTTTTGGGAAAATGTTCTATGGACAGATGAGTCCAAAGTGGAACTTTTGGATGACATGGATCTCATAATGTCTCGCGAAAAGCAAACACAGCATTCCACAGTAAGAACACCATACCAACAGTCAAACATGGTGGTGGTAGTGTGATGGTGTGGGGATGCTTGCTGCCTAAGGACCTGGATGGGCTTGCCAAATTAAAGGAACCATGAATCTGCTCTGTACCAGAAAATTCTTAAGGAGAATGTCCGGTCATCCTTCCGTCAGCTGAAGCTGAAGCATAGTTAGGTCATGCAGCAAGACAATGATCCAAAACACAAAAGCAAGTCCACATCAGAATGGCTAAAAAGTAAAATTAAAGTTTTGGAGTGGCTAGTCAAAGTCCAGACTTAAACCCAATAGAGATGCTGTGGCAGAACCTGAAACGAGCAGTTCATGCTCAAAAACCTACCAAATGTTACTGAATTAAAGCAGTTCTGCAAGGAAGAGTGATTAAAATTCCTCCACAGCGATGTGAAAGACTGATATTGAATTATAGGAAGTGTTTGGTTGCAGTCATTGCAGCTAAATGTGGCGTAACCAGTTATTAAGTGTAAGGGGCAATTACTTTTCACACAGTGCCAGTTGGTGTTGGTTAACTTTTTCATTAAATAGGTGAAATAAAAAAAAAAACAAGTGTTATTTGTTCACTCAGTTCCCTTTATCTAATATTACATTTCTCTAAAGACCTGAAAACATCCAGTGTGACAAATATGCAATAATAGAGAAAATCAGGAAGGGGGCAAATACTTTTTCACGCCACTGTACATATATCTATATATCTATATATATATATATATATATATATTATGGTAGCACGGTAGTGCTACCATAGTTAGGGTTGAGGAGCCATTTACATGTTAAACCCAAAATTTTGCACCTTTAAAACTTTGCAACCGTTTGATGGATTTACTTGAAATTTGGAATTGACGATCAAGAACCATAGGCCTTGGGATCTGCCAAGTTTCGTACCAGTTGGGTATACAGCTGCGGAGTTATTAAGTGTGATCTGCGCGTGCGTTTACTCTTTTTCTGGAATTCTACAGTTACGCCTTCAGGTCGCACGGTTTACGCGACCGGCCCCAAATCTTCAGGGAACGTGTGGCCGGGGTCCCTTATGTGCCTTTCAAAGATTTCGTAAAAAAATATTAAACGGTTCAAAAGTTATTCAAAAAACAATTTCCCATTATAAGTCAATTGGAAAAGTTAACAAAAAGTTCGACAGTGTCGCAAATGCACTTTTTACTGTCGCAAATGGCCCTGTTACTGTCACAAATACACCATTTTGTTTTCAGTTAGTGATCAGAAAAATGCCTGGCATTTAAAATTGAGACCCTCTAGCAACCTAATTCTATTTGTATTCACCTAGTCGGGCCCTGAGGATGCTAGCCATGTCTTTATTTTGGAGTAAAACACCCAGAAATATGTTTTTCAGATTTCTGGAAAAAGTACTTTCGCAAAGTAATGTCGCACTCACAAGGTGTGTCATAAATTTTACAAGCTTTAAATTGCGACACTACTTTGCAACACTATGCCCA
The DNA here is from genome assembly GCA_016271365.2 of Neoceratodus forsteri. Classification (NCBI taxonomy): domain Eukaryota; kingdom Metazoa; phylum Chordata; order Ceratodontiformes; family Ceratodontidae; genus Neoceratodus; species Neoceratodus forsteri. The sequence goes on along the minus strand of CM028129.1, from coordinate 1,250,094,249 downwards.
AAATAACACTAATTATTTGGCACTCCACTGCAAAAGACCAGTTTGGAGTTTGGGGCTGAAATTTGGAGGGTATGCAGCCAGCATCTCCCAGATGTGCCTTTCTGTGTTTCAGTGAAAAAATATTACACAGTGGCAAAGTTATGCTACTCCAAAGTTGACGCTTTTTCCCGTGGGATAACATTACGGCGTACAATGCATTGCAACAATTGTTTGGCGCCCTGCTGCAACATAACGGTTTAGTCTTTTGGGCTGAAATTTACAGAGAAGACAGCAAACATACCACAGATGTGCTTTTCAGTGGTTTGGTGAAAAAATATTACAGGGAGGCAAAGTTATGGCAGTCCGAACTTCTGTTTTTTTCCCATTGGATAACATTACGGCATTCGCTGCGCCTTTCAGGGCCCGTATCACGAAAACGGTGCAAGATACAGACTTTTTGTGGAAAAAATTTATTAGCCCCCTAGCAGGAGCTAAGTACAAAACTAGCCAAGAAAGTAATAATTCATATGACTTTTAAATTTTTTTTCTGTGTCATACAGTTACTGAGATATAAGCAATTTACTATTCCAAGTCCTCATTTTTGTGTTCCGAGAGTCATTATTTTGCATACATTCTTTGTACTCACTGTCTTTCTCTATACAGCTTTTGGGTAAAACCAGCGCCTTACACTTACTTTCTGTTACCATTACCGTTTCTGCTTGCGGTTCCGTTACCGTTTCACTTACCGTTCACAGTTACGCCACCATTGGTACCCTTTGCGTTTTCATTTGCAGTTGCGTTTGCATTATTTTTAACATTTCTGTCTACAGTACTGTTTCTCTTTCTGTTTCACTTTGCGTCACCATGAGGATTACGATTTGCGTTTGCGGGCACAATGTTACTATGTGACCGCGCTTCCGCCGCCACATTACATTCACTATTTCTCATTATCATTCTCAAAAAGAAGGGAAATTAGAGGCAAAAAACTCAGTTTAATGCATCAGTTAGGGTTGTTCCACAGCGACAAAAGTGAGGAAATTCGATATTAGGGTTGAATCCCCCTTTGCACCTCTCCAGCCCACCCCCCCAAATGGAATCGGGGTGTGCATTGGGGTCATCAGTCCTAACAGTCACCCCATTCTCCTATTCCTCAGCTTCTTTCCACATGTGATGGGGTGACACTTAGGGCCGATGACCCCAATGCACACCCCGATTCCATTTGGGGTGGTGGGCTGGAAGGGTGCAACGGGGGTTTCAACCCTAACATCGAATTTCCTCGCTTTTGTTGCTGTGGAACAACCCCTGATGCATTAAATGGAGTTTTTTGCCTCAAATATAGATATATAGATAGAGATATATATATATATGCAATAGGGGTGAACATACAGTAAATGGAGTGTGATAAATCTGTTTATCCGAGAAACTGTGTGGATAAATTTCATTTATCCACACAGTTACTCATTTATCCACACAGATCCACGATGAGAGCCTGACAAAAATGTTGTTGAATGCCCCATCAGCGACACCGGCAGGTCGACCGCATTCTGCAGTCTGCTGCTGGTTCGCACTGTAATTCCTTGTTTTCTTCAGGAGGCTTTGCCCCCGAACTCCCTACGCAGGGGGCTCTGCCCCCCACACCTCCCCCACTTAAGGATTCTCAACTCCAGTCGGAGCTGATTGGGGGGGGGTGCAGGACCCCCGACAGACAGCACCAGGTTCCAGCGGGTCTCCCACAGCGGCATGGTGCTGTAGTCGCTGTGGGGGACCTCGCTGGTGAAATGTCGCTGTCGGGGGGGGGTAACTGTATCCACACTAACCATATTCAATGCGATTATCTTTAAAATTAAAAAAAGATAGCATGGTACCGTGAGCATGAAAATTGTTCAGCACAAAATTATCTACAAAATGAGTAGTGTTTCATTTATAGATACCTTATAGATTTTTTATAATTAGCGAAAAAACTGAAGAAAATTTAATTTTTGTCCACTTTTTTGACAAACAAATTCAAATAACTTTTTTTGTGGTTAGTAAGTTTTATTGATTTGACTTATTAAGACGATACAAACATTAAAACAGTCGGATGCATTGCAAAGGTCTTACAGACTGTTACATATTCTGTAGAATCAGAGAACGGAACATGCTGGTCAAATAGTAATGAACTGAATATACTAGCCAGATAAGCAGTAGGATAATACTCTGTGCCTGGATGTACAACACCTATCCAGCTGGAGATTAACTTTGAAAGTATTAGCAGTGGGTGCATTGCATTATGGCCAACTCATACAAACATATCTTACTTGGCCCCATCCTGCTAGTTTCTGCAGTATTTGACAAAGCATAAGAAATTGAGAGGTCCAGGGCCGCTGTCCTCTACTTTATGCCTACAAAATACAAGAGATCACACACACAAAGCAAACAGGTCTTCATTGTCAGAGAAGATACTATCCTTTACTGAAACTATACCATGTCATCCGCAGAGTAGGGTCCCCTATAACTCAGTAACAATCTCTCCAGCACTTGTCCCTAAATGCACCATGAGAGGAGACCATTATAGTAGCATGGTTGTGCCTATTCAGTCGATTCCCTACCTAGGTTTCAAAAACAGAAGGAAGGGAGTCCAGAGGGCAGTATATTTAAAGAGGGTATTGGTCACGTATGCTCTCGTAGGCCTCCAGGGTGGATACTGCACAGCTGGTAGTCTGTGGCTGGTGTAACAGCATCACAATGGTCCCTCTCCCCCCCTTTGGTCCATTTTAGACCTGGCCAATGTTATGACCAGCCTGTTCTTTCACCATATTATGTTCTTGTGCTGTAGTGCCAGGCTAGCTGTCACCTTGCGTGGGGCCACCACTTCTCCCACTCGAAAAGCCCCTACTGCCATGACTACAAACACACCCTGAACAGTATTGCCTCCTGGGCAGAGAGGCACACCTGCCTTGTCACCTCCAGTACCACAACCAGCAGGTCCCCCTAAATTGGGCATCTCCCATCCTTCCTAGTACCTTATCACCTCTGCCATCCTGCGACCATCCTTTTTATGGTCCTGCTGGCCATGGCATCCTGCCAACATCTGTCCTGGCATACCCAGTTGGTGCCAGCCAGTTGCACCACCACCGTGGCATGGGCTAACCCCTCTTCCCATTTTTCCACTATGAACCTTCTTACCTGCTCATCCTGGTCCAGTTCATCCCTGTCCCACCCATGCTTCCCCTAAATGGAATCTCACTCACCCACCCTCATAGGCCCACAGGGTGTTGGCCGACTAGGACCCTGGTACAATTCCTTTGCTGTATCCCTCAATCTCTCCAACAACTGGCTAGGAACCTGGTCCTGTGCATTGCTGCCTGTGGCACCAGCTCCCAGAAACCTTCCAAGCTGCAAACGGGAAAGACTGTCAGCCACTTCATTCTTAATCCTTCGACATGCTGAACTTTGAAAGACAAGTTCAGTTGCAGGCCCAGTAATACCTACACCGCAGGATATTGCCCATGGTCTCCATCTTCCCGCCCTGTCTGTTAATTACCTCCACTACCCCTTTATTGTCACATCAGAAAAGGATGTGCTTTTTCCTCATCCTGGTCCCCCATACCTTCAAGGCCAGGCATATTGGGAATATCTCAAGGAATGTGATGTTCCTTAATACTCCACTTGCCCTCCACTGTTCTGGCCATGCTTCTGACATCCAATTCCCCTGAAAGTATGCTCCCATTCCCAAGGTGCCCAAGGCATCCATGTGCAACTCCAAATCTGAGTTTCTCTCCCAATTGCCTTGCCAGAATGCCAACCCATTATAGCTGTCCAAGAACTTCTCCCACACCTAAAAATCTTCCTGCACCCCTCTTGACAGGTTCCCCCAGTGGTGCGGCTGCTTAACCTGACCTGTGACCCTACCCAGTCACCTAGTGAAAGCCCTGTCTGGGCTAATGGCCTTGCATGTGAAATTAAGGTGCACCAGCAGTTGTTGTACCTAAACCTGCGGCACTCTCCTGCTCCCTGTCACTTGAGCCAGTAACCCCTTGAGCCAGGCCACCTTGGCCACGGGTAGCTGGAAGCATCCCTGTTCCATGTCCACCTCTATCCCTAACAATTCTAAGCTATGGGCTGGGCCCTCTGTTTTCCAAGTGCCAATTGCATTCCCATATGCTGGTACATCCCTTTAAAGTCCTACAACATTTTGTGCACCTTCCCCCATGTCTCACTAATGAGGAAGTCATCCAGATCATGCACCATCCTCCTGTGCCTGTACTGGGTCCCAAATACCCACTGTACCCAGGAGTTGAATGCCTCAAAAGTGGAACAGGCCACCGAGCAGCCCATTGGCCTACCCTCAAATTGAAAACCCAGGAGGTACCAGCCTGCCAGACTGACTGGCAGTAGCCAAAATGCCGACTATGTCGGTCTTCGCCAACCATGCCCCCTTTACTGCCCTTATCAGTACTATGGCCTGTTCCAAAGAGGCACAGGACACTGCCCTGAGGTGTTCTGGTTTGCCCTTGTTTACCGACCAACCCTCTGGGTATGACAGATGGTTGATCAAACGGAATACCCCCTTCTGTTTCTTCAGCACTACCAATGGGGATACCCAGAAGTTGTTGCACAGTGGGGGCTTCCAAAGACCCTTCAACCTAACCTGCCTCGACTTCCTTTTGTATCTTGTCCCGTACTACCTCTTTCCCTCTCACTGACCCAAGATTCTTGGCCATCGTCCCTGTCCTTCTCCCTTGAAAAACACAGTGGAAAACCCTTCTTGAAACCCTTCCTCAGTAGAGCCCCCTATTTTTCATTTGGGTAATTTACAGTCCATGCCTCTACCACTTCTAAAACAATGGGTGTGCGTGCCAGCACTCAACCTCACCACCCCCCTGCTTCCTTGAACCCTTCTTGGATCCTCCACATTTCGAACAGACGTGTCTGAATTTACAATTATTCCAGGTGCAGGAAGCTTTGCTGAAGCCCAGCAGGTCTTAACCACTGGGGCTGGGGTGTTCTTTCCTTGTTCATCCCCATTCCCTTCCTCCTCCCCTAACAGGGTTCTCACTCATATCTCTGAATGGGTGCAATCCCACCTCAAGTCCCCTAAAGCTGCCATTCTCTTCCTAAATGCTTCATCGTATTTTAGCCAACCGTATCCCAATTTGGCCTTGTACGCGTCCTTATTGATGGACATGCATGTCAGCAGGCGGATGTCCAGGTCTGGCTGTTTCTCCAGCACTAAGGCACTATAAACAATGAAGCCCCCTTGCCAGTTCTCGATGGTCTTCCCCTTGTACTTGTCCTCTTCTGCGTTATGACCCACTGCTGCCAGTGCCGCTGCCATCTCTGATTTTCCCCATGATTCCTTCTGCTCTGATTTTGTGGCTGTGTCCTCATCCACCTGGCTGAAGATACATAGATGCATACAGTGTTGGCAGATAAGGGCCTACTGCCCACCCAGTCTGGCCATTTGAGCTAGTTAAGTTCATTTTATGTTTTCCGAAAAGTCTGTTGCCCCTTAACCCTGACCTCCAGAATTCCTTTATGTCTGTCCCATGCATTCTTAAATACCGAGATTGTTTCAGCCCCCACCACTTCCTCTGGCAGGGTGATCCACTTGTCCACCACACGTTCTGTGAAGAAATTCTTCCTCACGTTTCCTCTGAATCATCCTCCCTCCAACTTCATCCCATGCCCTCTAGTCCTGGATGTCCATGTATTTCTCTTCCCAAAACCTTTCTTTGAACAAAACTGGAACATGGACTCCTAATGAGCAACCCGGGGGTCCCTCATACAGCTTCTTGTGCCCCAGCTTGGTACCTGACCCACCCTTTTCCTCCCAGTCCCTATCCCTTTATGTACTGTAAGGCCCGTCTTTTTTTTTTTTTTTTAATTATCCCTAGGTGGACTTGAATCACCACTCTTTAGATTAAGAGTCAAATGCACTACCCAATTGTGCCACAGAAACACTCGCTTCGGTACCATTGTCTCCTCTGTAAGCTATGTGCAGGGAGAAGAGGACAGGACAATGCAGCATGAGTGCTCTGCATCACCAGCTGGGAGAAATCTCCAGAGGCCTGGCTGCCGGCGGGTCCCATGACCCTGCTTTGACTGCCCAACGTGGGTTGCCTCCTGGCCCCTGCCATCTGGGACTGGCCAGTGCTCTGCACCGCCTACCCATACTCCAACATATATTGAGCCCAATACTTGCTGGCCCCTTTATTTTTTCTCCCCCCCACAGCCTGGAGGGGAGGTACCATGAGGCACACCTCTCCTTTTTGAAAGCATTAGCCCAGCTGCCCCCATGGCCTCTCTCCATGTCCTGCTCCTCCTCGGGCAGACCAGGTTGCCTCCTCTAGGCCCCCAACCCATGACTCCTGAAGGGCCTCATATCAAACCGTAGTGAACTGCCCAGTGCCTCCTGTGCACTCATAGGCAACATAGGGCATCGTGACCAACAAAACAAAAGATCCCACTCTGACCCCACGTGGGTGAAGGCCTACAGATGAGTACCTCCAAGGTCCTTTAAGACAACAGCATTGTCTCTCCCCACTTCACTATCAGAAACCCCTCAGTCCTGCTAGCCCCAAACACGTGGTTTGCACAGGCCCATAAGCATGTAGTGAACTCCTATGCCGGAATAACCTGGACCCCTCCCCCACACGTGGGCCCCCTCGCCACACGTTCCACCTGAGGCCTACTCAGCTGGGGGGGAAGCCACATCAATATAATCTCCAGCCGCATGCCCTTGGCACCCCCGGCCACCTTGCCTGCCAGGGCTCCACACCACCACCTGTTCATGTGTCTTGTTTAGTTATTTCTTATATTTTTGTTTCCCTCTTACTGTTTTTTTTTTATACCTTCCCACTCCTTTCCTTTTTAATTCCCTTGCTGCCCACCTCCGTTTGTCCATTCCATCTCCTCCTGCTACCGCCCCCCCTCCCAGCCTCGTGAGGCCATTGGTGGAGTGAGTACAAAAATACTACATGTCATTTCTTGCCAATAAGTCTTGCATCACCCACTTCTCAGGCCGTCTCCACCTTCACATGCTCCATTCCCTGTTCCCGGACCCACTTCGGCTTTCACTTCAGTCGAAAACTCCGGAACCACCTCGTATTTCTCCCCACTCTTATTCTTGCAGCATGGCTGTTTTACTCTTGAACCTTGTATCTGGATCTGCCATCTAGCGCCATTCACCTCCCACTCCAGTGGGCCATCCACCCACCGCCACGTGGCCCGCCTGGCAGGCCATGTCCAATTTCGAAAACACTCCCCCAATCCTCCCCTTGCCCTGCTCACAGCTCTCATGCCAAGCTACTTGACCTGCCTGCATTACTCCTTTCAGCTCGCAGTCTCCCCCTGCAACCCGAACTGGCCTGCTGGCCCTAGCCACACTGCCACGACCTGGGGGGGGGGTCTCCACCAACTGCTCCAGACAGCCAGCATTCACTGCTGTTCACCTCAATTGTGACACCTCGGTATATTTCTCTTCTCTTTCTCTTTTTTTTGGTTTTAATTTGTAAGCTGCACCAACTACTCAGATCGCTTGGACTACAACAGTGCTAAACCTAGGGTGCCCCAATAGTGCTCCGGTGTGACATATTCTGTTCCCTCTGCAACTGGCGTCTGCTACCACTGCACCAACAGCCCTGCATCGACTCCAGCGTTAACAAAATAAAACCCCAACCTCATCATAAATTGCACAGCCCTTACCCACAACAGCTCTATTTTAACTCAGCTGCAGCCCATCATTATGAAAACCCTCCCCCACCTTGCTTAAACAAAAGCAGCCTTCCATTGTTAAAACGTAGCTTGACTGCAACATCTCAGCATTCCTACCAACTACCACCCCACATGCTGCTTCTCCAAGACACCAAGGGCATGTGCATTTCATGTATAAACCCAGACTCATCACAATGCAGGCCACTACTCCAAACCTAGTTCTAACTCAGAAATCACAAAAACGATTTTAAATCAGCATCCCTACTGTTACCGCTGAATCCAGCTGTAACCTCATTCTTAAACAAAACCTTTTTAATCACAAATAACCACCATTTTAATCAAGCTAAACACACTGAGCCTCATGGCCTGCAAAGGCCTAGCTGCCCCATGTGCCTTATCTAGCTATTGCCAAATGATGTGCTGAGCTCCAAGTTCAAGGAATTTCTCAGCAAAAAGAGGGCTGACTGAGGGTGTCCAGACCTGATATACCCCATCAGGACCCCAGATCAGGACCCCTAGTAGCTCTGCCCCCAACAATGCCACGAGACCTAGCCCCTATCCTGCCATATTACTTATGTCTTACTATAGATGATGTCAGCATCCCCCTCCTCCCCCTCCTCCTCCACCCCTTCCCTCCCCCATCCCATGTTTCTTCCTGGCAGGGGCCATGGGACAACCTGGCCTGCCTTTTAGTGGCAATCCTAATTATCAAAGTACAGGTTCAGATCACAGACAGATCTTGGCATAATCAAAATTCTGTCACTGATATCTGGTTGTTAGATGGTTTCTGCAGAGTTCTGAATGACGTGTCTGAATGACAAAAACTAAATAAAATATTTTTAGTTGAATATCCCATTCTGCAGCTGGGGGGGGAACAAACTGCAGTAGTTGACAGCACATTGCAATCATATAGAGGAAATAGGCTGTTAGCTGTCTGCACAGTACATTTAATGTGAACTGTACTGTGCAGAGTCACTACATCCTGTCTTTAAGTTTGTTTTACCTCTTTAAAACAGAACATAGAAATGCAGCTTGGTTTTAAAACAAAATATAGAAGTGCAGCTTATTTTGTATCAGACCATGGATATGCAGCTTTCAAAACATGGTAATTAAATACAAGCCCCACCCCCGCATAACAATAGACATTTGTATTTAAACAGAACATGGAAATGCAGCTTATTTTAACAAAATGTAAAAATGCAGCATTTTGAAAAACAGGACATGGATATGCATCTTGTAAAACAGTTATTTCAAAACAAAGAAGCAGCATGAACTTAACTTACAAGGGCTGACATTTTCCAAACCGTTTCCTGCATTTCTGTCTCTATTGCAAAAGCAAGTACAGTAAAACGTCCCAGCAAACAATTTCAGGCACAGCAACAAGCTCCTAGACCCACTTTTTTCTTTTTGTCTCCTCCTCATTCCCCCTCCTTGCCCTAGCCCTTTCCTCCTTTGTTTCTCGGGCAGTATATTATGTAGTATTGCAGTATTTTAATTCAGTAATATTATTTGTGCAGTTTGATCCAGCTTTATGTTGCTGATGCTGTTTTTCTTGCCTTGTTTATTCACACTGCTTTTGTGATTTTCACATTGAGTGACTATTGTCCCCTTAATCCTCTCCCCAGATCACACTTGGATATAAGCGTTGGCTCAGCATGCCTTTCCTGTACATCAGTTTTGCACAAATGAATGAATGAATAAATGACTCACTTACTCATCTACCTACCTCATCTTTAGACAAATACAAAGCACTATTTTTAGGCAGAAAGCCACTTACCAATAACAATTAGCCTGAACATCAGCAAAGCCTTTGATACTGAGGCAAAAGACAAACTTCTTGAAAAAGTACACCAGTGCTGTATAAACAGAACATGCTCAAGATGAATTGTTAACTGGCTTGGGAAACAAAAGATAATGATAGATGGGCATTACTCTGGTTGGAGAGGTGTAATAAGTGGCATCTCCAGGGATTAGTGCTGTGACCATAATGTTTAACATTTTCATTAATGGGCTGCTTAAATTCACTGATGACATTAAGATGACCAGGGTAGTAGACTCCTCTGAGGATGGTCACTGGTGACAACCAGGGTGGTGGAATCCTCTGAGGATGGTCACTGATGACTTTAAGATGAATGTGGTGGTGGATCCCTCTGAGGATGGTCACTAATGACATTAAGATGACCCGGATGGTGGAATCCTGTGAGGATGGTCACAGGTGACATTATGACGACCAGCGTGGTGGACTTCTCTGAGGATACAGATGACATTATGATGACCAGGGTGGTGGACTTCTCTGAGGATGGGAACAAACTTCAAGAGGATCTAAACATGTTGTATAATCGGTCAGAGCCCTGGAGTCTTCTAGTCCATGTAGCTAAATGAAGGTGCTATACTTTAGGAGAAATGGAGGTAAGACCTATACACTGTGCAGGTCTCCTCTTGCTGCACTGAAGGAGAAAAAGGACCAGAGGATTATAGTTGACAAGGGACTGACACATGACATATAGGATAGTGTATGAATGTTCATGCTGAACAAGGATATTATTCCACCGAGTGGTTACCATGATGCTATGTGGAACTAAAGAGCGAAGCTCAAGATGTTCACATAGCATCATGGTAACCACGAGATGGAATAGTAGTCTAGTTCAGCATGACCATCCATACACTGTTCTGTATAGTGTATGGACTGAAACTGGTTTTGAAATGTAAAAAAAAAATTATTTGCTTCTCTTATTCCATGACTCCATTTGGTGTCTGTGTTCTGTGAACCCACCTTTCTAATGATCTCCGACATCCCTTCTTGGTGGCCAGCTCTCCCGAACAACAGTTCAACTGTCTTCTGCTTATGAACCATGCAGATCGGGAGAGCTGAATTGTGACATAGCTAGTGCAGCAGAACAAAAAGTCATTCTGCTGCAGTATCTATGTCACTACTGCAGCAAAACAACTTTTTTGGCTGTATGCATTTTCATACAGAATGATGAAAGTCCATACACTATAAGCAGTATGTGGCTGCTGATAAGAGAGCCAGCAGAATGCTGGGGTGAATCAAAGGGGGGTGGGGTGACCAGAAGAACAGGGGAATAATCTTGCCTCTTTACAAGGCCCTAGTCTGTCCCTATATGGAATATTGTGTGCAGTTCTGGGCTCCTCAATACAAATTATGAAATTGGTAGAAAGAATGCTGGCTCTTGATTGGCGGCCAAGAGGTACTTTCAGCCAGGCCATTATCCCAGCACAACAGCTCGGCTGAAAATAGCTCCACAAAAATAAGCTTAAAATGCAATAAGGCACTCCAGGGGGTGACTTATGGTAGGCTAATGGTCCTTCTTGAGTTGGGGAAGCACTCAGCTTTGCCTTGTGCTTCAACCCAGCTGAAGCGGGCCATCCCACCATAATGTACCCCCTGTCATGCCTTACCGCCTAAACAAAGCACTGAAACAGTAGAGAGGATGCAGCACAGGGCTGCCAAAATGATCAGGAGTATAGGAGACAAAAGGTATGAGGACAGACTTGAGGCCCTTAACATGTACACCCTGTAGAAAGGAGACTGGGAAGCATTACATCAGCTTTTCTCAGTTTTACTTATTTGTAAGTTTTACCAAGAATAGCAAACTGATGTGATAGTAGATCATTTCTGGATGCACCCTGAGGGAAGGGGGAAAGGGATCATATGCAGTACAACAAACAAGGTTTTATAGTAGAGCATTTAAAAAAATAATACACTCATGAACAGCAGAAAGATAAAGCCAATGTAGTTCAGTTCAATGAGCCTACACAACCGAATATGATGTTATGCTTGTGCAACTTGGAAAATCTTTGGTTGTTCGTCTCTCTGTCATGGGATATACCACCCCATACGGGTATGAAGGCAAGCAACCCTAGAGGATGGTTCTACCCCTAGAGTGCCATAGGAATGATTCCCTTGGCTAACGGTACCTTAGGAAGAAGGCCCCAGGAGAGAGAGATGAGCCACTGGAGGAGAAGGAGGAGGGGAGGATGGTGGGGCAATGAAAAAATGATTGAGAATGCAGCTGGGAGGTGCAGTCTTTTATGGCCTGAGTGGGGGGGGTGATTAGTTGCTGCACCCCATTGAACTTCAGGCACTACCTTCCAATTCAATGGGCCTACACAACTGAGTATGATGTCATGCTTGTGAAACTAGGAAAATCTTTGGCTGTTCACCACTCTATCCATGGGATATACCACCCTGTAAGGGTACAAAGGTAAAGAACCCTATAGGAGGGTCCCACCCCTAGGGGTGCCGAGGGAATGATTCTCTAGGCTAACGGTACTTTAGGAAGGAGCCCAAAAGAGTTTCAAGCAACATGCAGAGAGATGAATGCTTATCTGTACTGAGGACCTGAAACATAGTTCGGTAGGTGTAGTATAGTCAGGAGCTTGAGGTACAGTAGCAGGAGATGACGATGAATAGTGACCTGCTTGTAGGTTTGAATGGAAGACACAGAGGCATAACTTCCTAAGGAGAGAAAGGGAACAGCTACTAGGGCCACCATCCATCTCCATCTAACAGCGGAACCTATCTACATGACCTATGGAATTACTAAACTTTTCTAGGTATTATGACCATTGGCATGGAAGAGAGGAAAAACCCCCTTTGAGGAGAAAACCTCTGGGGATCCAAGGCCTAGGTCACCTTTCCTCTAGGCTTTGGGATGTTATGAATGGACAGTGAGCAGTATCACAGACAGGACAAGACTGAAAAGACAAAACAAACCCCAAAGGGGTGTCTAAGAGATACGAGGTAGGAGGGCGCCATTGCCCACTACGGTGGCACACAGACATGCTGTATTCTACTTTGACTACACACAGATGCACCATAACCCACTATGGTTACACATACATGCTGTAACAGGCCACAGCTACATTCAGACATGCCATATCTCACTACATCTACACACAATGTGCTATAACCCGATATAGTGACACACATAAGCATTGTAACCCAGTACGACTGCACACTTACGTGCCATATCCTGCTATGGCTACACATAGACACATCATAACCCACTATGGTGACATACATGCCGATCCTCTATGGCTATGCATAGACATGCTATAACCCACTATGGCCACACACTGACATGCTGTAACCCATTACGGCTACACAAGACAGGCCATAACCCTTCAGCAACTCCACAGAGCAGGAAATTACTGTTAACTATTTTGACAATTACAGAGAAGTCCAGTCAGAGGGACTGTAATTGATGACTTGAACATGTGACAATAATGTGAGGTAGTCCATAATAATAAGTGCATACAAGTCCTGCATGAGGATGAGAAAAGAAGTAAATATGCTATTGATACTGAAGGCATACAAGACCTATACAAGGACCAGGATATAAGTAAATATATGGGTAGTGAAATAGAGATAGAGGGCAGGAAGCCCCAAAAGAGGCAGAGGTGGTCTAAGGGCCCAGACGGGTTGACCAAAGATGCAGCAGGGCATGGCTGCCGAGGGTGGTGCATAGGCATGGCGAGGTTGTGAGTTGGGAATGGTGACTGGAAGGATGAGCGTCCGGACAAGAGGGCAACAGGTAGATAGGAGAGGAATGCGCCACCTGAAAACAGGGAGGTCCCCTCACCAAAAGGCTAACACGAAGGAGAGAAGCCCCATCTGAGGACAAAAGGAAACCCCAGGTATAAGGAACGGGTGGGCAGAGGAGATGCAGGCCACTGCTGCAGTGGCCAAAAGAGGAGGGAGGCAAAACAGGGAATCAGGGCAGAAGAAATGGGGCTGCGGCAAGCGGCAGCCAGGAGGAGGAGGGGAAAACACAATGGGAGGGAGCGAGGGGAGGGAAGGATGGACAAAGAGCCACAGAGTGAGTGGCAATAGCAGACAGGCAGCTGCAAATGAGCAGAAACAGAAAACAGAGGAGCTCAGAGGGGAAAATCACAGAGAGCCAAAGGATGAGTGGCAAGGAGCGAAGAAGTGGGGAGAGAGGAGGAGAAGACAAACAGCCACGGGACAAGCAGCACAAGGGGAGGAAGGGAGCTGGGGAAGGGAACAGGGAACAACACAAGTAGCCATGTGGTGAGTGGTGGCCACAAAGACAAATGCAGAGAAGAGAAGTGAGCCAGCAACCAGAGGCAAGCAGCAGAAAGGAAGAAAACAAGCATGAGCAGCATGAGAAACCAGGGAGGAAAGTAAGGGTGGGCAGAGCCTCCAGCCACAATGAAAAAACACTTGTGGAAGCAGTTGGGAGGTGCAGCCTTTTATGGCCTGACGGGGGAGTGGTTAGTTGCTCCACCCCATTGATCTTCAGGCACTGCCTTTCAATACAAAACAACTGTGATGAAATAACCAGAAAGACATAGAAACAGACAATGCCAGCAGGAAAAGACCTATGGTTCACCCACCTTACCTGTGGTTCCCTATAAACTGCTAGGACCTAACTGACATCTAGGGTACTAGGAGACCTTGGGGTTATGAAATCTAATGATCTCAAAGTGGCAGGGCAGTGTGACAAAACAGTGAGTTGGGCTTGTGGGATACTGGGTTGCATAGGGAAGGGAATCTTCCTCAGGAGGAGAGAGGTGGTATTACCATTATCGTTCACTGGTATGACCCTACCTGGAGTACTGTGCCCAGTTTTGGAGGCTGCACCTAAGAAAGGACATAGAAAGCATGGAGGCAATCCAGAGGAGAGCAACTAAAATGGTGCAAGGGTTGCACGAGAAGCCAGTTTAAGAGAGACTAAAGGATTTCAACATGTATACCCTGGAAGAGAGGAGAGGAAAGTGAGAGGTGACATGATAGATACCTATAAGTACCTCAGTGAAGTAAACAGCGTGCGGGAGGGGAATCTTTCAAATCAGACAAGAGCACCAGGACCAAGGGACATGTGACAAAGTTGAGAGAGGGGGAGTTTAAGAGAGATATGAGGAAATATTTCTTTACTGATATGGTAGTAGATGACTGGACTGCCAGTAGAAGTGGTGAAGGTGAAAACAAAGTGTGTGTGTGTGTGTGGGGGAGGTTCAAGCATGTGTGGGATAGACAGGGATATTAAACAAGCATTTGTCAGTGCCTGGGTCGACCCTGGAAAAGGGACTGTAATTGTCTCAGTGGACTTACCCGGTTACCAAAACTCAAATAAATAAATAAATACCAAATGTTTGCTTGCTGGCATTGGTAGTGCAGGAGTTAGAGATGCATAAGAAGAATGGCAGTGAAATACTGAACTGATGCCAACCCCACCTCACCCCCATCCTGCAGAGACTGACAGGCATTGGGGGTGTGCCTTTGGATTGTCGGCCATAATGCTCACGCCATTTCACCTCACCCTATGCTACAGACACTGACAGGTGTTGCAGTGTGCCTTGGGGTCTTTGGGCCTTATACTCACCCCATTCCATTAGGAAATATGCTGAGATGGGTGTGGTATAGGAGAATGGGGTAAAAGTTGGGGCTGAAGACCCCAAAGCACATCTTGATGCCTGTCACTGGCTGCAGGGCGGGAGTGGAAAGATGTAAGCATTACATCCGACCATCCCAAGTCACACCCCAGATGCCTGTCAGTCTACAGAGTTGGAAACCCTAACACCCTGGCCGTTTGTTGGTAATTTTGCTCCAAATTTTCAAAATGGGATTTTTGTGACCCCACCTCATGAACAGTGGCACTATCATTTTGTTACTCAATCCTGAAAGGTGGTTTTGCACAGCGACTGTGCCATTAGGCACCACAGGTGTGAAGACACATTTCTGGCAGGATGTGAAAAATGATTGCTGTACTGTTCATGAGGTGGTGTGAAAAAATGGCAATGTTGAAAATTTGGAGTGAAAATATGAAAAATTGGTGAAGTTACAAATGAGCGTAGAAACTGCGCAACACTTGCCTGTAACACAATTATTTTTTGGAATATTTTCACAAAATTTTCAAATGGGCATTTTTCAATCTCTCCTCATGAACAGTGCCACTGTGACTTTGTTGATCTGTCCCAAAAATTGATTTCCCACAGTGACCGTGCCATTCTGCGCCACAGGTGTGAAGACACGTTTCAGGAAGGATGTAAAAATATGAGCTATACCATTCATAAGGAGATGTGAAAAAATTGGCAATGTTGAAAATCTTGAGAGAAAATATTAAATATGAAACTGCACAATGCACACTCGTAATTCAGTCATTTTTTCGAATTTTTTCACCAAATTTGCAACACGGGCTTTTTGGGACCTCCCCTCATGAACAGTGGCACTGTTTTATTAATCAGTCCCAAAAGGTGATTCTGTGCAGTGACCGCAAAATCATCTTTTAAGACCTAGAAACTAAATGGCAGTGACATGTTCATGAGGTGGGGTCCCAAGAACCCCATGTTGAAAATTGGGGCCAAAATTCCAAAAAATGACTGAGATATCAACCTAAGTTGAAACCCCAATTGCCTCCCATTATAAATATTACCGTTATTTCTTCAGTTTGCAGTTTGTCTTTGAAGAGTGCAGATGTGTCCTGCTTCAGAGAAGATCACAGCTCCAGACCTCTGGAGGAGTAAGTATGGGTGAGGGGTGCAGGTAGGCGGTGCACAGAGGAAGGGTGTGGATGGGGATGGTAGGGGATGAGGGAGACAATGGTGGACTGTTTTCTTGTTTGCAAGGGGGGGAGACCAAGAGGGAAGGTTTTTTCATTTACAGGTCACACACACACACACACACACACAAAATATTATATACTCATGTATAAGCCAAGTTTTTTTATCCTTTTTCATTCCCGTTTATAGTACCTCGGCTTATAGGCAGGTTATGTCAAAAATATAAAAAAAAAAGGGAGCCAGGGAGACAGAAACAGCCAAGGAGCCGCACTGTAAGTGAAGACACTCAGTTGGCATTAGTAGAGCTTGGGGGGAGAGTGATTAGAGTGAGGGAAGGGTGTGCATGGTGGCAGGAGATGACAGTAAAGAAGCCTCACTTGCGGCAATGTAAAAGAGCAAGAAGGCAGCAGCAGTGAGAGCAGGTGGGCTTAACATGACAGGACGCAGGCAGAGAAAGGAAGCACTCCCAATGGGGAGTCATTTAATAAAAGATCCACACCGTGGCTGTGTGCAAGCACTGAGGGGCTACAATGGTGAACGGGGGGAGGAAAAGAGAGACAGCATTTGGGCTAGGAGTGCCTACAAACAGCCCCAGCAGCTCACAGTAAAATAAAACTGGGGGAAGGAAAAGAAAGACAGCATTTGGGCTAGGAGAGCCCACACACAGCACCAACAGCTCACAGTAAAATAAACCAAGAAAGGGGCATAAATCAAATAATTGAATGTATTTTTTCTGGGTCAGCTTATATGAGGTCAATGTTGTTTACAAAAATGCATCTCAGGTTTGGGGGGTGGTGGCTTATATGCATATCGGCTAATACACGAGTATATCTGGTGGGCTTTTGCTGGGAATTTGGGCTCCCAGTGTGCCATAATTCTGTTGGGGAGGATGGTAACATGGGACTGGGCACCCTGATGCTGGCAAGGTGTATAGACAGGTGATGGGTGCACACATCCGACACCAGGAGTGGGCATCCCGGTGTCAGAAAGGAAAGGGGAAACTGTTTAACCAGGAAAGATGCACTTGGAGGGGGGGGGATGCCGACACAGGGATTGGGCATCCTGATGTTGGCTTTTCAGGAGTGTGTGGTGGGTAGCAGGAGCTGCCGTGTTATAGTGTGCCACATACTGGGGGGGAGGACATGTTAACATGGGGATTGGGCACACCAATGTCTGCTTTCTGGGGACTGTGTGGCAGACGGCAGGAACCGCCATATTTACTGAAATGTTTCACCAGGAAAACCACGTAATGGAAGTGTGTCATCTGCCACTGCAATGATGAGCCTATCTCTGGTTGCAGTGGCAGATTCGTTTCAACTCCTTGGCTCTCTCTCAAACTGCTGTCATCAGCAGCATGCTCACTGGTTGGCTGAGGGACACACCAATTAGAGCATCCCCCTGCTTTCGACACAACACTGACACACCTCTGAAATGTGCTACTACCACAAGATGGTGCTTGTGCGTGTGCGCAAGCCAACATAAAAAAAAGCAGGGAGGAGGGAAAGTCATCAGAGACCAGTTAGGGTCTGTGAAGACACATTAGGCAGGAAACATCTGGGCAGACTGAATGGGCCAAGTGGTCCTTTTCAGCCAGTAAATTCTATGTTTCTCAAATAAGTAGTACGCATATATTATACAGTAGTTGAGATAAATCGCATGTGCAAGATATGTACTGTGCAAAAACATACTTAAAAAGGCACAACAGAACTCAAAACATGAAGAGTGGCAGCTGAGAATCATGAGGAAATGCAGGTTTAGGTAGTATGGCTGCGAACGGGGGTTTTCAGAGTAAAAAGGGAAGGATCAGAGTGAATAGGAAGGGGGAGGTTGTAACAAAGATGGCAGAACCTGAGAGAATATAACTATTGACCTGCAGAAGATATCATAAGGGTAGGGAGGGAGTGTGGCTCAGAGTTGCGGAGGAGTAAGAAGGGGTAGGGGAACAGGAGAGTGGGAAGTTGGGATAGTAGAAGGTTCCAAACCAGAACTATGAGATTGAGCGGCAGCCAATGCCATCAGTAGCATTATTGGGACATGGCCGCTGCAACCTCTTTACTGACATTACTTTTTATATATTAGGTAGCATAGAGCTAATGAGAATGATATCGTCTCATGACCCACTATAACTTATGATATCATTACTGATGGCGCTGGCTACCACTGTAAATAAAGCTCAGTGGGTGATGTATCTACCCTCGAGAGGGAAGTGAGAGTGAGTTCTAAAGGAAGCAGTGAGAGTGCGAGAAGGACAGCCATAGCCAAAGCAGAAGAATAACCAGCATAGTCAAGGTATAGACAACATTGAACAGTAATGCATAGGGGATATACAACAGTCTGTTAAAATATGCTGTTTATTTTCATAAGTGAATGGGCAGGACCATAACTTATGAGTTGTGAAGTCAAACATGACTTATGAAGGTCCCACCCCCTCACAAATGGAAATAAATGGCTAATATAAAATAGACCATTGTGTGTTCTGAGTATACGATGGTCTGTGTTGTTTAAAAGTTTCAATTTTTTTGTTTACTTCTCAGGTCGTGGGCTGTCCCCCTCACTGAAAATGCTGTCAGCATTAAAGCGCTACAATTCATGCCCTCCCAACGTGCTGTTTAAGCTGAATTCTCCCTTTCCACCAAAGTACTGTGCCCATCAGAAATGTACCTTTTCAAAAGTTCTTCTGTAATCGGCACGGGGTCCCAAATCGAGCTAGCTGTAATTGAAGTAGCTTCAGTTTAGAGGGGAGAGAGCAAGCATGCACAGGGACCAGCTGGCTGGCTTCTCAGCATGTTCAGCAGGTTAGCAGAAACTGACTAGCATGCTGGTCAAATTATGAATTACATGGTGGCACTGGAAGGGAATGTAAATATAATGGGCAGGCTTGCAGGAATATATATATATATATATATATATATATATATATATATATATATATATATACACACACATATATATATATATAGAGAGAGAGAGATAGATATATATATATATATAGAGAGAGAGAGATAGAGATAGAGAGATAGAGAGATATAGTAAGGGGTGTTGAGTAGGAGGGGCATACCAGGAAAGGAACAGCAGCAAGTGAAGAGGTGACTGCTCTCTCAGTGGAAGGGAAGTAAAGGCAAATCTAGGAGCTTTCATTATTACTTCTTCACATTGATATTGCATTGGGGAAAGGAGGAGTAGGAGCTTGAAGAAGGTTGTGCAATGGCTACTTAAAGCCTGTTTTTGAGTGTGGATAGGAAGGATAGGAATATAAAAAGCAGTTGCTCAATATATCTAAATGTGTGCAACAAAGGAAGTAAGGGAAATAAAGAAAATGTTTTGCACTGATAGAGGAGGAAGAGGGGAGATTTGGGGGAGTGTTTGGTATCCTGCATCGGGAAGGGTGGGGTGTCGCTGGTGGGCAACGACAGCAATGGGTAGGGTGGTAGGCTGCAACAACTGTGGTGCACCAATCTTTCTAAAAATTGCCTGGAGTGTGGGAGGATGTTTAGTGTGCAACCACATAGAAAAACTTAGAAAGGAGATTGAGGGTCTGCAGGAGGAACTAAGACAGGCAAGGCAGATTGGGGGTGGGTTTAGCCCAATAATGGAGGTAGGAAGAAGGGGTGATGAGGGATGGTGATTTAAGCCAACAGTGGTGAGGAGAGGGTCAGAAGAAGGGAAGTAGAGACAAAGGGGCCCAGGCCAGGAAGAACAATTGCCGGGGAAACCAGGTCAGGAGACAAAAGACAAATGGAAGGAGGAGATAGGGACTTGTGAGGGGAAGCGAAGAAGTGGCAAAAGTCATGGAGTGGAAAGGAGAGAACAGGTTACTATGAAGAGAGAGGGAGCGGGCATTTGTGAAGGGTCTTCAGAAAATAGTTGTGCACTGCTAGAGAGGTAGAAGGTGGAGGAGGGAAATGATAAAATTAGAGGAGTAATTGATAAATGCCTGGACCAAACTGGAGCAGGGGGAAGTTCTGCTGGGAGAATTGCAACAGGGGTAAAAGGGGGAAATAATGTGCAGGAGGAAGAAGAGGAGCTGGAAATGAGAGAGGGAGATGAATGGAAGCAAGCAGGGAGTAAGAGGGTGGAATCTTAGTGCTGGGGGACTCAATACTAAGAGGAGTTAGGTGGGGTAGCAAGGGGGAGAGGCATAGTCGCATTTGGGTGGAGGCCATGCCAGGAATGACAGCGGAAAGGGTGGGACAGTCTGTTCTGAAATATGCTAGAAGGGGTAGGGACAAGCCTCATTTAATTATACATCTTGGGACAAACGGCCTGGCTGACAAGACAGTAGATACAGTCCAGAGGAGGTTTGAGGAACTAGCACAATTATGTGAGGGGGCAGGAAGAGCAGTAACTTTTTCAGAGATACTTCCGGTGCCAAAGGCAAGCACAACAAGGAAGCTGAGAATAGAAGAATTTAACGGATGGCTAAGAACCTGGTGTTGTGCTAAAGGGTCTGGGCTGTTGGGGGTGGGGAGGGACCTGGGAGGACAGTAGTCTCTATGCCAAGGACAGACTACACTTGGTGAGGAGGAAAGAAAGTGTTGAAACAGAGGATGGAGGCGTACATAGAGGAACTTGGGAATTTGAACTAGGAATGGGGGGTGGCAGTTGGGGAAGAGATATGCAGAGACCACAGGTTGGGAAATCATATGAGCTTACCCCCCATAACAGTGACAAAGGACAAATGGCAAGTATGGTTGGTGATGCTAGGAATGGAGGGCAGGATGGGAGGGGGGGAAAAGGGTGGAAGGTGGTTACTCTTAATGCTAGGAGCCTTGGGAGGAAAACTGCAGAGTTATAGGTTCTCATGGCAGAGGGAGAGGTGGACATTGCAGCCATCACGGAAACATGGGCCACCCAATACAATGACTGGGACCTGTCTGTACCAGGGTACAGGTTATTTCGTAGGGACAGGGTGATTGGGAAAGGAGGAGGGGGGGTGGCACTATATGTGAAGGAAGGACCGAAGTGTGTAGCGAGAAAGGGAGTAGGGTAGTCAGGTCACTTTGGATGCAAATCCAGGATTCCAAGAATAGGATTCTTAGAATGGGAGTGGGTGTGCAGGCCACCATCTCAGACAGAGGAGTTAGACAGGGAACTAGTGGGACAGATCAGGAGGACCTGCGAAAGGGTAGTGTGGTGATTGTGGGGACTTCAACATGCCAGGAGTGGACTGGAGCACCCCAAAACCAGGAACAGAAGGGAGCAGGTATTGCTGGATGCCTTCCAGGACAGCTTCCTGCTGCAAATAGTCAGTGAACCAACCAGGTTAGGGAATACCCTTGACCTTGTGCTGGCAAATGGGGACTTTGTGAGAGAACTTATAGTGGAGGAACCGCTGTCAGGGAGTGACCACCACTCAGTATGGCTCACATTGGATATGGGCAAGGAAGGAGTGGAATCTGGCACAATAGTGCTGGACTTCAGTAGGGCTGACTTTCGGAGGATGGGGGAAGTGGTAAAAGGGTACCCAGCCAGAATTCAATCTAGTATGGACACTAACCAGAGGTGGGAGCTCATAAAGCTGGGGATAGTGGAGGCAACCAAAACCTGCTGCAAAGCCC
Organism: Neoceratodus forsteri; assembly: GCA_016271365.2. Taxonomy (NCBI): domain Eukaryota; kingdom Metazoa; phylum Chordata; order Ceratodontiformes; family Ceratodontidae; genus Neoceratodus; species Neoceratodus forsteri. The sequence continues at coordinate 1,250,072,470 of CM028129.1, read as the reverse complement.
AGAGCAAGAAGGCTAGGGCTAAGAAACCAATCTGGTTGAGCAAGGATGTCATGGAAAAGGTAAGGAGGAAAAGAGCTGCCTTTAGGAAGTACAAGAAAACAGGGAGGGGGGAGGACAGGGAGGAGTACTTGACAGAATCGAAGGAGGTGACAAGAGCAGTAAAGGGAGCCAAAGCATCTACGGAACTCAGGCTGGCACAAGGCATTAAGAAGGGGGAGAAGGACTTCTTTAAGTACATCAGGGAGAAAAGGAGCTGTAAGGACCACATAGTAAGGATTAAAGTTGGGTCAGAGGCAGGAGTCCCAAGCCTCCACAGCTCCACACACAGAGATTGAAGGACGACGACTCCCTCTCGAAAGCAAGCCGAGGACTTCCCAACTCGTGAGTTTTGAGTTCGGGTCAGCGAGGGCAGGAACTCCCAAGCCTCCCCACAGCCCCTCACACAGAGATTGAAGGACGACGACTTCCGAGCAAGCCGAGGACTTCCCAACCGCAGGTAGCCGCGTTTTCTGCTCGGCAGCTGCTTCCCAGCGTGAAGAGCTCTACCACCATAGTTTTTGAATATGGCTTTTTACTCTGCATTTGCCATAGACTCTAGCTGCTTGTGTGTATTGAGCATTAATACAGCTCCCTGCCTCCAGCCTATGCGTACAGTTTTAATTCGCATCGCATGCTTTTTAAGGGTGAATTCTGCCTCCAATTGATTTATTTTCTGCTGTACTGCTCATTTACTGCCCACAGTATAGTTGTATGAATTGTTAAGCGAGAATCTGCCTCAAATTAGACATATTCTGATTAAGTTTAAGGGGGAGCTCTGCAGACAGGGGAACTTGCTAAAATATCAGCAAAGCTCACAGCTTGCCCAGGGGAAATTACTGCTTGGGGTGGCATAGCTGTGCGGTACCTAGGGGAATTCTGCAGCAGTTTTTGAGCACCTACAGTCTGCTGCTAGTTGTAAAAATTCGTTAGTTACTCTGGTCCCGCGTTCACCGCGTGGATTTTCACCTTGCATACGGGAGGCTGATTATTACTCTAATTCCCAAGCATACCTTCTGTTTTCACCAACTAGGACGCTCTGCCCTCTAGCCGCTCACCTACTTATAAGCCTCTTCTCTTCTGCAGGTTTCTGGAGTTCGGGTCGCGAGGGCAGGAGTCCCAAGCCCTCCCCACAGCCCACACACAGAGATTGAAGGACGACGACCCCCGAGCAAGCCGAGGACTTCCCAACTCACAGGTAGCCGGCGTTTTTCTGCTCTGCAGCTGCTTCCCAGCGTGAAGAAGAGCTCTACCATGCCATAGTTTTTGAATTTGGCGCCTTTTTACTCTGCATTTGCCATAGACTCTGGCTGCTGGTGTGTACTGAGCGTTAATACAGCTCCCTGCCTCCAGCCTATGCGTACAGTTTTAATTCGCATCGCATGCTTTTTAAGGGTGAATTCTGCCTCCAATTGATTTGTTTTCTGCTGTACTGCTCATTTACTGCCCACAGTATAGTTGTATGAATTGTTAAGCGAGAATCTGCCTCAAATTAGACATATTCTGATTAAGTTTAAGGGGGAGCTCTGCAGACAGGGGAACTTGCTAAAATATCAGCAAAGCTCACAGCTTGCCCAGGGGAAATTACTGCTTGGGGTGGCGTAGCTGTGCGGTACCTAGGGGAATTCTGCAGCAGTTTTTGAGCACCTACAGTCTGCTGCTAGTTGTAAAAATTCGTTAGTTACCCTGGTCCCGCGTTCACCGCGCATATTTTCACCTTGCATACGGGAGGCTGATAATTACTCTAATTCCCAAGCATACCTTCTGTTTTCACCAACTAGGATGCTCCGCCCTCTAGCCACTCACCTACTTATAAGCCTCTTCTCTTCTGCAGGTTTCTGGAGTTCGGGTCGCGAGGGCAGGAGTCCCAAGCCCTCCCCACAGCCCACACACAGAGATTGAAGGATGACGACCCCCCCCCCCGAGCAAGCCGAGGACTTCCCAACTCACAGGTGGCGGCGTTTTCTGCTCTGCAGCTGCTTCTGATGTGAAGAAGAGCTCTGCCACATATAGTTTAATTTGGCGCCTTTTACTCTGCATTTGCCATAGACTCTAGCTGCTGGTGTGTACTGAGCGTCAATACAGCTCCCTGCCTCCAGCCTATGCGTACAGTTTTAATTCACATCGCATGCTTTTTAAGGGTGAATTCTGCCTCCAATTGATTTATTTTCTGCTGTACTGCTCATTTACTGCCCACAGTATAGTTGTATGAATTGTTAAGTGAGAATCTGCCTCAAATTAGACATTTTCTGATTAAGTTTAAGGGGGAGCTCTGCAGACAGGGGAACTTGCTAAAATATCAGCAAAGCTCACAGCTTGCCCAGGAAATTACTGCTTGGGGTGGCATGGCTATCGCGGTACCTAGAAATTCTGCAGCAGTTTTTGAGCACCTACAGTCTGCTGCTAGTTGTAAAAATTCGTTAGTTACCCTGGTCCCGTGTTCACCATGCGGATTTTCACCTTGCATATGGGAGGCTGATTATTACTCTAATTCCCAAGCATACCTTCTGTTTTCACCAACTAGGACGCTCCGCCCTCTAGCCACTCACCTACTTCTAAGCCTCTTCTCTTCTGCAGGTTTCTGGAGTTCGGGTCACGAGGCAGGAGTCCCAAGCCCTCCCCACAGCCCACACACAGAGATTGAAGGACGACGCCCCCAAGCAAGCCGAGGACTTCCCAACTCACAGGTAGCCGGCATTTTTCTGCTCTGCAGCTGCTTCCCAGCGTGAAGAAGAGCTCTACCATGCCATAGTTTTTGAATTTGGCGCCTTTTTACTCTGCATTTGCCATAGACTCTAGCTGCTGGTGTGTACTGAGCGTTAATACAGCTCCCTGCCTCCAGCCTATGCGTACAGTTTTAATTCGCATCGCATGCTTTTTAAGGGTGAATTCTGCCTCCAATTGATTTGTTTTCTGCTGTACTGCTCATTTACTGCCCACAGTATAGTTGTATGAATTGTTAAGCGAGAATCTGCCTCAAATTAGACATATTCTGATTAAGTTTAAGGGGGAGCTCTGCAGACAGGGGAACTTGCTAAAATATCAGCAAAGCTCACAGCTTGCCCAGGGAAATTACTGCTTGGGGGGGCGTAGCTGTGCGGTACCTAGGGGAATTCTGCAGCAGTTTTTGAGCACCTACAGTCTGCTGCTAGTTGTAAAAATTCGTTAGTTACCCTGGTCCCGTGTTCACCACGCGGATTTTCACCTTGTATACGGGAGGCTGATTATTACTCTAATTCCCAAGCATACCTTCTGTTTTCACCAACTAGGACGCTCCGCCCTCTAGCCACTCACCTACTTATAAGCCTCTTCTCTTCTGCAGGTTTCTGGAGTTAGGTCACGAGGGCAGGGTCCCAAGCCCTCCCACAGCCCACACTCAGAGATTGAAGGACGGCGCCCCGAGCAAGCCGGGGACTTCCCAACTCACAGGTAGCAGCGTTTTCTGCTCTGCAGCTGCTTCCCAGTGTGAAGAGCTCTAGCCCGCCTGTGCTCCGCAGGCTCCCCACCCCCCACCACCACCCTTGGTCAGCTCTCCTTTATATAGTCGTGGTGCTGGCATTCTCATAGCTCGTGAACCAATCAGCCCACTTTCCCACTAGTCCCTTATATTTCCCAACCACTAGTGGCCACCATTGAGCATTCTGTCATCTCCCTCCTCTACTCCCAAGAATAAAAAGATAAAAAAATGCAGTTCCTCACTTCAGGTTTCATTATGCTTTGCATAGCCTCAACCTCCCTCCCCCCCTCAGTAAACCCTACCCTACCCTACCTGACCCCCTGTCACCTCTCACCCCAACTCCCAAGCCCACACCCCATTCCTCCTCAGCTCCAGCAAATCACCTCCTCCACCAGGGCTGCAACTGGTCCCTGGGGGCCTCTATCCTCCCCCCCTCCTTCCACACCACAACACCCGCCCTATTTCTCCAACTCCACTCAGCCCCTAAGACAAACTCCTCTCCAGCATATCGCTCCACCCGGAGGGGCGCACCAATTAAGCTCATGCCTATTAAGACACGCCCTGGTTTTCCTACTGCTCATAGCAGGGAACGTTGAACAGAACCCTGGCCCACATGTACCCACAGCAGCCCAACCAACGGCACCTCCCACACACCTCCCTAAAGGTCTCAAAATCGTGCATGTTAATATCTGTAGCATCCTAAATAAAATAGCCGCCCTCCAAACATCTGTCCTCGCCCTTCACCCAGACATTGTAATCATCACAGAGTCTTGGCTGAAGCACCATCACTGGGACGAGGAATTCTCAATACCCAGCTTCTCACTAATCCGCCAAGACAGGCAGGGGAGGAAGAAGGGTGGCGGCACTGCTATGTATGTTGCGTCAAACCTCCAGTATTCTCTAATTACCTCACTAATGCCCCTAACAAACATTGAGTCCCTCCTGATCAAAATCACCCTACCCCACTCTATCCCAGTTTACATATCTGGGTCATGTTGCCCACCAAACACACTGCTAACCAACATCCTCGAACACCTTGGCAACCTGAGGGCCCTCACCGAGGGCTGTGAACTCCACATCCTTGGTGATTTCAATCTGAACTGGCTGGGAAGTGCAGCCTCAAAACACGCAGCCAAGTAAAAGCACTAAACTTGCACCAGCAAATAGGGAACCCACCCGCCTAAACCACAAATCAAACAATCACTCACTACTGGACTGGGCACTCACTACCCACCCACATAGGATACTCAATGCAGGCCTCCTACCGGACTCTCTTAGCGACCACCATATGATCTATATAGTGCGTAAAATCTTCCATCCCCTGGCTCCCCCACCCCGTCTGCTGCACTGCAGGGCATACAAATTCCTTGATCTCCCTGCACTCCTGTTCACCCTCAACACCACTGACTGGTCTCCCATCCCATATGCCACTACCATGGACGAGGCCCTGAACTACTTCTCATCAAACTTCCTTGCTATTTGGGACCTATATGCCCCATTAAGGAGATCCAGAGTAAGAGGCTCACACTTGCCCTTGGTTACCTCTGAACTCATGGAACAACTCCGTGCCAGGGACCGAGCATGGAAATCTTTCAAGGCCACCGGTTCTCAACCAGCCAAAGAGCATTACCGGGCTCTTCGAAATGCCTGCACAAGACTCATCCGGCAGTCCAAATCAAACTGCTTCAAAACGGCTTTTAATAAAACCACACCCACCTTCACAATTCTGGAAATCCACAAAATCCTCCTCACCCCCAACCAAACCTCCCACCCCCACCTCAACCTCGCAGGCAAAATCATAATGACCCTTCTCTGGTTGCCACCGAGTTTAATGCCCTTTTTCTGCTGCTACTGCCTCCTACTCTCCTCCCACCCCATCCTCACTCTCCACCCCTGCTGTCCCCAAGATCCCCCTGACCTCCCAACTCCCCGGGCCTCCTTCGCCGCCTGGTCACCCCTGACCAGGTGTTGAAAACTCTTCACTCACTAAACGCATCCAAAGGAAAATGCCCATCGGGGCTAGATTCTAAAATGCTACAGCTCTCTGCCCCGGCCATAGCCTGCCCCCTAGCTATGCTCTATAACCTGTCTTTTAAGTTATGCACCGTCCCCACAAATTGGAAACATGCCACTATTTTCCCCCTCCCCAAGGGTGGGGACCTTTCCTCCCCAACGAACTACCGGCCTATATCTCTGCTCCCAATCCTAGCCAAAATTCAAGAGCGCCTTGTCCTATCCCAGTTGCACACCTATCTAGATACAATCTCCTTTTCCCCTTTTCAGGCCGGGTTCAGAAAAAATCACTCCACCACCACATCCCTCCTTCACCTCACCAACTCCATCCTCACAGGCATTGACAAAGGTGACATAACTGCAGCTATTTTTATTGACCTGGCAAAAGCTTTCGACACGGTCTCACACCCCCTACTATTATCCAAACTTGCCCAAACTGGCCTGTCAACATCTGCACTCAGTTGGTTCCACTCTTACCTAACTGGCCGATCCCAAGGAGTCCGCATCGGTACGGCTCTATCCCCCACCCTCCCTGTCACCAGTGGCGTACCTCAAGGGTCTGTACTTGGCCCACTGCTCTTCTCAATTTTCTTAAATGATCTGCCCACTGTCTGCACAAAATCTGGCATCCATATGTACGCAGACGATACGGTGCTCTTTGCCTCTGGTCCATCTGGTGCAACCGTATCAGCTTACCTCCAGAAGGATTTCGACTCCGTCCAACGCTGGTTTCTAGAGAATCAACTTTTCCTCAACTCAAAAAAAACTGTCTCCCTCACCTTCGGCTCCCGAGCCAAACTATCCCGGCTTACCGACATGCCCACATTCTATACCTTGGATAGGTCTCCACTTGAGGCATGCTCCACATATTGCTACCTCGGCGTCTGGCTAGATCAGCACCTGGACTTCTCTGCACATGTAGATGCACTGCAAAAAAAACTACATCCCATGCTGGGAGCTCTCCACCGCAACAAACTTTGCATCCCCCTACCAACCAGGCAAGAAATGGTGCAAAAAATGATCCTCCCAATTTTTGACTATGGCGACGTCATTTACGGTGCTGGCCCCCCTACATCCTTAGCCAGGTTAAACCCCATTTTCAACTCCTTCTGCCGGTTCACCTTGGACCTCCCTCCCAATACCCATCACTGCGACCTCTACCAGTCCCTCGACCTCCCGTCACTCCAAAATCGGCGTTTGCTGCATGGTGTTAGAATCACTGCTAAATTCTGGTCTCACACGCTGCCCTCCTATCTATCAACATGTCTAACCACCCCCCCCCCACCTACCTACGATCTTAGGAACACTGACGCCAGGCTCCTTCACATTCCCCACAGATCCACCCAATCAGGTCAGGTAGCTTTTAGTTTCAGACTGCCCAAACTATGGAACTCACTGGCAGCTGACATAAGACTCACCACAAGTACTTCCCAACGTAATGCCCTCCTCAAAGAGCATTTTGCTACCAACTGCACATGCTTCCCCCATCGCTAAAATTCCCTGCATGTCTCTTATCAGCTTCAGGCCCATTCTCTACTCAGCACCTTTTTTGCCACTGACTCCTCTCAACTGCTGCTGTAGATACGCCTGCCTACCCCAATAGTATTGTAGTTCTAACCACACGATGCAACTGAGAATTTTCTTTTCCATGCTAATACAACACTGCCTGTCATACTCCTCATCCGTTTTCATTGTACCTACCATATGCATCTCAGCTTCTGCATCCACCCTTCTGGACCACTTGTTGCTAGCTGCTAATTACTCATGTGCTGAATTTTGGCCACTGTTGTTACCGGCTGATTTTTGCATGTACTGATTTTTTGTATTTTTTGTATTTTTCTACTGCACTCCTGTAACCCCTTACCCCAGGGCGCATCTGGAATCAAGCGGTACTCTGCTCAGCATGCCTTCCTGGTAAATCTCTTAAATAAATAAAAAAATAAATAAATAAAAAAATAAATTAGGAAGGAGGGGGGTTGGGTGGAAGCAGGGTGCGATAAGGCGGAAGCACTAAATGAGTACTTCTGCTCAGTATTTATTAAAGAGAAGAGAGGGGTGACACCCAAGGTGGGAGAAATGGCAGAAGCAGGGTGGGGAAGTGGTGACAGATGGGGAAATCATGGAGACCAGAGTTCGAGAGGGTTTGAAGGCACTGAGGGTGGACAAGGCGCCAGGCCCAGATGGCATCCACCCCAGGGTACTGAAGGAGCTGGCAGAGGTCCTTGCAGGACCTTTGGCAGACCTATTTAATGCCTCACTACATTCAGGGTGTGTACCTCAGGACTGGAGGATGGCTCATGTGGTGCCCCTCCACAAGAGTGGCCCCATGGATGAACCGGGAAACTACAGACCAGTGAGCCTCACATCCATCGTGGGTAAGCTAATGGAGACCATCCTGAAGGAGAGGCTGGTGGCCCTCCTAGAGGCCAAAGGACTACAGGACAGCAGACAGCATGGCTTCATATGTGGCAGATCCTGCCAAACCAACCTGGTCGAATTCTATGACTGGGTAACTAGGCAACTGGACAGGGGTCATGCAGTGGATGTCCTGTATCTGGACTTCAGTAAGGCATTCTACTCAATGCCACATGGAAGGCTGGGAAGGAAGTTAGTAGGCACAGGGGCGGGTGCAAAGCTGGTGAGATGGGTAGGAAACTGGCTGCAGGGAAGGCAACAGAGGGTGGTGGTGGGTGGGAGCTCTCACACCAAGGGCAGTGGCGAGTGGTGTTCCACAGGGCTCGGTGTTGGGACCAGTGTTGTTTGGGATATTCATTGCAGACATATCATGGGACATCAAGAGCAAGATCAGTCTGTTTGCTGATGATACCAAGGTAGGCGCGGTGGTGGATGACCTAGGGGGATGGCAGGGGTTGCATGATGATCTGGCAAAGCTTGAAACCTGGTCAGACACCTGGCAACTGGGCTTTAATGCCAAAAAGTGCAAGGTGCTGCATTTTGGGATGAAGAACCCAAGGAGGAGTTACCAGCTAGGGGGAGTGCAGCTAGCCCAGACAGAGGAGGAGAAGGATCTGGGTGTGCTCATTACATGGTCAATGAACAACTCGGCACAATGTAGGAAGGCAGCTGCAAAGGCCAACAAAATGCTGGGTTGTATTGCAAGAGGTATATCCTCGAGGAGGGAGGAGGTGATTCTGCCACTGTATAGGTCATTAGTTAGACCACACCTGGAGTACTGCGTGCAGTACTGGCGTCCGTATCTGAAGAGAGACATTAAGTTACTGGAGGGGGTGCAGTGCAGAGTGACAAAGATGATCAAGGGGCTGGGGGACTTATCATAAGAGAGGAGGTTGAAGGAGTTGTACATGTACTCACTGGAGGAGAGGAGAGACAGGGGTGACATAATTGAAACCTTTAAATACGTGAAAGGAATAAACAAGACAAGTACAGAGGGGCTGTTCAAAGTAAGGGAGGGGAGGGACACGAGGGGCCATGATATGAGACTGGAGCGAGGAAGGTTCAGGAGGGAGAGGAGGAGACACTTTTTTACAGAGAGGGTGGTGGCTGGGTTGAATGCGTTACCTCCTGAAGTGGTATGCAGTAGAACAGTGGACTGCTTCAAACGAGGATGGGACAGGACAAGGGGGAAGGTTAATGAAGGGGAAGGGTGGAAGGGAGGGGCAGCTGCAGAATAAGGGGTGCTAGCTGCACATTCGAGCAGACTTGATAGACCTCTAGGCCTTTATCTGCTGGCAAATTTAGTATGTTCGTATATATATATAAAGAGAGATATATAGAGAGAGATAGATATATATATATATATATATATATATATATATATATATATATATACACATACATAGATATAGATATATATATATATATATTATGGTAGAGGAGCCATTTACATGTTAAACCCAAAATTTTGCACCTTTAAAACTTTGCAACCGTTTGATGGATTTACTTGAAATTTGGAATTGATGATCAAGAACCATAGGCCTTGGGATATGCCAAGTTTCGTACCGGTTGGATATACAGCTGCGGAGTTATTAAGCGTGATCTGCGCGTGCGTTTACGCTTTTTCTGGAATTCTACGGTCACACCTACAGGTCGCACGGTTTACGCGACTGGCCCCAAATCTTCAGGGAACGTGTGGCCGGGGTCCCTGATGTGCCTTTCAAAGATTTCGTGAAAAAATATTAAACGGTTCAAAAGTTATTCAAAAAACAATTTCCCATTATAAGTCAATGGGAAAAGTTAACAAAAAGTTCGACAGTGTCGCAAATGCACTTTTTACTGTCGCAAACGGCCCTGTTACTGTCACAAATCCACCATTTTGTTTTTAGTTAGTGATCAGAAAAATGCTTGGCATTTAAAATTGAGATCCTCTAGCAACCTAATTCTTTTTGTATTCACCTAGTCGGGCCCTGGGGATGCTAGCCATGTCTTTATTTTGGAGTAAAACACCCCAGAAATATGTTTTTCAGATTTCTGGAAAAAGTACTTTCGCAAAGTAATGTCGCACTCACAAAGGTGTGTCGCAAATTTTTGCGAAAGCTTTCACAAATTGCGACACTGCTTTGCAACACTATGCCCAAAATAACATTAATTCTTTGGCACTCCACTGCAAAAGAACAGTTTGGAGTTTGGGGCTGAAATTTGGAGGGTACGCAGCCGGCATCTCCCAGATGTGCCTTTCTGTGTTTCAGTGAAAAAATATTACACAGTGGCAAAGTTATGTTACTCCAAAGTTGACGCTTTTTCCCGTAGGATAACATTACGGCGTACAACGCATTGCAACAATTGTTTGGCGCCCTGCTGCAACATAACGGTTTAGTCTTTTGGGTTGAAATTTACAGAGAAGACAGCCAACATCCCACAGATGTGCCTTTCAGTGGTTTGGTGAAAAAATATTACAGGGAGGCAAAGTTATGGCAGTCCGAACTTCTGTTTTTTTCCCTTTGGATAACATTACGGCATTCGCTGCGCCTTTCAGGGCCCGTATCACGAAAACGGTGCAAGATACGGACTTTTTGTGGAAAAAATTTCTTAGCCCCCTAGCAGGAGCTAAGTACAAAACTAGCCAAGAAAGTAATAATTCATATGACTTTTAAATTTTTTTTCTGTGTCATACAGTTACTGAGATATAAGCAATTTACTATTCCAAGTCCTCATTTTTGTGTTCCGAGAGTCATTATTTTGCATACATTCTTTGTACTCACTGTCTTTCTCTATACAGCTTTTGGGTAAAACCAGCCTGTGCGCTTACATTACTGTTACCATTACCGTTTCTGCTTGCGGTTCCGTACCCGTTTCACTTACCGTTCACAGTTACGCCACCATTGGTACCCTTTGCGTTTTCATTTGCAGTTGCGTTTGCATTATTTTTAACATTTCTGTCTACAGTACTGTTTCTCTTTCTGTTTCACTTTGCGTCACCATGAGGATTACGATTTGCGTTTGCGGGCACAATGTTACTATGTGACCGCGCTTTCGCCGCCACATTACATTCACTATTTCTCATTATCATTCTCAAAAAGAAGGGAAATTAGAGGCAAAAAACTCAGTTTAATGCATCAGTTAGGTTGTTCCCTGGCGACAAAAGCGAGAAATTCGATATTAGGGTTGAAACCCCTTTTACTCCCAGCCACCCCACTAAATGGAAAGGTGTGCATTGGGTCATCAGTCCTAACTGTCACCCCATTCTCCTATTCTCAGCTTGTTTCCACATGTGATGGGTGACACTTAGGGCAGAGTGATTCAATGCACACCCCGATTCCATTTGGGGTGGTGGGCTGAGGGTGCAACGGGGTTTCAACCCTAACATCGAATTTCCTCGCTTTTGCTGTGTGAACAACTCCTGATGCATTAAATGGAGTTTTTTGCCTCAAATATAGATATATGGATAGATATATATATATATGCAATAGGGGTGAACATACAGTAAATGGAGTGTGATAAATCTGTTTATCCGAGTAACTGTGTGGATAAATTTCATTTATCCACACAGTTACTCATTTCTCCACACAGTTACTCATTTATCCACACAGATCCACGATGAGAGCCTGACAAAAATGTTGTCGAATGCCCCATCAGCGACACCGGCAGGTCGACCGCATTCTGCAGTCTGCTGCTGGTTCGCACTGTAATTCCTTGTTTTCTTCAGGGGGCTTTGCCCCCGAACTCCCTATGCAGGGGGCTGTGCCCCCCACACCTCCCCCACTTAAGGATTCTCAACTCCAGTCGGAGCTGATTGAGGGGAAGTGCAGGACTCCCGACAGACAGCACCAGGTTCCAGCGGATGTCCCACAGCGGCATGGTGCTGTAGTCGCTGTGGGGGACCTCACTTGCGAAATGTCGCTGTCGGGGGGGGGTAACTGTATCCACACTAACCATATTCAATGCGAATAACTTTAAAATTAAAAAAAGATAGCATGGTACTGTGAGCATGAAAATTGTTCAGCACAAAATTATCTACAAAATGAGTAGTGTTTCATTTATAGATACCTTATAGATTTTTTATAATTAGCAAAAAAACAGAAGAAAATTTAGTTTTTGTCCATTTTTTTGACAAACAAATTCAAATAACTTTTTTTGTGGTTAATAAGTTTTATTGGTTTGACTTATTAAGACGATACAAACATTAAAACAGTCGGATGCATTGCAAAGGTCTTACAGACTGTTACATATTCTGTAGAAGCAGAGAACGGAACATGCTGGTCAAATAGTAATGAACTGAATATACTAGCCAGATAAGCAGTAGGATAATACTCTGTGCCTGGATGTACAACACCTATCCAGCTGGAGATTAACTTTGGAAAGTATTAGCAGTGGGTGCATTGCATTATGGCTAACTCATACAAACATATCTTACCTGGCCCCATCCTGCTAGTTTCTGCAGTATTTGAGAAAGCATAAGAAATTGAGAGGTCCAGGGCCGCTGTCCTCTACTTTATGCCTACAAAATACAAGAGATCACACACACAAAGCAAACAGGTCTTCATTGTCAGAGAAGATACTATCCTTTACTGATACTATACCATGTCATCCGAAGAGTAGGGTCCCCTTTAACTCAGTAACAATCTCTCCAGCACTTGCCCCTAAATGCACCATGAGAGGAGACCATTATAGTAGCATGGTTGTGCCTATTCAGCCGATTCCCTACCTAGGTTTCAAAAACAGAAGGAAGGGAGTCCAGAGGGCAGTATATTTAAAGAGGGTATTGGTCACAGTATGTGATATTCTGTCCCAGTTGGCAACTTGAGCCATGGAGGTAAGTATCTCCCCCAGGGAGGGGATTGTCTGGGACCGCTATTTACACAGTAGGAGTCTTTTAACCTGCATACTGAGTGTCAGAAGTAGTTTCAACTCGGAGAGATGAAGGTGAGGGGCCAGAGTCCTAATAACAGCAACTCAGGGGACTGAGGCACAGGCTTCCTAAGTATTTTGGACCCCATCTCACAGGTAGCCTGCCATAGGGGCTGGATCAGCATGCAGGACCAAAGTATATGGAACAGGTCACCTGGGAGTTCCTGACACCTCCAATACAGGTCAGACTGAGCCAGCTTTGCCTTGGCGAGGACTACAGGAGTCCGGTACCGGGATTGAATTATCTTGTTCTGTATTAGTTAGCTACTGGTGTCAGGATATGCCCCGTGAGCTAATTTTAGACAAGACTTCCACTCTAGGTTCATAATAGGGGCATGCAGTGCTTTCTCCCATTTATGCTTGGATTCCTCTGCTTGGGACGGGATGGTGCTCTGAATGGCCGCATATGCCCAGCTTGTCCTCTTTCTAGGGCCAGCCATGACTCTACCTAGGAGATGTGTTTCTCTTGGTGCTGCTTATGCCTGTATGTAAGGATGGCACTTCTTATTTGAAAGAATCACCAGAAGTCTTTGGGAGAAACATAGAAACATAGACGTTGACGGCAGATAAGGACCGCAAGGCCCATCCAGTCTGCCCATTTCTTTTTCTACCTTATAAATGTGCCATCGGCCTTTGCTCTGTCAGTGACCTATCTATTCATAGTCATTTGTATTGCTCCCTTATGCCTATCCCATGCCTGTTTGAAGCCCTGCACTGTATTCATAGCCCCCACTTCTTATGGTAAGCCATTCCATGCATCCACCACCCTTTCTGTGAAAAAGAATTTCCTCACATTCCCCCTTAATCGGCCTCCCTCTAATCTCATGCTGTGTCCTCTTGTCCTGCTATTTTTCTTATATTTAAACATGTTAGACTCTTTCACCTTGTTTATGCCCTTAAGGTGTTTGAATGCCTCGATCATATCACCTCTCTCCCTCCTTTGCTCAAGGGTATACATATTGAGCTCCGTTAATCTGTCCTCATATGTCTTCTGATGCAGTCCCTGCACCATTTTGGTTGCCCTTCTCTGGACTGCCTCAATTTGGTTAATGTCCTTGTGAAGGTGTGGCCTCCAATACTGCACGCAGTACTCCAGATGGGGCCTAACCAATGTCTTGTACAGAGGGATTATTACCTCCCTCTTACGACTTATGATACCCCTACTAATACACCCTAACACCCCCCTAGCCTTACCTACTGCTTTAGAGGTCTGCTTGATGATTTTAGGTCATCAGTGATGATGATGCCCAAGTCTCTTTCTTCCTTTGTGACTGCTAGCAACTCCTCTCAGCCTATAAGTGGCTTCAGGGTTTCTCTTCCTATGTGCATGATTTTGCACTTCTTTGCATTAAATCCCAGTTGCCACTCTTCTGACCATTCTGCTAGTTTATCCAGATCTCTTCTCATTCTGCCCACCCATCTGACTCATCTACTCTGTTGCAGATCTTGGTGTCATCTGCAAACAGACGAGCCTTACCCTCTAGTCTATCTGCAAGGTCACTAATGAAGATGTTGAATAGGACTGGCCCCAGGACTGATCCCTGAGGTACCCACTTGTGACTTGCATCTCTTCTGACTGTATACCATTTACCACCACTCTCTGTTTTCTGCCAGTCAACCAGTTTGCCACCCAGTTGACCAACTTCTGACCACACCCGAGCCTACCCAGCTTATTTATCAATCTTCTATATGGAACAGTGTCAAAAGCTTTGCTGAAGTCAAGGTAGCGACATCAACTGCTCCCCTTGGTCCACCACTCTGGTTACCCAGTCAAAGAAATCTATGAGATTAGTTTGACAGGACCTTCCTTTGTAAACCCATGCTGTCTTGGATCCTGTGCCCTAAGATTCCAGGTGTTGCACTATCCTTTCCTTAAGGAGTGCCTCCATAATCTTGCCCACTACTGAGGTAAGACTGACCGGTCTGTAGTTCCCCGCCTCCTCCCTGCTACCACTCTTGTGGAGCGGGATCACATGAGCCCTTCTCCAGTCTTCTGGGACCTCTCCTGTGCTCAGAGACTCACTAAACAATTCTGCTAATGGCTCTGCTAGTTCCTCCTTTAGCTCCTTAAGTACCTGGGATGTATGCCATCAGGTCCCATTGCCTTATCCACCCTGAGCTTAGAGCTCTTGTAGGACCCTTTCTTTTGTGAAGGGAGTAGTGCTCACCTCCTCCCCCTGTGTCCATGATGCTGAGCTGTGGGCCCTGCCTACCTTCTCTTCAGTAAATACTGAGCAAAAGTATCTATTTAGGATAGATGCCTTTACAGGGTCCTCCTCCTCACATGCTCCCTTTTCTCCATATTGCTTAGCAATGCCCTCTGGACTTCTCCTTTCACTAATGTATCTATAGAAAGTCTTGTCACCTTCTTTTACTGTTCGTGCTAGTGTTTCCTC
Organism: Neoceratodus forsteri; assembly: GCA_016271365.2. Classification (NCBI taxonomy): domain Eukaryota; kingdom Metazoa; phylum Chordata; order Ceratodontiformes; family Ceratodontidae; genus Neoceratodus; species Neoceratodus forsteri. The sequence continues at coordinate 1,250,057,242 of CM028129.1, read as the reverse complement.
AGTTTGGGACTTTGCCTGCCTTACTGCCTTACCTGCTTCCCTTAGGGCAGTTTGGTATGCCTCCCTATCTTCATCCCGCTGTGTTCCCTTATATTTCCTGAAGGCCAGCCTTTTGGCTCTGACCTTTTCTGCTACTGTATTTGAGAACCAAAGTGGTTTCCTTCTTTGCACTTCCTTTTCTGTCTAACACAATGAGATGTTGCTTCAAGTATTGCATCCCAATGCTTGCCCACTTGCCTGTATCCCTCACCTGTGTTTCTTTTTGCAGGGCTAGCTTAACTCTGTTGGCCATCTTATCAAAGTCAGCTCCTCTGAAGTCCCATATTTTGCCTTGGAATGGGATGATTTAGATGTAGTAGCTAAATTGAACCATACCATGTGATGGTCACTGGCCCCCAGGTGACCTTCTACCTGGAGATCTGTGATCCCTTCTTTGTTAGTCAGTACTAGATCTAGGATAGCCCTGTCTCTTGTGGGTTGCTGTACCAGTTGTTTGAGGCCTCCCCTGCAGGAATACACTATGAGTCTAGTTCTGGCAGATGTTCCTGCTGGTATTGACCAATCTGTATCTGGCATGTTGAAGTCTCCCATTATCAGAACCTCCTTTAGCTGTCATGTTTTGTATATCTTCTAACAGTAATGTGTCTATGTCCTCCCTATGGTCTGGGGCCTGTAGACAACCCCAGTTCTTATGGCTGTCCCATTTCCTGTTTCCAGGGTGACCCACAGTTCTTCTGGCTCCTTATGTGTATTCTGAATTTCTGTAGCTTTGATATTTTCATTAACATACAGGGCCACTCCTCCCCCCCTTTTTGCACCTCGGTCTCTTCTGAACAATACATAGCCAGGTACTGAAGTCTCCCAAGTGTGGTTACTGGTAAACCACGTCTCACTAATTGCTACTATGTCCAGTTTAGCCTCTGACATTATTGCCTGCAGGTCTGGGATCTTATTTCCCAGGCTGTGAGCATTTGTGTACATGATTTTCCATTGGCCAGATTTTGGTGTGTTAGTTGTTGGGTGAAGTTTGGCATTACCCCTGTGCATCGTATGGGGAGACAAACCTTTTTTCTTACCTGGTGATGCAAATGAACGGCAAACACGCTGAATTCCTGTTTGACCGCTAGCTGAGGGGGGAGGGGTGTTCTTCCCATTCGACGTATGGGTGCTGCACCCTCTCCCATTTGCTAGTTTAAATATTCTGCAAAGACGCCAAACTTCTGCCCCAATGCACTGACTCCTCTTTAGTCAGATGCAGTCCATCAAATTTAAAGAACTTTCGCTCCCCAGAACTGTTGCCAGTTCCTACAAATCTGTGTCCTTTTCCTGGCACCAGTCCTTGAGCCATGTGTTTAGCTCCCTATCTCCCCTTCTCTGACCTTCCTCCATCTGCCCCTCTCCCAGACTGGCAGGATCTCAGAGAAGGAGATGCTGGACGAAATAGATGATAGTTTGTCACCCAGCCTAGTCAGGTGTTCCTTGGCTCCACAACTGACCGGCTGGTGAGATCATTAGTCCCTATGTGTACTAGGACATCAATGTTTTCTCCTGCTTTGTGAACAATTTTAGTAATGCGGTCAGTGTCTCTCCATGCTGATGTACCTGGAGACATCTGACCATCACCCTGGCTGGAGATGGGTATCAACTCCCGAATCATGGAGTCTCCTATGATCAGAAGTTTTTGGATTTCCTTTGTGCTTGTTTAGTTTTGGTTCCTGATTTGGGTGAGTTTTGTTGTGCTAGCTCCTGTGCTTGCAGTGTCCTGCTCTGCAGTGTCTTCTGCCTCTTTATTTGATTTCAGAGATAGAGGCAGATACCTGTTTGTAGTGTTTATATGGTTTTTGGAGGCAATGTGTTGGAGAGCAGAGAGTGATGGGGCACCTGATTTGCTCCTCCTAACCACCTGCCAACCTCCTGGACCAACTACCCTCTGCGGTTGAGGTTTTTCTGTTGGATGCTGGGGAAATGGCGGGTGGTTCTTATAATATATTTCCTCTTCAATATGAAATTTGAGGTGTGCGATCTCTGCCCATGCTGCCCGGAGCTGAGCCCTAAGATCTCCAAAGGCCCAGCATGTAGGACAGTGTCCTAAATCCTGTAAGACTGTCCTTCTGAAAATTGTTCCACAGTACCTGCAGTTAATGAAATCCATTCCAAATAAGTTGCTGGGTTTGTAACCTAGTCAGAGTAATTAGAAGGAAAAAAAAATGAAAAAAATGCAAGTAATGGTTTAATTGTGCTTTGTTTAACTTGTTATAACAAGTTAAATTACTAGTGCCCCTGTAAATGAGATCACTTGTGGAGGCCCCACTGATCCGCCCTTCCTGCTCTGCCACAGGAAATGTCACAACTGTGGTACCCTATAAAAGGAGTGTAGCGTGGGGTGGTTGGGGATGGGGGTGGGTGGCTGGGCCCTTCCCCTGCCTAAAAAGAAGAACCACGGACGAAAGAACAAGGAGGTAAGAGCAGAAACAATCAGTCAACAACAAATGCAGTAACCCTGAAAGCTTATCCTAATGTTAGATAAAACTGTAAAACCTGTAAAGCACCACCTGTAGTAATTTCAGAGAAGATATACCCTGTAAGAAACACTTTACTCCAGAGAAAAATAAAGCAGTAACAGAAGATATACCTTGCAAAGACAATTTGAATCAGAAGATTACAGCAGTAATCTGTTATCACATATGTAGGCACACCTTGTAATAATGCAGAAGAAGGTATACCAGCAACAACAATTTGAATCAGAGAAAAATAAAGCAATGAAATGCTAGCAACAAACAGTAGCAATCCCTGTGAGTAAAAATAAAACACCACCACACAGTAAATCTGCTTAGCCAAACTAAGTCTTAATCCTTCTCCCTTGCTCTGGTAAGTTTCTCTACTCTGCCTTTCAAGCAGTCTTAGAAGGAAAGAGCTCAGGTGAAGCTAGGTGCCTTGGCCAGCAAACCAAGTCTTCTACCTCCAAGATATCAACTAACCTGACTTTTAACCCTTCTTTCTGTTGGAAATTACTGACAGTTTGCCAGCTCCACCCCACATACACACTAATCCTTTGGAAGAGCTGTGGGAGGAAAAGCAATTAGCTCCTTCAATGTGAGAAGGAGACTGAAACACCTCTGAGACAACAAACCTTTTCAACAAACAAGAATAAAATAAAACACAGTGTCAAACAGTAATTTTCTTAGCCCAATGATAAAAAGTCACAAAATGTAAGCTCCACCTGTAATACAGTAATTTCAGAGAAGATATACCCTGTTGAAACACTTTGCTCCAGAGAAAATAAAGCAGTAACAGAAGATATACCTTGCAAAGACAATTTGAATCAGAAGATTACAGCAGTAATCTGTTAGCACACACCTGTAGGCACACCTTGTAATAATGCAGAAGAAGGTATACCAGCAACAACAATTTGAATCAGAGAAAAATAAAGCAATGAAATGTTAGCAACAGACAGTAGCAATCCCTGTGAGTAAAAAATAAAAACACCACCACACAGTAAATCTGCTTAGCCAAACTAAGTCTTAATCCTTCTCCCTTGCTCTGGTAAATTTCTCTACTCTGCCTTTCAAGCAGTCTTAGAAGGAAAGAGCTCAGGTGAAGCTAGGTGCCTTGGCCAGCAAACCAAGTCTTCCCATAAGAGCTCCGCAGGCCCTCAAAGGAATTAAGGGTATCTGTACCAGGAATGAGCATATCTCAAAGCAGTGAGATACCACCATGTTCCCATGAGGGCCATGCAATTGGTTGTTTATTGATGGTAATCTCATTATTGCCCCATAGTGGGGTAAGTCTTAAGGGAGATGGGGAGGCGCGCAACGTCTTATGCACCTTGGCCCAGTATTCCAGAGAGGGACCTATAGTAGGATGAGAGCGAGTGCCCTTTGGGGGATGGTAAAATAACAATAGTACCAACTGAGTACTCTGACATACCTCTCTCTCCATATCCAGCCACTGGGGAGCATTGTGTTCAGGGAAAAGGAACCATTTTAACGTCTGAGTCAGCTAAAAGGCCCATTTATACCTCTCTAACCACGGAAGACCCCAGCCCCCTTCCGACCAATGAGCTCTGAGCTTATTTCTGCTGTACCTAGGTTTCTTACCCTCCCACAAAAAGGATCCCAGCAGGGAGTCTAACTTAATAAACCAATAACGGGGTATTTTCAAAGGGATGTGGGAGAGAAGATACATAATTTTTGGTGCTGTGATCATTTTAATTGTGGATATTTTATCTACAAGCGACAGTTGAAGAGATTTCCATCTGTCCAGTTCTGTACGAATGGACGCAAAAAGTGGTTTCATATTCAGGTCCCAGATTTTATGCAGATTAGGAGAGATAGTAATGCCTAAGTAAGTAATCCCCTCCGGGGCCCATCGGAGCCCATGCTGAGTAACCATTTGAGAGGTACACTTAGAGTTTAAAAGTAGGACCTCCATCTTGGCCTGGTTAATCTTCAGTCCTGAAAATGTAGAGAAATCTGACAAGGTGGAAAGTAGGGGAGGGAGGGAGGTGACGATATTGGCTATAGGGAGCAACAGGTCATCCGCATACATAAGAGTAGGGTATGCCCTTGTTCCCACCTGGACCCTGGAAAATAGAGGATTTTGCCTAATAGCGGCCACCAGGGGTTCTACTGCCAATACAAAAAGTAGTGGGGAGAGTGGGCAGCCCTGACGGGTACCCCTACCTAGTATGAATGGGGAGACAGCATCGTATTGGTAAGTATCCGTGCAGCTGGGGATGAATATATTGCCCCAATCCAGGCCTGAAATCCTGCCCCCAAGCTCATAATGCAAAGTATTTGTTGGACATAGTCCAACTCCAGGGAATCAAAGGCCTTTTCGAACTCTATTGCAATGGCAGCAGTGGGGAAAGATAATGTTTGGGCCTTATGGATTAAATTTACCAATGATCTAATATGGTCTGCGCTAAAGCGGCCCTTAACAAAGCCTACTTGGGATGGGTGGATCAAACTGGGAAGGAGACGGTTAAGTCTATTAGCTAGTATATTAGCTAGCACCTTGCTATCAGCATTCAATAATGAAATAGGGCGGTAGCTGGACGCTTTAAGAGGGTCTTTACCTTTTTTTGGTAGGATAGTAATAGTCGCCTTCCTAAGGGATGAAGGGAGAGACCCTGTTTGCAATGACTCAGTAAATACATGTTGCAATACTGGAGAGATTATGGGATGCAACAGCTGCCACACTTCAATAGGGAACCCGTTCCCTCCTGGGGCCTTTCCCTTTTTAAGGGAGAGGATGGTGTCTGCCACCTCCTGGGATGAGATCAGGGCAACTAGGGCATTAACTTGGGCTTCCGAGATTTTGGGGAGATGTAGGGACTCCAGAAATGGGTGGATCCCCAAGGGGTCTGGGGCTCTGGAGAATTTATATAATGAGGAGTTAAAATCCATCATTATTTGATTAATACCTTGTGCCGAGGTCTGGGTCCTACCTCCTGCATCCTCTAAAGCTGCTATATGCCTTTCCGCTTTCTGCTTTTTGAGACGGTATGCCAGCAGCTTACCCCCCTTTTCTCCCCCTTCCCAATATTTATGCTTGAGTCTAATGATCGAAATCTCTGCCTTTCTAGAGACCAGCTCGTTCACTTGCATCTTCAGAGGGGTGACCTTGTGACCTGCCTCTGACCTAAGGGAAGGGACACGAAGGGCCTTAAAAGCAAGCTCCGCTTCTCTGAGTTGTCGTTCAAGCCCCTTCAAATGTTGTTCCATCCTCTTTCTGTGCCAGCTCACATACCCTATTATCGCCCCTCTTAGAGTAGCTTTGAATGCCTCCCATGTGGTACCCACAGAGGTATCTGCTATGAGGTTATGCAGAAAAAAATTCCGCTGCTTCCTTTTAAAGCCAAGGGGGAAAGTCTGGGTCACGAAGTAGCAATGGGTCCAGCCTCCATGCTGGAGACTTAGGGAGAGGGAGGCCCCATGTGAAGGCAAGATGCACAGGGGCATGATCTGAGACAACTAAGGCATGAATAAGGGTATTAACAGTGTTACTAGTAATAGTAGGAGAGGTGAGCCAGAAGTCTATTCTACTAAGAGAACTATGTACTGGGGAATGAAAGGTGTAGTCCCACTGGGAGGGGCGAAATATTCTCCAGATGTCCATAAGGGCCAAATCTTGTTGTAATTGAGCAACCGCCATTACAGCCCTGGAGTGGGGCTCAGTATTGGAAGGGGATCTATCCAGGAAAGGGTCCAGAGTAAGATTAAAATTGCCCCCTAATAAAATGGGGGTGTCTTCTGGAGCTATGGTTCCCAGCACCTGGGCCAACTTGTGAAAGAAGGAGGGCGAGTCCTCATTCAGAGTGTATATGTTACCCAGGATCAGAGGGACCCTCCCCAGTATCCATGAGTACCACCACGCATCTACCCTCAGGGTCTCTCACTTGTCTCTGCAATTTCCATTGTAGTTGCTTGTGAAGCAGAATCACCACCCTTCTCTTTCTAGAGGAGGCCGAGGCATGAATGACCTGACCTACCCACTTCCTCTTCAGTCTCTCAGGAACCCCCCCCCGGTAAGTTTCATCTCCTGCAGGAAGGTGACCCCCTTGCTCCCAGTCTCTTAAGATGGCCCAGAATTTGCTTCCTCTTGTTTGGGGTGTTAAGCCCTCTGACGTTCCATGTCAGACAAGTGGTATCACCCGTTAGTAATAGGGAGCAAATATTTAATTAAGAGATATCAAGAACAACCAGCAGATAGGGAGCGAGGGCAGCCCAACCAGAAGAGGTAAATTTCTATAGAGCGCCACCAGATGAGCTTATACTAACAAATAAAGAAACATCTGTGTGTGTCTCTTGTGAAACAAACATGCATAAACACATTAACAAACTATATACATTGTGTACAGTGTACCATGCAATTTGGGGATATAGAGGCGTCTCTTCAGTCACAGAGCCCTGCTGTAGCCCAGTCCCTATTCCCAGGGCATTATCAAGTGGTATTCTTCCTTCCTTAGCACTATGGTGAGTGCAGTGGGGGAGGTCCCCCCCCGAGAGAATCGAGCAACCCAATAGGAAGGTTGGACCACGTGGTTCATTGCAACCCCAGAGGGTTGAGAGAGCTGCTCCAGCGGTGTAGCTCAGAAGCTGGGGTAGTTAAAGTGGGACTACACAATGCTTCTAATGAGGTGGGGGTTTGCAGGAAAGAAAGTGGGGGAGGACTGCCCACTATTTCAGCGAGCCTAGGGTTATTACTGATGGGTACCAACATGCTCTCACAACAAAAATCCTGGTGAGGTCAGGCTCATCACACCTATGAAGAGTGTACTGTAAGCCACCCAATCCGGGGGCTGGGAGATCTCCCCTTGATAGAAAAAAATAATAATAAAAAAATAACATACCAGAGGGGCACAGGCCTGTGCCATTCACCACTTAGAGCCTCACGTAAAACACATCCTGGCTACCCATTCAGCACAACAGTTTACGCATGCCGACAAATACTTTCATATTATATGACAGCTTCCCAGCGGACCTCACCCCCCCCACACGCAAACAAGTAAGTGAGGTAGAACCCACAAAAGTTCTGCTGTTTAATCAGATGGTACAAAAAAGGCCTTCTTTGCCATCTAGACGTGTCTGAACCTTTGATCAGGATGTCCATTGAGAGCTTGTTGGTTGGCCTCGTTGAATCCCTTCCGGTATAGGATTGAGGCATCTTCTCTGCCACATAGCAGTGCAAGTCGGGGGTCAAGGTTGGGGTGAAAAGGGGCTCGAAAGTTCCCTTTTATGGGTAACATGGAGAAAGGGTAGCAGGTGGGTCAGCCAAGGAGATTGTCCACTGACGATCAATTTAGACACCCCAAACTCACCCCATACCTACAACTCCCTTGGGGATTAAAGGAACAGGAATAGAAAGAAAATAGAAGGATGACTACTTATCTGACCATGCCGGTGGGTTTTCTCTGATCGATTGCCCTGGAGAAGTAGAGCACTCAGGATGGTCCACACTGAAGATGAGATCTCTGCTGGTAGAGGAGGCCTCCCTCATAGCCTTTGGTGGACGCTGCCCTCTGCTATCTGTAGCTCCATTCTGTGGCTGGTGAGGAGTTGCTGAAAGGGACAGGTAGCTGGGATACAACATAGGAGTAGGCCTGCCTTCCACAGTCGAATCCACAATGCCTGGGTGTTGATCCGGAGAGCTGGGACATAAAGATTCATATCTATTAGTGGTGTGGTAGGCCTGTAATGGATCTGGAGCAACAGTGTCCATGCTTGTGGCCTCCTCTGTGTCGTCTTGCCCTCTCTAAGAAGGATGCTCCCAGCGGCCATGTTTCTTTGAGGACTGCCTCTTTCGGTGTGTTTTTGGGGGGAGTTCCCAGTGTTGCTCCCTGAGGTCTTGCCAAACTGCAGGTCTGCTCACTGATGGAGAGGAGCGGCAAACCAAGCCATCGGTAGCAGTTTTTGCCGAAGGGGCCCCCGGGGTAGTAGTGGTGAATTCTTGTGGCCAGTTGCACCATAAACATCCATGAATGCATCAGGAGATTCAAAACTGTTCGGGACCCCATTATGCATAACCCACATCGAGGCTGGGTAATGCAAGGAAAAGGACAGTCCAATACTGTGCATTTTATGCCTTGCCACAGAATATGCTCGGCGTTTGTCCGACAGATCCTTAGAGAAGTCCAGAAAGATGTGGATCCTATTTGATCTCCACACTACATGCTGTAACTCACGAGCTCTAGTTAGAACCTTCTCTTTGTCCCTAAAATCAATAAATTGGGCTATGATAGGTCGTGGTCTGTCCTGGGCCTGAGACAGGGGGGGCTAACGTATAGTGTGCGCGTTCCACCTGCAGTGGTATCAATGGGTCCAACTGCAGCATTTCAGCAATGGCTAATTGTAGAAATTCTTTGGTATCTTTGCCTTCTACATGCTCAGGGAAGCCCAGGAAGCGAGGATTATTATGGTGACCTCGATTCTCGAGGTCATCCATCTTACTGCGCAGCATCTGTATGGTCCGTTGTTGATCTCTTAATTCTGCCCTTAAGTTCTGAACATGCCCCTCTGTCGCCAAGACCCACTGTTTGGTATGCAGCATCCTGGCTTCTAAATTTTGAACCACTTGGGTGTTTCAATTAGTTGCCACAGTGACTTGTGCCATCTGGGCCATAAATTGACCGAACATTGCCTCAACTGAAGGTTGCCCCCCAGGTTTGTTGCAAGCGGCCTTCAGCCATATTTTCAGGGCTACCTCGTCCAGGAGGCTCTTCAGTAAAATAGCAATTTCCACACAGCAAATGAAGGCTTTTTGTTTCAATGGAGCTGAATTAGTGTAGCTTGAGTATTACCCCACAAGTTACAGTAGAGTGAGGATATAATACCAGCTGGTAGAAAAAGGTTTTTAAAGGATATTTCCCTCTGGGTTGTGGAGCTGATCTTTAAGCTGTCATCCTATTTAGCGCCCCTAGTGGCCGCAAATGCAAATAACTTTAAAACAAAAAATGATAGCCTGATACTGTGAGCATGGAAATTGATCAGCACAAAAATATCTACAAAACAAGCATTTGTCAATGCCGAATGTTTGTTTGCTGGCATTGGTATTGGTAGTGTAGAAGTTACAGAGCTGCATAATAGGAACGGCAGTGAAGTATTGAACTGAAGCCAACCCCACCACCACCCTGCAGAGAGTGACAGGCATTGAGGTGTGCCTTTGGGTCGTCAGGCATAACTGCCATGCCATTTCACCACACCCTACCCTGCAGACACTGACAAGTGTCACGGTGTGACTTGGGGTCTTTGGCCCTTATGCGCACCCCACTCCATCAGAAAATATGGTGAGATGGGTGCGGTATAAGAGAATGGGGTGAACTTTGGGGCCGAAGAGTCCAAGGCATACCTTGATGCCTCTCACTGGCTGCAGGGTGTGGAATGGTATAAGCATTACAGGCAAGAATCCCAAGCCACACCCTAATGCCTGTCATTCTCTACAGGGTGGGCGCTATGGTTGGAAACCCTAACACCTCAGGCATCGTTGGTATTTTCACTCCAAATTTTCAACATTGTTTTTTGTGATCCCCACCTCATGAACAGTGGCAATATCAGTTTGTTAGCCGAAAGCTGCTTATGTACAGCGACTACGACATTTAGCACCACAGGTGCAAAAACACATTCCGAACAGGATGTGAAAAATGACAGCTGTACTGTTCATGAGGAGGTGTAAAAAATGGCAATGTTGAAAATCTGCAGTAAATATATTAAAAAAATGGTGAAGTCACGAGGGTGCATAGAAACTATGCAATGCACACCAATAATGTAATTAGTTTGGGGATATTTTACAGCAGATTGTCAACACTGGCATTTTGGGACCTCCGATCATGAACAGTGTCACTGTGATTTTTCTTTATCTGTCCCAAACAATGATTTCCCACAGCGACCATGCATCTTTGTGCTGAAAGTGTGAAAACACATTTTGGCCATGTTGTGAAAAATGACAGCTGTACTGTTCATAAGGAAGTGTGGAAAAATGCCACTGGTGAAAATCTGGACTGAAAATATTACAAAGTCATGAACTTACAAGGGTGCGTGGAAACTGCGCAATGCTCACTCATAACACTGTCATTTTATGGACTTTTGTCACCAAATTTTCAACATAGCCATTTTAAGACCTCTGCTCATGAACAGTGTAACTGTGATTTTCTTAATCTGTCCCAAACATTGCTTTCACACACCGACTGCACCATTGTGCGCTACATGCCTGGAAACACATTTTGGGTGACATGTGAAAAATGGCAGCTGTACTGTTCATAAGGAAGTGTAATAAAATGGCAATGTTGAAAATCTGGAGTGAAAATATTGAAAATTCGCAAACTTACGAGCGTGTGTAGGAACTCCGCAACGCATGCTCGTAAAACAGTCATTTTTACGTTCGCTTGCACGCATGCACAAGGAATGTTTTGGGAGAGTAGCACACTTGGAGGTGTGCCTCTCCCATCCAATGCACTGCTCCCTTGAGCAGGCATGGCGGTCCTGCACCAATGGGTGCAGGAGCTCAGTATGACAGCGGTGTTCCTCTGCTTCAAAGGAAAACACCGCTGCCATCCTGAGCGCCGCCGCCATCCCCTCCTTGCATCACACACTTCCCCCGCGTGCGTCAAGCCGCCCCCTCCCCAAAGCTTTCCTGCCACGCTGAGAGCCCACCCCAGCGTGGCAAACGTTGTTTGTTTTGCCGACGGGGGTGCCCAATCCCCCGTCTGCTCCATGGCCCCCCCAAGCCATCCTGCTGCCATGCTGGGAGCCCACCCCAGCGTGGCAAACGTTCGTTTGTTTTGCTGATGGGGCGCCCAATCCCCATCGGCTCCTCGGCCCCCACAATCTTCTGCGCTGAGGCCATCCCAGCATGGCAAGCGATCCCATGTCATCTTTTTTTAAACCTGTAAAATAAAACGGTCCCGCAGGCGCGTCTCCCAGCCCCCCTCCCACAACCCGCACCCACCCACTGCGCACAGTCTCCCCACCCCACCCCATACTTACCTCTGGACTCCAGCGGCGATCTTCGTGGACTGGGAACACGTCTGCACTCTTCAAAGCCGACCACGAGCTGAGGAAATGCCTGTAAGCTGTATAATGGGCTAGATAGGGGAGTTTCAACTTTATTGCATATCTCAGGCATTTTTGAATTTTTGCACCAAATTTTCAACATGGGGTTTTTGGGACCCCTTCTCATGAATGATGTCACTGTCATGGCGTTATTCAAGGCTGAAGGGTGATTTCACGCAGTGACTGCACAGTGCCCTCGAAATCACCCTTCAGGCCTGAATAACGCCATGACAGTGACATCATTCATGAGAAGGGGTCCCAAAAACCCCATGTTGAAAATGTGGTGCAAAAATTCCAAAAAATGACTGTTTTACGAGCGTGCGTTGCGCAGTTCCTACGCAGGCTCGTAAGTTCATGAATTTTCAATATTTTCACTCCAGATTTTCAACATTGCCATTTTATCACACCTTCTTACGAGTTGTACAGCTGTCATTTTTCATATCTCACCCAAAATGTGTTTCCGCCCATGTAACGCACAATGGCGCAGTCGGAGTGCGAAATCAATGTATGGAACACATTAAGAAAATCACAGTGACACTGTTCATGAGCAGAGGTCTTAAAATGGCTATGTTGAAAATTTGGTGAAAAAATTCCTAAAAATGACTGTTTTACGAGCATGCATTGTGCAGTTCCTACGCTTGCGAATTTTCAATATTTGCACTCCAGATTTTCAACATTGCCATTTTACCACACCTCCTCATGAGCAGTACAGCTGTCATTTTTCACATCTCACCCAAAATGTGTTTCCGCCCATGTAGCGCACAATGGCGCAGTAGTCGAAAGCAACTCAATGTATGGGACACATTAAGAAAATCACAGTGACACTGATCATGAGCAGAGGTCTTAAAATGGCTATGCTTGAAAATTTGGCAAAAAATTCCTAAAATGACTGTTTTATGAGTCTGCGCTAAGCAGTTCCCACGCACGTCAGTAAGTTTGCGAATTTTCAATATTTGCACTCCAGATTTTCAACATTGCCATTTTACCACACCTCCTTATGAGCACTGCAGCTGTCATTTTTCACATCTTGTCCAAAACGTGTTTTCTATGTTAGCAACAATGGCACAGTCGGTGTGCTAACTCAGTGTATGGGACACATTAAGAAAATCACAGTGTCACTGTTCATGAGCAGAGATCTTAAATGGCTATGTTGAAAATTTGGCAAAAATTCCTACAATAACTGTTTTACTAGCTGCATAGCAGTTCCTACGCACGCCGTAGAAGTATGTAATTTCCAATATTTTACCCAGATTTTCAACATTGCCATTTTACCACACCTCCTTATGAGCAGTACAGCTGTCATTTTTCACATCCTGCCCAAAACATCTTTCCCCCATGTAGTGCACAATGGCGCAGTCGGTGTGCGAAATCAATGTATGGGACACAGTAAGAAAATCACAGTGACACTGTTCATTAGCAGAGGTTTTAAAATGGCAATGTTGAAAATTTGGTGAAAAAATTCCTAAAAATGACTGTTTTACGAGCGTGAGTTGCACAGTTCCCACACATGCTTGTAGGTTTGCGAATTTTCAATATTTCCACTCCAGATTTTCAACATTGGCATTTTACCACACTTCCTTATGAGCAGTACAGCTGTCATTTTTCACATCCTGCCCAAAACGTGTTTCCGCCTATGTAGCGCACAATGGGGGTAACAAAATGTCATGCTGACAATTTATTGTGCAAATACCAGCAATTGCACAGGGCATTAGGGTAAAGCACCATACATGCCAAACACCACTGCAAATACCTGCAAGCGAACGTTCGGCATTGACAAATGCTTGTTAGGAATTTTTTCACCACATTTTCAACATAGCCATTTTAAGACCTCTGGTCATTAACAGTGTCACTGTGATTTTCTTAATGTGTCCCATACATTGATTTCGCACCCTGACTGTGCCATTGTGTGCTACATGGGCCAAAACATGTTTTGGGCAAGATGTGAAAAATGACAGCTGTACTGCTCAGAAGGAGGTGTGGTAAAATGGCAATGTTGAAAATCTGGAGTGAAAATATTGAAAATTTGCGAACTTACGAGCGAGCATAGGAACTGTGCAACGCACACTTGTAAAACAGTCATTTTTAGGAAATTTTACACCACATTTTCAACATAGGCTTTTTGAGAGCCCACCTTATGAACAGTGACAGTGTCATTTCATGACTCAGTCCTGAAAGGTGATTTCGCACAGTGACTGCGAAATCACCCTTCAGGCCCGATTAACGCCATGACAGTGAGAGCATTCATGAGAAGGGGTCCCAAAAACCCCATGTTGAAAATTTGGTGCAAAAATTCCAAAAAATGCCTGAGATATGCAACAAAGTTGAAATAAACCCATCTATCCCATTATACAGCTTACCGGCATTTCCTCAGTTCGCGGTCGACTTTGAAGAGTGCAGACGTGTTCCGGTCCACCGAAGATCACTGCGCCGGAGTTGAGAGGTAAGTATGGGGTGAGGAGGGGTGTGGTGAGGCAGGGTGCACAGTGGGTGGGCTCGGGTGGGGACAGAGACAGTGAGGGACCATTTTTGTGTTTCAGGTTTGTTTTTTTTGTTTTTTTTTAAATGATGATGACACAGAACATTTGCCATGCTGGGGTGGGATCCCAGCGTGGCACAAGGATGGCTTTTTGGGGGGGCGTGGAGCCGACGGGGGATTGGGCACCCCCATCGGCGATAGCATCTGTTGCCACTCTGGGGTGGGCTCCCAGCGTGGCACCCTGTACTCTGGGGGGGACCAGTGGAGCCGATGGGATGACATGGGATGTTTGCCACGCTGGGTGGAGCTCCAGCGTGGGCACCGTACTCAGGGGATTTATTCAGTGGAGCCGGCGGGGAATTGGGCACCCCGCCGGCTATAGTGGATGTGCTGCCATGCTAGGTGGGCACCTGCGTGGCACGTGAAACTCTGTTTGGGGGAGGCAGCACAGCAGACGGATTGGCACCCGCAGCTATACAGTGTGTGCTAGGGGCGAGCACGCAGTATACGCGGCGGCGTGTGTGTGTGTGTGTGTGTGTGTGTGTGTGTGTGGGAGTGTGCATGAGCAGGCGATATCTTATCGTGGCGCTCACTGGGCGTATCTCCCCCTTTCAACTGTACTCCACTGCATTTTTGACTGCTGTCATAGACAGCTCCAGCAGCCATTGGAGAACTGCGGCCGCGCCTGCAAACACACTGACTGAATTGGAAGAGGGCTGCCACACCTCCAAAAACTCGGATGATGGCACTACGTTTCTTTCACATGCGTGCAAGCAAACATAATGAGTGGTGTTTCATTTATAGATACTTTTTAATTTTTTCATAATTAGCAAAAAACAGCAGAAAATTCAATTCTCTTTTCACTTTTTCAACAAACAAATGTGAATAACTTTAAAACGAAAAAGGTAGCATGGTATTGTGAGTATGACATTTGTTCAGCAATAAGTTTTCTACAAAATGAGTGGTGTTTCATTTAATAGCAACCACTACACTCGGCGAACATTAATTGAAAATCCCAGAAATCATCATTTAAAAAAAGATAAACAGTCAAAAGCAAATGTTCCTGCACTGACAGAAAGTATTCCTACTGCATAAATGAAATATACACTGTTGAGCTGTCAGATAAATGATTTATCTACGCTTATGTTGTTTGACTTTGGACACCTCACTTGTGGCTTATGCCACTCTTGAGGTTACCGAGGTCAAACAGCACAGACTATATATATATATATATATATATATATATCATTACAAAAACTCTGTTAATGCATCAGTTAGGGTTGATTTCCACACCAACAAAGTGTGGAAATTCAACGTTAAGTTCCAACCCTACTACCCCATGCCCCACCCTCCACACACCAACAGGCATTGGGGTGTGTGTTGGGGTAGGTGGGCCTAACTCTCACCCCATTCCATCTATAAACAAGCTGAGCTGGCACAGTATAGGAGAATGGGGTGAGAGTTAGGCCTGATGACCCCAACACACACCCCGGCACCTGTTGGTGTGTGGAGGGTGGGGTAGTAGGGTTGGAAACCCTAACATCGAATTTCCACACTTTTGTTGGTGAGGAAATCAACCCTAACTGATGCATTAATGGAGTTTTTTTTTTTGCAATGAATTTCCCTTCTTTTTCAGAAAGTAAAATGTTAGTCATATGGAATGCATAGGTGGGAGCGTGGGCCCTCTGGGCCCAGTGCTCCCACCGATCCATAACTGTTTCCTCAGGTTTGCCAAATAGAATCCATAGGTGGGAGCATGATCCCTCCAGGCCCTGTGCTCCCACCCACTCATAACTATGTCCTCAGGTTTGTAAAATGATATGCATAGATGGGAGTGGGACCTGGGGTGGGACCTGCACTCCCACCCACCCATGAGTGTAGTGCTCCCAGTTTAGTATAAATAGTATGCCTAGTTAGGAGTGTGGGCCCTCTGGGTCCTGTGCTCCCACCTACACATAAGTGCAGACACATAGCTCAGGCCTAGAGGCATTCCAAGTAACCCTCATAACGCTTTTTTGCCGATATCTCAGTAACCGTAGCAAGTGTGTAAAAAATTATTTCACAGTTGTATTCATGACCTAGCCACCTCCATGTGTACTTAGTACACCTAAACTGCATGTAGCAAAAAATCTATCTCTAATTGTTTTTGAGATATAGGCAACGAAAGGCGCTGCAACTGCCACAATGCAATCCTATGGTAACATTTGAAATTTTGGAGTACTGTAACTCTGGCACCGGTGTAATCTTTTTCACCAAACCAGCAGAAAGTACATCTGTGGTGCAAGGGCTTACCACCCTCCAGCTTTCAGCTCAAAAGTCCAAACCACGTAGTAGCAGTGAGGTGACAAAGAAACCATGATTTTGGGGAGAGTACTGTCGCAAATTGTGAAAGTTTTGCAAATTTGCAAAAGTACCGTGTGACACTTTCACAAATTTGTGAAAGTGTCGTGCTCCTGCTTATGACAGTACAAATGGCCACATCAAAATATGCATATTTCTGGGTCTTTTTGGAAAAAACTGAAGCATCGGTGCTGTTCCTAGGACCCCGTTTAGGTAAATACAACAGTTGGTGTTTACCTAGGGGCACTATTTTTTGAACTATAACGTTTGTTTTTTCTCCACTGCTAACTGAAAACAAGATGGTGGTGGCATGACACTATTGAAGGCATTTATGACAGAAACTGGTACTTTTGCGACACTACAAGTTGCTTTCATGCGGAACATATATTTTTTCCCATAGGATATAATGGGAAACTTCAAACTTTAATAACTTTTGAACGGATTAATATTTTCAACAAACATTCCCTGACCCAATCCCCATACACACTGAAAAGTTTGGACCAGATGGACAAACTATTTGGGCTGTAGAGGCAAGCAAAGAATTCTCAAAAGTTGAGGATTTTTCACACTTTTTGATGTTCTGCAACCCTGCAGCTCTGCAACCGAAAATCTGACCATATTGAAAATTTCCAGATCCAGAGATCTATGGTACAACAATGAGGGTGCCAAATTTCAGGTGAACTGGGCAAATGGTTGCAAAGTTATTAAAGCTCTAACTTTTGGGTTTAACATAGAAGTGGCCATGAAGCCCTACCGGGCAGGTATAATAAAATAAAATGGTGATTTGCACATTATGGGACACTATATCTCTACTGTATGTCCTCACATGAAACTGAAACAAAACTTACAACTTCATGAGATGTCTACTTCATGATGGGGCATGACAAATTTCATGCATATCACCTGAACATTTTCAAAGTTGTTGAAGCACAAACTATTAAACTTAACATAAAAGTGAAGAAAGAATTTGACAACAAATGGTGATCTACACATTTTGGGACTGTATTTTTCCAGAGGTACATATCCAATCAAAATGAAACTTAGCATGTCAAGAGGCCATTCATCCTTGAGGGTGCATGCCAGATCTCATGCAAATTATAAGAAAATCTGTGAAGTTATTAAAGTGCAAAATGTGAAACAAAGACAGAATTTTACAAAAAAAAAATGGTGATGTACACATTTTGGGACAGCATATCTCCAAACGTGCACTCCCAATCAAAATGAAACTTGGTATATCAAGAGACCATTAGTCTTTGAAGGTACGTGACACATTTGATGTAAATTGCAAGAACAGCTGCAAAGTTAATAATGCACAAAGTGAAACAATTGAAGAAATAATTTGACAAAAAAATTGGGATGTACACATTTTGGGACTGTATATCTCCAGAGGTGCACTCCCAATAAAACTGAAACCTTGGCATATCAAGAGACCATTTATCTTTGAGGGCATGTTCCAGATTTGATGTAAACTGCAAGAACAGCTGCAAAGTTATTAATACATAAATTGCTGCCATAATGATATACAACAGGAAATTTTTAAATTTTGGAATGTTATAACTATGGAACTGATGTAAATTTTTTCACCAAACCAGCATAAGTCACATCTGTTGGGAAACCCCTTTTGTACCCTGCAAATCTGAGGCCAAAAGTCCTAATTATTTCTTTGCAGTGAAGTGGGAAAGAAACAGAAAACTTTAAAAATCCCTTTTCATGACCTGTCAAAATCCCTTTTTGTGAGCCAAATCCCTTTTCATGAGCTGTCAAAATTTCCCTTCTTTTTGAAAAAGTATAATGTTACTCATATCCATACTGTATGTGGGAACATGGGTCCACTGGGCCCTTCGCTCTCATCTACCCATAAGCATAGAGCCCTATCACAGGAGGGCCCTGTGCTACCATTTTTGCAAAATGGTATCCAGAGGGCCCTGTGCTCCCACCTACAAATAAGCCTAGAGACATAGCACAGTAGTGCACTGTGCTCCCAGTTTTGCATAATGGCATCCATAGGTGGGAGCATGGGCCCTCTGGGCCCTGCCCTCCCACCCACACATAAGGGAACATTGTTTAACCAGGGAACATTGTTTAACCAAGAGTTGCCACTAAGCTGAAGCTCGTTTCCAGATGTGACCTAGGAGCACAAGGAAGTTAAGTGACTTGCTCAGGATAACACAGTATGCATCTAGGTGGCTGTGGGATTCAAACCCAGATCTCCATATCTGCAGCTCAGAGCCTTAACCCACTGAGCTATACTGCCCTCCATAAGCGTAGCAACGTAGTGCAGAAAGGCCCTGTACTTCCAGTTTAGCATAAATGGTATGCATAGGTGGGAGCACAGGCCTTTTGGGCCCTAAGCTTCCTCCTACCCATAAGTACAGACACATAGCTCAGGCCTAGAGACATTACAAGTAACCCTTGTACTGCAAATGTGGCAATATCTTAGTAACCATAGCAACTTTGGAAAAAAATTCCTTCGCAGATGTATTCATGACTTGGCCAACTTCACGTGTGCTTAGCACACCTAAAGGTGTACAAAGCTCCACTTAGAAAAAAAAATCCATATCTCAAACTGTTTTTGAGATAGTGTCACTGAAAATGCCATGACTGCCACAATGTTATCCTATGGGAAAATTTGCAACTTTGGAGTGCTGTAACTATGGAACTGGTGTCCATTTCTTCACCAAACAGCAAAGGGCACATCTGCAGACCAAGGGCTTGCCACCTTGGAAATTTCAGCCCAAAAGTCCTAACCATTTTCTTGCTATGAAGTGGCCAAGAAACTGTTTTTTGGGGCTGTTTACCTGCTTTTACTTTAAGATTATATATTTTTTCCTATAGGCTATAATGGGAAACTGTAAAGTTTAATAATTTTTGAATGGATTAATATTTTTTTCACCAAACCTTCAAAAGGTACATCTGTGAGGCAAAGGCTTTCTATCCTGAAAATTGCAGACCGCAACCTAAAGCCATTTCTGAGATCCAGGTGGACAAAGAAATGTCCAAAAACACAGAGTTTTCTGTTTTATCAACACTCTGTGTCTCAGAAACCACACAACAGATTCCCACAAAATTTGGCAGGTCACGAGAACTGCCCCTAAACATTATGTATGCCAAACGTTATGCAAATCCTTTGAATGGTTCCAAAGTTATTAACATTTTATATATATATATATACAGTATCTATATACAAACTAAAACTGAAAATGGAGAAATGACTGCACTCACTGCTGTATAGTAGGGAACCAAGATGGCAGCAGGAACGGGGTTTACAGATCCAAAGCAGTGTCATTATTGGCTGCAATAGGGGGATCAGTTGGTCATTAGATTGGTCAGATTGGTCAGAATTTCATGTCAATCAAGTTGATTGACATTTTTGTATGACTGTATTGTAGGCAAGCGAAAAATAAACCATATTGTTTATCAGTTGGGCGAATAACATTGTATATACCACACCAGTGGTGAATAAATTGGGTGAATAAATAATGTCATTTTGGGATAAATGTTTATTTTCACTTGGAACACAATTTATTTCACTTAGGAAACAATGTATTTTACCTGGAACATGTTATTTCCATTTAGAATCTGGAAATAGAACACAGAGAATACAGGCTGGGTAACCATGCAGAACCAGTGTGTTCTGCCACAGAGGGGTCTGATTCCTGTGACCATGAGAGCGAAGCTCGAGAGATCCTTGTGAATCAGATCCCGAGGTGGCAGAATGCACGGTTCTGCATTGGGTTAACCATCCTGTATTTTTTATAGTGTATGGTGTCCCACAAAATATTTTTAATACACTTTTAGGCTTCCAATGTGTATTTAACTTATGGATAAAGAAATTGGTGTCTCCCCTCGCTAGGAGACAGAGTTGGGTGGTTGCTAGGGACTGGGCTTCCCGAACATTGCAGGGCATATGCCCATTGGTTGGCGCTCTGCTGTAGGCGGGATTAACAAAAAAACATGGTGGCAGAACCTCTCGCTAAGCGAGAGCAGAAACAGACACCGTGGTGAAAAACTAAGTTAACATTTCATATCTGGTTGATCCTCCAGTCTGTGTAATGGCAAATGATCTGTTCCCCTTTCAGGAAACTGCTGCCCGTACCCATAAGTGATGTTGACACACTTGCTGTTTTCTGTGTATGCTTTCAAACCCTGGCTGGCGCTATCAATTCTAAATGAATGGAATGCTGTTCTGCACGTACGGTCAGAACAGCATTCCATTCATTTAAGTATGTGTGGATGAACAGCGTTTTTGTAAGGCTGGATTTTGGGTGAGAACAATATTCCACCATACACTATATAGAGAATACTGGATAGACAACCATGCAGAACCAGTGTGTCCTGCCACAGAGAGGTCTGATTCCCTCTGACCTCAAGAGAGAAGCTCGAAAGGTCCCAGGGAATCAGACTCTGAGGTGGCAGAACACACTGGTTTTGCATTGGGTTGCCCACACAATATTTTTTATAGTGCATGGTGCCTGAAAAATATATTTTAAATGCTTGTAGTTAGTATATAAAATCCAGTTTGGCTGCTTTCTTTTAATGAGTATTACTAGCTGATTGCTAGGTTCACTGGTTGTTGCTAGGTAACCAGATCAGTGTACGTCACTAGCGCATCTTTCAGTTGGCTGGTAATTTAATTAGGGAGAGTCTTAAAAATAAAAAAACATGGCGGCTGTATTCTTGCTAAGTGAGAGACTATCAATTAAGTAAAATTAAATATCATATCTGGTTGATCCTTTCTACTTATCTGGTTGATCTTGCCAGTTCAGAGTCTTTAGCCAAGGTCCCACCGATGCCGGAATGGATTATCTGGTTGATCCCTGCCATTTTTGGTGCGTGTGCCTACCTGAAGCCTTTTGAAGCAATAGAATGCATTCTGCATGTATGGGCTAAACAGTGTTCTAAGAACTGTTTTTATCTGTGCTGAACAACTTTTCAGCACAGATAAAAAAACAAAAACACTCCACCATACACTATAATGGGTTAGATAGAGAGTTTACAATGGAACAAAAACAAAAACATTGTAAAACACTAGTAAAAGCATTACAGATGGTGTGGTATATAGGGGATATGAAATGGTGGGGTATCAGATAAATTATTTATTTTTACAAGTTTCTAGTGAACTTGGGTAATCTCATGAACGGCGGAACATAGCAGAACCATGAGTAATGTTTCTAAGTTCACTGAGAATGAGTAAAAATGAATCATTTATCTGACATCCCATCATCACATAGAAACATAGAAGCATAGAATTTGATGGCAGATAAGGACTGCTTGGCCCACTTAGTCTGCCCATTTTCCTACCTGATGGATAAGCTGCAGATACAATTAATCTTATGTCAATCAGTCCATTTTAAATTAAATCAAGTACAGGTTATTACTATATCATCTCATCCCAAATTATAGCTACAACCAGAATAGTTTATCCTGTGCAGGTTTTAATGTACAATGAAAGCTTTTATTTACTGCAAACTAATGAAAGAATTACCTTTATTAGACTAGTGAATTCTAAATGTGGATTTGTCTGTTTGTAACTAAGGATTTAGTGTTCATCTTTATCCAAACAGAACTTGTAAAGAAACAGCATTAGCTGTTTCAGCTAAGGTATGATAGCCATGAGTAAGGGGTCAAATGTCACAATGGTTAAAAGAACAGTCAGCGAATACTAGAAAATCATCATGTTACCCAGAAAGAATAACCAGACAAGTTATCTGTTTCAGAAGTGTGTAACCTTCACTATACAAGTCTGCATTTAGGATAATATTCCTAGCTATAATTTGGGATGAGATGATATAGTAATAACCTGAACTTGATTTAATTTAAAATGGACTGATTGACATAAGATTAATTGTATTTGCAGACAAACAGGAAACTGAATCCTAGTTGTTCTAAAGCCAATAATGAAAGAATTTATTTAGGAACACAAGGTAAAATAATCCATATATTTGCGATAAACGAGTGTAAATTTATGTAAATAATATTTTGAAATCTTAGTTTTGTTCTCAATGACAAAAGTCCATGGATGCTCTTCACATAATAAGGTATACCATTTGGTATTAATCTTGGGCACTTAAAATATATAGTAGCCAGTTTTGGTACTGTCACCAATTATGAGAAATGCTATTTCAAAAAAAATGTTTTAATCAAAATTATTTTAGTGTGATAGTAATACTCATATTTATATACCCTTATAGATCCTAAGCCCCTGAGGAAGCCCAGTGTTGGGTGAAACGTTTGGCGTACCTAGGGGATCATGTTGTTCTAAGAAAATATCAAAATAAAACTACATTTCTTATGATGAACTGAGTGGATGGTCTCCATAAACTTTTTTTCACTACATTGAAGTCAACCGTTCAACCAGCCCCCACTAGGAACATTTGGACTACTTTATACAAAGGGCACCCACCCACGTTCTCTTCGTTGGCAGCATTTGTTTTAATTACTCCCCATTGTTACTCCACCCCTCCTTCTTGCCCATTTGCTAGTGCTTTTCTGAGGCACTCTCATTTTCCCAAAGTCAGCCTTCCTAAAGTTCAGTACTCTTGTTTTTGTGTTGCTTGACTCTCTGGCTGTTTATTGCGAACCACACTGTTTGGTGGTCACTTGTTCCCAGATGGCTACCCACTTCTAAATCTGAGATCCTTTCTCCTTCCCCATTTGCGAGTACCAGGTCTAGGATTGCTCCCTCCTGAGTGGGTTCCAACACTAGCTGTCTGAGGCATGCCCCCTGAAGGGCATCAATAATGACCCTGCTCTTGGGTATGCCTGCAGCAAAGGTACACCAGTTAACATCTGGCATATTCAGGTCCCCCATCAACAATATCTCCCATTTTTTTGCCATTTTAAGGATGCCTTCTATCATTTTCTTGTCCATTTCCTCCGCCTGAGATGGGGGGTCTGTACACAACCCCCATACAGATTGTGGTGCCATTTCCTGTCTCCAGGGTGACCCAGAGTGCCTCATCTGCTCCCTGTTTACTTTTTAGTTCTGTTGCTTTAATCCCTTCCCACATATAGAGAGCTACTCCTCCTCCTCCTCTTTTACCCACCCTGTCCCTCCTGTAGACCGTGTATCCTGGTATGTTGACATCCCAGTCATGGCTCTCAGTGTACCATGTTCCAGTGACTGCCACAATATCCAGTCATCCCTCTTCCATCAAGGCCACTAGTTCAGGGAGCTTGTTACACAGACTGCGGGCATTGGTACTTATTACCTTCCATTTTCTTATGGCCTTACCCCTATTAGCCCCATCCCTGTCCTTACTCTCTTTTTCTGCATTTACCCCTGTCCTGCTCCCTACTGACTTCTCTACCTTGGTGTTTACCTCTCTAACTACACTACTGTGTTTTGTGGGGGGAGACTGGGATTTCCCTGCTCCTTTTCAGTGTCTCCTCCCTTGGCTAGTTTAAATTCTTGCCAATGAAGCATTTAAACCTATCACCTAGAATCCTGGTTCATCCCCCCCCAGACAGATGCAGACCACCATGCCAGTATAGGCCTGCATCCCTCCAGGTGGCTCCCCAGTCACCAATGAAGCCAAAACTCTGAGCACCACACCAGTTTTTCAACCATTCATTGAATCCCATGGTGCAGAATACCCTAGCATCATCCTTGCCATAGACAGGCAGCACCTCCGAGAAGGTTACTGTACATGCTACTTGTCTAAGGCCCCTCCCCAACTCTACAAACTCCTCTTGCACCACTCTGATCCCATTCACAGCCAGGTCATTTGTCCCTGGGTGGACAATGACATCCAGCTCCCTCCCTCGTGCAGCAGTTCCCGCGATCCTGAGAATTTGCTTCCTGTCCCTCTGAGCCATGGTGCCAGGCTGGCACCTTACCTCCCTATCCCCTTCCTCCCCCACTTCTACCCCCTAATGATTGAGTCCCTCACCAGGAGTTGTTTCCTTCCCCTGTGGGGCCTCATGCCACCCTCCTGTGGGTCTTCTTTGTGGAGGTTCCCAGCATCCTCTTTGGTCTCCACTGCAGATGCCTCCATAGAAGGAGCTACTCTTTGCCAGAACAGCATATGAATTGTGGAGAGGTACAACTGGAGGGATGCACCTCTATTCCATCACCCTCTCCCTCCCTGAGCCCACCTTGGTCCAACCACTCCTCTTTCTTGGCAACCTCTGAGGTAGTGGTGGTGGCCCTGGTGGTCCCTGGGTGGGTGAAGAGGATTCATGAATCCTAGCCAGGTTTGCCTGAAGATGGGCAACCTCCTCCCTCCAACCAGAGAGGTGCCTAAAAACAGGGCAGCATTGCAGCCCCCAGAATATCTTCTGGAACACTGCTGCCCTACAGCCATTGCACTGCACCACTCCCATCTTGACTTATTTTGTGTCCCTCTCCTGTTGCTTTGTATGCTTAATGTCTTCTCCCTCTGTGTATTTTTACACTTACTTTCCTACTGCCTATATGCCCTTACAACTCTCATATTCTCACATATTCGATTTATGAAATAGGTGGGTTCTGTGCAGTGTAGTCCGTGTTTTTGAAAAAGTAGTCATTAAAATATTTATTTTGTGTTTATTTATTTGGGTATGTGGGACTTTTTGCTGTGTTTTGTTGTGTAGGTGCACCTAGTCTGCTGGTTGCTACACTGTTGCTGAGATTCTGTGACATTTTGATGCTCCAGTGTGTTTTTATTTTTATTGGTGGGGCGAGTGTCCTCATGAAAATTTGTAGAGCAAAATGGTGGCTGCTGTTACCGACAGACTGGAGTGGTTGCTGGCGAGGAGTCTCTTTTTTTTTCTATATACATTTTATCTCCTGATCTCCCCAGCATCCCCTTTCAAACCATCCCCACTGGCTCTGTCACTGGCTCCTCTGAGACGTACCTTCACCAGCATCCTCTACCACAGAAGTGTGATTGTCCCCAGCCGCTGGTGCAAGGCCTGTGGAGGGTTGGTCGTCATCCTGCTGACTTTGATAGTTTTTCCCCTGATTTTCTCCCTGGGCCCATGGACATGCAATAGGTACAATGTCCAAGATCTGCTTCCACAGAATGGCCCCAGCGGTCTGAACATGGGATCCCTTTCTTACATGGTGGTGTGCATGTGCTGGCACCCAGCCACTGCTGGGTGTCAGGCAAGCAGTGCCCAATGTTAATCCTTCTCCAGAGGAAGGAGTTATCTAGGGATGCTCGATCCTTCCTCTCCCTGCTGGCCCTGAGCCACTTGAGTTCATTCCTGACCCAGGGTCACTGGTGTGGCAGAAGGTAAGGCACCCAGCACCTTAGCCCTCCACAACACTGGGGCAGCTGTGGCCATTTTTTAAAGTTTGTGGGAGGCATGACGGTTCATGTTTCTTTTTTTTTTTTTTAAATTGCAAGCATGTCTCCTGGTGAAGTTTATTTTAGAGAGAGAGAGGGAGCTGGAGCCACTGTTAGAGTGAGTGGCACTGAAACAGCAGAGCAAGTGAGAGGAGTTTGACAATGTGGAAGACAGCTAAATTAATATTTTGCGTTGGTTTTGGCATCAAGATTGGGGATCTGAATGAATGGACAGTGGTTTGGCAGTGCATGTGGAGGTGTTTTGGAGTGTGTTTTTTTTTTTGGACTGACAGGTGAGTGGAAGGTGTGCAGAGAGGGTTTTCTGTGTGGCTGGGTGGGTGGACTGTACACGACAAAACTGCTTCTTATGTAGGAAGTAGTTCTGGCTGGCCGGCCAGCTGGTGTGTGTGTGTGTGTGTGTGTGTGTGTGTGTGTGTGTGTGTGTGTGTGTGTGTGTGTGTGTGTGTGTGTGTGTGTGTGTGTGTGTGCATCTGATGACAGTACTATATGAATAAATTGGTGATGATGATGACTATATAGATAAATTCACGGTCACCGATTTATTCATATAGTTGCTCTGATAATCGTGTTTGTCAGCAGTCATCAGAGTTCACACCTATTGCATAAATATCAAATCATAATGGGCTGCAGTAAAACACAGTTATCTCCACACATGAGTGGTAAGACCTTTATAACTAACTTGTGGCTTCATCACTTGTGAGCTGCGGATCTTACTACTCACTAGTGAAGATAATTGTGCTTTCTGCTGCAGTCTGTCTTGTAGTCCCCATTTATCTTTCACTTGGGTCATTTTGTTGGGAAAATCATAAGTTTATTTCAATAGTGAGATTCCTATCTACATTATATGCACAAGATATTTGATCAGGTGTCCTTCAGTAGGAGACAAGGCATTTCCTAAAGCTCAGAGGTTGTAAATTCAAGGGTAACATTGGGAGGCAGTTTTTCTCCCAGAAGATTCTAAACCTGCATAAACAGCATACTAGTGGAGACAGTAGATATGGGGACAGTACAGGCCATCAAGGTAAGCCTGGACAAATTTCTGCTTGCCTGGGGAATGAATGGGTACCTGCACAACTGAGTGGGTAGGGAATCATTATGAAATGCCATGTTTGCACATAATACTGTATATACAAACGTACAGTATAAGTCTAGATTTTTATGCTAAAAATAGTTCCCCAGGAAGGGGGACTTGACTTATCTGCAAGGTCGTCTTATCTGCAGGATTTACAGTGGTCAACAATGGTAAACCATTTTTTTGAAACTGTGTAACCTAATTATGTATCCAGTTCTGCCCACAAAGACAGTTTCCGTGTCAGATGTTGATTACAAAACACATTTTTCAATCCAATTTGGGCAGGAAAATAGTGTCTGTAATTTTGTTAAAATTGACAGGGAAAGTGGGGGAGGATTTATGTGAGTTTGATTTACAGTAGGCAAGTGTATACAGTACTTTTTTCTTTTCATCCCTGCGCTCATGAAGTAGTGGACAGACATGATGAACCTAGATTACTGTGTTACTGTGTGCTGCTCACAGTTACATAACTACAAACTAAAACACATTTGTTAAAGGGAATATAAACCTTGGGTTTTACATTTTTTAATTTAATTGGAAATTTGGGAATGTGTGAAGTCTGTTTATTACCACCAGTGTAGTGTTGTATGCATTTGTTTTAAATATTGCAATATTTACCTTATTTAGGGTCCCCTGCTAATACTGCCTTTTTTTCATCCAATATTAATGTTTTAATTACTTATCACTTCTGGTTTTGCAACTAGTTCTGGCCAAATGTTCAGTGCCCCAGCAGAATAGTGCAAAATAGCTTTTTTCGCAGTCGCAACATTTTTGAGAAATAGCACAGAATTTGACATAATTCACTAATACTTCTATTCAAACAGCACCATTTCCCCCAAACTACGCATTGTTTAATAAAAAAAAATTTAAATGTGCAATTTTAACAAACGGTGCAATTTTTCCAGCTTGCACATTTTGAAAAATTTGACTTTTCAGAATTAGCATTTTGAAAAGAAATTGTGCATTTAACACTCTGATTCATGACATTAAATGAAATTATGCAAAATGTTAGCACATTTGCAAAATGTGTGTGAAAACAGTTCTTCTAATTTCACTCCTCACATCTAGTGGAGGAAAGAGACCAAATCACCAGTATCAGTATTAATGTTTTTTTCTCATATATACATAGCCAGGCAGGCTAGGTCACACATGTCTAGTAATGTTTTGTGGTTGCCACTGACCACTCCTTGGGGATCATAATCTAATGTCTAATAAAAATAGCATATACATTATAATATAAAGATAATTGGCATTTTATATGTTTCAATTATTCAACAGTAGTTATTACCACCTCTCTTATAAATAATCAAATAATCCAGACTACCAAATGGAAGCCTTTCACCATCGTACAATTAAAATGATTATATTCACACAGTCATGTCTTAATTTGGAAGTTACCAGGACCCTACATCACAACGGAGTTCTCTTGGAGATGAAGTAAAAGTAATATTATATAACCATTCAAACATAATTTTTAACTTGCATATGAGCTGCTAAAAGATTATAACCTCCAGGGCACAAACATTTCCTACATTTGAATACTTTTCTAAAAGAGTCATCAAATATAAACCTCTTCCTTCCTTCCTATTGGATATGCATAACATTACATATATATTCTTCAAATGAGCTAACAAGATATCTAGTGAGAGTTACCTCTGTATACAACTGGAAGAGTAACTGTTCTTTCAAAGGGACATATGCCCAGGGGTAAAAAATGTGGGTGGTTTTGTTCTTTACCTGCACCCAGTTTGCATTCTTATGTTATGGTGTGTTTACTTGCAGGTATTTCTTTACAGAGTTTTCTGGCCCATGCAACACTATAGAACAAATATTAAAACTGGTGAAAATCATAAGCTCCCCATCAAAAACTCCATTTCCAATAAAGGTAATAGTTTATAAGACACATTAGAGTCAAACGCTACCCTGTATAGATGTGGGCACTGGCTGCTGTCTCCTCATCCCATAAATAGGCTAGCATTCCTATGGTAACCAGTTTAAAACTCTACATGTGCTCAGTGTATCATTTAGCAGACTTCGGGCCTGATCCACAAAGGGTGCAGCTGCCTGTGTAGCAGAGGCACGCTGGGAGATACACATGAAAGATGCATATGACCCCTCCACACCAATCCACAGTGTGCCCAACACAGGGTGTGCAATCCTGCTGCAAAAACGTCCGCATGGTGAAGCTATGAAGCACAGACACAGAGCGTGGCCAGTAATAAGCACATGTCCCAGGTGAATATGTTGATCTACAGCCCCATAGGGGCCACTGTGCAGGCATAGTTAGGGGTTGTCGGCTACACGGCAAGGGAGGCTGCCATTAGTGAGGTAGCTGCACAGCACAAGGGATGCACACATGGTGGGCATTATGCTGTGCTGCTACAGAATTTACCAGGGTCATGCCTGAGCCCCACTTAACAGGCATGGTCCACCATGCACCCAGTACTCAGCACCCAAACCCACCTGGCCCCCCACCCCCCCCGAAACAAGGGAGGACATGGGTGGGTATGATCAGACTCACCACACAGGCAAGTATTATACAATCAAACAGCAGTGCAATAGCCGTCCTTGTGGCACTGAGGGTTGAGGCGCTGGACGCCACACCTCGCTCTACGCCAGTGACCCCAGTTCGGTGATGAACTCAGATTGCTGGGGGTTGGCAGGAGAGAGAGGGAGGGATCAAGCACCCAACAGTGGTCTCCCTCTCTAGGGAGGGTTCTACAGTATGCCAACCAAGGACACACTTTTGTCAGCCCTACTTATCATTCACAGCATGCAGTAACACATCTTGTTACTTGCAGAACTGAATTTGTAGTGTAGACTGATGTACCTGCCCTACCCTGTACATAGTAAGAACAGTTAGACCCATGAACGACTGGATACAGGAGTGCATCTGGTCCAGTACCAGTGGGTGAGCAGATACACCTGTTGGGCTACACTGGGCCACTAGCCACAACAGTGATCCTAACAGCATGCAGTTTATGGGCATTGATCATGTCCCATACAAACAAAGGAGAGGGGACAGACTTAACAAACAACTCAGATGACAGAATCACCTCATTTATTCCCTGGGAGCTTTAGTACCAATAGGACATAATTATGACTGAGATATTAGCATGTTTTTGAAATTATTTTATCTGTTCTAGTAATTATTTCAGTTTTGAGTAAAGCCACTTAGTGTGTTGTTTTCTATTCTTTCTTGGCTTTAGTATAGTATTGCCTTTATCATGTATTGTGTGTTGTTTGCTTATTGTTTACAGACATCCACCATGAATACACACTGTCAAGAGTAGAGTTTCTTTGGGACTTTTTTTCCTTAGAAAACCCAGCATATTGTAATGTCATAGACCTTCCCAGGGATTCTATTTAAACTATTTCAGAAGTACAGCATAGAATTTACTTGAATGCGTTATTTTCCTATTTTTTGATAATACTGTATACTCGTCCCACTGCTTTACCGTCATCTCTCGGGTAAACCCGGGAATGGCAATGCAGAATGGGTCTCATAAGGGGAAAAGGGGCAGCGTTAGCCGGGAGATCTGGGAGGAGTTGCATCATTATGCATACCTCCTCATTGGCTCTCCTAGAGTGCCAATGACTGTGGGGACCAGAACAGAGGAAAATAACCTGTCACTCCTAGGTGACGATCCATCTAGCACTGAGCACATTGTTAGCCGACACCGGGAGCAGACTCCGCTGTATCACCCGCTCCACCGTTATCTGGGGAGAAGGTAAGGGGGACCTCTCCTCACCCCACCCATGGGGTAATCTGAGGGTATTCAGGGCTACTGAGGGGGTGATTACTCTAGGGGCAGACTCCTGGGTCAGAAGGTGGGATAGCCCAGTCTGTAGGAACTCTGACTGAGTGGAGTGACAAGGTCGGAAGGCAGAGATAAAAAAAAAAAACAAACAAAAAAAACCCAGCAGTGCAATACAGAAATAAAACACGATGTACTTCATGGAACTAGGTGGTGGAGACACTGGTTTCAATAGTTGCTCAGTCCTGCAAGCCAGGATGTTCTGTTAGCCACTCCCCCCATGGTGATGCTTGGTGTTTACCACACCATATGGCCCATCACACCCTGGTCCCCTTTGCTAATGTTTCCTGGTCCCACCGGCATACATACCGGTAAGCTCAGCAGCATGACTATGGCTGTATGACCTGCTCAAGGAATTCTTCCCTCTGTCAACCTGGCATACATCCTGTTCCACTGGTCCAGCACTGGCTGCACCATCTCAATCGCATCCATCCATTGATAGCCAATCTTAGGAATCCCAGGCCAGGGCAGGGTTGTAGGTGGATGGTGCATCCCTCAGTCTCCTCGGCCGCCCCCGCCACCGCATCAGTGTTCGGATTAGATCCATTGAAATGGTGAACAGCAATCAGTGCAAAACAGGACATGTGAGTGAATAAGACACAGCAGTGGAATGGCATCACCAGACATACAGTGAAGCATTTACCCAAACTGGCTCCACTAGTCGCTAGTACTGTCCATCCGGATCATGGTATCCATTGCCCTCAAGGGACAGGATCCGTGGCACATAGACCAACAGTGACAATGGTGCAGATTGTGGCTTCATCTGCTTGGTGTAGGGCATCCTGCTAGTAGCTCTGCAGTACCTTCAATGTCATCCTATATGTGAGGGTGCACTAATGTGGCATCGTGATGCCACACCCAAAGACCCCACCCATGCCTGACCAATGATAAATGGCCAAGAGGCATACAGCCATCATTTAAAGTGCCCATAGGCACATGGCTCAAGTGCTGGGAAGTACACTGCAGACTGGTCCACAGTGAGTGGATGGTGCAGCATTGTGCCCCGGTGTCTTGATGTACATGGAACTTTCAACAGATACACCCTGAGGTGAGGGAACTCATCTGATGCTGTGCACATTGCCAGTGGATGTACTAGTCAAGGACAGATGCAGCTTTGCTAAGAGAGCTGCAGTGCATTGGCAGGAGCCATTTTAATATAGGAATCATAGGAGAGCTATGCCGGCTGCTGGGGCCCTGGCTGCAGACGAGGATGCACCACATCCATTAACTTGAGGTCAGGACACACATGCTTTTTTTGTTTGTTTGTTTAATCGGTTATTGCTCCTTGCACTGTTGGACAAGACCTCTTTCTGCCATCTCCAGTGCCCATATCTCATATGGCCAAGACGCTCCTGCTCATGGTACTGGACTCCTCTGGTCTACCCGCAACATACAATGAACCCTGCCAGGATGAAGCGCAGTGTCACAGGTTTCCTGCATAACAAAAGGAATTAACTCCCATTGAAACTGTATTGTTTGCTGCAGTAACTCTACTGCAGAATTCAGCAGAGTTGGGCTTCATCCTGGTGGGCTTCACTATATCTGGTGGTCTGAACCCATGGCTTGACTCTCCGAGGTGCAGTTGCCTTCAGCACCGTGGCAAACTCCCCCATACAATTCAATTTGCCACAGGCAGAGGAAAAGGCTGGGGACAGCCAGCCCAGAGCAGGTTGGATCCAGCACAGGATGAGGTGGGCAGAAGAAGTGTCACCCTTTCATCTGATGGCTGTTTTCCATCCTGATTTCCACTCTGGAGGAGAAGACATGCAATGGTGTCGTGGAGACATTACACACGCTCCCTCACCTGGCGCACCAATGTCTGCCTCTTTTGCAATCCCCTTTTTCCTGCAGTCTCTGTCTCACTGACCTACAGCCAACACTAGGAATCAGACTATTGTCAACCACTGCAACCCACCAGCTGCAGAGAAGGGGAGCTTCCTTCTGGACATTCAACCCTCCTTCTCTGGCTGACCCGCTGATGCTCCAGGCTCTTTCTAGAACCTTAGTTGTCAGTGTCACAAGTGGTAGTGCTACTGTTTGTGCCAGCAGGCTGGCTAGGACACACATGCTAATGGCCTTGTTGTACTATGGGACAGGCATCTTCCAATACATAACGGGTGCCATTGTCGGTATGAGCCAATTGTCTGTCAGCAGGTACCTCTGACATGTGATGGACAGAAAGTGGAACACTGTGGCGATTACATTAGGTTCCTGTGCACTTGGCAGAACCCGAGGGAGACCAAGGTGGCATTCTATGCAGTGGCCAGCATGCCTAATACCATCAGTATCATTGACTGTAAGCACATGGTGCTCATCACCCTGTCCTAGGGGTGTGTGATACTGTAGGTATAATTACACATGTCTGTGCCAGGCGCCACGTACCCAGGCTGAACATATGACTCCTACATATTGGAGAACTCAGTACTGTGGGCGATGCTGTGTGCGACACTAGCTGACCAGGGGTGGCTCCTTGGTAAGTGGACATGCATAGAAAGCGGGCAACTATGGAACCCTTGTAGGCACAAATTTACTGTCCTCCTCCTCCACACATGACAGCACATGCCCATTATGCACATTCCTGATGACTCCGTTCCCACAACCACAGACTGAGACACAGCAGAGGTGCAGTGAGGCACATTGCCAGACAAGGGGCATTACTGAGAAGGTGTTTGGCTGGCTGAAGATGCACTTCTGATGCGTGGATAAACGGTGGGGGGGGGCGCACTGCAATTTTCAACCAGTAAGGTGTTCAGGTTGTGCACTGCATGTTGCATGGTATACAGCAGTTCAGAAGCTCTTACCTGTACCTGAGGGCACTGGCAGCCATGCCAGTAGATGTACTTTGGGGTACCAGGTGGGGTGTGCATGCAGCGCATGAGTCATGCAGAATTACTTCATACACTGGAGGGGGAGGTGGCAGTGGTCTGACCTCCAATACAGTGGTGTGCATACAAACATAAGTAGTATCTACTGTGGTGTGTGCTGTCTGCCCTGTACTTTGCAACTGTGGAACAGGTGTCCTCTGCTCTGTTGTACATCTTTATGCTGGTGTGCACTGTGTCTTTTGTCATCCTGTGTCCTAGCCATCTGTTTCCCCTGTGGCTGGGAGGGGAACTGCCTGAGTTGGTACCACCTGTGGGTGTGAGGCAGGGATCCCAGGCCAACACAGGTTTCACGCTGCCCATCCCCTGTGCTGTAGATGTGGGGATGGGTTATGGGAGGGATGGCTGTAGGAAGGACACCTGTGGGTCATGGCCTACCTCTACTATCTAACACAATCTCCAGCAAAGCGCTCCTAAGAACCACAAACAGCCAGCTATTTCAACAACATTTGTTGTGATTTAATTTTTCACCAGTGTAAAGCCCCTATCGCCTTGGGTACAAGCCTTCCAGGGGGCGTGTACCATCTGTATCAGGGTGTCAAGGTCCTGATCATGGACATCAGCTAGGCAGTCAAGGCCACCATCCATGGACCAGCAGATGACGACTAGCTTTCCCTGTACCCATAGCCTCTGTCCATGCTGTGGGCCATACACTGTAGGTGTTCATGGCTGGCTCTTGTCTGGTGGATTCACTGTTGCTCCCGCTCAAGGACCCCAGCATACATACCATCCAGGGACTGCTGCCTGGGGTGGCATGCAGGGAGGGGCTCATGACATACTCTTTGGTAGTCAGTGTCACTGCCTGGTGACTTGTCTGGTCCCCATGCATCCCATGCTTTGTCTTGTGTCTGCGCTTGTGCCATATGGTGGGGCATGGGTTGCAGCGTGTCTGCCTACTTCGTCTGTGTGTCCATACTGGTAGCTATCCGTAGTGTGGAGAGTGGGACTATGGAGTGTTGGGTGTGGTGTGCTGCCTGGGTGTCAAGGGATGTGGGTTTGTGGTCTGTGCTCTGTGTGGTGCTGCAGAGCATGACCATATTCCTTATGTTGTGTATATTCAGCTCACCTCTTTCTGTGGTGTCCTGTGTGTCCTGGGTGTCAGGGGTGTCAAGGACATCCAGGTACATTCTGGGTGGGGTACCTGTTTGGGGAAATGGAGGTAGGGATTACATAGGCTAGGAGCCCATGAGTTCCCAGTACCATTACTGCCCCTTCTATGACATAGTACAGTGTGTTAGGTCTTGCACCTGTGCCATACTTCCCCACTGACTACTATAGGGGAATCTCACCAACTAGGAATGGTTCTAACTATCTGGATATGTAGATATTAGAGGTCCCTTACCCACACATTCCATGAATACTGCATAGAGGGTGTCACCATGTCTGTCCCTGGACTTCAAAATACAAAGTCCAGTCAGGCACTCCACTATAAACTAACTTGTGTGCAATTGTAGTAAGGTGGGGCTAGTTGGCAGTCTACAATACAAAATTCCACACGAATACTAGCCACTCCAAGGGAAGTTCAAATTTTCTTAATAGTTTATTTTCTCATATTTGACATAGGCCTTCAAGACCTGGCCCAACGTTTTACACAACTGTGCTTCTTCAGGGTATACAAATGTAAATCATATAACACATTTTTTTGGTAGGCACATACATTGTACAAAGCAAACATTTATCTAAATAATACAACTATAAAATTAATTCAGACTAAGACTTTCTGAATCAAACATACTTCCTATCTTCTCTGCAAATCGGTTTCCCTTTATTCTAGTCAGTCTACATTCAGGTTTTGGTTCTAATTTAAATAGAAATAGTATTATGTAAATAAGCAAATCAAAACATTCAAATATTTCACCATACTCATTCATCTGAGTATGCTACGCATAATATGCTACTAAAGGAATAATGCACAACAGGGTGTGCTGTGCTGGGATAATGCCACACCTGGGGTGGTCGGGTACAAGGCCACAGGCCGAGTGCATCCAATATCCCAGGCGTGGCGTTGTCCGGCACGACACACACCCTGAAGTGCATTATTCCTATTATACAATGTCTTGTTATATACAGAATAAAACAAATAATTTTAAAGAATGTTTTTGTTAATATGGAAAAATATTTCTATTAAGAGAAGGCGAGAAGAATCAAGGTAATCCAAGGAATCTCAAGAGGTTCACAGTGAGGCTGAGACTAGACCCATGGTGTTATGCTAGGATAACGCCATGGGTCCAGCACCAGACTGATCAATCACAGTCCAAGATTCTTTCTTGCTGTTATATAATAAAAATCAATTGTTTATAAAATGCAAAGTGAGCATAGCACCCTAGTGCTCACATTATATTTCACTGATATTTTAAGAATTCACCAACATGGTAACTGTTTCTGCACTATATAATATCTAAGAATGAAAATTCCTCTAATAATTCTCTATTAAAGACCAATTACCAACTACCAACTAGTAATCACAGAGGGAATACCATTTAGTCTAGCTAGACATTAATTTCTATAATCTTATATATCTTTATGCTTCCTTGTCCATGTTAAATCTCATCTCTACACACCACTGTTTTGGTAATCTATGAGGAACTGTCTGATGTTAAAAACAATGGTTTCTTTTAAATATTAACTCTCTCAAGTCATTTTTGTCTTATGTTAAAAAGAAATGTCATTATCTTATGTTCATTCAACACCTCATTGACTATTGTTGATGTGGTTCTATTTCATTAACCAAGTTGGCCATCCAGTATAGGTGTAGTTATAACAAATGAGTCAGTAAGACAAGGTGCTTATTTTAACTTATGCATTATTTTGTGATTTAGGTGACAAATGCCTAGAGAAGTATTTCACTCACTGTTACAATGGACAGGGTTTCATCCAATGGCAGGGTTCTCTCTATGCTTGCTGCTTGCCAGTGTGAGCTACTCTATTGCTGGTGGGGGAGGGTTGTAACTCAACAAGTACCAATAGCAGAACTCATCAGGCAGGGCCGGTCCGTTGGTGCAGCGGTGGGTTTTCCGCTTGCGACGCCGGGGACCCGGGTTCGGGAATGGACCCAGGTCGTCGGAAGGCCAGCCGGGGGAAAAGGATGGAGCGTCCTATGGACTGCTCTCCTTCTCTGGGGGGAGGGTGAGGAAAGCACTCGGAGTGCTGAGGACTCCTGGTGGAGGCCGGGAGATCTCATGCTGCAGACGCTGAATCTCTGGGAGGCAGGGCGGACACTGGCATCATTGCACGTCCCCACCTCTGGGAAGGAAAAAGTAAAGAAAAATAGGTGGGGCGAGGGCCACAGTCTTATTGAAGCCCTCCCAGGAAGTCCTCGAGTGGCCACCATCACTGCTGGTCCCCCGACTAAATACTAGTTCCGTGGCCACGGAAGGAACGTGACCACGGCCCCGCCCGGGGCAAGCTGGGTAAGACTGGGGACCCTGCAGCCATAGATGGTGGCTGAGGCTTCCAGGGCCGTGGACTAGGGCCGATACAGTGACAGGAGGTCCAAAAAAAAAAAAAAGCACTCATCAGCCAGAATGTCAATCAAATGGCAGGTCAGTGGCACACTCCTCACCCCCGTTCACTCGCCCCTGGCCGCCGCTAGAAAATGGATTAACACTATTCCCAAGGTGGCTGAAATGGGTGAAAAATCAACCACAGTGTAGGAGTTACTTTACTCACCCTCAGCTCATCAAAAGTTTTGTTTATTGGTGACAGTGTTATGGGTGGACAGTCAAACATTCATTGGGTTGTTTCCAGAAACTGTTTTGTTGTGTCTATATTGCTTTTGTTTGAATGGTAACAATATAGTTCCTATTTAAAAGAATAGTATTATTTTACTCACAAAAATTATTTTCTTTTGGGTATATTTGTATCTATGCTTATTGTAGATTTCATAAAGAGGAGTGACTATACAAGCACTGCAGGTATGAGTTACTTCCCTTACAATTGTAACTTCCACTCACACATATGAGATTCAAATCGTTGATATAGTTTCACTGCCCAGTACTGTATTTGACAGTAGATGGTACTGGTTTGATTCTGCCTCTAGGTCTTATCTAGACATTTCGAATTAAATATATTCTCCAAACAGAAAATTGATAAGATGATCTGAAAGTATAGTAAATACATATAGTACTTTCCTGCTGCTGTATGTATAGATTCCAGGTTCTATGTGATAACGGCTGCCTAAAGGCAATCGCTGTTATTGCAATGTCAGAATGCCAAACATTTTTGGCACTCTGACACCCTCGGCGCACAGGACAATGGTGCCGGGGACATATATTTCAATGCTTTCTGTGGGGGGCTGTGCCCCCCACCCCCCCACGTGGGGGTCTTTACCCTCCCCGCGCCCCTCTACTAAAGGATTCTCAGCTCCAGGGGGGTGCATGTCGGAGGGGGGAGCATGAAAAAATAAAGATTCGGGACGGGCGCAATAAAATCGCACAGCACCCGGCACCTCACCCACCTCAACCACAGGCCAACTCCGATGCCATGTCGCAGCTCGACAACCCACTGTAGTGCCACCCACTAAGCCCCTCTGCCCCCTCCCAGCCCATGCTCACCATGCTCACTCCCCCCCCCACACATAGATATAGCAACATCCTGTCACCCATTTCGCCCACCCCCCAATCTGGTCGCCCTACCCTCCCTGTCACCGTGAGGAATTTTGCCCAGAAGGAGTCGCCATTACAGACAGCACCCTTCTCCATGCGCCCACCTCACTGGATACCCAGATTCCATGTTGCATTACTAGAGCAGCTTAAATATGTCTTTATATCAAGTTTTCGAGCATTGGTATGATTTCTTCCCTCAGTGCTATCACATCGTGAGTTCTGGATTTCATGGGCTATCACTTATATTTCCCCACTAACGTAAATGTGCTGCTCACTTGTGGCTCAGTATGTTAAGTATTTTCACAGACTTCAGTAGATTAACTGCAAGATGGCATCAGAAACACAACTAGGGACCAGGTAATATCTGAATCCAGTCAATTTCTTCGTTCGGCCTCTACCTTGGGTTCAGTATTCCAAACCTATTAATCAAATAGGATTCCCTTAAAAAATAGCAATCAATTTACATCACCCCCTCTAGTCGGAGTTGAAATTGTTTCAATATCCAGAAACCTAAGATTACAGTAGCAAGGTTAGGGCTCTCTTTTTTTAAATGTCTGACACATTAACACCTGATGAACACACAGAAAAATGTACCAGACAGAGTGTTTACAATGGAAGGAAAGGAATTTTAAGCTAAAACAAGGTAAAGCACTAATACAGCTATTACAAACACTTCTCTATCAAATACATAATGGGTTGCATTGGACCTGGCCCATTGGCACAGTGGTAGGATTACTGCTCATGACGCTGGTGACCCAGGTTCAGGACTAAGCCTGGGTTGTCGAAGGCCAGCTCGGTGGATGAGGATCAAGCATCTGAGGATGCTTTCCTCCTCAGTGGATCATGCGGGTACCACCGTAAGGGTGGTAGTGCACTTGGAACAGAGGGAGGGAAGGACATTGCACCACATATCGCGGAGCATGCATAAGTAGGCTCATGTCGGGGACATTGGTCCAATCACACCACCATCCCTGGTGGGAGGGACAAGGTACAAGAAAAAATGGCTAACCATAACAAGGGGTAAATCTTCCTCTGCCTGTAGCCAGAACTACGGTACACCCAGCCAGAAGGCAGTTTATACACCGTGCAGAGGCAGGGGGCACAAAAAGTGTAAATAAAAAATAATGGGTTGCTTAACACATTTATCACCACACATAGACAATTAGACCTCCATAACTAACTTATGGCTTCGCCACTCATGAGTTATGGGTCTTACCACTCACTCACTGGAATTAAAACTGTTATTACACTGCAACCCATAATGTGTTTTCTATATGTACAATGGAATTAGAAAATTAATTAACATGGTTGGCCCTAAACCATCCCATGACAAGACGTTGAAAAGAGTTAATGCATGGTCAGGTGATGGATCAGTTGTTACAGTGAAAACAACTGTTTATATAGTGAGCCATGTTATAAGTACAATAACATGCTCCAGGGTGGGCATTAAACATTTTAATGCGTACCTCAGGGTGTTGTGAGGTACAATGCATAGTGACCACTGCTAGAATGTAGGAATTATTGTAAATGACTGATGCACTAGAACAGATTCAAAGTGAATGCACTGAGTGTGCACTGAACACATTACTTTCATATTTCTGAAAGAATTTGAACCACATGGGGCTTGATTTTCAAAATGATCTGTTTGATGCAAGGTGCCTGTGCCAAATGGGTATGTCACAAGTGTCACCTTGCATCAAACATTGTGGCAATCCTGATTTTTGAATGCAGGCTGTGTCGAAATTGGGATGCCTTGCACCCAAGCCACCCTGCACCACCCTTGTGACAGAAGCACCAGTGCACCAGGGGGTAACATCCCCTTTTTTGCTATTTTAGAAGCCCCACTGAGGACGCAACAAGGAGCTCAACTTAGACCAGCCAGGAGGTGGTCTAGAAGACGTGTGCCTCTGCCACACAGTGTGATGAATTGGGGGATCTGAATGTGGGGGCTGGGGGCAGAAGAGGCACAGGGTGCCCTATGGGGCATTGGGTAGACATCAGGAATGACAGGGAGTGATGTGGCACCCAGTGGGGGTGCCATTTGCAGTGCTCTACAGCTGATATAATGGAACTGCTTCTTGGGTTATTGCCAGGGAAGGACATTGATATGGCCCCAGGTGGGCATTACCCTGGCAGTTACCCCATAGGTGCACAAAGTCAGAACCCTGTCAGTGGAAGTCTGGAGCTGCAGGTTGAGGGCTGGTGCTGGTGGTTTATTCTTCGGGCAACACCACAGCCCCCTAGTTCCTACCCTCCCATGTTGTGGCAGGCTGCCTCCCGACTACAGGGCTCTGACTTTGTGCACCTATGAGGCAGCTGCCAGGGCTGTGGCCACCTGGGGCCATGCCACTGTCTGTCCATGGCAACCCCCCACAAAGTGGTCCCATTCAATCAGCTGCATGGCTCTGCAAATGGCACCCCTACCAGGTGCCACATCACTCCCTGTCATTCCTGCTGTCTCCCCGATGCCCTCTATGGCACCCCATGCCCCTTCTGCCCTGGCCCCCTCCTGCCATGCAGATTCATCACCAACTCTTGTTGCCTCTCTAATATTGTGCTTGGTGGGAGAGACAGATCCGTGTGGCAATTCCTGCATGTGTGCCAAATGTTTGGGGCAAGACTGTGGCAATTCCTGGGTTTTTGGTGCAGGGACACCCCCTTTTATAAAATTGGGTGCAGGGTCTCTGATGCACCCAGAGTTTGCTGCAGCCCTAGAGCAATGCAACTTGTGTTGCTCTAAGGGCTCTTTGAAAATCGAGCCCATAATGTTATTTCATAGGTATGAACTAATAAGGCATAATAATATTTCTACTGATACTTAAAATATGCATTTTTAGCTTGCTTTCTTATTTTGGACCCACCATGACCACTAACCAGAAGAAAGACTACATAAGGGCTGTTTGTTTTCCCCTGGATTAAGAAATAGATGTAGATGAGGCACACTGATGAATTCTGAGAAGGATGAAATGTGTGTTTCTGTCTTCCATTTTCAGCCTTTGCAGAATGTATGGGTGGCCTTTCAGCACTATGCATACCTGCCTGAAGCAGAACCAGTTTAAATTGTTATAGTGATTTGCATATATATCCCATGATGCCTTGCATTATTGGGTTATGTCTGATTTTGTAGTTCCCTGAATCCTGGCTTTGCTGCCAGTGCCCTTTTTAGGTAACCCTTGCCTCAGTGCTTTTGTGCTGTGGTTCTTTGTCTTTTTAGCTTGCTTTCCTATTTTAAATCCACCTTGACCAATATCTGTATGACCAGATAAGGGCTGGTTCATTTTCCTCAGGGTTGAGATATAGATGCAGCAAACTGGTGAGTCCTGAGAAAGATAACACATGTCTGTGTCTTCTCTCCTTAGTATTTGCACATTATGTGAGGGGCCATTGGGCACTATGCTGTCCTGATAAAAGAAGAACCAGTCTAAATGCTCACGGTGATTTGTATATACGTCCCATGATGCTTTGCATTATTGTGGTGTATGTGATTTTGTATTTCTTCGAAACCTGGTTTGGTTGCCAATTCCCTTTTCAGGTAACTCTTACCTCAGTACCTCTATGGGGAGGTTCTTTGTCTTTTTATAATATAATGTTATGTTTGATGGTGCTGATAACATAGCTCTTAAATTCCTTAACTTTAAACAAATGTAGATTTTTTTTAATTTCAGGCAACTTCAAAATACTGCAGAAAGTACAATTAATAGGTTTATGACGGTGTGGTATTAAAATATAAGCAGTTATATAGAGAATAATTCATAGGCGACTGTGTTATGAAGTTTTGTTACACGCCCAAGATGTGTGATGTCCCATAAACCCCAAGAGAGAAGCTCACGAGGTTTATGGGGACATCACAAATTGAGAGTGTGTTTAAAAAAAAACAAAAAAAAACTTCATAAGCACACAGTTGCTTATGTTTTATTTTTATAATAACTGGTGCAGAGACATAAGCACAGAACAGAAGACAACCAGAAAGATCCATGTGAGTCAAGTTTCA
Organism: Neoceratodus forsteri; assembly: GCA_016271365.2. Lineage (NCBI taxonomy): Eukaryota > Metazoa > Chordata > Ceratodontiformes > Ceratodontidae > Neoceratodus > Neoceratodus forsteri. The sequence goes on along the minus strand of CM028129.1, from coordinate 1,250,015,217 downwards.
TGCTGTTGAACTGTAGAAAGGGAAAGTGAAACATGAGCGCTCCAAACAGCATACTAACAGGATGTGACGTCATACCTGGCTATTTTGGTGTTTGCCCTCACTGTTCATCAGTGTGATAAAGGGGGTCACTAGTTATTACAGTGAAAATAAAACTACTACTAGACTGAATATATTGGACCCAAATATCCTGTCAATATACACAGTGTTTTGTAACTCAATATTTCTTATAAAAAATTGTATCTTGATAAAATTACTCACTCTGAACAGTGTAAAGTTAGGTGATCCCATACAGTAAATGTCTGTATGTACTATTACTGTGTCTCCAGTGGTTATTGGAGTACCTGGAATGTTTAAAAAATAATCTTTATTGGCTTAGAATTGTGTCACCTAAACTAGTTTAACTGTAACATTTATTGCTATTAAGAAAGCTATCAGCAAGATATACTGGAAACAGCAACATAAGCCAATTCTCAATCTGGATAGATGTAATCTTATCAGGGTATCAATGTATATTTTATGTTGAGCTTAATATGTCCCTCCTCAACCAAATTTGACTTTTACAGTGCACAGAAATGCTTGCCCTGTCCTCTATTCACTGAACGTAAAGTCCTGGTATACCTATCATCTCATTAATTTTTGCCAGAATTAAAAAGGGTATGAGAAGCAGTTATGCTTATCTTAAAATAAATAGTTCAGGTCATAAAAGGTAATACCATGGGTAGTGGAATGTAAACAAACACATTCTACCTCAATAAACATGCTAATTTTCAGCTATAATATTCACAAGTAAAATATCCATCACACAAACCCTATCTGGCTAAGGCAGCAGTCCTCATCAGTCAATGGAGTCGGCCCCTGCCAGCTCACCACAGGAGGCAAATAGCACAACTTAACTTGCTTGATGATGCCCTGGGGGGGAAACATGGACCTCATAAATGAGCCTGGAAATGTGATAAAAGGATAATCTTGCATAAATGAGCCTGTATCATCATTACCTGCACAAATGGAGAAGGGTGTTAGATTGTTCAAATGATCTATTCACATTTAATGTAAATATGGATGGGAAACTTCGTCAAGCAGACTACCAGCCAGATGGTCAGATTCTGATAGGCTGACTGCAGTTTGATTTCTTAAAGTTGGGGAATGCAGCAGTTTTCTTTGCTCCAGTTTTCCATGGTCGGGTAACATGTAGAATATTCTTACACATCTGATGTCATTTAACATTTAAACAGAGTTATTGTGTGTTTTGGTGACACAGAAACATAGAAAGATAAGGGCAGAAAAGACTTGGGAGTCTGCCCAGTCTGTCCTGGATTCCTATGGTTTCTCTCTCTACCACCCTACTTCCCCCAGGTAATGTTGCACTTCTTTTCCTTATTCTCTTTCCTACTACCATATAACACTTAATTATTTTAATTTTACACTTTATTTACCCAGGATAGCCCAGCTGATATGCAGCTGTTTGCTCCCTGTGGAATTCCTGCTTCCACCCATTTCCGCAGCTGGGTGGACTGGAATACTAAGGTTTAAGTGACTTGCCCAAGGTAACATAGTAAGTATTTGGCCCTAGCGGGTCTTGAACCTGCAATTTCATGGTTCCTGAGACTGTGTTCTAACCACTAGCCCACACTTCTTCTCATCATGATAGACAGTTTTGATGTTTGAAAGATTGCTGTTTAGAACACGGTTCTAAGATACAATAAGGGTAAGTGTTTGAAGAAGGTGGGGGTAGCCCTGGTACTTGTAGCTATTTGCAGGCTATGAACCTGCTGCTCATGCAGTCCTCCCCCCATGCTAGACTGGACTCCTTTTCCACCACTTCTGTTGTTTTACCATTAATGCACCTCCTCTCACAGTGCATTGCTTTCTCTAACCCATCTCTCTTCTCCTTAGAGGCTTGTTGCCCTTTCGCACTCCTCTTCCTTTTTAACTAAATACTGGGCTGTCTTTGAGACTCCTTATCTCAAAGTCAGCCCAGTGGTGTGGTGGGCTGAAGTACTGACTACATCACCACTTGCTGCACCCACGACCCAGGTTCCGGAATGGACCTGGGTCACTCAGGGACTGACTAGCGGAGGGAAGATTGAGGGTCCAAAGGACAGCTGAGGTGCTGCACACACATTGTGTCATTGCTCGTGCATGGTCCCCAGGGAGAAACTGGAGGAAAAACCCTGCTGTGCAGTGATAGCCTGGTCCCTCACAGGCCTCGCACAGATGACTGGCTCCTCCTGCCAGGTCCTATGGCAGGACGCCAGTGGAGAATGAAAGTCCCAGGGAAGTCAGATGATGGGGACTGGGGGACCAGTCCAAATAGGGGCCAGTGGGAGCAACCAAGACAACAAACACAAGACTGAAAAAAAATCTCCCTTATCTCTCCTTATCCCCTCCATTCCAACCTCATACTCATTCTGTTTATCTGATGCTTGCTCCTGTCATATCTCTCACTGCAGATCAACAACTGGCCAGTCTGCCTAGTCTAGCCAACTTCCCACCCTGTGAAAGAACCTCCCTATTGTCTCTCATCCTCACTCCCCTCTCTCAGTCCACCCTTGCTGGCATGCTTTCTAAAGCCATGCGCCTGCAGCTAGCCATGTCCTGGCACTCCCCAGCACCCTCTACCCTGTCACTAAAACTGATTACTGACGTCACCCAGATTGTCTTGTTGTATATTTTAAAATTCTCTAGATTTGTGTTTTTGGTCCATTACTTTTATCGTATATGCACTTTTCTCTTGCCATTTTTTGTTGTTGTATTGTCCCCCTTGTTACCCCTTCCCTGGGTCAAGCCTGGAAATGAGCTCCAGCTCTGTGTGACTTTTCTGACCTACAAATTTACATTAATGCATGCCTACATACATACATATATACATGCCTACATACATACATGCATGCATACATACATACATACATGCATGCATACATATGTGCATGCATACATACATGCATGCATACATGCATGCATACATACATACATACATGTTGAGGCTGACATCTGTGCCAGGTAGCATGTAGGTCCTGAATAGCAGTTGACAGTGACTGGTATGGATGGGATGCGGTGTTGGTGTTGAAACAGAAAGAAAAAGATTGCAGAATAAGCGATAGAGGAGATATGGAGGAAACAGTAGCACAGAGACAAGGCCTCTGTTCCTTGTTTTGATGTTCTCTTTATAATCCAACCTCTGCTTACAGTATGTTCTCTTTCATTTCTTCCTCAGTTGATCTCACTGCTCCAGCTTTCCTCTTGCATAGTTACTAGACCTCATAGGTCATTTAGCTAGCCTTCCTGTCTTCTGAAACCCTTAACTGTTAACCAAATGGCGGGGCTAGTCAGGACAGAGGCATGCTTTCTGCGGTACCCCAGGGAATCAACAACAAAAGGTGCTAGCATCACTACCCCACCACCAGCATGTACCACAAGAAAAATCTGTACCAGGTAAAACAAGCATTTGTCAATGCCGAATGTCGATTGCGTTGGTCTGTTGAGCTCACTCAGTGGCCCTCTGTCACTGGCTCAGTCTGTTTGTCCCGGTGCTGCAGGCTGCTCATTTGTACTGGGCTCCTGCCTCTGTTGGTGCCTTTTTCTGCCCACAAAGAAATCTGCAGCAGTCCCGACAAAGCTCCATTGAGCTCGCTCACTCCTTTTCTCACTTGCTCATTCTGTTCTGCTGGCGCTGCAGGCTGCCCTTTTTCTACTGGGCTCCTGTCTGTGTTGCTGCCTTCTTATGCTCACAAAGAAATTTGCAGCAATTACAATACAGCTCTGCTGAGCTCATTCTGGTTTTCCTGCCACTGCAGGCTGCCCTTTTGTACTGGGCCCCTGCATGCATTGCTGCCTTTTTCTGCCCACAAACAAACCTGCAGCAGTCTCAACAAAGCCCCATTCAGCTCACTGACTCCCCCTCCCTCACTCGCTCGTTCTGTGTCTTCTGGCGCTGCAGGCTGCCCTTTTGTACTGGGTTCCTGCCTGCATTGGCAGCTTTTTCTGTCCAGAAAGAAATATGAAGCAGTCCCAACACAGCTCCACTGAGCTCGCTCACTCTCCCTGTGTCACTCTCACATTCCGTTTCTGTCAGCACTGCAAGCTGGCCTTTTGTACTGGGCTCCTGCCTGTGTTGCCGCATTTTCTGCCCACAAAGAAATCTGCAGCAGTCACACTAGAGCTCCACTGAGCTCACTCACTACCGCTCTGTCGCTGGCTCATTCTGTTTCTCTTGGTGTCGCAGACTGCGCTTTTGTATGGGGCTCCTGGCTGCATTGGCACCTTTGTCTGTCCACAAAGAAATCTGCAACTGTCCTGACAGAGCTCTGTTGAGGTCGCTAAATCTTCCTCTCTCATCGCTCATTCTGTTTGTCCTGGTGCTGCAAGCTGCCTTTTTGTACAGGGCTCCTGCCTGCATTGGCACCTCTTTCTGCCCACAAAGAAATCCCAGCAGTCCTGACAGAGCTCTGTTGAGCTCACTAAGTCCCCTTGTCTCACTCGCTTGTACTGTTTCTCCCACCGCTGCAGGCTGGCCTTTTGTACTGGGCCTCTGCCTGTACTGACGCATTTTTCTGCTCACAAAGAAATCTGCAGCAGTTCTGGCAGTGCTTTGGTGAGTTTGCTCGCTCCCCCTCCCTCACTCACTCTCTGGTTCTGTTTTTACCAGTGCTGCAGGCTGCTCTTTTGTACTGGGCTCTTGTGTCGGGGCCTTTGTCTGCCCACAAATCCGCAGCTGTCCTGACAGAGCTCAGCTGAGCTCGGTCACTCCCCCCGCTCACTCGGTCGATCTTAATCTGTCCCAAACATTGATTTCCCTAGTGACCGTGCTATTATCCAGCAGGAGTGCAAAAACATATTTTAGCCAGGATGTGAAAAATGGCAGCTGTAGTATTCAAACTGAGTTGTGAAAAAATGCCACTGTTGAAAATGTGGCGTGACAGTATTACAAATTTGCGAAGTTACAAGGGTGCATGGAAACAGTTCAACACACGCTTGTAACACAGTCATGCTATGGAGTTTCATCACCAAATTTCAACATAGGGATTTTCGGACCTCTGCTCATGAACAGTGCCACTGTCATTTTCTTAATCTGTCCTGAACACTGATTTCCCACAGTGACCACGTCATTCTGTGCCGGAACTGTGAAAACACATTTCGGTCAGGATGTGAAAAATGACAGCTGTATTGCTTATAAGGAGGTGTGAAAAAATGGCACTGTTGAAAATCTGGTGTGACAATATTACAAATCTGCGAAGTTACAAGGGTGCGTGGAAAGTGTGCAATGCACACTTGTAACGCAGTCAATTGATGGGCTATCATCACCAAATTTTCAACCTAGGCATTTTAGGACCTCTACTGGTGAACAGTGTCACTGTCATTTTCTTAATCTGTCCTGAACACTGATTTCCTACAGCGACCGCGCTATTCTGCGCCAGAAGTACGAAAACACATTTTGGCCAGGATGTGAACAATGACAGCTATACTGCTCACAAGGAGGTGTGACAAAATGCCAGTGTTGAAAATCTGGCATAAAAATATTGTAAATTCGCGAAGTTATGAGCGTACATAGCAACTGCGCAGCGCATGCTCATAAAACAGTAATGTTTTGGATTTTTTTCCACCAAATTTGCAACATAGGCTTTTTGAGAGCCCACCTCATGAACATTGGCACTGTCATTTCATTACTCTGCCCCGAAGGGTGATTCCACACAGTGACCGTGAAGCCACCTTTCAGGCCCGATTAACGCCATGACAGTTCAAGAATTCATGAGGAGGGGTCCCAAAAACCCCGGGTTGAAAATTTGCTGAAAAAATTCCCAAGATATGCACTAAAGTTGAAAAAACCCTATTTATTACATTATACAGCAAGTTGCCGCCATGTTCACAAACAATATCAGGGATCCTACATCCCGCCCTGCAATGACGGGTTGCTCCTTCATGGCAGCAGATGGCTGAGGCTGCAACGATGAGGCGGCCCCTGATTGCAGCGGCTGATTTTTTTTAGAGGGTTGTGGCATGCTGGCTGAACTAGTGTCAGCAGCAGCGTGCCATGGCATTGGGGGACGGGGGACAAGCCTTTGCAGGCTGTGGGGGCATTGGGCACAACAGTGCCACGCCTCCACAACCTGCTTGTGGAGAAAGCTGATGCAACATGTTTCTTGTGCATGCATGCAATCAACATAAAAATTCTAATTATTCTTTTTCTTACTCATAGTACATGCACTCAAAAAGTGCATTCAGTGCTGGTACAGAGTTCCTCATTGCCACACAACTCCTCAGTGCCATTTCACACCTGGAGCAGTGCATTATTAAGGGTTAATACATTAAGTGCTATTGCCCAATTTTATACCTGTCTGACGTCCAATGATGGTTACATCATCAAGAGGTGTAAAAAGTGACAAGTGCTTATACCAATAGTAAAACTAGTGCAACACAATATCCAGCTATATTTTATCTAGTGTGCACATAAAAATGGAGTCTATTAATGCAGTATGAAAGTCATAAGAGACATGGAGTGAAACAGATCCTTGGCATTCCAGTTTCTAGTGGACGATCCCATCACATGAAGCTCTTTCTTTCTCCACAGATGATCAGGAGGTCGAGAGGGCCAGAGTCAACTGCGCCCTCCCCCTCCCCCTCCCCTCCCTGATTTCAGACAAAAGGCACGGGAAAAGTGCAGTGAACCTCCGTGCTTGCTGCTTACATCAAGGACTCAGCTCTGCTGCTGCATTTTGGTCCCTCTGTATCACTGCCTGGGTTTACCCTTTACCGTGCAGATCAACATGGTAAGTGAGGGGGTGGCTGTTCCCTCTACACTAAGGATACCTTACAAGGTCACCTACTCCATGCCCCTCATTTGGGGGCTGGCACACAGGCCCTCACTGTCAAACTGGCTCTGGGAAGAGCCCATAACCCTTTATACATAACAGCATACATTCCCCCAAGGGACCAAAAATCAGCTTTCCAAGCATTACTGTCATATCTGGACACACTACCATCACAGTCGGAACTATTAGTACTTGTTGATTTTAATATCAATTGGCTAAGTCAGGATGCCATCCCATACATTGATCTCACCATAGCCCAAGACCTAACTCAACTGGTCACTTCCCCCACTCGTTTGGATCCACGTACTGGATCCTCCTCCCTACTGGACCTCATTTTATCCAATCGCCCGGGCAAGATCACCAATGTTTCCATCCTTCCAAATGCCCTCAGTGACCACTGTCCAGTTCTCTGCTCCTGGTCCTGTAAAATCCCAAGATCCCCTCCCAAAATAATTGTGCAACGTAAACTTGGTCCTGGTAAATTGGCACAATTAAAAGCACACCTCAGAGTCGTGCACTGGTCCTTCATTTCAAACACCGTAAACCTAGACAGCGCCTTGGATCTATTTACCCGGTCCTTTAGTAATATATGTGACCTCTATGCACCTTTCACGAAAAGAATGGTTAAAGGCAATCACGTACCTTGGTTCACTGAAAGGCCCAAGTCTCTAATGCAAACCAGAGACTCATTATGGCATCTTTCCATTGAGTCCGGCCTCCCCCATGATAGACAGAATTATAGAATGGCTCAGAACAAATGCGCTTGGGCTATTCGCAGGGCAAAAGCAGAATACTATAAATCTGCCTTAACTTCGTCCTGGGGCTCCGGCTGTAAGTTCTGGTACAACATTAAGGAAATATGCAGTAAGGTCCCCAACCTGGTCCCCTCCCAGGTCATGTCAAATGGGTCCTTGACCTCTGACCCCACTAAAATTGCTGCTGTTTTCAGTGATGCCTTCTCCAACCTTAGCCATGTTCTCCCCCCAAACTTCTATGACCCACCAGCTCCTAGTACACCCTCCCTGCACCTCAGTGCCCCCCCTACCTTCACCGCATCTCTCCCAAGTCAGCTGAACCATACCTTACTGCTGCCCTTAGTCACGCCTCCTCCAACCCCAACTTCCTTGATCTCTGAATTCTTTGGCTCTCCCTTAAGGCAGTCCTTGCTCCTCTCACCCACATTTTAAACCTCTCCCTCTCACTAGGTAAATTCCCTGCCATTTGGAAATCCGCCTCCATCACACCCATATTTATAGGTGGTGACCGCTCCGCTACTAACAATTACCGCCCTATCTCCATGCTCCCCCCCAAGGCCTTAGAGAGGATAGTTTTGGATGAGCTCACTGACCACCTCAATAAATATGACCTTCTCTGCAAACAACAACATGGTTTCCGCAGAGGTCACAGCCCGACTACTGCCTTGCTTGAACTAACATCACACATCCATACTGCATTGGATAAAGGCCACATCACAGGTATGATCTTCATTGACCTCACTAAGGCCTTTGATACAGTCCACCATTCACTACTCCAAACCTCCTTGCTTAACCTAGGTCTCTCACAGGAAGCAGTGGGATGGTTCGCAGACTATCTTACCAACTGGACCCTTCAAGTTAAAATTGGCAATACCCTATCCTCCCAATCTCCTGTCCTCTCAGGGGTTCCTTAAGGGTCCATTTTGGGTCCCCTCCTATTCAGCCTCTTCCTTAACTCCCTCCCCACATCCTGCACCTCCAACCTATTCTTATATGCTGATGATGCTGTCATCTTCTCCTCCAGCCCAGACCCCTCTCAACTCCACCATTCCCTCGAGTCCTCCTTTAATGCTGTTGAAAGCGGGTTCGCCTCACAATGCCTTATTATTAACTATAAAAAAAAAACAAAGGTATGCTTTTTGCGCATCCGCAGAATTCCAGGATAGGGCTTTTTCCTCAAATGCTATCTGCTTCTCAGACCCCCCTTGAATTTGTGCATTCCTTTAAATACCTGGGCATCACTTTGGACACTGGCCTTACCTATCACAAGCATATACATCAATTATCTAAGGCCCTAAATATTAGGTTAGGGCCTTTGCACTGCTTTAAACATTGCCTTACCCCTGAGACCCTTAAGCTTGCTATCTCCTCCTTGGTACTTTCTCTGCTTGACTATGGCCTTCTGACTTTTGGTGGGGCAAGCTCCCCAGCCCTTGATAGTCTTAGACTTGTCCTAAACAAGGCCTGCCATCTTATATTAGGGTGTGACAGACTCACAGACTCACCCATACCTGTGCGCTATATCAGGACACCAATTGGCTTAACCTTGACAACAGAATCAAATTCCACACTTGTGCCTTAGCAAAAAAAAAATCTCCCTTGGCCTCTCCCCTGCAGCACTCACCCCTTTAATCACCATGGACTCAAAAGCTCAGCACACCAGTAGCTCAGACACCCATCATCTCTCCATCCCTTCCTGTTGCACAACTCAATTCCAAAAATCCTTTTGCTACAGGGCACCCTTGTGGATGAATAACCTACCCTCCTTCTTGCATCTTGATCAAATAATTGGTAATTTCAAAATGCACCTTAGGGCCCATCTTCAGTCCACAAGTGTCTGCGACTGTAACGTGAACCAGTGTCCCCTGTCCCTCTACTATTGACAATGGCCTCTGGCTTGCCTTTGCACACAGCTCTTAACCTTGCCATCTCAGGGATGTTAAGTTCCCAGTCTTTTTAACTGTCTCAAACAGCACTAATTCCTGAATGTTTAGCCAAATTGTTCCTGTTATAAACATATCTTTATTCTATAACAATTTACTGTATTGTGTATTTGTACTAACTGTATTGTGTATCTGTATCTATTGCATGTGATGTGGAACCATTGTAAAGGAGTCTATGACAAAGGTATTTGTGATCTCTGAAATAAACAAATATATATATATATATATATATATATATAGTCACACACCACTAGGATAATTGGAGTTTACAATCTGTTGGCACTATAGAGGTCTCTCACATTAAATACTTCACACGATTGGACAAGCTACAGAAACAGTAAGCAGAAAACAAGATTTTGTTAATAAAGAAACAGCAAATGTGCAAACCCTGATTTCTACATGAGCTATGTTGTGGCATATGCTTACCTTAGTTATTTATTTAATCCAGTTATTTTAAAAGTCTTATCAGGAAAGACATGCTGAGCTGATAACAGCTCATTTCCAGATGTGTCCTGGGGAGAGGGGTGTGGGAGATAGTACAAGAGGAGAAAAAATAAATAATTCCCAGCATTGCAAAAATAGTAGTCATAAACAGCAATACAGTACATCAAAGGAGCATAACCATAAACATTGTAAGGCAAAACAGTACAACAGGTACTTGTGGTACATAAAATTGAGCTCTGATAAGCATGGGGAAATTACTTATACAGGTAAAGTGGGGAAGGAGGAGAATAAATTGGTCAAGGCAGTATGGGGTGGGGAATCGAGAGGTAGAGGGTCATGGACAGTTGTAGGTGGGAGTAGAAAAGTCACAAAGGAGAGATTCAAGGGAAAGGGAGAAAAAGCAGAGCTGATTGACAGGGGAAGGGTGCACCACAGTTTAGAAAACCAATATGAGAAGGTAATCTGACCGACTGTAGATTTCGTAGATGGGATAGAAAGGGAATAGGAAACATTGCTACAGAGGGGTTTGGATGAAGGAGGGGAAGGGACAGTACAGAGGTAAGGTAGAAGGGAAGCAAACCAAACTAGGATTTACATATAAAGGAGTGACAATGGGAAAGGCGCCTGGCATCAATAGCTGGAGGAAATGGATAGAGTGGAGCAGTGGTGGACTGGGGTGGGGGGCAGTCTAAGGTAAAATGACAAAGAATGGGTCCAGTCTGGCAAGGGAGGATTTGGGAGCTCCACTGTGAACTATGTCACCATTGCCAAAAATAGGATGAATCATCTTTAAAATAGCAGTACTATTTAGCCAGCAAAATATGTAATTCAATGTTTTTTAGCAGTAATATTCTGTATGCCTGATAATCTTCAATTCTTCATTCAGGTAGTTTAAATTCAATCAGTTATTTTTAAGACTGTGTTTTATTACAACTTTTGCAATTTGTGTGGATCTACATTAAAGATGGCAGCCCCCAGCAACTTTTAAAATCTTCTCCCCAGAGATCACACGCTAACTGCAGACATTACATTTAAAATGCAGATGTATCAGGGTGTTACCAGCAAATGTTTCTGATGGCCAACAGCACAGCATTACCCAGATATGCATAAATCCATGGTGGTGGATCTGGCAAAGGACCAATAGCTTTTAAGAACGTAAGAATCCTCTATCTTGCCACAAGAATGAAATAAAGCAAAACAAAAATCAGATATATTGATGTCTTGGCTTGCTCTAACTGCTAACCTAAGTATTTAAATTGTTTTTTTAACTAGTACTGTTGCTTTAAAACAATCTCTTAGCGAGCAGGAGGGGGGTATACATTTTGTTCCTATATAGTGCTCCAGGCTTGTGGTGGAGCTTATGGTGTATGGCATCAATGTGCACCAAGAAATAGAGATGATGGTTCAGCCAAACTCCAAGGTACTTAAAGGAGGATACATCCTCATTCGCAGCACCATCAAGGGTATGGAATAATGGGAGGAAGATGAGTCTGGTAAGCCTCTGTTGGGTGCCAAAAGTCATGGAATCTGTTTTGTTGGCACTGAAGGACAGCTCATTAGACTGAAACAAGTGCTGAATATTGTCAAACTCCAGCTGCAGCTGGGAAGTAAGGTCATGGGAAGAGGAGGCAGATGCGGAGTACTGTCATCAGTGTACATATGAATAGAAGCACAGGAACAGGCAGAAGAGAGGTCATTCAAGAATATGGAAAAGTGAATCAGGCACAGGACAGACCCTTGAGGTATGCCTGAGCATATGGGAAGTGGGGAGGCTATGGAGCTTCCAGTCTGGACAGTTTGAGACCTTGCCTCAAGGTAGGAGCAGAATCACCAGACTGAGGAGTCCCAGAGGCCTGTTGCTTTAAGCGTGTCCAAAAGAGGGGGTGCCACAGTGTAAATCTTTAGCAAGATTGACAAATATGGCAGAGGTCATCAAATCCTGGTCCATACTAGAGAGGATGGAGTGAATGAGTGAAGGAGGGATATGGAAGTGGAGTGGGATTTCATAAAACCAGGGGTGAAGAAGGAAGAGAAGTCAAAGAAGGAAGAGAGCTGAAAAAGACCAAGGTGTTTTGGTAACTCGGCCAGAGTGAAATGAGAGTGATAGGATGGAAGTTGGCAGGAGAAGGATGACCACCTTTTAGGACAAGGGATGACAGTAGCCTGCTTCAAGGACAGTGGCAGAGGAAAAATAGAGGTTAAGGAGTTGAGTAATAGGCAGAGCAATGGCAGGAGCTGAGAGAAGCAGAAGCTTAGGATCAAGACCATCAGGGTTACCTCCCTTGCGATGTTTAAGGGCATTGAGGGCCTTAAGGAAAGTAGATGGAGAGGTAGGAGAGGAGGAGGAAGTATGACAGGGGGAAGGCAGAGTGAAGGAAGAAAGGCGGCAGGGAGGAGGAGGAAGAGGCGAGAGAGAAAGAGAGAGCACAGATGGTGCAGTAGGAGTTAAAGGTAGAAGCAACAGAAGAAGGGTCAGAGATGAGGGAGTCAACAACCTAGAGAACAGGGGAGGGAAACTGGGTCAGAGGGGAGAAAAAGGAATAGATAACCTTAAAGAACTTGGAGAACTGATGAATGTTTTTCTGGAGTGTGGATTAAAAATATTCAGATTTCGTAGGTCTGATAGCATTGATACAGGCATTGCAAAGGTGCTGATAGTTGGCCAAAGCAGCTTGGGAGCCACTGATATTATAGGATCACCAGGCAAGATCTCTGGTATTCAGGCAAGCTAACAACTCAGCTAATACTAGGCAAGATGGGAGTACTGTACTCTGGTTTTCTTCAGGGGATGCATAATGATACCATACAGCCATAAATCTGGACTGAAAGTATGGGAGGGCATGATTTATAATATTGGCTGTAACATGGGGGGCCAATCTGATACCTATAGGTTGGTTAGGAGGGAGGACAAGTTCAGTGACTAAAGAACCTGAGATAGATTAATTTGGGGGGGGGCTTAGGATTATGTACAGTACCTTGCACACACAGTGAACCATAGTATGGTCATTGAGGCATCAAGTAGGATATCTGCTTCCACCATATGGTGGGGATGGTATGAGAGGACACAGTCTAAGAGAGTGATTTAAAGATTTACAATTTAGGTGTGTGGAGTCATGAATCAACTGAATCAATTGATGGGGGGGTTACGTTTTGGGGGAATTTATTTGCAGTGGGCAAGAGCCGATTTATATAAGTCACCAAGGATAAGCAGCTCTCCTCCTCTAAAGGAATGGGAACAGACAGAGGAAAGGAGCTCACTAAATAAAGATGACATAGTAGGGCAACAGTAAACCCCAGCAATAAAGATGGCAAGGGAGAAGGGAAGAAAGAGTTTTGGGAGAAGCAGCTCATAGGAAGGGGAGAAGAGACAACAAGCACAGTCACAGATTGGATGCTGGTGGATATGTAAATTGCAACACCATCACCCCCTCTTTGAGCAATCCTGCCTTGCTAAGGTGCGACCGGGGATAGCCACTGCACAATTCTATACCTTAAATGATAGCCAAGATTCAGATATGACAAGTAGATGAAGTATTTAACAGCTTTGTCTGGTATGGGGTAATCAAGCAGTAATGACCATTATAAAATACATACTGAGGAGGGAGCAGCCCACTGAGGACCAGCTGGGCTCAAAGACACTATGTGGCAGCTAAAAACACTCCTCTAATATACATAATAACCATTGTTATCATGTTAGAAATGGTGTAAGCTCAAAGTGTGCATTCAGCCCTGGATATTTCATGCCACCTAGTTTATGAATGCTGAAGGCTTCACATCACAGGGCCTTGCTGTCCTAATTACCCTCACCCCCTGGACCCATAGTCATGCATTCAATATCAACAAATCAACTATGGAACTCATGAGTCCTTGACTGCATGACATGTAAAGTCAATGTACTCACAGGGTCCCTGTGTTGAATTGCCCTAGCATGGTCCCCCATCCTCTCTTTAAACTTCCTAACTGTCTTCCCTGAGTAAAATACCCCATTAGCTGGACTGAGCTAAATATGCTATGTTCATAGTATTACAGTAATGAAGTTGTTCATCGAGCAGGTCTGCACATGTTTAGCTGTACAGAATGTGTTTGTCTTTTTCATCCAGAGACAATATTTGCAAGACTCACCCTTAAAATTACTTTTCATGTAATGGGGGGACCATGTATTTCTCTCTCTCTGCATGTGGTCTTTGAAGGGAGTTGACCACCATGTCCCTCTGATTTATACCCCTTTTGAAGACCATTCTTGGGAGTCCAATGAGAGAAACGCACTGAAAACTGGGTCAGTCAGTAGCCTATTCCAATTCCTGTAAATAATATCCCTAATCATATTAGATTGTAATAGATAGGTGGTGATATCATTTAGTTTGTTTTCCATATTGTTACCCAATTATCTCCTACTGTTCCCCATCTCCTGCACCTGTACTGTCCTGTCGTGGTCCCTTTCCAATGATAGACCTCCTCTACCACTTGTCCATGGTGTCCTGTCTCTAAAACCTATTTGTCATAAATTGAGAGGTCTTGAAATGAAAAAGCAACAGGACCAGACAGCATGCAATGGTGTGTGTGTGTGTTGGGGGTTAAAAGGCTGTGAGGAAATACTACTTCATTGAAAGAGTTGTAGATGCCTGGAACAGACTGCCAGCAGAAGTAGTGGAAGTAAAACAGTGTGTGTGTGTGGGGGGCTTCAAGAATGCATGGGATAGTCATAGGGGAATATTAGTAAATAGGCAGAGGAGGGAGGGTTGCCAAAGACCAGTTAGGGTCTGCAGAGTTAGACTAGGCATAAATCATCTGGACTGACTGGGTGGGCCAATGGTTCTTTTTCTGCTGACAAATTGTATCTTTCTATGTTTTAGAATGTAAGAGGTGAAGTTATGCATCCTCAGCAGTATGGTATCTCAACCAGAACTAGCCCCCTCCTGTTCTCTTCAGAAGAAGGAGCTGATATTGATGACTATTTACCCTTCCTATTGTCACTTTGTTCTTAAGGGAAGAGTAAAGGTTAAATACATTCCTTTCAGAATTTATTGAATTATAATTAACTTTGACAGTACCTGAAGGAGTGGGGAGACTCTGCACCTGCTGATTTGCAGGTTAACACCATCAATTGTATTGTACTGCACTCTTAAAAACATTGTCCCTCACTTAACAAAATACATATTAATTTGTAGCTACAGTGGGTAGCTTATTGTTAGTACTGATAACACTCACTGAAACTGTCATATGATTTGTTTTATTTGTTTGTACATTATTGACCAGGAAAGGCATCTCAGCAGTGTGGTACCCCCCCTTGTACTGCACTACACTGTCAGTTATGGCTATTACCCCAAGTACCTGCTGTGGTGTTAGAAGCCACAACTTTCTGATTTATCAGTTCCAGAGGCAAATTTGTTACCTACTGAGCCACTGAGACTGAAATGTACCCGTATATACATTGACCTCATAACGCTAGCTGAGCCTCCCATTTCACTGCAACAATCTTTTTGTATCTCATTGTACTGTAAGATTTCAGATGCATTCTGTTTTACTTCAGAACACTGGGAGCAAACTGCAGTATTTACACTCATTATCTTTTTCATTTCTTATCCTTCACTGCCTCTTTTTAGCCACTATATTATTTGTTTCTCTTCTAAAATGTCTTCTTTTCCATCAATTGTTCTTATTTCATGTGGGTGTCCTTTTGTCTTCTTCTCTTATGGTGCTGTGAGTCACTATTGTTTCTTTTTTTGCCTTCAACTTGTTTCTTAACCTCATAGTCACGCTTTATACGTGTTCACTCTCCTTCATTCTCCTATTCTTCTTTTCTCTTTAAACTTTCAAACAGAAATATTTGCTTGTCACCAAACAGCAATATTTTTTTAGCAAAAATGTATTTCTGACATCCTTAGATTCACAATCAACACTTTTTAATTTCTTTACTTATTTAAAATGGCTTGTATAACTATTTTTGTCATTACAGTAGTGGCTCAGGCCATTAAAGATGGAGCTGACCAACACTAGCAATTTTTAAAAATTCTCTTCTGTTAATGGGTGCCTTTTGACTGCACATACGAGTCATACTGTGGTTGCATTATAATATTACTAGCACATGTTTATTATAGTACTGTAAGCATCTCAGCACCATTCCAATATGTTTAATTTTTTTCATAGTGAGTGTGGTCATGGAGCAGGAACCTTAAAATATTCAAAATCATGAGTTTCAGTTCAAGAATTAAATAAAAAGGAAAATGGGTGTACTGATGTTTTTGCCAGAACTACATTATTACTAAAAAAAACCTAAATGATAATTAACAACTTGAGCTGCTGCTTTAAGGAACCATAACAAAAGGTTTGCATTTTGTACTTCCATCTAGTGGCCAAGACGGGACACTGCAAAAGAGAAAAAAGGACAAATGTGCAAGATGGCTGCTCTCACCCCAACATTTACACTGGTAGATACCCTGTGTCCAGATATACTGTACAGCAGTAAAACCATACCTGATTGGGTAGGTTTTTCTTGGTTTGTACCATTTCTTTGTTTGAATTTTGAGCACTGCCTGTGTTTTTTTTAATAGTTCTGTCAGACTACATTTTTAATTTCTGACCATGCTCAGTTTTGTCAAATAACTTTTTTTGTGCTGCTATGTTGCTGTTAATAAGTTGTTGGTTGTTAGTTTATAGCGTGTGTGATGAAGTGTGTGTAAGTGTATGGAAATCGGTGTCACAAATGCACTCAGCAGGTCAGGTCCTCTACTCCCACAGTGCCAACATCAGAGCGCAATAGTGTGAACAGGTAACAGACAAGGTAACCCTCCTGTCTGCTTTTGGGTCTGAATCACCTTTAGTCTCAAGTTCTGGGGGGATTCAAACTGTGAACCTTATGCTAGCATACCCAATGTACAGGCTCAGATACGTACCCTTTTCAGGGACTGCAGTACAATCTTACACCAGGGGTACCCAGCCAGGCTTCCAAAATGAACTCTTTAAATTCTAAGATACCTTAGGTATATTCTTACCTTTTTTCAGTTTGGTAACACCATCAAGCCCTTGAACAATTGTCAAATGTAACCATCTATACATCACATGCAAAAAAAGAACTGGCCGACACCCAGGCAGTCTCTTAAGAACAGGTTTACTAAAAATGGATAAAAACAGTAAGATAAAATACAGAACAAATATCAAAGAGCATCACAATCACAAAAAATTAAAACAAGGAAAATTACAGAACAAACTCCTACTAAAACACATTAAGATCTTTTCTGTCTAATGCATTACCTCTGTAAGTGCTTAAGTTATATCAGGCAGCTGTGTCTTTCTAGAGTCCCAAAATGGTACATCTCTCAAACAGTTCAGACACAACTATTAGTTTAAACTGTCTCCACACTCCTTCTTTGAGTCATCTAGCTCCTCCTTTTAGAATATAAAATTACAAAACATGATTTCCTGTCAGGAGATATTTTAAATAATGTGACTTCAGAAGGAAAGACATTTCCCAAATTATGACAGTCTTTAATCAAGCCTTTCCTTTGAACTGGTGGCTGGTTCCAGTTTTCCCAAGGATAGCGAAGGGTTTTTATGATTTAACACGTTGCTGTTATCAATAGGTTCCTGTAGGACATCATAAAAGTTTATTAGGCTTATCCTCTGGCAGATGGCCAGAGCCTTAATTAAGAACAGACAAGAAGCTCTAGGTTTCTCCTTGACTGGTCAATTTATATATCCTGTAGCTTCACTGAAACCTGGGGGATGGGGGCATCCATGGTAGCCCAAGCTGTCTTATGTGAGACAATCACATGCTAAATTTTTATATTACAAATATCATAGAATAATCATAACCAGCTGGCCAAGCATCACAACTGGTACTCTGACTCATATGTTCTTGGATTGTTCACAAATTCCAGAAGTTTGGAAAAAAATTAAGGAACTATTAAAGGGGATACCGTTTATCTTAGATAATGAGTCTAGACGCATATATTATAGGTCCTTTCAATGAATCGGGCATTTGGAATGTGGAACAAAAGTATTTACTGGTACGTATTGGAGTATCAGGCAAAAAGTTTACTTGAATCATGGCTGGATAACAGCGCACCATCAATCCAAGAATGGGGAAGGGAGCCAATAGAAATACTGAAAATAGAAAAGTTAACTCTCCATTTAAAAGAACATGGCAATAAATTTGCTCAAAGATGGGATAGATCTATGATCTCGTAGGTAAACAAACTACAGCAGGTTACTAGACAAGTGATGAATTGGATCAGTGTATCTTTTTATTTAGTTTTTAAGCTTTGCCTTGCACTTGCATGAGTGAGCATATTATGAGAGTGGGGTTTGAAAGGTGTGTCATTGTCGGTCCAATGCAGGGCAGTCTGCAAGGGGCTTGTTAGTGTCATACCAATCATAAGCCAGACTGATCATAATAGTGTTCTGACTTGCTGGGCGGAAGCTTCATGTAGTTCAAAGGAGAGGGCCGGCCCAAACATAGGGTGGCTCTTTCCTTTGATCTGCATAATGTCACCTAGCAAGCACAGCTGATCTGTCATGATCAGCCTTCTGTGGTTCCTCCCCAACAACATAAACCTGAAAAAGTGCATAACATACGCAAGGCTTTCACTTGGCTATGCTGCTCCCACTGGTACTTCATCCTGCTGCCTCTATAATGATCACATGTATACATATCTGATACACATACACATAGCTGCCCTCCTGTCTCCCTTTCTGAGCCCAATCCATGATTACATCCATGTGGCTGAACCCAATTTTTTGCACTGACCCTCCGATTTTGCTAGCAGTTAGCTTCAGTTGCCCTCCACTCTCCCTTCCTGACCCAATTTCATAGTCATGTCTGCATGGCTGCAACCAGTTTTATACACTTACCCTCCAGTCTCTGAGATGAATTGGACCAGGATCACAAACTTGTATCAGAAAACTGCTGTTAAACAGACAGAAATGTCAGTTACTGCTGCCCAATGAAAAACTGTCTTAGACCACAGAAACATGTCTCAAGAGCAGCAAGAGTACAAGGTGAAAGGGGAGCCAGACATAAAATACTGAATGCCAGAAATGTCAGGAAAAAAGAGATGGGCTGAAAAAATAAAATTGTCAGAAAAATCAGGCAACAAGGGTTAGGTTTGTTAGACAGGGAGGGTCGGTAGATGGAGGTTTCACTGTACTTCCTACCTGATGCCAGCTAGCTGCTCTGCTCTTTTGCAGGTTGTCTGAATACCTGCAAGTTGGCACTGCCCTGGAGGCTTCTCCATGCCATCATGACTGAGATGAGCTCCTGTGCCAGGGAGAATAGGACTCGGTGAGCCAGCGGTGACATGGCAAGGAGGACAGGAGACACCAGGTCACAGATGTTGCTGCTGGCTGCATGTGGGGCAGCATTGCTGGCACTGGGCTCAGCTTACCTCAGCTCCAGGGAGGGGGAGGTCGGTCAGTAGGAGGAGCTTGGCATCTCATTCAAGTACCACCACTACTGTGAGTAGACAGAAGTGCTTGTGTCTGTTTGGCTGCAGTGCCCTTCTATCAGTCAGATCTACAAAGTTGGCCAGTGCTTCGAGGGCTGGGAGCTGCTGGTGCTTGAGATGTTGGACAGTCCCAGGCAGCGTGACGAGCAGGTCAATATTTTTTACCTTAAGATTGACCTGTGATGTCACTTTATAGCCATATTTCTTGTGTGGAGGAGAATTCAAGATGAACTTAGTGAATTCATTGATCATTTACATGCAAGTAGCTCAAATTTGACATTTTTGGTACAGTGTGATCAAAATAGGGTGACTTTTCTTGATCTGGAGATTACAAGGGATGAGGAGAATTGTTTAAACAAATTTATTTAGGAAAGACACTGACCGTAATTCACTTTGGTAGGCCTCGAGTTGCCACCCACAACATCTAGTGAGGAATATTCCCAAAGCCCAGCTGTTAAGAGTTGGACATAATTGCAGTTCTGATGCAGACCTTATGATACAGGGGACAGAAATATGTGAGATTTTGTCAGCGTGGGTATTCCATGCCACTGGTCAGGGAAGTGATGCAGGGGGCTATAAACAAGACAAGAACTGTTACATGAACAGATACATAGTCAAACTGTACAGAGGATGAATTTTGTCACTACGTAAAACAGGAATTCAGGAGAGATATGGGACATTATTAGAAAACATTGGGGAATTGTACAAATTTACCCCACTTTAAGGGAGGCTACAATAATGATGCCCAGGATGACCTATTAAACACACTAACATACTAAAATGCCAGCAAAATAGGCCTAACGGTCTTTCACGTCTGCTTGTTTGGTCAGCCCCCACCCTGGGAGCTGACCTTGCTGCCCCCCTCATCTTCTCTGTCTTCTCCCTTCCCAGTTCCAGATATTCTCACTGCATTGGATTTTGCTTCCAGAACCCTTCCCCTGTACCTGTCCCACCCTCTCTTGAGCCCCTCCACCGTCTCTGCCTCCACCAGCCCTCTAGGCAGCGCATTCCATGGCTCCACCACCCTCTCAGTGATGTAGCACCTCCTTCTTTCTCCCCTGAATCTTCCCCTGAATCTTCCACCCATACCTCCAGTGGCCCCTCCTCCTTCCTTCAAAGCACTCTGACTGTTCCTCCCCTATTTACCCCCTTCATGTACCTGAAGACCTCTATCATGTCCCCCTGGTCCCTTCTCTCTTCCAATGTGTACATATTTAGCTCTTCGAGCCTCTCCTCATAGGTCCTGTCCCCCAAGCCCCAAATCATTTTGGTTGCCCTCCTCTGGACCCTCTCCAGGAGTTTAATGTCCCTCTTTAAGTGTGGCCTCCAAAACTGAATGCAGTACTCGAGGTGTGGCCTCACCAAACAGTTATACAGAGGGAGTATCACTTCCCTCCTTCTGGAGGTGATCCCCCCTAGCAATGCATCTCAGCATCCTGTTGGCCTTGGCTGCTGCCCTCCTACAAGTCTCCGAGTTGTTCATCTTGACGTCCACCATCACCCCCAGATCCCTCTCGGCCATTGAGACTTGTAGCATTTTCCCCCCCAGGGTGTACACTTGGCCTGGGTTTTGGCCCCCAGGTGCAGTACCTTGCATTTCCCTGCATTGAACCTCAGCTTCTACTTTCTTGACCATCTTACCAGAGCCTCCAGGTCCCCCTGTAGGGCCACCCTCCCCTCCTCCCCATCCACCACTGCCCCCAGTTTTGAGTCATCTGCAAAGAGACTCATCTCACTCCTGATACCTGTCCTTTTGTCAGAGATGTAGGACCCCACTAATGACCCTCCTTGGGGATGAGACTATCCCACCAACTACGACCCTCTGGGTCCGGTCCTGGAGCCAATTGCCTATCTATCTGATCATCTGGTTCCCCACCCCCATTTCTCCCAGCTTATCCAACAGGCCCACATGAGGAACAGAGTCAAATGCCTTGCTAAAGTCTAGAAAGAGGACGTCCACTGGTCTACCCAGGTCCAAGGCACTCATCACCCAGTCATGGAACTCCGCAAGGTTTGTCTGACATGATTTTCCCGGGACGAATCCATGCTGTCTATTGTCCAGGCACCCTGACTTTTTCAGGTCCCCCCCAGCCTCTCCTTGACAATGCCCTCCATCACCTTGCCCACCACCGATGTCAGGCTGAGAGGCCTGTGGTTCCCTGCCACCTCCCTTGATCCCCCCCTTGTGGATTGGCACTATATGCGCCACCTTCCAGTCCTGGGGCGCCCACCCTGTCCTCAGAAAGATGGTGAAAAGCTCTGCCAGGGGTTTCGCCAGGACATCCGCAAGTTCCTTCAGCACTCTGGGATGTAATTTATGCGACCCAAGTGTGTTCTCCATCTTAAGGGACCTCAAGGCTTCCCTTACTCTCTCTGCTGTGATTTCTACTTCCACCATCTATTCTCCCTGCTTAGCCTTCCCCCCTCCTGCCAGTGATGCCTCCCGCTCTCCCCAGACTCGCTGATCGGTAAGGGTCCCCCCTCCTCAGTATCACTGTCTCCTCCCATGTATGATGCAGCACCCCCATTTTCCTTGGTGAAAACTGAGGTGAAGTACTCATTTAGTACCTCACCCTGCTCCCCCGGGTCTTGTGCCCATCTCTCCCCTGTTTTAATCCTGTTAATTTGCCCCTTCGCCCTTTGTTTTTCCCCAATGTATTTAAAGAACCCCTTGTTCCCTCTCATAATTTCCCTGGCCAGGTTCTGCTCCTTCCTTGCCTTAGCCACCCTCACCACCCTAGTGGCCCTTCTAACCATCAGCTCATACTCCCCTTGATCCTTTTCACTCCTTGAGCACTTGAATTGCCTATAGGCTGCCTTCTTTCCCCGCACCACCTCCTGAACCTCCCTGGTCCACCAGCAGGGTTTTTTGGGCCCTACCGCATTTTCATCTTATTCTTGCACAGGTGCTGGTAGCATTCTGCACCCCTCTCCTGATGATTTCCCACCTACTATCAGCATCCAAGTCTGACCCAATCCCATTCAAATGCTCCTTAAGGATCCTTCCCATTTTCTTAAAATCCGCCCCCCTGAAGTCAGTTACCTCTGTCTTTGTGCAGCCTTCTACCCCTCCTAGGTCTAGGCAGAACCAGACCATGGCATGGTCACTCCCTGCCAACGGCTCCCTTACCTCCCGGCCCCCAATCTGGTCACTGTCTGCCAGGACCACATCCAGTACCCACGCCTCCCTGGTCGGTTCCCCCACCTGCTGAGTTGGAATGCATCTTGAAAGACATCCAACAACCTCTGTTCCCTGGCCACCGAGGATGTCATAGTCTCCCAGTCTGTTCCTGGCATGTTTAAGTCCCCCAACACCACCACCCTTCCCCTGCCCAGTCTGCAGTGTCTCCCAACATCTGCCACCAGACTCTCCTCCGGCTCCTCTGCCAGTGCAGGGGGTCTATACACCACTCCTATTTTTACTCTCTTGGCCCCTCTTGTTATCAAGGTGACCCAAATCACCTCCACGGTTCCCTCCGCCTCCTCTACTCCCCCTATGCCAATGCAGTTTTTGACTATCATTGCTACCCCTCCTCCCCTTCCCTACCCTCCCCCTGTCCTTTCTGAACATAGTGTAACCCTTCAAGTTCAGGTCCCAGTCGTGTCCTGCGGTGGCCCAGGTCTCAGTGACCGCTGCCACATCCACCGCTCCCTCAGTTAGCATCACCTGGAGCTCAGGCATTTTATTGCCCAAGCTCCTGGCATTTAGCAGGACTACCTTCCACCCTTTCCCTATACTTCCATTTCCCCTGCTCGTGTTCCCATGGGTTTCTGTTTTCCCCTGGTCTGCACTTTACCAGTCTGCCTTTTCCCGCATTCCTCCAGCTCCCCGGGGGGGGGGGTGGAGACAGAGTCCCTCCTTTATCGGCCCCCCTCTCGACAGTCTTTTCTCCCATCCCTCCTCTTTCACAAGTTTAAACCCCACTTTTCACCAATGAACCCCTCTATTTTCAACTTAAGGATTCCCCTCCCCTCCAAATTGATGGAGCCTATCTCAAGCATACAGCTCCTTATCCTCCCAGGTCTCCTCCCAATCCCTCATCAACCCATACCCTCTGGCCTCACACCACTCCCTGAGCCGCTGGTTTATCTCCCTAATCTTCCTTTTGTGTTCCCCACTAGCCCTTGGCACCGGCAGGATTTCTGAGAAGGAAACTATGCATCCTATGCATGACAGACCCTGGCAAGCTCCCTGAACCTTGCCTGTATCTTTAGCTTGCTGTTTCCCTCAATGTCATTTGTACCCAGGTGGACCAGTATGTCCGGGGAACCCCCACAATCCTTTGGCAGTTGATATACCTCATGCTTGGCCCTGTGCACCATTAGTCCAAGGAAGCATTTTGTTCTAACTGGCCCGGTTTCTCCCTCCCTATCCCATTTAATACCCCTGATCATAGAATCCCCCAACAGGAGCATTCTGATTGCTCCTTTTCCTCCATTTCTCCCCCCTTCCATGTCCCTCATCCTTTCTACCGGCCCCTCCACCCAGCCGGCTCCTTGTTCCTCCCCCTATCTGGGTGCCACATGCCGCCCCCTCCTTATTTACCCTGGCTACCCCCCCCTTCGATCCTATGCCTCTCCTCCTCCTCTTCCTCCCGAGTATCCTTCTGTACCTCACTAACTCTCCCCTTACTGTTCACAGCTGGTTCTTCTCCCCCATCTGCTAAACTAGCCTGGCTCATCCTCCCTTCCTTCCTGTCTCCATTTAGTTCCTCCTTGCTCGTCGTGCTCCCCTGGCCTAAACCCTCAGCTCCCTTTACTGTATCCTCCTTGTACTTCTGGTCCTTCTCCTTTACCTTTCCTCCCAACTGGTCCTTCTCCTTGTGCTTTCCTCCCTCTTCCCCCTGCCCCTCCTGCTCTGATTAACTGTCCCCCATTTTCCTGCATTCCAGGTTCCCCTGTTCCTCCTGCTATCTGGCCCTGCCTCCCACTCCCTTTCCATCTCTAACCACCCTTGTCATGGCTACATAACCGCCTCATCCTCAAGCAGAAGAAGAGAATTGAAACGGTTACTGAGAGTAAGGTCCAATCCACCTCCCTGCCTTCTTCCTTCTGTCCAGCCCCGGCCATCTGCCTACTTCCCTGAGAATGTTGTTCCTCTGGTCCCCCTTTGTGAGGGTCCCCAATTACCTGCCTGCTTCCTTGGTAGTGTCCTCCTTTTGGGCCCCCTCTGCCAGGGTCCCTATGTGACCCCTGAGTATTCTTCTGCACTCCTTTCCCTATGCCCCCGCCTCTAGTGCTTGGTGCAACACCATGGGAGATCCCCTGCCCCTTCCCCAACTATCCTCCCCTTCCCCAGCTGTCTCTAATCCCATGACCTCCTCCCTAAGCTGTGCCAGCTGGTAACACACTGGGCAACTTCACCGAACTTCCAAGCCCAGTCCAGTATCATGGCTGCTCCACACCCTGAGGCAAGAACTTGAAGGATAGGGTGGTAAAGTTTTTACAGTGGTAGGATGCCTTGTAGTGCACAGGGGCCCAACAACTGGTTACCATCCAAACTCAGGGGTACATTTCCTTGCGTAAATTACAAGTTCTGTACATTTGTCCTGAAATCTGATACATTTACTACAGTAAATTCAACAAGGGACTATAAGGTGAATTCATTTTTCAGCTGTGTGACACATAATATTGTTTACCTGACAACGTGCGGTTGTGGTGCCTTTTATATAGGTAAGATCACACAACCATTTAAATCTTGGATGGGGGAACACATTAGGAGACTAGCAGGGGGAGACAGTACCAATGTACTAGCCCCACACTGTCTGAACAACAGAGGTCAAGAGAGGGAACATTCTTTCAAGTTCTGTGGTATTGAGCAGGTTAGATTGGGACCCAGAGGGGGTGACCTAGGAAACCTTTTACTAGAAAGAGAAGCCTATTGGATTTACACCTGGGGGGGTTATGATTGCCTGGATTGAATGACAAAATAGATTTGATGCCAGTATTCAATAGGAGGAGAAAAAAATAAAAAATGTTGATGCACATAATGAATGGCATACCTTTTTGTGACATAGAATATATGAATCACAATGATAACAGTATTAGATATAAAAATATTACAAGTATTAGTGATATATTGCAAGATGTTCTGATACTGACTGTTATATTTTTTGTTCTTTTATGTGCCA
Source organism: Neoceratodus forsteri (assembly GCA_016271365.2). Classification (NCBI taxonomy): domain Eukaryota; kingdom Metazoa; phylum Chordata; order Ceratodontiformes; family Ceratodontidae; genus Neoceratodus; species Neoceratodus forsteri. The sequence continues at coordinate 1,249,989,695 of CM028129.1, read as the reverse complement.
GAGGAAGACTGGAAGTCTTAAATTTGGCTGTCTGGGAACTCTGTATCGTGCCTTGTTGGAGTCTAGTAAAACAGTACTCGTAGTTCAATGATAGTGGTAATAATGATTGATTTACAGTATAAGGGCACGATTCTAGGAGGTTGGCGCAAGTCGACGCCAAATGCGACTTGCACCAATCGCAGCTGCGACATTGACCCTGCACCTTATTCTAGAAGCGGCAGGGTCTCTGCTTCTAAGTCCTGTGACTTGCGGCATGCAGCCAGGTATGCCGAACAGAGGGCTTACCTGGTGAGGAAGTCGCAAGCTGCAACTGCAGGTCGCAAATGCTCCCCCTCCATTTCCCACACACTTCCGGCACCCCGCAGGGCTAGAGGCCCGCTACCCACTGTTGTGGGCCCCCAAATAGTACCATTTTCTGCATACTGTATAGTATCTACAGTACAGGCATACATCCATCCCGTACGTACACCTGGTGGTCTAGTGGCTCCCCCACCTAGCTGTGCCAGTCCACCCAGCACCCCCCCGTCCCCAGCCGGCAACTGACACAGCCCACCTCTCACCTCCACACTGGAGTTCAGTTGGAGCACTATCAAGATGCTCAGAAATTAATTTCTGAGCATGCCTATTCAGTAAGCTCCTACTGAACGAGTCGTGGGTGGCTGGGTCAGGAGGTGAGAGGTGGGTGGTGTGTGTATTGTGCCAGGCCTGCTGGGGATGGGTGGGGAGTGTTGGGTGGATTAAGTAGCTGGGTGGAGGAGTAAATATTAGACCACTAGGGCTGATCTGGGATACTGCTGGCATTTGCAGCGGCAACTCAGGGTCGGGCACGGGTGGGGTGTGACTGCGCACCCTGTGGGTATAAGACAATGGGGATTCAGGGTGGAGGTGTGGGCAGCCTGTGGGGCAGATATATTATGCTTCAGGTGCAGGGGGTGTGGGCAGCCCTGCGGGGCAGATATATTACGCTTTGTGGGGCGGGGGTGTGAGCAGCCCTCCGGGGCACACACTGGGGTATGCTGGGCATGGGGGGGAGGGCAACTGTGGATTGACTGCTGGGCTGCTGGCGGGTCTACAGGATCCCCAAGGGGAGTCTGTAAGTGACACCAGCTAAAAGCTGGTGTAACTTATGTTGCTGGTTCTCCTCTGGGGGTTCTTGTAGAATCCCAATATTGGAGACTCTGTTGCTGCCCTTCTGGAATGTGGCGCAACTGCTGCAGTAAACCCCTTAGTGCCATGTTGCAGGGGGTTTATGGTGCAACTGCTGGTGTAGTAGCTCTTCGGTGCAAGTGGCCTGCAACATGTGCAGGCCACATTGTAGAATCGTGCATGTCACAACTGCTAGTGTAAGTTGCTGCTTGCGCCATTCTACTTGGCGCAAGTGCTGTTACGCCAGGCATAACTGTACTAGAATCGGGCCTAAGTCTACACACAATGTTAATTCTATTTTTGTTACTGATATGAGTTTACATTGTTGCTTTTTGCTTAGGATAAGGTAATAATGACTAGATAAATTACATTAGGGATATTTATTATTAAAAATGATTATGTGTATGGTATACAGATGTTACATGAGAAACACCAAGTAGTTGTAACATGTTGTTTTTATGCCTTTTAAATGAGTGCGGTCACTGTCACTTTAAGCCCATCATTTTTAAAAGTTACTGACACTAGGGGGTTCCACCCTCCTGATGAGGAACTAGGTTCGAAACCAGTAGAGGTTGTGGGCCCAAGCTGCTGCGGTTTGTGCATTTGCACTTTAATAAAGCTGTTATTTTGCACACTTGTAACCTAGTAGTGCTGTTGCTTGTTTTTGCCAATCGTTTGTGGCAGTGAGCACACTTATGTGACTATAGAGCTGGGACTGTTTTTCTGTTTTCAGCGTGAGGCCAGTAACTACTATTGTCTCCCATATATCTTTAATCTAATAATAATAATAATAATGATAATAATGTCTGCACTTGTTACATAATAGAGTGCTGTTTATAAAGCTATTGATCATACTGCATTTCATGAGACTTTAATTATATCTTTCATTTAACAACAATAATAATGGTAACATTGCTGATAGTCTGCATCTTATTAGTACAGAGGCAGTTTCCCAAATTATTACCCCGAATACAATGACAAATAATGACCTTCAGTAGGCAAGGTTTAGAAGCTGCATAAGCTGGCAGAGATAAGAGGAACTGAGATCTCTTCCATTTTGTATTTGTAAGATCTAAATGTATTAAACATATGAGTGCTTTTTATGTTTGCTTGCACGCATGTGCAAGAAACATAGTGCCATCATCGGAGTTTTCGGAGGTGTGTCACCTCCTCCTCCAATTCAGTCAGTGTGTTGGCAGGCGGGGCCCCTGTAAGCCAATGCATGCTGGAGCTGTCTATGACAAGCTCCAAAATGCAGTGGCATACAGTTGAAAGGGGGAGCTACGCTTCAGTGAGCAGCGATCAGTTATCACCTGCTCTGCGCTCCCCTACACACACACACACACACACACACACACACACACACAGTTTTCCTTGCATCTCCCGTTGCTGTTGGGGGGGGGCGGTGTCTCCCTTGCTTTTCACTGTTCTCTCACGTCCTCCGGGCGGGTCCGTGGCTGCCCCGGCATTAGATGGGGGCTGTTGGCTTTGCTCGTCGGATACTGTTTGAGGTTAGTACTGCAATAGCTCTACATATTAATTGGATATAGATACAAAAAGAGGTGTGCCCGTGTTCAGTATGGCTCCCGGTGTTTTTGGGGCGTCTCACCTCTCCCACACCCTACAGGTCCATAGTAGGCAGCAGTGAATGGGAGTTTGCCTGTCGGATACAGTTTGAAATATACATCTCTAAGCTTAAAGATTTGTTACAACGTCCAAGTAAGTTTGCGCACTGGAAGGGGAGTATTCTGCCAAGACTGCCCGGGAGGGTTTTCGCCAGGCCCTGTGCCAGCTGGTAGAAATGCCGTTCGGAGGCAAGCGGATCAGTTAGTTCTTTTGAATCTGTTCTTGGGAATCGGGCTAGGGAAATTAAAAAATGGACTAAATTACACCCCCGCCCCCCGAAGTTTGGTGTTGGGCGGGGATGTGAGTGACAGTTGAATAACGGCACAGATTTCCGCCCCATCCCACCCCACGTACTGCTTCGCGATTCATTTCACGTCTGAATGCAATGCCCTTAATTTTGGGGTATTAGTCTGAATTGGTAGACTTTACTTGTTTAACTTGAACGTATTCGGGGCATATCGATGGCTGATCACGATAACCACAGATAAGCTCAGCCCTGTTTAGAAATGGTGATCGGGCTTAAAATAGTGGGCGTGGGGACCTGCTATGTGAGCGGAGCCGGTATCCGATGTGTGACTTTATAAGGGCTGTTGCTGCTTAGGGTGAGTAGCTGTGGCACCACTGGCCACGGCAAATGCGGTCAACAACTTCCCTTCGCAAACCTGAAAGTGTGCATCTGAGAAATGCTCATTAAATTAGAGGGACCTAATCGACCAAAATGTAATTTTGTTTATATATATATATATATTTTTTTTTTTTTTCCGAACGCCGGGGAATGTTGTGTATAGCACTCGGCCAGAGTTTGTTGACCTAAGCATTTTACATTGGTCAAGTGTTCTACTCCATTTTAATACATTGCTTATATTTCACCTTCCCTGACTAGGGAGAGGTTGCTGTAAGCTACAGGCCCGACCTTAAAAAAAATCCTTATGTTTCCACTGTAAACTGGTAAAGAGCGCTCCAGTCTTAGACACCCCCGCCCGGTTCAGTGTCAAAATGCAATAGTGCTAGATATTTAAGCACTTACATTTTAGCAATTGCTCTAAATAGCGCTGTAACAAAACGTCAACTGCACTAAATAGCGTGCAGTTCTCAAATCAGGTCCACATGTGTTTACTCACTTCCTGGCACGAATAGGGTTACAACTCTCAACAACTATGCAGGTTTTTTGCTTACCGATTAACTTTTTTACTTACTACTGTACCTGAGGTTAAGGACTCAAAGCTAGTCCACAGGGTTCAAATCAAGTTCTGCATGTGTTTACTCAATTCCGAGCACAAAGTAGGGTTAGAAACTCTCAGCAACAATGCATGTTTTTTTGCTTACTGATTAACTTTTTTACTTACTACCTGGGATCTTGATAGCAGTTGTGCTTTGCAGACAATCCTCAGTTGCAGTAAATTAGCTCTGTTGTTTTTACGCTGCTAACTATTTACTTGTACCTAGGAATCAGGTCTGATGATCTGTAAACTAAGGGGGTAATCCTTTGTTACACATTGCTAGTCCATGTCAAACATCTGCCAGCACAGCTTGTTACACCCACTTAGAACCATCCCCAAACGAAAAAGACAGACACGTAGACATGTTTCAATCTTTGCCAACAGGTATTATTTATTCAACAACTCAGCTACTTTACTGAATTAAAAAGTTATGTATGTGCTTAGCATGCCTAGCATATTAACTATGGCAAATCGCGCTCTTCTAATATGCGCTCTTTTGCACTAACGCTGTTTGTGATTTGCACTATTATGGTAGCGCTGTTTTGTCTTGCGCTATTGCAGATGCGCTTTTAACCGGATACCCCCCACCTATAGTCGCCTCACCTGACAACGAGGTGTTAGCACACTTACTATTGCAGTCATTTTCTTGCTTAAACTGACATTTCCATTGGAGGAGAAGGGGTCAGGTTGCCCTCTTTTCATAAAGCGAAACAAATACCTACGTTTTGGGTAAAACCATCAGACAGTGCTAATGAATGAATGAATGCCACACAAAGTACAGTCCTCTTTTTTCGTTCAGAACACACAATCTGTGGGTGACATTTCATGGCACCGACATTTCAGTAGGTCCAGCTGTGTGTGTGTGTGTGTTTTTCTTTTTTTTCCTCCCCATTCCGAAAACTGAATCTCCAAGTGAATCTAGGAGTCCCCTACACTGAAGGATAAGCTGGATGTTGATACAATCTACCTGACACCAGTGAACCACTTTAGGAGCGTAGCGTAGGCTCCAATTTCTTTGCTGCTGAGAAAGAATTCTTACAAGGGATGGTGTTGTTTTTAGCCAAACAAAGGGTGAAAAACGCATATATGCTTACTTTTCTGAATGAAAAGGAACACCACAGGTGGGCCTGATGTGGACGTGCTTTTAAGTGTCGCCCACAGATTGTGTGTGAATGAATGAACAGAAGAGATAATCGGACTTTATTGCATGGAAGTTAATTAATTCTTTAAACTGACATTTCTAAATGTCATTTTACTGACATGGGAGAGGAACTACAAGGTAATTCTGCCCCTGAACAGGTCCCTAGTGTGGCCACATCTGGAGTACTGTCTCTGTTCGGCAGTCCCCACATAACAAAAGATTTGACACTTGGAGAGGGACTAAAGGAGAACTGCAGAAGTGATGCTGGGGCAACAAAGGAAGACCTACTCGAGGAGAGACCAATGTCTCAACATTTAGTCTCTGGAGGCTGTTGGGAGTGACAGAGGATGGTAGAGACTTTCAGATTCTTGAGGGGAATAAACGGGGTACGCAGCAGTGAACTATTCATGAAGTGTGAAAGCACTGTTACTGGTGGGAGGGGTGTGTTATGGATGGGAGTTGCTGTGATAAGGGAAAGGGGAAATTGTTTAACCAGGAAAGGCGCACTAAGCCAAAGCTTGTTTCCAGGTGCAACCTGGGAGCACAAGGAAGTTAAGTGACTTGCTCAGGGTCATACAGTATGCAAGTGGGGGCTGTGGGATTCAAACCCTGGTCTCCAGATTTGCAGCTCAGAGCCTTAAACCACTTTGCTATACTGCCTCATTGGTTCAAAGATTCAAAAGGGCTAGAAAAGTCTTTTTACAGAGTGGTTGCTGGATGAATAGAATAGTTTACCCAAGTAGAGGTGATCGAAGGCAAGTCAGTGATGATATTCCAGCACGGTTGGAACAGACACACAGGGAAGGTGAGGCCTGTGCGGAGGTTACGGGAGGATAGAAACAGCTTGGCGGCGTACCTTTAAGGCAGTAGGATCAGTAAATCCAGTCTGGTGTGAAGGTCTACTCAAACTCTATGTAATGAGCACACAGCATGCACTGTTGTGTCCATCTGCCAGCAGATTTTGTGCATGTAACTCTTATGTACAAATGGCATGCTTTTCTCCTAAATCAGGCAAGTCCTGTAACATACATATGAACATACGAAGAAGCCAGCAGAAGGCTATTAGGTCTATCAAGTCTGCTCATGTTGCAGGGTCCACAGCTTGAGCAAATATCCTTTCCCTCCCTCCCAACTCCTCCCATCCTCCGTACCCATGATTCTTGCCTTCCCCCATGCCTGTCCTAGCCTCTTAAAGCTGCCCACTGTATATGACCTCTTCTGGCAGTGCATTCCAAGCGTCCACCACCCTCTCTGTGAAGAAGTGCTTCTTGACCTCCCTCCTAAACCTTCCACCCTCCAGCATAAGTCTGTGCCCCTTGTGATATGGTTGCCACTCAGCTTAAAGAGACTCTCCTTATCAACTTTATTTATCTCCAAGTACTTGAATGTCCCAATCATGTCCCCCCTCTCTTTTTCCTGTCTTCCAGGGAGTACATGTTCAGTGCCCTCAACCTCTCCTTATGTGCCTTGCTGACCGGCTATCATCTTTGTAGCCCTCCTCTGTACCTTCTCCAGTGGGTTAATGTCCTTTTTGAGGTGTGGGCACCAGTACTGCACTCCATATTCTAGATGCAGCCTTACCAGTGACCTGTACAAGGGCAGTATAACCTCCTCCTCTCCTACTACTGATCCCCCTAGCTATACATCCCAGCATCTTGTTTGCCTTTGCTGCTGCTTTCTTGCACTGCGTGGAGTGCTTCAGGTCACAAGTGATCATCACTGCTAGGTCCTTCTCCTCCGATGCAGATACTCGGACTCCACCCAGGTAATACTCTGTCCTGGGATTCTTGGCTCCAGTATGCATAACTTTGCATTTCTTGGCATTGTTGCTGTTAAATGGCTAGTGCAGGTGCCCAGTCTAACCTTTGATATCCTCCAAGTGTTGCAATGTCTAGAGAATTAACTATTTGTACATGTAAATAGACTTTTCACTGATTTTTTTTGGGGGGAGAACTGGAGTATGTAATGGCATGGTCCCGTGCCTACACTCCCTCCCCTCCACAAGGTGGCTCGCAACTGTGGTTTGGCTACTCGCTGCCTCCGTCCACCACCACCACCACCACCCCCACACTCCCTTGACAAGTCCATGACTGCTGCAACTCTCAGCTGTCGCCTCCCCCGCCATCCTTTTAGCCCTCTCTTCCCTACCTCCGTTTATTCTCTCTGCTTTCTCCCTACCCTAAACTATCCACTCTGCTATCTTACTCTATATGCAAACCGAGGGTACCTTACCTTCTATTGATTTGTCTTGTATGCATAATCTGCTTGTATAAACCACTGTAATTGTACATGTCTGATGCTCTATGTTGTTTAATCCTTTGCTATACTGTCTTCCCTCCCTCTGACGTGGAACCTTTTCTAAAAGAGCTCTCAGCTCAAAGGCGTTGAATCCTAGATCTTTATAAAATGTTCATCTTGCTTTACCAGATCAGGTTACTTCTTCAGCGGCAAATCCTAAATCCACAAAATAAGTGCTGATGTTTTCTAGAAACTTTAAGACGTCAAGATCTAATTTTAACATCTATTTTCTAAACTTTTGGTGAAATTTTTTTTTCTAAAGTGTCTAGTATTCATTTATTTCAACATGTTTTGCCAGGGAAACTAGCAGAGCCCAGAAGACTCTCTTCCAGTTGTGACCGGGGGAAGGGGCAGAAAGGTAATAGGTACAGGTGACAAGTTATCAAACATTACAAGAAAACATTCTTTGACAGGTATTCTTATAAATGGCAGCAGTAGGTAACATAAGAATACAACACAAGGCCGGCCTGGTGGTGCTGAGGGTTGAGGCGCTTGACACCACACCTTGCACCATGCCGGCGACCCTGGTTCAGGAACAAGCCCGGGTTGCTGCGGTCGGCAAGGGAGGGTGAGGATTGAGCATCTGGAGGACAGCCCTCCTCTCCTGGGAGGGACAAGGGTCCCTGTTCGGCACTCGGCTGACCTCTGCCGGAAGCCAGAGATGCAGCAAGCACTAAGCATAGCTAAGGGGCAGGGAGTGGCAGACTTTGGTAAGGCCTTGACACCAGGGAGCTAGCTACTCCCCAGGAAAAAGGGGAAAAACACCCTTCAGCCCTGGCAGAGATGGAGAACTGGAGCGTGCCCACGATATACGGCCACTCTCCAGGCATCCGACCACCGCCAGAGAATCTCGGGGTGTTGAGGCCCACCTAGTCCCTGGTCGGGGGGGGGGTAAACAGAGGCTACATGGGTGATGGAGGACTGACCAGGTAGTAGCGGACCATAGTGGGATGACTCCTAGGTACTTCCGAGGAGACAAGAGTGGAGGGGAGAGAGGAGGAAAAATAGAAAGTAAAAAAAAAAATATAACACAAACACATGCAGGGTACAGTATTTAGGCAGGTGCAATTGGGAGTCTTACAGAAGAGACTCACAGTATCTACTGATCATTTAACAAACTTATTATACAGCAGGCTGTGTTCTAGGCAGGCTTGAGTTGCGGGGGGGATAGTTTGTGGCTCATGCCTTCTATGACGTCTCAGACCTGTGACTGCTGCGCCCAGAGGAGGCATGATAGGGAGTAAGGGCATGCAGTCAGGGAGGCATGATGAGTCTTTATTAATTGCTTACATGACATAAAAAGAATTTGCAGTGGTGATTTTGACAGGCAAGCTATTCCTAACATGGAGGTGTGTAGGGGCTTGAGGCTTGCTTTAAATTTCTTGTGCATCTAGGGATCTGGAAACATTGACCGTCTTCCAACCCAAGGAAGTAAGTGCAATTGGAGGTTGATGTAAAAAGACCTAGGCGATAGAGGGAGTTTGCCTGACCAGTACCTAGCTCCCACTAGCACAGTATGTAGAGTGCCTCTTTGGAGGTGGTAGCCATCAGAGTTCATTGTAATCATATGGGGGAACAGGTTAATACAAATCTGTGTAATGCATTGAACAGTGTTGTCAGTTTGGACAGGGCAGAAAAGTTGGCTACTGTAGACCATAGTCCCAACAGGGGACGATGAGTGTTTAACCACCAGTTTCTTGATGTGCAGCTGGAGGCAGCTTTGTACCCGTCAAGGGCACCTAGCTTTGCACAGCACGTGGCCAGAGTAATTGAGCTGTGATCCAGATGTAGATATTTGTATGAAGATAGTCGAGGCAGGCCCCCAAGTAGTTACTTACAAATTAAAAAAAAAAAAAAGCTGGTCCTTGTGAGGAAGGGCATGTCCCCAAGTTACACTTTTCCAGGAAAACTATTGAAGCTGAGTCACTGAGTGAGTGTTTTCCGTTACATACAAAACTGAGTCATCTTTAAGCACTTTGTATGTAGCGTTGAGTAAAAATGGAAGTTCTTCTGTCTTATTACTAAAACCGCATAAGTGTGGTGCAGTTAAGATGGCTTACAGTTAAGGTGGATGTGTTACTGCTGTATGGTGTTTGTATTGTGTTGCATTTCTGCAGTCACTTTAAACTGATGCTTTTTATGTTTGCTTGCACGCATGTGCAAGAAACATAGTGCCATCATCGGAGTTTTCAGAGGTGTGTCAGCCCTCTTCCAATTCAGTCAGTGTGTCTCAAAAAACCTATTTTGAAAATTTGGTGGAAAAATTCCTAAAAATGACTGTTTTACGAGCGTGCATTGCGCAGTTCCTACGCACGCTCGTAAGTTCACGAATTTTTAATATTTTCACTCCAGATTTTCAACATTGTCATTTTACCACACCTTCTTATGAGCAGTACAGCTGTCATTTTTCACATCTCACACAAAATGTGTTTCCACCAATGTAGCACACAATGGCGCAGTCGGTGTGCAAAATCAATGTACGGGACACATTAAGAAAATCACAGTGACATGGTTCATGAGCAGAGGTCTTAAAATGGCTATGTTGAAAATTTGGTGGAAAAATTCCTAAAAATGACTGTTTTAGGAGCGTACGCTGTGCAGTTCCTATGTACGCTGGCAAGTTTGCAAATTTGTAATATTTGCACACCAGATTTTCAACAGTGCCATTTTCCCACACTTCCTTATGAGTAGTACAGCTACCATTTTTCACATCTTGCCCAAAATGTGTTTCCCCACATGTAGCGCACAATGGTACAGTCGGTGTGCGAAAATAATGTTTAGGACAGATTAAGAAAATCACAGTGACACTGGTCATGAGCAGAGGTCTTAAAATGGCTATGTTGAAACTTTGGTGACAAAACTCCATACAATGACTGTGTTACGAGTGAGCATTGCGCAGTTTCCACGCACCCTCGTAAGTTCATGAATTTGTAATATTTTCAGTCCAGATTTTCACCAGTGGCATTTTTCCACACCTCCTTATGAACAGTACAGCTATCATTTTCCACAACATGGCCGAAATGTGTTTTCACACTTTCAGCACAGAAATGCGTGGTCACTGTGGGAAATCATTGTTCGGGACAGATAAAGAAAATCACAGTGACACTGTTCATGATCGGAGGTCCCAAAATGCCTGTGTTACCAATCTGCTGTAAAAAAAATCCCCAAACTACTTAAATTACGGGTGTGCATTGTACAGTTTCTGTGCACGCTCGTCACTTCACCAGTTTTTTTTTGTTTTAAGATTTTCACAGCAGATTTTCAACATTGCCAATTTTTACACCTCTAATGAACAGTACCGCTGTCATTTTTCACATCCTGTTCGGAATGTGTTTTTGCACCTGTGATGCCAAATGCCATAGTCGCTGTGCAAAAGCAGTTTTCGCTAACAAACTGATATTGCCACTGTTCATGAGGTGGGGGTCACAAAAAAAACATGTTGAAAATTTGGTGTGAAAATACCAACGAATGCCTAAGGCGTTAGGGTTTCCGACCATAATGCCCCACCCTGTAGAGAATGACAGGCATCAGGGGTGTGACTTGGGATTCTTGCCTGTCATGCTCATACCATTCCACCCCCACCCACACCCTGCAGCCAGTGAGAGGCATCAAGGTGTGCCTCGCACTCTTCGGGCCCAAACTTCACCCTATTCTCCTATACTGCACCCATCTCACCGTATTTCCTGATGGAATGGGGTACGCATAAGGGCCAAAGATCCCAAGGTACACTGTGACACTTGTCAGTGTCTGCAGGGTAGGGTGTGGTGAAATGGCGTGGTCGTTATGCCTGATGACCCAAAGGCACACCCCATTGCCTGTCACTCTCTGCAGGGTGGTGGTGGGGTTGGCTTCAGTTCAGTACTTCACTGCCATTCCTATTATGCAGCTCTGTAGCTTCTACACTACCAATGCCAATGCCAGCAAGCAAACATTTGGCATTGACAAATGCTTGTTTGCTTTCTGTACTCTGGTGACGCCTGCTTGCTTTGTTCCTCTCAGAGTCATGATTCTGTCAATAAGACAGGTCGGGGGAGGAGGGGGAGATATGTCGTACCCTGTAGTTACATTTATTACATGCCTTGCCTTATTAATTGGAAACCAAACTCAATGTATTACCTGCAGGGACAGGCAGATGTTATCACAGTCTCACTGATATTTTCCAGTTACAGTTCAATTTTAATTGCTTACAAAAACAACATTTCAGTCAAGATTCTACTTTTAATTTCAAGGCAAATGATTGCTTTCCTATTATATTCATTTATTTTAAAAAGTCCCCTTCCGACATACAATGTCATAATAAAAAAAAAAGGTGGGAATTTGAGGTCAAAATATGGGAGCTGCCTGAAAATTAGATGTTGCCCCTCAGTGGCCCTGTCCTGGGTAATTACAATCTGACAATGTGTAAAAGTAGGATACTATGGGAAATGAGATGCTGCATCTTATCTGCTCTATCTGGGTAACTATGAAAAAAATGTGTACAAGCAAGACCCGGTACAACAGCAATACAAATGGTGAACATTCGGCATTGACAAATGCTTGTTTGTTATCTAGACCTCCGATGCCTAAAGGCCTTAAAGTTCTCAACTACTGATTAATAGTAGCTTTCAAACCATCCGTATATTTATAACTGAATTAATTAATCCTTCCACACAGTTTGTATTATAGATCTTAGCTATCTCATTTCTTCTTATTCTTCTTCTTCTTCTTCTCCCCTTCACTTTTCTTTTTTCTTTCTGCTTTCTTCTTCTGAATTAACCCCCCTTCTTTACGAGGCTGCCTTTTGACTGCACATACTAGATTCTTACAGTGGATGTATTATAATATTAGCACATGTTTATTATAGTACTGTAAGCATCTTAACACCATGCCAATATGTTTAGTTTTTTTTCACAGTGGGTGTGATCAAGAAGCAGGAACTTTAAAAAAAAAAAATCAATCATGTATTTTAGTTTAAGAAGTAAAGAAAATGAAATGAACAAGCATTTATCAATGCCGAATGTTTGCTTGCTGACATTGGCATTGGTAGTGCAGGAGTTACAGAGCTGCATAATAGGAATGGCAGTGAAGTATTGAACTGAAGCCAACCCCATCACCACCCTGCAGATGGTGACAGGCATTGGGGTGTGCCTTTGGGTCATCAGGCATAACGGCCATGCCATTTCACCACACCCTACCGTGCAGACACCAACAAGTGTCACGGTGTGCCTTGGTGTCTTTGGCCCTTATGCGCACCCCATTCCATCAGAAAATATTGTGAGATGGGTGTGGTATAGGAGAATGGGGTGAACTTTGGGGCCGAAGAGTCCAAGGCACACCTCCATGCCTCTCAGCGACTACGGCATTTGTCACCACAGGTGCAAAAACTCATTCTGAACAGGATGTGAAAAATGACAGCTGTACGGTTCATGGGGAGGTGTAAAAAATGGCAGTGTTGAAAATCTGCAGTGAAAATATTTAAAAAACTGGTGAAGTCACGAGCGTGCATAGAAACTGTGCAACGTGCACCCGTAATGTAATTAGTTTGGAAACTGTTTACAGCAGATTGTCAACACAGGCATTTTGGGACCTCTGGTCATGAACAGTGTCACTGTAATTTTCTTAATGTGTCCCATACATTGATTTCGCACACCGACTGCGCCATTGTGCGCTACATGGGCAGAAACATGTTTTGGGTGAGATGTGAAAAATGACAGCTGTACTGCTCATAAGGAGGTGTGAAAAAATGGCAATGTTGAAAATCTGGGTGAAAATATTGAACATTTGCAGTTTATGAGCATGCGTGGGATCAGCAACAAGCGTCAGTAAAACAGTAATTTTTGGGAATTTTTTCACCAACTTTTTAACATAGCCATTTTAATACTTCTGCTCATGAACAGTGTGAATGTGATTTTCTTAATGTGTGCCATACATTGAGTTCACACACCGACTGCGCCATTGTGTGCTATATGTGCGGAAACACATTTTGGGTGAGAAGTGAGAAATGACAGCTGCACTGCTTATAAGGAGGTATGGTAAAATGGCAATGTTGGAAATCTGGAGTGAAAATATTGAAAATTCGTGAACTTACGAGCGTGCGTAGGAACAGCCCAACACATGCTCTTAAAATAGTCATTTTTGGGAATTTTTTCACCAAATTATTAACATAGCCATTTTAACACCTCTGCTCATGAACAGTGTAACTGTGATTTTCTTAATGTGTTCCAAACATTGATTTCACACACCGACTGCGCCATTGTGTGCTACATGGGCAGAAACACATTTTGGGTGAGATGTGAAAAATGACAGCTGTACTACTCATAAGGAAGTGTGGTCAAATGGCAATGTTGAAAATCCAGAGTGAAAACATTGAAAATTCGCTTACCTACGAGCGTGCATAGGAACAGCGCAACGCACGCTCATAAAACAGTAATTTTTAGGAATTTTTTCACCAAATTTTCAACATAGGCTTTTTGAGAGCCCACCTTATGAACACTGGCACTGTCATTTCTTAATCGGTTCTGAAAGATGATTTCCCGCAGTGACTGCGAAATCACCCTTCGGGCCCAATTAACGCCATGACAGTGACAGAATTCATGAGGAGGGGTCCCAAAAACCCCATGTTGAAAATTTGGTGCCAAAATTCCAAAAAATGCCTGAGATATGCAGCAAAGTTGAAAAAACCCTATTCGTTACATTATACAGCTTACCGGCATTTCCTCAGTTCGCAGTCGGCTTTGAAGAGTGCAGACGTGTCCCCGGTCCACCGAAGATTGTCGTGCAAGGTCCGAGGTAAGTATGGGGTGGGGGGTGGGAAGGCAGGTGCGGAGTGGGTGGGCGAGGTGGGGGCAGAGACAGCGAAGGACCGTTTTGTGTTGCAGGTTTGTTTTTTACAAAGGAGGAGATGACGCTGGGCGTTTACCACGCTGGGGTGGGCTCCCAGCGTAAGCACAAGATGGCTTGTGGGGGCGTGGAGCCGGCGGGGATTAAGGCACCCGGCCGGCAACATCATCTGTTGCCATGCTGGGGTGGGCTGCCAGCGGCACCCTGTATCCGGGAGAGGGGGACAGTGAAGCGATGGGGATTGGCCACCCCCATCAGCTATACACGTGTAGCCATGCTGGGGTGGGCACCCAGCATGGCATGTAAAACTCTTGGTTGGGGCGGCGTAGTACAGCCAACAAAGGATTGGGAACCCCGTTGGCTATACAGTGCGGGCGGGTGGGCGTCGCATTATGCGCGGCGTATGCGCGTGGTGTGTGTGTGTGTGTGTAGGGGGAGCGTGCATGAGCAGGTGATATCTTATCGCTGCTCACTGAAGTGTAGCTCCCCCTTTCAACTCTACACCACTGCATTTTGGACTGTCATAAACAGCTCCAACAGGCATTGGAGAACTGGGGCCATGCCTGCAAACACACTGACTGAATTGGAAGAGGACTGCCACACCTCCGAAAACTTGGATGATGGCACTGTTTCTTGCTCATGCGTGCAAGCAAACATAAAAATGGGTGTACTGATGTTTTTGCCATAACTACACTATTAATAAAATAAAAAAATAGTAATTAACAACTTGAGCTGTTGCTTTAACATACCATAACAAAAGGTTTGCATTTTGTACTTCCATCTAGTGGCCACGTCATTCCATTCAGCTTCAAATCAACCTTTTTTGACTGTTTTATTCTTCTTTTCTCTATTAATTTTCCCTCATCTTACTGTAATATATAGATGTATATTGTCAGAACAACCAGATACACAAATAATCAAGTATAGTTTATAAACACCGATCTCTAATCTGAATTTGTTTTTATGTTATGAATGTTTTTATATTATATTCGCTATTATTACTGTTGTATATCGTTGCTTGATTTTAAATAAGTGTACCTGTATTCTTATTTATGTGATTATATTATGTAAGAAAATTTAAATAATAAAAAACATTTATGGAAAATGGAAATAGTGCTCTTGGTTGGACATCTAGTTCTTTTCTGAATGACCTAATGTTCTCAACTCTTTTTATATCACTTTTTCTCTCTGGAGTCTGGTCACCCTTTTCTGCCCCAGCATGCCCTCATCTGACAGCCAGCCTCTCCCATTTTGGTAAGGAGCACTGTACTGTGTGAACAGTAGCTCTGGTGGGATTCAGACTGAGAAAGTCCCCAGGTAACACAATAAGTTCAGAGTGGTGGCAGCTACCGAGGAACCCTTACAGGTGTTCAGGGTTGAGAAACTTGGCAACCTGTTGCAGATTACATCCTGAGTGTGGGCAGGTTGTGACAAACTGGTGCCAGTGATGTGGATTTGAAAAGTATTGTCAATCTAGTTGACTGTCCAGTCAAAGAACAGTATATTACATAAGGGAACACACTGTACACTACAACTGTTATTTTTGTTTTGAGCAAGAATAGTTAGACAGAAGACATTATGTTTGGACTGTATGAAAAGTGAACATTGCTAAACTTGCAAGAGTTGTGCAAAAGGAGAGGGGTAGGTTATAAGGAAAGTCAATCAGGGGCAGAACTCATAACCATCCTTGCGAAAAGTGACCAGGGATGCACTATAAAAATGGTCACTGCTAGCCAAAGTCACCAGACAGAGGTTGGGAAGCATGAACATAAGCCAGGGTGGGGAACTGAGGCAGCCTTGCAGGTACAGATATTGAAGCTGAAGTTTGTTCTGGTTCAGGCAAAGGCTGAGGCAGAGCTGCAGAAGATGAAGCTGTAAACAGAGGAGCCAGGGAAGGTGGAGAAATGAAAGGCTGATATGTGAGAGGAGGAGAAGCAAAAGACTGATGCAGGGAAGCAGAAAGCTGAGGAAGAGCTGGGGTGGATACAGCCAGAGTGCGAGAAAAAGTGCCAGTATGAGATCCAGATGAGAGAGCATGAGCATGTAAGAGATAGAGAATCTACGACGAGGACAATACCACAAACTGTGAGTAATGACATGAGAGGTTTGACCCAGAAATCCAAAATTAATTATAATATGTTTCCCAGATATCAGGAGGAGGAGGAGGATCTTGATTTGTTTTTTTTCCTCCCTCCCTTCCTCCATTAGACACCAGCTAAAACTTCTTCCCCTTCTTCCTGTTCCTGACAATCCTCTTCTGGAATCCTTCCTTAACCTTGCCTTGCTTTTGACCACCTTACATTTCCTTTCCCTCAGTCTCATAGTTCCAGCAACCTTGTTGAAGTTTATCAACCTGTTTTGACTCCTACTTTCAGCACCAGCTCAGCCTTCCTTCACTCTATCACTATGCACTTTGAGTTTGCCCAGTTTGCACAGATGATTTGTATGCTATTTCATTTGTTCTCCATATGCAATGTTTTGTCATTTTGTCTGTACCGCACTCAACAAATGCTATTTATGTCACCCTCATTGTAACCAACCTGACTGGCTATATTTTGTTTGTAATTCTGCTTCTCCCCCTTCCCTATCCCCCCTCACCAACCAAGTGACCCCCTTTGAATTATCCCCCTGTGATGGGGCCAGGAGAGGGAGAGCCATCCTTCCGGTGTCCACATCCAGATGCTTTTGTAGCATCGGCTGATGGCGCATTTTGGGAACTGTTCTGTTCCCATGGCCAGCAGCATGTAATAATGCAATTGTACATGTGTGTGGAGGCACGCAAGCACAGCATTTCTCACCACTGGCCATCCCCAGGTTTCTGGCACATCAACTGCCCTGCCACCATGCCTTCATGTGGCAGTTGTAGTGGAGCTGTGTAGTGAGACCCCTTCCCCAGGAGAGGAAAGCAGTCGATCAGTCCTCTCCCCCTGGCCAACCTCTGGTCAACCTCTGGCAACCTGAGTCCAATCCTGAACCTCAGTCACCAGCATGGCTAGAGGCATGGCATCAAGCGCCTCAACCCTAGACAACACTGGGTCAGAACTGTTCTCAAGTTTTAGCCCCTTGTGTGTTGCTGACTGAGGCTATTGCTATTCTAGCAACTTGCCACTGTCTGCTTCTTTATAAGGGAAATGTTAACAGGATGACAGGCAGCACTTGTGAGATGACTAGTAGCATTACTGTAATACACAAGGTGGAGTTTAAACATGGATCTATACTATGGTATTATTACCTTTTTATCCCTGCTTGAATATTTTTTAAAGAGGTAGGGTATTGCCAGAAATTAATATTAACTTTCAAAAGTAGTGAACTATTACTTCCTCTTCATCTGAAGTATTTTCTTTTTCTTTTCCCTTTTGCTAATTAGAGGATTATCTACCTGATAATACTTGGTGTGATGTGTGGAACAGTACTATACCTGGAGGCTGACCCTGCTTATTCTCTTCCTGCTCATACCTCATCAGCCCTATGACCTCATTGCGACATTACAACTGTCCAAGAAGAGCCAATCAATCATCTGCTGCATGATTGGTCACTTGTGATGTCACAATAAGTGAGGTCACAATGGTGCTGATGTATGAAGTGAAACAGAGCTTGATAGGACAGTCTTCAAGTAATGTACTGCTCTTCCCATCACATCTAATCTAATGCTCTTGTTAAAGAGAACCAATCCCAGTGATATTCAAACTCACTCCAAAATCAAAGGAAGCTCCTTACCTCCGCAAGAGCTCCTCTGCAGACAAATCAGTTTTTTAAATCATGTTCCCGAGGGAAGGGATCAAAATTTGCCCTTGAGGAGCTAGCAGGGTGATCCCTTTCCACTTCCCTGTTGCTCACCATGCCCCATTTTATGATGTGGCAATAGGCAGTGCCCCTGGTGTTCTGCGGCAGAATTTTCTGATTTTTGCGGCAGGGCTCTGTGACTTCTGCGGCAGCATTTTCTGATTTCTGTGGCATGATTTATTCATTTCTCTGGCAGAATGCAGTCCTGTCATTGGCTAAATATGATGTGATGTCATCGATGACATCATATGCTGAGCATAGAGGAGGGGCTTCAGGGTAAACGAGGTAGGAAAGAAAGCCTGGCACTATGGAAAAACAGTATACTTATATGAAAATTCACCAAAAACAATGAATTCTGCGGCATTATATATATTCTGTGGCATGATGCACATTCTGTGGCAAATTCTGCAACTGCAGAACCGCAGAATTCCAGGGGCCTTGGCAATAGGGAGGGTGAAAGGGGTGCACTCCATTTAAGTATATGAAGCGTGATTTTAAAGTATAGTTTTTGGCCATTTAGGTGGCCATTTGATAAAATCAGAGCTGTGATCAAACTAATAAGAGTCTTGTTAATTGAACCCTGGATCCAGGTTTACTAAATGGCCACTTAAATGGCCAAAAACTGTATTTTAAAATTACGCTCCATACACTTCAATGGAGCATGCCCCCACATTCTCACTATTGCAGCATCAAAAAAATTGGAGCGAGGGGCATGGTGAGCAACAGGGAAGTGGAAAAGGGTTGGGCTTTTAGCCCTTTGGGGGAAATTTATTATCCCTTCCCTTCCCTTGGGGGCATAATTTAAAAAAGCTGCTTTTTCTGTAGAGGAGCTCCCACAGAGATAAGGGAGCTTCCTGGGATTTCAGTACAGCACTGAGAAAGGTGTTATTTAATACTATCAGATAAACAGTTTCTAATGAGCAAATGGAAAAAGAAAATAAAAAAAATGTAACAACTGGCTACTTTTTAAAAATTAGTGACATTTTCTTTTTGCTATTTTTGGCACTACTTGCTTTTTAATGGTGCCCGCACTGTTTCTATGTTTCTTAACCGCTATCTAGTAATGATGCCAGAACTAAATGTTGCTGGAAATCATAACTCCTATGTCTGTCTTGATTTCAGACTAGGGCTTTGCTTAGTTCTGGGGCAACATAACTCTCAGCCTTTTGTTTTGTTAAATGTAGGACACGGACACTCAACATGTGGCAAATGTGGGATACAGCACACGTCCTCAGACATTGACATACAAGTTCAGAATACTATGGAAAGTAATAACTTCAATTCAACTTTGCTTACATAAAGCTATCATCACATAGTATTAGGAATTTCTGCTTTAAAGTCTGGGTTTACATCTCCTTCCCTGTGTGGGCAGCATCTTTTCCATATTGGATAGCTCAGTTCTGTGAGGTCAAAATGAGGAATGTCCAAGGCTGCGTTGGGCATACTCAAGTACACACCCTGTGTACCCTGAGTCTGTTAAGCATGTGTTGAAATCAATTGCCTATGAGGCAGCAGGCAGCAAACTATGAGAAACAGTTTCCGTTGCCTATCATTTTCAGCGGCCTGCAGGCAGTTCTGGGGATGTCCCTCATAATTTGGAGAGATGAGAGGTATGCTGGGCACTGTAGTTTCCCATCCGAGATCCTGTAATCTAAATTCCACAATATCGTCATCTTAGGAGCTGCAACTTCCAGAGTGACTGTTAGTTTGATGTCCATTCAGACATATCCCACACATTCTTTAAACTAGGCTATTATTAAAACTTGGCTCTACTGGCAGTAAGTTGAGGACTAAGGACTCTGATTCTTTTTGCATAGGAGTGGCTAGGGCTAGAGTTACCATAGCATAGATGGAGACACAAGTGGAGCAGGAGGAGACACATAAATTAACTTTTTTTATTTGTTCATGGTGAAGGGGCTATGCCTCCCCTTCCCACAGCCCCCTTGGAAAATGTCAGAGCTCCCCGGCATGAACATATTGAAAAGTATGTTGGAATTTTGATCTCAGGCTACTGGAAACTGGTGAGTTAGCTTAGCCTGTGCAGTGTTGTGTGAGTGGAACACAGTATTCCATTAACGTAAACCCTGAGTTACAATGTATGCAATTTACATGAGGGTTCTAAGTCCTCCAGTCACACCACACTGTCAACTGTAGTGTTCCACCTTGGATTTTGTAATCTAAGTATATACAATATGCATCAAGCCAGAGGTTTTTCAGGAAATACAACTGCTGAATGAACTTTCAATTCTCAGTGTGTTTGTTTTGAGCTGTTTCAAAAGAGAAATCTGTATTTTAGAGAATATGTGTTCATAAACCACTAATTTCTAGAACATTGCATAGCCACAAGATTCACCCTGTTATAAATCTATATAACTGAAATTTTACTAAGGTTGTTTAAAGTAACCACATATTTTTGTACTTTAATCCTAGGCACATTAGAGGCTAAACAAAGACCAAAATGCTGGGTCTCTCCCATTAGACTTCAGTGTGTCGCAATAGCTCACAAATATTCAAATTATCTTGTACTTCATAAGTGATGGTACACTGTGATAGTGTACCAGTGACCCACTTTAAGCACTGCCTTATATATGGAAGCAATAAGACAAGATTGGGTGTAGGTTGTTGCCTGATAAGAGCACATCCCAGGTGCACCTTCAGCACCTGGGAAATGCTCCTATCAAGCAACAACCCACATCCCTGAAGTGTCTTATTGCACTTATTGAATGGGTTCAGGTGGCAAAAATTAGAAAAAGGGATAAAGTCAGAAAAATTTCAAAATGTGCTTCTAAAAATGTTTCTGAAATTTGAGAGTTCTAATAGAAGTGTACTGTTGAAGTGAAAGCCACTAGAGGGTGCTGCATTATTTAACTAGGCTTTTTATCCTCTTATTCCTTTATGACTACATTCCCCCATGTTAGTTTGTTTTATTTTAATGTTTTGTTGCACAACTGATAGGCATTGTAGAAACATGCTGTTTGCAAAGCTCAGAGCAATGGGAGAAGCATGCTGTTTATCGTGCCACTGGCTGTAACTGTAGCCAAGTGAGAGAGTGAGTGAGTGAGGAACTCCCAGGTTTCGGTTGACTTCAGTGGCTGCACTCATTGATCATGAACTGTGTAGTTTTGAAATAGTAAATGTGGCAGGATTGCAACAGTGTTATTGCAATAAAGAGGAGGAGGCTGGAGCAGAGAACGACTGAACTAATCAGGAGCACTGCAAGGGAAGTTGGCATGCATGGACCTGCAGTGACCTGAACGGAGCAGCAAACGGTTGGGGAGCCAAGGGTTACAGGCCTGCCAGAAACATTTTGAAATTTAAAATGAAGTAAAGGTCAGATGTGCTAGCTTAGACTTGTGGATCTGTCATATACATGGTTGTGATCTGTCATAGATATATATATATATATATATATATATATATATATATGTATATACTTTGCAAAAAACTGCATTAATGCAGCATTTAGGGTTTAGGCTAAAGCATAGCTAAATTTCAATAGATGTGCATAACTTTGCCATGTTAACATATTTTGACCCCTATTTTTCAGCATACCCTTCTTATGATCCCACCTCATGAACAAGGCTGGTGAAAATTTTCAAATCCTGCCTAAAACATGATTTAGCCAAGTGACTGTGAAATCACCTTTCAGGCCTAATTTCTGAAATTCCACCACAACTGTTCAAAAGGTTGGGTCTTAAAAAGGCCATGCTGAAAATTTGGTGGCTATGTATGCAATAATGGCAAAGTTATGCACCAAAGTTGAAAACCCCATTGAAATACATTGCACCACACTTACCTTACTTTGTCATATAGCAGTCACTGGTTCCAGCAGCAAGACGTGCTTTCGATTGGAGAGCGGATCTTCATGCTGGGACATTTTTGGGTTAGTGAAGGTATGTGAGGGGTCTGGGGGTGCGAGCTGGTGGGTGCTGAGCAGGAGGTCAGGGTTGGGGTGATGGGATCGGCAAGGGACAGTTTTCTTTTTTTCAGGGAAAAAAGACACTGAGGGAGTGTTTTCTTTATTTCAGTTGGCAACAGACATGGGAGAGTGAGGGTGCCTCGACACCAGGGAAACAAAAAATAAGGGGTGGTGGTCAGAGGGAAGGGGTGCTACTAGACACCAGGGAAATAATACACATACACACACATATATATATATATATATATATATACACACACACACACACACACATCTATATCTATATATATATATAAAACAAAAAACCTCTGTGCGCAAACACTGAGGCAAGGGTTACCCCAAAGGTAGTGCTACCATAGTTAGGGTTGAGGAGCCATTTACATGTTAAACCTAAAATTTTGCACCTTAATAATTTTGCAACCATTCAACAGATTTGTCTGAAATTTGGAATACACGATCAAGAACCATGCATCTTGGGATCTGCCAACTTTCATACTGTTCGGACATGCGGCTGCAGAGTTATTATGCGTGATCTGCACGGGTGTTTACGCTTTTTTGGAATTCTTTGCTCATCCCTACAGGTCACATGGTTTGTGCAACTGGTCCAAAAACTTCAGGAAACATGTGGCTGGGGTCCCCGATGTGTTTTTTGAAGATTTCGTGAAAAAATATTAAACTGTTCAAAAGTTATTCAAAAAGCAATTTCCCATTATAAGTCAATGGGAAAAGTTAACAAAGTTCGACAGTGTCGCAAATGCACTTTTTAGTGTCGCAAATGGCCCTAGTAGTGTGGCAAATCTGCCATTTTGTTTTCAGTTAGTGATCAGAAAAATGCTTGGCATTTACATTTGGGACCCTCTAGCAACACAATTCTTTTTGTGTTTACCTAGTCGGAATCTGAGGATGCTAGGCATGTCTTTATTTTGAGGTTAAACACCCTAGAAATGTTTTTTCAGTTTCTGGAAAAAGTAGTGTCACAAAGTAGTGTCTCACTCACGAAAATGTTGCAAATGCTTGCGAAAGCTGTCGCAAATCACGACACTACTTTTTAAGACTATGGCCAAAATGACAGCAGTTCTTTGCCACCCTGCTGCAAATGAACGGTTTGGTCTTTTGGGCTGAAGTGTGGAGGGAAGGCAGCCAACATCTCACAGATGTGCCTTTTGGTGGTTTGGTGACAAAATATTGCATGGATGCAAAGTTACAGAATTCCAAAGTTGACACTTTTCCCCTTAGAAAATGGCAATGGAAAAACTAGCATCTTGATTGGCTAGCTGCTTTCCATTGCTGGGCCGGTATTTTTCGATAGAGCCCTGTCAGAAAAGTACCAGGAGCTCCATCTCAAACTGGTATCTGTGTGCCAGTTTGAATTCCATTCGCCGCCATTTTCCCCCCGCTCCGTAACCCGCCGAAAAGCGCTGCCGACAGGCTTCCGGTGACACAGTACACAAAAATGGTCTAATATAAATAGAATCCCCCCCCCAGAATCCCCAGCAAAACATAGTGATTTTTTTTAACATAACCGCAGCCGAGTGTCTGACACCACTCCCAGTGTCTGCAAGCCTGCCCGCTCTAGTAACCAGCTACCCAACATCACAGCTCAACATCAGGGACCCTGTACACATGTCTGGCTCCTCTCTGCGCTTACCGTCCTGCTCCCCCGAACTCTTGGCACAAAACGGAAGAATAAAAAAGAAATACAGTACCTCAACAAAACCACTTGCAGGAAAATGACTGCACTCCATCCACTCCTCACTCCCCGATTGTTCCATTGTTGCCTTCAAAAAAAAAAAAAAAACGGAACGAACTAGGGCCATTTTATACAACAAAGTCAGCTGTCTTCCCCATGGTTGTCCCTTTGGACTGCAAGTCCCAGGAAGCCACGGGGCAGCAATGCAGATTGTAGTAAACATCAGCACCATCTACTGGCAAAAATTCCACACTGCAGGGACTACTTATTTATTTTATTTGTCAGGCATGTTTTCAATTTTTTTTATTTAAAATGTCCAAACAAGCCATTTTCTAAGTGCAATAATACCCTCCAGGGTGGGCGGTATTGGGAAATACCGGACCTTCCAGGGGCTATAAGGCCCTCCGCCTGCAGCGTTGGGCTTCATTACACCCCTGGGCAGTCCAGTATTTCCCAATACCGCCCACCCTATTGGGTATTATTGCTTACATAGACTAACATTGTGGCGTCCGCTGCATGACAGGAATTCTTTGCCACCCTGCTGCAAAATAACGGTTTGCTCTTTTACACTGAAATTTGGAAGGAAGAAAGCCAACATCCCACATATGTGCCTGTTGGTGGTTTGGTGGAAAAATATTACAGGGCAGCAAAGTTATGGCACTCTGAACTTCTCTTTTTTTCCCATAGGATAACATTACAGCATTTGCCGTGCCTTTCAGGGCCCGTATCATGGAAACAGTGCAAGATACAGGCTTTTTGTCAGAAAAATGCTCAGCCCCCTATAAGGGCTGAGTACAAAACTAGCCAGGAAAGTCATAAATAATATGACTTTTAAATTTTTTTTCTACATCATACGGTTCCTGAGATATAAGCAATTTAGTATTCCAACTCCTCATTTTCTGCTCCGAGACCCATTATTCTCTGTACTCACTGTCTTTCTCTATGCAGCTTTTGGGGAAAACCAGCCTGTGCACTTACATTACTGTTACCCTTACTGCTTCCGCTTGTGGTTCTGTACCTGTTTCACTTACCGTTCCCATCTACGTCACCATG